>BTCW01000017.1:12743333-15471666 GCA_033239725.1 Echinochloa phyllopogon
ATGGTTCTCTGAGACCTCCGTGCCACTTTAGTACCGGTTCTTTTTATGTCCTGTACTAAAGTTCGTGGATGAATATGAGTTTTTGTAGCAGTGATAAAAATGATTTTGAAGCAATAATCCACTCCCATTTTAACGCGATCGTCCAGTGAGATTTTTCTGCATGAACTATGATCGTTTTCTTTATTTTCGATGTGCCAAAATGAACTAAATATGGTACACTTTCTCGGTGCTGCGCGATTGCTATTAACTCGAACACTCATGCTAAAAATTCTGACCAAATCATTGCAAGCGTACGCCTAGTTTCTAGTTATTTGTTACTACTATAGGTGCCACTAATTAATCACTCTCTGATAACGACGATGATTATGCGAGATCTTTCGCTATCATCATCTATAGGCACATCAGAACTCATTAAAGCTTGGGGACAAGAACGAGGTACCTGAGCAATTTTGACCTGAAAATCAACTAACTCACCCAGCTGCTTTAAGCTATACATATAGGCACTATCGAGACTACTTACGAGGCGACATGCGTACGAGAACACGATGATGATAGTGTGATGACTTTATATTCTTTTTCACTCACCTTTTGCCAACTTTTTCTTCAACCTTTCTTCTAGCTCTCGGCCCTTTCCTTTCACCATCTTTCTTGCCTGCGTTACTTCCTTTGTGTTACCGATCCAAATGACAAAAGCCGAGCAATAGAGCCGTGCATTACGGTAAGGGAAAAAGAGACTTACAGAAGGAAAAATTACACCGAAAGTTTAGCACGTACAGGTTAAGATCATCATGTCGCCTTTAGTATCAATGCGCTTGTATTAGTCGTTGATACGCCAATACTATTCAGTCTATATATATTAGTATATCTAGAGTATATGCTTATATGTTACACCTCTGGTAAAACCAAATGTCGCTAAATGAACCGGAAGCTAGTATTTTCTCAGTGCTAAAAGGTGCAGTTCAACTCAGTGGCATCTCCGATATATACTAGCTCGTCATAACAACCACCATAACTTTTCAAGTTTACCTCTAATAAATACGAGTCAATTGTTGTTAACTTTTTGTGTTACATCACATATTGTACGTTATAGGATTATGCAATACTTGGTCAACATTTTGAAAGTTGAAATCTTGAAATGATGGCACTCCTTATTATAAGAAAAAGCCGGATCAAGTTTTTTTCCCTTTTTCTTTTGGAATTTTAAACTAACCGTAGGTTCATAGGTAGAGTGTAGCCAAAAAGTGGCATAAAAGCTCTAGGTCTAGACTGCTAGTGGTATGCACATGCATGGCCAGCTCCAGTCCAGGTACAGACTCTAAGGTGGATACACCAGAGTATATTAAAAATAGATGAAACAAGAAGAATAGTAGCTGCGGCCAGCAGCTACCCGGCCTCTAGGAATGTCCCATCCAGAGACACGCAGCCCCACATCACACATGCGCACATAATCGTGTTGTTCGAATCCGTGAAGAACCCCATGCAAAGGGAATTTATAATACTTGTTTTTAGACGCGTAGGATTGCTCAGTTTTGATACTTTAGTTTGATTTTGAACTAAAGCATTTGGACTTTTGACCCGAATGCTCAAATAGTAACCTTGTAGCTAAAATAGGGACAAATTTATTACTTGGGAATTACATAGACATGAGAATTTTACTATAAGATCTATCTATCAATATCTCATAAACCAGAATACTCCTTTCACCAACAAATTTACATGGAAGCTAAAGATTCCTCTAAAAAATAAAAAAATTCCTTTGGTACCTCCAACGAGGTGTTATTTTAACAAATGATAACTTAGCTAAAAGAAACTGGTCTGGAAGTCAAAAATGTTATTTTTGTCATCATAATGAAACAATAAAGCATCTTTTCATTGATTGTCAACATGCCAAGACAGTATGGAGAGTTGTGAATATAGCTACCGGATTAACTCCACCAAAAACAATAGCTCACATGCTTGGAAATTGGTTAACAAGCATAAGAAAAAAAAAAGATAGAAGGATAATTTTTGTTGGGGTTGCAGCCAATATATGGGCGATTTGGTGTACACGTAATGATTTAGTTTTTGAGAAAAAATTATTCACCTCTTTTTGCAGGCTATTTTAAGAGGAGCATACTGGCTATGTTTTTGGTCCTTGTTACAGCATAAGGAGACAAGGGAGACTATCCATTGTTGCCTTGGATATCTTTGTTAAGAATGGATGGACAAACAATAATATACTTTGCTTGTGATTTCTTCCTATCATTTACATACTTCTTTTTTCATTCATAATCAGCTTGCGAACCGGAAATATTGTAAGAACTTGGTTGTGTGTGGTTGCAGAGGCCGGAGACTATTCCATTTTCTAAAAAAAAATCGACCGCCCTTACATACGAGGCATTAGTCCATATAAAACCTCATATGTGAGCGGTAACATACAAATTATTGCATATGTATAAATCTATGTTAATAGATTCTTAATAAATACAAATATTTATTGGGTTTTGGCCTTCCATTGATTCGTGGTGGATGGAGGGGATGGTAAGCGCGCTATGTGTGGTGGCGCATTGGATTCAACGAGAGTTTTGAGAGAGTTTTACTTCGATCAGATCATATCGGTTCTTCGGTAATATTGGTAATTGTTAAAACAAAAAAATAAACAAGGAGAACAAAACAACTGGTAAATCAATTGCTTTAGTTTGGTGCTTTGTTTTTAGCCATCGTATCCAAACCAACGTATGGACATATTTGATATGGTATAGTGATTTTAATGGATATATTTTTAGTTTTGGGCTGAGAGCTAAGATTGTTTCGGAGTCAAAACCCTTATTATTTGATGATGACATGACATCCAAGCATAGGACCATGCTTGGAGGATGGCATGGAGTTGGAGGAGACCAACAAGGGTTTCCAAGCCGAGAAGGAGGCCCAAAGCTTATCTTGTTCGAGACGCCCAGGTGGAGGTCCAAACCAAATCAAGTTCGAGTCCACTTCGGAGTCCAGGAGAAGTACACACTAGATTCGTCGCCCAGGTCACATACGGGCTCGGTTTTTGACGTTCTACATATGCATGAAAAGCTAAGCAATAAGTTTTCCAATGGCACTGGTACCATATCAAAATTCCTTCTGAGTCAACAAAAATCGTGAAAACAATATGACATTTAGAATCTGTAGGGTGTTGCGACATCGTATTTTGGGCCATTGGGCCATGTATTGTGTTGGAGCCCATAATGGGACGCCCCCTCCAACCCTAGCATGTCCCTTTAGGCTATATAAACTCAGTAGCCGCCACCTTTGAGGCTTGGGTTTTGCTTAGATTAATCTGTCGAGAACAGTTTCGTCGTCATCGGTTTGTAGAACCCCAACTATCGTGCTTAATCATTCATCTGCAGTTTGTCACTTCCATTGAGAGTTGTGTTCTTTTGAGTTCTTGCTTGTGTTCTTCGTTTCGTAGGCAATGATTAGCCTTCTTGGCGAGGTCAACCGGATTGTGATATGATTGATAACTAGAGGAGTCGTGGTGCTAAGGTTGCAGGGTTCGAGTTTGCTGACTTGAAGCCGGATCGGTGTGTTGCGCTCCGCCCAAAACGAGTTATCCTTCACCTGACGGAAGATCGGGCACCCTAGTTCCCATCAAGTGGTATCAAGAGACAGGTTTACTGTCAGGTTCGCATCAGTTGTATCCCTTCGTTGTTCAGTTTGTTCCATTGTCCTAAAACTCCAGAAAATTCCCCACAAAAATATTTATTCATTGTGTTTCCGCTGTCCTATAACCCCTTTGTGCCTTGCAAATTTCCTTATTAGATTGCTTTTCTGAATATTAGTCCCTCATTGTGTCGTTGTGTTCGTCGTGTCTAGGTGTCGTTATTGGTCTTTAGTGTCAAGTGTGCTAGTGGAGCGTGAGGATTGTTTCCCATAAAGATTTATGCTAGATCCGCATATTTGATGGTTTTTGTTACACTAGCAAAAAGTGTCTTGAGTTGTGCCAAAGATTAATTCATTGTAATCATTGTTTTGTGGCACTCTGTTATAAAAAAAGAATAGAAAGAGGCAAAGGTGCTGAAAAAAAAGCCACGCCATTAAAAAAAGAAGAAAAAGGAGATATAAAAGAAAAAAATTCAGAAGTCCTTGCATCCATTGTGTTCATGTGCATAGTTGTATTGTTACTTGCTTGAACTACGTCCAAGACAAGTTTAGGCCGGTGACATAGACTAGCTTGGGCCTAATTTTCAGTTTTGCAATTTCTGAATTGAATTATTATTTAAACATTGCTACCATATATTTGCCTCCCAAACTCCACATACATACTTTATATCAGTACAGCGAAGGACCCTTGCAATCTTGGTACTACTTCCTTACAGGTATCATGAACCAGCCACCGGTTGTACCATCCACTGTTTTACTTTAGTAAGAACACTCGTAAGAATTTGGTAAAACACGTGAGAGCGTGTTTCCACTAACACATATAGTAGTTGATAGGAATAACCTTTTGTGTTTTCTCATGTCTACATACTAATAATGGCAGGGAACGATGAGATTGTTCGAGAAGTACTAAGTTCTCAAATGAAGAAAGCGGAGCAAAATTAATTCAACAATTTATTCCAGGCTTTCTTTGTTGTGATGGAGAGACGTTGCCGAGTCATCATTAATGATGAAAGTTGCAACAACCTTGCAAGCTTAGAGCTGGTTGAGAAGCTTGACTTGACCACAAAGCCACATCCACATCCATACTATATGCAATGGGTAAATTTTTATGATAAGATAAAGGTAACTGAAATTACACATATTGAATTTAGCATTGGGTCTTATAAGAATAGTACTGATTTCAACATAGTATCTATGCAAGCATATCATTTGTTGCTAGGCATGCCTTGGATTAATATAAATAATGTGGTACATAAAAAGGTTGGTAATAAATATTCCGTGAAGTACAACGGTAGAAAATTTACATTTGTACGTACTGCTGAAATTTTAGAAGCTGATCTCCAAAGGACGGAGACAAGAAAAAATGAACCTTTTAGAAAAGAATGGGTTGTTTTCAACGACACAACAAATTCTTCTAAATCTGAATTTTTATAAAATGATGATATTGTTTTGCCTATTGTCGGAACTGATACTTTGCAGCATGTACATAATGAAGATGACCATACAAAAGAACAAGAACATGTAAATTTTTCAGGTAAAAGCTCTCTTGATGTGCTGAATTTGCCCTTCAATGATGCAAATAATGCTATATTAGAACCTTCTCTTGTATTACCTTTGTCACAAGTAGAGAATGAGCATGATACTTTTGATTTGAAGCAATATACATGCTGAAAATAATATTATTAGATCGATTACTTGTGCACATGATGAACTAAAATTATTATCTTCTTTAAACACTTTGGATTATGTTGAGTTTGATACTTTACATTCTCTTAGTAGTTTGGAAGAGAAATTTAGATGTGCTGAGTTGTCATGGTTGTCTACTTATACATATCATTTTATTGGCAAATATAATTGTAAAGGAGAGTATATGGTGCATCGAGTCTATATTTGTGCAAATCTGAAATCTCCTTTTGATGTACAAGATTGTGATCAACTAGATTGTCCCTCTAGTTTTACTATAACAAATTGGGTTCACTCTCAAGAATGGGAGCATTGTTGGCTGCTACCTATGTGTGCTAGTGCTGATTTTTCTTGCATTGAACAGATACTAGCGGTTATGCAACCATCTATACCTGCATTGCGTTTTGTTAGTGCTAATTTTTTACAGGATAGTGTTGAAAAAGATCGTGTGCGTTTCGATCAAGGAGCCCATGTATTTGTCGATAACTCTATATGGGAAGATACTTTGGGAGATTGGAAATATGGTCATGTAACTCCCCACAATATTCTCAGTTCCCATATTTTTCGCAACCTCGTGTTTCTTCGTGTTGTGCAGAGCCATCTTAGAGCACAAACGTCGCTGAGGACGGCTTTTCGTCAAGAAGGGGAGGATGATGAGGACATGACATCCATGCATACGACCATGCTTGGAGGATGGCATGGAGTTGGAGGAGACCAACAAGGGTTTCCAAGCCGAGAAGGAGGCCCGAAGCTTATCCGGTTCGAGACGCCCAGCTAGAGGACCAAAACAAATCAAGTTTGAGTCCACTTTGGAGTCCAGGAGCAGCACACACTAAATTCGTCGCCCAGGTCGCATACAGGCTCGGTTTTTGACGTTCTACATATGAATGGAAAGCTAAGGCGATAAGTTTTCCAATGGCACCGTCCCATAGCAAAATTCCATCTGATTCAATGGAAATCGCGACAATAATATGACATTTAGAATCTGTCAGGGTGTTGCGTCATCGTATTTTGGGTCATTGGGCCATGTATTGTGTCATAAGGGGACGCCCCCTCCAACCCTAGCACGTCCCTTTAGGCTATATAATCTCAGTAGCCGCCGCCTTTGATACTTGGGTTTTGATTAGATTAATCTGTCGAGAATAGTTTACCTGTCATCGGTCGGTAGAACCCTAACTATCGTGCTTAATCATTCATCTGCAGTTTGTCACTTTCCTTGAGAGTTGTGTTCTTTCTAGTTCTTGCTCGTGTTCTTCATTTCGCCGTCAGAGATTAGCCTTCTTGGCGAGGTCAACCGGATTCTGATATGGTTGATAACCAGAATAGTCGTGGTGCTAAGGTTGTAGGGTTCGAGTTTGCTGACTTGAAGCCGAATCGGTGTGTTGCGCTCCGCCCAAAACGAGTTATCCTTCACCTGAAGGAAGATCGGACGTCCTAGTTCCCATCATTATTTTTCTATTTTGTTTCTATTGTATCTGTAGCATGACAATACATCTATATGAAATTCACCCGTAGCAATGCATGCCCAATGCGCGGGCATGTTTGCTAGTATAAAAAAATGCAGACATGTCCTTTTGTATCTGCTCATCCTCTCATCATTCGATAAAACTGATTGCACGGACTCACGAGATTTTGGCAAGTCGTGGAGTTATGGGCTTTTATGGAGTAATTCTATTTTTCGTTCACTTGCATGATACTGCAAGCGTTACTTATGCCTCCACCATTAGCAGCTACTGTCTTACACCAAGTTATCCAAAATAGCATCAACGAGAGGAAGATAGTGCCACAAACACAAGGCCAAGTAAGTTGTAACAAACACAATCATGAATTAAACTGAGCACCGAAAGAAAAGCAGCAATTGCCACAAACACAACTCAACGCTCCACATATTATGTGGAGACTGGAGACTAACAGCACAGCACCATGACATCAAAATTTTAGAACTGAGACTGTCAAAGCCCCGTGGGCAGATATGATTAAGGGGAGTGTCTATTTTCCACATCTTGCATAGATGCAAACAGAGCAGCTAGCTTCACAAAATATTGCTGCTACAATCAGGATGAACAGGGACACTGTCATGCCAAACATCACCAAAGGAACTCGTTACGGTCGATCCTAACTACATTAACAAAAGGGAGTACCAGTCACAACTGTCAATTTTACTAACCATCAAAACACACCTCACTACCTCGGAGCTCCTCCTTGGCAAGAATCTGCTTGATCCACAGCGCACGATGTGCTTCAGTCATATCCAGGAACGCAGCTCCACGGACCCTGCCCTCGCCAAGGTAGAAGAGCGCGGTCAGAAACTGCTCCCGAGTGAAGCCCGAGACCGCCATCGCGGTGGGGTACAGGTCAGGGTGCGGTTCAACTGGAGCAGAAGCAGCACGCATAGCAGATGCAAGCGCAGCAAGGGCCTTGCGGAAGGGAGCGAGCTGCTGGGTGCTGGCCCTCCACCTCATCACCTTTAGGACGCACAATGATGCTGCTACAACAGTCAAAGCAGCACTATGAACGATTAGGCGCTGTTGATGAAGCTTGATCTGGTCCATCTGCAAAGGGGCAACTAAATTAGAAAGGCACTAGCATTCCAACAGCAGGTCCATAAATTCCTGCACAAGAAACACTATGATTTTGTGCAAACGGATTCTTTCAGAGATGTTCCAAGGAACAGATAATAGCTAAAAGATGAGTTTGATGGTAGGGGCCCATGTGATGGGTATGCAAAAAATGGAAATTCAACAAACATGTTGCTCTAACACTCTCCGAAATATGCCAGCTATAACCCGACTAAAATACCAACGAACTCCACAAGTACCAACAGGCTAGGGACATAAAAGCATTGTGAAATCTGAGGAATGCTGAAATACAACTGATTATAAGCTTGTTGGAAAAACAACACTGCCAGTGGCATTCCTACAGTTTTACAGTGGGCGTTAACTCATCGCTGTATCATCTATGGCACACCAACAACTCTAACATAATGGATTCCACGAATGCCAACATGCTAGGAGCATAAACGCATTGAGAAATTTGCAGGATGCTGAAATACATCATAAGCTAGTTGTTGAAAAACAACACCGCAAGTAGCATTCTTACAGTTTAGCGTGGCATCGCAATGGATAAGGAAAAAAATGTCACATTGCTTCGCTCGCACAAATCGTGCCTAGAAATCTCTGGAAATGTAATATCATGCGGGCAATCAACACAGGTCATGGTGCCACAAACATCTAAACTTGGGAACACAAACAAAAGCACAGGGCCAAGTGAATAGCCAATGGTACCTTCACACATCACACATCCATGGACTGCACTAAGCCATCAATCAGATCTGATGAAGCACATTAATCCATCTCCTGGGCTCTCATTATCTTGACCCAAATCCCAACTATAACTACTAGATATTTTCTAATCCAAGCCGTCAATCGCCCTGTGCGTCAGCATTCAGCAGATTTGTAACCGGCTCCAACTCGCAAGTCGCAACAAGTGAACGAATCTGCAGCAGCTCAGCAGGGGATCCATACCAGAGCTACTACGGACTACGATTCGAACCCCGAGCTCAAGCCGGCAGACATTTATTATCCTTATTAATCCTCCGGAGCAAAAGCTAGGTGAACTTCTCGTTAGAAAAGGGGAAGAAGCCAAATCGTGGCAGATACGCACCTCGGCCACGGCTGCGGTGGCGCGCTGGCCGGGCCACGCCGGGAGGGCGGCCGCGCCCCCCGCCGGGAAGAGGCGGCGCTTGGCCCTGGGGCTGCCGGATCCCGCGCCTGCTGTCTCCCCGCCATCGGCACTGCCGCTAGAGGCTACCGCCGGCGAGGCCGGGCCCGGCACAAGGGGGCGCTCATGGTGGAATGGTTAGCGGTGCGGCGCATGAGAAATCCCCGCCGGAATGTTTCGAGAGGTTTTATGGGTGGGCGATTTTAGTTTTCACGGGTGCGAGAATTTGGTCCTCGAATTCCAATTCCCAACTCTCACCGCCCAAATCTCGCGGGCTTTTCATTCCGCTAGCAACGAGCGAGGGAGGAAGATATGTCGCTTGATTAATGTATATGGCCGTTTAGGAGGAGATAACCGGAAATCAGATTATGGGATTAAGAGCTCGGAGAGTTTGTTGGGGATCGGTGTGGACCAGATTAAAATACTACTAGTTTTTAGTTAGAATTGATTAGAGCTAAATTAAATTACAAAGGAGGCACGAGGGTATGATAGGCTGCTGCGTTTTCTTGTCTCCTCCTTTATTTTTGCTTCCATCATGTTTTCTTTTTTTCTTTTGGTGCCCCTAAGTTATTGAATTAAATGTTGTAGATATAAAAAAGTGGCTGTAAATCTAATTTTATTTTCTTCTTTCTGATATGTTTATTTTGAAAATATCAATATAAAATTTCTATCGAAATTAGTTTAGAACTGTATTTACTTCTGACGGCAACTTTTGGTCTCTCAATAAATGTCTAATTGTTTCGGCAGATTTGTCGAAGGACAAACCGATGGCAAAATGCCATGTCATTGGCAGCACATCCTCGAAATCGTTTTGGAGACTATTCTCAGCGAAAATTTTATTTTTATGTTTTCAAGAATACCACATAAATAGGTAGACAATTAATTTATAGATTAAATGGGTCATACAATGAGTTTCATCTATACGAAACTCATTTCATCTAAAACCCTAAACCTTCTTGGCCGCATCATCTAAAATATTGATTTGGCACATATTTAATGTATATGAAACTCTATAAAACTTTGCACTGAGACTAGCCTGATTGAGTTATATTCTGGGTCGTTCTGACATAAAGATTGAGCTTACCAATTTTGATTCCCAAGTCCCAACATGAAGCAGGTGTTGGGGTCAATCAACTCATGATAAAATGATGCATTGTGTGAGGAGGCAACATGTTTGTGCCTTGCATTCCTTTAGGAAGAATGTACAATAGTTTAGACGGTTATTGTCTATTTAATATACACAGCCAAGTAATAATTAATATATACACTAGTTATTATTGTTTTATATGAGAGCCGTAGACGAGATAGTAGATATAGATTTATATAGATAACTGTTGTCTGGCTGTTACACCTGCTCGAACCCGTCATTTAGATACGTCTGTGCCCCTATCTTTTATGATCGCTTCATTTAGAAAATACTCCATCCATTCTGAAAAAACTGACGTTTAGGACAACGACACGGTCTCCAAAACACAACTTTGACCTCTTGTTATTATAAAAATATTTATCAAAGAGTGATATATGTATACTTTTATGAAAGTATTTTTCAAGACAAATCTATTCATATAGTTTTCACATTTGCAAACTCAACAACTTAAAAGTTATTGATGATTTATATTTCCAATGTTTGACTCAAACTTTGTCCTAAACGTTAGTTTATTCAGAACGGAGGGAGCAATGAATTCATCACTCATGTCGCAACGGGAATTGTGGAACGGATGGATGGACATCGGTTTTCGGGAATTGTTTTGAGATTTACCAGTTTTGGAGGCTAAGAGAGACATAAAAAATATTATTGAAAAGACAAAAGCAAAAAATGATTTTAGCCGTTTCTAAGCATTTCCGAAGGCACTGTTTTGGGCCTGTATTTTACTGTGGTAGAACTTTGTAGTGGGCCTGCTAAACGGCCCAAGTCAGTCCAAACATTTTCTCCCATACACTCAAGCCAATCCAAGCCAGCCCGGCTAGCGAGGAAACCAGGCCCATGCCGAGATTTAACCTTCCCCATTCTTTTATTTGTAAATTCAACCCACATACGATTTCCTAGAATTGATATATTGCTAATTCAAACTCCAAATGACTTGATTCCTTTTTCTAGATTTTTATAAAATGATAATCTGTCCATCCATCTTAGTTTCATCCCACAATTATCATGTTTCTGTTGAACTATGCTTGTTAAGTCGGAACATAGATGGCTAATATGTTGTCTTCAAACGTTTGACGTGATTATCGTTATCAAGATATTGTTTTCATGGTTTATTATTATTATTGATGTATTTTCGACCGGATAGTTTCATTTTGGATATCCCTAGCATATCGAAGTTATATTGATTTCCAACAATTAATGCCATATTGTTTTTTTAGAAATAAATGTGAAGTGAAACTGATTATATGGATACCGAGTCGGTTCAGCTTGGCTCGATTTAGCTCAAACCGGTACGTTAAGGTAACCAGCCAGCTTGGCTCGGCTCGTTAACAAAGCGAGCTAGAAAAGCTTCTCGGTTTAGAGTAAATTAAGAGATTTTTGCTATTGTTCATATGCATGCTTTAAAGTGTTTTTCTGCTGGGAATTTGTTTAGACTTTGATTAAATTTGAACCAACGGGAGATTTAATTAAAGGAGAGAAAAGATATTTATGACAATGAATTATGTTAAAGTTTTATCTATATTCAAATTTGATAAATTTGATTATAGAATAGATTATTGAATTTCCGCTGCAAAGTAAAAGTTTTATCCTCTAATTAAATTGGATCCGACAGGAAAATTTAATTAGAGGAGTAGAAAGATATTTGTTTAAAGTTAATTATGGTATTGTTATGTACTGAATAATATTGATGATAACAGTATTATAATTTCATGAGCTTTTACGTTTAAAAGTTTATATCTATGATAAATTTTGGCATCAAAGTGATCATTTTTCAAAGAATAGATAAAGATGAAGAAATGTTTCCGCTGCAATGATGATTATCTTCTAATTAAATTCGAACCAACAGGAGAATTTAATATGAGGAGCAATGTTTTAACACATAATTGAAGTTTTTCATATGTTATTTCCATTTCTGTCCAACGGTGATGTGGAATTAATGTGGAAAGTGAGATATTTTATTCTATTCTCTGTTGATATAGAGTAGAACATAAAGTTTATAAAGAATAATTGTTTATTCTTATTATTATTGGCTAATTTTTCTCAGACTAAAAGGTTTTCATGTTTTCATTTGTGAAAGCAAAAGGCTGGGTACTTGTGACCCGAAAGATGACCAAGAAAGAGGAAATTCATTGAGAGTCTTGAGAAATGTTTTTCATGTACTCTCTATGTTTTTCAATCATCATGAGTTGAGATGTAACAAACAACATGTATGTTTAATGTGACCAACGTCGGTTTTAGCATGTGTGTCAAAGAATATTCTAATTTATTTCTGAATTTGATGATTGAATATTCAGACAAAAGAGCCAATTCTGGCATTGATATCCTTTCGAGGGAATTACCCGCATAGCGGGAAAAATTGTGATCATACCCACATGGCGGAAAAGTCTGGAAAGATACCCGCATCACAGGTTAATATTGGCATGATATTTATATCAGAATTACCCTGTATCACAGGAGAAACATGTGATGACTCATGTGTTTTTAATTTTTTTCCATTTTGGAATAAAAGTATGAAGTAGCTCTTATGCTTTCCTAGCATCGACCGTGCACTTTTGTGTGTCATAGTCATTAAGCACTCAATGAGTCCAAAGAGAATAAAGGTTACAAATGAACCTAAAGATAAGAATGATATGTAAGTATGGCTTACAATATTGATAATAGAGGATCTCGTTATGTCTTGAAATGAAATGAGGAAAGAATACTCCCATGTGACACCAAAAGGAATACAGATCCTAATGAAGTCAAAACAGTAGGTCGTTATGGGTCTATAAGATTAAATTTGACTCTAGATGGAAAATGTATTACATGCCATAACCAAAGTTTTGTTATGAAAAGAAAAGAACCTTGGGAAATCGTCATCAGAAATCCATTTGTGGATTGAAGACAAGTCTCTAGACAGTGGTATTTAAAAGGTTGATGGATTAATGAGAATTTTGGGTTGTCTTAACGTGTGAGAGGTCAATTGCATTTGTACAAAAGTTATAGAATAGGAAAATTGATTTTCCAATCCTGTATATATGGATAATGTCTTACTTGCGAGTAATGATGTCATTCCAATGTAGGAGAAGAATAATAGTTTGTCCTCAAAATCTGATCTCGGTGAAAGCTCGCCAAGATAAAAGGAAAAGGGGATTAGGAGAATCCCATAAGCATGCTAAAAAGTCTTTAAAGTATGCGTGCGAGTGAAAGGACCTTGATGTCACCTAGAGGGGGTGAATAGGTGAATCTGTAAATTATAAAACTTTTTCACACTGTCAGTTCCAAAACCGGTTAGACCGATTTCAGATAGAGAAACCCAACAAAGTAAATTACCCCTTCTATGAGTTCTAGCACAAACCAAACTTTGTGGGATGCTTTTCTAGATGATCTCAAGCAAGTTCACCAAGCCCCTACACACAAGTAAAGCACAACCAAGTAGATCGAAGCGGAAGCAAATATAAATGCTAGAATTGAACAAGTGAGGCAGACCAAAGAGAGATGCAAAGATTTGTTTCTTGAAGTTTGGATTTACTGCTAGCTACACAAGCTGGCACTAAGGCACAGTGAATCCTATGTCTCCGTTGAGGGCCTACGATAGGCAGGCTTATACACGCCAATCCACTTTCCTTGGTTCCACTAACTTGTGACCTTTTTCCACGAAGGAGGCAAGATCGCAGTCTTCACAAACTGTCTGTGGCTCACCACAAACTCGGTAGCTCACCGGTGATGCATAGTCGTCTAGGAGGCTTCATCTCCAAGTGTAACAAATGCTTTAAGAGTTTCTAGACTTCAACTGAAAGTGCTCAAGCTATGGATTCACTCTTCATAGAATTATCTAGCTCTCAATAGCTCACACACAATCACTCTCTCAACCCAATCCCAAGGATATGAACAATTTCAACCAATCTCACAAAGAGATGCTTGGGGAGAGCTTGTTGGTGCTCCAAGTCTTTTTGGATGCTCAAGAAGTCAAATGAACCAGCAACCCTCAAAGGAGAGGGCTAAAGGGTATAAATACCCCTCTCTATAAAACCTAGCCGTTATGTCAGTGGAAAATCAGTCAGACCGGTCACACCAGTTTTCAAACCAAAACTAGCCGTTAGCACTCTGAGCACCCAAACCGGTCATACCTCTTTCAGTCAGCACACTAAGTCTCAAAATACTTCTCTCTCAAGGCTTTCTCACATGGGTTGATCTATGAGCACTTTTTGGTTTTGTAAAACAACTAATGTTGCATTCCCCTTGATAGTACGTCATACCTATACTCAAGGTTACAAATAATAAATAAAACCTCCACTAGAGCTTCTATGTCTTCATTGATGCCATACTTGTCCATTCTCAACTTGAGGGCTCACAACATTCCTTTCTTACAGAGCAAATCCAACTTGAGCCAATGGCTTAGAACATCCATGTGTTATGATTGAGAACTATCACTCATTCATAAGCCATTTTATCATAAGATTAAACAATGATTAGATGCATTGCATTGCTTCACTAGATAAGGCTTGATTAATGCCTAGAAATCAAACCACGATGCTAGACTTCACTCCAGCAAAGTCCCTCGACTACAAGACCAACTTGCCATTCTCTTTGCTTGGTACATCGTCATTTGCCATCTAGCTTGATCCTTTCATCCTATCTTGCCACCTTAATTTTAGCTTTGCTTCGCATCATCATCAATACCACTTTGAAATCCATGCCTTCAATTTAAATCGATGATATGTCTAATGTGATCTTCCATGTCATTGATACTATATGACTTGTCCATAAGCCTTTATCCATTTGTGATCACTTGCTAACTATAAGCTTATGTCTCATTCTCTTATGCAAGTATAGTTATGGACCAAGTCCAAAGAAATCCCAATTTCTTCAAATAAATTGTCCCAATATCATATCTTTTGACAAGCTTCATCTAAACGAGACCAACCAATATGCATAAATTCTTGTCTTCTTTGTCACTTTCATTCATTTGTCATTTTTCACTTTTGTATCATGGGATCACATGCACTTGTTTGCCTTTATGTCATAATTATCAATAGAGATCATATATTTTTATCAATAATTACATCACATAAATATCCATAAGAATAAATCTCTGCTCATATACTTAAGCAAACAAGTTAGTTTACAAATCATGTTGTCATATAAATCACCAAAACGCATAAGTGCCTAGATGCACTTTCAGCGAGAAATCTACGCCTGTTCTTATAGCCAATATGATATAGAGCAAATGAATATGGTACCATATGCTTCAGCTGTTAGAAGCTTAATGAAATCAAAGTTTAATATGACCCTGAAGAAGTTTTATGTATCCGGGTTGTTTTAGCAATGTCTAATCTAGATATAGATCACTGGAATGGAGTAAAGAACATCGGCCTCATGCTAAGTTGGAAAGAACAAGTGCCCACAAAAGGTTGTCAACACGAAGATAGAACCTGTGAAATGAATAGCGAAATCCACAATTGTCTCTAACATTCGCGCTTGGAGTTTCTGTGTGGAAAAGCTCTAAATAATGAAGTAATTATCATTGATGTGATGAGAGACACGACATAGCATGATGCAAGGCTGAGGGACAGGCAAAATATTTTGGGGGAACCCCTACCCGGTGCAAAATAGCATGAAAGCAGCCATAATCATTTGAATAGTTTGCTCCTATGACAACTGGTTAAGTCTGATGCCAAACACATTGACACAAAGTTATACGTTGTAAAGGAGAAAAGTCCGGAATCATGTTGTAATGCTTGGAGCATAAAAGTCACAGGCAAGTGCTTGTGGATCCGCTTATTAAAGGCTTACCACCCAGTGTATTAAGAGCACACAGTCGATATGGGTTCATGGTGTGGCCTATGTTTCCGGACGAATAAAAGGCCAAAAAAGAAACGGAATTGGTTTCAAAACGGAGAAGTATGTTGTAGCTGTTGATTCTATCGGCGATGGACCATGACAATGAGACATGCTCTACGTACAAATCTATGATGGAACTAGTGCTTTAAAAAGAGTTATTTCAAAGTATAAAGTTAAGAAAGTAAATAGTAAGATCAAGGGGGAGAATGTTAGATTGATCTCTACTAATGGACCCAAGGGCCCATTGGACCCTTGACCCGGCCCTAATCAGGGGCACGTCCAGCCCAAGTAAGGCTAGTAGGTCCCATCATGCAGTGCTTATAAAAGAGGAGGTGGAGGCCAACGTTTTAGGGTTACGAGGTTCACCGGAACCACTGCAGCCACTGTCCACACATCACCCTACCGATCGGGAAAGCGCTGCAACCACGGGATGCTCCATCGCCAACAACACGACAACTCCAACGACAACAACTCCAACGCCAACAAACACAAAGAAAGGAACACAGTTCATATTACAAGTTTTCCATCTAGACCTATGGCTAGTGTTTCTGTAGGTTTAACACATGTTACAACCAAGTTCCCCATTTAACATGTTACACGATCAAGGCCGCGCAGCAGTTGAGATATGGAATCACTTTGAGGATACAACAAAATTTCTATGGTTACATTTTACACCTAAGAATCTTCTACTAGGATACAAAAAGAGGGAGGTGGGTTCAACATGCCCTGCAGTATTATTACTTTCCACGTGATGAGCCAACCACGAATCTGCGGTAATCCTCTGCAAGTTTTTGGTAAAACTTGACATCAGATGGCTTTATTTTGCTGATTGCGTACTCAAAATGCCTCATTGCTACTTCTTCCAACTCGAAATCCTCCTGTTGAAAAAGAAATTATCAGCAAACTTCTACTACCACCAGCTACCACATGTTACAAGAGTGGGAAAGAATGAGTAGCATACATCGAGTGCCGCAATAGCGGCTTCCCTGCAGGTAAGCTTTATGTCCGCGCCAGTGTAGCCTTCTGTGAGTCTAGCAAGTTCCTCTAGATTCACGTCAGAACCACATGGTATGCTGCGTGTATGAATCTGGAAAATATCTGCACGGTCGGCTTCGTTTGGCGGTTGCACATCGAGCAGCCTGTCGAAACGACCTAGAGCATACAACATTCATAAAAAGTCAGAGCAAATGGGCGTAGGAATCAGTATGTATAAACCAAGCGATGCATTTAAGCCAAGAAAAATAGACCCGATGAACAACCTGGCCTCGTAAGTGCAGGATCAATTTTGTCAGGACGATTTGTAGCTGCAATAACAGTAACACCAACATTCTGGTCCAAACCTGTTGCGACAATAAAAAATTAGGCATCAGCAAAATATAAGGACTAAAAGGATCTTCTAACTAGAAAATAAGTTGGATGGCAGGTCATCAACACATTCCAAAGTTTTCCACAACCAAAACGTGCAGCTTCCTCAAATGGAAATATAAGCCGAGCATATGTGACCAGGAAGCTGAAGATATCCAACATATACTCACCACTTGCGTATTCTCCAGAGATTTTTGGTTTCGCATCTTATCACGATTTGGTTGGCACCTCTATGTCCCCTCTCAACATGAACTCTCTTTCTCAGAATGGTGGAGGAAGAGTGTCAAAAAGGTCCAGAAAGACAAACAAAAAGGCTTCAATACATTGGTCATGTTGGGTGCTTGGCTCATTTGGAAACACCGAAATCCATGCGTCTTTGAGGGGGATAGTCCGAGCTTGGACGTCTTATCTCAGGCGTTCAAGGATGAACACCATCTGTGGTGCCTTGCAGGTGCTCGGAGCCTTAGCCCCTTGAGTGCTGGTCAAGCTATTGGAGTAGGCTAGAGACTAGCTCTGTCCTGAGTTTTTTGGGTCATGTTTTCGTGCGTTTTTTAATTTAAGAACTCCTATATTTGTATCTCAGCACCTCACAGCTTGGCTCGGAGTGAGGTGTAATGTTTGTAAGGGGCCGGACTCTTCTCTCTATTAATATAATGATACACAGCTCTCCTGCGTATTCGAGAAAAAAAAAGTTGTGCATACGCCGATTAATTTAACCTAAACTATTAAGTTGATAGAAAAGGGTAGGCAATTTACTTATATTTCAACGATATACAATATTAAAAGATAGTTCCATTATAGAGGATGTGGATGAGCAAAAGCAAAGCAGTGACCATTGACTGGGGACACCAGTAGATATTTTGATGCTTAGCTTACTTACAGTCGACAAAATACATACTGTTAGTTTTAGTCTTAGCCCATCTAAACAGGGACTTAGTGGCTAGTGTTGACAAAGAGATAAGCTAATTAGAATAAACCCTAAGGCAAATTTTTGAAACAGATATGAAGCATCAAAGAGGAATTTCCTAACAAAGTGATAAAACTCACCATCCATTTCCACCAGCAGCTGACTGAGGACCCTATCAGCAACAGATGTGCCATCATTTTCATGTCCACGTGTCACTGCAAGTCCATCTATCTCATCGAAGAATAATATTGCTGGTGCATTAACTCTCGCCTTTGCAAATAGCGATCTTACTGCTTTTTCGGAATCGCCAACCCATTTGCTGAAAAGTTCAGGACCCTTAACTGCAAGGAAGTTCAATTTTGCTTCGGAAGCTGCAGCACGAGCCATCAATGTCTTGCTGCAACCTGGTGGTCCCATCATAAGCAATCCTTTGGGGGGTTGGATCCCTAAATTTTTAAATGATTCTGGGCATTTCTGTGGCAATTGAATGGCTTCAATTAGCTGCTCTTTGACACTGGCTTGACCACCAACATCTTCCCAACGTACCTTGGGAAGCTCAAGCATTACCTGTACACAAATAAGGTTGAGCATTGGCTTTGTTTTTCCACAAGCCACATGTATATACTCCTATATAGGAACTATCATGATAGAAGCAAACAGTTACAGCCTTGGGTGGATAGAAGTGATACCTCACGCATTGCACTTGGTCGAACTTTCGTTTTAGCCTTCTTAAAGTCCTCAGTGTTTACTAACAGCTCATGTGTCACATCACTAGACTCACTACTGTTTATGACATTACTATTTGTGCAGGGAGCATGATCCAATGACATGGTTGAGAAAGATGCTGATAATGAGCTTTCTTGATAGCCTGGACTCAAACTTTCTTTTGGGCTTATGTAACGGCGAAGAGCACACAATGCAGCCTCATTGCATAGTGCAGCAAGATCAGCACCCACAAATCCATGGGTCTCTTGGGCAATAGACTCAAGTTCATCATTATTGAGACAGTGATGAACTCCAGTTAGAAGGTGGTGAAGTATGTCCCTCCTCTGTCCAGGAGAAGGCACTCCTGCAACCCAGTTCAAAGACAACAAATAACAGTCAACTTGGTACTCAATATACCATTGGATAACCATGTTAATTCAACATTAGAATTCTACCTATTTCAATTTCTTTATCCAATCTTCCAGAGCGTCGTAGTGCAGGATCAATACTATCAGGCCGATTAGTAGCAGCAATTAAGAGAACACGATCACTAGGGCCTAATTCATCCATCAATTTTAACAGAGTGGCCACCATTCTAATAGATAACTCCTCGCCCCCTTGCTTCCTTGATGGAGCAATTGCATCCAATTCATCAATAAATATCTAAAAACAACAAAGGTACATGAGATAGATACATACTGTTACAATTGGCAACATGATTGAATAAAAAACGTAAATGGGATAGCAATAAACCAAATACATAGTATTGCTCCTTGCTAAATATATATTACAAACCTTGTATAATCAGTGCCTAAATATTTTAATATTTGACCTGAGAGACATGCAATGTTTCAGAGAGGATGAATGAAACACCATCACAACAAAAACTTCATCCATAGTATCATATTTGGAAATGAAAGGATTTATTTTCAACTATGTCAATATCAATTTAGATATGCAAACTTCACAAACAGAAACAATGTGTAGAGGACAACAGAGGAGATGCTCCTAAATATGAGCAATGCAATGTTAATATAATCAAGTAAGCTGCTTCAGTAAAACACTTTCTATACTCAAGTATACATGCTTCAGGAGCATAGCGCTAGAAACAGGCTTCAACTGAATTTAATCCTTGTATGCACAGTAAACATTTTGCATTAAGAAGAGAGCAAAAGAATATAGTCAAGCATAGTGATTTGACAATTTGATGTGAAAAAATAGTGGAAATAGTAACAAGTTAGGTTTAATGAACTTTAACAGAAGATGTAATTTTATTACTTAAGAGTTGCAGAGAGCATCAAGGTATTAGGGCAGCCCGGGCTCAGCAATACAATGTTACTGTCCAAAAAAATTAATTTGCTAGTATCATTAAAAAATGGTCATAAAATAAAAGTCAGTAAAAAGATTATTCTTTTTTCTAATACAAGGGGAGACTATTCTTTTTCTAATTCAAGGGGAGATTATAGTATTATCTCTTAAATCTCATAAAGAGTTAACTCTTCTATTTTCTTTTGCAGTTGACAGGATAGTCAAGAAGCAACTGAGCATTTGAAAAAAATCTAACCACAGCAGGTGCAGCTTTCTTAGCTGAACTGAAAACATCATACAGGGATTGCTCACTTTCGCCATAATAATGACTAATGATCTCTGGTCCATTGATTGTAAAAAGATTGGCTCCTGCATCATAGGCACAGAACGAAGCAAGAGAGGTTTTCCCAGTTCCAGGTGGACCATAAAGAAGAATACCTTTGTATCTGAGAACAATCAGCATATATTACAAAATAGAATGAACAAATGTTATGTCAGAAAATACGGGGAAGTGATATCTGTTTATGCAAATACCTTGGCAAATCAATTTGGTCAGCCAGTGAAAATGAAATTATTCCTTTTAGTGTTGCCAACTCTTTAGATAACCCACCAAGCATTGGAGCATGATTAGAATCTTCGTTTCTTCTATTATTACATTCATAAAGTTTTGATGGTAAATCTGGCTTATCTGAGCCAAGCTTCTCTGTACAAACTGAGTCAGAGAGATGTATTTTTGTGGTTCTATCAACAAGGAATGAAACTATAGTTTCCCCCAAGTTGGCTGAATCTTCTGCATCAAACAGTGTATTCCCTTTCTCACACGAATCACCTTGAGAAGACCTACCAAATTCTGCGCCCATCACCACAAAGAAAGACAATTTTCCACACATTGAGAGAGGAATGAAGTTCCCTTTTAGTAAGTATCTACCACTAAGCCACCGCGTAGCTGAAGTCTGCAACAATTCATTAACTTTCTCATCTGCTAATGCTGACCTCGCAGTGGTTGGATCCAGGCACATTGAAGAACCACTGTTGGATGCAAAATTGTGGGTTTCCTTCCTATGCAATGGAGTAAAAGGACTCTTCTTAGGTGTCTCCATAAGCATCTCATTTCTTTCAGGATGGTTGTCAGATTCTGACTGAATGCCACCAGAAGATCCAACCTCAGGTGGAACTAGGCCAAGATAAAGATTCTTACATTTTATTACCCGTAAAATATCGACATCATCACTGTGCTTTGCGTCCTGAGATGTACATAACGGGCTAATGAACAATGATCGACCTACTGAAGGGTATCCAAGAACACAAGCAAGATCCCAAGAGAGCTTGACGCCATTCTTTTGAACCTAGTAAGAAGACACCCAGCCAAAAACATTATCAGTTCGTCACTCACAGCTTTTTGACAATAGAAGAGGAAAAATATAATAGACATACCTCACGCGAGGGGAAAACCGTGGCAACCACAAAGTTTCTCCCAGCTTCACCATTCAGAAGATCATTGTCCACGTCAAGATCAAAGAATCTGTTGCATTCCTCAAATAAATTTCCTAGCGGGAATCCATCTAATTGGTCACTACTTGAATAAATTAATGATACCTACAAATAAGGAAACACAACTCTGCTTAATTATTCAAAAGAAAGACACATAAGGAAGTAAATGACATGTTTGTGCTACACGGGAACTCTGAAGTTGCTATCACGATCAGAATACCCTAAAAAAACACACAACTGTATGCGCATTCCAATTTGGTATGTGCCTGCTGCCTGGAATTACTACCAATTACAAATTCTAAGTCAAATTGGAGCTCCCAGTCACAATACAAATACAAATTTGAGCAACAAGCTGTGAATTCCTTGAAGCGACTAGCTGAGGCACAAAATGGGGAGTACAGGCGGGAGCTTACCGAGACGAGGCACCCGGGCCGCATCCCTGCGCCGACCATAGCGGCCTCGGAGAGCCAGAGCCTCCCGAAGCTGCCGGCGCTCGCGCCCCTCGGGGCCACTTCGGCGACGGTGCCGGCGAAGCAGCCGTCGCCGCCGCGCGGCACGAGCGCCGGGAACCGCGCTGCGGCGGCGGCGGCGACGGACGGTAGGTCGAAGCTTCCCTCGCCGTCGCCGCGGCCGC
This sequence comes from Echinochloa phyllopogon, assembly GCA_033239725.1. Taxonomy (NCBI): domain Eukaryota; kingdom Viridiplantae; phylum Streptophyta; class Magnoliopsida; order Poales; family Poaceae; genus Echinochloa; species Echinochloa phyllopogon. The sequence goes on from BTCW01000017.1 coordinate 12,765,741, forward strand.
CGCCACTGTGGCCGCCGGGGCCACGGGAAGAGGGGGTGCGCGGGGACGGCTGCGGCGACGCCGATGACTGCTGCTTCTTCTTGCCCTTGGAAGGAGGCATGGCGGCGGCTGGAAGGTGTGGTTTGGTAGGGTAGGACGGCTTCTCGAAAACAACGGATGCGCGCGCCGGCGAGGCCGCAGGAGGAGGGCGGCGGCGCCTCGAAAGTCCTAAACCCTGGAAGAGGCGTCGCGTTGGGTCGGACCTCGGGCCCAAATCGACTGCCTCTGGGCTTCCATCGGGCTGGAGCGGAAGTTGTCAGTTCGATCAACCTTAAGTGATCGCGCGACGTCGGGCTGGCCCAGCAGGCTCCTGTTCTCCCCGTTTGGCCTATTAAGAACTGCCGGCCTGTTACGGCAACCCGTCGTCCTTACGGAGGCAAAAACAGATCCCCTTCCTTCCTGAGCATCATCGCTCGAGCCTTCCCACGATTCCTTCTTTGTTGTTTTCTCTCTGTGTGTAGACGACATCCGTCGGAAGAGGGGGAGGAGGCGGCCACCAGGACTGCAAATCACACGGGTAGCGGAATCACATTTTATATCTATTACGCTATCTACTACTGTATTGGCCTTTTCCGATCGAGTTTAACAATGCATCTAGCACAACCATGGCTTCTGAGGCATGAGCTTGATATTTTTTTTCTATGGAATTAGTTTTAGTAACCATCTCAGTTGCTTATCAAAATAGTTTATATACATCAGTATCTTTTTTGAGAAGTCAATGTCTGGTATCTCCTGCAGGAGCTGCAAAGAGGTCTGCATATGTGTTTGTTCAGCACAACTTAAGTTTAGATACACCTGTGTTAACCTTTTCGTAAGATAAAGTGTCAATTATATTTTATCTCTCTTACAACACTAAGCTGACACAAGTTTATAATATAAAATGTGTCTGACCATCAACCTAAGTACATGTTAACCTATATTGAGTCTCTATGTCAACCTTTGGCATATCCTAGCTGTCAACCCAATATGTTGCCATTAAATTTCACACAAGTTTTCATTAACTAGGCACATAACTAGCCACTGTACCTCCATCAATTTTCATGTATAGGTTAACACCCACGGTAATGTGAAATAACATGGTGACACTTGTACATGTATGGGTTATTGACACCCACAACAATGTGAAATCGCATATTGACACTCCTACATGTATAGTTTGGGGTAGGGGAGGTTGTGCCGGTATATCATAGTTTTTGGACGCTGAGGAAGCTAGCAGCGGTGTCACGAAGCCATGGAGGTGGAGAGCATGAGGGAGAAGGTTTTGAGTTTTGGGGTTACAATTCTTGCAAAATTGTGGAACATGTGTGTTTTGTTGTGACAATACATATACCACCAAATGCATTGTGACTATCAATCTATATATATTTTGGGGTATCACCCTATATATCCGCTTGAAATATTTTGACTATCGGTGTATATATATTCTGAATACCCATCGGTGTATTCGCTACATCAACCTGTAGATTTTGACATCATCCTACATATATTGTAACTATCAATCTATATATATTCTGAGTACCAGCCTGCGTATTCACTACATTAACCTATGTATTCTGACTAACAAAGTACATATATTATAACTATTATAATCTACATGTATTCTAAGTATCAACCTGTACATCTGCTATATCAACATGTGTATTCTGACCATCAACTACATATATTATGACTACCAATCTATATATATTTTAAGTATCAACCTTTGTAATACTGTATCAACTTGTACAAAAAAACGACAGCATCTCCATGGGAAAATGATGGATAAAAAGCATGAGAGACATTACTCATGTAGTCTTTTTTGTAAATGATATGTGTAATATCAACTTATTTTGTATGGTCTTTGTTGTAAAATGATTAGCGTAAAAATGGCATACCCGTTGCGCATTATCGTCGCTATAAACGGAAGGAAGACACAGTTGTGCTATCACATATGGGTGCAATAAACAAAGTGTTACTATTTTTTATATATTCATCTTATATTGATGCAATAAACCCTATCTTGATTATTCTCACACTCAAAATTCTAGTAAAATACAAGTTGCTGCCATGTTCACGCAGAAGTTGCCATTTGATAGAAACATCATTCGCCATTAGCTATGATATGAAGTTTGCATTCAACAATCTCTATAGTCCAATATATGGTATCAATTGAAGACATGTTTTTGCCAACCTCTATAATCCAATACTATTAACTTAAATTATTTTTTCATGCCAATCTCTACGGTCCAATTCAAATAGTTGTCACTCAAGTGGACACTCAGAATGTACATAGGTTGATACTCAATACCGATTTTGTTTTGTAGATCTCATAAAAAAATATTAGTGCTAACAGAATAATATTTGGACATCATATGAGATAGTGCTATCTAAATATCACACATACGTAAAAAAAAGTCATGATCATTGTTTTGGTCTATGCGGTTGCATTGCACCCGGTGTGCGATTCACCTGAACACTACCCATACAAGTTAATATATAGTTGACCTATAACATATAAATCGATACAAAATATCTACAGAAGTAGCTAATACTGCTATACAGAGGTTTACAATATAAATAAAATTACTTTAAAACTTATGGAAAGTGGGCCTTGTTTCGTAGATAAAACCATAAGGAATATAAATGTAAAAATGGATTAAAAAATGAACGCTTGCTGAAAAAGTTATCATCAGTCGAAGAAAATGGAACGGTGATGCAAACCCGCTAGGGTTTGTGCCCGATCTTTCGATGAGAGGTGTGGGGGATAACTCGATTGGAGGAGACGATGTTCACGGCCCGACTACAGCCTTCCAACGGACGCTGCGCCTTAACAACCGATACACCACCTCCTATGGATGACGTGATCTTGTGGAACGCGTCACGTGGCCACTAGGGCACCTGTCCTGCAAGTAATCGAAGAACTAGCAAGAACAAGTATCGAACAAGTACTGAAATTACTAGATGGAAATGAAGTGTTTCAATCTCAAAATCAATCACAAATGAAGTGGGGTTCCGAAGACTCGAAGACGGGCAGCTGGACCAGCACGCGCGCTTACAAGCAAGTAGCAATGGCAAAACTGGATCTAAACAAAACCCAAGTGTTCTTGGTAGCGGCTAAGGGGTATAAGACAAGGGAGGATGACCACAAGTGTGCTGGGGTCGTACTCCAACCCTAGGACACATCCATAATGGACTCAACTTGATACACGGCCCATTGGGCCGACATAAGATGACGCAGCATCACGGGTAGAAAACATCTCGGCACAAAATAGACAATTGTGGCTGACTCTGAAGAGATATTGATGCGAGGTTAGATCCATTGGAAACTAGACTTGATAATCTTTCCATAAAGTACTTGAACACTCCAATCCAGGTCCGTATGCGACCGTGACGTCCATGACAAGTCGATGCTTTTCTGCAGTCCGAATCCAGCACACGCGAATCCTTTTCATTTTCGATCATCTCCATGATTCCTAAGAAAAACAAGAGTGCACGGGTCTCCACAATCTAAATATGACGAACATGAACTCAGGAGTGAACTCACCGGATGATTAAGTTCTCTAGCATGAGCACGAGTAATAGGACCAGCAATTGTAGGAGGAAATGACGTGGTTGTATCGTTGGCTGTGATATCCTCATCATCCTCCCCTTCTTGCATTTGAGTCGCCCTCGACTCAAGCTCATCTTCCTCTCCCAAATATGGCTTCAAATCTGTAATGTTAAATGTGGGACTAACCCCAATATCTACAGGCAACTCGACCTTATATGCATTATCATTAATCTTCTTTAATACTTTAAATGGACCATTGGCTCGAGGCAGCAACTTAGATTTCACAATTGAGGAAACCGGTCCTTCCTCAAATGCAACCAAACTAAATCTGCAGGTTCAAACTTTAATTCCTTTCTACCTTTATCACCAGCAAGCTTGTATTTAGCATTCATGCGCTCTATGTTTTCTTTAGTTGTTTCATGCAGTTTCAACATCAATTCAACACGTGTAGTAGCATCAAAATCCAATTGTTCACATGATGGCAAAGGCATTAAATCAATAAGAGCATGAGGCAAGAAATCATACACAATTTGAAATGGGCACATCTTTGTGGTAGAATGCATCGAACGATTATAAGCAAACTCAATATGAGGCAAACAATCTTCCCACATCTTACTTTTTTTTAAACAACTCTTAACATAGTAGACAAAGTTCTATTCACAACTTCAGTTTGACCATTAGTTTAGGGGTGACATGTAGTAGAAAACAAAATCTTGGTCCCCAATTTAGCCCACAATGTCCTCCAAAAATGACTAAGAAATTTAGCATTACGATCAGATACAATAGTATTGGGCACACCATGCAAACGAATAATTTCCCGAAAGAACAAATCAGCAACATGACTAGCATCATCATTCTTATGAGATGGTATAAAGTGTGCCATCTTAGAAAATCTATCAACAACCACAAACACACTATCATGACCCTTCCTAGTTCTTGGCAAACCCAACACAAAATCCTTAGAAATATCTTTCCAAGGAGCACTAGGAACGGGTAAAGGTAAATACAAACTGTGTGGATTTAATCTTGACTTAGCCTTTTGACATGTAGTGCAATGAGCAACGAATCCTTCCACATCTCTTCTCATCTTTGGCCAAAAGAAATGACCAAAAAGTATATCCTTCGTCTTTTTGGCTTCAAAATGCCCATCAAGCCACCTCCATCGCTTCATGCAACAACAACAAGCGAACGGAGCTAGCTGAAATGCATATCTTGTTAGCTCTAAACACAAACCCATCACTAACGATGAATTTGTTCCATCCTTTCTCATCTTTACAATGCAACAACACCTCTTTAAAATCAGTATCATTAGCATATAGGTCTTTAATTGTTTCTAATCCAAAGATTTTATAGTCAAGTTTATTCAGCAATGTATATCTCCTAGACAAGGCATCAACAATGACATTGTCTTTCCCTTTCTTGTGCTTAATAACATAAGGAAATGATTCAATAAATTCAACTCACTTAGCATGTCTACGATCCAATTTTCCTTGATTACGAATATGTTTCAATGATTCATGATCAGATGAATAACAAACTCTTTGGGCCACAAATAATGCTGCTAAGTTTCCAATGTTTGAAGAAGAGCATACAATTCCTTGTCATAAGTGGAATAATTCAGAATAGGCCCGCTCAATTTTTCACTAAAATATGCAACGGGTTTGCCCTCTTGTAACAAAACACCACCCAATCCAATTCCACTAGCATCGCATTCAAGCTCAAAAGTTTTATTAAAATCAGGAAAGTGGAGGAGAGGTGCATGTGTCAACTTATCTTTCAACATGTTGAAAGCATTCTCTTGCTCTTTGACCCAACTAAAAGGCACTCCGTTCTTTGTAAGCTCGTTCAATGGTGCAGCAATGGCACTGAAGTTCTTCACAAAGCGAAGATAGAAACCAGCAAGTCGTAGAAAACTCCGCACCTGTGTAATAGTCTTTGGTATAGGCCATCCCTGTATAGCTTCAACCTTGGCTTGATCAACCTCAATTCCCTGTGGAGGCACAACATAGCCAATAAAAGACACTCGATCGGTGCAAAAGGTGTACTTCTCAAGGTTACCAAACAAACGTGCATCTCGTAACGCATTAAAAACCGTACGCAAGTGATCAAGATGTTCATCCATGGATTTGCTGTAAATCAAAATATCATCAAAGTATACTACAACAAAATTTCCCAATAAAAACACGCATAACCTCATTCATTAATCTCATGAAAGTACTAGGTGCATTAGTTAACCTAAAAGACATGACTAACCACTCATATAGACCAAACTTAGTTTTGAAAGCAGTTTTCCATTCATCTCCCTATTTCATTCGAATCTGGTGGTACCCACTACACAAATCAACTTTAGAAAACACAACAGCACCACTCAACTCATCAAGCATATCATCTAAATGTGGAATAGGGTGTCAATATCGAATGGTGATATTATTAATAGCTCTACAATCAACGCACATACGTCATGTTCCATCTTTCTTAGGCACCAAAATAACCGGAACAACACAAGGACTAAGAGACTCACGCACATAACCTTTGTTGAGTAGTTCTTGCACTTGTCGCTAAATTTCTTTTGTTTCCTCCGGATTTTTCCTGTATGGTGCACGGTTTGGCAAAAATGCACCAGGAATAAGATCAATTTGGTGCTCAATCACCCGCATTGGTGGCAGCCCCGCTGGTATCTCACTTGGAAACACATCCGAATACTCCTGTAAAATGTTTACAACAGCAGGGGCAAAGATTGTTGCTTATCGTGAAGTGAAATCAAAGCATCCTTGCACACCAAAGCATAGGCAATAGAAGTAGAAGCAACCGATTCATTTATATCAGTCTTAGTAGCAAGCAAGCAATGTGCTTTTAATCTTATCTCATATTTCTTACTTTCATCAGATTTGACAATTTTAGTGTTCTCTGTTTTATCTTTTGCAGCTTTAGCAATATCATCACGCACAATAGTCTCAGGAGACATGGGAAGAAAAACAAGTTTCTTATCATGGTGTATGAGAGAATATTAATTTAATCTACCATGATGTCTACAATCTGTATCAAATTGACATGGCCTACCTAACAGAATATGACAAGCTTCCATAGGTACAACATCACATTCAACAACATCATGATACGAACCAATAGCAAAATTAATTTGTACCAGCTTCTTTACCTTTACCTTACCGTTGTTGTTCAACCATCGAATGTGATATGGATGTGGATGTGGTTTTGTTGTCAGGGAAAGCTGTGCTTTAATTACACACTTGGTTTGGAACAATGTATGCCGCTGATTTTGGTCCGCCTTATCCATTTGTGCACTAAGCACTTGCTGCACAATGAGGCTCTCATAATGCTCTGCATCCTCTGCACCAATCTGTTCATCTAGTGGCTCCTCACTACTTGCATCGTCAGCTGCAAGCAAAGCAAGTGTTTGTTCATCGAAATCACTAGCTGAGGAATACCCACCATCATTGCTTACCACCAAAAATGCTGCACATGCCCACAGCCCTTGCACCGGTGACACTGGACATCTCTTGTTCAATCGGTGGAGGCAACTGGGGAAGTACTACCGGCTGGTTTTGGAGCAGATTTTATTGCTGAATTTGTGGGAACAGCACGTGTCCTGTCACTGGAGGGAGGCGGCGGTGCTGGACGACTCGGCGACGGAGTTGGAGGAAGTGCACGCCCGGTCAAAGAAGTAGTCGTGCGCTCCTACCATGGTGCTGATTTTCCTATAGAAACATTAGACCATGCATCTGCACGTCGTCCCTACACTTCTCTTTCAGCTTTACAAGCAATATGAAAACATTGTGTTATGCTATTATAATCTTTATATTCAACAATGTCCTGAATTTCTCTATTCTACCCTCCCACAAATCTAGCAATAGCAGGTTCCTCATCCTCCTCTATTTGACAACACATCATACCCATTTGTAATTCTTGATAATATTATTCTACACTTTTAGCACCCTGTCTCAATTGCCGCAACTTATGTAACAGATCACGTGCATAATAATAAGGAACAAATGTAGCCCGCATGACCCTTTTCAAAGCATCCCAAGTTTGTGGCATGTTATTAGAATTTTTCTTGCCATGTTCTATCCACCAAACAGAAGCAAATTCAGTAAACTCACTAGTAGCAGCCCGGACACGTGTAGCTTCAGGAAATTCATGGCATGCAAATTTTTTATCAACATCAATCTCCCAAGTAATGTAAGCATCAAGATCATATTTACCATCAAAAAGAGGTATCTTAAATTTAATCTTACTAAAAGCATCATTATTACCATGTACCTCACATCGACGATGATCACCCATACCGGCGATTATGACGTAGCCGACGACGACTAGGTTCTTGGTATTTGACTTCAGTATTTGCACTATATGCATTGTCATCATCACTTTCTTCCTCGTTGTCATTCTTCGTCATCTCCATCACGCCCGCTGTTGGTTTTATCATGCATCTCATCGAATCACCTCAAAAGTGCAGCAAGACTCTTGTCCATACGAGCCACTGACATCTCCATCTTCGTAATCTTGCTATTGGTTGCGATCTGTGTGGCCTCCAATTGCCCAATCTTGTCATTTGCCACACGATGATATTCAAGGAGAGGCAGATGTCCCATCTCTCGGAGGGGCCATTTCATCGGCCGCCGCGAGGGAGGATGGGTACATTAACCTGGGTTGCGAGCCAGCTTTGCTGCATGATGGCTCGCCCACAGGGGAGGATGTCATTGAAGAGGTGCAGCCTAAGGTTGCATGCCCTATCAGGCTGACCATAAGAAAAGCTAGGGGCGGCATGGCTTGAGGTTGAGGACCTCGCTAGGCCAACATAAGGTGCTGGTGGGCCGGTAGACCCTCTATATGGAGATGTGGGGGATGAATAGCTCTAGGCCATGCGAGCCAATAATGGGCCAACACTGCATGTCCCTGGTGGAGCTGTAGCCCTTGGTGTGGTTGAGACTAGTGCTTCCAACCCATTTGATGGATGTCACACACCAAGGCCTACAACCCTCAGGAACCGATGCCTTCCTATAGCCCCCTCGCCTCAAATCCCAAGCTCTCTATTGGTGTACTCAAGGAGGTGGAAGAATCCAACAGATTTGGAGCCATTGCTGTAGATGGGAAGTGATAGGGTGGAGAGAAAGCACATTGCCCCTTCACCTCCTAGCAAGCGCTCAAGTTTCATGGCAAAGATTTCCATGAAGACATCAAGGATCCTCCCTACCCCATACACCAATGGAACTCTAGCAGCGCGACCGCACCCCAGAAGCTCTAGCTGCTCTATTTGGCTAGGGGATTCTTGATGAGGAAGTGCTGGAAGAGGAGTTGCTGACCTAAAGCCTTTGACTAGTTTGTATTTTTGGTCGAACAAACTCTGTTTTATCAATGAATCCATCCAATATATTATGTTGGAACGTGCGGGGGCTCAACTCCAAGGCACGCCAAGTTTCTGTATGCACTCTGGTTAGCTCCTCAAGCGTGGATGTAGTTTGTATTCATGAAACAAAAATGACAGAGATCTCTTGGGGGACAAATCTGTCAATGCTCGGCTCGGATTTTTCTAATTTCGCTTTATTACCTTCGAATGCCTTTAGTGGGGGGATTCTTTTCACTAGTATGTATGGGCCTCAAGGCGATTCTAACAAATTGGTGTTCCTGCAAGAATTGAGAGATGTCGAGCTTCATGTCAAGGCCCTTGGCTAGTGATGGGAGATTCTAATTTCATCATCAAGGCAAAAGACAAAAATAATGACAACATGAATAGGGCTATGATGGGCAGGTTGTGTCGTTTAATCAATGATCTTGGACTTCATGATGTGCCCATACAGGGTCACAAATTTATATGGTCACACTAGTAGGATTCAGCTACATTGGTCAGGCTGGACCGAGCCCTATGCTCCAAAGATTGGGAACAGAGTTTCCCAAACAATCTGCTGCAAAGTGCCACCACAGATGGTTCTGACCTCTATCCTCTCCTTCTGAGCCTTAATGCCATCAAGCCAGGAAAGGCTAGCTTTCATTTTGAAGCTTGCTGGACCAAGCTGCAAGGTTTTTAGGAGACAGTGCAAGCAGCCTGGACTTTTGTCCCAATATCTACATGTCCTTTCAACACCTTGGCCAGAAAATTCAGAGCTACTATTAGGGGTCTACAGAGTTGGAGCCACAAGAAAGTTAGTCATGTAAATTCCCAGCTTGACTTTCTAGAGAAGTTCTTCACCAACTCAAAATTGCCCATAATAATCAAAATCTGTCCAATCAGGAACTTTGGCTGTGGAATCAACTGAAGAAGCACTCGCTGGCATTGTCCTCCTTACAATGCATAATTGCACGTAGCTGCTCCCGCATTTGCTGACTGGCTGAAGGGAATTCCAACACTACATTGTTCCACCTGTTTGCTAGGCAACGTAAGTGGAAAAACTTCATTTGTAAACTCACCTCGGAAGATGGGCAAGTACTCACCAGCCATGAAGATAATGAGAAGAATACTTTTTGTTTCTATAATAGTCTACCGGGGGAAGCATAGGATCAAGATGTAACAATTAACCTTGAGGCTTTGGACATTCGCAACATGACTTGTCTGATCTGGAGGCCCTTTTTTCTGAGGAGGAAGTCCGGAAGACAATCTACTCACTCCCTGGTGACAAGCCCCAGGGCCGGACGGCTTCACTAGACAACAGTTTCAGCTATTTGGAGTAGAAAATTTGGCAGCTTCGAGGATGATGACGATGATATTTGTGATGACAATCTTCTTTCTTGTGAAGATCTTGTTAATATGCTTATCAAATCTGATGGCAAATTGCGCAAGGAAATGCCAAGTTGAAGGATGTCACACCCGGATTTTCACAAAACCCGAATGTGGCCATATGTGTACCCAGGAAGTCTTAGTACACATATATCGAACAAATATGATAAACAGAAAACATATGCTGGAATAAATTCTTCATTACATAAAGTGTTTACATCATAGTGCTTCATAAATGATCTAAACAATAACAGTGGAAGACTAATAAACTCTCAACTAATGGAGCCGTAATCCACGGGGACTCTGACTTGGAGACCACAACTCAGTAGTACGGTAAATCTTCGGGAAACTCAGCAGGAGACTCATGCCCAGCCCAATCTGTTTACCCATCCGGGATTTTGTTGAATAAAATGACAAGTGTAAGTAAACAATTACTTAGCAAGTATAGCACGGGTATGAAGGCTCAAAATAGGCTAGATACGGCTTAACTGCATTAGCATTTTTAGTTGGTTCATTTTAACATTAAGAAAATTACTACAAGCGAATGAAACCCAATTGTAACCCAATTAATAAAGTATAAGTGACATTAAACATAAATAAACATCATCTTCTAATAAAAAAGGATCCAGGCCGCTCGTGACCCTAAGCAAGACTATCATGATAGTTTTACACTCTACAGAGGTTTCGCCCTTTACCCACCAGTCGTGTAAAAGTTCAAAAGAACTTTGCACCCAACCACGCACATCAACACTTCTGAGGTGTGATTGCATAGGGAAGCTACGAGGTTTTTCACAAGACACCCTAACAAGACAGTGGCCGCTAAGGTACAATAAGGTGGTGAGACTCTAGGCACCGAGATTGACTTACGCTTACGGAGTCACACCATAAGGGGGTCAATGGCGTCCCGAGCGCGGGCATCACACCCAACAATGCGCAACATACGGAGTTCCCCATCACAGGGACTCCCAATACAGGACTGGGTCTAACGAGACCTAGCCGACGGGGCTACCGTCCTCGGTGGAATCAAGAAACACCCCGAGCATTACTTGACATAACGCCGTCGGCCCCACCGGTAAGCACTAGCAAGCTAGAGACGTACAAGTTACTTGACCAAGACTAGAGCCATAATAGTTCTAGCGGCGGCGACAGGCTCCTGGGTTACCGCTTTAAGAACCGGACCTTACGGAGAGACACTGGAGCAAAGCACACAGCACATGCCCCAGTTCCCTAAACCAAGTTGTTAAAAAGAAAGTTTTATCATTAATGTTGAAGTGAACCATTAAGTCAAAATTAAAAGTTAAATAATGGCGACAGTAGCTGCGTATAGCAAAATCTACTCATATGCATAAACTCAAGGTAATCAAAGGATAGGAGTAAACAAACTAGGTACAACTTTAATAGGACATCAAATTAGACACATGCATATGAAAGTAAACATATGTATAAAGTGGTTTTAGGTATCAATGATTGTCCGTGCTATAACTTGCCTTCCTCAAAGGGCGGCTGCTGCTGCTGCTGTGGGTCCTGCTTCGGAAAGTCCTCCACGTACTCGAACTCCAAAGCGTACGGCTCACCGACTGGACACGAATCACCATACAAGCAAGCACGCAAACTAATACATGCAAACAAATAATTTTCTATTAGAATAGTACACTAAACAGTAGAAACAGTACAAATAAAGGTTCTAGAAATATTCTACGCTTCACTACAAACACATGAGCTCGAAAATCACACTAATTGGAGCTAAAACGGAAAAGATATGGGTTTTCTAAGATCTAGGGACCTACTGACAAGTTTTAAAAGTTTACAGGGGCTTATTTTAAAGAAACCAGGGACCTATACATAATTACGCGTTAAAACTCGAGTACCAACGCGTAAAATGGGCTCAGCAGGACCGCGGGTTCTATTTTTGAAAAGGGCAGGGGGTTATTTGGTTAAAAACAGGACCTATAAGCAAATACTTTTGAACTTTGGTGGACTGCGGGTTGATTACAAATATTGCAGGGGCTCTTTAGCAAAATGACTCGGGCTGACCGGTATCCTAAGGTTTGACTCGGGGTCCTGTCTCGATTTGGGCCGTCGATCTTGGATTGGACGGCTCGGAACAGATCCAGGGGGGACTCATCGTCGGCGGCAGGGGGAAGCGGCGGCGCGCGCTGTCGAAGGCGGAGGGTCGCCGGAGTGAAGCCAACTGGCGCTAGAGGGCTCGGTTTCGAGCGTGGATGGAAGCTACGACCTTAGGAGACAATGGCGAGCCCAGCTAGGTGGATCTCGTCGAAGCTTGGGTGGCCATGGCGGTCGGCAACGGCGAGCGGCAGAAACAACTACGGTGAGCGGCGGGAACCGACCTACGAAGGACGAGAGTGAGCAAAAAGGGGCGGGGAACGATCCTTACCTCCACGCGTGATGCTCCGGGGCTCAATTTCGCCCTAGTGCGTCCAAGGGCGCGAACCGACGGGCGGCGGCGGAGCTCGGGGAGGGCGGTGGCGCAATGCGAAGAGAGGAGGGCTGGGAGTGGCTTGGGAGCTCTGGGCGAGGTTGTGAGGGTTGGGGGTGCGGGCTCGGGTTATATAGACCCGGGGGGAGGGCGCTTGGCGGGCGAAGCGCGGAAATCGGCAGCGGCCGGCGATCGGGGATCCCCTTCCTTGCAGGGAGCACACCTTCCATGTGCGTGCTGCCCCAAGAAGGAAGGAAAGCACGGGGAAAAGGGCAAGGGAGCTTGGCAGGGCCCACAGGGCACGGAGATGGCGGGCGGGGCGTCCGGTCAAGCGGGGCGCAATCGGCGCCGGGGAGGGAGGAGCTCTCTAGCGGGGGTAGAAGAAAGGGCCGACAGGTGGGGCCGGTCGGCAGTGAGAGGGGGAGAGAAGGAGGGGCGAGCGGAGCTGGGCCGCGCGGGGAAAGGGACTTGGGCCGCGCTGGGCCGGGCGGGGAAAAGAGAGGGAGCAGAAGAAGAGCGGGCCAAAAGTTGAGGGGGCATAAGCGGACTTCGGCTGCGAGAGGAGCTTGGGTCGTGCGAGCGAGGCAAGGCCGGTTGGGCCGAGCTGTGCCGGTGCGCGCGCGAGGTGCTAGGCTGGTTTGGGGGAAAGTCTAGGGAGCGAAATCGGGCCAGGTAAAAGCTTAGGGAGCAGAAACGAACTCGACAGGAAACAACTTATCTAGGACTCCAAACAAGGTGATTCAAATTTGAATTTAAATTCTCGTTTGAATCACAAGCAATACAAAAATAAATGCAGCAGCATGAATGCAACAAAAATGTTTCTACAACGTATATTTGATTTTAATATTCATAAATAATGTATTTAGCCTATATTAATTATGAAAAAATTAAATAAAATCCAATTAATTACTAAAAATTTTTAATAGGCTATTTTTGGGTGTTACAAACCTACCCCCTTAAGATGAATCTCGTCCTCGAGATTCGGATGTAGATGCGAAGAGCTGCGCGTACTCGGTCTTAAGATCTTCCACCCGTTCCCAAGTGGCTTCATCCTCTGAGTGTCGGCTCCACTGTACCTTGCACATCTGGATGACTTTGTTCCTTGTCACCCTCTCAGACAACTCCAGAATCCTCACTGGATACTCCTCGTAAGTGGGATCTTCTTGCACATTCAGCTCATCTATCGGGATCTGCTCTTCAGGCACCCGCAAACATTTCTTCAGTTGTGACACATGGAACACATCGTGCACTCCGGCCAATCTCTCGGGTAGTCCCAACTCATATGCCACTTCACCTTTCCTTTCAAGTATCTGGAACGGTCCGATGTATCGAGGTGCTAGCTTTCCCTTAACATTGAACCTCTTCACGCCCCTCATCGGAGACACCTTGAGTTACATAAAATCTACAACCTCGAAACTGAGATCCCTTCGTCTGACATTAGCATAGCTCTTCTGCCTTGACTGCGCCACCTTCAAGTTCTGTCTGATCACTTGCACTTGGAGTTCTGCATCTCTGAGTATCTCAGGCCCAAAGACTTGACTTTCTCAAGTCTAATTCTAGAACAGTGGTGTTCTGCACTTCCTGCCATACAAAGCATTGAATGGTGCCATCTGCAGACTCTTTTGATAGCTATTGGTGTACGAGAATTCCATATAGGGTAAACTCTTGTCCCAGCTAACACCATACTGCAGTGCACATGCCCTCAACATGTCTTCTAGAATATGATTAGTCCGCTTTGTCTATCCATCTGTCTGGGGGTGATAAGCTCAGCTGAAATGCAGCTTAGTGTACATAGACTCATGTAGCTTCTGCCAGAAGTGTGAAGTGGACTGAGTACCACGGTCAGACACTATCCGCTTTGGCACTCCATGCAAGCACACAATCCTCTCCATGTATAGCTCTGCCAGTCTGGCTCCAGTGTAGGTGGTCTTCACTGGAAGAAAGTGTGCCACTTTGGTCAAGCGGTACACAATCACCCAAATGGAGTCAAATCCTCGCTGTGTGCGGGGTAGACCCATTATGAAGTCCATACCAACTTATTCTCATTTCCATTCCGGTATCTTCAAGGGCTGGAGTAATCCGGCTGGTCTTTGGTGTTCAGCCTTAACTCTCTGGCAAGTGTCACATAGTGCCACCTGTGTCGCCACATCACGCTTCAAACCATACCACCAGAATCTTTCCTTGATGTCTTGGTACATCTTGGTGCTTCCTGGGTGGATCTAGTATGCCGAATCATGAGCTTCTCTTAGGATTGTGTCCTTGATCTGCGCTATATCGGACACACATATCCTCTTCTCGTGCCACAAGGTTCCTTGTTCATCCACTTGGAAACCAGGGGCCATTCCTAGGGCAACATTCTCCACAATCTCCTTGATCTTTTCATCACCAAGCTGCCCTTTCCGGATCTCCTGTTCAAGAGTCGGTTCTACCGTCATCTCTGTGATGCTAGTCACGAACCCCAGACTCATCTTCTCAAATTCCCGGCTGAGTTCTTCAGGCAGACAATGGCCAGTGATCTTGTGCACATAGCTTTTCCTGCTCAGAGCATCTGCCACCAAGTTAGCCTTGCTAGGGTGGTAATGGATCTCCAGATCATAGTCCTTGATCAGCTCCAACCATCGGCGTTGCCTCATATTTAGCTCTGACTGAGTGAAGACATACTTCAGGCTCTTGTGATCGGTGTAGATGTCACACTTGTGCCCAATCAAGTAATGCCTCCAAATCTTCAGAGCATGCACCACAGCTGCCAACTCCAAATCATGTGTCGGATAGTTCTGCTCATGCTTCCGCAGCTGTCTTGATGCATATGCCACGACTGTCCCTTCCTGCATGAGTACACACCCCAGTCCTAGACGGGATGCATCGCAGTAGATGGAGAAGCTCTTGGCTATGTCGGCAATACCAACACAATTGCTGTTGTCAGCCTCTTCTTCAATTCTTCGAAGCTGGTTTGGCACTCCTCTGTCCAGATGAACTTGGAATTTTTCTCCAATAACGTCGTCATGATTTTAGCAATCTTGGAGAATCTTTCAATGAACCGCCGATAATATCCGGCCATTCCAAGGAAACTCCTGATCTCGCTGACATCCCGAGGCAGGTTCCAGCTCAACACATCATTAACCTTCTTCGGGTCAACAACCACTCCTCCATTGGACAACATGTGTCCCAAGAATGCCACTTCCTTTAACCAGAACTCGCACTTGCTCAACTTGGCATATAGCTAATGTTCCCGGAGTCTCTGCATCACCATCCTCAAATGATCTTCATGTTCCTCTTCATTCTTGAGAAGACCAGTATGTCATAAATGAACACCACCACGAACTTGTCAAGGTAGTCCATGAAAACACTATTCATCAAGTACATGAAGTATGCAAGAGCATTGGTCAGTCTAAAGGACATAACCGTGAACTCGTACAACCCGTACCGAGTAGTGAAAGCTGTCTTGGGTATGTCCGACGGTCGGATCCTCATCTGATGATAACCCGAACGAAGGTCTATCTTGGAGAACACACAAGCTCCCTTCAGCTGATCAAACAAATCATCAATCCTTGGCAGTGGTACTTGTTCTTGACAGTCACTTCATTGAGGGCTCGATAGTCCATACACATCCTCTGTGTCCCATCCTTCTTGTCCACGAATAGTATTGGTGCTCCCCATGGTGAAGAGCTAGAACGAATATACCCCTTGTCTAGCAAGGAGCTTAATTCCTCCTTCAGTTTCTCCAGCTCCTTCACTCCCATTCTATATGGCCTTTTAGCTATAGGAGCAGTGCCAGGTTTTAGTTCAATAATGAATTCAACTTCACGTTCTGGGGGCATACCTGACAATTCCTCAAGAAACACGTCCGGGAACTCGCTCACCACCCTGATGTCGGCGGGAGCTGCACCATCAGCTTGATTGACTTGATTATGCTCCAATGGACTGGCTGCCTGGTACTCCACCTTATCTCTAGATGTTGTCGTCAGTTGTACAGTCCTCCTAGCGCACTGGATCACTAGCTAGCCAAGTCATACCCAGAATCAGGTCGAAACCAATAGACTCCAGGATGATCGGGCGGGCCTCGAAGTCTACCCCCTTATGGTGACAATAACATGGGGACATCGTAGAGTGGCGCGCTGTTCCCCTCCTGGTGAGCTAACTAGCATAGCATTCTTCATGGGCAGTAATGCCACGAAGTTCTTTTTCACAAATGCAACAGATATGAAAGCATGCAAAGCTCTAGAATCGAACAAAATAGTCGCAGGGGTGGAGTTGACAGGGAATGTACCCACTACCACATTAGTAGCTCCTTCAACGGTCTCCGCCCAGTGTGGTTGAGCTTTCCTTTGGCGGGGTTCTGCAGAGCACGGTTGGCCTGACCCTATTGCTGATTCAGCGGTAGACCCACCCTCTGATTGTTGTTCTGGCCGGTGGCATTTTGGGTCTTCTTGGGGGCAGACATTGTCATAGTGCCCCTGCTCTCCACAGTGATAACACACTTTGGGGGCCACTGACATTGTTGACGGGGTTGGGGCGCTGAACGGGGCCCTGCTGCACCGGGTTGCGCTGATCGAGCTGGAGCATTCTATAGCTGGTTTTGAGGACGCTGCTGCTGTTGCGCCTGAGGGTACTTTGGGCGCTGCTGATATTGGCAACGGTTGAATGGGTCGTGCTGACTGTGGAAGTGCTGCTGGCTTCCCGTCTACTGACTGCCCTGAGGAGGACCGAAACGCGGCCGACTGCTGCTCCCGATCTGCTGGCCCTGGAACTTCCTCTTCTTCTCCTCCATCTCACGGCGCTTGTGTTCCAGCATCAAAGCACTGTCCATTAGTTCCTGGAAGTTGGGGAACCTAGTGCACATCAGCTGGTACTGCATAGCATCCTGCAAGCCATCACGGAACCTGGACTGCTTCTTGTCAGTGTCCACGTCCTCCGGAGCATAGCGGGCCAACTCGATGAACTTATCGTGGTGGACTTCTTCTATTTTGGCCTGAAGATGATGTGGCAGTGGTCCAAGTGGCTTGCACGATCGTTGCACAGTCAGTGCTAACCTGGACGGCTCCCGGTTGTGCTTCGCGTCGTGTGTGGCTAAGGGGGGTAATCGGCCGAACGGAGTCTTTGGGCCGAATCGCTCAATTCCGACCCCTATAGCACGTATTTATCGTTGTTGTACCTGCACAAGTGTAACTCACCAAAACTCGTGGAACTCTGTTAGAAATAAACCTAAGTACATGGAATGGCACATATATCCTCTTTTATTCCCGAGTATTGGTGGTCGAAAATGTGCCGTAATGACCGCCAACAAGCTCCCCCAAGCTTAGACCTTTGCTCGTCCTCGAGCAAAGATAAAGAATTAGGCTCAGTGGATCAGGAGGATCTACAATGTCATTTTTCTTGCAGGTAACTTTATAAACAACTAGTACTCAAAACTATTTGAATCATTGGCAAAGTTTTACTCACCACTTTACCTATGGGGCTTATAGCAATCTCCTTGTCTTGGGCGGTTGAAAGGTTGAATAGCTTAACTTAGTTTTTATTCCACTCCTACTCTTTTCAGGATCCCATCTCGGAGTTTCCACAATTTTTGAAAATTTAGATTTTGTTCCTCAATTGGTACACTCGATCGCTCAAGTGGTGTTTGTATCCTCACCAAAGGCTTGTGCCTTCTTTCATCCTAAACTTTAACAAAGCTTTTGTGTGGCTCAGGGACAAAGGATGAAGGCCTACTTGCATCTTATATTTTGCTAAGTCAAAGACCAGATCTTTGGGGAACCAAATGACATCTTTAGATCGAGAAGTGCAAGTGGGTGGAATATGTGGAGTGGAATGTGGAATGTCGTGGAACTCCTTGGGATGATTCTTCCTCTCCTTGACTTATTTTAGAGAACATGGGCTATCTATTTTTTTGCTCATATTTTTGCCATGCCACTTGGCATGCTTTTCTTATTTCTTATTTTTGCCATGCTCTTTGGCATGGTTTTCTTTTTCTCTTTCTTTTTGCCATGCTCTTTGGCATGCTTTTCTTTTTGCATAGCCCATGTCTCTATTCAAGGATATTTGTAGAGGAGATCATAGAACATGGAGTATTTATTTTGTGGATGGACGATGACAATATTTGCTAACTCCGAGTGTAGGAATTGCAAGTGAGAGTGGTGTGTACGTGAATCTCGATATTGGAAGAATGAAGGTTTCACCCAAAGGTCACAACAATTTGACAAAACTCACTAAGACAACAAGCAACATATGAGTAGAAATTTTTGACTAAGCTTAGCATATGGCTTTGGTAGGTATTTTTGACCAATGAGGAACTTTATTTTATTTTTGAAAGCAAAAGACATCCGAGATATTCACCGTACTAAGAGCAAAAGCAAGAACTCAACCAAATCTCACTATATCATTCCTAACAACAACTTAGACTTGGAATAAAGCATGTGCTCCCACAAGGTTTTCAGGTTCATTTTACTCATGCCAAATAACTCAAATACTATAAAGCGACTAGTTAAAAACAAGGCACTTGCAAAATTAATGACAGAGCAACTATTCATCATTTCCAAGGTGAGAGGCATATGATTCATTCCATGCATAGTTGGGAGTTATTTTAGTCAAGGGAAATATTTTTGGTGTTTTCATTTTAAGGTGGAAATAAAATGAAAAGGGAAATGGCCAATGTAAGATCAAAGTGCTGAAGGGACATCGAACATACCTGATGGGGGTCCTCCCTAAGCTTGGATTCTTAACTGGTAGGGTTGAAACTTCGAAAAGTATTATGACATTTGATCCATCTGCTGCTGGATGTCGTACCGTAGAGAGTCCAACACACCGCTATTCTCTTGGTGATACTGAGAATGGTGTGCCAGGGTGTCTTAAATGCTTCGTGTATGGTCGTCGAGGAGGTCGACTCGGTCGGAGATGTAAGACAACTCTCGACCAATGTCGTAGCCACTGGGTGCAGTGAGTCGTGCGGACTGAGAGTGCCCAGCGAATTTGGTTGGGAGGCATTGTCGTACCCTCCTCCGTACCATCCCTGGGAGTACTCTGAGTCCGTACTCAGAGCATAGTCCCAGTAGCCCGAGGCGAAGTAGTCTGGGTCCTGGGGTTGTCTAGAGCATACTTGTAAATTCCATTCCGGAGGTCATTCCGTTTTTGCTCTTGGAACGGAACATTCCGGTACCGGTGTACCGTTCCAGACTTTATTATATTAAAAATATATGAATGTATATATACATAAATATTCATATAAATATATACTTACGGCATAATTATGCTTCATCACACTGACATTTTTAGTTTTTTACCAAACTCACATATTGAACGAGGCGTCATTTGGTTTTAGCCCGGTACCGAAATGAGCGGAACAAGCATTTGACCCGGTATTGACCGGAATTGACCCGGTAATGACCGGAATTGACCGGTATTGACCGGTATTTGACCGGGATTGACCGGTATTTGACCCGGTATGGGATTTCAGCCCTTCTATACCGGTTTAGGCACCGGAACGGGGCATTCCGGCCATTCCGGCCTGTACCGGAATGGAATTTACAACTATGGTCAAGAGCCTCCTGCTCTGGACGTCCCAGAACCATCGTATGCATTGTAAGCTGCCTCGAATGCAGACGTGTGTCGATGTGGCTGCGTCGGTGAAGTTTCTGCGACGTGTAATCACCCTCAAAAAACGCTAACCGTGAAAGACCAAATCGCCGGCAGCCCGGAAGGGCCACCAGGGGAACGCGGCCCAACACAACTCACGGCCCAAAACAGCCGCTCGAGCTCGCCCAACAAAGGGACCCAGGTGGCGACCTCCGCCTCCGCCTCGCTCGAGGGTCGCGTACCCCCTCGAGCAAACGAACCAACTCCGCCTCGCTCGAGGGCACCCCTCTACTCAGCGCGGCGCGCATACAACGCCCCCGCCCGACAACGGCATTTAATGCCCGCCCCGTCAGGCGGACGCCGAAGTCAAAAGGCAATGTTTCCCCCACGCCGCATCGCTGACACCACTGAGCCCGCTGTTCCGCCTGCTCCGGTCACTGTACGTCCTTGCCACCGCTGTGCAGACGTACACGACACTGCGCAAGGCCCTGTGCGGACCTGCAGCCATCATTTCACACCACTATTCCACCCGCTCCCGTCCTTTTTCCCCAGGGCACCCCTCGAACGGGTGTGAGGAACACTCGAACGAATGGCTGAACAACAACTGAGTACAGACTCCGGTCACGCGCGGCCTGGTGATGGCAAACGTCGGGTCAAATCCACCAACTCTCGGCCTGGTGATGACGAACTCCGGGTCAAATCCACCAACTCTCGGCCATCCCCTGGTAAGCCGGGCACGCCACGCACTGTGGCCAACAGCGACCACCACGCCGGCCCCTGTGCTGCCAACTCTCATCCTTATCCACCTGCCCCGCCCTCGAAACAACCAACGACGGGCAGCTGGACACGGATCACGGCAACAACACCCCTCGAAGCCACTCCAGGACAAGCACAAGGACGGCCACGACATCCGCAGAAGACGGGGCTCGCCATAAAACTCCTGCCAGGGTCAAGGACGATGGCACGCCCGACGCCACGCTCTCCAATGCGTATCCCTATAGTACGCATCACGCTTGTACTTGTAAAACTTCTCCCCCGCCTTTCTCTCCTTAGCCTATAAGAGGAGGAGGACGGGGGAAGAAAGGGAGATGACACGCACGACCGAGAAACAACAACAGACACTCGATCACCCCCACACTCGCTTTCAGGGACTTGGAGACTTCTTCTCCTCTCCCGCCTTGCTTGTAGCCCCCCTCTGCAAGCACCCCGGTGCAAGATAGTGCAGCGCCCCGAGCGCACTCTGTTGGACGTACGACCTCGCGGTCGGAACCAGGATAAACCCTCGCCTCATCGTGCTAGCTCTTGCATCAACCGTTAAGGGACTGGACACAGCGCATTCTGTGTGGCGCCGGGAATCGCCCGACCGATCCCGGCACCGACAGTGGCGCGCCAGGTAGGGGGTTGCGCTGTGGTCGACCACACCCGATCAGTTCCCTTGACGGCAGGCCAAGCCATGGCCATGCCACCACGATCCACCACGGGGTCCCCCGGCCCGCTTCCGCGCGGGTACCGGATCACGTTTGGGAGTCTGGAGTTCGAAGCGACCGGTGAGGGCTTCCTCATGCGGCTCGCCTCCAGGACCCCCGACATGATGATCATTACCCCAGCACCACCAACGCCGTCTCAGCTCAGGAGACGTCGAAAACTCCTTGGGCTGCAGATTCGCGTGGAACGGCTCGTTGCCCCACGCATCGTCCTCCCTGATTGGGACGCGCACCTGCTGCTCCAGCCCGCTGCCACATTACAGGGGGGCGGACCCCCGCCGGCGGCTCCCGCGGAGGGAGCACGCTGGGAAAATATGGCGGGGCCAGTGTAGCTCCCATACGGGATGAACAACGCAGCCGCCAGCTACTCCGCGGCAATCAACGCCAACCTGAACGCGCACAAGGATTCGCCGGGTCACCGGCTGGGTTCGATCCAAGACCTCAACGTCTCCTCGCCCGATGGGTCCCAGCCCGAGTCAGATGACGGGGGAAGTGTGCGCGGGCAGGAGCACCCCGACCTGGATTACTCCGGGTTGCGCGACCGCGAAGGCCTTCTGCCTCACCTGCTCCGATGACTCCAGCGAAGGGGAATACGACCCCACGCGAGAATGCTTCGTCCTCGACGGCGAAGTAGAGTCCATGGGAGAGGATGAAGAAACGCGCGATGGAGCCGGACACGACGAACCGCCACCGACGCCCGCCGAGCCAGCGAGCGAAGCCGCACTCGCGCAGGCACAGCTTGCGCAGGTGCAAGAGCTGGAAGCCAAGCTCCAACAGGAGCACCCGCAGGTACAGGAGCTGTGCGCAGCCCTGGAAGCCCGGTAGCCCAAGCGCGGCGAACGCGCGCGAGCTGCCGGGCGTATTGCTCAAGCACGCATCATGGGTGACGGCGACGACGTCGGCCCCGCCATGCCGCCACGAGCAAGCCAGAAGCTTGTCGCCGCAGCAACCCTGATTCGAGCCATGCCCGAACCATCGACACCAGAAGCGCGCAGCATGCGGCGCCAGGTGCAGGCCCTTGTCGAAGAAGCGGCCGTTCAACAAGCGGAAAGTTCCGCCTCCCGCATGCGCCGCCAGGCCAGTTCGAGAGCCGGAGGAAGCAAGTGGGATAAGGAACAATCCATCCATACCCCACCCAAGGGCGCGTGGACGCCTCACCGTCCAACGAACGACGGAAGGGCGCTCGTGGCCGGCGACCGCGAAATGAGGAGGTCCGCGAAGGACTGACTCGTGGACACGCGGGGCGCCGTCGACGATGGCGATGCGCGCAACGTCCTGAACAGGAAGAGGCAGGACGCGGCGCCTCCTCACAGCAAGCACCCCCGACGAGGGGGTCGCTATGACAGCGAGGAGGACAAAAGCCCGACGCCGGAACCCCCGGGAACCCCTGTGTTCAGCCGGAAGATCCGTTCGGCCGCCATTCCGCCGCGCTTTCGTCAGCCGACCACCATCACCAAGTATTCGGGCGAGACGAAACCCGAGACGTGGCTCAACGACTACCGCCTGGCTTGTCAGTTGGGCGGGGCCACCGACGACGCCATGATCATCCGCAACCTTCCGCTTCATCTCGCGGACTCGGCACGGACATGGCTCGAGCACCTACCCGCGAACCAGATCCACGACTGGGACGACCTGGTCAGGATGTTCGTGGGTAACTTCCAGGGCACATACATGCGTCCCAGAAACTCCTGGGACCTGCGCGGGTGCCGGCAAGCGGCCGACGAACCGCTGAGGGATTTCATCCGCCGCTTCTCCAAGCGCTGCACCGAGCTCCCGAGCGTGGGTGACTCCGAAATCATCCACGCCTTCCTCGAAGGCACGACCTGTCGAGAGCTGGTGCGCGAGCTGGGGCGAAACCATCCCACCAGCTTCAACGCTCTGTTCGACATCGCCACCAACTTCGCCTCCAGAGAGGAGGCTGTCGGGGCGATCTTCGATGGCAAGACCAAGGGGAAGCGCGCGGAGGAGCTGCCCGCGGAGGGCAACAAACCCAAGGCAAAGTCGAAAAAGCAGAAGCGGGGCGCCAAGGGCAGGAAGCCTCGACAGGCCGCGCAGCGGCAGCGGCAGCAGGACGAAGACTCCAATGACGCCCTCGTGGTCGAGCGAGGACAAAAGGGCCCTCGAGGCCCCCCTCAAGGGGGAGGCCTGTTCGACGAAATGCTGAAGAAGCCATGCCCATACCATAAGGGCCCTGTCACCCACACCCTCGTGTAGTGTGGGATGATCAAGGGTTACTTCAGGCGCACCTCCGCGAAGGAGGGTGGCCCGAAGGGGGACATGGGTGATGGCGGCAACGACGGGTTCCCCCATGTGGAGAATGTCTTCTTCATCGTGGGGGGTCCCACGGCGAACGCGACGTCCCGAGAGCAGTAGCGCGAACGCCGAGAGGTCTTCTCCGTTCACCCCGCGACACCAACCTACCTCGCCTGGTCGGACGGGACCATCTCCTTCGGCCGCGAGGACCACCCGGACTACGTCCCGAACCCGGGGCGATATCCGCAACACGCGATTCTCCAAGGTGCTGATGGACGGGGGCAGCAGCCTCAACATCCTATACGTCCACACCTTAGAGCTCATGGGCATCGACACGAACCAGCTAAGGCCGAGCAGGGCGCCGTTCCACGGCATCGCGCCGGGAAAACGCGTCCAACCCCTCGGGCAGATCGACCTGCCCGTTTGCTTTGGCACTCCCGACAACTTTCGAAGGGAGACCCTCACCGTAGAGGTAGTGGGATTTCCAGGAGCGTACCACGCCATCCTCGGGCGCCCGAGCTACGCCAAGTTCATGGCGGTCCCCAATTACGCCTACCTCAAGATGAAGATGCCGGGGCCAAGGGGCGTCATCACCGTGGGATCGTCGTATGAGCATGCTTACGCGTGTGACGTCGAGTGCGTTGAGGGCGTGGAAGCGCTCGCCTACAGCGAGACCCTGGTGGCGGACTTGGAGAAGATGGCGAACGAAGCCGTCGACTCCACCAAAAGGCACGCGGGCACCTTCGAGGCTGCCGAACACACCAAGGCGGTGCCCCTCGACCCCACTGCCCCCGAGGGCAGGGCGTTGAGGGTCAGCACCACCCTCGACCCCAAATAGGAAGCAGTGCTCGTCGACTTCCTCTGCGCCAACGCCGACATCTTCGCGTGGAGACCCTCGGACATGCCGGGGATCCCGAGGGAGGTCGCTGAGCACAGCCTCGACATCAAGCCTCACTCCAAGCCGGTGGTACAACGACTGCGGCAGTTCAACGACGAAAAACGCCGCGCCATCGGGGAGGAGGTGCACAAGCTCCTGCAAGCCGGATTCATCAAAGAGGTATTTCACCCAACCTGGCTTGCAAATCCTGTTCTAGTTAAAAAGAAAAACGGAAAATGGCGCATGTGCGTAGATTATACCGGTTTAAACAAAGCATGCCCTAAGGTTCCGTTCCCTTTGCCTAGAATAGATCAGATAGTAGACTCCACCGCTGGGTGTGAATTGCTATGTTTTCTTGATGCTTATTCCGATTATCATCAAATCAAGATGAAAGAGTCCGACCAGCTCGCGACTTCTTTCATCACCCCGTTTGGCATGTTTTGCTACGTCACTATGTCGTTCTGCCTCCGAAACGCTGGTGCTACATACCAGCGATGTATGCAACACGTTTTCGGAAGCCACATCGGGCGGACCGTTGAGGCATATGTTGACGATATCGTTGTAAAAACCAGAAAGGCGGACGATCTGGTCAACGATTTGCAAATCGCATTCAGTTGCCTCCGGGCGAACGGGGTAAAATTAAATCCGGAAAAATGCGTGTTCGGGGTGCCGCGAGGCATGCTATTGGGTTTCATCGTCTCCCAACGAGGCATCGAACCCGACCCTGAAAAAGTCTCGGCCCTGGAACGAATGGGGCCGATTCGGGATCTCAAGGGGGTATAGAGGGTACTGGGCTGCCTCGCAGCTCTCAGCCGTTTCATCTCTCGACTCGGTGAAAAGGGCTTACCTTTGTACCGGCTCCTAAAAAAGGACGAACACTTTTCATGGACCCCGAAGCCCAAAAAGCCCTCGACGGGCTAAAAGTGTCGCTTGCGCGCGCACCGATCCTCACACCGCCGCAGAACGGCGAGCCCCTCTACCTATATGTGGCTGCGACAACGCAAGTTGTCAGCGCCGTCATTGTCGTAGAAAGGACAGAGGAGGGTCACGCTCTGCCGGTCCAGAGGCCGGTGTACTATGTTAGCGAGGTGCTGACCGAAACCAAGATGCGGTATCCATAGATCCAGAAGCTGATCTACGCTGTAGTGCTCGCGTGGCGAAAGCTGCGACACTACTTCGAGGCCCACCCGGTCACCGTGGTCTCATCTTTCCCTTTGGGGGAGATAGTCCGCAACCCGGACGTCTCGGGTAGAATAGGGAAGTGGTCTATGGAGCTCGTAGGGGAGATTCTCTCCTACGCGCCGCGAAAGGCGATAAAATCGCAAACCTTAACGGATTTCGTCGCTGAGTGGACCGACGTCCAACTCCCACCGCCGCAGATCCAAGCCGAATGCTGGACCATGTACTTCGACGGGTCGGTGATGAAAACTGGGGCAGGCGCGGGCCTCCTCTTCGTCTCACCCCTCGGAGAACATATCTGGTACGTGGTTCTCTTGCAATTCACGGCGTCAAACAATATGGCGGAGTATGAGGCCCTTCTCGCCGGGCTCCTCATCGCCATTGACCTCGGCGTCAAACGCCTTGACGTCCGGGGAGATTCTCAGTTGGTCATCGACCAAGTGATGAAGAACGCAAGCTGCCGCGACGAAAAGATGGAGGCGTATTGCAACGAAGTGGATCAGCTGGCTAAGATCGCGTCAGAGCGGGTCACCGTTCCTCCGAACGTCTTCGCCCGCGACCTCGATCAACCCTCCGTCAACTTCGATCGAAGGACCGGAACCCCCAAGACACCCTCGGGGGCTGCGAAAGTCGAGCACATGGAAGAGGACCCCTCGAAAGAGGGGCTCGAAGCCCTCGTCGCTGAAATCTCTTCAGCCGAGGCCATGGAAATCGACGAAGACACACGACCACAAGACTGGCGTAATCCGTACCTCGCGTGGATCGACCGCGGGGAGCTGCCCTCGGACCGAACCGAGGGACGCGGCATCGCCAGAAGGGCCAAGACCTTTGTCTCGCAGCGCCTCGGGGATCTTGCAGCGATGCATCCCCATCCCCGAGGGAAGGCAGTTGATCCGCGACATCCACGCCGGGGCATGCGGACACCACGCGGCGCCGCGTACCCTCGTGGGTAACGCGTTCCGGCAAGGCTTCTACTGGCCCACCGCCGTATCCGACGCGAATGAAGTCGTGCGCACCTGCGAAGGGTGCCAATTCTACGCCCGAAAGACGCATCTCCCGGCGCACGCCCTGCAGACCATCCCTGTAACATGGCCTTTCGCGGTCTGGGGGTTGGATCTCGTGGGGCCTTTCCGCCCAGCGCCCGGGGGCTTCACTCACTTGTTGGTAGCCATCGACAAGTTCTCGAAGTGGATCGAGGTCCGCGCCATCACCAGCATCAGATCTGAGCAGGCCGTGCTGTTCTTCACCGACATCATCCACCGATTCGGGGTACCCAATTCGATCATCACCGACAACGGCACCCAGTTCACCGGCAAGAAGTTCTTGGAGTTCTGCGACGACCATCACATTCGCGTTGATTGGTCGGCCGTAGCGCACCCACAGACGAACGGCCAAGTAGAGCGTGCCAATGGCATGATACTACAAGGCCTGAAGCCAAGAATCTTCAACAGGTTGAACAAGTTCGGCCGGAAATGGGTTGCTGAGCTGCCATCGGTGATTTGGAGTCTCAGGACAACCCCGAGCAGGGCCACAGGCTTCAGCCCGTTTTTCCTCGTCTACGGCGCCGAAGTCGTCCTCCCAACGGACTTGGAGTACGGGTCTCCGAGGCTCAAAGCCTACCAGGAAGGCCAAAGCCAGTGGAACCGCGAGAATTCGCTGGACCAGGTGAACGAGGCTCGCGACGTAGCATTGCTTCACTCAGCACGCTACCAACAGTCGCTCCGGCGATACCAAGCTCAGAGGGTGCGGCGTCGAGACCTCCACGAAGGGGACCTGGTGTTGAGACTACGCTAGGACAATAGAGGGCGCCACAAGCTCACTCCGCCATGGGAAGGACCCTTCATCATCGCAAAGGTCCTCAAGCCTGGCGCCTACAAGCTGGCGAACGAGAAAGGCGAGGTCTTCACCAACGCCTGGAACATCCAACAGCTACGTCGCTTCTATCCTTAAAACTCTTAGTATTTCTTGTAAATACTTCATGTTCTTAGTCGATAACAATGAAAAGTTTGCGAAAAACATGAAAACATTGTTACTAACAACTTGAACAAGGGGGACTTGGTTCTATTTTCAATAAAGCCAAGCCCCCCTCGGGGGCTGCAGGGGGGTTTACCCCCTAATCGTCCCGATTTTTCAAAAGTTGTGCTAAAACTCGAAGCGTCTGGAAAGATATGGGACGTGAGCTAACTAAAGCTAGAGACGGCTGAGTCGTGAGACCTCCTACGCCCTCGAAGGGATAAGGCATCTCCCTCTCCACTCCACGCCTTAATTACTCGCGAATTCGAAATACCCGGCCGAAAACTCTCCAAGCCAAGAACAGCGCAATCGAGCGATTAAACATGTTGCCAAGCCTTTCATCCTTAAGTCCAGAGAGGTGAAGGCAGGGCACGAGTCTACCGCGGCTAAGAGCCGGCAGAGTCTTGGGACCGCCCACGCCCCCGAAAGCTACGGCATCCCCCTCGCCGCTCAACACCAAAGTAACTGGTGTTCCCCTGCCGAAACCGATGTCGAATTAAGAAGAAGGCGCGGCATGCCAAACAATTGAAATCACGGTTGCAAAACCCCAGCTAAATCCAAACGTCCTTATTTATCATGCTGCTAACCGCGAGAATACGGGACCGAACTCCCGGAATCATTGCAGGAACTCACGGAGACGGACTCGGCGTCCCAGAAATCGCGAGAAGGGACTGCTTTTCCTCTAAATCAAAACCCAGAAAGCGTTGTTAGTCCTTTCCCCTCAATGATCGAGGAAGACCAAAAACAAGGCGTGAGTTACTACAGAGGACGGTTGGTAGGGTCGTGGGACTGCTTACGCCCTCAAAAGGCCGCGGCATCCCCCCCGTCGCACAACGCTCAAGTCACTCACAAAAACGAATTCCTTGGCAAAGGTCATTCCTAAATCATGAGAAAAGGCACTATTTTGTACGAAAACCTTCAACGCAAATACAAGATCGTGTCAACCCACGAAGGGGTCAGACGCAAACGAGATTCATTCCTTACACGCCGCGAATGGCAAGATCACGATGAAAAATTACACTCGGCCATAGGCCGTTTTAAAGATACAAAGATCGGAGCCACCCTAACGGGGCTCTCGTCCTACTTCGGTTAGCCGGCCAGCACACTATCGCGAGAACCAGTCTCCACAGCTTTCTCGTCGATTTTCTTCCGGCACCCAGCTAACCGAAGAACCCGGTGGTCGGGCGGATGCGGAGCAAAGGACGCTGGACCGCTTGACCGCCGAACAGGGCCTGGCTTCGTGCCCTGCTGTCAATGAGTGCCCTCACAAGAGTGACGGCCGGTGAACGCCTTCCGTTAGTTTCCTAGCGAACGGAGCACCCGCCACGTCCTTGCTGCGCCTCGCCTCCGGCAAGGTCACCGCCTCCCCGATGAGGAGCGCGATGCCCTGCTCCTTTCCCGCAGCATGCCCACCACCTCTCATCGACTTTCTTCTGGCATCGATGGTGCGCCCCAGGGGCGAAACCCCGGACCGCTCTACTCCCACACTCAAACCCATCGGGAGGATGAAGTTTGCGACTCTGCATATCTGACGAACCGCACAAGAACCCGGTGACGATCTTCTCCCCCGCCTAGACGACTGCCTTTATAGGCGCTCGGGGGTCACGATTGTTACTCCCGTGGGTGGGTGATCGCGAGATTCGCGTACAGATGCGAGCCACCAACCGCATCACGTGGGAAGCCTTAATCACATCCTTGACTCAACCTGCCCACGGTACGGTTCTCACGACCAACGGACCATGGGCGAATCAGCTGAAGACCAGGCAAGCGGACTGGGTCAAAGATAGTCACCCAAAGGCGCCCAAGTGGGGAAACCACATTTACCCGGCGGGCGGCGGGGCGAGTCGGCACGCCAGAATAGCTGGATCGTTGCGTCACCTCGGATCTCACCCGCGCATGGCACAGAAAGTGTGCCCGTTCGACCGCACCATCAACAGCGGCCCTGCCGCCCGGTCCGGGGAAACGCACGCAAAGTGCGGCCGTGGACCAGGCCCCTGACACGTGGGCCGAACGCACGCGCGGCGCGTCGCTGACAACCGGGGACCCCCTTCCCCTTTTTTTCCGCGGAACGGCACGCATGAGCGGCGGCATTTACTGCGGCCCGGTAAAACGAAACGACGCAGCATCAGCGCATGACCGCCCGTCGCCTCGCTTCTCCCCGGCGCACGCCAACTCCGCCTAAAAAGGCGCGCCCACTCCGCGCCACGTCGGCCACGACCACGCCCGCCAGCGGTCGTGCGCGGGCCCGAAAACCGAAACGACCCAACCGCTGGATTCCTTACAGGGTAAGGCAATGGCTCCCCACCGCCCCAAGGCGCGAGGCGATACTAATCAGGGGCCCAAAGCCCAAGCCTCGAAAAGGCTCGATGGGCACCCCAGATTAAGCAACGCAAAGGCCGCCGGTCACACTCGACCAACCCTCGAGCCCGCTACTCGAGGGTGACCCGCACCTTTCGCGAGGCCCCACTGATCAGGAGTACGAAGCCTGGCCCGCGAAAGTGTTCGACAGGCGCTCCGGATCGACAGAGTCAGGGACGATTCGGGCGTGTGCAACGGACTTTACCCCGAACGCGAAGTTTGGGGACGCCCCTGTTGTGTTCAAGGCCAGACAAAGGCAGCTAGTCGGGGGGATCCCAACGAGGGAGAGCTTTCGCGCCCTCGGACCCTGTCGAAAGGGACCGAGCCCCACCTAGCAAACCTTTGCAAGCTCTACATGGACGCGTCTCCGGACCACGAGCCGACCCCTAGCGAACGGGGCACGGGCGTCCACTTGAATTACCCGCTAACAGCTCACCGAGGCATTCGTGTACGCTGCCCGATTCGAGGGCTGCACGAATGTCCTCACCCCTCTCTCCCGCGAAGGGGAAGCGAGGGTCGCAACTCGAAGACAAGAAGCCTACCCGACCGACCCAATTCGGGCCAGGGGCTCGGGGGCTCCTTGCAGCATACCTCCCTCCTCTTATGCATGAGAAGCATCGAATCCGTGCAGGGTCCACCCCCCGAATTCCAAAAAGACTCGACATCATCCCGCCATCCACCTCGATAAGTGGGGAGCGACTAACACAAATTTCGGGAATTAAAGCCCTTGCACAAGTAAACTCACTCATCCAAGGGCTCGGGGGCTACACCCGCAGGTGCGCTCGCGCGCCCCCACGGAAGAACGTGCATAATCAAGAAGGAAGTAAACCCCGCAGAAGGCCTGGGAACGGCCCTGCGAAACCGTCAGCCTCTGCCCGACTAAACCTTAGTCCGCCAGAGGCTCGGGGGCTACTGTCGGGGACAAACCCAGGGGGTCCCCTGATCATCGGGGTAATCACCCTCAAAAAACGCTAACCGTGAAAGACCGAATCGCCGGCAGCCCGGAAGGGCCACCAGGGGAACGCGGCCCAACACAACTCACGGCCCAAAACAGCCGCTCGAGCTCGCCCAACAAAGGGACCCAGGTGGCGACCTCCGCCTCCGCCTCGCTCAAGGGTCGCGTACCCCCTCGAGCAGGCGAACCAACTCCGCCTCGCTCGAGGGCACACCTCTACTCAGCGCGGCGCGCATACAACGCCCCGCCCGACAACGGCATTTAATGCCCGCCCCGTCAGGCAGACGCCGAAGTCAAAAGGCAATCTTTCCCCCACGCCGCGTCGCTGACACCACTAAGCCCGCTGTTCCGCCTGCTCCGGTCATTGTACGTCCTTGCCACCACTGTGCAGACGTACGCGGCACTGCGCAAGGCCCTGTACGGACCTGCAGCCGTCATTTCACACCACTATTCCACCCGCTCCCGTCCTTTTTCCCCAGGGCGCCCCTCAAACGGGCGTGAGGAACCCTCGAACGAATGGCTAAACAGCAACCGAGTACAGACTCCGGTCACGCGCGGCCTGGTGATGGCAAACGTCGGGTCAAATCCACCAACTCTCGGCCTGGTGATGACGAACTCCGGGTCAAATCCACCAACTCTCGGCCATCCCCTGGTAAGCCGGGCACGCCGCGCACTGTGGCCAACAGCGACTACCACGCCGGCCCCTGTGCTGCCAACTCTCATCCTTATCCACCTGCCCCGCCCTCGAAACAACCAACGACGGGCAGCTGGACACGGATCACGGCAACGACACCCATCGAAGCCACTCCAGGACAAGCACAAGGACGGCCACGACATCCGCAGAAGACGGGGCTCGCCATAAAACTCCTGCCAGGGTCAAGGACGATGGCACGCCCGACGCCACGCTCTCCAATGCGTATCCCTGTAGTACGCATCACGCTTGTACTTGTAAAACTTCTCCCCCGCCTTTCTCTCCTTAGCCTATAAGAGGAGGAGGACGGGGGAAGAAAGGGAGACGACACGCACGACCGAGAAACAACAACAGACACTCGATCACCCCCACACTCGCTTTCAGGGACTTGGAGACTTCTTCTCCTCTCCCGCCTTGCTTGTAGCCCCCCTCTGCAAGCACCCCGGTGCAAGATAGTGCAGCGCCCCGAGCGCACTCTGCTGGACGTACGACCTCGCGGTCGGAACCAGGATAAACCCTCGCCTCATCGTGCTAGCTCTTGCATCAACCGTCAAGGGACGGGACACAGCGCATTCTGTGTGGCGCTGGGAATCGTCAGACCGATCCCGACACCGACAGATTGTAAATAGGAAAACGCGCTCGTCAAGTTCCTTCGTGATAATAAGGATATATTGGCACGGAAACCATCTGATATGACTGGTGTTCCTAAGGAGCTTGCCGAGCACAATTTAAAAGTTGACGGAAAAGCAAAGCCTAAAAGGAAACGCTTATGACGTTTTGCTCAGGACAGACATGACGCGATCAAAGTGGAACTCGCCAAACTACTCGCAGCAGGATTTATCAAAGAAGTTCTCCATCCAGAGTGGTTGGCCAATCCTGTCCTAGTCAAAAAGAAAAATAATAATGAATTGCGAATGTGTGTTGACTATACAGACCTCAACAAACATTGCCCCCCTGACCCCATGGGTCTTCCACGCATTGATCAAGTCATAGACTCCACAATTGGATGTACGCTCCTCTGTTTCCTTGATTGCTACTCAGGATATCATCAGATCACCCTGAAAAAGGAAGACCAGATCTAGACTTCGTTCATTACCCCTTTGGCGCTTATTGCTACACGACAATGTCATTTGGGTTAAAGAACGCTGGCGCCACATACCAACGAGCCATACAAAAATGCTTGTCATCTCAGATCGGCATTAATGTAGAGGCATATGTTGATGATGTGGTTGTCAAAACAAAAGAACCATAAAACCTCATCGCTGACTTACAAGAAACATTTGATAACCTCATAACGTTTCGTTGGAAGCTAAACCCCACCAAGTGCGTCTTCGGTGTTCCCTCAGGGAAACTACTCAGGTTCATTGTCAGTCATAGAGGCATCGAGGCTAATCCCTCCAAAATCATAGCTATCCTTAACATGGAAGCACCAAGAAGTATCAAGGACGTACAAAAACTCATGGGCTGCATAGCATCCCTCAACATATTCATTTCAAGACTTAGAGAGAATGGACTTCCTTTCTTCAAACTACTCAAGAATCAAGACCAATTCAGCTGGACAGAAGAAGTGCATCAGGATTTTGAACAACTCAAAGTTTACATGTCTACTCCTCCGGTGCTCGTGTGTCACACCCGGATTTTCACAAAAACCCGAATGCTACCATATGTGTGCTCAGGATGTCCACAGAACATATACAGCTTACAAATATGGAAATCAGAGTACATATGCTCGAATAAAATAGTTTATATCAAAGTTTACCTAAATAAAACACAGCGGAAGTCTAATTCTCTCGACGGGTAGAGCCTCAAGTCCACAGGGACACCGACTGGTTGACCACAGCTCAGAAGTATCACTGATTCATCTGTTACCCATCCGGGATTTTGTTGAATAATAGCAAGTGTAAGTAAATGTCTTACTTAGCAAGTATAGCATGGGTATATGAAGGCTCAACAAGGCTAGACACGGCTGAACTGCATTAGCACTTTTAGTTGGTTCATTTTATCATTATCCAAGTTACTATATTGAATGACTCCCAGTTGTAACCCAATTAAATAAGTATAAGTGACATTAAGCATAAATAAACATCATCTTCTAATAAAAAAGGATCCAGGCCGCTCGTGACCCTGAGCAAGGCTATCATGATAGATTTACACTCTGCAGAGGTTTCGCCGTTTACCCACCAGTCACGTAAAAGTTCAAAGGAACTTTGCACCCAACCACGCACATCAACACTTCTGAGGTGTGACTGCATAGGGACGCTATGAGGTTTTTTACAAGATACCCTAACAAAACAGTAGCCACTATGGTACAACACAGGCAGCATGATCCAAGGCACCGAGATTGACTGACTCTCAGGGCGTAGTGAGCACGGGCACGCATGCCATCAAGTAAAAGAGCGCGACATGCGGAGTTCCCATACCACAGGGACTCCCAACACGGGACTGTGCCTAACAAGACATAGCCAACGGTACCCCCGTCCTCGGTGGATCAAACCATACTCTCACGAGTGCTTCCCACAGAGCCGTCGGCCCCGTCGGTAACTACTGTCAAGCTAGAGTCGTACAAGTTACTTGAACAAGACCAGAGCCATAATAGTTCTAGTGGTGGCAACAGGCTCTTGGGTTGCCGCTTTAAGAACCGGACCTTAGGGAGAGACACTGGAGTAAAGCACACAACACATGTCCAGTTCCCTAAACTATGTGGCTAAAAAGCAAGTTTTATTATTAAGTTAAAGTGAACCATTAAGTCATGATTAACGATATAAGAATGATGAAAGTAGCTGCGCATAGCAAAGATTCTACCCATATGCAGTAATCCAAAGGTGACAAGGACAGGAGTATACAAAGTAGGTTCAACCTTAATAGGACATCAATTTAGACATATGCATATGAAAGTAAATGAATATAAAAGGTGTGTTTAGGTAGCAAGGATTGTCCGTGCTATAACTTGCCTTTATCCAACAAAGATACCGCTACTCAAAGTCTTCCATCTTGTTATTGCAATCTCTTGATGACGTTCCTCTGCCCGCGACACGAGCACAACATTCAGCTAAACAAGCAAACAAACAATATACAACTAAGAACAGTACACCAATAAAAATAAAAGCTTTAAAAGAGCGCACTAAAGGATAGGGCTCGAGGCTACGGTCACGTGAGCGTAAAAATCGCTGAAAACGGAGCTTCGGTTGAAAAGATACAACTATTGAAAGATTTTAATTATAAAAATAAAATAAAATAGTATATGCTTCATTTATTTTAATTAAATAAAATAATATAAAGGATATTTCAGAGAAACACCTTATGTTATAATTAATTCAAATTTTATTTGAATTTGTAAACTAATTATATTTTATTTATAAATGTTTATGTAGAATTTATACAATTAAATATTTAACTTTAAATAATAAAAATATGTGAGTGCATCTAATCGAATAAGATATTTCGTGTTGAACTAGTCCATATTATTTTTAGAACATATTATTATTTATATTATTCAATTTAATTAGAAAATTGATTTCATAAATTATCAAGCAAATTAACGTTAGTTCACCAAAACCTAGTTATGTTTTATTAATAAAAATAATTGGATAAATATTAATCAAATTAATATTAACATGGAAACTGAGTTTAAAACTTAAATTGCTTTTAATTTAGAAGGGACATTTAAATAATCTTTAGTCAAATTAATAATAAATAAAATTCAGGAATAATTTATATGTGAAGCGATAGTGCTAACGCGTAGATGAAGTTGATACGAAGCTAACGCGACAAGAACGAAATTAAACGGGTCTAAAACGTGGAATCTATGGGTTAAAAAGGATGGCAGGGACCTAAATGCAATTAACTATAGATTTCTGGGGGTAGCTTGGAAGTCTGCAGTGACTCAGTGAACAATGGCTAGGAATAAGGTTTAGCTCGGGGTTAGATCTGTAAAACGGCATGGCTTGGGCTGGTTTGCAAGGATCCAATCTATCTAGGGGGTTTCCTATGAAATTGCCAAGGCACAGGCAAAGGCCAAACAATTTTTGGGGTACTCGGGGG
This sequence comes from Echinochloa phyllopogon, assembly GCA_033239725.1. NCBI lineage: Eukaryota > Viridiplantae > Streptophyta > Magnoliopsida > Poales > Poaceae > Echinochloa > Echinochloa phyllopogon. The sequence continues at coordinate 12,801,893 of BTCW01000017.1, forward strand.
CCTAATCGCAAAAGAGGTCGTCTTCCTCCTCGGGTTGGCACAGGGGAGGCTCGCCGGCGCTCGGGCGGCTTAGCTCGCGCGGCGGTCGAGTGGCCAAGGGCTAAGGAGAGGAGCGCAAGGGAGACACGGGGCAGATGAGGATGCGATGGTGTGCTCACCACCGAAGGAGGTGTCCGGGAGTCGGTCCACGACTAGGACGGCAGCGGCAGGGAGCTCCTCCCATGGGCGGCGAACTACGGTGGGTTTCCGGCAACGAGGACCGGCGGGATGAACGTGGCTTGGTGAGGGGATGCTCGAGGTGGCGGTAGTTTGCTCCAAGGACCAACGGACGTGGAGGAACGCGCTTGCCGACAGCAGCGACGGTGAGCAAGCCAGGCGGCGGCGGTGCTGCGGCTCCGCGCAGAGCAGGGGAGTGTGGCGGCTAGGGCACGCTGGCCTCGGTTCGCGCGCGCTTATAGGGGCGCGGACGCCGAGATAGGAAGGCGGCAGCAGAGATTGCGGCGCGGCGGCGGTGGGATTTCGGCGGCGGTGCGCGAGCTGGGGAAGGAAGGAGGGGGGGCGCCGCGGGGTGGGCCGCGTTGGCCAGGAGAGGGGTGAAGGCAGGGTGGGCCGCACGCGCGGGGCGCGCTGGCGCAGGGAAATGGGGAGTAGGCCGGGGGAGGCGACTGGGCCGCGGAGTGTTGGGCCGCGCGATGGACGGGCCGACGGGGGAAGGTGGGTTGGGTTGGGCTAGGTCAGCTGGGCTGGCCCATTAGGGTTTTAGGATTTTTCTTTCTTTTTGTTTTCGTAATATTATTTTTCGGTGCAATGATATATCCAAAAATCTCTAGATAAATCATTTGAGCAACGAAAAATACTCCGAAAATGTAACATCCCGGATTTTTCCGGAATGTTAAAAATGTGGATTTCAAAAAAAAATCGTGCTTGATGTTCCTTGCTCATAATCATAAGGTTGTATTCTTGTGCTCTCTCTAAATTCCTAGTAAATAACTTAATTAAATTGTCTTGTGTGCTAAGGACAATTTATTGTTGGTGTGATTTGGCTCTTAGTTGGTTTCTTGGTTCTTTGTGGGTGGTTTAATTTGAATTCTAAATTCAAAATAAATCTAAAGCTAACAACTAATTCTCCAGAACTAACTTGGGACCTAACCAGCTAACTGTCCTATCTAGCTTCACTAATCCCGCTAACTCAGCCTGCTAACTGAAGCCTCCTAACTAGCCAACTAACTTGGCCACAAACTCTTGAGCCAGCTCAATCCTTTTATGCTCAGGAAATTGATTAAATGAGTTACGACATAATTTTCCGACTCTTCGAATTAATTCCATGTTAATTGATTTGATTTCGGAAAATAGTCTAATTCATTTGTATTAAATTTCTATGGGCTTCATTTAAATTATGACTCTATTTTCTGGCTTCTCGAATTAATTATTTTCTAATTAATTCATTCCAAGAAAATTAGTCTAATTCATTTGAATCGAGTTTACGAAATAAGGTGTCACAGCCCGATTTACACAAAACCCGAATGTGGCCATATGTGTGCCCAGGAAGTCCACAGACACATATAGCGAACAAATATGGTAAAATCAGAGTACAATGCTTTATTAATCTCATCATAGCATAAAGTTTACATCAGAGTGCTTCAAAAATAAAATCATGGACAGCGGAAGACTAATACATCTCTCTAGCGTAGCCGCAATCCCACAGGGACTCTGAGTGGGAGAACGCGAGCTCAGAAGTACGGCAAATCCTCTGGAAACTCCACAGCATAATCAGCCTGACTCCAATCTGTTACCCGTCCGGGATTTTTGGGTGTTACAAACCTACCCCCCTTAAGATGAATCTCGTCCTCGAGATTCGGATGTAGAAGCGAAGAGCTGTGGGTACTCGGACTTGAGATCTTCTTCTCGCTCCCAAGTCGCTTCATCCGCTGAATGTCGGCTCCACTGCACCTTGCACATCCGAATGGTCTTGTTCCTCATCACTCTCTGTGACACCTCCAGGATCCTGATCGGATACACCTCATATGTGAGGTCCTCCTGAACATTCAGCTCATCAATCGGGATCTGCTCTTCTGGCACCCGCAAGCACTTCTTCAACTGGGATACATGGAACATATCGTGTACTCTGGCTAGTCTCTCAGGTAGATCTAGATGATATGCCACTTCGCCCATCCGTTCCTGTATCCTGAACGGTCCAATGTAACGAGGCGCCAGCTTGCCTTTGACATTGAACCGCTTTACACCTCTCATGGGTGACACATTGAGTTACACAAAATCTTCAACCTTGAAGCTGAGGTCCCTCCGTCTGACATCGGCGTAGCTCTTCTCTGATCACCTGCACCTGCCGCTCTGCATCCCTGAGTATTTCCGGACCAAAGACCTGACTTTCTCCAGTCTGATTCCAGAACAACGGGGTCCGGCACTTCCTGCCATACAATGCCTCGAACGGTGCCGTCTGCAGATTCTTCTGGTAGCTGTTATTGTAGGAGAATTCTGCATACGGCAAACTCTTATCCCAGCTGACACCGTACTGTAATGCACAAGCCCTAAACATATCCTCCAATATCTGATTGGTCCGCTCTGTTTGGCCATCTGTCTGCGGGTGATAAGCTGAGCTGAAGTGCAGCTTCGTATCCATAGACTCATGTAATTTCTGACAGAAGTGTGAGGTGGACTGAGTACCACGATCTGACACAATCTTCTTCGGCACTCCGTGTAAGCACACAATCCGCTCCATGTACAACTCTGCTAGTCTGGCGCCTGTGTAGGTGGTCCTTACTGGCAGAAAGTGGGCCACCTTGGTCAGACGATCAACAATCACCCAAATGGAGTCAAACCCTCTCTGAGTGCGGGGCAGACCAGTGATGAAGTTCATGCCAACTTCCTCCCATTTCCACTCCGGAACCTTCAACGGCTGAAGCAATCCAGCTGGCCTCTGATGTTCTGCCTTGACCCGCTGACACATGTCGCATAATGCCACGTGAGTCGCCACATCACGCTTCAGCCCGTACCACCAGAACCTCTCCTTGATATCCTGATACATCTTAGTGCTGCCTGGGTGGATCGAATAAGCTGAGTCATGTGCCTCTCTCAGAATCATCTCTCTGATCTGCGCTATGCCTGGCACACATATCCTCTTTCCATGCCATAGAGTTCCCTGATCATCAACTCGGAATCCAGGGGCCTTTCCCAGAGCAACATTCCCCACAATCTCTCTGATCTTCTCATCTTGCAGCTGACCTCTCCGGATCTCCTGCTCGAGTGTGGGCTCTACTGCCATCTCTGTGATGCTGGTGACGAATCCCAGACTCATCTTCTCAAGCTCTCGGCTGAGTTCTTCAGGCAAACAGTGACCAGTGATCCTGTTCACATAACTTCTCCTGCTCAGAGCATCTGCCACCAAGTTGGCCTTTCCTGGGTGGTAGTGGATCTCCAGATCATAATCCTTGATCAGCTCCAACCATCTGCGCTGTCTCATGTTCAGATTTGTCTGAGTGAAGACATACTTGAGGCTCTTATGATCAGTGTAGATATCACACCTGTGCCCAATCAAGTAATGTCTCCAGATCTTTAGGGCATGTACCACAGCTGCCAACTCCAAGTCATGCGTCGGATAGTTCTGCTCATGCTTCCTCAGCTGTTTGGACGCATAAGACACGACTCTGTCCTCCTGCATAAGGACGCAACCCAGTCCCAGACGAGATGCATCGCAGTAGATGGAGAAACTCTTAGCCAAATCTGGCAATACTAGCACTGGGGCTGTAGTCAACCTCTTCTTCAACTCTTCGAAGCTGACCTGGCACGCCTCTGTCCACACAAACGTGGCATTCTTCTCCAGCAAAGCAGTTAGTGGCTTAGCAATCTTGGAGAATCCTTCAATGAACCGTCTATAGTATCCGGCCATCCCAAGGAAACTCCTGATCTCGCTCACATCCCATGGGGGATTCCAGCTCAGTACATTGCTGACTTTCTTCGGATCAACTGCCACCCCTCCATTGGACAGCACGTGTCCCAGGAATGCCACTTCCTTCAGCCAGAACTCACACTTGCTCAGCTTGGCATACAACTGATGTTCCCGAAGTCTCTGCAGCTCCAATCTCAGGTGTTCTTCATGTTCCTCTTTAGTCTTGGAGAAGATCAAAATGTCATCAATAAACACCACCACGAACTTGTCCAGATAGTCCATAAACACGCTGTTCATTAGGTACATGAAGTATGCAGGGGCATTCGTCAACCCAAAGGACATGACTGTGAACTCATACAATCCGTACCGAGTAGTGAAAGCGGTCTTGGGAATATCTGACTGTCGGATCCTCATCTGATGATAACCCGACCGAAGGTCTATCTTGGAGAACACACAAGCTCCTCTCAGCTGATCGAACAGATCATCAATCCTTGGCAGCGGGTACTTGTTCTTGATGGTCACTTCGTTGAGGTCTCGATAGTCCACACACAACCTCTGTGTACCATCCTTCTTGTCGACGAACAATACCGGTGCTCCCCACGGCGAAGCACTCGGACGAATGCACCCCTTGGCCAACAACTCGTCCAACTCCTTCTTGAGCTTTTCCAGCTCCTTTGCTCCCATCCTATACGGCCTCTTGGCTATAGGTGCAGTGCCAGGTTTTAGTTCAATAATGAATTCAACATCTCGTTCTGGAGGTATACCTGGCAACTCGTCAGGAAACACATTGTAACACCCTAAAAATGCCTATTTTAAAAATTTTAGTAATTAAATTGTTTTTATTTAATTCTATGCTCCTGTTTATCTAAGAAAAATAAATTATTTATGATAAATAAAATTAAATATAAGGTTAGAAACATTTTTGTTGCATTCATGCTGTCTGCATTGAGTTTTGTTTGTGTGTGGTTCAATTGGAATTTAAATTCTGTTTAAATTCGAATTTGAATCGCTTAGTTTGGAGCTCTAGAAAAGTTTCTGCGGCCCGAGTCCGTTTTTCCACCCTTAACTTTTTCCTCGGCCGAATCCTCTCCCTCCAACTTTTTCTCTAGCCGGCCCAGCCTCTTTTCCCTTCCCTCCCCACTCCGCTTACGGCCCAGTCTGGCGGCCTGCTTCGCCCCGCCGGCCTGCCCCTCTCTCACTGCCGCGCCAGCCCACCTCCCCTCGCTCGCGGCCCACCTTGCGGCCCAGCAGCCGCCTGTCGCGCAGCCCAGCCAGCCGGCCCGCCGCAACCCCCCGCCCCCTCTGCCGCTGACCGCGCGGACCCATGAGTCAGTCCCGTCCTCTACCTCTCGCCCGAGTCCCTCCCGGACACGGCGCCGGAGTCCCGACCGGCCACGGCACGGACGCCAAGGAGCCTGGACTCTCCTCGGGCGCCTTCAAATACCCGCCGCCCCGTCTCCCGAACTCCCTCAAACCCTAGCCATCCCGCACGCGTTCGCCGCTCGGCCGCCGCCCTAACCACCGCCGCCGAGATCTGCGCCACCGCGGACCCGTCGACACGCCACCGCTCGGATCGAATTGACCGCCGGGGAAGTTTTCCCAGCAGGTAAGCTCGTCCCCAAGCCCGGTCTAGCCCCGATTTGTGCGCTGTGCCATCCCCGCCGCCGTTTCCCGAGCGCCGCCGCCGCCGCAGCTCGTCGCGCGTCGCCTCCGCTGCTCCACCGTCGACGAGAGCCACCAAGTTGAATTCGCCGCGTCACTCCGAGCTTGTAGCGCCAGACCACGCCCCGAACCATGCCCTGTAGCCCGAGTTCCACCCTTTGCCGGCGAAGCGCCGCCGCCACTGCTCAGCGCCGCCGCTCGTCGCGCCGCCGCTGCCGATACCCCCCTGGATCTAATTTCAGCCGACCGATCTTAATCCTACGGTCCAGATCAAGTCAACCGAGCCGAGTCAAACCAGCCTATACCGGTCAACTTCGGCTTTTTGCAAAAGAGCCCCTGCCCTTTTTCAAAATTAACCCGCAGTCCAGATCAATTCAAAAATAATTACAATTAGGTCCTGATTTTTACAGAAAACCCCCTGCCTTATTTTAAAATAGTACCCGAGGTCCTGTTTTAGATTATTTGCAATTAAACCCTCATGTTTTTATATAAAATTATATTTTAACCCCTAAATTTTTGCAAATAAGCCCCTGGAACTTTTAAAACTTTGCCAGCAAGTCCCTGAACCTTAGAAAAGCCATAACTTCTTCGTCTTAGCTCCGATTTGAGTGATTTTCGCGCTCATGTGTTCGTAGCGAAGCGTAGATTAGTTTCTAAGCCTTCTTTTGATCTGTTTTTATTGGTTGGTGTACTGTTCTAATAGATTAATATTGTTTGCATGTACTGGCTTGTATGGATGCTTGTGTGTTGTTGTACGAGTCCAGTCGGTGAGCCGTACGCGTTTGAGTTCGAGGGTTACGAGGAGCAGGACCAACAGCAGCAGCAGGAGTAGCAGCAACAGTTGGACGAAGGCAAGTACAGCACGGACAATCCTTGCTACCTAAACACACCTTTACAATAATTACTGCATATGCATGTGCCTAAATTATTGTCCTATTAAGGTTATTCCTAGCGTTGTTTATCCTATACCTTGATTACCCTGGGTTATTGCATTTGGGTAGACCTTTGCTAAGCGCCGCTACTGTCACCAATGTTTAACTGTTAATCTTGACTTAATGGTTCACTTCAATGTTAATGGTAAAACTTGCTTTTTAGCAACATGGAACAGGGAGCTAGGGCGTATGCTTCATGTTTGGCCCTAGTGTCTCTCCGTAAGGACTGGTTCTTAAAGCGGCAACCCAGGAACCTGTCGCCACCGCTGGAACTATAATGGCTCTGGTCTTGGACAAGTAACATGTACGGCTCTAGCTTGACAGTAGTTACCGACGGGCCGACGGCGTTATGGGAAGCATGGGTGAGAGTATGGTTTGATCCACCGAGGACGGAATGTCCGTTGGCTATGTCCCCGTGAGGCACAGTCCCGTGTTGGGAGCTTCCGTATGGCGGGGGTTCCACACGTTGCGCTATTTATTTTGTTGCTGATTTTTATTACCGCGCTTGGACGCCATTGACCCCCTCGTGTTGCGACATGAGCGTTAGTCAATCTCGGTGCCTTGGGTCATGCTGCCTAGGTTGTACCATAACGGCTACTGTTTCGTTAGGGTGTCTTGTGAAAAGCCTCGTAGCGTCCCTATGCAGTCACACCTCGGAAGTGTTGATGTGCGTGGTTGGGTGCAAAGTTCCTTTGAACTTTTACGCGACTGGTGGGTAAAGGGCGAAACCTCTGCAGAGTGTATAATCTATCATGGTAGCCTTGCTCAGGGTCAAGAGCGGCCTGGATCCTTTTTGATTAGAAGTTGATATTTATTATTGTTTAATGTTCACCTCTACTTCATTAATTGGGAATTGCAATTGGGATTCACTTAATTGTAGAAATCTTGGTTTATGTTAAAATGAATCAACTAAAATTGTTAATGCAGTACAGCCGTGTCAAGCCTTTCTTTTAAGCCTTCATCACCCGTGTTGTATTTGCTAAGTAAGACATTTACTTACACTTGCCATTCAACAAAATCCCGAATGGGTAACAGATGGATTAGATGGTACTGCTGCTATTGAGTTTCCTGAAGATCTGCCATTCTACTAGCTGTGCTCAACCAGTCGGTGTCCCTGTGGATTATGGTTATCGGCTTCATCTTCGTCTTCGTTTAGAGAGAGTTAATAAAGAGTCTTCCGCTATTTTATTTAGTTATTTGAGACAAACTCTGATGTAAAACCATTTTATTCGAGCATATGTACTCTGTTTATCATATTTGTTATCTATATGTGTTCTGTGGACTTCCTGGGCACACATATAGAAGCATTCGGGTTTCTGTGTAAATCCGGGTGTGACACACATCCGGGAACTGGCTCACCACTCTGATATCTTCGGGTGTCGTCCCTTCAGCTTGATTGGCTTGGCCTTGCTCTGAGGAACTAGCTTCCTGATACTCCACCTTGTCACCGGACTCAGCTGTCAGCTGTATGGTCCTCGTAGCACACCGGATCACTACATCATATCTGGTCATCCAGCTCATACCCAGGATCATATCAAATCCAAGGGTCTCCAGGACTATCGGACCTGCCTTGAATTCTACCCCCCTTATTATGATGGGAACATGGGGGCACCGTAGAGTGGCCCGCTGTTCACCCCCCGGTGAGCTTACTAGCATAGTGTTCTTCATGGGTTTCAGGGCTAATAAATTCTTCTTCACAAAGGTAGCAGAAATGAAAGCATGCGAAGCTCCGGAATCAAATAAAACAGTGGCGGGGGTCGAATTGACGAGGAACGTACCCACGACGACATCAGTAGATGTCTCTGCTGTCTCTGCACCGGTGTGGTTGAGCTTGCCCCGGACAGGAGTCTGTGGAACACGACCTCCCTGCTGCTGACCCTGCGGCTGTCCAACTCTCTGAGTGCTGCTCTGACCGGTGGCACCCTGAACTCTGCAAGGACAAGCATTGGCATAGTGCCCGGGCTCGTCACAGTAGTAGCACTTCTGTCCTGTCACTGCGGGGCTGACTGGACCCGGACGCTGAACTGGTCTGGGTGGCACCTGGCTGCGCTGAACTTGACCCATCTGTGGCTGACCCTGAGGACGCTGCTGTTGTGGCGCTCGAGGAAACTGGGGACGCTGCTGGTACTGGCCACGACTGAGCATGTCGGACTGGCCCTGGAAGCGCTGCTGGCCTCCCACCTGCTGACTCTGTGGGGGTGTGAAGCGAGGACGACTGCTACTGCCCATCTGCTGTCCCTGGAGCTTCCTCTTCTTGTCCTCCATCTCACGGCGCTTGTGCTCCAACATCAGAGCGTCGTCCACCAGCTCGTGAAAGGTCAGGAACTTAGTGCACATCAGCTGGTACTGTAGGGCATCCTGCAGACCGTCACGGAACCCGGTCTGCTTCTTCTAGTCGGTGGCCACGTCTTATGGAGCATAACGGGCCAACGCGACCAACTTGTCACGATAAGCCGTGACACTCATCCCTTCCTGCTTCAGTGCCAGGAACTCCCTCTTCTTTAAAGTCATCAAAGCTTCCGGCACGTGGTGTGCACGAAAGCTACTGCTGAACTGCTGCCAGGTGATCTGAGTACCGGCCGGGCGAAAGGACTGGTATGAATCCCACCAATCCAACGCCGGCCCCTGAAGCTGCCCTCCGGCGTACAGTACCTTCTCTCTGTCATCGCACTGGGCGATGTCCAACTGTCTCTCCACTGCCTTGAGCCAATCGTCTGCCTCAAGGGGGTCGCTGGCCTTGCTGAAGATCGGTGGGCGTCCCTTCAGAAACTCGCCCTTCTTGTCTCTGGGCGGAGCAGCTGCCTGAGGAAGTGGGTTCTGTTGGTTCTGCTGGATCAGCCTCATGGTCTCAGCCATCTGTCGCATCATCTGGACTTGAGCATACATCAGCTGCTAAATGGTAGGTATCTGATGATTCAGATTCAGGGGATGCTGATTCAGGTTCGGGGCGGGTTCTGGTACTGGCCGCCCGCATTGCCCCTGGGGTTAGCCATCTATAATCACAAAGGTCAGATGTCAGTTGATTAGTACGAGAAAATATATAACCCCTCTGCTATCTAAACAATAAAGTCCTTAAGCCTTATTCCAACATCTAGATGGTAGCAGACAGGGGTCTACGCCCATCACAATCATTACAAAGAACCAAATCAAACATATGCATAATAACAATAAATACGAGCACTTAAAGACATAATCCCACACAAGACTCGACTTTAGGTTTTTGAAAAATCGTAGCAGAATTAAAATCATGGGGGTCTCCTAGTAATTTGTCAACCGTACTATCTAGGCTGCGTTCCTACAGTCAGCACGGCTCTGATACCAATCTGTCACACCCGGATTTACACAAAACCCGAATGTGGCCATATGTGTGCCTAGGAAGTCCACAGACACATATAGCGAACAAATATGGTAAAATCAGAGTACAATGCTTTATTAATCTCATCATAGCGTAGCATTTACATCAGAGTGCTTCAAAAATAAAATCATGGACAGCGGAAGACTAATACATCTCTCTAGCGTAGCCGCAATCCCACATGGACTCTGACTGGGAGAACGCGAGCTCAGAAGTACGGCAAATCCTCTGGAAACTCCACAGCATAATCAGCCTGACTCCAATCTGTTACCCATCCGGGATTTTGCCAAAAATAATAACAACAGCAAGTGTAAGTAATAGAATTACTTAGCAAGTATAGCATGGGGGATGAGGCAAAGGAGGCTTGACACTGGCTTAACTGCATTAGCACTTTTAGTTGGTTCGTTTTAATCATAACTACTACTTTAGATGATTCCCAGTTGTATCCCAAATTAATTAATGTAAGTCATCATTAAACAGTAATAAATATCATCTTCTAATCATAAAAGGATCCAGGCCGCTCGTGACCTTGAGCCGGGCTATCATGATAGATCGTACACTCTGCAGAGGTTTCGCCCTTTTCCCACCAGTCGCGTAAAAGTTCAGAAGAACTTTGCACCCAACCACGCACATCGACACTTCCGAGGTGTGACTGCATAGGGACGCTACGAGGCTTTCACAAGACACCCTAACAAGACAGTAGCCGCTGGAGTACTACAAGGTGGTGAGAACCTAGGCACCGAGATTGACTGACCCTCAGGGCGCAACGTGAGGGGGTCAATGGCGTCCACGCGCCGGCAAATCATGCCAACAACAAAGTAAATGGCGCAACGTGCGGAGCTCCCGCACTCACGGTGGCTCCCAACACGGGACTGGGTCTAACGGGACCTAGCCGACGGGGCTACCGTCTTCGGTGGAATCCGAAAACACCTCGCGCCTTGCCTCCTACAACGCTTTAGGCCATTCGGTAACCACTGCCAAGCTAGAGACGTACAAGCTACTCAACCAAGACCAGAGCCATTATAGTTCTGGCGGCGGCGATAGGCTCCCAGGTTGCCGCTTTTACGAACCAGTCCTTAGGGAGAGACACTGGAGCCAGGCAAAACACACAAGCCCCAGCTCCCTGATCCAAGTTGCTAAAAAGCAAGTTTTAACGTTAAGGTTGAAGTGGACCATTAATACAAGTTTAACAGTTAAATAAAGGTGACAGTAGCTGCGCCTAGCAAAATACTACACATATGCAAAAACCCATAGGAATACAAGGACAGGGAAATAAATGCTAGGTACAACCTTAATGGTAAACAGTATTAGACACATGCGTACGTAATGAACAGTGTATTAAAAGTGAGATAGGTAGCAAGGATTGTCCGTGCTAATACTTGCCTTCCTCGGAGTACGGCTGCTGCTGCGAGTCCTGCTCTGGAACATCCTCAACGTACTCGAAGTCCAAAGCTACGGGCTCGCCGACTGGATACGTTCATCACGCAAGCATCCAAGACAACCATTACATGCAAACAAATTAATTCTATTAGAAACAGTACACCAAACAGTGGAAACAATACAAAAACAGGAGCTAAAAAGATTCTATGCTTTGCTACGAACACATGAGCGCAAGAATCACACTAATCGGAGCTAAAATGTGAAAGTTATAGCGTTTCTAAGGTTCAAGGACTTGCTGGCAAGCTTCAGAAACTTCCAGGGGCTCGTTTGTGAAAAACCGAGGACCTATACGTAATTAACAGTAGCCGCCAGGGGCTAACGTATAAATCTATGCGAGCTGGACCGCGGGTTCTATTTTTCAAAACCGTAGGGGCTAAAACGAAGAAAACAGGACCTATCTGCAATTACTTTTGAACTGGAATGGACCGCGGGTTGATTCGCGAAAAGCTGAGGGGGTCTTTAGAAAAAGTGGCAGGCGCTGACCGGTATTGACCCGGCTCGGACGCGCGGCAGCCGTTGGATCTGATCTGGGCGGCTGAGATTTAAAACGCGAAGGGGTATCCTAGGTTCTAATCTGGGCCGTTGGATCTGATCTGGACGTTCTGGATTTAAAACGCGAAGGGGTATCGACTGTTCTAATCTCGGCCATCGATCTGAGATCGGACGGCTCTGGCGCTGGCGCTCGCCGGAGATGACGACTGCGCAGCGGCGCCGCTTGGCCGAGGTGGAGGCTCGCCGGACTTGAGGATATCTCGCGCTAGGAAGCTCGGTTTTCGACGAGATCTGGTCCTACAGGTTCAGGGAGACATGGCGAGTCGACCTAGGGGGTTCTAGTCGAGCGTTGGGGGCTGTGGGCGGCTGTCGTCGTGATCAGGCGGCGTTGGACGCCGGCGAGCGACGGGAAGGGTGCTAGGGAGCTCGGTTTTGCCAATTTATGGGTGCTAAAGTGCCAGGGGTGTGTGGCAAGCACTGCCAGAGGGTTCAAGTCGTGGTTTGTGCCGTGTGGATGGTGCTCGACGGCGACCGGCGGACGATCCTCGTCAGCGACCGAGGGGAAGCGGCTACGGTGCTCAGGAGCTAAAATTGAGGGGATGGGGAGCTTCATTACCTCGTGGCGATGCTCCTGACGCGGTGAATCGGTCGGAGTAGGACCAGAGAGGTGGGACGGCGAGCGGTGGTGCTCGGGCTTGGGGACAGCGGCGGTTCCACGCGGGGAAGCTCCTCCGGCAGCAACCCGGCAGCGAGGGACGGTCCAAGGGCTTCAGCTCGTCGCGGCGAAGCTCGTGGTGGGCTCGGTTTGCTCCAACGGCCCGCGGAGGTGACGAACCGCGGTGGCGACCGACGGCTGCGCTCTGTGCGAGGAGAAGGGGGCGATGGCGGGGTGGAGATGTGGCGGCGCTGCTAGGGTTGGGCGATGGGGTGAGAGAGGCAGCGGCGTTGGGAATTAAGTAGGGCGAGGGCGGCTATCTCGGCGTGCGGGCTTGCCGCGGCAGTCGCGCCATTACCGGTGGGGAAGAAAGGAAGGTGGAGGTGGTCGCTGACGTGCGGGCCCGGCGGGGCAGTGAGAAGGGAGAGAAGGCAGGAGCGGCTGCAGGCTGGGCCGGGTGCGCGAGCTGCTGGGCCGGCGGGGGAGGAAAGAGAGAAGGGGGCGCAGGGCCGTGGGGGTGTTGGGCCGGACTAGAGAAAGAGAAGAGGGGGCAAAAGCGATCCGGAGAAAGAGTTCAGGGAGCAGAAACGAACTATGGGCCTAACAACTTTTCTAGAGCTCCAAACAAAGTGATTCAAATTTGAATTTAAATAAATTTAAATTCTTGTTTGAATCACAAGCAATACAAAAATAAATGCAGCAGCATGAATGCAACAATAAATGTTTCTACCACTTATATTTGATTTTAAATTTTAGAAATTTATTATTAGCTTGAGTCCCTGTCGCAGTCCCTTGCCCCCACGCTCTCAATAGCTGGACCGCCGTGAGCGAGAGATGAGGCGGGAGGTGATGGAGGTGGTTGCCGTCCAAGAATTGGTGGCCGCCGCCCGCGCGGAGTAGGACGAAGTGATCCGAGCCGAGCGCCTGCGCACCGTCGCCAAGATCAAGAGCGCTACTACCGCTTCTAGAGCGGCTTTAAAGGACGTTGAGCGTCGCTTGCTGGAGGCGGAGTAGGATCGCGACGCCACCCTGGAGCGGGCGAAGAACACTGAGGCTCATTCATCGGTTCTGCAGGAATGGCGGGACTCCTACCTCGACGATCTGAGTGCCGCCTGGTCGGAGCTCCACCGCTCTTCTGTATGAGGTGGGCCCTCATCTTCGGGATGCCCTCTCCGACAACGGTCGCGCCTTGTTCTCGGTGCCGATGTTCGAGCCCGGACGTGGACCTGTTGGCCTCATCCCTGCATTCTCCCATATGGCAGAGTATGCGGGAGGGCTCCGCCAGTCCATGGAGGAGGGCGCATTGGAGTCGGCGCGCAACCTGGAGGTGGTCGTCGCCAAGCACATCCTAGCGAGGGTCAGGACCTGCATCCCAAAGCTGCCTGCAAGCACCCTTCATGAAGGGTCGGCCAACGATAAAGAGGAGGAAGCTCTCGCCGCCGTCCATGTTCTGGCCACGGAGATCGTGGCCAGCTTCTCCCCTCAGCCGGATGGGGACGACAGTGGCATGGACGCTGCGGAGGCCGATGGTGCTGGAGACGTTGCTCAGGGGGAGGTCGGCGCCGTCAACCTCGAAGAAGAGGCCAGCTCCCCTTCCGCTATGGTCCCATAGGCTGCATGTAATCTTATTTTGTTTTTCCCCATCGTGGTTGTACTGAACAATCCTTCTGTCGGCCAGATGTCGTCCGTAATAACTTTGTTTCCTTCGTTTCTCTATGCTTCCTCGTCTGGACACCTGGATCCGTAATGTATCATCGGAGCGCCCCGCGCGTCGCGCACTCTGGTCCTGTTGCATGCCGGTGCTACTGTGTCCACCAGGGAAAACGACGGGATGAGTTTGCTTGTCACCGCACCAGCGAGCGGCAGGCACCACTCATTGCCTTGTCGGTTCAGCCTCGACGGGTGTCGATTCCTGACAGAGCTTTCTTTGGACCGCTAGGTCTGGAGCCGCTCTGGGCCGAAGAGCAGAACACAGAGGTTCCTTCCTTATCTAGACACCTCAGCTTTTGATCGTAAATAGCCGTCCGTGCTGATAGGCTTTCCCCATCCACCTCCATGGCGCCTGGGTTAAGCTTGTTCCTTTGCAAGGGTGGGGGATTCGTTCCCCATCCAAGTAGTCCTCCGGTAGCAATAGTCCCAGTACTCGGAGCTCCCACGACCGGCGGGGTTCCGCCTCGACCATAGGAAGGCTGAGACGTTTGGGCTCCTCACAGTGGGGAAGGTAAGGAGCCTTTTGGGTGAAGGAGGGGGCATCGTTGTCGCGCGTGATCCGCTGGTGCAGAGATTAGGGCTTCTGCCATATCCTCCCTACTCACTTCCCCTTTCTCAATCTTCCCACCGTAGGAGGACTGAGACGTAGTGTTACACCCCAAAATTTTCAAATTTTGGGATGTGAATTTTCAACAATTTTCTCAATTTTCTAAAATTTTTCAAGCTTTATCTAATTTACAGGGAATTTGTAGTTGAAAATTATGCATATATATATATAAATAAAAATATTTGCGAAAGATAAATAAAATGTTGTGTGTGTTGCATTCTTGCCACTGCATTGTGTTTTGGTTGCTTGTGAATTAGATTGGAATTTAAATCCTCTTTAAATTCGAATTTGATTCGCATTGTTTGGAGCTTTAGAAAAATTGTTTTGGCCCGAGTCCACTTTTCCCCCCTCAACTTCTCTCCTTGGCCGAGCCGGCCCCTTCTTCTTTCTTCCCCGCCCGCGGCCCAGCTCGGCTAGCAGCCGCTCGGCCCAGCTCCCCGCGGCCCAGCTGCCTTCTCCTCTCTCTCGGCCACCACCAGCCGCCCCGGCCCATTCTCTCCCGGCCCAACGAGCCGCGGCCCAGCTCTCTCCCTCTCTCTTCCCCTCGGGCCGAGCCACGCGAGGCCCGATTCGGGCCCAAGGAAACGACACAGCCCACCAGGCCAGCCCACCGCAGTGCTCCGCTCCTCCTGCCACTGACGAATGGGACCCGCAGGTCAGTTCCGTCTCCCTCCTCGCGACGGAGTCCATCCCGGACACGGCTGCAGAGTTCGGTTCGACCCCGGCACGGACGCCGAGGCCCACCCGAGCCGCATTCGGCCGCCCTTCAAATAGCCGCCGCCGCCGTCCCAATTTCCCCCATCAAAGACCCAGGACGCCGCCTCTAGCCGAGCTCGCATCGCCGCCGCTGTTGCCGAACTCGCCGCCGCCGTCGATCCGCCGGTGCAGCGCCGCTCCGTCCCATCCGGCCGCCGGGAAAACTTCGCCAAGTGGTAAGCTCGCTCCCAAGCTTGTTCTTGCTCTGATTCGCGCGTCGTAGCCCCGTCGCCGCCATCACCCGAGCACCGCCGCCGCCGCAGCTCGTCGCGCGCCACCCCCGCTGCTCCGCCACCGACGAGAACCCCCTCACTCGACTCGCCGCGTCGCCCCGAGTCTGTAGCACCCGGCCACGCCCCAAACCGAGGCTCCTAGCTCGTTTTCGAGTCATGCCGGCGAAGCGCCGCCGCAGCCGACCTAGCGCCGCCGCTCGTCGCGCCGCCGCCGCTCGTCGCGCCGTCGCCGCTGATCCCCTCCTCTAGATCCAATCTGGATCGTCGGATCCAAATCCGACGGCCCGCGTCAGCCGGAGCCCGAGTCAAACCCGGGTCAATACCGGTCAACCCAGTCAGCCACGCTGTTTTGCAAAAGAGCCCCTGCCCTTTTTCGAAATTAACCCGCAGTCCAGATCAATTTAAAAATAATTAGATTTAGGTCCTGAATTTTATGGAAAACCCCCTGCCTTATTTAAAAATAGCACCTGAGGTCCTGTCTTGGTTAATTTGCAATTAAACCCTCCTGTTTTTATATAAAATTATGTTTTAGCCCCTGGGTTTTTGCAAATAAGCCCCTGGAACTTTTAAAACTTTGCCAGCAAGTCCCTGAACCTTAGAAAAGCCATAACTTCTCCGTTTTAGATCCGATTTGATCCGTTTTCGTTGCGTTAGATTCATATCAACTTAAACTCCTCGTTAGTACTGTTAATTGACATCTAAATTGTTTCTGAATTTTATTCAATATTAACTTGATTAAAGATTATTTAAACGTGTTTTCTAATTAAAATCCAATTAAGGTTTATACCCGGCTTCATATTAAATGTTAAAATTAATTAATAAATTATTCAATCTATTTCTGAATTAAATATAATAAAGTTTCATCTCAGTTCTCGTGGTGTTAATTTGATTAATGTTTACTTAACTAGTTTTTGCTAATTAAAAGTAATTTAGAGTCAACCTTCGGCTTTTCATAAATAAATGTTAACATTGATTAACATTAACATAAATATGATTTCGAATTATAATATTGATTTAAGCAACATAGTTCAAAAATTATTCAATTAGACGCTCTCACATATTTTATTCCATGTTAATGTTTAATTTGGAATAACTTATACATAAATAATTATAAATAAAATAAGATTAAGTTTTACCCCGGTTTTACAAATTCAAACATAATTATTTGAGATAATCTCTATTTATGATTTACTTAAAATCAATCAAGCATATAATTGTGTCATTTAATAATTCAAATCTTCCGATAGTCGTATCTTTTCAACCGTAACTCCGTTTTCAGCGATTCTTGCGCTCACGTGACCATCGAATCGAGCCCTATCCTCTAGTGCGTTCTTTTAAAGCTTTTCCTTTGACTGGTGCACTGTTCTTAGTGTATATTGTTTGCTTGTATGATTGTGCCGATGATTGCCGCGAGTAGAGAAACGTCATCGAGCGAAGGAACACAATTCAAGTGTTGTCCAGTTTGAAGATCAAGACCCGAAGACTAAGTGAATTCACCGGATTTGAGGCAAGTACAGCACGGACAATCCTTGCTACCTAAACACACCTTTACACTATTTACTGCATATGCATGTGTCTAAATTGTTCCTATTAAGGTTGTTCCTAGCTTTGTTTATCCTATACCTTGATTACCTTGGGTTATTGCATTTGGGTAGACCTTTGCTAGGCGCAGCTACTGTCACCTTTGCTTAACTGTTAATCCTGACTTAATGGTTCACTTCAATATTAATGGTAAAACTTGCTTTTTAGCAACACGGAACAGGGAGCTAGGGCGTATGCTTCATGCTTGGCCCTAGTGTCTCTCCGTAAGGACTGGTTCTTAAAGCGGCAACCCAGGAACCTGTCGCCACCACTGGAACTATAATGGCTCTGGTCTTGGACAAGTAACATGTACGGCTCTAACTTAACAGTAGTTACCGATGGGCCGACGGCGTTATGGGAAGCATGGGTGAGAGTATGGTTTGATCCACCGAGGACGGGTTTTCCGTCGGCTATGTCTCGTCAGGCAAAGTCCCGTGCTCCGCACGTTGCGCTATTTATTTTTTGTTGTTGGCCTTCGTGCCGCGCTTGGACGCCATTGACCCTCTTATTCGGAGCGCCCTGGGAGTCAGTCAATCTCGGTGCCTTGGGTCATGCTGCCTAGGTTGTACCATAACGGCTACTGTTTTGTTAGGGTGTCTTGTGAAAAGCCTCGTAGCGTCCCTATGCGGTCACACCTCGGAAGTGTGATTTGTGAGGTCTGATCCACCTCCGCGTGGTTGGGTGCAAAGTTCTTTTGAACTTTTACGCGACTGGTGGGTAAAGGGCGAAACCTCTGCAGAGTGTACAATCTATCATGATAGCCTTGCTCAGGGTCACGAGCGGCCTGGATCCTTTTTGATTAGAAGATGCTATTATTTATTACTGTTTATTGTCTACTTCTACTTTACTAAGTGGGGAATTCAACTGGGATTCATATACTTGTAGTAACTTTGGTTTATGATAAAATGAATCAACTAAAAGTGCTAATGCAGTACAGCCGTGTCAAGCCTTTCTTTCAAGCCTTCATATACCCGTGTTGTTCTTGCTAAGTAAGACAATTACTTACACTTGCCAACATTCAACAAAATCCCAGATGGGTAACAGATGGAGTGAATGAGACAACTACTGAGATTCCTGAGGATCGTCTGTATTCTGAGCTGTGGTCAACCAGTCGGTGTCCCTGTGGACTTGAGGCTCTATCTGTGAAGATAGTTAATAAATAGTCTTCCGCTGTGTTTTAGGTAAACTCTGATGCAAAACTAGTTTATTCGAGCATATGTACTCTGTTTTACCACATTTGTAAGTTGTATGTGTTTTGTGGACTTCCTGGGCACACATACAGTAGCATTCGGGTTTCTGTGTAAATCCGGGTGTGACACGTAGGAGGGGGCGTTCAGGGTGAGAGGCCTTTGTTGCATGATGGAGCAGCGGTTGGCCTCTCGTCCTGTTTGCCAATGTAAGCAGGCAGCAACGCCACCGAGTCGGAAAAGTGCTTCCGCGGGAGGTGATGCTTGGCCGGGCTCCTTTTGTGGGTGTTTTTCCCCTAGGAATGGTTTCACTCCCAGTGTTGACCCCTTCTTAGCCTGGCTTTGTTGTCCCCGCTGGCTTCTCCAAGAATGTCTCCGAGGTTGCTTCCCTTCCAGTGTTGACCCCTTCTTAGCTTGTTCTTGGAGATACACTTCTGGCCTATCTCCAAGAATGTCTCTGAGGTTGCTTCCCTTCCAAGAAGGGGGAGAGCCCGGGAGGTTCCCCATCTTGATCATCTGTGATAGGGAACTATTGTTGTAGTTGTTGCACCTACGCCACCTTCTTCCCGAGAGGAAGACTACAAGCCCTTCTTCCTCTCAAGGCTGCAGGCCCTCGCCAGCAGGCTGGCGGTTGAGAAGCCGAGGAAGATGCATTGCTTCCTCCTTCTCGACACTCCTCCTCGGCCTTCTCTAAAGTGCCACTTACATGGGCAACGCGTCCTTGTCGACATGGCCTGCAGGCTGCTCGACATCGGACTTAGAGTCCTCAAATCGTGGAAGGTCGAGGTGAGCCGGCGAGCCCCCGGCGCGAGATGCACTGGCACTGGGGCTCGGGCTTCCTCATCCAGGGCATAACGGTTTCCGTCCGGCGCACCGGTGATGGAGAGCCGGTGGGGAGGGGCGGCAGTTTACGCCACTTTCCCACTTCCAGCTGTTGTTAGGGCCGGGCCTGATTTTCTCTCGCTTGCCTTCGAGCCCCAGGGGCAAGCTTGGAGCCCCTAGAGCTCCCTTCATCCCAAGTAGTTTTTTCCTTTTTTGGCGATCTGCCATGTACCTACAACCTTTTTTCTTTTATGGAATAAAAGAGGCAACTGTTTAGTTCCATTTCTGGCTCTTTCCTCTTGTGGTGGAGGATGCAGCCGTGCGTATAAGAGAGTGTGGTTTCCCCCGGACTTGCTCTCTTTTTGTACTCGCTTTTGTGCTCGTTGTTACTCATGGCTGGGAGACTGGTCTCCGCCCATGGTGTTTGCCGGCGTTTAGCTTGTTCTCGGGGTTTGGGGACCAGTCCGAGGAAGCTTTTAACAGTGCAACCCCTTTTGCCATTTTCACATTAAGTGTTTAAAAGCTTTCCTCTAAGAGAGATGCTGCCCGTGCATCCCCTCAAGCGGAAGGTGGTGCAGATCGTAGCCTTGTGCAACTTGATGTGGTATTTTTTTTTGAAAAGTAGTCAATGAAGAAAGTGCATAACATTGGATAAAGTACCCGGTTTACACAAATGGGAGCCCCCAGGCAACCTAATCCGGGGATGACCATCCCGGGGTGAGTTGTCCTGCCTGCTTGGGCGTGAGGCCCCCACGACTATTTCACGGGTAGAACTTACGGAGGTGCTCGATATTCCACACGCTGGGTACTGGGAAGCCGTCGGCGTCCGTCAGCTTGACTGCTCCAGGTCGTCGGACTTCCGTCACCTGGAATGGCCCCTTCCACATGGGTGAGAGTTTGTTTTTGCCTTCTCTGGACTGGAACCGCCTCAACACCAAGTCACCGACTCAGAGCTCGCGGGGTCTCACGCGTCGTTGGTGATGGCGCCTCATGGCTTGCTGGTATCGTCCCGCCCTAAGGACGGCTCGATACCCTTTTTCTTCCAAGTAGAGAACGTCCTCTTGGCGCATCAGGTTTTGATCCGCTTCGTTGTAGGCACTTACCTTGGGACTTCCCAGGGTCAGTTCAGATGGCAATACCACCTCGGCTCCATAGACCAGGAAAAATGGTGTTCCCTCGTGGCGTGTGGTCCGGTTTGCCCATAGTACCGCGGGTAGTTCCTCTATCCACCTCCGTACGCACAGGGCACGGCACACACCCCCACCGGCGCCCGGTACCCGAGGAGAGGACACTGCCCAGTCCTCTGCGCCGCTCCCTCTCCACCTCTGCGACCGACGCCTCTGCCCATGGCGATGGGGGGTTGCCTGGCTGGGTGCACCGTACACGAACCGACCACACAGTGGACGCGGCCGCGAACCGGCTGGTTCGGAGGCTGGCACCTGGTGGGTTGGTGCGGACCAGCCGGTGAGTACGCGACAAGGCCCGAGGCCGAGGGCATTCAAACTCGTACGGACAGAGCGTCCGCGGCCGCGACTGCCTCCTGGAGCCCTGGCAAGCCTCGCCTCCCGGAGCCTTCTCCGTCGCCGCGCCACCACTTTCCCCGTCTCGACCCGGTCCCGACTCCCCACAGCCCCCAAACCAACCCCAAGGAGTTCCGATGAGATTTCCGGCTCGCTACGCTTGGCTCGCCGCCGCCGCCGCTGCCGGTTGCGCGGCGCTCTCCTATTCGTCGCTCGCCGGTGCTAGCCCGACCGAAACCCACCTCCTCCTCCCCACGCGTCGCCACAGCACCTCCACCACCACCGACGGTCCCAGCACCCCGCCGGGGACGTCACCGTGGGTCATCCTCGGCAGCATCCCGCGCGTCGCGCCGCCGGGCGGGGCCGACGCCGAGGAGGCCGGCGCCGACACGTCCCTGGCGCTGGCCCCGCCCCCGCGCGTGTCGCGCCTGACCGTCTCCGAGCGCGTGTTCCCGGGCCGCCCCACGCCGCAGAGCTTCCCGTTCGTGCTCGCCGCGGACCGGTCGGGCCTGCTCCTCCTCTCGGCGATCCTCTCCACCCCGCCGCGGCGCGTCGTGATCGACCGCCCGGGCGGCCACCAGTCGGTCTGCTGGGAAGACACCGACCCGCGCTACTACGTGCTCGACGCCGCCACGGTCGCCGCGGTCCGCCTCCCGGACCCCGCCCCGGCCCGCATGAGAGCATCCTGCACCAGGCGCTCTTTGGCCTCGTCCCCTGCCCCGGCGGCGGCTTCATGGTCGCCGAGCTCCTCCCGCTCATCGGGAGCGACAAGGCCAACCTCCGCTGCTACTCCTCCGACGTCGGCGAGTGGGTCGACAAGCGCGTGCGCTACCCGCTCCCGCCGCGGCCGCTGGCGCCGATCTGCACCATCTCCCACCAGGGCAGGCTCTGGTGGGCCGACTACTCCTGGGGCATCATCACCGCCGACCCCTTCGCCGACCACCCCGTGCTCCGCTTCCTGCCGCTCCCCCGATCTTGCTTGCTCGGGTACAGGGAGGACGGCGGGGTGTGCTCGACGAGTTCCGCTACGTCGGGGTCAGCGCTGGCAAGCTGCGCTTCGTCGACACCTACCGCCGCGGCGGCGACCCCCCCAAGGTCACCATCTGGACCCTGCCCGACGCCGACGCCACGGAGTGGAAGCTGGAGCACGAGGCCACCTTCGCCGACATCTGGGCCGACGACACCTACAAGGCCACTGGGCTACCCAAGAAGCCCCCCGTGCTCGCGCTCATCCATCCCCACAACCCCGCCGTCGTCTACTTCTTCCTCGAGGGACACCTCTTCGCCGTAGACGTGCCCGCGCGGAAGGTTGTCGAGTGCGATCGCTACAATCTGGTGGCGCCTCCCCGCGACTTCCCCATCGCCAATCGATTCATCCGCGCCTGGGAGCTGCCGCGTGCGATCTCCTCAGGTACGTAACGTACCACCGTGCCTCATCTCATCTGTAGCTCTCTTGCTTCCGAAACATTAATCTATCACCTCTGTCGTGCGGCATTCACTCAAGTTCATAGCTTGATCATGGATTCTCTTTTATAGATGCAATGGTTCGTGATCATGGTTACAATTCATGGATAACTCGAGTTCCGGGCCAACGCTAGAGTTTTTGGTAGGGGTCCTAATTAATTAGAGTGTGCACTTGATTGTCGGCTCAGCGCACACCTGTGCCGGCTACTGCATTTTACTTGCAAATAGTTCATGGCTTGTTTGAAGCACGTGATGATTACCAGTACCAATTACTGCCAATGCATATTGTCCTTTGTGCTTTGTATTGTATGGTTTGTTTGCATAAATGCTGACATTTTATTTCAAAAAATTGATTCTGAGATACTAGTATATGTTACCACCGAAGTGTGCTATTAGAGTGGCATATTACTGATGTTTTTTTTCAACAAGTTGAGACTCATTGTTTGAATACTTTCGTATTGTGCTTGATATGTGAATAATTTTGTTTTCATCTTTAGCATATATATCATCTGGTTGAGATTGGCGGCCAATGCTTGTTCTTGCAAATTTTTTATCTAGACTAATTTCTTGGTCAGAAATGGAGACTTTGGTTTGTGCAGAATATTGTGCTCTCACGGTGCTCTGTATGCACATATGAAGAAATGTTTAATCCTTACTTATGTCAGTAACATCCTAGTTCATCAGGCAGCCAATGCATCTTCCTAGTCACACATTTGCTTTGAAACGTTTCATGCGGCTAGCTGATACATATCTTGCACATAGACTAGCTGGTTAATTATGGCTATTCAAATAATGGTTAAGCATTATGATATTGCTGCACTAGAAATCCGAATCTCTATAATGCCTTGTGTTGTGTTCTTACAATTATCGGTTGATTTCCCTTGAAGATCCGGGGAATTAGTCGACTGAAGAACCAACTGAAGCGCCATAACATGCAAACTGAGGGAGAAATCTCTACTCACATGGTGAGTTTCATGGTTCAAATTTAACAGTTTTGCTACCAAGTAGGGAGTCTACTAAACTAAGCCAAATTTGCTATTGGGTAGGGGCATGGAGATCATAAACTAAGAATCCAATAGCTCAAATTTGATAGGTTCTTAGTAAATTTGGAGGTTCAGGACAGAGATGCATTAAGGTCACATTTCAATGGTATGTGTACGTGGCACCGACAAGCGACAACGGTACCCTGCTGGGAAGATAGGACCAACGTGGCTCAGGCACAGGCCATCTGTTAATGAACAATGTATTAATAGTCAATCAATGAATTATTTTATGAAACAAAGCAAGTGAATCGTGTCTAGGAACTTTAAAAAATACCTGTTTGGCTTCTTGTAGCTAGCCTTATCATCAGACCTCAAAGAATACCTTTTTGGCTTCTTGTAGCTAGCCTCATCAACATCAGACCTACCAAAAGCACAAAAACTAAGTGGGCTGATGAATATCACAAGTAGAAGCCTGGGGCCACTTGACCGGCTTATGCATTGTTTTTGGCTCTTAGCTTATCTAGGTACCTGAACTTAAACTAAAAGTCAGCCATTAAGAATAGGATAAAAAGCACGTCTGTTCAGACATTCTAATATGCCCAAACAGGTAGTTGGAAGAGGGGACATAATCACACTAGTTAATGAGAATCATCAAGTGCAATTTCGTAACACCAGAGTATCATGTACATGAATTAGCACTAGTTGACTATATTTAAAAATAAAGATGTGTAAAGGCATACCTTTCCAAAAGCCTCAATATTTCCAGAACTGGTAGATAATGTGTTTCTTTCTTACCATGGAAGTTCATGCCAATGAAATTCCCATCAAAATCAATCAGGGGCCCTCCAATACCAGCCTAGCACAGAAGCAAATTGCAAGTGAACAGATAATATTTATTATTTCTAATACCATGCAATGCAGATGCAAGTGATAATTAAGTTGCTCATCATCTGATGCACCTATTTATTATAACCATAAATGAAATCAACGGTGTACCTTTGTGACTTTACAAGTGGAGATCATAAGCTCTTTGCAGTCGAGATTGCCTTTTTTGCCAACCACTTTCCCACTTGTGGCCATTAATTTGCCTGATTCGAAGATACGTCCTACAGCTACTACCTCCATATGGGGTTCAATTTGCCTCTGATTGTTGAATTCTGCTGTTCGAAGACAACGGAAACCCATGACACCAACCACAGCAATATTATAACTCAAATTGTAATATTGCAATGTCCCTTCAGCAACTTGCTTATTTGGAAGGTACACTTTAATCTGCTATGAATGAGAAAGTGAGAATCAACCAGTATCTCAAATGAACAGACAAAGAAGTACATAACTGTTTGCTACGAACCTTTAAGTTATCAGCAATCTTGTATTCATCAGCAGAAGTTCTAACCAAACTTGCTGAAGTCAAAACCCTTGAGGTGGATTCATTGGAGTCTATAAATGTACCAGTGCAAGCAAAAAACCTTTCTTCTCCTACAAAGAAAAATCATTGCAACTGTGGTCGGTGATGTAATAGAGAAAGCAAAAATATATGAAAAAGTAAATCATCTTATGCAATCACCTTTGAATGAAGCAAGTGAGACAACACTTCGGGATATATCTGAAGCAACCTTCTTACCGAGTTTGCTCCATGTATCTTCAATAAATTCCTCTTCAAAAGTATTAATCAAGCACATACCCCCTGGGTAAAAAAAACATAGTAAAGTAGTTGAGTGCTAAAATAGACTGTCAAAGTGTGAAACAAAATAAGTCAGAAAAAGAAAAAGCAATAATTGCTCACCCTCAAACCTAATTGGCATAGGATAATTACGGGACTTTAAATCATTTCTCACATGCTCCGTGAAATCTGGTGCAACACGGTGAAGTGATTAATGTGGGGTTCACTGATACTAAAGCTAGAAAAACTGAAAGCAATGACTGACCATCAACTGGTAATGGATTAGGATGAAGCAAGTGCCAGAGTTCCTCTTCCGCAGAATCTGGTGCATCAAGCTAAGTGATCAATGACCATGCTGTACCAGTAAATGATAACAAGCAACATTACAACATGATGAGAGTGTGCATGATAATTTAATAACATTAGAACTTAAGTGGCCCGTGTTTCAGTAAAAAAAGGAAGTGGCCCAACTTGATTCACCTTCTGAAACACTCGCAAAGGATATGAAAAGCTGATTCTTACTTTCACTATCCTGATAGCTAAGATTTTTTTTAAAGGAGAATTTAACAAGCAACATGGTTGAAGCGATGAATGACCATACCCTAGCTGCCCCCCCCCCCCCTGAATACGTAGGAGTGGCACATCATTGCATTAAGAATACACAGAGCACAAAACACACACACACAACACGCCACTAAAGAAAAGAAAAAAGACCCTTGACTTCTCCCTTTAAAGTTTCCTCGACTATGGTGAGCTGTGCCAACAATGGGACCAGCCATAACTCAAAGTTGAACATCCTTAATAATCTGAACAACCCTTTGCAAGTGGTGATGCCCGATGTTTCCAAAATATCCAAGCCCCCAAGGAGTTCAAACCAGCCTCCATAGAACTTGCCACTAACTTAATAGCTTCAGACCACCAATCAAAGAACTGCATGATGTAGGGGTGATAGGTCGGGGAGACCAAACAGTATAAGCAAGAGTGACCAAACTTCTCTTGAGAAGATACAGGAGACTATGATGCAGTGGATTATCCCATCTTCCTGGTCACAGAGCAGGCAACGCTCTGGATGTGGTAGTCCCCACCGTGCTAGGCAGTCAGCACTCAGCAATCCAACATTGACTATGGGCTACTAACCAGAAGAAGAAGTGGACATAATGACCATAACTAGAAATGATAATAAGTAACCATCATCACACAAACTCCAAAAGCCACATATCAAGACATGTATCTGTATCTGGTACATGGTGGATACATCACAGATACATAAGTATCAGGAAACCAAAGATTTTAATTGCTGACACATATTCGACACTTGCTTGGTGGATACTTCATGGATAAAGCCCCACCTAGCCACAACCTAAAACTTAACAAACAGTAAGACAGAGTACATAAGCCAGACCAGACCATCGCACGCTTCCCCTTACTGCTAGCTGAACCACCTACCGGCCACAACTCATCAGTGAGTACATCCAGTCATCCCCATTTCTTGAGATAGAACAAGTACAAGTTCTTCGCTTGAGCAGTGATAAAAAAAATCTCAATGCAGGCATTCAAAATGTCAAGGGATGGCCTCATCAGCCACATTGCCCACTTTGCCATAGCCGTCCACAGACAAATTTTCGCTACTATGCCCTTTCGCCAAAGTTTGTATGGGAAACAGTAGCCATGGCCCGACGGGGCCTTTGGTGAATTTGAGACGCTTGGCTGTTTTGGGTCATTAAAACGAACGTTTTGCAAAAGAGAAAAAAGGCCTAATCACAAGCTAATTTTTTTATTCATATTATGCTTTAGTATTAACATTTCAAAAAAAATACCAAAACATATGTCTTGGATATTTCTGGAAATTAGTATCCATATCTTTGCTGCATAAGATGACAGTATAATATAATAATGTTGAATTTTATATAGCCCAGCTTAACTCACCTTCTGAATAACTTGTAGAGGATATGGAAAGCTCCTGATTCTTGTTCCTCTCCCCACTTGAGGATATGGAAAGCTCCTGATTCTTGTCCCACTCCTCACTTGAGGATATGGAAAGCTCCTGATTCTTGTCCCACTCCCCACTTGAGCTACCTAATAAAATATAAAAGGAAAGAAGAATAAACATAACTTAAACAATGGAATGCGCTATCAAGAGCATTAGCAGTAGATTCTCATACACAACAATGTATTTACAATGAACCAATTTCGACAAAATGTTATTACTCGTGTGCGTGTAGGCACAATACGCGTGGAACAGAGGCCTGGTGCTTTGTTTAGGCTCTAGGCGGTAAATTAATCGCGCAAGCAGGCACAAGCACAGGCACACGTTCTGGAGAGGCAGGGAAAAAGAGTGCAGGAGACATGGGGAGAAGAGTGCAGGGGCGCGGGCGATGGATAACCGAAAAGAGTTGACTGGCGCACAAAAAAGAATTACCGCGCCACTGCATCTGTGCGTGGGAACCCCGTCACGGTGCCACCCCCATGTGCATATCCTCCCACTGTCCGTACAGTACTAACTCGTGCCTTCGACCTCATGCGCCCTTCCCTGCCACTGTCCACCCAACCATCAGCACAGCCCCGAGTCCCCTCCCCTCACACACGCATCCTCCCCACCTCCCTATGTTTTTTTGCTACTTAGATAAGTTCAATTCTTTGCACAAAATTGAATTGATATATGTCCTACCTCTGCTAAATGCATTCATCAGATTTGGGCGATTTGGCCAATCTTAACAAAATTGTCTTGGTGCTTTCTAATTTCGTCTGAATCTGATTACTGCTCGTGTGATTGTGCTCTGAACCTGACAAGCGTACATAGGAATATATGAATTGTGATGCAAATCCTGATTACTGCTCGTGTGATTGTGCTCTGAACCTGACAAGCGTACATAGGAATATATGAATTGTGATGCAAATCCACCAAGTGCTAGATAAATGCCTTCTGATCATGCTCCCAGCAGCATAAAACACAATCGCTTAACCTTATTTAATCCACATTGAGTCAAGCTAGGGGCTAGGCAGTGCTCTAGTGCCTAGCGTCTTTTTTAGCCTTGTAATGAACCAGTTAGCACAGATTATATGTTAGTACAGCAATAAGTTCCACAGGTAGTGTCCATTTTTTATATCATTGTCCAAAAATGCAGTATTTCATACTTCAAAGCAAAATAGGTTTATTATTCCTACCCCTAATAAAAATACACTTTATGGATAGAGGGAGCACCACAAAACTTACCTAAAGCTTGTTATGGAATAGCTAGAACATGAGGAGAGGATTAGATTGGAACGCCTGGCCGGGTAGGAAACTCGGCCAGATCGCCGAAGAACAGGCCGCCTAAGGCTGGTTCTATTCTCCTTCAATGACTCTAACCCTAGGACCCAGACCGCCTTTATAGACTAGGTGCCCTACTAACCTAATCACCCGCATGCGTGAACAGTACACGGGCCTCCCTATGGGCTCTACAGCCCATAACAGGCCCAGCCCTGCCATAACAAAACTACAGGACAGGAATATTTAAGTGATGATTAATGACTAAAGCTGGTGAAGATGAATTTCCAGACACTAAATAATTTAAACCGTTAAGAGTGATCATGCTTTAATTCACCTTCTACATTGGGCATAAAAATTTCCTGTATCTCACGTGGCCTTCTTTGACTTGTGCTACCATGCCTGATTTCAGCCCTGCATCAGAAATGTAATAAGCTCATCTAGAACAAATGCACAGTACCAATCCCAAAGTAAAGCAAACATTGGTTCTTATGGATACAATAGTATTCCGTTACAGATGTACAAACCAAATTGTTGTGCCAAATGAACTAGCAAGCTAGAGTCAGCTCAAAAGTTTTTTTTGATATAGCATGCCTTATCCAGTACACACTACACTGATGTATAAATTTGGAAATTGCTTCTGGCCCAAACAACTGCAGTTGCCAATGTAGTAAGTGTTACTTACTCCCTCCATCCCATAAAGAGTGCAATTCTAGTTTTTGTATGAAAAGACTCTAATACTCTCATTTGTTGGCTAAATACAGTAAGTTTTGACATGCAAATCAGATCTGACCACTTAATTAGGCAGGTAATTAGATCTATTTTCTAGGATTGCACTTTTTGTGGGAATTTTTTCAGAAGCTAGGATTGCACTTTTCATGGGATGGAGGGGGTACTTCATTTTATACATGCACTTATCTTACGTCAACTGATATTCCAGCTTGAAGTAAAATCAAAAGTAGCCCAGGTGCTTTATGGTCATTCTGAAGTATGAACTGAACCAAGTAGTAAAGAAACGTGTGGGTCATCTCAAATTTAGGTTCCTACTTCTTATCTACAATGCCAAGTTCCTCCTATGAAGGCCGAGTTAACTTTTTTATATGGTCATTTGGAAGTTGTTGACATCTCAACTTCAATGTGTGTACCTACAGCTGAGCATTCTCATTTAGATGCCTATCTTGTAATTCACTGTTGGTACTAGCATTAGTTGCCTTTTAGCACATTTTCACCTTTGGTGTCATTAAAAGACTTCTGTTTTTTTAGAACTAGTTGATAGCATGTGACTTTTCATCTGTTTTGTAGCTTTGGGAAATGGCTTGTTGTTAGGATTGAGCTTCAGGATTTCCAAGCCTAGTCTCAGACCTGGCTTGGCCCAGTGTTCAGACAGGTCATACTAGTTTTGTCCCAAGAAAAGTTTGACCAAATTTATGGCGAAAAAAAGTATCAACATTTATGACATCAAATAGTTATCCTATGAAAATGCATTTCATGATGAATATAATGATACTTTGGTATCATAAATATTGATATTTTTTATATAAACTTGATCAAACTTGAGAAGATTTGACATAGGACAAAAATAGAATTACTTGTTTTGGGATGGAGGGAGTATAGAATGCATACCAGAGTATCCCAGCTTGGACCAAGCACTTATAAATTGTGTCCATTGGTAGGAATGGAGTCATCTTCTTCGAATAAAAGTTCATACCAACAAAGCTGCCGTCCAAATCAACAAGGGGCCCTCCAATCATTGTCTAGAACAAAAAATAATGTTAGGCTAAGCCAAGTGTGAGAATAACAAATTCATAAAGAAAATGAAATATTTAATGCCCCAAAAGTAGGCACATGCAATGTTATGCCACTAATATCATGGAACAATTTTATTTTCAGCATATTGAGAAGAGGCAAGAGAAATCAGCAGCGAACCATAGTGATTTTACACGTGGAGATCATAAAGTGTTTGCGTAAATCTCCACGGGGCTCATCATTCACTGTCCCATACAAGGCCTTCAATTTGCCTGTCTTGAAGCAACGCCCTAAAGCTGCTACCTTATTACACCCAAAATTTATGGGGTGATCAAAATTTGCAGCTCGAAAACCAGGGTAATGACTGATGGTGACAACAGCAACATTGAAATTTAAGTCATAGTGCACCAACAACCCCTCGGCAATTCGGTTATTTGGAAGACTCACTTCAATCTGTAACGATAAAAGCAAAACAATAGCACAGAATTATTACTGTATATTAAATAGGCAAGAAATGGAATACGTAAGAAATTGCAATACCAACCATCAAGCCCAGCATAATCTTGCACCCATTATCAATATCCAAAGATCTAACCAGAGTTGCTGAAGTTAGGACACTTGTACCACATATATCGTTTTTGACAACTATGCCTGTGCAGACAGCATGAATCCGATCTCCTGCTTAAGACAACACTTAAATCTTTATAACTGATGGTCAGATGCAAATAAGGAAAGCTGATTTGTATAATCACCAATTCACCATTGAATGAAGCCAGTGAGACAACAGTTTCTGATAAATTTGAAACAACTTCTTCACTGAGTTTACTCAAGGTGCCTTGACTAGAATTACTTAAGCTGTCAAATTCCTCTTCAAAAACATTGTACGACCACAGGTTTCCTAGTCAAGCATTGTACAAGAAAATTATTACTCTTCTAATAGAATTGCATAAATACATGCAAATGAGGTACAACTGGCAAAAGTGAATCAATAACTCACCTTTATTTTGTCCACTTTCGCGAACTTTCTTCTTTTTATTTGAGCTTGAGCTGTCACGTAGTTGGATAGACATCTTTCCAACCCTGAAGTCGAAAGATAAGATCCAAATATTGAGTAATCATCAGCATGGGAGTTATTTGTTTTTGTTTTATTTTTGTGCACAAGTAACTCGTAAAATTGCAAGCTGTTTTAGAGTGACTCTGCAGCACATAGGTATACATAACAGAGTAAGACAAGACAATCTAGTAAAAAACTTGGAACATCAACATGGTGCTCCAAAAATCTGCACCAGCAAATGAAAAACTAGCCGTTTTAGTTCAAACTAATAAGAACTGAACAGTTCTTACATAAGATAAATATGGATGCACAGATATGCAGATACGCATACCGGTACCCGGTACAGCGATACTCCGATATGTCATTTTTCCCAAAATACAGATACAGGTATACGGCAATATATATATATATATATATATATATATATATATATATATATATATATATAATAAATCCACCTATATTAGAAATTAGCACAAACAGTAAATATTACATAACATAACATTGTTCACGGAATAACAACAAGAGTGGAAGAAAAATACATGAATACCAAATCTGTTCACACCTAGCAGGCTAGCACAAACAGCCAGCACCACCAGCTACAGGGAATTAGTAAGCACAGGCACAATCAGCACACGACATCACAAGAGTATATCCAAGTCCAAGACCCATGCACGAATTGATATAGGCCACAGATTCACAGGAGAGGAAGAAGGTGAAGGAAGAGCAAATGAGGGGAGAGAAGAGATGCATCTGTACCCGTGAGCTGACGTGAAGGGCGCTAGCAGGGAGGCGGAGCAGAGAAAACAGCCAAGAATCGATGGCGGGAGAGGTCGGAGGCGCGGATCGACGGGAGGAGGTCCAATCCGAGGGGCGAATCGGCTATGCGGAGGTCCAGTAGGAGGGGTGAACCAGTGATGTGGAGGTCAGAGGCCGTGGAGCAGCAGGGGCCTGGAATCGGCAGCGTGGAAGGAGCAGCGGTGGCTGGATGGAGGCGGCGTGCCGCCGGATTCCAGGTGCTGCCGCCGCCCTCTTCTCTTCCCCACTCTCCTCTCTTTCCCTCCCACTCTCCGCGAATCGAATCCACCGTGCGCGAGGCAGCTGCGGCTGCGCGAATGGGGATGGATGAGAGGGGGGCGTAGCTCAACGAAGGCTTCTACACGAAGCGATTGGGTTTGAAGGTATATATTTTAGGAAGCAATTTTCACAATTTAGAGATATGGTATTAAAAATTATTTATTCGTAAATATACCATTATAATTTGATGTTTAGTTGAGATATGTCATTTTGTATGTATTTGGTGCTCTTAAATCCGTCTTTGACTTCCTTCAACCAATATGGTGATCATCATATTTTCGTATGGTCTAAAATGTCCCTACTACCTCTCTTACTCATTAACGTATGGGGCCATGTCCATCCGCTTCCTTTTTTAAAAATAAAAGCAGGAGCACGGTTATGTCATTTAAGAAGAAGAAGCAATGATACGTAACGTGCCAAAGCGGACACCACCGCACGAACAAACCCACTAAACAGGAACAAACGCACCCATCACAACACACCACCACCCCAACCGCTTGGGAGACGAGTACGAAACAAGCCGCCGCCACCTGCGCCGTTGTTACCAACGTTGTGCCACTCCCGTAGCCCGCTGCAAGCTCAACCAGCCCCCTGAACTCCTCCACCATGAGTCTGTCCCCCTGAAGCCACACGCACACGATCGTCGATCCCCTGCTTCAGCGATGCTTCGGCCGAACACTCCCGTCACAGCACCACTGGAAACCACTAGTCCAAGCCACTCTGCGTGGGGTCCTCGCCTCACCCACCGCCTCATACTTCTCTGCCAAGAACTCAGATATCTGGAGCCATTAAGGGAGCAACACTTCATCCCAACCGCCACCGAGATCACCACAGCATCATGCGCGCCAACACAAGGCATCCACGACGCCTCCATGGAGAACGCGACGCCATGGCACCGTCGTCGCTCGCCCAACAGGGCAGGGTTTTCACCCTGAGAACCTTGTACTGCGAAGCAGGGGGACCACAATGATGCCCCCAACAGGGAAGCGACGCTCCAACAACGCCGTCACCATTGCCACCGACAGGAGTGTCGATGAAGGCTTTCGCCTGGCTGAACCCCAAACTTGCAGCACGCACACGACCAAATGACAGCAGCACGCTCCCCGCCGCCTCCGCAACACCCTTGTAGAAGAGGAGACCCGGCGCAGCTTGAAGCGCCACCATGATGCCGCAGGCAAAACCCAGTGCTAGGAACACCCAGCACAGGCCTCCACCACCATGATGAATCTGTTCCTGCAAAACTGTCGAGGAAGAGGAGAAGGGAGCACCACCCAACAGCAGATCCGGTCAAAATGGAGCAAGGGACGCCAGATCCACCAATCAGGACACCTAGCGCCCACCCATCCAGTCAGGCCACCACCGCAAGTCCCTAGTAGGGGGTTGGCCGCCGCCGCCCCACCCGGGAAAGGCGGCCGGCCACAGCCGCCGCCCAGCCCCGAAGGCCCGGCCGACCGCCGCCCCCCAGCCCGGAGGCCAGTAAGCCGCCGCCGAAGGCCCAGCCGGCCGCTGCCGCCCCCCCAGCTCGGAGGCCAGGGAGCCGCCGCCGCCAGCCAGGCACCACAGGCCCCTGCGCCAGATGCCTTCCGCTCACAGCCGTCACGACGAGCGCCTGCCATCGCCGCAAGCCCCCACTCCCCCACGCCGCACAACAAAGAGCACCAACCCCTCCACCGCACAGGCACCAGATCCGGCCGAGGCGTCACCGGATCTAGGGCCCCAGCCCACCGCCGTCGCTAGAGATCGACGCCTGCGAATGAGCTTTGGGGGGGCACCGAGCGGCCGCGCCCGCCCATTGCCTGCGGAGAAGAGGGGGCCCGCCGCCGCCTTCACCGTGGGCCGCGCGGGTTGCCGGCGGCCCGCTCGAGCGGCTGCACGGCAAGCGGCGGCGTGGACGGGAGGGTAGGCGACGGCTAGGGTTTGGCCCCTCCGGTCCGCTTCCTTCTTCCCAACCTGCAGTCCATCCATCCATCTTCTCTCTGTGTCTGCACTCTCCCTCGGCTTCTGCACGGCGGCTCCATGTCGCGTGAGGGCGGTGGCCTATAGGGCTCACTGGCGAGGTGGCTGACGACAGAGCGGCGGTCTGACTATTGGTGAGAAACGAACCCGAAATGGACTCCATCACAACAGCCTTGAAGAAATAACGCGGGTCGGTGGGAAATGACCTCGAAGTGGAATCCGTCATAACTCACGCATTTTCCTCTCACTTCACTCAACCCAAACCCTCACAGACCAAAAATGAGTCGAGGCCGAAGGCTGCCTCTAACCCAACCCGAAACTCA
Organism: Echinochloa phyllopogon; assembly: GCA_033239725.1. Taxonomy (NCBI): domain Eukaryota; kingdom Viridiplantae; phylum Streptophyta; class Magnoliopsida; order Poales; family Poaceae; genus Echinochloa; species Echinochloa phyllopogon. The sequence continues at coordinate 12,836,259 of BTCW01000017.1, forward strand.
AAAGACCAGAACACAATTACCTCAAGCAACCCGAGCCTTCGTAGCTCTCAGTCCCACCCCTTTATTACAATGGACTGGGGTATTTATAGGAATCCCAACAGTCACTCAAGAGCATCATTACATCTTTTTACCATTATAATGGTCACATTCTGTTGACGCAAATCTCGGTCAACACACGAAAGAGCGCTTGACGCGCGGGTCGCGAACAGGCCAAACAACAGCAAAACCGCTCAAAGCGGTCAAACCGGTTCAGAGAAGCGGTCAGACCGGTTTCAAGGTACAAAGCGGTCAGACCGGTTCAGCAAAGCGGTCAGACCGGTTTCTAGGGTTTCTATTGACGTAAAATCCGCACCTCACGCCAAGCACACAGCAAGCCGAATTAGCTAGCTTCACACGTGGCCCGGGCTTTTGAATCCGGAAGCGTGCCAGTCAGTTTGCCTGAAAACTAACAAAGGGATAAAAACGTTTAGATCAAAACTTGGAACGTGCCGGGTGAGACCAGACAGTTCCATATTTGCGGCATTAAAGCCAATCTCGAGAGACATATAGCTACGGACAAGCTATCTGTCATTACTCAGAATATCATTCGGCAATCGGTAGAAGCATATAAGAATCACACTGCCGAACGTACAACATCAGCATGACGTAAGATCGGTAGAGGCATGTAAGCCATCTATCGACAGTTAAAGCTTCATTCGGCAATCGGCAAGGCACGCAGGGAGCGCACTGCCGAATGCGTGACGTAAGCATGACGAAAAATCGGCTTTCAACCGAATGATCATTGTAACGCATACTCATAGCCGATTAATGAGAAACAAAGCATAGTAGATAAATAAAAGGGTGAAACATGATCATAAATTCGCAGTAAACAAGGAATGCATAGGCCGAAAGCAGCACCCGTCAAGCATGATAACAAACAAGTTAATCCACCGCATGATACGACTTGTTTGAGACCACACCACTAATCAGATTAGACCAATCCACCGCATGATACAATCTAACCATGAAAAGCTAAAAGCATTCAATGTTTAATTACGAACCCACAACATAGTCACGAATTTACATTGAAACAAGAATGCATAGGCCGAAAGCAGCACCCGTCAAGCATGGCAACAAGCGAGTTAATCCACCGCATGATACAACTCGTTTGAGGTCACACCACCAATCAGATTAGATCAATCCACCGCATGATACAATCTAATCGTGAAAGGCTAAAAGCATTCATTGTCCAATGCAAACCCACGAACACACGTTCACTCGTGAGAGCACTGCCGAATACGGCTACTTAGCCGAATCGGGGTCCGCGGCGAAGGAACAAACTTAATCGGTAAAGATAAATCTATCAGATCGAATCGAATTCTAATCCACCGGATGATTAGCTCTAAGACGACCCAAAAACCTGCATCTACCGCATGATACCCGGTTCTGTCAAGACCGACACGATACCGACAAGTTCGAACCCGCGACACGTGGCAACCTAGATCGGTTTCGGATTCGGCTATGAGGGAATAAGTCGTCGCACCGTAAAGCAAAGCCGATTCTAGCCGATCTAGATTGGGCAAAGGTGTGTTGCATGAATTAAACACAGAGTAAAAACGAAGCAACACGGGGTAACTTAATGAATCTGTTAGATCTTGCCGAAATCTAACAGAGCCGATAACTTGGTCCATACTAGATCTTAGCCCACCGCATGGCTCATGACCTAACAGAGGAACCTTCTTGAGACCACAACTTAAATCCACCGGATGATACTAAGCATGGTAACAAGACTACTTGCATCAAAGCTTAAATCCACCGCATGATACTAAGCATGATACAAGGTTGCCGGTACTTACGGAGGTCGACGGATCGATAACTCCTCTCGAAGAACTCGACGACTCGACTAAAGGACTCGATGTTGGCACGGGGCCGGTTTGTTGTATTGATTGATTGTCTCCTCTTTACAATTGCCATGGGTTTATATTTATACCCAGGTCTTGATATAACTTCTAGTCGGACACGACTATAATACTTGTTTCTAAAAATAAATGACGAATCTTCGTGCCCATATTGCGTTCCTTGTTCGAACCGGCCTTTTCCTTATATTGATCCACGTCATCATGTCTTCCCGAACGCTACCATTCTGCGCCTGCGGAACAATGCTTCTGCCGAATGATGACGCATTCCCGACCGCAGAGTATCTCTGCCGAATGCTTCAAAGAAAACCCCTTAGCCGAATGGCGACGCGTTCCCGACCGCAGAGCATCTTTGCCGAATGCTTCAGAGAAAGCCCTTTAGCCGAATGGCATCCTTCCACCAAATCCGGCTCACATGTCAGCCTCTTCCTGGTGCTAATTTTTGGTGTCAACACATGCCCCTTCAATTTCGGGATAAAGGATACTTTTATCTCGGAATTGACCAGGAATCCCCAACATTTCCAGGCTGAGCCCGCTCGACATCCGTTTTCCGCTCCCAAATCCTCAGAGTGCGTTCTCAAACTCAAACCCTAGTTCGTCGAATCTTTCAAGCTCCGATCTTCAAATGGCGAACCAGGATCAAATTCTTCAAGTAAGTTCCGTTTTCCTCAATCACATTCGGCATTATTCTTTTCAAGCTGCATTTTGAATTCCCGAATCGCTCTTCTTCCGTTCTCAATAGGCTCTGACCACTGAAATCTTGACCCCTACGGAGGAGCAATCCGCATCTTTCTTCCTCGGCCCCTCAGGGAATCCAGATCCCTCCGAAATTATTGCGGCCGAGTCTCAGAGGATCCCTTTCAAAACTTCACTGTCGAGACCTCACGAATGGCAAGATTCATTCAAGAACTGGCCTCTGCCCCCAATCGCCGGCTGGAGAAACTGGTACAAAAGGATTCTTGAAGATAAAAGCCCCCAGACACAGAATTGGGACAGTCTTCGCATTTCTCATTGCTTGGAGCTATCCCTAGCCGAAACACCCAAGAATGAAAATCTCCTGGTTGCAGCTTGTCACTTCTGGTCCAATGGCATGAATGCCTTTCTCTTTGGTCACGGACCAATGACTCCAACCCTGGCCGATGTCTACATGATAACCGGCCTGAACATTACAGGGATAACACACCCATACAGGTACAAAGGTTCTTCCAAACAGACAGGGGTGAAGACTGGAGTCGGCTATAAGAAATACATCTAGACTTACATGCATGATGGTCCTCTGACTGACGTTGAATACAGGGCCTTTCTGAATATGTGGTTGTGCAGATTTGTTTTCTGTGGTAAAGCCAACGAGCCAACTCTGAATCACATAGTAATGGCCGAAGACCTAGCTGCAGGCACACTTATCCCTCTCGGGAAATATCTCTTGGGAAGTGTCTATCACATGCTCCATCAAACCATTTATCAGATGCACACCAACAAGAAAATTTCATGCGTCAATGGTCCCTGGTGGTTCGTCCAGATGTGGCTGCAATTGTACATGCACCAAATTGTCTCCATTGACCTCAACAGCCGACACTTCCCCTCGGTCAATTACCAGGAAGCAGAAGCCCAGAGCACCAAAGGCTGTCAAACCTATGGGGAAGCAGCCTCCACTATTGCTATCAACAAGAGCATTGGAGAACTGTTTGAACTTTTCTTCAAAGGCTTTGCCAATCCCCTCTGGTTCCCATACATGGACAATGACAGTCTCACTTTTCCTTGTGAATTCAGCTTCGAAACTGGATGCATAGATGTAGAGTCCACAGCAATTTTTAATACTTTTATTCGGCCTTGCATCTTACCAGCCGAATTTTGTGGAGGAAGGCTGGTTCAAAGTTCATATGAATATTACCAGCCGAATACAGTAGCCAGGCAATTAGGATGTGGCCAAGTGCCCCCAAGATTATTCTTCCATGAATTCCTCAAGCCCAGGCAGATCACCAAAGACTCCACAGAAACAAGAAGAATTTTTGATTACAAGTGTTGTGCAGCCATCTACCAGATCGAACCTTTTGTGCCAACAGCACTCGCTCATCCTTCTTTTATTCTTTGGTGGCAAGAACTCCATGATCATATCTTCAATGTGCCAGTTCACCCTCTTTGCCTTGATCTGATGCCTGACTATCAGCCGAATTCAGAGGTAAACATGCTTATAAATTATCTGTTTTTTCAATAACATCCTCTTTCATCGACTTTTAACTTTGTTATCCTGCAGGACATAGTCCCTGCCCCTCTGGCCAGAGCAATTGCATATAACACTGCAGGCCCAATATCTATTCTGGGGCATCACTCTCCTTCTTTGGCTCAAATAATGTCTAGGCCTGCCAGTCTGGATCCAACTCTTGCTGCACCACCTGCTGCCAAGAGAAAAATTTCTTCTCTAACTGCCCCTTCATCTATAAAGAAGAAAAGAACAAGCAGCAAAATAACTGCACAGGTCAAATTTCTCCCTCCTCGAGTAAAAATGCTAATTTCATTCCGCTCATTTCTGTTCCTTTATGATTTCAGGCCAAATCACAGCAATTGGCCGTTAGCACAGGACCTGCCGATGCTTCAGTGATCAGTAAAATTTCTCACCATCTTGTCCTTTAAAACTTTTTTCATCAGCACTAACTTTCTTTCAGTCACAGAGCAAGCTTCAATGGATCCAATTTCGGAGAGCTCCCCTTTTCATCAAGAACCAGCTTCAGCTCTACCTGATGTACCTCAGCCAGAAGCCTCATCTCAACCAAAGAACCTTCCAAGCTCTCCTCAGCATGACATACAAGAATCTTTGCCTGAGCTTGAGCCGCCCTCTCTCTCCATCCAAGAGATTAGGAATGAGGTAGAGATAATTACCCAGTCTCCCCAGTTCTTTATTCAATGGATAATCATTAATTCGGCAATATCTTTTTCCAGGAGAAAATAACTTCATCACCCAGCTACTCATTTCCCTTGGATGATCTTGTTGCCGAACAGGCAGAGGAAATTTCTTCTAGTCAGACTTTATCAGAAGAAACCCAGGCAAAACTAAAGGAAATCTTCTCCTTTCTGCACAAAGACATCCAAGATCAAGTCAAGGATGCTGATCTTCTGAGAGATATGCTTGAGCCCATTGAACAAAACCTTCCTGTTGATATTCAAGCTTCTTTGGAACCAATCTCTCAATTGGATCAACAATTTGCTGCAGTCAGACAGGTTCTGAAAAGTCAATCTTTACAACCAGCTTTAGAACAAAGAAGAGCCATAGCTAAGCAATCTTTGAAAGATCTGTATATTCAAGCTCAGAGTAACAAAGAATTATCAGCTAGACTGCAGCCAGCGCTTGATCTGAAGAAGGCCAGAAAAGCTGAACTAGAAGCCGAATTGAGGACTCTGTCAACCGAAATCGAAGCTGACGAGAAGAAATTAGCCGAACTCCCTGATCTGACAGAGAGGATACGAAAGGAAGCATCGGCAATTCTAACTGAAGATAAACAACTCAAAGCGAAGCTCTCTGCTCTGGTAAAAACCCAAGAAGCAGGCAAAAATCTTTTGGAGACCATTAATAGAATGATATCTGATGCTAAAGATGTAATCTCCAAGTACTTGGGTGTGTAGTTGTATCGAATATTTAATTAGCCGAATGTCTTACCGACTTTGTAGTCTCACCAATCTTTTGCTTTCTTCCTTGTTTTATTGTGAACAACACATTCGGCAAAGCTTAGTCGTAACAGCGTTAGACCCGAAAATCGACCTAACACAACACAGCCGAATCCAATTTAGTAGAACTGAACCCGATTCGGCATGAATCCCAAACGACACCGAAACTGCTCGGTTCGTGGGGCTTTCCACCTTCCGAAATTTTGGGATGCGCGCCACGATCTCTAACCACGATCTCCTCTGCGGGTTCTATAAATAAACACCCAGGCAGCCTACAGTTTTCACCAAGTTCTTCGTCTTCCAAGTTCTTGCTGACTCAAGTCATTCTTTTCCCCATCCACAGTAACTCCGAGGAACTTCCAATGGCCGACAACAACAGGAGGCGCCCGGCCGTCGATGAGGCCGAAGGAAGTCGCGCCGGCGCTCGCCGCAGGTGATTGGCTGCTTGCTTCTCTCTGTTCTTCTCGAGATTTCCTTTCTCTTTGACGAATCCCTTTGTTCTTTCAGGGTAATCCAATGGATTGCCGGCGCTGGTGCGCCAGTTGCGGCTCCAGCCGCTGCTCCCGCGGCGCCCAGCTCTTCGAGTTCATCCAATCGATCTCTCGAATCGGATGATTCCCGCTACACGGACAGCGACGCCCGCCGATTTAAAGCGGAGCGTGACGATACTCGCCGCGAATTGGAGGTTATCTCCAAGCAAGCCGGGATTGCTGACCTTGAATGGCAGCACGAGCGCAAGCAGCTGCTTGAAGTCATTGATGGTGAGTCCTGCAATCTGCTCAACTTCAATTCTCGTCCTCCAAATGATATTAATCTGTTATCCCCTTGTAACTTTGCAGCGCGTGATGCTGAACTTGATCGACTGAAGGCGCTGGTGGAGGAGCTGGCGGACAAGGTGAACGCCCAAGGGGACACACCCGAGGCACGTCTTGGTGCGGTGGCAGGTCGTGTCGACGAAGTGGCTTCCCATGGCGTTCGCCTGGGCGTCGCTACGGGTCTCGTTGCTATGTCGACGCACACCGGCACTGACTATTCCAGGATGCCGGTTGGTTTTGCCAACAGCAACCCAGAAGACATCGATGATATTGACGCCTCCATTGATCGTCTTGATGGCCATGGCACTGCCATTGCCGATTCCATTCATCCCCAGTCTGTTCTGAACAGGCTCTTTCAGTAGTTTGTACTAGGGATTTATGGAATTTCGGCAATAAAACTTATCTTTTGCATGAACTCTTGATGTAACATACTTTGTGCAAAGGGCAATACATTCAGTATTGGCCATTTCCCTTTTCTGTCAACATTTGTTCTGAAGGCGATTTCTTCCCGAATATCGGCTGTTCGGCAATTTGATATATCAATCATCGATCGATTTCAATACTGGGATAATACCTCTTCAAATATCTTCCATTTATAGCAGAAGCAAATTCCTCTCCCAATAATGTCTTCAAAATATATGCATTTCCAGGCACGCATCTAATTACTCTGAAAGGACCTTCCCAATTTGGAGACCATTTGCCGAATGCTGCATATTTGGTTCCAATCGGCAATATCGCTTTCCAAACTAGATCACCTTCTGTAAATTGCTTAACCTCACCTTCTTGTTGTAATACTTAGCAACTCGCATTTTGTTCTTCTCAATATTATCCAAGGCCCTGAGACGAATCATATGTAAATCTTCTAATTCATCCATCATCAGATCATTGTAATCTTTAGAACGCAAATCTTTTTGTAATTTAACCCTTCTCGAATCTGATTGCATCTCCCACGGCAAGATAGCATGGTGTCCATACACTAATTCATAAGGAGATGTTTTTGTAGCCCCATGAGGAGCCATTCGGTAAGCCCACAACGCTTCATTGAGTACCGAATGCCACCTTCTTGGCTTTTGATCAATCTTCTTCTGTATGATTTTGATCATAATTTTGTTAGAAGCCTCTGCTTGACCATTAGCTTGAGCATAATAAGGAGAAGAATTCAGTAATTTTATCCCCATACTTTCAGCAAAATCTTTGAATTCTGAAGATGTAAATTGAGTCCCTTGATCAGTGGTGATTGTCTGAGGAATCCCGAATCTGTAAATGATATGTTCCTTGACAAACTCAACCATATTTTCTGATGTCACTTTCCTCAACGGAACTGCCTCAACCCACTTGGTAAAATAATCGGTTGCCAAAAGCACAAACTTATGCCCCTTGCTAGATGGAGGATTTATTTGGCCAATCAAATCTATTCCCCATCCTCTGAATGGCCATGGCTTGATAATGGGATTCAAAGCCGATGCTGGAACTCTCTGAATGTTTCCAAATCTCTGACAGTCTTGACATCCCTTATAATATTCAAAGCAATCTTCCAACATTGTCGGCCAGTAATATCCAGTTCTTCTAATAACCCACTTCATTCGGTAGGCCGATTGATGTGCTCCACATAACCCATCATGTACTTCACTCACCAACCTCTTTGCTTCTTCTTGATTTAAGCAACGTAATAATACCCCGTCCAAGGATTTATAATATAAATCTTTATCAAGAAGAACAAACTTTATAGCTTTATACCTGAGTCTTCTAGAAACTTTCTGGGATGGATTCTCCAAATAATCGGCAATTTCTTTCCTCCAATCATCTTCTGCCAGATTACTCCCGAAAGCATATACATCATTAACAAAAACTTCTTGAAGCTCTCTATAACCTGATGCACTTTGGGCCAATCTATTTGCCTCTCCATTATCCCCTCTAGGAATGTGTTGTAGAATTACTGACCGAAAGCTCTTCAATATTTCTTTGCATTCTTCATAGTAATTCCTCAAGGTATCACTTTTGCACTCATATTCACCATTCAATTGTTTTATGACCAATTCTGAATCTCCAAAAATTTCAACTGCAATGGCTTTTGCTTCTTTCAAGTATTGGAGTCCTTTGAGCAATGCCTCATACTCAGCCTGATTGTTAGTAACAGCAGATTGAATGGGAACAGCAAACTCAAATGTTTCTCCTTTGGGTGAAATTAATAAGATACCTGCTCCACTACCCTTGTTGCATGAAGATCCATCGAAGAATAATACCCAAGGAATAATGTTAAGCAAATTTATTGATGTATCATGATGTTCAGTAATGAAGTCAGCAATAATCTGCCCCTTGACAGCCTTTGCCGACTCAAACCTTAATTCGAATTCAGATAAGGCCAAAATCCATTTGCCAATCCTTCCATTCAAAATTGGCATTGACAACATGTGCTTAATCACATCAAATTTTGAATGTACAACGCATTCGGCATTTAGCAAATAGTGCCGAAATTTTGTACATGAGTAATAAACACATAAACAAAGCTTCTCTATAGTCGAATACCTTGTCTCTGGATCTAGTAACTTTCGGCTAAGGTATGCAACTACTCTTTCCTTCCCTTCAAATTCTTGAATAAGGGCCGATCCAATAGTTTGGGCATCGGCCGCCACGTACAACTTGAAAGGTTTGTTCAATTGTGGAGGCACCAATACTGGTGGCTTCTTCATGTACTCCTTTATTTCATCAAAAGCCTTCTGTTGTTCGTCACCCCATACAAACTTTTGATCCTTTTTTATTTTCAACAGTGAGGAAAAGGGTAATGCCTTCTGTGACAAGTTTGATATGAACCTCCTCACAAAATTTATCTTGCCAAGCAGTGATTGTAACTCTTTAAGATTAGTTGGAGGAACAATTTCATCAATTGCCTTCATGCTTTTCTTGCCAACTCCTATTCCTCCTTCATGTATCAAAAATCCCAGAAACTCTCCAGCTGAAACTCCAAAAGCACACTTGTTCGGGTTCATCTTAAGCCCATGTTTCCTGGTGCATTCTAGGGTTTTCCTTATGTCGGCCAAATGGGATTCATGATCCAATGACTTGATCACCACATCATCAATATATATTTCCACAATCTTGCCGATCAACTCATGAAAAATATAATTCATAGCCCTTTGATAAGTTGCACCAGCATTTTTCAATCCAAAGGTCATGACAACCCACTCAAACAACCCTATGTGTCCAGGACACCTGAAAGCCGTCTTTACTATATCTTCCAATGCCATAAAAATCTGATTGTATCCTGCATTACCATCCATAAAACTGAGCACTTTGTATCCAGCAGCAGCATCAACCAACGAATCAGCAATAGGCATTGGATATCCATCCATGGGTGTAGCCTTGTTTAGATCTCTAAAATCTATGCAAACCCTCATTTTTCCATTTTTCTTATAGACAGGAACGATATTAGAGATCCAATCCGCGTATTTACATGGCCGAATGAAATTTGCATCTAGTAATCTTTCAATCTCTTTTTTCACATCGGCCAACACTTCTTCCTTGTAGATTTTTCGGGGTGGTTGCTTGTAAGGCCTGTAACCAGGTTTGATTGGCAACCGATGCTCAACAATAGAACGGTCTAGACCGGGCATCTCCGAATAATCCCAAGCAAAGCAGTTCTTGTATTCTTTTAACAATGTCACCAACTTTTCTTTGAAAACCGAATCCAAGTTAGCACTGATAAATGTCGGCCTTGGCTTGTCACCATCTCCAATGTCCACTTCTTCCAATTCATCGGCCGACACAAATCCACGTCCTAATTTTCCATCAGTTCCATCAATTGGATTTTCCATCAAAAATTACTATGAGAGCCGACTGCTTCGATCGGCTACTGATCACTGCTGGCTGGTGCCACAGGACCTTCTCCCCAGTCTTTGCCTGAGAAACAATCTATGCCTTGATATTCCCAGAAAGCCGGTTCCATATTTGCCACGCTTATTGAATCATCTGCTTGGACAATCTCCACCTCATCATCTATCCACTGAATAAGCTGTTGATGCATAGTAGATGGAATACAACAATTTGCATGAATCCAATCTCTTCCAAGCAGTAAGCTATATGCCCCTTTGCTCTCAATGACAAAGAAAGTCGTAAGCAGAGTCTTGGACCCAATCATCAGATCAACGTGCACGCATCCCTTGGTGTCCGAAGGATTTCCAGCAAAATCATTTAGAATTATGCTCGTTGGTGTCAAATCTCTAAGGCCCATACCAAGCTTCCTGAATGTGGTATATGGCATTACATTGACAGCAGCTCCTCCATCGACAAACATCTTGGTCAATGGTTTGCCATTAACATATCCCTTCAAGTATAGTGGCTTCATGTGCCGATTCTGGGCTGGCTTCTCAAAAACAGCTTGTTTGTTCAACATTAATTGTGCCATTAACCCAAATCGTTCGGCATCATCTATATCGGGCAATATTTCTTCCTGTACAATTTGGTTAGCTGGAGCCATGAATTCATTCGGCAGAAAACATACCATACATGTAGGAGCCGAATGACCATGTTCGTCAGGCCTGTCTTTCGGGAGCCATATTGATTTCACCTTGACCTTTGCTTGCTTCAATTCCCGATTCCTCAGGCGCTGTACTCTTCTTTTTTGGCTCTTCCTCAAACCAGGTGGGCACCATTGTCCTTCTTGCCAAACATAAGCATGATCTCCTTCTTCTTCACAATCAACCCACTTGTAATCAGCATGTCTCTTTCTTGGTTGATCATTAAAACGCCGATCATCACTAGGATGCACCCTGCCAATTCTTTCATGGACAGATCGGCGATTGACAGTTCCCTGCCTATATTCATCATACCTATTATTGCATTCAGGACAACTATTCCATGTGGGAAGCTTCAAACCTTCATTCCAACAGTGTCTGAAGAATGCACACCCCCAATGCGCACGTTCCTGCTCTCGAGCATACTTTTCTTGTTCCTCCTCAAACCTTTCTTCTTTGCGCCTTCTTTTCTCCTCCTCATATTCACGCCTTTGAAAACGCTCCTTTTCTTGCTGACGCTGCCATTTGTTGAGGAGAATACGTGTAGTAACTCTAGGTTTAAAGGATTCTCCCACTTCAAATCGGCTATTCGGGAACCGAAGATCTTTCTGGCGAATCTGTTCAATTGTGATCTGCCGAGTGGGATCAACTGAACCATCCTGTCCTGCCTTCTTTGAGGTTAAAACTTTCAATCTTCCCTTTTCTCCAGATTGAACAGCATTCACCATATTAACCGAGAACCCGATCATATTCTGAGGGAAAGGGTTACTGTCCAGTTTCATCTTGTTGTCGAATTTCAGATGTCCTTCCTGGATAGCTCTCTGAATCCTCATCCTAAAGACTCTGCATTCATTAATGGAATGAGAATTTCTATCATGAAACCCACAGTACCTCTTATCTTTCACTCCATCGGGCCGAAGCATAGAATGCCCTTCTGGCAATTTGATTCGGCCTTCTTTCACCAGGAACTCAAACAATTTGTCCGCCTTAGTCACATCAAAATCATATGTTCCCTTCATCTGTTTGATCCACCTTTGAGCCATTGTAACTGGTTCTTTGCTCCACACTATCTCTGCTGCGGCTATCTCCTCGCTATCTTCATACTCATCTTCTTGATCTGCTCTTTCAAGGAATTGGTTATAGATGTCAGCTACATCATTATTTTTAGCAAATCTGACATCTTTCTTGAAACCATATGCCTGGTTACTCATCAAGGCCAATCTGTGCGACAACTGGCCCAGATCATCAAACTCCATCCCGAACAGCTTCTCCCGAATGGCAGGCAGCATGCCAGCTACAGCCATACCAGCCAGCTGGTCATCAGGTATGTTCAGAGAAAAACACATGCTTTTTGTTTCCCTAAATCTCCTGAGGAACTCCGTAGGTGTTTCATTATTCCTCTGCCTTAAGCTGGTCAAATCAACCAACTTTTTCTCGGTACTGCCAATGTAGTAATGAGCATGGAATTTCTGCTCCAGGTCTTTCCAAGTACAAATCGACTGAGCAGGCAAAGAAGCAAACCACGTAAAAGCTGGACCCGTCAGTGACAAAGGAAAGTATCTGATTCTGAAAGCCTCATCTGCCGAAGCTTCTCCAAGCTGCATCAGATATCGAGCTATATGTTCCACAGTGCTAGTATCATCTTGTCCTGAGAATTTAGTAAACTCTGTAGGCACCTTGACTCTATTCGGCAATGATACCCTTTGGTACCATTCTGGGAAAGGAGACGAGTACATGTACCCCTGATTTTTATGTTTCAGACCGAATTGGTTTTGCAATACATCGGTCATTTTTTGCACCATGAGGTCAACACTGGTATCTTGATTCCCTGGTTTCCCAGTAAGCATGCCTGCAGTACCAACATACCCAGGGTTCGGGAGAGCGTCGATAGCATTGTAATCCATAAACTCTGAATATCCGTTTCCATATAAATCCCTCTGCAGTCTGTTGTTCAAGGGAGATATCTTGTAAGCAGAAGCAGGCGGATTCCCTGTGGTGCCGAATGCCATATCACCGTATGTGCGAGTTTTCGGTATTGCAGGCTGAGGATCTTGCCGAATCGGTTGTCCATTTGTATCTTTAGCACCAGAACCTCCAGTTTCATCAGCATTTCCTTTACCATGTGGTTTCTGAACTGGTGCTTGAACATTGAAGTATGTCGGACCACCCAATTGCTCATGTATCTGCTCAAAGGATTTATCCACATGTTGACCAAAAATGCTTACCATTATATGCCGGAAGCTGTTTAAGAACGCAGCATTGTGATTGGTCATTGCTTCCCCCAAAGCTTTGTATAACAAGCCCGAGAATCTCTCCCTTTCTTCTTCTTCAGTAAAATCAGACTGCCCAGGAAGGAGAACTCTTGGCAAGTCGGACTTGAGAAACGGTGCACCACTCCTGTTCTTGGCGAAAGACAGTAAACATTTGTTAATGAATTGGCCAGCAGCAGCCTTTACCATCTGTTGATGCTCTTCAGACAACTCTTCCAAAGTGACATCCATGATGTCGCTCAACTCAGGCATCTTGAAAACTTGTGTGTGTCCCACTGGGCGTGCCAAAAAGTGTGTTGACGTAAAATCCGCACCTCACGCCAAGCACACAGCAAGCCGAATTAGCTAGCTTCACACGTGGCCCGGGCTTTTGAATCCGGAAGCGTGCCAGTCAGTTTGCCTGAAAACTAACAAAGGGATAAAAACGTTTAGATCAAAACTTGGAACGTGCCGGGTGAGACCAGACAGTTCCATATTTGCGGCATTAAAGCCAATCTCGAGAGACATATAGCTACGGACAAGCTATCTGTCATTACTCAGAATATCATTCGGCAATCGGTAGAAGCATATAAGAATCACACTGCCGAACGTACAACATCAGCATGACGTAAGATCGGTAGAGGCATGTAAGCCATCTATCGACAGTTAAAGCTTCATTCGGCAATCGGCAAGGCACGCAGGGAGCGCACTGCCGAATGCGTGACGTAAGCATGACGAAAAATCGGCTTTCAACCGAATGATCATTGTAACGCATACTCATAGCCGATTAATGAGAAACAAAGCATAGTAGATAAATAAAAGGGTGAAACATGATCATAAATTCGCAGTAAACAAGGAATGCATAGGCCGAAAGCAGCACCCGTCAAGCATGATAACAAACAAGTTAATCCACCGCATGATACGACTTGTTTGAGACCACACCACTAATCAGATTAGACCAATCCACCGCATGATACAATCTAACCATGAAAAGCTAAAAGCATTCAATGTTTAATTACGAACCCACAACATAGTCACGAATTTACATTGAAACAAGAATGCATAGGCCGAAAGCAGCACCCGTCAAGCATGGCAACAAGCGAGTTAATCCACCGCATGATACAACTCGTTTGAGGTCACACCACCAATCAGATTAGATCAATCCACCGCATGATACAATCTAATCGTGAAAGGCTAAAAGCATTCATTGTCCAATGCAAACCCACGAACACACGTTCACTCGTGAGAGCACTGCCGAATACGGCTACTTAGCCGAATCGGGGTCCGCGGCGAAGGAACAAACTTAATCGGTAAAGATAAATCTATCAGATCGAATCGAATTCTAATCCACCGGATGATTAGCTCTAAGACGACCCAAAAACCTGCATCTACCGCATGATACCCGGTTCTGTCAAGACCGACACGATACCGACAAGTTCGAACCCGCGACACGTGGCAACCTAGATCGGTTTCGGATTCGGCTATGAGGGAATAAGTCGTCGCACCGTAAAGCAAAGCCGATTCTAGCCGATCTAGATTGGGCAAAGGTGTGTTGCATGAATTAAACACAGAGTAAAAACGAAGCAACACGGGGTAACTTAATGAATCTGTTAGATCTTGCCGAAATCTAACAGAGCCGATAACTTGGTCCATACTAGATCTTAGCCCACCGCATGGCTCATGACCTAACAGAGGAACCTTCTTGAGACCACAACTTAAATCCACCGGATGATACTAAGCATGGTAACAAGACTACTTGCATCAAAGCTTAAATCCACCGCATGATACTAAGCATGATACAAGGTTGCCGGTACTTACGGAGGTCGACGGATCGATAACTCCTCTCGAAGAACTCGACGACTCGACTAAAGGACTCGATGTTGGCACGGGGCCGGTTTGTTGTATTGATTGATTGTCTCCTCTTTACAATTGCCATGGGTTTATATTTATACCCAGGTCTTGATATAACTTCTAGTCGGACACGACTATAATACTTGTTTCTAAAAATAAATGACGAATCTTCGTGCCCATATTGCGTTCCTTGTTCGAACCGGCCTTTTCCTTATATTGATCCACGTCATCATGTCTTCCCGAACGCTACCATTCTTCGCCTGCGGAACAATGCTTCTGCCAAATGATGACGCATTCCCGACCGCAGAGTATCTCTGCCGAATGCTTCAAAGAAAACCCCTTAGCCGAATGGCGACGCGTTCCCGACCGCAGAGCATCTTTGCCGAATGCTTCAGAGAAAGCCCTTTAGCCGAATGGCATCCTTCCACCAAATCCGGCTCACATGTCAGCCTCTTCCTGGTGCTAATTTTTGGTGTCAACAGTTTCACTGGAATAGGTTGTTCGTGAGGGTAACTACCAAGCTTACGTGCTGGAGAACGACTAGGTTTACGAGCAAACCAGTAAAGAGATAAACAACGCACTTACGTGGCGAAGAACGACTAGTTTACGAGCAAACTAGCAAAGGTCGTCGAAGCTCTCGCCCGGGAGGGACCCCGTCAGGGCGTGGACGTCGCCGGCGTGTCCTAGGTCGACCAGCAAGCCTTAGGACATCATCTATGACCGTGGAGATCAGAGGATGAAAAGCATGAAGGTTGGAAGAGATTAGGGTTTGAAGGAAAAAGTAAAGATAATGTTTGATTCGATTGGATATCATGTCTCTCAATCGGCCACGACCCTTTATATTTATAGGGTGGGGAGCTCTTGCCCCTTCTGTTCGGATTACAATACGGGATAAAACTCTAAAGTCCTATTTCTACTCCAACACGGACTCAAACCGGTCAGATCGCTTTAGCAAACCGGTCAGACTGGTTTGGCTGTTGCCAGATCGGCTACAGGGAAACCGGTCTGACCGCTTCCTAGAACCGGTCTGACCGGTTGTCCTTGGCCTGATGGGCAGCTGCCAATTTTGGGTGCGAACACATGCCCCCCTGTTTCTTGGTAAAGCTTGCGTAGCAAGAAACATTTCTCCAAGCCAAAAACTTCACTGAAATAATGATAAGCACCCGTACATCAGTCACAACTTGTCTCTGATGATGAAGAAACCCAATTGTCCACATATCTTGGTCTTCAAGACGATAGATTCACTGTGCTGCTCATATTCCTGCATCTCCATGAGATATGAACCTGAATATACACCACTTCGGCTATGATTGTCTGGAATTTAGTTCAAAGCCAATATCACACTTTAATTAACCATGGATGCACAATTGACCCAATTACAACGAATAGCAATTGGTCTTTTATCTTTTATAATCACAACTAAGAGTATGTAATAAACATCCACCAGCCTCATATCTTTGGATCAAAAAACCCTTAGCTGAAGTAGAAAAACCATATCCAGCTTGTTTATTAGTGCAAAATATTCTAACCGGCCTCATAAATGAATATGCCACAATCACGATGCAAATGGCCAAGATTAGATTGTTGTCAAGAGTTAACTTGCACTACCACAATGCAAAGCATCTATCCACCAAATTTAAATCAAGTATCTGCTGCACCTATCAATATTGAATAACCAGATGCTTTTGCCTAGTTTACTCCTAGCTCGAATACAAAACTTCATATTCGGCCTAAATATTGATGTAAAATATTTGAACCGGCTATAGCATTATTTGATGTAACAAAAATCAGCACCAGTACCTTCAGCACTCTCTCAAGCCTGATCTTCAACTTTGGATTGATTAGCATCATCTAAAGGATTTTTGCTTCTGTCAGGGGACGAAGCGGTCCGACCGGTTTCAGAACCGGTCAGACCGGTTCTGGTAGTCAGACCAGTCTGACCGGTTTCTGAAACCGGTGTGACCGGTTCGTCCAGAACCAGAACCTCGGCTTTCGTTTGCATCGGTTTTTGGAGATAGAAATACTTCTTTGCAACCATACAACCAGATGCTTTCTGAGCCAGAGTATTTGCCTTTGACACTTGTTGTACCACCAGGAGCAAATCACCAAAAACTTCAACATGCTTTATTCCCATATCTTGCAATAATTCTAAACCGAATAGAAGAGCTTCATATTCAACTTGATTATTGGTACATTTTTCTTCCAATCGGTTTGAAAACTAAAAGATGGCACCACTTAGGGAGATCAAAACAGCACCAATTCCTTGATAACTCTTTTCAAGTCGATCCAATAAGAATACCAAGTCCATTAAGGAAAAAAAATGCTCGTTCTATTAACCCTGGGACAAACCGGTCTAACCGACTTGGGAAACCGGTCTGACCGGTTTCACCTAATCAGCTGATCGACTCTCTCTTGATGAATTTTCTTGCCCCCCGGGCATTAAAATAATCAAGTGATATCTTATCAGGAAATTTAACACTTTAGGACGATGATCAAAGACATTCATCGGCCGTATGTATTGCCAAGGATGATACAAATTATTGTCTTCAATAAATTCATCCATAAGAATATGTATAACCGAAATAGTGTTGAGAGATTTATAAAATCCAGAATAAAAACCATCTCTAAAAACTAAATATTTCGGCTTTTGAATTAATCAATAGACATAACAATTTAGTGATAACCCTCCTTGATATAAAGACCCATATGACGTCCAAGGATCAAAATAAGAGCATGAGGGATAACCAAACATATTCATGGATGAATTCCAATACACAGGCGTATATGGTATTTGTGAATCAAATAGACGATGCATTGACCAATAATTTTGATGATTTGGTGCAAACCTTATATTTGAAGATCGTTTCTTGGACCTTCTATTCTTCTTGCATTGCATTGCAACTTCTGTGGAAACATCGTCTTCGTCTTAAGTTTGAATGCTCCCTTTAGGAACCCACGCCATGCCTTTTTCTTTCAACTCTTGGGCACTAAGTCTCTGGAGCTTCTTCTTTTGCCAATCTGACGAACCGAGTAAATGCTTCGGCTGTGCTTGAGCTTTGGACAGCGACAACTCTTTCTTGATTTTTGGCTCCTTTAACCTCTTTTGCCCAGATTTAGTATTTGGAATATCAATAGCTGAATTTTTCTCTTCATTGCAATTAATAGCCGAAGTCTTTAACACATTAATCGGCTTTTCAGCAATTGTATTCAGATCTGAACTTGTAGCTTTGCGACCATCTTTTTTCACTACATAAATCTGCTTGACAACCTTTTTCTTATCTTTAACTCTAGACCGATCTTTATACTCAAAACGGTCATTTTTAACATAAGGTTGTCTTGTATATGATGATTCTTGTGGAGCTGCATACTCTATATAATATGGCCTAAAACATGAAGGAGTATGTGCCCATGAATCATTACACCCCCGTGATGAGTAAGAATAAAAATTAGTGGGATGTGGAGCACATGGAACTGGCATTGATGGACCAAAAGAAGAATATGGCGCTGCTGAACTAAAACCCTTTCTTTGCCAATTCCAATTCTTAGAATCATGTTTAGGAGGCGATCTTGATAATTTAGCACCATTCGACCGATTAGCACGCTTGGC
Source organism: Echinochloa phyllopogon (assembly GCA_033239725.1). NCBI lineage: Eukaryota > Viridiplantae > Streptophyta > Magnoliopsida > Poales > Poaceae > Echinochloa > Echinochloa phyllopogon. The sequence continues at coordinate 12,854,847 of BTCW01000017.1, forward strand.
CTCATTTTCTTTTTGATATTTAGCCAGAAGTTCATCAAAAGTGAGCTTCGGCCTTTTACCATTGTGCTTAACACGGTCTTTACCTCCATTCATCTTAAGACGCTCTGATTTTAATATTTTTGGGCGTCCTTGGTCAGAACCGGTCTGACCGGTTTGCACAACCGGTCTGACCGCTTTGGAACCGGTCTGACCGGTTAAGCAAACCGGTGTGACCGGTTTTGCCAGCACAACAGGAGTAACCGGTTCTTGTTCCGATTATGAAGAAATTGTTTGCCCCCCAGTGTTTTCTAGATTAAGCTCATCGTCCTCTAACACGTCTTCAACTTGGACGATTTCTTCTATATCACTTGAGGGCTTAGAATCTTCTTCTTTGGCGATTAAATTTGGATCTTTAGACAAATCGGTCAATGCTAACCGATTTAATGATCCTTTGGCATCAAAACCAATTGTAGGCAATTGGTTATCCTCTTGTGTTTGAGAAAATCTCAATCGTCCGATATTAATGGCCGATTGGATAAATTGTCGAAACATATTGCAATCACTTGTATTATGATCAAAAGAATTATGCCACATGCAATACTTTCGCTGTTCTAATTCAAGAGGTGGTGGAACAACTTTGTGATCAGATAGTTTAATAAGATTGTTCTCTAGCAAAATATCAAATAAATCATCACACAAAGTTAAATCAAAGGTATATTTTATTCTCTCTAACCGATGCTTTTGTGGAGAAGGTTTTAAGGCTGAGCAAACGAATGGTTCAAATTTTTCATTAATCCATCCGGCTATACTTTTTTGTGTCCTCACATCCGATGCTTTAGAGTTTATCACTACAGCATCATCGGATTTCACAATGCTTTTCGGTTTTGGTTTCTTATTTTTAATCCCAGAATGACCATAAGTAAACCATGTAGAGAAAAATTTTGACAATGATGATGGAGAGATTTTAAATGTCAAAATCTTGCTGTTATCAGCCTTTCTAACTTTTACATTACAATGGTCGACACAATCTGAAGGTATGACACTACTAGCAAGTAAATTACCATCCTCAATCGATCTTTTAGAAATATTCATAATAACATCACTAATAGATGAATTAATTAATAATGCATGATCTGATTGGGAGTTACTTGCAAAGCATACCTTGCTGAAAATTTTTGGAGAGACGTGGAACCTTGATGTAGATGGTGTCGTATTTCTCCCGATGGCAGTCAACAGCAGCTTCTGTCCGAAGAAACCGGTCTGACCGGTTTAAGCAACCGGTCTGACCGCTTTGGAACCGGTCTGACCGGATTGTAAAATCGGTCAGACCGGTTTTTCCAGGTTCGCTGGAAATCACCAAGTCGCGACATGTTAATGTCCCCTCTTTGCCTCCAACGCCATGGTCTTCGTCATTTTGGTCGGATGAATTTTTTCCAGTCGAGAGTTGGCATTTATTGATAACAAAATAATCACTAGACAAATGTACAACTCCATGTGGGAATTCAAGCTCAGCTGTTTTCTTACTACAAACAGATCGAGATTGTTCGGTTATTGTGATTACTGAACTTTTAATCAAATCTTGATCGTTCTTTCTTCCACTATCAACCGATGATGTAACCCGCTTTGTAGCTGCAAATCTCATTTCCTTGAATATATCATCCATGGATGGTAGTTCCATTACTTGAACCAATCCTTGCTCTGTTTCTTGGAAACAAGATTTATACAATCTTATTTGTGTTTCTATAAATTTGCTAAGCTTACCCTCAAACTGCTTACCATTGTTAAATCTTTTAATCATGTCATTCTTAAGCTCAGCACATTTTGCATCCCACAAGGTATTTGGCTTTTGCAATTTAGTAGAAACACTGTTTGGTGCAGCCTTTTGTGTAAAATCACCAACATGAACTTTCGGTAACGAAGAATGAGTAGTACCGAAAATATGTGATGATGCATGAGATGAAACACATGAATGATTAATTTATGGAGATGAATATGATCTTACTGAATTCTCATTAATTCGGCTATAAGTTTTGGAAACATCGGGGACCGAAATATGAGTATTAGCATTCGTATATGATACTGATTTTATACATTCATCTCCCACTCTAGCATATAATGGTTGAGAATAATTGGCCGGATATCTGAAATCAGTATGGCCAATTTTCTCATTCATCGGCGTACTTTGAGTCAAATATTCTGAATTTATTGCCGATGAATAAGTATATGAAACACCTTGTTGAACAGTATTAAAATCATTAGCACATGGTGTCTCATAAAGATTGGCCCAACTCATGTTAGTTTGGCCTTGATAATTGTTCATCGGCATTTGAACTTGTTCTGCAGCCGATGTGTTAGGATAATGTTGTATGTTGCTAGTAGCATTAAAATTTAAAGCATGCATATTATTTGGTAATGGTTCTAGATTATAAAATTCAGGTTTATAGTTTACATAAGAAACTCCATCTGAACAATTACTAGCTGACGCAATATGCCTACTAGTATCATATCTAGCAACATCAACATGAGAATTTGTGGTACTAGCAAAATAATCATTAGAAACATATGATGTACTTGCATGTTGTACCTCAGGCGTGGCGTAGTAGTATTGTCGTGGTGCATATGAATAACCCGCCATAATAGGTCAAGATGCTTCCAGTCTTGTGATAAATCCAGATATTCAAGATAATCCAAGCAATCAATGACCAAGACTTTGCTTCTACTTTAATCTTCAATATGAAGTAGCAAGCAAACACAATGCAATCGGTTTGAGCAACCTGATGCAAAGAAACAAGTGTAGATGCAATCGGTTCCAAAAAACCAGATTCAACTACAGTGGTGAATCAAAGTAATAGATCAATTAGGTAAAAGGCTAGGGATTGATAAAACGGTTTAAGCAACCAGATTTTCGTCCCCAGCGGACTCGCCAAAATGTGTTGACGCAAATCTCGGTCAACACACGAAAGAGCGCTTGACGCGCGCGTCGCGAACAGGCCAAACAGCAGCAAAACCGCTCAAAGCGGTCAGACCGGTTCAGAGAAGCGGTCAGACCGGTTTCAAGGTACAAAGCGGTCAGACCGGTTCAGCAAAGCGGTCAGACCGGTTTCTAGGGTTTCGCTGGAATAGGTTGTTCGTGAGGGTAACTACCAAGCTTACGTGCTGGAGAACGACTAGGTTTACGAGCAAACCAGTAAAGAGATAAACAACGCACTTACGTGGCGAAGAACGACTAGTTTACGAGCAAACTAGCAAAGGCCGTCGAAGCTCTCGCCCGGGAGGGACCCCGTCAGGGCGTGGACGTCGCCGGCGTGTCCTAGGTCGACCAGCAAGCCTTAGGACGTCATCTATGACCGTGGAGATCAGAGGATGAAAAGCATGAAGGTTGGAAGAGATTAGGGTTTGAAGGAAAAAGTAAAGATAATGTTTGATTCGATTGGATATGATGTCTCTCAATCGGCCACGACCCTTTATATTTATAGGGTGGGGAGGTCTTGTCCCTTCTGTTCGGATTACAATACGGGATAAAACTCTAAAGTCCTATTTCTACTCCAACACGGACTCAAACCGGTTAGACCGCTTTAGCAAACCGGTCAGACCGGTTTGGCTGTTGCCAGATCGGCTACAGGGAAACCGGTCTGACCGCTTTCTAGAACCGGTCTGACCGGTTGTCCTTGGCCTGATGGGCAGCTGCCAATTTTGGGTGCGAACACATTCCAAGTATATTTCAGGGCATTATAGTAACAATACATCTGCCCGTACAACATGTACACAGTGGCGGTGCTCAACTCAGACTTTACACGTGCCGTCACCTTTACACCTGGCTTGCTTCACTCTTCGGCTCATGCTGGTGCGAACTCTACTTCGCTTTCGACGATAGCCTACTTCGCCTGTCCCTGAAGTAAGACCCTTGCTGTGCTTCCTTTGCCCCTGACTCTAAGAGCAACTCCCTTCGTCGTGACCCCTTCGCTAGGCCAAGGAAGCGACCACCTTGGTCGTGACTCCTTTGCTGCCAACTCTACCTGCTATCACGCTAAAGGAAAAAATTCGGAGCTCACGAAGATTAATCATAAATAAAGCTAAAGGATATAATGCCGAAAAAACACCATGCGGACCGTTTGAAACCCTTCACCGCGCCAAACTTCCTTTCAAAAGTGGTACTTTGACAAAATGCCCCGAAGTATCCTTCGCAAGTGACACGAAGTATAGAACATGTTAGGGTCCCGAAGTATATTTCCCCAACACTAACCCGGTGAGCCGCGCCGGCGAGCTCCTGCAGTGGCGGGGCTACTGACGAGGCTCCCCGCGCTGAGCTCGAGATCCATGAGCGGACAGGCCGGCGCACGGCAGCCGCGACGCACGCACGAATCCAGCATACGACATTGGCCGGAGCTCCGCCTAAGGGGTGGGACGCGCGGCGGGTCTAGAACGGCAACCCGAGCTCAAGTTCCATGTGATGGCGGTGCACGCGCGAGGACGGCAGACAACATTGGCGAAGTCCTCTCGAGGCTGACGGATGGCGGCAGTCGTGCACGCGCGCGGCCGACGCATGGAAGCATGTGGCGCCACGCGCGCACAGACGTCGGCGGTGGTGGGCGGAGTACGCACAAAAGACTGGTGTGGGGGTGGACTCGAGCTCCGGCGTGGAATGGGCGCGAGCTTCGCCGCCAGCCGTTCCATGGAGTATTGGGGAAGAAGGAGGATGGGAGGAAAGAGATGGCACATGCGGTCCATATGTAAGTGAGGTTGAGAGAAGAGGGCATTTTGGACCATACAAAAATACAGAAATCTGCGGGTGGGTCTAAGAGCATTGAAGACGTATTAAATGGCACAATTCAGAGAACACAAGAATTATAATGGCACATTTGCGAATAGACAATTTTAATGACATATTTTCAAACCGTAAAAATGGCAATGGCCTATATCCAATTCCGTTCTCAGGGGCATATTTGGTATGTGCCCTAATTTAGGCACGTCTAGTTGGTGGTGGTTGGGGGGGAGCAAAAAATTTTGGATAGAGCATCTCCTAGAGTTTGCTATATTTAACTTTACCAACTCCTAAAAGATTTACCAAGTAAAAAAAGAATGTATCTTTAAGAATTTACTATTTTTAACTTGTCAAACTATTTTTTCTCTCTTATATACTTGCATCAAGAACTTTTTTATTTTTTTTCACCCTCCCACCTCTGGCGAGAACGTTGATGCCAAGCGGAGTTAGCGCCCGTATATTTGCGCGTTGAGGACCTCTTTTTTCCAAGTTGTCAAAATTTGCCAAGTACTATACCAAACTGTTGGAGACATATTTTTTGCGTTTTGCTAAAAAATCAAAGATAGTAATCTAATTTGGCAAACTCTTGGAGATGCTCTAAACCTTCTCGATTAAGAGGATTAAATGTGGATTAATTAAAAAATTAATTACACAGATGGACGGAAAATTGCGAGCTGAATCTCTTTTGCTTAATTAATCAGTCATTAGAGATTGTTTACTCTAGCAGGACATTATCTAATCATGACATAATTAAGCTCATTAGAGCAACTCTAACAATTTGGCATCTAAACTTTGCATCCATATAAATTTGGCAAAATAAAAAAAATAGCGTCCAACAGTTTGGCAAAACAGGTTGGCAAAATAGCAACTTGGCAAAATAGGAGTCTCCACGCGCATATTTGCCAACGCGTCGCGACTTGGCAAAACAATTTGACAATATTTTCGCGCGAGGATCGCCAGGAGATCACGAAAAAAATAGCAATGTGGGTTCAAGTTTCCTTTGCCAAGTGAATTATGGCAAACTATTGCAAATGAACTTTTTTTACTTTGTCATAACATTTGGGGAGATGCCAAAATTTAAGATTTGCCAACTAAATTATCCCAAACTGTTGGAGTTGCTCTTAGATTCGTCTCGAGTTTTTTTAGGTGGGGGTTATGGAATGGGTTTTGTTATTAACCCACGTTTAGTGTCACAAGTTTCGATGTGATGGGCTTTGGTGAAAACTTTTGGGAACGTCATGAGCAAAACGTCACAGATGCAACTATTTTTAGTAGTGATACCTGCATTTCAAGAAATCCTCCAAAAATATATGCATATGCGAAAATGGCCCGATTATGAGGTATAATCAATAGTTTAGGTGTCAAGTTCATGCTATTATTGATGTAAAAAAATGGGTAAAAGTGAACCATTAACGAACGTCAACACCATCCTGCCACAATCAAGTCCTTTGCATGCATGGTTGTCTCCCTCTTGTATTCTTTTGCATGTGCTGGTAGGTGGAGGCCACAAAAATTCTTCCCCTAATCTCACATTGGGTCATTAGGTGTTAAGCATGCTCATAAATCTTCCAAGTGATGCTTAGATGCATAATCTTCCTCTAATTTCGAAAATTAAAAATAAAACTCAAAGCTAGCAATGGGCTTTGCGGGAGGCAACCTTGAGCGTCGGTAGTCTAGCTGTGTCACAAGGCGGGCTTTGTTCCTTGGTCTTGACAGATGCAAAGACTTCCTCGATCTCCTTTGCTTCCTTCTTCTTTGGATCCTCCTTGGTGACACAGCAGTGAGGTGGAACATATTTAACGTTAACCATGTTGCATACCTCGAGGCATGGACGAAACTTGAATGCACTCATGGTGCCATTAATATGGAACTTGATCTTACTCATGCCAACGTCGATGTTCACCCTTGCAGTCTTAAGGAACGGCCTCCCAAGATTGAGTGGCGACTTTGCTCCTTCTCCCATCTCGAGAATCACAAAGTCGACTGGGACCAAGTGTTCTCCAATCTTCACACTAACATTTTCGGTGATGCCCGTAGGATAGCGAACGGAGTTGTCTGCTAGCTCTAGGCACATGGCGGTGGACTCTAGCTCTGATAGGCTTAGCTTCTTGTACACGGCCTTTGGCATGATGCTCACACTTGCACCAAGATCACACAGTGCTCTTTCGAACATAAGTGATCTAATGGAACACAAAATGGTTGGACATCCAGGGTCTCTCTTCTTCTCAGGAGCTTGGTCGGAGATGGCCGCGCTGCATTCTTCAGTTAACTTGATGGTACTTGGTGGAATTTCTCTCTTGTTTGCAAGGATGTACTTAAAGTAGCGAGAGTACGTCAGGACTTGTAGAGCATCCAGGAGTGGCATATTGATACTCAACCTACACACCACTTCAACAAACTTCTCAAAGTGTTCATCATTTTTACCTTTATTGAACCGTGGACTTAGAGGAAGAATCTTGGTGTCATCATCTTCGATCATCTCAAACTCTGGCTCTTTAGTAGCTATCTCCGTTGCAGGAGCAAGTGCCTTCTCTTTTGTTGTCATCTCAGCTTCAACACTTGGCTTAGGCTTCCTAGCTCCAGCTGCCGGCTCAGGATCTTCAGTCTCTTTCCTCGAGCGAGTTTAGATGGCTTTAGCCGTCTCCGGACCTTGAGGTTGTTCTGGAAACTTCCCATCATTATTTGATAGGTGTCCAGCTAGCTGGTTCACTTGTGTCTCTAGCATCTTCATCATGTTGAGCACTTGATGGTTGGAGCTTCCGACCTCTGTCACCTTCCCATCAATGTTGTCGAGTATCTTGTCCATAGTCTTGAACTTGGTTACGGTGTCCTTGTTGATCTTACCTTGCTCATCCATGAACTCCTTCAACTGTATGCGAAGTGGCACCGAGTTTTGAATGGATGAGCTTGCATTGAATTGAGGTCTACCTTGCCTGTAGTGGAAGTTGTATGACAGAGGCCACCCCCCCTTCCTCGTGTAGTCGAGCATCTTAGCCTTCTCTAGACAGTTATTCTGGACATTGCTGAACTCTCCACAATCTTCACATATGAACCTTGCTTCGACTGCCTTCAAGTCTACAACATGGGCTTCTTTCTTGTCTACCTCCATCTTCTCCAGCCTTCTGATGAGTGAGTAGATCTTCCCTTCTAGCACTTCTTCACGCCCCACTTGAAGAACTCCCTTTGTAATGTTTGCGGGTTGCGGTGGCATTAGGCGTCCAGACGAAGCCCATGCGTCGTTATCCTCCACCTTCTTGAATACCTTGAAAGCTTGAGTTGGGGTGAGCTCGATGATAGATCCTCTCGATCCATCCATGATTGCCTTTGATGATGCGTTGAGGCCTTGATAGAACTTTTGAACTATATCCTCCCTTGGATACTTGTGGTGTGGCACAACTCGAACGTAGTCATTGAAGCGCTCATAGGCTTCAGCGATGGTCTCTACCGGGGCTTGCGCGAATGTAGCAATCATGTTGCACAAAATCTGAGTCTTTCCCAGCGAATAGTATTCTACAATAAAGGCCTTCATCAAGGACTCCCAATTCTGCATGATATGCGGTGCGAGAGAGTGAAACCACTGTAGAGCTCTCCCAAGTAGAGAGTAAGGAAAGAGTCTTGCTCTCATCTGGTCTTGAGTCACTCTTGGTATGTTCACGGTGCGGCAGACTTGGATGAATGCTTGAAGGTGAAGCTTAGCATCTTATTTTCCAGTGAAGGGCGAGTTTTGCACCAACCGGATGGTTGAAGTCTTGATCTCAAACGGTCCTCTAATCTCGTCAAGGTTTTGAATGGGTAGATCTTTAATATTCGGGATGCATAGTTCTCCGATCATATGCTCCAGCTACAACAACTCCATCTTAGGTTGCGGTGATGCCTCATTCGAACTTGGTGGTGGAGTTGGTTGAGGTGTGGCAGACGGCATCCCTCGATCTCATCCTTTGGATCTACTAAGCCCAGCTTCATGGCTTCTACTTCCCATCTCCTTTGCCAATAAAATTATTCTGGATCATCCACAAAAATTTTCGGTTTATTGGAGAGGTAGTCGTCCATCTCCTATTAGGGTTAGTGAAAACAAAATATATATACAAGATCTAAATAAAAGATAAAAACTAAGATTAGATCAGCTTTTGAAGAAATCAAAAATAAGAAATCTAATAAGAAATTAAGAGAAAAAGAAATATTTACGAATGCATAGTTAGATTGAATCTTAATCGATAGTTCCCCGGCAATGGTGCCAGAAAAGCTTGTTGACGGCCCTTAGACGCGTCAATTATGAACCGCAAGCGCACGAATCAGTTGTAGCTCTTCCCTTGAGTAATTCCCCCAAGATTTATTGATTCGTGGAACTATGTCATAAGAAACAACCAAACTAGCATAGAAATCCTTTATCTTTTGATAAGGTGAAAACAGATCTAATCTACTAAAAACCAAAACATCAGAGGTAGGAAGAGAGAGTTAGAGATAACCGATCTAGATCACCTTGATCATGCTTTTGTTGTAGCTTCGAGCCAGATAGAGTGAAGTAGGTAGATGTAAATCTCAATAAAAAGCATCTTTAAATCGTGACCTCCGGTCAAACCCTCAAGAGCCCCAGCAACAGCGCCAGAAAAGCTTGTTGACGGCCCTTAGACGCGTCAATTATGAACCGCAAGCGCACGAATCAGTTGTAGCTCTTCCCTTGAGTAATTCCCCTAAGGTTTATCAATTTGTGGAACTATGTCATAAGAAACAACCAAACTAGCATAGAAATCTTTTGTCTTTTGATGAGGTGAAAACAGATCTAATCTACTAAAAAACCAAACATCAAATGTAGCAAGAGAGAGTTAGAGATAATCGATCTAGATCACTTAGATCATGCTTTTGTTGTAGCTTCGAGACAGATAGAGTGAAGTAGGAATATGTGAATCTCAATAAAAGCATCTCTAAATCGTGACCTACAGTCAAACCCTCAAAGAGCCCTACCTTACGTGAGATTACACCCTGTCACGGTGCTTCCTACCAGTGTAGGTAAATCAAGAGCATGTTCGAAGAATGCGTCGAACCACTTAGTAGATCAGGTACGAGCCTCTAACCACCACAGTTGAAAGAACATCATGTGCAATCTATCTCGAGAATAGATTGAGGAAGAAGCAAAACTAAGAGAGAACGAAATCATAGAAAGAGGTGCTTGATCGCTAAAATTTTGGAAACACAAATGACTTCACCATGAAAAATTGTACATCATAAGATCACCACCGGAATCCTACCTTGATCATGATGATCCTAGCTCTAGAAACTCCAATGCGGTCTTCCTTGCAAGGTTCCCACGTTGGCTAGGGCTAACCCTAGGCAACTAGCACGACCCTCGGCTCTCCGAAAGGTGTCCCTATAGCTTCTCTGCTCCTCGGCGTTGAATGGCGAATGGCTTGATGCTTGGCGAATGGAACGAGGACTATTTATAGTTCCGAGAAGCCCTAGGTCGAGGGGGGGGGGGAGGGGGCTTGAGGTGCCCTAAAAACGGGCTTGGCCAGCCGCCCAATAGGGCCCAGGCCGGTTGTCCTGGTCGCTTCCCTGGCTACCTCGTGTCCTGCTTCCTCCCCAAGTCTTCTAGAACCTTCACTAGTTGTTTTTCTCTGTGCATGTAGGCCTTGGACGTCGGTAAGTTCAGGATTTCTTCGAGATAAGAATGGGAGTTGATTTTCTTCCCAAATCCACATTTGCTTTGCCTTAATCCTGAAGTCACTTCACCTTACCTTCATATGCTTAGCCCTTAAGCATTCTTGGAGGTTGGTTCGATGTATTTGAGCATGAACGGGCTTCGATTCTTCAGGTTTCTAGCCTCACATTCTTCCTGTCATCCTTGATTATGGGCCTCGTTCGTAAATGCTCCAAAATAGCTCAAAAACCTACGTAAACATATTTCCTCCAAAAATATATGCATATGCGAAAACGTCCCGATTATAGAGTATGATCAATAGTTTAGATATTGAATTCATACCATTATTAAAGATAAACAAGGGTAAAAAGGTGTTGCTAAGGAGCGCCAACAATACCACGGTGATCCATCCATAACTATCTTCTTATCTAATTCAGATTCAAACTCCGCAATAAACATGTTATCATCTACCATTCTCGCCTCTAATCCCCTTGGATTGCCCCAAGCTGGTCACATGGCGGACATAATGGTCTGTAAATGTAAATAGTTGGGTGCAAGTACCTTCCCAATAACCGCGTGACTTACCACAACCAAATCTGAATCTTCATTGCCCTCTAAAACTAGTGTTTCTTTCTCCTTTGTAGTCAAATTCAGCTTACCAAATAAATCTGAGACTTGCTCCTCCACTTCATTGAAAGCCCCTTTTGCAGATCTTTCATTGCTACTTTCAGCTCTAGGAGCTGAGAGAAAGCCCTTTCCCATCTCCAAGACTGCAATATCCTTCTTCCCCTGTCTGTGCTCCATCAGCTACACTCCAAAGCACTGGGTTCAGGCCAAGGACGGGCAGTGATGCCCAAGATCACCCCTTGTTCGTCCCGAATCGAAACCAGGCCAGATGGGGGAACATACGATGGGGAGAGAATCAAAACGCCAACGGACCATTGGGAGACTACCCAACTAGCAGGTTGCTGTCTGCGAGACCTCCAATCTCCAAGCTCCAATCCCACAGATGAATGAAGCAGAGTTGAGGATCCTGTATGGAATGTATACGTCTCATAATGCTTTTTTTAATGCTTTTATGCGGAGGTGAGATTGTCCAGCTCAATTCTCCTTTCTTCCAACGCATAACGCATTCTCCTTCACAAAATTGCATCTGGAAAAGAAATGGCCACAATCCTCATTCATTCTGTGGCACATTACACGCTTCGTATCCAGCTGCATACACGTCTTCCAAATTCATTCGAAAAGCCAGGGAATTTTGAGGTCTGGCCAAATCCTGATTCGTTTGATGTTCCAGACTCATTAAATTGTGCCATTCTTCAGGGTCTAACCCGTTCAATATACTCCAGGCCTCCACCTGTACGTGTATGGCATAATTAACAGATTTTGGCTATAGAACACTACGAATGTGCACGAATTTGTGGTTTTGACCATATAATTTTAGCGTCACATACATAAAATCTCATAACAAATGCCAGACAAACGAACATACTCATAAATACAACATGATTACACTCCACATTTGAGTTGAAATGACATGAATCAAATCATCCTTCCGATCGCATTTAGCCGGATAGCTTACCAGCCATAATATGATTGTCAGAAAACTGCACACAAAACAGAGTGGGCGAACTATGAGCAGAATTACACAGAAGTATGTGTCCATATTACAATACCACACTACATTGTAAAGATTCATGGTTTCTTGAGCAACCTTATTGGCAAAGAATTTGCATGGCCAGCGACTGCGAACTGTCAACCTTCCAATGCTCCTAACTGCATCTTCTTGCTCGCAGAAAGCACTCTTTAACACTGAAATAAGATAGGAAAACATCAGCAACCTCCACACATGGGGTCATAACAACAGCAAGCTCAAGTCACCAGAAATATAGCATTAACAAATTGCACATTAACACTATTTATGACATTCTCAATGGCATGTGGCCCCAGCCACAAGATGGCATCCTCACATTATCTACTGAATCTCCGGTTTCTGATGAGCTAATTTTCTTATAAAATAATTGGTCGGAAAAGAAACCTCAGGAAAAACTAGTATGACATTTGTCAATATATCATTCAACTTGTCCACAAACAGGACCTGCTTCAAAAAAAGTAAAAGCAAGTTCACATATAAGCCACCATATAAAACAACAATGCAAACATGGACCTTTCCTAAGCTAGATTTCATCTCTACACCCACATAAACTTGTTCAAAGCAGCAAATTAAGGAAGGCACAACAGAGACAATGCTCATCATATATAAACAATAACTGGATATATAAAGTGAAACATCTTGAAACATAAAAGAAACATTTTAGCACAATGTCAATGAGCACATGCTTGGTTAAGATGAGCATTAGAAAGAGGCAAACGACATAAACATCCATTTGGAGAACCATGAGACGCTAACTTTTTAAAGCATTTCTTGTCTCAAAATAAGATACTTGCTGACCCTTCGGAATATAACCCACATTTTCCAATCCAAACTAACATATAATTATTAACAAAGACCAAGAGTCATTCACATGCCGAATTTGAAGTACAATAGAAACTTGATCATAAACTACACTTGAGCAGAAAAGACCCAAAAAAACAAAAGGCTATATCATTTCAATAGATGTTCTAGGCTTTTAGCTTCACATAAGCAATGGACATCAAAAAGTTGCTACCAGTATATCATATGGAGGATACACAAAGTAATCCTAACTGGAAAATAAATCGAGGCAACAATAATACACAGTTACACACCTTGGGACATATAATTAGAATATCATGGGCAGGTATAACTCTATGCTAGCTATATACAAACGAGAAATGGTGAGGGCCGGTGTGGCCACATTTGACCAAAAAAATACTTCTGTTGTTTTGTGCTTGTCCCATACCAGCCATGTTCCTGGAACATTGGAAACGGGAACGTGGAACGGCACTTATAAAATGTTTTTACACTAAATTGTTCCCGGAACGTTCACGTTCCCATTCCCGTCCCTGCTGCTAAGGACTGTCCACCAGAGAAGAAAAAGCTTGTGTCTTCTGCCATAATGTGAAGAACATAGCTATTTCACATGTGTTTAAACTAGTCATTCATCATAGAAAATTACATAAAATTGAATGCGTGGAATAAAAGTAGGTATGCAGCATACCAAGCTCTCACTGTTTCTACTCTTGTTGATACTATTTCACAACCAAAGCACTTCATACAAATGATTCTTGAATCATGAATTCATGCATGCATATGAAACTAAGTTGGTGGACAATACTAAGTATATAGAAAAAAATGCAGAAAGTTGGTGCTTGTTTCGAGGACTTCGATTTCTATTAGCAAATCAATGTTTATCAGAAACAGTGGGCATGTGGGTCCAAATATGTTAATTAACAATACATGATATTGCTCATAAATAATCATTTTATCAAACAATTAAGCTAACTGCTCTACATATTGCAAAAGTAAACCAATCATCAGAAATTATCATTATTCATTAAGTAAAAAAACTAACCTTTATTTTGCTTCAGTGTGACTTTTATTTCGTTTTTTATGGGACTTAGCCTGATCATCCCTCTTTCTTTTTTGCCGAGACTTAGCTTGATCATCTATATTCTGTAGAATTTCACTAAGAGGCTGCAAAAGAGAAGTGTTAGTAAATATTATAAGAAATTATTTACATTTAATTAAAACCATGAGGAAAAATTAATAGCTTGCCCACCATGTTTCTGTGAATGGCAAGAATTCTTGTTATACTCCGCACATTACACGCAACGGTAACACCACGATCCTTATAAGATATCCCAATACATTGAGCTTCCTTGTTGAACACTAGACCTCCATATGCGGTCAATTGACCGGTAGGTGAATCATGGCTAAATTCGAACTCTCCTTCATACCTATTTTCATCAATTTTAAAGGTAAGAATAGAGAAGTGCATCAACAAACAAACCCCACCCGAAGCAATATAAGAGACTTACGTCACGCGCCCATGAGACATGTTGCAATGTGATATCAGTTTGGGGTTGAAGTCAACCGAAAAAACTTCATCATTCATTGAAACATCTTCTCTGAAATCTACCGGTTCCATCCTAGCGGATGTGTTAACATGGAATGCCACAACATTCAAGAATATTTTCAGATCTTGTTTTCGGAGCTTCATCTTTGTTCCATCTGGGAGAATTACTTCAGATGGCAAGGATGGCAACTCTTTACTCAAAAAGGCTATTATGTAGCAATAGTTTTTCCCGGATGTAGCAATTAAGCCCGGAATCATAATTTCTTGAAGATCTTGTGTGGCAAGACCTGTTGGAACAATGAGCTTGACTACAGAACGACAGATTCTGTCATAAATTGGCTGGCTATCTACAGGAATAGCACCAACTTCCTACAGCATGTGAAAATAATAATAATAATTAATATTATTATAAAGAGTTCACAATTGTATTATGCACAACCTAAAATAGGTTTCTACAGAAGAGGAAATGAAATAAAAATAAAAACATCATAACTAAAGAAGATCCAGTATGCAAAATGGCCAAGATGTTAACCTCCATGAAAAGCTCAGAGTGTAGACTTGATTTTTCTTGTGTATTCTCAGTTTAACCTGTAAGTTAATATCAAAAACTAATATTACAGATTTATTTATGAAAGACAACAATCTTGCAAATTGCAAGGAAAATCCAATCAACTAACAAGCTACCTAAGTTTCCAGTCTTCTTATAAAATATGGCAACAACATATAGGAAACAACAAGCATGCCAAATAGTGAACTGGGAACTTTGGCTGAGAACCGGTGTTCGGTGATGGCCCACATTAAGGTAACTGGTGGGATGAGTATTACGTTAAGGCATCTCCACCATTGCTATCCCTAATGGGGAATGTTGGGCAATGGGGCACATCAGATCGGAATATAAAAATGATATAATCAGCAGCTCATAGTTGATTTAGACAAAACAAATTAATATAATGCAATTATCTATTCTGCAGCTTCAGGTCATACAGAGTAATCAAAACACCATATCTGGTAACAAATCAATTTCTCATGTGCTAATTTTTCACAAAAGACAACAAACCAACCAACCACCAAAAAAAGAGAGCAGGCCGCTGAGAAAGAGATGATGGGATGACGGTGGATTTGGGACAAGGGTGGAACGCCTGGACGGATAGGGGGTGGAGGGGATGAGGAAAGGCCAAGACGTACCAGGAAGGAGATTGGGCAGTGTAGATGGAGACAGAAGGGCGGTGCCACGGATCTACAGGAGAAACCGATATGAAATCCTAAACTCAAAATGAAACTGAACCTAATCAACTCGTGCAGTACCAGCGGTGATCCTTGCACCACAAGCGTGCAGCTGCGTAGGGGCGTCGCGGCTCACCAGATCCCCTAATCCCTCTACGACGCTGCGCCGGTCGCCGGCAAAGCCTAGCCGCCTACGGCCTACCAAAGTATCTAGGGTTAGGGTTACGGGTTACCAGCGATGCGAAAGAGCGAGGGGCCCGAGGGACGATACTTACCTTATCTACTGCATCTGCCGGCTGTAGCAATGCGGCTCCTGCGTTGGCTGCCGCCGCCGTCGGTGGTCGCACTCTGCTCGCGAGTCGCGGGGAAAGACGAAACGTGAGACCCTGCGTCGGCGTGGTGCGGAATGGCCTGATGTTTTGTCCCGTGAGGAAGAAGGGCAGTTTTTTCAGAACCCCCTCCCCTTTCCATTTTTAGCCCCCCCCCCCCCCCCCCCCCATTTTACCAGGACCCCCTCTCTTATTATTTTTCCAACTGACCCCGGATCCCGACCCATTTGGTCCCTCTGTTGAATTTGTTTTTTTACATAATACTCTCTCCGTTTCCTATTTGTAGATCGTTTTGTCTTTTCTAGATGCATAGTTTTTGCTATGTATTTACATATAGTGTATGTCTAGATGCATAATAATATCTATGAACCTAGAAAAGCCAAAACGACTTACAAATAGAAACGGAGGGAGTAGCAAATATATTGCAACGAGGAGAAAAATATATTGCACTTTCCTTACCCATCGTATCATATCAAATCTTTAGTTTCCCCGTCGCTACAGTCCTACGGTAGCAAACCGTGCCCTAAACCATCATATCCGTGCATCCAACGGCTTCTCCCGAGTTACTGTATTACTGTTGGTACAACAGTTCCCGTCAAGCCTGTGCCCTCCGATCTCTGCCCAAGGGTATAGGTACACCCCACGAATCATATGGTCTGGAAGCCATCATTGGATCTACGTGTGTGCTCGCACACGTGCAGCTGAGAGCCTGTTCGGCTGGTACGTTCTACAGTGTACGATTGGATTATCTCGGCTTATTTTCTCTCACACAACATTATTCAATCTATCAGCCGAACACTATTCTTCGTACTAGCCGAACAGCCTCTGAGCATGCAACCATGAAACGCGTCAGAAATACAACAACGCCGGCAGCATGCGTTCCAGACTGGAGGTGTCCGACCAGATAACGATGAAGGTTTCACATAATTAGAGAGGTGTTGACAACCAAAATTGGCACGGCTGTGCAAACCGGTCTGACCGGTATGCACAAACCGGTCAGGCCGGTTTTGTAAACATTGTCAAAATGCAAATTGGACTTCACCATTACGTAGCTCTCATCGAGACGATCAAGATGCATACGTGGAACGACTATTTTGGACTCCGGATGAGAGAGTTATGACTTCGGGAAGATTCTGCACCTGGGAAAACCGGTCAGACCGGTTTCCCAAACCGGTCAGACCGGTTTGGGTCTGAATTTGAGTAGGTTTAGGACTCTGAGTTTTATACCATATTGTAATCGACTCAACGGGGTAAGACCATCCCACCCTATAAATATAAAGGGCCAAAGGCCGATTGAGTATCATCCAATCGATCAAAAATACTTTATCCTTTTATGTTTCGCATTACTTTTATCTCCAAACCCTAGCTCTTCCAAACCGCATACTTGCTGTTCTTCTCTCGTCTCGACGACGTTTGAGGGCGTTCTATGTGGCCTGCCGACCCTAGAACAACCCTAGACTCTCAAGCTCCGACGGGGTCCCTCCCGAGCTCGAGGTTCTAGGTTTTCACCGTCGCACTATCAAAAGCGGTCTGACCGGTTTCATAAGGCGGTCTGACCGGTTTCGCTTCAAGGCAGCGGCGACTTCGTTGGCGCGGTTTCGTGTCAACATATTTTGGCGACTCCGCTGGGGAAGCAAATCCTAGCAATATGGTGGCATATGAAGATGATTATGAGAAAGCACGTGAAGAATATGCGCAGGAAGCGAAACGGATCTGCAAGGAATCGTTTTTGTCCTGTTACATAAAGACCGAGCAAGGTGTTATCAAGATTAAAGAATGGCAGCCACCATCGACCATCGCCATATTAAAGGAGATACAATCTTCCGGTACTGTATCTACCCGCCTATCTACCTATGTTAAATTTTTTATTACTAAAGAGGATAAGGTAGATTCAATTCCTGTTAATCAAGAGTTGGCTATTGAAAAGTCGACTACTGCTATTGTTGATCCTTGCAAATTGCCAAATTGTGTTGTTGTTGGTCAAGAAACAAATCGGCCGTCCCTAGCCGAAATTATTGACCCAAAATCCCCTAGCATGAGTATAGAAAATGTGTCTAGTAATTCAACACTCGGGGGGCAACAAAACAAAGGCAACGGTGCCGGTTACATTGTAACCGGTCTGACCGGTTCTCAAACCGGTCTAACCGCCACATCTAGGGTTTCGCAAAATAAATTAAGACCAAAGATGGTTAAACCTAAAAAACCCGAGATTGGTGTTTGGAAAACCATTGAATCCAAAGGTCGTCATAAGCATCAAAGAGAAAAGCCGAAGTACAACAAGAAACTTCCGGCTAAGTCTCAAAGATAAAAGATTGTCAACGATGCTAGTCGGTCTAAAAATTCCAAACAATCAAAATCTTCTCCTAGAGAGAAGTTCCATAATCGGAATCGGCAACGGAATAATTCTCACAAATCAATGTCGTTTCCACCATATGGATCACCTACACCGATGCCATGGGAGTTTTGTTTTAATATGCCTTATTCTTATTCTCCTTGGTATTATAATTCATATATGCCGGCTATTCTTAGACATTTGTGTTCAGATTATATTACTTATAGGGAGCCGGTAATTAATAAGACATCACCTATGCATAATGACCGTTTTGATCAAAAGAATCGGTCCACACAGAAAAATAAATGTAAGGTGATTAAACAAGTCTATCGTGTCAAAAAAGATGGAAGATTAAATAAAAATTCAGATTTGACACTAGACATAGAAAAGCCTTGTATTGAAAAATCATCGGCTAGTTATGTTGATCAAATTGTCTCCAATGATAAGTATGTCACAAATAATATAGCTGAGCAGCAATCATGTTCGGCTGGGGGGCAAGATGATCTCAAAGTTGCTGGTTTTGAAGGAACCGGTCTGACCGGTCATACCAAAAATTTTGGTAGAACTGCAAGCGTTACTCCAAAGAGTAAGGTGATGAAGAAAAAACCAAACTTTACTGAATTGTTACATAAAATATCAGAAGATAGCCGAGAAAAATAAAAGCAATCGGTTAGGAGATCAAAGTTGGTATTCATCATCACCAAGAGCAAAGAAGCATCAACGGTCGTCTCATTATTCTTCAACATTTATTCTGTCGATGCATGTGCCATGGAATGCGTATCCAAGTATACCTAATTACAATTCATGGTATTGGTATAATCATTGGTCTTCTTTTTACAATTATCAATATTATGCTTTTGATGTACCAAGGAACTACGGTTGGTTGTCATGGCCATGTCAAGATTTCAATTATTAGATGACCTGATCATTGAAGATTATTTTTTTGGCACGCAAGCTTCGCCAAAAAACAGGGGGGCATATGTTGACAACCAAAATTGGCACGGCTGTGCAAACAGGTCTAACAGGTATGCACAAACCGGTCAGACTGGTTTTGTAAACATTGTCAAAATGCAAATTGGACTTCACCATTACGTAGCTCTCGTCGAGACGATCAAGATGCATATGTGGAACGCCTATTTTGGACTCCAGATGAGAGAGTTATGACTTCGGGAAGATTCTGCACCTGGGAAAACCGGTCAGACCGGTCAGGGTCTGAATTTGAGTAGGTTTAGGACTCTGAGTTTTATACCATATTGTAATCGACTCAACGGGGTAAGACCATCCCACCCTATAAATATAAAGGGCCAAAGGCCGATTGAGTATCATCCAATCGATCAAAAATACTTTATCATTTTATGTTTCGCATTACTTTTATCTCCAAACCCTAGCTCTTCCAAACCTCATACTTGCTGTTCTTCTCTCGTCTCGACGACGTTTGAGGGCGTTCTAGGTGGCCTGCCGACCCTAGAACAACCCTAGACTCTCAAGCTCCGACGGGGTCCCTCGCGAGCTCGAGGTTCTAGGTTTTCACCGTCGCACTATCAAAAGCGGTCTGACCGGTTTCATAAGGCGGTCTGACCGGTTTCGCTTCAAGGCAGCGGCGACTTCGTCGGCGCGGTTTCGTGTCAACAAGAGGATATTCAACCTCTGGTAGATAAGATAATGAAAAAGATAGCAAGCTGGAAATGCAGCTAGAGTTACTTTAATCCAATCATGTTTAGTAAGTATCCCAGTGTATCTACTCTCTTTCATTAAATTTCCCAAGTGGACAATTAAAGTCCTTAATTCCCACTTGGCCAACTGCCTCTGGAATGATACAGAGGATAAGCACAGGTATCACCTGGCAAATTGGGAAAGTGTTAGTATGGTGAAAGACTTTGGAGGGGTAGGTGTTCCTAACTTAAGGGACTTAAACCTGTGTCTTCTAGGAGCTTGGATTAGGAGATACCAACTAGATAATGGCAAACTCTGGAAGGATATCATTGATTTCAAATATAAAACTGATAGGCCTAACATCTTTTGGACTAGTGCTTCTAACTGCTCACAATTCTTCAAGGGGTTCATGTGGGTTGTTAGGGCTACTAAAATGGGTTTTAGGTGGAAAGTTGGAAATGGTAGAAAAATTAAATTTTGGGAGGATAATTGGCTGGGTCAATCCAACCTAGCTATCCAGTTTTGGGGGTTGTATGCAATTGTTAATGAGAAGAGTGGAACCATTGCTGACCTGTGGGATGGTCAGAACTTGAAGTGCTCTTTTAGAAGAATGGTGGACGACAGGCTTTATAGAAGATGGTTAGAGGTTGTACAGATAGCTTCTACAATTGCCTTTAGTGATGAGGAGGATTTCTTGATTTGGAGTTTTTCTACTAAAGGGCTTTACACTTCTCAGTCTATCTATAGAATCATCAACTTTAGAGGTATTACCCCGATTTACACTCCAAGTTTGTGGGGCCTGAGTATTCCACCAAGAGTTCAATTCTTTCTTTGGCTGTTATTTAATAATAAAGTGTTAACTAGAGATAACTTGGCTAAGAGGCAGAAAGTAGAGGTGAAGAGTTGCCTTTTCTGTGATGAATTAGAATCCAGTCAACATCTTTTCTTTGAGTGTGTGGTAGCTAAACAAATGCGGGTGAGAATTTCCCAGGTAATAGGGCGTAGTATAGGCGTTTCCTTTGAGGATATAGGTGGTTGCCGGATTAGCAACAAGAAATTAATTTGTCGTTGTTAATATCATTAGCTCTGCAGCCCTTTGGGCGCTATGGAAACTGAGAAATAATCTTTGCTTTCAAAATACAGCTTGGAGAAGCATGGAGCATTTGCTCTTGAAGGTAGCAGGGCTGGCGCAAAATTGGATAATTTTGTGTCCAGCTGGGAAGAAGGAGGTTTTGCAGGAGCTCATCTTGAAGCTTCGTTGGCACGCAAAAAGACCAGAAATGTTAGAATGGAGAATCAGCTGAGCATCAAACGCTGGGTGACACAGCTACGCGAAATGGAGATGGCCATGATCCAAGATGAAGATTGGGGGCCGGAAGTGGTGGCGTCGAATGAGGGCCCGATCTGGGCATGAGTTTGGGAAGGCTGAGAAGAACAAGAAACCTCACTGGTGCTCTGTAGTTTTAGTTTGTCGCTGTGTTTTGATGGCTGTTATGTTTTCTAATGTCTCAGGGAGCCATTGTAATGAGCTGCCCTCCTTTTGCTGTTCGGAACTGAAAACTGTGTAAACTCGTTCTGTCTTTTATAAAAGAATGGGGCAACATGGGAGAAACCGGTCAGACCGGTTTGGCCGTTGCCAGATCAGCTACAGTAAAACCGGTCTGACCGCTTCCTAGAACCGGTCTGACCGGTTGCCTTCGGTCTGATAGACAACTGCCAATTTTGGTCGTCAACATATGCCCCCCTGTTTTTTAGCAAAGCTTGCGTGCTAAAAAATATCCTTCTGGACCAAAATTATCTAAGGACGATGATGAACAATATATCGGCCATCTATAAGTTCTAAGGGCGATAAACATATTATCGGCCATACCTTGCTTTAACTCCAGTTGATGATGAAACAACTTGTTTTGGCTTCCATACCTGCTTGATTATCGCTGATCTTGCTGGTACCACCTTTGCAAGTTGCTCCACTGATTCTTGTTTGTTCATTGACTGCTTCTGACATGGCTTCACACGTTTGACTTTGTTCTGAAGCTTCTTTTGTCTCTGAGCAGCCCCTTTCTTTTCATACTTGGCCAAGAGCTCTTCAAAGCTCGGCCTTGCTCTGTCTTTGATCTTCCCATACGAACCGGTCAGACCGGTTCTAGAACCGGTTAGACCGGTTTGTGCAGAACCGGTGCCTTCGCTCCTGTCTTGCCCCCCGAGTGTTGGAGTCTTCAACTTGAACCGAGGGATCTTTTCTGATGACATCTTTGAACTTGTAGGTCTTTCTTCACCAATGATCACATTTTTCCCTTTAGCTTTTTCGGCTTGGTGCGGCCGAATCAACACTTTCGGATTTACCAATTCAAGTGTATGTATAGGAAAAGGATTTTCATCAATCTGCATCACATTAATCATCAATCGTCCTTGATTTATGACCGATTGTATTTGCCTACGGAAAACATTGCAATCATTGGTAGCATGAGAATAAGTATTATGAAACTTGCAATAAGCTCGCCGTTTCAACTCATCATTCGGCGGTATAGTATGAGAAAATTTCAGTTTCCCAGCCTTTGCAAGCTCATCAAAGATCCTATCACACTTGGATACATCAAAGGTAAATTTTACTTCTTCGTGCCGATTTTTCTGAATCGGTTTGAGAGAAGCACAAGTGCTAGGATTATCTTTAGATGACCATACAAATTCAGCAGCATAAACCTCTTTACCCTCATCGTCTGAAGAATCATAATTGACGGTATGCACACCAAAACGATCGGGTTTAGGTTTAGAATCCTTACTTCGGCTTTCTTGAGCCAAAGCTCTTTGCATCACTTGATTAATGGCTAGAAACTCATAGCCCTCTAATCTTTCTTTAATATGAAATCTCAAACCATTAAGACATAATTCAGCAAGATCCTTTTCAGAAATAACCAAACTATAACATCGGTTTTTTGTATCTCTAAATCTTTTAACATATTCAGAAACAGGCTCATCACTCTTTTGCCTAACCGATGTTAAGTGAGAAAGTCTCAATTCATTATCACTATTGTAAAAGTGTTCATGGAATTTTTTTCTCTAATTGAGACCATGTATGAATGGAATTAGGGGATAATGCTGAAAACCATGAGAAAGCAGTACCAGATAATGACAAAGGGAACATTCGGATTTTTAAATGATCAAGATTACCATGAATACCCATTTGTGCATTAAATTGGCTAACATGCTCCCATGTAGTTCTACTATCCTCCCCAGTGAATTTAACAAATTCGGGTACCTTGAAATTGTGAGGATATAGTATAGCATCAAAACTCTCAGGATATGGTTTTTGACACACTAGAGTCTTATCTTTAAGCTCTACACCGAAAGTTTCTTTAAACATAATAGCCAAATCCCTTTTATATTTTTCAAGCAGTTGATCATGATAAGGATCATTTGGCCTTTGAACACTAGAAGTAATACTATTCGGTGTATAATGTGGTACCTGGTTCGGCTGTACATACGGTGCTTGTTGCGAATAAACATTGTTTGACACTGCACCGTATGAGTAACCTGAACTCTGGGGAGGTATAGGATAATATGTAGTTGCATATGGAGAAACAAAATTACCAGCAAATCCATTTGTTCGGCTAGGATCAGCCTGAACAGGAGGTACACTAGTAATTGGTTCAGGAGATGATTGATAAGCAACTACAGTACCAGAACCGGTCTGACCGGTTGGAACCGGTCTACCAAAACCGGTCTGACCGGTTTGTAAAACCGGTCTGACCGCATTGTTCAGACTGCGTGGTTCTGGAGTAGTTTGACCTTCAAAATAGTTCATCGGCATGCCAAATTGAGGCGTGGGTGTTGCCGATGATCCAGGAGGCATGACATGATTTTGCGAAGTACTAGCAACATCAAACTTAGGAGCATTACTATCATTGATCAAATGTTGCTTGCCTAAAGAGTTATCAATCATGTTTTAGACAGTAGCAAACATTTGTTTTTGACTATTGACTAATAATTGATTAATTTGATCCAAAGTAACAGGTGGTGTTGTAGTACTCACAATGCCGTTTTCTTCATCATGCTCGTCTTCGCTCGAAACGATGACCATCTCCTTGTCCTTGGAGATGCCGCCCTTCCGATTCTTGGAAAAGTGAGATAAAAACCACTGAGTGGCTTTTTCATCTGCTGCTGCTTTGCGTCGGGCTTCCTTCTCCTCACGGTCCTTCATGAAGGCCTCATAAGCTTGACGATCCTCGGCCGACAATATATCAACAATCGGCCTAGCAATGTTAGCAGGATCAACGTCACCAGGTTTTGGTAGATTAACCATAGTAACAGATCCCTTTGCTTTCGTCCCCAGCGGAGTCGCCAAAATATGTTGACACGAAACCGCGCCAAGGAAGTCGCCGATGCCTTGGAGCGAAACCGGTCAGACCGCTTGATGAAACCGGTCAGACCGCTTTCCTGAAGCTAAACCGGTCAGACCGCTTTATGAAACCGGTCAGACCGCTTTTGATGAGGCGACGGTGAAAACCTAAAATCTCGAGCTCGGGAGGGACCCCGTCGGAGCTTGAGAGTCTAGGGTTGTTCTAGAGTCGGCTGGCCACCTAGAACGCCCTCAAACGTCGTCGAGACGAGAGAAGAACAGAAGATACGGGGGTTGGAAGAGCTAGGGTTTGGAGATAAAAGTAATGCAAAACATAAAAAGATAAAAGTAAAGGAAAAACGATAAAAAGGTAAATTTGATAGATTCGATTGGATTGGATGTTGGATTCCCTCAATCGGCCTTGGCCCTTTATATTTATAGGGTGGGATGGTCTTACCCCGTTGAGTCGGTTTACAATATGGGATAAAACTCTAAAGTCCTAAACCTACTCCAACACGGGAGAAACCGGTCAGACCGGTTCTAGGAAGCGGTCAGACCGGTTTGGCCGTTGCCAGATCAGCTACAGTAAAACCGGTCTGACCGCTTCCTAGAACCGGTCTGACCGGTTGCCTTCGGCCTGATAGGCAACTGCCAATTTTAGGTGCGAACAAGATCAATATTACCAAATAATATGTGCATTGTCCCAAAATTTGAGATTGAAACAACTTTTGTAAAAATTCATATGAAAAACAAATTTCAAATTTGAGATTGAAACAACTTTTATAAAAATTCATATGAAAAAACAAATTTCTGTTTCAATTTCAAATTTTGGGACAATTTCCGCGCGGGGAGCCCTGCCAAAGAGTCATCCAAAACAGGAGCGACCGGAAAACGCGCTCTCACGAGCGGTTTTGCCGCAGGGGAGCCGAAAATACTTGCTCCGCCCGCTCCCCAAGCAGCTCCGCCTCCCTGTTTCCATTCGTTGCCCTCGAGGAAGAGCCCACAGACTCACCTGCGCCATCCCGCTCTCCCGCCTCCCCGTCGCTGGCGCCTAGGTCTACTACTTCCCCATGGCCACGCCGAGCAGTGCCCTGACAACCTCCCAGCGGCGCTCCCCACGCCGCACCTCTTCCCCTGCACCGCCACCATCGTCGCCTTCGGAAACGGCCGGCGCGGGGAAGAGATGCGCCGGCGGCCACCACAGGGGCACGGCTTGGAGCAAAGATGGTCGGCGGCGGCGCGCGCGGTGGAGACAGAGGTGGACGACGGTGCCTGGCGCGGTGGAGCCGAGCGGCCGGACCGCGGTGGTGCGGCGTAGAGGAGCTGGAGCGCGGCGTAGACGAGCTGGAGCCCGGCGCAGGGGAGCTAGAACCCGACGCTAGGAGCTGGAGATGGCCGGACCCTAGCGGTGCGGCTGGAGGTGGCCGGTGGGCGCGGTGAAGCTAGGCAGCCGGACTTCGGCGGCGCTGCGGAGCGGGACGGACGTCTGGGCAGCGCGGCAGAGATCGAGGCCGGTGGGGTGGTGGTTAATGGATAATAAGGTGGGAAGGAAAGAGAAGGAAAGGGGAGGAAAAGAGAGTAAGAAGAAAAAAAATAATAGGAAAGAAAAAAAAAGAAAATAGAAAAAAAGGTAAGGGTATTATGGACATTTCACTCTCTTATCCACCTTACATAGCCGGGAGAAGATGTTTTGCCAAATATTTTTCTAAAACAGTTTTAGATTCATCAAAGAATCTGCTGTACCAACATAGCCACAGCCGGAGCTGCCACAACCACGGTCACAGTTGTGCCAAACGCACCCTTACAACGACAACGTCGTCATCTTTTTGCTCCTCTACTTCCTACCAGTGCTGCAGCATGCGCTCGGCCCCGCCGACTCTGACCAATCTCTCTTATCCCCAATGTCGTGATAACCTCCCTCGTTCCCCCAGTGCAACAAGCCACTCCTCGCCGATGAGATTTGTTGACACGAAACCGCGCCAACAACAAGCACGCGGAGTAGCTCCTTGCTGCCCTTCCGCGCAAAGCGGTCAGACCGGTTTTGATAACTGGTCAGACCGGTTTCGCCGGCGGTGCCTGGCGAGAGACCAACGAACGACCGTCCGGGAGGGACCCCGTCAGGACAGGCGCACCTTGGGTTGTTCTAGGATCGGCAGGCCACCTAGAACGCCTTCAATCGACATAGAGACGAAGGAAGAACAACATGGTAGGGTTGGAAGAGAAGAGTAAAGAGATAAAAGTAAAGACAAAACGATAAAAGATAGATTTGATAGATTCGATTGGATATGATATATCTCAATCGGCCATGACACTTTATATTTATAGGGTGGGGAAGTCGTACCCCTTGAGGTCGGTTTACAATATGTGATAAAACTCTAAAGTCCTAAACCTACTCCAACACGGGAGAAACCGGTCAGACCGGATAGGGAGACCGGTCAGACCGGTTTGGCCGTTGCCAATCGGCTACAGTAAAACCGGTCTGACCGCTTCCTAGAACCGGTCTGACCGGTTGCCTTCGGCCTGATAGGCAACTGCCAATTTTGGGTGCGAACATATGCCCCCTGTTTTCTGGCAAAGCTTGCGTGCCAGAAAATAATCTTCAATGATCAGGTCATCTAATAATTGAAATCTTGATATGGACATGACAACCAATCATAGTTCCTTGGTACATCAGAAGCATAATATTGATAATTGTAAAAAGAAGACCAAGGATTATACCAAAACCATGAATTGTAATTAGGTATACTTGGATACGCATTCCATGGCACATGCATCAACGGAATAAATGTTGAAGAATAATGAGATGACCGTTGATGCTTCTTTGCTTTTGGTGATGAAAAATTCCAATTTTGATCTTCTAACCGATTACTTTGCTTTTGCTCGGCTATCTTTTGATATTTATGTAACAATTCAGCAAAGCTTGGCTTCTTCTTCATCACCTTGCTCTTTGAAGTGACATTTGCAGATTTATCAATTTTTTTGTCAAACCGGTCAGACCGGTTTTTAGAACCGGTTAGACCGGTTCCTTCAGAACCAGTCACACTGAGATCATATTGCCCCCCACCCGAACATGATTGTTGCTCAGCTATAATATTTGTGATATGCTTATTATTGCGGACAATATGATTAACAGAACTAGCCGATAAATTTTCAATTATCGGCTTTTCTATGTCTAGTGTCAAATCTGGATTTTTATTTAATCTTCCATCTTTTTTGACATGATAGACTTGCCTAATCACCTTACGCTTATTTTTCTGTGTGGACTGATTCTTTTGATCAAAACGGTCATTATGCAAAGGTGATGACTCATTAATTACCGGCTCCCTATAGATAATATAATCTGAACACAAATATCTAGGAGGAGACGACATATATGAATTATAATACCAAGGAGAATAAAAATAAGGCATATTAAAACAAAACTCACATGGCATCGGTGTAGGTGATCCATACGGTGGAAACGACATTAATTTGTGAGAATTATTCCATCGCCGATCCCGATTATGGAACTTCTCTCTAGGAGAAGATTTTGATTGTTTGGAATTTTTAGACCGACTAGCATCATTGACAATCTTTTGTCTTTGAGACTTAGCCGGAAGTTTCTTGTTATACTTCGGCTTTTCTCTTTGATGCTTATGACGGCCTTTGGATTCAATGGTTTTCCAAACACCAATCTCGGGCTTTTTGGGTTTAACCATCTTTGGTTTTAATTTATTTTTTGAAGCCCTAGGTGAAGCGGTCAGACCGGTCTGGGCACCGGCCAGACTGGTTGTGTTGCAACCATCACCTTTGCCTTTGTTCTGTTGCCCCCCGAGCGTTGAAGTACTAGATACACTTTCTATGCTCACGCTAGGGGATTTTGGATCAACAATTTCGGCTAGAGACGGCCGATTTGTTTCTTGACCAACAACATCACAATTTGGCAAATTGCAAGGATCAATAATATCATTAGTCGGCTTTTCAACAACTGACTTTTGAACAACAGGAATTGAATCTACCTTATCCTCTTTAGAAATCAAAAATTTAACATAAGCAGATAGACGGGTAGATATAGTACCGGAAGATTGTATCTCCTTTAATACGGCGATGTTCGATGGTGGCTGAAACTCTTTAATCTTGATGACACCTTGTTCTGTCTTAATGAAGCAAGACAAAAATATCCTTTCAATTGCTCTATCATATTCTTGATAATATTCTTCAATCAGCTCTTTACGCGACATCAAATCACTTGATAAATCAGCCATGATAACCAGAGACTTCGTCCCCAGCGGAGTCGCCAAAATATGTTGACACGAAACCGCGCCAACAACAAGCACGCGGAGTAGCTCCTTGCTGCCCTTCCGCGCAAAGAGGTCAGACCGGTTTCGCCGGCGGTGCCCGGCGAGAGACCAACGAACGCCCGTCCGGGAGGGACCCCGTCAGGACAGGCGCACCTTGGGTTGTTCTAGGATCGGCAGGCCACCTAGAACGCCTTCAATCGACATAGAGACGAAGGAAGAACAGCATGGTAGGGTTGGAAGAGAAGAGTAAAGAGATAAAAGTAAAGACAAAACGATAAAAGATAGATTTGATAGATTCGATTGGATATGATATATCTCAATCGGCCATGACCATTTATATTTATAGGGTGGGGAAGTCGTATCCCTTTAGGTCGGTTTACAATATGGGATAAAACTCTAAAGTCCTAAACCTACTCCAACACGGGAGAAACCGGTCAGACCGGATAGGGAGACCGGTCAGACCGGTTTGGCCGTTGCCAGATCGGCTACAGCAAAACCGGTCTGACCGCTTCCTAGAACCGGTCTGACCGGTTGCCTTCGGCCTGATAGGCAACTGCCAATTTTGGGTGCGAACAAGATCAATATTACCAAATAATATGTGCATTGTCCCAAAATTTGAGATTGAAACAACTTTTGTAAAAATTCATATGAAAAAACAAATTTCAAATTTGAGATTGAAACAACTTTTGTAAAAATTCATATGAAAAAACAAATTTCTGTTTCAATTTCAAATTTTGGGACAATGCACGTATCGTTTGGTAATATTGATATGTAAAATTTTATAACAAAATTAAAAACTTTTAAGTACGATATGTAAGACTATTTGTACGCGCGCTATTTTCACTCCGTCCTCTCGGCCATCCTCGTCGCGCCGCTCACCGAGAGCGCGGACCAGAAGTCGTTCAGCTGGCGGGACTTCGACCCGCGCTACTTTGTCCTCGACGCCGCAACGGGGTCCACGCTCCGCCTCCCGGACCCGGGCCCGGAGGTGCCCGTCGAGCACCAGGCGCTCGTCGGCCGCTACATCGTCTCCGAGCTCCTCCCCGTCATCAGCGGCGACCACGCCGACCTCCGCTGCTACCACTCCCAGGTGTTTTGGCAGCACAGACTACCCAGATAATCTCATTCAAAGGAATACCTAGGTGACGCATAGACAGATCCTAAAACATTTATATTTTTCATACTATTGGGTTCATCCAAATACTCTGGCTTCTTCTTTATTCCAAAGAAGACCTTGACATATACTACACAAAAGATTGCAGTTGATCAAAAAATTCCAATGAAAATCCCCGAAAACATGGAATGGAGGCTCCTAACAATCCCCTGATTATTATTGCTCATCCAAGATATGTTGTCAGACCAGTAATTCTATAATAAAGGGGGTCCCACATTTCAGACCAGTAATGTTGTCAAAACGATGTGCAAGGGAGCGGAACCTTAGCTACATGAATGTGCTACTGCTAGCTTCCTAGTCGAACACACGGCACGACCGCACACTCGGTCTTGCACGGCTGCACCCGCGCGCGCAGGCCGCCGCGGCGGGTGGTGAATCGTGACCGTGGAGCCGTTGCTTTGCCTGGATCATTCGCCGGCAGCACCCCGTCGTCGTCCACCGCCGAGGAGAGAGGACATGCTTCGGGGATCGCCTGGAACGAACTTTGGCCCGGTTGCGTTCCCGCATCACCTACCTTCGAGAAGGCGACACCAATACCAAGCTTTTCCACTTGCAATGCAGCCACCGCACTAAGAAGAAGTTTATCAGCCGTTTGGAGGATGCTTCGGGGATCGCCTTCACCCACAGCGGGAAGAGGAAATGTTGTACCGCCATTTCTCTGGCATCCTAGGCACTGCTGCTCTGCGCACTGAGGCTATTAACTTGGAAGCAATTGGTATCCATCCTCGCAATCTGGAGCACCTCGAGCACCCTTTCTCGGAGGAAGAGGTTTGGAACACCATCAAGACAATACCGGCAGACAAATCCCCGGGTCGTGACGGGTTCACAGCTGAGTTCTACAGAGTTGCTTGGCCTGTAATCAAGTGTGACATAATGGCGGCCTTCAACTCCCTCTTTCGAGCTAGCTGTGGGCATCTGCGGAGGCTAAACGGTGCACTCATCACACTGTTGCCTAAGGGTTCAGAGCCGAAAAAACCAGGCGATTACCGACCGATTAGTCTGATCCACAGCTTCGCGAAGTTGGCCCAACCTTCTTTTGGCTTCAACTCTGGAGCGCCTTTGCTGTTGCTTTAAATTTCAGGGACAGAGTGTGCACAGGACAGGGTTGAGATTGGACAGAATTCCAAGCGCCTTCCACTGTCTCCAGATATCCCTCCATACTAGTCCAGAAGGATTCAAAATGGAACCGTCTTCTACCTAGACCAAGGAGGAGGGGGCAATGGTCAGAATCATCAGAAGCTCAACTTTGGAGAAGACTTTTAGGAAACATTTCCTCCCAGTCCAATGAGCAAAACACACGGTCCAGTTTCACTAGCGTGGGGGAAGCACTTGTAGAGGAGCTAGACCATGTGAATTTCCTACCATGGAGTGGTAATTCTGACATTGCCATATCATTTATCCACTTTCTAAATCTGCCCATCATAGCCCTGTTTACATTGC
The DNA here is from genome assembly GCA_033239725.1 of Echinochloa phyllopogon. Taxonomy (NCBI): domain Eukaryota; kingdom Viridiplantae; phylum Streptophyta; class Magnoliopsida; order Poales; family Poaceae; genus Echinochloa; species Echinochloa phyllopogon. The sequence goes on from BTCW01000017.1 coordinate 12,885,989, forward strand.
TATTATTTTTGTCTTCAGCTTTGTATATGAGGTTGAAATTCCCAGCCACCATCCATGGTCCAGTACACTGACTCCGTATGTCCCTAAGTTCTTGCAGACTATGTTGCACCGTATCCGCGTATGGGATACGGGGATACGGCAGGGATACGTGTATCCCTCCCTCGTGCTTGTGCTTGACTGCTTGTGTCCCAGTGCTGCAGCGCTCAAGAACCGCAGCCTGCTGATCGGCTCTCGTCTCGGTGCGATGTGTTTGGGAAGAGAAACAGTAGAAGCTAAAGTGTTGTTGCTTGTTGTACTCGTTCGTTCAGGAGTTTGTAAAAATCCTAGTCTTTATAGATCAAAAAATGTTGATTCTTGTTTTGGTAGGTTCTTGTGATGTTCTGTGATCTAAAAATATTGAACTGCTATGCTTCTGTGGTGATTTTTGAGTTATAGAAGGAGAAGAATGAGACATTTAATTTATCATATGCTACTAGTTTTACTATTCACTATCAACTATTTATTATATTTTTCTATTCTATGACTATGAAATTTTTTGTTTGTCGTATCCCCGTATTGCTGTCTTTTGAAAATACCGTACCGCCGTATCCGTATCCCCGTACTTTGCAACGCAGCTTGCAGAAACTGAATCTTCTCCTGATTGTCCTGGGGCCATAAACACATGTAAGCCACCAGGGTGTACCATTAGCTTGGCAGAACTGGACAGAGACACTATGGCTGTCAACCCTGCTCGCCTGAACAGTACCCAACTTGCTTCTCCATGCTCTGACAATTCCCTCGCTAGCACCCACTGAAGGAAGGCTGATGTAATTATTGTCAAAGTCACTCCCCAACATGGACAGAATAGTTTTGACCCTTAATAGTCCTAAAAATTCCCCGTTAACATTTTTATTTAAATCCCCCGTTAAGTCCCTGGTAGCAGCCAACATTTTATTTAAATCCCCCGTTAACACCTGACCTTTTGATTTTTATAATGCTGAATTCATCTCATGTGTTACCTCATTGTATCGGCAACACCCTCTGCACTCTGTATTATATATGTGATTGATCTTAATCGTAGGATTAGCATTCTGAACTTTACTAGTCCTAAAAATTCATTGGCTGCTGCTAAAGTTTAAGCCGGTTGAAAGGTGAATCTTCTATACTGTCATTTCCCCTAAGTTTCTTCTTGTGCTTGTTCTTTTGTTTGAAAGAAGTTTTACCGTTAGCAGAGCACATCTGGGGTTGCATGGGACGATGCATGACAGTCATCAGAGTTGTATGTCAGTCATGGTTGACCAACCTTCTATTCATACTTGTTAATGGTTAGATCAAGTTATGTTGAATTAGCTGGGGCAAAAGAAATGCCCTGTACCACTGCTTAACAGGACAGGTGCATTATGAGTGTACAATAACAATCTTGATTCTAATTACTTGTGATTTGAAGCATGGTTCTATGGATGTGTCCTTCTTTTATAGCTGTACTCAGCCTTGTGTATGCTGTCAAAACCTTGCATTGTTAGTGTGTAAAAGTAGTCAGCTTTTTGTATATTGTTGATCTCAGAGGAATACTTATTGTAAAGCTACGTATGTCAGGGGCAAGAACAGAAGCTTCGCACCATTGCTAGGAAAGGAATCGGCAAGGACCATGCCAAATGGTCACGAGCTGCCACTGTGACTTTCATGTATGAGCTTGACATACGTATCAATGAAGAATTCATGGAGACATTAACATTTGAAAGTTATGCATGTTGAAGCTACATGAGTTACTGCTTCTTTATTTGTTTTCTTTACAGATGTGGCCATTATACAAGAATACAAGACGGAAACTGAACTCAAAAGACAGAACAGAGTGTGATGGTTTTTATCGACCAGAGCAGGCTCTAATTCATGAATGAGAAGAGATTGGTAAGTAACACCAATCTTTTATAGAGGCATTGTTCCCCTTCCTTTTTTTCCTGTAGAGAGAGTATCAAGATGTAGTGCATCAGGCAAACATGGTCGACGTTTCCTATTGCTTCACAAGTAGTGCTTGCAAAATTTTGGAGCTTGAGAACTACAACATCTAGATAGCAAGCTCGAGTGTTCATCATGGCTGTACAGACCAGAATTAACTACCTTCATGCAGTGTTATGCTTGATGAACTCATATTATGTCCATAATCTCACTTGTGGCATTGGTAGTGCAGGCCTATGGATTTGGGACAGAGTGACACCCTTCACCAGGAACTGCGTGGCTGCACCTTAATGGTTCATGTAAGTGTATGGATGGGTTTTCATAGAACTTGATATTGGATTTTGCAAAAGTTGTCAAGGAATTTCTTATGGTCATCAAAAATAGTCCGGCCACTAGCTTTTATATTGCACTTAACTAGAGAAGACTCAGCTATACTATGCTCTTTTATATGATCTGCTTGCAGTTTTTTTTCATAGATGTATTGTTTTGTTTTGACATTGTTCTTCGATTATGCTACCCCACACCATAATCTGGTCATGTGCAGCTGCCATGGGAAAGGATGAAATGGGATGTGCTCTAATATGAAGTGTGTCTATATGTTGACAAAATTTTGGAGGGGTTAGGATCAGCATGGTTTTTTTCCTTTTGTTTGGTACATGATCTTGTTCAGCAGTCATGTATAGAGGGTTAGTGAGTGACACATAGATCCTGCACTGTCCAATCGAGTCAGCTTGTCACTTGATTGCAACAGCAACACATCAGTTCATGCTGACAAATTACAAGCACGTGCTTTTGGTTTCTGGGAATGCAATGTTTGGACCACAATTTTTGCCTCATTTTTATGCTTAGATTAGTTTAGCTGGGACAACATAATAACTACTGGAGGGTGCCCCCTTAGGTCATGAGATTCATATCTGTTTACCATATAAATTGTTTCAAATGCTTTGCCTAATATTCATTGCCGTCACTTGATTTGTATACAATCCTGTTGTATCCGGTGCAATGTATCAGAGCCCCCAATTTGTTTGTGCAGTCATGTGAGAACCTGAATAGGAGCAAGGAACCTCTGTTGCGAAGGAATCCCAAGTGCATCACGTGTACGTGAACCCTGACCATTAGTATGTGATTTTTACGTGATTAGGACACTAACAATTTGGTCAGAGAATGAAATTAATGTCACAGGCCGATTTGGCAAGGGAAGAAAATTAAGAGACAGGAAGGTGGGCCTGATGAGCGAGGAGGATAGGAGAAACATCAAATCTCTTGCTCTTTATAGTATAGATAATTACATTAATTCTGTGATATATGTTGTTGTAACTCAATTTAAGAGGAAACTTGGGAGGAAAAATACATAGAATATGTGCCTTGCTTACACAATGGAGAAAAAGGACTATACAACCTATTTAAATCCATTCTATGTTTGATTGCTAATATATATCATTTCTTGTTTGTTTGACGTCTCTGTAGTTTTTTTGTTTTTTATATTGTTGTGTAAAATTAATAATTGTGTATCTCAAATCAGTATGTTGTTGATATGGTCAACTACAATGTAGAACATCATGTTTAGTTGTGCTTGTATAATTTTTTCAGCTTCCCATAGCTTCGCACTGTCACATATCAATGCATTTTTTAGATTCACTAAAGTTTTTTCATATGTGATTTTATTTAAATGTGATTTAAACCCGTAGCAACGTACGAACACTTCACCTATCTTATTTCATATTTATATTTGTTTTCATATTATTATTGTCATGTTTATTTTAATGTATATTAAAAAAAAGGGCGTACCAGTGCCGTAGGCTTCCCGCACCGTGTGGGGTCTAGGGAAGGGTTGTAATAGCGCCCAAACCTTACCCGCACAAATGTGCAGAGGCTGGAGCTTGAACCCGGGACCTTCCGGTTACAGACGGTAGGCTCTACCGCTGCACCAAGCCCGCCCTTCTTTATTTTATTTTAATGTATATTGCAATATAAATATTTTATTGCCCGTAGCAACGCACGGGCACTTACCTAGTGTACACAAGAATTTGAGAAGTTTGATAACTCTCTCATCAACCGCTTCACACTTGATTTTGACTATCTTAAGGTGTTCTTAAATTGCAGCAGATCGCACCACTGAACTATAGCTTCCTTCCATTTCTACTTTATGTTTAGGCTCCTGTAGTGAACAAGAAAAAGTGGGAAAAACATGTTCTTGTAAGATCTCACACATGTAATAATATGAAATGCAGTAATTGCCAATTTATCAAGTGCTTACCTCAGAAAAGAATTGAATAGTGAGATTCTCTAAATTTGGTGAGTGTTCGAGAATACAGGCTAATGGATGGAGGTCATCAGGTATACACCAGTAATCATTCAGCAGCAGAGTCCTTAACTTGTTAAATATAGGGCACCATCGCAAATCCCTTTTGAAAATAAACTGGACAAGGTTCAAACAAAACAAATGAGATAATCATCGGTTAATTTAAGTTGGTAGAAATGCATGCAAAAGGCAGGCCCAGCTAAGTTGCATCAATTAATGTCTAACAACGGCATAAATAGTGCAACATAAGTAAGGAGCAGGACATAAAAAGCTGCATTGCAAATGAGGTAAGGTGTAGTTATACCACATCATGTCTTGATATTAGCGTCAATTTCTTAGCTTCAGATAAACCTTTTAGCAGCACACAGTTGTTACCTCCATCGCCAATGTTATCAGAATCGTCACAACACTCACAATCACAATCTTGATGTGCATACCATAGTCTATTGCAGCTGTCATCACCGTCCAGGGCTACAAATGCCTCAACTAATGATGGCATGCTCTCAAGGATGGGAGTCATGTTCCAAAGGTTATCTAGATATAGTGAAACCAGATTTGGGGCGCATATTCCAATGCGGAAATTCTCACAGGATGGGGAATCTGTGATGCTCAGTCTTTTTAGGGAATCAGATGAGATTTTCGTGGCCAGTGAGAGATCACAAGACTCAAACAACAGATGTTCCAATGCTGGACAACTGGAGAAGTTAAGGAAGCTGGTATGACACCGCACACCCCTAAGCTGTAGGCTCGTCAGGTGTTGGGAGACAAGAGGCAGGTCGTCCAGCGTAAGCCAGGGATCGATAAAGATGTTCTCATGAACGTGGAGCTTGAGGACCCGAACTTTGCACATTACAGCATGCTGCAACCAGAGGTTGACACGGGGCTCGGCGTCATGGCCGTCAAAGTCACCAAACCTGAGCTCGCAAGTGTCGAGAGGTGAACCTCCACGGAGTAGGAGGAGATAGTCCACAAACTTGCGGAGCTCGTTCACAGGCACTGGTTCGTCCATGTCAAGGCACCCGATGCGCACGCTCCCGACGGACTTCCAGAGGTAGCGCCAGCGCCGGGCGAGCACGGGTGTCCGTACGACCTCCTCTGAAGGCAGAAACGACAGCACGTGGCAAAGGAGAACTTCTGGGAGCACGCTGAACCAGTCTCTGCTGTCCTCCGCAGGCAATACCTCGGCCTCTCTTCCCCTATTCGTCGGAGGCATTCCGTCGAACATGTCGAAGGCGGACGTCGACGCTGCGGCATAAGAACGGCCAGGAGGGTCAATAATAACGGATTCTTGATGAAACAGCAATGGGGATACGAAGATGGAGGTCTTCATCGGTGGTCACCTTACCTCGGCCGGCGGCGGGGCTGCAGCGGTAGGCCCCCGGCTTGACGCAAGGACGCCAAGGCTCGCTAGTCCGAGCAACAAAGTCTCGCCAACAACCAAGCCCGGACCCCAGCAAAAGATGCTGGATGTGTAAGATCCGGCGGAGCTTAAGCCTGCGAGGAATGGAGTGGATCAGAGCAGATCGGGAGGTGGGGAAGGAATGAGACGAAGGCGTCCCGGCGCGGCCTGGGCAGGCTCAGAGGGAAGGGGCCGCGGGGCGGGGACCTGGCCGGAGGCGGCGGACCGGCGCGGGGGTAGGGGGGGAGCGGCGCAGCGGCGACGGGAAGGGTGCCCGATCCGTTCTGAACAGAACAGAACAGAGAAAGGTTAGGGTTCAATCTGGTAACGGGTAAAAAGGTCATTTTACTATACTCCCTCCGTCCCACAATATAAGCATTTTTCGATTTTCGTGTATCACGTTCGACCATCCGTCTTATTCAAAAATTTTGTGAATATATTATTGATTTTGCTATGACTTGTTTTATCACTCGATATACTTCGACTGTAACTTATTTGTTTTATATTTTTACTAGCAAAAATGCCCGTGCGTTGCTACGGGTGAATTGTACGAGACACAATCGAAGCTAAACCACCAACCTTGTTGATTGCATGTTAGTGTGTAGTACCGTTTCTATTCTTATATCCTACCATTCTTCTGTTGACATTATCTTTCTAATGAGAACAATCCGATGCACCGCGGCGTTTGTAGCCTCGATGCGTCCCAAGTCCGCTACAATGGTTCCCATAGTCTCGCAAACTGAGGGGCCACATGATGGAGTCGCCGCTGCCCCCCGCACCGTCGTAAGCTCAAAGTTACCTCAAGCTCGTCAAGAAGGTTGTTAAAGATTGAGATAGGACTAATTATTGTGGTTAATATATAACTCTTTAGGAATCTACATGTTCTCGTAAAATGGAGCATATGAATAAACCACAACAGTAAAGTATTTTTCTAACTAATTGATCCATGTAACAGATGTATCCCAGTCCCAATCATAATAAATATTTCTGCAACAGAAAACATATCTTCTATAGAAAGCATTTTCTAAGATCCCCTAAATACTTTAAGGTGGATAGCATATGCAAAGGAATTTTAAGTGTACAGTAAGTGTTAATGTGTTATTATCTAGTGACCGGTGCCCATTGTGTGAAGCTAATTAAAAAAAGGAAATATTTTCTAAAATCTTTTATAAGAAAATATTTTCTAAGATCCCGTGAATACCTCAAAGTGGACAGCCTATGCAAAAGGATTTAAATCGTGTCTAATCGTTGAATCATGTACGTGTAACTTGTGTGTATGTAGTCTGGTGTTGATCGTTTTTTTTGTGTTTGATTGATTTACTTATGGGCCTATAGATTTTTATTCCGGAAGGTCAACGGCCCATGGTTAATCAGGGTGATGAGACGGCGACCAACACGACCAACAGTCGCCGGGAAGAAGTTTGGAATACGTTCGATCAGAGCCACGATGATTGATGGACGAAGAAACCCGAAAACAACACAGAGACCGTCAATAATCAACGACGTATGTACGACATCTTTTAGGCAAAACACACTAAGCAATTTCGATTCTAACATGCTTGGCGATCGAATACGTACTCGTGTCAGTTGAGGACTTCAACTGTTTGGCACAGGAGGAAGGCGAGAGCGTCCAGGACAAGACTTGAGGGACTTCTAATTCTATCAGGACAACAATAATGGATGAACATATAAAGATAGTTTCCTCTCTTTATTATTAGGTAAGTATTAGGGGGGGTTTTCATAAAATTATGACGTACCGCTGAATCAATCCTTTCTTTAAAATTAGGTAGAGATAAAAATTTTTGAATAAGACAGACAGTCAAACGTGATGTCTGAAAGTCAATAAATGCTTATATTGTTGGACGGAGGGAGTATGTATCTCACATGTAAAGATCCTGCAATATGTTAACTGTATGTACAAATTGTAAAAAACTCATTAGAAAAGTATAAAAATACCTGCAATGAAAAAAAGGGGATTTTTGTTCAAGCTGCTAGACAACGACATGTGGGGCCCACATTCTATGTTTGTGGGACACATCAGTCATTGACCCGCGCCCACCAGGGGTCCGGCTACACCGTCTTGTGCCTGCCTTGTCAAGCTTCCGTTTTATACATGTAAGCTAATCTTAAGTCTGCAAATATTAAGTATAGTTCTTTTTTCGAAAGGTCATGTGGACCCATTGAAAGTGCATCTAGACACTTATATGTTTTGGTGATTTTGGATGACAACATGATTTGTATTTAACTTGTTTGCTTAAGCATATGAGCAGAGTTTTATTCTTAAGGATATTCATGTAATATGATTGTTGAAGAATATAAGCTCATTGTTGGTATAAATGACAAGATAGCGAACAAGTGGTAGTGATCCCATGCAACTAAGCAATACAATGACAAGTGATCGGAAATGATAAATGAGACATGATCTTATGCAAATTGGTTGGTCTCATGGATAAGAAACTTGTCAAGGATTTTTGGGATGAATCAATTGAAGAACTAGATATTTCAATGTGGATTTCATTGATGATGCAATGCAAAGCGTAGCTTAACTTGGCAAGAGAGGACGGAAGGGATCAAGCTAGATGTGAGTGACATTCCTAACTAAGTGAAGGGCAAGTTGGTCTTGTAGCCGAGGGACTTTGTTAGTGGAAAGGTCTAACATTATAGTTTGGTTTTCTATACGTCGATCAAGTCATATCAAGTAAAGCAATGCGAAGCATCTAATCTTTATTGATTATATAGTTGAATGGCTTATGAATTGGACATACTCGAAAATTCTAAGCCATTGGCTCAAGTTGGATTTGCTCAGCAATATAAAGATGTTGAAGCCCTCAAAGTTATGAATGATCAAATATGGAAACAATCAAGACATAAAAGTTCAAGTGGAAGAAGTCATTCATTTGTTTTATCTTGAGTTTAGGAATGCCGTACTATCAAGAGGGATGCAACATTAGTTGTTTGACAACACCAAAAGTGCTCATAGATCAACCCATGTGAGATAGCCTTGAGAGAGAAACCCTTGGGAACTTAGTGTGCTAACCTGACCCAAACCGGTCTGACCGGTTTGGGAAACCGGTCTGACCGGTTTGGCTTCTGACAGGCTTAATGGCTACTGTAGTTTGAAAATCGGTCTGACCGGTTTGGGAAGCCGGTCTGACCGGTTTCCAACGGCTATAACGGCTAATTTTTGTGATTGGGGTATTTATACCCCTTGGCCCTCTCTTTTGAGGGCTGCTGGTTGCCATTTCATTCTTGCACGCCTAGAGCCTTCCCAAGCACCAGCAAGCTCTCCCCAAACCTCTCTTTGTGAGAGTTGATTGATTTTGATCATATCTTTGGATTTGGGTTGAGGGATGCTTTGTGTATGAGCTAGATAGCAAGAGAGAGCTAATTGCAAACTGTGAGAGCATATCCATAGCCTTGAGCACTTCCGGTGAAGTCTAGCATCTTTGTGAAGCATTTGTTACTCTTGGAGGTGAAGCCTCCTAGACGGCTAGGCGTCGCCGGTGAGCTACCTCGTTTGTGGTAAGTTGCGGATCGTTTGTAAAGACCGGCCTTGCCTCCTTCGTGGAAAAGGGCCAAAAGCTAGTGGAACCGAGGAAAGTGGCTTGGAGTGAATAAGCCCGCCTTTCGTAGGCCCTCAAGGGAGAGTAGGATTCACCTTGTCTTTGTGACGGCCTTGGTGGCATTGGTGAATCCGAACTTCGGGAAACAAATCTTTGTGTCTCCCTATTGGTTTACTTCACAAGTTCAATTCTAGCATTTATATTTGCTTCCGCTTCGATCTACTTGGTTGTGCTCTACTTGTGTGCAGGGACTAAGTGAACCTGCTAGAAATCATCTACAAGAGCTACATTTCAAGTTTGGTTTGTTCTAGAATTCGTAGAGGGGGTCAATTACATTATTGTGTGTTTCTGCCTGAAACCGGTCTAACCGGTTTGGGAAACCGGTCTGACCGGTTTCAGTCCCGATTCGATTTCCACCAGAAACTGGTCTGTCCGGTTTGGGAAACCGGTCTGACCGGTTTTAGTACTGATTTGTGGAAAAGTTTTTGTTAATTGCAGATTCACCTATTCACCCCCCTCTAGGTGACATCAAGGTCCTTTCACCCATCCGACTAAAAAAAAGAAAGGTCATGTGGACCCTCACACACTGTAGATTCACCCATATGAATATATACATGTAAATCCTACACTAAATAACTGCACGAAATTAAACCGACAGATTAATGATGATATTAAGTCATCAAAGATTTCAAATCTTGAAATAAAGACTGCTTGTAGTCCAATAATAGAACGGTCCAGTGGAACCATGGGCGGACCCAAGGCCCGATAAGCCTAGGCAATTGCCCGAGGTCCTTGCTGAGTGCGCCAGTGGAGATAGGATTTGTTTGCTGCGCAAGAAATTGCCTTGCATTCCAGAGGGAGTGCTAGACTATTAGCTGCAGCCGGTGCCCAGCAATTAGGTGGCCATGCGCAAGCCAGTGTACATGGCCTTTGCCGCAAGCGTTCGCAACATCTTTGATCTCAAACGAATTGATCTCTTGATTGCAGATAGGAAGAGCAGTAGGTTAGCGAGACTTGCAACTGAATATTTGATTATTTTCTTAATTTTTAGTGAATAATTTATACTGGATTGATGGATCATTGTAACTCCACTTCATCTTGCCTTATTAGCTTACCCATGGTTCATTTAGGAATGAGACGTTTTCTTTTACATTGAAATTTCACGTAGTGAAACTGGTATGCAATTCAAAGAAACTAAAAATAAAATAAGCCATAAGAAATACTAGATAAATCAGAGATATAGGTTTGCTTACTTTAGTAGTCGAAATATTTGTGCAAATATGTTATTAGTTGTTATATTCGCCGAGGCTCTAGAAAAATTCTGGGTCCGCCGCTGAGTGGGACGCTACCCAGCAGGGTTCAAATCTTAGTGCTCGCGCCTTTTCCTGGGATTTTCCCAAGAATTCTCCGACGCTATGCATTAAGTGGTAAGCGGCGTTCCCGTCGACAACGAGGTGCCAATGATGACTTCGGAAATCTCCATATCTGCCGGGTGCTCAGTCCTTCGGAGGTGCTCATAGGGGTAGAGTTTGCGTACGTGTATTCATAGGGGTGAGTGTGCGTTCATATGAGTGTCTGTGTTGTACCGTGTCATTCTCAAAAAAAGCAAAAAATATGTTACTTGTTTTGAGTCCGAGACATAAACCCGGATGACTACTCTATTGAACAACTTCGAGATCCTAGAGAATTGAAAACGTTTTCTACCAAAAAACCCACCCCCACCCTCTCACAAAGGACCCACCTGTCGGGCTTTGGGGGAGGGGTAACAATAAACGCAAAAAAAATCAACACTTCCAGGCGCTTTTAGTTCATTCTCCGCAAAACTTTTTTCACCCAGCCGCCCTCGCGTAACCACCATATGCCAGGTGGGCCCCTACCTCCCACGTGCACACAATTATCCCGTATTGCTAATAGACAATAAATTGAAGAGTTTTTCTCCATATAAATAAAGACCAACTAACTCGAAAAATGATGTGTCTCTAGATTTGAGAATACCTAAAGCTCTCTATACATGAGTATTTTTAAAAACGCTTGGTCCACTCAAGTGATATTGTTTTAGTACATATATTTCGTCAATATAGATTTTTATTCCGGAAGGTCAACGGCCCATGGTTAATCAGGGTGATGAGACGGCGACCAACACGACCAACAGTCGCCGGGAAGAAGTTTGGAATACGTTCGATCAGAGCCACGATGATTGATGGACGAAGAAACCCGAAAACAACACAGAGACCGTCAATAATCAACGACGTATGTACGACATCTTTTAGGCAAAACACACTAAGCAATTTCGATTCTAACATGCTTGGCGATCGAATACGTACTCGTGTCAGTTGAGGACTTCAACTGTTTGGCACAGGAGGAAGGCGAGAGCGTCCAGGACAAGACTTGAGGGACTTCTAATTCTATCAGGACAACAATAATGGATGAACATATAAAGATAGTTTCCTCTCTTTATTATTAGGTAAGTATTAGGGGGGGTTTTCATAAAATTATGACGTACCGCTGAATCAATCCTTTCTTTAAAATTAGGTAGAGATAAAAATTTTTGAATAAGACAGACAGTCAAACGTGATGTCTGAAAGTCAATAAATGCTTATATTGTTGGACGGAGGGAGTATGTATCTCACATGTAAAGATCCTGCAATATGTTAACTGTATGTACAAATTGTAAAAAACTCATTAGAAAAGTATAAAAATACCTGCAATGAAAAAAAGGGGATTTTTGTTCAAGCTGCTAGACAACGACATGTGGGGCCCACATTCTATGTTTGTGGGACACATCAGTCATTGACCCGCGCCCACCAGGGGTCCGGCTACACCGTCTTGTGCCTGCCTTGTCAAGCTTCCGTTTTATACATGTAAGCTAATCTTAAGTCTGCAAATATTAAGTATAGTTCTTTTTTCGAAAGGTCATGTGGACCCATTGAAAGTGCATCTAGACACTTATATGTTTTGGTGATTTTGGATGACAACATGATTTGTATTTAACTTGTTTGCTTAAGCATATGAGCAGAGTTTTATTCTTAAGGATATTCATGTAATATGATTGTTGAAGAATATAAGCTCATTGTTGGTATAAATGACAAGATAGCGAACAAGTGGTAGTGATCCCATGCAACTAAGCAATACAATGACAAGTGATCGGAAATGATAAATGAGACATGATCTTATGCAAATTGGTTGGTCTCATGGATAAGAAACTTGTCAAGGATTTTTGGGATGAATCAATTGAAGAACTAGATATTTCAATGTGGATTTCATTGATGATGCAATGCAAAGCGTAGCTTAACTTGGCAAGAGAGGACGGAAGGGATCAAGCTAGATGTGAGTGACATTCCTAACTAAGTGAAGGGCAAGTTGGTCTTGTAGCCGAGGGACTTTGTTAGTGGAAAGGTCTAACATTATAGTTTGGTTTTCTATACGTCGATCAAGTCATATCAAGTAAAGCAATGCGAAGCATCTAATCTTTATTGATTATATAGTTGAATGGCTTATGAATTGGACATACTCGAAAATTCTAAGCCATTGGCTCAAGTTGGATTTGCTCAGCAATATAAAGATGTTGAAGCCCTCAAAGTTATGAATGATCAAATATGGAAACAATCAAGACATAAAAGTTCAAGTGGAAGAAGTCATTCATTTGTTTTATCTTGAGTTTAGGAATGCCGTACTATCAAGAGGGATGCAACATTAGTTGTTTGACAACACCAAAAGTGCTCATAGATCAACCCATGTGAGATAGCCTTGAGAGAGAAACCCTTGGGAACTTAGTGTGCTAACCTGACCCAAACCGGTCTGACCGGTTTGGGAAACCGGTCTGACCGGTTTGGCTTCTGACAGGCTTAATGGCTACTGTAGTTTGAAAATCGGTCTGACCGGTTTGGGAAGCCGGTCTGACCGGTTTCCAACGGCTATAACGGCTAATTTTTGTGATTGGGGTATTTATACCCCTTGGCCCTCTCTTTTGAGGGCTGCTGGTTGCCATTTCATTCTTGCACGCCTAGAGCCTTCCCAAGCACCAGCAAGCTCTCCCCAAACCTCTCTTTGTGAGAGTTGATTGATTTTGATCATATCTTTGGATTTGGGTTGAGGGATGCTTTGTGTATGAGCTAGATAGCAAGAGAGAGCTAATTGCAAACTGTGAGAGCATATCCATAGCCTTGAGCACTTCCGGTGAAGTCTAGCATCTTTGTGAAGCATTTGTTACTCTTGGAGGTGAAGCCTCCTAGACGGCTAGGCGTCGCCGGTGAGCTACCTCGTTTGTGGTAAGTTGCGGATCGTTTGTAAAGACCGGCCTTGCCTCCTTCGTGGAAAAGGGCCAAAAGCTAGTGGAACCGAGGAAAGTGGCTTGGAGTGAATAAGCCCGCCTTTCGTAGGCCCTCAAGGGAGAGTAGGATTCACCTTGTCTTTGTGACGGCCTTGGTGGCATTGGTGAATCCGAACTTCGGGAAACAAATCTTTGTGTCTCCCTATTGGTTTACTTCACAAGTTCAATTCTAGCATTTATATTTGCTTCCGCTTCGATCTACTTGGTTGTGCTCTACTTGTGTGCAGGGACTAAGTGAACCTGCTAGAAATCATCTACAAGAGCTACATTTCAAGTTTGGTTTGTTCTAGAATTCGTAGAGGGGGTCAATTACATTATTGTGTGTTTCTGCCTGAAACCGGTCTAACCGGTTTGGGAAACCGGTCTGACCGGTTTCAGTCCCGATTCGATTTCCACCAGAAACTGGTCTGTCCGGTTTGGGAAACCGGTCTGACCGGTTTTAGTACTGATTTGTGGAAAAGTTTTTGTTAATTGCAGATTCACCTATTCACCCCCCTCTAGGTGACATCAAGGTCCTTTCACCCATCCGACTAAAAAAAAGAAAGGTCATGTGGACCCTCACACACTGTAGATTCACCCATATGAATATATACATGTAAATCCTACACTAAATAACTGCACGAAATTAAACCGACAGATTAATGATGATATTAAGTCATCAAAGATTTCAAATCTTGAAATAAAGACTGCTTGTAGTCCAATAATAGAACGGTCCAGTGGAACCATGGGCGGACCCAAGGCCCGATAAGCCTAGGCAATTGCCCGAGGTCCTTGCTGAGTGCGCCAGTGGAGATAGGATTTGTTTGCTGCGCAAGAAATTGCCTTGCATTCCAGAGGGAGTGCTAGACTATTAGCTGCAGCCGGTGCCCAGCAATTAGGTGGCCATGCGCAAGCCAGTGTACATGGCCTTTGCCGCAAGCGTTCGCAACATCTTTGATCTCAAACGAATTGATCTCTTGATTGCAGATAGGAAGAGCAGTAGGTTAGCGAGACTTGCAACTGAATATTTGATTATTTTCTTAATTTTTAGTGAATAATTTATACTGGATTGATGGATCATTGTAACTCCACTTCATCTTGCCTTATTAGCTTACCCATGGTTCATTTAGGAATGAGACGTTTTCTTTTACATTGAAATTTCACGTAGTGAAACTGGTATGCAATTCAAAGAAACTAAAAATAAAATAAGCCATAAGAAATACTAGATAAATCAGAGATATAGGTTTGCTTACTTTAGTAGTCGAAATATTTGTGCAAATATGTTATTAGTTGTTATATTCGCCGAGGCTCTAGAAAAATTCTGGGTCCGCCGCTGAGTGGGACGCTACCCAGCAGGGTTCAAATCTTAGTGCTCGCGCCTTTTCCTGGGATTTTCCCAAGAATTCTCCGACGCTATGCATTAAGTGGTAAGCGGCGTTCCCGTCGACAACGAGGTGCCAATGATGACTTCGGAAATCTCCATATCTGCCGGGTGCTCAGTCCTTCGGAGGTGCTCATAGGGGTAGAGTTTGCGTACGTGTATTCATAGGGGTGAGTGTGCGTTCATATGAGTGTCTGTGTTGTACCGTGTCATTCTCAAAAAAAGCAAAAAATATGTTACTTGTTTTGAGTCCGAGACATAAACCCGGATGACTACTCTATTGAACAACTTCGAGATCCTAGAGAATTGAAAACGTTTTCTACCAAAAAACCCACCCCCACCCTCTCACAAAGGACCCACCTGTCGGGCTTTGGGGGAGGGGTAACAATAAACGCAAAAAAAATCAACACTTCCAGGCGCTTTTAGTTCATTCTCCGCAAAACTTTTTTCACCCAGCCGCCCTCGCGTAACCACCATATGCCAGGTGGGCCCCTACCTCCCACGTGCACACAATTATCCCGTATTGCTAATAGACAATAAATTGAAGAGTTTTTCTCCATATAAATAAAGACCAACTAACTCGAAAAATGATGTGTCTCTAGATTTGAGAATACCTAAAGCTCTCTATACATGAGTATTTTTAAAAACGCTTGGTCCACTCAAGTGATATTGTTTTAGTACATATATTTCGTCAATAAACGTGCGTGCCACACGTGCGTTCATGCTAGATGTATTGAGAATACCTAAAGCTTTACACACACACGTGCGTGCGCACGTGCAACCAGCTAGTTCTAAAAAAAAGCAAAAAATATGTTACTTGTTTTGAGTCCGAGACATAAACCCAGATGACTACTCTATTGAACAACTTCGAGAAATTAGACCGGCAGACCAACAAATTGACGTTAATATTGATAAAGTCATGGAAGGTTTCAAATCTTGAAATAAAGCCCAAAAATATCTTACTTACGTTGAGTCGGGGACTCAAATCCGGGCGGAAAAACAATTAGGGGAGACCACCGCAGACGCACGCGTGCGAGTTTTTGGCGGAAATACGCATGTGTGGTTCGTGAGATTCGAACTTGGGAAACTCTTGCTTATTTATCATCTCACCTATAAAACACATGTGACACACTTGTGGTTGTTTTCCTTTTAAATTAACTTGTGGATTAACTTGTGGATGATTTTTGGTCCTGGGTGGTTGTTGGCACTTCTTACGATCCAATATCAGGACTGTGAATCCTGGTACTGGGGTAAGGAGTGCCGGCGGCAGGCAAGGACGCAGCGGCGCTCGAGCTTGGCAGGTGGCAGTGCGAGGCATGGAGGAGTTGGAGGCTTGGAGCTCGAGAGTTGGATGAGGGTTGAGTTGCGGGGCTTCGACTTTTATAGCCCCGGGGGAGGTGAGGCTGGGCTTGGTTGCCGAGGCGGCACAAACGCCGAGGGGCGTCAGCGGCGGTGTTGGCACTCCTTATGGCCTACAGATAAATCCGCAAGCGGACGGATACCGATGTAGCTTTCACCCGGGAGTATTCCAAGGTATCAATTTCCTCGGGGAACGAGAAGTGAATTGAATCTAAACTAAGTTGTCCAAGGATGGTATGGTGGAGTGGATGACATAGAGAAGAAGAGAGAGAAGCGATAGGAGGGTAGAGAAGGAACGAGTCTGGAACCTATATCTCTGTTGATCAACTGACCAACCAGGTACTACAGATAAATGCTTGTGTTGGGACACAGGGCACGTGATACGCGGAAAGGGGTGAGAAGGGGCATCACTAACCCTTTACGTTTGGGGATCCTAAAGACCGAGCCAGGCATGATGGGATACATAGGCCGTATAGGGTTGTCACCACCTAACGACTACCACCTCCGTGCCAACTCAGAGACAATCCAAGCTAACCTCAAGTTTAAGCACCGCGCTTACACTAGTCGGCTAGTACCTACCCCGTATACTAAATATAGGCACTCAAACAAAGCAACCAGTATACAACTATACCAATCAACTAAGCAATGAACGAGGAACGAAACAAGCATATAAAAGTAGAACTGAATGCTCAATTAATCAGAGAGAGATATAAGAGTTACCCGACACAACCCGAATGTTACTCAAAGCAGAGCCGCATCCGTTCGAGGGTGCCCCATGCCCGTTCGAGGACTTCGCCGCACGGAACATACGGGAGTTGGTAGCTGACGGCGTGGCGTCCACTATTGGCACAGTGCGCGGCGTGCCTGTGGATTACGGGAGATAGTGGCGCAGTGGCCTGATCCGACGGGTCAGAACGGGGCGTCATCACCCTGACAGCCGCGTCAGTCGGGATTCACTCCCGGTCGCCACTCGGACACCCGTTCGAGGGTGCCCCCATGCCCTTTCGAGGGTATTGCCTTGGGGGAAGTACGGGAGTGGGCAGCACAGTATCTGGAATGACCCCTTCCTGTTAGATCGGTCTCCCGTACGCCCCTAACAGTTGCCGTGCGTCGGCGGCGTGCGAAGTTAGGTAGTACAATGCCGACTGATTCTGTCAGGCGCGGCGTTCAGTTGCTAATTTTCTTGTCCATCACCACCTCCCTTTTTTCTTGATAGACACACGTTACTTTAGATTCTATATTGAGTTCAGTTGTGCCCATGATTTTCAAAAAAAATTTCCTGTATTTCATTTAAATTATTTGACAATGAATATTTTGGTTCTCCCAATTGTTTAAATGGAATGTTTTCATGCCCCTATATTTCATATTCCTATCATTTTCTCAAAGAGATCTCCAAATTGTGCCATCGAACATATTGGTCAATTTGCTCGTGAAAGAATTGAAGCAGTCTCGTTATGCTTCTAATCTCCCCCCCTGATTCCTTGGTTGTCCTAATGTTATTTGATTGATGGATTTTTTTTCCTTATTTGCATAGTGGTGGGAGAGAACCAAGAAGAAGGATGATAGGTTTGGTAGCTTTGCCTTCTTGCCTCGCCTCGCCTGGCTCGGCAAGGCAAATCTTGCCGGAGAGCGATTTTGGCTTGCCCAGCGTAGCAAAGGAAAAGCTTGAAAGCTCAAGCCCCAAGACAGCTAGATACCTAACCAAACATATATGTCCAGCACCTCTCCTTGCTGAGCAAAGCTACACAGTACCCAGCAAGGGTACCAAACGTGCCCTAAGCTCTTGCAGATACGAAAGATTGATCGGCATCCCCGACCTTGGGTCCGTTTGATACTGATAGGAAAAGATACGAATCCATTTTTTTTTGTTGGACCATAGCAGTGACATGTAACCTATGGAGGCTATATTTTGCAATACTCTACAAATTTTGCTTTAAAGACAACCATCTTCATATTGAACTCCTGATTGTTGTCTTCACTTTCTGTTTCCTTTGTTTTCATTTATTGCATTTTATGTCCACCATCCTCATTGCTAATGTCAGTCCAGGTTTTTTTTAGGAAAGGCGTACTGCTTATATTAAAGAACGTTTACAGCAGTACAAACTCCATCTGAAGGAGTGATAAACCACACATGTCTACCAAAACTCTCATACACCGACCCTTTAGCTAGTCTATGAGCATCTCCATTAGCTTCCCTACCTTCATGAGTAAACCTGACCTCAGTGAAGTCCTCCATTCTTGCCTTGATTTCACAAATAATATGTCCATAAGCTCCCATTGCGGTTCCTTGCAAATTCAGAACCACGTTCAGGCAATCCGATGCCAGCTTGAATTTCTGGAGCACCAGATCGCTAGCCAGCGCCATTCCTTCACGTCATGCCATCGCCTCTGCCATCTCCGGGTCAGTTATACCTTCCATCACCAGTGCCGAGGCTCCTAGAAAATTGCCAGCCTCGTCACGAGCCATAGCCACCATCGTGAACTTGGTTATGTTCTTTGCGAGCGCCGCATCAACATTGATCTTTCCGAACCCGGGTGGTGGTGGAATCCAACCTGGTTGCTTGGCTTGGGCCGGTTTCCACTCTTTCTGCACTGGTTTGCTCTCTGCCAGATTAGCCAAGAATCTTTCCGCAAAACAATGTGTCGATAATGGGCTCTGGTAATTATCCTCATGAATGATCTTCCGCTTAGCATACCAGATCGCCCACATTGTGACCACCATCTTCACTAGCACATCATGGCTCAGTGAATTCATCGCTTCATGAAGCCATCCACGAGCATCTCGCTGCTGTGTGGAGCTAATAAAATCAACTATCTCTTCACTCTGCAGCGCCCATACACACCTCGCCTGATGGCACTTAATTAAGGAGTGTTTCCACGAGTCCAGTCCTCCACATACAACACACCTGCTGTCTGGGGCCATGTGACGTTGATGTAGAACGTCTCCTGTTAGGATCGATTGCCGAGCGAGGCGTCACAGGAATTGGCGCACCTTGGACGGAATTTGAACTTGCCAAATATCTGTCCACTCCTTGCGCTCGGCCGAACAGTCTGATCTACCTGGATTGTGCTCGATCCAGTCCGTTCGCTAATGTCAGTCCAGGTGACATGAGTATTCTTTTGCCATCGATATATGGACTTCAAATTTCAGTGATTTCATTGTTGCATTGATATAACTACAACAGTCATGTATTTGTTTCACAAGTCAAGATAACCGTTAAGCTACCAAGGTTCAAAGGTATTGTGAGACAATAAACAAATACTAAGTCAAAAAAAATTTCGCTGTTACTTAGCAGTGTCAACACTTATAAGCAACTTGGATATCTTTATTACTACCTGTTACAAATATTTCATATACGAAAATTTGGTGTGAAGAGGAAACTTGTTTCATCCGTATCAACGCACAGACACATACCTAGTATATTATACGTCATGTGTAGGTTGTGCAACAATAATAAATATAATAACAAGGGTTTGGAAGAAATATGTGGCCTTGTGTTTGTAACTCGAGGAATCCTGTCGAATTTCCATCCTCCTCGTCAAGTTGTTGGCTTGTTGCCAATGGTGGGAACTCGATCCGGATCTAGATGATTGTGGCCACGGCGCCAACCTTGCTGAAGGCCTCATAATTGCGGCTGAGTTGTGTAGCTAGGGTACATGCACCACCAATCTCCACAATAATCTGCAAGGCTTTCGCAAAAAAAAAAGATTAAACTACTCGCTGATCAAGAACGTGGAGTGCATGAGGCCAATTAATATAACACGAATCCTTAGGGCAGGGCAGTGTCGGTGCATAGTTTTATGGCACGGTTACCTAGATGAAAACTAGGTAATCAGATGAATTTAATGGTGATGAAACCACGTCTCATTCTCTCTCTTTATAAAAAGTATGCCATAAGATATTTAATGTACGGCCGGGCCGGTGGAACGGCCGCCCTCTTTTTGAAAGGTAGTGATTAGGACAGCAAGCTACTTTCCATTTCGGGAATGTAATGATTAGGCACTACACAAACTATAAAATTGAACCACTTAAAAACACACAATACAGGAAAAATTGCCAGAACCATAAAAAGCACATATACATACATGATCACTGATCTGCTCGCGTTCAAATACATTACAATTAGGGTGCTATATTACACAAACAAATTTGCCTCCCCTTTTCTCTAAACGTCCTGATTTCACGGGGCTGCCCATGCATCTCATAAAACAGGACACTACTAGCATACACAAAATAACGAATGAGCTCCTTCATGACCTATTGACCTGCCATGCAATGAGGAAAGAAACGACCAAATCAGTCAGCATGAGCATATAACAAAAAGACAATGTAACAAAACTAAGATGGATGAGGTGAAAAACTAGCTTGTGCATCCTAATAATCAATAGAGGCACTCCCAAACCAAAAGATCCTCAGAAATTGCCAAAGTGAATGCATTGTTTGCTTGTTTGTAACAAAAGAAATACCTAACTAAAAGCATTCACTTGCCTAATACTAATACTGGACATTGATGAAACAGATATGGCATCACTCAGATGAAATAGATATGGTACATACTGAGCAGTAGTAATAAGATAGTAGTAATTAGATAGTAGCACTTTGGACAAGTTCGACCAAAAAAAAATGATTCTAAGCAACTTGCCTCTAGATTCTAGTGACCATATTATTGCATAATGCTTAGCAGTGTTATTTCTCAGTGGACGGTCAAAACGGACAGGAACCATCTTTTGTGTTCGTATAGGTAAAAAAAAGGGGCAGAAAAGGCAAAAATAGACAGGAAGCAACTTTTATGTTCCTATAGACTTGTAGTGCTATGTCAAATGCAAAACCTTGGCTTGAACAATATCACTACCCGACTTGAACAACATAATACTGCTATGTTCGTCATATTTGAACAATATAATGCTTAGCTTATGTATTCTATTACCAACAATAGTTTAGCCTAATTCAGAACTATATCATTGCCTAATCCGAATTAAATTATTGCCTAATGGAGATTATATTATTGCTTAATACAGTATACTATTTTGCCTATTCCATAACCATATAATTGCCTACTCAGTAATCATGTTTTTCCTAATGAGGTATGTTGTAAAGAAAGAAAATTCCTTACCTATGCAAGCACCACCTTCATTGACACCCGGTCTACAGAATCCAAGCTATCAGTTACCTTTGCTGCACACAACAAAAGGGTGAAGAAGAAAGAAACATGAGATATTGCAGAGGATCTTTGATGGAAGCACTTCAATAGAATTATCAATGTAACCATGAGAAAAATTCAGTACGTGGCTACATCAAAAAATGGTTTCTAGGTCATTCCCAATAAGCCAATGTTTCCTATCTATATCAAATAATATTGAAGCAATATCATACTATCAACAAATATATTAGAGCCACGGCTCCATTTTAAAAAATATTGCACAAACACATTTAAAATGTGTTCTATAATAAGCCACTGCTCCATTTTTAAAAATATTGCTTCATTAGAGTAAATTTATTTGCCTAATGATTCGCACTATTTTGCTTAGATATTGCCACAACATTGCCCACATATATGCATTAAATTGCCTCAATTCTAAGGTTCAACTAATATCATGTACATCTAATTCAGGAGCAGTAATAAAACTATAGCTGAACAGTTAAAATGCTAGCTGAATGCTGTTAGAGTGCCTGTTTGGATCTACTAAATTGATTTTGATAAATATGTAAAATGATGCAAGCTACATTATCGAAGCACTCCAGCTGTGCTAGTTACTTTAGACATGATATGATGATAGATAGATGAGCATGTAGTAGGCTGATGAGTGAGCTATGGGTGAGGCCATACTATATGCATGATTACGCGTCAGAGGATATACATGATTGAATTTTAAATTACGCAACAAACACTAAACATCATTTTGAACTTGTTGTTTTTGTCAAATCAAGCATAATGTGTGGTAAAAAGAAGTATCTGATATCATATACAAACTTGCTTAGATGAAGAAAAGAAAGGCATGTTGATCTTCTGAGACTAAAAGACATGAAAGATCATCTGTGAACTTGAAACCTATGCACACATTAGAAGACCTGTTGCATACTAGCCACTAAGGCACTGAGCAATAAAAAATGCAATTCTAGACATCATGTGCAAACACTTAAAAAGCACTAAATTAAGCAGACTGCAGCCAATTGTGTTCCTTACTCATGTGTAAAGATGTGTGTACAATGAGGATGGATGATCGATTCAAAAGGCGCACATAAAACATACCTGAACCTTATTCATACATATATGACCTAAAAATCACTGAAAAAATTCATACATATATAGCCTGTGTCAAATCATCCCGACAACCCATGAACCTAAAATGCTAGGTTGATTAACTGATAACTAAATTAACAGACCATATATAATTAACTGCTAAATAAACAGCATGAAGGAACAAATCAGAAAGTAGAGCACACCCCGCTACCCCTAAAGAAGCTGGCCTTGAATAGATTGCAAGCATAGTTTCCCCTGAGTCGATAC
The DNA here is from genome assembly GCA_033239725.1 of Echinochloa phyllopogon. Taxonomy (NCBI): domain Eukaryota; kingdom Viridiplantae; phylum Streptophyta; class Magnoliopsida; order Poales; family Poaceae; genus Echinochloa; species Echinochloa phyllopogon. The sequence continues at coordinate 12,908,746 of BTCW01000017.1, forward strand.
TAATGCATCCGAAACCATACCTCATGACATAGTCACATTTCCAGTCAAAAGGAAATAAGGCAACTGAGCTCCCCCAATCCAAAAATCAAGCAATCATAGAAGCTGACAAGATTGTAAACTGCCGGAGTCTCGTATTTTTATCCCCAAGCACGATAGCACTTAATCCTCCCCAGACCCTGAACCCAAAATTCGGGTGGCTCAACAAGTGGATGCAGCAGCTAAACAATGAGGGACCCCAAGACGATGGGACCAAGGGTCATACCAGCATGAAATTGTTGTTGCAGCAGGGATCTTCAGGGCCACCTCGTCCTGGTGGACAATGTCGCCTGTAGCAGCGACGCCCGCGAGCGCCGCCATCACGAACAGGACTGCCGGTGACCGACGGGCCATGAGCGGCGCTGCCGCCTCTGTTGGTCCTGATCGTGGCCTTTCCACCTTCCCCGTGCGGGCGGGCCACAACGCCGATGCTGGATCTGCCGCGCCACCGCTCCCGAGAACCCACGCAAGCCGCTAGGGCCATGCATAGGGGTCGAGCTCCTCGATTCGCCGCCGTGCGCGTCGATCCACCTCCACCTGCGCCCACGTTGGATCCACCGCGCCGCCGCTCCTCGAGGACTAGAGCGAGCCGACTGGGGCCCGCATCGGGGTCGACCTCCTGGATTCCTCGGTGATGCCTCCATCTGCTTCCGCCTGCACGCTCCGCGCGGCACGCATGCCACGGCGTGGAGTCCGAGCCGCGACCCAGCGATGCTCGTTGTACCCGGCGGCGCGGGCCCGAGTCACCTCCCGGCGGCGAGTCGCATCAAACCCTAGCGAGGGGGAAGAGAAATGAGCAGGCGGGTGGAGTCAGCGGTCGAAGCGGTGGTGGGGACTAGGATGGGCACGCGGGGCGCGAGAAAAGAAAAGGAAGCGGCCGTAAGTTACGGCTGGCTGTAGAGTAGTCTTTACCATAAAACTATCATTCAGCTGGCCTTATATCAATGATCTGACATTAAATCAACATCCACAATCCTTAGTGGCCACAACATAATTTAATTATTGTTCCACTAGGTCGTTGCCTTCCATTCCTACCGCAGATTTGAGCCTACGTAGATATCAAAATAACTTGAAAATGATTGATCAAATACCACACCTCTATAAGAGCAAGTACAATTAGGCTTATAGCCAAACTACTCAGCATCTTTGCTGATGTGAAGGAGAGAGAAGAGAGATGGACTCTCGTGAAAGCAACAAGCTGAGCACAAGCTCCTATTAAGTATTTGGCTCATGATCTATTTTTAGGTGAAGAAGTGAATTGACGAACTGAGTGAGGGTGAATAAGAGCCGACAAAATCCCAAAGTTATTTTTCTGTGATTATTAAGGTCACACGCGTCAACTTGTGATGTATTGACCCTAGGAACAATTATAAATTTTCCAAAGTATTACGTATGAATTAATTCGGCACTAAAAATTACAGCCGGACAAAAAAATGAAAGATCAAGTAAATAAAAACCAATAAAGCAAGCAATGATTTTCAACTCATTTGATACTGTAGCAATGAAAGTGACGGTCCATGGAAAATGAATTTTCTAACTAGCGAATTACCCGTTGGTTGTTTGTACTACCAAAGTGATCATGCATGCATACAGAGATTAAGCATGTGGGCAACGAATAAACAATGAGGGCCTGCTAGAACCACGTACCTGGGCCACACGCGTTGGGCTGTAGCAGTGCTGTGCCGCTCGGCTTCGTGGGCTGCTGGCTGCTGCGCGCAACGCCGCCTGCTGCTGCCCGTCAGGCCTGCAAGCCTAGCTAGTGCTTAGCTTGCGCGCTGGGCGCCCGTACGCGCCGTTCGCGTGAGCTGCTGCTGGGCCGCACTGGGTGCCTGCCTGCTCAGCAACGCCGCGGGTGCCGCGAATCCTATATAGCTTTCCAAAGTTTTTTTCCAACATACCTTCCACTGTTTGAGATTGGTGCAACGACTAGAATTCTATCCGAAGCGGGTTCGCAGCGCGGATGGAGAGCTGGCAAAAGATGTCGACGTCAGCAGTAAGGTGGGAGCAACCGACGAGAATCTAATTGAACTTTCAACCAATAAATACGATTTTCTCCTAAATCGTTAATCTTTTTTCAGATCCGTTTGAACCACCATGTTATTTGGAATTAATGAAACAAAATAAGATCCAATATGAGTATATTTTATTTTGTATATATATTTTTTAGAATCAATATTTTTAATATGCTATTTCAACATTTTTGAATAACTATCTCAACATCTTGGGGTTATTGCTTCAACATTTTCACACAAAATATTGATCTAGTTTATCCAAATTATTGAATTACGTTTGAGAAATTGTTGAACCTAGTATATGAAAATGTTGATCTAGTTTATCCAGCATTATATCAACACTTTGCACGTATTAATTTAATTTTAATATGAAAAATATTAAAGTGGTATAATCGGAATGTTGAAATATTGTTTTTAAATATTGACTACAACGTCGTACCTCTTGTAAGTTGTAAGTACATGTTTAGCCAGTGATAATTGAAAAATAATGAAGAAAGATAAAAAGGCACAAGGTTACTCCTGTGAGGCATTCAATTTAGTCGCACGGAGACGAAAACGTGTGTAGCGGGGTGAGCTCTTTTTCTTCCTTGCACAGGCGGGCGATTATTGTTTTTCTTTTTTTTTCTTCCGTCGTCTATTGCTAGGCTCTATTGGACACTATGTTGCTGAACTCTATTGGGCCCCTAAGCCACATTGATTAACTGGACATAGAAGTTATATAGGAGCCCCCGGTTGCTGCCGGGAATGTTGTATAGCTTCCGAAAGTTTTTTTGGCCAACATAGCTTCCACTATTTGTGATTGGTCAACGGCTATCCGAGGCGGGTTCGCAGCGCGGCTGGAGAGCTGGCAAAAGATGTCTGAGGTCAGCAATCAGGTGGGAGCAACGGACGAGAATCTAGTTGGACTTTCAACCAATAAATATGATTTTCTCCTAAATCGTTAATCTTTTTTCAGATCCGTTTGAACCACCGTGTTATTTGGAATTAATGAAACAAAATAAGATCCAATATGAGTATATTTTTATTTTGTATATATTTTAGAATCAAAATTTCAATATGTTATTTCAACATTTTGAATAACTATCTCAACATCTTGGGCTTATTGCTTCAACATTTTCACACAAAATATTGATCTAGTTTATCCAAATTGTTGAATTGAGTTTGAGAAACTGTTGAACCTAGTATATGAAAATGTTGATCTAGTTTATCCAGCATTATATCAACACTTTGCACGTATTAATTTAATTTTAATATGAAAAATATTAAAGTGGTATAATCGGAATGTTGAAATGTTGTTTTTAAATATTGACTATAACATCGTACCTCTTATAAGTTGTAAGTACATGTTTAGCTAGTGATAATTGAAACAAAATGAAGAAAGATAAAAAGGCACAAGGGTACCCTGTGTCAGCCATTCGATTTAGTGGAACGGAGACGAAAACGTGTGTAGTGGGGTGAGATCTTTTTCTTCCTTGCAAAGGCAGGCCATGATTGTTTTTCTTTTTTTCCTCCGTCGCTCTATTGCTGGGCTCTATTGGACACTCTGTTGCTGGAATCTGTTGGGCCTCTAAGCCACATTGATTAACTGGTACATAGAAGTCATGGCTTCCACTGTTTGAAATTTATGTGGATCAGAATGGACACACCAGATTGACGCGGAAGAAGATGTAACAATAGCAAGAGACGCACGTGCACAGCTGGAGGCGCGTCGCTGGTAGTAATGTTTCAATTCATTTTTCTTTTAAACTATAAATCCTTTTCCAAATCCGTTTGGACCACGATATTAATTAGAATTTATACAACAAAACAAGCTCCAATATTATTATATTTTATATTTTTATTTTTTTTTAAAACAACATTTGCAATAAACTAGTTCAACATTTTATATATTGAATCTAATCCAACATCAGAAACGTACTACTTCAACATTTTTTCATACAATGCCTCAACATTTGTAATATACTATTTTAACATTTTTTAAAAACTGTTGAATTAGTTTTCTGTTTGAAATGTTGAATCTGAATCACTTGAAATTTGGTAGAGCGCTAATAGAATTTCATGCTAGGGAAAAAAATTAATAGAATTATGTGCGAGATTTTATTTCTGATGGAACAGAAAAGATCGATATTACGGGTGATATTCACGCATGCGGATAATTAGGAGTAATATGCACCGGTATGGCCGTATATAGATAATTGAGGTAGTACTAGTGTATTATTGGGCCTTGTTGGGCCTCTAAGCCAACTTGTATACATGGTACACGGAAGCCGTATAGGAGCCCCTTTTTCGTCTCCGTTCCACTAAATCAAATGCCTGATAAAGGAGTACCCTTGTGCCTTTTTATCTTTCTTCATTTTTTTTCAATTATCACTAGCTAAACATGTACTTACAACTTACAAGAGGTACGACGTTGTAGTCAATATTTAAAAACAACATTTCAACATTCCGATTATACCACTTTAATATTTTTCATATTAAAATTAAATTAATACATGCAAAGTGTTGATATAACGCTGGATAAACTAGATCAACATTTTCATATGCAAGGTTCAACAATTTCTCAAACTTAATTCAATAATTTGGATAAATTACATCAATATTTTGTGTGAAAATGTAGAAGAAATAAGCCCAAGATGTTGAGATAGTTATTCAAAATGTTCAAATAGTGTATTAATAATGTTGATTCTAAAAAATATATATACAAAATAAAAATATACTCATATTCAAACTTATTTTGTTGCATTAATTCCAAATAACATGGTGGTTCAAACGGATCTAAAAAAATTAACAGTTTAGGAGAAAATCGTATTTATTGGTTGAAAGTCCAATTAAATTCTCCTTCGTCACTCCCACCTGATTGCTGACGTCAGACATCTTTCGCCAGCTGTCCACCCGCGTTGCGAACCTGCTTCGGATAGAATCCTAGCGGTTGCACCAATCTCAAATAGTGGAAGCTATGTTGGCCAAAAAAATTTTGGAAGCTATATAGGATTCCGGTAGCAGGGTGAGCTCTTTTTCTTCCTTGCACAGGCGGGCAATGATTGTTTTTCTTTTTTTTTTCTTTCGTCGCTCTATTGCTGGCCTCTATTGAACTCTCTATTGCTGGACTCTGTTGGGCCTCTAAAGTCCTCACGTTGAATAACTGGTACATCGAAGTCATATAGGAGCTCTGCGGGCTGTGACCCTGCCTGGGTCACGGCCCTCACTTTTGTACTAGAAATTTTAAGGATCGGGCCGGATTAGTGCCGGATTAAAATAATACTAGTTTTTGAGCTAAATTTTGTTAGGGGCAAGTTGAATTGTGAAGAAGCAAACGGGCCCGTTACCACCCCTCACGCATCGCGTAGATAAAAAAAACGCATCGCGTAGAGCTGCAAAACAGAAACATGGAGGAACACCGAACACACGAGCTAGAAAACTGTTACAAGTAGCGAGCGAGCGGCCGGACGCCCGGACTGGTGGTGAATGGTGATGACGGAGCCAGGCCGAGAGCATGCTGCGCCTGCCGCTTGGAGCCGCGTTGATTGCATCGCAGTCGCAACACGAGGAGCAGAGTCCCTGGTTGGGTTGTCCACGTGGCACCGATGTAGGAGAGTCCTGCACCGCGGGCGCTTTTCCTGTATTTATAGCCCCAAATGACAACTATCCGATACTCACAAGTCACAAACGGTTGATCTTATCATTGACACTAGATGATATCATTACTACCAAAAACATTTGTAGCAACGGTTCCAATAGTTTTTTAGATCGCGATCTAAAAACGGATTGGCCCCCGCGTCGCCGCCCGCGTCGGGCGACACGGGGGCGCTCCCTCCTCCTCCCTCCTTGGAGGATGACGCCGGAAGTCCGGCTGACCTTGGGATGGTGGCGGCGGGGAGCTTTTCGGCGACGTGGATCTGAATCTCGGCGTGCGGGCCGACGGCGCAGATCTACGAGCGGTCGGCGGCCCGCCTGGGCGTGCGGCGGCCGGGCGCAGGCCGGTGGCACGCTGATGCCGGCGTGGTGGCCGCGGCTCCCACTCGATGCGGCGCCTTAAGGGCGGCCGGATCTAGGAGCTCAGCCGGCAGCCGGGTGGTTCGGCGGCCTCGTCTCGCACGGCCTCTCCGGTGGCGGCTCTTGCTGTCTCTGGCGGCATGGAGGCTACGGAGTTGTAACAGATCCAACGCCTCCGTCGCTCCGCGTCGCTCCTTTGGCTAGCAGCCGCGCCACCGCCTTCCCACAGGTTGGTGCTGTGCGGAACCTTGCTCCGGGTGGCGGTGTTCGTCGACGGCGGCCGGCGTGCGTCTCGTCTTGCGGTGGCGGCGTCCTGAGCGAAGATGCTGGTGTCCTTCCGGTGAAGGCGACCTTTCGTTGGCCGGACGCAGTGGTGACGGTGGTGGCGGCGATTTGGGTGAAATCCTTGTCTGGCATGTTTCGCCGGACCAACGGCGGTGGAAGTGTCCATGACACATACATTGGTGAAGGCACTGCTGAAGTCGTTGGTCAGACCGTCCCCTGTTGTGTCTGTGGGTGATCAATAACTGGGTGAAAACCTAGCCTGGTTTCTCCAGGCCGGCGGCGGAAGTGCAGGCGCATCGTCGAAGTTCTTGTTCGCCATGACCGGGCAGTTTTCCCGTGTGGACACCAAGTTCTATATTCAGCTTAGGGCGGAGGAGGCATTGGATAGCGTAACAGTTCGGATGTTGGTTGGTAGGCTGTATCTGCACCAAGTCTTCATGTTGTTGCCTTGGTAGAAGCATAAATGGTGGTCGGTGTCTAACGTTTTCAGTTCTTTGTAAGGTCTGACAAACGTGTTATAGCGACCTTGTTGGTCGCGTAGGACTACTAGAGCCCCTTGATGGGATGTAATTTTCATATTAGTTTTTTGGCTGTAGCCGTTCTCATCAATGCCGGATAATATATTTCCATTATCTAAAAAAAGCAACAGTTCGAATAGTATTTAAAAGGGCGGGTGAAGCGCCCGGTCTCACTTCTCGCAGCTAAAAATCACCTTTTGTATGAACGAGCCGTCACCCGATGCTGTAAATCCATTAGTAAAGGCGGGGCACGCCGTCACCCGATGCTGCAAATGGCATTTACAGTTGCAGACCATCCGGTCACCCGTTGCTAGAATCCTATGGAAAAAGAAAAAAAAGCTGGCAGCGCTGCAGGCCGCCGACTGCTCCCTGGGTCATCAGTGCTGGCGGCACGCCGGCCATGAACCGTGTGAGGTGCCGCAACGGTGTGGCGAGCGCCGCGTCCAAGCCATCAGCTCCGCCTCGGCCTTCACATCCGCGACCTGCCCGGCCGCCACGCCACCCGTGCCCACGGCAGCGCCGAGCTCTAGGACGGCGCACAGGGTGCAGTCCGCGGGGACGAAAAGCTCCTCGATGGCCGCCTTGAGGTCCCACACCGACGCCGACCTCGTGATCTCCACGTTTGTTAAGACGGGGGCAAACCCTGAAATCTCTCAGTTAGAAATCCCCAATCCCAGAAATGAAATTGGGGGAGAAATAAAAGGCACCGCGAGATTCATCTGGAGGGTACCATACCCAAGAAGGAGTCGTCGAGCTTGCGAACGGTGAGGTGGGGGCGTTGAAGGTCGGGGATGCGGCGGTAGGAGAAGCTGCTGCGTCGGCCGCAGGCGAGAGCGGAGATGCAGTCCGTGCCGCCGCCGACGATGATTTCTTGAGGTCGAGCGCGAGTGCGGCGGCAATGTCGCCGGCGGCGGTCACCGGGATCGGCGGCTGGTTTTTGGGCCGCCGCTGCAACGTCGATCTGTTGGCTGGCGGGAGCAGCGTCGATCTGTTGGCCGGTGGGAGCACGTCGATCTGTTTTGGCCGATGACGGGTTGATGAGGTGCATGGCAGCGGAGTCGGCGTCCGCGGTGACGAGCCAGCCGTGGGTGGTGCCAATCCCGAACCTGCCGCTGACAGAGAGAGAGAAGAGGGAGAGACAAAGAGGATAAAGTAAGGAGAAAGGAGAGACATGAAACGAACCGGACTCTCGAAACTGAGAATCCGACTCCCTGTACCATTGTGATAGTCCCAGAATCAATAGCTATCACGTACAGAACTCATTTCAGCCAAATATCACATCCATACAACGATAAACATGATTGCATTCATTATTTACATATCAGAGTACAAGATTAGTACATGCCACTTGGCTACATCGACAAGAGGAAACATCTACGCAGTGGTAGCTAGGCCTTCACGTCTTCATCTTCGATCTTCACCACAGGCATCCTTGAGCGAAGCACGTAACCCTCCAATGCAGCCTCCAACAAAGCTGTAGTTGTCACCTGAAAGCCCAAGAACTGTCCCCAAGGAAATGGGACAGGTCCACGTCACCAACCATAATATGCAGCAATGCTTTAATGTGGCCTATCTAGTAGTAAAAGTATTCAAGGATTATACGCTCAGGGGTTTCCTATGCGAGCAGCAAATATAACCCAAGTTCAACTCATCAACAGCACCTTTCCTCACCAGAGAGATCACAATCCCCAAATCCATCCATCAATCTCACATCCACATCGGGCTCATCCTGCCACCGCAGGTTCCCGCAAATAATCATCCGCCAACTCCTTTCCCACACTAGTTGACTCGGTGAGCTCCCTCCCCACCTCGTCTCAACAGCCTCAGCTGGACCAAACTCTCATAACCCAAATCAAGGATGAGGTAAGAAAGCAAATTCCCATGCTAGTCTGATGAACCAGATGTAGGATCGTCCATGACCATGGACACGGCTATTGTAACACCCTAAAATTCATCATAATTAAATTGTAGCAACCCTTTGAATTTTTCTAGGATTTATTAAGGCTTAAATAAATTTTCTAGGATTTAATTGGAATTTCTAGCCTTTTATCAATTTAAATATCACATTAAATAATTATTTTAGTCAAAATAAGTTTTTGTTGCATTCATGCTGGTGCATATATTTTTGGTTGCTAGTAAATCAAGTTGGAATTTAAATTCTGTTTAAATTCGAATTTGATTTGCTTTTGTTTGAGTTTTAGAAAAGTTAAAATAGGCAGAGTTCGTTTTTGCCCCTCCAACTCTTGGCCCGGTCCAAGTGTGCCCCCTCTATTTCTTTTCTTTTCCCCGGCCTGATTCCTTTTCCCGGCCTGCTTCTCCACTTTCGGCCCAGCTTCGGCCCATTCTTTTTCTCCCCCATATCTCTCTCTCTCACCGACACGTGGGACCCACCTGTCGGGTCCGTCTTCCCCGAGCGGGACTCTGTCCCGAGTCCGCTCCGACCGCCGCCGCGGCCGAGTCCGATTCCGCCGCCGCTTCGAGTCCCACCGCCACACGCCTGTCCGAGCCCTCATTCCCGGGCCTATAAAACCGCCGTCTTGTTTCCCCTCCAATCGAAGCCGAGCCCGCAACCCTAGCTGCCCGCATCGCCGCCGCCGAGCTCGAGCCGCCGTCGCCGATCCGCGCCGCCGCCGCCTTCCCTTCGACTTGAGCCACCGTGGGAGGTTGGCAAGGAGGTAAGGAACCCTCCTGTGTAGCCCGCACGTCGTTTCCCCGCTTCAGCCGCGCTAATTTTGCCCGCCGTCGTTAACACAACGCCGCCGTCCGCCGTCGATCGTCGCCGGCCGCCGCCGTCGCTCTCCCGTCGTCAAGAACCCCCGGGGTGAGCTCGCCATCCTCCTCTCTTCGTCCTCGGCCAACTTCCGTAGGGTCTAGTGCACCGTAGCGCGATTTCGAGGATCGCCGGCGAAGCTCCGCCGCGGGAGCGAGCGGCGCCGCCGCGTCCGTCGTCGCCGGCGTTACCCCCTCGGCCCAATCTGTTTTGAGCCATCCGATCGTGATCCAACGGCTCGCGTTAGATTGAGCCCGAGTCAAACCCGCCAAGTACCGGTCAGCCGTGGCGTTTTTGCAAAAGAGCCCTTGGGTTTTCTGGAAATCAACCCGCAGTCCATCCTAGTTCAAAAGTATTTCAATTTAGGTCCTGTTTCTTCTGTTTTAGCCCCTACTCTATGTTCCATATACTCTTTTAAATAATTAATTGGCAAGATCATATCTTTTTAATTGAAACATGGAGAACCACCCAGGAAAACAGTACAACCATGAGTGTCATGTGGCTCTGGCTTTGACTGACTAATTAGGTGCTCTAGTTTGTGGTAGCTTTACTCGAAAGGGGCATGGGGGGTGGCGGTTGACGGGGTATAGCTCGGTCCTCTTGAGCTGTGGGCTTTGGTAAGAGACAGACCTCATTAGGGAGGGTTATGCTTTGCTTCTGAACCGGAAACCTTAGCGGGATATCATTTAATAGAGTGCTTTTGTAAAGGTCTCATAGTGAAACCCAATATTCGGTCCACGTGGTGTGGGAAGGGTACAATGCTTCGGTAATGGGAATCACAGCTTATGGTGAAAGTGTAAGACCTCTGCAGAGTGTAAAACTATTATAACAGCCGTGCTCACGGTTAAGAGCGGCCTGGACCCTTACATGATAATCATACTTGAACATGATCTAAATCATGGTTATATGAATATGTTGGGAATATGACATTCATTAATTTGTGGGTGGTATATACTTTCATTTGCTAGTAAATAATTGCTCAATAAAACTCGACCAACTAAAAGTGCTTACTGCAGTATTGTCAGCCAGCCTTTTTGCCTCAGCCTTGTATGCCATATTACATTTGCTGAGTACGTCATGTGCTCACGCTTGTTGTTTATTTTATATTGCATCGTCTGCACCGGAATGTTGCTCAGATTGGGAGAATTTTGAGGATTTCACTGCTGATTTTGAGGAGTTCTAGGCGAGTCTCCCCCGGTCAACGCCTGTGGAGTTGGAGTCACTTTTGCTTCGTTAGATGAACGTTTATTTAAGTCTTCCGTTATGACATTTGTGTCAACTCTGATATTGTAATAAATGCACTATAATACTCTTTCGTTATGCATGGTTATGGATATTCACTTGTGACGTCTACCATATATGTGTGAACTGATCCTGGCGCACATATGAGATGCACCTGGTTTTGCCTTTAAAACCGGGTGTGACAGAAGTGGTACCAGAGCTATGTTGACTGTAGGACGCAAGCCTAGATAGCAATGGTCATTCTCTAAGGATTATTTTGCTTAACTACTCTTGGTCTATCTATTCTTGGTTTATTTTGCTATTATTCCTGGTCATGGATAATTGTCTCCTCCTTGACTTTTGCTTTCTGTTCTATCCTTTTCACCATCTCACCTGGTTTCGATGTCTTTAGAACTCTTCTAACCCCCTTCTTGCTTAAACCATAGATGGTGTTGACAAGGCAAGGTGCTCGTAGATTGGCTAGCACTCTTTCCTCATTTTCGTCGCATTCGGTGCAAGAAGAGGAACCGGAACCTGAAGAGATGGAAGTGATGGACGAAGAAGTTAACTCAGGAGGGAATGCTCCAGCTGGATCTGAAGGAAGTGAAGGACCCCCCTTCGCTGCCTGACATGTGGGTAGTGACTATTCACCACCACGACGGAGGCAACAATGGGTTCCCGATGATGCTTCGAATGCTCTTCGAGCGTCTGAACTACCTAGTGGAGATAGAATATTGTGGAAGGAGGAGGACACATCCAGATCACCCAGAGGACTGGGATGTCGCTGTATACATCCGGGAGCCTGATTATGAGTATGGAGGAACCAAAGAGGCCGCAGTGCACCATGCTATCGCCATGAGATCAACCTTCGAAGCTGGAATCCAGGATGCAGCAAGACGGGCACTTTCTGTGCTTTGTCATGAGGAGGCTGCTGAAGTACGTCACACTGCTTGGGCATATCTTCCTCGAAGGCAGCAAGGCACTCCAACTGGGGTTGTGCCACAACCGCCAAGCGTAAACTCTACACTCAACGTCTAGGTGGCGTTCACCCAGATGCTCAACGTGCACGCCGATGACACCACAAGAGAGCTACAAGAAGTGCGTGAAGAACTCGCTGCTGAACGAAGGAATAACAAGAGGCTGATAGCTGAACTCAAGGGAGAAGCACTTCCGCCCTTGGATGAAGATGTAGAAGGGTTGATGGGTCATTCACCGCCCCGCTAGAGAGTGTTTGGTGGATTGACCAGTTGCTGCACCCATACCTATTAAGATAGGATACCCTCTCTTTTGATAGTTCAGCACGTTTAGAATCGTTGAAACTCGTGCGTAGTGTGTAATTTTAGTTCGGTTTAAAAGTGTGGTAGAGATGTTTGCTTTTGTGCTAAGTGTGTGATTTGGATCTTTGTAATGATTGAACTTAATTGTGGAGTGATGACCACAATTGAGTAATTAATAAATAAATAAATTTAGTTAGTTTGGGTTTATCTTGGTCTCTGATCTTAGCCCTTAACTATCACTTTATCTATATATTTGTACCCCTCATATAAATCATGCTATGCGACAATCTGTTCTCGCTGCTGCATGATATCCTGGAACTGTCCGAATTGTTTCTGGAGCTTCAGAACTCTGTTTGATATAAATCCAGTTGGGTTGGATTAAGGACTTGATAACCTAGGTTCTGGGAATTTTTCGTGATTTTTGGAGGTTCTGGCAGAGAGATATAATGGTTTTATTGGAGTAACCAGAATCTGTCCCGTCCCGTGGTCCTGACACAGCTGTCTTGTTTATTTTATACCTCGAGCCACAAAATTCCGCTTGAGGTGATTCAAGTTGGGTCAGTTTCAGAATTTTATAGTATACGTTCATACAAAAGATCATGATATTTGGATACTCAGAATGAGAGTTACAACTGTTTAATTAGGATGAACATAATCTGTTTCAGAATTTGATTTTTCCAGTCATTGGCAACTCGTGCTACATTTGTGGAGATCCCAGCCACTTTGCCCACAACTGTCCTAAGAGGAATGCTTAGACCCCACATCGCCAGATTGATAGTGCACCTAGGCAGAATACCCCTCAGCAGCAGAACAAGAATGTGAACCCGACGCCCCAGAGCAACAAGGGCCAGCAGAATTAGATGCGGGGCAAGGTGAACCATGTTGCTGCAGAGTCCGCACAGGAGGCCCAGGATATGGTACTTGGGAATTGATGTCATACTTAGAATGGGATGGTTAGCTGCTTTTGATGCGGTGATTCAGTGTGCCAAGAGGTCCATGTTGTTGACTAGCCCTCAGGGAGAGAAGATTGAATCCGGAGTCACTCAACCCTCAGCTTCAACTTACTCAGTGAATCAGGCCAGCGGTGTTCCTTTGGAGGATATCAGAGTTGTTTGTGAGTTTCCGGATGTCTTCCCTGATGATGTACCAGGTATGCCACCCGACCGAGACATTGAGTTTATTATTGATCTTTTACCTGGTACTGCTCCTATTTCTAAAAGACCCTATAGAATGACTGTTAATGAACTAGAAGAACTTAAGAAACAACTTAAGGAATTGTTGGATAAAGGTTACATTCGTCCTAGTTCTTCACCTTGGGGAGCACCTGTTATTTTTGTGGGTAAAAAGGATGGTACTCTGAGGATGTGTGTGGATTATCGTTCACTAAATGAGGTAACCATCAAGAATAAGTATCCATTGCCCAGAATTGAAGACTTATTTGATCAGTTGAGAGGAGCTAAGGTTTTCTCCAAGATTGAATTAAGATCTGGCTATCATCAATTAAGAATCAGGCACTCCGACATTCCTAAAACAGCATTCACCACCAGGTATGGGTTGTATGAGTATACGGTGATGTCGTTTGGATTGACAAATGCACCTGCCTACTTTATGTACCTAATGAATAAGGTGTTCATGGAGTACTTGGATAAGTTTGTGGTAGTGTTTATTGATGATATTCTGGTTTACTCTAAGAATGAGGAGGAGCATGAGGAGCATTTGAGGTTGGTGTTGCAGACTCTTAGAGAGAACCAGTTGTATGCCAAGTTTAGTAAATGTGAGTTTTGGTTGAATCAAGTGTCGTTTCTTGGTCATATTGTTACTGATGGAGGTATCGCAGTGGATCCAAGTAAAGTCAAGGATGTGTTGGATTGGGAACCTCCTACCACAGTCTCTGAGATCAGAAGTTTTCTGGGATTGGCTGGATATTACAGGAGATTCATTGAAGGCTTTTCTAAAATAGCGAAACCTCTTACTTCGCTATTGGAGAAGGGCAAGGAGTTTGTTTGGTCAGAAGCGTGTCGGGCCAGTTTTGAAGAGTTGAGAAGGAAGTTGACTACAACCTCAGTGCTTGCCACGCCAGATATTCACAAGAACTTTGATATATATTGTGATGCTTCTCGTAGAGGTCTTGGGTGTGTGCTCATGCAGGAAGGCAGAGTTATAGCCTATGCATCCATGCAGTTGAGGAAGCACGAGCTGAACTACCCTACTCATGATCTGGAGCTTGCAGCTGTTGTTCATGCCTGGAAGATCTGGAGGCACTATATTCTAGGTAACAGATGTGAGCTGTATACTGATCACAAAAGCCTGAAGTACATATTTACTCAGAAGGATCTGAATTTGAGGCAGAGAAGATGGTTGGAGTTGATCAATGATTATGATCTGGGGATCAACTGTCATCCTGGCAAGGCTAATTTGGTTGCTGATGCTTTGAGTAGGAAGTCACAAGTAAATGCAATGTTTGGTCGCTAGTTGCCAGCTGAGTTGCTTGCAGAGATGGAAAAGCTGAACTTGGGATTCCTGAATCAGACAGAAGGTGTGACAATGGAGGTTGAGTCTACACTGGTGCAGGAAATTCGGAAGGGTCAACTTACTGATGAGAAGATAAAGGAAATCAAGGAAACCATGTTAGCAGGGAAAGCACCCGACTTCACCGAAGATGATCAAGGTACAGTTTGGTTTAGAAAGAGGATATGTGTACCGGATATCGAGTCTCTCAGGGAGCAGATATTGAAGGAAGCTCATGATTCCGCATATTCTATTCATCCTGGAAGCACCAAGATTTACCAGGATCAGAAGCAAAGGTATTGGTGGTATGGACTAAAAAGGGATGTGGCTGCCTATGTGGCGTTGTGCGATTTTTGTCAGAGAGTTAAGGCTGAACATCAAAGACCAGCCGATTTGCTTCAGCCACTCAAGATACCTGAATGGAAGTGGGAAGAAATCAGTATGGATTTCATTGTGGGGTTACCTCGCACTCGAGGAGGATATGATTCCATATGGGTTATTGTGGACAGATTAACTAAGGTAGCTCACTTTATACCCGTTCACACTACTTATACCAGCGCTAAGTTAGCAGAGTTATAGATGTCCAGAATTGTTTGTCTCCATGGTGTACCTAAAAAGATAGTGTCTGATAGAGGTACTCAGTTTACATCTAGATTCTGGCATAAGTTGCATGAGTCTATGGATACAAAGTTGAATTTCAGTTCTGCATATCATCCTCAGACAGATGGTCAGACAGAGAGGACTAATCAGATTTTGGAGGATATGTTGAGAGCTTGTGTTTTGAAGCATGGAGGCAGTTGGGACAAGAGTCTTCCATATGCAGAGTTCTCATATAACAACAGTTATCAGGCAAGTCTAAAGATGGCCCCATTCAAAGCACTTTATGGTAGAAAGTGCAGGACACCGTTGTATTGGAGTGAAACTGGCGAAAGTCAGTTGTTTGGTCCAGAGATACTGCAGGAAGCAGAAAGACAGGTTCAGATTATCAGAGAGAATTTGAGAACGGCTCAATCCAGGCAGAAGAGCTATGCAGATACAAGAAGGAGAGAGCTAACCTTTGAGGTGGGTGATTATGTGTATCGGAAAGTATCCCCTATTCGAGGCTTGAGAAGGTTTAAGGTGAAAGGTAAATTATCTCCTCGTTTCATTGGACCTTTCAAGATTGTTGATAGAAAAGGTGAGGTTGCTTATCAACTGGAGTTGCCACCCAGACTGTCAGATGTGCATGATGTGTTCCATATCTCTCAGTTGAAAAAGTGTCTTCGAGTTCCTGAGGAAGAATTGTCTATGGATGAGTTGGATGTGCAGGAGGATTTGACTTATAAGGAATAACCAGCTAAGATTTTGGAAACTGCTGAAAGAGTTACTAGGAGTAAAGTGATTAAGATGTGTAAAGTTCAGTGGAGTCATCATGCGGAAAGTGAGGCAACTTGGGAAAGAGAGGATGAGTTGATGGCAGAGTTTCCTCAGATTTTCTCTAATCCATCCGAATCTCGAGGACGAGATTCTCTTTAAGGGGGTAGGTTTGTAACACCCTAAAATTCATCACAATTAAATTGTAGCAACCCTTTGAATTTTTCTAGGATTTATTAAGGCTTAAATAAATTTTCTAGGATTTAATTGGAATTTCTAGCCTTTTATCAATTTAAATATCACATTAAATAATTATTTTAGTCAAAATAAGTTTTTGTTGCATTCATGCTGGTGCATATATTTTTGGTTGCTAGTAAATCAAGTTGGAATTTAAATTCTGTTTAAATTCGAATTTGATTTGCTTTTGTTTGAGTTTTAGAAAAGTTAAAATAGGCATAGTTCGTTTTTGCCCCTCCAACTATTGGCCCGGTCCAAGTGTGCCCCCTCTATTTCTTTTCTTTTCCCCGGCCCGATTCCTTTTCCCGGCCTGCTTCTCCACTTTCGGCCCATTCTTTTTCTCCCCCATATATCTCTCTCTCTCACCGACAGGTAGGACCCACCTGTCGGGTCCGTCTTCCCCGAGCGGGACTCTGTCCCGAGTTCGCTCCGACCGCCGCCGCGGCCGAGTCCGATTCCGCCGCCGCTTCGAGTCCCGCCGCCGCACGCCTGTCCGAGCCCTCATTCCCGGGCCTATAAAACCGCCGTCTTGTTTCCCCTCCAATCGAAGCCGAGCCCGCAACCCTAGCTGCCCGCATCGCTGCCACCGAGCTCGAGCTGCCGTCGCCGATCCGCGCTGCCGCCGCCTTCCCTTCGACTTGAGCCACCGTGGGAGGTTCGCAAGGAGGTAAGGAACCCTCTTGTGTCGCTCGCGCGTCGTTTCCCCGCTTCGGCCGCGCTAATTTTGCCCGTCGTCGTTAACACAGCGCCGCCGTCCGCCGTCAATCGTCGCCGGCCGCCGCCGTCGCTCTCCCGTCGTCAAGAACCCCTGGGGTGAGCTCGCCATCCTCCCCTCTTCCTCCTCGGCCAACTTCCGTAGGGTCTAGTGCAACGTAGCGCGATTTCGAGGATCGCCGGCGAAGCTCCGCCGTGGGAGCGAGCGGCGCCGCCGCGTCCGTCGTCGCCGGCGTTACCCCCTCGGCCCGATCTGTTTTGAGCCGTCCGATCGTGATCCAACGGCTCGCGTTATATCGAGCCCGAGTCAAACCCGCCGAGTGCTGGTCAGACGTGGCGTTTTTGCAAAAGAGCCCTTGAGTTTTCTGAAAATTAACCCGCAGTCCATCCTAGTTCAAAAGTATTTCAATTTAGGTCCTGTTTCTTCTGTTTTAGCCCCTGCAAGTTTTAAAATTATGCCCGAGGTCCAAGTTTTGTCTTTTTACATGAAAAACCTCGTAGTTTAATACAAAATTATGTTTTAGCCCTCGGATTTTCGCAGTTAAGCCCCTGGAACTTTTAAAACTTTGCCAGCAAGTCCCTGAACCTTAGAAAAGCCATACCTTTCTCGTTTTAACTCCGATTTTAGTGATTCTTGCGCTCACGCGTTCGTTGTAACGCGTAGATTAGTTTTGTGCTGTTGATTTCTTCTGTTGGAATTGTTTGGTGTACTGTTTCTTATTTGTTGTATTGTTTCCTTGCATGTGAATGTGTGATGCGATTAGGAAACGACCAGTTTGAGGATTTCTCTGAAGAACCAACTGTTGGAGAAGGATTTGAGCAGCAACAGAGTTGGGAAGAAGGCAAGTGTATTATGTCATGCAAATGTCCTAATAATTATTAATTTCACCACCCATGCATGTGTCTTAATTTGATGGGTTCCTATTTAAGGATTTGCCTAGCCACTATATTTTCCTGTCCCTGAAACTGGGTTACTTAATTAATTTTGATGGTAGATAATGCTTAGCTTGCTCAACTGGGATTGGTTCAATGAACCCCTACTCTATGTTCCATATACTCTTTTAAATAATTAATTGGCAAGATCATATCTTTTTAATTGGAACATGGAGAACCACCCAGGAAAACAATACAACCATGAGTGCCATGTGGCTCTGGCTTTGACTGACTAATTAGGTGCTCTAGTTTATGGTAGCTTTACTCGAAAGGGGCATGGGGGGTGGCGGTTGACGGGGTATAGCTCGGTCCTCTTGAGCTGTGGGCTTTGGTAAGAGACAGACCTCATTAGGGAGGGTTATGCTTTGCTTCTGAACCGGAAACCTTAGCGGGCTATCATTTATTAGAGTGCTTTTGTAAAGGTCTCATAGTGAAACCCAATATTCGGTCCACGTGGTGTGGGAAGGGTACAATGCTTCGGCAATGGGAATCACGACTTATGGTGAAAGTGTACAACCTCTGCAGAGTGTAAAACTGTTATAACAGCCGTGCTCACGGTTAAGAGCGGCCTGGACCCTTACATGATAATCATACTTGAACATGATCTAAATCGTGGTTATATGAATACGTTGGGAATATGACATTCATTAATTTGTGGGTGGTATATACTTTCATTTGCTAGTAAATAATTGCTCAATAAAACTTGACCAACTAAAAGTGCTTACTGCAGTATTGTCAGCCAGCCTTTTTGCCTCAGCGTTGTATGCCATATTACATTTGTTGAGTACGTCATGTGCTCACGCTTGTTGTTTATTTTATATTGCATCGTCTGCATCGGAATGCTGCTCAGATTGGGAGCATTTTGAGAATTTCACTGCTGATTTTGAGGAGTTCTAGGCGAGTCTCCCCCAGTCAACGCCTGTGGAGTTGGAGTCACTTTTGCTTCGTTAGATGAACGTTTATTTAAGTCTTCTGCTATGACATTCGTGTCAACTCTGATATTGTAATAAATGAACTATAATACTCTTTCGTTATGCATGGTTATGGATATTCACTTGTGACGTCTACCATATGTGTGTGAACTGATCCTGGCGCACATATGAGATGCACCTGGTTTTGCCTTTAAAACCGGGTGTGACAGCTATACTTATAGTTTACACTCTGCAGTTGTCGCACTCCTGGAACCATCCGGGCTGTTCAGTTAGAAAAGGAAAAAGGAAATGAATTCGCGGGCTGGAATTGGGTCGGAAGCAGCAGGCCGGCCCAACAAGGATGGCCTTTCGGCCCAAGAGGGTGAGATGGTTCGGCTGGGAAACGTGGACGCGGTCTACCATAGACCGTGTGGTCGGTCCTCGAAGGCCGGGTTCATGGGATCAGTTGTGGCCGCATCAGGATCTTCCGTGGCTGGTTGTGTGGCGTGTTGGTGTGGTCCCATGTGTGGCTTGGGCTCCCCCCTGCGCGCACGGCGGCAGAGCGACGGCGGCGCGCCTGGGACGCGGCGGCACAACGACTTGGGCTCGACGAATATTGGTCCGAGGCCGGGTTTTGGCTTGGCTTGACCACACACGCATGCGGTGCCCTGGTAACCCAGGTCCGCAGCGGTGACACGGCCAGGTTGGCGCCCGCCCTTGCCACGGCGTTCACGACGGCGACTGGAACAACAGAAGGGCCATGGAAACGGCGTCGTCAGCGGAAAACATAGCAGGATGGTGACCGGCTCCTTCACGCGAACGAAGAAGGGCAGCTTAGCGCTCGCACTCGCTCGGAATGCTTGAGGCTTCCCCGTGCCATGGCCATGGCGTGCACGCACGGGCCGAGCCTCCTCGGCGCGCGACAACGGCATGGTGGCCGGGGTCAGAAACAAGGCGACGGCGGGCTGCGGGGTCCTACGCGGCGGTACCTGCAACGCGGCACGAAGGCACGCACACACAGAGCTAGGCTTGCAATGGCAACAACCGAGACGCAACGATGACAGCAGCACGACGACCGGGACAAAGGAGGGAGAAGGGGGAAAAATGGCGTCAACGCTCACCGAGGGGCTGTAGGCGATCGCTGCAGGCCGTGTGGTCTCGCGGTGCTCGGTGATGCTTGCGCGCCCCAGATCGTCCTCGGCTGGGCCTTCTCCGGCGCTCTCCACGAACGGCGGCGGCCGCAGCTTCGACTCGTCGGCGGGGCGGCTCTCCGTCTTGTCTTGGTTTCGCCTCGACCCTTCTCCACCTTCTCCGACACCCTCTTCGCCTCCCACGTTCGTCTCCCTCACGGTAGACTAGCTAGGACACCCCAACGGGGCGGCGGCGGCTTGGAAGGGAAGGAGCATCTCGGGTAATGGTTTTAAAGGGCAAGGCCCTAGGGTTTGGGACATGAGCGGCTAGATACCCTTGGCGTCCGCGTCTGTGCACATGGCGCGCATCGGACGGGCCGCCAAGGTCACGACGGGATTGGCCCGGCGGCTTGCCCTGCTTTTCGCCGCGCAAGAGGAAGAAAGCAGGGGAAGAAGACGCACAATGAAGGTGGGACCCGCCGGTCGGTGACAGAAAAGAAAGGAGGGGGGCGCGGTGTTGGCTTGGGCCGGAGATGGGTCGTTTGTGCGGCCGGGCTGCGGCTTTGGAAAGAAAACGGAGAAGGGCTGGGCTTGACTTGAGTTGCAGAATTCGGCCCAGGAGGGTTTAGGGGTGTTAGCAATTAGTTGTTAGTTGATTTGAATTCAAATTTAAGATTTGAATTCAAATCCAAACAAAGACCACAAAACCAAATAAAAACCAAATCACCCCTATTTGATCCTTAACGCTTCAAGTAATTTTTAATTCAATTTAAATTTGCCTAGGAACAAAGGGAGCAATTAGAAGACACTCTTATATGTTTGTTCGCACGCACATCATTTGCACCAATTTTTTTGAAATTCGGGATTTTTCATTCAACAATCCCTACGTAAATTTTCGGGATGTTACAAGACACGTGTATTTTTATCAATAACTGAGCTCTCGCCGGTCTACTTTAAATTTTCATCCATTTCCTAGCACGGGTGATCTGGTGACCCGTTCCTGGAAATTGATTTCCAGGTACGGGTCATCCCGTGGTCCGCGTTTACAAATGGGGTCTATAGGTTCGGGTCGCCGCATGGCCCATCTCTAAAAATGGATTTCCAGACGCGGATGTTCGCTACAGTACGCAACCTCTATTAGTAGCTGCGGACGGCATTTTGTTCCGCCCCCGAAAAGAAAAAGCTCCGCTCTTATAAACCTTTTTCGTGGTAGTGTACTCTGATAATACTGTTGATAGAGTGCGAGTCGGTGATAGGCGGTGGTGAAGAATCTTACTCATTTTGATTTGTTTCTTCCCGAATCCACGCCAGCTGGTGACCTCCACGACAGAGCCCCTTGAGCAACATCACCGACTTATTTGGTGATTAATTATATCGGTAATCATAGCCGTTACTCACAAAGGCTGATTTTACTATTAATATAGGACCATACTATCTGCTGTTAGTATTGTATTGACACTATAAATCGATGATAGTAGTACAATATACCTTAGCCATGGTACTTTTGGCACTGATTTAATCGGTGATCACCAACTTATTCGGTGAAGTATTTTGCATTATCTTGTTGCGGGTCTTCTTTAGACTATTTTTCCTTAATGTCATCTGTGATTATTTGGAGCGCTTAGCAATATTGCGTATTTTGCTACCATTTTGATGCTATAGAATATTTCTAAGTCATTTCTTTGTAGTTTTTGAATAGTTTTGTAACCATTTTTTTGGACCTACAAAACCTACAAATATTTATTTTGACAAACTTCTTAGTCCAATAATCATATTCCCACTCAATTAACAAAATCACAATCAGTGGCCTACGACCAATTTATTGCAAGAGAAATGTTAGAGAATTTAGGATTAACACCCTAGGCCCCGGTTCTTTTGACAAGAATATTTTAGGTCCTGTTCACTCTCTCTACGTTTGGTTGGTGGGGCAGAACGGGACGGGTTGGGTCGATCCTATGTTTTACAGTGTTTGGTTGGAGAAACATGGGACATAGTCATCCCTCCCAAGGAAATATACCCTCAGGATCTGGGATGGGTTGTCCAACCCAAATGGACGGATCCTTTGTCCCCAGGAGACGTTGTGAGAACACTGTCTCCCCACGTGCTGCCCCTGCGATAGCACGAGCCATGGCTATGCTCAGCGGCCCACGACGAAGGGAGTGGGTGGTGCATGGGCGCAGCGCGGCGGCCCATCGGCGCCACGCGGAAGGCGCGCTGGCCCCATGCAGACGAGCGGGCGGGCGTCAGAGGCGCGGGACGGGCCACAATGCGCTGGACGAGGGATGGTGGCAGCTGCGGAAAGGAGCGGGAGCTCGAACTCGAGAGTGAAGCGTTGTGGATCTCGGGGGATGCGAGAGCCGTCCGGCGACGGAGACGCGCGGTATCCCAGGCGGTGGAGGGCACACGAGCCCAGACCTGCGACGGAGGGGCGCGGGAGCTGGGCTGGTTGAGGAGGGGCATGAGAGCCCACCCGATGAAGGAGGCGTGCAAGAGCATGGCCAGTGGGGTCGAAAAGGTGGGACCACGATCGGTCGCCCCGGGTGGATGGGCGGCTCTCTGCCGCGGGTCCATGGCGGGGCGGCGCAACTAAGCGTGTGTTTGGTGTGGGGACGAGATGGGACGGGACGGTCCTGTTCCCATTTTTTGGGATGGGACGATCACGTTTCACGTTTGGTTGAGAGGGATGGATTCATCCCAGTTTTTTGTTTGGTACGAAGGATTGAGAGTATGGGATGGATGACGTTTTTAACGCCGTTAGACGCAATATTCAGTGGACCCCATATGTCATGTATACGGCCCACATGTCATCCCCACTGCAAATCCATTTTTTTATTTTTCTACTCCTTATCTTCTTCTCCAACGGATCGAGCCAGGCACAGAGCTTGGCCGCGCGCGGCCTCGCGCCCGGCCGCGGAGCTCCGACCCGCCGGCCCCATGCCCGCCCAGCCGCGGAGCTCGGCCAACTCGCCCACCCGCGCCGCCCTCGCCCGCGGCGTCGCTCTGGCCTCCTCCGCGGTCTGCGCCGCTCCGCCCCGGCCTCCTCTGCGCCGCCCTCGCCCACAGCTCCGCCCCGGCCTCATCCGCGCTGCCCTCGCCCGCGGCGCTGCCCGACCTCGTCGCCGCCGACGCCCACGGCGCCGCCTGGCCTCATCCGCGCCGCCCTCGCCCGCGGCTCCACCCCGGCCTCCTCGCCATTGTCGCCTGCGACCCACGACGCCGCCCTCGACCGCAGCTCCGCCCCGGCCTCCTCCGCGTCTTACTCGCCCGCGGCGCCGTCCCTGCTTCGGCTCGCATATCAAGAAGATGGAGGGCAAGACGGAGCAAAATGGGATGCCCCCGTCCGCTTGATTTCGACGGACGGGGTCGTCCCGCATCTGAGAGGTATATTCCTCTAGTGGGATGACTCTATCCCACATGTCTCAGAACCAAACATTATCAGAAACGGGATCAACCCATTCCATCCCACATACCAAACACATGCTAACTATCGTGCCTGGAGACCACGCCACGCCCGCGCAACTGCCTGCTTTTGGTTTGTCTTTTTTTTTCGGCCCATCTCATCGGTAAGGCCCATCTTTCACGTCTTTTTGTTTCCTTTCCATTGGTTCTGTTTGCTTGTTCGTCCTCCTATGGCGGCTTGTTCGCGTTTCTCTGGCACCGGTGCGGTGGCTGCGCGCTGTTGATACTGAATGCTACCAAATGTTCAGCTTCTATTTCGTTTTCTTTTGCTTCTACACTCATTTTCGTTCTCCTTATTTTTTTATTTTCTTCTCTTTTTGTTTTATTTTCCTTTCTCTGTTCTTTTGCTTATTTATTGCTTTACTTTGCTTCTTTATAACATATATATTTTTAGTACACAATTCTAATAATAAAAGTTGTTGTTTATTTTTATGTTTTATATTATTTTGATAGAGAAATTATATGGACTTGTTTGATCATGTTGTAAACTTATGTATTCACTTTGTAAACTAATATGGTCGTGATACAGACTTATTTGATCACTATATTAAATAATTTATTCGTGATGTAGACTTATTTATTCGCTATGTTAAATAATTTATTCGCAATGAGGAATATATTTGTTCTCTTAGTAAAATTATTTGTTCACATGTGTAACCATTTTATCCATTTTGTAGACTAATTTATTCATAATGTTAAACTATTGTTGACTTTGTAAACTAAATTGTTCACGATGCAGACTTATTTGTTTGCTATATTAAATGATTTGTTCGTGACGTTGTTATGTAAAATAATTTTGTTTGCGATGTGTAATACATTTGTTCGCACTATACTATATTTTGTGCGTGATGTGGAATACATTTGTTCGCACTATACTATAATTTGATGGTCATATTTAGGTTTTTGTTCGCAGAAAATAAATATTTGTTCGATATTGTTTAGGTATTTGTTCGCAATAGCCAAAAATGTTCTAGCTTAATAAAAAATATTCACAAAAGAAATATCATCTAAATATAGTCAAGTAACATCTTGTTTTGAAGATTTTATCACAATACATATTTTATTTGGATGCTTGGTTTAAGATCAATATCGTCTTTTTTTTATCAAACTTTCTTTGCATGCAAGTGATGTCATCTACGTGGACCGATGCGCCCGCTGTTTCGGGTTTGTCTCGTGCTGCTCCACTCTTAACGCGACATGTAGTAACAATGTGTCGCTCCAATTGCTGAACGACAAAACAACCAACAGCAGCCCAATAGAAAAATCAGAGGCGTGTTCGCTTCTTCGGACGATAGGTGTCTCCGCATCACCGCCGTGATGGCTAGACGCGCCTATGGCGGGGGGCATGCCTGAGATCGATAGCCGGGAGGCGTGGGGCCATGGCCGGGCGGCCACGGCGATCTGCTCCACAAGCAAGGTGGGCAGCAGCCACGCAACACCGGCGGCTTTGAGGCCACGAACCACCGTGGCCGGCTACTATGCTTGGACTAATTGATGGGCGGGATCACCCCATGACTAACTGGAGACTAACAACGTTCGCACCATCCGCCTGTGTTTCTTTGGGGTGGAAATATTTTTCCACCTCCTTTAACCAATAATTAAGGGTATTAAATAAAGTCAGTTTACAAAACTACATTCACGACATTGAACTATTTCGCGAGACCTATCTAACGAGGCCTTTGACCGCACGATTATAGGTTGGTTACTGTAGCAAAACACGAATTAATTAGGCTCATTAGATTCGTCGCGTAAAGTTACACTCATCCCTAAAAAAGTTTTGCAAATAAACTTCATTTAGTATTTCATGCCTGCAAGATTCTCTTTGTAATTTTTTTTGCGGGTAGGAAAGAAACACGGACCATCCTTCCAACCAAACAACGAGGTGGGACCATTCATCCCACCAACAAAACACCTAATAGAATTATCTCATTCAGAAAACAAGCGATGAGAGCACTGGAGGTGCGGAGAACGGTGGTGGATCTGTCCGTGCGAGGGAAGCCACTAACGTGTGAGAAAGAAGGAAAAAATGGAAGGGGTTAGATTAAGACTTACGAATGTGAATGAAAATCATACTAGCACACACTGGATTAAGAGAAATTAAAGCTCGTCCCAGATTTGGATTGAAATACAAATTTTACTTGGATACTAACAACTCCCAAGACCCAAAAGATAAAGGAGGGCATTCCCAGT
This sequence comes from Echinochloa phyllopogon, assembly GCA_033239725.1. Lineage (NCBI taxonomy): Eukaryota > Viridiplantae > Streptophyta > Magnoliopsida > Poales > Poaceae > Echinochloa > Echinochloa phyllopogon. The sequence goes on from BTCW01000017.1 coordinate 12,934,293, forward strand.
ACTTCAGTACAAAGCTTAATTACTTATTATGGTCTCATTATAATTAACACGCCGACATAATCTGGAGTACGTAGTTCCGATTCCGAGTTCTCCAGTAACTTGTCGATCACTTCCCGGTGCCGGAGTGGCATCTTCTTTGCTTGCTTGCATACACCGCGGCCTGCGTGCATACAAATTCAATTAAATAAATTAAACGTTGAACAATCTTATTATCCAATAAAAAACAAATACTTACAGCACATAAAATCTTGCTTAGATAACACACGCATATATACCAGGTAAATGTCGCGGTGCATTGCTCGGTGAATGGCCTCCAGCGATGCCTCCAGGAACACGGCGGCAAGGTGCTCATCCTCTCCATCCGCCGCCGCCGCCGCCAACGGCCGCAACATCAGATGCTTCACATCGCGCTTTACCTTGGACCAGAGCTCCAGCCGCCGGTCGATCATCTGCATGTGGACGCAGTCGGCACAGCCCACGGTGGTGTGCTCGACGTTCGCCGTCGCCGCCGCCGCCGTTTGGGCTTGCAGCGGCAGCCTCTGCGCCTCCTCCAGCATGAGCCGCATCGCCGGCGTCAGGAACTCGGCGACCGCCTTCTCCGGCGAGCCCAAGCTGGTGGCCCGCTGCATCTGGTGGCTCGACACCCACGCGTAGACGTAGGCCACCGCCCCTGCCTCGAGGCTGCTCACCATGGCCTCCATTTCCTTCTCGAGGCCGCTCAGGTCGAGGCCGCCCCAGAACTGGTGGCATGCCCTGAACTCCTCCCACTTGAGTTGCAGCAGCTCTCCAGCACGCGCTCTGTCCTTGATCATCAGCTTGCCGCCATGGATGAGGCCGGACACGACCTCCAGCAGCTCGAACCGGACGATGTGCTGCAGCACCACGGGGGAAGGGAGAAGGGCTTGCCGCCGCCGCCTACTACCGCCTAGCTCCGGCGACCTCTGGATGAACACCCCGTGCCCTTCGACGGTGATCGCCGGCGCGCCGAGGTGGTACTGGTTGCTGTGGATGTACGAGTAGCCGACGGCGAGCAGGTGCTGCTTGTTGGACTCGGAGCGGTGGTGCTGCTTGTCGCAGACGGAGAGGCCGCAGCCGCACTCCACTGACGACGGCGGCGGCGGCGCAGCTGGCACGTTGAGGTGGACCACGAAATTCTTCGCCTCGCCGGCGTAGAGGACGCCGACGGCGACCTCGCATGCGGCGCCGCCGCAGCCGACGAAGCTGTCGTGGCCACCGGAGTCGACGCGGTCTATGCGCACGCCGCTCAGCTCTGGGGCCTTGAGGACGACGCGCGTGTCGACGGCGGCGACGGTGGTGAGCCCGCCGAGGCACACGGCGAGGGCGCCGGGGATCTTGCCGAGGTTGCCGTCGTCGACGAAGGAATAGGTGCCGTGAGACTCTTGAGCCAAGTAGAGCAGGACCTCGGGACCGTGCGCCGTGCCCAGGCCCAAGGTGTGCACGGGGTACCTGCTCAGAGCGTCTCGGATGGTCTCGTGGCGTAGCTCTCTCCGTGAGGACGACGATGAATCCAAGGCGGCTCCGGCCATCTCCTAGTCGCCCATCCAGGATCTGCAGTTGGATTATTCGATCGAGGATGTAAAAAACTTTGACTTAATCGATCTGCAGTACGAGTGACAGACACATATGACAAACCTTCACCGCCTCCTCCAAGGCCGGCATGAGCGCGCTGCCGCCACGGGCCTCAAGCTGGTCCACAACTCTCATGGCGTTTCTCCGGCCATCGCCGGACATGTACTGTAGGCCGCAGCTAAGCTCCTTGACGGGTCGGTCGTTAAACGCCACGACGGAGACTCGATCTCCGTCGCCAAGCTTCGCGACCATGAACTTGGCCGCCGCCTTCATCACGTCCAACCTGGACAGCCTCTTCTCCGGCGCCGACGACGCTGCAGCCGGGTCGTTCATCCTGCCGCTGACGTCCAGCACGGCGACGACGTCGATGGGGGCGCGCGCCTCTGGATGGCCCGCCTCGACGCGCAGGAGCACCTGGAAGTCCTTCGTGGCCTGGCCCCATGGGATCTCAGGGAAGATCGGGGTGGTGCTCACTTTGACCGTCTCCTCCGCCGCAGCGGAAGCCATCGTCTGCACAGTGCACACGTGATCGAATCGTTTAAACTCGCATCAATTAGCTGCTAAATCATTTCATCAGCAGCAAGATTAGGAGTGCCCACGTGATCGTACAGATTTTAGCAGCTGTGCGAGTAGGAGTGCGGAGAAGAAGCATGTGAGAAATGGAGGCAGCAGGATCATGCCTCTGGTGATCTCCATCGTCTCTGTCAGCAAACTGTGTTGGATGGAAGGTAAGCTTGATCCCTCCAAGGCTTCATATATAGACGTGCTGGTAATCTGGTACGAAACACTTGCTCCCATGAAGACTTCGGATTTCAGATTTCGAAATTCAATTATTTAATAGAAATTATTTCACACCATTCAGTGACAAGTAACGATTCCGGGTCACGTATTTGAGTTGTTGGTAACAGAATTATGAATACTAGGTGATTCCCCACGCGTTGCTGCGGGACATGAGAGAGCTTTTGCAACAAATTTATCATTAAAATAAAATAGTGATTATAAGTGTACATATTATCATACAAAACAACATTATAAAAATAATTTGTAAAGACCTACTGATGTGTACATATGATCTGTTTGACTAAATGCATCGATGCTATTAGCCGAAGAAAATTGGTACAAGACTTTAATTGATGGCCCTAGTGGATAATGATGTGTACGACTTGCATGTTGAGAGAAGTCTTTTAGTGGGGATGATCTGCCCTAGTGGATGATGATGTGGACACCTTACATGTTGAAAGAATTGTTTTACTGGTGATGATCTATATAGGTTGTATAGATATGCAGATAAAATGACAATCTTACCATCAAATAATTTTTTTAAGAGAGGCAGGCACTACTGGAAACACGTCCTTTGTCGTGTGTCCAATAGTTTGTCGGGTGCAATCTATTGGGCACAAGGCAAATAGCTTCTTTGTCGTGTGCCACAAGCAGAACACACAACAAAGATAAAACACACGACAAAGATAAAACATACGGTAAATAGACTACTTGCACTGTGCCTTGCCCACGACACATGGCAAATAGACTATTTCCCGTGTGCCTTACCAACAGCACATGACAAAATCAACGGGACGTTAACTCCCCCCAAGCCGTCCCTTAGAGTTCGGTTGTAAAAAAAATGTAGTTTGCCGTGTGCCTATGTTCTAGGCACATGACAAATTTTGTCAAAAAGGCACCGTTTCCTTATAAAATTTATGTGAAAAAAAATCTGGTAGTGAGGTTAATATCGTAATTAAATAAAGAAAGGAAAAGCTTGGAAAATATAAGGTAAATCTCCCTAGAAGGAACAAGTATTTCCAGGATTGTGGAAGAGGTCAAAATTACAAGTTTTCGAATGAATTTGAGGGAATACAGAGTTAGCTACACAATATTTCAATAAAAGGTTTTCATCTCTATTTGAGAGTAGAATTTACTACATTTCTTTAGATAGGCCTTTATTAGTATATCAATAAATCTACTCCCTCTATTCTAAATTATTGTAGATGGTTTGGTTTTGAAGATATATAATAATTTTTTATATGTACAAAATTGTATATATATATTTAATGCATCATAAAAACATATACTTAGAAAAGTCTCATGATAAAAAATTCAGGACAGAGGGAGTATGATTGCACATACGTGCCACAGGAGACGATGCAGATGTCAGTGTGTAACTAATACGACTGATGCAGATGCTCCCTCTGTGGCACGTGGAGTGTGTAACTAATACTCGAATGATCCAATCAGTTGTTTTTGACGTGCCACAGACGGAGTATGATTGAACATATGTGCCACAGGAGACGATGCAGATGTCAGTGTGGCGCCGATGCGACGCTCTTTCCATTCATGCACGTCAATAACTCTTCTCGTACAGCAGTGACGTCATCGATGTTATGTAAGAAGGGTGACATAAGCTCACTTCACACGAAGTTCGCTACTGTTTATCAGTTATTGTGAGTTGTTGCTTGTACTACGAGCATTATTGGTAATAGTGCCCGTCCGAGTGATATATACAAACCTATAATAATTTCTTATGACGCGGTTGTCTGTATCCCCGTTAGGTCAAGAGTTCTCAGAGCTCATTATCGGAAAGCTCTATCAACAATACTAAAGAAATTATCATCAGCCCTCCTTGTATATCTCGACGCTCTCAAGATCCAGTGCTAATACAACATTAGTTAAGTGTAAAAATTCGGGTGCTCTCGAAGACCACTAACCGATGCTAAAGGTGGGTCCTTATTAAGGAATATGCGTGTTTTACTGGGATTCGAACTCAGGACCTCCCACAGCTTGCGCATATCCTCTTTATCATCTCACATAAGCAACCCATGTGACTAGATAAAAGATGATTTTCTTTTGAAGTAGCATGTGACGCCCCTTTAGCACTGGGTTATTATTACCAACCGTGCTAAAAGGTCTTTAGCACCGGGTCGCAACACACGACCCGGTGCTAAAGGGTGACCCTTAGCACGGGTTGGTGTTACAACCCGGTGCTAAAGGTTCGGGAGAATTAGCACCGGTTTGTGTTACGACCTGATGCTAAAGACCTCGCACCTACCCCACGCGCAACTTGCCGGGCTCCTAGTAGTTGGACCCGATCCTAATGCACCTTTAGCACTGGATGTTTAGGGTATTGTGGCATATGTGCCGGACCGATGATGATTTTCTCTAGTAGTGCACCCTTTAGCACCGGTTGATGTTATGACTCGGTGATAAATGAAGGATGTGTCACATGCTACCGTAAAACGAAAGCATCTTCTACTCAGTGGCATGTGTTGCGTAGGTGAGATGGAATAGAGCGTACACGGTGAGCTACGAGGTCTTGACTTCGAATCCTTGCAGCAACATATATTTTTTTAGCCAGTGGGTACCTTTAGCACCGGTTATTTGACCTAGTGCTAAAGGGTAGAACCGTAGCACCGGATGGAAATCCAGTGCTAAAGGGCCTACCCAAGCGGTGTGCTAATGGCCATTTTTCTACGGGTGCAAATAATTTTTTAATAAAAATGATTCTGTCAAACAAGGCTAGGAGAAAAATATTAGCTTCTTCTGAATTTATAAAGTGATTCTCCAACTTGATTTTAAGATTTTATATTATAAATAAAACATAATTACTCTCAAATAAACAATAATTCCTAGAAAATCAGCTTCGATAGAAAATCAGAATCAGATAAAGTTCTACCAAAGATTTTTTCAAAAATGCCTCAATTTTCTAGGTCTTTTCTGTTCTCATGCTGTGCTGTTACTTCAATCCTAATGTAATAGTATTTTCTACGTCCTTTTTAAGTTACAGCGCTGGCCTCAGAACATATCCTTTAGAGCATCACCAAGAGCTCATGTATCCATAACTAGCTAAAATTATAATTTAACTATTATGTAAAATGAAATAGCTAGCAAAAAGAGGATGAAATCCAACAGCTTCTCTAGATCCAACAACGAGCACGTCTTTCTTCTTCATCTACCTCGGTCAAAATCAGCCTGCTGCAGTTTGACCAACCGAATCCTCGCCACCGGCGAGGGAGAAGAGGCTGGCAAGCATCGTCGGGATGACCAGGAGCACGGGCACGAGGGATCCTGCACAGCTCCTGGCGCCCCTCGCGGTACTTGGCGAGGAGGCCGAGCACCTCGACGGCGCGAGCAGAGCCGACGCCGGCGAAGTCGGCGAGGGCAGGCGCCGCGCCCTCGCGCACCGCGCGTCGGCAATTCTCCGGCACATTGCAGAGCTCGTAGAGAGCCGTGGCCACCTCCCGGCGCTCCCGCTGCCCGCTGCGGCGGAGGAGCCCCACCAGCTCCGGGATGAGCGTCGTGGCTCCGAGTGCGGCGGCGGCGGTGCCGCAGCGTATCGCAGAGGAGAGCGCGTCCACAGCGCCGTCCGCGACGAGCCCCACGCGCGTGTCGTGGAGGGACCGCCTGGGCCGCCGCCTTGTTCCCGTCCGCCGCGTGCCGCAGCAGCACCGCCACATTGCCGGACTCAAGCACCTCCCTGCGCCCGACGGCGCCGGACTTGGCCAACCTCAGCAGGAACTGTGCAGGCGCCCAGGAACCGTGCAAAAAACGAGTCAACACAATATTCTTGCCTCCCCTACGCAGGAACCTCAGCAGGAACCGTGCACGCCGGCGCTGATTCTTGCCTCCCCTACGCAGCGTGAGGTTGGGGATGAGCGGCGGGGAGGGCTGCAGCAGGAGTCTTGCCTCCCCGACGCAGCGGGAGGTTGGGGATGAGCGGCAGGGAGGGCGGCAGTAGGAGGTTGGGGGCGATTGCGATGCGGATAGCGCGGCTGCCGCGGTCGGGAAAAGAAGCCAGCGGAGACCGCTGGATACCGAGCTGGTAAAAATAGAGAGCGTGATAGCCTATCTGTTGGATTGCGTTTTTTTTTGGTTCGTTTTGTTTTTTTTGACTAGCATGAATAATATAGAAGAGCTGTTGGAGTTGCTTAGGCGAGGACAATAACATTTATCAATTGCTCTTGGCTGTGTTTAGTTCCACATCACATCACCAAAATTCTCAAAATTATCTCTCCAAACTTCACTATCCACCTATCACATCAAATCTCTCTCATCGTGCATAGAACACTAAACGTGAGTAAATTAAAAAAACTAATTATATGGTTTTGATGTACACGACGAGACGAATCTTTTGAGCCTAGTTAGGTCATGGTAGGACAATGTTTACCACGAACAAACGAAAAATTCTACAGTGTCTAATGTGACATTTTCATCCAACTTTCTCTTCACTTTATGCAACTAAACACAACCCTTGTTTGGAGTTTGTTGCGCCGATGCTGCTTAACCGCAATAGTAGGACAATCATCACAACCAGGGTCAGAACTAGGATTCACACATAGAAGGGGGCCAAGCTGTAAAGAACCAACATTAATTTAATTCCAAATATAATATGCTTTAATTTTTTTTAAGAGAGGCAGGCACTACTGGAAACACGTCCTTTGTCGCGTGTCCAATAGTTTGTCGGGTGTAATCTATTGGGCACAAGGCAAAGAGTTTCTTTGTCGTGTGCCACAAGCAGAACACACAACAAAGATAAAACACACGACAAAGATAAAACATACGGTAAATAGACTACTTGCACTGTGCCTTGCCCACGACACATGGCAAATAGACTATTTCCCGTGTGCCTTACCAACAGCACATGACAAAATCAACGGGACGTTAACTCCCCCCAAGCCGTCCCTTAGAGTTCGGTTGTAAAAAAAATGTAGTTTGCCGTGTGCCTATGTTCTAGGCACATGACAAATTTTGTCAAAAAGGCACCGTTTCCTTATAAAATTTATGTGAAAAAAAATCTGGTAGTGAGGTTAATATCGTAATTAAATAAAGAAAGGAAAAGCTTGGAAAATATAAGGTAAATCTCCCTAGAAGGAACAAGTATTTCCAGGATTGTGGAAGAGGTCAAAATTACAAGTTTTCGAATGAATTTGAGGGAATACAGAGTTAGCTACACAATATTTCAATAAAAGATTTTCATCTCTATTTGAGAGTAGAATTTACTACATTTCTTTAGATAGGCCTTTATTAGTATATCAATAAAATTACTCCCTCTATTCTAAATTATTGTAGATGGTTTGGTTTTGAAGATATATAATAATTTTTTATATGTACAAAATTGTATATATATATATTTAATGCATCATAAAAACATATACTTAGAAAAGTCTCATGATAAAAAATTCGGGACAGAGGGAGTATGATTGCACATACGTGCCACAGGAGACGATGCAGATGTCAGTGTGTAACTAATACGACTGATGCAGATGCTCCCTCTGTGGCACGTGGAGTGTGTAACTAATACTCGAATGATCCAATCAGTTGTTTTTGACGTGCCACAGACGGAGTATGATTGAACATATGTGCCACAGGAGACGGAGTTGTTATTGAATGCATCTGAGGGAGTACATACTACTCCCTCCGTTCCTATCTGTAGGTCGTTTTGGCTTTTCTAGATGCATAGTTTTTGCTATGTATTTAGATATAGTGTATGTTTAGATGCATAATAATATCTATGAACCTAGAAAAGCCAAAACGACCTACAAATAGGAACGGAGGGAGTACATGAAAATATGTTTTAGGTAGCGTGTTACTAGTAACGAGCATTTGATGTCTGGTACAAGAAAGGTTAAATGGTAACGACCATTGTTGAAGTCCGCTACTAATAAGGCCCGCTCGATCCAGCAACATTAAAGTCCGTTATCGTTAATTTGTTGTTAGTAACACATGTCAACAACGTCCATTGCTAATGATATTAGTAACGGACGATTGATGCCCGTCAATGCCTTTACCAATATGAAACATACTTTTTTTTATGTTTCTATTATTTTTCTATTTTTCTTGAACTAACATCATATAAGGAATGACCATAAAAAATTAGATCTAGTGGACTTGAGGTGTGGCATGTAAAAATTAAAAAAAATTATATAAAAGGACTGCATCACCCTCCCAAACACAAGTGACATGTGGTGTTGTGGTTTGGGGAGGCTCACCGTGAACCATCACATCTTGGGTTTGAATCCCGAGAAGGCAGTATATATTACAGAGGAGTGAAAAAATGGTGGCTCTTGGGAAAAAGATGGACGGTCAAATTGGGGAGATTTTCCCCTCTTGGAAATAATTTTGTTTGCTACCATTTGGTACTTTAAAAATGCAAATTTTAAAATATTATTGGTAATAGACATCACATAAAGACCGATACCAATGACTATTATTGGTAACGGACATCAACATAAGGCTCTTTACAAATGACTTTTTGGTAACGGGCTTTGTGTCCTTTATCAATGATGACTCATTAGTAATGCGATAAACGCAATGGTTTTTATGCACATTACTAATGTCTATCTTCGTGCGTTACAATTCGAGGATTTTCACCTAGTGACAGATACTATTGTATTTGCTCGTATTTTATTATTCATTAAAATTGCTACCGTATATGATACTACCTCCATCAACCATACAAAGATAGTTTAGAGATTTTAGAACACATTAAGAGCACTAACAAAAGACTCATATACTCCCTCCATCCTTTAAAACAAGTCAACCTTAAAATTTTAGGGCGAATTAGAGACACTACCAAACGACACGTATACCCCTTGAGTTTTTTCGTACGAATTGTGTTGTCTAGTTCTTTTAATAGTAGTGTGTTATTATTCACCAATCAACCAAACTAATCATGCTAATTTTAATAAAACTAAATGTTAAATGGTGTAAATGTTTCGAGAATACCTTATATTTTGGTACAAAAATTCAATTATTTCTTGTATTTTAGAACGAAGGGAGTATATATGAGTTATAACATGGAGAATTCTGTTGTTTCTAATGCACCAATCAGCCAAACTAATCCTACCTAAGGGAAGAATTCCATAGCGAGGTAGTCTCTGTCGAGGAGAAAGGTTTACATAGGAAAATACCTTCATGGCATCTTCAAGGGTGGTTAAAAACTTCCACCCATCAGGTCGAGAATAACTATGTGGATGAGGGCCCTTGATCGGAAGAAGAGTCTCACTATAGTGAGAACCCCATGATGAGTACGTCTACAAGGGGGGCAACCTCGATAACGAGGACACCTCTAACAAGTAGAAAGGTTTCCAGGAAAGGGGTCCCACATTAATATTGTTGGGAAAGACTCCCGCTAAGGGAAGGGCCCCTATGAGGAGGAGGACCTCCAGCTGGAAGAGAATGCTTGTAATGGGGAAAGACCCCCACCGGGAGGAAGAGCCCCACTAGGGAAGAGTCCCCATGAGGAGGACCTCCACTCGATGGAGAATTCTCATGAGGAAGAATCCTCTGGCTAGAGAAAAAGGTTTACACAAAGTGACTGCTTTTCTGCATGACGACTTTGGTTGTGGTAGAACCCTGCCACCCGACGGACAACCCCCACGAGGAAAGATGGTCCTCAAGGAGGGTGGCTCCTAACTAAAGAAGATTTTTTCCTCCATGACATGGTTCTTTGGATACCCATATAGTTACGATGTTCACAACACTAGGGGTGGACCCTAGTGAATGAGGAATTTGGCCCATGATTGTGTGTATTTGCTCACCCTTCATGAACTCAGGTCTGCCAGATAAGGGGCTGTTGCTGGGAGAATTATAAATGGGTTCCTCCTATAGATGCCTAAACCTAGCTCTTCATATGTGGCCCATGGAACAATTGAGCCCAAGGACCTATGCACGATTTAATCCCCCATGAAGGCTAAGGAGAAAATTGCCCCAACCCCCTCCTCTTCTGTATATAAGGACCTCGTGGGGTTCTAGGAGGGGGCCTACTCTACTGGTCAGACATAAACTCTTAGGCCTCTAGGTGCATTTAGTTGACTCTGAAAGCTCCTCACTTCTCGAATAGTGGTTAGTCTAGCAACAGGTGAACAAGTATCAAAGGAATCTTCTCCTTCCCTTTCTGTGTAACACCTGGCCACCGAGTCTTGTACCTATCAACAATATGATCAGGCTTTAGCTTCTTCCTGAACACACACTTACAACCCTCTAGTTTGCAGCCATAGGGCCGTTCTGTTAACTCCAACACGCCATTGGATAGAATTGAGCCCATCTCATTATGGACTATTTCTTTCTATTCATCTGCATATGAAGAGGCAAACTCATCTTCAATGGTTGTGGGAGTATCATCCATAAGGTACAAAATAAAATCATTTCCAAATGATTTCACAACTCTTTGTCTCTTTCTTCTTCTAGGAGCTTCATTGTCATCCTCCTCAGGATTTCCTCATTCTCAATAGGATGTTTAGAAGACTCGTATGATGTGGTGGGTTTATGAATTATCTCAGTAGAAAATCTAGAAATTCTATGAATACCTCTGATAAGAAATGCGATCTCAACGAATGTAGCATCACAAGATTCCATATAATAGTATCAATAAATACCTCGGGAATTTCATATTTAACCACTAAAAATCTATAGGCAATGCTCTGCTGAGCATATCCCATAGAGAAACAATCCACTATCTTTGGCCCCAGCTCGTGTTTCTTGGGGACAGGTACATTGACTTTTGATGAGAACCCCCAAGTGTGCAAATAAGAAAGTGCTGGTTTTCTTGGGGTTTGATCTAATTCTTGTTTGAAGCTCTATTTAGGACATGACATGAAGACAACAAGGCCTCCCCCCATCATGCCTTTTGTAAACCAGCAGTATATAACATGGTGTTAACGAGGTCAGTTAGCGTGCGGTTTTTCCTCTCGGCAACCAATTTGATTCGAGAGAATAGGGAGGCGTCTTCTCATGAATAATCCCATGTTTCTCACATAATTCAATCAAGGATTTTGGAGAAATACTCAGCACCATGATCAGACCATAGAAGCTTGATCTTTCTCTCTACTTGGTTTTCAACTTCGGCCTTATAGATTTTAAAGCATCATCTTTAGTTTCCAACAAATACACTGAAAAATCTAGTTCAATCATCAATCTATGTCATAAAGTATTTCTTTCCACATTTTGTCAGCACACCATTCATCTCATGAAGATCAAAATGTATGAGTTCTAGAGGTGCCAAATTTCTCTCCTTGGATACCTTGTGACGCTTCCGATGTTGCTTCTATTGCACACAACTACGGAATTTCAAACCTTTAGCAGTGGTGAAATTCGGAATCAAAACATGCTGGAAACCCGAGGCATTATGCCAAAGTTAACATGACATAAACGAGAGTGCCATGTTCTTGCATCATCATCAAAAATATGGTTCACTGACTTACTACAAAAGTCTCCAAGGGAAAAGTTAAACAACCTCTGCAATCATAGCCTTTACCAATAAATAGCCTCTCCAATGTTTTGACACAATGCAACCAATTTATTGGACTCTAGCACTACCTTGAACCCATCCTTACACAGGAGGGAGCCGCTCACGAGGCTCTTGTTAATGTTAGGGACATGCTGCACGTTTCTTGGTTGCATGATCTTTACTGAAATAAACTTCAAATCTCGTATGAAGCCCGACTGACCTGGAAAAAAGTTAACATAGAGATGCCAACACATACATGAACATTGGCTCTCGTATGAAGCCAACAACTCGTGGCTTGAAATATTGATAGAACGATGGGTAAATTGCCATACCAATCTATATATAGTAGTGCCAAATTTTCCCATGTTGACAGGGTTAGCCCTCTTTCCCTTAGGTGTGCATGATCTGGACATTCTTCAGAAAAGTGTCCCAGACTACCGCAAGTGAAACAAGCTAAGTCAGCCTTGTTCCTCTTCTTCTTGAAGGCGGTGGTCTTCACGGGCTTATTTTCCCTTTATTAGTGCTGTAAGAGTCATGCTTTTGAACCATGTTGGCGCTAGGCTAGCCCTCTCCTTTCTCAGGAGCATCCTTAACTTGTGCCTTCTCTTCAATGTCAAGACATGCTATCAGGTTTTAACTGATATCTCGTGTCTCTTCATACACACATATTGCTAAATAGACAGTTCTACAATGGGTTGTCTATTTTATTATCTGCTACTAAATCCAAACGGAGCTTTGATTAGGATGGGGCATCGTGCCATGGTCCACAACATGCAGACAGCGGTTTCCATGGAAAATGTGTTACTTTGCCCCGAAGCCTACATGATAGACGTCTGCGTCCCATCCATAAATAAAAGTCATTAACGCCGACAGAGGGGCATGAAATTTCGAGGAAAGAGAACGATATCTGCGCCTAGAGGAGTGCAGACTTTGGTTTCCATGTGAAACTCTGCTACGCGGACAAGAATGAGAACGATATCTGCGTTTACCAGAGAAGATCTTCATCACTTGTTTTTGCCATACATCACCGCAAGGCTACAAGAATGGTAACGTCAAGCTCTTCCCTTGACACGGTCCCTTAGGCCCATGATACAGCCACCCTAGCTCGCTCTCGTACAGTAGTAACATTACGTCATTGATGTTATGTAAGACGAGTGACGTAAGCGCACTTTAAACGAAGCTACGTACCCTAATGTTTATCTGTAATTTACGTGCCTATATTATAGGTTCCATTTATTCTTCTTCCAGATCAATCAATAAGTAATAAGCTAAGCAAAAATACAAATACAATATGATTTGCATGCTGCTGATCAAAATAATAGGAAAAATAGTACTCTGTTTCAAATTACATACTCGTTTTATTTATAAGTCCAAGTATACGAAAAGAAAAAAACTCGACGTACTATGGTGGAAGATTCCCACCAAGCTTTGTTCTAAGATGACGCTGTGCTTCAAACCCGGGACAAATATATAAAAATATAAGTCATACTTAAAGTATATACGATGAAATAGGAGCTCAGTGAAAATACATTGTCTAAATTCTTGAAAAATACGCATTGATTCTTTATTAGTGCATGGAGGCAGTACAAGTACTACCACAGTCGTTAATTCTTTGTCTATTAATACTACTACCATACATCATGATCATGTCATACATTTGTACTCCCTCCTTTCGGGAATACTCGACGTTTCAGACAAGACAAATGAACTAGCGGTAGGCTAAAAAAATATTGTCTCAACGTCATATGTTAGCATCTGTATGTGTAAATAAACGGTACAAAGTATATTCAGGAATGTAGTGCAGTTAAATGAACCTCTGTATAGCCCATCTATTTCGATAGGTACATGTATAGTATATAGGCTGGACATTGTCTAAATTCTTGAAAAATACATTGTCTAAATTCTTAAAAAATATGCATTGATTCTTTATTAGTGCATGGAGGCAGTACAAGTACTACCACAGTCGTTAATTCTTTGTCTATTAACACTACTACCGTACATCATGTCTACATTGTCTAAATTCTTGAAAAATACGCATTGATTCTTTATTAGTGCATGGAGGCAGTACAAGTACTACCACAGTCGTTAATTCTTTGTCTATTAACACTACTACCGTACATCATGTCATACATTTGTACTCCCTCCGTTCGGGAATACTTGACGTTTCAGACAAGACAAATGAACTAGGGGTAGGCTAAAATTATTGTCTCAACGTCATATGTTAGCATCCTGAGGTTGTATGTGTACGTAAATAAACGGAACAAAGTATATTCAGGACATGTAGTGCAGTTAAATGAACCTCTGTATAGCCCATCTATTTCGATAGGTACAGGTATAGTATATAGGCTGGACAGCACGATCATATCTGTCAATTAAATGGAGTAATGAGATGCCCGTTCCTTGCCTTCAGGCTGCCCGCACTGGGTACGCTATGCTACACGCTACCAAGTTTACAGATCAACATAGCGTAAAAAAACGCTGCAGCGGCGACGGGAGCAAGGAGGGCATATGGGTCATGGGGATGAGGATGGGAGTGGGCGGCCGGGAGGGGATGGGAGAGATAAGAGAGGGGAGGGGAGAGAAAAACAAATAAAAAACCTGAAATATAGGCCCCACAAGCTGGTGGTTGGTATAGAGTGAAGATAGAGTATGAACAAATATGGAAGAAAGTGATATAGAGTAGAGAATCTCAATGATCAGGACAGAATATTCTCTTTTAGAGGGTAGAGTAGAGGGTGACCAGTGCGAATAGCCCCATACTAGCTGTACTCTGGCGCGGTGGTGGCAGCACTAATTTCCTGCCCAAACGAATTTATAGGAGGTCGGACAACCTTTAATGAGATGACTTAGCAATGTACTATTTCTATTCTTAACTATTATTTAATATTATTGCTTTCTTATAGCGTCTTCAAGACCCTATCTAAAATATACTCTCTAATTTAGAGAGTCATTTGAGAAAAATTATTTTCTATATCTTTATACTTTCCAATATCTTTTCTATTTCTTATGCGTAGTCTAGAGTCATCAAGATCTTCACCCCGCGGCCGCACCCCGCCTCTTCCACTCCGTGCGTCCTGGCCGCTGGGAGGGGTCCTCCGCCGGCCCTGAACGGAGCACGGTGCACGGCGCGGAGCCCCGAAGCACGACGACGGCGCTGGACGGAGCACAAGCTCCTCCACGTAGCGCCATCAGAGACACCGCCACGGCCCGCTGCCGTGACAGCTGCCCGCCGAGCCCCACTGTGTCCAGCGGCAGCATCACATACACGGGGACCCCGCCGCGCGGCGGGTCGTGCTCCTGGCCCGGGCAGATGGCGTGCAGCAGCTCGGCGGAGGCCTCCGACAACTGCGCCCGGTCCACCGCTGGCGCGGCAGCCGCCACCGAGACGAGGCGCAGCCTGCGGGTCGGCGCGACGGCCTGGGATAGGACCGGCACGACGACGCAGCAAGAAGAGGACGGGGCGCCGCACGCGCTGAGGTCTGGGCCGGGTTTGGGTTCCCCGCCGGGATCTGCCCCACCGTTGGCGTCGCCAGGATCCTTTTTGCCGCCGACACGGTGGGGCTGCCGCCGCGGGAGATTGCCTAGTGCAGCAGCTGCGCGGCGGGGGACGGCGCCGCAACGGTGGTGGCGGACGCGGACGCGGAGGAGTCGTCGTCGCTGAAGACGCGGCGGTGCTCGCCGTCGTCATCGTCGTTGAGCATCTCGAACATCCAGGCCACCTCGGCCGCATCCGGGTAGCTGTAGTAGGTACCCGCCGGCGGAGGAGGTGGAGAAGCAGGGCGGCGGCTTCGAGGACGAGGAGCTGGCTGTGGCCGCGGTGGAGGGAGCGGGGGCGGAGGGGAGGGACGGTCGCGGCGGCGAGGAGAGGAGGTGGAGCACGGCGCGAAACGTGCGAGGAGGCTTCGGCGAGATTTGGAGAAGGCCTCCGCCTTCGGGAAATTTGGGGGAGGGAATGGCGGACCGGCACAGTACAGGAGGAGGTCGAGGACACCGCTGCATCGTCGTTTGCGGGAGAAAACCGGTACACTAGCGGTTCAGGTGGTGGTACAGGACGCTGCTGCAAATAGCCTTAGGCCTTGTTTAGATGTTGAATTTGGGAGGGTGAATTTGGGAGTATGATGTCACTTCGTAATCATTGCGTCACTGTAACATTTTGTTTGTATTTGTGAACAATTGTCCAAAAATTGATTAATTAGGCTCAAAATGTTCGTCTCGCAGAGCACAACAAAACTGTGCAATTAGTTTTTTATTTCATCTACATTTAGTACTCCATGCATGTTATGACATTTTGATGTGATGGTGAATCTTCTTTTTGCATAGTAAATTTGGGAGTTGCTTTTTGCATGTAAACAAGGCCTTAGTTTGGATGGTTGATGATGAACTAGTTAAAGTGAACTCTTTGTTATCTGCAACTGCTATTAAAACAACCAGTCAACTCAACTTCTCATGTATTAACTAATGTGTGAAGTGCGCTTTATGTCACTCGTCTTACATAACATCGATGACGTAATATTACTACTGTACGAGAGCGGAGCTAGGGAGGCTGTATCATGGGCCTAAGGGACCGTGTCAAGGGAATAGCTTGACGTTACCATTCTTGTAGCCTTGCGGTGATGTATG
Source organism: Echinochloa phyllopogon (assembly GCA_033239725.1). NCBI lineage: Eukaryota > Viridiplantae > Streptophyta > Magnoliopsida > Poales > Poaceae > Echinochloa > Echinochloa phyllopogon. The sequence continues at coordinate 12,950,722 of BTCW01000017.1, forward strand.
GCAAAAACAAGTGACGAAGATCTTCTCTGGTAAACGCAGATATCGTTCTAATTCTTGTCCGCGTAGCAGAGTTTCACATGGAAACCAACGTCTGCACTCCTCCAGGAGCTAGAAGCAAACGCAGATATCGTTCTCTTTCCCCGAAATTTCATGCCCCTCTGTCGGCGTTAACGACTCTTATGGATGGGACGCAGACGTCTCGATCCTTCCGGTAGGCTTCGGAGCAAAGTAACACATTTTCCATGGAAACCGCTGTCTGCATGCTGTGTACGATGCCCCATCCTAATTAACACTCCGTTTGGATTTGAAAAAGTCTACTTCACCCTCAACCTATGAAGGGTGGAACACATCACCCCCAACCTATGAAGAAAAACATAGATCTAAAGTTACAGAAAAAATATACTAAAACATTCCGTGTTATATGTTTATTGCGTAAAACTACTAATTTGAAGTCCAACACAATTTGATTTTTTCCATTTTATGATTTTTCTATGATTTATTATGATTTTTCAAAACTGCTTCAGTGGGGTGATTTGTCCGGTTTTAGAAAATTCAGGGGGGTAAAAATTCATTTTTATAGTTTGGAGGTGATGTGTTCCACCCCTCATAGATTGGGGGCTGAGGGAGACTTTTTCCGTTTGGATTTAGTAGCAGACGATTCACCGAAGAGAGAGGAGTCCTTGAGGACGATCGATTGCTGACCGAAAACACATTTATTTCGATAAGTTCAGACCACTAAGGGCAATCTCAACCCATGATGTACATAGGTAGTATCCATGATGCTATGTTAGCATGGCACTGCTTTAGACATTGTGTATCCCTCCTCTCCACCAATTGTATTTATTTTTTTAATATATAATGACGACATTATCATCTCCCAATCCAAACTTGATAGTGTCATGTACATAGGTTCTTGTAGACACTGGATCTTGCATGAGACCCAGTGTCTTGCTCTTTCTCCCTCTCTCCTATTTAATGTAGAGCCACATAAACAATAGTCCTATATGTCACCCTATTTAATGCTATAGAAACCATCCTAGTTGGAGGGTTTGGACTGCCCTAATATAGTATAATATCCTAATACATCTCATCGGGGATTGCATTGTACGTGCCATTCATTCATTTGTTAGCCATTGTAACAACCCTAAAATTCCCTATAGGATTTGTTGAGTGCAAAAATATGGATTTAAAATTTTTTGGTGAATTGTTGTGCATGCAAACCAATATTTAAAATTCTATCTATTGCGCTTCCAAATTCTTAAGCAATTTAAATTTGAAATTTAAAATCAATTTGAAGTGCTAAGGATGAAATAGTGTGATTTGGAGTTATTTGGATTTAATTGGATTTTTGGTTGGTTTGAATTCAAATTCTAGATTTGAATTCAAACTCTAACTATTTAAACTAATTGTCAAACTCTATCTAACTGTTCGTGGGCCAAAACCCGAAGCCAAAGTCCATCAAACCCCCTCCAACTTTCTTTCCCGAGCCAGCGAACCGAGCAGCCCAGCCGGCCTTTCGGCCCAACTGCGGCCCAGCCTTCGCCCCCGCCGCGTCGCCTTCCTCTCCCACTGACAGGCGGGTCCCGCCTGTCAGCTTTCTCTCCCTCCTCTCATCTTCTTCCCCGCGCCGCTCTCTCTCTCTCGCGCGCGAGCGCCCGTGAGCGCCCAACCACCCGAGCCAGTCCAATTGCTCCTGTGCGCCCCGTTGCGATGGCAACGCATGTCCGCGGGCTCCTGGCCACCCCAATCTCGCCGTCCGTGCCCGGAAGCCCTAGCCGCCGCCCTATAAAGCCAGCGCCGGAAGCCATTCCCTGTTCAAGCCGCCACCGCCGCCCCTTGGGGTCTAGATCCAAATCGAGAGGGGGAGGAGTGGGAGAAGGGGTCGGGGAAGCCCGTGGAGGAGAAGCTGAGGGAGGAGGGGAAGCCAATCGCCTTCCCCGCGTCGCCGCCGAAGACCGGAGCGCCGCCGCGCGTGGACCGCCGACACCAGGCCGAACCAGGGAGCGAGAAGAGGAGCACGAGCACCGCCGGCGTACCGCGAGTCTACCCCCAGCTGCAGCGTACGTCTACGTGACCCGAGGTGAGCCGTCGTCGTCGACCCTCTTCTTCTCCCCTGTCTCCGGCCAATCGCCGCCGCCGTCGCTTGCTAGCCCTCTGGGACCCGACCTTCGAGTCGCGGTCGTGAACGTGTGCAGGAACCCGTCGCCGCTAACCCCTCTACAAACCGCCGTAGACCAAGCTCCGCAGCCGAGGCCGCCGCGGCCGAGCTCCGCTCGCCGCGCGTGCACGCCGAGGCCGTGTCGCGGCCACGGGCAACCGTGTGCCCGCGCACGCGCACCCCTGCAGCGGCCGCGACGTTGCGCACCAGCACGCGCTGGTGTCGCGCGTTCGAAACCTAGCCAAGCTGAGCCGTTCCCGGGCTGTTTCTGATCGCGCGTCGCCGGCCGCCGTGGCACCATGGCCACGCCACCGCCGCTCGCGTTCGGAGCCCGAGCCGAAGCCAAGCCGAGCCATTTTTCTTGCCGTTCGTGTTCATGAAACCCTAGCCAAGCTAATCCAACCGATCTTGGCCCCAGTCGAGCCTTTTCCGGCGAGAACCGCCGCCGACCATCGCCGCCGGTCGTGCACCAGCGCGCGCCGCGCGCGTTCGGGTCGCGCCGTGGGTACGCCACACGCTGGACCACACCAAGTCGACACACGAGCACCGCAGACGATCCCGAGTCGGCCACACCTGATCCCATACACCCGGCTCACGTGGATCGCACTCTCGGTTCACGGTGGACCGAGTCCACCAGAGCAAGATCCAGCAGCGCCCCTTCGTGGGCCTAAAGTTGAACTTTAAGTCTGGTTTGCACCCTTGAACTCTTCTGGCCCAGTACCTTTCGGCCCAGTTCCAGCCCAGCCATCGTTTAATCTTTTTCTTTCTCTGTTAACTGCGCTGACGTATGGGGCCCACCTGTCATACTCTGCGAGTCACTGACACATGGGGCCCACTGACCAGAGTTGACTCCGTTGACCGTTGACCAGTCAACGCTGACGTCAGCAGGGCCCACTGCTGACGTCATCCTAGGCGGACCCCACTGCTGACGTCAGCATGACGTCATGCTGACGTCAGCAGGCTAATTATTTATCTGTTTTTCTTTTTCGGAAATTATTTAATATTTTCAGAAAATGATTTAAACTTCAAAAATTAATAATAAATCAACCGTAGCTCAGAAAAATATGAAACCAGTTTCTATATTTTTCTAAAAACATGATCTACGCGTTAGTGTAGGGTTTGGTGTTATTTGGATCTTCTTCGTCGCTGTTTTAGTGTTTCTTTGCTAGTAGTCGCGCCTTATTTTACTTTCACGCAACCTTAGGAGCTCCGGAGAGTCAGGAGGAGCCGGACCACTATGACAACTGCTTTGACGAAGACGAAGACTTTTGCCCAGGTTCACGCCCGACCAATCTCTGAAATACCTATTAGACATGCAACTAGAATGCTAGCGCTTTACTTTACTCGCATGATAAACCTGCACTGCCTTTGTTATTATCCTGTTACCTTGCTACCTACTACTCACTTTATGAAATATGCTATGCTATGCATGTGTTGGGATGGATGTGATTTGAACCTCTTGGCGTGAGTTGTGGGTGGTATGGGAGGAGTAGTGCAGCTAGGCGGTGTAAGCGAGTAATAACAACTCGATCGTTTGATCGAGGTGCTTTGGGACTGCACTCGGGCAGTCCCTACGGGGTACCTGTTGCGGGTACATGGTTCTTGGATATTGGTACTCGGGGAGTACTTGAGGAGTTTGGGTGGCTATACCTGTTATGGGTGCCGATTGCGGACCGTTGCGGCGGATCGCTTATGACGCAGATACTCGCTTTAACCGAAAATTAAGGACCGAGTCGGTATCCAGTTTCGGTCGTGGACCACCGTGCTCACCATCTACCCAGAATGGGGAGGGTTCCAGCAAGCCTACTCTAGTGCGGCGCCGAGACTGTAGGAGGATCGAGCTTGATATGTGTAGGGGGGAATCGTTGCGGCGTATTCTCCCTGATTTACCACGGCCCCCGACTGGCCTCGGTGGGAAGGTTTCACATCCCTGGGGCAGATGTTAGATCAGATGTTTCCCGAGCCCCGGGAGACAGGATTGACGTCGTTACTGTTTAGGGTCTTTGCTGTGGGCTGTGTCTCAGGTTGGTTGCGGACTAGCCTTGCAGCCCGGATGGATTCCTGGAGTGCCACCTCTACAGAGTGAAAACTATACGTATAGCTGTGTCCACGGTTACGGACAACCCGCTTCTGAATAGCCCCAACAGCTTGGGAATCTGCTTTCTTACCTCGTCCTTGATTTGGGGAAATTGAGAGATAGGTCCAGCTGAGGCTGTTGAGACAAGGTGGGGAGGGAGCTCACCGAGTCGACTAGAGAGAGAAAGGTGTCGGTGGATAATGTTTGCGGGAACCTGCTGTGGCAGGATGAGCCCGATGGGAAAAATGTGAGGCTGACGGTTGGATCTGGGGAGTGGATGTGCTTGTGAGGAAGGAGTTGGTGATGAGATGAATTTGGGTTATTGCTGCTGCTCGCATAAAAAAACCCTGGCATAAACCTTGATTATTTCTATGCCTTAGAATAGGCCACTATAAAGCAGTATGAGACAGAGGCAGTATCAGCAGATGTCAGTAGTAAAGATGAGAGTTGTATCTATCTTCATGAGTAGATGATTAGACTTAGTAGATCATGACAACCTTTTGGCTCAGCCGCGATGTAGCATCCGCTTAGATGTACTAATCCTCAAGGTTCCAGGAGCTGGCCTCGGGATAGTACTCATGTCTAGGGTGTAATGCTGTTATGAGTGATTGGTCTTTGTGACTGTTCTTGCTGCTTTATTGATGTTCATCTTGAGTGTACTCTAGTGTTGAGTCTATTTCTTGTGTGCAGCTCCTACCCTAGTTCTCGCTAACCTAACCATTACCTGACCGCCACTATACCTGCTCAACGAGAAATGCAGCAAGATGTCGATCCGAAGATCCAACCGACTGCTTGCACGTTTTGAGGAAGCGGAGCAAGAAGAGGCAGCAGTAGCAGCTAGGGGCAGAGAATGTGGCAGAGGTCGTGGTCGTGGAAGAGCAGCAGTTGCAGTTAGAGGCAGGGGCCATGGACACACAGCAGGCGTGCTCCAGCCCGAGAACAACGCACCAGGTGAGGAACAGGAAGTGGAGATGGAAGAACCAGCAGTGGAACCTCAGCAGAACCAGCCGAACAACCAGCAACCACCGCCACCACCTAACTTGGCTGAAGTAATGACTACTCAAACATAGCTGATGCAACAGATGGCACATGCCAATACTCATATGATGCAAGCTATGCAACAGATACAGGGAAACCAGAACCAGAACCGTCAGGGACACCGTGAAGAAGACCTACAAAGGAAGATTGAAAGGTTCATCAGGCTGAAAGCACCCACCTTCGACTACTCAGACGAGCCACTCGACGCGCACGACTGGCTGCGTACCATCGAGACGAAGCTGGACCTGACAGACTACACTGAAGAGGAATGTGTGGCCCTTACGGCGCACCAACTTGAAGGAGCAGCGAAAGCGTGGTGGGAGAGCTACTGTGACTCTCACGCAAACCCTGCTCAGATCACCTGGCTAGAGTTTTGTGAAGCTTTCAAGGAGTACCACATCCCAGAACAAGTCATGGTGCACAAGGCAATGGAGTTCAGGACAATGACCTAAGGTGGTTTGTCTGTAGCTGAGTACGCTCGACACTTTGCTAAGATGTCAAGGTACGCACCTGAAGACGTCAACACCGAAAAGAAGAAGCAGTTTTGGTTCCAGCATGGTTTACACAGAGGTCTGAGGACAGCACTCGCAGCGAGTTCACACAAGTCACTCAGGGAAATGATTAACAGAGCTATCGCAGTTGAGAAGGAAAGACTGGGTCTTGAAGATACTTGGCGAGATAAGAAAAGAAAGGCTGAACAGATGCACAACCACAGGCTGAGTCAGAGGCTGAGGAGTGGCCAGAGCAACATGCTCAGGAGAGGCTTTCAGCAGAGCAGCAGCCAAGGAGGCTCAGGGTTCAGCAGAAACAACCACCAGGGTAATCGAGGTAGTAACAGCAACAACTTTGGCAGCAGAAGCAACAACTACAACAATTTTGGCTACAGAAACAACAGCTACTCAGGTCAGGGAAACTCCAACTGGAAGCCAAACAACACACCCAGAGTTGGTGAAGGGATCTCAGTGGTTTGCTTTACTTGTGGGAAGCCCGGTCACAAGTCATTTGACTGTCCGGAGAGGAAGAACAAACAGAACCCAGCCAAGGCACCGGCACCTGGAGGACAAGACAGGCAGCCAACATCAGCGCAGAGGGGACGCCTCAACCACTTGACAGAGGAAGAAGCCGAGGACGCTCCCGACGTAGTGCTCGGTGAGTTTTTAGTAAATGGCATTCCAGCTTTGATATTGTTTGACTCTGGAGCAACTGGATCTTATATCTCGTCAAAGTTTGTAAAAGAGCAGTCTTCCCTGACAATACCTAAAGCTAGACCTATAGTCACTACTTCTCCCTTAGGAGAGCTTAGGTGCACCTTAGAGTGCCCAGCAGTTAGTCTGATGATAGGTGGGCAGGAGTTCGTAGGAGACCTGACAGTCCTGAAATCAGACGGAATTGACGTGATATTGGGAATGGATTGGCTGACAGAGCACAAAGGAGTAATCAGTTGCTCGCCCAGAACAGTTGAGTTAACACACCCTAGCGGAGTCAGAGTAACAGTAGAGCCACGAAGGAGAAGAAAAGAGAAGGATCCCAAAACATGTATTTTGAGACAGTTGGTATACTCTATCGAGAAAAAGACGATCGAAGAAGTACCTGTCGTGTGTGAGTACACCGACGTGTTTCCCGAAGAGCTACCAGGACTACTACCTGACCGAGACGTAGAGTTGATAATCGAACTGCAACCAGGCACAGGGCCCATTGCCAAGAGACCATACAGAATGTCAGTGGAGGAGCTGGAGGAACTCAAGAAGCAGCTGAAAGAGATGCTAGAAAGCGGGGTGATTCGACCAAGTGCATCCCCATGGGGATCGCCAGTGTTGTTTGTGAAGAAGAAAGATGGGTCAATGCGCATGTGCGTAGACTAGCGATCTCTGAACGCAGTGACAATCAAGAACAAATACCCGCTACCACGAATTGATGACTTGCTAGATCAGTTGAAGAAAGCCAAGTACTTCAGTAAGATTGATCTGAGATCGGGATACCACCAGATGAAGATTAGAGAACGCGACATTTCCAAGACAGCCTTTGTGACTCGGTACGGGCAGTACGAGTTCACCGTTGTGTCCTTCGGTTTGACCAACGCACCCTCGTACTTCATGAACATGATGAACAAGGTATTCATGGAAGAACTGGACAAGTTTGTGGTGGTGTTCATTGACGACATACTGATATACTCAAAAACAGCCGAAGAACATGAGGAGCACTTAAGGATTGTGCTAGAGAAGCTGAGGCAGCACCAACTTTATGGGAAGATCAGCAAGTCTGAGTTTTGGCTGGAGAAAGTAGCCTTTTTGGGTCACGTGCTGACAGCTAAGGGCGTAGCAGTAGACCCAGAAAAGATTGAGGCAGTAGCAGAATGGAAGCAACCGAAGAGTGTCACGGAAATCCGAAGCTTTCTGGGTTTGGCAGGTTACTATAGAAGGTTCATTGAGAACTTCTCCAAGATTGCCAAGCCAATGACCGAACTACTCAAGAACAACGTCCCGTTTGAGTGGACAGACAAGTGTGAAAGAAGTTTCCAAGAGCTCAAGCACAAACTCACTACAACGCCAGTATTAACCCTACCAGATATTCGCAAAGATTTCGTAATCTATTGCGATGCATCAAGACAAGGTTTGGGATGTGTCCTAATGCAAGAGGGCAAGGTTGTTGCTTATGCATCAAGGCAGCTGAGGAAACATGAGGAAAACTACCCTACACACGATTTAGAACTGGCAGCAGTGGTACATGCCTTGAAGATCTGGAGGCACTATCTGATTGGCAACAAGTGCGATATCTACACAGATCACAAGAGTTTGAAGTACTTCTTTACACAGTTCGAGCTGAACATGAGGCAGAGAAGATGGTTAGAACTGATCAAAGATTACGACTTGGAGATACACTACCATCCCGGCAAAGCTAACGTAGTGGCAGATGCCTTGAGCCGAAAGAGTTATTGCAACAACTTGATGATAGAAGAAAGCCAGCCAGAACTAGCAAAGGAATTGTACATGCTGAAACTCGAGCTAGTAGAAGAAGGAAAACCCAAGGAAATGAGGGTGAAGTACAACCTAAAAGACCAAATCAAAGAAGCTCAAGGAAAGTGTCCAGAAATCCATGAAGTAAAAGAGGATATCCAGCGAGGAGTAGCACCTGACTTCCGTGTAGATGAAGCAGGAACAGTATGGCTGAAAGACCGTATATGTGTACCACAGGACAAGGAAATCAGGAGAACAATTCTCTCAGAAGCTCACGAGTCCAAGTACTCGATACACCCAGGATGTACCAAGATGTATCAAGATCTGAAGGATAAGTTCTGGTGGAAGAAAATGAGAGAGGACATAGCAGAGTATGTAGCCAAGTGCGACTCTTGCCGAAGAATCAAGGCAGAGCATCAAAGGCCAGCAGGACTGTTGAAACCACTAGAAATTCCGATGTGGAAGTGGGAAGATATCAGCATGGATTTCGTGGTTGGCCTACCTCGCACCCAGAAAGGGAATGATGCCGTTTGGGTCATAGTTGATCGGCTGACAAAAGTAGCCCACTTCATACCAGTCAAAAGCGCATACCCAGTAAGCAAACTAGCAGAACTATATATAGACAACATTCTTAAGCTGCATGGGGCACCAAAAAGTATTGTGTCAGATAGAGGACCACAATTCACAGCGCAGTTCTGGAAAAGCTTACATCAAGCCATCGGGACAACCTTGGAGTATAGCACGGCTTACCACCCTCAGACAGATGGGCAGACCGAAAGAGTGAACCAGGTTCTTGAAGACTTGTTGAGGGCATGTGTTCTAGCTTACAGCACAGACTGGGAGAAGAGTCTATCATATGCGGAATTTTCTTACAACAACAGTTACCAGGCCAGCCTGCAGATGTCCCCCTTTGAGGCACTATATGGCAGAAAATGCAGAACACCTCTAATGTGGTCAGAGGTGGGAGAACGAACATTCTTTGGACCAGACATGATTGTAGAGGCAGAAGAAAATGTGGCCAAGATCCGAGAGCACCTGAAGGCAGCTCAGAGCCGACAAAAGAGCTATGCGGATGAAAGGAGACGAGATCTAGAGTTCAAAGTAGGGGACTTCGTTTACCTAAAAGTGTCCCCCCTCAGAGGGCATAAGAGATTCCAAGTGAAAGGGAAGCTAGCACCCCGTTTTGTTGGACCATATCAGATACTGGAGAGAATAGGAAAGCTAGCCTACAAGCTAGACCTATCAGAGGAACTAGCGGGAGTACATCCAGTGTTCCATGTATCTCAATTGAGGAAGTGTCTAAGAGTACCAGAACATGAGATCAAGACAGAGGCATTAGACCTACAAGACACCTTGGAGTACCTGGAGTACCCAGAGAGGATACTAGACAGAGCAGTCAAAGAGACCAGAAGCACAGCTATTCCATTTTGCAAGGTGCAGTGGAGTAACCATTCAGAAAGGGAGGCTACATGGGAGAAGGAGTCAGTACTGAAAGAGAAATACCCCCACTTGTTTAAACCGTAGGTAACCACAAATCTCGAGGACGAGATTCTTGTGAGGGGGGGAGACCGTAACAACCCTAAAATTCCCTATAGGATTTGTTGAGTGCAAAAATATGGATTTAAAATTTTTTGGTGAATTGTTGTGCATGCAAACCAATATTTAAAATTAAATCTATTGCGCTTCCAAATTCTTAAGCAATTTAAATTTGAAATTTAAAATCAATTTGAAGTGCTAAGGATGAAATAGTGTGATTTGGAGTTATTTGGATTTAATTGGATTTTTGGTTGGTTTGAATTCAAATTCTAGATTTGAATTCAAACTCTAACTATTTAAACTATTTAATTGCCCAGCTGCGGCCCAGCCTTCGCCCCCGCCGCGTCGCCTCCGCGTCGCCTTTATCTCCCACTGACAGGCGGGTCCCGCCTGTCAGCTTTCTCTCCCTCCTCTCATCTTCTTCCCCGCGCCACAGCGACGTCGCGCACCAGCACGCGCTGGTGTCGCGCGTTCGAAACCCAGCCAAGCTGAGCCGTTCCCAGGCTGTTTCTGCCCGCGCGTCGCCGGCCGTCGTGGCACCATGGCCGCGCCGCCGCCGCTCGCGTCGGGAGCCCGAGCCGAAGCCAAGCCGAGCCATTTTTCTTGCCGTTCGTGTTCATGAAACCCTAGCCAAGCTAATCCGACCGATCTTTGCCCCAGCCGAGCCTTTTCCGGCGAGAACCGCCGCCGACCATCGCCGCCGGTCGTGCACCAGCGCGCGCCGCGCGCGTTCGCGTCGCGCCGTGGCCACGCCACACGCTGGACCACACCAAGTCGACACACGAGCACCGCAGACGATCCCGAGTCGGCCACACCTGATCCCATACACCCGGCTCACGTGGACCGCACTCTCGGTTCACGGTGGACCGAGTCCACCAGAGCCAGATCCAGCAGCGCCCCTTCGTGGGCCTAAAGTTGAACTTTAAGTCTGGTTTGCACCCTTGAACTCTTCCGGCCCAGTACCTTTCGACCCAGTTCCAGCCCAGCCATCGTTTAATCTTTTTCTTTTTCTTTTAACTGCACTGACGTATGGGGCCCACCTGTCATACTCTGCGAGTCACTGACACATGGGACCCAGTCAACGCTGACGTCAGCAGGGCCCACTGCTGACGTCATCCTAGGCGGACCCCACTGCTGACGTAAGCATGACATCATGCTGACGTCAGCAGGCTAATTATTTATCTGTTTTTCTTTTTCAGAAATTATTTAATATTTTCAGAAAATGATTTAAACTTCAAAATTTAATAATAAATCAACCGTAGCTCAGAAAAATATGAAACTAGTTTCTATATTTTTCTAAAAACATGATCTACGCGTTAGTGTAGGGTTTGGTGTTATTTGGATCTTCTTCGTCGCTGTTTTAGTGTTTCTTTGCTAGTAGTCGCACCTTATTTTACTTTCACGCAACCTTAGGAGCTCCAGAGAGTCAGGAGGAGCCGGACCACTATGACAACTGCTTTGACGAAGACGAAGACTTTTGCCCAGGTTCACGCCCGACCAATCTCTGAAATACCTATTTGTTGACGCAAAATCTGCAGTTCGCGCCAAGCACACAGCAAGCCGAATTAGCTAGCTTCAACACGTGGCCCGTGCGTATGAATCCGAAAGCGTGCCAGTCAGTTTGCCTGAAAACTAACAAAGGGACAAAAACGTTTAGATCAAAACCTGGAACGTGCCGGGTGAGACCAGACAGTTCCATATTTGCGGCATTGAAGCCAATCTCGAGAGACATATAGCTACGGACAAGCTATCTGTCGTTACTCAGAATATCATTCGGCAGTCGGTAGAAGCGTGTGAGAATCAAACTGCCGAACGCACAACATCAGCATGACGTAAGATCAGTAGAAGCATGTAAGTTATCTGTCGGCAGTTAAAGCCTCATTCGGCAATCGGCAAGGCACGCAGGGAGCGCACTGCCGAATGCGTGACGTAAGCATGACGAAAAATCGGCTTTCAACCGAATGAACATTGTAACGCATACTCATAGCCGATTAATGAGAAACAAAGCATAATAGATAAATAAAAGGGCGAAAGCATGACCATAAATTCGCAATAAACAAGAATGCATAGGCCGAAAGCAGCACCCGTCAAGCATGGCAACAAACAAGTTAATCCACCGCATGATACAACTCGTTTGAGGCCACACCACCAATCAGATTAGATCAATCCACCGCATGATACAATCTAATCGTGAAAGGCTAAAAGCATTCATTGTTCACTGCAAACCCACGAACACGTTCACTCGTGAGAGCACTGCCGAATGCGGCTGCTTAGCCGAATCGGGGTCCGCGGCGAAGGAACAAACTTAATCGATAAAGATAAATCTATCAGATCGAATCGAATTCTAATCCACCGGATGATTAGCTCTAAGACAACCCAAAAACCTGCATCTACCGCATGATACTCGGTTCTGTCAAGATCTACACGATACCAACAAGTTCGAACCCGCGACACGTGGCAACCTAGATCGGTTTCGGACTCGGCTATGAGGGGATAAGTCATCGCATCGTGAAGTAGAGCCGATTCTAACCGACCTAGATTGGGCAAAGGAGTGTTGCATGAATTAAGCACAGAGTAAAAACGAAGCAACACGGGGTAACTTAATGAATCTGTTAGATCTTGCCGAAATCTAACAGAGCCGATAACTTGGTCCATACTAGATCTTAGCCCACCGCATGGCTCATGACCTAACAGAGGAACCTTCTTGAGACCACAACTTAAATCCACCGGATGATACTAAGCATGGTAACAAGACTACTTGCATCAAAGCTTAAATCCACCGCATGATACTAAGCATGATACAAGGTTGCCGGTACTTACGGAGGTCGACGGATCGATGACTCCTCTCGAAGAACTCGACGACTCGACTAAAGGACTCGATGTTGGCACGGGGCCGGTTTGTTGTATGATTGATTGATTGTGATTCCCTTACAGCTGCCATGGGTTTATATTTATACCCAGGTCTTGATACAACTCCTAGTCGGACACGACTACAATACTTGTTTCTAAAAATAAATGACGAATCTTCGTGCCCATATTGTGTTCCTTGTTCGAACCGGCCTTTTCCTTATGTTTTTCCACGTCTTCACGCCTTCCCGAATGCTACCGCTTTTGCCTGCGGAACTATGCCTCTGCCGAATGACGACGCGTTCCCGACCGCAGAGCGTTATTGCCGAATACTTCAGAGAAAGCCCCTTAGCCGAATGGTATCCTTTCACCAAATCCGGCCCACACGTCAGCCTCTTCCTGGTGCTAAATTTTGGTGTTAACACATGCCCCTTCAATTTCGGGATAAAAGATGCTTTTATCTCGGAATTGACCAGGAATCCCCAACATCTCCAGGCTGAATCCGCTTTGACATCCGTTTTCCGCTTCCAAATCCTCAGAGTGCGTTTCCAAACTCAAAACCCTAGTTCGTCGAATCTCTCAAGCTCCAATCTTCAAATGGCGAACCAGGATCAAATTCTTCAAGTAAGTTTTGTTTCCCTCAATCACATTCGGCATTATTCTTTTTGAATCGCATCTTGAATTCCCGAATCGCTCTTCTTCTGTTCTCGATAGGCTCTGACCACTGAAATCTTGACCCCTACTGAGGAGCAATCCGCATCTTTCTTCCTCGGCCCCTCAGGGAATCCAGATCCCTCCGAAATTATTGCGGCCGAGTCTCAGAGGATCCCTTTCAAAACTTCACTGACGAGACCTCACGAATGGCAAGATTCATTCAAGAACTGGCCTCTGCCCTCAATCGCCGGCTGGAGAAACTGGTACAAAAGGATTCTTGAAGATAAAAGCCCCCAGACGCAGAATTGGGACAGTCTTCGTATTTCTCATTGCTTGGAGCTATCTCTAGCCGAAACACCCAAGAATGAAAATCTCCTGATTGCAGCTTGTCACTTCTGGTCCAATGGCATGAATGCTTTTCTCTTTGGTCACGGACCAATGACTCCAACCCTGGCCGATGTCTACATGATAACCGGCCTGAACATCACAGGGATAACACACCCATACAGGTACAAAGGTTCTTCCAAACAGACAGGGGTGAAGACTGGAGTCGGCTATAAGAAATACATCCAGACTTACATGCATGATGGTCTTCTGACTGACGTTGAATACAGGGCCTTTCTGAATATGTGGCTGTGCAGATTTGTTTTCTGTGGTAAAGCCAATGAGCCAACTCTGAATCACATAGTAATGGCCGAAGACCTGGCCGCAGGCACACTTATCCCTCTCGGGAAATATCTCCTGGGAAGTGTCTATCACATGCTCCATCAGACCATTTATCAGATGCACACCAACAAGAAAATCCCCTGCGTCAACGGTCCCTGGTGGTTCGTCCAGATGTGGCTGCAATTGTACATGCACCAAATTGTCCCCATTGACCTCAACAGCCGACATTTCCCCTCGGTCAATTACCAGGAAGCAGAAGCCCAGAGCACCAAAGGCTGTCAAACCTATGGGGAAGCAGCCTCCACTATTGTTATCAACAAGAGCATTGGAGAACTATTTGAACTTTTCTTTAAAGGCTTTGCCAATCCCCTCTGGTTCCCATACATGGACAATGACAATCTCACTTTCCCTTGTGAATTCAGCTTCGAGACTGGATGCATAGATGCAGAGTCCACAGCAATTTTTAACACTTTCATTCGGCCTTGCATCTTACCAACCGAATTTTGTGGAGGAAGGCTGGTTCAAAGTTCATATGAATATTACCAGCCGAATGTAGCCGCCAGGCAACTAGGATGTGGCCAAGTGCCCCCAAGATTATTTCTCCATGAATTCCTCAAGCCTAGGCAGATCATCAAAGACTCCATAGAAACAAGAAGGGTCTTTGATTATAAGTGCTATTCTGCTATTTATCAAATCGAACCTTTCGTGCCAACAGCACTTGCTCATCCCTCCTTCATTCTTTGGTGGCAAGAACTCCATGATCATATCTTCAATGTGCCGGTTCACCCTCTTTGCCTTGAGTTAATGCCTGGTTATCAGCCGAATTCAGAGGTAAACATGCTTATAATCCATCTGTTTTTCCAATAACACCCTCTTTCATCGACTTTTGATTCTGTTATTCTGCAGGACACAGTCCCTGCCCCTCTGGCTAGAGCAATTGTATATAACATCGCTGGCCCAATATCTATTCTGGGGCATCTCTCTCCTTCTTTGGCTCAAATAATGCCCAGGCCTGCCAGTCTGGACCCAACTCTCGCGGCACCACCTTCTTTAGCACTTTGCTCAGTTTTATCTCTTCTTGATTTCAGGCCAGAGAACAGCAGCTAGCAATCAGCACAGATCTTGCCGATGCTCCATTGACTGGTAAAATTCTACCACTTTATTCTTCCAACTTCTTTTTCATCGGCACTCATTTCTTGTTAACTGCAGAACAATCCTCAATGGATTCAATCTTGGAAAGCCCTTCTTCTCATCATGACTCAACTTTAGCTTTGCAATTTCTTCCCCAATCAGAAGCACCATCCTCACCAAGAAGCCTTCCAGTTTCTCCTCAGCAAGATACACAGAATCCCCCAACTGAGCCTGAAAGGCTTCCTTCTCCTATTCAGGAAGTCAGGAACGAGGTAAACATAATCATTTAACTTTCTCCACTCTTTTATTCAGCAGATTATTACTAATTCGGCAAGAACCATCTTTCAGGAGAAAACCATTTCATCACCCAGCTATTCTTTCGCCATGGATGACTTGGTTGCCGAACAAGGGGAAGAAACATCTTCTGGCCAAGCTCTGTCAGAAGAAAATCAAACAAAGCTGAAAGATATCCTTGCTTTGCTGCATAAGAGTATCCAAGATCAAGTCAAAGATGCTGATCTCCTAAGGGATGTATTGGAATCCATTGATCAAGAACTTCCTGATGATATCAAAGTCTCTCTGGAACCAGTTTCTCATTTGGATCAACAATATGCTGCAGTAAAGCAGGCTCTGAAAAACCAATCTTCTCGACCAGCCTTGGAACAGAGGAGGTCCACAGCCAAACAATCTGTGAAAGACCTGCATACTCAAGCTCAGAATAACAAGGAATTATTGACCAAATTGGAATCTGAACTTGAAATGAAGGAGATCAGAAAAGCTGCACTTGAAGCCGAATTGAGGGATCTATCGGCCGAAATTGAAGCTGACAAGAAGAAGATAGTCGAGCTTCCCAAGTTAACAGAGAAGAGGCGAAAGGAAGCTTTAACAGCTCTAAACGAAGACAAACAACTCAAGGCAAAGCTTGCTGCTCTGGCTAGAACCCAAGAAGCTGACAAAAACTTATTAGAGAACATTAGCAACATGATATCAAATGCCAAAAATGTAATCTCAAAGTTCTTGGGTTTGTAATTGTAACAAACAGTTGATAGCCGAATGTTCTATCAATCTTGTAATCTTGCCATTTTTTAACTCTGTTTTTTCTCCATTGTGGATAGCTCATTCGGCAAAGCTGGCCATAATAGCGTCAGACTCGAAAACGCCTCAACTACGACATAGCCGAATCTCATCCAGTCAAAGCCGAATACGACTCGATAAGAATCCCAAACGACATGGGAACCGATCGGCTGGAAAATCCTTTCCACCTTCCGAACTCTTCGGAATATGCACTCTAATCCTCGGCCACGATCTTTTTGTTAGTTCCATAAATAAGAACCTTGAGCGCTCCTAATCTTCCATCAAATCCTCTCAACTCGAGTTCTTTGCTAGCCTGAGTCTCTTCCTCTTCCAGCACAGTAACCTCCAAGAAACCCTGATGTCCAACAACAGAAGACGCCCGGCCGTCGACGAAGCCGAAGGGAGCCGCGCCGGCGCTCGTCGGAGGTGATGACCGTCATGTCTCTCCTTATCTTTTCCTCCAGATTTTGCCTTATTCTCAACTTTCTTTGTGCTTTCAGGCCCATCCAATGGAACCCTGTTACTGTTCCACCTGCGGCTTCGACCGCAGCAGGTGACTCTTCGGAGTCATCTAGCCGGTCCTCCAGGTCCAACTGGGATCTGCGCTATTCAGATAGTGACGCTCGCCGATTCAAGCAGGAACGCGACGACACTCGGCGTGAGCTGGAGGTCATCTCCAAACAAGCCGGGATTGCAGATCTAGAGTGGCAATACCAACGCAAGCAGCTGCTCGAGACCATCGACGGTAATTTCTGCGGTTCGTTTAACTTCAATCTGACCTTGGACTAACCCGCCGCTGCTTCGTAATCTTACAGATCGCGATGCCGAACTCGATCGGCTGAAGACATTGGTCGAGTCTTTGGCAAACAAGGTGAATGCTCCTGGGGACACACCAGAAGCTCGCCTCGGTGCAGTGGCGGGCCGCATCGATGAGGTAGCCTCGCACGGCATCCGTCTGGGCACTGCCGCAGGCCTAGTCGCCATGTCGACGCACACCGGTACCGACTACTCCAGGCTACCGACCGGCTTCGCCAATGGCAACCCGGAGGAGATCGACGACATCGAAGCCTCCATAGATCGCCTTGATGCTCATGGCGCCGCCATTGCCGATTCCATTCATCCCCAGTCCGTTTTGAACAAGCTGTTCCATTAGTTTGTACTGGGGACCATGGAATTTCGGCAATAAAACTTATCTTTTGTAGTCCTTTTTGTGATAACTTGGTCAAATTCATGACGCAAAATATTTGTACTAAGGGCAATACACTCTGGTATTGGCCATTTCTTCTTCTGTCAATCATTTGTTCTGAAGACGGCTCCTTCCCGAATGCCGGCTATTTCCATTGTGTCTTAATCAACGATCAATCTCAACGCTAGGATAGTATTTCTTCAAATATCTTCCGTTTATAGCAGCAGTGAATTCTTCTCCCAGTAAAGTTTTCAGGATATATGCATTTCCAGGCACGCATCTGATCACTCTGAAAGGGCCTTCCCAGTTTGGAGACCACTTACCGAATGCACTGTATTTAGTCCCAATCGGCAATATTGCTTTCCAAACCAAATCTCCTTCTGCAAATTGCTTGACTTTCACCTTCTTGTTGTAATATTTAGCAACTCGCATTTTATTTTTTTCAACATTTTCCAAGGCCCTGAGATGAATCATATGCAAATCTTCTAATTCGTCCATCATTAAATCATTATAATCTTTAGAACTTAAATCCTTTTGCAACTTTATTCTCCTTGAGTCTAATTGTATTTTCCATGGCAAGATAGCATGATGCCCATACACCAACTCATAAGGAGACGTCTGTGTAGCCCCATGTGGAGCCATTCGGTAAGCCCATAAAGCCTCATTGAGTACCGAATGCCACTTTCTCGGCTTCTGATCAATCTTCTTCTGTATGATTTTGATCATAATTTTGTTAGAAGCCTCTGCCTGACCATTAGCTTGGGCATAATAAGGAGAAGAATTCAACAATTTGATGCCCATACTTTCAGCAAAATCTCTGAACTCTGAAGATGTAAATTGAGTCCCTTGATCTGTGATGATTGTTTGAGGAATTCCAAATCTGTAAATGATATGTTCTTTAACAAATTCAACCATATTCTCCGATGTCACCTTCTTTAATGGAATTGCCTCAACCCATTTGGTAAAATAATCGGTTGCCAAAAGCACAAACTTATGCCCCTTGCTAGATGGAGGATTTATTTGGCCAATCAAATCTATTCCCCATCCTCTGAATGGCCATGGCTTGATAATAGGATTCAGAACTGATGCTGGAACTCTCTGAATGTTTCCTAATCTCTGGCAATCTTGGCATCCCTTATAATATTCAAAGCAGTCTTCTAGCATTGTAGGCCAATAGTACCCAGATCTCCTAATAACCCATTTCATTCGGTAGGCCGATTGATGTGCTCCACACAATCCATCATGTACTTCACTCATCAGCCTTTTTGCTTCTTCATGATTTAAGCAATGTAACAGCACCCCATCCAAGGATTTATAATATAAATTATCATCAAGAAGAACAAACTTTAAAGCTTTATACCTGAGCTTTCTAGAAACCTTTCGGGATGGATTCTCCAGATAATCAACAATTTCTTTTCTCCAATCATCTTCTGCCAGATCACTCCCGAAAGCATACACATTATTAGCAAAAACTTCTTGAAGCTCTTTATAACCCGAAGCACTTTGAGCCAATCTGTTTGCCTCTTCATTGTCTCTCCTAGGAATATGCTGCAGAATTACCGACTGAAATTCCTTTAAGATTTGCTTGCATTCCTCATAGTAATTCCTCAAGACATCATTTCTGCACTCATACTCGCCATTCAGTTGCCTTATGACTAATTCTGAATCTCCAAAAATTTCAACTGCAACGGCCTTTGCTTCTCTCAAGTATTGAAGTCCTCTGAGCAACGCTTCATACTCAGCTTGATTATTAGTGACAGTAGGTTGAATGGGAATAGCAAATTCAAATACCTCTCCTCTTGGTGAAATTAGCAAAATACCTACTCCACCACCTTTGTCACATGAAGAGCCATCGAAGAATAATACCCAAGGAGCAATTTCAAGCGAATTAACTGATAAATCGCGATGCTCAGTAATGAAATCAGCAATAATCTGTCCTTTAACGGCCTTTGCCGATTCAAACCTTAACTCAAATTCAGACAAAGCTAAAATCCATTTGCCAATCCTTCCGTTCAAAATTGGCATAGACAACATGTGTTTTATCACATCAAACTTTGAATACACAATGCATTCGGCATGTAGTAAGTAGTGCCGAAATTTTGTACAGGAGTAGTAAACACATAAACAAAGCTTTTCAGTAGCCGAATACCTCGTTTCGGGATCAAGCAACTTTCGGCTAAGGTATGCAACTACCCTTTCCTTTCCCTCGAATTCTTGTATGAGGGCCGATCCAATAGTTTGGGCATCGGCCGCCACGTACAACTTAAAAGGCTTGTTTAGCTGTGGAGGTACCAATACTGGTGGTTCTTTCATGTATTCCTTGATCTCATCGAAAGCCTTCTGTTGTTCGTCGCCCCATACAAACTTCTGATCCTTCTTGACCTTTAACAGTGAAGAGAAAGGCAACATCTTTTGTGATAAGTTTGATATGAATCTTCTTACGAAATTGATCTTACCAAGCAGTGACTGCAATTCCTTAAGATTAGTTGGAGGAACAACTTCATCAATGGCTTTCATACTTTTCCTGCCAACTCCTATTCCTCCTTCATGCACCAGAAATCCCAGAAATTCTCCTGCCGAAACTCCAAAAGCACATTTATTTGGGTTCATTTTGAGCCCATGTTTCCTAGTGCATTCTAGAGTTTTCCTTATGTCGGCCAAATGTGCTTCATGATCCAATGACTTAATCACGATATCATCGATATATATCTCCACAATCTTGCCGATCAACTCATGAAAAATATAATTCATAGCTCTCTGATAAGTTGCACCAGCATTCTTCAAACCAAACGTCATGACAACCCATTCAAACAACCCTATATGTCCTGGACATCTGAAAGCCGTTTTCGCTATATCTTCTAATGCCATAAAAATTTGATTGTACCCTGCATTACCATCCATGAAACTAATCACTTTATATCCAGCAGCAGCATCAACCAACGAATCAGCAATAGGCATCGGATATCCATCCATGGGTGTAGCTCTGTTCAGATCTCTAAAGTCTATGCAAACTCTCATCTTCCCATTTTTCTTGTACACAGGAACAATATTAGAGATCCATTCTGCATATCTGCACGGCCGAGTAAAGTTTGCTGCTATTAATTTTTCCACTTCTTTCTTCACATCGGCCAACACTTCATCTTTGTAGATTTTCCGGGGTGGTTGCTTGTAAGGTTTATAACCAGGCTTGATCGGCAATTGATGCTCAACAATGGAACGATCTAAGCCAGGCATCTCCAAATAATCCCAAGCAAAGCAATCTTTGTATTCTTTTAACAACTCAATCAACTTCTCCCTGAAAACCGAATTCAAGCTAGCACTGATGAATATCGGCCTTGGTTTGCCACCATCTCCAATGTCTACTTCTTCTAATTTATCAGCCGACACAAATCCATATCCTAGCTTCCCGTCAGTTCCATCGATTGGATTATCCATTAAAAATTGCTAAAAGAGCCGACTGCTTTGATCGGCTGTTGATCACTGCTGACTGGCTCAACAGGACCTTCTCCCCAGTCCTTACCTGAGAAGCAATCTATGCCCTGATACTCCCAGAAGGCCGGTTCCACATTAGCCACGCTGATTGAATCATCTGCTGGGACAATTTCCACTTCATCATCAATCCACTGAATAAGCTGTTGATGCATAGTAGATGGAATACAGCAATTCGCATGAATCCAATCCCTTCCAAGTAGCAAGCTGTATGCCCCTTTGCCTTCAATAACAAAGAAGGTTGTGAGCAGAATCTTGGACCCAATCATCAGATCTACATGTACACATCCTTTGGTGTCCGAAGGATTTCCAGCAAAATCATTCAACACTATGCTTGTTGGCGTTAAATCTCCAGGGCTCATGCCAAGTTTCCTGAATGTATTGTATGGCATCACATTAACAGCAGCTCCACCATCAACAAACATCTTCGTTAGTGGCTTCCCGTTGACATATCCTCTTAAGTACAATGGCTTCATGTGCCGATTCTGGACTGGCTTCTCAAAAATAGCTTGTTTATTCAATACCAATTGTGCCATTAACCCATATCGTTCGGCTTCATCCACTTCTGACAATATCTCTTTCTGTACAATTTGATTAGCTGGAGCCATGAATTCATTCGGCAAGAAACATACCATGCATGTAGGAGCCGAATGACCCGATTCGTCAGGCCTGTCTTTTGGACGCCATATCGATTTCATCCTGGTTCCTGCTTGCTTCAATTCTTGATTCCTCAGGCGTTGGACTCTTCTCTTCTGGCTCCTTCTTAAACCAGGTGGACACCACTGTCCTTTCTGCCAAACATACTCACGATCTTCTTCCTCATGATCAATCCATCTATAATCAGCACGTCTTTTCATTGGTTGATCATCATTCTTATATATTTTTAGACGCCGATCATCACTAGGATGTACCCTTCCAATTCTTTCATGGACGGATCGGCGAATGGCAACATTTTGCCTATGTTCGACATATCCATTATTGCATTCAGGACAGTTATTCCACGTAGGCAGCTTTAAACCCTCGTTCCAACAGTGTCTGAAGAAAATACAATCCCAATGTGCACGTTCTTGCTCTCGGACATATTCTTCTTGTTCTTCCTCAAACCTTTCTTCTTCACGCCTTCTTTTCTCCTCCTCGTATTCACGTCTCTGGTAACGCTCTTTTTCTTGCTGACGCTGCCACTTATTGAGGAGAATACGCGATGTGACTCTGGGTTTAGAAGAATTCCCAATTTCAAATTGGCTATTCGGGAAGCGAGGTCTCTCCTCGCGAATCTGTTCGATCGTGATTTGCCGATTAGGATCTACTGAGCCACTCTGCTTCGCTTTCTTTGACGTCAGGACTCTCATTTTTTCCTTTTCTCCAGATTCGGCAGTACTCACCATATTGATTGAGAACCCAACCATGTTCTGAGGAAACGGGTTACTGTCCAACTTCATCTTATTGTCGAATTTCAAATGCCCTTCTTGGATAGCTTTCTGAATCCTCACTCTGAAAACCCTGCATTCATTGATGGAATGAGAATTTCTATCATGGAATCCACAGTACCTCTTATCTTTCACTCCATCAGGCCGAAGCGTAGAATGCCCCTCTGGTAACTTGATTCGGCCTTCCTTTACAAGATAATCAAATAATTTATCTGCCTTAGTTACATCAAAATCATAGGTACCCTTATTCTGTTTAATCCACCTCTGATTCACCATGACTGGTTCTTTACTCCACACTATCTCTGCTGCAGCTATCTCTTCGCTATCTTCATACTCATCTTCTTGATCTGCTCTTTCAAGGAATTGGTTATAGATGTCAGCTACATCATTATTTTTAGCAAATCTGGCATCTTTCTTGAAACCATATGCCTGGTTACTCATCAAGGCCAATCTGTGTGACAACTGACCCAGATCATCAAACTCCATCCCGAATAGCTTCTCTCGAATGGCAGGTAGCATGCCAGCTACAGCCATACCAGCCAGCTGGTCATCAGGTATGTTCAGAGAAAAGCACATGCTCTTTGTTTCCCTAAATCTCCTGAGGAACTCCGTAGGTGTTTCATTATTCCTCTGCCTTAAGCTGGTCAAATCAACCAACTTTTTCTCGGTACTGCCAATGTAGTAATGAGCATGGAATTTCTGCTCCAGGTCTTTCCAAGTACAAATCGACTGAGCAGGCAAAGAAGCAAACCATGTAAAAGCTGGACCTGTTAATGACAAAGGAAAGTATCTGATTCTAAAGGCCTCATCTGCCGAAGCTTCTCCAAGCTGCATCAAATATCGAGCTATATGTTCCACAGTACTTGTATCATCTTGTCCCGAGAATTTGGTGAATTCTGTAGGAACCTTGACTCTATTCGGCAATGATACCCTTTGGTACCATTCTGGGAAAGGAGATGAGTACATGTACCCCTGATTTTTAGGCTTCAGACCGAATTGATTTTGCAATACATCGGTCATTTTTTGCACCATGAGGTCAATACTGGTATCTTGATTCCCTGGTCTCCCAGCAAGCATGCCTGCAGTACCAACATACCCAGGATTCGGGAGAGCGTCGATAGCATTGTAATCCATAAACTCTGAATATCCGTTTCCATATATGTCCCTTTGCAGCCTGTTGTTCAGAGGGGATATCTTATAAGCAGAAGCAGGCGGATTCCCTGTGGTGCCGAATGCCATATCACCGTATGTGCGAGTTTTCGGCAGTGCAGGCTGAGGATCTTGCCGAATCGGTTGACCATTTGTATCTTTAGTACCAGAACCTCCAGTTTCATCAGCATTTCCTTTACCATGTGGCCTCTGAGCTTGTGCTTGAACATTGAAGTATGTCGGGCCGCCCAATTGCCCATGTATCAGGGTTTATCCACATGCTGACCAAAAATGCTTACCATTATATGCCGAAAGCTGTTCAAGAACGCAGCATTGTGATTGGTCATTGCTTCCCCTAAAGCTTTGTATGACAAGCCCGAGAATCTCTCCCTCTCTTCTTCTTCAGTAAAATCAGACTGCCCAGGAAGGAGAACTCTTGGCAAATCGGACTTGAGAAACGGTGCACCACTCCTGTTCTTGGCGAAAGACAGTAAACATTTGTTAATGAATTGGTCAGCAGCAGCCTTTACCATCTGTTGATGCTCTTCAGACAATTCTTCCAAAGTAACGTCCATGATGTCGCTCAACTCAGGCATCTTGAAAACTTGTGTGTGTCCCACTGGGCGTGCCAAAAAGTGTGTTGCCGCAAAATCTGCAGTTCGCGCCAAGCACACAGCAAGCCGAATTAGCTAGCTTCAACACGTGGCCCGTGCGTATGAATCCGAAAGCGTGCCAGTCAGTTTGCCTGAAAACTAACAAAGGGACAAAAACGTTTAGATCAAAACCTGGAACGTGCCGGGTGAGACCAGACAGTTCCATATTTGCGGCATTGAAGCCAATCTCGAGAGACATATAGCTACGGACAAGCTATCTGTCGTTACTCAGAATATCATTCGGCAGTCGGTAGAAGCGTGTGAGAATCACACTGCCGAACGCACAACATCAGCATGACGTAAGATCAGTAGAAGCATGTAAGTTATCTGTCGGCAGTTAAAGCCTCATTCGGCAATCGGCAAGGCACGCAGGGAGCGCACTGCCGAATGCGTGACGTAAGCATGACGAAAAATCGGCTTTCAACCGAATGAACATTGTAACGCATACTCATAGCCGATTAATGAGAAACAAAGCATAATAGATAAATAAAAGGGCGAAAGCATGACCATAAATTCGCAATAAACAAGAATGCATAGGCCGAAAGCAGCACCCGTCAAGCATGGCAACAAACAAGTTAATCCACCGCATGATACAACTCGTTTGAGGCCACACCACCAATCAGATTAGATCAATCCACCGCATGATACAATCTAATCGTGAAAGGCTAAAAGCATTCATTGTTCACTGCAAACCCACGAACACGTTCACTCGTGAGAGCACTGCCGAATGCGGCTGCTTAGCCGAATCGGGGTCCGCGGCGAAGGAACAAACTTAATCGATAAAGATAAATCTATCAGATCGAATCGAATTCTAATCCACCGGATGATTAGCTCTAAGACAACCCAAAAACCTGCATCTACCGCATGATACTCGGTTCTGTCAAGATCTACACGATACCAACAAGTTCGAACCCGCGACACGTGGCAACCTAGATCGGTTTCGGACTCGGCTATGAGGGGATAAGTCATCGCATCGTGAAGTAGAGCCGATTCTAACCGACCTAGATTGGGCAAAGGAGTGTTGCATGAATTAAGCACAGAGTAAAAACGAAGCAACACGGGGTAACTTAATGAATCTGTTAGATCTTGCCGAAATCTAACAGAGCCGATAACTTGGTCCATACTAGATCTTAGCCCACCGCATGGCTCATGACCTAACAGAGGAACCTTCTTGAGACCACAACTTAAATCCACCGGATGATACTAAGCATGGTAACAAGACTACTTGCATCAAAGCTTAAATCCACCGCATGATACTAAGCATGATACAAGGTTGCCGGTACTTACGGAGGTCGACGGATCGATGACTCCTCTCGAAGAACTCGATGACTCGACTAAAGGACTCGATGTTGGCACGGGGCCGGTTTGTTGTATGATTGATTGATTGTGATTCCCTTACAGCTGCCATGGGTTTATATTTATACCCAGGTCTTGATACAACTCCTAGTCGGACACGACTACAATACTTGTTTCTAAAAATAAATGACGAATCTTCGTGCCCATATTGTGTTCCTTGTTCGAACCGGCCTTTTCCTTATGTTTTTCCACGTCATCACGCCTTCCCGAATGCTACCGCTTTTGCCTGCGGAACTATGCCTCTGCCGAATGACGACGCGTTCCCGACCGCAGAGCGTTATTGCCGAATACTTCAGAGAAAGTCCCTTAGCCGAATGGTATCCTTTCACCAAATCCGGCCCACACGTCAGCCTCTTCCTGGTGCTAAATTTTGGTGTTAACACTATTAGACATGCAACTAGAATGCTAGCGCTTTACTTTACTCGCATGATAAACCTGCACTGCCTTTGTTATTATCCTGTTACCTTGCTACCTACTACTCACTTTATGAAATATGCTATGCTATGCATGTGTTGGGATGGATGTGATTTGAACCTCTTGGCGTGAGTTGTGGGTGGTATGGGAGGAGTAGTGCAGCTAGACGGTGTAAGCGAGTAATAACAACTCGATCGTTTGATCGAGGTGCTTTGGGACTGCACTCGGGCAGTCCCTACGGGGTACCTGTTGCGGGTACATGGTTCTTGGATATTGGTACTCGGGGAGTACTTGAGGAGTTTGGGCGGCTATACCTGTTATGGGTGCCGATTGCGGACTGTTGCGGTGGATCGCTTATGACGCAGATACTCGCTTTAACCGAAAATTAAGGACCGAGTCGGTATCCAGTTTCGGTCGTGGACCACCGTGCTCACCATCTACCTAGAATGGGGAGGGTTCCAGCAAGCCTACTCTAGTGCGGCGCCGAGACTGTAGGAGGATCGAGCTTGATATGTGTAGGGGGGAATCGTTGCGGCGTATTCTCCCTGATTTACCACGGCCCCCGACTGGCCTCGGTGGGAAGGTTTCACATCCCTGGGGCAGATGTTAGATCAGATGTTTCCCGAGCCCAGGGAGACAGGATTGACACCGTTACTGTTTAGGGTCTTTGCTGTGGGCTATGTCTCAGGTTGGTTGCGGACTAGCCTTGCAGCCCGGATGGATTCCTGGAGTGCCACCTCTGCAGAGTGAAAACTATACGTATAGCTGTGTCCACGGTTACGGACAACCCGCTTCTGAATAGCCCCGACAGCTTGGGAATCTGCTTTCTTACCTCGTCCTTGATTTGGGGAAATTGAGAGATAGGTCCAGCTGAGGCTGTTGAGACAAGGTGGGGAGGGAGCTCACCGAGTCGACTAGAGATAGAAAGGTGTCGGTGGATAATGTTTGCGGGAACCTGCTGTGGCAGGACTAGCCCGATGGGAAAAATGTGAGGCTGACGGTTGGATCTGGGGAGTGGATGTGCTTGTGAGGAAGGAGTTGGTGATGAGATGAATTTGGGTTATTGCTGCTGCTCGCATAAAAAAACCCTGGCATAAACCTTGATTATTTCTATACCTTAGAATAGGCCACTATAAAGCTTGCTTCATATTATGGTTGGTGACGTGGACCTGTCCCATTTCCTTGGGGACAGACTTTGGGTTCTCAGGTGAAGACCCCGACCACGAGTTCAACCAGGACGGGTGGTACGATTGAAGGGTGCGCGCTATGCTCAAGGATGCCTGTGGAGGAGTGGTCCCTGATGTTCTAGCTACCGCTGCGCAGATGTTTCATATTGTCGATTTAGCCCAGAGGGCTTGTACCAGACCGCTATGTTTTATATATGTCATGTAATGGATCTTTTATCGTTGTATGGATGTGATATTTGACTGAGATGAGTTCTGTACGAGATAGCTGCTATTCCTGGGACTATCTCGAGGGTACAGGGAGTCGGATTCTCGTCGTTGAGAATCCGGTTCGTCACAGCCATTATGTTTCATCTTGAGCCATTCCCGTAGGGGCAAGGGCTACACAGTAAGTCTTCTAGTATGTTATAATATAGAAGATTTAGTTGGATTAGAATTGTATTATTGAATAAATCCTATTAGAACAACTTTATTTTGTACATACTTGGAGTCTATCCACGTCATCAATCAAACTTCTAGCTACCTACTGTAGTTCATTTTCTTGCTGGTGTGCATGCCACTGGCCACTGTTTCACGTGTGTTGACACCCAAAAGTGGCACGGCAGTGCAAACCGGTCTGACCGGTGTGCACAAACCGGTCAGACCGGTTTTGGTAAAAATGTGAAAATGACAATTGGACTTCACCATTGCGTATCTCTCGTCGAGACGATCAAGATGCATATGTAGAACACCTAATTTGGACTCCGGATGAGAGAGTTATGACTTCGGCAAGATCAGCACTCGGGAAAAGAGGTCAGACCGGTTTGGAATCCGGTCAGACCGGTTTTCAAGTTGTAATTCGAGTAGGTTTAGGTTTTCTGATGTAATCCCATATTGTAACCGACTTCGAAGGGGTAAGACTTCCCCGGCCTATAAATATAAACGCTAGAAGGCCGATTGAGATATATACAATCGAATCAAACATTACCTTTACTTTTTCCTTCAAACCCTAATCTCTTCCAACCTTCATGTTGTTCATCCTCTGATCTCCATGGTCATAGATGACGTCCTAAGGCTTGCTGGTCGACCTAGGACACGCCGGCAACGTCCACGCCCTGACGGGGTCCCTCCCGGGCGAGAGCTTCGACGGCCTTTGCTAGTTTGCTCGTAAACTAGTCGTCCTTCGCCACGTAAGTGCGTTGATTATCTCTTTACTGGTTTGCTCGTAAACCTAGTCGTTCCCCAGCACGTAAGCTTGGTAGTTACCCTCACGAATAACCGACTCCAGCGAAACCCTAGAAATCGGTCTGACCGCTTTACTGAACCAGTCTGACCGCTTTGTACCTTGAAACCGGTCTGACCGTTTCTCTGAACCGGTCTGACCGCTTTGAGCTGTTTTGTTGCTATTCAGCCTGTTCGCGACCCGCACGTCGAGCGCTCTCTCGTGTGTTGACCGAGATTTGCATCAACACATTTTGGTGACTCCACTGGGGAACGATAATTCTGGTTGTTACAACCGATTTTTTCTACCCTAGCCTTATACTTAATTGATCTGTTATTTTGATTCGCCGCTATAGTTGCATCTGGTCTTTTTGGACCGATTGCACCTATACCTGTGACTTTGCATCAGGTTGCTCAAACCGATTGCATTGTGTTTTGCTTGCTACTTCATATTGAAGACTAAAGTAGAAGCAAAGTCTTGGTCATTGATTGCTTGGATTATCTTGAATATCTGGATTTATCACAAGACTGGAAGCATGAAGACCTATTATGGCGGGTTATTCATATGCACCACAACAATATTACTACGCCACGCCTGAGGTACAGCATGCAAGTACATCATATGTTTCTAATGATTATTTTGCTAGTACCACAAATTCTCATGTTGATGTTGCTAGATATGATACTAGTAGGCATATTGCATCGGCTAGTAATTGTTCAGATGAAGTTTCTTATGTAAATTATAAATCTGAATTTTATAAGCTAGAACCATTACCAAATAATATGCATGCTTTAAATTTTAATGCTACTAGCAACATGCAACATTATCCTAACACATCGGCCGCAGAACAAGTTCACATGCCGATGAACAATTATCAAGGCCAAACTAACATGAGTTGGGCCAATCTTTATGAGACACCATGTGCTAATAATTTTAATACTATTCAGCAAGGTGTTTCATATACTTATTCATCGGCAGCAAATTCAGAATATTTAACTCAAAGCATGCCGATGAATGAGAAAATTGGCCATACTGATTTCAGATATCCGGCCAATTATTCTCAACCATTATATGCTAGAGTGGAAGATGAATGTATAAATTCAGTATCACATACGAATGCTAATACTCATATTTCGGTTCCAGATGTTTCTAATACTTATAGCCGAATTAATGAGAATTCAGCAAGATCATATTCATCTCCACAAATTAATCATTCATGTGTTTCATCTCATGCATCATCACATATTTTCGGTACTACTCATTCTTCGTTACCGAAAGTTCATAATTTTGCACAAAAGGCTGCACTAAACAGTGTTTCTACTAAATTGCAAAAGCCAAATACTTTGTGGGATGCAAAATGTGCTGAGCTTAAGAATGACGTGATTAAAAGATTTAACAATGGTAAGCAGTTTGAAGGTAAGCTTAGCAAATTTGTAGAAACACAAATAAGATTGTATGAATCTTGTTTCCAAGAAACAGAGCAAGGATTGGTTCAAGTAACGGAACTACCATCTATTAATGATATATTCAAGGAAATGAGATTTGCAGCTACAAAGCCGGTTACATCATTGGTTGATAGTGGAAGAAAGAACGATCAAGATTTGATTAAAAGTTCGGTAATTACAATAACCGAACGATCTCGATCTGTTTGTAGTAAGAAAACAGCTGGGCTTGAATTCCCACATGGAGTTGTGCATTTGTCTAGCGATTATTTTGTTATCAATAAATGCCAACTCTCGACTGGAAAAAATTCATCCAACCAAAATGATGAAGACCATGGCGTTGGAGGCAAAGAGGAGACATTAACATGTCGCGACTTGGTAATTTCCAGCGAACCTGGAAAAACCGGTCTGACCGATTTTACAATCCGGTCAGACCGGTTCCAAAGTGGTCAGACCGGTTTCTTCGGACAGTAGCGGCTGTTGGCTGCCATCGGGAGAAATACGACATCATCTACATCAAGGTTCCACGCCTCTCCAAAAATTTCAGCAAGGTATGCTTTGCAAGTAACTCCCAATCAGATCATGGATTATTAATTAATTCATCTACTAGTGATGCTATTATGAATATTTCTAAAAGATCGATTGAGGATGGTAATTTACTTGCTAGTAGTGTCATGCCTTCAGATTATGTCGGCCATTGTACTGTAAAAGTTAGAAAGGCCGATAACAGCAAGATTTTGACATTTAAAATTTCTCCATCATCATTGTCAAAATTTTTCTCTAAATGGTTTACTTATGGTCATTCTGGGATTAAAAATAAGAAACCAAAACCGAAAAGCATTGTGAAATCCGATGATGATGTAGTGATGAACTCTAAAGCATCGGATGTGAGAAGGACACAAAGAAGCATAGCTGAATGGGTTAATGAAAAATTTGAACCATTCGTTTGCTTGGCTTTAAAACCTTCTCCACAAAAGCATCGGTTAGAGAGAATAAAATATATCTTTGATTTAACTTTGTGTTATGATTTATTTGATATTTTGCTAGAGAACAATCTTATTAAACTATCTAATCACAAAGTTATTCCACCACCTCTTGAATTAGAACAACGAAAGTATTGCAAGTGGCATAATTCTTTTGATCATAATACAAGTGATTGCAATATGTTTCGCCAATTTATCCAATCAGCCATTAATATCGGACGATTGAGATTTTCTCAAACACAAGAGGATAACCAATTGCCTACAAGTGGTTTTGATGCCAAAGGATCATTAAATTGGTTAGCATTAACCGATTTGTCTAAAGATCCAAATTTAATTGCCAAAGAGGAAGATTCTAAGCCCTCAAGTGATATAGAAGAGATCGTCCAAGTTGAAGACGTGTTAGAGGACGATGAGCTTAATCTGGAAAACACTGGGGGGCAAACAACTTCTTCACAATCGGAACAAGAACCGGTTACTCCTGCTGTGCTGGCAAAACCGGTCACACCGGTTTGCTTAACCGGTCAGACCGGTTCCAAAGCGATCAGACCGGTTGTGCAAACCGGTCAGACCGGTTCTGACCAAGGACGGCCAACAATATTAAAATCAGAGTGTCTTAAGATGAATGGAGGTAAAGACCGTGTTAAGCACAATGGTAAAAGGCCGAAGCTCACTTTTGATGAACTTCTGGCTAAATATCAAAAAGAAAATGAGGCCAAGCGTGCTAATCGGTCAAATGGAGCTAAATCATCAAGATCACCTCCTAAACATAATTCTGAGAATTGGAATTGGCAAAGAAAGGGTTTTAGTTCAGCAGCACCGTATTCTTCTTTTGGTCCATCAATGCCAGTTCCATGTGCTCCACATCCCACTAATTTTCATTCTTACTCATCACGGGGGTGGAATGATTCATGGGCACATACTCCTTCATGTTTTAGGCCATATTATATAGAGTATGTAGCTCCACAAGAATCATCATATGCAAGACAACCTTATGTTAAAAATGACCGTTTTGAGTATAAAGATCGGTCTAGAGTTCAAAATAAGAAAAAGGTTGTCAAGCAGATTTATGTAGTGAAAAAAGATGGTCGCAAAGCTACGAGTTCAGATCCGAATACAATTACTGAAAAGCCGATTAATGTGTTAAAGACTTCGGCTATTAATGGCAATGAAGAGAAAAATTTAGCTATTGATATTCTAAATACTAAATCTGGGCAAAAGAGGTTAAAGGAGCCAAAAATCAAGAAAGAGTTGTCGCTGCCCAAAGCTCAAGCACAGCCGAAGCATTTACTCGGTTCATCAGATTGGCAAAAGAAGAAGCTCCAGAGACTTAGTGCCCAAGAGCTAAAAGAAAAAGGCATGGCCTGGGTTCCTAAGGGAAGCATTCAAACTCAAGACGAAGACGATGTTTCCACAGAAGTTGCAATGCGAGTAAAGAAGAATAGAAGATCCAAGAAACGATCTTCAAATATAAGGTTTGCACCAAATCATCAAAATTATTGGTCAATGCATCGTCTATTTAGTTCACAAATACCATATACGCCTGTGTATTGGAATTCATCTATGAATATGTTTGGTTATCCCTCATGCTCTTATTTTGATCCTTGGACGTCATATGGGTCTTTATATCAAGGAGGGTTATCACTAAATTGTTATGCCTATTGATTAATTCAAAAGCCGAAATATTTAGTTTTTAGAGATGGTTTTTATTCTGAATTTATATATCTCTTTACACTATTTCAGCTATACATATTCTTATGGATGAATTTACTATAGATGATAATTTGTGTCATCCTTGGCAACATATATGGCCGATGAATGTCTTTGATCATCGTCCTAAAGTGTTAAAATTCCTGATAAGATATCACCTAATTATTTTAATGCCCGGGGGGCAAAATAATTCATCAAGGGAGAGTCGATCAGCTGATCAGGCGAAACCGGTCTAACCGGTTTCCCAAACCGGTCAGACCGGTTTGTACCAGGATTATTAGTACAATGAGCATTTTGCCTTATGGATTTGGTACTTTATTTGGATCGGCTTGAGAGAGTGCTGAAGGTACTGGTGCTGATTTTTGTTACATCAAATAATGCTATTTTGAGACATAGCCGGTTCAAATATTTTACATCAATATTTAGGCCGAATATGAAGTTTTATATTCGAGCTAGAATTTTGTGATCCATAGGAGTGAAATAGGCAAAAGCATTTGGTGATCCAATATTGATAGGTGCAGCAAATACTTGATCTGAGTTTGGTGCATAAATGCTTTGCATTGTGATAGTGCAAGTTAACTCTTGACAACAATCTAATCTTGGCCATTTGCATCGTGATTG
This sequence comes from Echinochloa phyllopogon, assembly GCA_033239725.1. Classification (NCBI taxonomy): domain Eukaryota; kingdom Viridiplantae; phylum Streptophyta; class Magnoliopsida; order Poales; family Poaceae; genus Echinochloa; species Echinochloa phyllopogon. Next base: position 12,983,669 of record BTCW01000017.1, read on the forward strand.
TGGCATATTCATTTATGAGGCCGGTTAGAATATTTTGCACTAATAAACAAGCTGAATATGGTTTTTCTACTTCGGCTAAGGGTTTATGATCCAAAGATATGAGGTTGGCGGATGTTTTTTACACACTCTCAGTTGTGATTATAAAAGATAAAAGACCAATTGCTATTCATTGTAATTGGGTCAATTGTGCATCCATGGTCAATTAAAGTGTGATGTTGGCTTTTAACTGAATTCCAGACAATCATAGCCGAAGTAGTGTATATTCAGGTTCATATCTCATGGAGATGCAGGAATATGAGCAGCACAGTGAATCCATCGTCTTGAAGACCAAGATATGTGGACAATTGGGTTTCTTCATCATTAGAGACAAGATGTGACTGATGTACGGGTGCTTATCATTGTTTCAGTGCAGTTTTTGGCTTGGAGAAATGTTTCTTGCTACGCAAGCTTTACCAAGAAACAGGGGGGCATGTGTTGACACCCAAAAGTGGCACGACAGTGCAAACCGGTCTGACCGGTGTGCACAAACCGGTCAGACCGGTTATGGTAAAAGTGTCAAAATGCCAATTGGACTTCACCATTGCGTAGCTCTCGTCGAGACGATCAAGATGCATATGTAGAACACCTAATTTGGACTCCGGATGAGAGAGTTATGACTTCGGCAAGATCTGCACTCGGGAAAAGAGGTCAGACCGATTTGGAATCCGGTCAGACCGGTTTTCAAGCTGTAATTCGAGTAGGTTTAGGTTTTCTGATGTAATCCCATATTGTAACCGACTTGGAAGGGGTAAGACTTCCCCGGCCTATAAATATAAAGGCTAGAAGGCCGATTGAGATAGATCCAATCGAATCAAACGTTACCTTTACTTTTTCCTTCAAACTCTAATCTCTTCCAACCTTCATGTTGTTCATCCTCTGATCTCCACGGTCATAGATGACGTCCTAAGGCTTGCTGGTCGACCTAGGACACGCCGGCAACGTCCACGCCCTGACGGGGTCCCTCCCGGGCGAGAGCTTCGACGGCCTTTGCTAGTTTGCTCGTAAACTAGTCATCCTTCGCCACGTAAGTGCGTTGATTATCTCTTTACTGGTTTGCTCGTAAACCTAGTCGTTCCCCAGCACGTAAGCTTGGTAGTTACCCTCACGAATAACCGACTCCAGCGAAACCCTAGAAACCGGTCTGACCGCTTTACTGAACCAGTCTGACCGCTTTGTACCTTGAAACCGGTCTAACCGTTTCTCTGAACCGGTCTGACCGCTTTGAGCGGTTTTGCTGCTATTCAGCCTGTTCGCGACCCGCGCGTCGAGCGCTCTCTCGTGTGTTGACCGAGATTTGCGTCAACAACGTGTAAGAACAAATAGCCTATTGAAATGGATCATTGCCGTACCGCAACAAGGAGATGCATATATACAGTACATATTTGTACTACCATAAATACTATTCCCAGCGTTCTAAATAAAAGTTGCCTAATCCTTGTGTAAAAGCGTCTTCTCCTGTAGATAAAGGTGTGTCTTTTGGGGACAAACATCAATTATTGGTAACACTTTGAATACTCTGTGAGTCGATCAAACTGCGGCATCACGCATGGTTGGTAGTCCACTGTTAAAGCTCTCAGATCCATGTAAAGTGTGCTAACATCACTCTGGTTACATAACATGGATGACCTCACTCATAAAAATATTCCTAGCGAAGAAAACCTGTCGTTCTCACACAGACGTAAAATTTCAATAGTTAAATTTTATGTATATAAAGGAAAGCAAATGGACTGTGCAAGGTCAAGGTCAAGTATTTATGGATGTATTATTGTCACGCCCGATTTAGAAAAAAATAAGATGCACACCGTATATACCAGGATTAATTTCCTTACATACAGTAAACCAGTAGTGAATAATACATACAGTATCACGTATATAAAATATAAATGACATATGATTTTACCAAATTTATATAGTGTATCATGGAAACTAAGGCTCGAAACTTCACGGGTAATCGAGTGTGGGTTGCATGTGCCTATACTTCAGCAATATCTTGATGAAACTCCATAGCCTTCCCATTCGGAGCAGTGATATGAAACAAAAATATTTTTGGAAATGTCAAGGGTGAGTATATATCGTACTCAATAGATGTAATATGACATGTAGGATTGAGGCAAAAGCGCTAGCTGAGATATTGCATGTCGGTGTCGGAAATGACCGGCACTCCTTACACTGCACAGAAATGTGTTGTGTCTCGTCCCTTGATGGTCGATGCGGAAGCTTAACACAAGGACACAGGTTTATCCTGGTTCCGGCCGCGGGGCCGTACGTCCAGCAGGGGCGTGCTCGCGCACTTGTATTAGCTTGCACCGGGGTGCTTGTAGAAAGGGGGGCTACAAGTGAGTGCGGGAGAGGAGAGGTCGTCTCCACGTCCCTGATCGGGGGTGGAAGATGGAGTGTGTGTGTGTTCCTCTTCAACAGGGGACAAGGCAAGCGAACCTTAGGCCTCTGTTGTCGCGAGTAGAATGGGGATCCTCCGTACGAGACTCCTTGCTTTCCCTTTTATAGTTCAAGGGGAAGAAAGGTTACAATTGTGGGCGCAGTGTGTGCTATAGTGTGAGTCGTGCAGCATATCATGCAAAAGGGGGTGCTTGTCCCAGGCATATCCGTGCCCTGCAAGCAGTCCGGGACCGCCCTCGAGCTTCGGCTGCCGGCGCGAGGTCTCTTGTTCCTGTTTCGAGGGGGGTTCGAGGGGTGACTCGGTTGTTGTGGCGGACTGGCCGCCGTTCGTGGCCTCCCTCGAGAGAGCCGGTCATGATGGCCAAGGATATGGTCCACTTTATGGTGCCGGTACGATCGGCTTTTGTCCTGACAGCGGTGTCAGTTCAGATGCGTACGGGGCGGCCACCGCTGTGGCGGTCTGAAGATTTCCCGTATTCGCCGCGGGTGGGCCCCTCCGTTGAGGACGGGCGTTGGTGGCGCAGGCGTGGCACCTACTGTGGCCACAGTACGACGTACTGTTGCCAGGAGACGTGGTGGGGAAGGGTTAAGGAGTGTGTTCCTTGACCTGCTGCCCTGCAGCGGCGTTTGACCAGGGTCCGCCCCTGATCGTTGGTTATTTTCCCGTTCGTGGGGCCCCCCGCACCCGTTCAGGGGCATTCCGGCCTTGGAGGCGACGGGGGGCCCCCGGTGGAACAGCATGGAGGTGCGGCCGGGATCGACGGTGTCTGGGGCACAGTGCTGCGCAGGACTGGCGCAGCTAGCACCTGTCTGCGTCATAGGGGGCACAGTGCCCCCGGATTCTGTCATAAGCGGCGTGCGGGGAGATCTGCTTGTTGGCTCCGGTGCCTAACGCGAGAGCTGGGATTGCCAGGGCCTGTGCCCCTGGCGCGGCGCTTGCTTGAGGGGTCGAAGCGAGGCTTGGCGAGGCGAAGGAGCAATTCATTAGCTCAACGAGGAAGGCGAGGAGCCCTCGAGCAAGGCGGAAATGGCGATCCGTCGTTCGAGGGGAGAAGGCGGGGTACCCTAGAGTGAGGGGAACTCGGGCGCGAGGGTAGCGCGACTTCGTGGGCCGCTGTTGGGCCTTGCTGGTAGGCCGCGTGATTTCGTTGATGCGGGCCCATGTGGTTATTGGTGATAGTTTCGTTTTGCGATTTTGAGGGTGTTTAACCCAATGGTTAAGGGACCCCTTAGTTTGGTCCCCGATAGTAGCCCCCGAGCCTTTATTGGAGTGATTTCACTCGTATAAAGGTTCACGATCGAGGTGCCCCGTGTCGGGATTTGATTTGGGGACAAGCATGACTTTCGTGGGGGCGCGCTAGCGCACCCGCGGGTGTAGCCCCCGAGCCTTTGCAGGAGTGTTTTTGCTAATGTCGGGTTCTGGGATTTTGAGGCCGCACCGCGTGGGGCTCGAGCTTCGCACTCGAGGGGTGTCATGTCGTTTATGCGGGGAGCCCCCGAGCCCTCTGGCCTAGAAGGGACGATCGGGTCGAGCTCCTCGACTTTTCGTATTGTGACCCTCGCTTCCCCTTCGAGGGGCTGAGGGGTGAGACGCTCTGCGCTACCCTCGAGCGGGTTCGCGAACGCGATTGTCTCGTTTGAGCTGTTAGCGGGTAGTTCAAGTGGGCGTCCGTGCCCCGTTCGTTGGGGGTCGGCTCGTGGTCCGGAGACACGTCCATCAGCGAGCACTCGCAAAGGTTTGCTAGGCCGGGGCTTGGTCCCGTCCGATCGGGGCCAAGGGCGCAGAAGCACTCCCTCGATGGGATCCCTCAACTAGCTGCCTTTGTCCGGCCTTGAACACAATAGGGGCGTCCCCAAACTCTGCGTTCGGGGTAAAGTCATGATGAGCACGCCCGAATCGTCCCTGACTCTGTTGATCTGGAGCGCCTGTCGAACCCGTTCGAGGGCCAGGCTTCGAACTCCTGATCAGTACGGCCACTTAGGAGGCGTTCGAGAGTTGCCCTATCCTCGTTCGTTTTCGGCTGGGTCGGGGCGTCCAATTGAACCCGTTCGAGGGCCGGACTTCGAACCCCGGCCTCTGCGGAACGCCTCGAGGTGATTTGGCTTACCTTGGAAGCCATCATCGGTCGTCGACCCTTTGACCGGGGGCGGTCGTCCGCAATTTGCGCGAGTCGTGGGTAACGTGGTGAAACATCGGCCCGTCGACCGGAAATAGCCGTTCGTATCCACACGATCTCGGTTGATGTGGCGCGGCGCTCCGCGTGGGAGTAATGGGCGCGCCTTTTTAGGCGGAGTGGCGTGTTCGGGCAGGGGTTGAGGTGACTGGGCGCTCAGAGTTACTACGGCGCCGATTCGTTTTACCGCGCCCCAGTTAACGCGGCCGCCCACGCCGGGGCGGTTTCCGCTGATGCGGCCCGCATGCCAGTGGCTCAACCCACCGCCGCGTTTGACGCGTGTGCTCCGCGGTCAGGCGGTCAAGTCTGCTTACTGGCGCGAGTAAGTGGGCGCGTTTTTCCCTGATCGCGACAGCGCTTTAGTTGAAGCGACGCGTCGGTCACGGGAACTGACGCGGCTACTCTGCTTCTGTCGCAGTGGACGCATCGGTTCGCGCCGGGTGGTTTTCCCGCGGCCGGGCCCAGGGATCAGCGACTTGCCTCGGTGTTTTCCGGGTCGCGCTCCTCGCCTGCCCCTTATTCGCTTGTGAGGCGTCTGTTTCGTTCGTGAAATCAGACGCAAGGATCTCGGGGTGGGCGAGCCAAAGGGAGTTGATTAAGGCTGCCCATTCGGTATGGGTGGCGATGCGCATGCGCATGCCTATCCGCCGACTGTTTCGTCACGGAGGCAACAATCGCCACCCCTGGGTGCCTATATAAACAGGCGTCCGGAGGGGAGGGCCATCAGAAAGCCCTTGAGAGTCTGAAGCCACCATGGGGAGCTACCAAGTTCGTCCTCCTGATTGTTCTGATAGTGGGGGTAGTCTAGCCCAAGGCTCTGGCCTTGGCGCGCGCCATTGATGCCAGAAGAAAGTTGTCGAGAGGCGGGGAGCAGGCTGCGCATGAAGGGCAGGAGGTTGAGCCGCTGATCGCGGAGTCGGAGACCTCACCCGTGGTGAGGTCCTTCCCGGATGCGGCAGGGGAGGGGGCATCATTCGCTAGGAAGCTAGCGAATGATATCGTGGTGATCGTCTCGTTCGCTAGAAGGCTAGCGCGACGTTCGCCAGTGGTCCTCTTCGCGAGGGCGCCCCTCGAAGGCTTCATGTGAAGGCCGATCCTGCCGCACGTTGAAGGGGTCCGACATCTTCCCTTGGCCGGGCAGGGCGTAAAGCTAGGCCCCGTTGGACGGTGAAGTGGTTCAACGTTCCTCCCTTTTTCGCAGCCTCTCGACCGCCAGGTCCCTCAGCGTAGTCGGATGCCAGGAGAAAACAGTCGAGGAATCTATGAAAACTGCTTCCTCTGATAGTGTGCTGGCCGGCTTGCTGAAGTGGTCCAAGAGTCCCGTTTGTGGGGCTCATGCATTTGTATTCTTAAATGGCCTTTGGCCAAGTGTAATTTTTCCTTGTAATTTTTGCGTTCGTGACGTATAAGGAATAAATCTGTTTGCGTGTCCAACCTTTTCGTGGGTCAGCACGACCTTGTAAACAGACTGAATGTTTCTTGAGCGGTTATCGCATCTTTTTCCACGATCTCGGAGTGATTTTCGCAAGGGAGTTTGTTTTTCGTGAGTAACTTGGGCGTTCGGCGGCGAGGGGGATGTCGTAGCCTTTCGAGGGCGTAGGCGGTCCCACGGCTCGGCCCACCTTCAACCGTAGTAGGCTCGCGCCCTGCTTTCATTTTCTCCAATCCTCGAGGGGAAAGAGACTGCTACCGCGTTCAAGATTTTGACCGAAGGGAAGTTAGACGTTCCTTACTATCTTTTCGTGCTTGTGAGCCCGGCGCTGTGGCTCGAGAGGCGTCGAAGCCGCTCCCATGAGTTCCTGCAAGGATTTCGGGCCTTTGATCCCGTTTTTTCGTAATTTGTTATGCGCCAAAAGAGAATGTACGATTTGAGCGTTGCTTTTGAATCAAGTTTTATGTTTGTTCGTAGTTCGTATGCGCTGTGCTTCTCTCTTGGCTCGAGATCGACGTCGGCGGAGGAAGTTCATTCACAAGTAACTTTGGCGTGGAGTGGTGAGGGGGATGCCATAGCCTTTCGAGGGCGTAGGAAGTCCCACGACTCGGCCGGCTCTTAGCCGCATTAGGCTTGCGCCTCGCTTTCATCTTTCTGAGCGGTCGAGAAGAAGTTTGGCAACGCATTTTCGAAAAAAAAGCACATGGAAAAAGGTTAGGACTATCGAGTGGTCAGCCCCCCAAGTAGCCCCCGAGGGGGCTCGGCTTTACTTTGAGTTCGTTTCGAAGGTAAAGGCGAGTCGCCCTATTTTCATTGTCGTTAGTAACAATGTTTCCATGTTTTAGAGAGACTTTAATATTGTCATCATGCAATGAGATGAAATCATAAAGTAGTACAAGGAGTTCTATGGGTAAAAGCGACGTAGCTGTTGGATGTTCCAAGCATTGGGGAAGACCTCGCCCTTCTCGTTCGCCAGCTTGTAGGTGCCGGGCTTGAGGACTTCGGCTACGATGAATGGTCCTTCCCATGGCGGCGTTAGCTTGTGACAGCCTCGATTATCCTGGCACAGCCTCAACACCAAGTCGCCCTTCTCTAGGTCTCGACGTCGTACCTTCTGTGCCTGGTATCGCCTTAGGGATTGCTGGTATCTTGCCGAGTGTAGGGTGGCCACATCTCGAGCCTCGTCCACCTGATCCAGGGAGTCCTCGCGTGCTTGCTGGTTCTGCTCCTCTTGGTAGGCTTTGAGCCTCGGAGACCCATACTCGAGGTCAGTCGGGAGAATGGCCTCGACGCCGTAGACGAGGAAGAACGGGCTGAAGCCCGTCGCTTTGCTCGGAGTGGTCCTCAGGCTCCAAACTACCGAGGGTAGCTCAGTAACCCATTTTCGGCCGTACTTGTTGAGCTTGCTGAAGATTCTTGGCTTGAGCCCTTGTAGTATCATGCCGTTGGCGCGCTCGACCTGGCCATTGCACTGGGGGTGCGCCACGGCCGCCCAATCCACATGGATGTGGTAGTCATCGCAGAACTCCAAGAACTTCTTGCCCGTGAACTGCGTGTCGTTGTATGTGATAATTGAATTGGGCACGCCGAACCTGTGGATGATGTCGGTGAAGAATTGTATGGCTTGCTCGGATCTGATGTTGGTGATGGCCCGAACCTCGATCCACTTCGAGAACTTGTCGATTGCCACCAGTAGATGCGTGAAGCCCCCGGGCACCGGTCGAAAGGGTCCTACAAGGTCTAGACCCCAGACCGCGAAAGGCCACGTGACGGGGATGGTTTGCAGAGCATGCGCCGGGAGGTGCGTCTTGCGTGCATAGAATTTACACCCTTCGCAGGTGCGCACGGTATCTTTGGCGTTGGCCACCGCGGTGGGCCAGTAGAAGCCTTGCCGAAAGGCGTTGCCCACGAGGGTTCGTGGTGCTGCGTGATGTCCACATACACCCTCGTGGATGTCGCGAATCAGCTGCTGACCCTCAGGGATGGGTATGCATCGTTGCAGGATCCCCGAGGCGCTGCGCTTGTATAGCTCTCCGCCGATCGCAACAAAGGATTTGGCCTTTCTCGCGATGCGTCGAGCCTCGGTCCGATCCGAGGGCAACCGCCCTTGGTTCAGCCACTCGAGGTATGGGGTCCGCCAGTCTCAAGGTGGCGGGGGGTCGGCGTCGATTTCCATTGCCCCCGCTTCTTCCATTGAGGAGGTCTCGAAGTCAGGGACCTCGAGATTCCCTTCCGAGGGGTCCTTCTCCATGGGGTCGTCGCCTCTAGCCCCCAAGGCTTTCGAGGCCTCCCGAGGGGGGTGCTCGGCACCTTCGAGGTCAACAGAGGGTTTGTTGAGGTCGCGAGCGAAAATGTTCGGCGGGACGGTGAGTCGCTCGGACGCGATCTTCGCGAGCTGGTCCGCCTCTTCGTTATATTTGTGCAGGACGTGACTGAGCTCGAGGACATGGAATTTGTCCTCCAGCTTACGTACCGCTTGGCAGTACGCCTCCATCTTGTCGTCACGGCAATTGGGGGTCTTCATGACTTGGTCGACGACCAGTCGAGAGTCGCCTCAAATGTCGAGGCGCTTAACTCCGATTTCGACAGCGATGCGGGGCCCAGCCAGGAGGGCCTCGTATTCCGCCATATTATTGGATGCCGGAAAGTGCAGTCGCACTACGTAGCGAATGTGTTCCCCTTGTGGTGAGATGAAGAAGAGGCCCGCGCCTGCCCCGGCTTTCATCGTCGATCCGTCGAAGTACAGAGTCCAGCATTCAGCCTGGATCTGCGGCGGGGGGAGCTTTGTATCCGTCCACTCAGCCACGAAATCAGCTAGGATTTGTGACTTTATCGCCTTTCGAGGGGCGTAGGTGAGGGTTTCGCCCATTAACTCCATTGACCACTTCGCTATTCTGCCAGCGACATCCGGGTTGCGGACTATCTCTCCCAGAGGGAAAGAAGAGACCACGGTCACCGGGTGCGCCTCGAAGTAGTGCCGCAGCTTTCGTCGCGAGAGTACTATGGCGTATAGCAGTTTCTGGACCTGGGGATACCTCATCTTGGTGTCGGACAACACCTCGCTGATGTAGTACACCGGCCTTTGCACCGGCAGGGTGTGCCCTTCCTCCATTCTCTCGACCACGATAACCGTGTTGAGTACCTGAGTAGTTGCGGCCACATAGAGATAGAGGGGCTCGTTGCCCTGCGGTGGCGTTAAGATGGGCGCGCGCGCAAGCGACGCCTTCAGCCTGTCGAGGGCCTCTTGTGCCTCGAGGGTCCAGACGAAATGTTCGTGTTTCTTCAAGAGCCGGTATAGGGGTAAGCCCTTCTCGCCAAGTCGCGAGATGAAGCGGCTCAGCGCCGCAAGGCAACCCAATACCTTCTGAACTCCCTTGAGGTCTCGAATCGGTCACATTCATTCCAGGGCCGATACTTTTTCGGGGTTGGGCTCGATGCCTCGCTGGGAGACGATGAAGCCCAACAGCATGCCACGCGGCACCCCGAACACGCATTTCTCCGGGTTTAGTTTTACCCCATTTGCCCTGAGGCAATCGAATGCGATTCGAAGATCGTTGACTAGGTCGTCCGCCTTCCTAGATTTCACAACGATATCGTCAACGTATGCCTCAACGGTCCGCCCGATGTGGTCCCCGAAAACGTGCTGCATACATCGTTGGTATGTAGCCCCCGCGTTTCGGAGACCGAACGACATAGTGACGTAGCAAAACATGCCAAACGTCCATCAACACCTTGGAGAATCGGGTGTTGCCGATCACCGGATCGACGACGAGGGGATAGTGCCCAGGGTTGGGGATGTAATCCGGGTGGTCTTCGCGACTGAAGGATATGGTCTCCGTCGACCAGTCGAGGTACGATGGCATGACGGGGCGCATGATGTAGACGTCGCGGCGCTCGCGTTGCTGCTGCCGCGTGGACATGTTCGCCGTGGGTCCTCCGGTGATGAAGAAGACGTGCTCCACGACCGGGAACCTGCCGCCGGTAGCTCCGCTGCCGCCGCCGGCGTCCTTCTCCGCGTCCCCCTCCTTCGCGGTGAGGCGTCAGTAGTGCTTCTTGATCATTTCGCACTGCTCGAGGGTGTGCGAGACGGCGGTGCCGAACCGGCCTCCGGGGGGCGGCGGGGGCCGCGGTCCCCCTCGGGCCTGATCCGCGGCGAGGGCTTCGTCGGAGTCGTCCTCGCGCTGCTGGCCACGCACAGGTCTCGGGCCCCGTTTGCCCTGGTTACCCTGCTTGTGTTGCTTGGGCTTCTTCGCTTGCTCCTTGGGTCGGCCGCCTTCCGCAAGCGCCTCCTCCGCGCGCTTCCCCCTTTTGCCGTCGTAGATGGCTCGAACCGCCTCCTCCCCGGACGCGAAGCTGGACGCGATGTCAAACAGCTTGCTGACGCTCGATGGGTGGTTGCGGCCGAGCTCGTGCACCAACTCGCGGCATGTCGTGCCTTCAAGGAAGGCGTTGATGACCTCGGCGTCACCAATATTGGGGAGCTCGGTGCAGCGCTTGGAGAAGCGACGTATGTAGTCCCTCATGAGCTCGCTCACCTTCTGGCGGCACCCCCGTAGGTCCCAGGAGTTGCCTGGACGCACGTAGGTGCCTTGGAAGTTGCCCACGAACAACTTGACCAGGTTGCCCCAGTCGTGGATCTGGTTTGCGGACAAGTGCTCGAGCCACTAGCGAGCCGAGTCTGCGAGGTGTAGCGGCAGGTTGCGGATGATCATGTTGTCGTCCATGGCATCGCCCAACTCACAAGCCAAACGATAATTGTTGAGCCAAACCTCAGGGTTGGTCTCACCTGAGTACTTGGTGATGGTCGTTGGCTGCCGAAAGCGAGGGGGAATGGCCGTCGTGCATATGGCGGGGCTGAACACCCGAGTCCCCGCGGGCTCGGGCGTCGGGCTCCTGTCTTCCTCCTTGTCGAAGCGTCCTCCGCGACGCGGGTGGTACCCTCGACTCATCGCGGTGTCGTGCTTCTTCTTGTTCAGGATATCGTGGGCATCGCCGTCGTCGGCAGTGTCGCGCGTTTCCTGAAGCCGGTCCTTCGCGGGCCTTCTTTCGCCGGGGTGGTAGGCCACGAACGCCTTGCCGTCATTCGTTGGAAGGTTTGGCGTCCACTTTACCCGATGATGGGTGTGAATCGACTCCTCCATGTCTTGCCCAGCGCATTCAGCCCTCAAGTTGGTCTGGAGTCGAAGGCGGGAGGCAGAGCTCTCGGCCTGTAGGACGGCCGCCGGCTCGATTAGGTCTCGCGCGTCGCGGTGCAAGAGGCGAGCCGACGGTGTGGAAGGCTCGGGAATGGCTCGTAGTAGCGTCGCCGCCGTGACGAGCTTTTGGCTCGCACGCGGCAGGTCCGCGGCGTCGTCGTTCTCGATGCGGGTACGGGCAAGGCGCCCCGCGGCCCTGGCGCGTTCGCCACGCTGGGGCTGCTGCGCCTCCAGTGCTGCCCACAACTGCTGCACCTGACGGCGCTCCTCCTGGAGTTTGTCTTCCAGCTCCTTTACCTGTGCCAGCTGAGCCTGCGCCAGCGCCTCGTCGCCCTGAGGCATCACGGCATTGGCACTGGCCGGCGTCGCAACGCCCGTGTCCTGAGGCCGCTCGCGAACGGCTCCGGTCGCCGCCGGGGTCTTGTTTTGATTGTCGTTGTCGCCACCTCCGTCTTCGCTTTCGGACTCGACCTCACCATTGATGATGAAGCATCCCAGCATGGGGTCGCTCTCCCCCTCGCTGGAGACGTCGAAGCAGTGGTCGACGGAGTTCACGAACTGTCGGAGTGCCTCGGCGTCCCGGAGCCCGGCGTAGTCCCACTCCTCGCTGCTAGAGTCCGGAGGGTACCATTCGCCCGATGACGCGGCGTGGTAGCACGCGGCATCATCTGATGAAGATGAGACACCAGGCCGGCGGTTGCGGCCCCTGCGCGGGCGCGCGGGTCATGCCATCCTTCTTCCTCATGGCGCACCCGTGTGGCGCCGGTACGTTGGCGGTGGAGGTCCGCTCCTCGAAGAGGCAGGCTGGTGGGTTACCCCGCCGCTGCGCTGGGCGGTAGCGCGGGGTGCGCGGGGCTGCTCCGGCGGCGCATGTCGTGGTCGCCGGCTTGCCTATCCCTGGTGGGTCGGTGGCAGTCCGGCCCGCGATGTCGCGGTGGCGTCGCGGCTGGCGCGCCTGTTGGCGCCTGCCGACGCGGAGGTCATCGCGGCTGCGTTGCGCAGTCCCATCGAGAACTGTGCTGGCACGACAGTCACCCCTCGGCGGTCCCCTTCTGCAGGGTTCGCCGTGGGTGGTGTGTCTCCGCCCGACTCCACGTCAGGCGGTGGCGCCCGCGGGTTGTCCCTGTCTGGAGGCGTTACCCGCACGGGTTGGCGCTGCTCCACCTGCACCCGCAGGTCTCGCAGCTGGCGGCGGCTCAGGAGTCCGGCCGTCGAGGATGACGATGACGAGGTCTCTATCTCGTCGGTGCGATGAAGCTGCATGAGGTAGTTGGACCCATCTGACTCGAATGTCAGGCTCCCAAATTGGATCATGAATCCAGGTGGGAACCTGCCGGTGGTCCCGCCGGGGGACCCTGCCGTCAGTGGCTGCTCGTCGCGAGATGCCATCAAGGGAACTGGCGAGAAAGTCGAATCGCACGGCGCTCCCACTACTGGCGCGCCACTGTCGGTGTCGGAAATGGCCGGCACTCCTTACACTGCACAGAAATGCGTTGTGTCTCGTCCCTTGATGGTCGATGCGGAAGCTTAACATAAGGACACGGGTTTGTCTTGGTTCCGGCCGCGGGGCCGTACGTCCAGCAGGGGCGTGCTCGCGCACTTATATTAGCTTGCACCGGGGTGCTTGTAGAAAGGGGGGCTACAAGTGAGTGCGGGAGAGGAGAGGTCGTCTCCAAGTCCCTGATCGGGGGTGGAAGATGGAGTGTGTGTGTGTTCCTCTTCAACAGGGGACAAGGAAGCGAACCTTAGGCCTCTGTTGTCGCGAGTAGAATGGGATCCTCCATACGGGACTCCTTGCTTTCCCTTTTATAGTTAAAGGGGAAGAAAGGTTACAGTTGTGGGCGCAGTGTGTGCTACAGTGTGAGTCGTGCAGCATATCCTGCAAAAGGGGGTGCTTGTCCCAGGCGTATCCGTGCCCTGCAAGCAGTCCGGGACCGCCCTCGAGCTTTGGCTGCCGGCGCGAGGTCTCCTGTTCCTGTTTCGAGGAGGGTTCGAGGGGTGACTCGGTTGTCATGGCGGACTGGATGCCGTTCGTGGCCTCCCTCGAGAGAGCCGGTCATGATGGCCAAGGATATGGTCCACTTTATGGGGCCGGTACGATCGGCTTTTATCCTGACAGCGGTGTCAGTTCAGATGCGTACGGGGCGGCCACCGCTGTGGCGGTCTGAAGATTTCCCGAATTCGCCGCGGGGGTGCCCCTCCGTTGAGGACGGGCGTTGGTGGCGCAGGCGTGGCGCCTACTGTGGCCACAGTACGGCGTACTGTTGCCAGGAGACGTGGTGGGCAAGGGTCAAGGAGTCCGTTCCTTGACCTGCCGCCCTGCAGCGGCGTTTGACCAGGGTCCGCCCCTGATCGTTGGTTATTTTCCCGTTCGTGGGCCCCCCGCACCCGTTCAGGGGCGTTCCGGCCTGGGAGGCGACGGGTGGCCCCCGGTGGAACGGCACGGAGGTGCGGCCGGGATTGGCGGTGTCTGGGGCACAGTGCTGCGCAGGACTGGCGCAGCTAGCACCTGTCTGCGTCGTAGGGGGCACAGTGCCCCCGGATTCTGTCAGAAGCGGCATGCGGGGAGATCTGCTTGTTGGCTCCGGCGCCTAACGCGGGAGCTGGGATTGCCAGGGCCTGTGCCCCTGGCGCGGCGCTTGCTCGAGGGGTCGGAGCGAGGCTTGGCGAGGGGAAGGAGCGATTCGTTAGCTCGAGGGCGGAGGCGAGGAGCCCTCGAGCGAGGCGGCAATGGCGATCCGTCGTTCGAGGGGAGAAGGCGGGGTACCCTCGAGCGAGGCGGAACTCGGGCGCGAGGGTAGCGCGACTTCGTGGGCCGCCGTTGGGCCTTGCTGGTAGGCCGCGTGATTTCGTTGATGCGGGCCCATGTGGTTATGGGTGATAGTTTCATTTTGCGATTTTGAGGGTGTTTAACCCGATGGTTAAGGGACCCCTTAGTTTGATCCCCGACACTGCAGTAAGCACTTTTAAGCTGGTCAAATATTTTTAGCACCTAATTACTATGGTATAAAATTATACCATCCAATTAGACAAAAGCATATAAATAAATAGGAGCACAAAGCATAAACTCAAACCATAATTTATTTCATATTTGAGTTTAATTATCATGTGAGGGCACATACCACTCTTGACCATGAGCATGGCCGATATATCAATTTTATACTCTACAGATGTTGTACACTTTCAATACAAGAAGCGTAGACCCAATTATACCGAGGTGGCCGAACTTCTTAAATCACACTATCGAGGTATGACCTCATAGGGACGCTGTGAGGGATTTAAAAAGATTTCATAATCAACAGCAACTCGTTGAGGTTTCCAGTCCAAGCAAGAACATAACCCTTCCTTGTGAGCAAAGTATCTTTGCAAAGCATCTCGCTCAAAAGGACCGGATTATATCAAATCAACGCCTCCCTTCTTTCCCTTTTCATATAAGGTTCCATCTGCTAAAGTTTCTAATCAATTAGTCTAAATTAGAGCCGTGTGATACATGTACTATCTTCCCCGGTGGTCGCTCCATGTCCCAATTAATGGAAGTGATCTTGTAATTAAGATAAATATATCCAGGTATAATAAAGTTCATCAATATCATAGTTTCCCAACACATAAGCAAGTAAAGCAACTACACATAGCTATCAATAATAATATAAAAACCCAGGTGTCGCGATGATTATTATGGAGGCTGGACATATCCTTAATTTGGATCCATCAAATTATACACAAGCATAGATGGTGAAATTAACAATTATTAGGACATTGTATGAACATAATACACTTGTCTTTATCTCCAATGTATAGCTGCTCAATATCTTTGCGCTTGCTCTTGAGAGCTCTTGAACTCTTAAACTTCAATGGTGTTTCTTATATATGTAGAAACCATCGAGGACAAGCATACAAGGAAATAAACAAAATACAACTAAGAATAGTACATCAAACACAAAGACAAACTTTAAAATGACATACTAAAAGATATGACTTGATGCTACTGTCACTAGACATAAGAACCATTGAAAACAAAGCTATGGTTCAAAAGACAGCTATCGGAAGATTTGTATTATATAAAAAACTATGTGCTTGATAAAAAGACTATGTGCTTGATATTTTTAATCAAGTAAAATAATGTATATAGGTTATTATAGAGAAATAACATATTTATAATGAACATAAATTATGTTTGAACATTTGAAAAAGATCCTTTTATTCCAGTTGGTACCACCAACTAGCACTAAAGACCCTTTTATCCCAGTTGGTACCACCAACCGGGACTAATGCCTCGTGGCCTTTAGTCTGTGTTGGTAACACCAACCAGAACTAAAAGTGGGATAATTAGTCCTGGATGGAAGGGGACGAAAGACCTATTCTCTACTAGTGGCTAGCACCTTACCGGCTGAGCTAAGCTCGATCAATACTCACGTATAGATTATTCCAACCTTGTAAATTATGGTGATGGAAAATGTACATACTCCTTCCGTAATACAAGGTGTTCTAGAGTTCAAACTTTGTACTCAATTATAAGGCATCCTAGTTATATTTATTTAAACCATTGTTTGTTTAACTATTCTTGGAGTTAGTGTGATTAGTTAGGCTAATTGATGGGTAAACATAAGTTAGATTATTGGTACTCACGACTGTCATTAAAACAACCAGACAATGCAACTTTCTACGTAATAACTTAGGGGTATATATGTATATGCGTGTTTTGGTAGTCTCTCTAATGTACTGAGAAATTCTAGGATGCCTTGTATTACAAGACGGAGGGAGTACGCCATATAGCTTATTATTTGTTAGAAACGACGGCGTATATACGAAGTAATCAACCACTGTGGGACATAAGATTTAACGTGGAAACCCCTCCAATGCGAAGGGGAAAAACCACGGGCACCAACCAGCACTATCTCACTATATCTCAAGAGTTGGGTTACAACGCCAATGGCGGCTTACAAGAGAATCAAGTCTCCACGAAACCCTAGCAATGTCTCCAGCCCAAGCCTCCGGTGACGGGCCTCCGCTGCACTCCGGCAGAAGCCGGCCTATGTTTGGAATTTGGAACATATCCAACATTATTTACGATGCTTGTTGCTTGGATCTTTTTTATGACTTAGAATAAATGCATACAGTAAGTATGCTCACACATATGTATGCACATCTAATTCTATGAATTTCTACTAGAGACTACGCCAGAGTCAGGTGTGTATAATTACCTCCATTGCTGATGCTAAGGTCTATGGCTATTTTCAAGGGTTTGTATGAACAAAATAAAATAGGACCTGAAAAAGTTTGCCACACGAAAAGTGGTTTCTAAAAAAGGACGGCACATTTGCATCTGCATGTAAACAATACACAGGAAATGCATACTGACTCTGGGACAGTTGGTAAGGTTCGACTTGGTAATGCTGTCTTATTTTTATGGATTTATTACATGATTCAATCGACATTATTCTTTCAGTGATAAGCGACGTCATAACGAGACGTTTGTGGTGACTTTATGAATCTTAATATCATCAGATCTGCTGACCCAGTGACTCGGAGGTACTCTCATAGGGGTGGGATTTGCGTACGTGTATTTACATGGGTGAGTGTATGTGCGTATGGTATGGGTGTCTACATCTGCACTTGTCTTCCGCGAAAAAACAATACACGAGAAATAAACTACTGTCTTTTAAAAGTCCCTCTAGTTAGGCAAAATATGTAGAGTAACGGGTAACGACGATCAAATAATCTATTGAAATGCATATAATTATTATTATTAAGTACAGCGAACTCCGTGTTTATAGGGTAAAAACAAACATAAGGCACTACCGGAGACCGGCTGTTTGGGCGCACGGCAAAGGCTGCACGAGCCTTTGCCGTGCGCCTTATATCGCGCGCACGGCAAAGGTTCTTTACCGTGTGCAAATTCAATGCAAGGTCCACGGCAAACATTTTTCAAAAAAAATATAAGAAAACCCACGGCAACGCCACCATCGCCCCACCACCACTGCCCACTGCCCCACCCCCACCACCACGGGCTCGCTGGAGCCACCACTGCGGTCGCCGCCACTGCTCCACCTGCCGTCGTGCCGGAGGAGGGAGGAGGTCGCCACGTCGGATGCTGCAACCACCGCCGCAGCTCCACCCACCACCGCGCCTGAGCAGGGAGGAGGCCATCGCGCCGAGGCGGGGAGGAGGCCGCCGTGCCACCGCGCCGGAGGAGGGAGGAGGCCGCCGTGCCTCTGGAGGTGCTCCACCCGCCGCGCGCGCGCCGGAGGCTGCCGCCGCTGCTCACCCGCCGCCGCCGTTGGTGGTGGTGCTCCACCCACCGCCGCTGCTGCTCACCCGCCGATGCCGCCGCTGCTCACCTGCCACCACCGCCGCCGCTGCTTACCTGCAGCCACCGCCACTGCCGCTGCTCACCCGCCGCCGCTGCTGCTCACCCGCCGCCGCTGCCGCTGCCGCTGCTCTCCAGCCGTCCGCGCCCCACCGCCCGCCGCCCGCCACCACGTGGGCCGCCGCCCGCCATTCACGCCCCACCCGCCGCTACACGCCGCCGCGTGGGCCGCCCCCGCCGTCCGCGCCCCACCGGCCGCCGCCCGCCGTCCGCGCCGGATCTGGTCAGGCAGCGCCGGATCTACGGCGTGTGCTGCTGGCCGCCGGATCCGGCCGGGGCTCGTCGGTGCCGGATCCAGGGAGAGGGAGGGAGGTGGCGACCGCGGGAGGGAGGGAGGTGGCGGCCGCTGTAGGGACGCCGGATCGGATCGAGAGAGAAAGAGAGAGGGAGAGAGAGAGAAAGAGAGAGAAGAAAGAAGGGAGGGGGTAAGGCCAGCCACGCGCGGTGGAGTTGGGGCTGGGGGTGGGGCTCACCGCGACGTGTGGGAGGAGGGAGAGGGTGCGGTGGGGTTCAGAGTGAGCCCAAAGACTTTGCCGTGCGTTACTAAACCAACACACGATAAAGATATTGTTTGCCGTGCGTCTCTCTCCCAGCGCACGACAAACATATTCTTTGTCGTGCGCCTTTCTCTCAGCGCACGGCAAACGGTATGTTTGCCGTGCGCCAACGCATGGCAAACAAGTTTTTAATAATTATATTTAATTCATAAAATATATCAAATAAGTTTTAAAAAATTGAAAAATTAAGACAAAATACGTTATGTTAACTATTGCTTATAGAAAATTAGGTTGAAGTCAAAACTCAATTTGATTGTCACATCACCTACAAATCTAATCATATACTTCATAAGTCTCTGAAACTCTTCGGAGATGGTTCGATTTGTATGCATCATACATGACGAATTATTCAAAACTCATTCAAATTTTTATCACAGCCTTCACACATGATATCATGAGATATTGACAAATCTCATAATTTTCAAACTTCATTTGCATTTGTTTAGATTTTTAAAATCATTTGGACACATGATCATGACCGTGTTTTCTAGTCAAGATGTTCAAAATTTTATTTGATTTCAGGGGTAAGAACTCAAATTGGGTTAAATAACATGAATACCATTTTCCACTCATTTTATTCTATTATTTGAATCACTTATAGTTCAAATTTGACTTATTTCAAAAAATTGTGTGAAATGAAATTAATTAGTTAAATATGGCAAATGAATACAAAAATCTACCAAATTTTACCATGAAGTATTACATATTGTATGTATAAAAGTAGAAACAGTTCTAAGGTGAGAAGAATTTTTTTTTGAGAGGTAATTGGATTTGGGAGTTAGGAGGAAATAAATAGAAAAATAACTTTGTCGTGCGTCAAGGGTCCTGGCGCATGGCAAACACATAGTTTGCCGTGCGCGAAAAAAGAACACACGGTGCGTCATAGAAAAGCGCATGACAAACAACAAATTTACCGTGCGTTTTTTCTTTACCGTGCGCCGTGTGTTTTTTCTTTATCGTGCGCCGTGCGTTTTTTCTTTACCGTGCGCCATCTAAAAAACGTACGGTAAATGAGCTCTTTGCCGTCTGCCCGAAATAAAGCGCATGGCAAATCACGAGTCTGCCCGAAATAAAGCGCATGGCAAATCACGAGTCGCACGGCAAATCTAAGGTTTCCGGTAGTGAGGACAATGTAGGACCACAGCACTATTTGTAGCTTGGAACCGAACTAAAGTCTTGCATTTGATAACTCCACACGATAGAGGTACGTACCACGTACTACGCAGATAAAATGCAATGCGAGAACCAGTGGAAGTAACCCTCATGCTGATGAGTTGCATGTCGTGATCATGATGATGAGCTGCATGTCGTGATCGCGTGGCTATCGCTTGCTATATAATGTGTGTCCACCCAACGCAGAAGCCTCAACCTTCTTAGACAAAACAAGCAAGGTCACATAGAAAAATATACAGATCACTGATACTAGTTCCATATATGATGGGCGTGCCAGCTGCCTTGCCCTGCCTTCTAGTCAGTACTATCATGCTCTCAGAGGTTAACATGTAAACCTTAACGTTACATGCATGTGTTCCTTATTTTTTTTATCTTTTTTATGCTTCACTCTAATTTGTTGCTCAAGTTGTTTTATATTTCCCTGCCAAACTCTGCTGTCACTACAATTGGTTATTACAGGCTTTGCCACAAAAGCTCGAAATGATCGAGCATGACAAATTAAAGCTGGCCACATGTACTTTGTAGTTTGCATATTAACCTCATATATATCCCACGTGATTGATCGATCATATAATTCTAACAGGTAAAACAATAATTAATATATACCCTACCTTTATTTAACACGAAACCATGCATACTTACAATTGAATTCCAGAGTTTGTTTGTTGATGTGTGCCTTTCCCTACATACTATATACAGGCCACGACCACTGGTGCCGAGACGGTGACAGTGACCACGACCCCTATCTTCTCTCAGATCCCACGATACCAGACAAGCAAAGACATCCAGGTCCTGGTGCGCGTCGAGGCGCCACCGGCGGCGGGTGAGAAGGGGCGCCGTGTCCCCATCGACCTCGCCGTGGTGCTCAACGTCGGCGGCGGCGCAGAGAGGTTGGATTCAGTGAAGAAGGCCGTCAAGTTTATCATCAGGCCGGCAGCTCCATGACGACGACCGTGTCGCCGTGGTCGGGCCGTCCGGCGGTTGGCTCTTCACAGAGACAGCCACTCAGGGGCGGAGCTACAGGGTGGCCATAGTGGGCCATGGCCCACCCTATAATTTTGATGCTTACAATATATGTTTGTTGAGTTTTACCCAAATAATATATATTTTAGACTTATTTATTTTAATATGTATGCAATATTTGTATTGATGTTGATAAATTTTATAGTTGTATGTTTAGCATATTACATTTATAGTGTCATAAAGAATTATGTTAAGTTGGACCACCCTAGTTTGAAACTCTAGCTCCGCCACTGCAGCCACTGGTTTTCTTGACATTCGCGGTGGCCGGCGGGTTGCCGAAAGAACAGTCGACACGCTGGTGGCCCGTGATGGCTATGCTCAGCATACATCCGGATCTGGCTTGGAGGAGGCTATCAAGGTACGTATGTACGGATGGATGATGACATGGACATACACGTCATAGAATGCTGATGTAAACTGAAATTATATTTTTGCAGATGCTCGCCGGCGGGGAGAGAAGGATGAGCCGCGCGAGCTTCATCATCTTCGTGTCGGACACGAAGGAGAGAAGCAGATTCGGCATGCTTCTCAAGAACCACCCGGTCGTGGTCCACACGATCGGCATGGGCGCGGCGCACGACCCCAAGGCGCTGCTCTCCATCGCCAAGGAGTCCCATGGGACCTACTCCTTCGTCGACGACCAGAACATGGACGGCATCACCGGCGCCGTCGCCGTCTGCCTCGGCGGTCTCAAGGCCGTCGCCGCCGTCGGCACGCGCGTCCGGCTCGAGGCGGCCGCCGTCGAAGCCGGGGTGAGGAACAGGATCGAGAGGATCGAGTCGGGGGGATACGAGACCACCATCTCCAGCGACAAGGCGTCCGGCGACGTCGCCGTCGGCGTCCTCTACGCCGGCGAGTCGAAGAGCTTCATCGTCCACCTGCACGTCCCTCCGGCGACGTCGTCGGCGTCGGTCAACGGCGGCTGCGACAAGCAGGAGCTGCTCACCGCTAGCTTCGTCGGCCACTACTACGGTACTAGTACTAGCGACGGCGACGCAGCTCCAACGGTGATCCAAGCCATCTTGTCGGTGCAAAGGCCACCGCCGGAAGGCGGCATCGCCGCCGCCGCCACGCTGCGGAAAGTTCCCATCCCCGTGGTGATGAACCACATCGCACAGTTCGGCGTGCTGGACATGGTGACCTCCTTCGTGGAGAAGGAGATTTGGGAGCTTAGTTCCATCACAACCGAAGTGGCCACCGCCATGGCAACGAAGCTGCAGGGCCAATGGGAGCAGTTCGTGCAGGAGCGCCAGTTCTGGAGCGGCTTGGACCTGGGAGTCCTCGAGATCGAGATCAACAAGATGGTGAGCAGCCTCGCAGCAGGAGGGACATCATCAGGGAGCGGCGGCGGCCGCAGCTCATCGCCGCTGTCGTACATGTTGTCGTGGCTGTCGAGCTACCAGATGCAGCGGCCGACGGCCATGGGTCGCCGAGCAGCTAGCGTCGCCGCCGCGTTCGTCACGCCAGGTCACCCTGCAGCAGGCGACGACCACTGTTATTACAGGGCTTGAGGGAGGCTGCCCGGCGTGCGAGTGCGACGACGGTGGCTGCGTGGAGCCAGCGCCGCCGCCGGTGTTTGTGCCGTCGGGACGCGGCGACGGCACCTACCGCGTCAACGCCGCATACCCGGCGGCATTATTGCTGGATGCCATCAATCAAGCAATGAACCAGATGTACCTGGTGCGTGCGTTCATAGGCCCGGCCGGCCGCTTAGTGAGTAGCACAACACAGTACTCTTGTTAATTCATCGATCAGGACATCATTATTGATCGAGTTGAATGCATCTGAGTCACCAGTTAAAGACCGACTATATAGGCAGTGTTTCTCCACCCCAAAGAAACACTGCCTATATAGAGTAGATCTGGCAGCAGCATTTATTGATTCCGGTGATGAAGATGAGCCAAATACTGTACGTACATGCGCGGGTCGATCGATGTTTGTTCTCCGACAGTCGTACCCGCGGAGGTTTCGGGCGCGGATCAACAAATTATACGCACGCGGCACGCCACGGTACGGGACTACGAGATGATGGATGCCCCGGCCGGCCTCGCGATCCAAGCTCACCTCGTCGATCTTTGTGCATCGCGCGCAGTTTGAGCCCACTGTCTTTGCTTGGGCAGGTTACAGCCCGAGGTCCCGATCGAGCACATGGATCGCGTCGCCGACGCCGCGCCGGCGGTGGGCCTGCTGGCCGGAGGAGCTCGATCTCCGGCCACACACACACAGCGCTAGCTGCTAGCTAGCTAGATTGCGCTTATCTTGCATTTGTGCGTGCGTGCAGGCAGGCCCATCTGATTCTGACTAGATTGCGGGCGGCGTTGTTCACGCGCGCACATGGCGGGTGTCCGCTGTCGTTGACGAGTAGTAGTAACTCCGTTTGTCGCGCGCCGCCGGATATATCCTCCCTTTTTATACATTACTGTAACATCTTCCGTGCGTCCACTCGATCGGCAGCGCTGAGTGCATGCACATCAGTGACGTCCTGAGTCGTGACGACAGGTGTTTACGAATCTCAAGATCGGATCTGCCTACCCAGTTTCTCGGATGTACTCACAGGTGTGGAGTTTGTGTACGTGTATTTATAGGGGTGAGTGTGCGTGCGTATGGGTGTGTACGACTGCACTTGTTTTTCGCGAAAAATATATACATGAGAAATAAACTACTGCCTTTTTAGAAGTCCCTTTTGTTAGGCAGAATACGTAGAATAATGACTATCAAATAATCTATCGAAATGCATAATTATTATTAAGTACAGCGTACTCTGTGTTTACGGTAAAAACAAACATAAGGACACGACCACAGCACTATTTTTGCAGCTTTTGGAACCCACCTAAAGTCTTGCATTTGATAACTCCACACGAAAGAGGTACCACGTACTACTCAGATGCAATGTACCCTGATGCTGATAAGCTATGCATGTCGTGATCGCGTGGCTACCTTGCTATATAATGTGTCCACCCAACGCAGAAACCTCAACCTAGCTTCTTAGACAACACAAGCGAGATCATAGAAAAATACACAAATCACTAATACTCACTAGTTCCATATATATGATGGGCGTGCCAGCTGCCTTGGCCTGGCTTCTAGTCACTATCATGCTCTCAGAGGTTAGCATGTAAACCTTATCGTTACATGCACGTAATGTTTATTTTTTAATCTTTTTTTATGCTTCACTCTAATTTCTTGCTCAAGCTGTTTTATTTCCCTGCCAAACTCTGCTATCACTACAATTGGTTATTATAGGCTTTGCCACAAAAACTCGAAATGATCGAGCATGACAAAGCTGGCCACATGTACTTTGTAGTTTGCATATTAACCTCATATTTCCCCCACGTGATTGATCTATCATATATTTCCAACAGGTAAATTAGAACAATAATTAATATACCCTATACCTTTATTTAACACGAAACTATACTTACTTACAATTGAATTCCAGAGTTTGTTTCTTGATGTGTGCCTTTCCCTACATACAATAATACAGGCCACGACCACTGGTGCCGAGACGGTGACAGTGACCACGACCCCAATCTTCTCTGAGATCCCACGACACCAGACAAGCAAAGACTTCCAGGTCCTGGTGCGCGTCGAGGCGCCACCGGCGGCGGGTGAGAAGGGGCGTGTCCCCATCGACCTCGCCGTGGTGCTCAACGTTGGCGGCGGAGCACAGAGGCTGGATTCAGTGAAGAAGGCCGTCAGGTTTATTATCAGGCAGCTTCATGACGACGATCGTGTCGCCGTCGTCGGGCCGTCCAGCAGTCGGCTCTTCGCAGAGACAGCCACCGGTTTTCTTGACATTCGCGGTGGCTGGCGGCTTGCCGAAAGATCAGTTGACACGCTCGTGGCCCGTGATGGCTATGCTCTGCATACATCCGGATCTGGCTTGGAGGAGGCTATCAAGGTACACACGGATGGATGACATGGACATACACGCCATGGAGGAGAGCATACCTGCTGATCGATCTAAACTGAAATTATATTTTTGCAGATGATCGCCGGGGAGCTACCGGCGAGCAGGATGTGCCGCGCGAGCTTCATTATCTTGGTGTCGGACACGAAAGAGAGGAGCAGATTCGGCAAGCTTCTCAAGAGCCACCCGGTCGTGGTGCACACGATCGGCATGGGCGCGGCGCACGACCCCAAGGTGCTGCTCTCGATCGCCAAGGAATCCCATGGGACCTACTCCTTTGTCGACGACCAGAACATGGACGGCATCACCGGCGCCGTCGCCGTCTGCCTCGCCGGTCTCAAGGCCGTCGCCGCCGTCGGGACTCGCGTCCGGCTCGAGGCGGCCGCCGCCGAAGCCGGGGTGATGAGGAGCAAGATCGAGAGGATCGAGTCGGGGGGATACGAGAGCACCATCTCCAGCGACAAGGCGTCCGGCGACGTCGCCGTCGGCGTCCTCTACGCCGGCGAGGTGAAGAGCTTCATCGTCCACCTACACGTCCCTCCGGCGACGTCGTCGGCGTCGGCGTCGGTCAACGGCGTCTGCGACAAGCAGGAGCTGCTCACCGCCAGCTTCGTCGGCCACTTCGGCGACGGCGACACTGCTGCAACGGTGATCCAAGCCATCTTGTCGGTGCAAAGGCCACCGCCGGAAGGCGGCATCGCCGGCGCCGCCGCCACGCTGCGGAAAGTCCCCATCCCCGTGGTGATGAACCACATCGCCCAGTTCGGCGTGCTGGACATGGTGACCACCTTCGTGGAGAAGGAAGTTTGGGAGCTTAGTTCCATTTCCATCACAACCGAAGTGGCCACTGCCATGGCAACGAAGTTGCAGGGCCAGTGGGAGCAGTTCGTGCAGGAGCGCCAGTTCTGGAGTGGCTTGGACCTGGGAGTCCTCGAGATCGAGATCAACAAGATGGTGAGCAGCCTCGCAGCAGGGAGCGGCGGCGGCGGCGGCTCATCGGCGCTGTCGTACATGTTGTCGTGGCTGTCGAGCTACCAGATGCAGCGGCCGACGGCCATGGCCGGGCTCGCCGAGCAGCGTCGCCGCCGCGTTCGTCACGCTTAGCATGCAGCTCACGCTGCAGCAGGCGACGGCCACGGTTACAGGGCTCGGCGGAGGCGGCTGCCCGACGTGCGAGTGCGACGACGGTGGCTGCGTGGAGCCAGCGCCGCCGCCGGTGTTTGTGCCGTACGTCGGGACGCGGCGACGGCACCTACCGCGTCAACGCCGCGTACCCGGCGGCATTATTGCTGGATGCCATCAACCAGGCAATGAACCAGATGTACCTGGTACGTGCGTTCATAGGCCCCGCTGCTTAGTGACTAGATCACGTTATTTAGCTACATACAGTATTCGATTCGTGTCAATTCATCGACCCCGGATGGCCTGGCCGTACGTCTCTTAACGTTAACTGATCAGGACATCATTATTGATCGAGTTGAATGCATTTGAGTCACCAGTTAAAGGCCGATGATAGGCAACTATGAGGAGTCTCACTGTACTATTTCAATAATTGTAAATGCAGGCCTTAGTCCAAGCGAGCAACGTGAGGCAGTGCAACTCCACCAAGGTTGAGGTAGCGCCGCCACCGCGGGCAGTCGCATGATCTGGCTGACGGACGACGACGGCGACGTTGACGACGGAGCGCAAAATGGAATTGCACGTTGCAACTCTACCTTATATTTATATTCATCACCGACAGATCCATGTATCGCAAATATTGTGCCTGCCTGCAATGGTATATTTGAGTAGTAGTGCTAGCTGGACCATCATATATCCATTCCATGCATGGACAAAAATAAGCTAGCTGCAGGTATAGTCAAGCGGCCATGTTTTCATTTGTGTACTTACTGGTATAGTATTTGCCTGACAATAATGTGAAAATTTTCACTTGTGCTCTCAATTGCTGTTTGTTCGGAACAAACTCGTAATAATCATAT
Organism: Echinochloa phyllopogon; assembly: GCA_033239725.1. NCBI lineage: Eukaryota > Viridiplantae > Streptophyta > Magnoliopsida > Poales > Poaceae > Echinochloa > Echinochloa phyllopogon. The sequence continues at coordinate 13,009,915 of BTCW01000017.1, forward strand.
ATTATTAAAATTAGAAAGATGGCTACAAAACACTACCCCGGCCCTGGCCACAGACGGATCGGTGACTAGACTAGGTGCCTAAAGTAATGGTCATATAAATGAAAACATCGTACGATACTGATTGATGATGGAAATGTCATTAAATTTAATGACTAGACTAGTTCTACCATTGATTTCACATTTCAGTGATTGATGATGGAATTTCCAGTCAACACAATAAACTTTATGTGTTGTATCTGGTGTATCTAATAACTAATATTTGTTAATGATGTGCTATGTTTTAATATATTTATTATTTTTTAAAAATATTAAACGTATCGACGTATTGTATTTTTTTATAAAGTAATGTATCCGCGTATCCGTATCGGTTCGATACTGATACACGTATCCGTGCTACATAGGTGCTGACCAATGGAACGACAGGGGGTCACAAGACGTATAGCATAAATTACCTAGCTTTGGCCGTTGGACATTTAGTACATGTCTTATGAGCTTGATGACCAGCTATGAGCTAAAATGCTCAGTCGTGGTCACATATATAAAACATCGACCAACATCATGTCTTACATTGTGGTTAGGCTGCCTGTAGTTCGTCGCAGCACTGATGCGACGTGTATATACATCGTCCCTTTATACTTTTTTAGAAGAAATCGTCCCTTTATACTCAGAGGATGTTTGTGATGCTATTGTAATATATTGTTCTGCTAAAGGTTATCAACGGAAATTCAAGTGGGGATACTCTCTCTCTCATGCCCTCTTCCACGGTGGAAGTTCCACCATAACATTGAAAAAATTGTCTGTATAAACAATGGTATTGTAGTAAGTAACTTTACAAATGTGCTAGTCTAACTGGATATATACATCGTAGAAACGAAATAGTGTCCGTAGTTGTATCTAAATGAAACTTTTTCATTATGTTTCTTTGCCACTTCACCTCACTAAAAATGCATACTGCCACTCTATATCTTTACCTATTTCTAAAGAGAGTAAAGATCCCACGTGCGACACGGGCAGCTCTCCGGCGCCCCTCAGCCCAACCCCGCCACCCTCCCCTTCACCTCCTCAGCCGCCAGAGCTGCCCGTCGGAAGCCCGACGAGCAGCAAAGATCATGCGCTTCTTCGAGCTTCTTTATTTCTCCTCTACCGTTCTTCTCCTATAAGTCCATGCGCTTGGCCTCTGGCCAGATCCATGGCAGGGGCGGCTGGATCCGCGTCTCGGCTGGATCCGGCAGTCGACCGCTAGTCGGCGGCGGCCAGGATCCTCAATGGGTGGAGGTGGCTGGTTCTTCCTCACCGTGACATCTTGCCGCCGCCGCGGCGGCGGCGCCTCCTTTGAGACGCAGTCGCCCCCAACGCCGAGGACCCGTGATGTCAGCTGGCCCATGTCGGCCCTCCTAGGGCTCACTGTCGCGATTCATGTCGAGGCTCCTGGGCCCGAGGACATTGGGGTCACGGGTGCCGCGCTGTGTGCCCATTGCAGCGCCGCCCTGCGTCTTGCGGCTGCGGTCGCGGGGCTCGCCCATGCCCTCAGCTGCTATGTTGTTCGCAGTCGTCTGGGCGTGGTGACGACACTGGGCCGGCGGGGATTCCCACTGTGCGCGGTCCCGTGGTGTTTTCGCGGTCTAGGGAAATACGAGTGCAGGTGTAGCAGCTGATGTCGGTGGCGGTTTCGTGGTGGCGTGGTCGGAGACGACATGGTGCATGCTACCGGCGTCGTGATGACGTGTTTGGTGACATTGTTCGTCTTGTTCGGGACCTGTCCTTGGGGGTGGGTTGTTGTGGTTCTCATGAAGGCTTGGACGGTGACGTCTTCGGATGCTGCACTCTCCATGGAGACGTCCTGATGGGGGCGATCTGCCTCACTGGATGATGCGGTTGAAAACTCAATCCTCTTTAGGCTGGGGTTGATGGCACCAGCGGCATCGCGTCCTTCTTGAAGGCTACACTAGACATCTCCAGTGGTTTCCCCCTTTGGCAATGGCTTGGAGTTTTGGGTGTTGTCAAATTCTTTCTCTGAAAATTAAAAAAAAGAGAAAAAGGAAAAAAAAGAAAAAAAGAGATGTCGGTAGTGCAGGTCCTATGGTGGCGGTCGAGGCATGCGGCTCGTGTGGATGTACCAATCCGACCAAGCGTTGTTCTTTGAGGCTCGGTTCGATGTCCCAATCCGACCGGACGGAGTTCGCTGTGTCTCATGTCAATGTCCCAATCCGACGGAGTTAACGTCAGCATTGAGCGGCTCGAGGCGATGTCCCAATCCAAACCGCCAGAGTGTTGAGAGCGAGTGAGGGTGTGGCCGTGAGTGGCGTGGGTGTGTTGTCAATATTTTTTTTGGTTGTAATTTCTATTGTGGACTTCGTCTTCTTTTTAATATAATCGTCGCTTTTCTGCCTGATTCGTTTCAAAAAAAAAATATTCAGACGTCTGTCATGTGCAAAACCAGGCAAAGCCGTAATAAACTAACATAGATAATTCTCAACAGGTGGCTTTCGTGTAAAAACCGGGAAATAACCAGCCAGTCAATAGGGTCAGCACCAATTCACGCAAAATTTTAATGAAAATCCCTTAACTTTATTTTTGATCAACCTGTGGTATTTAGTTTTTCTTAAACCACTATGTCATGTAGAAGCTAATATCTTCCACAATTTAGCTCGGTTTTTATAGATTCTTTCGCTCATAACATCATTGCGGCAAGTGCTATCTTTTAGTATGCTTTCATAATTCTTTTATTTGATTAATGTAATTTTCATAGCTATATTTGTTTTCAGAATAGCTAGATTTCTCTGCAATATTTTAAATTAAAGATAGTTTGTATATGTTTGCAGTGTTATCATTTAACTACCGTAATCAACATATAGTTTTTTCACGGGAATCAGCAGGGGAGACCCCTACCCCTATTTTTGTATTTATATTAAAAAGGTTATGTACAGGTTACAAGGCACAAAGGCCAAAACGAAAATGAGAAATTACAAAAGACTACTCAGCCACGAGTTTATTTCTTCACCCATCTGAGGTTGGACCCATAGGGTAACCAGCTTCATTTCACCAAAAAATTGTCTTCTTCATCGAGTAAATGACAGTGACTCATTGTCAAAGATAATATTGTTTCTATGGCACTAGATAGTCCAGCAACCAATGATGAGCACCTCTCTAAAAATTACGGATTGAAATCTCTGTCTCGTGTGTAGAATCATCTCTTGAAACTCTAGAGTATGATTCCATTGAATGCCCAAGAATGTCCAGCAAGCATCACTAAATGGGCAGAAGAAAAAGATGTGGCAGAAAGTCTCCTCAAGGTTTTCCACACATAATGTAACGAGTTGAGCTCCAAATAGTGATTAGGCCACCAGAAGCACCGACTGAAGGAGATAATGCAAATTTATCTAAGTGTCTGGGACATAATTTTCTCAAATAAGATGGATCAAAATCATTTCGTTTCGTTTCCTGAAGGCAGATGATGAAGGCATTAGATTCACCAATTTTATCACATACAGCATCCCATTTCAATTGAGAATTAAGGCCTCTAATATTCCAAACAAGCATATTGATAGACCTTCAGCGATTCATGGGAAACAGATTGATGAAGAGGAACAAGAGCTGGAGCACACAGTGCCACAACTGACAGGAGAGCACCAAGATAGTAAAACAAGTACCAATATGATAAGCCAAACTAGGTTCTGACACACTGACTAACCACAAACGAGCCTAAGAGTTCAGTTTGATCACCAGCAAGTGATCCAGCAAAAGAAGCATGAAAGCACCACCAGCACCAAAAGGCTACTAGGAGAGAGCTAGCCCTATTACAGCAGAGTTCATTCATCTGCATCATCATGGTCCAGATCAAGCAGAGCAGAAGCAGAGACAGCCTCAGGCTGAATCTGAAGGAAGCCAAAAGCTATGCCTTGATTGTTCTCCAGGGACTGGTAGGGAGGAGCAGAAGAAGCTTCCATGGCCACCGACTTGTAGATGGAGGGGTTTGCTTCAGCTTCCTGGGCACTGGCTTGGTCCCTGATGCCTCCAAGCTCAGGGTTAAGCCTCTTGCTCCGGCGCAGGAAAGAAGCTTCCAAGGGCGACTGGAGGCAGTGATAGGGCCCTTGATTTCCACCACGTCCTCATCGTCATCACTGTCCTCGTATGGCACCAGGGGCAGGCCGGTGGGAGGAAGCGCGACCAAACACATTGGAGGTACGATCATCCTGATCCACACATATAGAGGCCAAGAAGAAGAGGATATCATCATCAACAATGTAATCAGGGAGTAGGGTGCTCAAGTCAATTTCAAAGACTGACAGATGGAATGGAGAGCAGAAAAAGATGGAAGCAGGAATTGGAGAAGTGAATTTGCGAAGGAGCATCACCTTTACATCACAACTGGCATCAGAAGGGATCTTGACCACATCCGATTTTGAAAAAAATAAGATGCACACCGTATATACCATGATTAATTTACGCAGATATCGTTCGAAATTTCATGCACTTCTGTACGGTGTTAACGACTTTTGTGGATGGGACGACGCAGATGGGACGCACACGTCGATCTGGTAGCAGGTTTCGGAGCAAAGTAACGCATTCCATGGAAATCGCTGTCTGCTTTGCAGTGGACGATGCGCGCGTTTGGATTTAGTAGCAGACGCGTTCACCGAGGAGAGAGACCTTGAGGTGATTGATTGCTGAATCTCAAACTTTATATTAAGACCGGAAAGGAGTTTTATGACATTAAATGCGCTGATGTGGCAGATGAGAGAAAGTGAAGAGTTTCATGGGATGTGAGAGGATTTTCATCACCATTAAACTCATCTGGCACAGTTACCTAGTTTTAGATCTAGGTAACTGTGTGATGAAATCCTGCACTGAGACTGACCTAAGTTCATACCACTAGTATAAGGGCAGACAATAGTTGTCTGTATGAGTCCACATAATTAAAATAATCTGATATGTCTATTATTAAATGAGGGGAGAGAGTATTGTTGTTTTATATCATTTACTGCTTTGACACGATACTAGCCAGAGTATGTATTAATTATCATATAGACAGCAAAATAATTAAACAACCTATTGTATAGCTGCCTATGTAGCTATCTATGTGTATCAAGAGATAGGAGATATCAGTTGAAACCTAATAGTGTCTCTTGATGTTGAAGAGAAGGCTTAGGTTAAGGATGTTATAAACGCGCAGCGGAATTCGACCCGGGCAGTACGCCCACGGGGCCGGCCCAACATTCAGCCTAGGTCCGACCGAGCAACAACCAAGAGACCTCAGCTTTTGGGTTGAGTTAGGCCTGAGCTTAGGTCTCTTGGTTGTTGCTCCGTTGGACTTGAGCTGAATATTGCGCTGGCCCTGTGGGCATCCTGTCCGGGCCGAATTCCGTTGCGCGTTTATAATAAAGGATGTTGCAGAGAAAGGAAAGGGCTAGCGTAGCACCAACATGGTTCAAAAGCACAACTCTTGCATCAAGAATAAATGGAAAAATAAGCATGTGAAGACCACTATCTTCAAGAAGAAGATTTCTCTAAAGAATGTCTAGCTTGTATTTTTCAAGAATTTAAACATTGTAGATTTTGACATACCACTTAATTCTTACTTCAAAGTATGTTTCATATTATGTTGATAAGTAACAATCAAAGCATATTCTATTTGGAATTAAATTAATGTCGGTTCTTAACAGCTTGGCCCCCTTCGACGTGTAAATCCTAGCTCTGACCCTGGTTTTGATGATTGTCCTACTATTGCGGTTAAGTAGCATCGGGCCAACAAACTCAAAACAAGTGAAATTGATAAATCTTATGGTGCGCCTATAAAGGATATGTTCTGAGGCCGGGGCTGTAACTAAAAAGGACGTAGAAAATACTATTACACTAGGATTGAAGTAGCAGCACAGTTTGGGAACAGGTATGTTTGAAAAAAAAAAACATGCATTGGTTATTTGGAGGTTTATTTGGTAGAACTCAGCTGATTATGATTTTCTGTTGAAGCTGATTTTTTAGAATTATTCTTTATTTGGGAGTAATTATGTTTTATTTATAGTATAAAATCTCAAAATTAAGTTGGAGAATCACTTCATAGATTCAGAAGAAGCTTTTTTTTTCTTCTTTTTTTTGCTACCAGCCTTGTTCATTTCAGAGACTTGTTTGATAGAATACTCATTTTTATCTAAAAAATTATTTGCAGAGCTTTGGCTGAAACTCTTGGCCTAACTTAGGGTACAGACAACCGCAACACAAGAAATTATTATTGGTTTGTATCACTGGGACGAGCACTATTACCAATTATGCTCTTAGTACAAGCAACGACTCACGATAACTGATAACAGTAGTGTAACTTCGTCTGAAGTGCGCTTAGCCGCTTTTGTCACTCTTCTTACATAACATCGATGACGTCACTGCTGTACGAGAAGAGCTATTGATGTGCATGCATGGAAAGAGCGTCGCATCTTTCCAATCAGTTTTGTTTTTGAAAACCCGTGGTCTAGCTCGTACTAGTTACACGCTGACATCTGCATAGTCTCCTGTGGCATCTATGAACAATCATACTCCCTCTGTCATGAGACTTTTCTAAGTATATGTTTTTATGATGCATTAAATATATACAATTTTATACTATAAAAAATTATTATATATATTTAAAACCAAACCATCTAGAATAATTTAGAATAGAGTGAGTAGATTTATTGATATACTAATAAAGGCCTATCTAAAGAAATGTAGAAAATACTACTCTAAAATACAAATGAAACCTTATTGAAATACTGTGTAGCTAACTCTTTATTCCCTCAATTTCATTCGAAAACTAGTAATATTGACCTCTTCCACAATCCTGCAAATACTTGTTCTATGTCTTCTAGGGAAATTTACCTTGTATCTTCAAAGCTTTTCCTTTCTTTATTTAATTGCGTTATTAACCTGCTTCTCTTCAACAAAATCAGTTGATGGTAAGATTGTCATTTTATCTGCTGCATATTCATAAGGCATTATGGTGTTTGTACCCCTACATTAAAGTACAATTGTGATTTTGCCCTCGTTTTTTTAACTTTGTGATTTTGCCCTCACTATTCACAAAGTCAATGCGATTTTACCCTTGGTCTTTGTGTTATTTACCCCTGCTTTGACCATTGACTAGGGGCAAAATCGCATTGACTTTGTGAACAGTGAGGGCAAAATCACAAAGTTAAAAAAAGAAGGGTAAAATCACAATTGTGCTTCAAAATAGGGGCAAGAACACCAATGCCCCTATTCATAATTCCTGTTAGCTGTTACGACCAACAACTCGATCAAATACGTGACCCGGAATCGTTAATTCTCATTGAATTGTGTAAATATATAATTTCTAGTAAACTGCATATATATATGTATGCACAACTGATGAATAAAAGATTTTTCTATGAATTGAATTTCGAAATCTGAAATCCGGAGTCTTCATGGGAGCAAGTGTTTCATATATACCAGCATGTCTTAGTCTATATATGAAGCCCTGGAGAGATGAAGTTTACTTCCATATCCAACACAGTTTGCTTACAGATCGAGACGATGGAGATCAGCAGAGGCATGATCCTGCTGCCTCTATTGCTCGCATGCTTCTTCTCCGCACTGGTAAAATTTGTATGAATTAATATATATGCTCGTGTAATATTGCCACTCATGAATTGTTTTATTAATAGCTAATATGCGAGTCTAAACGATTCGATCACGCGTGTGCAGACGATGGCTACCGCTGCGGCGGCGAAGACGGTGAAAGTGAGCGCCACCCTGATCTTCCCTGAGATCCCATGGGGCCAGGCCACCAAGGACTTCCAGGTGCTCCTGCGCGTCGAGGCGCCGGCGGCGGCGCATCCGGAGGCGCGCGCCCCCATCGACGTCGTCGCCGTGCTCGACGTCAGCGGGAGCATGAACGACCCGGCTGCAGCGTCGTCGGCGCCGGAGAAGAGGCTGTCCAGGTTGGACGTGCTGAAGGCGGCGGCCAAGTTCATGGTCGCGAAGCTCGGCGACGGAGACCGAGTCTCCGTCGTGGCGTTTAACGACCGACCTGTCAAGGAGCTTAGCTCCGGCTTACAGTACATGTCCGGTGATGGCCGGAGAAACGCCATGAGAGCTGTGGACCAGCTTGAGGCCCGTGGCAGCACCGCGCTCATGCCGGCCTTGGAGGAGGCGGTGAAGGTTTGTCATATGTGTCTGTCACTCGTACTGCAGATCGATTAAGTCAAAGTTTTTTACATCCTCGATCGAATAATCCAACTGCAGATCCTGGATGGGCGACTGGGAGATGGCCGGAGCCGCCTTGGATTCATCGTCGTCCTCACGGACGGCGAGCACACGAGCGGGTTCACATGGAGAGAGCTACGCCACGAGACCATCCGAGACGCTCTGAGCAGGTACCCCGTGCACACCTTGGGCCTGGGCACGGCGCACGGTCCCGAGGTCCTGCTCTACTTGGCTCAAGAGTCTCACGGCACCTATTCCTTCGTCGACGACGGCAACCTCGGCAAGATCCCCGGCGCCCTCGCCGTGTGCCTCGGCGGGCTCACCACCGTCGCCGCCGTCGACACGCGCGTCGTCCTCAAGGCCCCAGAGCTGAGCGGCGTGCGCATAGACCGCGTCGACTCCGGTGGCCACGACAGCTTCGTCGGCTGCGGCGGCGCCGCATGCGAGGTCGCCGTCGGCGTCCTCTACGCCGGCGAGGCGAAGAATTTCGTGGTCCACCTCAACGTGCCAGCTGCGCCGCCGCCGCCGTCGTCAGTGGAGTGCGGCTGCGGCCTCTCCGTCTGCGACAAGCAGCACCACCGCTCCGAGTCCAACAAGCAGCACCTGCTCGCCGTCGGCTACTCGTACATCCACAGCAACCAGTACCACCTCGGCGCGCCGGCGATCACCGTCGAAGGGCACGGGGTGTTCATCCAGAGGTCGCCGGAGCTAGGCGGTAGTAGGCGGCGGCGGCAAGCCCTTCTCCCTTCCCCCGTGGTGCTGCAGCACATCGTCCGGTTCGAGCTGCTGGAGGTCGTGTCCGGCCTCATCCATGGCGGCAAGCTGATGATCAAGGACAGAGCGCGTGCTGGAGAGCTGCTGCAACTCAAGTGGGAGGAGTTCAGGGCATGCCACCAGTTCTGGGGCGGCCTCGACCTGAGCGGCCTCGAGAAGGAAATGGAGGCCATGGTGAGCAGCCTCGAGGCAGGGGCGGTGGCCTACGTCTACGCGTGGGTGTCGAGCCACCAGATGCAGCGGGCCACCAGCTTGGGCTCGCCGGAGAAGGCGGTCGCCGAGTTCCTGACGCCGGCGATGCGGCTCATGCTGGAGGAGGCGCAGAGGCTGCCGCTGCAAGCCCAAACGGCGGCGGCGGCGACGGCGAACGTCGAGCACACCACCGTGGGCTGTGCCGACTGCGTCCACATGCAGATGATCGACCGGCGGCTGGAGCTCTGGTCCAAGGTAAAGCGCGATGTGAAGCATCTGATGTTGCGGCCGTTGGCGGCGGCGGCGGCGGATGGAGAGGATGAGCACCTTGCCGCCGTGTTCCTGGAGGCATCGCTGGAGGCCATTCACCGAGCAATGCACCGCGACATTTACCTGGTATATATGCGTTTTTATCTAAGCAAGATTTTATCTTCTGTAAGTATATATCTTTTTTGTTGGATCATAAGATTATTCAACGTTTAATTTATTTAATTGAATTTGTATGCACGCAGGCCGCGGTGTATGCAAGCAAACAAAGCAGATGCCACTCCGGCACCGGGAAGTGACAAGTTACTGGAGAACTCGGAACTACGTACTGTCCAGAACTCCAGATTATGTGAGCGTGTTAAGCTTTGTACTGAAGTACTGGCCGGGAATGCCCTCCTTTATCTTTTGGGACTTGGGAGTTGTTAGTATCCAAGTAAAATTTGTATTTCAAACCAAATCTGGGACGAGCTTTAATTTCTCTTAATCCAATGTGTGCTAGAATGATTTTCATTCACATTCTTAAGTCTCTTAATCTAACCCGTTCCATTTTTCCTTCTTTCTCACGTTAGTGGCTTAGTACGGATCCATTCCTTCATGCGCATGCAAACGCGGCTTCGCTCTCCTCAGTCCTCACCTCCCGTACCCTCGTTCTTCTTCTATGTCCTTGCATAGCCTACGAAGACCCACAACAAGATAATCCAAAATACTTCACCAAATAAATCGGTGATCGCTGATGAAAACAGAGTATAAGTCAGTGCCAAAAGTACTATGGCTAAGGCATATTGTACCACTGTCATCGATTTATAGTGTCAATACAATAGTAACGGCAGACAGTATTCAGGATGGATTTAGATTGAATACGCATGGAATCGAATTCGGATAACACTATTTACCACATTTTAAATCGAATTTGGATACGAATATGAATATTATGAATACGAATACAAAACGAATAGTTCGAATACGGATTCAGATACAGATAAATACTGGACTTCAAGTGTAGTGTCATAGCGATTATTTATTTGCTTTATTAATAATTTAATAGTACCAGTACAGTGCCGCACGTGCTATAGAAAAAGGTTAGACGTAACCAATAATTTTTAAATATTATTATGAAAACCTTACTATTATTCTCCTCAAGTTCCCCTGTGCCGTTGTTATGGAACCAAATGTTCAGCCTTCCGGCTAGACCTCATTCATAAAAATCATGTATGGAGAACCACCGCAAAAGCCTCTTCAAAACCATCGTTCCGCACGAAAGCCGATATCGGCGAGGTGTAGAATATCCTGTCCGGGGCGTGCATTTTCTCGAACGCCCTCCGCACGACATCGTTCCAAAAGGGCTCAACACGACCCCATCGTCACCGTACCCTCACACGTCCCGTGCATGCAGGAGCCAGCATGAAGGTAGGATTTATTTGGGTGATAAGTATTTTCCGCGCGCCACGGGCGTGCTATGTATACTATAAGAATCCAGTACGGTGTTGGTGATCGCGGTCAGCATGCTGGCCGCGCTGGTCATGGCTGTCGTCGTCCTCTTCGGCTGTCGTCATCCTCTTCGGCGTCGTCTTTGGTCATGGCCGCGCTGGTCATGTGCATACCTTTTTTTGTCACTACAAGAAAATTGGCCTTTTGTGATGAATATCTGATGACGTTCGACTTATTCGTCGTTATCATGTTTGATTTTGTGATGTTTTATATCATACAGTGCAACTTAGCGACAAAAATGAGGTGTTCAACATTAAGAGTAACTAAGAATCATCACAAACTCTGGCAACGCCAAAATCGTGACGAATTTTATTTTGTCATTAACCAAAATTATTAAACATCATAAATTTTCTAAAGAAAAATAAAGGATTAGGGTGGGTCCCACTGCCACTTGGACAAGACTAGAGTGGGTCCCGCTGAGCTTCACCTACATTTGTTAGTGTGTTCGGTATTTAATTTTGTGCACATATGAGGTGGTGTTCTAATTTAAAAAAATCTGTTTAAATTCGAATTTAATTTCGGGTTTGAACTGTTTTTGTTTGAAGCCTTGAAGAGTTGTTTAGGTTTGAGTTTGGTTTTGCCCCTGAACTCTTTTCCTTGGCCTGCCTTCCCTCCCTAGGCCTGCCTTCCCTCCCTCCTTTCTTTTTCGCCGTGGCCCAGCACCAGGCGCGTCTAGGCATCACGAGCGTGATGGGAAGACATGTGTCGCCCGAAGGAGCGGACATGCTTTTGATTTTTTATTGAGCTGATATTGGGATGTTTCGTCAGCGGACGTCTGGCACGTGAAGAATGGGGACCAGCAGAAAACGCAGCACACACTTCCATACAATAGAGTTTAGAAAAAAAGTCATTGCTCTTAAACCTAGCATCCAAATTAAATTTTGATCGCACTATAATATTTATTGCGATAAAATCTTCAAAACAAGATCTCACTTGACTATATTTAGATAATATTTTTTTACGAATATTTTTTATCAAACTAGAACAAATGAGTCTACGTTGCGAACAAATTATTGTACATGGAGAACAGAAGAATCCACGTTGCGAACAAAATAGTGCACATGGAGAACATGTAAGTCCACATTGCGAACAAATTAGTGCACATGGAGAACAAATGAGTCCATGTTGCGAACAAATTGCTCCACATAGAGAACACAAGAATCCATGCTGCGAAGAAATTACTGCACATGGAGAACAAATTTGTCCACATTACGAACAAATTACAGCACATAGAGAACATGTAACTCCACATTGCGAACAAATTAGTGCACATGGAGAACAAATGAGTCCACGTTGCGAACAAATTACTCCACATAGAGAACACAAGAATCCATGCTGCGAACAAATTACTGCACATGGAGAACAAATCTGTCCACATTACGAATAAATTACAGCATATAGAGAACATGTAAGTCCACATCACGAACAAATTATTGTACATAGCGAACAAATAAGTCTACGTTGCAAACAAATATATACACATGGTGCATAAGTAAGTGTAAAAAAAGAAATATATAAATAATAAAATAAAATAAAATAAGTAAGGAAAAATAAAAAATATAATAAGTAATAAAAGGAAAAACAAAAATGTATATAAATTAACAGATATAGAAAATAAATAAAACCAAACAAAAATAAAAAAACAAGAAAATGCTAATATGAGAACACATAATATGAATAAAAGAGTCTAAATATGAGAAACAAATGATTTTATGCATAGAAATTATACATTACGAACAAAACAATAAACATTATAAATATAATAGAATAATATTCTAATAGAAAAGAAATAGCTAAAGGACGATTATCGGATAAAAATAAGAAGAAAGAAGGAAGATAAATAAAATAAAATATAAGAGCATCTCCAAGAGTCTCTCTGAAACCTACTCTCTAAATCACCATTTAGAGAGTCATTTGTATAAAAATTGTTTTCTATATGTTTGCGTTTTTCAACAGCTTTTCTATATATTGTGTGCACTCTGAAAAGCTATTCTTTTTTCTATATTTGAAGAGCGAGAAATCCGGAATAGAGAGTGACTATGTTTATATTACTAAATAAAAAAGCTATTGGAAGGTACTTTTTAATAAAAATATTTAAAACTAACAATTATGAGGAATTTAGAGAATCTCTTGGAGTTGCTGCTGTGGAAGGTAAAATAAAAAAGCTATTGGAAGGTAAATAGAGGCGTAGATGCGCGTGGCACTAACCATGCATGTGCTGCAAAATCCTGCGTGCTGCCAAATCATGCGTGTGCTGCTGTGTTCTGCCAAATTATGACGCGTCAACAGCTGCTTGGTTGACCGAATACTCTACTGGGCTGAATTACTCTCATGGCCCGTCTCCGTCCCCCAACGGCCCACGCACGCAGAGCAAACAACACGCAGTCCACGCAGGCGACAACAGGAATCCCATCGCGCGCCCGATGTATAGCCTTCCCGCCCAGCACCTCCCCTTTTCTCCTTTCCTGCCCAGATCGGCCCAGTCTTTACCTGCCTACGCCCACTTACAGCCCGCGTAAGCACAACAGTGTTTTATTGCAAAATACAGCAAAAAAGAGGTGATGCACAAAGGAAACGAAACTGGGACGTTTGGCATCACAAGTTTAAGGCTTACCACTACACCACAAGATCTCTTGTGACAAGCTCTGGTTTTACTTTATTTTTCATCAAACGCGCGGCAAAGACTAGTGGACCACCAAGCCCGTCCGCCGAGCCATTTAATCCGGCAAAAAAATGGTGACGAGACCGGGGTCGAACCGACGACAGAGACGACAAAAGTTCCGAGGCTTACCACTACGCCACTCGAATGGATGGTTATAATTAAAGATAGAATGTTTTATATATATTATGACACCTCGGGACTACGTGGCAGTACCAGGTTGGCTGAACTGCTTCGAAACGCATGCCGTGCGGACGAGTTAGGCCACGTGGCGCGCTCTAGTTGCTCCCCGCACCATATTTTTTCCTTTTAATCTGTAATTAAAATTTGCAACTAGTATTTCTTGATCATACAAACTCCAAATTTGATGATTTTTCTTCCTGATTTTTTCTAAAATCACAATCTTTCATGTCACATTGTTTGTTTGCATGTTTGTTTCCATTTTCATCTCGCTTTTATATAACTTCTTTTCATTCACCAAAATATATTTGATAAACCATATTTTTCTATAACAATTGGTCAACTCACTTCATATTTTGTAATAGTATGGTGAAAATAAGGTTCTATCAAAGTTTGAGTTCCATATAAGTTTAAAAATATAATGTGCTACTTAAATCTCAATGTTAGACTTGAGTTATTAAAAACTATGTGAGACATGTATCATTTTATGAACAATGTATGATATCGTTTTATCAAAATAATTTAAATTTTTTATGGAAAGCTTTTCTATCTGAAATATGTTGTCATGTCAATTTGTATTATTTTTGAACTAAATTTGGATATTATAACAATTATTATACGATAATTTGGAGATAGATGTATGAATTATCTCTAAAAAATAGTTGAATTTTTCATCTATCTTCAAGACATGGGCTAGAATGGAACATATGACCCTAATTATGATTTTTGTACAATTATTTGTATCTTATTAGATGCATGTGTAGTTCAATTTACAATTAATTTCAATAATTATCTAGAAATTCGTTTAACATATAGAAAAAAGTAAATTAATTATATTATTTTTGAAAATATTACCATAGAACCTATATGTATTCTATTACAAATAAAAAATATATTAACGTATATAAGGTAATTATTGTTTTGTGTTACTTCACAATATAGTAATAAAATAAAAAAAGAAAAAGAAAAATGTTAATCAAGAAAGAAATGAGCAAGGCCCGTTTAGGCCCAAATAGCCCAACTAATTCAAGCCATTCATCACCGATCCAACGGCTGTGGTTGCATCTCCGGGATATAAAAGCACTTGAAACCCTAGCCCCCTCTGTCTCCCCCGTCGCTCGCTCGCTCTCCCGCCGCCCTTCAACCCCTGACCCCAGAGCAGCCGGCGTCCCTCTCCCACCGTCGTCCCCCTCCCCTTTCCCACCACCGCCCCTCTCCTCCCCGGCCAGTGGCACGGCGGCCTCCGGCGGCACGCGCTCCTCGCGGCGGCGGTGGGGCCTCGCAGCTACGGCTCCCTCGCGGCGGCGGCGGGGCCTCACAGCTGCACCTCCCTCGCGGCGTTGGCGGCGGGCCCTCCCGGCGCGGATCCCTCACAGCGGTTGCTCCTCCTCGCGGCTCGCGGCATGGGTGAGTGGGGTCCCCGGGGCGGATCCCTTGCGGCGGCGGCTGCTGGAGATGATTAGATCCAAGCTGGAAGCTGGCGGCGGCGGCGGCGCGTGCTACGTCTCCGCGTCCGAGTTCTACCGCGACTTGCTCCTGCTCTGCGCCACCCGCTCGTTTTCTTCCCGCTCGGGTAGCCCAAGCACGTCGCCGCGTCCGCGCTCGTCTCCAAGCACGGCGAGGAGGTTGACGGCCGCCGTCTCCACCTGCGGCCAGGTTAGACGCATCTGCCTGCCTCTGATCCCGAATCAAATCTACCTGCAGCGCAACCGTGCCAGGCCTTCTGATTTACTGCTTTCAATTGAATGATTGTGGTAGACATGTAGAGTTAGAAAGGATAGCTTGTGTGATAAATCTGCTTGGCATGGTATATTCGGATGGTTCAAATGTAATTGCTTTTAATCACTACAAGAAATGTGACCTTTTATGACGAATACCTCATGACGTTGGAGCTAATCGTCATTATGATAGACCGGTTTGTGACGTTTTGTCTCAAGCACAACGGTTTAGTGACGAAAGTGAGATATTCGTCACTAAAACCAACTATAAATCGTCACAATTGAATTAAATTCTATATCATGACGATCTTTGGTTCGACATAAATGTTGATCGACAAACGTCACAAAATTTATGAAAAATTGGTAATATTATTTGTTATAAAACTTATTAAAAGAAGAGAAGGGTCCCACACATCCATTTTATCTCTCTTTACTTTTTTTAGCCAGGCTTTTCTTTGTTCATGTGCTTGATTTGAGCTACAGTTAATTTAAACTGTATATGAACAAAAAACAATTATATGTTCATGGGATAGTTTGAGCTACAATTAATTTGAAATGCATATGAGCAATAAAAACAAAAAAATATATGAAAATTTAAAAAATATCATTTTTGACATTTTTTTATTATTAGAGCCTAAATATGATAACAGAAATAAATGAAAAAAATTGCACTAGAGCAATCAAACCCATGAGCTTCTAAAGCAAATGGACCAATTATACCACCACACCAAAGATCTTATGCCATATTAGACACTTAATTATACTTATATTTTATTGTATCATCTGCTTTTCAAATATATAAAAAATTAGGCTTCGACGGAAAAAAAACCGGTGGAGATTTGAACTCATGACATCCCTTTTTCGCAGCCTAACATGCGGCCCAAGCAACTATGGGAAGGCCGGCCCAACTTCGCGTTCACGGCCTAACATGCCATATCGGCCCCGCTCGGACCGAGCGGCTATGGCCCAGAAATATGCATTGGGAGGGCTTGAACTCCTGACCTCGTAGAGGTAAAGTTGATGCCTTACCATCAGGCTACTACACCATTAGTGATGGAATCTGGTATCCCTTTTACTTATAATTTTCATTCGAATGGCGGCAACAAATTTTATTCGAATCGGCAGCAAAAATAAGTGGCGACCAAGAATCCATTAGGCCACACACCTTCTATGTTGAACAATGGTATTTGTGTTTTATATAAGGAAGCGACTACACGGAGAGCCCTCTCCATATAGTCTTATCTGGAGAGCCCCCAAATATGGTCATCCCACGTGCAATGATTCTATTTGAGGAAAGTATGGCCATCACCCACGGTCCGCCGCCGGCCCCACCACCCGACGACGCGAATCAGGGGTGAGAAAAATTACCGCCGGCCGCACACGGAAAATTAGCGTGAAAAAAAAGAGAAGGCCCAAGGCCATCAATCCCCGACCCAAAAAACGAAGAAAAAGAAAACTAAACAGAAAGAAAACCTTTACAACATCAAAGATCGACGCAGAGGAACAGGGGGTGATGACGCCCAGATATCAGTTAACACAGACAAAAAAATCAACGGAAGACCAAATAGAAGTAAAAACATCATGGTGAACAAGGAGGTACATGTACTGTTACTTCTCCCACTCGTGATCTGTTTTTCTTGCAAATTTCGACGACAGTTTGACAGAAAATATCTTAGAACTAGACAAAGATCCATTTCATAATCATGGTGTTTTAAACATGCTACTTTTCTTTTCAGAATTATGGTGTTGTGAACATGTTTGTTTTCTGCCCCGCTTTCACATGCTTGCAACTTCACTAGAAACAGAAATTTAGAGGGATTTGTACTTCCTTATTTTAGTATAGGCGTTCAAGTTCAGATATGGGCCTGCAAAAACAAACATAGGCAAATGGTGATGACAGATGCCTGCACAAAAAACTAGAAGCATATCTGAATGTTACATTCATTTTCCAAAATAGAGAATAGAATATCTGAATGTAGTGTAAAAAGAAAGTTACAAAATGACCAAAGTTACGTTCTATAAAATGTCTTTTTTTAGATAATTACTTCTTGTATATATAAATTACTTTCTACATTTATAACTTAACTCAGTATCATTTGTGCCTAAGTTACATTCTGGTCAACTACATTTCCTAGAATATTGACCTCGTATATGCATAAGTTACTTTCTCAATGAATAAATTACTCTATTCACAGATTTCTATTGTGACAAAAAAGTTATTTGCTGTACAGGTTCATTGATGGGGTTCTTTGACCTAAACGTCCAGCAACAGAGAGTGATTTGGAGCAGCAAGAAAATAAAGAAAAGTACAAGCCAATTGTTATTTGAACAAGAAAGTACAACTTTACTTGATAGGACTACTTTACAAAACACAGGGAGTATAATGTTGTGTGCAAATGCTACTGGAGAAACTCTACCAAGTATTGACTACATAGTCACAAGGCCATTGGGGCAGCTAATAGTATAGATCAAACAACATCAATTTAAGTTGCTCTAAATCTACAACAAAAGGGACATTGATGGCGGTAGCATGACTACATTCAACACAACAAAATATGAAGCGAATGCAAAACATGGTACCTTCAAGCAGGAGCAGATCAAATAACTATTGTGAGAGGCGCTAATGACCAAAACAGATACTATATGAACAAAAAAATGAAGTAGAAACAAATGACTAAATAATGCAGGTACATAGTGCAAGACTCATACATAAATTCAAAACCATAGTGACAAGTCACATATATTAATTTCTAAGACAAACAAGAGAAATATAGTCATATAATATAAACTACTAGCACAACAGTAGTAAAATTATTCTCTATAGTTCAAATCAGTGACTAGTTACTTTCTATCCCTTGTAAAATACTGGTAAGTTACTTCCTAACGATACATAAGTGGTGACAAGTTACTTCCTAATTGATATATTTTTTAGGCCTTTCAACCAATCAATACGACCTCGTTGGACAGCTTTTGCTAAAACTCGAGCAGTTTTTTGAAAACTTGTTTCAGATATGAAACATTAGAAAGGGATGAGCTAACTTGTCACTGAGTTTAGAAATACTGACCTATAGAGCACAAGTGCTACTTCTCAGATTTTGTGTGTTCCTTGGTAAAATTAGTATAGTTATATTTCTCAGATTTTATCACACAAGTACTGATCAATCATAAGGCCTCAGAGGCAGCTGATCGCATAGAACAACAGTTAAAGATGCTCTAAAAGATGCTCTAAATCTACAGCAAAAGGGACTTTCAGGGTAATAGCATAACTACATTCAACAGAGTGAAATCTGATGGGAATGTGAAACATGGTACATTCAAGCAGAGGTAGATCAAACAGCTATTGTGGGAGGCGCGAATGACAAAAACAAATACTGCATGAACAAAAGATAAAGTAAAAACAAATGACCAAACAATGCAGGTACATAGTGCATCACTTATACAAAAATTCAAAACTATAGTGACAAGTCGCATCTATTAATTTCTAAAACAAATAGGAGCTGTTGTAAAGAAGAAAATGGAACAAAAGCTGGAAAGAATAGTTACATATTCTGAAATGCAAAAGACGAAGAAAAGTTACTTCCTAAGTTACTTCCTATGTCATATAAAATTGGTGAAGAGTTACTCTTGTAATATAAAATCAGCACATGTTTGTAGACCGTCAAGTCACCCAAGATTTCACAACTCAACAGCCATATTCACCAAAAAGAACATGCTAAAATACATAGAAATTGCTCCTGGTTCAAATACACAAACAGTTCAAATACACAAACAGTAAAAGGGAAATGTATAATTTTTTTTTCTATTTGGTTCAAATACACAAACAGTGAAAGGGATACAATTGTCATTAATGTGACAAATATCCTCATTTCGATTAAAACATTATTTACTCATAAAAGAAAACAATGGATGAAATAAGAAATCACCATCAATTCAAGCTAACAATTGTGTCCTATACAACATGCCCATAAAAGGAATGCAAATCAGAGGTAAGTAGACTGGTTCATTCAACCAGCATCACAACAGGATATAAAAAATGATAAAATGAAAAATGCAAATAGACCGCCATCATCATGACAAAAGTGAGGTTATGCTGACATTTATGAATAAGATTGGTCATGGAGGGTGTCATGTGATCTTAAATAGAAATATGAATATCCATATAATGATAATCAAAATATAATCAAACCAATACTGACCAGTGAAAGGAAAAAACACGTATAAGTAAAACAAACATATGTGGGAGTTATGGCTTTGGAATATACCAATTTAATGTTTTTACAACTTGTTTTGCTGCACCCAGCATATGCTGACCTGACAAAGGTATAACTAGGGAAAAAGTCACAAGAAGTAAAACCATGAACATAGCTATCCTAAACACAATAAGCAAAAATATGAGGGGAATGCAAATAACTGAACCTTCAAAAGCGGGGGCAGATCAAACACCTATTGCGAGAGGTGTGCACAACAATATCTGGTACCACATGCACAAAAGCCATAAAGTAAAGAAACCAGCGACCCAAATAATGCAGGCACATAGTTACACTCGTACAGAAATCCCAACTATAGTGACCAATCACATAATTTACTTCATAATTAATAACATAGGAGAAAATATATTAAAATTACTTTTCTTCATGATTGAAATCAATGACAAGTTACTTTCTATATTATATAAAACAATGATAAGTTACTTCCTAAAGAAACATAAGTAGTGACAAGCTACTTCCTAATTCTCATTAGAAAGGGGATGAGCTATGCCATTTTGAGCTATAATTACCACATAATTTAGAAGCATTGATTCAAGAAAAATTGATAAAGAACAATGAACAAGATATAAGACATCATCTAATCATATACTAAATGTAATAAAACTGAACAACATACACTAACAATCTAACAAAAAAGAGGACTGACAAGCTACCAGGCTAATATGACTGAACTACTAGTGGCCAGTCATATAAGTTAGCTCCTAATTCACATAGGAGAAAAATATATTAAAATTACTTTTCTTCATGGTTGAAATTAGTAACAAATTACTTTATATATCATATAAAACACTGATGAGTTACTTCCTAAAGACAAATTAGTAGTGATAAGTTACTTCCTACTAATTTACATTAGAAATGGGGATGAGATATGTCCTTTCAAGCTATGAGTATTACATAATTTAGAAGTATTTATCCAAAAAAAAAGATCTAAACCAATTTCAACTACCTGTGAGGACCATCTAAGAAAGACTTCGCAAAAAAGATATGCTACATGAGATTGAGACACATAACAACACCACAAAAGGTTAGCTTCTCAAGCCACGAAATTCACACACACAAGGACAAACGTAATTCTTTTATGAGATATTATCTTTGATTCTTTGAAAACTCCATCAGGCACATGGAAAAGTCTTGCACATAGTAGCAATTAATAGTTGAACTCCCTCACTAACCATGAAAAAAATTATATATGTCAGAACAGTTCAGTTACTTGAAACAACAATATGATGACAGAACAGTACATCTAAAATGTTGTGTCGAGACCACCAGACCACCACATTGAGAATTATAGGGTCACAAAAGGAAAATGAAAAGATAAACTTATGGTTTTAAGCACATATCAGCTCTAGTGGGGTTTTGGTCGACCTGGTATACAACACATCAACAGTAATTAAATGATAGCCTAGGTGGTGAAAGGAAAAAAACACAATACCAGTAAAATAGATATAAATTGGAGGTATGGGTATGGAATATAGCAGTTTAATATTTGTACAGCTTGTTACGCCGTGCCCCATATACGCTGACTTGACAAAGATATAACCCAAAAAAGTCACAAGTAAATTATGATCTCAACTATCCTAAATAGAAAAAGAAATTCCAGCACAGCAAAAAGGATAGAAGGAATGCAAATCACTCTACCTTCAAAGCAAGGGGGCAGATCAAGACAACTGCCATAAGAGGCACGAACAAAAAATATCAGGTACTACATGCACACAGGCCATAAAGTAAGAACAAGTGACCAAATAATACAGGCACATGGTGCAAGCTACTAGGCTATATATGATTGTACTATGCACTTAACACATAAACACTCACAACCTAGAAAGCTAGAAAATACCAGTGGGAGCACTAAGAAAAGAAAAAAACAAGGAATAAAAATCATGCAAGCAGAGTGCGCCTGGGAAGAGAAAAAGATGGAAAGGGGATGGAGGAAAAGTGGATGGTGATGGAAAAAAGAAAGGGAAGAGGAAGGAGGATAATTGAGAAGAAATAATCGGAAAGGGGATTGTGAAAGGGGATATGTTGGAGCACGTTTTTTACCACTGAATCCCCTTTATTCTGAAATATAGGAAAAGGGGATTGATTTTCTCAATTTGTTGGAGTTGCTCTTAGAGATATAATTGGTAGCATATCCCCTCCTATTTATCTTATTTTTGGTACGACATATATTTAATAATTGTATCAATATAATCTATCTATCTCTACCTAATCATAAAGTAAGGATTGATTCCACAGTACATCATAATTTTGCAAAATCTCCCCTAATATTTATCCTAATTCTGCGGTGGGTCACACGGGCTCTGCTCCTGCTTCTCCGTCTCCCTCTCTACCACGTCTGCACACGGCGCACGCACGCAAGCAGAATCAGGCTCGATTGGAACTCGAACCCGAATAAAAAAGAAGACAATATTGATTGGAACAACATGATCAAATTGGATTAAAATAAAATAAAAGAGGAACAATATCCAGATCAAAGGCGATGAACACCAATAAACGCTAATTCATCAAGGCTGCCGCAGGGCCGCTCCGTCCTCGAATAGTTTGACTTGACGCGTGCGGCCACGCCGATGGGACGCTCGACGCTGAGCTTCGTCAAGGGCTACAGCGCCACACAAACCTTGACAAAGGAGAAGGGGCTCGCATGGAGGGATGTCGAAGACATTGCTGATCAGCGAAGAGGAGAACTAACGGCGGCGAGCTTCCCATCTTGAGCCGCACACATGGGCATGTGAACCAACAAGCGCGCGCTGCACTGGTTGAGCAGCTTGATTGAGGATCGGAGCATGTACGGTAGGGAGGTCGGAGTCCGTAAGGTTGTGCCGGAGGGAGTAGGATGCATGGCAAGAGGCGGAGAAAAGACGGAAGCGGGCCATGAGCGGTGGAGAGAGAAGGGTGGCAGCCAACAACGGAGGGAGGATTTGTTGCGGCTGGTGAGGACGAGTCAGTTGGGCGGCGGCGACGATTTCTCCATGCAACGCGAGATGGAAGGAGCCTGCCACTGAGAAAAGCAGCAGCCTGTGACGTAGGAGAGGACACTACTAGAATGATCGACATCTGCACCGGGTGGGAAAGCCCTTTAGCACCGGGTTTCCCACCCGGTGCAACTAATCCGAGGCTAAAGGGGTACCCCTTTAGCACCGGGTTGAATAACCGGTGCTAAAGGTCTGCAACCGGTGCTAAAGGCCCCGGATTTCTTTTTTTTTTGCTTTTTCAGTAGCCATGCGTGCACGTCTATATACGTATATATTCTAATACGTGTATTCTAATGCGTATTCGGCCGACTCTATATTCATATTAGCTGACATTTCATCAAAATAGAAGACATATATATTACAAAAGTAGATATTCATGCATGTCAACTCGAGTTATATATATTTACACTGTATTTTCTACTTAATTAAGATTGACGACTAGCTTGTTGGACTGTCCGGCACGTCCTCCAGTACTAGCGAGTAGAATTCTCCTCGGGGATTGACGACCTCGTCCCAGATCCATCCGACGAGCTGTTCTGCAATTGCGTCAATTCTTTCTAGCTCTAGGGACTCTTCCTTCAGGTTGAACATCTGTAATTTACAAATAATTGAAAGATATTTAATCCGCCGAGTTGGAGACAATAATTGTGCACTTAATAATAATGGAAATGTGTTTATTATTACGTACCATAATATCCTATTGTGTAAGCTTTTTATGTCCCCAATTCCACATGAAATCGCAAACATAGTATGCACATAAATTATTTCCCGGCCCCTGTTTGGCACACTGTCGACCAAAAGAAATTAAGTAAAATTCATATAATATATTAGCCGAGGCCTACATGTACAAATTACTTGCTTACCGGAAAGCCAATGTTCCATTTTAGTGTTTCATGTTGAATTCCCGGGTGTTCTTGACGAAATTGAATCCAGGCCCTGCGAACAAAAAAAATTGAGTTAAGTCATTGCGAGTGTAAGGGGTGAATTAAGTAGGGGAAAATATACATCACCTTGTCATCATGTCCATGATGTTCTGTAGTTTTTCTTTTGGAGTGTGCAACGAATCAAAGACGTTCACGACACCCCGGTCAGGACACAATATTATTAGGAACCAGTGGAATCTGTGCACATGTATACATTATAATCAGAAATGAATTAGTACACAGACAGTATAAGAAGAAGCCTGTGTATGTACTCACTCGATGTTGTACGGGATTAGTATGGAGTCGCAGTAATTTTGTTTCTTAATATACTTGTATAGGTTTCCATATGTTTCCTCAGGATTCATCAATATCATTTCTTCACTTATCCTTCGAGGATCAATGAAACTAACGTCATATATTGAGGATCTCCGACATTTTTGAATCTCCATTCTGCATATGTTAAGCAATAAATAAAGCTCGCGTCAGCATAGATTGGAATTATTGTTTTCAAACTGTGAATTATAAGCAACAACAAAGTACTTACAGTGTCCAACAGGTGATCAAATCCACGTCCATGGCGTCGCGGTGGTACAACTCATATATATCCTTAAACCTCAGCCAGACCCAATCATCGTCACCATTGTAGAAATCTTGGTCCTTCACGCCTACTTTGATCATGCGCCGTTTATTCCTTCTTGATTCTTCCAAGTACCACTCATGGAATCGGCGCATCTTCGTCTGTAGCTTCCTCTCCATTTCAGGAGGGACCATAGGCTCGCCAAGCTTAAACGGCCACTTCAACGTTGTGTTTACAGGCACCTCTTCTTCCCCCAGGACTTGCGCTCTGGATAGTCCAGTCTCGGCCATTACTCGTTGCACGTTAAGCTCGTCCAGAGATGGCAATGGACCCAAGGGCCGCTGAGGTTGCTGGCCGAGCTGAGGAACCTTTTTGGATGGGCCCGCCTCCTTATCTGCAGCCTTCCGCTTCCGGCGAGATTTCAGTAATGAGCGGTCATAGTCTGTTACTATTACTTCCTTCTGTTGACCCTTGCTCAAATTACCGAGGAATGACTTGACGACGGTGGGATCAAGCTTCGGCTCCGGCTCAGGTTTTTTCCTCCACTCGGCCATTTGCCTCTTTGTGTCTGCTTTGACCGAGGCTTCGAGCTCCTCTAGAGTCTTCTCACCCGCTCTTTTCTCTGGTGTGGGCTTCTCTTTGGTTTTCCGCGCCTTCTTCGCTGGTGGAGTGGGGGCAGAGGCTTTAGTGCGGCGTCCCCTCTTTGGCGGAGGGGGCGGAGACCTCCGCGGCGGAGCAGACGGAGACCTCTTCGGCGGAGGAGACGGAGACCTCTTCGGCGGAGGAGACGGAGACCTCTTCGGTGGAGGAGACGGAGACCTCTTTGGCGGAGGAGACGGGCTTGCATCAGGAGCTCCCGGAGAATCGTCATGATCCTGTGGATCTCTTGGAGGTGACGGGGGCTTGTTGGTAGCCGCAGGTGTACCGGGTATGACGACGTCTGCCTTGCTCCATAGAATGATGCAGTGAGAACACTGACCGAGTTTTGTTTCTCCGTCACCTCCGGGGATGTCAAGTTCCAAGTCTTCCCAGCTGGTGACGACTTGCTCCACCTCAACATGTACGTAACCATGTGGAATGTCATTGCAGTGCCATTTTTGCCCTTCTTCCACACGTTTGGTCATACCGTATGCGACCTGATAAGTTAGTAGTCACAAAGAAAGTTAGTAAATGAATGGTATTTACGGTGAAATGTATGCAGTATGAACTAAGGTCGCATACGTACCACCACAGCTAAGTTCTTCTGCCTGACGACAAGCTCGCACGCGGTCCGTTGAGTTATTTCATCCACGGTGTAACGGACCGCTTCGGCGGCCTGTGTGGAAGCGTGACTGCTTTGATATTGTTGTGGAGGGCTAATAAGGGCCGCATCTTGGAGAGGTGCAGGCTCTGTGGAACCGGTCCCGCCTGCGGCTTGTTGGAGAGGTGCAGGCTCTGTGGAACCGGTCCCGCCTGTGGCTTGTTGTATCTGCAGCCATGCTACCTTCATCCGTCGCTCCATCTCTGACTCCATTTCTAGGAGCTTTGAGCCCTGGGCGGCAACCGTTTGCTCTAGGTCCCTCACCCTCTGCTCATATTCGGCCTTCTTCCTCGAACGGCTCCTATAGGTGGCGGCGTGCTCTTGGAAACCTTTCTTCCATGAGATGCTTGTGCCTACGCCGCGCGTCCGTCCAGGATGCTCCTTGTTCCCTAAGGCATAGGTTAGCTCATCTCTGTCTCTATCAGCAACAAATTCTCCCCTATCAGATGCCCTGAGGATATCGAGGAGACGCTGAGCTAGTTCTCGCAAGTCCTCGGGAAAAACTAAGGAGCCGTCGATTGGGCTTAGGGTGCCTCCATGACCATAGTACCAATGCTTGGTCCTTGTGGGCCAGTCGTGTGTCGCTGGAGTGATGCCTCTAGCATATAGATCTTCTCCCATTTAGCGATGCTTGCCTTGTAACCTCCCGAACCCATCTTATGAGAGTACTTCTTATTTGCGGCGTTTCCAGCGTTTCTAGCGCTAGCTGTTGCACCCTCTTCGGAGGTTTTGTACTCAAGGAATACTTCCCACTCGTCATTAGTGATCTTCTTATACTTCTCAGGATCCGGGGCCTCTCCAGTTTTGAGAAAATGCGAGTACAACTTCTTCTTGAAATCCTGAAACAGAACTGCCATCTTCTTCATTGTCCAATCCCTCAGTTCTGCTTCATGAGTGCTAGGCCAGTCGAATATTGCCTTTAATTCCCTCCATAGCATCTCCTTCTCTGTATCGGGGAGCACGTACTCCTCAGTGGGGTCCGTGGACTTCCATTTTCTGATACTAATGGGCACATTGTCCCGTACAATTACCCCGCACTGAGATACAAATTTCTTGGCCACTTTTGGGGGCTCAACTGGCTCCCCGTCATCCTCCACTCGGGTGATGTGTAACTTGACATCCTTCAGCTTCTTCGTGGTCGATCGTTTTGATTTCTTAGCAGAGGCGGCCTACACAAATTACATATATACGAGATGATATAGAGATGGTATACATAATTGACATGTACAGTACAAATTTATGTTATCTATATACACACCTGACTAGACGAGGGCGCGTTACCGGCTCCTTCAATAGTTTCGGCCCTTGCAACATTGTCGCCCTGGACATTTGCGGCCCCTTCAACATCTTTGGCCCCTTCAACATTGTCGCCCTGGACATTGTCGTCCCTTCCAATGATCCCCAACACATCATCCATGGACATTGGTTGGGTTACAATATTGAAAAGTTGATTCGCAAAGAACGTGTCGTTATCCTCTTGCATGGGTGGGACAGGGGTGTTGTTGTCCTCTTGCATGGGTGGGACGTTGTTGTTGTTGTCCGCCATCTATAGAATTAAAAATAATTGATAAGAAATATATACAAAACATACATATTCCCAATATTTCTAACATTTTCGCTAAGGGGGTCGGTGCGTGAAAAACGGATTCGCCAAGGGGTTCGGGTGCGCGGTGTGAATTGATTCGCTAAGGGTTCGCTAAGGGGGTCGGTGCGCGAAAAACGGATTCGCTAAGGGGTTCGGGTGCGTGATGGGTTCGGGTACGCCATAGAATTTCCGATAATAAACATTTTCGATAGTATACATTATACAAACATATAACATTTCCAATATACATTTAAATGAAGCACATATATTTCTAATATACATAGAATTTCCAATATACATTTAAATGAAGCATTTTTCAATATACATTTCAAACATATAACATTTCCAATATACATTTCAATGTAAATATCTCCAATACATTTAAATGAAGCATTTTCCAATATACATTTCAAACATATAACATTTCCAATATACATTTCAAACATGCACTCACTTCAACTAGCGTAGCGCGGGGACGATGACGGCGGCGGGGACGACGGGCGGCGGCGGCGTGGGCGCGAGGACCACGGGTGGCGGCGGCGTGGGCGCGGGGACGACGGGCGCGGGGACGATGACGGCGCGGGGACGACAGACGGCGGCGAGGACGACCGACGACGGGCGCGGGGACAGCGGTGGGGCGCGGGGACGACGGCGCGGCCCGGGACGAGGGGGGAGGCGCGGCGTGGGCATGGGGACGACAGGCGGCGGCGGCGTGGGCGCGGGGACCACGGGCGGCGGCGGCGACGGGCGACGGCGACGGGCGGCGGCGGCTGAGGAGACGACGGGGCACCGGCGGCGGTTTCGATCTGTGAGGAATGAGGGCGAAGTGAGGGAGGGGAGAGAAGTCCCCGGCCTATATAGGTCCGGGGCCTTTAGCACCGGGTGCAGCCACGACCCGGTGCTAAAGGCCCTTTAGCACCGGGTCGTGGCTGCACCCGGTGCTAAAGGCCCCCCCTTTAGCACCGGGTCTTCCCACCACCCGGTGTGAAAGGCCCTTTAGCACTGGGTCTTCTACACCCGGTGCTAAAGGCCGTAACCGTGCACCAAACGAAGGCCTTTAGCACCGGGTGCAGCCACGACCCGGTGCTAAAGGCCCCCCTTTCGCACCGGGTCTTCCCACCACCCGGTGCTAAGGTCCTTTAGCACCGGGTCTTCTACACCCGGTGCTAAAGGCCCCGTAACTGGCGCCAAACGAAAATTGGGGGCCTTTAGCACCGGATTTTAGATCAACCCGGTGCTAAAGTCCCCAACTTTTCGTTTGGCGCCCAGTTTCCAAACCGGCCTTTAGCACCGGGGGCTACTATTTGGGAATCTTATAAATATAGTTTTTAATGTATATTTATTAATACTTGTTTTAATTCAGTTATTAATACATGTTAAAAATATATATTAAAAAAGAAAATCTTATAAATTACTAGAAAATCAATATAAAATGCTAGAAAATCTTATAAATTAATAGAAAATCTTATAAATTAATAGAAAATCTTATAAATTAATAGAAAATCTTATAAATTAATAGAAAATCTTATAAATTACTAGAAAATCTTATAACTTACTAGAAAATCTTATAAATTACTAGAAAATCTTATAAATTACTAGAAAATCTTATAAATTACAAAAATTGATAACTAAATGAAAGATTTTGGAACATTAAACGGTCTCAGATGAAAAAGCCATGAATACCAAAATTTCATACCTCATCAAGATCTACAATCTTTATTTAAGTCATTTTTGCATTTGAGAAAGTGGTAGTATACATTGTTCATTAATCCTAGATTCACTTGCATAGTTTCTGAAACTTTGTTAGAGACTTGTCAAATTTGTACTACATGTTATTACCACTTTTGAAAATGAAAAAATGACCTAAATAAAGATTGTAGATCATGATGAAATATGAAACTTTGGTATTCATCACTTTTTCATTTGACATCACCTAGTGTGAAAAAAACCTTGGTTGTAGTTGTCATTTTTAATTCAAAATTTGGATTGTTCAAACAGTCTCACACGAGAAGATTTTTCAAAATAATAACATTCATAACTTGATAGAGTATGATTTTAGGAATTTTTAGGAAGAAAAATGATCTTTTTTGAAGTTTGTACGAGGGAGAACGACTAGTTACAACTTTTATACAGAGATCAAAAAGAAATATTGTTCTTGTTCATCCAGTGACGTGGCCTGTGTGCGGCCGGTGACGTGGCCAGCTGCCGCACGGCCTCCGTGGCCAGGCCGGTCGGCCCGGTGGTGGACTTTAGCACCGGGTGCAGCCACGACCCGGTGCTAAAGGCCACGACCGGGCCAGTGACGTGGCTCGTGTGCGCCCGGTGACGTGGCCAGGCCGGTCTTTGGCTCCGCCGCACGGCCCCCGCGGCCCGGTCGTGGCCTTTAGCACCGGGTGCAGCCACGACCCGGTGCTAAAGGCCCTTTAGCACAGGGTGCAGCCACGACCCGGTGCTAAAGGCCCTTAGGCTAGAAAATCTTATAAATTAATAGAAATCAATATAAAATGATAGAAAATCAATATAAAATGATAGAAAATCAATATAAAATGCTAGAAAATCTTATAAATTACTAGAAAATCTTATAAATTACTAGAAAATCAATATAAAATGCTAGAAAATCTTATAAATTAATAGAAAATCTTATAAATTAATAGAAAATCTTATAAATTACTAGAAAATCAATATAAAATGCTAGAAAATCTTATAAATTAATACAAAATCTTATAAATTAATAGAAAATCTTATAAATTACTAGAAAATCAATATAAAATGCTAGTAAATCTTATAAATTACTAGAAAATCTTATAAATTAATAGAAAATAAATATAAAATTCTAGAAAATCTTACAAATTACTAGAAAATCTTATAAATTACTAGAAAATCAATATAAAATGCTAGAAAATCTTATAAATTAATAGAAAATCTTATAAATTAATAGAAAATCTTATAAATTACTAGAAAATAATATATAAAATGCTAGAAAATCTTATAAATTAATAGAAAATCTTATAAATTAATAGAAAATCTTATAAATTACTAGAAAATCAATATAAAATGCTAGTAAATCTTATAAATTAATAGAAAATCTTATAAATTAATAGAAAATCTTATAAATTACTAGAAAATCGATATAAAATGCTAGAATTAATAAAAACAATCTTATAAATCAATAGAAATTACATGGCATCATCGTTTACTCGGACACTAATAAACTTCCTCTTTACAAATGTTCCTTGATTGTGATCACGTCGTAGATACGGTGTCTCCTCCGCCGCTAACAGGATGCTTGGGTCATCAGCCACTGAGAATGGAGGTCGGCCATTGAGCATATCATAATCTTCATCCGTCTTGTCCTCAACTCCTACGATTTTTCTCTTTCCAGGAAGAACTATATGACGCTTTGGCTCGTCTTGTGATGGGTCCAATTGCTTACCCCCACCTTTCTTATCCGCCCCTTTCTTCGGTCTGCTAGCCATGTCCTTCACATAAAAAACTTGTGTGCAGCTTTGGCCAGGACGAACGGTTCGTCTAGAAAGCCAATCTTGTTTAGGTCCACTAACGTCATTCCATAGTCCGCTTCAACTTTAACACCTCCTCCAGTTAGCTTCACCCATTGGCACTTGAACAGTGGGATCTTCAAAGGTCCGTACTCTAGTTCCCATATCTCCTCTATGATTCCATAGTATGAGTTTGTATTGCCATTGGTGTCTGTCGCGTCGATCCGGACACCACTGTTTTGGTTGGTGCTTTTCTTGTCCTGGGCTCTTGTGTAAAATATATACCCATTGATGTCGTATCCTTGGAATGTCAAGATCGTGCTCGATGGACCTCTAGCTACAAAAGCTAGATGCGCATCAATGCCCTCGACACCCATAAGACGTCTTCGCAACCAATCGGCGAAAGTACTATTGTGCAGACGCTGAATGAAGGCCGCAGACTTTGTTGAGTTTTTGTCCCTGAGAATCTGCATGTGCTCCTCGATGTACGGAGCAACTAAGGTTGATTGTTGCAAAACTGTGAGGTGCGCTTTACGAAATGTCTCAACGTCCTTGATCACCATCGATCTTCTCCCTAGTGTGCCCTTTCCACCAAGTATCCCCTCGTGGTGGGATTCGGGCACACCAAGCAGCCTGGCTTCCGTCTCCCTTGCCAAACACCACGTGTAGGTCCTTCACCATATCAAATAGCTCTTCTCCACTCCGGTGTCTCGGCTTTGTACGGCGGTCAGCATTCCCGCCAAAATGCGCACATTTCTTTCGTAGCTCATGCTTCGCCGGAAGGAATCGACGGTGACCCATGTACACAACTTTACGACAATGTTTCAAATACATGCTTTCGGTTTCCTCTAAACAGTGAGTGCATGCTTTATATCCTTTGTTTGATTGTCCTGATAGGTTACTTAGTGCAGGCCAGTCGTTGATGCTTATGAAAAGCAGTGCTCGAAGGTCAGACTGCTCCTGTTTGTCCTCATCCCACATGCTAACACCTTCATTCTTCTACAGCTGCAAAAGTTCGTCAACCAATGGTCTTAGGTACACATCAATGTCGTTGCCAGGTTGCTTTGGGCCTTCGATGAGCACTGGCATCATAATGAACTTCCGCTTCATGCAGAGCCAGGGGGTAGGTTGTAGATACAAACAGTCACGGGCCAAGTGCTATGACTACTGCTCATTTCACCGAAAGGGTTCATGCCATCGGTACTTAAACCAAGCCTAATATTCCTCGCATCAGCATCAAACTCTGGGAATGCTCTGTCGATGTTCCTCCACTGGGATCCATCGGCGGGGTGTCTCAACATGCCATCCTGCTTACGTTCTTCTTTGTGCCAGCGCATCAGTTTGGCATGGTCTTTGTTTCTGAACAAACGCTTCAGACGGGGTATCAGAGGGAGATACCACATCACCTTCGCAGGGATTTTTTTCTTAGAACGCTCTCCCCCAACATCACCAGGGTCGTCCCGCCTGATCTTGTATCGTGCGCAGGTGCAAACCGGACAACGATCCAAGTGTTCGTACTGTCTGCGATAGAGGATACAGTCATTAGGACACGCATGTATCTTCTGCACCTCCAAACCGAGAGGGCAAACAACACGTTTTGCTTGATACGTCGTCGATGGCAATGTGTTACCCTCTGGAAGAATCTTCTTTACGAGTTTCAGTAGCTCCTCGAAACCCTTATCAGTAACACCATTTGCTGCCTTCCACTGCAGAAGTTCAAGTGTGCTACCCAACTTCTTTAGCCCCTCTTTGCAATCTGGGTACAGGTCAGTCTTGTGGTCCTGCAACATGCGTTGTATCTTTTTCAGTTCCTTATCATTGCCGCAGTCTTTCTCGGCATCACGCAACATTTGCCCGAGTCCATCAGTAGGTTCATTTTCCTGAGCAACATCTTCCTGAGCATCGCCTTCCCGAGCAACATCTTCCTCATCGGCATCACCCATTGCAGCATATGCAAAGGAACCGTAGTATTGAGCCAATAACGGAATGTCGTCATCGGCCTCGTCTTCTTCATCTTCATCCATTAGAATTCCTCTTTCACCGTGCTTTGTCCAAACAGAATAATTCCTCATGAAACCGTGCCTCATCAAATGCACCTGAAGACAACCTCTTTGTTTGTACGATTGTATATTTTTACAATGGGTGCATGGGCAGAACATGAAACCGGACGGCGTCCTGTTAGCCTCGGCGGCATCGAGAAACGTCCTAAGGCCATCACGGAACGCCTGAGCATGGGGTCCCCGTACATCCATTGTCTATTCATCTGCATTATTAACCAATAACAAATATACAATACAATTTAAAGATAAAAAAATTAATATATAAATAAATACAAATTATAATATATATTCCATTATATAAATAAATTTCTAAAACTACATTACTATATTCATTAAATATAACATTACTATAAGCCTTATAAGATTTATAAGATTTATAAGATTTTCTATTAATTTATAAGATTTTCTAGCATTTTATATTGATTTTCTAGTAATTTATAAGATTTTCTATTAATTTATAAGATTTTCTAGCATTTTATATTGATTTTCTAGTAATTTATAAGATTTTCTAGTAATTTATAAGATTTTCTAGTAATTTATAGGATTTTCTAGCATTTTATATTGATTTTCTAGTAATTTCTAAAACTACATTACTGTAAGCCTTATAACTATTCACAAGTCATACAAAACAAAATACTAACTAGCTTGCCTTCTCTCTCCATTTAAAACACAACATGAACACTCTCTCCACCATGAACTCAAGCTCTCTCCTCTCTCTCCTCCAAGAACACAAGCTCTCTCTAGCTAGCTTTACTTTGATTCACAAATCCCTCTATTTCTAAATCGTAGAAGGATTACAAGCTAAATAAAACATTAGAGAATGAAAGAGTGTACCTTGTAGTGCTCCTTAGATGAGTAGAATCTTCACAAATTTTGAAAAAAATTTGGGCAGCACCTCCCCTCCCACGGCCGAGCAGCATGAACACAGCGCCTAAGTGTTCAGCTGGCTCGGGCGGGGGAGGAGGAAGCCCCTATATTCAAACACATTAGCACCAGGTCGAGGCAAGACCCGGTGCTAATGTTCACCCTTTAGCACCGGGTGCAGCCACAACCCGGTGCTAAAGGCCTCGGGCACATTAGCACCGGGTCGTGGCTGCACCCGGTGCTAAAGGGGGCGCATTAGCACCGAGTCTCGCCACGACCTGGTGCTAATGTGTCCGCCCTGACACATCCACGAGCCGCCCCCGCTCCTAGCCGTTGGACCCGGTGCTGAAGCCCCATCAGCACCGGGTCTAAAAATGGCCGAGGCGGAGGAGGCGGGCGGATGTGAAGGATTCTGGTAGTGGGATAAGGTCGACGGGCCGTACCGTGTGCAATTATAATTATTATTTGTTATTGAGACTGTAAGAGGAGAAGCATATCGGGTCCGGTTGATGTATTTGCTGTGCGTACAGGCGACCGTATTAATTAACGCCTCTAGAAGAAACTTGAATTTTAACGTCAGTGTAGGTGAGGCCGTGAGAGATGAGTGCTGTTACAAATTTAATTACGTTATAAAGTATCGTTTCTCCAAAGAGTTATGAAAAGATATTCTATCAGGACTACAACGCACAAAAGAATATTTTACCGCTAGGAAGAAACACTAAATTTTATATGACATTGCGGTGCAGTACTGCAGTTCGTACTCAACGCAAATTTTGATGACCATGCATATATAAGAAGAATAGAAGAGTGTTGTTAAATCATATATACAATATATAGGTCACACAGTTGCTGATTGCTGAACACAGTCATGAATACTCAAAACAAGAAAGAGAAGGCCAAATTCAGATCATAGAAATAAACATAATCTGTAATTTTTAGAACTGTTTTAAAGCATACGACGAGGAGTGTTTCTATGATGAATCAACACCCCACCCCACTCAATACGCTCTTCACTCCTACCATGATGGCTGCCAAGTGCTCAACCGTGTGCAGTATCACTCTCTACTCTCCGTGGCAACGCACGGGCATATTTGCTAGTATACTATAAACGTCTAAATTTTTTTACGATCGATGGATCCACAGTCATTGTAATACCATCCCTCCTAGCGACTCACCCATTAGGTTTTTTTCGTCAAACTCTCTATCTCCCTCGTTCGTAATTAATACGATATTCGATCAATGCAGTCTTCATTTTTTTAAAACGGACGTGCGTTTTTGCTTGTATATATTCCCATATAATTAAATGAATGGTTCAAATTCATTTCACGGTACCTTATCAAGAGTGATGAAGTGACTCAATCAGTTGTGTGGCTTAAGAATTTTTTTGTAGGCCTCTAGGTAATTGACATCATTCACGTGCTCCGCAATGGCGCGCGTCGTTGTGGTGTCTTGTGCGGCATTGGTCAGCATGGCGTGGCCCGCAGCACAGCCTGCGTTCTGGATCTGTCCCTACACGTGGCCTGAACTGGTTCAACGATATTGGGCCTTGTTTAATTTCAAAAAACAACTCCCAAATTCAGAAAAAGAAGATTCTTCGTCATATCAAAATGTCATAACATGCATGGAGTACTAAATATAGATGAAATCAAAAATTAATTGTACGGTTTTGTTGTACTCTGCGAGACGAACATTTTGAGCCTAATTAATCAATTTTTGGACAATTTTTCGCACGTACAAACGAAATGATACAGTGATGCAATAATTACTAAGAGACCCCAAACTTCTAATTTTGGGAACTAAACAAGGCCTTCATCTAGAAACAAAAATATCATTTCATCTAAAAATAATTACGTTTGACTTTTTTTACTCTAAGTTTGACCACTCGTATCAATTTTTTTTTAATTATCAGATTTTTTGTAGTGGTTTGCTTTGTTAATAAAAAATCTTCAAAAATATATTAAATTGACTATATTTTCACAACCTTTTTTAATAAGACGAGCGGTCAAACTTGTGTTAGAAAAAAGTCAAACGGCCTATATTTTAGAACAGAGGCAGCATATGAATAGGGGGGTAGAGGAGCCTTTAATCCCGGTTGGAATGACCATCCGGGACTAAAAGTCATTCTTTAGTCCCACGTGGTGCAATAGTTTTAGCAAAACTGTCGATTTCTCAACATCACTTTTACTTGTTGCACCTGACAATGACTTTTTTTTTAGATTAAGGATTAAAATCCGGCCTCTACATCCACAAGTGGATATATGCAGCCAAAGGTTACAAACACGAGTTCTTAGACTCAACCTCCACATGGAGGAACAAAAAACAAGAAACGGAGCTCTAATACAGAAAAATGAGAGAGCTAAGCTTCATTCTTCTTCTCCAACCAGGCTTCAAACTTGCAGTCTCATTATATAGCGTCAATCCATCCATCTTCTGTTTGCTTAGAAACTCGACATCGGAATTGAACACTTGCCTTCTATCGCTCGCCTAGCAGTTCCACCACAAGTGAGGAAGATCATCATGACTTCCAAAGCGACGCCTCCAAGAAGGATACGACATTGAAGCCGCATCGCCGCCCCTCCGAAAAGCCGGAAGAAGGTTTTCACCTGGAAAATACGTGACCAAGCAGAAGCATCCCAACAAACGCCTCCAAGGAGGTTAAACGACGTATGATGACGTCGTCGTTGCTGACACTGACATCGCCACCGGGTTAGGCTTTCGCCCGGAACTCATGCACAAAACATCACTGCAGCAGACACTGAAGAGCAACCGAACCACAAGACGGCGGCAGTCAAGCCCTTGCGAGAATGAAGGACCCATCAAGCACCATGTTTTGCCCACACAACGTCGGCACGATGATGAATAGCAGGTTGAGTCACGATGCTGGTCGCGGCCGCCGGTAGTGTGAGGGGTGAGCACTTAGGCTCCCCTCGACCTGACCGTCGACCAGCGACACAGAATCTAGACACCCTGCTCCATTCGCCGGCAGACCACACTGAAAGTGCATCTAGACACTTATATGTTTTGGTGATTTTGGATGACAACATGATTTGTATTTAACTTGTTTGCTTAAGCATATGAGCAGAGTTTTATTCTTAAGGATATTCATGTAATATGATTGTTGAAGAATATAAGCTCATCATT
This sequence comes from Echinochloa phyllopogon, assembly GCA_033239725.1. Lineage (NCBI taxonomy): Eukaryota > Viridiplantae > Streptophyta > Magnoliopsida > Poales > Poaceae > Echinochloa > Echinochloa phyllopogon. The sequence continues at coordinate 13,046,573 of BTCW01000017.1, forward strand.
GGTATAAATGACAAGATAGCAAACAAGTGGTAGTGATCCCATGCAACTAAGCAATACAATGACAAGTGATCAGAAATGATAAATGAGACATGATCTTATGCAAATTAGTTGGTCTCATGGATAAGATACTTGTCAAGGATTTTCGGGATAAATTGGTTGAAGAAATTAGGATTTCTTTGGGCTTGGTCCATAGCTATGGGTATATTCAAATTGGGACATGATTACATGGTCTCAAGTGCATGGAAGCTTATGGACAAGTTATTTACCAAAGACAACATACAAGACAATATTGGAGATAATTCCAATCAATTGAAGAACTAGATATTTCAATGTGGATTTCATTGATGATGCAACGCAAAGCGTAGCTTAACTTGGCAAGAGAGGACGGAAGGGATCAAGCTAGATGTGAGTGACATTCCTAACTAAGTGAAGGGCAAGTTGGTCTTGTAGCCGAGGGACTTTGTTGGTGGAAAGGTCTAGTATGTTAGTTTGGTTTCTATACGTCGATCAAGTCATATCAAGTGAAGCAATGCAAAGCATCTAATCTTTATTGATTATATAAGTTGAATGGCTTATGAATTGGATATACTCGGAAATTCTAAGCCATTGGCTCAAGTTGGATTTGCTCAGCAAGATAAAGATGTTGAAGCCCTCAAAATTATGAATAACCAAGTATGGCAACAATCAAGACATAAAAGCTCAAGTGGAAGATCTCAATCATTTGTTTTTATCTTGAGTTTAGGAATGTCGTACTATCAAGAGGGATGCAACATTAGTTGTTTGACAACACCAAAAGTGCTCATAGATCAACCCATGTGAGATAGCCTTGAGAGATAAACACTTGGGGACGTAGTATGCTGACTTGACCCAAACCGGTCTGACCGGTTTGGGAAACCGGTCTGACCGGTTTGGCATCTAACAGGCGCAACGGCTAATTTGGTTTGAAAACCGGTCTGACCGGTTTCCAACGGCTATAACGGCTAGTTTTTGGGATTGGGGTATTTATACCCCTTGGCCCTCTCCTTTGAGGGCTGCTGGTTCATTTGCCTTTGTGGCACGTCCCAAGCCTTCCCAAGCACCAGCAAGCTCTCCCCAAACCTCTCTTTGTGAGAGTTGATTGACTTAGTTCATATCTTTGGTTTTGGGTTGAGGGATGCTTTGTGTATGAGCTAGATAGCAAGAGAGAGCTAATTGCAAACAGTGAGAGCATATCCATAGCCTTGAGCACTTCCGGTGAAGTCTAGCATCTTTGTGAAGCATTTGTTACTCTTGGAGGTGAATCCTCCTAGACGGCTAGGCGTCACCGGTGAGCTACCACGTTTGTGGTAAGCTGCGGATCGTTTGTAAAGGCCGGCCTTGCCTCCTTCGTGGAAAAGGGCCAAAAGCTAGTGGAACCGAGGAAAGTGGCTTGGAGTGAATAAGCCCGCCTTTCGTAGGCCCTCAACGGAGAGTAGGATTCACCTTGTCTTTGTGACGGCCTTGGTGGCATTGGTGAATCCGAACCTCGGGAAACAAATCTTTGTGTCTCTCTTTTGGTTTACTTCACAAGTTCAATTCTAGCATTTATATTTGCTTCCGCTTCGATCTTCTTGGTTGTGCTCTACTTGTGTGCAGAGACTAAGTGAACCTGCTAGAAATCATCTACAAGAGCTACACTTCAAGTTTGGTTTGTGCTAGAATTCGTAGAGGGGGTAAATTACATTATTGTGTGTTTCTGCCAGAAACCGGTCTAACCGGTTTGGGAAACCGGTCTGACCGGTTTCAGTCCCGATTCGATTTCCACCAGAAACCGGTCTGACCGGTTTGGGAAACCGGTCTGACCGGTTTTAGTACTGATTTGTGGAAAAGTTTTTGTTAATTGCAGATTCACCTATTTACCCCCCCCTCTAGGTGACATCAAGGTCCTTTCAATACCCGCAGCATCCGCCGGCCGCCACCGCCACCGTGCTTCCCGCCGACGGACCTCCGCCGCACTTAGGCCGTGGAACAGATCCACTCACGGGAGCGCGTAGCCAATCGAAGCCATCGTCTGCCACGGATAACCGCCAGCCACACCATCGCGCCTGCGCCGCCAGCCCGAGCATCTGCGCTCTGACCGCCGGTTGCCGCCGGCTCGAGCCCGCGAACCGCCGTTGTGCTCTCCCCGGCCGCTACGCGCCTGCGCCTCCGGCCCGAGCCCTTGCGCCCTGGCTGCCGGACGCCACCAGCTCCAGCTCGTGAGCCCGCCGCCGTGGCCCCCCTAGACGACAGATCCGGGCTAAGGACGCCGGATCCGGAAGCGGAGGGGGCGGATCCGGCCGCGTGCGCCAGCGCCGGCCACCGGGGCGACCTCTCCGGCGAGGTCAACCCCCACGAAGATGAGAGAAGGAGGAAGGGAGATGACGCCCCGCCGCCACCGTCCTTGCATGCCGCACGGACTTCCGGTGTCGCGCTCGGGCAGCGGCGCGGCGGAGGGGAACGGGAGGGTGGGGGCGTGGTGGCGGCGGCAGGCCGCCCGAGCCGCCCACGAGGGAGCGGCGCGGGGGCGCGAGGGAGATGGAACGGTTCGAGTCCGTCGGGCTCGGAAGAGCACTAATTATGTAAGTCCCTGACAATGACTTTGAAGCCACAATTTCTTCTCTAGGGTAAAAAGTATATTATGGGTTCCAATCCCACGTGGTGCAATATTTTTTAGTAAAACTGCCGATTTCTCGACATCACTTTTACTTGTTGCACCTGACAATGACTTTAAAGGCATAGTTTGCTGTCTAGGTAGTGTTTGGTTGGGGTGAAATTTTTTTACCCACACGTTTGACCACTAATTAAGGGTATTAAATAAAGACAGTTTACAAAACTATATACACAACCCCGGGTTAATTCACAAGATCTATCTAATAAGGCCTTTCACCGTACGATTAGAGGATGGATATTGTAGCATCACTAGATTCGTGGGTTAATTAGGCTTATTAGATTAGATTCGTGGTGCAAAGTTGCACTCATCCTTAAAAAAAGTTTTGTAAATAGACTTCATTTAATACTTCATGGATGCAAGATTTCTTAGGAAAAAAAATTCCCCCACCAACCAAACACGGCGCTAGGGTAAAAGGTATATGGCCTAGCTTTTACTTGTCGTACCATAGCAATGACAGCAACATGTGACATGCGAGCGTGCCATTTTCTTGTTTTAGGCGTTGTCTTTCGAGAGCTCGATCTTTTCATATCCCGAGTGTCGCTATGATGGTGTACATATGGAATTGAAGATCAAGTTTTCTGTGTTGTAGTTTCCTGCAGCATGATTTATATATATTCCCAAGTCGTAGTTAACTTTGATTTTATAGGTTGTTTATATCCAAGCTATATATACAAAGACAATGCTTACTCGACGATTGGAGAGGTTGTTAGGTTGCCTCCCATGGTCTAATTTAATTAGAGTGAATTGGGATCGAGGAGAGCTTTAGAACATTTTACTGGCAGGTGTGGTTAGATGGTTATTATTGTTTGTTTAGACATCTCACTGGGTTTCGCTGCACTCCTTAATGATGTACTCCCTCTATTCTAAAAAATATACTTCTAACTTTTCATCAAGTCAATCAATTTTAAATTTTACCAAAACTATACTATTTATTTTTCAAAATAAGTATTATTGAATTAATCATGAAATATATTTTCATAGTAAAATTATTTGAAGACCACGAAATAAACATGTTGTCGCTTCTGACTCAATACTTCGGGATCATGCTTCCCCGGAGCTAAAGGAGCCCGTGACTTGCTATAATTAGGCCAGCACGCCTGCCTCCTAAAGGACATTGGCTCCAAAAGAAGAACGCCAACCATATCAGGAGCGATGGAATCACCGAAAGCTGTCGTGACAAGACCGGTGAGCCTTCATCAACAACCTATGATCTGTAGGCAGAAAATTAATTTTATTTACATTCCATCAGAAAGTTAGCAATCTTGTGCTTGTTATCTTTTTATTGTCGAAACAGTTTCATTAGTTCATTCTGCCGTTTTAATTTGTAGATGATTGTGCGAGCGAGGGATTCGAACCATAATTTAGTATAGTGTGCACTAATAAAAAATATATATAATTAAGATTATGGGGTACCTTGTTTGCTGTCAAGAACCCTACTTATTAAATCAACATTAACTTCATGATGCCATTCTAGATTGGAGAATTAGTCACAATATTAAGGATATGAGAGAGTCCTTCAAGAACATGAGAGGAAACTTCTGTAGGATATGAAAAACCTAATCTCAGATACTTCTGTAGCTAAGACAAACTTTGTAACTGGCCGAGATAGGCTCATCTTTACACGTTTACATGCATCTGAATAAAAGTTACCCGTCTGGGCGTTTTACCCTAAAAAATCTATATTTACTTCGCCCTCCGACCCGCCAGATGCCTCGCGAATCAGAATGAGCTAGATGGTTAGAGACGGGCCCTCCAGGTAGGCGATTAGGTCAGGTGACCACCAAAAGGACTGTATCCATGATCCGCCTAATTAATTAATTAATTAATTAATTCACTGGATCATTGCAAACAAAAGGCTTTGTGCAGCTACAACAAAATTTATACAAAATTATGAGACAGGTTGTGGCCTCTTGTATAAATAAGTAGAAATTCACTGGATCTTGTGCTGGCCTCTCAACAAGTTGATTGTGAAATAAGTAGAAATAGCAAGTGATGGCACATGATGTTATCATTTGTTCACCTTACCCAGGGCAGAAGATGCTGGACGGGTTCCACCAGTCTAATTTTGATCTATACAAATATATTTTGATCTATACAGTTCATGTATGATCCTACGGTACATTATTTCTTTAGGATAATCCGAAGGTACACCACATGTTCTTAAACATAACTCCGCACCAACACAAAACATCACTAGAAAACATCACTTTCTATGACTTGAAAGCATCACTTCTAGTTCTAATTTTCTTATCCTTAAATGTTGAACTTGACAAGCTGACCGAAACTGCAACAGACATTTATAACTGCAGCTATGATCCAAAACACAGATTAAGCACTTTATATGCCACAATACCTGGAATTTTATAGCACTAAGAGCATAGACTCTAAAGTTTTGTAGTACTCATTATTTATAGAAAAATATGAACATACACGTCCAATTTAGGGTATTTCAAAATGCCCGTCTAAATAAAATTTCTTTGTGGTATTAGTAACTACCTACATATTTTTTATTTTCATACCACTCATTGCATGTGCCCTTTGAGCAACTGATATTTTAGGATGCGAAAGGATTTTTGATAAAACCCTACAAAGCTTTTGGCACAAATTCTGATGACATACTTATTTAACTCTTCTTGGACAGATGACATCACCTGATTTTGAACCAACGATATGGAGCGACTTCTTTATCAATTACCAACCACAATCATTGCAGGCAAGTTGTTTAATTAGACCCATTGTATTCGACCAGTCGTATTTCACGAATTGTTTATAACTGTCTAATAAGACTATGGTTTCCAAATGGTCAAATATATATGTCCAAGTTGGGACCTATACTTTGGAAAACTGTTGGAGAAAAAGACTTATCTGGACGGTTCCGAACAAAATTCCCTAGAAATAGCAGTATCTCCTGGGGTGATTTAGAACTGTGGGCGTGAGATAGCTCCACCGTTATCTCATGAATATTAACAAGAAGCATGGGAGATCTAACTGTTTAGTGATATACTATAGAGCTTGTTGTCTCCCATAGTCTAATACAAAAGTCTTAGATTGTTTAAATAAGAAGATGCGGGACAATAATTTTTCAATTTATTATTTTATTCAAAACTAATTTAATAAAATTGTTACTTTTGACACCGTTTTCAACAATTAACGTATGTATGGTTGTAGTCCCAATATACAAATATTATAAAGCACCCGTTGTATTTGACTGTATACCATAATGAAAGAAAAATATATATTTAAAGCTTGGTTAACTATGGTCTAATTATAACAGTAGTAAGACCAGAATAAATAATGGTATATACAATAATTGTTAAGTAGTATAAAATCTAATTGCATTATTAGAAGAATGAAATTAATTGTAATACATAGCTTATATAAAAGGTAAACTCTACATGTGTTAACTGTATCATGACATTATAATATATTAAATAAGTTATATAAATATAATAAAAATTTAAAAAAATGATGAAAATTGTAACTCTCGATAAGATCTATAATTTTGTAGCTACCACTTTTAATTTCTTCTAATTTTGATTTTCCAACATTTGGACCTGGCTAATTTCCGTAAATTAGGCCAACCGCACGGCCCTTCTATATTTGGAAAGGTAACGGTTCCGCAGTTCCGCTTTTCCTCTTATGGCAAAAAGAGAGATCTCATTGATCAGAATCAAACAGCTGCCACTAATCAAGACTAATTCTGACACCGTCAGAACCACAAAAATGGCCTTGCTTCGGAACCTTTCTACTTCATAATACTGGCAATTCAACTCAATAGTTACTGTATGAAAAAAGCAACTTTTTGGTGTCTTATAAGCAAATCTTTAAAAAATTGTAAGCAAATTTGAACATATACAAAGGTATTTTCATCTGAACAATCACAAAAACATCTCTGGACCTCATCCTCTAGCACAAAATATAAAAGGCGTGTACTGGTATAGTGTAGGGCTGATGCTAAATTACTAGTGATATCAAAACTACAACATCTCAGTTTTCCGATAAAAACATCATTGAGAAACATCAGATGTCATATTTTGCTCAATAAAGGTACTGGCAAAAATATGCACCATATTTTGCTTTCCCCTACACGTTGTGCCCCATTTTGCATTTCCTGCAATGTAATGACAACAAAATGAAATAATCAGAGAACATGCAGTGCAGCCAAAAATCATACATAAACTGCTTATCATGATGTAGAACAATGCTAGAGGGCAAAGCTACAACTGCTTAACGGTAGATCTAATATTGAAAGCAACTAATGCAAAGAAATATTAAAATGCCCAATAAAAGTACAGAATTTTTGCCTATTTCAGAACCATAGGCCATATTAATGCATATAAGATTAGAATGAAGTACATTATTTTGCATATTTTGGAACTACATTATTGCCCAATTGGAACTACATTTTTTCCTGTTTAGAACTACATTATTGCCTAATGAAGCATACTATTTGGTATAATCTAGAACCATATTGGTTTCTATTACCTGTCCATATTATTACCTATATGGAAACCATATTTTTGCCATTTCTGTCATATGGCCTACTCAGAACCATAATTTTGCCTATTAGGGTGTAAAAATAGAGCAGAAAATTATTTGATCATCACAATACGTGAAAAATGATAAAAATCATAACAACACCATAATTTTTCCTATTGAAATATTTAGCAAAACTGAGGTTACTAGTAATATAATGAGAGATCCTAGCTCAGAATACAGGTCAGCGCACTTACATAGGTTATCTTGACATATAGAAATATCAAACTCATGCTCCTTCAGGAGATCGCCCTAAAACATTTACTTGGACCGCTTCAGTTTGCACATCTACTTACTGTTCACCTCTTCCCTGCACACACACAAATGTTCGATAGACAAAAATTTAGTAAAAAAAAAATAGAAGTAGGAGATGCAGGAGAAGGGGGTGTCTGCTGCTAGACAATGCATGTTTGGATTCCATGTAGGTTACATAAAAGTTACCAAATGGGAGCTATAAAAAATGCTTACTGCAGTGCATTATTTTGCTCAACAACATCTAAAAGAATTGCCTATTGAATTCATGTAATAAAAGTTGTCTATCCCATTGTACTGTTTTGCCTAGTGAAGAAACAAAAACTGCCTATTTAGTTTTGTTGTTATGCTTAAAAATGAACTCACTTTGTCCTGTTGTTTTCCTCCCCAGTTATTTTCAAGCAGCAGTAAGAAAATAAATTCTGAATACACTGAAAAAAGCCTCCTTGTATTCGATTTTGATTTCATGGATGCACAAAACAAAATAAAGCAAATTCATCCTTTTGCACCAGACAAAACACCACTCCAGTAGATTGGACTAAAAAAGCAGTAATGGGGACTCATGTACGTGCAATTATTCTTGTTGAGGCCTTGTTGGAAGGCTGCCTAGTAGTGAAAATCCAAACAGCTACGGCTATTTATCACTACCAGATCAAGCAAGGGAATAAATAGACTATGCGGAAGATATAACTAGCCGGTAGTCTAATACATGCATACACAATAAAAAGAAGAGACATTGAATTACTTTTCAAGCTACATGAAGCATGCAAACTTGCCAATCTATCTCAGTGCCAGCAACTGACTTCAATCATTAAACTCCAAATTGCAAGCACCTCTCAAATGGCATAGATTCCATAGTGCAACCAACAGTGTGCATGCGCCCCTGCTTAACCCATTAGCAGTTGATACTCCAAAAGCAACCTAAACATAAAACCTTCAGTAAGATCAAAATCACAGCTGTTTGTGAAGACCATATTTTATCCCTTTATAATAGCTCAAATTCAGTACAGTTAAGGTTTTAATCGGATACCCAAAAGCAATAAAATGATTGAGTAATTGCTGCCAAAATCAAACTAGAGAATGCAGACAAATGAGATTAGGAACATAAGCAACTGTTGCATCTAGGAATAATACATTGCCTACTAAAATAAACTGAAGAACAATACTTTGCATAACTAAAAATAATAATTTGCCTGACTAATAATAGTACTTTGCCTGACCAATAACACTACTTTGTCTGACTAATAACACTACTTTGCCCATCTGAAGAAATAGCACTTTGACTAACTAGTAATAATTTGCCTGACTAATAATAGTACTTTGCCTGACTAATAACACTACTTTGCCCATCTGAAGACTATAGATCAACCTTGTTCTGTCAAATATTCTACATTAAATTCCTAATCCGACCATTCCTTGCGTAGTTTAAATCACTTAAGCTTGTAATCGAAATGGTAGAACTCTTGCAATACCTATTCAATGTCATAACAGGGAAGAGCTAAAATGTGATTATAGCAGGAAGGCTATGGGTGCTTTTTGACCTAGAAGAGGAACCACTTGCAATCTGGCACTGGGAGGTTAGCAGATGGTGTTGTGGGTTCCACACGTGAAGCCACAGCCAGCAGCGGATTTCATTCCCAATCCAAACCGTAGAATAGGGACCAAATCAAATTGGGGGAAATTAGAGAGATGGGGAATAGAGAGAGAGAGAGAGAGAGAGATGTACCCTTGACACTGATGAGCCAAAGCACCCAGCCATGCTCACCGCAGGGTGGTGCCCCGGCCTCCACGTACGCAGTCGCCCACAGCGCCTCGCCACTCCTAATCACGACCTCGCCCCGAGACACCGAGCCTCCGACTGCGTCTGCCTCCACGACCATGCCGCGATGCAACGGACCACCGCCGCACCTCGGCGACCAGCCATTAGACATTGGAGTAGAGCGAATCGAGGCTAACCAGGCTGCTGAATGATTAGGGTTTGGTGGCACCGCGATGCTGCTCGCCCAACACGCATGCAGATCGAGGAGGAACGGAGGGGGGAGGAGGAGGCGATGAGGGAAAATGTTACTAGCAGCGAGGCAACAGCGGCCGGACACCGCTACGGCATGTGAGGCCGCGCCGTCGCCGCCCTTCTTCGGCAGGCCGCGCCGTCGCATCAGAGAGAGGGAGAGAGGGAGAGGCAGAATTTACCCGGTAGATGGGGAGTGGAGGAGAATGGAGAGGGACGAGGGGATAAGGTTGGGGGTCCCACACACATGGATGGGCGTGAGCCGGTGGAAAAAAACCGTTCCATCGTACGTGGAGCAGGGACGGATGTGTGCGTACCATCGAACAAAATTACGGCCGGCCAGATACAAGTCATTACCATAAAGTATAGGTAGGATGTGAAGTCTATAATAGAAACCCCATTTTGAAAATGCTTTTTTCCCGATCTTATAACGTCCAAATGCTCATTTTATAAATTTAACCGGTCAGTTACAACCATGAGCCGTGACATATTTATGTGAAATCGTGACAAATCAGAATTACAAACTAGATATTGGGCAAGCAACTTATAAAAGAAGCAATGGGACTAACAAATAATACAAGAGGACAGGTTGTTCTAAACGCTACGTCATCATCACATCACATCATGATGACTGACTACAGGACTATATACGTTGTAAGACAACTTTATTCTGCAATTTTCGCATAATTCCTGGTATGAAAACTCCCTCATAGTTGAATAACCTATAAATTAAAACTCAAGTCTTCCTAAATTATGTGCCTTGTGTTTGTTAACTTTTTTGGTAATGTGTGTAGCACTTATTTCATTAAGAAGAGAGTTACGTCGACACAATCTCAAAACAACCCTGAGACGCAAAAGCAACAACAACCACAACGCGACCCAAAACAGAACTACAAGAAAAGAAACCCTACGCCTCACCACCAACCACACATAGCGCCAGCTGAAAGCCCTGCAAAGACAATCGAGGCCCATGACTAGCCGCTAAGACAGCCCAAACGGGTAAGCATAAGGGGTAGGAACAGCCAGACAACGTCTCCAGGGAGAACACAATGCTAACAACGCCGTCGTTGTCCATCCTTTTTAGGACTGAGTTTTCACTCGGTGAATCAACGAAGTCAGGGGTTCAATGACAGTGACTCCAGCAAGGTGAGCTACTCCCATGAATGTAGCCACTGCCAGCATTGGCTCCAAAATCAAGCAGATCTTTCGCTCGTGACACCAGGCCCCAACACCGTACACCCACTTAACAAAATGACAGCAACAGAGTGATGACGACGAGACAACTACGGAGATCAAAAAGGAAACCAGGGCACAAGAGACCAACAAAACGACCTATGTCTCATGATTTATCGACCAACGACACATCGACTACTGTGCGATCACATGACCGGTGGTCAGCGGCCTATAGCTCTAACGACCAGTGGTCATGGGGGGCACGCCACCGGAAGTCCATGCTGAGGGTGGCCAAATTGGCAGCGATGGACGGTTTGGTGCAGGCGCCGAGTCCCAACCCCGTAGCTCCTTCCCCTCTCCACGTCGTGGAGTGCGCGGCCAGCAGCCTCGACGGCCAGCGGGAGGTTGTTGTTGAAGGTGAAGTGCATGCACAGCAGCGCAGAACCGTCGCTAGGACGGCTGGAGGTGCGGGCGTGAAGGACGCGAAGATGATGGCCCGGGCCGCGGGCATGGGCAACAGCCGGTGGTGCGGGCGTGAAGGTCGGAGAAAACGGCTTGGACCAGGGGCATGGGCAACGGCCTCGGCACGGTTCACTGGCGGTGGATCCACCGGATCCGGCGCAAGGGGAGGCCACCGTCAGCGGCTGGGGTGGCCGCCGGCGGCAGATCCACCAGATCCGGCGTGAAGAGAGGCCACCGGCGGAGGCGGATCCGCCATGCCGGATGTGGCCGGCGATGGCGACCTATGGTAGTGGCCGGAGTTGGCGGTGGGCGCGAGCGGTGGCGGTGGCAGTGGTGACTGGCGGGCGAGAGAGAGAAGTGGAGTAGGGGAGGGCAGGGGAGGAGGGGAGAGGGGAGGGGCCTTCGCCACCACGCGCCAACGGCGGCGGCGGCGGGCGGCGCGGCTGATGGGGCCGCCGTTGGCGGCGGCGCGGTCGCCCCCCGAGCCGCCTGGCACGGGACGCGAGGGGAGAAGAGATATTTTTTTAGATGCAAGATTCGTATTGCTTGCATCTCCTGTGTTTCTTAACTGGAATAGCACCTATACAAAAGGACACGTAATATTAATTGTTAGTTTTGGTGTCATGCATTATCTTTACGCACAACAATTTGCTTAAATTATAGCCAGTTGTGTATAATATGTACTTGTATGATGGCTGCAGATGCCAGAAAAATGGCAGAAAGAACGAATTGATGACCTGAAGGAGAAGGTAATTCGGTTATTTGATGCTTCCAAAGACATCGTTGACAAAATCAACCTAGTTGACACGGTCCAACACTTGGGTATCGAGCATCATTTCAAGAATCAAATTGCTGACACTACCAGAATGCTTCACATCCGCCCGCCTCCTCCGCCTCGGGCATTTTTGGACCCGGTGCTGATGGGCTTCAGCACCGGGTCCAACGGCTAGGAGCGGGGGCGGCGCGAAGATGTGTTAGGGCGAAGACATTAGCACCGGGTTGTGGCAAGACCCGGTGATAATGCGTCCCCTTTAGCACCGGGTGCAGCCAGCAACCGGTGCTAATGTGCCGAGGCCATTTCGCACCGGTTGCTGGCTGCACCCGGTGCTAAAGTGTGCACATTAGCACCGGGTCTTGCCACGACCCGGTGCTAATGTCTCCCCCGGCAGAGCCAGCTAAACACTTAGGCGCTGTGTTCATGCTGCTCGGCCGTCACCGGCCGCACACGAGCCACGTCACTGGATGAACAAGAACAATTTTTCTTTTTAATCTCTGTATAAAAGTTGTAACTAGTCGTTCTCCCTCGTACAAACTTCAAAAAAGATCATTTTTCTTCCTAAAAATTCCTAAAATCATACTCTATCAAGTTATGAAACTTATTAATGTTATTAGTTTGAAAAATCTTCTCGTGTGAGACTGTTTGAACAATCCAAATTTTGAATTAAAAATGACAACTACAACCAAGGTTTTTTTCACACTAGGTGATGTCAAATGAAAAAGTGATGAATACCAAAGTTTCATATTTCATCATGATCTACAATCTTTATTTAGGTCATTTTGTCATTTTCAGAAGTGGTAATAACATGTAGTACAAATTTGACAAGTCTCTAACAAAGTTTTAGAAACTATGCGAGTGAATCTAGGATTAATGAACAATGTATACTACCACTTTCTCAAATGTAAAAATGACTTAAATAAATATTGTAGATCTTGATGAGATATGAAATTTTGGTATTCATGACTTTTTCATCTGAGACCATTTAATGTTCCAAAATCTTTCTTTTAGTTATCAATTTTTGTAATTTATAATATTTTCTTGTAATTTATAAGATTTTCTAGTAATTTATAAGATTTTCTAGTAATTTATAATATTTTCTAGTAATTTATAAGATTTTCTATTAATTTATAAGATTTTCTATTAATTTATAAGATTTTCTAGCATTTTATATTGATTTTCTAGTAATTTATAAGATTTTCTTATTTAATATATATTTTTAATAGGTATTAATAACTGAATTAAAACAAGTATTAATAAATATACATTAAAAACTATATTTATAAGATTCCCAAATAGTAGCCACCGGTGCTAAAGGCCGGTTTGGAAACTGGGCGCCAAACGAAAAGTTGGGGACTTTAGCACCGGGTTGATCTAAAATCCTGTGCTAAAGGCCCCCAATTTTCGTTTGGCGCCAGTTACGGCCTTTAGCACCGGGTCGTGGCTGCACCCGGTGCTAAATGCCCCGGATCAGCACCGGGTCGTGGCTGCACCCGATGCTAAATGCACCGGATCTATATAGCCTCGCGCCGGCCCCCGCCCCCGCAGCACTTCGTCTTCCCCCAAACCGCCGGCCCTCCTCCTCGCCTCGCCCCCGCCGTCGTCGTGAGGCGCTGGCCGACAGAGCCCTCCGTCAAGGTACGGTAGCATGCCCACCTCACCTGATTCGGCTTGATGCGAGGGTAATTTGGGATCTGTTGCTGTGGGCGATCGATCCTTCCCCGTGGATTGGTGCTTGTTTGCAGGCCGATGCGTTCGATCTTGTTGGATTACCCATGATCCAGAACACCCTGGCCGGATTCAACACGTCCCTCGTCTGCTACGGTCAGCGGGCCAGGTACTTTGCTAAATGCTAATCCAAAGGAGTCGGTTTCCTGTTCTCTGCTTCTCTATTCCTGTTTTCTGATGCAAATATGTACGTGTTGTTGAATGCTTCTAGTGTAGCACTCGCATGGGGAGCGGAGGCAACTGGGAGTGGATCGAGGCACACACTTTTCTTTTCTTCTTTTGTTGAACTGGCGGAGGCTTCTCTTTTTCTAATCTCTCTGTAATCTAAATTTCTATGTTGAATCTACGTTGAATCTTGAATGTTGTAATTGTTGGATCTTAAATGTTGTGATGTAAATTAAGATATTTCTACTCTTAATTTCTTTCTTTCTCCTCTTATTTATCTACTCTCACCTTCTTCTTTTTTCTGTTCTTTAAGAATAAGAACAAAAATTTTGTTCTTGTTCTTGAAGGACGGAGAGAAGACGACGGTGAGCTAGAAAAGAGAGGAGAGGGAAAGAGACGAGAGTAGAAAAAATATTTATTTTTTTTGCGCGTAAAAATTTTTAGCACCGGGTCGTGTTTCCAACCGGTGCTAAAGGCCCTGCTAAAGGCGCTGCGGGGCAGGCCCTTTAGCACCGGGTCGTGGCTGCACCCGGTGCTAAAGGGGTACCCCTTTAGCCTCGGATTAGTTGCACCGGGTGAGAAACCCGGTGCTAAAGGACTTTCCCACCCGGTGCTGATGTTGATCATTCTGGTAGTGTGATGCATTAAGCAGCATCCGACACATGGAGTTGAATAAATATTGCCTGCATGTGGTGTCTCTCCCATTTCGTCTGCTTAGAGAGCATGGTATTTGGGTGTCTACAGGTTTGTACATAATGGATACAAAATTTGATGACAACAGAAGCATAATACGTATTACAGGATAATAAATATATTTGTTGAAGGAATCACTTGATACATACATGTGTATCTCTCTTGCAGATGAATTCAAAAGATTTAGAGATACAAATGGAACGTTCAAAATGGATGTAGTGGATGAGCCCAAAGGACTTCTAAGTTTATACAATGCAGCTCATCTCTTAACGCACGATGAACTGTCACTTGATGAAGCTATCTGTTTTGCAAGGCATCATCTTGAATTAATGAATCATAATCTCGAGTATCCATTATCTGAGCAAGTTGAGCGTGCTCTTTTCTTGCCACTACCAAGGACTGTTAGAAGGATAGAGGCGCTGATTTATATGTCCGAATATGAACACGAACTGGCATATAACCCAATCATTTTGGAACTTGCGAAGATGGACTTCAACTTTTTGCAAAATATTCACGTGAAAGAACTCAAGGCCATATCTGAGTATGACACTTCTTTCTACACTTCTAACAAGGAAAGCTTGAATTTCTGATGCCTATATGATCATATCCTAACATCGTGGCTTTGTTTAACAAAAAAAACAATGTGGTTTCTGTTTATTGTAGGACATGGTACCCATTTGTGGCATAAGATGCACATGAAAAGTTATTTTTAACACAGTTCTATATAGACTTCCAATTCTTGCAGCCTATATGCATGTACTCCTTTGGGAATGGCCATAGCCAGAGAAACAGGAGCATATAAAGTAATAAAGACATTGTTCATTCATTGTTTTAATAAAATATGTGATAGAAGAAGAATGCCAAAATAAATTCCCCTTACTTTGCTTATTCCCCGGCCTGGTTCCCAAGATAGGAGAAAATAAGCTGCAAACAATTATATTTGATATACGGGAAACAGATGACAACATTCTATATGTTGTCCACTATGCACCGGTTTGTAGTGCCTTCATTTCTGTAAATAGAGCATCTTTAACGAAGAAAATATTAATTGCAGATGGTGGCACGACCTTTATGCTGAAGTGGCACTAAGCTACGCTAGAGATCGTACAGTTCAGTTATACATGTGGGCACACACAATGTGCTGGGAGAAGGAATACAGCTGCGCAAGGATGACCCTTACAAAGTTGTCCGCCCTAGTGACCATGATGGATGACACTTATGATGTCCGTGCTACTTTGGAGGAGAGTCGAGCTTTCAATGAAGCAATACAAAGGTGGGATTAGTCTGGTCATATTAATTTCATATCATTATAAAAATTCATGTCATTGGACCAGTTAGCTGTACCCTCACATTTTCTAATCAGTTTCAAATATTTGTTATCAGTTTTATTGTTATGTACCTTATGACATGACTGCAAGATTCATATCTGCGGTGCATCATGCAGAGTCAATCTTCACCAGTGGAAATGTGTCGAATTTAGCTAAATTACTAGACCAATGTAAAAAATTTAACACTTCAAAGAGGCCCAGTTATTTTAAGGTTTTATAGGTAATTTCAGTATAACTATTTCAACACTATGCTAAGAACTCGTGAGATATGTGAGATGCTGCTGATGTGGTAATTGTTTATGTTTCACGAAGAAAATAGCATATAGTTTCCTGTGCTGCTGGTGAAAGACATGTCTTTTTGAAGGAATTATGGACATTCTAAAAACAGAACGCCTGAGCATGAAATTTTACTGTTGTAACTAGTAAACTAATCTGTATGCAGATGGGATGAGAACGCTGTTTCTCTTCTGCCAGAGTATCTCAAGAAGTTCTACCTCAGGATAATAAGAAGCTTTGAAGAGATTGAGTATGTGCTGGAACCACATGATAAATACAAAATCTCCTACGCTAAGGAATCGGTACAACATCTAGATACACATGAAGATGATTTTCCTCTTTTCATAAATTTACATTTCAGTGGTTCATACTTAATGCTGTACGTAGTGATAAAATAAAGTATATTTTGACGAGCAACAATACGTATTAGTGGTAAACCCGAAAATACTTTGAAATTAGTTTTCTCCATCGCTTTTGAATATTCCGCTCCAACAGACATTATTATTTTTACTGAATTAAAAAACTGGTGCAACACGCAACCTTTGTTAACATTATCTGCAAATAATGACACATATATTTTGAATAAATAAACATATCAAAAGTTACCCATATCTGTCTACTATATTCCTATGTATACATAACTCAAGTTTTCTTTTATTAAAGCTAAATATTATTTCATAAGAAACTATGGGACATTATGCATTAATGATTGATGATAAATTAACGTTGAGTGTTTTGCTAGAACCAATGATTTTTCATTGATATGGATGGCAGCAAAATCGTCACCCAAGAACATATATGCTCCTATTCATATAATTGTGTTTTCTTTCCAGTCCCTAAACAAATATAATATTGCCAGTCATACCTTCTAAAATTGCATAATTATATACAAATTTTTCATTAAGAGTTACAAGTGTAGGAATTAGGAAGTTGTAATATTTCTGTATTCAATTATTAGACAAGTTACACCTTTTCTGAAGTTTGTCCTTTTAATAGCTCTATTTGGTCCCTTTTCACCGTGTTCTATTTTCAAAATGACAAGAACCATTGAAGTTTTTTAATCTTATTGAAGTTGAAGATCTACAACTTTTTCAACACGAAGCATAAATTTTGAAATTCAAAATCTCACATATTTAAATCCTGCAACACTATTTCCATCTAAACTACATTTTATCTTTCATATGTGCAGTTTCAGACACTATCAAAGCATTATCTTCAAGGAGCAGAATGGTTCCATCACAATTATACGCCAACATTCAAAGAGAAACTAGAAGTAGGTTTCATGGACTCAGGTAGTCCATTCTCAGTTGTTGCCCTACTCGTTGGCATGGGTGATATACTGATATAGCAACCAAGGAGGCGCTAGAGTGGGCGATGGGTTGCACTAACGCTGTCAAAGCATGTGGGGAGCTCACACGTTACATGAATGACATCTCTGCATTAACGGTAAAGCCTAAAATTTAAAATTATACACACAGCTTATTTTGATCCAATTGTAGCACGAATGCAACTCATCACCACATGTTATCTACAGCATGGTAACAGGAAGCAGGATGCTCCAAACTGTGTGGAGTGCTATGTTGCTGAGTATAATGTTCCAACGGAGGAAGCCATCGTGAATATAAGCCAGATGATGGAAGATGCATGGAAAACTACAAACAAGGCAGTGTTAGAACTTCGCTCGTTGCATGGTGTGGTAAGGCGAGTTGTCAACATGACAGTATGCTTGACGCTGATATACGGCAAAAAGAAAGACGTGTTTACATTTGGAAAGGACCTTGATGAGATTATTTTTCATTTGTTTGCCAATCCTGTCCCCATTTAAACAAAGGAAACTGGTGCTGTTTTGCTCTACTTAATACATCCCTTCTATAGAACAAAACGTTGCTCAACGTGTAACACTAAGGATGCATGGATGTTATAGCCATGCTTCTCGTCTATATGGCTTTGTTAATATTTAATATTGTAAAAGTGTATGTGTAGTTTCATAAATAAAGCGCTTTGATTAATATATAAGAAGGAATATATGGTGTTCTATATTATTGTTTTCTAATCTTATCAAATTATCCTCTTTGAGTTATATATTGTCATTTCTAGCCAGTAGCGACTATGCTTGTGTAACAATCCTAAGGCTTTGTTCCGTTATCAGGGATTAAATCCCAAAGTGAAAACTCTCTCACGTCACTCAAACTCCCCTAATCCGCGCCTGTTAGTCACTCAAACTAGGAATCAATTAGAAGGAACCAGGTCCGTCTCGCGTCTCCCGCCACTAGTATAGAAAAAGTTTGTGCTGACCGTTTTCCCACCCGTCAGCAACTATCTGCCAGCATAAATCAACATTTGTGCTGACGGGTGGCGGTGCTCCATCTGTGCTGGCGGGCTCCAAGACAGATGTACCATGATCGCCAGCAGTGAACAGACGCAGTGGCGGTTTTGGAACGTATATTTCCCAAATATATATTTCCCGCCAATTTTATTTTTTGCTAATTACAAATTTATATTTTCATCCCATTTAAATCTGTATTGTTATCATTATTAATCCATATTAATTTCACAAATCATATATACATCAACAAACATAAAATCTGTACATTTGTTCAAAATAATTACTCCAATTAAAATCTAATTATACAATATTCCACGAACATTACAATAAAAATATTATTGTCTTCAAATAAGACTCGTAGCACAAGTGTGAAGCTCTCGGCACTCGTCAGCTGCCAGTGCCCTCTCAGGATTGTAGAACCTCCCTTTCTCATGACAAATTTCGAGTTGGATGAATCTACACATATCTGCACAAATTTGATCATTTTATTTGTCCTCTAGTCTTGAGTCATGATGATGTGAGATCTCAAGCATCTGAAATAAGATATTGTATGAACAAAGAAGGACAAGTACTAATTAAATGGGTAATATAAAAATGGGTACAGTAGGATAGTAGGTATGTCCCCGGGGTTGGTTCTATACTTTCTGTCACTACAAGAAACTATTTAATCTGTGACATAAATATTATGTCGCGGATTGCTGAAAAACTGTCATAAATGTTGTGTCTTTGACGATTTAAATTTCCGTGGTGGAATGGGCGTTATTATTTCAAGAAGACGACGTTTCTTAATAAACGTCACGGTCTGTGACGTATCTTGACTGTCACAGAATAGCCCATGCATCCCAACCCATAGCCCACTATCCGTGACAAAACAAATCGTCACGATTGCTGCTGACATGGATGTGATTTGGCGGCTGACTTAGATGTGACATAGCTGCTGACTTGGCACATGAACATGATGTGGCACCTACGTGGATGATGATGTGACACCTACGTGGATGGTGATGTGGCACCTACATGGCCAATGTGGATGATGATGTGGCACCTACAAGGACGATGATGTGGCACCAACGCGGACATTGACATGACACCTACGTGAATGATGATGTGGCACCCACGTGGACAAAGGCGTGGCACCATTTTGTTCAGCCATTTCAGAATTGTAAATCAGAGCCATACAATTTCCAAAATTACAATTCCATACATCCATCTTCATAATTTTTAATTTGCACAACAAATTAAATAGAACATAGAAGGCATCACAAATTAAACTTGATCTAGGTTTTCAAAGGTTTGCCCAATATCAATACTTTGAGCCAGTGCCTTGCTTGCTTTATAAGTCTTTGGATTATAGTTCCCGTTGTTGACACAAGGTGGACTAGCCATTCTTTCATGTTGCCAGGTGCTGCATACAAAGAACAAAAGGTAATTACAAGGGTGAGATCAAGAACCAACATAGAGTTATTAAAAGACATACTAGACATCCATAGATCCACTAACAAGTAACTACACAGTTCCATAGGCAGAAGCAAGTAGCAAAAATTAGCAGACAACCAGTACATATAATAGGTAAAATGACATTTTTATAATGATCAACAGGCACGTCATAGAGAATAACCTTGTAAAAGCAACATGGCTAGATTAATAATCAAGAGACAGGCACACATCATAAGGAGCATATCAATGAACTAGTGAAAGATAGTAAGGCAGTAGGCACAACTCGAGCCAGATAGACAAGCAGCAACTAGCGAAGCATAGATTCACAAAAAGCACATGGTTGATGGCTATATAGCAACCAGAACAGAGTAGCACTGGCAAGAAGAGATTTCACCTACCAGTGAGACAAGAACACCAACTAAATGACACACGGTAACTTTTAATCTTTGGCATTGACAAAGTTTAAGGTTAGCTAGCTATATTGATTATTTTATAGTATGAACATGGCTTGTCTGTTATTGTGAGGGGTCGAAAATTTATCTGGATGGATGACATACTCAGGTTCTTTTTTGCTTTTACATCACAAATAAGCGACGGCACAGGATTTCTGTACATTGTACAAGGAGCAACCAGCCATGGTAAATTAGCCAATCAATTAAGTAATCTGTAAAAGGAGCAACTAGCCATATCAATATACTTAAAAGGAGAGCCATTGTAATATTTACAATGCTACAAAACAGATTATTTCATGCAAAGGGGATGAGGCCCAACCTGAAAGTGTATTTTGTTCAGCCAGGGATAGGGGCTTGTGTGTTTTTGGCTGTCAAATCACCATGACAGGCAGCTCCTTGGCAATGTTGCCTTCTGGCCTGCATGAATGAATTACAGAAAGTAATTATAGTAAGCATAGGTATATGACTTGTGATCCCCAACAGAATAGTCATTTCTACTGCCTGGACATATAACAGGGAGCAAGAAAAAGAAACATATTATTTTTTTGTCACATTGAACTATGAGTGAAACACAAAAATTAAAGGTGAATAATTTTGTTAACATTCAACCTTGTAGCAAAACATGTACACAAGCTCATGCGAGGCGCCAAGGCGTGCTTCTTGGCGTCCTCGTCCTCTACAGACAGTCATCCCCGTCGCTGACAAATGAAAGAGGAGAGGGATCAAAAGCATGCTAGAAACAAGAACCAAAGGTTCATCTTAATATTTAACATGGCAGAGGAATGAAGAAGGCAGATCAAAAGCATAAATATGTTTGTTTGTTTATATTTGCTCTCGAAAAAGCGGGTTACTGCTCAAGGCAGCCTTCCTACACACAAGTGGTGATCACTGATCCTTGACAAACGTGACAGTAGTAGCTTATCAACACCGGTTGTATAGATTACGGAATAAATTAAGTAGAAATATCAAAGAGCACAGAAACATGAAAGCAACAATTGCTTGTCGAATCTAAAATTATTTAACTTGATATTTAAATTCAATAAAAGACTAGAAATTTCTAATTAAGTCATAAAGTTCATTTAGACATGAAACAAAAGCGTATTAAAAATCCAGAAGTTGCTAATTGTATCGTGTGATGAAATTTAGGGAGTTACATTTTTAAATGAGACGGATATGTTGTCTAGTACTTCATGACCATGGATTGTGACCTATGAAATGTAAAATGGCAGACAATAACGATATTGGACTTGAATTTGGAGTTTCATCTGCCTGTGTGTTTTTTTGGTTCCTGTTCTCCAAATAATTTCCTGACTCCCTCTAGACGACGCTTTGATTAGGCCTCCTCCAACAGCTAGCTCTTGTGCCAACTCATAAATTTTTTAATCCGTGAACAGTGCAAAAGGTTAAGAGCTATCTCTTGTTTAAGAGATAGTTTGATACACGTATTTCGAGATTATGTGAAGATGACGTGTGAGGTCATTCATGTTATGAGTTATGTGGTAAAAGCTAGACTATTGGAGGAACTGTATCTAGAGTGCTTTGAGCTAGATGCTGACTCTTGTTGTTGGACAAGGCCTTCAAATAAAATCAGGTGGCAGAATGTGTGTACAGTGTATCAGACGAATATTGATTATTGGGCCCACTTGTCCATGGCACGGAAACACGAACAAAAGTCACCGGTCTGGATGAAAAAGAAACTCTCCCCTTCCCTACCGCCGGCCAGCAGCCCAGCGCGAAGGATTGCAATCGAATGCCGCTGGCCGCCGCTCATGCCGACCTTAAATTCCACCTGATTCTTCCGCAGCCCACCTCTGTTCTCCAACTCCAAGCTGCGGACTCTACACACCGCGAGATCGATCTGGTTCGCGCGGACAAGCCCGAGCCCTGCGTCCTCCGTCGTCGGCGCAGTTGCTGCGGCCGCCAGTTACCGCCGCCGCCGGCGGCCTGGTGAGGTGACGTGAGGTGGGCATCACTGAACACCCTCTTAGGTGGGTATTCTTTCCACTTCTTGGATTTGCCCCAAGTCCCCAACACCCTGCGCCGTCTGAGCATTTCTTACCCTGCAGCGTCGACGCCCTCCAACCGTTCGACGGAATGCCTCCGAGAAGGGGCGGAAAGGACAAGAGGGGGGTGGCTCCGGAAGCTAGCCGCGCCTGCCTCGATGTGCTCCCAGATCAAGTCCTTCACCACGTGCTGTCATTCCTGCCGGCACAGGATGCTGTGCGGACGTGCGTGTTGGCCCGGCGCTGGCGCCATCTCTGGAGGTCCGCCATGGGCGATGGGCCTTCGCATCCTGTACGATGGTGACAGTGGAGTAGTATCAATGAAGCAGCTCAAGGAATTTGTGGACCATCTGTTCCTCCTCCGTGGACTCTCGCCCCTTGACACATGCCAGCTCAGCTTGCTTGAGCTTGACGATAACAGTGATATAGTGGGCCGAATACATCTCTGGATCCGTCATGTTCTGATGTGTAGAGTTCAGGCGCTCAGCCTCAGTATCAGCTGGAATATCGACTGTTGGACCACCCGCTTTTATCCGGATGATCTGCTTCTTGTCTCCCAATACCTGAAGAGGTTAGAGGTTTCTAAACTACAACTAAATAGAAGCTTTGTTGACTTCTCTAGCTGCCCCGCGTTGGAAGTTCTTGAGATCAAAGACTGCGACATACTTGACCTCGATAAGATATCATCGGAATCCCTAAAGTCTCTAAGTATCACTCATGGCTGTGATTTCAGTGACGATCATCGTATTCATCTTTATGCCCCGAATCTTGTTTCTTTGCGGCTTGAAGTCTTTGGTGGCAGGGCTCCTATTCTTGAAAGGATGCCATCCTTAGTGAAGGCAGTTGTCAAAATTAAAGATAATGAGTGTGATTGCTGTTGTGTTACTGACTCTGGGGATTGTTAGGATGAGCACTGCTCTTCTTGTTGTAATGTAAATGGTGATACTGACTGTGTGCTTCTCCAAGGTTTATCAGAGGTTCAGAGTTTGGTGCTGATAGCTGACACTAGACTGGTATGTTAACGTTCACTTTGTTTCTTCATTGTTTTTCCTTTTTAAAATGATAATGTCTAAAGTAAGGATATGTTCATCTTTACATGCCCAGTGTATTTTTAGAAGGGACTTGAAATGTTGCCCCATATTTAGTAACTTGAAGACTTTGTTACTCAATGAATACTGCTGTTTGCCTGCTGACTTCAGTGCGCTTACATGTTTTCTTCAACATACACCTGTCTTAGAGAAGCTCACTCTTCAACTATTTTGCAAGGTATGTAATTTCTAGATATGCAACTGCTACATTTTTAAAATTTTTAGATTGTTGATTGATGTTTCAAATATCTTTCCATATTCTGTAGGGACCCAACAGTAAGGTGCAAATGAAAGGAAATCCTGATCCAACAGAGAGATCAAATGCAATATCACAACATCTTAAAATAGTGGAAGTCAAATGTGAAGTGGTTGATGACAAAGTGCTAAATGTTCTGAAGTTCCTGAATAAACTTGGGATATGTAAGCTCTAACTTCAATGTTCACACTTTCCATACTTGTGAAGTTTTGTTTGACATGAGGGGTAAGAAAACAAGTTATGAGGAAATTCCTAAGATCATTAAGTTTAGTGAATACATGGGCAATTACTGAGAAATAAATGCTTCTATGTTTAATTGCTGGAAATGAAAAGTAGAAAACAAAATGCTTGTGGGAATTTAAGTGAATCCTATCGCATAATATGTTAACCTGTTAAATTAAGTAGTTCTACGGAAGTAATTTTAATTGTCAGTATTCTTTAATACTTGAAACAATATGTTGGTTTCTTGAATGTGCCTTTTTTTTAACTTCTCCAATTTACACCTGTGCGGTCTCCAATACACTGTTTTTTATCATTACATTGTCTGACTTGATCCTACTATAAATCTAGTATGAGTATAACAATTTGAAAAGTATTGTTTGTGACAAATCTACTTATGCATTTTTTATGTGATAATTTAAATGCCTTTGTGCAAATTGGTGGTCAAAGTTTTTAATTTGGTTGCACAGTCTTGTATATCTGTTTAAGAACAGAACTAGTAATTCCAAACTTTATGAGTAACAGGACTATTTTCAGAATCTTACTAGATTTGAACAATTACATATCCGTGTATGTATGCCATT
Source organism: Echinochloa phyllopogon (assembly GCA_033239725.1). Taxonomy (NCBI): domain Eukaryota; kingdom Viridiplantae; phylum Streptophyta; class Magnoliopsida; order Poales; family Poaceae; genus Echinochloa; species Echinochloa phyllopogon. Next base: position 13,071,005 of record BTCW01000017.1, read on the forward strand.
ATATAGGCAGTAGTGTTCTATCTATGGTTGATGCATTTATTCTTGAATCCTCTATCCCTTTGAATTCGTGTATGAATGTCTTATATGATTTCTTCTTTGTTGGTCTTCTATGGTTCTATGACTGTCGTGCCGCATGTTCAATCATTTCATTTGATTTATCTTCTTTCGGCTTATTAAGCATTTATAAAAGGGAAAACTCTATTTTACTACCCTCACCTATCCACATTGTGCAATTAACCTCTTCAATAAAATTTAGGCTCATTTTACTCCCCTGAACTATTTTAGTTGGTCCAATCTACCCCCTATTGAGATTTATCTTTTTTGTTTCTCTGCCTACAAGATGTGTTTTAAATTCAAATTTTGAGATATGACTTATTTTTGGTAAAAAATCTTAATATATTTTTCTAACATAAAGCATCAAATTCTATATCCGCTCACAAAATTTGAATTTTAAAATCATCTTGTAGGCGGGGGAACAAAAAAGATAAATTCAAATAGGGGGTAGATTGGACAAATTGGAATGGTTGAGGAAGTAAATGGAGCCTACATTTTGTTGAGACGGCTAAATGGATAGGTAAGGGTAGTAAAATGGATTTTTACTTTATAAAAATAGCCACTCAATCTGTAAACAACGCTAAATATTCTTTAACAGTTTCATTTGGCTTTCTTCGTTTGCTTGCTGGCTTCTGCACCTATATCATTGACTAGAATTATGTAATATGGGCCATCTGATTGTTACTATTGGTGTGGAAATTGTTGAATGGAATTGCTTTTGAACTAATGTAATACTTTTCCTTGCTTTTGAGAATTACAACCGTGCAGTGGTTTGTTGCATATTACTATTCTAGGAAGTATGCAATAAATTCATAGCTTTCACCACCAAAGTACAAAGTAACATGTATACTTGTCCATGTAAAAAAGGTATCATAATGTTTTTTCATGGTAACAAACGTTAAAACTGCAATCTTGTGCTAAAATATATCTTAGTCTCAGTCACAAATACAGAGTACTTGTCGAATACTGCCTAGATGTCCAACATGGCCTATGCCTTTGAATGAGGGAGTAGTTAGCTTAGCTTCCAGTAAAACGGATTTTTGGCGGAATAATTAGATATTCTGCCATTTGGGCAAGTAAACTACTAAACTTCTTTAGTGCTAAAATCTATTATTGTACTCAAGTTTTCTTTGCCATAATCGACACTCCTTGTAAATCATTCTGCTTTCAGATTCATACAGGTTTCAGTTTTGAGGAACAGAAAGTGAGACAGGTTGCAATCTGCACAGATTGAGCCCGTGTGTGCTGCCTGAACACCCTCACTGAGTCACTTGAGCCACCCAAGACACGGCTCAGTCCTTGGTGGTATGAGACTTGGACAAAAAATGAGTACCTTACACTTAATTATTACAGGCAGAAATGCAAGACTGGGCTATATCATAGAGAGCACGAGACTTACAAGGATGATGTTTGTTGTCCATGTGATCCCTTTGAATTTCAGTGATAGTGAGGACGTGAGACTATTAAGCTACGCCTGGTTTAACATGCTATGTTTTTTAAGTAGCCTTCTTGTATCTTAGGGCCGGCTTAGCTTCTATTTATGAATGTTTTCCCAGTTTTATAATTGCTATTGTGATATCACTCTTGTTCCTTTTGCTGTATTATTTTTGTGACTTGTCGATGTGATGTGTATGCTAATGTAATGAAAAGCTATCTCGTTATTTACATCTTGTCTTCCACGCTTTAAGTATTGACTTTTAGTCTCTATACATTCTCTCATAAGTATTGAAACCTGTACATCCTTTAGAAAAAGAAAAAGAAATTGAATATGAAAGAAATAAACAAACCTGTGCTCCCACCCCCACCCCCAACCCCCACATTCAGTAGTACTCCCTCTGTTTCAATTATAGTTTCTTTTGGCTTTTCTACTAACATAACTTTTCTTTATGCATCTAGATATATGTAATATTTAGATGTACGACAGCTGAAACTATCAATTAGAAAAGCCAAGACAACTTATAATTAGAAACGGAGGGAGTATCATTTTTTCATCTATGTGATGCACAGCTTTGAGAAAATCATTCTTGCCATCTCCAATTTTTCTGTCTATACCTGACTTATGAAGATGATCCGGAGTCCCAAGACGAGCTTGATTTGACTCTTAACTTTCAATTGCTACTATCTAACTATAGAAAGTGTACGAATGAGAAGTTTCTCCTGGTGTTTGTGTTTGTGTGTGTGTTACAAATACAGCCCCCACCTCTATTTATAGTGGAGTGAGGATCAAGTAGGAGTGACGGACCAGTCATGTGGACTCCGTGTAGCTGCTGCTGCTATTGCTGCTGTGGTGATCGACTGAGGCGGCGCGAGGCTATTGGTAGGACGAGGTTATGATCGACTACTTCCTCTATATCGACGCTCATCTACATTGGACCGCCACTCCAACTTTTCTTTTGTTGCTCTGCGCATCTAGGATCCATGACCCCTTTTACTCGTTTCCTTTTAGCAGCAAACTTCTCTAGCCAACTTGATTAGGATATGTGGAATCTTGAGTTGTTTCGTTGTGTGCCGTTATGACCAATGGGAAGATTTGCGTAAGAATTATTCGGCTTTGACAAAATATAACCAATCACAAAGATAATAGAACTATAGAAACATGACATGTATAATTCCACCGGCACCAATCCACCTCGTTGGTTATTTATTGTAAGTCCCCTATCTATTGGCGTAGATTTATTGTTAAAAGACAGATGCTCATACATTTGCACACTCATCCCTATATATACTCGCATGTAAACCCTACTCCTACGAGCATCTCCGAGAAACCGGGCTGACAAATCCAAGATTTATTGTGAAACACGACGTCAATGGTTGGATCTTGTTCGTCTCTCACAACACACACAAACACACAAGTAGAAAGTAGGCAAGACACAATATAAGTGGAGCTTCTCTTTATTATTCCTCAATTTGATATTACATAATATAGTTGCTCCTTCGTATATATACTCTGAAGTAAAGGCATGTTTTGATAAAAGCCCACCTAGTAACAGGACTGACTAGAAATCCTTTTTTCTCTCGCCTTCTATGGCCTATAGGTTCGATTAGGACTCTTCAAGAGTCCTTATTGTCGTCGGGGACGTCACCTACCATATATAGAAAAATAGGGCCGATTAAATCTTAGAACAATTTTAGTAAAATGCAAAATATGTACTGAGTCAAGAACTCGAACCTGATTAACTAGGTTCCACCTTAAATAACCTTATCAACGACTTACGATCGTCATCAGCACAGACCTAGTTCTTCATTACTCGACGTCAACTACCAGACCACATGCATCTCCTACACATGACAAAGAAAGGGACACATTTCCAACAGCATCCACGACACAATTTCCTTTTGCACGCCTCCTGTTGGCCGTAACATAATCAAGTTCCTACATTATTTAAATATACACCGAGGATTTCAACATATGTTGTCAATCTCTCATCATCATCTAGACCAGATCACATATCTACTTGGTCTTTCAACATGGGCTTTAAAAATCCCATAATCATTGAAAAGTAAGTCATTATCAACATCGTTTAGTCCAGTGGCCCAAATTAAAGCTAACAACATATCCTATTCTAAGAATAAATGCTCTCATTCCAGCATTTTCCCTACAAAATTTTGATAACGGCAGACAAGTTTTTGACCCCCGCTTATATCCGGGGCAGCATCGTTAGTATGGTACCTGTGTCTAGGATGCCGGCCATGAGCACTCCACCTGATAAGCATAAGCTCAATCATTGTGGCTGTAACATACTCACCACCAGGCATGTGGATGTGATTGAAGAGGAAACAAGGGAAGACAATAAAACACAGGATGAAATTGAACCCAAGCATCCATGCATATAGTATAGACCTGTGCCCGTACTTGGTTGCATATGGAGATGTAGTGAGCAAATCGGAAGTAAGCCAGACGCCAAAATAAAGCGACAAAGGATGACAAAGGTGACCACGATTTCGATGCGAACAAAACTAAACAATTCATTGATTTCATTATCAGATGGCTAGCTCCGCGCTCCCGGACGATTTCGTCCTGGTGGAATCCATCAGCATCGTCGTGGTCGTCTCTGCTGCCGATCCTGATGCGCTCGGCTAATTCACGATGATGCGCTCGTTATTGCTCGTTGTCGTCCGTGTAGGACTTAATTGGTAGGTAGCAAATTATTGACACTTCCTCCAGTCGATCTAATAGCATTACCTGACAAAAAGGCATGTTTCAACCTGGTGGCCTGCTGTATTATTGAGTATCTCGTACTAAATATATAGAAGCAATTAGCACAAGAAGGCCTGTAGCTGTACCCACCACACGGCCTATATATAAGAAGAAAGAAGGTTCTCCTGGGCAGTAAGCCGAGCACACAGCAGTAAAACAAGTACCTGCGGAAAGATAATCGATCATATGATGGTTCCGGCCATGGAGGAGGATCCCTTCTTCCTCTTCTCTGCTGTGATATTGTCTGTCTTGGCCATTACCTTATTACTCCAGCGACTGAAGCCGTCGTCGTCTCAACGGCTGCCGCCGGGGCCGCGGAACCTGCCGTTGATCGGGAGCGCACACCGGCTGGTGGACAAGCTGCCGCACCGGGCTCTGCGCGACCTGGCCGACGTGCACGGCCCGCTGATGAGCCTCCGCGTGGGTCAGATACCCGTGGTGGTGGTCACCTCCAAGGAGGTCGCCCGCGATGTGCTCAAGACTCACGACGCCATCTTTGCGACCCGGCCGAAGCTCATGGCCGGCGGCATCGTGGCCTACAACTGGGAAGACATACTCTTCTCCCCAACGGGGGACTACTGGCGAAAGCTCCGCCGGCTGTGCAACCAGGAGATCCTCAGCGCCGATCGGATCCTCTCTTACCAGCATATCAGAGAGGAAGAGGTACGTCCGTCGTAGATCTATGTATAGATCACGTGCGCCAACGCAGGAGATTGGAGGAAATACGTGTATTGCAGATTCATCCAAGGTTTTATTGGTTTTTCCAAACATGTTATTCTTCAAGAAAACCATTAAAATTCTCATGATTTAGTACGAGTATCAAGTCTTATATCTCAAAAGGTGACTAGTGAGCAATGATAATCTGAGTTGTTACAATTCATTTTCTTGCTTAAAAAATTCAAAGATTCCACAACACACAATATATGATAATGTAAGGGGCTAAATATTTTGTCAAAACAATTTTGTGTCCAAGAATACATGTCATGCATATATATTTTTTTAGATGGACTAGAAGAATTTCATTCCAAGAATTTAATTAATCAATAACCTATACAATACATATTTCCAACATAGATTTCTGGAAGTTGGCACTTATATCACTTCATCTGCTGGTCCTTGACAAGTTGTCAAAGGCGACTACCTATCCACACATATGTCGCCTATCCCTAAACAAATACTGCTGGTTAATTTCTAAATAATTGTAAGCACCTGCTGAGTTTAAGATTTGAACACGTCGACATATTGTGCTACAAACAAATACTGAACAACTAAGCACTACATTCAGTTAATGTCCTGGTGTGCTATTTGTAACTTGTATGTAGAATTAGAACTACATATATACTGCAGCGTTCCTCATATATAAATGAGAATGTTTGAATAAAATTATCGAGGGCATTCGCGATGAAGGGATAGAAATTAGAACAGATCGTATTTGAGTAAACATTTATATTTTTTATATGATCTTTAAATGAAATTATACGAGTAACTGTTTCACTAAAAATTTCCAGTAAAATGAAATGAACATTTAATAAGAAAGCTCTGGAATCATTATGTTACCAAGGTTATATATTTTTGTGCTGTTTTGATTTAATCCTATCAGCGAACATGCCTCTAGCTGAACTTTTTAGGTGGCTCTAGTAGCACTCTTAGGTACTGGATTCGACTCACTACTCCAGAACCCTTCATCACAAACGGTTCTGGAGCCTCATCACAAACGGTTTTCCAAGTCGTTTATGAAAGGTCGTTTGTGATGACTGGGGTATTACAAACTGTTCGTGATATGAACCGTTTGTGATTTTCTGGATCCGAAAAAACCCCAAAAAATAGGAAAACAATAGGGAAAAAAATTATTTTCATATGGGAAGGCTACCAACCACCTAAGCTATGAACCCTGTGGGAGCGAACTTTAGGCTGAGGTCAAAAAAAAATCCTCTTGTTGTGATGGCGAGCAGGAGGAAGACATTGTTTGCGATTCGCTCCACATTCATGGTTTGTAGAATTTTCTTTGTGGCCATATGAACCAGCAGAATTTCACTGTGGATGTCAGCTAAATTTGAACAATGTGATTTCATTGATATCTCTTGTCGGCAATAGGCTCAACTAATGGCTGGCGTGTTTTGATCGATCTGCAGGTGCTGAACCTCATAGATGATATTCGTGCTGTTGGGCCATCAATGCCGATGGACCTCACCTCAAAGCTCCACAGGGTTACCAACAGCATTGTCGCCCGGACGGCTTTTGGTATGAAGACTAGCAAGGTAGATGACTTTCTAGCAGCCATCCATCAGAGCTTCATCTATTGCTCCGGCTTCCAAATCCCGGACCTATTCCCTAGCTTCACCGGTATTCTCAGCTATCTCACTGGCATGAGGAGGAAGCTCCAAAGCATTCATGAAACAATAGATGAAATCCTTGAGGACTTTATCAGCGAGAGGGAGGAAATTATGAAGCAAGGCAGGACTGATCAAGCGAACGCAACAGAGAAGAATCTGGTGGAAGTTCTGCTGAGCCTCCAGGGGAATGAACACTTTGGCTTCCCGATTACCCGTAACACAATCAAAGCAGTTATCTTGGTTAGTAACTAGAACAAATAAATTTTCATCCCTGATACTAATTCAGCTGGAAACGAGTCACACTACTGATCATATGTTTTGTATTGTTCTACTTATAATTAAATATGTAGGATATGTTTGCTGGAGGGACAGACACATCTGGATCTGCAATGGAATGGACGATGGCAGAGCTCATCAAGAATCCTAAGGTGATGAGGAAGCTGCAAGATGAGATCAGATCAGCATTCCACGGCAAGCAAATCATTAGTGAAGCATATCTCCGAGGTTGTGACCTCAAATACCTAAAAAATGTGATAAAGGAGACGCTCAGGCTACACCCTCCAGGTCCAATTCTAGTCCCTCGAGAAAGCATTGAAGCTTGTGAGATCAATGGATACACCATACCAGCTAAAACTAGAGTGATTATAAATTCCTGGGCCATCTCGAGGGACCCACGGTACTGGAAAGATGCTGAGGAATTCAAGCCAGAGAGGTTTGATGGTGCTTCCATTGAGTTTTTTGGAAACAATTATGAGTACACACCATTTGGGTCAGGAAGAAGGATGTGCCCTGGATATAACTACGGCTTGGCCAGCATGGAGTTGACTTTGGTACAGCTCTTGCACTCATTTGACTGGAGTCTTCCAGATGGAGTCGATGGAGTCGATATGAGCGAGGTTGTGTCCTTAAGTTTGCGTAGGAAGACACATCTTTTTCTGCAGGCAACCCCTTATGCATTTGAATGAGAAGCTGGCTGAGCGTCAGATGATGCCAAGGCAATTGAGGGTTGCAGCCATATATACTACTAGAGTTTAAGGTCATGATGTCAATCGTCTTTGTTGAATCGTTGTTGTGGGAGTTGGGACTAGTACAAAATAAGGTCATAGCAATGCATGAGCATACATCTGAGGGATGATCTATATAGTATGATAAGTATGTGCCAACAAGTGTAGTTGGTAGTAGATGCTCATCAGTACAGGTGTGTGCGGTGCATGCAAGAGGAGTTATGTTTGTGCGTATGTGCATTAATTATGCATGGCTGAAAATGATGTAATGATTTATGTTTGTTAATAATGCTTGATCCATGTTGTTTACTTTTATTGAACTATAAGTAAATGTTCTGTTTATTATTTCTGTATTTAATTTTAGAATCTCCATTCTAAAATTAAATTCTAAAATTAAATTTTAGAATCTCAATTCCCAAAATAACAGATGTTTATGTAAACGGTGAAAGCTCCATGATTTGTGGATCTCCCCCGCGTCGCCCCCGCGCGGGCGGCACAAGCGGACGAGCCGATGCCGCCGCCCCTTCTCCCCTTCCCCGCGTCCCTGCGCCGCGCCGTCGCCCGAGCGGGCCGCTGGAAGCCCGTGCGGCACGCCGTGACAGCGGCGGCGGGGCACCAACTTCTTCCTCGGCCGGATCCATGGCAGACGCGGCTGCCACGTCCGGTCGAGCTGCCTCGCTGGCAATGGTCTCCCCGGCGGCGGTGAGGGAAGGTGGCTAAGGATCCGGGCCTCCCTCGGCCGGATCTGAGGCGTCCGGAGGCTAGCGGCGACCGGGCCGTGAGAAGGACGGCGGCCGACGCGAGGCAACTACATCTGGTGATGACATCTTCAATTTCACCTTTATTTTCATACACACCAGGAGACATGAGTCACCTTGGCTTCATTCGCGGATTCTCTTACTCGAAGACAGATTTCATCTGCAATTTATTCCGGTGGATTATGCACGGGTACCCAGTGGCTACGTTCTAGCATGGTTTCTCTGGTTACGATTTCAGATGGTCTGCCAAATTTAGAGTTTGTGGCCGTTTGAAGTGGGTCAGGTCTGGTCTATATGAAAGCATATGCTTGGTAAGAAGGGGGAAGCAACACAGTGTGACTATGTCGTGGTGGTAATTGTTACTAATTCACCGGTTCCGGGAAGAAATTCCTAGGTCTGACCTTAATTGGTTGAACCTGGCAGTGACCTTGTTGAAGGCATTGTTTGGATTATGATAAATTACTCCCTCGGGTGAAAACTTTTGATCTGGTCTTAATTGATTGGATCACTGCAATGTCGGCACGTGCGCGTGTCGTTTCCTCGTTGGAGGCGTTGTCTCGAGAGCCTGCGTCATAGTCCAAGAGCTGCTTTGGTTAGTGAAGCGGATGAAGGTGAAGTCGCTTGTGGTAGCTTGCTGCGACATGATCTTTTGGTCATGGTGCTCTCATTTTTTTTTCTTTTTTATGGGCTGTGTGCATCTTAATTATGAAGAGGTCGGGTTGGATCTTATATAATTGTATCATCTTGATGTAATTGTCTAAGATCAATAAAACTTCCTTTTCCAAAAAATTCCCAAAATAACATAAAGAGATTGTGCAAGAATACAAACATAAATGAAAACTTACTTTGACTTTCATAATTCTGTTGGGATTCGATATAATCTCGAGTACTCTTGGTGAAGTTGTGCTGCAATTCACCAGTAGTCACCAGTAGAGCCGTGCCACCCTTGTGTCCACCAAAGGAAAATTGTTTCTTGGGTATCTAGGGCCGGATAAAATACTCGAAGCTCGTTAGTTCGTTTGGATCGCAGCGGGCTCGGCTCGTGCATATTTCTAATGAGCCGAGCAAGAGGTTTTGCTCGTTAGTATAACGAGTGAGTTCCATCTGACTCATGAGCCAAACGAGCTAAAAGACCTAATAGACTAATGAGCAAATTATTAATTAATAATAATATATGTATACTATATGCGTAGTTCTAGATGATGTTATGGTAGTATTCTATTATTGGTATGATAGAGTAGATTTTGAAGGTATTAAGACCATATAAATACTATAATTTTTATATTATATATATTATTATGGCAATTTTAAATTTAACTCTAGCTCGCGATCTTAACGAGCTAGCTTGCGAGCTTAATGAGCCTAGCCGAGCTAAGATTTCTGCTCGTTTTCTTAACGTGCCGTGCCAAGCTGGCTCATTTGGCTAACGAGCTCGAACGAGCCAAGCCAAAACGAGCCGAGCTGGCTCGATATCCACCCCTACCTGTATCCTACAGTAAGCCGGGGTGAGATAAAGATATGCAAGATACAAACGGATTTAAATGTTTCAGATACTTTGACAAAGCCTCTTCCATAGCCCAAGCATGAAGCTATTGACGTTAAAAGTCAGCGATGACAATCTACGTGAACACATGATCGACCTCGAAGATTTTTGATTCACTTCGATGACGAGACGGTAATCGTTAGGTTTAGGGCATGCCAGTCAATTTAACTTGTAATTGACAAGAAAAATAAAATAGTGTAAAATTGACAGATCGGCTATGGTTCCGAACTGTACCTCTGTAGATTCGATCAGCTTAAACAGCCGATGAATGGTTTAAAATCTACTTTCAAGCTTAAATCAGCTGTTCGCTTAAAAGCTTTAGAGCTGATTTAAATCTTGCAGGTAGAGTGGATAAATTGGTGATATAGACTAAAACTTAACAGAGCGAATCTATCAAGAGCTAGCAAATATCGATAACTTTGAACGAAACAACAAAGCAGAACAAAACAACCTAAATCGGCTCATCTGATCGGCTACACAACGATGTTTGATATAAGGGTGTAATAGTTAGATCTAGATAAAATTGAGACACTTAAACCTATAATCTAACAGTTACGATAACTTGCTAAACAAACTAGATTAAGAAACCTAAATTGCTTGATAACTATTAGGAGATCTAAACGAAACCACAGTGATATGCCCGGTAGTTAATGCCTAGAGAGCACCAAGTAAAAGCGGAACTTACAAGCAAGCCAGAGATCTCGAAGATGCAGCCTATAACTACTGAAACTAGGGTTTAAAAGTAGATGCAATGTGAATAGACTAAAAGTTTGTTTGATTGGTGTGTGTACAATCTCATTCGTGGCCGTCAAGCAACTATTTATACTGGTCGCCTCCAACTCAATAGCCGCTGCCTTTGAGACATATGTTTTGTTTAGTTCTAGTTTTATTTTGAGAAATAGATCTATTCTTTATAACAGTGGTGAAAAGTCCTTTTACATAGATCCAGGGCCCTATTCTTGTTCCTATCAACTATGTCAACTAGTCATTTCATGATAAGAGCTTGAACTCTATATTTGATTTTGCTTCATACATACTTTCAATTTCAGGTTGTGTGTTTTTTAATCATTTTCCTTATGTTCTTGATACGCATACAGGGAAAGCCTACATGACGAGATTAATTGTGTGCACACGGTCGATAACAAAAGAGTAATGGTGTAGCGGTTGCGGGTGTTCGAATATGAGAGATTAGAAACCCGGCCGGATTGTCAACGAAGAGATCTCCACCAATTGACTTATTATTACCTTACAAAAGATTGAGCTAACACCTACATCATTGGATATGACTTGTATTTAACATTCGAATAGCACTTCCCATTACAAAAAATTGTAACGTGTTTGTTATATAAATGTTTTTACGAAACCTATCACCTATCCTTTTTAATATTGTAGTGGATATGTTAGCAATTCCCATTAATAGAGCGAAAGAACAAGGACATATCTCAGGTGTGGTCCCTCGTTTAGTTGATGGAGGACTATCCATCTTACAATATGCGGATGACACTATTCTCTTTATGGACCATGATTTTGCCAAGGCCACAAACATGAAGATGTTGTTGTGTGCCTTTGAACAATTATCAGGTCTTAAAATTAATTTCCATAAGAGCGAGATCTTTTGCTTTGGTCAGACTAAGGAGAGCGAAACTCAATATGCGGAATTATTTGGGTGTCAGTCTCGATCTTATTCATTTAGATACCTTGGTATTCCAATGCATTATAGGAAACTTAGTAATGCAGATTGGAAGGTGATAGAGGAAAAATTTGAGAAGAAGTTATTTAGTTGGAAGGGTACACGTATGTCGGTGGGTGGACGACTGGTTTTAATTAACTCAGTCCTAACTAGCTTGGCAGTGTTTATGCTTTCTTTCTTTGAGGTCCCAAAAGGGGTTATGGAGAATCTAGACTATTATAGGTCAAGGTTCTTTTGGCAATCTGATGAGCACAAGAGAAAGTACAGACTGGCCAAATGGAACATCCTTTGCCAACCAAAAGAAATGGGAGGGTTAGGAATTAAAAACCTGGAAGTCCAGAACCAATGCCTTTTAAGTAAGTGGTTGTTTAATTTGATTAATGGAGATGGTTTATGGCAGAGATTGTTAAGAAACAAATATTTAAGATCTCATACTATCACACAAATAGAGAGGAAACCAGGTGACTCACATTTTTGGTCGGGCCTGATGAAAGTCAAACATACCTTGACCAATTTTGGCATCTTTCAACTCAATGATGGGAATCAGATCCGGTTTTGGGAGGATAAATGGTTGGGTAATTTCACTTTGAAACAACAGTACCCGTCCTTATACCACATTACTAGGAAGAAGAGTGACAAGTAGCCAAGGGTTTCTCTAGGATCCCTTGTAATGTGTCTTTCAGGAGGTCATTAGTAGGACCTGATCTTGACCTGTGGCATAACCTGGTTAGCAGAATCAGCCATATTCAGTTGAATGACAGTAGTGATACCTTTAGATGGTCACTTACTTAGTCTGGTTTGTTCTCTGTCAAATCAATGTATATGGCTCTTATTGCAAACGGTAATGTTTGGCAACATACAAGTATATGGAAGCTGAAACTACCTTTAAAGATCAAGATATTCATGTGGTACCTATGGAAAGGTGTGATATTGACAAAAGATAACTTAGCAAAGAGGAACTGGAATGTGAGTAAAATTTATTCTTTCTGTTCCAGGGAGGAAACTATTAAACATTTATTTTTTGATTGTCATATGGCAAAATTCCTTTGGCGAGCTGTTCAAATTGCTTTTAACATCCAAATACCTCATAGTTTCAATTTTATGTTTAATAATTGGCTTGTAGGTGTCAATGGAAAGTTAAAGAGTAAACTGTTACTTGGTGCATCTGCTTTATGTTGGACATTATGGCTCAGTAGGAATGACTTGGTTTTTGATAAAGATCCTACGAAAACTTACTTGCAGGTACTGTTCAGAGGAACAAACTGGCTTCGATTCTGGGCGCAGCTTTATCGGCATGAACAAAATCGACAAGTAATAATCGACGCATGTCAAGCTTTAGAGGTTTTGGCAATGCAGTTCTTCGCTCACCGCGGATGGAGGTTTAGTAATAGGATTAATGCTTAAGTCTCTAATCAAACTGTGTGGTGTTTCTTTTATCGCTTGTGTGGATGCAGACGGAAGTGCTGCAATCTTGTAAACTTGGGCTGTAGTCACTAGTTGGTCAAGGCGGGATTTTATATCCATTATCTAAAATAAAGTAACCATTATTTAATAGCCAAATTTTTCAATCTTGTATGTCAACACCGTCACCTGGTACTTATATTGAATTAATGGAACATGGAAAGGACATGTAATTTGAAAGAAATAGGGGATACATCCATGCATCTGTTTTCACGCATATTGTTGGAACAACCAAAAAATGTATTCCAATTTTGTTGGCTAATACAATGGGAAGTACCCGGTGTAAGAGAGGAAAAGGAGTCATTGAGACCTAGATGTTTCATTCAATTGATGGCCGCTATATACTAATCTGCAAACTTCACTTGCAGGGGGCGCCCGTCCAAACTCTGTATTAATCCAACATGCTACTACAAAAAACATCATAATACATGACGTAAATTTTTTGTCACAGATCACTAAAAAAACGTCACAAAGCATTGTTTATGATGTTTTCAGATTACGTCATGTATCGAGCGTCACAGATTAACATGCGTGACAAATCTATAAAATCGTCATAGATTAGAGCAATCAATGACGTTTTCTAACCATCATAAAATAGCCTTAGGCCCATGTAGCCCAGCCCAAACACATTTTTACCGACGAAAATAAACGTCACCATATTAGTCATAGATTGATTAACCATGTCATCATTGTTAGTGATGTGGCTGCTGACGTGGCCACTGACTTGGCGCTGACATGGCGGCTGACCAAGCGGTGATGTGACCGCTGACATGGCGCTGAAATGGTTGGTGACATGACACTGATGTGGATGATGATATCACCATAGCAGCCCATTTATTAATGACACACTTATTTTATTTATTTATGGCCTCAACATCTATATTTCTTTTCATCCGGTCTATTTTCCAATCATGGCCCAATTGCTTCTATGGCCTCGTACATTACATGCACAATCTTCATGTATGCCCATCAATTTACATAAAACCAATTCTGGCCCAATTCCATACTAGTCATTCGGACACATTACATCACAATCAGATAACCAAAATCAAAAAGTTAACAGACACATGTGGAAAGAGAGTCTCTATTTATAGCTGAAGAAGGATGGTGGGAGGTAGGGTAGCAGGCACGTCACCATAGGGTGGTGCTTGCAAGTTCGGCCGAACTAGTGGTGTCCGAGCGAATAGGTGGGGTTGGGCCGAACTGCCCCAGTTCGGCCGAACCGCCAGTTCCATCGCCGTTGCATCCAATGCTCCGGATTTCACCCCTGAGTTGGTTTGCAAGTCAGTATTGACTTCGGTTGAACTGGGCCTTTCGTCCGAACTGGGTTTTGACCCTTTCCTCCTTCTGGTCCACCGTATTTGTGTTGGGGATGGTCTTGATGGTCCACCCATGCGTGAGGTCTTGGCAAATTGCATGTTTTCATTTCATGGTATGCACCGGGTACCAGGGTGGAGTTCGGTCAAACCATGGGATTTGTTCGAACCTACCATTTTTGGTGGTTTTGCCCCAACTTTAGTAATTCGCCTCCTGGAATCAACTAAACACCAAGACTTGTGGAAAATGATTAGAAATGAACCCGATAGCTATGGTGCATTGTTCCATTGTTCTAATTTTATACTCGATTGGAGGTCGGAAATCAGGCCATAACGACCGCCAACGGTGCGATGCATATACTTGAGGGTAAGCTTAGAGTGCACCCAATTCAACGGATAGCTCTGGTGGCCACTAAGTGGTGACATCATCCCTATCGGCCTATATATATATTCCACCATTAGTCTTGGCCTTGTAGGACCCCCCCTGAGTGACCGGAAGTTCCCCTTCTCATCTCTTTATAGGAGCTTGCTGGTGGGTCTTATTCTGACATTGATATAATAAATTTAAACTTGATATATATACATTGTTCTACAACTGTTATGTCTCTTTCCTCGAGTAATCAGAATAGATAGAGTACCTAGAAACCCTATCTCTTCTCATTGTTCTCCCAACTAGATAGACCTCTCTCTTACCTTATTTATCCGAGTTATCCTTGAGTTGTGTGTCATGGTCTTTCACTCTTATCATTACCGTGACCCCCGTCTTGTAGGTAGTGTGCTTCTCTGTGATATTATTCGAATATTTGTTTACTAATTATCTTGCCATAGTGCTTATCCATGGAAAATATAAATTATAATTCTCTCAAATATTTTTGTGTGAAGTGCTGCAGCGGTGATTCTGTGTGTTTGCAGAATATTTATATATTTTATTGAGCTATAAGAAATACCAACCAAGCACTCCTTGCGCCGGAACCGGAGCCACAAATCCTAGTAGCGACCATAAGAGGTGCTAACAGTATGTTGTGTATATCTAATTATCAAAATGCATATATAGAACGTCCTATTTGGATATTGGATGAGAGAGTTATGATCTCGACAAGATCTGTATGCACCCGGGTTAGACCAATTTGGACTAAGAGATGGAGATGGCAAGCAGCTAACGGGTGGGTCCAAATAAATAACAAAGTATACACAAGCGTGTGAATAGCATAATTATTGTGCATATTTGGCTTTAAACTTGTCTCCAAATTACTTAGTTTGGCTATAAGCTACTCCCTCCGTTTTAAAATAAGTGTATTTAGAAAATTTAAGACAAACTACTACACATAAAAATGACCATGTTGCCCCTAGTTACTCAAGCTTTCTAAATAAATGCACATGCATTGGAACTTGAAAAATAGCATCAACTAACTATTTGATTGGCTCAATGCACTTCTCTATACACTTTTTTATTGGTGTGGTGGTTAGTTTAATAAGATGTGTGCACCCTATGATCTAAAAGAACACTCTTTGTAGAATCAAATTTGAATGCTACATTAATACTTATTTTGGGCGCAAGGAGTAAGTCATATTGGACCGGCCTGCTCTTAAAGGTTGTGCCAAAGACAAAAGAGATGTATAGGGCCATTGGGGTATTGTTCAAATTCGGTCTACACTGTGCATAGCTAGCTATGCAGATATTATTGGGTGGATGGGTGTCACAAACCGAATGCAAGTACAGTTGGCACTCGGTTGACTCACAAAGTCAAGTAAACTGTCTAGTTGTGCTGGACCCTGCAAAACGATCAAATTAGACACGGTTCAGAGTATCAGAGACCAGGCAACTCAATAATTATGCAACCAGATTGATGGTGACTTGGTTCATGATAAGGTAATTGTACACTTGTACCGTGGAATCGTACATAGATGAGCCTGGACTTATTCAGCGAAGGAAACAAAGTCACGGATCCATATGTACCGGTCCCTACCCACTTGGTTGCATTTGCTTGACTAGGTCTCTCATGAAACGTGCCTACTAATACGATAGGCGACTGCGTTCATGTCAGCACTCCATCCCCCATCGGACCGGCCATCAGTCCCAGTTTCCCATGCTGCAATGGCTTGCAGCTTCAACACGCATCACACCACCTCATGGTTGCTGCTACTACTAGCTCTCTTTGCGGCAATCCTCACACGTCGGTCCTATGCAATTTTAACAAACAGCAGCAGGTCCGGGGTCAGAAGCTTGCAGAAGTTGCAGGTCCCGGCGCGTTGCCGCCCCGATCAGGCTGCAGCGCTCCTCCAACTGAAGCGGTCCTTCACCTTCACCGGATCATCCGGGTGCCCCTTTGTTTATGCCAACACAACGTTGTCATCGTGGAGAGAGGGCAGCGACTGCTGCCTTTGGGAGGGCGTGAGCTGCGACCACTTTTCCGGGAGCGTCATTGGAATTGATCTCTCCTTCCGGTCAATGGGTATCAGTGGCGGCCTCCATCCTGCCCTCTTCAGCCTCACCTCTCTAAAACAACTGAAGTTGGATTACAACGATTTCTGCGGCTCCCACCTTCCAGCATCTGGTTTTGAGAGGCTAATACATCTTGAGAACCTTAGTTTAGAGAACAGCAACCTATCTGGCCCATTCCCTCCCTCTTTCTCAGGTCTTCATTCTCTAAAGACCATTAGCCTCGGGTCAAATAATTTCAACGGTCAGGTCCCTGATATGCTTTGGTTTTAACATACCTTCTTCTAATTTTCCACTTTGGGGAATAATCATAATTTCATTCTGAATTAATTTGGTCTTTACATGTTGGCAGGATCGACCTTTCCTCTCGGGATCACTCACCTGAAAAATCTCAAGGTTCTAGATTTTCGGTCCATGAATCTCTCTGGCCCAATCCCTAACTCCATAGGGAATCTCTCATCCTTGACAGAGTTATACCTCAGTTCGAATGATTTCTCAGGGGGCCTTCCTTGGGCACTCAGCAATTTGACGCACTTATCACAACTGGAATGTTCAAGTTGTGGTTTATCTGGCCGAGTTCCCTCTCTCCCAAACTTATCGCGACTGAAATATGTAGATCTCTCCCAGAATAACCTCGAGGGTAAGTATTTGCTGTTATATGTTTGCAACTTTTTCTATCTTTGATTTGAGCTATTTTACGGTGCCATATACTACTACTTAGCAGTATATAGTATAGAGAAGATATAATGATCCATTTTCAAGTTTAATTTAGTACTTACCTTGTTACTAATTGACTTGCTTAACTACTACATACACCACTATATATAACTTTGTGCTGGCAATTGCTAATAAGGTACTCTTAATAAATATAGACGTTTGATATATCTGGGAATATATTACCTCAAGATAATATATTAATTAATTTAAAAAATAAAAAAAATATGGACATGGAAATACAAGCTAGCCCTGTGAGTTGCGTGCGTGACTGCGTTTTTGATGCGTTGCCTCAGCGCTTGTGTACTCATGTACGTGTGTGTTTGATTTTTTTTTAATAAATAAACGTGATATGCTGGAAATTGGCTGTGCCTTACGTGCGCGGGTTGCTGATGGCTGGTTGGCTTGCCATGTGTGCATATTTGGTGCACGTGATAGCCGGTGCAGCCCATTTCTACGTATTTTTGTACGTAGCCATAGTATTTTTGTGTATAGAAAGTGAACGGGTTGGTGTGTACCGCCACTAATAGGACGTGCCATGTATGTGGTGTGTTATACTCCCTCCGTTTTAAATTACTAGCAAGAACGCACGTGCGGCACGCATGTTTATTGATGACATGTAGGTACTAAAACAATATCACTTCACTTTAGTGCAAAGCGTTTTTAAAAATACTTTATATTCGCTCTCTCATGTATAGAGAGATTTAGGTATTCTCAAAACTCATGATAGTTGACATTTATTTATATGGAGAAAAACTCTCAAATTTATTGTCTTTTAGCAATACGGGATAATTGTGTATAGACGTGGGTAGAAATGTGGATATATTTAGGTGGGCCCTTTTTGGGTGAAAAAAGTTTTGGGTTTAG
This sequence comes from Echinochloa phyllopogon, assembly GCA_033239725.1. Classification (NCBI taxonomy): domain Eukaryota; kingdom Viridiplantae; phylum Streptophyta; class Magnoliopsida; order Poales; family Poaceae; genus Echinochloa; species Echinochloa phyllopogon. The sequence continues at coordinate 13,089,383 of BTCW01000017.1, forward strand.
AGGGGGAAAAATCAACACAGAAATGTCCCTCCCCCCTCTTTTTTTACCATTCATCAATCAATTTTCCCGACAAGTGGGTCTTATGTGAGGTGGGTGTGGGTTTTTGTTGGTGAGAAGTGTTTTCAAATCTAATTCTCTTTATAGTATAGATAGTTGGTTTGACTTTTTTGACTCCATGTTTGACTGCTTGTCTTATTCAAATTTTTGTGCAAATTATCATATTTTTTGTGGTGGTTTTTTATTAATAAAAAATCTTCAAAAATACCTTAAATTTCACTATATTTTCACAAACTTTTGAATAAGACGAGTGGTCAAACTTGTGATAAAAAGTCAAACAACCTATATTTTAGAACATAGGTAGTATAATTAGATAGTACAAGAGAAAGTGGCATTAACGACGGGATATGTGATCGTTAAAGGTCCATATGTGGGCGTTAAAAGTTATTAACGACCACAAAAATGTGGTCGTCCATGGTCGTTGAAGGCTCTGTCGTTAAAAGTATTAACGGCCACATTCACGATCCGGTCGTTAACTTTTTAACAACCGGCATAGTTTGTCGTCGTTAATAATTAACAATCAACAACCATTTTTGTTTTATTAACAACCACCATTTGGCCATAACTAATTCGCCACATGCCATTCTTTGATAATTAACGACCACCATTTGGCATTAACGTCAAGGAGCATAGTGCCCATTTTAATGACAACCTCTTCAGCAAAGAACGGATAGTAATTGCTTGTATCAGAACATTGAATAACCATTCATTTATTCCAACACTACACTATCATTAATTATTTTCTTGGTACACGCATGACACTAGTGAAAAGAAACTTGAAAGTTCTGTTGAACTGGAGCATCTGATAATTTCTTTTTTTTTGAAATAGAGGCAGGAGCACTGCCGATTCATACGAGAAGAAGAAGCATTCTTATGTAACGCGACGAAGCGAACACCACCACAACATAAACAACACGCGCAAACAAACGCACACAACAAAACACTACACCACCACAATCTGGGAGAGGAGTTAGAATAAGCCGCCACCAATTGCGCCGTCATCGCCAACGCTGTGCCATGCCGAAAGCCTGGCCCGCAGCAAGCCAGGGCGGCAACTCGAACACCTCCACCATGGGATTGTCACCCTCAAGCCACGGTGATGCATCAACAGAAAATCTCTCGTCGCGGCGTCGATGCAAACCACTGATCCCGGCCACTCTGCGTGGGGGCCTTGCCTCATCCACCGCCTCTCACTCCTCTGCCAAGGACTCAGATATCTGAAACCGCTATGAAAGCGACGCCTCCGCCCATCCGTCTCCGGGGTCTCAACAACACTAACACATGACCTCCAGCGCCCATGGGTCCTCTGCACCTTCCTGCCAACACGGACAAAGCGCTGCACACAGGTAACTCCACCGACCAGCCTCCACTGTCATGAGCCGAGACAGGCCTCCAAATGCGGCGCCGCCATCGCAAGTCCATGAATGGACCGGGTTTTCACCCAAGAGAGCCCGTGTGCAGTAGAAACATGGTGCCACTCAATAGTGCCCCCAGCGGGGAGAACGACGCCACCATTGCCACCAATAAGATGTCGGCGAGGCTTTCGCCCGTCTTAGCCCCATACCTACCCCACTTGCTCGACCATGTCAGCAACCCGCTTCCCTCACCTCTGCATCGCCACTACCGGGAGAGACCCGACACAGCCCGGAACGCCACCAAAGCGCCCCAGCGAGCACCTGCAGCCCCCCAGCCCCACCACCACAGTGACGCCAAACCAGTATTGGAGAGAAGAGGAGCACCACCTCCTTGCCGCATAACTGTCACCTGCGCGAATCCCGAGCGTGACCGTCGGCCAGCAGCCGCGGACACGACCACGTCCGGGCAGCCACATCCGGCCACAGGCCATGCCCGGCCGGCCATGGCCATCACAGCCACGCCAGCCCCCTGGCAGGTCAGCCCGCGCCGGCCCAGGCCTCCGCCTCAGCGCCATCCGCCGGCAGCCGCCGCCGCCGATGCCACGCACCAGCCGCCGCCACCACCGACGCCGTCCGCGCTGGCCGCTGCCGCCACAAGCTCCGAGCACCGGCCGCCGCCCCTCACACACCTCCACGCGTTCCCCCGCCGCACCACCTCCAGATCCGGCCGGGGCGGCACCGGATCTGGCGGTCCCCACCGCCGCCGCCACACAGACGCCCATCGCCCGCGAGTAGTTTCCGGTGGAGTCGAGGTGGCCGCGCCCACCCCCAGCCGCCGGAGAGGGGGAAAATGGCCCCGCCGCGGCCTTCACGGCGAGCCGCGCGAGCCTCCGGCGGCCCGCTCGCGCGGCGGCGCGGCGAGGAGGAAGGGTGGAGGGCGACCGGCGGCTAGGGTTAGGAGGAGCGCCTCGGTCGCCCGCACGGGGACAACGCGAGGCGCGGGGTCGTGAATCCATCTGATAATTTCCTGAACTAATTTTTACTGGGGGCACTGCCACAGTATTCTGGGAAGTTGAACGCAGCGCACAGGCCTTCCTCTACAACCATTGGTTTGACATGCATGCAGAATTTGCTTAGTTTACTGCTGTGAGCCCTGCAAAAAAAGTATAGGAAATATATAAGTAACATTGATCGGCCCTGTAAAGGCTAATCAGCACAGCTAACAAATGCAATTTCACAACCATGATACAATAAGTTTCTAATTAAAGACACAAAAAGACTAATTTAGATCACCCTGTGAAATTAAAGAAACTAGGACATAGTTTTTCATTACAGCTGCCACTGTTAGAAACAAAAGAAAAATATTCAGGGCATTGCTCTCTCTTCGTGTGAAGAACAAGAACTTATATATTAAATCAATGAATTTAAAGAACTAAGTTCATAAAATTAATTGTTACTCGGATCCAACTTGCAAGAATTTGAAGAAACTGAACTTACCTTCGCTTCGTCACCAGTCAGTCAAGGTGACAACAGCAGAAGTATATATCTATTGGCTCCTTTGTCCTTTTCGATTCCAGCTATGGAAGCTTAACCTATTATTCTGTTTAATACGGGTTAACAAAAGAAAGGTCAAGTCAAAATCATATTGAAGTACAGACAAATATAAAAGATTATTTTGGTTACTAGCAAAGAACAACACAAAGTAATGCATCAACCAACAAAAAATCACAAAGTGCTGTCTGAGATAAGTAAACAAAATACGAGTAAACTTGAGAGAATCGAAAAAGAACATAGGAATGTTATGGCTACTTCGGTACTTCCATTGGATCACTGCCTGGAGGAGAAAGTTAGTCCGTTAGTTAGGGTACCATCTATCCTTCCCGTGAAGCCTGGTTGAACGCGACAAGCTAGAGATTCCGCATCTTGCAAATGGTGCCTCCAAATTCAAAATATATAATAGACTCTATATAATATGAAGTAAATTTTAAAAAACATTTTATCTTCTCTTATGCTATCACTGAAACCCAAATGCATCTACGGCCTTCTAGTTCTAGCTATAGTTCTAGCTATGCGCTTAAACTATTTTCGATCGCAAGAAGGGTTCAGAATAATATATTTTGCTGAGGAAGAATTAAGGATTAGCAATTCCAACCTGGCAGAAGCAGCTACATCCATCGGACATCACGAACAGTTGGGTGGGAGAGGACCCTCGAGTCGGAATCAGCAGATGTAGAGCGAGTCCATGCCGCCGATCTTGGGGTTGTGGCGTTCAACTTGCCCGCACACGCGGTTGGCAGCGATGGCTTGTGCTTGATGTCAGATGTGGCAGAGCAGAGGACGTCGATCTGGGGTTCATGGGGCAAGGAGTTGCCATAGTTGAGATCCGGCGTCTCCGAGCCAAACGAGCTCGATGGAAGGGGCGGCGGAGTGCACGAGGCATGGAGGAGAACAGGCCTTGAGGGTGATGAAGTACCGATCCGATCTCATGTTTGCGTCAGTTGCCATGCGGGAGAGGATTTGTAATCTGTAGCAAACTAACGACCGGAAAACCACAAACTCTACGACCACTAGCCGTGTGGTCGTCGGACCAAAAGATTTTTTTTTAACGGATGACTCGAAACCAATGCCCACGACCACAAATCCTTAGCGGTCGTTAAGTTATGGTCGTTAATCTTTGGTTTTGTTGTAGGCCGGTCGCGTGTTGCTGGTTAGAGTGCTAGTACATAACATGTTTTTAATTTATGATACCGTGTGTGATGTTGGTGATCGTGCAGTGCTGACCATAATAGCAATAGCCGTGCCTAGCTATATGCCTCTGGTGGTGGCCGTTGCCCGTTGGTTGTGCGTCCATGATCACCGCGTGTTGGTCTGGTTAGATGCCGGAGTGCGTTTCCTAAAAGTGTGGATGTGAGTGCCGCCGGCTAATATGAATGTGAGATCGATTTGTTTTTTTAGGAAAGGGATATCATGAGTGACATTTTACTGTTACTTTAGACCTAAGATGTAGGCAGTCGATGGTTTTCTCCGAATGATACAACGCGGCATGGGAAAATTGTAACATTTTTATCCAACGTGACATGAGTGAGTTGTAACATTTTCTTTCTAACATGACAATGTATTATAGCATTCTTATATTTGTAACGTGATATAATGACCTATGGAATATCCAATTCATGAAGATATGAGATATGATGTAGTAAGGCCAATCTCAATGGGGGTTCATGGCATTAAATGTGCTGATGTGGCATAGGAGAGAGAAAGAAGAGTTTCATGAGATGTGAGAGGAATTTCATCACCATGACACTCCTTTGGCACAGTTACCTAGTTTCTGGTCAGGGTAACCGTGTAGTGAAACCTTTCACTGAGACTGGCCTAAGGTACAACACGTGAAGATGACATTGACACAAACTCCAGACAAGTCATTTAATGTTCATGATATTAAATTATTAGAAATTTCATATATGTGCTATTAGATGTACCAGGCATATGGGACATGGTCATCGTGTCATTATAAGGTTCAGAAAAATATTTCATCGAACAAATTAAAACAAAACTTTCGACATGCATATAAACGGACTTTAGGAGATGACGCTGCGATAATGACAGCATGCATGCGTATGATTGGTAGATGGAGGGAAGCGGTCAATAGGTTTTTCTATAAAAAATTCTAATTAATTTTTTCTATATAATCAAGAGTTCAGATTCAATATACATCTTACCTGCTTGGAGGTAAGAGGGTGTACCTTAGCATAGTGCTAGTGTTAAAATTATATTGTAGTGATGTCACATGTGTTCTTTCTATATAATACCCTTATCTACATGTAATACTTCCCAAAGCTGACTCTCTCATGAATCTAGCAAGAGCTCTGCCAAACAGTTTTGCAGTGAGAAGTTTTTCTCTCTTGATTCTGTAAAGTGATCATCTAAAATGAACTAAGAGGCTAGTGATTATCTATGAAATGATTATGCATCCTGATTTTGAGAGTTTATGAGAAGAATCAAAAATAATTATTTTAAGCCACATAATCACTTCTTTCAGAGAATCATCTACCATAGAGAAATAAAATCAGATTGAGCTGAGTTTAGCTAAGTTTAGGCATGACAGTTTAGGCAATGCTAGGGATGCATACGTCGTATAGGGAGCTGAGTTGGCTGGGTGAAATCGGCTCCCTTGATCTACTTCTAGCTCAACGAGATAGTAACGGGTATATGAGCATATAAAGATGGGTAACCCAGGAACATGAAAAGGGTAGTTCTGTAGTAGACCTAGCTCAAACTAACGTAGGAGACAAAAGTGATAATACCTCAAATTTTAAGGTGTGGTTTGACCCAGTCTGTCCTGGATCACTAAATTTAGACCTTTGATGTCTCCTATATTACAATGTCCATCAACATGTCCATCAACATGAAATTTGTATAGTATGAGTGAAGCTTTCTAACATGAATCTAATGATAGCAAACTTTCTTGGTATATCTACAAATTAAAAAACTAAGTGTTAGTCAAAGATTAAACGTTTTGAATCTTGATTTGCTTGTTTGTGCGCCTTACAAAAAAGAGAGTAGTTCTAGGAATGTCATAACAAGTAGTTCTGTTAGATTATTTCCTAATAGTATAAATATATATTGACTACAATATTTTGCTGTGCAAGACGTTTAAAAGATATGATGCAAAATCATGTGTTGTAAATAACTCAATATATGTTAATTCGAAAAAGAACTTAATAAGTCACCTCCTATATGAATTTAACGAGTGGACAATGCTCTTTCTTGATTCTAGTTTTGTATGAGCCTATGAGGATCCATTAGTTATCTAACCATGCATGTTTGCGCAGGATCCATTCCTCTAAGTGATGGACAGATACTCCCTAGCCTCCAAGATTTGGACCTGAGGGATAATTCATTCACTGGTACAGTAAATCCAACCTTATTCACCCAGCCATTGTTGCAGTATTTGGACCTCAGCCAAAACTATCTTTCTGGCCCTATTGAGGTATTCCAGAATCCATCTGCGACGTTGATGAAAATTTCATTGTTTGACAATAAGCTATCTGGTACAATTCCATCCACATTCGCAAAGCTCACGGCTCTCACAGACCTATTTCTCGACAATAACAATTTCATGGGTACACTAGATCTGTACCCATACTTGATGCTAAGAAACCTCTCTAGCTTTTCAGCGGCCAATAATCCTTTGCTATATGTTTTTTGGACGATCGTGATGATAGTAGTAATGGTAGTATTACTTATCTAGATTTTGCATCTTGCAGTCTATCCAGGTTACCGAGTGTGATAAAATATCTACCTGAACTAGACTATCTCGATCTCTCCAACAATAGCATTCATGGCAACATACCCGACTGGATTTGGAGAAACATGAGTTTCTTGTTCTTGCAGCACAACCTATTCACTAATGTGGGCCAAATCCCTGCCTACACAACTATATTTGACATGGATCTTAGCTTCAACAAACTTAGAGGTCCTGTGCCGTTCCCTTTCACAGGGCAGATTCTTGATTACTCCAACAACTATTTCACTTCCATCGAACCCCTCGATTTCCTCCGTCAGTTTAGGGTTACTAGATCCATGAACCTGGCAAACAACGAAATAAGCGGCCATATCCCATATGCGGAATGTCATCAGGATAATGTTCTAGAAGTACTCGACCTATCTGGTAACAACTTGAGCGGGCCAGTCCCACCTTATCTCCTGAAAGCCTGCGGTAATGGCTTAGCAGTGCTAAATCTCAGGGGCAATCACCTCAATGGAACATGGCCTGATGAGATGGGAGAGTCATGTTACCTAGAGGTTATAGATTTGCATGGAAATCAGATCCAAGGGAGTCTGCCAAGGTCACTTGCAAGCTGCAGTCTGTTGCGAGACCTTGATGTTGGCGGTAACAAATTTGTGGATGTTTTCCCATCATGGCTTGGAAACCTTACTTACTTTCGGTTACTGGTTTTGAGGTCTAACCAATTGTATGGGCCGCTTACTATACCTGTTAAGAAAAACCATTCAGTGGTGGCAGGCTACTTCCCGGGTCTCCAAATCCTTGACCTTGCAGGAAATGGTTTCAACGGAGTCCTGCAACGGGAACTCTTTGATGGTTTCAAATCCATGGTTTGCCACACAAACAATACTGATGATTTTTTTGGCGCTCAGGGAAATCAATATATGTCTGATACTCTGGACTATCCCTATTCAGCGGTGGTTGAGATCGCCATGAAACAGCAATACCTGAGTGTGCTTAAAGTCCCAAAGGATCTAGTGGTGATTGACCTTTCCAACAACAGATTTATCGGCTCCATCCCCAAGACGATCGGCAACCTGCGGGCTTTGCACGTCATCAACATGTCTCATAACTCCTTGTCCGGGAACATCCCTGTTGAGCTTGGCCGCCTGTCCAATGTCGAGTCACTCGACCTCTCATGGAATAATCTCACGGGGAACATCCCACAGGAACTGGCCTCGTTGACGAGCCTCGAGGTCCTCAACCTCTCCTACAACGACCTCACTGGGATCATACCTTCAGGTCGCCAGTTCTCCACTTTCCCCGCCGGCTCCTTTGAGGGTGGGAACCAGGGGCTATACGGATGTCCGCTTCCTGTGCGATGCAATCTGACGAAACCGTCACCGGGCAGCAGCATTCTACCGCCACAGGGTGGAGCATCGGCTGCTGACCACAGGTTGGAAGTTGCCATTCTCTGTCTTTTTATTGGTTCAGGCTATGGGGCTGGCATCGCGGTGGCGATTGTCTTGCAGATGGCCTGCTGTGGCAGGTGCTTGAAGAAGGCACTTAAAAAGCTAGGGAGTTCATTTTCCTAGTTAGAAGGTGACAATAGTGTTGTCAACTCGCGTATTATAGTTTGAACAGGCTATTAGTATTGAATATTTTGTTTTACCGCGCTTAAGTTGTATTCAGATGACTGTACTTGAGTTATAGCCAAAGAGTCATGTGAACCACAATGCGATGTTTTATCTTTAACATATAAATGATATTTTTATTTTCTTCTACCAAGGCGTCTACTAAGTTTGTTAGGAAGAAAATGGAACAACAACCAGCCATGCATCATGAAAAGATCAACTTATGGTTTGATTATTGTCAATCAGTTTTACATACTCAAACTGAAACCTATCAATCAATCGACCTGCAAGCAATTTAATATCCTCTAAAAAACATTGAATTAGAGTACTTGTCAACTGATTATCTGCGCTAGTTGTTCTGGCTGCCTCTTGCTACCCCATCACATGAATCATCTCCACCTCTGCCCCTCCCCTCCCCCACTCCACTGTTCTTTCTAAGGCTAGGGAATCTATTTTTGCCCTTTTCAACCGTGGAATCCTAACTGTAGTCCCAAAATTTTAATCATCGGAAGAATAGGTGTAAAGAAGAAAAATATCAAGACATATTTCAGTAACGAATTTAATGATGCTCATATGATATGGTATATATTATAGTTGTTTTCTATAAACTTAGACAAAATTCGAATAGTTTGACTTAGGACAAATTAACAATCCCTACATACAAGAGAAGAACCACACACCGACCCTCAATAATGTGACACATTTTTTAAGCTTACCACAAGCTTGTCTCGGACAAAGCTCAGTTCGACCAGGGAGGATGAAGAAGATATTACCATTTTATAGTGGCAACCAAAACCAATGCATCTCTATTGGCACCCCATAAGTTGTCGGCCCCCTACGTATTTGTGCTCGCAGTCTACAATGCCCACCACCAGCAGTCCAGCACTAAAACCCTGGGACACCAGTGCAAATCGATTAAGTACCGGTGTGCGTAGTGGGCTTGCGATGTTGTAGTAGGAAGAAACAATAAAGGAATACCCTTTCTTTGCCCATTCACCTTCCTTTTTGAACCATGACCTCCTCGGGTACAAATACATACCTTTGCCCACTGAAATGGAAGAACAATCCATTGCATTTGCAGCAGAGAAGCAGAGCAGCCAGTGGAACTATCCTAGAGGGCTGAGGCCCATGTAGATTACAAAGGGTTTTCTTGTGTTGTGCCCTTAGAACTTCTCTCATTGAACGATGCCTTGTAGGACGGTCAATACTCAAGTGGCAAACCGGATGTGGAGATTTAAAGATGCTTTGAACGAGAACAATGTTTCAGTGGCTATGTTGTTAAGAACAACAGCATGTGCATAGTCTATGTGGGCTTGCTCTAGATTGATTACATTTTGCTTTTATCTGCTGATAGTTCTATCCATTTTAATTCTCTATTGATTACATACCTGAATCATGTTGCTTAATGAACGTTAGAATAGTACTTCAATTATTTGATTCACAGATCGATAACCTTGTGGGGAGGAAAAAGCTACAGCTGATCTGTATACTTATGGTACACCACTGGCGTCTTAGTTGGTGTCAATAGGTGTGTGCTAGTAGAGTACTTTAGCCACTACTAGCAAATATGCCCGTGCGTTGCAACGGATATAACTGAAAAAAAATCTCGAATACAAAAACCTCAAAGTAACCGATTTTCTAGATTATTTCTTACCTGAAACAACTCGAAGTTCTTACTTGGAGTGTTGTGTCATATCACACGACATGCTTTTTCATGGTTTCTCTTTCCATTTTATTTTGGCCATATGTCATGTTTGCATAAAGATTGCTTTTACTCCATTTAGGATATTGGGTCCACATAAATAAGATTGGTGGTACTTTTGTTTTGATGATCAGCTTCACGAAGCTTTTTTCAGTAATTCATCTTTTTGCTGACCAGATAATTGTACATACTGATTTCTTTCTTACTGCCTAGCAAGAAGAAAAAAAAGAACCGGTTTATTGTTTCTGAAAGAAGCAAAACGATTTGTCGCTGCAAACAGAGCACATAAGATTATCTCCATAGTTTCAAAAAAATACAGGCGGGTCAACACTAATTGTCCATACTGTTGCATTACATCTAGTCTAAATTTGCAAATTTATGATGAGCAAGATACTCCTCATGATACAGTTGTGTTACATCTAGTCCAAATTTGCAAATTGAAGACGAGCAAAATACTCCTGACGATCCATTGGCAATTTAATTTGTTATATAACTGAATCACCACTTTGCACTATAATTTAATTAATATGTATCATACTCAAGTAAAGACAAGTTTTGTGATAGTTCAATCAAGCTAATGAATATTATGTTGCTAATAATAAGACCGGTGATAAGAGTATAATGGCATATTGGCACAGACATATTCAATGTTACTTGTGGCACAGACTTATTCAGCAATTTTTAAAAAGAAAATAATTCAAGAATTTATCAGACATAACTTCAATTTATATTAAGAACTTGACTATAGATCAATATGTATTCTTGTGCAAAATGAGAGCACTAATCTCATAGTTGTGGAAGCCCATTTTGTGAAATCAATAAATTAGTATATCCAATGAAAGCAACTACTGGTTGTAAGGTTCTAGAAGAAATCTTCAAATACATAAATTCAATACGGTAATAAGAAAATATAACTATATGCTTGGCTACCCTCACAGACAGAACATTCGCTTAACCGTACCTTCAATGTTCTTGACATGGCAGACTGAGATCCTGGAGGTCAGCACGTATAGAGTGTCATCGATGTCTGCAAGCAAGAACAAACCTTCTTCAGATCATCAAGCATACCACCGGTAATCAATTCTATAGTAATCTTGGAAAAAATTACCACAAATTTTAGTAGAAAGTGCATAAGCCTTGTGTGCCTCCACATGCCAAGAATTTCAAGCTATCTTGCAAATACAAGCAAAAGAACACTGTTATTATTTGATAATAATAATAAACAAAACAATGTATTGCACAGAGATAATATATTTGGAAAGTCAATAAATGGATTGCAAGAAGAATATATTTGAAAAATAAAAATGAACTGAGAACATTAAGAAAAGTTTGTAATGCAAGATTGGATTAGAAGCATAGATGACTGTGCAGTTCATTTCCTTGTACATCGTATAGCAGATTTCATTGTGAAATTAGTCTGGTACATATGGGCAGACTATGATTATTGACATCATCAAATCATATATCAAACCGAATGACTAATAAGTAAATCCTCATGATTGAGAAAATCACAAAACATTTTCTGTGGCATTGAGGGAATGGGCTCAAAAATGAATTACAAAATATTTTCTCACCACAGAAACAATCAAATTGCCTTGACATACAAAGAACTTGGGTAGAGGAGCATGCCTTCCATGTGCCATAATATACAGGTTCCTGGCTTGAGATTTCTCTGCCCAATAACCACACACACATATATAAGACGACATCCATCAATAGGTTAATCATGAAACAAACTTAATTATTCTACTGCCACAACACTTCTTGTGCTTTAACACTACAGAACCGCAGATCATTGCAAGTTCCAGAACCCCTGTCACTGCTGGATTTTGGAACTGGCAAGTGCGCATCCAGCAGTGATAGTCATCATGATCACTGCCAGTTCCGACGCAGCAGAGATACACTTCTGTCACTGCCAGTGCAAGTCACCACCAGACAGTGATCTTAATTTTGGGAAAAACCAGACGATACAACACTTTGTCGATCAAAACTGACAATCAATGCACACGTAAACAACAGATCCTTGAAGCAAGCAATGAACCCATCCAATGTATTAATGAATCAATGGAACGACTTTAGTTTTGAACAATTGATGAATGGAATGCATTGTACTTACAGGGGAAAAACAATCAAAACTTGCGTTGAAGCATTTCATCGAGCATGTACCGCGCAGCCAACTGCTGCCTCCTCGTGCTTGACACCTCTATGCGTGCGGCAGTTGCTCGTTGGCCTTCTTGGCAAGGACCACCGACCTCGACAACACGAATGTCACCATGGAGGATGCCCGCGCTAGATGGGAGGACGACGGGGTCTGAGATGGAGGATGCCCACGCTGGCGCCGAGCCCCCCACACGGCTGCTGGAGCTCGTCTTGTAGGCTGTCGAGCATCACCTGGTTCCTTTTGTAGCTGGCTCACGGCGAGGAGACTGGACAATGGAGGAGACGGAGAGGGGGACTCCTCCTCGATCTCCAAGGTGGGACGCACCTCCCGCTGCGAGGTCATGGCGGCCTGGCGCCGACGGATCTCGGTGCTGTCGGTGGAAGAACAACGTTGGAGATCCACGCGATGGCGGCGGCGGCCTGGCAGCGGCGGATATCGGTGGTCTCGGTGTCGGGGCGGTGATTTGGCGGGAGGGTGGGGGCAGGGGTCGGGGCACCGAGGTGGCGGCGGCGGATCTCGATGGTCTCGGTTTCGGGGCGGGGGCGCAGGCGCAGGCGTGGATTTGGCGGAGGGGGGGGGGGGCGCACGGGTCGGGGCATCGGGCTGGGGTTTTTACGGATGGGGCGGGGGTTTGGCGGAGGTCTGCGGGCGGTGGGAGTTGATCTCGGCGTCGGATCGGATTTCGACGGTCCGGAGGATCGCAGGTGGAGTCCCAGGACGTAATTAACAGTAGTAGAGATGAGTATGAACCCATGCCTCCACATCAGTTATTTGTCTTCCTAACTTCTTGGACTACATTATGGATCTCAAATCAGTAGTGTATTTCTTTAAAGAATATCCAGGTTCAATTCAGTAAGAAAACACTAACCAGCCTTTGTCGTATTATTGCAATAGAGCTAGAGCCTCCTTTGTGAGTTTTAAATCTCTTGCTGTAGCGATTTGCACGGTTTGCCTCAGACCTATCCTTGAATTTAGAACTGCTCCAATTTGTGGCCATAGTATCCCAACAATCTTGTTTGCACCAGACTTGACGTTGTGCAATGTACTCCTCCCTTGTCAAATAAAACTGCCCAGCAATCTTGTCACAAATTTTTCTGTTAACCACATCACGAAAATGAGCCATTGTAGCATAGATTCTTGCATAGTACATGATGCTCCCTAGAAGTAGGCCACAGCTCACACCAACATGGTCTCTTGACTCAGCTTCCTTGGCTGGATCAAATCTGAACCTAAGCTGCAAGTATGGGAAATAACATGTTACATAAGATGCCAGCTCTACTATGGATCAAATCAGAACATAATCTATGTAGGAAAGGATTACCCAAAAACCTTCTTCAACAAACTCAGCTGCAGATTTCCCATCTGTGTCCTTTGCTGCTTGGTAATGCTTCCACGTAGATGCCACCACTATCTTGCCTCTATACCTAACCAATCCTGGATGACATTTCTTCAGTAGGCATGTTAACACACTTGAAGGAGTCCTTCCCTTGACTTCAGACCAGTGCCTTGTAATACAAATGCGCAATTCAATCAACAAATGTCATGAATGCACGTTTGCATGAAAAATACAGTGTAAACTTTACAAACTCACGAGTTTCCATCCGGCGTAATCAAAGGACGATCTTCCTCATTGGTGATGATAGGAGGAAGATCTGCACTGCCCCGCAAGTAATCATCTTGAATTCCTTCATCTGCTGGATGATCAGCAGCCGGTTCATGCCTTGCCGCAGAACTACTGGAAGTTGTGTTCTGCCTTGCCACAGAACTGCTGGAAGAACGTGTAGATACTCGGTGGGAGATTGTCATCCCTGAAAATATGAGAAGTATGCATCATCAATTGAATTGAAAATCATGAGACACAAAAGTATAGGTACAATATGAAAATGATGAAAAGTGAACTAAAACAAAAATAGCAATTGCTTGCAAAAATATATGAAACTACCTACTTATTACATGTCCAATAATTTGTTGGTTCAAAAATCATCAGGATCTTGGAATTCCACATCTAAAACATCCTGAACAGATTCTGTATCAGACCCCCTTTCTTCTTCTACTAGTTCTTCATTCTCATCAGTCTCACCATTTCGATGTTTGATCAGCGTGCTCACGTCCTTTGGATCAGTAACCTCATCAGAGCCTTCAGTACTTAAAATCTCATCTAAACCTAGTCCAATGTCTATGAAGAATTCACCCTCTAAACCACCTTCTTGGAAGGTATCTGTACATGGTGGATTTTCATCATTGTACTCATCCATTGAAGGAATAGACAAGTTCCCAAGAGGGCTGACCTTGTATGCAACCCACCACGCATTAAGGCTCTGAACAGACTTACATGCATATGGAAGATAATAAACTTGCTTTACTTGGCTAGCAAGCACAAAAGGCTCATTTGCTGGATTACATGATGCATGAGCAACTTCAACTAATCCAAATCTTTCTAAGTGCCTAACTCCATTAGTCGGTGTTAGAGTATATGTTAGGATAATCTCGTACTGCTAGTATACATCCACGGAGATGTCTTGTACTCTTATATATACCGGCCGAGGCCTCAATGCAATACAATAATTCCACCATACAATTCCATCATTCTTCATGGTATCACGAGATTAGGTTTTGAGACCCTAGGCTAACCTTCCGCTGCCCTAGCGGCGCCGGCGCACCTACCCTCTCGCGCCGCCGCCGGCCGTCCTCCACGGCGCGGATCCAGCGCGCCCCCTCGACGGCCTTGTAGCGCGCCCCCGGCGAGGTCGCCCATGTCGATCTCTGCTGGGGGGCGCGCCCTCTCCAACCCCCGCGGCGGCCTCCCCTGATCTGCTGCCTTCGTCGTCGTCGTCTAGCAGCAGCAGATCGGGCGTACCTCGCCATTGACGTCGTGGAAGCCATCGACGACGACCGCGATCCGCGCTGCCGTGGTGGCAGCCGCGGTCTCCTAGCGGCGCCCGCGCCCTACCCGTACTGCCGTGGTGGCAGCACGAGCATCAGCGCGGTCGTTCGCCTCGTCGTCGGCGGACTCCATGGACGCACCTCCGCTCCACCTCGTCCCGTTCGTCGATCCACCGCCCCCTTCGACGCGC
Organism: Echinochloa phyllopogon; assembly: GCA_033239725.1. Taxonomy (NCBI): domain Eukaryota; kingdom Viridiplantae; phylum Streptophyta; class Magnoliopsida; order Poales; family Poaceae; genus Echinochloa; species Echinochloa phyllopogon. Next base: position 13,104,593 of record BTCW01000017.1, read on the forward strand.
CACCGTCCTCGGGCTCGCGGCCGCTCCCGGCGGGATCTCCGGCACCGCCGCAGGGAGCTGGCTGCCCGCTAACCTCATCGCCGGCCGCCAGGCCTTTCTTTCTCCCTCTGATTTTCTTTTTCTTCCCTCTGTCTCACTGCGTGTTGACCGGAGGAGAGGAAAAAGACAAGAGAAGAGAGGGGTCGGCGCTACGCGCACCCACAGGTCTACGCGAAGTTCTGCTGCTGATTTCTTTTGGCAATTTCTCTGATTTTTACTCGAGCACTGCTCGAGATTGAGTCGCCCACCGCCCGTCGATCGCGTGCCTCTACTCCGACATCGTCACCGGCTGTTCTTCTTCAACACCATGTCGCCCGGGCTGGCGTGCGGTGCGCGCTGGTGCACCACCCGCAGCGCCGCCAGGCCCCTCCGCAACATGGTCTCTACGCCGGTCGTCCCTGACATCGCCGCCACTCCTCCGATCTGCGCGGCATCGTCGTCCGTCGTCTCCGTGCGCCCACGGTCTGATCAACCGATTAGCGCGACACGTGCGGATTTGGGACGGATGTCCCCAGCACAGTGCACCTCCGCCGACACGAGTGTTGCGGCTGTGTCGCCTCTTCGGGCTGCAGCGCCGCCCTTCCTGGTCCTCCTCGTCGTTGCATCTTCACCGCCGTCGACCGTGTCCTCGACTTCGTCCACGCCGGCCTCTTCGGCCGCGTCTCCGACATCGTCATCGACTACGTCAGTGTGCGCTTGCGTGCACATGGTCTTCACCAAGCTGTTCGAGTTCTTCATCGCCCTCTTCGAGCTCCGCCGCCGCGTCGTCTGGATAATCGGGCCTTGTGCCAGATCGTCCGGGGTTACCTCTTCGCTTCGTCTAGCACCACCTCGTCGCCAGCGTCGCCGTCTCGTTCTACCCCTTCGTCTACTCCAGCAACTGTGGGCTGCATCGGCATCTTCTACCTCGCCGTTCTTCTGCGCCTACGGTCGTCGTGGAGGCCTTCTCTGCTGGTCCCTCAGACAACGGCGTCTTGGTGGTGCCCTCTCCCTCGCACGTCCGGTATTGGCAACACTGGTGCGTGCCATCTTCCCCGATGCATTCACGGGTCTGGCAAACCTGGGGATGTGTCGCCTGATGGCGTGTATGCGTCGACTTCAGCATCGACTCCCTCTTCGACTGCCTCGACGCGTCGCCGTCTTCGTCTCCGGCGTCTTCTCCGTCACGCCTCCACCATGGCGCCTCCTCGTGCACCCGCGGTCTCCTGTGCGGCTCCTTACCCTCGGCGACCTCGACATCTCATCCTCGACCACGGCTACCCTACGCACGACTTCCTCGACCACGGCTACCCGTCCTCGTCTCGGCTTCATCGACATCGGCACAAAGGGCTACCATCCGCATGAGTTCCTCGCCGGTTTTTCTCTCCAGTCGCAGCATCTGCACTGCGCTGACGCTACAACTGCGGGGGATGTCAATCCGTCGGTTTCTACCTTCGGCTTCTTCTCCAGTCTCACCGTCTGCAGTGCTCCCGCTGTGACTGCGGGGGGATGTTAGAGTATATGTTAGGATAATCCCGTACTGCTAGTATACATCCACGGAGATGTCTTGTACTCTTATATATACCGGCCGAGGCCTCAATGCAATACAATAATTCCACCATACAATTCCATTATTCTTCAGTCGGGTGGAACCAATGGCACTCAAACAAAACAAGGCTAAATTCACTATCACCATCAAACTTCATCTCAATTATGTCTTTGATAATGCCATAATACTCAAGCTATTTGTCTGTGCCATCATCAGCACCAACAGCAAGCACACCTGTGTTGATAGTAGTTAAATTCCCTCTAGATTTTTCATACTTTTCAGATCGAAACCTATACCCATTAACCTCATAAATATCATATGACTTGACTCGGAGACCACTTCCATGTGATAAAAGACGTAGTTCACTAGGGATGCTTGCATCTATATCACACTGCAGATTTACAAATCACAATTAAATTATATTTATTAACATTTCAAAATAATGTTTAAAACTGCATGGAAATTATAAGTAAATAGTAGTACCAAGTTTCTAAACCAATCGAGGAAGTCTGGTTTGCCATTACCAGCTCCATTCATCCTTAAATTGTCTAGTTGTTTCTGGTTTGGTGGTCTTGCACGCCTCCATTGTTCTTGTTCAAATTTTCTAATGGATTACAAAACAAAATAATGGATTATGCTTATGCTAAATATAAATGTATTGATTTATTAAACTTCGTGTACTTACTGCACATAGTCATCCATTTCAATCAAGTTTGTGAAGATATAAATCATTGATGTCTTATACTCTTCCATTGTTAGCATCCTAGACACTCATTTACCATGCTTCCACCCTCGCACTTGGAACAACTTAAAACTTACGGGTACGGCGGCCCAAACAAGTGGAGCTACTCGCGTGAGGAAAAAAACGCCCATGAAGACTCAACTTAAAACTTTGCTTAGATTAGCTGTGGCTGTATTATAGAAGGGGTTGTAACTTGTAACATTTGTTTCATAGCTAATATTGTAAGAGCATCTCCAGCAGATCCCCAATTCCCAATCTAACTACTATATTGAAAGAATTGATGAAAAAACAGTGTTTCAGTGGAACCCAATACACTTTCTTTTTTCCAGTAATTATTGGGATAAACCAATAATCCATCCCAAGGGAGAATAGGAGCTCTCCCAATATATTTATTGGATTGGGATTGAAATGAACCGGATTTTCCTTACCGAAAATCCGACTCCCTGTATCACCGCGGTAGTCCCAGAATCAACTGCTATCGCATACAGAACTCATTCCAGAAGTTATCACATCCATACGTCGAATAAAACAGTGCATTGTTTAGGTTATTACATCTCCCAACATAGGAAGTACGGGTACAAGCCACTTGGGCTAAATCGACAGAAAGGAAAGCCAACGCAGCGGTAGCTAAGTCATCAGGGCTTCATCTTCGTCTCCTCCACAGGCAACTACTCGAGCGTAGTGCCGCACCTCAGTTGTACCATCCATCAGCGTTGTTGTCGAAGTCGGACTCGTAACCTGCAAGACCTTGAACTGTTCCCAAGGATTGGAACAGTTCCACGTCACCATCCATAGATGTGCAAGCTTTAAGGTGGACTAATCTAGTATACAAATAGACAAGGAAAGCCAGGGGTTTCCTATGCAGCAGCATATAGAAGTTTGTAAAACAATTTCCAACACCAACACACACCTCCACGGGCAATCCTGACAGAACAGGCTCCCGTCTCCAACATCTATTCGATGGGAGAACTCCCGCTCCTCCCACCTCATCGGCCATGCCGGGTCCTTAGTTTAAAAATGGGAGAGGTAGAAGTTTTAGTCACCAAAAAACTAACAGAATGAGCAGTTCAAAGGGGGTTGTCCATGACCGAGGACGCGGCTATACGTATAGTTTTAACTCTGCAGAGTGTGTACACATGGAATCTATGCGAAGTGCACCCAGGAGGTAGCAAGCCAACTGAGCCACACAACACCGAACGGAGGTCTAGTAGTTACGGCACCATCCTGCTTTTCCGGGCTTGGGCGCATCCTCCCGCAAGAGGTCACCCTGGAACTGTGAAGCACTCCCCCGGGGCCAGTCGGGGGCCAAAGCAAATCAGGGAGCAAAGGTCAACACCAGTCACCCTTACACTGAAACACTATCCTCCTGCAGGCTTGGCACCGCACTTGCTAGGCTCGGATCGGGCCCACCCTCATAATGGACACACAGAGTTCACGATAAGTCCCAATGAAGCAGCTAGTCCGACCGGTCCTCAAACTGTCGAAGTGAGCTCTTCTCTCGAAATGCGTACCCACCACGGTGGTCCGCTAGTCGCACCCATTACAGGTATCGCCGCCAACTCCTCAACATCGGGTCAAACCAATCTTGTGCCTGCAACAGGCACTCCGTAGGAAGTACCCAAGTGTACTTCCCCAGCCCCCAATCCGAGGATTGGGTTATGGTGCGCTCACTTCAACAAAAAGGGGTTTTCGAATCCTCCAACTCCTCGGTTTTCACACTCACGCCGAAAACAGTTTAAAATATTCATTTTCCTCACACGCATGCAAGCAAAGCATTCTCATCGGCATAGATATAAATATAGTAGTAGGACAACAAGGAAAAAGGTAATTAAACACGCTATGCACGGTTTATCATCTCAGGCAGTTCATGCGAGTAAATAAAGCATAGCATTTCTATGAGCATGTCTAATAGGCGTTCAGAGAATGGATGGGCGTGAACCTGGTGACCCCTCCTCGTCGTAGTACTCAACGAACTCCTCCTCCTCAGTCCCGACGTGAGTCTCCGGTCCGCCTAAATACCGATCCGTAATTCAATTACCGAGACTACTAACAAATAACTCCAAACGAGAACCAAGGAAGAGCCAAACAACACCAAACTCTATTCTAACGCGTAGGTCATGATTTTAGAAAAATAATTAAACTGGTTTCATATTTTTCTGAGCTACGACTGATTTATTATTAATTTTTGAAGTTTAAATCATTTTTTGAAATTATTTAATTAATTCCGAAAAATAAAATAATATACAGGGACACGTGGCAGCCCCTGGTGCGCGCCACGTCATCACTGCTGACGTCAGCAGGACGTCATGCTGACGTCATCAGTGGGTCCGGGTATGCTGACGTCATCGTGGGGCCCGGATGACGTCAGCGTTGACTCGGTCAATGTTGACCAGTCAACGGTCAAGGTCAGTGGGGTCAGTGGGCCCACATGTCAATCTCAGTCAGTCAGTGACAGGTGGGGCCCGGCGGTCAGCAGAGTTAAAAAGAAAAAGAAAAAGGAAGGGGGCGAGTTGGGCTGAAAGCACTTGGCTCGGCCCAACGGGCGCTGGAATTCGGCCCACGAAGGGCTGGGTTTCGGCCTGACTGGCCTAGGGTGCGGTGGACCGAGTCCACCGTGCACCAAGTCTGCGGTCCACATGGACCGAGAGTACGGGATTTGGGTGCGGCCGGACGGGATCGTCCGCGGTTGTTGCTGTGGCGGCTTGGTGTGGTCCGTGGTGCGGCGGCAGCGGCGCGCGCTCTGGTGCGCGACGCGCGCGCTCTGGCACGCCGGCGGGCGGCGGCGGCCGGCGACGGCGAGGGTCAGGAGCGGCCGATGTGGCTCGGGGATAGGGGGAAAAGCTTTGGCCGGGTTTCGCGGAGGTGTTTGGCCGGGAAGGGGGGAGCTTGGCCGGCGAGGCGGCTTCCCGACGTGAAGGGCGGCGGCGCGGCCGTGGTGGCGGAGCGAGCGCCGGCGGCGACTACGGGAGGCCACGGCTTGTATTGCTGGCGAGAAAGGAGGGTTCAGCGGGTGACAAGGCACGGCCTTGCGGTGCTGGGCACACACGCGCGCGGCAAGCCGTGAGCTTGCGCGCGGCACGACACTGATGGAGCTCGCGCGGGCCGGGTGCTCCCGGTGCGCGGCGACCTTGGCGGCCTGGGACGGCGGAAAGGCGACGGCGGCTGCGGGCTCGGTACGCGGCAAGGAACCTGCACATGGAGATGGCACGGCGCGAAGGCCGGCTCCACAGATGGCTTTCGCGGCGGCGGCGACGGTGACCATGGCACGACGACCGGAACAGGGGAAGGGGAAAACGCCGACGGCGACTCACCGCGGCGGGGGTAGTTGTACGTTGCAGCTCGGTGAAGCGCTCGCGGAACGGCGACGGACGTCGGCTCGCGGTGCTCAGGGACGGCGCCTTCTCCCCTCGCGTGCGGCGGTGGCTCGGAGTCGATGGCGCGGACGGCGGCGGCGAAGCTCGGGGTCCTCCTCGGCTTCCCTCACTCCTCCTCCTCCTCCTTCCCCTCACTCCAGACGACGACGGTGTGGTGTGGAAATCCCCAACGGGGGTAGAGGCGGCTCGAACAAGGAATGGCGCCGGCGGGGGCCTTAAATAGGTGGCCGGGCTAGGGTTAGCGGACGCGAGGGAGGGTGCGGACGGTTAGGAATCCTCGGCGTCCGTGCCCTAGTCCACGCGGCGCCCATCGCGCGGGTGTGCGGCGCATTTGGTGCGGAGCGCCGGCGCGGGGTGCGGCTGCGTGCTCGGCCGTGTGTGGGAGAGGGGGTGACGCGAGGTTGAGGGTAAAGCTGACAGGCGGGGCCGGCCTGTCAGCGAGAGAGAAGGAAAGGGGCGCGGCGCGGGGTGAAGGCTGGGCCGGCTTAGGAAGGCTAGGCCGCGGGGTAGGTTAGCATGATGGGCCGACGGTTTAGTTAGTAGGGCGGGCTGTGTTAGTTTTGTTAGTGGGTTTCGGCCCAGAACAAGTTAGAGGGTTTTCAATTAGTGGGGGGTTTACAGTTAGGGTTTTAATTTGAATTTGAATTGGATTCAAATTCAAATGCTCAACCAATTGAAATCCAGAAAAACCAAATAAGACCCAAAATCACACTAAGGCAAAAATACAACTTAATTCCAAATTAATGTGTATTTTAATTCTAGAAATTCAGGAGGGAATTAAGAAGACACTCTTATGATTTTCTAACTAGCACACATTCCACAAAAAGTTTTTGAAAAATCCACATTTTTGCACAATAACATTCCGCATAAAAATACGGGATGTTACAGGGATGACATTATATGAAAGCAATTCTCCCAATAACCATTAAACAAACACTGGGACATCCCATTAACCTTTTATTAGGAAAGAATTATTGGGATACCACTGGAGATGCTCTAAGAGAAACTATGGAAGACTCAGCTAGAAAATACATATAATGGAAGTGTTGTAGAAGTAGAAAATTTGGATTTTTGACACAAAAAATAATGGTTTCACACAATTAACACCGTAAGCATAGGATCCACAAATTTCACAACGAAAACATGAACACATTCATTTGCAAGCCTTTTTGTTTTTTTATTACTTTTATTTTCCTTTTTTACATTTTCTAGAACCAAAAAGTACCAAAACACCCTTAGGCTTCTATGTGTACCTACCTTTCTTGAATTTGGATTGGATCAGATCGGTGCACTTCGAGTATATTTTTACAGGCTTCTACACTTTGTAACAAAATTACTCATCCAATACCCAAACATCTGATGTTTACACAAAGGTAATTTAGAACTACGAGTTTCTAAGAGATTTCTGACTTGCACTGCTACAAAAATCGACATCAGTATCGGTCATATGGTTGGGTCATTACATGACATCTACCGGGCTAACCGGTACTAAAGGGTGCAGGTACTAAACGGTCCCGCGCCCAAAAAAAGAGAAAATATTTTGTACTGCCGGGAGGCTAGCACATTTTGCCTCACGTGTTGCTTCCTTACCATCCCAGCTATGCATCACATGTAATTGAGTGTGAGATATTTTCATTTTAAAGTAACCCGTGGATGACCACACTTTAGTACCGGCTCGTGTTACCAAGCGGGTACTAAATGGTCGCGCAACTTTAGTATCGGATGGTAACACCAGCCGGTACTAAATGATCGCGCCACTTTAGTATCGGATGGTAACATCAGCCGGTACTAAATGATCGCGCCACTTTAGTATCGGATGGTAACAACAGCCGGTACTAGACACTTTTAGTACCGGTTGGTGTAAAGTGGCTCCGGGGGCTCCGTGCCATTTTAGTACCGGGTCTTTTCACGTCCGGTACTAAATGAAGTGGATGAATGTGTCTTTTTATAGTAGTGTTGCACATAATACAAAAAATCCGTGTTCTTTTGATTGAAGCGATTATATGCAATTTCGGTTCATGCACGTGTATTATACGCTTAAATGCATTTCAGCTCCTAGTTTAATTTATGGCCAGCATGGCAGAGCCGAATAGGTTGAACCAACTGCAACGGCACGTGTCATTCCTACGTCTTCCAGCCCCCGCTGCAGATAAGGTGCAGACACATGAGGCATCTAGCAGTTTTCCCAATTCATGTAGCGTAGCGTCCAATTTCGCTCCTCATTCATCAAGAAATTGAATTGCCCGGTTCGATGCCCAGCCTCTTATCGACCTCTTCTCTCCACGCCTAAACAATTTCAAGCGCGGCGCGTCATGGTTGCGTTCATGGCGAGCGGCAGGGCCATGGCGTCGACCCGGCCGCGCTTCGTCACTCCTCGCAGCTTCTTCAACTGGGGCAAAGGCGCCGGAGGAGCCGAGCCGCCGCTGCAGTTCCGGTACCACGACGTCGAGCTGCCGTTCCCCATGTCGCTCGTGGCCAACACACACCTCAGAGGTAATCAATCAATCTCGTGGAATAATTCGTCAAGACGACGGTGGTGAATTACAGAGTTCCAATCTTTTGTTCTGAGATCACTCCGGGTGCATGCAGAGCGTGAGCTCAAGTGCTGCTACATGGCTACGCTCGACGGCTTCAGCGCGACAGACTTCCACCGGCGGTGCGACTTCAAGGGCCCCTGCGTCGTCGTCGGCTACACCGACGGCGGCGGCTTCAGGTTCGGCGGGTTCAGCCCGGAGGGGTACCGCAGCACGGACGACTACTACGACACGCTGGACGCGTTCCTCTTCTACTGGCCGGCGGCAGAAGCCGCCGGTGCGCCGCCGGTGGTGCTGCCGAAGGTGGGCGGGAGCGGCGCGGCGCTGTTCGACTACTCCCGCGGCGGGCCTCAGTTCGGCGCCGACGGGCTGCTCATCGGCCCGCCACTCACCGCCGTGATGGGTGTGTTCACGGGGCCCGACTCCAGCGCCGGCGTCGGAGACCTCCGCAGCGCGCGGTCGCGGCTGGGGCTGTCGTACGCGAGGCGGGCGGACGGGAAGGAAAGCTTGTTCGGCGACGAGAGCAGGGCCGAGCTCGCGGAGGTGCTTGTCTTCTGCAGCCCACAGATCGCCAGCCTCTACTGAATACTGATGAATCTTGGCATGTGGCTGGACTTCCATGGTAGCACAAGATAGCATAAATGTACGCATACCTTGCCGGCCTGTGCAGTTTTGGAGCTTGGGTCATACCATTCCTGGGCATTGGAAGCCCGATCTTTTTATACGGCCTAAACCATGGCATGTAATGGTAAGTTTTAGGCTGTGCTGGTAGTCTGATATGACAGAAATACGAGATAAAATGTGTCTCGATCTAATCTATAATCTTAGCATGATAGGTGGCACCGCACCGCACCGCACATTTAACGCATGGAGTTTTAAAGAAGTTTGGATAACGCGAACTGATCATACAATATACCATAGCCCTAAATTAGCGTCATGCACCTGTTATAACGGTATAAATCAGTTATCACCGTTGAACATTCAGTCAAAAAAGTTTCGAAGGAACCATCAGCAGTATTTCAAGTTTTTCCGATTAACAATCGGTTGGTGATTCAATTTAGAGCATCTCCAAGAGACTCTATTTTCCTTCTCTTAGCTAAAAAAAGAAAACGCTTCTAAAAAACGCATCCAACAGCGTATTCATCCGGCTCGCCATCCTTCCACGCTCGCTATCCTCCCGTCCTGCCTCGGCATTTTTCCCGAGCGCTGCCGCTCGCTATCGCATCCTTCCCACGCCCGCGCGGCCGCGCATTACCTGCCCGTTGTACCGCCGGCGTAGGGGGTCGACGACGTCGGAAGACAGCGGCGGAGACCTGGCACTGGGGTGGCCGGCGGCGCGCATCTGGCACGGAGACGGCCGTCGGCAATGCACCGGCACGAAGGAGCGCGGATCCGGACCACCGACGGCGGCGAACCGTCGCGGGGGCGGCGGCGCAGTCGCTGCGCTGGAGAAGAAGGTTGGCCGGTCCGTGGCACGTCGCATAGGTGAGGAGGAAGTGCGGGCGGGCGGGCGGGCGCGTACCTGAGATCCTGGCGTGCCTTTAGAGATGCTCTTATCATCTGAGGATTCATCGGTATAGGACCAGAGTCGGTCGGTAATGTGGCCCAGCATACCCCTCTGCGCTTTCCAAACTCTACCTGCCGCCCCTGCGCTCACCAAAAGTCCAAAATGCGGCCGTCCCCCACGCCTTCTTCCCCAAAACATTGCTCGCCAAATCCGATGGCTGCCATGCGCAATCCTCCAAATCTACGCGGCCCAGTGGCGAAGCTACAGGATATGTCGGGTGCCGAGCTCTACAACCCGTACGTATGAAAAAAAAGAACGATCAAACCTTCGTCGCTTGGTCTTGTGACGTTTCAGTTACACGTATGTTTCCATCGGGCATTCTCCAACGACTGTCTTAGACTAGCTTATAAATTTTTTAATCTGTGATTAGTATAAAAAGCAAAGAGCAAGCTCTTTTCGAGAGACAGTCCCATACACGTATTTCAAGATTACGTGAGAATGATACTAGGGACATTCATGTTATGAGCTAGATGCTAATACCTAGATCATTGGAGGAGTTGTCTTTCAGAGTGCTTAGAGCTGACGTGCTAGCTCAACCATTGAAGAAGGCCTCAGCGAACTGCAATCAATCTGTATGGGGGCGCGTCCACACCTCCTCCTTCCAGACTAACGCCGTTATTTCACCCCCAAATTCTACTATACAAAAAGAAGATTTTCATCACATCAAAATATCAGCACATGCATGGAGTACTAAATGTAGATAAAATTAAAAACTAACTGTATAGTTTTGTTGTACTTTGCGAGACGAACATTTTAAGCCTAATTAATCAATATTTGGACAATTATTCACAAATACAAATAAAATGTTACAGTGACACTACAGTGCAAAAGAGGTCTTAGTCCTGGCTAACCTACTTTACTGTTCCCTTGTTGGTTTTTGTTTGCTGATCAATTTGCTGTGCTCAACTGAGAGTCGAGCTGCCCAAGTGCCCAACTGCCTAGTGAGCAACGGCCACCGCCAGAGGCCGATCGGCCACCACAAGCAAGCAGCGTCCAGCAGCCATAGGGTGTGCCACTTCTTTCTATTCTATTGTTTCTATATTTTTTGACAAAATTTTCAAAACGAATCTATGAAATATTAAATGGAGTCTATTTACAAAACCGTTTTAGAGACGAGTCTAACTTTACGCGACAAACCTAATGACCATACAGTAATGCTACCGTAACCATCCTCTAATCGTGCGGTCAAATGCCTCATTAGATTTGTTTCATGAATTAGTCCAAGGTTGTGAATGTAGTTTTGTAAACTGATTTTATTTAATATCCTTAATTATTGGCCAAACATGTCTGTAAAAAATTTCCCCCACCAAAGAAACACGGCTAGTTCTACTACTACAGTACCTATGGGTTCCACATGCCCGTGGACAAATAAATATAGTCTATATTATAATTGAAACAAATATTTAGGTATGTATTATTTTTTAGAATTATTGAATTACGAAGAGGAATGGAGACATTGCATATTTTCTCAAGAATATGCATTTTTCATGGTCTTTACAAAAAATATGGCAATCCCTTTAGGTCATGTATCGAGTTGAGCCCAATAGGAGCGCGTCTAGGGGGGTCGACCACGACCCTAGACTCCTTAAAACAGTAGCCGCTGCCCAAGTTAGGGTTTGGGTTTTTCTTAGATCAATTTTGTCAAGAACAGTATCGCTGCTCGTTGGTTTGTGAGACCCCGACTTCGTGAGTTAATCATACATCTGTAATTGTGTTACAATCTTTCTCGTTCTTGATTGTGTTCTTCGATTCGTAGGCAAGGATTAGCCTTCTGGGCGAGGTTAACCATGCAACACCGGTTGATAACCTGAGCAGATGTGGTGCTGCGATTGCGGGGTTTAGAACATGTTGTTTGGAAGCCGGATTGATTTGAGTCGTGACTCCACCAAATCGAGAGTTATCGTAACCGTTTGGAAGATTGGGAAACCCTAGTTCCCATCAAGTGGTATTCTGAGACAGGTTTACCGTCAGGTTCGTGCTTTCACCATCGTTCTATAGTCCAGAAAATAGCCTTGAAAAAATTTCCGCTGTCCTAGTACCCTTTTAGCCTTTGCAATTTCGTTTCAGATTCGTTTTGTTGAGTTTGTGTCCATGGTCGAGTCTTGTTGCTGTTATTAGGTCATGTTCGTCGTCGTAGTTCAATCGCATGTTGCTGTGAATTGTTTGTTTCCCTCAATCGCATGTTGCTGTGAATTGTTTGTTTCCCCGCTATCACATCCACCATTACCAGATTAAAAGTCGTGCTACCCCATAACTTGACTTGCCCTCGCTAGCCGCCTTGCGTGAACTCCTGCCATGCAAGCCCTAGATAGGTTGCGAGCCGCCGTGTGTTCATCGCCTTGCATCGCAACCCTTCTTGGTTCATCTTGCATACCCTAGCCGCTGCTGCGCTTTCTGTCGAACCGTGCCTCTCAAAAACCATAACTTGAGGTACATTCCATAAAATAGGTATAACTTTTCGCTCGGTGCTCCGTTTGAGCTCAATTTTTTACAGCAGATTCGTGACTCCATTCGGAGACTCCATTTTTTTGAGCTATAATTTTTTACAGTCAGTTTGGTTGAGTCAAAAAATTCAAAAAAAGGTAGTTAAAGAAAAAAAATTGATCAAGTTGTTTTCAGTTTTTCAAGAAACGTTCCTGATTTTTTGTAGACCGCATCCTGGCTCCCAAAAAGTTGCAAATTTGTGTAGTTGGAGTTTTTATATCCCTGTTTAGAGAAAAATATAAAAAATAGTTGAAAAAAATAAAAAAATTATGATTCCTACTAGTTCTTGAGGAAATTGCTGAAAAGATTAAAATCAATTGCATAGAGTGTTGTTTTGCTTGTTCTGTGAGCTTTATCCATCGTTTCTTGTTCCGACTTGTGCTACGCCTAGGACACGTCTGAGCCATCAATTGTGACTTTCACTTTGGATACTTATTGAACTTTGCTATTATGCATTCATTACTTGCTACTCGTTGCTACATATTGTGCCTTCCCAAAGCTCCACATACACCTTCTGGACGGCACTAGTTTTTGACCCTTGCAATCGCGGACTACACGTCTTACAGGTATCCTTTGCCTTGCTTGTTGGTAAGAACCTTGCAAGAGCTTGGTAAGATGCTTCCTTTGCTGTGTTGAGAGCACGTAGTCGGATTATTAGGGATAACTTTCATTGTGTGTTCTTGTTTTGGTGCTTTTCGATGGCAGGAGATGATGCACCGAAGGCTCCCGCAGATTTCAGTGAATGTGTTAGTCGAGAAGAGCTAAAAGCTGCTCGTGACAAGATGGAAGAAACAATCAACAAGGATGTCACTTACGCGCTCATCGCTATGAAGATTGGCACCATGTTAGAGAGGGTGGACCGACGGGTGTCCGAGCTTGCCGACAAGGTTGCTGTAGTGGAGGTACGTCCACAACCACAACAGCCACCACCTCCTCGTTTTCCAGATGACGTTGTGTTTGATGACAATGGTAATTATGATGAAGCAGCTACCAGAAACGCAAGACTACAACATCGTCTTCGCTAGAACAGGGTAGGTATGGGTGGCGCTCACCAAGGTAATATCAATCGTGATGACCCTTATGCTAAGATTAAGTTTACCATTCCATCTTTTTTGGGTCATTATGATGTTGAGGGTTACCTTGATTGGGAGATGAATGTAGAACAAAAATTTGCTGCCCACCTTGTACCAGAAGAACATCAAGTTAAAGAAGCCACTAGTGAGTTTAAGGACTTTTCTATTATTTGGTGGACTGGTCTAGTTGGCGATGGTAGAGCACCTACGTCTTGGAATGAGCTTAAGGTGGCTATGCGTGATCATTTTGTTCCTCCTTCATATCACAGAGATTTGTGTAAGAAATTGCAGCGTTTAGAACAAAGAGAAACTTCTGTGCAGGATTACTATGGTGCTTTGCAAAAAGGCATAATGTGTTGTGGTATTGTAGAAGGGTCTGATGATGCTATCTGTTGTTTTTATTCAGGCTTGAGGCGTGATATTCAGGACATAGTTGATTATAAGGAATTTAACACTGTCGACCAGTTGTTTTGATATGCTATGCTTGCAGAAAAGGAGATTCAGGGGCGTGAATAGCAGTGCAAGAACAAGGTGGAAAGCACATCCTACACGCCACGTATGACGCCATTTTCGGGGCTGCCCAAGCCAACTTCTTTTCGAGCACCCCTACCAGCGAGCAAGCGATCCACACCTTCGACAGTTGCAGCACCATCACCGCCACCACCATCTTCTGCACGTTCTTCGGATTCAGGTAAAAATTCTTTGCAGGAGGGCAGCAAGAGTACCACCTCGACACCACGCACTTCTAACATTCAATGCCACCGTTGCCATGGGCTTGGCCACGTGCAGAAGGATTACCCTAGTCAGCGGGCATACATTGCTACAGATAATGGAAACATAAGCACCTCTGACGTTGATGATGATGAGGCAAATGATATTGATGAGGATCGTGGTGTTGCATTTGGTAGTGAGGACACGACATCCTTTAGAAACATCATTGTGCAGCGAGTACTCAGCGCACAAGTATAGCAACCTAAGAAGATCCAACGCCATAACTTGTTCCACATTTTTTCGTCATCAACAACCGTCGCGCACGTGTCATCATTGATGGAGGTAGTTACAATAATTTGGTGAGTTCTGATTTGGTCAAGAAGCTTGGCTTGCCCACACGCCCTCATCCCCATCCATATGGTATTCAGTGGGTTAGTGATGTCGGGAAAGCTAAGGTAACACAAACCTGTAGAGTTTATTTTTCCATTGGTACCTATGCTAATTCTGTTGACTGTGATGTCGTACCTATGGACGCTTGTTCTCTTTTATTGGGACGTCCTTGGGAATTTGATAATGATGCTATACACCATGGAAAAAGTAATAAATACACTTTCATACATAAATGACATAATATTACTTTCCTACCTATGACACCTGCTGAAATTGTACAAGCTGATAAAGAATGAGCTGGTAGTTTGCATGATAAGAAATCTGAAAATCAGTAAGTTGCTAAATCTATTTACCCACCTAAAAATGATAAGTCTGCACCAACTTCTGAGGTTGAGGGAATTAAATTAAAGTGGGGAGTTATGCTCGCAATGAATTCTGAACTTGCTGAACTTTTTGATGATGATATGTGCTATGCTTTGGTATGCAAACGAGCTTTGTTTTCGCTTAAGGAAATTGCTAACTCTTTGCCTCCTATTGTCACTAACATTTTGCAGGAGTATGAGGACGTTTTTCCAGCTGAGCTACCACCAGGACTTCCACCTTTGAGAGGGATAGAGCATAAAATTAATTTGATTCCCGGAGCCACATTGCCGAACCGTGCTGCTTATCGCACCAATCCTGAGGAGAGGAGATTCAGCAACAAGTCCAAGAACTGTTGGACCATGGGTATGTACATGAAAGCCTTAATCCTTGTGTTGTTTCTGTGCTTTTGGTTCCCAAGAAGGATGGTACTTGGCATATGTGTGTTGATTGTCGAGCTATCAATAATATTAACATTCGATATCGTCATCTTATTTCTAGGCTAGATGACATGCTTGATGAGTTGTGTGGTGCTATAATTTTCACAAAGATATACTTGCGTAGTGGTTACCACCAAATAACAATGAAACTTGGAGATGATGGAAAACAGCTTTTAAAGCCAAATTCGGGTAATATGAGTGGTAAGTTATGCCTTTTGGTTTAACCAATACACCTAGTACTTTCATGCGATTGATGGATGAGGTTTTGAGGGCTTTTATTGGGCGATTTGTGGTGGTTGACTTTGATGATATCTTAATTTTCAGCAAATCTTTGGATGAACATATGGAACACTTGCGTGTTGTTTTTGATGCTTTGAGAGATGCACGTTTGTTTGCTAATCTTGATAAGTGCATATTTTGCACCGATAAAGTTTCTTTCCTTGGCTATGTTGTTACTCCACAGGGAATTGAGGTAGATGCGATGAAAATTGAGGCCATTGAGAGCTGGCCGTTGCCCCAAACCATCACACAAGTATGGAGTTTTCTTGGTCTTGTAGGTTTCTATCGCCACTTCGTCAAAGATTTCAGCACCATTGTTGCGCCGTTGCACGAGTTGACGAAGAAAGGTGTGGTGTTTCATTGGGGGAAAAGCACAAGGGGAGTCCTTTGCAACTTTGAAGTACAAGCTTACGCACGCACCATTGCTGCAACTTCCAAACTTTGGTAAGACTTTTGAGCTAGAATGTGATGCTAGTGGAGTTGACATTGGAGGTGTTTTGATACAAGATGGTAAACCCGTTGCATATTTCAGTGAAAAGTTGCATGGTCCAGTTCTGAATTATTATACGTATGATAAGGAATTGTATGCACTTGTATGTTCTTTAGAAACGTGGCATCATTATTTGTGGCCTAGAGAATTTGTTGTTCATTCTGATCATGAATCGCTGAAATATCTTTGCTCTCAAAATAATCTGAATCGTAGACATGCTAAGTGGGTTGAATTTATTGAAACTTTTCCTTGTGTTGTAAAACACAAGAAGGGAAAGGATAATGTGATTGCTGATGCTTTGTCTAGATGATATACTTTGTTGTCCCAACTTGATTGTCGGATTTTTAGACTTGAATTGATAAAAAACAATATGCGCTTGAACCTGATTTTAAAGATGTGTTACTGAATTTTAGAGAGGGACGTGCATTGAAAAAATTTGTGGTTAATGATGGGTTCTTCTTTAGAGCTAACCGCCTATGCATTCCAGTTGGTTCCGTTCATATTTTGTTGTTACAGGAAGCGCATGGAGGAGGGTTGATGGGACATTTTGGTGCTAAGAAGACTGCAGATGATTTGGCCTCGCATTTTTTTGGCCTCATATGAAGAGAGATGTTGAGAGGTTTGTTTCTCGCTGCTCCATATGTCAAAAAGCCAAGTCTCGCTTGAATCCACATGGGTTATACATGCCTCTTCCAATTCCTTCTACTCCTTGGGCAGATATTTCTATGGACTTTGTTTTGGGATTGCCTAGGACTAAGAGGGGGTGATAGCATATTTGTTGTGGTGGATCGTTTTTCTAAGATGGCACACTTTATACCATGTCATAAGAGTGATCATGCTATACATATTGCTGACCTCTTTTTCAAAGAGATTGTTCCTTTGCATGGTATATCGTCTACTATTGTTTCAGATCGCGATGCTAAATTCTTGAGTCATTTTTGGCGGACTCTATGGAACAACTTGAGTACAAAATTGTTGTTTTCTACTACTGATCATCCACAAACTGATGGACAAACGAATGTCGTGAACCGTACTTTGGGTAATATGTTGAGAGCCATTTTGAAGAAAAATTTGAGGATGTGGGAAGAATGCTTGCCTCATGTCGAGTTTGCATATAATCGAGCAACACATTCTACCACCAAGGTATGTCCTTTTCAGGTAGTGTATGGTTTCAACCCTCGTGCTCCTATTGATATTTTACCTTTGCCTACTAGTGAAATGATTCATAATGATGCCAAGGAACGTGATGAATTTATTTTGCAAATGCAGGAAACAACTAAGCACAACATTGAAAAGATGAACGAAAAGTATAGAATTGCTGGTAGTAAAGGCAGGAAAGAAGTAAAGCTTAAACCGGGTGATTTAGTATGGTTGCACTTGAGAAAAAGAAAGATTTTCAGATTTGAGAAAGTCTAAATTGATGCCAAGAGCTGATGGTCAATTTAAAATACTTGAAAAGATTAATAATAATGCATATAAACTTGAGTTGCCTCCCGAGTTTGGGGTTAATCCCACCTTTAACGTTTCAGATTTGAGGTCATACTTGGGAGAAGAGGATGAGCTTGAGTCGAGAAGAATATGAGCTTGAGTCGAGGACGACTTCAATTCAAGTGTGGGAGGATGATGAGGACATCACTTCTATGGATACTCACAACGATCCTCTATTGATCGTTCAAGGTCCAATCACTAGAGCTCGCGCGTGACAATTGAATTTATAGGTGAGCTCGTTCCTAAGTATTTCTCTACATAATTATGAGTATAGATTGCTACCTAATGATTATATTGTAATTATGAACCATGGAGAGGACCAGAGGATAGTTGGAGAAGGGCTTCAAGGTGGAGAGGACCAGCAAGGGAGTGCAAGTCAAGATAGAGGCCCAAATCAACTCGACTTTGAGCCCACTTCGGAGTCTAGGAGCAGTCAGCGCGAAATCGGACACCCAGGTCGCATACGGGCTCATATTTGTCCTTTCTTTATATGCTTGGAAAGCTAAGAAGATAATCTTTGAAATGTCACTGGTCTCATGTCAAAATTCATCTGGAATCATCAGGAATCGATGAAACAAGTTGATGTTCAGAATCTGTTTTGGTGCTGCATCGCCGTATTTTGGCCTTTGGACCGTGTATGGTGTTGAGCCCAATAGGGGCACATCCAGGGGGGTCGACCACGAC
The DNA here is from genome assembly GCA_033239725.1 of Echinochloa phyllopogon. NCBI lineage: Eukaryota > Viridiplantae > Streptophyta > Magnoliopsida > Poales > Poaceae > Echinochloa > Echinochloa phyllopogon. Next base: position 13,122,776 of record BTCW01000017.1, read on the forward strand.
CCTAGACTCCTTAAAATAGTAGCCACCGCCTAAGTTAGGGTTTGGGTTTTGCTTAGATCAATTCTGTCAAGAACAGTATCACCGCTCGTTGGTTTGTGAGACCCCAACTTCGTGAGTTAATCATACATTTGCATTTGTGTTGCAATATTTCTCGTTCTTGCTTGTGTTTTTCGATTCACAGGCAAGGATTAGACTTCTAGGTGAGGTCAACTGTGCAACGCCTGTTGATAACCTGTGGAGACGTGGTGCTGCGATTGCGGGGTTCGGAACGTGTTGTTCGAAAACTGGATCGATATGAGTCGCGATTCCACCAAATCGAGAGTTTGAAAGTTCAAGAAACCCTGGTTTCCATCACTTTGGCAATGAGCTTAGGGGCGGCCGTGGCCCCTGCCTGCCCCTCTTGGCTCCGCCACGGTGTGCGGCCACACAGAGCGCACACCCATCGGCTCGGGCCTACGATGAATAGATGGACAGTGCGAGATCCACTGTTGTCAGCAGGTGCTATATCCTCTTGTGGATTACCTTGAGTCTGTATGGGGAATGATGGAGAGCTCATTGTTGTGTGGCCCAAGCATCAGCTGGCCCACCAGATGGTTGGTTCTCAGGGTTACGTGGTTCTCCCTACCACGCGATGTCATGGAGATGGCTCACGACATGTCCACATCTGCCACCAGCATTTTCTCGCTGGCGGGACGGATAGGCCTCTGGTCACGCCATGAGGTGCCGCCCTGGGTTGCTAGAGACGGTGAAGGGGGCTCCTCATCATGAGGCTCCGTCTTCATGGCTACCGATTTTAGCTTCCACTTGTTTCTTGCCCTTCCCTCCTATGCTGCCCAAACCTCTTGTATGCCAGCCGCTTTCCCCCCAGTGCTGCACCAACCTCATGTGTGCCAACCGCTTTCCTCTAGTGCGACGCCAACCTCATGTGTGTCAGTCGCTTTCCCTCCAATGTTGCGCCAACCTCATGTGTGCCAGCCGCTTTATCTCTTGGCCAAACTTTGGGTGGCAATCAGTGCACTCGTATGACTCTATGGCAATGACGCGGAGGCCAGCTCTCGCCATGTCTTGGAGGAGGCCATATGCCTCGCGCGAACACGGTGGTGGTGAACCGGGTTGCAGTGCAGCAGGCGCCTTGTCCGTGCCCGGACCGTTCGCCAGGGGTTCGGCAGGAAGCTCCATGGCCTTGCTGTTGGAAGCGGCGGCCTCATGGAGGCACCCATTTCTGGGGTAGGCTGCTTCATGTGTCGCATGTGCTAATTCTCCAGATCCATGGCTTTAGGAAGCAACAATTTCCTTGCATATTGAAAGTGCATCTAGACATTTAATCTATTTTGGTGATTAATGGCAATAGAAATTTGGATATGATGTTGTGCATGAGTTGTGCAGGAATAAAATGAAATAAAAAGAAGATAATACTAAAGGAAGGACCCCAACGCTCATTCATATGGTGGAGGACTCAATTGGTGAATTTAAATTTAATTTTCCGTTTGAAATTGAGTATAGGACCACCGTACTATCAAGGGGGGCGTAGTTGATAAATTCTAGATGCTAAAAGTGCTTTACTTGAGATGACAAACTCTTGAGAGACACAAAAACACTTCACAAACACCTTTTCTGCTTGGCCGGAAGATCCAACCGGAAGTTCCGGGCGGCTCGGTCTCGAGCTTCTACGGGCCGGAAGTTCCGGCCGTAGCATCGGAAGATGCTTGACTTAGCCGTTTTTCGAGCTCACGAGTGTCCTATTGCAAGTTCCGACCCTAGGTCGTAAGATCCGACTGGAAGTTCCGGCCGGCTGTGTCTTGGCTTTCTCAGGGCCGAAAGTTCCGGGGTCCCCCGGAAGATCCGACATACTATCGGAAGATCCGGCTCCTGAAGTTTTTCTGGGATTTTTCCTAACACATATCTGTTGCTTATCGGAAGATCCGACCAAGTGTCGGAAGATTCGGTACCCCTTCGCAGAGCACATAACGGTCATATTTTGGGGGGTTGGTATAAATACCTCTCACCCCCTCATTCATTTGCTGCTGCACACACGACCTAACTCAAGACAAGCGTATTCACTCTCCTCCTCAAATCCCCTCCCAAGCTTGATTCTTGCCAAGATTCACCTAGGGTTTGAGGGAGAAAGAAGACTAGAAGTGAGAACTCCCTTTGCTCATCTCGTGAAGCACTTCAAGCAACTTGAGTTCATCGATTCACGGTTGTTACTCTTGGAGCTTGCTTCTAGACGGTTAGAGGTGCTGGTGAACTCCCATTCTCTTGTGGTTTGAGTCCCGGAAGTTTGTATTACCCTCTCTCTTCATGGGAGCACATAGTAAGTAACTCAATCCTCCTTTGTGGTTGATTGGGAGAGACTTGGGGTTAGTGTGACAGCCCGGCTCTTTGTGAGCATCTCAACGACGACGTAGCTCCTTTGTGGAGTGAACTTCGGTAGAAAATACTTTGTCTCCACCTTTGTTCTTGTTCATATTGTTCCTACAACTTGATTTGTCCTGATCTACTTATTTGCGGCTATACTCTAATATTGATCATATATAGAAGGTTCCTTACATCATTTGTGAGCTTTGTATTCAAGTGGAATTGTCAAAAGGTCATTAGATTTCAAATCTCGAAGTACACTTGAATTGCCTGTCGGAAGATCCGGCTTATCATCGGATCTTCCGGTATTCTGTCCCAGTCGGAAGATCTTGTACAGTGTCGGATCTTCCTGCCGGAAGATTCGAGACTGTGTCGGATCATCCGACTTCCTCACATTTTTCGGAGGATTTTTGCAGGAATTTTTAAACAGGCCTATTCACCCCCTCTAGGCCTAGTGTTGGTCCATTCACATATGCCTCCCTCTCCGTGGTCACACAGCTGTGGGGTGAAGAGGGATGCAGACAAGCAGCCGGCGGTGGCCCATGGGTTAGCTCGAAGGTGGTGGAGGTGGCCTAGTGTTGGTCCGTTCAATTGGTATCAGAGCCTAATCCCTTGTTTAGGCTTAACCGCTAAGGGAAAAACACTATGGCCGGTATGGGAGATGGATCCGAGATGGCTTCCACTCACAAAGATAAACATTCGACGCCCGTCGAGTCAAGCTCAAGCGATGATGATTTCAACATTAGCGATGTTGATAAGAGCTTGGATGAACAAGAAAAGAAGAAGCAAAGAAGGGAGAAGATAAGGAAGAAGATTAAGGAGAAGGCCGAAAGAAAGGCGCAAAATCTTCTGAAGAAGAAGATACGAGAAAGAGACGCTCTCGACGGACCTCACTCGGTGTCTTATCGATATGAGACATCTTCTTCTAACAAATCTTTCGACCCCTCTAGTCTTAATTTCTCATTCGTTCCAATGGGCAAAGTCCCCAAATTCAATGGGATTGACTATGCCTGGTGGAGCGATGATATGAAAGTTTACTTGCATGGTCTTCATCCATCTCTTTGGACTATTGTGAATATAGGTGTCGACAAGAGTGCAACGCCAAGTCGAGAACAAGAGTATGATATCTTCCGCAACTCTCAAGCCGTGACCGTGCTTAGGAGTGCTCTAAGCTCCTATGAGTACAACAAGATTAGAGGAATCAATAGTGCCAAGGAGCTATGGGACACTCTTCAAATGGCGCATGAAGGATCAGATGAGGTCAAGGAAGGCAAGGTAGATCTCTTACAAGGAGAACTAGAAGCTTTTGTCATGAAGAAGGATGAGTCCTTGCAAGAGATGTATGATCGATTGAAGCTTCTTGTCACTGAAATTAGAATGCTTGGAAGCAATGATTGGGGCGAGAGCAATGTCACAAAGAAATTGCTTAGAGCATACGCACCCGAGAACCCAATGCTTGCCACAATGATTAGAGAAAGTGACAAGTTCAAGACAATGGTGCCCATGGAGCTATTCAACAAGTTGCAATATCATAAGATGAATAGCTTGGATGTGATAAGGTCAATCCAACAAACCGAAGTCAAGACCATAGCTCTCAAGGCCGAACCAAGCAAGAGTGTTGAGTCAAATAAGAAGACCTCAACTTCCAAGAAGAATGAAGATTCAAATGACCATGAGAGCAACGATGAAGAAACCGCTATGATGGTTAGGAACTTCATGAGATTCATGAAGACAAAAGGTGAAAAGAAGAGCTTCTCTCAAAGAAGATGCTATGAGTGTGGGGAGAAAGGCCACTACATTGTTTATTGTCCCCGCAAGAAGAATGACAAGAGCAACAAGAATGACAAGGATGACAAGAAGTCAAAGGACAAGAGCTTTGACAAAGAGAAGAAGTACAAGGAGAAGAGTCAATAGTACAAGAAGAAGTTTGGTAGTGCTCATGTTGGAGAAGGTTGGGATTCATCAAGTGATTCCGAAGACGGAGGAATGGCCATTCTTGCCATTCAAGCTCCTACACCAACTCCTCGACTCTTCAACAACCTTGATGAGAGTGACGATGAAGCTCCCATGTGCCTCATGGCTCAAGGGACTAAGATATTGGACACCACACCACCTCTCTCATCTACTCTCTCATCATCTAGGAACATTTGAAAATGATCTAGATAATGAAGAAGCCGAACATGAGAAAAACATGATAAAGAAGTTCGGCAAAGATGGCTATAAACTTATTAAAAAACTAATAGAGAAAGTTGAGAAAAGAGAGGAGTCTCTTGATAGGCAAGAAGAATTGCTCATCCTTGAGAAGGAGAGAAACCTTGTCCTAGAAGAGGCTCTAGTTGAGGAGAAACTCAAGGTTGAGAAGTTGGCTTGTGAGTTATCTCATGCCAATGACTCACGGGAGAAGATGTCAAAGGAATTGTCTTTGACAAATGAGTCTCTAACTAACCTAAAGAATGCTAAAAGTGAGCATCAAGAAAGGCATTCAAGCCTAGAGATCAAATATAAAGATCTAGAAACCAATTTTAGCTCACTTTGGGAAAGTACCAAGAACAACTCTAAAACAACTCTTGACTCAAGTGTCTCTACTAGTGAAGGTTCCTCAAGATGTTATACAATTGATATACATGCTTGTGCTACTAACATTTCTAAGTTAGAGGAGCAAGTCAAGGCTAAAGATGCTCAAATCCAAAAGTTGACCAAAGCCATTGGCCAAGACCAAGGTAAGGGCAAGAGTGTATTCGAGACCCACCCGACATATAAAGCCGGTAGATATGGTACTATCAAGGATGGGCTTGGATACACTCGAGGAGGAAAGGCCAATGGGACAAAGAAGATAAGAGGTCGTGATGTGACATTGTTCACCAAGGGGACCAATCTAGGTGAACTAATGGATGCGGCTCATGGGGTGGTAAGGTCCATGGAGCCCTTGCCAATGGCAAAAGCATCTAGTCAAGATGTCAAGATCAAGACCAAGAAGGAAGAGAAGGTCATTGAGCACAAGCCATCGTCAAACTACTCCATCGACTATATGGTCCCTTGGGACCAAAATGGGAAGATGGTGGTAAAGTATATAGGTGCTCATACTAGGAAGATGATGAGGAGTGTGTGGGTGCCTAAAATGTCAAAAGCTAACACTCAAGGACCCAATCACTTTTGGGTACCTGAGTCCAAGGCTTAAACTTGTTTTGTAGGCATATTCCTCCGGTGGACCTTCGTGGTTGTTGGATAGTGGATGCTCAAATCATATGACCGGGGAAAGGAATATGTTTGCGAAGCTACAAGAGTATGACTCACCCATTGAGAAGATCACATTTGGTGACAACAATCATGGTGATGTCATAGGTCAAGGTGAAGTACTATCTCACAAGACTCATCTCTCTCCAATGTTTATCTTGTTGATTATTTGGGATACAACTTGTTGTCGGTCTCACAACTTTGTGAGAAAGGCTACAATTGTCTCTTTACTAATGAGGGTGTGAGCGTCCTAAGAAGGGAGGGTTCCTCTATTGCTTTTACGGGTCGACTCAAGGGAAAGCTTTACTTAGTTGATTTCACAACTAGTAAAGTGGAACCGAAGACTTGTTTAGTGGCAAAATCTAGCTTGGGTTGGCTTTGGCATCGCCGGCTAGCTCATGTTGGGATGAGGAACTTGGCCAAACTTCAAAAGGATGAACACATCCTAGGACTAACAAATGTTGTGTTTGAGAAAGATAGATTGTGTAGTGCTTGTCAAGCCGGGAAGCAAGTTGGTGCTCCACATCCACCCAAGAATATTTTGACTAGCTCAAGACCACTCAAGTTGCTTCACATGGATTTATTTGGACCGGTTGCATATGTTAGCATTGGCGGGAACAAGTATGGACTTGTCATTGTAGATGACTTTTCTCGCTTCACATGAGTTTTCTTTTTGCAAGACAAGAGTGAAGCTCAAACAATCATCAAGAGATTCATTAAAAGAGCTCAAAATGAGTTTGAGTTGAAGATCAAGCATATAAGAAGTGACAATGGGACAGAGTTCAAGAACACCAATGTTGAAGAGTTTCTTTATGAAGAAGGAATCAAGCATGAGCTCTCCGCGCCATACACACCTCAACAAAAGCATGAGAGGAAGAACCGGACTTTGATTGAAATGGCACGGACCATGCTTGATGAGTACAAGACTCCAGATAACTTTTGGGCTGAGGCGATTAGCACGACTTGCCATGCCACTAACCGTCTCTATCTTCAAAAGTATTTGAACAAGACTCCATACGAGATACTAACCGGTTGTCGGTGCTGGAATTGGTCGGTCGATCCCCGGCGCCACACAGAATGCGCTGTGTCCCGTCCCTTGACGGTTGATGCAAGAGCTAGTACTCGAGAGACGATGGTTTATCCTGGTTCCGACCGCGAGGTCGTACGTCCAGCAAGGTGCGCTCGGGGCGCTGTACTATCTTGCACCGGAGTGCTTGCAGTGGGGGAGGGCTACAAGCAAGGCGGGAGAGGAGAAAAGGTCTCCAGGTCCCTAAAAAGGGGTGCGATTGGGAGTTGTGTTCGGTTTCTTGTCTATCCTTTGGGTGGTTCGATTTTCCCTCTCTCGATTTCGATCCCGATCCCCCTTCCCTCTCGGTCCCTCCCTCCTTTTATAGACCAAGGAGATCGGGCGGGGAAGGAGATTGCAAGTACAAGTATGAGGTGTGCCACAGGGGCGTGCAGTGGCTAGTATGGCGTTGGGCTTCTCGTCATCCTTGGCCCTAGCGGAGGATTTATGGCGAGCTCCGGCTTCCGCGGGCGTCGTGGCCGCCCCTGTGCTTGTCCTGGAGTGATTTCGAGGGGTGGCGTCGCTGTGGTCCATGTCCTGTTGCTTGTCGTAGGCCGCCTCGAGGGCGGGGCAGGTGAAGAAGGACTGGGGTGGGTGACACAGTGGCCTGTACGGTGGTCACCGCCCGCAGAGAGTTGGCGGCACAGGGCCGGTATGGCGCTCGCTGTTCTCCACAGTGTGTGGCGTACCCGGCTTGCCAGGGGATGGTCGAGAGTTGGTGGATGCGACCTGACGCTCGTCGCTGCCGGGTCGTGCCCGATAAGACTCGGTCGTCACCCACGCACTTGCTCGAGGGTCCTTAATGCCTTTTCGAGGGCTCTCCACCGGGGGAAAGGACGGGAGTGGATGGAATAGTGGCTCAGAATGACGCCTGCCAGTCAACACAGGACCTCGCACAGCGTCGCGTTCGCCCGTACAGTGCTGGGGAGGACGCTGAGTGACCGGAGCAGGTGGAATAGTGGCTCAGAATGACGCCTGCCAGTCAACACAGGACCTCGCACAGTGTCGCGTTTGTCCGCACAGTGCTGGGGAGGACGCTGAGTGACCGAAATAGGTGGAGCAGGTGGAATAGTGAGCTCTGTTGGTGTCAGCGGCGCGGCATGAGGAGAGATTGCCTTTTGACTTTGGCGCTCACCTGATGGGGTTGGCCTTGAATGCTGCTGTCGGGCGGGGCGCCGGGGCGCGCTATATTGAGCAGAGGGTCGTCCTCGAGCGAGGCGGAGTCGGCTCGCCCGCTCGAGGGGGTGCGCGGCCCTCGAGCGAGGCGGAGTTCGCGTGTGCCTGCTCGAGGGGGTGCGCGGCCCTCGAGCGAGGCGGAGTTCGCGTGTGCCTGCTCGAGGGGGTGCGCGGCCCTCGAGCGAGGCGGACACAGGGGTAGTGATTCGGGACCCCTCGATGGGTGAGTTCGGTCGTCCGTTCTTTGGCCGCGAGAGGCTGTGACGGGCTGAGCTGTCTTGGTGGCCTTCCTGGGCCGCTGGTGATTCAGTCTTTCGTGGCTGAATGCTTTTTTTGAGGGTGGTTACCCCGATAGTTAGGGGACCCCCTGGTTTTGTTCCCGACAGTAGCCCTCGAGCTTCTGGCGGACTAATGGTCAGTCGGGCAGAGGCTGACGGTTTCGCAGGGTCGTGTCGGTCGCCCCCCTTTCGTTGCGGCGGTCCGCGGGGATGACGTTGAATTTTTCGGGATTCGGTGGGCGTACCCTGCACGGTTTTGACGTGTTTTGCACATAAGAGGAGGATAGGTTGCAAGGAGCCCCCGAGCCCCTGGCCCGAGCGGGGTCGGTCAGGTGGGCTTCTTGTCTTTGAGCTACGACCCTCGCTATCCCTTCGCGGGGGAGAGGGGTGAGGCCATCCGCGCAACCCTCGAATCGGGCAACGTACATGGATGCCTCGGTGAGCTGTTAGCGGGTAGTTCAAGTGGACGTCCGTGCCCCGTTCGATAGGGGTCGGCTCGAGGTCCGGAGACACGTCCATGTAGCGCTCGCAAAGGTTTGCTAGGTGGGGCTCGGTCCCTTTCGCAGGGTCCGAGGGCGCGAAAGCTCTCCCTCGTTGGGATCCCCCCGACTAGCTGCCTTTGTCTGGCCTTGAACACAACAGGAGCGTCCCCAAACTCCGCGTTCGGGGTAAAGTCCGTTTGACACGCCCGAATTGTCCCTGACTCTGTTGATCTGGAGCGCCTGTCGAACCCTTCGCGGGCCAAGCTTCGTAACTCCTGATCAGTAGGGCCTTGCGAAAGGTGCAGGTCGCCCTCGAGCGCTTTTGCGCATAAGGGGAGGCGGTCCTGCTGCAAGGAGCCCCCGAGCCCCTGGCCCGAGCGGGGTCGATCGGGTGGGCTTCTTGACTTTGAATTACGACCCTCGCTGCCCCTTCGCGGGGGAGAGGGGTGAGGTCATCCGTGCAACCCTCGAATCGGGCAACGTACACGGATGCCTCGGTGAGCTGTTAGCGGGTAGTTCAAGTGGACGTCCGTGCCCCGTTCGATAGGGGTCGGCTCGAGGTCCGGAGACACGTCCATGTAGCGCTCGCAAAGGTTTTCTAGGTGGGGCTCGGTCCCTTTCGCAGGGTCCGAGGGCGCGAAAGCTCTCCCTCGTTGGGATCCCCCCGACTAGCTGCCTTTGTCTGGCCTTGAACACAACAGGGGCGTCCCCAAACTTCACGTTCGGGGTAAAGTCCGTTGGACACGCCCGAATTGTCCCTGACTCTGTTGATCTGGAGCGCCTGTCGAACCCTTCGCGGGCCAAGCTTCGTAACTCCTGATCAGTAGGGCCTTGCGAAAGGGGCTGGTCGCCCTCGGGCTGCGGTCCCGAGGGCTGGTCGAGTATGACCGGCCAACTTACTTGTTCATACCGTAAATAACAATGTTTTCATGTTTTTCGCAAACTTTTCATCGTTATTTAACTAAGAACATGAAGTATTTACAAGAAATACTGAGCGCGATAGAAGCGACTTAGCTGTTTGACGTTCCAGGCGTTGGTGAAGACCTCGCCCTTCTCGTTCGCCAGCTTGTCGGTGCCTTGGGTTTGCTGCCCTCCGCGGGCAGCTCCTCCACGCGCTTCCCCTTGGTCTTGCCGTCGAAGATTGCCCCGACAGCCTCCTCTCCAGAGGCGAAGTTGGTGGCGATGTCTTACAGAGCGTTGACGCTGGTGGGGTGGTTTCGCCCCAGCTCGCCCACCAGCTCCCGACAGGTCGTTCCCTCGAGGAAGGCGTGGATGATTTCGGAGTCGCCCACGCTCGGGAGCTCGGTGCAGCGCTTGGAGAAGCGGCGGATGAAGTCCCTCAGCGGCTCGCTGGCCGCCTGCCGGCACCCGCGCAGGTCCCAGGAGTTTCCGGGACGCACGTATGTGCCCTGGAAGTTACCCACGAACATCTTGACCAGGTCGTCCCAGTCGTGGATTCGGTTCGCGGGCAGGTGTTCGAGCCATGTTTGCGCCGAGTCCGCGAGATGAAGCGGAAGGTTGCGGATAATCATGGCGTCGTCGGTGGCCCCGCCCAACTGGCAAGCCAGGCGATAGTCGTTGAGCCACGTCTCGGGTTTCGTCCCACCCGAATACTTGGTGATGGTGGTCGATTGGCGAAAGCGCGGCGGGATGGCGGCCGAACGGATCTTCCGGCTGAACACCGGGGTTCCCGGGGGTTCCGGCGTAGGGCTTCTGTCCTCCTCGCTGTCATAGCGACCCCCCCCCCCCGTCCGGGGTGCCTGCTGCGAGGAGGCGCCGCGTCCTGCCTCTTCTTGTTCAGGACGTTGCGTGCATCGCCATCGTCGTCGGCGCCCCGCGTGTCCATGAGTCGGTCCTTCGCGGACCTCCTCGTTTCGCGGTCGCTGGTCATGAGCGTCCTCCCGTCGTTCGTTGGACGGCGAGGCGTCCACGTGCCCCTGGGTGGGGTATAGACGGATTGCTCCTTATCCCGCCCGCTTCCTCCGGCCCTCGAACTGGCCTGGTGGCGCATGCGGGAGGCGGAACTTTCCACTTGTTGAACGGCCGCTTCTTCGACAAGGGCCTGCACCTGGCGCCACATGCTGCGCGCTTCCGGTGTCGATGGTTCGGGCATGGCCCGAATCAGGGTTGCTGCGGCAACGAGCTTCTGGCTTGCTCGTGGCGGCATGGCAGGGCTGGCGTCGCCGCCGTCGCCCATGATGCGCGCTTGAGCAATACGCCTGGCGGCTCGCGCGCGTTTGCCGCGCTTGGGCCGCCGGGCTTCCAGAGCTGCGCGCAGCTCCTGGACCTGTTGGTGCTCCTATTGGATCATGGCTTCCAGCTCTCGCACCTGCGCGAGCTGTGCCCGCGCGAGTGCAGCTTCGCCCGTTGGCTCGGCGGGCGCTGGTGGTGGTTTGTCGTGTCCGGCTCCGTCACGCGTTTCTTCATCCTCTCCCACGGACTCTACTTCGTCGATGAGGACGAAGCATTCCCACGTGGGGTCGTATTCCCCTTCGCTGGAGTCGTCGGAGCAGGTGAGGCAGAAGTCCGCGATGGCCTGGAAGGTGGTAAGGCCCTCGCGGTCGCGTAGCCCGGAGAAGTCCAGGTCTGGGTGCTTCTGACCGCGCATACCTTCCCCGTCGTCCGATTCGGGGTGGAACCCGCCGGGCGAGGAAGTGGCGAGGCTGCGGGTCGGACCTGGCTGGTGACCCGCCAGATCCTCTAGCGCGCTCAGACTGGCACCGATAGCCGCGGAGTAACTTGCGGCCGCGTTGCTTATCCCGTATGGGAGCTGCACCGGCCCGGCCACATTTTCCCAGCGCGCTCCCTCCGCGGGAGCCGCGGGCGGGGGTCCGCCCCCCTGTAATGTGGCAGCGGGCTGAAGCAGCAGGTGCGCGTCCCAGTCGGGGAGGACGATGCGCTGTTCGACGCGCCGCTCCGCGTGGATTTGCAGCTCGCGCAGTCTTTGTCGTCTCCTGAGCTGGGACGGCGTCGGTGGTGTCGGGGTGACGGGCGTCATGTTGGGCGGCCTGGAGGCGAGCCGCATGAGGACGCCCTCACCGGTCGCCTCGAACTCCAGGCTCCCAAACATGATCCGGTACCCGCGCGGAAGCGGGCCGGGGGACCCCGGGGCGGATCGTTGCGACATGGCCATGGCGTAGCTTGCCGTCAAAGGAGTTGATCGGGTGTGGTTGATCACAGCGCGCCCCCTACCTGGCGTGCCACTGTCGGTGCCGGAATTGGTCGGTCAATGCCCGGCGCCACACAGAATGCGCTATGTCCCGTCCCTTGACGGTTGATGCAAGAGCTAGTACTCGAGAGATGATGGTTTATCCTGGTTCCGACCGCGAGGTCGTACGTCCAGCAAGGTGCGCTCGGGGCGCTGTACTATCTTGCACCGGAGTGCTTGCAGTGGGGGAGGGCTACAAGCAAGGCGGGAGAGGAGAAAGGGTCTCCAGGTCCCTAAAAAGGGGTGCGATTGGGAGTTGTGTTCGGTTTCTTGTCTATCCTTTGGGTGGTTCGATTTTCCCTCTCTCGATTTCGATCCCGATCCCCCTTCCCTCTCGGTCCCTCCCTCCTTTTATAGACCAACGAGATCGGGCGGGGAAGGAGATTGCAAGTACAAGTATGAGGTGTGCCACAGGGGCGTGCAGTGGCTAGTATGGCGTTGGGCTTCTCGTCGTCCTTGGCCCTGGCGGAGGATTTATGGCGAGCTCCGGCTTCCGCGGGCGTCGTGGCCGCCCCTGTGCTTGTCCTGGAGCGATTTCGAGGGGTGGCGCCGTTGTGGTCCATATCCTGTTGCCTGTCGTAGGCCGCCTCGAGGGCGGGGCAGGTGAAGAAGGACCGGGGTGGGTGACACAGTGGCCTGTTCGGTGGTCACCGCCCGCAGAGAGTTGGCGGCACAGGGGCCGGTATGGCGCTCGCTGTTCTCCACAGTGTGCGGCGTACCCGGCTTGCCAGGGGATGGTCGAGAGTTGGTGGATGCGACCTGACGCTCGTCGCTGCCGGGTCGTGCCCGATCAGACTCGGTCGTCACCCACGCACTTGCTCGAGGGTGCTTAATGCCTTTTCGAGGGCTCCCCACCGGGGGAAAGGATGGGAGTGGATGGAATAGTGGCTCAGAATGACGCCTGCCAGTCAACACAGGACCTCGCACAGCGTCGCGTTCGCCCGTACAGTGCTGGGGAGGACGCTGAGTGACCGGAGCAGGTGGAATAGTGGCTCAGAATGACGCCTGCCAGTCAACACAGGACCTCACACAGTGTCGCGTTTGTCCGCACAGTGCTGGGGAGGACGCTGAGTGACCGGAGCAGGTGGAGCAGGTGGAATAGTGAGCTCTGTTGGTGTCAGCGGCGCGGCATGAGGAGAGATTGCCTTTTGACTTTGGCGCTCGCCTGATGGGGTTGGCCTTGAATGCTGCTGTCGGGCGGGGCGCCGGGGCGCGCTATATTGAGCAGAGGGTCGGCCTCGAGCGAGGCGGAGTCGGCTCGCCCGCTCGAGGGGGTGCGCGGCCCTCGAGCGAGGCGGAGTTCGCGTGTGCCTACTCGAGGGGGTGCGCGGCCCTCGAGCGAGGTTGAGTTCGTGTGTGCCTGCTCGAGGGGGTGCGCGGCCCTCGAGCGAGGCGGACACAGGGGTAGCGATTCGGGACCCCTCGATGGGTGAGTTCGGTCGTCCGTTCTTGGGCCGCGAGAGGCTGTGACGGGCTGAGCTGTCTTGGTGGCCTTCCTGGGCCGCTGGTGATTCAGTCTTTCGTGGCTGAATGCTTTTTTGAGGGTGGTTACCCCGATAGTTAGGGGACCCCCTGGTTTTGTCCCCGACACTGATAACAAACCAAAGGTGCACTACTTTCGAGTCTTTGGTTGCAAATGTTACATTCTTAACAAGAAAGCTAAAAGCTCAAAGTTTGCACCTAAGGTTGATGAAGGCTTACTACTTGGTTATGGTACTAACGAACACGCCTACCGTGTTTTCAACAAAACCACCGGTTGTGTTGAGATCACAGTAGACGTAAAATTTGATGAATCAAACGGCTCTCAAGTAGAGAAAGTTGTAAATGACCTTGTAGATGAAGTCCCGTCAAGTCAAGCCATCAAGAACTTGAGTTTAGGGGAAGTAAAGCCTCAAGAGACTCCAAATGAAGATGAAGAACAAGACCAAGATCCGGAAATCATGTTCAACATCGATCCATCACCATCAACAAGAGTTGAACCACCAAGCTCATCACAAGATCAAGTCCAAGATCATGGTGACAATCATGACCATGGCAATGATCAAGGGGGAGCTCATGGTGAAGATGCTCAAGATGTTGTCACATCATGAAGAAGATGATGATGGACCCATCCAACGTCAATCAACATTTTCACATCCAAGAGTTCACCAAAGTGTTCAACGGGATCATCCCGTTGACAACATTCTAAGGAGCATCCAAAGAGGGGTAACCACTCGTTCACGTTTAGCAAATTTTTGTGGATGTTACTCGTTTGTTTCCTATTTGGAACCTCTCAAGGTAGAAGAAGCTCTTGGAGATGCAGATTGGGTTATTGCAATGCAAGAAGAGTTGAACAACTTCACAAGAAATGAAGTATGGGAATTGGTCCCAAGACCCAAGCAAAATGTGATTGGCACCAAGTGGGTTTTCCGGAACAAACAAGATGAAAATGATATTGTCACAAGAAACAAAGCTAGATTGGTTGCTCAAGGATTCACTCAAATTGAAGGGCTTGATTTTGGTGAGGCATATGCTCCAGTGGCAAGGCTTGAGTCAATTCGTATCCTTTTGGCCTATGCATCTCATCACAACTTCAAGTTGTATCAAATAGATGTGAAGAGTGCATTCTTGAATGGGCCTCTTGGGGAGCTAGTATATGTGGAGCAACCACCGGGATTTGAAGACCCCAAGCACCCCGACCACGTCTACAAACTCCATAAGGCGCTCTATGGGCTTAAGCAAGCACCTAGAGCATGGTATGAATGCCTTAAGGATTTTCTTCTCAAGAATGGCTTTGTAATGGGCAAAGCCGATTCTACTCTCTTCACTAGGAAAATAGACAAAGATTTGTTTGTTTGTCAAATTTATGTTGATGATGTAATCTTTGGTTCTACTAATGAAAAATTTTGTGAAGAGTATAGTAGGATAATGACCAAGAGATTTGAGATGTCAATGATGGGGGAATTGAAGTTCTTTCTCGGATTTAAAATCAAGCGATTGAAGCATGGCACGTTCATATGTCAAACCAAATATACAAGTGATATGCTCAAGAAATTTGACATGGCCAATGCTAAGCCCATCAAGACCCCTATGACGGTGAATGGCCATCTTGATCTAAATGAGGAAGGCAAATCAGTCGATCAGAAGGTATATCTCTCCATGATTGGTTCCTTACTTTACCTTTGTGCATCTAGGCCGGATATTATGCTTAGTGTGTGCATGTGTGCAAGATTTTAAGCCAATCCTAAGGAATGTCATTTAATGGCTATTAAGAGAATTTTTAGATATTTAGTGCATACTCCAAACCTTGGCATGTGGTATCCCAAGGGCACCACTTTTGATCTACTTGGCTACTCCGATTCGGATTATGCCGGTTGCAAAGTAGATCGGAAGAGTACAACGGGGACATGCCAATTTCTTGGTAGGTCTTTGGTATCATGGAGCTCTAAGAAACAAAATTCCGTTGCGCTATCCACCGCCGAGGCCGAGTATGTTGCAGCCGGTGCTTGTTGTGCTCAACTACTTTGGATTAGGCAAACCTTGAGTGACTTTGGTTGTGAGTACAAAAATATTCCACTCTTGTGTGACAATGAGAGTGCCATAAAACTAGCAAACAACCCCGTTCAACACTCAAAAACCAAGCACATAGACATTAGACATCACTTCCTTAGAGACCATGAAGCCAAAGGAGATATCGCCCTATGCCATGTTGGAACCGAAAAACAATTGGCCGATATCTTCACCAAGCCTCTTGATGAGCAAAGGTTTTGTTCCTTGAGGAGTGAGCAAATATCTTGGATTCTCGTAACTTGGCTTGACTTGTTGCATACACAATTGATTGATGCCTAGACTAGAAGAAAAATGATTTTATTCTATTTTTTATGGTGTGAGTTTTTCAAAATTTTGATCTTATGATCATTGGATCTTTTCTTGTTTCAAGTTGATCATGGTTATGTGTTGATTGTTTGTTGCTGATCAACTTTGGGACAAGTTCCTTACATGTTCATGAGCTAGTTTTCTCAAAATCGTCAATCAAATCTCGTCGTGAAAAATCATCTTTGGGACACATCTTCTCTGGACTGGATCTTCCGACAGACCCCCGGAACTTACCCCTTGATGTTTCGGTCGTCTCTGTCTCCCATCGCTCTCTCTGAAAATCTTCCGGATCTTCCGATCAGGTCGGATCTTCCGATAACATGTCAGATCTTCCGGACCTGGGAGCTAGCGGAACTTCCGGTGCTGATCTCTCTGGTTCTGTCTCTATCGGATCTTCCGACGCTCTGTCGGATCTTCCGGCCTGTGCACGAACTATAAATACCGGGACTCAACCGTTACTTCATCTCCTCTTCCTTTTTCAACACAGTCAGCCCCCTCTCTCTCTATCTCTCCACCTCGTGCGGTGATTTCCGAGTTTGGCCGTGGGATTGCTGATCTTTGGACTTCTTTTGTTTCCCCAAGGCTCGAAGACTCGATCCCCATCGGATCTTCCGGAGTTTTTCGCGGGAAATCTCAAAGGTATTGATTCAAAATCTCCATCGCCCGATCTGTCAATGTAGGAGGTTCTAGTGGATTTCCCTTGGTGAATCATCTCATATACATGCCTAGAACACTTCTCTATGATCTTGTGTCGTTTGGTGGGCTAAATCTTCGGTTCCTAGGTTGTTAGGGTTAGGTCCGACTCTGTCGGATCATCGGACTATGGGCCGGAAGATCCGGACCCCCTGATCTTCCGACTCATTGCCGGAAGATCTGACCGAGTCGAGCATTGTCCTATCAATTCAGTTACCATCCTTTGATCCTCTCTCTCAATATGTCCTTGCATATCTTGTCAGATGGTTAAAGAGAAGGTCACACGGAAGAAGAGCACTTTTTGACTGCGCGCCCAAGTACCGGTCGCTCCAAAAGCTCCTTTCACCCACCCAGTGGTTCATCCTCTGAGTCGGACACCAACTCAGATGGGGGCATTAGAGAAGTTGGCAAGGGGAAGCGCTCAAAGAAACAGACAACTTCTCGCTCTGTTCGAGGAAGAGCTCAGTCAAGTGGGCAAGGGCGCAAAATTCCTCCTCGGCCCAGAGTCAAGAGAGCTGACCAAGAAGGACCAGGGACACAGTATAATGATGATATTGACATATCCTTTCTTGCTCAGGATTTCATAAGCACTGCCATTCCTTTCTGTCACTCACAATATAGACCCTTGGTCAATTTCAAGTTAGCCCAAAATAGCATGAAGCTTCTAAGGTTCAGTGGACATGAGGATCCAAGGAGCATCCAATACAAACTCTTCAAGGGTGATCCTCGATTTTGGCTTCCACACCAGGCAGATTGGTATGAGTCTGTGATCCTGAAGATGACTCGGATTTGCACTTCAATGTATTGGGTTGACTGGAAATATCTGAGGAGCTTCCCACCACCGCTCAAGCCTGTTGTTGAGGATGTATACAAGCGATGTGTGGAGATGGATGTGGACAAGGTGATGGCATTTGAGTGTCCATACAATGAAGAAGTCATTGCCCAATTTTATGCTACTCTATGGGTTGATGAGGAAAGGTATGAGATGCACTGGACTTTGTGTGGGAAACGTCTTTCCATCTCTTTGCATGACTTTGCCGGTTTGTTTGACCTTGCTGAGGAGACAGATTATGCTCATACTAGCAATGATCGTAGCAAGGTTGATCTTCATCTTGGGAGAATACTAGATGACACCAAGTTGGCATTCATGTATGATCATGCTTATGGAGAGGTGGTGTATGGGAAGTACAAGGGTTTCTCTCCGTTCTACAAGTTGCTAAATCAACTCTTTCGAGGGACCTTGTACCCTAGAGCAGGAGATGTCGACAACATCTCAAAGAGGGCAAAGAATTTACTTTTTCAAATGGCCCCCGGGATGCCCAAGTTCAAGGTGTTCAACTTCATTTGGAATGAAATCATCTACTGCTCTCATGATGCTTCTAGTGGCTGTCACTATGCTCCTTACATTTTCCATATGATCAAGAATGTGACTGAGATCAACATTTTGACTGACAAGCTTCATCTCCCATACACATCTCCTCCGGGCAAGATTACACAGCTTCTAAAGATCAAGTCCAAGGCATATCAGGGTGCTCCAACCCCATCCTCTCAAGGTGCCTCATCTTCCCGAGCTCCTCCATCACATGCTCCAGCTTCATCTAGTGGCCCCTCTTTCACTCCCAAAGGAAAGATGAGTAAGATTGACTTTCTGCTCCAAGGCATGTTCTCTTGCTTCAACATGTGCAAATATGAAGTCAAGAGGTCTCATGAGCGTGAGCAACGCGCCGAGCATGATAGATACATGGCGGATAAGCGCCACAAAGAGCTTCTTGAAAAGTTAAATATGCCACATTCTCCTGTTCATCAACTCAGGGAAGTCACTTCTCCACCTCCCTTTGCAAATCCTTGGGAGGACTACTCACAAGAATATGTCTTTGGTGCCTCTCAACAACAAAGAAGAGGTGAGGAGGAGATAGTGGAAGAAGAAGAAGAAGAAGAAGAAGGAGAAGAAGAGGAAGAAACTGACCAGGAGGAGTATCATAGTGAGTCAGAGACGGATGAGGATCGTCGCAAGGGCAAGGCAGCCGCAGCAGCTGATGATGACGATGAGGACGACGATGATGACGACGATGACGATGGTGGTGATGACGACGATGACGACGAGGACGAGTAACTCCCTTTTTGGTCTTTGATGACAAAGGGGGAGTGAATTTGACCACTCTTCATCTATCGTTACCTATCTTTTATTCATGTTTTAGCTTGTGAACTTGTGAGAACTTGAACTTGTGTTATGTGTGGTGTGCCATTTTTTTGTAAGACTTAATTTTGGTTATTGCTAGTGTGATGTTCAACTCGTTATCTATTTCATTGTGAGATGCTTATGTTTGATGTGATGTTATTTCTCACTTTATTGTTGTGTATATCTTGTCATATGCATCACGTTGATTTTGTCACACCAAGCACTTGTATGCAATTTTTTTGGGAAGCTCTTGCAAAATATGTGCACAAGAATTTGAGGCTATTTAAGTTGAACATGCACATATTTAGGGGGAGCCTCTCCAAAATATATTGGATGCAAATCATGAATTTTATTCCCATCTTGTGAACCCAAATTTGTATTGTCATCAATCACCAAAAAGGGGGGAGATTGAAAGTGCATCTAGGCATTTAATCTATTTTGGTGATTAATGGCAATAGAAATTTGGATATGATGTTGTGCATGAGTTGTGCAGGAATAAAATGAAATAAAACGAAGATAATACTAAAGGAAGGACCCCCAACGCTCATTCATATGGTGGAGGACTCAATTGGTGAATTTAAATTTAATTTTCCGTTTGAAATTGAGTATAGGACCACCGTACTATCAAGGAGGACGTAGTTGATAAATTCTAGATGCTAAAAGTGCTTTACTTGAGATGACAAACTCTTGAGAGACACAAAAACACTTCACATACACCTTTTCTGCTCGGCCGGAACTTAGGCCGGAAGTTCCGGGCGGCTCG
The DNA here is from genome assembly GCA_033239725.1 of Echinochloa phyllopogon. Classification (NCBI taxonomy): domain Eukaryota; kingdom Viridiplantae; phylum Streptophyta; class Magnoliopsida; order Poales; family Poaceae; genus Echinochloa; species Echinochloa phyllopogon. Next base: position 13,142,068 of record BTCW01000017.1, read on the forward strand.
GTCTCGAGCTTCTACGGGCCGGAAGTTCCGACCGTAGCATCGGAAGATACTTGACTTAGCCGTTTTTCGAGCTCGCGAGTGTCCTGTTGCAAGTTCCGACCCTAGGTCGGAAGATCCGACCGGAAGTTCCGGCCGGCTCTGTCTTGGCTTTCTCAGGGCCGGAAGTTCCGGGGTCCCCCGGAAGATCCAACATACTATCGGAAGATCCGGCTCCTGAAATTTTTTTGGGATTTTTCCTAACACATATATGTTGCTTATCGGAAGATCCGACCAAGTGTCGGAAGATCCGGTACCCCTTCGCAAAGCACATAACGGTCATATTTTGGGGGGTTGGTATAAATATCTCTCACCCCCCATTCATTTGCTGCTGCACACACGACCTAACACAAGACAAGAGCATTCACTTTCCTCCTCAAATCCCCTCCCAAGCTTGATTCTTGCCAAGATTCACCTAGGGTTTGAGGGAGAAAGAAGACTAGAAGTGAGAACTCCCTTTGTTCATCTCGTGAAGCACTTCAAGCAACTTGAGTTCATTGATTCACGTTGGTTACTCTTGGAGCTTGCTCCTAGACGGTTAGAGATGTCGGTGAACTCCCATTCTCTTGTGGTTTGAGTCTCGGAAGTTTGTATTACCCTCTCTCTTCGTGGGAGCACATAGTAAGTAACTCCATCCTCCTTTGTGGTTGATTGGGAGAGACTTGGGGTTAGTGTGACAGCCCGGCTCTTTGTGAGCATCTCAACGGAGACGTAGCTCCTTTGTGGAGTGAACTTCGGTAGAAAATCTTTTGTCTCCACCTTTGTTCTTGTTCATATTGTTCCTACAACTTGATTTGTCCCGATCTACTTATTTGCGGCTATACTCTGATATTGATCATATATAGAAGGTTCCTTACATCATCTGTGAGCTTTGTATTCAAGTGGAATTGTCAAAAGGTCATTAGATTTCAAATCTCGAAGTACACTTGAATTGCCTGTCGGAAGATCCGGCTTATCATCGGATCTTTCGGTATTCTGAACCAGTCGGAAGATCCTGTACAGTGTCGGATCTTCCTGGCCGGAAGATCCGAGACTGTGTCGGATCATCCGACTTCCTAACATTTTCCGGAGGATTTTTGCAGGAATTTTTAAACAGGCATATTCACCCCCCTCTAGGCCTAGTGTTGGTCCGTTCACATATGCCTCCCTCTCCGTGGTCACACAGCTGTGGGGTGAAGAGGGATGCGGACAAGCAGCCGGCGGTGGCCCATGGGTTAGCTCGAAGGTGGTGGTGGAGGTGGCGCCAGCGGTGGCGGCACAGGAGATGCCATATATGGTAGGTGGAGAGAACTAGAGTTCTGGTCAAGGATTTTACTATTGTGGCACTGTTGTGGTGCTCCATTTATTAAAGGGCAGTGACCTAGATTGAAGGCACGTCTGCATGGAAGCAGAGGTGCAGCCAGGCTGCATAGCTGCCTCCTCTCTGCCCTTGGATCATCTGGATGTCCACATGTCATGTATGAAAGGCAGGTCTGCACCAAATCAGCCGTGCAGCCTGGCTACATGGAATTTAAATATAGAAGAAAGGAACAAAAAATTAACTAGACGGCTAGCGTCCTCGGCTGGACCTGAACCATTAAAGTAGACAAGGATAGGACTATCGGAACCGGCCAGAGAAGGCCTCGTTGTTTTGTTCTGCTTTAGTGCTTCGGCCGATGGTGCCCAACCCCCACCACCCTCCCTCGCACCCTTACCCTTTAGAGGAGACGAATAGTCGAAGACCATGGCGAATTGACAAGCATTCACGACCCTGGATTGAGACGAGGAGCAACACAACCCTGGGTTGAGACGGAAGAGGTTTCTTTTTTTTCGGCGGAGTCTCGGACGGCAGGAGGCCCTAGGTACACCTGTGTATTTGTAGTGAGGAGGGAGCCATGAGATGGGCTTCTGCGTTCCGGACTGCTAGGCTCTCTTGCTGGACAGAAATGAATTGGGGCCCCTGGACAATGGGGGCCATGTGCAGCCACACAGGGCGCACACCCATCGGCCCAGGCCCACGCCGAAGACATGGATAGTGCGAGATCCACGGTTGCCAGCTGGAGCTATCTCCTCTTGTGGATTACCTTGATTCTGTGTGGGGAATGGTGGAGACGTCCTTGTAGTGCGGCCCAAGCATCAGGTGGCCCAGCAGATGGTTGGTGCTCAGGGTTACGAGGTCCTCCTTGCCACGCGATGTCATGGAGATGGCTCACGACATGTCCACATCTGCCGCCTACTTTTTCTCGCCGGCGGGACGGATAGGCCTCCAGTCACGCCATGAGGTGCCGCCCTGAGGTGCTAGAGACGGCGAAGGGGGCTCCTCATCACGCATGGCCGCTGATTTTAGCTTCCACATGTTTCTTGCCCCATCGGGCATGTACTCCTCGTTAGAGGAGTCGGATGACGGGGAGGAGGGGGAGGGAGGCGGTATGCTCCCTTCCCTCCTGTGCTGCCCAAACCTCATGTGTGCCAACCACTTTCCCTCCAGTGCTGCACCAACCTCATGTGTGTCAACCGCTTTCCCTCTAGTGCTGCGCCAACCTCATGTGTGCCGGCCTCTTTCCTCCAGTGCTGCGCCAACCTCATGTGTGTCAGTCGCTTTCCCTCCAGTGTTGCGCCAACCTCATGTGTGCCAGCCGCTTCATCTCTCGGCCAAACTTTACGTGGCAATCAGTGCACTTGTATGAATCTATGTGGAGAATGGTGGGGAGGGGTTGATGCCGAAGATACGGAAGGCACTGTTGATCACCATCGCTTCCATGTGCTCCTCGGCTGCCGCAGGGCAAGGGGCGAAGGAGCTGCTGGCGTCACTACTGGCATTGATCATTAGACTGGTGTAGTGCATCTTCCTATGCCAATGAGCGCCTACCCAGTTGGGAATGCCATGCCACACAACGGGCGCACGTGTCGGCCGCTCATGTACGTCGTCGATGTTGAGGCGATCTGGAGGTCTAACAGTGTCGCCTGGGCCCTCTTGTGCTTATTGCCGCAACGGTACAGGTACGGGTTGGGTTTGCCCCTACCACCCATGCCCTTGTAGGCCTGGCCTTCAATTGAGCGCTCTGTCGTAGTCGTAGCCGTCGCCGCTGCTGCTGTTGCCAGCTGTAGCTTTGCCGTAGCCAGCAACGGATTTGCCGTAGCAACCATTTCCATATCGATCACTGGCTTCATTTAAAGGGCTCTTCCACTTCACGAAGTCAGATGGACTTTGAGCGGCCCCTCCCATGGAGTCTAGAGGAGTCGTCGTAGGTGCAGCAGCAGGAGCAGGTGGAATTGCCACAGCCGCCATTGCTGGCACTGCAGGACGAGCTGGTGGTGTCATGGTTACTGAAGCCGGGAAAGAGGTCCTGGCCTAGCTGCCACATCAGCTCCAGCAGCACAGGCAGGAGCATGTGGCAATGGCGGAACAGCCGCCGCACCACTGTTGTTGACGACGCCGTCACTGCTGTCATATGGTATAACGATGACCTCTGTCGACAGTCAAAATTGGCTTTGGCCCGGTCAAACCGGTCTGACCGGTTTGTCAAACCGGTCAGACCGGTTTGGTTCTGTAATTCAAGTAGGATTAGGATTCCGAGTTTAATCCCCTATTGTAATCTATTCGGAAGGGGTAAGACTTCCCCGGCCTATAAATATAAAGGCTAGATGGCCGATTGAGGTATTCCCAATCGAATCAAACACAATTGTCTTTTATTTTTATCTCTCAAACCCTAATCCTTTTCCAACCCCCATATTCCGTTCTTTGCTCGTCTCTACGGCGTTCAAAGGCGTTCTAGGTGGCCTGCCGAACCTAGAGCAACCCTAGCTTGCTTGAGCTCCAACGGGGTCCCTCCCGAACTCGAGTTTCTAGGTCTTCACGAGTTTCTGCCTGAAAGCGGTCTGACCGGTTTCAGGAACCGGTCTGACCGGTTTGCCTGAGGAACTCAGGAGTTGGCCGTTGTGACGGCCGTGCTGCGCGTTTGATCAATCTTCAAGTTTGTTGGTGCGTTTTCATGTCAACATACTTTTTGGCGACTCCGCTGGGGAAAGATTGATCTTGTTTCAAGACCGATCTAATCTACTCTAATGATGTCTGGATCAAAGTGCGACCTTGACAAAGACAACATCATCACCGCGACGATGGAAGAGCTCACGGACGAGGAGCGGAAGCGGTACCTGATTGCTGAGGAGCACTTCAAGGCGCAATTCTTGAAGGGCTTCAAGAAGGATCGTGGTGGCCTTGTCAAGAGAGTGGAGGAATTCGTCATGCCGGCTTTCAAACTGGCAAACGACCAAGTTGAAGAAATTCCAAAGGCAACTGGCGAATCCTCTGATTTGATGCAGCAAATTACTCGCATGATGGATGATAAATTGCTTGCTGCACAAACTGCTACTAGTGAGTTGATTATTAGTATGTCGGGTAAAAATAACGTAGAATCTAATGAATTACCTAACTCAACTCCTAGCTCATCAGGCGTGCCAGAAAATGTTTTAGATCCTAATTTGGGCATGCCGATGAATTTTTATGCGGGACAATCATCTCACCTTGGTTCGGTCCACGAACCGGTCAGACCGGTTTTCCCAACCGGTCAGACCGGTTTGGCCTCCTCTGGCGGTCAGACCGGTTCCATAGGTGCAGGGGCGTCGGGTGCAATGGTTTTGTCTAATACGATTGCTCCTAATCCTATTTACACTGTTCCACGCACTACGGTTGTGGGAAGTATACCCCACGGATCTGGCGCGTATCACGGGCCGATTCCGAATACTTCTCAAAATACAATGAATAATGTTCCCCGTTTTTCACAAAATAGAGGTGATGAGAACTATCAAGCTGAGTTAGCTAAATTCAAAGAAGATATAGCTAATACACTTAGAACAAAACTCGGGCTAGAATTGGGTAACTCACGCTTATATCAGAAACCGTATCTGCCTGAATTTGATTTAGTTCCTTATCCTAATGGTTGGCGTGTTCCTGATTTTATTAAATTCAGTGGTGAAGATAATAGAACTCCTTGGGAACATATTAGTCAATACATCTTGCAATTAGGAGAGGCATCTTTTTATGAAGCATTGCGTATACGGTTATTCTCATTATCTTTAACTGGAACTGCTTTTTCATGGTTTTCTTCGCTTGTTCCTAATTCTATTCAAAATTGGACTCAATTGGAGTGTAAGTTTCATGATCATTTCTTTAGCGGAGAAAACGAAGCTAAATTGTCTGATTTAACATCGGTTAAGCAAAGCCGAGAAGAATCGGTTCTAGATTACTTTAAAAGATTTAAAGATGTTAAGAACCGATGTTTTAGCGGATTTAGCTTTTGCGGGCTTACGGTCTCATTTCAAGGAAAAGCTAGAGGGTTCTGATTTCCTTACTATTAACCACTTGCAAATGAAGGCCATGAGTCTAGAACTTAAATTTAAGAATTCAAAAGAATCTGCTAAACCCCATCGTTCGAATGTACATATTGTTGATAATGATTCTGATAGTTCGGACGATGATAAAGAAATTTATGCTGCTGAGTTTGTTTGGTCATCAAAGAGTAAACCTGGTTCTTGTCCTTCGTTAAAGCCAATTCACAAAAAATGGCAAGAAGAAATTAAGTTTACTTTTGATGTAGCCAAATGTGATCGTGTTTTTGATGAATTGCTTAAGAATGACTTTGTTAAACTTTCTCATGCAATTCCACCAGCCGATCAATTGAAAAATCGTGCATATTGTAAGTGGCATAATTCTTTTTCTCATGCGACCAACGATTGCAATGTTTTTCGACGACAGGTACAATCGGCCCTTAATGAAGGTCGATTAGTGCTAGCTGAAATGCAAGTTGATAAAGCTCCTTTCCCTGTTCATACCTTGGATGTGAATACTAAAGTATTGATTCGGCCGGAACAAGCCGATGGAGCTAAAGGTAAGAATGTGGTGATTGGAGACCCAAGGCCGGAAAAAGTTGATGATCAAGTTCCGGTCAGAAAAGTGATGATTGGGAGAACTCTTGATGGTAAAGAGTCTCTGAAAATTACTATTAACACATCAAGGCCCGGGGGGCAAGGAAGTTCCTTGGAAGAGAATCGGTTCGCTAGTCAGGATAAACCGGTCAGACCGGTTTCCCAAACTGGTCAGACCGGTTTGTCTCCAGACCGTCCAAGGACTTTTAAACCCAAGCGCCCGGAAGTGGGTACTTGGAAATTTAATGAGCCAAAGATTCAAGGGAAGGTTCTGAAGCAAGGACCTACTTTCTCTCAGCTCATGAACAAGTACACAAAGGTCGTTCAAGTTGATCGGCCAACAAAAAAGAGACAAAGGTCACCACAGCATTGGATCAATTCTACAGCCTATAAGCGCCGTGGTAATGTTACTGGAGCTCCGTTACATGACCGATTAGGTTCATACCAATCAGGTCCTTCGGCTGCTTCCAAAAGCGGTCAGACCGGTTTTATAAACCGGTCAGACCGGTTTCAGTCTGAACAGAGGTATCAAACTCCTCCTAAGCAAGAATACCGTGTCAAGGAAAGAAAGGAGGATGTGCAAGCCAAAGCTAATAGAATTATAACAATTGGCAGTATTCCAGTGGCTATGCAAGACTTGGGTAGAAAGCTGATAGTCATTGGAGATTCGGCTCCCGTTCCAATCAAAAGGCCGATCATAGCTAATGATCATGAGGCTAGCAGTAGCAAGGGCGTAAAGAAGGTCTTCCAACCAAGGTGGTGTCCTTCTGGATTAACTCACACGCAGAAGCGGAAATTACAACGCCTACGGAACAAAGAAAAAAGGGAACAAGAAGCTGAGAAGCTGAGGGATGAATACTTCAACAGTTATAGGCCTATGATTCCTCAGAACAAGATTTGGCAAGCTAAGCCAGTTGTGCAATCAGCGGCACAACCGGTAAGACCGGTTTCAGAATCCGGTCAGACCGGTTTCAGAATCCGGTCGGACCGGTTTTGGTCAGCCCGCTGCAGAAGCGGTCAGACCGGTTTCTGGAACCGGTCAGACTGGTTTGTCGATAGAGGCAGGGGCCGAAGCTACTTCGACCATCGATGCTACTTCGCCAATTCCTCCAGTGGTTGAAGATGAAGAATTGGTTGATTTTGAGCCTTCTCCAGAGCGTGACAACATGGAAATTAATGTTGTTTATCTATCTTCTGATTATTATGTGGTACCGGAGGAGGAAATCTCTCATCTTCAATTTGGACCTAGGGATGCTATTTTTCAGAAGCCTAGTGAATCAGAAAATCATCTCAAGGCTTTATATATGAGAGGGCACATCAACGGGAAGCCAATTTCTCGTATGTTGGTTGATGGTGGAGCTATTGTAAATCTTATGCCATACTCTCTCTACAAGAAAATTGGCGGGAAAGACGAAGAATTGATCAAGACGAACATGACGGTCAGTGGAGTTGGTGGAGGTGATCCCATTGGTGCCAAGGGGGTGGCTTCTATGGAGTTGACCATCGGGAGCAAAACTATTGCTACGGCTTTCTTCGTCTCCGAGGTGCAAGGTAACTTTAGTTTAATCCTTGGTCGAGATTGGATTCATGCAAATAAATGTATTCCATCTACCTTGCATCAATATCTTATTCAATGCATCGGCGATGAAGTTGAAGTTGTTCATGGTGACACTTCTTCCTTTGTTGCAACGGCCGATTCCGATTCTCTTAGTGCAAATGAGAAGGTCCAATGTTTGTCGGGCATGGATTTGACCGACTATGAGCTGATCAGTTGCACCAACGATGGTTTTGTTCCTGCTACATTAAAGCCGATGGAGAATCGGTTGAATTACTTGCTGTAATTAATGGAGCAAACAAATCAACAGAGCCAAACCGGTCAGACCGGTTTAGAACTGAACAGCGCCAGCCGAGCCAAACCGGTCAGACCGCTTCTGGAAACCGGTCAGACCGGTTTACGTCGGAACAGTGGCTTCAAGGCCGAATTGATCATTATCGAACACATTCGGCCGGTATGTTTGAAGCTATTGAAGATCTTGGTGATATGGATAAATTGGGTCAGGGTTTCACATCAGCCGACCCTTTAGAAAAAATAGATATTGGTGATGGTACTATTCCTAGGCCGATTTTTGTAAACAAGAATTTATCGGCTGAGTTTAAAGCCGAATTAATAAATTTGTTGAAAGAGTATGTCGATTGTTTTGCTTGGGAATACCGTGAGATGCCGGGTTTGAGTCGTGATTTAGTTGAACATCGCTTACCGATAAAGGCCGGTTTTAGATCTTTTAAGCAATCGGCTAGACGTTTTAATCCCGCTATTTATGACCGAATAAAAGAGGAAGTTAATCGTTTGTTAGATGCTGGTTTTATTCGGACTTGTCGTTATGCGGAGTGGATTTATAATATTGTTCCCGTTGAAAAGAAAGATTCGGGAAAACTTAGAGTTTGCATTGATTTTAGAGATCTTAATAAAGCCACTCCAAAAGACTCATATCCTATGCCTATAGCCGATGTTTTAATCAATGAAGCTTCTGGACATCGTGTTGTTAGTTTTCTTGATGGTAATGCCGGATATAATCAAATCTTTATGGCCGAAGAAGATATGCACAAAACAACTTTTCAATGTCCGGGATTTATTGGTTTATTTGAGTGGGTTGTTATGACTTTTGGATTAAAGAATGCCAGTGCAACTTATCAAAGCGCTATGAATTTAATCTTTCATGATTTGCTTGGTGTGATTGTGGAAGTATATATTGATGATATCGTAGTTAAATCGGATGGCTTGGATTCTCATCTAGCCGATTTAAAACTTGCTCTTGAAAGGATGCGACGATATGGTTTGAAGATGAATCCACTCAAATGTGCTTTTGGTGTTTCGGCTGGGAAGTTTCTTGGGTTTGTTATTCATGAGAACGGCATAGAAGTTGATCCCAAGAGAATTGAAGCTATGAAGAAAGTCGAAGTTCCTACTTGCAAGAAGGATTTGCAAAGGTTTCTAGGCAAGGTAAATTTCTTGAGGAGGTTTATAATTAACTTGTCTGGGGGGCAAAACTGCAAGAAGCTTTTGAGAAGATCAAAGAATACTTGTCTTCACCACCGGTGCTTAGGGCGCCTAAGCGAGGGGTTCCGTTCAGACTTTATGTGGCGGCTGAAGATAAAACTATTGGGGCTGTTTTGACTCAAGAAATCGGCAACAAGGAGTATGTGATTGCTTATGTAAGCCGACGGCTCATTGATGCAGAAACAAGGTATACTTTCATTGAGAAATTGTGTTTATCCTTGTACCATGCTTGTACTCAATTGAGGCATTATTTATTATCTAGCACTTGCATCGTGTTGTGTCAAACCGATGTGATTAAACATATGTTGCAAAAGCCGATTTCTAGTGGGAGAGTTGGTAAATGGGCTTATGCTTTGATTGAGTATGATTTGGCTTGTGAACCTTTAAAATCAATGAAAGGCAAAATTGTAGCAGATTTTATAGTTGAACATCGGATAAATGATGTAAACAATTTCGACGTCGGCTATGTTGCTTGTACACCATGGAAGCTATACTTTGATGGATCGGTTTGTAATGATGGGCAAGGAATTGGTGCGGTTTTGATCTCTCCAAGTGGTGCCGTTTTTGAGTTTTCAAACCGATTGGAAGAAAAACGAACCAATAATCAAGTTGAATATGAAGCTCTTCTATTTGGCTTGGAATTTTTGCAAGACATGGGAGTAAAACATGTTGAGGCTTTTGGTGATTCACTCCTGGTGGTACAACAAGTATCAAAGGTATGCCAATGTTATAATGGTTCATTAAATGCATATCTTGATAGGTGTCTTGATATCATTGCTTCTTTTGATGAATTTACTATCAAACATATTCCGAGAGAAGATACTGATAAGGCGAATACTTTGGCTCAGAAAGCGTCTGGTTATATGGTTGCAAAGAAATATTTCTATCTCCAAAAACCGATGCGAACGAAAGCCGAGGTTCTGGTTCTGGACGAACCGGTCACACCGGTTTCAAAAACCGGTCAGACCGGTTTGACTGCCGGAACCAGTCAGACCGGTTTTGAAACCGGTTTGACCGCTTCGTCCCCTGACAGAAGCAAAAATCCTTTGGATGATTCTAATCAATCCAAAGTTGAGGATCAGGATTGGAGGGTACCTATTATTACTTATTTGAGAGATCCTGGTCGTGGTGCAGAAAGAAATATTCGGCGAATATCATTTAAATATGTTTTGATTGACGATGAACTCTATCGTCGGAACGCCGAAAATTTGTTGTTAAAATGTCTTAATTCGGATCAAGCCAAAGTTGCCATGGGTGAAGTCCATGAAGTTATTTGTGGTACACATCAATCGGCTCCAAAAATGAAGTGGTTGCTTAGACGAGCCGGTTTCTATTGGCCTACTATGATGGCGGATTGTTTCAGATATTACAAAGGATGTGAAGAATGTCAGAAGTTTGGAAATTTGCAACTTGTTCCTGCTGCATTGATGCATCCTATTATTAAGCCATGGCCGTTCCGAGGTTGGGGATTGGACTTTGTTGGAAAAATTCATCCTCCATCATCAAAAGGTCATCGTTTTGTGTTAGTCCCTAAATTTCACTAAATGGACCGAAGCGATTCCTTTGAAGAATATGACGCATCGAGAGGTGATTGAATTTGTTACGCAAAATATTATTCATAGATTTGGTATTCCTCAAACTTTGACAACAGATCAGGGTACTTCGTTTATGTCTAAAGAGGTACGTGAATTCGCCGAATCCTATAGAATTAAGTTGCTCAATTCATCTCCATATTACGCTCAGGCTAATGGACAACCCGAGTCGAGTAATAAAATTCTGATCAAATTAATCAAGAAAAAGATAGAAGACAATCCTAAGAGATGGCATGAAGTTTTATCTAAAGCATTGTGGGCTCATCGTATATCTAGACATGGTGCTACTAAAGTTACTCCTTTCGAGCTTGTGTATGGTCAAGAGTCCGTTTTACCTGTTGAGGTGAATCTGGACGCTTATAGATTGGCTAAACAAAATGACCTTGATGCTGTTGATTACCACAATTTGATGTTGGACAATATTGATGAGGTAACTGACAAACGATTGAAAGCTTTGAAGGAGATTGAGAAAGATAAGCTTCGTGTTGCTCAAGCTTACAACAAGAAAGTACGAGGAAAATACTTTCAGATTGGTGAACTTGTTTGGAAGACGATCTTGCCTATTGGGATGAAAAGCAACAAGTTTGGTAAATGGTCACCAAGTTGGGAAGGACCCTATAGAGTTATCAAAGTCATCTTTGGGAATTCTTACATGCTAGAGACCCTAAAGGGGGATCATTTGCCTAAAGCTATCAACAGAAGGTATTTAAAGAAGTTCTATCCAAGTGTTTGGCAAGACGCATGAAGACCAATGGCCGATATATTATTGATATCGCCCTTAGCATAAATTTTAGCTCCTGAATTATACTTACTTACTTTTTAGTTCTCAAGTTCACTAAAAACGCAGGGGGGCATGTGTTGACAGTCAAAATTGGCTTTGGCCCTGTCAAACCGGTCTGACCGGTTTGTCAAACCGGTCAGACCGGTTTGGTTCTGTAATTCGAGTAGGATTAGGATTCCGAGTTTAATCCCATATTGTAATCTATTTGGAAGGGGTAAGACTTCCCCGGCCTATAAATATAAAGGCTAGATGGCCGATTGAGGTATTCCCAATCGAATCAAACACAATTGTCTTTTATTTTTATCTCTCAAACCCTAATCCTTTTCCAACCCTCATATTCCGTTCTTTGCTCGTCTCTACGGCGTTCAAAGGCGTTCTAGGTGGCCTGCCGAACCTAGAGCAACCCTAGCTTGCTTGAGCTCCGACGGGGTCCCTCCCGAGCTCGAGTTTCTAGGTCTTCACGAGTTTCTGCCTAAAAGCGGTCTGACCGGTTTCAGGAACCGGTCTGACCGGTTTGCCCGAGGAACTCAGGAGTTGGCCGTTGTGACGGCCGTGCTGCGCGTTTGATCAATCTTCAAGTTTGTTGGTGCGTTTTCGTGTCAACAACCTCAATGGTAGCAGCCGCATGAGGGCTGCACCGACCCCCGCGACGGCGATGCCGGGGTTGGTGGCATTTTGATCGCCACTAGAGCCATCCTCTATGGCAGTAATGTTGAGGATAAGAAACAACTGACAATGCTATTGCGATAGTTACTTCCAGGTTCTCAGCTGCAGCGGCGACGACAGCCTAGCCGACATGACAGCTGTTGTTGTGCTTCTCAAGCATCACATGACCCACCTGATGGATGGTGCTCAGGGTCATGAGGTCCTCCCTATCGTGCGATTTCATGGTCGGTAGTGGCCCGCAACATATGCACATCCGCTGCTAGCTTTTCCTCCACCGCAACATCATCATCACTACTGTCATCTAGCATAACGATGACTTCAATGGCAGCAGCCGCATGAGGGACTGCACCGCACTACCAGAATGCTTCACATCCGCCCACCTCCTCCGCCTCGGCCATTTTTGGACCCGGTGCTGATGGGGCTTCAGCACCGGGTCCAACGGCTAGGAGCGGGGGCGGCGTGCGGGGGTGTCAGGGCGGACACATTAGCACCGGGTCGTGGCAAGACCCGGTGCTAATGTGTTTGAATATAGGGGCTTCTCCCTCCCCCGGCCGAGCCAGCTGAACACTTAGGCGCTGTGTTCATGCTGCTCGGCCGTGGGAGGGGAGGTGCTGCACAAATTTTTTTGAAAATTTGTGAAGATTCTACTCATCTAAGGAGCACTACAAGGTACACTCTTTCATTCTCTAATGTTTTATTTAGCTTGTAATCCTTCTATGATTTAGAAATAGAGGGATTTGTGAATCAAAGTAAAGCTAGCTAGAGAGAGCTTGTGTTCTTGGAGGAGAGAGAAGAGAGAGCTTGAGTTCATGGTGGAGAGAGTGTTCATTTTGTGGTTTAAATGGAGAGAGAAGGCAACCTAGTTGGTATTTTGTTTTGTATGACTTGTGAATAGTTATAAGGCTTATAGTAATGTAGTTTTAGAAATTACTAGAAAATCAATATAAAATGCTAGAAAATCTTATAAATTAATAGAAAATCTTATAAATTACTAGAAAATCTTATAAATTAATAGAAAATCAATATAGAATGCTAGAAAATCTTATAAATTAATATAAAATCTTATAAAGTACTAGAAAATCAATATAAAATGGTAGAAAATCTTATAAATTAATAGAAAATATTATAAATCTTATAAGGCTTATAGTAATGTTATATTTAATGAATATAGTAATGTAGTTTTAGAAATTTATTTATATAATGGAATATATATTATAATTTGTATGTATATATATATTAATTTTTTTATCTTTAAATTGTATTGTATATTTGTTATTGGTTAATAATGCAGATGAATAGACAATGGATGTATGGGGACCCCCACGCTCAGGCGTTCCGTGATGGCCTTAGGACATTTCTCGATGCCGCCGAGGCTAACAGGACGCCGTCCGGTTTCATGTTCTACCCATGCACCCATTGTAAAAATATACAATCGTACAAACAAAGAGGTTGTCTTCAGGTGCATTTGATGAGCCACGGTTTCATGAGGAATTATTTTGTTTGGACGAAGCACGGTGAAAGAGGAATTCTAATGGATGAAGATGAAGAAGACGAGGTCGATGATGACATTCCATTATTGGCTCAATACTACGCTTCCTTTGCATATGCTGCAATGGGTGATGCCGATGAGGAAGATGTTGTTTGAGAAGGCGATGCTCAGGAAGATGTTGCTCAGGAAAATGAACCTACTGACAACAGATCAGGGTACTTCGTTTATGTCTAAAGAGGTACGTGAATTCGCCGAATCCTATAGAATTAAGTTGCTCAATTCATCTCCATATTACACTCAGGCTAATGGACAAGCCGAGTCGAGTAATAAAATTCTGATCAAATTAATCAAGAAAAAGATAGAAGACAATCCTAAGAGATGGCATGAAGTTTTATCTGAAGCATTGTGGGCTCATCGTATATCTAGACATGGTGCTACTAAAGTTACTCCTTTCGAGCTTGTGTATGGTCAAGAGGCCGTTTTACCTGTTGAGGTGAATCTGGACGCTTATAGATTGGCTAAACAAAATGACCTTGATGCTGTTGATTACCACAATTTGATGTTGGACAATATTGATGAGGTAACTGACAAACGATTGAAAGCTTTGAAGGAGATTGAGAAAGATAAGCTTCGTGTTGCTAAAGCTTACAACAAGAAAGTACGAGGAAAATACTTTCAGATTGGTGAACTTGTTTGGAAGACGATCTTGCCTATTGGGATGAAAAGCAACAAGTTTGGTAAATGGTCACCAAGTTGGGAAGGACCCTATAGAGTTATCAAAGTCATCTTTGGGAATTCTTACATGCTAGAGACCCTAAAGGGGGATCATTTGCCTAAAGCTATCAACGGAAGGTATTTAAAGAAGTTCTATACAAGTGTTTGGCAAGACGCATGAAGACCAATGGCCGATATATTATTGATATCGCCCTTAGCATAAATTTTAGCTCCTGAATTATACTTACTTACTTTTTAGTTCTCAAGTTCACTAAAATCGCAGGGGGGCATGTGTTGACAGTCAAAATTGGCTTTGGCCCGGTCAAACCGGTCTGACCGGTTTGTCAAACCGGTCAGACCGGTTTGGTTCTGTAATTCGAGTAGGATTAGGATTCCGAGTTTAATCCCATATTGTAATCTATTCGGAAGGGGTAAGACTTCCCCGGCCTATAAATATAAAGGCTAGATGGCCGATTGAGGTATTCCCAAACGAATCAAACACAATTGTCTTTTATTTTTATCTCTCAAACCCTAATCCTTTTCCAACCCTCATATTCTGTTCTTTGCTCGTCTTATGGGTGTCGAGGGCATTGATGCGCAGCTAGCTTTTGTAGCTAGAGGTCCATCGAGCACGATCTTGACATTCCAAGGATACGACATCAATGGGTATACATTTTACACAAGAGCCCAGGACAAGAAAAGCACCAACCAAAACAGTGGTGTCCGAATCGACGCGACAGACACCAATGACAATACAAACTCATACTATGGAATCATAGAGGAGATATGGGAACTAGAGTACGGACCTTTGAAGATCCCACTGTTCAAGTGCCAATGGGTGAAGCTGACTGGAGGAGGTGTTAAAGTTGAAGCGGACTATGGAATGACGTTAGTGGACCTAAACAAGATTGGCTTTCTAGACGAACCGTTCGTCCTGGCCAAAGCTGTCGCACAAGTTTTTTTTGTGAAGGACATGGCTAGCAGACCGAAGAAAGGGGCGGATAAGAAAGGTGGGGGTAAGCAATTGGACCCATCACAAGACGAGCCAAAGCGTCATATAGTTCTTCCTGGAAAGAGAAAATCGTAGGAGTTGAGGACAAGACAGATGAAGATTATGATATGCTCGATGGCTGGCCTCCATTCTCAGTGGCTGATGACCCAAGCATCCTGTTAGCGGCAGAGGAGACACCGTATCTACGGCGTGATCACAGTCAAGGAACATTTGTAAAGAGGAAGTTTATTAGTGTCCGAGTAAATGATGATGCCATGTAATTTAATTGCACTATGTTCCACCCAATTTGTAATGACTATATTTGCATTTATGTTCCACCTTCTAAGATTTTCTAGTAATTTATAAGATTTTCTAGTAATTTATAAGATTTTCTATTAATTTATAAGATTTTCTAGTAATTTTTAAGATTTTCTAACATTTTATATTGATTTTTTAGTAATTTATAAGATTTTCTAGTAATTTATAAGATTTTCTAGAAATTTATAAGATTTTCTATTCATTTATAAGATTTTCTAATAATTTATAAGATTTTCTAACATTTTATATTGATTTTCTAGTAATTTATAAGATTTTCTAACATTTTATATTGATTTTTTTGGTAATTTATAAGATTTTCTAGTAATTGATAAGATTTTCTAGCATTTTATATTGATTTTCTAGTAATTTATAAGATTTTCTTATTTAATATCGGTGGGGGCCTTTAGCACCGGGTCTTCTACACCCGGTGCTAAAAGGGGGGCCTGGTGATGTGGCTCATGTGCCCGGTGACGTGGCTTGTGTGGCCGGTCGTCCCTGGCCCGGCCGCACGGCCTCCGCGGCCCGGCCGCTTGGGCCTTTAGCACCGGGTGCAGCCACGACCCGGTGCAAAAAGACCTTTTGCACCGGGTCGTGGCTGCACCCGGTGCTAAAGGCCCAAGCGGCCGGGCCGCGGAGGCCGTGCGGCCGGGCCAGGGACGACCGGCCACACAAGCCATGTCACCGGGCACACGAGCCACGTCACTGGATGAACAAGAACAATTTTTCTTTTTAATCTCTGTATAAAAGTTGTAACTAGTCGTTCTCCCTCGTACAAACTTGAAAAAAGCTCATTTTTCCTCCTAAAATTTCCTAAAATCATTCTCTATCAAGTTATGAAACTTATTAATGTTATTATTTTGAAAAATCTTCTCGTGTGAGACTGTTTTTAACAATCCAAATTTTGAATTAAAAATTTGACAACTACAACCAAGGTTTTTTCACACTAGGTGATGTCAAATGAAAAAGTGATGAATACCAAAGTTTCATATTTCATCATGATCTACAATATTTATTTAGGTCATTTTGTCATTTTCAAAAGTGGTAGTAACATGTAGTACAAATTTGACAGGTCTCTAACAGAGTTTTAGAAACTATGCGAGTGAATCTAGGATTAATGAACAATGTATACTACCACTTTCTCAAATGCAAAAATGACTTAAATAAAGATTGTAGATTTTGATGAGATATGAAATTTTGGTATTCATGACTTTTTCATCTGAGACCCTTTAATGTTCCAAAATCTTTCTTTTAGATATCAATTTTTGTAATTCATAAGATTTTCTAGTAATTTATAATATTTTCTAGTAATTTATAAGATTTTCAAGTAATTTATAAGATTTGCTAGTAATTTATAAGATTTTCTATTAATTTATAAGATTTTCTACTAATTTATAAGATTTTCTATTAATTTATAAGATTTTCTATTAATTTATAAGATTTTCTATTAATTTGTAAGATTTTCTAGCATTTTATATTGATTTTCTAGTAATTTATAAGATTTTCTTATTTAATATATATTTTTAATAGGTATTAATAACTGAATTAAAACAAGTATTAATAACTATATATTAAAAACTATATTTATAAGATTCCCAAATAGTAGCCCCCGGTGCTAAAGGGCGGTTTGGAAACTGGCGCCAAACGAAAATTCGGGGCCTTTAGCACCGGGTTGATCTAAAATCCGGTGCTAAAGGCCCCCAGTTTTCGTTTGGCGCCAGTTACGGCCTTTAGCACCGGGTGTAGAAGACCCGGTGCTAAAGGTCCTTTCGCACCGGGTGGTGGGAAGATCCGGTGCGAAAGGGGGGCCTTTAGCACTGGGTCTTCCCACCACCCGGTGCTAAATGCCCCCCCCCAAATTTCGTCTGGCGCACTTACGGCCTTTAGCACCGGGTGGAGAAGACCCGGTGCTAAAGATCCTTTCGCACCGGGTGGTGGAAAGACCCGGTGCGAAAGGGGGGGCCTTTAGCACCGGGTCTTCCCACCACCCGGTGCGAAAGGGCCTTTAGCACCGGGTCGTGGCTGCACCCGGTGCTAAATGCCCCTGACCTATATAGGCCGGGGACTTCTCTCCCCTCCCTCACTTCGCCCTCGTCTCCTCAGATCGAAACTGCCGCCTCGTCTCCTCAGCCGCCGCCACTCGTCGTCCCCGCCGCCGTCGTCGTCCCCGCGCCCGTCGTCCCCGCGCCCATCGTCCCCGCCGCCGTCGTCGTCCCCGCGCCCACGCCGCCGCCACCTGTGGTCCCCGCGCCCACACGCCGCCGCCGCCCGGCCGTCGTCCCCGCCGCCGTCGTCGTCCCCACGCCTGTCGTCCCCGCGCAGGTAAATGAGGAATGGTGGCGATGGGCAATGGTGGCGATTAAATCCTTGGGTTAAATGGTAGAACGTACTAGCGATACCCTGAACTTGATGAAGGAAACGAAGTGGGTCTTTGTCCGTGGAGTTTGTTGTAGCTTGATCCCATTTCATCGATGATGTATATTGTTTTGTGCAGCAATTTATTAGGAAATGTCAAAAGATTGGAGCTTTTAGTCTGCTATGTGGCACGTGGGCCTTGACTCATATGCTCTTCTCTACTGTAAATCTGAATGTTCTATCTTTGCTAAATGGGAATGGTAAAACTAATTTCAAGGATTTAGTGGAGATGTCGGTGTTTTCCAAACCACTTCAAGAGTGTGATTTAGGAGCTATAGTTGTTTTGTCCTTCCTAGGTATTTCTCAATTCCAATGGATTCCCTGACAGGTGATTAGTGTTCATTTAGGTAGATTTTAGCTCTATCTTTATAATTGGATCTGAAAAGAAGCAAAAGGAAGATCTGCGTTTTCATCTTTGCCAAGATTTAACTGAAAAGTTAGTACTGTTGATGAGTTTTTATGCTGGCCACTCTTTTTATGGGCCTAGTCATATGAAATGTAAGTTTCTATGTATATTAGAAATATATGTGCATCATTTAAATGTATATTGGAAATGTTATATGTTTGTATACTGTATACTATCGAAAATGTTTATTATCGGAAATTAGAGATATTTACATTGAAATGCATATTGGAAAATGCTTCATTTAAATGTATATTGGAAATTCTATGTATATTAGAAATATATGTGCTTAATTTAAATGTATATATTTCTTATCAATTATTTTTAATTCTATGTATATTAGAAATATATGTGCTTCATTTAAATGTATATATTTCTTATCAATTATTTTTAATTCAATGTATATTAGAAATATATGTGCATCATTTAAATGTATATTGGAAATGTTATATGTTTGTATACTGTATACTATCGAAAATGTTTATTATCGGAAATTCTATGGCGTACTCGAACCCACCGCGCACCCGAACCCCTTGGCGAATCCGTTTTTCACACATCGCCCCCCTTAGCGAAAATGTTAGAAAAAATTGGGAATATGTATGTTTTGTATATATTTCTTATCAATTATTTTTAATTCTATAGATGGCTGACAACAACAACCCCGTCCCACCCATGCAAGAGGACAACAACACCCCTGTCCCACCCATGCAAGAGGACAACGAAATGTTCTTTGCAAATCAACTTTTCAATATCGTAACTCAACCAATGTCCATGGATGATGTGTTGGGGATCATTGGAAGGGACGAAAATGTTGAAGGGGCCGAAAATGTTGAAGGGGCCGGTAACGAGCCCTCGTCTAGTCAGGTGTGTATATAGATAACATAAATTTGTACTATACATGTCAATTATGTATACCATCTCTATATCATCTCGTATATATGTAATTTGTGTAGGCCGCCTCTGCTTCTACAAGTGGAGCTAAGAAATCAAAACGATCGACCACGAAGAAGCTAAAGGATGTCAAGTTACACATCACCCGAGTGGAGGATGACGGGGAGCCAGTTGAGCCCCCAAAAGTGGCCAAGAAATTTGTATCTCAGTGCGGGGTAATTGTACGGGACAATGTGCCCATTAGTATCAGAAAATGGAAGTCCACGAACCCCACTGAGGAGTACGTGCTCCCCGATACAGAGAAGGAGATGCTATGGAGGGAATTAAAGGCATCATTCGACTGGCCTAGCACTCATGAAGCAGAACTGAGGGATTGGACAATGAAGAAGAAGGTAGTTCTGTTTCAGGATTTCAAGAAGAAGTTGTACTCGCATTTTCTCAAAACCAGAGAGGCCCCAGATCCTGAGAAGTATAAGAAGATCACTAATGAGGAGTGGGAAGCATTCCTTGAGTACAAAAACTCCGAAAAGGGTGCATCGGCTAGCGCTAGAAACGCTGGAAACGCCGCAAATAAGAAGTACTCTCATAAGATGGGTTCGGGAGGTTACAAGGCAAGCATCGCTAAATGGGAGAAGATGGAAGAAGATCTATATGCTAGAGGCATCACTCCAGCGACACATGACTGGCCCACAAGGACCAAACATTGGTACTATGGTCATGGAGGCACCCTAAGCCCAATCGACGGCTCCTTAGTTTTTCCCGAGGACTTGCGAGAACTAGCTCAGCGGCTCCTCGATATACTCAGGGCATCTGATAAGGGAGAATTTGTAGCTGATAGAGACAGAGATGAGCTAACCTATGCCTTAGGGAACAAGGAGCATCCTGGACGGACGCGCGGCGTAGGCACAAGCATCTCATGGAAGAAAGGTTTCCAAGAGCACGCCGCCACCTATAGGAGCCGTTCGAGGAAGAAGGCCGCATATGAGCAGAGGGTGAGGGACCTAGAGCAAATGGTTGCCGCCCAGGGCTCAAAGCTTCAAGAAATGGAGTCAGAGATGGAGCGACGGATGAAGGTAGCATGGCTGCAGATACAACAAGCCACATGCGGGACCGGTTCCACAGAGCATGCACCTCTCCAACAAGCCGAAGGCGGGACCGGTTCCACAGAGCATGCACCTCCACAACAATATCAAAGCAGTCACGCTTCCACACAGGCCGCCGAAGCGGTCCGTTACACCGTGGATGAAATAACTCAACGGACCGCGTGCGAGCTTGTCGTTAGGCAGAAGAACTTAGATGTGGTGGTACGTATGCGACCTTAGTTCGTACTACATACATTTCACCGTAAATATCATTCATTTACTAACTTTCTTTGTGACTACTAAATTATCAGGTCGCATACGGTATGACCAAACGTGTGGAAGAAGGGCAAAAATGGCACTGCAATGACATTCCACATGGTTACATACCTGTTGAGGTGGAGCAAGTCGTCACCAGCTGGGAAGACTTGGAACTTGACATCCCCGGAGGTGACGGAGAAACAAAACTCGGTCAGTGTTCTCACTGCATCATTCTATGGAGCAAGGCAGACGTCGTCATACCCGGTACACCTGCGGCTACCAACAAGCCCCCGTCACCTCCAAGAGATCCACAGGATCATGACGATTCTCCGGGAGCTCCTGATGCAAGCCCGTCTCCTCCGCCAAAGAGGTCTCCGTCTCCTCCACCGAAGAGGTCTCCGCCCCCTCCGCCAAATAGGGGACGCCGCACTAAAGCCTCTGCCCCCACTCCACCAGCGAAGAAGGCGCGGAAAACCAAAGAGAAGCCCGCACCAGAGAAAAGAGCGGGTGAGAAGACTCTAGAGGAGCTCGAAGCCTCGGTCAAAGCAGACACAAAGAGGCAAATGGCCGAGTGGAGGAAAAAACCTGAGCCGGAGCCGAAGCTTGATCCCACCGTCGTCAAGTCATTCCTCGGTAATTTGGGCAAGGGTCAACAGAAGGAAGTAATAGTAACAGACTATGACCGCTCATTACTGAAATCTCGCCGGAAGCGGAAGGCTGCAGATAAGGAGGCGGGCCCATCCAAAAAGGTTCCTCAGCTCGGCCAGCAACCTCAGCGGCCCTTGGGTCCATTGCCATCTCTGGACGAGCTTAACGTGCAACGAGTAATGGCCGAGACTGGACTAACCAGAGCGCAAGTCTTGGGGGAAGAAGAGGTGCCTGTAAACACAACGCTGAGGTGGCCGTTTAATCTTGGCGAGCCTATGGTCCCTCCTGAAATGGAGAGGAAGCTACAGACGAAGATGCGCCGATTCCATGAGTGGTACTTGGAAGAATCAAGAAGGAATAAACGGCGCATGATCAAAGTAGGCGTGAAGGACCATGATTTCTATAATGGTGACGAGGATTGGGTGTGGCTGAGGTTTAAGGATATATATGAGCTGTACCACCGCGACGCCATGGACGTGGATTTGATCACCTGTTGGACACTGTAAGTACTTTGTTGTTGCTTATAATTCACAGTTTGAAAACAATAATTCCAATCTATGCTGACGCGGGCTTTATTTATTGCTTAACATATGCAGAATGGATATTCAAAAATGTCGCAGATCCGGGATATATGACGTTGGTTTCGTGGATCCTCGAAGGATAAGTGAAGAAATGATATTGATGAATCCTGAGGAAACATATGGAAACCTATACAAATATATTAAGAAACAAAATTACTGCGACTCCATACTAATCCCGTACAACATCGAGTGAGTACATACACAGGCTTCTTCTTCTTATACTGTCTGTGTACTAATTCATTTCTGATTATAATATATACATGTGCACAGATTCCACTGGTTCCTAATAATATTGTGTCCTGACCGGGGTGTCGTGAACGTCTTTGATTCGTTGCACACTCCAAAAGAAAAACTACAGAACATCATGGACATGATGACAAGGTGATGTATATTTTCCCCTACTTAATTCACCCCTTACACTCGCAATGACTTAACTCAATTTTTTTGTTCGCAGGGCCTGGATTCAATTTCGTCAAGAACACCCGGGAATTCAACATGAAACACTAAAATGGAACATTGGCTTTCCGGTAAGCAAGTAATTCGTACATGTAGGCCTCGGCTAATATATTATATGAATTTTACTTAATTTCTTTTGGTCGACAGTGTGCCAAACAGGGGCCGGGAAATAATTTATGTGCATACTATGTTTGCGATTTCATGTGGAATTGGGGACATAAAAAGCTTACACAACACGATATTATGGTACGTAATAATAAACAACATTTCTATTATTATTAAGTGCACAATTATTGTCTCCAACTCGGCGGATTAAATATCTTTCAATTATTTGTAAATTATAGATGTTCAGGCTGAAGGAAGAGTCCCTGGAGCTAGAAAGAATTGACGCAATTGCAGAACAGCTCGTCGGATGGATCTAGGACGAGGTCGTCAATCCCCGAGGAGAATACTTCTCGCCAGTACTGGAGGACGTGCCGGACAGTCCAACAAGATAGTCGTCAATCTTAATAAAGTAGAAAATACAGTTTAAATATATATAACTCGAGTTGACATGCATGAATATCTACTTTTGTAATATATATGTCTTCAATTTTGATGAAATGTCAGCTAGTATGAATATAGAGTCGGCCGAATACGCATTAGAATACACGTATTAGAATATATACGTATATAGACGTGCACGCATGGCTACTGAAAAAAACAAAAAAAAAGAAATCCGGGGCCTTTAGCACCGGTTGCAAACAGCAACTGGTGCTAAAGGCAGGCCCTTTAGCACCGGGTGCAGCCACGACCCGGTGCTAAAGGCCCTGCTAACGGCGCTGCGGGGCAGGCCCTTTAGCACCGGGTCGTGGCTGCACCCGGTGCTAAAGGGCCCCTTTAGCACCGGTTATTCAACCCGGTGCTAAAGGGGTACCCCTTTAGCCTCGGATTAGTTGCACCGGGTGGGAAACCCGGTGCTAAAGGGCTTTCCCACCCGGTGCAGATGTCGATCATTTTGGTAGTGATCGCCTTCAATTTGGCGCAGCATAAGTTTGACGGGAGGTGCTGACGCCCAAGTAAGCGTGGCGATTAACGTAGGACTCGTGTGCTGGGCGTCATCGTCGCACTCTGGGGCCTCCCTCACGACCGGCAGGACCAGCGGCTTCAGGGTCACGCATACGGTATGACCAAACGTGTGGAAGAAGGGCAAAAATGGCACTGCAATGACATTCCACATGATTACGTACCTGTTGAGGTGGAGCAAGTCGTCACCAGCTGGGAAGACTTGGAACTTGACATCCCCGGAGGTGACGGAGAAACAAAACTCGGTCAGTGTTCTCACTGCATCATTCTATGGAGCAAGGCAGACGTCGTCATACCCGGTACACCTGCGGCTACCAACAAGCCCCCGTCACCTCCAAGAGATCCACAGGATCATGACGATTCTCCGGGAGCTCCTGATGCAAGCCTGTCTCCTCCGCCAAAGAGGTCTCCGTCTCCTCCACCGAAGAGGTCTCCGTCTCCTCCGCCGAAGAGGTCTCCGTCTCCTCCGCCGAAGAGGTCTCCGTCTCCTCCGCCGCGGAGGTCTCCGCCCCCTCCGCCAAAGAGGGGACGCCGCACTAAAGCCTCTGCCCCCACTCCACCAGCGAAGAAGGCGCGGAAAACCAAAGAGAAGCCCGCACCAGAGAAAAGAGCGGGTGAGAAGACTCTAGAGGAGCTCGAAGCCTCGGTCAAAGCAGACACAAAGAGGCAAATGGCCGAGTGGAGGAAAAAACCTGAGCCGGAGCCGAAGCTTGATCCCACCGTCGTCAAGTCATTCCTCGGTAATTTGGGCAAGGGTCAACAGAAGGAAGTAATAGTAACAGACTATGACCGCTCATTACTGAAATCTCGCCGGAAGCAGAAGGCTGCAGATAAGGAGGCGGGCCCATCCAAAAAGGTTCCTCAGCTCGGCCAGCAACCTCAGCGGCCCTTGGGTCCATTGCCATCTCTGGACGAGCTTAACGTGCAACGAGTAATGGCCGAGACTGGACTAACCAGAGCGCAAGTCCTGGGGGAAGAAGAGGTGCCTGTAAACACAACGCTGAGGTGGCCGTTTAATCTTGGCGAGCCTATGGTCCCTCCTGAAATGGAGAGGAAGCTACAGACGAAGATGCGCCGATTCCATGAGTGGTACTTGGAAGAATCAAGAAGGAATAAACGGCGCATGATCAAAGTAGGCGTGAAGGACCATGATTTCTACAATGGTGACGATGATTGGGTGTGGCTGAGGTTTAAGGATATATATGAGCTGTACCACCGCGACGCCATGGACGTGGATTTGATCACCTGTTGGACACTGTAAGTACTTTGTTGTTGCTTATAATTCACAGTTTGAAAACAATAATTCCAATCTATGCTGACGCGGGCTTTATTTATTGCTTAACATATGCAGAATGGAGATTCAAAAATGTCGGAGATCCGGGATATATGACGTTGGTTTCGTGGATCCTCGAAGGATAAGTGAAGAAATGATATTGAGGAATCCTGAGGAAACATATGGAAACCTATACAAGTATATTAAGAAACAAAATTACTACGACTCCATACTAATCCCGTACAACATCGAGTGAGTACATACACAGGCTTCTTCTTATACTGTCTGTGTACTAATTCATTTCTGATTATAATGTATACATGTGCACAGATTCCACTGGTTCCTAATAATATTGTGTCCTGACCGGGGTGTCGTGAACGTCTTTGATTCATTGCACACTCCAAAAGAAAAACTACAGAACATCATGGACATGATGACAAGGTGATGTATATTTTCCCCTACTTAATTCACCCCTTACACTCGCAATGACTTAACTCAATTTTTTTGTTCGCAGGGCCTGGATTCAATTTCGTCAAGAACACCCGGGAATTCAACATGAAACACTAAAATGGAACATTGGCTTTCCGGTAAGCAAGTAATTTGTACATGTAGGCCTCGGCTAATATATTATATGAATTTTACTTAATTTCTTTTGGTCGACAGTGTGCCAAACAGGGGCCGGGAAATAATTTATGTGCATACTATGTGTGCGACTACATGTGGAATTGAGGACATAAAAAGCTCACACAACAAGATATTATGGTACGTAATAATAAACACATTTCCATTATTATTAAGTGCACAATTATTGTCTCCAACTCGACGGATTAAATATCTTTCAAATATTTTTAAATTATAGATGTTCAAGCTGAAGGAAGAGTCCCTAGAGATAGAAAGAATTGACGCAATTGCAGAACAGCTCGTCGGATGGATCTGGGACGATTTCGTCAATCCCCGAGGAGAATTCCACTCGCCAATACTGGAGGACGTGCCGGACAGTCCAACGAGAGCTAGTCGTCAATCTTAATTATGTAGAAAATACAGTTTAAATATATATAACTCGAGTTGACATGCATGAATATCTACTTTTGTAATATATATGTCTTCAATTTTGATGAAATGTCCGCTAATATGAATATAGAGTCGGCCGAATACGCATTAGAATACACGTATTAGAATATATACGTATATACACGTATATAGACGTGCATGCATGGCTACTGAAAAAAGCAAAAAAAAAAGAAATCCGGGGCCTTTAGCACCGGTTGCAGACAGCAACCGGTGCTAAAGGCAGGCCCTTTAGCACCGGGTGCAGCCACGACCCGGTGCTAAAGACCCTGCTAGAGGCGCTGCGGGGCAGGCCCTTTAGCACCGGGTCGTGGCTGCACCCGGGGCAGGCCCTTTAGCACCGGGTCGTGGCTGCACCCGGTGCTAAAGGGACCCTTTAGCACCGGTTATTCAACCCGGTGCTTTAACCGGTGCTAAAGGGGTACCCCTTTAGCCTCGGATTAGTTGCACCAGGTGGGAAACCCGATGCTAAAGGGCTTTCCCACCCGGTGCAGATGTCGATCATTCTGGTAGTGCCGACCCCCACGTAGGCAGTGACGGGGTTGGTGGCATTTCCATTGCTGCTGGCGTCATCCTCTATGGCGGTAGTGTTGTGGACAGAAACAGTAGACAATACAACATGGACGGTTACCTCTAGGTTCTCGGCTGGTGGGGCGACGGCAGCCTAACCGACGTGGGGGCCATCATTGTGCGGCCCAAGCATCACGTGGACCACCTGATGGTTGGTGGTCGGGGTCATGGGGCATCTCTAACGAGGAGGCCTATCCGTCCCGCCGGCAAGAAAAACCCGGCGGCAGATGTGGACATGTCACAAACCTCGATGGAGACGACGAAGGGGGCTCCTTGTCATGAGGCTCCGTCTTCATGGCTGCCAGTTTTGGCTTCCTCTTGTTTCTTGCCCCATTGGGCATGTACTACTTGTCAAAGGAGTCAGATGACGAGGAGGAGGGGGAGGGAGGTAGTGTGCTCCCTTCCCTCTTATGCTGCGCCAACCTCATGTCTGCCAGCAGCTTTCCGTCTAGTGCTACGCTAACCTCATATGTGCCAGTCGCTTTCCCTCCAGTGTTGCGCCAACCTCATGTGTGCCAGCCGCTTCATCTTGTGTCCAAACTTTAGGGTGCAATAAGTGCACTCGTATGACTCTACGGCGATGACGCTAAGGCCAGCTCTCGCCATGTCTTGGAGGAGGCCATATGCCTCGCGTGAACACGGTGGTGGTGAACTGGGTTGTGGTACATCAGTCGCCTCCTCCCTTCCCGGACCGCTCGCTAAAGGTTCGGGAGGAAGCTCCATGGCCACTGGCATCATCCTCTATGGAAGTAATGTTGCAGATAGAATCAGTAGAGAACGCAACAGGGACGGTTACCACCAGGTTCTCGGCTGGTGGTGCGACAGTAGCCTAGCTGACGTGGGGGTCGTTGTTGTGCGGCCCAAGCATCACGTGGCCCAGCTGATGGTTGGTGCACAGGGTCACGAGATCCTCCCTGCCACGTAATGTCATGGAGATAGCTTGTGACTTGTTCACATCTGCCGCCAGCTTTTTCTTGCTGGTGGGACGGAAAGGCCTCCGGTCACGCCGTGAGGTGCCGCCCAGGGTCAACAGAGACGGTGATGGGGGCTCCTCATCATGAGGCTCCATCTTCATGGCTATCGGTTTTGGCTTCCACTTGTTTCTTGCCCCATTGGGCATGTACTCCTCATTAGAGGAGTCGGAGGACGGGGAGGAGGGGGTGGGAGGTGGTGCGCTCCCTTCCCTCCTGTGCTGCCAAACCCTCATGTGTGCCAGCCGCTTTCCCTCAGTGTTGTGCCAACCTCATGTGTGCCAACCTCTTTCCCTCTATTGTTGCGCCAACTTCATGTGTGCCAGCCACTTTCCCTCTACTTCTGCGCCAACCTCAAGAGTGCCGGCCGCTTCATATCTCGGCCAAACTTTAGGTGGCAATCAGTGCACTCGTATGACTCTCTGGCGATGACGCCGAGGCCAGGTCTCGCCATGTCTTGGAGGAGGCCATATGCCTCGTGCTAACACGGTGGTGGTGAACCGGGTTGTGCCCGGACCGCTCGCTAGAGGTTCGGGAGGAAACTCCATGGCCCTGTTGTTGGAAGCGGCGGCCTTATGGCGGCGCCCATTTCCAAGGGGCCTTCATGTGTCGCATGTGTTGATTCTCCAAATCCATGGCTTTAGGAAGCAACAATTTCCTTGCATATGCCTCCCTCTCTGTAGTCACGCGGCTGTGTGGGGCGAAGAGGGATGCGTACAAGCAACCGGCGGTGGCCCATGGGTTAGCTCGGTGGTGGTGGTGGTGGTGGTGGAGGTGGCGGCATAGGAAATGCCATAGATGGTAGGTGGAAAGATCTATGGTTCTAGTCGAGGATTTTACTATTGTGGCAATGTTGAGATGTTCTATTTATTAAAGGGCAGTGACACGTATTGAAGGCAGGTCTGCACGGAATCAGCTGTGCAGCTGGGCTTCACAGCTGCCTCCTCTCCGCCTTTAGATGGATGTTCACGCGCGTCATGCATCCAAGGCAGGTCTGCATGGAACCAGTGGTGCAGCACGGCTGCATGGAACTTTTTTCCAGGGTTGCTTAACTTGTAAGTATTAATTGGCTTATTTCTAGAAGAGATAAGTCAATTTTTTACAGTGGCAACTAGCTGTCGTCCATGCTACAGTGTCACCCTAGGAGGCACGCGTTCCGCATCTTAAATTAACAAATATATGGAGTTATGTTCATTTTGCCCCAACAATACTTTCAGACCGAATTCGGTCCGGCCTTTTATTCAACCACTGTCGTGCTGTTGTATGTTCGACATTGCCACCGTAAGATTTTTGTACACACCAATTATTTTGGTTCTGCACAGCATATCATCATATGTTTCCGTCTGCTATTAACTTGTTGTGTGTCAGTAATTTGTTGTTCTTTCTGCGCTCAAATGTTCTCAGAATCCATGTTTCTGTGTGCACGAAGACTTTCGGTTGTTCCCTACGTATCATTACATGTTCGCATATGTTTTTATTTTTACTGAATGAAGGAATGGGCTTCAAAAATTGTTCGCAAAATGTAGGTTTTTTGTGCGCGTAAATTCATTCAATTGTTGGGGCATAGTGAAAATTCAGTACACAGCCCCGAGCGTAGGGCTGGCTAGGTCACAGGTAAGCGCGATGGCTGGCCATTATCCTCTTTTGGAAAGAACTATCGATCCAAAAATCACGGAGTGCCATGGATTCTGTCTAAAATTTAGGCCTCGTTTGGCACAGCTTCCAGAGCTGATTCTCTGGTGAATCTAGAAGAAACTCAGTCAAACAGTTTTTCAGTAAGAAATGATTCTCTGTTGATTCTATGAAGTGATTCTCTGAAATGAACTAATAAGAGGTTGAAAGCATAAAAAAGTAACTTCTCCTGTGAACTGATTCTTCATCCTAATTTTGATAGTTTATGATAGAGAATTAATTTCAGCTACAGAATTACTTCTCACAGAGAATCAGCTTTCATAGAGAATCAGAATCAAGTGAACGTCTACCAAACACGCTCTTAGAGAGCAGTTAGAGTCAAACGGGTGCGATAAGTAAAAGGAGACCTCAAAAGCCATCCTTATCGTTTTACTCATTTCCAATATACAAATAAACCGCCACACCCACGCTCGCCAAGCTCCGCCGACATCCATGGCAATTCATCTCCACACCCAGGCCTTTATGCACGCCGGCAGCCATTCATTGTTGCGGGCGATTACACGCATGTGAAGACTCCAGTTAGAGGTGGATTTGAAGTGATCAGCCAGCCACGACCAGCCCTGGTCTAGCTAGGGCCGGCAACGACCGGCCACGGCAAGGTCAAAGGCGGCCACAGCTGGCCGTAGCCAGCAAGACAAGGCCCTGACCAAGTAAAAGGCGACCAAACTTGGCCAGAGGCGGTTTTGAAGCTTTATTAATGTGAGATTCCTAAAATACATGAGTGGGTATAATGGGCGGGTAGGAAAAACACTGGTGAGAAAAAAAAAGGTAGGGGTGAACTCACATGAGATCTTTCGTTCTGTCAATTAAATCGCCGCATTTTTTTCTGAAATGTAGGCCCAAAGTGAGGGATATGTGAGGGGTACAAGGTATTTTCTGCGGTAGGAAAAGTTCTCAAAAGAACTTATAGATAGAGAGAATTATATCCTTTCTTTTCCACGCGCCTTCCCTTTCCGTTTCTTCTATTTTTTTACTAGTAAGAACGCACGTGCGACACGCATGTTTAATAAAAAATAAGATTGTATAATGGATAGCCGTATCGGTTACGAACTCGACAATTTCATGCAAACACGTGTTTTTTATGGACTGTTTCATCAAATATGGTTTGATGAAAAAAAAGAGCCATGTGGGGTCGTAGGAGGGGTAATGTTTCAATGATTTATAGGTTCGTCGGTTCTCAAAAGTTTTGGATCTTTATAGTATACTAGCAAGAACGCATGTGCGACACGCACGTGTCGCATGTTTAATAGAAAATAAAATTGTATAACAAATAGCAACAATACACGTGCTGCAGGAGGAATAGTCCGTCGGAGGAGTCGATGATGCAGTGCCGACGAAGACGTGCATCGACGATGACCAAGGGTTTAGGGTTTAGGGTTTAGGGTTGTTTTTGCCGGCCCGCATCAGCGTCTTATATTATAGTTACATATTCAGAATTAGACTAATTAGACTTCAATAGAGGATTAATTTTGATACTTTTCTTACAAATAAGATTTGCTCCACCCAAAACCAATTCGCAGCTAAACGTTGATGCACGGCAGGTAGAATGTGTGCCAGCACTCCGGCAAGCTCCGCACCGTCTCGCCGGCCTCAAAATCCTACCAAAAACAACGAACAGAGCGGGGCGTCGATCATAATTCAGAACCCTGTGTGTAACAAGGCAGTGATTTATATATGTAGTAGATAAACTGACCTAAAGGCAGATAGAGCAGAGCTGGCCATCATCTTTCAAGGCGGTGAGCTCGATGAAGGTCACGGCCGGCAGCGCGTCAATGGTGGCGGCCGGCATGTTCGTCGCGGCGGCGCCCGTCTCGAAAATGTTCATCAATGTCGGCGCCATCTCCCCGAACGGAGTAAACAAGAATTTATCTTTTCAAATTGGATTGAATTTTACATTCTTATGTTAGAAAATTTTCAAAACAGAGTATCCTAAGTATTTTAAATGAGTTAAATTCTACAAAATTCATAGCTTTTTTAAAATTTATTAAAAATGTGTGGTCATAGTTCCACAGAATGTACACATTCCAAATGTATAGAAATAGTGACCGTTCAGAAAGTTTGAAATCAATAAAATATATGGTTATAAATGAGGAATAACAGATATTTCAACTTACATTCGATTCTGAAATTGCCTTCATGTCCACTGTTATATTTTCATGCTTTAGTTGTTTCTGGATTTTACTGAAGATAGCTTCATTTTTCCTCGTGCTAGCAGTAATGGTCTACGCATAACACAAGTGATCATTCAGCCATGGAAAACATATATTCACAATAGTACAGTCTATAGTACTACAATCACTATCTAAAGGATAAGATTGAAAAAAAAACAGCACATCATAACAAAGACAAAGATCTACATGAAATAGGACGTGCGGTGCAATTGACATCAAAGACCAGTAACAACTAAAACCATATGTAAACTTCAAATATGGAAACTTGATAGATATTAAAATACAGATATACACAACATATTCTGAGTAGACACACACACAATTCTATCCCAAAATTAAGTCATGAAAGGAGCAAAGAAATATAATGCGTGGTTAAGACAGAAACCCTAACGCGAGGCTAGAACAGAAACCCTATCATGATTTGTGTATGCAGTTGAAAACCTTAACGCAAGGAACAACCAGTCTACAGCCAGCGGTAGCCAGTGATTGGCCGGCCACATTACGGCGCAGTTAGGCCACAGCCGGTACCGGCGAGTGATCATCCAGCCACACCCAGACCACAGCTGGCCACGGCCTCGTCTTCTACTACGACTGTAGTCTACGAGTGATAAATCGCAGACCTAGATATTATCAATATTATCTGTATAAATCTTTCTACTCTACCTAAGAGAATATACGGAGGCCACAAATCCTACATTGTATTTCTAGTGTTAGCTAGTTGATTGGACCATAAACATTAGTAACATAATATATGTATCAATATTCCTAGACAATGATGAATGTTCAACAAGTCAATTTGATGCAAATAATTAGCTCCACAGGAAGACTAACTGAAGAGCTCGTTGGTGCAGATGTCCCTCTGATCGAGGTTTTCCATGCATGATGCTGGGGAGCGTGTGCACCTCGGGCCGCGACATCTCCATGAGCCTGGCGATTGCGGCGAGTGCGAAGCGGAAGTCGTGGCCAGCGCTGGTGAAGGCATTGGTCTTGTTCATGCTCTTGCGCTCTGCCTGCCGCCGCAGCACCTCCTTCTACCGGACCTGCAGGCCGGCGTTCAGCACCGCCTCCCTTGCTGCCGTCCACTGCGCCGCGCGCACCAGCAGCACGCACGCCGCCGTCGCTGCCATCGCTACCATGACGCACACGAAGATCACCACGGGGACACGTAGCGTCCGGAGCATGGCGCCCTAGTCCTCCTTGTGGAGCACCAACCGGAGCCCCTCCATGCGCGTCAGGGAAGCATGCATGTCAGGGCCAGGTAAGGCTGATGTAGCTGTTTGGTTTCCTTTTTTGCGAGTAGGAAGTGTATCCATGGACGTATCGTATTTTGGGAAGATAAAAATACTCGACCAATGCAATCAAGGAAAATATTAGTAATAGAAACTAATAAACGTCAGTCTCTCGTTGGTTTGCAGGAGTCCTGTACCAAATTTTTTTTCCTTTTTTTCCATCCTTCACCATGGACTCAAATCGTTTTATGGGTTATTTTAGACTAATTGATTGGTAGGTACACGGGGTGGGTAAAGAAATTCTATGGTGAGAAAAGTAATGCCCCAAACGACAAAACTCTCTAAAAACATCGTTTTGTGAAAACTTTTCCACGTCGTTTTCACCGTTGGACATGACATGTGGGTCCTCCATGAGGGGTGGGTAGGAATTATTTGGGTGAGAAGCGTTTTCAATTCTAGTAGAGTGCACGCGTGGCACACGCGTGTATTAGAAAAACATAGCAATTATGTCCTCACTCATCTCAGCTCACCTCAATTTGTTGAACCCCTTAGTCATCAGGGGAGCCGGACTCAGAACATATCGAAAAACAAAAATTGGAAAGGTGAAAAAACTGGTCAAAACTTTATCGTGAAAGCAACGTGACGACTCGCCTATGCACAATGCACGACGATCTCGTGTGGCGGATCCATGGCCTCCCCGACATCCTCCCCGCTGTCCACGCCGGCCTGAGCCCACCTCCCGCTCCTCAAGGGCTCCGACGGAATCCGCACCGGCGCCAACCTCGCCATCCCGGACGCGGCCAGCGCTGCAGTCTCCGGGACCAGGGCGGGCGGGGCCCGCCTCTTCACGTGGCACGCTTCTTCTTCTTGCCCTCGTCCTTCGAGAGCCAGTCTCGTCAGAGCCCCCACAAAGAATCTTCTCGAATGACATTCAATCATTTTGTTTTCCCCTTGACGCTAGAAAATCATAATGTTACACACGCTGATAGGATTAGAACAATCATAAACCTTCCCAACTGTTCTATCTTCAGTGCTTTACTCTGCATTTCGAGTGACTTTTTTCAGTGTCCATGTCTTGACGCCTGGACCCATCTTTTACCAATTTCGTGTCAAACAGATGGATGGAAATTAACAAAATAACTAAACAGAAAATTTTATGATCCTACGAGCATCAAAAGTGCGAGCGACGACCAAGCTAAGTTTTACTCAGTTCTACTTGTGGGGTGGGACCAGATCGCAGTTCACCGGCCGACTCCACGTCCAAGGCAGGTTGCGCCAAACACAGGTCGCAGCAAAAGAAGAAGAAGGTGGCGGACAGAAAGGCGCAGCCCGCGACGATCCATAGCGTGACCCTGAAGCCGCTGGTCCTGCCGATCGTGAGGGAGGCCCCAGAGTGCGACGATGACGCCCAGCACACGAGTCCTACGTTAATCGCCACGCTTACTTGGGCGTCAGCACCTCCCGTCAAACTCATGCTGCGCCAAATTGAAGGCGATCTACGGCTAGCAAAAGCAGGCTGTGCGCTAAATAAACTATGTAAGGTGTCAATGTACTCCTAATTCTTCTGATCTTAATGTACTCCTAATTTTGATCACCCGTAACAACAGCGGTCAAGTGATCTAAAATTCTGAGGATGAGCATACGAGCCAAGCGCTAGACAGAACTGACGAGCAGCTTGTGTGCCAAGAAATATACCTCCTAGTCCTACAAACAATCGCCATTTTGGACAGGGGCTGTTAATAACTGGAGATTTCTGACTAAGCTTGGAGACTGATTTTGGATAATCAAAGATGAATAATTTTATATATATATGAATATGCCATCATATGATTTTTTTTGAATTACTATCATTTATTTTTAATTGCATGGACTATACACTTTACACTATCAGTAAAATATGTATAATGCTCCTAAGGTAATGAAAAATGTTATAGGTGTTGATACCATCTGAATCCAAGACTCTACACCTGTATGAAGCAAGATATATAGCATTGTTAGAGGAGGTAAGAACCATTTGTTCAGTCCAACGATTAATATTACTGTAAAGGATATTTCTGATGAAGATCCCAATTCTTACACTTAAAGATCCTACAACTATACTTGTGTAAATTACCATGTAGCAGAGGCATACTTTACATGCTTTTCCATAACATCCTTAGGACCCATTTGATAGGGCTCTGCCTTACATTTTTTTACAGTAAAGGAAATTCCCGGGAAACTGGAGTCATTTTGGGAGGACAAGCCCTCCCAAATGGGGCCTTAATTAAAAATCATATAATGTTATTTTTTTCAGCGAGTATTTTTTTTGTTTGTTTATATATCAATTTTTTGTCTACCTAATTTACTTTTCATATTTCATAGTTTTTCTTGGATCCACAGGGAGCAGACATAGAAACATTGTATGACAAAGAAAATACTGACACAGTTCCAATTTTGGGTGGAAAATTGCCTATATGGTCCTTAAAATTGTAGTTGATGGGCATCACTAATTGTATAGATGTGATTTTGGTGCATCATTCTTGAAATATAAGATCTTCAAATTTCTTTAATCGGATAGTGACAATTCAAATCATTTCCGAGTATTATGCAACATCATTAATGATTTATTTCTAATTCTTCACTTAACAGGCCTTGAACAAGAGCAAAAAATCTTTTGTTCACTTTGTGCTTGATCCTGTTGTAGATAGTTCTACAAAAGCTTCATTTGCTGTAAGATATGGTTGCTTGGTGCAGATAGAAAGTGTAAGCTCTTGTGCTTCACGTGGCACCTTTCTATAAGTTTGCTTACCAAAATACAAGTTCGTCTCTTATTCTGGTCACATTTTGTATTGATGGTCTGTCTTTAGTGTAGGTTCAAAAGCTGGACATTGGAGCACTGATATCAATTAGAGGAGTATGTCGTGTTAACATTTCAAATCTTTTGGATGTAAGCTCTTTCCTTTGTTTTGTTTTTTATTTTTGAATGACAGATTATTCCAGTGCTGATGTTCACATCGGTACAGTTAAGTAATATCTTTGTATAAACTGTGTTTATGATACCTTAAAAGGCCAACTTTTGCTTCATATACGAACAGGTGAATTTCTTTCCATGTCTATTAGGGGTGCGAGCTGTGAAGTTGAATGCTAGTGTTGTAGTTTGACACACTGTGTTTGGTTCACAGCCACCACTTACGTAGCCGCAAGTTAGGCCAGCCATAGTTTTTCAGATATGTTTTTGGTTCAAGACACAACTGTGGCACCAAATTTTCTTTGCGCCCATATGTCATAGAGACATTTTCTTGCCAAACCTTGCCACAAGTGCAGAGCCGAATTTGTTAGCCACACTTTCTGTGACTGCCGAAGGACAGGCTTGGTGCAGCGGTAGAGCCTACCGTCTGTAACCGGAAGGTCCCGGGTTCAAGCCCCAGCATCTGCATATTTGTGCGGGTAAGGTTTGGGCGCTATTACAACCCTTCCCCGGACCCCGCACGGTGCGGGAAGCCTACGGCACTGGGTACGCCTTTTTTTACTTTCTGTGACTGCCACATTTTGACTAAGATTAGTTGTGGCAATATGTGCCTACCAACCAAACACAATCTATGCCTTGCATTGTGATATTTTAACAACTCATCATTCTAACTTTGATTGAAATTCCCATATGCTCTGGTTCTGTAAGCTTATTTGTTGGAACTATAAGGGCAGTAGATCAGAATGATTTTGCATTAGTTCTGAAGGATTCTGACATGGCCAATAAGACATTACAGGAACCCTTCATCACATCTCTGTCTTCATTGATCCAGATGGAGCCCTATTTTCGCGGTACTGTTTCTCCAATGATGGATGAGCCTTACGAGGGTATTGCATTAGGGACGAGGATTTCGAAGCTAAAAGAATCTGTGTGCAATTTACACAGCCTACAAATGAAGTTAAAGGTTTCATCCCTATCTTAAGTCAATTCAGCATTTTGCAAATGTTGAATAATGCTTCTTATTGTTCTATTCGGTATTTTCAACATTTCAAATTAGGTACCTGAGGATGAACCAATGCAAACGAACATCAGGGCGTCTCTATTGTGGTATGAAAAAGAAATTTTTGAAGAGTATAACGAGTCTTTTATCCCTTGTTTCCCAGAACGTCTCTCATTTGCTGTGTACCAAACAGTTTCAGGTGACGTTTTACTCTCATTTCAACCACTTAAGTCAGAATCATCAGGTCTTGTCATATTTACCAAATTTTCACTACTCATCTATATCTTCTCTGAGAATTGCTTGTCTTACTACGACCAACCGAACAAATGTTGCACACACACATCAACTGCCAGTAGGCCTGATACATGGATGCATAAATATCTGAATTTGACCCTGTACACTTCAGGTATGTCAGAGGCAGAACTTCTCACCCTTCAAGAATACAAGATGCAAGCAATGGATTCAAGAGACACTCTCGAAAGACTAAACAATGGTATCAAGTATGTAGAACATAATATCGGGATGATAGCCGCAAGGCTTGCGATTCAGAATATATGATCCTCGATGCCTTTGTTCAGTCCATATTTTAACTCCATCTTGTCAAAGACTACCATTTTCTTAACTGAGGGAAGGCGTTGATGTACATTCAGAGAGTAGTACGAAGATGAGGAACATAATGTGAAGTTCCAGATCAATTTGTATGGGTAGGATAACAGAAAACAACACAAATTGTCCAAATAACTGTTACAACCTATTCTATTTGATAAACCCTGTAACTGTTTATAAGGTAACATAAATAAAACTGTTTGATGAAATAAATCACACGACCTTATTTAAATACCAATGACTGCAGCTTTGGATCCGTATTATCTAAACGATAAATATTATGCTGAATTGTTTTCCTGATTGGACTTAAATCGACAGCAGATATATGATCTCACCGAACTTCACTATGGGAAACTGCCCATTTGCCGACTGCCACAGGCACTCGGCAAATACCACTCGGTGTAAAAAGACTCAGTAAAGAGACATTTGCCGAATATTTTGCCGAGTGCGTGGCCGACTCTCGGCAAAAAAAAGTGCAGCGGACGATGAGGTAACGCTGATGGTGAGCTTTGCCGAGTGTCGCAGAGGAAACACTTGGCAAACATTCAAGCTTTGTCGAGTGTCGTGGTAAAAAAACTCGGCAAAGCTTGTTGCCCTATGTCATGGTAAAAACACTCGGCAAAGTTTAAATCTTTGTCGAGTGTTTTTGCGTTGACACTCGGCAAAATATGAGACACTCAGCAAAATTGCTCGAGAATGACTGTGGGCATTTGCCGAGTGTCTATTGCACTCGGCAAAGTAACCATCTAGCTCCCTTTTTATTGCTCGACCGCGTATAATATACCCACTCAAACAAACATCACAGGAAGTTTGTATAGATGGCAATAAGCATCACAGGCAGTCCATATAGATGACAATAAGAATCATATAAATAAATCCACAACCATAAATCCACAATAAGCATCACAGGCAGTTCGACAACACATAAATCCATAAGTTCACAAGTAAGTTCGGTCACAACCACAAATAGTTCCTAATAATCCACAGATAATCCACAAATCACTGAGAGAGTGGGAAGAGAGTGTGACACCGATGCGACAGATCTTGGTCCTCAGGCCCATCATCCGCAGGCCCATCATTCGCCGCCGCCCAAGGAGGATTCTACACAAAGGATTTGGCGTACCCATCTTTTCGCATATTCGTCGAGGCTAAGGCTGCCCTGGTGGTGTGCTGCACCTGGCATCATCAAACGCCGCTCCCGGCAAAGGTTGGGCGTCTCCTCCCAGTCTGGGTGGCATCACCTGTACGTCCTCCATCATCTCCCAGTCTGTGTGGCACCACCTGTCCTCCATCATCTCCCAATCTGGGTGGCACCACCTGAGGACCATCATTCGCCGCCGCCGAAGGAGGATTCTGCACAAAGGATTTAGCGTACCCATCTTTCCGCATATTCATCGAGGTTAAGGCTGCTCCGATGGTGTGCTGCACCTGGCATCATCAAACGCCGCTCCCGGCAAAGATTGGGCGTCTCCTCCCAGTCTGGGTGGCACCACCTGTCCTCCATCATCTCCCAGCACTGGGGATGCGAGGCGCACCCCTACGAAATCGCCTACATGTCATCAAGTATATGACATATAAGAAAATCAAATTAAAAGTACTTAATCTTAGAAAAAATCATAATTAATGTTCTATATTTACCTGCAGGTATTGTTCCCGGCTCAGACTCATGTTTCTTGCGTAAGTTTGCAGTAGATTAGAATGATTTTGCTTTAGTTCTGAACGATTCTGACTTGGCCAATAAGAAATCACAGGAACCCTTCGTCACATCTCTGTCTTCATTGATCCAGATGAAGCCCTATTTCCATGGTACTGTTTCTTCAATGATGGATGAGCCTTACGAGGGTATTGAATAAGGGATGAGAATTTAGAAGCTAAAAGAATCTATGTGAAATTTACACAGCCTACAAATGAAAAAAGTCCATATCACCCCCTCACCTATGAGGGTTTGATTACATAACCTCATGACCTATGAAACGGTCTATATCACCCCTTGAACTTTACAAAACCGGTCAAATTACTCCCTAAAGCAATTTTGAAAAAATCATAGTAAATCACAGAAAAATCATGAAATGAAAGATTCAATTGTGTTGGACTGCAAATGAGTATATCTACACAGTGAACATATAATATGATATGCTTCAGTATATTTTTTTACAGCTATGAAGAAAACATAAATCTAAAGCTACAGTAAAAAAATATACTAAAGCATATCATATTATATGTTCAGTATGTATATACTCATTTGAATTCCAACACAATTGGATTTTCTATTTTATAATTTTTCTATGATTTACTATGATTTTTCAAAATTTCTTTAGGGAGTAATTTGACCGGTTTTAGAAAGTTTAGGGTGATACACACCATTTCATAGGTTGGGGGTTACGTAGTCCAACCCCCATAGGTGAGGGGTGATCTAGACTTTTCAAAGGAAATTAAAGGTTTTATCGCTATCTTAAGTCAATTCAGCATTTTGTAAATGTTGAATAATGCTTCTTATTGTTGTATTTGGTTTTTCAACATTTCAAGTTTAGGTGCCTGAGGATGAACCACTGCAAACTAACATCAGGGCGTCTCTATTGTGGCCTGAAAAAGAAATATTTGAAGAGTACGAGTATATTATCGCTGGTTTCCCAGAACTTCTCTCCTTTGCTGTGTACCAGACAGTTTCAGGTGATGTTTTACTCTAATTTCAATCACTTAAGTCGATCAGAATCTTCAGGTCATGTCATATTGACCAATCTTTCACTACTAACCTATATCTTCTCTGAGAAATTAATGCTGGTCTTACTACGACCAACCGAACATCAACTGCCTAGGCCTGATACATGGATGCATAAATATCTGACTTTTACCCTGTACACTTCAGGTATGTCAGAGGCAGAACTTCTCACCCTTCAAGAATACAATAGAAGCAATGGATTCAACAGACACTCTCGAAAGACTAAACAATGGATCAAGTATGTAGAGCATAATATCGGGATGTTAGCCGCAAGGCTTGCGATTCAGAATATATGATCCTCGGTCCCTTTGTTCAGTCCATATGCTAACTCCATCTTGCCAAAGACTTCTCTTGTTTCTTAACTGTATACAGGGAAGACCTGATACAATCTGATGTACATTTAGACAGTAGTACGAAGATGAGCAACATAATGTGAAGTTCCAGATCATTTTGTATGGATAGGATAACAGAAAACAATACGAGTTGTTCAAATAACTGTTACAACTTACATCCTTATTCCATCTGATAAACCATAGAACTGTTTTTTAAATAAATCGCACAACCTTATTAAAATACCAAAGACTGCAGCTTTGGATAGTATCTGAACGATAAATATTATGCCGAATTGTTTTCCTGATTGGCTTAAATTCGCAGCGGATAAATGATCTCACTGAACGATTACCTGAAAGAAAAGCAAATAGAACTTCCCTAGTGCAAACTTACTGTTTCCTGAAAGACTGACAGGAACATCAGGTACTGCTCTCATGACCTACTTCTTCGGCTCTTCTGGAGCTTCAGCAACGTTGACACCAATGAGACGGACAGTGCGAGATCCGCGGTTGCCAACAGGCGCATTCTTCTATGGTGGATTACCTTGACTCTGTGAGGGGAATGCTGGAGAGGTGTTGACGTCGAAGATACGGAAGGCGCCGCCATGGACGGCCACGGCATTGCTGTCCATCGCTGTCGCTTCCGAGTGCTCCTCAGCAGCCGCAGGGCGAGGGGCGGAAGAGTTGCTGGCGTCGCCGCTGGCTCCGATCATCAGGCCGGTGTAATGCGTCTTCCTGTGCCAGCCGAGCGCCTGCCTGGTCGGGAACGCAATGCCGCACAACGGGCACACATGCCGGGCGCTCTTGTGCACCGTCGAAGCCGAGGCGCTCTGGAGGTCCGGCAGCGTCGCCTTGCTCCTCTTGTTCTTGTGCCTGTTGCCAGAGACGTGGCCTCCCAGTGCCTGTGGGGTGTAGAACACCTCACCGCAATCCACACAATGGTACCGGGTTGGGATTGCCCCCAGCC
Organism: Echinochloa phyllopogon; assembly: GCA_033239725.1. Taxonomy (NCBI): domain Eukaryota; kingdom Viridiplantae; phylum Streptophyta; class Magnoliopsida; order Poales; family Poaceae; genus Echinochloa; species Echinochloa phyllopogon. The sequence goes on from BTCW01000017.1 coordinate 13,182,955, forward strand.
TCTCTTGCCCTGGCAAGCCTGGCCTTCAATGGCGAGCGTTCTGCCATAATCGTAGCCGTCGCTGCCGCTGCTGTGACAAGTGCAGCTTTGTCGTAGCCGGCACTGCTGTAACCAGAAACAGATTTGCCATAGCTAGCCACCATTTCTATAGGGATCACCGGCTTCATTTAAGGGGCTCTTCCCCTTCACCGTGTTAGATGCACTTGGAGTGGCTACTCCCATGGAGGCGGGAGGAGCCGCCACAGGTGCAGTAGCATGAGCAGGTGGAATTGCTATAGCCGCCATTGCTGCCGCTTAGGAGGAGCTGGTGGCGGCATTGTTACCAAAGCCGAGGCATGAGATCCTGGGCCAGCTGCCACATCAGCTCCAGCAGCAGCGGCATCAGCACGTGGCAATTTACTCTTATTATTACTAGTTAGCAAGCAATGGGAATTGTACATGCTAAAATGACTGACTTTCTATTGAAAAAATATATCTATCATGATTTAATTATAGTTTGGTAGATTGGGTCAGGGAAACGATCCGTCCTTTATTAAACAAAAGATAACAAAGGTGTAGACAGGTAGAGATAAAGGTCTGGCAGATTGGTTTTAATAAGAGCTAGCATGGAAAATAAAATAATGCTTTTAATAAAAAAACTCAGATCTGTGAGGGGTAAGATAGCCCCCTGGACATTTTGCCAAGAAGAAGACATTCTCACGTGGATCGAGAAAATCTCCGAACATTCGGGCTGGTGGCTACTGCAACTATCCCCGGTAGGAGCGCCCAAACCAACCACGGCTACGAATTGGACCAGGCCTTGACCTATGTTTTGGTGCAGTGACAAACGACGAGATATTTTTAATCCCGGCCTAAAATTCGTTCCCACAGGCCGGGGAGTCGAACCTAGAATCTAAGGAGTGCTACTGAGACCATCCAATTAACTCAGTCAGAGGCCCTTTCGCAAATGCTTTTAATAAGATCTAGCATGGAAAATAGAATGCTTTTAATAAGAGCTAACATGACCGAGCTACCATGCTCGCAACAGATGCACAACAGCGGACGACACGACCCAGTAGACTCCCATCGTTTTCCCTCCAACGCCATCATTACCGTTACATAATATATACAGTATGCTCATCGATCGATCAGTTTATAAACACAGTACAGTACATTACATGGGAGGTAAACTGAAACTAATAATAATATGATCAGGTCATCAAGCCCCCAGCCTCCACTTTCGTTTGGTCCCTATGTAGGCTTTGTTCTGGCGCAATATATGAGGCCTTTATTCCAGAAGTAGCGGTAGCAGCAGGTGACGAGGTGGTGGACAATGCTGTGCGGGCTCGGCGGTGGGCTCCGGACGATGTCTCCGTCGCACGCCGGCGACCAGGCGCCACCGTCGCCGAGGTTGTACTGCATCAGGCGATCCTTTACGCTGCCGCAGAGAATGATGGAGTTGCCGGTGACCGAAGGCAGGCCCGTGGAGGATACGGCCAGGCTTCGCATGCCGAACAAGAGGCAGTGGTCTCCGATGCTTGTCAAGGGAACAGTCACTGCTGGCTCTCCGTCTCCGGACAGGAGGAGGTCGGCGAGCCTAACAACGACGAGGTGTGACCGGGAGATGTCGGTGCTGCCGACCACCAGGATCTCCGAGTCACATTCCACCAGCTGCGGCAAGATCATCAGCTTGGACGGAACCGTGGCGATCATCTGTGGCGGCGGTACTAGCGACGGCGAGGACGACGACGGTGGCGGTGGGTCGAGGTGCAAGATGCTCAAGTGCTCCGGGAACGAACCCCAGCAGGCCAGGTACAGGCTGCCATGGAACCCCACCGTTGAGGCTGGGTACATCGCAATAGTCTATTCTGTATCCCATTTATCGGGATTGACGTTGTAGTTAACAACGAAGTTCTCAAACTCGTTAGGCAATGAAGCAAAGACCAAGTGGAGGATAGTACTCTCTTTCAAGTCATCATCTATCGGCTTAAGCTTATTGTTTATGTGAATATTACGATGTTGGCTCAAGAGGAGGAAAGAATTAAGGTAGCACGTGGTGGTTCTATCAACTATGTGCAAAAGAAAAAGAACAACAATGCGTCTAACAACGCAAAAGGAAATCCCGCCTCCTCTAAGGGAAAAGGAATTCAACAACACCAGCAGCACAGGCCTAAGGATGGGCACTTCACGGTGGAGAAAGACCAGTGTCTCTACTGCAAAGACAAGGGACACTACAAGAAAGATTGTCCCGCCTACTTAAAGATGATCATGGAAAAGAAAGGTGAGAACATTATCTCATTTGTAAATGAATCTCTGTATATAAATTATTCGAAATCTACTTGGTGGATTGACTCAGGAGCAACAATTCATGTTGAAACTTCTTTACAGGGATTCCGTTCGACGAGAACCACTCAAAGAAACGAAAGGCACATTAAAGTCGCGAACGGAGTCGAGGCAAAAGTGGAGGCGGTGGGAGACCTTCTCTTGGAGCTCGACACTGGATTTGATTTATTTCTTAGCGATGTTTTTTATGTTCCTACTTTACAGAGAAACTTAATAAGTGTGTCTCGTCTAGATGACGATGGATTTAGATGTCATTTTGGAAATGGCATGTGTGTAATAGATCATAATGATACAGTTGCCTCTATTGCTTTTAAGAGAAATGATCTTTATTTGTTATCACTACGTGGAAGTGTGAATTCTGTATGTGATGTGAATGCGCTTGTATCCCCACCTACAGCTCAAAATAGAAAACGAAAGAGAACTCAAGACACGTCGTCGAAATTATGGCATTGTCGCTTAGGCCATATTTCGAGGGGGGAATAGAAAGGCTGGTTAAGAATGAAATACTTCCTCCTCTAGAGTTCTCGGATCTAGATAAATGTATTGATTGCATAAAAAGAAAATATGTAAAGACTACAAAGAAAACTGTTGAACATAGCGCAGGTGTTTTAGAGCTAATTCACACAGACATCTGTGGCCCGTTCTCAGTTAAAAGTATAGATGGTTATGATTCGTTCATTACTTTCACAGACAATTATTCCCGTTATGGATACATTTATCCAATAAAAGAAAAGTCAGAAGAGTTGGATAAATTTAAAATATTCAAGGCTGAAGTTGAAAATCAACTCAATTTAAAGATTAAAATAGTACGTTCCGACCATGGAGGGGAATACTATGGTCGGCACAACCCATATGGCCAAGTTCCACGACCTTTTGCAAGGTTCCTAATGGAACAAGGTACAGAAGCCCAATATTCAATGCCGGGCGACCCTCAGCAGAATGGAGTAGCTGAAAGACGCACCCGTACCCTCTTGGATATGGTGCGAAGTATGATAAGCTATTCCACACTTCCAGTGAGTCTATGAGTGGAGGCGTTAAAAACCGTCATCTATATTCTCAATAGAGTTTCCAGTAAAGCGGTGCCAAAAACACTGTATGAGCTGTGGACAGGTAGAGTTCCTTCATTGAATCACCTACGGGTGTGGGGGAGTCCTGCTGAGGCAAAGATATTTAACCCAACTATTGGAAAACTAGATCCCAAAACAGTAAGTTGTCATTTTATTGGCTACACAGAGAAATCACAGGGATATCGTTTCTATTGTCCAGACAGATTCACAAAGTTTGTGGAAACGAGACATGCTGCCTTCCTTGAAGAAGAAATTATACGGGGGAGCGTGGTAGTTCGAAAGATTGATCTTGAGGAGAAGCGGGTGTACGCACCCAATCCGATGATTCAAGAGCCATTTTTCTCATTACCTGCTGAAGCTACACTGGCAGTGCGAGACACTACGATGCCAGCTCTTGTGGTGGTCCCTCCTGTGGCAACAATGAATGAAAATGTGGAACCTGTCCTTCAAGATCCTATAGATAATGTTGCTGCAGGTCAGGGGCAGCATCAACATCCTCCAACAGAAAATGTTCTAAATGAAGAGGCCCCTAGAAGGTCTCAAAGAGAAAGAAGGTCAGCCATTCCTGATGATTATGTAGTGTATAACACAGAAGAATTTCGAATGGAGGATGATCCTATTTCATTCGAACAAGCCATGAGAAGCGTGAATTCATCCAAGTGGCTTGAGGTCATGGAAGATGAAATGAGATCAATGAGTACCAACCATGTTTGGGACCTAGAGGAAATTCCTAAAGGAGCCAAAACAGTTGGCTGCAAATGGGTCTACAAGACGAAACGTGACTCCAAAGGGAATGTAGAAAGATTCAAAGCGCGTCTTGTAGCAAAAGGTTTTACACAAAAGGAATGAATAGATTACAATGAGACCTTTTCTCTAGTCTCTTATAAAGATTCTTTTAGAATAGTAATGGCAATGGTGGCACATTTCGATCTTGAATTGCACCAAATGGACGTAAAGACAACATTCCTTAACGGGGATCTGGAAGAAAAAGTTTACATGGCACAACCCAAGGGTTTTGTCATGGAAGGAAAAGAACATATGGGATGCCATCTAAAGAAATCCATCTATGGATTAAAGCAAGCTTCAAGGCAATGGTACTTGAAGTTCAACGAAACGATAAAGATGTTTGGGTTTAATGAGAATGTTGAGGACAATTGCATCTATGCAAAGTTTAAGAAAGGAAAATATATTTTCCTTCTCCTCTATGTGGATGATATTCTACTGGCAAGCAGCGATGTCAAGCTATTATTGGAAACGAAGAAGTTCTTGTCCTCAAACTTCGATATGAAAGACCTTGGTGAAGCATCATTCGTTTTGGGAATTAAGATTCTCCGAGATAGAAGAAATGGGGTATTGGGATTGTCACAGCAGACATACCTAGAAAAGATCTTAGAAAAGTATTGTATGCATGCGAGTAAGCCTACTCCTGCTCCAATAGTCAAGGGCGATGATAGATTTGGGGATTTTCAGAGTCCCCAAAACAAGTATGAGAAGGAACAAATGAAAGCAGTTTCGTATGCTTCAGCTGTCGGAAGCTTACAGTATGCACAAGTGTGCACACGCCCTGACTTAGCCTTTGTCACTAATGTACTTGGCAGATATCAGAAAGATCCAGGACTAGAGTGCGGGAAACTTGTAAAGAAAGCTTTACGCTATGTGAAAGGTACAAAAGGTCTCATGCTAACGTATAGAAGAACTGATTCCCTAGAGATAAAAGGGTATTCAGATTCAGATTTTGCGGGAGATGGAGATGACAGTAAGTCCACGACAGGTTACATCTTCATCCTCGCAGGAGGAGCTATATCGTGGAAAAGCTCAAAGCAATCAGTAACAGCAACATCAACGATGTATGCTGAATTTATAGCATGTTATGAGGCCTCCTGTCAAGTGGAGTGGCTAAAGAAATTCATACTAGGATTGAAAGTGGTAGATAGCATTGAAAGACCACTAAATATGTACTGCGATAACCAGCCAGCAGTATTCTATGCTCACAATAATAAGAAAAGTACGGCTACCAAGTGGATAAAGATAAGGTTTTATTCTGTGAAAGATAGAATCCAGGATCACACCATAAGTCTCGAGCACATAAGAACAGAAGAGATGCTCGCGGATACGCTAACGAAAGGCTTACCACCCAACGTGTTCAAGGAACACGTAGCTGGCATGGGAATGAGGTATAGCCTGTGATCTCTGTATTATAAAGGCCCAAAAGATTAAAGAATCTATTTCTGAATAGAGGTGTTTATTGTAGCTATTGATTCTATCAACAATTGATCGTGACGATGAGATATGCTCCGTACACAAATCTAAGATGAAATAAGGAAATAGTAAAAGTAAAAGAAAAGCGAATGTGAGATCAAAGGGGAGATTGTTAGGTTGATCTCTCAGCCCACACAGCCCAAAGGCCGTGGGCCTTGATCCACGCCCTGATCGGGGGCGCCCAACCCAACCCATGGTTGGTGGGCCCCTAACACCCTGCGCTATAAAGAGAGGTGGGGGCCGCCGGCTCCACTCACGAGGTTGAACTCGAGCCGCCAGACCCACCGACACACCAATCCGATCTAGGGTTAGCGCAGCCAGTGACGGGAAGCTCCGCCACAGCTGCCACGACGTCATCTACCGCCGTTCCAGGCCAAAGCCGTTGGCGACCAGAGGGTCGGCGGGATCTATGACCGCGACCGTCGACACTGGCACTGCGCGTCGCTGCCTTGCGCAGATCGTCACCGACCGAACCTGAGATGGCTTCCTCCGCCGGAGGCGAAGGTATAACCTACACGTTGTTCATCTTGTTCTTGTTATTGTCCGTCATGTTTTACTGTCAAGTTTTAAGTTGTCCCATCTAGATCTGTGACTAGTGATCCATTCTGTCTAACAGTTCATGCTCTAGCTCGTGAGCTTCCAGCTCTGGTCGCCGGCAGATGTGCTCGTGGAAGAGCAGGACCGTGACGGTGCCGGTGGTCGGGGCAACGGCGACGGTGGAAAAGATCCGGCGGAAGGACTGCACCTTGTGCTCGTCGAGGTCGAGCCGCGGCCGGTGGCCCGTGAGGTGGTCGAGCTGCAGGATCAGGGACATCAGGGGCGGGAACTCACAGATGTCACCGTTGAAGAGGTGGAGGAGGCAGACGGCGGTGACCGGCGCTGGAGAAGGAGGAGGAAGAGGCAGTCGGGGGAGTCAAGGATGAATTGAGCTTCAGGATGGCGGCGCGGACGAAGGCGCCCGTGTCGCGGTTGAAGAAGCGGACCTGGCTGCGGAGCTTAGCGTGGCCCTGGTGCAGGGCCGTGGCCCTCCGAGAGAAGCGAGGGTCGCTCACGCCGTGGCCACGCGGGTCCACGGTGGAGGAGCGCCAGTGGTGGCAGACGGCGCGGAAGCGGACGTAGTCGAGCAGATCTCCGGCGAGCACCCGCTCCGCGATGCGAGCAACCAGATCCTCGTGCAGGGCGAGGAGGCCATGGCGGCGCTTGCTGGTGCTCTGCTCACAGGAGTCGCAGGGAGGGATGACTGCCTCCACCGGCCGAGGCCGCCACCGCCAGCTAGTAGCCATCACACCAGACGAAGGGGCGGCCCGAGGCCCGACACTAAACGGCCCGATCCTAGCACGGCCCAGCCCATAACGTATAGTGCCTGGGTCAGCACGGCATTATGCATTGTATAGTGCTGGGCCACCATTCTCGGCGCGTAGTGCCGGCCCAGGCACGTCACGAAAAATGGGCTGGCATGATGGTGGCCCGACCAAACATCCTACCAGCCCATAAAAATATATAAATAGGCAAACCTAGGTCATTCACTGTATGTTAGTGCATTTCATGTGTTGAATTTGATATGGATGTATATTTTTGTGTGGATTCAAGAACTATTGTGAGTTGTGTGATGAATTATCACTACCAGAATCGTTGCTATCTGCACCGGGTGGGAAAGCCCTTTAGCACCGGGTTTCCCACCCGGTGCTATGTTTCCGAGGCTAAAGGTACCCACCTTTAGCACCAGGTTAAATAACCGGTGCTAAAGGTGTGTCCATTTGCCAAAAAATATGTGTGTTGCTGCGGGGATTCGAACTCATGACCTCTTGGCTCGCGTGTACCCACCTAACCATCTCACCTACAAAGCACGTGTGATGAGATAGAAGATTCTTTTATTTTATAGTAGCATGTGACACCCCCTTTAGCACCGGTTGGTGTTACGACCCGGTGCTAAAGGGTTCCCGATGGCGTCCCAATTTCGCACCCGGTGCTAACGTTACATTAGCACCGGATTTTGAGTGCACCGAGGCATATGAGGGGTGCGGATGTGAGTTATTCTTGTAGTGTATCTTGAGTCTCTAGAACTTTTGTTCTTGATTTGGTTACTCTCTTTTACTTATAATGCCTAGACTGGCACTAGCACGATCATGCCATAGTGCCGGCACTATAAAAAAGGCTTAGTGCCGTGCTTGGACCGGCAGTTCGGTACAACGTGCCGGCACGGCACGGCATGAAAGCACCATAGTGCCTGATATTGCCGGGCCGAATAGTGTCGGGCCGGATAGTGCTAGGGTCGTCCATCTGGCCATCTATACTTCTGGTTCCGACTCCGAACCGAAGACCGAATGGACTCGTCCGAGGACGGTCTCCGGTTTCATGTGTTGTGTTGTCACGGTAATATGAAGGATTTCGAGGAATTAGAAAAATATCTCGCAGCACCGCTTGGAGTTCCAGCGAAGAATGTGAAGCGCAGACGAAAATGCAAGAGCTGCCTGGAACCATGACCTCCACTACAACTCCGGCTTGCTCCTCGACTCCTGCCAAGCAAGGTCTTTTTGGACGATGCGGGACCTCCGGTGTGCTAGACAGTCAGCAATCATGAGGAACCCATACAGACGCAAATGATATATACAACATGCATGCTATATGTATGTGCGCATCTACCACATACACCAAAAAAAAGTAAAAAAATGTGTATTACCAATACAGAAACGCTTTTTAGGGACGGGCAAAAACTTTTAAAGGGACGGCTCCCGCGCCCGCTCCTGCCTTTTGCAGTTAAAAATAGTTGTTTGTAGGAGGGGACTCGAAGCTAAAAATATACCAGATGAGTTATCTTAATTAATGTAGAATTAGATAAGTAACCATGTATGCTACTCATAAAGAAGCAATTTCTCGCTTAAGCAACTTCGAGTTTTCTAGCCTCAATGCGGTCTCCATTCTTATTGGGGAAAATCCAACGACCATATCGTCAGATAATAGAAGTTTCATGTCTGAAAAGAATCGCGACATTGAAATATATAGGTTCAAAGCGCATCGCGTCTCAATGGTCAATGAATCATCTCTGGTAAATTATTAATAACAACCTCCAAGGAAGTATAGTATGTAAATTCAAGTACCTCACTTTCATTGGCAAAGATTCACATAAAAGTACACATCATACCAACTTTTTTTCTCATGAATGACTGTCCAAATTCGTTTCTCCTTCATCCTCTGCATAAGGCAAGTCCTAGTGCAAGGTTTTATAGAGTTTTATGCACATTAAATAGGGTGTCAAATCAGCATTTTAGATGATGTGGCAAAGAGTTAACGAGGAGAGAGATGAAATGGATACACAGTTTTCATCAAATTTGTGTCTTGCATGCATTGCCTATGAAACATAAAAATGAAACAATGCATTATATGAACCATTTCATCTATGAATTAATTATCTACTTGCTTATGTGACATTCTTGAAAACACAAAAATGAAATCCCCACCGGGAATAGCCTAATAGCACAAGTATATTATGTATACAAGTGGCTCAGAAGTCAAGGATATGTATGTATGTATGTATAAAGTTGTTCGATCAAACCGATTTCTTTATTCTTCTTTCCTTCATAAATTCTTTATGTTTCCATGAAGACAAAATTATTCCATCTTCTAGTTTAGTAGTGATATGTAGGGATGAGAGGAATTAGGAAAACTACCGTTGAAAGATATATGGAGGTGCTCTGCATTCCTGTTGACTGGAAGAACAGGAGTGCCGTGTTGTTTTGGGTCAATGCAGGCCGCTGCTAGTGCACACCCTGCAAGCTACCGCGGCTGACCAGACCATGTGGATGAACCGTACAAATACAACCCACCAGGCAAAGAAAAACTCAATGCAAGCTAGAGTCAAGGCCTTTCGCTTCAGGGCCTGTTTGGATCCGGAGGACTAAAAACAAAAGTACTAAATGAAGATACTAAATTTATTTTTGTACCCCTGTTTGGATCTTAGGCCTAAAAGAGACTAAAGAAGCTTTAACATGTGTGCAATGTCTTTTTACCCTTCCTCCGATGCCTCTCTTTCCCACGCGGTCGGCGGCGGTGTTGTCGAAGGGGGTGGCCGTGGCATTGGGCCGCCAGAGGAGTAGCAGCGAGGAGAAGATCAGGTACTTCGGTGGTGGTGGGGAACGCCGGCTTGGCGAGTCGGGCGGGGGAGAAGGGTGACGCGAAGGCGACGGCGGCGGCGGCCTCGAGCTCCCAGCGGCGCGGGTGCGGGATAGGGAGCGCGGACGAGGGCGAGGACGGCGCCATGAAGGGCAGGAGCGCAAGCTCGAAGAGGAGGACGAAGGTGAAGTAGCCAGCGGCAGCGGCAGGGGAGCGGGAGGGCAGCGGCGGCGGCAGAGCGCAGGAGTGGCGGAGGCAGAGAGAGAGGGGGACGGTTGGGGAGTAAAAAGGGGCAAGGGTGGAAAGATACCCTTTTAGACCCTTTTAAAACCAAAACTGCCTTTAAAGTTTTATACTAGTTTAGTCCCTTTTAGTCCTAGGTGTTTGGATCTTTAGAGCTTTTTAGTCCTAATTTTAGTACTTTTGAGTTTTAGGAGTGGGATCCAACCAGGGCATTAATATAATCTGGTTAGCACAAAAGCTAGGAGAGAGTAGCAGCTAGTAGCTTAGTCCAGTAAGCTTTTTTTGGTTCTTTTGAATTATACCTAATAATGTTCAGCTAACCACAAAACTTCATCTTCAGAAGTACTTAGCTCAGCATATAAGCACCTACACTTCATCAACCCGAGTTATAACCAACAACTCCCTTTGGTTCTTAGTTACTTACCGCCCACTGGGGCCAAGGATATTATACTATACGAGTGTCTTGATGGCGATTGGCGAAGAGGATATGTAGATGAAGGAAAAAGACAGAAGGATACCTCAAATCCCCTGGTGTTATATATGCTGATCATGTGGTCGCCGCACCATTATTGTTGTCGATGTCGTCATTGTTTGTGGTTCGGTATAACGATGACCTCAATGGCCGCAGCCGCACGAGGGGCTGCAACGACCCCGCGATGGCGATGACTGGGTTGGTGGGGTCTCTGTCACCACTGGCGTCATCCTCTATGGCAGTAATATTACGGACAAAAACAGTAGACGGCGCAACAGTGAAGGTTACCTCCGGGTTCTCGGTTGCGGGGGCGACGACAGACTGGCTAATGTGGCATCCGTCGTTGTGCGGTTCAAGCGTCAAGTGGTCCACCTGATGATTGGTGCTCGTGGTCACGAGGTCCTCCCTGCCACGCCACATCCGCCGCCAGCTTTTTCTCGCCGGCGGGACAGATAGGACTGCAGCCACGGTGTGAGGTGTCGCCCCGGGTCGCTTGAGACGCCGAAGGGGCACCTCATCACGAGGCTCCATCTTCATGTCTCCTAGTTTTAGCTTTCACTTGTTTCTAGCCCCATTGGGCATGTACTCCTCGTCGGAGGAGTCAGAGGACGCGGGGCGGGGGGGGGGGGGGGGGGGGGGCGGGGGGAGGGAGGCGGGGCGCTCCCTTCCATCCAGTATTGTGCCAACCTCATGAGCGTCAATAGCTTCCTCTCGGCCAATCTTTAGGTGGCAATCGATGCACCCATATGACTCCGCGGTGATGATGCCGAGGCCTGCTCTCACCACATGGTGATGGTGAACATGCAACTGCCGCCTCCTTCCTCCCCAGACCGCTCGTCAGAGGTTCGGGAGGAAGCTCCACAGCCTTGCTGCTGGAAGGGGTGGCCTCATCGCCGCGCCCATTTCTGCATGGGCCTTCGTGCGTTGTCGGTGCTGATTCACCAGATCCATGGCTTTAGCAAATGATAATTTCCTCGCATATACCTACAATACCGCTCTCTTCGTGGTCGTGTGGCTGTGTCGAGCGAATAGGATATGGACAAGCAACCAGCGGCGGCCCATGGGTTCGCCTGGTGGTGGTGGTGGCGGCGGCGGCACAGGAGATATCATAGATGGTAGGTGGGGACACCTACGGTTCTAGTGAAGAAATTTACTATTGCGGCAATGTTATGAGGCTCTATTTATTAGCGGGAGGTGACCTAGATTGACGGCAGGTCTGCACGGAAGCAGCGGTGCAGCCGGGCTTCATGGGTGCATCCTCTGTGCCCTTGGATCATCTGGATGTCCATGGGTCATGTATCGAAGGTAGGGCTGCACGGAAGCAGCGGTGCAGCCTGCCTGCAAGAAAGATTTTTTTTCTGGATTGCTTAACTTGTAAAGTATGTATTAATTGGCTTATATATTTCTAGAGGAGACAGGTCCATTTTACACTTGGCAACTATTGTTTGTGCATGCTATGTCACCCGGGAGGCACGCATACTGCATCATATATTAACAAATATACAAACTTATGTTAATTTGGGTCCAACAATACTTTCGGCCCGAATTCGGTACGGATTTTTATTCAACCACTGCCGTGCTGCTTATATTTTTAGTGAAATATTTTAACAACAGCCTATGGCCCTATTTTATAGAGGTTGAGCTCTAGTAAATCTACGGAGAGCTGGCTATCTGTATAGCTCCAAAAAAAATCTAATATTTGGAGGAGAAGCTATATATCCATAACATTCAGATGAATCATTTTATTTAACTATTTATAGACTAAATAAAATAATCAAATCACTATCTTACAAACAGTACAAGTAACCTAGATCTCTTAAGGTGAAGGTGTCCCAAACTCTACAGAGGAAGAGAGTCAACAAAAAAATTAAGCAATTGTGATGAGTAAATTCCTTATTTACCATCGAAAATTTATTTAGTGTCCTATTTGTCACTCGAAAGTTTGAAGTTCCTTACCCACCATTCACATTAACTTTCATTCTTTATCTACCATTCTTCATCCATTCCACTGTTCAGAGCTGTTAAGTGGGAGGGAAAATGACACTTTTGCCCCTCTTTCTTTTTCACATCCTTTCCTTTCTTCCTGTCCACAAGGCCCATGCTACTCCCGTCGCTGGCTCGCAACGCAGTTCGTCACCGGCACTCCCTGGATTTGGTGTTGTTCTCGAAGTAACTGGAGAGGAGCTCGGTTTACATAAGAGCCGGTGCTGTTGTTGGAATTAACGAGAGAGGAGAAGCTACGGAAGTGCTAGGATTTGTGCTGCTGGTTACCGATTTGTGAGAAATGGAGGCGTGAGGGAGAGGAGCAGTATTGCTGGGATTTTCTCTCGTGGTTGCCGATTGGAGGTAAAACTTGCTGAGAGGAACAGAGAGGACATGTAGGCAATGAGGCATGAACACCTCGTCGGCCACGAAGCTCCCGGGCAGCGGCAGCGTGGGCGGGTTGCTGGCGCAGAACCACGGCGAGCTGTCGTCGAGCGGAGGCCGGGGCCGGGGATGGGGCGTCCAGAAGCTACGGCAGGGGCGGTGTCGAGCGTCGGCGTTTCCTGAGCCCACCCTTGAGCGGCCGAGCATGGAGACGTCAGTCAGCAGGGGCAGCCGGGCAGACCGCAGACCAGAGCAGTCAATGCAAGGGGCATTTACGGTGCTTATTTTACAAAGGATACAAATTGTAATTTTATAGAAATAATTCAAAACAGTTGAAACTAAATCAAACAAGTTAAACGTGTATTAACGAGCTAAGCTGCATACATTTGTGATTAAATTCTAGCTTACGAAGCTTATGCTGTAGTCTTAGAAGGGAGGGGGGGCAAAAGTGTCATTTTCCCTCTCACCTAATAGCCGTGAACAGTGAAATGGATGGAGAAGGGTAGATAAGAGATGCAAGTTAAAATCAAGGGTAGATAGGGAACTCAAAATTTTTCAATGGCAAATTAAGCAGCAAGTAAATTGTTGATGGCAAATAAGGAATTGTGGATTGGGGGAAACTAATAAAGAGATAATAACACCGGAAAACTTACTCGTTCCTTCTTTGGTCCTATAAAAAATTTTGTCTCCTATTTGACACCGAGTGCAACTTCGATTGACATTACATCACGTGTGAAAATACGATTTTGCCCCTATAGGGTCCACCACTCTTCTCCCTCCTCTCCTCACCCCCTTCTCCCTCCTCTCTACTTCGATCCACACCGGCAAACCGACCTCCCGCGGGGGCAGGGAGCCCTACGGCGCTTAGACTCCCGTGAGGGCACGGAGCCTGGCGGCGCTCGGCCTTCCCCAAAGCTACGGCGGCCGGCGGCGACCGCCCTCCCGACCTACACCTCCAGCACCTCCCCACTCCGAAGCGTCGAACCAGGACGCGACGTGCCCGGCGTCCATGGCCACGCGGTTGCCCCTACTCGCCATCGTGTCGATGTCAGTGTTGAGGAGGCAGAGCGGCCCTCGGCGAACGCTCCCTCCATGGGAGGTTGAGCATTGCCGGGCTTCGTGCCCCCAAAGGAGGCCGCCCACCGCCGTGCCCTTCTGGGACGTCGGGTTGTCAGTGTGGAGTAGAGGAGGGAGAAGGTGGCGGCGCCCCCCGCACGGCCCGCAAAGCACAGCCGCCCGACGAACAGCGCCTCGCCCTGGCCAGGCCGCTCACCTCCTCCCACCGGGACGACGTGAGGTCCGCGCGGAGCACCGTGAACCGTGACCGGCCGCAGTCCTCGCCGCGAGGGAACCGCCGCCGCACCATGAGCAGCACGCTGCCGCTGCCGCCGGACACGGACGGGATGAGGTAATGGACCACGGCGATGGTGCACGAGCAGTGCCCTTCGATGACGCGCTCGAGGCGGGAGATGAACGGCTCGTCGGTGTCGACGGCGACACCCGGGGTGAGGGGACGAGCATAGGACAGAGAGGCAAAATCATCTTTTCATGAGGGAGTTAACAGTTCAAAGATGAAAAACGTAATGGAATGTTAAATAAGGAATCAAAGTTGTACTCGATGTTAAGTAGGGAACGAAATTTTTTCAGTGCGAAAGAAGAAATGAGCAAGTTTTTCAGGTCAAATAGGAAATTATTAGAGTGAAGTTGTCCCATTTGAGGGCGTGCGGCCTGCTTCTCCCGGCTATTTGGTGGGCTGCTTATGATGGGCCTTGCGTCTTAGTAGTCTGTGGGCCGTGCACGCATCAGGGCCCCGCGACGTCGGCGGCGGCCACCGCACTTGTATCTTCCCGTAATCCCGTCCGACCACTGCGCCGCCACCTACCCATCCCACCCAGCTCCCGCGCGAGAGTATCCTGCGCGCGGTCAAACCCTCGCTAAAATCTCAACCAATCCTTAGCTACCACTGGTGAGTTTCTGCGTCCTGAGTGATTTCTCGTTTTGTTTCGTTCCCTCGCATCTTTTCTATTTCCTTTTTCCTTTCAATGTTTTGAGTTTCGTGTTTCTTGGGGAGCAGCTCGCCGGACCTGTTGGAGGCGGCGCGGCGATGGAGCACGGGTCGTTGACGGACTCGACGGCGTCGACCTTCTCCATCATGGAGGAGGACCACACCCTCGCTAACTCCGCCAGATTCGTACTCAACCAGGAGTAAGTGAGGCCAGCCAAGCTCTCTTGTTCCCCCTTCGCATTATCCAGTCTCCAAAGAATCCCGCGTCTATCCGCTTGTGATCTGTGGAACGCGGCGGTTGTGCTGCCATAGTCTGATAGAGGCGACAGTGCGGTCAGTAGGGATAAGGCACGAGGAAGCGGTTCCGGTAACGGTGGATTGAAGGACCGTCAGTAGATTGTCTTGAAGGCCGTTGATGTTTGTAGCTAGGTTGCATAGGGAAATCTAACACCCATCTCAACAAGAGCTGGGTACGGAGATATGTAAGCTGACCATGACTTTTTTTTTGTGAGGGCCATGATTAGAGATTCCATGTCTTTCGAACTTCAATATGACTTTACATTCTGGCTTTAGGGCAGTAGAATGGTTAGTCGTTACCTGATCGGCGACCTGATTTTGGCTTCGGAAATGAGATCTTATGTTGCTATTTTATGTTTCTGGTTTTGGGACTCGCAAACCAGATCGACCTGTCTTTGCAGATCATGAATATGAAGCTTAGTTGGTAGGCAGAACTTTTGTTGATGCCAGAATCTCGTATCCGGTTTTAGGATTCAGACAATCCCCATCACTCTGGACATTTGTCATTATTTTGGAGTATGTAGCTCAGGCAAAAACTGTTACAAGGTGATGACAGTTTGTGGTTAAGGGAAGTTTTTTATGCAGCCACTTAATCGAAATAACAGAGGATGCTTTGGGATGTATTTTTTATACTGCAAACTGGAGTTTATGGAATAGTTATTGGTAGTAATATAATCATTTAATGCACTTCATGGTTGCAAGATGGGTACTTTAATTTCTTCCTCAGGGGTTCAGGTCACTAGAAACCACAAACATTAGAAAAGGAGGTGCACATGGTACTAATTTGAGAAATACCATCTTGGTCTATTGATATCATTACCAATTTATATTGTTTTGTGTTTGAATCAATTTTATATGAGTTTCCATAGTCACCTGTACTGTATTTTGCTTTGTTCTATAACATTTTACACACGCTATGTTTATAGAGAACTGGGCATCTCAAGCATAAAGTCAGGTACACATAAAGTTTTACTCATGCATTGCCTGAGACTTAAGGCACTCTTAGAACTATACCTTTTTTAAAACGCACATGTCAAGTCCCAAGGCAATGTTTAGGGCCCTCTCGTTCAAGTTTCATGTTTAGCAAACTTGGATATATAAAATGTCCATGTCAACTCCAAAGAATAATACATATAAAATGATGCCATCATCGCTGTGCTGAAACCATTTGTTGCATTATAGTGGAAATCAGTCATCCTTGCAAAAAAAGTCGATGTGGATAGAGAAATTTGTATATTTTGTAACTCAAGGCTACTGATTGGTTTAACCTTATTTCTGTTCACAGCCCAAGGGTAGCATTTTGTGGATATAGCATCCCTCATCCTGCTGACAGGAAAGTCAACATAAGAGTTCAGACAACAGGTACCATGCAGTGGCATATTATCCTGACATTCTAGTATTTCCTTCGGTCATTGTATATATATACTGAAGCTTCCGTTTGATATGTTCTCAACTTAATGTGTATTAATTTGCAAGAATTACATCCATCATGCTCCTGACTATTTCCTACAATAATGTATTGTACCTTGCATTGATGTTTCTAACTTTTTCTAAAACATTAGTATTACTACGGTGGCCATGATGCCTGAATCATTGTCATATAGGACACTAAGATGTGTTTGGGGAAATTGCTGGGTGCTTCTTCCCAGGAATTACAGATCCCATATGTTTGTTTCAGGTGTGGTTATTTGCTAAAACTAAGTGCTAATGCAATGATAGATGCTTCAGTTTACACTCTAGTCAGATGACAAAGTGATGCCTTATCATTGCCATTAATTGATCTTACAATTACAACGGTTTTAGTGCTGCTCTACTCACACTCCTGACACGTGTTTATTCTATTGGCAGGAGATCCAGCAAAGGATGTACTGAAAGATGCTTTGCAGGATCTGATGGTTATGTGCCAGCATGTCAGAGGGACTTTTGACAACGCAGTGGCTAACCATAGATCAAAGAAACCTGCAGAACAAATGGACATTGATCAGAAATAGAAATGATGAAGCATCGGAGCACCCCTGTTCGTGAAGACCAATTCAACATTTTATGGCTTTATGCTGATTTTGCTAAAATCTGAGTATTGGATAAAACACTGTTACTTCAATCTTTGGAGATTGCCTGAACTCATCATTGTTTGAGGTGTCTGTTGCAATTTCTCATGGATTGGATTCCTTTTGTGTAATATTAAAATTCTTACAATTTGTTGAATAACTACTTTCACCATTATTTATTATGATGGCTTAGATAATGTGTTGGGTAAATTCAGTTTCCAAAAGGGTACTGGATACACACATCTTTTCTGTTCCTGAGTCGTATGGATGCTCCAAAAGCACCATCTACCATTATAGGCTTTGCCGTACCGCTGTAACTACCTTCGCCATTATCTATTATGATGGCTTAAATAATGTGTTATGGTAAATTCAGTTTCCAAAAGGGTACTGGATACACACATCTTTTCTGTTCCTGAGTAAGCACCCATCTTGTGTGTTTCTGAGTCGTATGGATGCTCCAAAAGCACCATCTACCATTATAGGCTTTGCCATACTGTTATAGCCATTTATACAGACTAAATTTAACATACTGCCGATGAATTAAATAAAAAATTTAGGTATGTGCAGCTGACACAATTAAGGTTTTGATTATTGCCTCTGCTTCTTTAGTTTCCAAATTTTAAAACCATACCTACAGCAGCGCTTGCATACAGAACATACAGCTTTGTCGTGAAGAGTGTAAGACCAAATTTTAACATCAACAAGAACAGCAGAGCGTTTCCTTGAGGAAAGGAATGAAAAGAAGCATAGTACAAATTGAAATTGTTGATTGACAGAATTTCCATAGCAGACTTGCAGCATCAAGGACAGCCTCAACTCTGAAGAACGCTAATACTTCATTCGTAGTAGCTTATTGAGTACTGATAAATAATAACAACATACAGTTATCAGGGATGTGGCACATTTTCAAAGCAACTTATCTGATGCTGACTAGTGCTCCACATTCCAGGCAGAACTAATCCAAACATGGCTACGATTCAAGAAGACAGCTCAGGAAACAAGAGGATAGTAACAGGTAGAACCCTAGCATGTGAAATGGTACAATGATGCACGAAAAGCATCTAGCTAAAAAGAAAAACCAAAACACCGCCGACTGGTCGAGCATCAACAATGGACGCAAGCTGAGGATGACCGCCAGGTGCATATCCCGAAAGAATATAGATCAGATCCATAGCTATTAGCCTTTTCCAGTGTTATTCACGCAATTCCAAGTGCACTTCTCCTTTCTTGATGGAGATGAGAGCCACAGTGGTGGCGACTGATATAGAACCCACGAGAACGGAAGGATGAAAAGAATTAAGTACGAAGAGGCCCAGAGAGAGCATCCCGCGCTGAGTTTGGGTCTTTGTGTTTCAGAGACAAGTTGGCAAACTGGGCATCAAGATCTCTGCTGTTACTACGAACAAGAGCAGGAACCTGTTGCTGCTGCTGTTGCTGCTGCTGATATATTGATCTGAGACGACCAATTTCCCGCTCAAACATCTCCTGTTGAACTGCAAAATTGAGAACGAATGTTCAGATAACTTGTTTTTCCTTATCAGAATAAGTATTCTTAGCTGGCATTCACTATCGACAAAGGAATGTGCTACTCCTGATGAAATGAAAATCAATGAGATGAAGATGTTTAGTTTCAGATTGGATACCAGTTATTTAGTCACTTTTGCGAAATATAGGCCCTTAGCTTTTGTTTTGTAAACCAATTAAATATCTAAGATACCATTTACTATTTGACTGTAAAGCGGGATATAACAAGTCAACAACATACGAAAGGCCTCATGAAATACAGCCACTGACAAGGGGCATGCTGATTATATATTTGTCTGGAAGGAACAGCTACAAAGATATGCATGTATATATGAAACAGTTACTCATTTTGGTTTTTAAATATACACTGTGTGTTGGATAAGCCTTGCACTGATTGGTCTTTGTGGGGCTGGTCCTGTTTAGGTCCTTGTGGGGCTACTGCTGGTCCATTGTTAGGACAGCAGGTAGGCAGGCAGTTAGTCCTTCAGTCCTTGGTCTTTGCTGGTCCTGCTGGTAGGACAGCAGTTAGGATTTGATTCTTGTACTACTAGTCACTGTTAGGCAGCAGCACATGGTCCATTGACCTGCTGTGAAGTAGTGGCCTTGCTGCCCCTCTCTAGGACAGTAGCATCTAGCATCTAGCAGCAGCATATGCTTGGCTGGTTCAGCCTATAAATATGTAACCCCAACCCCTTGGGTTGGTATCGCATTGTGAAGAGAAAAACAGAAAATTTGCCCCAACTCTCCTAGTGTGATCCTCTCTAGATGAGAGTAACAATTCAGATTCTAACACTGTGTGACATATGACCTTAAATTCAACCTGTACATTGGGCTATTGAGAGGCCATAAAGAAGTTGTATGTATATTTGCATGCAGAATTTAAGCTGTTGTTGGTTCCACCATGCTTCTCCAAATTCTACAATTCCTTGTTGGTAAAGGTTGCGAACTGGGTTGATGATGTTTAGCTTGGCTAGGTAGTAGGTAGTTTGGTTTTCTAGCTTTTAGTTACAGGTTCCATGGATCTTTGAATTAATCAAACAAAGAGTAGTCTGTCAACTGAGTTCAATACAAGTTAGAAACAGATTTTTTTTCTCAAAATAGCTCAGCCGAAGGTTCAGCCACAGATGCATAGACATCATACATCTTACTGAAAACAATTCAAAGCTAGGGCCTCACTTTGGAGTAGCGAGTGATGTCTGCATGTCATTTTTTTCAAATAAACCAGAAAAATAAGAACGGCAACTGGAGCCACTATCCAGTTGACTGAAGAATTGTATTTTACTCGATGTTTCAAGCTAGTATGGATTTCTTGTCACATTGTTAATATCTCAGTTAAACTTAATGCAATTACTGAAATGATTTGGGTGGAGAGCAGAATTCTTATATAGGAGAAAACAAAATTAAAAGGGAGAATACTTACAGCGTTTAATTAGCTGCTCCTGTGCTAAACTCTCCAGTCTTTGCTTCAAAGCTTTGTTTTCCAGGTCTAGCATAATATTCTGCTGGGTAAGAAACTCCATTTCAGAAGACACTTCTACCCCTTCTGACTGCATAATTCAAACATGGATTTCTTTCTGTTACATATAACCCCAAATTTTAGAAGAGAAATGAAATCCATTCATGCAGCAAGCTCACTTGTAATGCCTGAACTCTACCCTCCAGCTCTGCAATATACTGAAGCTTCCGGACACGGGACCTCTGAGCATATTGCCTGCAAAAAGGTACAATTTAATGCATAAAAAACACAATATCATTGTAATCGTGACAAATAGGATTGATTGAATTGCACGACATGCTAATATAAATATTGAATTGTACTATTCCAAATTTAAATTGAACAGGTCTAGATTACGATATCTTCATTTTTAACCAGTGTAAATAAAACTTTCCATATTATTGTCAGGTTACAAAAGTGGAAAACCTCAACAACCTGTTTCTCAATCATGTTACTATGGGTCAATTTTAAAATACTGCCCATTGAACATCATGTACAGAAACCAGACACAGCACAACCACATTTGCAATCTGTAGGCCTGTTCAATACCACTGTTCATTAAGTTACAACACATATATGGTCAGCAAAACATATGAAATGAATATATGGGTCTCACTATACTGTGCCCACAATAATTCAATGCTCTGTGGCATCCAGAAAAAATTTCAACAAAAACGCTGCTGAGTTCCGTATGATGAAGATTTTATTCCCAAGGTCAAGAAAAAACATCAAATGACAACAGCCGCACTGTTCTTAGTGTGCGCTATAAAAGAATGTCTATTTAAGGGGGGTTATACTTTTGTATTTGTGCTTAAAGTTACGGTGAAAAGCCCTGTTCTTTTCAGATTATCATAGAGATATTGTGATTATTATAGAAATGCCGCGCAAGTGTGAAACCAAAAAAATTCACATTCAGTGATAATCAACCTCCATAAAATTCACATTCAGCGAACAATGAAACTCACTGTTTAGCACGCTTGTTGTCTGCCTCTGACTGTGCATGCTTTGGCGGCACACCCTCCTTGGCGCCAACCTTTTGATCACGGCCAGCGTCATCAGGAGTCCTCTTGTCCATGCCAAGGTCATGATCCCTCAGCACGTTTGGTGGCCCATGATGCCCCCCAACCTTGTCTTTTGCTGGCATTGGCAGGCCGCCGCCATGCCTGAAACCAGCGGAATTCGGCATGCCTTGCTCCCATGGCCGACCATGTGCCCTCCCAAACGGGCTAGGCTTGGCATAGTACTCCTGAACACCACCCCAAGGCGCAGGCTGCGCACCTCCTCCTCCCCCCATCCCCTCGAAGCCGTTGGCATAAGAGCCGCCAGCGGCGGCGGCTCCGTCAAACAGAGCGAAGGAGTCGCTCGACGACCTGCGGTGGCCGGCCCGGCCGTGCTGCCGCGCCGCGGGCGTCTCGGGCTCGTTGAGCAGGTCATCGAGCCACGACGGCGGCTGCTCCTCGATGAAGCTCTCGGACGACGTGCGCTGGTGGTGCCGGTGACCGTGCGCGGCGGCGGCGCCCTGCGGCCGGGCGATCGGGCCGCGGTCGGCGTACGGCGACGGCGCCGCCGCCGTCGGGAACGGGCTGCGCGGCGGCAGCAGCGCCTGCTTCTGGAGCTTTGCGTTCGCCATCATCATGCGCTCCGACCGACCCAAACTGCGAGCGAAACAACAGCACAGAGCTTCATCTCAAACTCGATGCCAAAATCGAAGCTTTTTCCAGACAAAATCGAAATCAGTAGCCTCGGTCAGATCCGAAACAAATAGCATATGTCAGGGCTTGGCGTGCTCCGTTTCGCACAGCAGTAAGGGGAGAGAAGGGGCGGGCATACCTGGTGGAGGCTCGTCGCCGGCAAAGGGCTGGGCGAAGAGGCGCCGCCGCTCGCCCAGTCGTCGCCGTCAGGAAAGGAAGAGCAAGGAAGGAGAGAGACCGGAAGAGAAGGGAAAGGACCAGAGGGGAAAACAAACAGAGATGAGTAGGGGGAGGGGTGAAAAGGTGGAACCGTGAATGCCCAGCAGAGCAGGCCAGCCCCGCGACGCGCTCCGAAAAAACTTTTAACGCACACAAGAGAAACTAAAAAATATTTTTTTGAAACGAAACTAAAAAATATTGAAGGTCGTCACTGTAGGGCGTCCAGGATGTGCTTCAAAAGCGGTTCATATGTGAAATAAAATATTCCAAAATGTACCATTGTGCATGAACATTTTAAACATTTAGTAAGCTCCATTTTACGAAAGTGATTTTTTGCAGATTACGAGCATCTCGTACTAGTTTCAATTTGGTTACTAAAATTGTCACAAAATAACTCGATTTTTTCTTATGCAAAACACGGAGTACAGATGTAAATACTCTGGGAATGTACATTCACTCCTAATTCAACACCATAAATCCGGGTAAACAGGTTAAACAATAAGAAAGCTAGCAATGCTCAATTTAGAATCCTAAAATACTTTTAACATGTTTTCCTATAAATGTAGTTAAAGTTATATAAACTTGGAATACAAAACTAATACATATTACATTATGATACAAATGAAGTAGTTTGTAACTTCATGATGTTGATGAGAGTGCTAAGATCAACACCATAAATCCACTTTGAAGTTGGAACAAAAATGCAAGAGTGAAAATACACGAGCTTGAGCTAGCAAAGCCGTTCTGTTTTTTAAAAAAATATTCTCACTTTTTTATGCGAACTAGCAAAGCCAAAGTTGGTACATGTAACGAATCAAATAAATGTGTCCTTGTTTATGCAGCCCATATTGGGTAGTGGGGCAGCGTGAGTGAGCAACCAGAAAACAGCGAGTGCCAACAGCAAGACAGCTCAGGGATCCAGCTGCGACCACACAGCATGATTCGGTGGCGCCCTGCTGTTTTTAATTCCGTGACATGATAATATCTCTATTCTCCTTGATCTTGTCTTCTATCCTCTTGTTCCCTCTTGCCTTTGTTCTATATCCTAGATATCATTCCATTGGCCTCATTGGGGGAAAGCCCGAAAAGAAGCTCATGTTGGCCACAAAAGGGAGAACACAGCACACTAGAAAAATGCCTACTTGATTGATGATGTGCGAGCAATTCCGCAATTGTTTATGCTTGCAATAAATAAGTTACCAAACAGACACACACTAAAGGTTTTGTACAAAAGTAAACACTATGGAAAATAACCAACAAAGGAAGCAGAACTGTGCCCACTGGAGTCCACTTGTATGTAAGTGCCTCAATAGAACCTATGGCAGGTCGCCTGATCAGTCACCATCTTTGATAGTGATAATAATAATAATGTAATTTGCCTGCATATACATATAAGAAAAGCCATTTTCTTGTAGTACAATGGTTTTGTGGTAGCAACATCTAAAATGAAAAACACAAAACTAATGTTATCTTTAGTTATATACTTACATACTCTAAAATTAAATCGGGCAATGTAACTACATACAAAAAAATGTAAACCAAGCTATATTTATTATGTATTCAATACTTTTGGCCGTTTGTTATTCTACCAATAATTATTGTGTCGGTTGCACCTCAAATACCACTATCGTCCTTAGGGTACTTTGTCGTGGATAATGAAACCCATCTCATTCAATTGTCCATGCTCATGGGCTCATATGGCTCCCGGCTGCTTCCATGTCTTAGGGGGTGACCCTTATCTGTGGGCAACTAATCAAGGCGGCACATCCCTAACAATAATGCTGAATAGAAAGCTTGCAAATATGTTTTCCTAATGCAAGCACTCATGTACTTTCCTGCAGCTTTAGAGCATCTCCAAAAGAATTTTTATATCTTTTCTAACTTATAAAAAGATATTTTGGTGAAAAAACATCCCCCAACAGCTTTTTCAATTGGATATCCAAATATAGATCATCTATTTCGGATTTCTCGCTAGCCAAAGATGGAGAGCGAGATGACTCCCTTGACTACCCACAAGATATAGAAAAATAATTTTTACTTAAATGACTCTCCCAATGATAATTTAGAGAGTACTCCCTCCGTATCACAATTAGATGACGTTTTGGACAAGGTTTGGGTCAAACCTTGAGAATATAAATCATGAATAATTTTTAAGCCGTTGAGTTTAGAAATGTGAAAATCATATCAATAGATTTGTATTGAAAATTACTTTCATAAAAGTATACATATATAACTTTCTAATAAATATTTTCTATAGAAAATAGGAGTCAAAGTTGTGCTTTGGAGACCGTGTTGCTATCCTAAACGTCATCTAATTGTGATATGGATGGAGTATATTTTAGATAGGCTCTTAGAGATGCTCTCAACTAATAAAAAATGTGTTGGTGTCTTGGTTTATCCACAGGAAAAAGACCATGTTTCTTTGCGGTACGGTTACAAACTAACAATAATAGTAGAGTATGAAGAAGACAGGGGAGGATAAGCTATCCGGTTGGATGTCATCATTGGAGTAAGTTGGTTCATCAGTGTCACAACAATACACTAACAATCTAGCTCTTAGTTACTAGGCTATTGTCTGAGTGACTCACTCTGGCCTATCGTATGAATATTTCGAGATTGGCGCATACTCCTCTAATCGACAGAGATTTTGCATAGGATGTATGTGGTGTGCAACTTTGCTGGTTGCCCGGCTCGCTCTTTACACGTGGAATGGACAGTGGCTTAGGTTAGGACCCACTTCCGATCCCAAGTGTCATCTCAGATTGAGAGGCAAGCCATATCTAAACCCTCAGACCTGAGTGCGCGCTGGCTTTTTATTCTTTGATAGAGCGCATGTTTGTTTGAGTTTCTGTGCAGCTTTTCAGCCTGAAAAGCCATAAGCTCAAACAAATAGCGAAATTCTTGTGCAGCTTCGAAAAAGACAAAATGTCAGAAAAGCTGAGTTTATATGGGAAGCTGAAAAGCTCAATTTTGTGGTCTTTTCGTAGCTTTCTGAGCTAAGAAAGCTAAAAACATCACGTGAAAGGTAGTATTGACTTTTTTAGGACCAAAAGCCTGCAGCAGCTTTTCACAAAAGCTCCAAAAATTGTAGCTCAAACAAACAGACACATAGACTAGCTCCCACAATGGGCTATATGAGAATTGCAATCTAGTTTTCGTGCATAGGTCTTTGAAGGGATACTCTAACCTTAGTATTCTGGCTAGAATATATAAGTTTGATATGTTAAAATTAAAAGTAACGATCACGAAGCTAACTTTGGTACTAGCTAGCAATAATACACAGTAACGGAGCTTTACGGGAAAAAAAACGGCGGGGAGCGGTCTATGTATATTTGAGCATTTTGCATTAGTGTGCGGTAGCAATTTTACTGTTCATTTACTGGAAAATACATATCAAATAATAGCTGCCAAACCACCCATCTAGGAACTAATGATTTTTGTGAGTGATACACCACTAGTGCAGAATCCTCCTTTAGTCCCGGGCCAGAACCCCCTTTAGTCACCAAGGGGATTCAAACCCATAACCTCTTGCATGGTCTTACGCATACCCATCTAGCCACTCCACCTACGCAATACATGTGATAGAAAGTGGGATGTTTCCTCTTTATTGTAATCCGTGAAGCACCTACACCCGGGACTAAAGACCCTTTAGTCCCGGTTGGAGCCACCAACCGAGACTAAAAGTCACCCTTTTAGTTCCGGGTGAAACCACCGCCGGGACTAAAGGTCCTCTTTGGACCTAGAAAAATACGAACCGGGACTAAAGGCCTATTATCTCGGTTTAAAACGTAACCGCGACTAAAAATAGGAGATGAAAGGTCCTTTTTCTACTAGTGCGCATATGATTCAGTCAGCTTATTCTGGTATCAGCATAACTTACATAGCTTGATACTTAGCATTACTATACTAATCATGGTTGTAAAACACAAACTCAATGATCCTATTACTAATGATTTGCTTGTGCCACCTATGGGACCTCAGTTAAACTAAAACGTGTATAGTAATATGTTGACATGTATTTTCAGTGAATTCAAACACAAATAGTTTGCCAAACTGGAAACTATTCCGAATGAGAACATCGGGGCCACAACCAAATCGTAAAATTTAAAGCTAGCAGTCTTCATGTCCGGTCCCGTCCAATATAAATAATGGTCTAGTAATTCAAATTATTCTTAACCATTTAACATACCTGCCTACATAGAGCGATGATGTCCACAACACCATTGTGGAACAGGTCCATATACAAGCAGCAATGCATGGGTAATGATGAGAAGATAATCCAGTTGCAACCTTGTGGGAGAAGCCCCTTTCCAGGACGGTTGGTTTGGAGCACTCAAGTTTGGCTTCAAGTCTTATTCCAACATGATTGCGATGCATGACGTTTTCAGCCCACATCACAGCCAGCTCTCTATTTCTTGGATTTGCATGCGCTCTCCTTGGGAGCTTCACACAAGTACACTAATTCTGCCCTAGCTAGTTGCTATCAGTTGCACGGTGTCAATCGCGCATGCTGACTTCCATTACCGGGAGGTCCGGGTTTTTTTTTCTACAGAGATCGATGTGTTTTGAAGAGTTACGTGGATTATATTGTTCACCTAGACCTATTGGTCTATTCGCTCGGTTTGGCCTATACGTGACATACAACTAGAAAAATTTGTGGAACGTGTATTTAGGGATGAAAACGATTACGGAAATTTCCGATCGACCGAGTTTCGTTTCCGAGATTTTTTCGTTCCGATGAAACGGAAACGGTACATATCGGAAAATGATACGAAAATGATAATGGATTTATACCGTCGAATAGCTCTATCGATCGAATTTAGTCGAAAATTTCTGTTGGAATTCCGAATTCGGCCCAGTTAAATCATTGATGCCCAAAATTCACAGCTACCCTTCTACTTCGCCTAAAATTTTCTTTGTCGCAAATGGAAATGAATCCCCACCCTATATAGCTTCATTGATTTTTATCAAAAATATACATGCATAAATGATATATAAATATGTAATAATGTTGGTTGTTGAAATTGGCCTACAAAGTTTTTGATTTGAAGTTTTCGACGTTTTCGTTTCCGATATACCGACTTTTTCGTTATCGCTATCGTTTCCGAAATTATCGTTTCCGATTTCGTTTTCGAGTAGAAAAATATGGTTAGGAAATGATAATGAAAATTTTCGATCGTTTCCGACCGATTTCATCCCTACGTGTATTGTTGTAAGAGGGGTGTAATTCATCAAAAAACAATGCCAGACTACTGAGTAATTGAATTTGTCCCAGGCACACGATGACACGAGCTTTTGGTGTAAAACTGAAAGGCATTTTTCCCATACACAATTTTTGTTATGAACTTTTTTTTTTGTAAAAATACTTGAAAATTTGCCCCCACATTTGAGATTTGGTGCATAGATTCAAATTGACATCTAGTTACAAACTTTTTTTAGTAAAAAATACTTGTTACCATTTACAATTTGAAATTTTGCCTCATAATATCCTTTTTCACAATATCGCGCATGTACTGTTCACAACATGATACCGTCCAAACACAAATATAAATTTTACATGGGCGAGACTCCCAGTCCCAGGCCGGGGCATGATTTAAAGGAAAACCAAAATGGAAATATATAGGATATGCCTGTTTATCATATTTCGTCAAAGAAACAAAAATAAATCGAGCCCATTCCAGTAATATATATAGTAGCACCTCAATTTACTCTCTCTCTCAAAAAAAAAAACAAGTGGCACTGCTTCTGTCTTGCGGTAGTGCGGCTGAAATTGCCCACAAGCAAGGCTGCTGTCAATCGGCAAGAGGGCTCAGTGGAAAACAAATCATTTGTCATTGTAGCGGACAACGACGTATGCGTAACGGCTTGATTATTGTGCATGTCTCCTTAAACATTTGTGCTGTGATTTGATCTAGAATTCTACTCCGTATGTTACACTAGAATGATGCACTTTGGCACCGGTGGGAAAGCCCTTTCCCGGTGCCAATCTTCCGGTGCTAAACGGGTCAAATAACCGGTGCTAAAGGTGGGGGCACTAGCCAAAAATATTTGCATATTCGCGTGTTGCGGGATTCGAACTCGAGACCTCTTGGCTCGCGCACACCCACCTAACCATCTCACCTACGCAGCACATGTGATAGGATTAAAGATGCGCTCCTTTTGAAGTAGCATGTGACACCTACATTAGCACCGGATCGTATTTACGAACCGGTGCTAAAGGGCCTTTAGCACCGGGTCGTAACACCACCCGGTGCTAAAGACCCTTTAGCACCGGGTCGTAATACCACCCGGTGCTAAAGGAGGGGGACCCTTTAGCACCGGGTTGTAACACCAACCGGTGCTAAAGGGGACTTTTAGCACCGGGTCGTAATACCACCTGGTGCTAAAGGGTTCCCGAGGGCGCCCCAATTTCGCATCCGGTGCTAACGTTACATTAGCACCGGATCTTGAGTGCACCGAGGCATATGAGGGGTGCGGATGTGAGTTATTCTTGTAGTGTTAATTTGGCTTCCTTAGTTACGTCTATCTTACCGGAGGATACGCAGTCAACTTTTCAAATTCACATAATAATTCGAAGTTTGTGGACGGTAAATATAAATTTATAAGCAGTCAACGTATAAATTTATAAGATTGTTATGAAAGTATTGCTCAAGTTACTCAAGATGAATATACGCATATTGAATATTCGAAAGTTACTGGTAGTTGACATTTCATACATTTGATTCTATCATTATCCAAAACTGACCATAGAAAGTATATATCCAATAGAATAATTAGTTACCATGTCAGCTTATTGATCGACACACTCTCGAAGCCTCGATGACTTGACTAAAACATGGCCAATCAATAGATATCAAGTATTCTAGTGGTGAAAGGACCTTGATGTCACCTAGATATTTCTAGCAGGTTTACTATGTCCCTGCACACAAATAAAGCACAACCAAGTAGATCGAAGCGGAAGCTAATGTAAATGCTAGAATTGAACTTGTGAGACAAACCAAATGAGACGCGGTGATTTGTTTTCCGAAGTTTAGATTTACCGCTGCCACTAAGGCTGCCACCAAGGCACGATGAATCCTACATCTCCGTTGAGGGCCTACGAAAGGCGGGATTATACACACCAAGCCACTTTCCTCGATTCCACTAACTTGTGACTTTTTTCCACGAAGGAGGCAGGGCCAGCCTTTACAAACAATCTGTGGCTCACCACAAATATGGTAGCTCACCGTCGACGCCCAGCCGTCTAGGAGGCTTTACCTCCAAGAGTAACAAATGCTTCAATGGTTGCTAGACTTCACCGGAAATGCTCAAGCTAAGGATTTGCTCTTCACTGATCTAGCTAGCTCGTACTAGCTTGCAATAGCTCACACACAATTAGCCTCTCAACCCAAATCCAAAGATACAATCAAATTTCTATCAAATCTCACAAAGAGATGTTTGGGGAGAGTTTGCTGGTGCTCAAGAAGGTTCTAGGCGCACAAGAGAAGCAAGGGAACCAGCAGCCCTCAAAGGAGAGGGCCAAGGGGTATAAATACCCCACACCCAAAAACTAGCCGTTATGTTAGTGGAAAACCGGTCTGACCGGTTTCCCAAACCGGTCACACCAGTTTTCAAACGAAACTAGACGTTAGCACTCCAAGCTCTAAAACCGGTCAGACCTCTTTCCAAAATCGGTCAGACCAGTTTTGGACCAGTCAGCACACTTAGTCTCAAAACGACCTCTCTCAAAGGCTATCTCACATGGGTTGACCTATGAGCACTTTTTGGTGTTGTCTAAACAACTAATTGTTGCATCCCTCTTGATAGTACGACATTCCTATACTCAAGAAAATAAATAACAAATTAAGTCTTCCACTTGAGCTTCAATGTCTTCATTCATGCCATACTTGTCAGTTTCAACTTTGAGGGCATACAACCTTTCTTGGTTGCTGAGCAAATCCAATCTTGAGCTGGGCTTAGAATTTCCAAGTGTATGGACCAATTTATAAGCCATTCCAATATATGATCCATAAATGATTAGATGCTTCACATTGCTTCACTCGATACGGCTTGATTGAAGTATAGAGATCAAACTAAGATGCTAGACTTTCCCTAACAAAGTCCCTCGGCTACAAGACCAACTTGCCCTTCTCTTCGCTTGGAATGTCACTCCCGTCTAGCTTGATCCTTTTCATCATATCTTGCCACTTTAAGTTTGGCTTTGCTTTGCATCATCATGAAAACCATATTGAAATCCAGGTATTCAATTAACCCGAAATATATTCAATATTGTCTTGTATGTTGTCTTTGTCAAATCACTTGTCCATAGGCTTCCATGTACTTGAGACCATATAATATCCATAAGATCATGTCTCATCATGAATTTAACTATTGCCACGGACCACGTCCAAAAGAATTCCAATTTCTTCATGTAGATCGTCCCATTTTGTCTTGATAAGCTTCTACTAGATGAGACCATATACTATCCATAGAATCATATCTCATTTTATTTATAACCACTACTATGGACCAAGATCAAAGGAATTCCAATTTCTTCATGTAGATTGTCCCATTTTATTTTGACGAGCTTCTACTAAATGAGACCAACCAATATGCATAAGAACCTTGTTCATAAGAATAAAACCTGCTCATATGCTTAAGCAAACAAGTTAGATCACGAATCATGTTGTCATACAAATCATCAAAATACATAAGTGCCTAGATGCACTTTCAAGTGGCTGTAGTGTGATGAACTGATAAATATATTTGCTTTCATGAAAAGAAATGACAAAAATACAAGGTGCAGAACAGGACAGAGAAGTTGATGCAGAACCAGGTACAGAACTCTACCTGACAGGCTGACAATTGACAATGACACGGTGTATGTTGTTCAATGATGTTGATTAACCTTAACAGTAGGTGTAATATTTCCCCATGCCACTCCACTTCTTCTATGTATAACAATGTTTTGGCCAAAACCTTCAAGTTCCATTTTGAACAGTCTCATTGGTTTCCATTTTGTTTAAGATGTGGTCACTTTCAATCCTAGTTATTAAGACCGGACCGGACATTAAACCAGTGACCCCATAGGTTCATGGTTTGATTGGTTCAACCGGTCAGACCGCCGGTCCAAAGCGGTTTAATTAAAATATAGATTCCCTGTTCAGTAGCGGTTCAAAATATTCCTGGTTCACTTCCACAATCGATCTTTTAGCTGAACCGGATCGGTAGCTCACCAAGTTGGGAACCTTCAGGTCTTAGGTTCGACCCCCACCCTCATGCGCGTTTTGGGCAATTTTCCTTGTTTTTCCGTGGTGCTGCGCATGTGACGCCCAGACTCCCGGTTCAGTAGCGGTTCGCGGCCAGTTTTATACGGCGGTATATGCAAAAAACCAGGCGGTGGCGATGCACGTGCAGGGGGCATGTCGGCGTTCTTCAATTGCCGGTTCGATAAGTACCAGGACACGATGTACGAACCGTCAGTTCTTCCGCAACTGCGAGGTCCTCGGCACCATGGACTTCATCTTTGGCAAGACTTTTCAACCTGTTGCACGGGGGGCAATAACGCCCGTTGCTAGACCTCGAGAAGGGAGCATCCATTGTGCCGATGCCGGATATCACGATAAGTCGACGCTCGATAGGTCCCATGCGAGGATCAGGAGGTGTTTAATCATGGTAGGTTGATCGATTCCACCGATGATATGATGCGAAGGTAACATGCATGTGCGATACGATGTTAGATGCATGCTGTTTAAAGTAGTTTAACACACGAAAACATCACACTGCTAAGTTTTTGATGTCGTGCATAATAAAAAAACACTTACTAAATAATATTAAACATTTTGTCTTAGTTTGTGGGGATTATTGGTCTTGATGTGGGTCTTTCCGGCCAATCTGTATAGAAAATTCGTGGTCACCTACTGCGATGAACATGTACTGATTTTTATTATATGCCTGATTTGCCTCCTAATTGATATAACTTGGGTTGATCTTTTTCTTTGAGCTAAAATAACTTTTTACCGAGCAATTCTGATCCGTGGTCTATATTTCTTTGTATTAGATCTATAAATTATAAATTTGTTTTGTTTCATATTGTTCATCCATTAAATTATTGTCATCTTTTGTTAGAATTTTAAAAAACTATAAAATTTGTAGAATTTAACTCATTTAAAATACTTAAGATACTCTGTTTTGAAAAATTTCTAACGTAACAATATGAAATTTAATCCAATTTAAAAAGATAAAATTCTTATTTACTATGTTTTTTTAATATACGCGCGACACACGCGCGTGTACTCTACTAGTCTGGATGAAGCTCGAGCTCAGAACTTTTGTGGTTGAGCTAGATGCTCCACTCGGTTGAAGGATCTGTCAGTCAAGGTTGACTTAGTAAACTCCTCACCTCTATATCTATATAAATATATACTCCGTATTTCAGTAATTTAGGTTCAAGCTATATAGATGTGTGCACATTACTATAGTATAGTTATCTGCCATAACTTTTGGGCTATGTAATTCAAATTTCACGAAAAGCTTCCTTTACATAAGCAAACATCCACATTCATATATTTTCCTTCCCCTGAATTTTCTGAGGGAAAAGACACAAGCTTTTCGTGAACTTTTGTGGACTTGGATTCTTTTAGCCCAACAAGTGATAGAGCCCACGTAACCGACCATAGTCCCCAGTCTTGGGCTGTATTATTTGGGGCTACTCTTTGGCCCAAAATATTGATTTCTCATATCCTAGAGATTATTTTGGATAGAGGATTGCACTAGAAAATATACTTCAAAATTTGGGCAAATCTATGATCCTAACACATCTTTAAAATAGCAGTATAATACTTCATGTTTCCTAAATTACTATCTGATGCTGATTTTTATTTTGTTAAAAAAATTGTAAGTATCAGTTATTTTGTTTTGGCTTACTTTATTATCTAGGGTACTTTAATCATGATTTATATTTTTCTATATTTGTACCAAATTTTTAAATAAAATGAATGATCAAATATTATGAGTAAAAGTCAACCATTAATTTAGAACCAATGGAGTATTAAATAAGTCATGTTTGGCCATATATCAACTGAAAGAAGCTGGGTGGAGGTGAATCAGTATTTAGTACAGCCCATAATATGAAGTCATGTGTACAATTATTGGCCATTTTGCTGGGTTTTCTATGCTTATTCTGTTTGGGTGGTGTAAAGGAAATGCTGTTTATTTTTTTGTTCTACTATACAAGTGGCCAAACTCAAGCTCATCTCATCTCAAAACAACCTGATAACACTCTCATAAGCCATTTTACCAACCTAAAATCTAAATGGAGAGGCGCCTTGCGATTTAGTCCTAAATCAAGAGCCCCAAAATTTAGAAACCATATTTTCTGTCAGAATGAAGAACAAATTTTGATGACAAATTATTAGCAACACTAGCAAAAGTCGCATGTACTCCTAGTTATAGTGTGAAAAGCTATGTTTTAACGACACTACTGATAATAAGGAGTCCCAATCAGTGTCACACCCGGTTTTAGAAAACAAACCGAGTGTACACTGTATGTGTGCCAGGATCAAGTTTCACACATACAGTAAGCCAGAATGTGAATAACAGATAAAGTATCACGTATAATAAACTATATAAATGACTTACGAGTCTATCAGAGTATACCGCGTATCCTGAAAACGAAGGCTCCAAACTTCACAGGCAGTCGACTGGGGGTTGCGTACGCCTAGAACTGAGCACCATCTTCAAACAGCTTCATACAAGTTCTTCTTCTGAGCAGCGGTTAGCAAGGATGAGTACACTTATGGTTGGTACTCAGCAAGGCCACAAGAAATAACCAGAGATCAATTTAATATCATGTTCAAGTATGATTATCATGTAAGGGTCCAGGCCGCTCTTAACCGTGAGCACGGCTGTTATAACAGTTTTACACTCTGCAGAGGTTGTACACTTTCACCATAAGCTGCGTAAAAGTCCAAAAGAACTTTAAACCCAACCATGCCGAGGGGGCCAATCCTCTTAAATCACACTACCGAGGTGTGACCGCATAGGGACGCTACGAGGCCTTTACAAAGATTCCTTAGTAAATAGTAACCCGCTAAGGTTTCCGGTTCAAGCAAAGTATAACCCTCCCTAATGAGATCTGTCTCTTACCAAAGCCCACAGCTCAAGAGGACCAAGCTATACCCCGTCAATCGCCGCACCTCTTGCCCCTTTCGGGTAAGGTCACCATCCACTAAAGTCTCTAATTAATTGGCCAAGACCAGAGCCATATAGTACTTATGGTTGCACTGTTTTCCTGGGTGGTTCTCCATGTTCCGATTAAAAACATCTTGATATTATAAATAAAGCATAGGTAGAAGGATGGTTAGGGACACTTG
Organism: Echinochloa phyllopogon; assembly: GCA_033239725.1. Taxonomy (NCBI): domain Eukaryota; kingdom Viridiplantae; phylum Streptophyta; class Magnoliopsida; order Poales; family Poaceae; genus Echinochloa; species Echinochloa phyllopogon. The sequence goes on from BTCW01000017.1 coordinate 13,217,427, forward strand.
CCTTTCTCCAAAGTGTAGCTGCTCAAAATATCTTCAAAAGTCTTCTTCGGTTGAACAACGTTCCGTCTACTCGTAGCAATCATCGAACACAAGCATGCAAGCATAAAACTAAACAAGCAACAAACGAGTACAACTAAGAACAGTACACCAATCAACAGAAAAGCTTTAAAAGAGCATACTAACGGATAGGGCTCGTTACTATGGTTACGAGAACCTAAGGACCACGAAGATCAAAGAGAGAAAGAAAGATACGAAGGTTCCAAGGCAGAGCTTTAATTGGCACAAGGAATATCACATGTACAGAGGATTTATGAATACGAGGATCTCAAACAATAATATATTACTTTAATAATTTAATTTTATATTACAATACAATGACATAGTAACTCACACCATATCATTGAAGCAATATAAAGTTAAAAATTAAAATAATATTGATTTGCAGAGAAACCACAACGTAAGAAAAGATCTATACTCAAACTTAGTGATATGGCTCAGAAAAGATGGACTAGTATCAGGATTGCAGAAGCGAGTGCTGCGGCCATTGGAATACTGGCCGATGAATTTATAGGATGCGATAGATATTGGAGACAGTTGATTGGCAAAACAGAATAGGGACTAAGTGAGAAACGTAGGGTACACTAGCAGGATTGGGTTTAGAGGCATAGGAAAGGCTAAGAACAGAACTACGATTGAAAACTTAAAACTAGCGGAAGACTTTAGATTATAAAAGGAAACACTATACGCTTTATAAATTTTAATTTGATAAAATCATATATAAGAGACTATTTCCTGAAAATTGATTTAATTATATTTAAATATGTGAAACCAAGAATGTATTTTATTTATAACTATTCTTTTTGTAGACATTATGTAGTTAAACACATACTTTAGTATTAAAAACAGATGCGAGCATCTAATTGATTAACTTTTATTGATCATGTTGAACTAATCAATATTATTGATAAAACACATTTATGTTGACATTCACACAAATTAATACTCATTTAAGAAAGCATTAAGTTTGACGCTAATCACCTTTTAGTTTGAAAACTAGTTTAATACTCATTAATCAATTTTACATAAGCTTATTAAAAATCCAAAATATAACTTAATCATATTTTATAGAGAAAACTTAATAGATAGATAATTAATAAGCAAAACGAGAACACTAGAACAAAGTCACATTGAAGGTTTATTAATCAAATTACTTGGAAGTGAAACTTCTAAGTTGGCTTTAATTAGAAACACTAGTTAATAACCATTTAAACCAAGTAACAGTGATCTATGAAAACATATGAAATCTAAATATAACCTTAATCCAAGTTACAACAAAGCTATACCTAGGTTTCCAATATTATAACTTGTTCAACTATCACTTTTAAAACTTATAATATATTAACCACATTAACATTAATAAGAAAACCAAAATATAATTCTTAATTGGCTTTTAATTAAAGGAACATGTTTATCAAATCAAATAACTTTATACCTCTAGTTAAACTAGTCATATTTTTAATTGCAAATATTCAAGTACAAATTATTTTAATTAAAGAATTAACTTAAAATAGATTATATAAGAACATCTAATCGAATAATTTTTATGAACGGTGTTGAATTAGTCAGTATTATAACTGTAACACATTTGAGTCAATATTTATCAAAGTTAACATTTATTTATGAAAAGCCGGAGTTTAATCTCAATTAGAAAGAGCTATTTAAGTAATTATTAATCAAATTAATATCACTTTACAAAATCAAGATGGAACTTATTTATATTTTATTCAGAAAACTAATGAATGATAATTATGTTAACATTAATCAAGATTGACATTTATTTATGAAAACTCGAAGTTTAACTCTAATTAGCTTTTAATTAGAGAACTAGTGATCATAAACATTAATCAAGTTAACATAATTTTATGAAGCAACCAAATAGAGCCTAATTAAATTTTAGTTAGAAAGATTATAAAATTAATATTAATCATGTTAATATTATTTAAAGAAACCAAGATATTATCTACTTCAATTTTATTTAGAACGCTCAAGAAATAAGTATCAATCAAGTTAATATTATTTATGCAACCAAAATATTTGCAACCTATCAACTTTTATTTATAAAACTCAGTGAATAATATTAATCAAATTCATAGTTGACATGAAAACCGGGTTAAACCTTAATTATATTTTAATTTAGAAAGACACATTAAACTAGCCTTTAATTAAATTAATGTTAAATAAAATTCAGAAATATTTGTCATGGTAAATAACGGTACTAACGCGTAGTTTAAGTTGATACGAAGCTAACGCAATAAGAACGGATTAAAACGGAGCTAAAACGCAAAAGATATGATTTTTCTAAGGTTCAGGGACTTGTTGGCAAAGTTTTAAAACTTCCAGGGGCTAAAACAGAAGAAAAAGGACTTATTTGTAATTATTTTTAATTTAATTTGGACTGCGGGTTGATTCTGGGAAAACTCAGGGTCTCTTCTGCAAAATCTCCAACGTTGACCTGTGTTTAACTTATTTGACTCGGGTCAGATTAATGCGGACCGTTGGATCTTGATCGACTGGCTGAAAACGGTTCGGCCGAAGGGGGTCAACGACGGGGAAGGACATAGCGGCGGCGCCGCCCGAAGACGCGGCGGTACCTCGCCGGAGACAACCCGATCTATGGCTACACGGCTCGGATTGCTTCGGGAACAAGCCCTACAGAACCACTAGGCCACGACGAGTTCAACCACGGTGTTCTTGACGACAGACGTGCGGCGGAGACGACGATCGACGGCGGCGGCGCCATGGCCGGACCGGAGAAGCTTCGGGTGGAAAGCGGACGCGCTGCTACGGTGTACTAAAGTCGACGGAATTTAAACGGGAAGCAAGAGGGAAGATTTGCGAACTCACCGAGGGGGTTCTCGACGAGGGAGATGCAGCGACGGTGGCGGGCGGCGAAGAACGGCGGCCGGCGGCACTGGAAGTCAACCGGCGGGCAACGTTAGCGCGAACGAAGCGAAGAAACAGAGCGCGAACAGCCCGGGAGGGTCGAGAGGACGACGACGAACTCATCCGAGGCAAATTCGACGAGAAGAAACTCGGGACGGCGACCAACGACGGCGGCGGCTCGAGTTCTTGGTCAAGGGCGGCGTGGGCGCTAGGATTGCACGGCCTTCGATTGGATTGGGGAAAACTGCGGGTGGAGCGAGCTTAAATAGGTGCGGGATTGAGCAGGCGTGCAGCGGACGGAGTCGGAGGAAGCGGCGGCGATCGGAACTCGGGGGGGAAGTTTGAGTCGGAGACGACGGGAGGAGGAAGAACGGCCTGACGGGTGGGGCTGGCGTGTCAGCGAAAGAGCAGAGAGTTAGCGGCGGGGGAGGAAGTGGAGCGGGCCGCTAACGGGCCAAAAGCGGAAAAGAGTCGGCCAGGCGATGAGCTGATGGGCCGGGAAAAAGAAAAGAATGGGCCAAGTTAAGGAATAGTGCTGAGGAGAAAAATTGAACCGGGCCGAGAACTTTAAGGGGCAAAAACGAACTCAACTATTTAAACTTTTCTAAAACTCAAACAAAAGCAAATCAAATTCGAATTTAAACAGAATTTAAATTCCGACCTGATTTACCAGCAACCAAAAATTATATGCAACAGCATGAATGCAACAAAAATTTATTTTGGATAAAATAATTATTTAATGTGATATTTAAATTAATAAAAGGCTAGGAACTCAATTAATTCCTAGAAAATTTATTTAAGCCTTAATAAATCCTAGAAAATTCATAGGGTTGCGTCAATTTAATTGCGATGAATTTTAGGGAGTTATAAACACTTATTGTTTTGAAATTAGAAAACATATATTTATATTATATACATGTTACATTCCCTGTTAATTATTTAAACCTTAGAAAATTTTTATAAATTAAATAGAATCATTCCAAATTTTATAAACTTTATAAATTTTATATATATATATATATTTTTTGTTTTATTCATTGTATTTATTTATATTATTTATTCACATCCCAAATTTAGAAAATTTGGGGTGTGACAATCAGCTAACTAATTCTACTAATTAAAGGAAAATTTAAATTGACAATGACTTAAATAAACCTAGAATGCCTTGTATTTGAGTATAAAATTCCAATCATCAAATGCCTTGTATTACATGACAAAGGGAGTACAACTTAGGCACCTAGAGTTGCTTCACACAATGGTGCGCGTTGCGCGGATTTGAAGGAAAACCGATAAACTATTGCTATACAAGGTGCAGCATCTAGGATGACATTAGTGGCCGGAAGGAAAAGTAGGGATAAAAAATGCTCGTGTCTCTTTGTGTTTTTGTTAATGACCCGAGCTTAGGTTTTTAGCTTGTCCAGATAATGACGAACCATTAGCGAGACTCCACCTTTTGCTCGTATCATTTTTTGTATGCGAAGCACATAATATACAATGAAAAGAGGGAGAGGGAAATAGAAAAAAGATGCTTAATAAGTCGCCCAAGGAGACAAAAAGAAACAACTGAAAACTCGTGAATCTACGCACTACATCCAACAGAATCGGCTCGAAAAAGGGAAGCAACGAGGAAAATTCTATGCGTGTGCTTGCCACACCCCTTCCCTTCCCGACGCATCAGCTATCAGTCGCCGCATGAGCACTCCATGTATAACTGAAATTTCATACGGCCTTCCCTTCCCGGCGCATCATATCACACAATGAGTCCCCACACGAGCACTTTACGTATAACCGAAGTTTCATACTTAATGTACCGCATGTACCTTCAAATACTGTACACTAGGATTAATTGGCCATTTGAATTCCACTACGATGATAATCTAGCTAGATTCTCACAGTCATTTTACAATTTGACCCCTAGTAAAAGTTGACCCCAGCAACTTTTGCTATGATCCATTCACTGAAAAAGCTAATAAAACGACTTAATGATTTTTAAAAAAATTAGAAAATTTGCCACCGTCTAGCCCCGGTCGCCTTGGGCCGCGTTTAGATGCAGATTCGGTACCCCCGAATCCGGTCTGGCCCTCTGACACGTCCCATAAATGCGCACTGTAGCGTTTCGTTTGTACGTGCGAAAAATTGTCCAAAAATTTATTAATTAGGCTCAAAATGTTCGTCTCGCAGAGTACAACAAAACTGTGTAATTAGTTTTTGATTTTATCTATATTTAGTACTCCATGCATGCTATGACATTTTGATGTGATGGGAATCTTCTTTTTGCATAGTAAATTTGGGTGTGGAAATTCTGCAACTAGGCCTTGGTCCGCGTCTGCCCATGCGCCGCCTTCGGCTGCAAACCCCCCCTTCCCCTCTGTTGCTGCCGTCACCACTCCCCAGTCCCCTCTGGTCTGATGACCCCCTGGCGCCGCCGGATCCGCGCCACGTGGCGGGCGCACGCGCGCACGTGGTGCGCCGAGTCCAGCCGGGTCGGCTCATAAATCCCCGCCCACCCCCGACCACGAGCCCCCCAACTGTTCCCCTCGCCCCGATTCGGTTCGGACCCCAGCTTCGCTTCTCCCTCCCTCACCCCCGTCGCATGGCGGCTCCCAAACCCTAACCCGCAGATCCCCTCCCCGACCCACTCGCCCCGCCTCTGCTCCGGTCGGCCCCGCCGCTCCGCCGTGCCAGCCGGCGCAGCGTCACCGGGCCCGCTCCGCCGCTCCCCAACGGCGGGAGAAAGGCCCGCCACGCCCCGCCCTCGGCGACCTCCGCCCGCCGCGCGAGGTAGGTCCGTCCACCCCGCTCTGTTTCTTTGTCGTCCCTCCCGGGAGGGGATTGCGCTCTCTCGGCGCGCCGCGGGGCCGTCGCGCGGGTCCGGGAAGGAGCACGGGCGGGGGGAAATTGGGCGCGCCGGCTCGCGAACCCTAGGTGGTTCCGTGCTGGTAGGTGTCCGTCGCAGAGGCTCCCCGTGGGTTCCGCGCGCTATGGCTTAGGGCTTGCCCGGCGTTCGCTGTCCGTCGGCTAATTCTTGGAATGCCTGCTGCTCCATTTGCTTCGAATGGGCTGGGACACTCCCGGCATTCTCTATTTGCCTTGCCGGATGGCTGCTCCGCGTGCGCTGTCTTTGCGCCAATTTCCTTGAATGCCTGCTGCTGTACTTCTTTCCAACGGCTTGGGGCATCTAAAAATGCTTTCTTTACCCGAATACAAATTGTCTGAGTAAAATCTTCTTGCCCTCAGGTGCAAGTCCAGGTGAACCGATCACGGAATATATGAAGTAGTGAGCGTTGGATGACCTTCTCCATGGATCTGAACGCATCGCCGTTGCCTGAGGATGACGAGCAGCAGCCTTATGAAGAGGCAGCCGAGGTCGAGTATGCTCAGGAGGAGCACGTTGAGTCTGCTGTCGCGACAATGCGCAGGGTACACAACTATCTTTATTGATGTTCGTTCCACGTGCCATGCTCTTGGCATCTTCCGTTGCTGGTTGATTATGATGCATGTTGTTTAACGTGCACGGGCATATTTGTTTGGTTGACATTATTATAGCTGAATAAAAAGACCTCTACAAAGAGAGGAAGCTGTTAAATACTCCCTCCGTCCCCAAAAAAACAAGTCATTCTATTTTTTGTCCTAAGTTGAACTTTACCAAATTTATCGATCAAAGTATCAACATTTATAACACCAATAAGTTATATTTGAAAATGTATTTCATGATGAATCTAATGTTATGTATTTGATCTGAAAAATGTTTGTACTTTTTTTGTATAAATTAAGTTTGACTTAGTACAAAATTAGAATGACTTGTTTCTCCTTGGGATGGGAGGGAGTATAACTTAGAATGAAGATACAGTAGTCATCATAGTGATGTATACACTGGATTTGTTGCTAGATCCAATGATATGATATGAAGTCAAACATATGAAGGGTGATTTAGTTTGACTGCCTTTATTTTGCATACCTACTGATTTACTATGCATTCTTCTTTTCTTTATGCATGTATGTAGTTGTTGTGAAAAATAGCGAGTCTAACCAGTAGCGCTAAACCACCTAAACAATTTATTTTCATATTTAGTGTGGTATATAATTGGTCTGTTACCCATACCCTTTATATGATTTTGCTTTTCTTGACAGGAGCGTGAAGAGAGACGCAGGAAACTGAAGAGAGAGCAGCAGGATGATGGGTCAAGGCTACACTCCCAGCAGATTAGGAATGATTATGCTCCTCAACCCAAAAGACATAGTCGCATAAAAGAGGCACCTCAGGGTATGAAGTATTGTGCAATTTCTGAATAGTTTGGGTTGCTGATACAGTTGATTTTCTGTTCCACCTGTACCCTCTGTTTATTTGTCATTCTTTGGTTCCACTATCCTTTTTCCTGTGTTGATTTGGTATGTATTATCTTGGTGTGATTTCAGGTTGGTTGGAGTGTCCTGCATTTGGAGAACCAATAGATAAAATCATACCATCCAAGGTTCCTCTTGACGAGACGTTCAATGAGTCGGTGCCTCCTGGGAAACGATATTCCTCGAAGCAACTAGTTAACAAACAAAGAAAAGCTGGTCGTGAAGTAAGTATTGCTTTCTTGCTTGCTTGTTCTTGCGGATCATACTCTAGTGTCCCTCCTACTGTACCATGTGAAGGAACTCCTGTGTTTGATTCACTTTTGGTAGATACTGTAGTTTGGTTGATTGACCTCAACCCCCTAGAAGTGAATTCTTTTCTTGTTTGTGAACCTAGTGTGTTCTATCTATAAAGTAGTAGGTGATAGGTGGCATCTAGTTCATAATTGGTGGGCTAGACAGTGATTACATGCTAGATAGAGCGTGTTTGTTAGTTGTCTGGTGCTGCAAAGGTGATGTAGGACCCAGGAGGCCACCTTTTTTAGAGCAATGTGCAACTGCCTTCCCTTGTTTTTGGTCTGCTTTGTCACACTTGCGGGTGGTGTCGGGGACCAGGAAGTGACTTGCATGGATGGCATCAGGAGCTAGGGCATATTAGGGTTCAGGGGAGCGGTATCATATGGGCTTTTTTGGCTTGGATTGGGCTTAACTTAACTAGTGGGCTGACTGCTTGTGCTTCTGGCCTATCCAATTTTTTACTTTTCTTGTCTAATACATTTGTGCGCGACCTTGGCCTGCCTTACCGCTTCACCTTAAGTGCCCAAGTGATAAGAAGGGGTTAGTTCACCACATAGCCTTACCGCCTTAAGACCAATGTTTTTTTCTATGGAACTAATGTCTCGATTTCAATGTTTGATGTTCCGTTTGACCACTTCTCTTAGAGACATCCTACGTAACATTCTAGACCCAAATGAATGGAGCTGCTGAGGTTTGAAGTTAGTCCAGCATTCTACCATCATCCCCTTGTCCAAATTCCATATGCACTCTGTCTAATAGATAGCCACCTATGGCAGGTGATCTATTGGTAGTGTTTTTATGCTATTTCTTATGTGCATATACATTCCCAGCTAGTGATGCATTGCTGACAGAAAATACATCCTGTAATTTTTTCAGATAGGCCTTGTGATTGATTTGACAAATACCACTCGGTATTATTCATCAGCAGAATGGACGAAGCAAGGTACCAAGCATGTCAAGGTGAGAGCACTTGGCTTAAATGCTTTCTTGTTTCTCAAAGATTTTTTTTCTGAACTAACAAGTTTTCGTTTTAGATTCCATGCAGGGGAAGAGATGCTGTACCTGACAATGAATCTGTTAACGCATTTGTCTATGAGGTAACACCAGTCTATGGACACATCTCTCTCCAAAAGCAGTATATTTACTCTGGATGTCGAGCGTATATATGCCCCTCCCTCCCCCTCTTTTGTGTGTGTGTGTGGGGAGGGGGGGACTTAATTATCACATATATTTGTTTCCTTTTTCACAACCAAATATTTTGTTATGCCCTTGGGCACCATAGTTTATGCTCCAAGCTGTTCAGTTATTGTACCTTCATTATTGAATAGCCTTTCGTTTATGCAATTGTTATGGATAAAATAATCAGGTCGTTTGTGTTGTGAACATTTGTCACTTTTCATGTTCTGCTCCATGCACATTATGTTACTGACTTCAAGAGGGGGTGTGCACCTTTTTTACATTTTCTTTTTTTTTCTTGAATGTGCAGGAGAACCTTTTTTACATTTTCATATTGTTGGATCCTGTACCAAATTGATTTGGGCGCGTTGCCTATCAGTTCCGTTTATTTCTTTTTCCCTAAAACATGCTTGGGTGTAAATGAGATAGATAGTCTCCCAACTGTCACCAATATCTATGGTTAGAGCCCCCCCCCTTTTATTCTGCTTAGAACAAATTGATGCATATTTAGGTCACTAGTTTACTGGGTTTGAAAGAGCTTCCTGTAAGCCATCTCTGTTAACAAATTTTGCTGTTCTTTCAGGCGATGATGTTCCTTGATCGACAGAAGCAATTAAAGAGTCCTAAATATATCCTGGTTCACTGTACCCATGGTCATAATCGTACAGGTTTCATGATTATTCATTACCTTATGCGCACACATGTCTCTTGTGTTGCTGAGGTAGGGAAACAAGTCACTGAATATTTGACTTGATTTAGTTCTTCAGTGTTTCTTGACCACTTCTTTATTCTAGGCAATAAATATATTTTCTCAAAGGCGGCCACCTGGCATATACAAGAGAGACTACATCGAAGCACTGTATTCATTTTACCATGAGGTCCCTGAGAATATGATCGTAGCATGCCCTCCAACACCAGAATGGAAGAGGCCTGATGATCTCGATTTAAATGGCGAAGCTAAGCAGGACGATGAAGATGATAACGGTGATCTTGAACCACCAAATGTATGTGTTCTCTTCTCCAAAGTCTCTAAAGAACTTTCAGTTGTACTTCTCAGGTTTATGGAATTCCCTATAGTGTTAAATGTTTCTTGTGTCATTGATATTAACTTATTATATGGTTTCATTGCTAAGCAACATTTTTTTGCATTATTTTGAACTTCTATTTCTTACTATTTTGACACCTGTTATGTTGCAGAATGAATCCGAGGATAAAGTCATCACTAATGATGATGTTTTAGGGGACGCCGTGCCATATGACCAACAAGAAGCTTTGCGTGTCCTATGTTATCGGTTGCTTGAAATGCCCCTTGTAAGTTTATCGTCTCTACTTCTACCTAATTTGTAATTTCCATCTCTTCATAATGGCAATGTTATACAAGTTATTACAATGATAACATGAAGGACTGCCCGCTTGTAGAGTATATTACCGATATCACCACTTTCATCTGTCTTGGATTCCATCTTCGGTAGCTGAGCTCTGGATACATATAAGTTAAAAAGTTGGCAGCGAGCAAATCCATGAATGTGTACAGTTTGTTCATGTCATGCACTGCAAGTCTTCAATGCAATAATAATTAACTCATTTCACATGGTGAACATGACATTGTGACATGCTGGCAATATACATGTTAGCTTTGTGCTAAATTACATGACAGGACATTAATGATGTGTTTCGACATGATCTGTCTGGAATCATGACAAGTTAAGCTGATTCATGTAGTTGCAGTATTTTGGGGATATACCATGCTCTATTAATTTCTATGCACTATTTGAATTTCTGGAAGTTTATGCATATGTTGCTCCCAAACAAGTAGTTTTTATTTTAATTGTTTCACTTTGGGTGCTCTGATCATCTTTATTTTGATAATAGGTAAGAGGGCACACACAATTTCCAGGATCACATCCAGTCTCTCTTAACAGGTAACTAACATTAACCAGTAACCTCAAATTTCTCTTGCATATTTTTGTGCATTCTGATATTCTTTACTCCTGTTGCAAATACAATTCTTGTAAGGTGCCATTAGAGCATGCAAGAAAAAAGAAGTCCGGGGGGGGGGGGGGGTAGGCAGATATGCATTAAATAAGCTTAAAATATTGCATTGTGCATGGGTTTTGGTATTCTCTGACATACTAGTTCTAAGTTCCTGTAATCGATTGCTGTTTGATGTCGTCATTCGGGCTGGCCACTGAGCATTTGAAAACGATCCGTTTGAAATTGTTTTTTTATTTAGTCTTTTCTTTAGTTTCAAACATTTTTCAGAGTTCTGCTAGTTTGATGAGCAGGCTTAACCTAATTTGTCTTCATTTGAAGATTGATTCTTTTTTTTTTGACCAGACAAGAGTAGTCAGATCAATCCTGTACTCGGCTCATGAGCGCAATTAGTTCTTTTTTGCAGCGTAGTTGTTAGTCCTTTTATAACAGATGATATTTTGTTGCAAAATTTTATTCTGAGCATTAAAAGCATTATTATTTCCTTGTGGGCCCTAATTTTAGTACCTATTCCTAATATGTTTCCCTTTTGATCTAATGCTCCTTTTGCTTTGCTCAGTGATAACCTACAGCTACTTAGACAGCGATACTACTATGCTACATGGAAAGCTGACGGAACACGTTATATGATGCTTATAATGAGAGATGGCTGTTTCTTGATTGATCGGAATTTCTGCTTCAGAAGAGTCCAGATGCGCTTTCCCCATAAGAGCCTCGAAGTAAGGTTCCAATTGTGCTGGGAAAACAATCATAGAACATGACTTTTTCTGCAAACATTTAACCTTATTTTTTTTGTTATAAAGGGTCTGCATGATATGACCTTGGTTGATGGAGAAATGATTATAGACACCATACCAGAATTAGGATTGAAGAGAAGGTACTTGGCATATGATCTGATGGCACTTGATGCAGTGTCCAAAACCAAGGTAAATATGGTGTGAATATTATACAGAGTTTAGTTATTTTTGACTTGCTCTTTTATCTATCAAACTGTTGTGTCCTTCAAAGTAAAGAAAAGAGATGGCTATCCTTCTTTAACTTTCTTGGAAGCTGCCAGCTATGTCCACCATCCATGTCTTGGATCTGATCTTTGTCGTAATCATCTTTGCTTTGTTACTTTTTCCCTCCATATCGGCAGATGGGACTACAATGCTCATGTACCACATGATTCATGAACTGTAATTAAGTGTGTAAATTTTCTACACTGTAACTTCTAAATGTGAGCTCTTATTGTACACTAGGGTCTTATAGACCGAATTTATTATTGCCTCATCGGTTTTGTATGCAGTTGCCTTTTTCTGAACGGTGGAGAATGCTGGAAGATGAAATAATACGGCCACGTTATCATGAGAAAAAACAGTTTGAGAGTGGTGCTAAGAGCAATCCATTGTACAAATATGACATGGAACTATTTTCGGTACAGGATTCTAAAACATCTGAGCTATAATGTTCCATTTTCAGAGTCCTATGAAGCAAATATTTAGTCTTTTTTCTTATGTGACGCTACCAGGTTAGGAGAAAGGATTTTTGGCTGCTCTCCACTGTAAAAAAGTTGCTTAAGGAGTTTATTCCAAAACTTTGCCATGATGCTGATGGCCTAATATTTCAGGTAAGGTTCATCTTCTGTTTGTTTACTAAGAGATGGTAAGCTTGTCGGCTTTCTGTGGCCTGAATTCATGTATCAAATTTTTCCATAAAGCCTGGCAGAAGATGTATCTTTGGAATAAGATGTACTACATATCTATTCAACTTTCCAGGGTCAAGATGCCTCTGCTCAACTTTCTGTTACATTTTCTATTTTTGCTGTTCACACCAAGAAAGTTGAAAAGATTCCATCTGTGGTCTTTTAAACAGGATGCATCTGTTCAACTTTCTGTTACTTTCTGCTTACAAGTGGTTTCAGTTGGAGTTCTTTCAAGTTTTCTGCTCATTCTATTTTCTAGTCTTATATAACTAGAACCATTTATTTTGGATGGGTAGAATCGCGGACCAAAGTTTATGTAACTGCTGTTCCTAATGTCACCTCGATACTTTGTGGTTTGTGGTTTGTTAACTTTTATTTTCATCACCCTGATACTTTGTGGTTTGTTAACATTCATTTTCAGAAATTTCTGGAATACATTTTGCTTTTACCTTGCTGAATGCCTCAATTGTTCTTGCAGGGCTGGGATGATCCATATGTAACTCGTACCCATGAAGGTCTTCTAAAGTGGAAATACCCTGAGATGAATTCAGTCGACTTTTTGTTTGAGGTTCTTATGACAGTTTTGAACTATTTGTTTGAATGATTTTAGTCACAGTGAAGATAGTTTTTTGATATTGGGCTTTGTTTTGTCATGTTTAACTGCTGCAGCTTACGAATGATAATCGTCAGCTGGTTTTCCTTTATGAAAGAGGAAAAAAGAAACTTATGGACGGTGCTCGGATAGCGTTTCCAGGTAACATGTGCTTCAATTTTCATTATGACTTTATGTTGTCAGCTTAATTTGCTGGAGTAATATTCAACAAACTAAAAACATTATTTTTAGGAGTATTATCCTTTAATTACATTCTTTTTCTTGTTGCATTTTCTGTTTTTATCTAAAATATGCTATTTTATTTGTTGTATTTTTACTGCTAATAGTGGGCAACTTGTGCAGATGAAATAGATCCACCATCCGTTGCTGGGAGGATTGTTGAGTGTTCTTGGAATAAGGAAGAGCAATGTTGGGCCTGCATGCGTATTCGATCAGATAAATCGACTCCTAACGACATCAACACATACCGAAAGGCATGTTCTCATATACTTTCTTACGTCCGTGATAATTTATTTCCTCAGATATTGCTACATGTGAATCTGAGTTGATCATTCTGAAAAATCTGTATGTATTCATTTTAAATGGTTTTTCTGTTACTGCTAAATAATTTTTATGCAAAAACTCGGAACACACCTGTCAGAGTTAAAACTGAATCCTTGTTATGTTGGTACTTGTGTCCTCGGGCTCATTCGGGATGAGAAAGCAGTACTACTGCACTATTTTCACAATTTATTTGTGATACCCACAGGTGATGAGGAGCATCACAGATAACATCACTGAAGAGAAGCTTCTTGAAGAGATTGACGAGATCAGGCGCCTCCCGATGTATGCCGATAGGATTTTTCAGGCTCAGTCGAGGATGGCACAACATCGGCGGAGATGAAGAACGCCAGATTAGAGTGCTAGTCTCGTTGGGATAGTGCTGGAGTGCTCACCTACTGCCTCTGGCCAGCGGCTGGTTCCCGTAGCTGTGTAATTAGTAGAGGTTTCAGTAGGGCTCCCCTATGGTGATGGCTGGCTGGGTCTGGTCAGCCAACTAATTCTTTGCACCTCCGCATTTGTGCTTCCTCCCCACCCACCTGTATAGGCGTCACCGCAGAGTAGTTGCAATGTAAATCGTGTATTGTTATGTTCTATATTCTCTCCTGTGGTTTTATTTTTCATGGGTGTAGAATAGCGTTTTAACAAGAGGGAGTGTTGTTCTAGGTATATTTAGTGTATGCTTTACCATCCCTCTCGGTGTTGCCTTGTGCTAGAATAAATGTAGGGTGTATTGGGTTGCCATCTCTTGCTGCGTCGTGTGGTTCGTTTGTGGCGATCATGTGGTTCATGCCCATTATGGGCTCAGATTGCCGCTCTTACATCCTTGCGCACCCCATTATATTGTTTTGTTTCAACCAAATAAAATTGTTTTTGTTGAAAGCGATTTTGTAAAACGGTACGGTATGATGTTTTTTCATTCACATGGTTGGCAGTATGTGTTGTGCTACGTGTTCGTAGCCCTTTGCACCAGCGCGCAGCATATTTAAGAGTGAGCTCGAGCCAGGCTGACATCTCGTTGCACGGACTGTGGACGATCCTACGAAGGCGCAACGAAATAATCGGTCCATTTTATCTGAGTACGGCACGGGGCAAACTTGCATAACTTTGACTCTTTTGAGTGGTATCGTGTAGTATGCAGGCAGATGTGCGGTGGGGCTTTACGACAAATTTGTTGCTGTTGAAAGACAAATTTGTGTTCCAAGGTAATTTCAACTTCGTGGATGAATGTAAAACAAACATTCAGGAGAATTGCTTATCATTATATTAATAGAAGAAGAAAGAGTTAAAACCCCATCACACCCCCTTAGTAGAAGAAGAAAGAGTTAAAACCCCATCACACCCCCTTAGGGCTCCTTTGGCAACCCAGGTCCCCGCGGGGAAACCGGTCATTTCCCCGCGCCGGCGGCCCCCGTGAAAATCTTCCACGTGAAATCCAGCCTGCACCTTTGGGAGCCTGCTAGCGCGGGGCCTCCAGCCCGATTGAGCCCAACTTCCCCCGCGGAAACGCACCCGGCCTACAGAGGTCGGGCAACCCTCCCCGTCCCTGTCTCGCTCTGCGCGCTCTGCCTACAGAGGTCGGGCCTCCCTCATCTCGCTCTGCGCGCAGCTCGGTCGAGGAAAAAAAGAGTGCCGGCGGCGGCGGCCGATCTCCCTCGCCGGCGTCGCGTCTGTTGCCTCTCCTCCACGATCGCCTCAGCTACGACCTCCGCCTATGCATAAGGTGAGTCCAGATCCCCGCACTTTCTCTGCTTCCTGCTAGGGTTTCTCCTCTTCTCTCCTCACACCCTTTCTTGTAGATCCCGTGCAAGAAGACCCGAGGCCTAGGAACCGAGGAAGATCCTGTGCAAGAAGATCTGACACGCGCTCCTCTCGTTTCTCCCCGGCCTCTCCTAGGTTGACATCTCCCTACAGGTATGCCCCTGTTTGCCACGCATCC
This sequence comes from Echinochloa phyllopogon, assembly GCA_033239725.1. Classification (NCBI taxonomy): domain Eukaryota; kingdom Viridiplantae; phylum Streptophyta; class Magnoliopsida; order Poales; family Poaceae; genus Echinochloa; species Echinochloa phyllopogon. The sequence continues at coordinate 13,232,952 of BTCW01000017.1, forward strand.
TCTAGCTCATGTGCTTTGTACATGTTTGTCTGTGTTAGATTTGGTTGAATCAAAAGCCAATTGAACTGCCAGTGACATGAGATCCATGTTTGTTTATAGAGCTACTGCAGATACCTGGCTCATGGGATCTATCGAATGTGCTATCATTCTTTTATTTTATATGCCCAATTGGGTGTTCACGCATGATGAACCATGAGGTTCTTGTATCTTTATAGGTCGTCAAAACCTTTCACTAACATATATATAGGAGCTGATGCTACTGTTCACCTACATGCATCTGCATCATGGTTGATTGGAAGATAGGCAGTGCCAATTAACTTTGGTAGTCTAATAATGCGAGAAGCAGTGACTGGTATTTAACTGTCTTCTTTTCTGATTCCTTTCAAGAAAAGTGACTATGAGTATATGTTTTATTGTAGTTCAATTTGTTGACCGTTAGTTAAAAGTGACCTAAGTTATTTTGTCACTGAATATATAAGTCAATTCTATGATGTAATAAAAATAGCACGATTGTGCTTGATGCTTATGAAATTTATGGAATTAATCTGATATGCTATACTCTTTACTAAAAACAATCTGTCAGGAGATAATGGGCTCCTGGGAGGACCAAGTTAGGCAGTTCTTGTCGGAGGAGGAAGAAGAGGATGACGAGCTATTCTTTGTACTTGTTCCTGCTATAATTCCATACCTATCAGAAGAGAAAGTGCCCGTACACACTTCTTCTCTTCCCGGTGCCGAAAAGGTTAAGGAAATCCTTCAAGGGCACCCAAGCTGGTGTAGAGTTGAGTTCCGAATGGAGCCAGAAATATTTAAAGCCACACCCAATTTTCTTAGGAGGGAGAATTTGTTGCGTGACACACGAGGTGTTGCTGTTGAGGAGCAGCTGGGCATGTTCATGTTTATGCTCTCACACAATGCTAGCAACCAAAGGCTACAAAAAGCTTTTCAACACAGCGGGGAGACAATCCATAGGAAAATAACAGAAGTTTTTGATATAATTCCTGCATTAACTCATCGTTTTGTGAGGCTTCCAAGTTCAGTCCAAACTCATGTCAAAATTGCAACAGATTCTCGTTTTATGCCCTTTTTTCAGGTGCGTCGTTAACAATAGACACATACCTTTCCCCCTAGCTTTTCTTTCCTTCCATGCCAACTCCTTAATTTATTTCCTTTTATGCAGAATTGCATCAGTGCAATCGATGGCACACATATACCCATCACCATTGCAGAAGAAAAGGCCCCTCCCTATAGAAATAGGAAAGGAACCCTATCACAGAATGTTATGTTGGCGTGTGACTTCAACCTTAAACTTCACATTCATTTCATGTGGTTGGGAAGGTTCAGCATCAGATGCAGGAGTTCTTAGATCTGCTGTTAGTAAAGGATTTAGTGTGCCGGAGGGAAAGTTTTATCTTGTGGATGGTGGGTACGCAAATACAACATCCTTTATTGCCCCATATCGAGGAGTTCGGTACCATCTCAGTGAGTTTCGAAGGCGCCGTTCATCTCAAAGTGGTTATGCAAACCACAAAGAATTGTTCAACCATCGCCATGCAATTCTTCGCAACCATATAGAGAGGGCCATTGGTGTCCTAAAGAAGAGGTTCCCAATTCTAAAAGTAGGAACATTCCATCCCATAGAAAATCAAATTAAGATTGCAGCCGCAACAGTTGCATTTCACAATATAATTAGAGGGCAAAATGGTCAAGAGGGGTGGTTGGATGACCAACCAGAGTATATCACGCCAGATCAATATGTTGATGTGCCGGAGGGGGACAACAACTATCCAAGCGAAGTGGAATCAAGTAATGGAAGTACTCTAAGAGATCAGATCGCTCACCAAATGTGGGCTTCTTATAATAATAATAATAATAATTAGTTTAGAGTAATGTATTTTAGAGAAGTATGGTAACTCTAATCCTTGTACATTTTGCTCATGTAATTTTTGAATCTTGCTACTGCAAATGTTATTACAATCAGTGCCATTATTTAATGCAAATGGTATCTTTGTACTTGCATTAATTTTTTGAGTACTAATTTTTTTTACCACTTGGATATGTTTTGGGAAATGCAGCCATGTCAGCTGATGCTGCAAGGGCAGCTTGGAACTCTACTTATGAGAAAGGTCTTGTTGAAATATTACATGAGTATAAGGATAACCCAAAATACAAAGGTCAAAATGGTTGGGTATCAGAGGGCTGGAGAATTATCACCACCAAGTTCAATGAGAGGTTTCCCCTAGCTCTTTTCACAAAGCAACAGATACAGGAAAAAGAGAAGGAGCTTAAAGCCAACTACAAGGCGGTAAGAGATGCAAAAAAGGACAGTGGTCATGGTTGGAATGAATCTTTGTGTATGATAATTGCCGAGCCAGAAATATGGAACAAGTTAATTCAGGTAAGTGATTCAAACTCTATATAACATATCTGAGAAGTATCTATGTTAATGTTGAGAACTAATTTTCATCAAAAAATGTTGAGAACTAATTATTCTTTTATGTTTCATTCAATAGAATCACCCAAGAGTATCAAAGTTTCGCAAAAAACCATTTCCCCTCTTTTACCACTTGGAAGCACTGTATGACGGTAAAGTTCCCTCATTTGCATAGCTTAATTTGTAACTTTCAGCATTAAACAGTTTAGTGGTTCTTTCTAATTCATCTAATCTGAGTTCCACTAATTGTCTCTTGAAAACAGGAAGTGTTGCTACTGGGAATCTAAACTTCACATCAACTCAGCAACTGAATCCACCACCTGCTCCTGCTCTTGCACCAGCACCTGCACCTGCTCCTGCTCCTGCACCTGCTCCTGCTCTTGCTACTTCTGAAAGAAGCAACTCTGAACAAAGCATTCACAATGATCCTAGTCAGCTTGGTACTAATCCATTTGCTTCAAGTTTTGATGGCCAAGAGACCTCAAGTGCACACAATGAAGCTCATTCTGTGCCATCCAATCAAGATTCAAGGATGGGAGAAGGTGAAAGTGGGAGAAAGCGTAAGCAAAGTCACATCGGATTTGCTCTTGAGGGTTATGTGGAGTACAAAAAGAGCCAAACAAGCAAAACTTTGGAAGCTCTCGAAGAGAAGAAAAGGCGTGATGAAGAATTTTCGATTAAGAAGTGTGTTCAGCAAGTGGATGGTATGAATGAATTAACGGATGAGGAGAAGTCATATGCTCTGGATCTCTTTGAATCTGAGACAAACAGACAGATATTCATGACTACCAAAAATCCTAATGTTCAACTAATTTGGATAAAGAGAAAAATCAGGTATGTCTCTTGGAATATGCTCAATGTATCATTCTTGAAATACTTGTCTAATCATATATCAACTTAGCTAAAACTTCTGATCATGTCTGACACTCTGACTTAAAATGCAAGTGGAGTTGGTATAGATATGATTGAACTGATAAATATCTAATGCTTGTGAACCATGTTCCAATTTGTATTACTTGTAGAGTTGGTATAGTTTTGTTACAGCTTATCTGTTTCTCTCCTCGCTTCATGTGCACTGAAAATGCTTCACTGATGTAGTAGTAGCATTGCTCAAAGGAAAAACAAATCCAGTTTTTTTAGTATAAACCGTATGATAAAATCTTCTTCTTTTGTTAGTTCTTTCCAATTGCTCTTGCTAAAATTTTCTAATGCTTGTGTGTAACCATATAAACTGATGTCATAGGCCTAGAAGTTGGATGAGCTAGACGCTTTCTTATGAAACAATGCTTCCACTCATGCTGTCACAATTTTTCTACAATTTATCCGTTTCTCCTTGCTTGACACAGAGTATTTAGGAGCTAACTTATTTTCGTTCAGTATTCAGCATTCAGCTTTACGAGGTTTTCTTTATGTTACTTGCAGAGCACTTAGTGGAAGAAATGCATAGAAGCTGGCACAAGTGCAGAAGTTCAGATTGGTCACAGTTCATTCCGGTCCGCTGTGTGGAAATCGTGCCCGCAAACCAAACAATTTATTTACCCGCTGATGCAGTCTTTTACTTTCTAGTTGTAGCTGTCGTCTTATTCTAAGTATGTGTCGAGATGAATAAAGCTTATATCGAATATCATATGCCTGCTACTCTGAGAATCATGGAGTAACTATATTGCTATTTTGGATGATATCTTGACAATATATGCATAGCTTATGTAGACTAATATGACATCTGAGTTCCTGACACGGAAGTCATTACTCATCCTACAGTTCTGAAGGCATATTCTATTTATCTCCTGATAAAATGTTGCTTATACGGTCTAATTGATTGAAACATAGTCTGCATTTTGTATTGCCTGTCGGCCAATAGAAAAATTTCCGTAGAAGCAAAAGCTGGCCAACCGGACGTGGGAAGCGAACACCAGGTGGGAGCTTCCAAACAGCAGAAAGGAAATTTTCCGCGCGGGGCTGTCTTCCGCGTGGCCGGAAGGGGATTCGAGATGTCCGAGGAAATTCCCGCGAGGGGCTTTCTTCCCTGGGCTAATTTGCCCCTACTGCCAAACTAGCCCTTAGAAATCTAAGACCTTAATCATCTAACAGACATGAGACTTGACCTCAAGACCTCCTAATGCCCCTGCCAAACTCCAAAGCTGAGCTTCTTCCTTAGCAAGTGACACTAGGGGCAGTTCCATTGCCGACACTAGGGGCAGTTTCATTGAAGACACAATCATTCTGGTGTCTCTAGAGCAGTCAAGCACTAAGGATGATGAAAGAGTTCAGTTCTTTCCGCTTCTCACCATCGACCGAATTTTCTGACCCACCAGGCATGCCATAGTCACAAGGCTGTGGGGAGAGCATACCACAATTGTCTTGCAAACACGCATCCAATAAGCAGGCGCTGAATATTTTTTTACAATGTTTATAAGGAATTTGCGCTGCATCCTAAAACTCTCTCATTTTCATCTAAGCTGTACCTGTAGAAAATAATGACATGGAAATTGTTGCCACGTTTTGGGCATCAAAACACTTCGAATTAGTTGCAGGGAGTGCTAGAATATTCATGTAAATGTTCTTTTGTCCGATACCATACGAAAGACTTGTGTTTCTTTAAAATCACTTGAGGTCAAGCAAGTCTCGTTGGAAAGCAAAAGATTTCTCAAGAAAGTCTTTATTACTTCAAATGCTTGGACACATCCTTGTTACAACATAAACCTCACCAGCGCAATTTTTATTGTACTAGAGTACAACATGAGGTGCTCCACACATTTGTGTCATACAAAAATGAGCCTCGCTGGAGTGCATTATTTCGCAGACTGAATGAAACCTTTGATGTCGAAAGCCCCATCAGCACCAGTTTTTGTGATCACACCCTGCAAACCAATTGAAAAACTCTCGTCAGCCCAAAGCATATCAGCCAATAGTCTCAGCAACATGTTGGATCAATAGCAGCATTGCTGAACACAAGAAACATTTCAAAAGGGGGGAGAAGCATACCTTTTCTGTTATGATTGCAGTAATCAGATTCGCTGGAGTAACATCGAAAGCTGGGTTCCAGACCAATATACCGGATGCGGCAACTTGCTTTCCAAGACCACCTTCAGAGTTCAACAACTCCTTGGGTGACCTTTCTTCTATGACAATTTCTTCTCCAGATGGAAGGGCAAGATCAATGGAAGTTATTGGGGCAGCTACATAGAACTGGACACCATGATGCTTTGCGGAAATGGCGAGGTTGTATGTGCCAATCTTGTTGGCCGTGTCACCTTCAAATTTTATAAAGGAAAGTCAATAGTACGAATATTTAGTTTTACATTGATCTGAGAAATGATGTGGATCTTTACCATTTGCTGCTATGCGATCAGCGCCAACAATGACTGCCTGAACACGCCCCTGTTTCATCAGTGCAGCAGCGGCAGAATCTGCTATCAGTGTTGCAGGTATTTTCTCATGAACTAATTCGAAGGCTGTAAGCCTGGATCCCTGGAAATGGATAGCAAATCAGCTTATAGAAACAAGAAAAGATCTAGCTTGATAATAGGTGCCGAAAAGGTTGTAATCGGTTATCCCTATTGGAAATGTGTAACCTTAACTAGAATAATTAGTTATACCTGTTGGAACATTTGACTGAACTAAATCGATATTCAGTGGTCTAATCATTTAAGTTTATGCCAGAGATGTAAATAGCTCTAGACAAATTGCACGTCACAGGTCAAAAATCGACTTGTTAAGGTTAAATGTCCAATTGTAATCTACCTGGTTAAATGGGCGAGTTTCAGTGCAAAAGGCCGCCTCTAAAGCTCCACTAGCATGAATAGCGCGAATAACCCCAAGGGCAGTTCCATAACCAGCAGTTGCAAGACTAGATTAGAGAGAAAGCAAAATAAAGTATAATTATGTAAGGACATCATACATCAAAAGAAGAAAACGATGCACCTTTAGTTACCATTTACCTGCCAGTGTTACAATGGGTTAGAACAGAGATATTTTTTAAATTTCCAAGTTGCCTTTGAAGAAATTCAGCTCCATGTGAGCCAATAGCTTTATTATCTGCCACATCATCAATAAGCATAGTCTCCGCAGCCTCAATATAGACCTAATTGATGAAAGGAATACAAAAGAGGTTAGCAAGTAATCTCTCCACCCAAACCTCACCAAACATGAAAGCTTTAAGGTTTTTCCCTCATTGTTGGAGGGAGTCATGTAAACAATGAACTACATTCTAGAATGAACATGGTTTAGCTGAAACTGGCACAGACTATCATTAATTGGCACTAAAAAGGGAAATTATAAGCAATTATATTCTGTAAACAATAACCATTACACAGTATAGCAATGTTCTCAGCAACCTTGTTTGCAGCAGCCGGGATTTTTTCATTTGCTTGATGAAATAAAACTCCCTTTATCTAAAAAACTTCAGGAATACTAAAAAAGTATTTTCAAAGTAGATAATTTTAAGCCTTTTCTTTTGACTCTATGGTTCGGTGTAAAAGCCTGAGGGAAAATTTGAAGTGCCATAGCTCCAAAATGTGTTGGTCCAATACAAGTAATTTCTCGCTTTACATTTGTGCCATCTCACATCATCAGGTTGGTTAATTCCATCTTTAGACTAAAAAATACAAATTGCAGGACAGATTAGCTACACAGTAGTTTAATTCATCATATAGACATAGTGTATTCATAATGAATTATTTCTGCATGTTTTTAACTACTCATGAGCAGAAGGATGTAGAAAATTTTCTATGTTGGCACCTGAAAGATAGCCTTGGCGTCTTTCGCAGTTTCAGCTGCCTTTGACACCAAAGTCTGAAGCTTTGTTGCAGCATCAGATAGGTTCACTGCAGTTGGGCGGCTGATACAGAAACAAGTAATAAAATGAGTATATATGCATGATTAGAAGTATACATGCTGTTAAAAAAAAGGATAACATGAACAGAAGGACCAAACTTGTCGTACACAATTAGGAAAGGAATTGGTTGAACTATGCTTACCTGGATACAAGGTATTCGAGTTTCTTGGAAACAAAAGAAGCTGCTTCTGCAGGCGTACCAGTGAAATCTAAACCAGAAACTTCCACGGCTAATGCTAGAGCTGCTGCTATGGCTATTGCTGGAGCACCACGGACAACCATGTCTCTGATTGCATTCCTGGATAATTTTGTGGAGTCTGAGGCTCAGTAAAAATGAAGCATTACTAACTAAAAAGGAAATGAAAGAAAAGATTCAAAGGAGGTGGCATCTATAATCTTAAACAGTGGTATGCACCATTGGTTACATTTCAATGAGGTAGTAGGCTTGTAACCAAGAGATCATATAGCAAAAAAATACTGGAATGTACTCTGTCATTCCATCAATGTCAATTCAGAAGACTAGGACTTCCACTGATCACAGATTCGGTATGATAGCCTTCTACACCTCTATTCATGTCTGATGGAGTCATAATCCCCCCTGTACTCCACACTAATAACTTTCCATATGAGACAACATCAATTACTTATCCGTAACAATTTTCCTGTGTCTACTTTGTCAAGTCACCCAAAGTTCACTTCTCAATAGCATCTAAAAGAGAGTTGAAAAGCCACATTTTTCTTTAGAAAAGAGGAGCTAGGGACCCAAAAGCTCGGAGCTTTAGCAGCATGTTTCAATTTAAAATGTTAGACTTTTGCTGTGCACCACTGAAAGTCCATTTTTTTTGGAAAAAAAAGAACCACTGAGAGTCTCTCACCACTGATGTTCTCAGGTTCAGTAAAAATGAACAACATTAAGCGCACCCGGAACCACCACTATCCTCCCCACCTCACCGTCGGATACGCAGGCGGGAGGAGCAGAGCCAAGGACGACGCAAACCAAGAACGTGGCGCTCCAAACTACTAGCAAGCAGCGCAAACACTCATCTACTAAAACAAACGATTCTTCTGCACAGCGCACCCATGACAAGACAACGAGGAACACGGAGAAGATTTCATCGAGAAAGAGAGAGAAGAGGGTCCCCGTCTCACCAGCCATCGGCGGAGTCCTTGATATCGATGTAGTCCACCTCGAGCGGCAGCTTCCTCTGCACCGGATCAAAAAACCATCCCAGAATGAATCAACCCCGACCAAGAACGAGACCACCCGCATCCCCGCCACTCGAGCAATCCAAACCTGATCGAGGAGGCGGAGCGACCCGCGGGCGTAGGCGATGGACTGCAGCGCGTCGGATCCCGCCATTCTGGGAGGGGGTTAGCGAGACCCTGCGGCGTCCGTGAATTGGGAAGGGAGGAAAGAAAGATTCGTAGGATTCCCTTCTTTCCAGGCGAGACAGGGGAGAAGAGAGCGAGCGGGAGCCAGGGGGGAGGCGGCGGCTCGTGCAGTGAGAGCAGCCTGCCCGTGAGCCCCCGCTTTGTTGGTTTGCGCGCATCGGGATGGGGGCGCCTGGGATAAAATGAGGGAGGGAATGTCCCGCCGCCTTTTTGCACCGAGGCCCTCGCGCCGTATCTTTTTTTTATTTTACGCGTAGGTCCACGAGGGTCGGGGGGCGTAGTCAAATGTGACGTGGCTGGCGTGGCGGCGTGATACGAGCGAGCGTACGGGAGAGTTGATGACCCTTTTTTTTTGGTTCATGATGAGAAAAAAAAAATCAACAGGCAAGCCACGCCGCTGCGTGTGGATGGAGGGCGGCGCGAGTCATGCCGATGCGTCGTCGTGCGAGATGCCAAGGGTGGAAACTTCGCGATTGTTTAGGATCCCAAGGGCTAATGTGCAAAACGCGCGCCAAATCCAATCCAAGGAAGGGGTGGGGGGCCAATACGAATTTGTCTCTTTGCGTGCTGTTACCGGTGAAACTAACGGTGATGAGCCCGGCTCGCTTAGCCCATTTCCAACCCAATGAATATTACGATAGTGTCTGTGCTGTTAAACAAGGTGTCATATAGGATAAAATTTAACTCAACATCTAAGATAAGATGAGAGGGAAGGAGCATTAGTGTTTATTTTAAGAGGATAATGTCTGGTACTATTTTTTACTGTAGATATAAAAACTGTTAGTAGTGTTATGGGTTGAGACTATCTTAATGAGCTTGTTTGATCAATTGCATAGATAGTAAGGCACGTAGACCGGAAAAGATGTATGAAAAAGAGAGGGCCATCAAAGCATTTCTTTTCTAGCTGGATGGCATAGAATAAAAAGGGGACAGAATCGGATGTCATACATATACTGGCGCATTGCACCTTTTCGGCCCATGCTTATGTTATTTCTTCATTCAAATTGACATGCTCCATCGGATTACAACCGGCGGCGTGTAAGTACCGCGGGTAGAGGGATTCGAGGGAACCCCCGATTCGACCAGGGGTGTAACACACAATGAATTCTGGTTCTAACTTTAGGTGAAAGGAAAAAAGACAGAAAGATTAAAAGGTGTTTGGATCCGGGGGCTAAAATTTAGTCCATTAAATAAATAATAATTACACATATTAAATATAAACTAATTATAAAACTAATTGCATAAGTCATGTATATTTCGCGAGACGAACCTAACAAGCCTAATTAAGCTATGATTAATACATAGTTATCACATATCCACTGTAGCATTACATTGTCTAATTATGGTAATTAGGCTTAATATATCCGTCTCGCGAATTAGTCCTCATTTATGTAATGTATTTTTTAATTAATCTAAATTTGATAGTTCTAATTAACATATTTACATTCGATGTGACGAGACTAAATTTTAGTGGGTGGGATCCAAACACCCCCTTAGACAGGTTTGGATCCTCAACATCCGTGAAGTTTCCACCCATAAGACGTAATACCATACGTCCTATAAATAGAGTGTATATTCTTGATCACTGGGACCCGATCCCTTTACACGTTGCTTTCCTCTTCTATTTTATAGTCCTCCCCCAGTTGGGAATGGATTTACCGCCCTTAGCGTGAACGCGGCACCTTTTGGGAGGTGTTGACCTGTCCCCCTGAGTGTCAGGCGTTGCTACCCCGGGATGATCTCGGGGTCCCGGGCTATTTTGGGCGCATATCCTCACGCCACTGTTGCAGCTGGCGGTTCACACGATGACGTCCTTTGTGCCGCGAATCATACGCCTCCCCTAATCAAGATGTTTTTACGCGGGAGGTGCGTTATCCCTGTGCCGTGGCAGTGCTTATGTGCCTTCTCTCTTAAGGAAGCTCTGATCACTTATGAGCCTTGACCTGGGCCTTGGTGCTTCTGTTCCCGCGTGCTTGGGTCCCTGCCCTTTCGTTGGGCCTTCCTATTTTTGGTGCTGACAACAAACCTCTTTCTTTGTTCTGGTTTCACCCTTACTAAACCGTTACATGCTCCATCAAATCCTGGCCAAGAAAATATATAATATGTCGAAACCATCTCCGGTGCGGAAAAGTTTTTCAACTTCCCACTCCAATTCAACCAATAACCTTCCAAATTTGCATGGATGGCTTTTGTCCCAAATCATAAACCCATGCATGTTAGTTAATTAGCTTGTAATGTTTGTAACGAGAAAAAACTAAAGCAACCCACACTTAGTCGCCGTATCTTGTTCATCTACTTTGATATATGCATTTACAACTTACACGATATGAGTTGTACTTATGCAACACTTTCAAATAGGGTATCCTTATAAGGTTAGCTTATAACCATTTCACTCTACTAGGGGTTTTTCCAACTTTTGTCTTCAATTCAATAAAATAACTCCCAAACACCCATGGACATACATTGGTTTGCCCCCCCCCCCCCCCCAAATAATAAAATAATAATTTTCATAGAAATAATGAGGTGGTTCTGAACAAACCCTTTTCATTCTTCAATCAAACTAATTTGAGGAGTAAGATGATGATATGTCATCTAATTTCTCCAACCACACCACATCTATTTCCTAAGTAATTTCAGAGTACTTTTAGAGAGTCGAGGAGCCTCAAGGACGGCTCAACAGTAAAGATTGTCACAAAGGGGTCTAAGACTAAAATGCATGCAGTGAAATAAAATTTATTTTTTAGATTAAAAACTACAGAGCTTGCAGAAATAAGAAAATATAATTTTGTTAACCATGATACTATAACAATTAAATTAAATCAACTAACAATAATTGTTAGCCTAGATTGTTCAAATCAAACAAATATTACTACTCATTTAGTTGTCCAAAAATTGGCATCAAAGTACATACAGCAGGCAGAAACCGCAAATTACAAAATCATGTATAGAAATGCACAAACACATTATTGAGTGATAACATATTTACGTACAATTTTTTCTATAGTAATGCATGGATATATTTGCTAATAAATGAATAAAATGTCTTGGAAACTAACAGCGACTGAATCCCTTTGGGGTCACCAACTATATATCCTCCAGCTACTTCAAGGGTGAGGTTAAATATATTGGAGCCGGGAAAGATCGATGAATAATGAGTATCAACAAAGGGACTGGAGGGTAGCATGGCCTGCCTCTCACCCGTTTCGATCAAAATGGATGTCCATCTATTGTCTGCAATAAGTAAATAAATGACGTTAGTACTGTGGTTAGCAAGAATCTAGTTCACGTGAATGAAAAGCATTGCACATGCCCATGTCACCATGTGACCAGAGGGAATGTTTTGATTGTTTAATATAAAAAAAATATGGTGATGAATAAAAGAAGTTCTCAGATAACAATTATGCTTGCCGATAATAACTAGTTGCTTTCTTTCTTGTACACATTTCGAGGATAACAATTAGTTGCAAATTAAAAGATGTCATTCCTAAAGGAAGGACGACAAGAAAAAGAAAGGCAAGATAATATTTGAAATATATGCATATATGCATGGGACAAATCATGTAATGCATGCAAGCAAAACGAAATGAATTCTGTACTAAAGAGACTTTGGCGAAAATAGTAGATAGTACAAAATAAGAGTAAAACGTCAGATGATATATTGGTTGGGTCAGATACCTTTTTCTTGATGTGAGCAAGCTTAGTCTTGTTCTCCTCAGTTCTACACCACTTCTCTAGTTCTCCGCAGCCAGAAATTTCTAGCTTTTTGAGCTTGGTTAGCTGTTGTATACTGTCCGGTAAAGACGCTATGCTGTGGCAACAGCTGATGTCAAGTTCGTTTAGAGAGCTGAGGCGCCCGAAGCTCTCTGCCAAATCATCCAGGTTTTGATTTTTACAATCCGATATTTCCAACCGTTGGAGAGAGATAAGGTTTCCCATCCATTGGCGCAGTGTAGTCATGCTTCCAAACTCAGATAGATGCAGTGAATGTAACTGAGTGAGATGTGGGAAGCCATCCTGCGGTTCCTTAACCTCGAAACAGCACACTGTCAAATGGTTAAGTGATTCAAGCTGGCACAACCAATTTGGCAGTTCACCTATTTGTAGTGTGTGCACAGAGGAGAGGGCTCGTGTTATCTCTGGTGAGCTGCTCAGATCACTGCATTTGCCGATGCTTAATTCAGTGAGGCCAGGGAGGTGGTGAGGCAGCCTCCACTGATGCATAGGTACCTTGCAGCTTACAACCAGTTCATTTACCGGAATAGAGGAGGAAGAAACGCTTATCTGTGATGCACCCTCCCCCCATGATGATATTACACCATCACTTCCCTGTATTAAGCACAACCCCGAAGCTCTATGTGGACATGGTTTCAGCCTCAAGTTGGGGCAATCGATTATATCTAAATTACAAAGGTTGGGGAACATAAACTCATTCACATCGTCCCTACCACCAGAGTATGTTGTGCACCATACTTGGAGGCTTTCCATTTCACGTAGTGCAAAGAACTCCAGTCGACGAAATGCCCTTCTGCTTCCACATAAGCCCCAGTTAATTTCTGAAATGTCATTCAGTCGTTCAAGGACCACACATCCCAAATTAGGTAACTGGCCAAGTGGTGGCAGGCTGTTGCACTTGGAAATATCAGACATGAAAATATAAACAAGATTAGGGAGATGAACAGAAATACTACCAACAAACCACTCAGTGAATCTGACGCTATTGTAACCGTGTATCTCTAACTGCTTCAGAGTTCTTGGTGGCACTAGCTCTCCCAACACTTCCATGTCCTCCAGGAATCTCACAGCATCTTTCGTCCACTTGAGTTCCATTTCTTCCATTCTTGATTTTTCTGTCAGATTGATACTTCGTGCTTCTTGTGCAGACTTCACATTTTCAAGTTTTCCTATCACCAAGTCGGTACGATTTACATCCTGAAGCAGAACAAGGTTGCTGCTAGAGTCTTGACAATCAGCCTGGACCAGAAAGTGTGGTAATGTTAACAAATTTCTGTTTTGTTGGCGCTGTTCTGGCATATGTATGTGGTCGCATTCTGTCAGATCTAGAAACTTTAGATTATCCATGTCATATAGAATTTCTGCTACACTCAGTTCCCTGCAGAGTGCGAGATTAAGTGTATGCAACTTCCCGAGGCTACCAAAACAGTCAGGTATACTTGTAAGACACTCATTATGAGTCAAGTCCAGATGCTGTAGGTTCTGAAGCTTACTAATACACTCAAGCAAAGTGAAAAATGTTCCTATAGCGCTCGTGTACAGATATTGGAGTTCAGTGAGATTTCTCATGGGGTCTGATATCTGCAAAAGATGCATCTTAGCACAAATATAGCATGAAAATCCTGACAAATTCAGATATTGGAGTTTGGTCAGTCTACCCAAGACTTCTAGTATACCATGAACTCCTTTACACTCTGGTAAGTTCTTTAGATTCCGAAATATTATTGTGTTCCCTCTGTCAACACATGATAAGTTCAAATACTTGAGATTGGTGAGCTTTCTCAAAGCTTCAGGTAGATTTTTGATAAAAGATCGGCGTGAAGCCAAATTCAAATATTCGAGCTTGGTGAGAGTAACCAAAACTTCAACATTTGGCCTTCGGTCGATATATGAACTGTATGGTAAGTCTAAATTCTGTAGTTTTAAAAGGCTACCCAAATGTTTTGGTAGATCATCAATATTCGAGCAGTATGACAAGTTCAAGTATTCAAGGTTAGTGAGTCTCCCCAACGATTCTGATATATTTGTAACCTGAGAACAATATGACAAATCCAGATGCACCAGCTCTTTCAGCTTGCAAAATGACACTGGCAGTTTTTTGATTCTAGAACAACCTGACAAATCAAGATACTTCAAACCCTCCATTTCTCCAAATAATTCTGAAAGTGCCACGATCTGAGAGGACCCACAAAGGCTGAGGTAAATTAATTTTGAGAGTTTTGCGAAACAACTGGGAATCACCCGATCTTGGACCCTTGGAGCATTAAGATATCTTAGCTGGTTTAAATTACCAATAGAATATGGCAACTTCTGTACAGAGCACTCACTTAAATCCAAGACACGGAGGTACTTAGCTGCCGAAAATACATCATCGTGAGGCCCAATTTTTCTAAAGATCCGAAAAGATAGGAATTTATAAAATGGAGATGATGCACCGCGGAGCACAGTTTTGTCTCTTTCTAGGAAATGTAGCGCACTTATCTCGCTAGGATATTGAGTGAATGACTCCATTGATTTGGAACAATCATTGAGTAACGCAAAGCAGTATCTACCATCCCCTGTATTATTGCCTTGTTTGCAAGCATCTAGAAATTTATCAACCATGACATTTCTTGCTAAGTCATGCACTAAATCATGCATGGTGAACACTGTAACATCCTCGTGATATACTCCAACAGTCTGCACCAAAAGGAACTTACAGCATCACTTCTTGGTAGCATAGTGTGCACAACTACAATTCTTAGAGATGAAATAAAAGCCGAGAAGAACCCAAATAAGAACAAAAACACAATGGGAATCCTAGGACATAGAACTTTCCATGGTTCAAGTAAGTTAACCAAGTTAAATCCTTTATATTTTATTAGCCAGGGCATGGGAAGCCGGAGGATTAACATGGCGGTGGCCAGAGATGGGCAACCTGCTCGTGGGCCATGGTGGGCCGCCTTCTACGATGCGTCCAATCCCAGTTGCAGGGAAAAGTGCCCACCACAGCTGTACCCTCTGGCGCCGCTTTTGAACCTCTTTTTGTAGAATATTGGGCAAACAATACACACCCCAGATGGGGGACCTTTCATTATATAAGCCGGATACGGCTTGGAGTACAAGTCATATAATACAATACCATATACAAAACTATATATCTAACACCCGCCCGCAGTCGCAAGTGGACTAACGCCTAGACTAGACCTGAAATCAGTAAATAACTGTACAGGAAGACACTTAGTCATAATGTCAGCAAACTGGCGTGGCGAAGGTACATGGAGAACACGAACTTGGCCTAAAGCCACCTTCTCGCGGACGAAATGAATATCAATCTCAATATGCTTCGTTCGTCGATGATGAACCGGATTGACAACCATATAGACCGCACTAACATTGTCACAAAAGACGAGCGTAGCCTTTGACAGAGGAACATGAAGCTCTTGAAGAAGTTGTCGCAGCCAGCAGCACTCAGCAACTGCATGAGCAACAACACGATATTCTGCCTCTGCACTGGAACGGGAAACTGTAGTCTGGCGCTTCGACGACCAAGAGACCAATGTATCACCGAGGAAGACACAATACCTAGAGGTAGAATGTCGAGAATCAAGACAGCTAGCCCAATCAGCATCAGAGTATGCCGTAAGAGAGTCAACCGGACCAGTGCCAATCTGAAAGGACCTTGATGTCACCTAGAGGGGGGGGTGAATAGGTGAATCTGCAAATTACAAACTTTTTTCACACAGTTAGTACAGAAACCGGTCAGACCGGTTTCTAAAACCGGTCAGACCGTTTTTTTGAAAGCGGTCAGACCGCTTTACCAAAGCGGTCAGACCGGTTTTCCACAGAGAAAACTAACTATGTAAATTGACCCCCTCTACAAGTTCTAGCACAAACCAAACTTGGTGATGGGCTCCTGTAGATGATAACTAGCAGGTTTACTTAGTCCCTGCACACAAGTAGAGCACACCCAAGTAGAACGATGCGGAAGCGAGTATAAATGCTAGAATTGAGCTTGTGAAGTAAAACAAGAGACAAGGATTTGTTTTCCCGAAGTTCGGAGTTCACCGCTGCCACCAAGGCTGTTACAAAGACACGATGAATCCTAGTCTCCGTTGAGGGCCTACGAAAGGCGGGCTAATCCACTCCAAGCCACTTTCCTCGGGTTCCACTAGCTTTTGGCCCTTTTTCACGAAGGAGGCAAGGCCGGCCTTTACAACCAATCCGTGGCTTACCACACTCACGGTAGCTCACCGGCGACACCTAGCCGTCTAGGAGGATCACCTCCAAGAGTAACAAATGCTTCAATTGGTTGCTAGACTTCACCGGAAGTGCTCAAGCTAAGGATATGCTCTTTGCTGCTTCAATTGGCTCTCTCAAGCTTTCTATAGCTCACACACATACATCCCTCAACCCAAATCCAAAGATATGAACTAAGTCAATCAACTCTCACAAAGAGAGGTTTGGGGAGAGCTTGCTGGTGCTTGGGAAGGCTTGGGACGTGCCACAAAGGCAATGAAACCAGCAGCCCTCAAAGGAGAGGGCCAAGGGGTATAAATACCCCAATCCCAAAAACTAGTCGTTATAGCCGTTGGAAACCGGTCAGACCGGACCGGTTTCCCAAACCGGTCAGACCGGTTTACAAACCAAAGTAGCCGTTACACCTGTCAGAGCCCCAAACCGGTCAGACCGGTTTCCCAAACTGGTCAGACCGGTTTGGGTCGACTCAACACACTTGAGTCCCAAAAGACTCCACTCTCAAGACTATCTCACATGGGTTGATTTATGAGCACTTTTGGTGTTGCCAAACAACTAATGTTGCATCCCTCTTGATAGTATGACATTCCTAAACTCAAGATTAAAATAATAAAAGAAATCTTCCACTTGAGCTTTTATGTCTTGATTGTTGCCATACTTGGTCATTCTCAACTTTGAGGGCTTCAACATCTTTATATTGCTGAGCAAATCCAACTTGAGCCAATGGCTTAGAATTTCCGAGTATATCCAATTCATAAGTCATTTCAATATATGATCAATAGAGGATTAGATGCATTGCATAGCTTCACTCGGTGAGGCTTGATTAGTGCATAGAGATCAAACTATGATGCTAGTCTTCACCCTAGCAAAGTCCCTCGGCAACAAGACCAACTTGCCATTCTCTTTGCTTGGTACCTGGACACAACCATCTAGCTTAATCCCTTTCACCATATCTAGCCACATTGAGATCCACTTGGTATTGTATCATCATGAATATCACATTGAAATCCATTGCTTCAATTTATCTTGAAATATCTTCAATATTGTTTTGTATGTTGTCTTTGGTAGATAACTTGTCCATAAGCTTCCATGCACTTGAGACCATATAAAATCGATATAATCATGTCTCAATTTGAATATACCCATATCATCCACATAGAGAAGAAAATAGGCAATATCGTCACCATTCCGATAGACAAACAATGAAGTATCCATAGCTGATGGGACGAAACCCATAGAGCGAAGATATGTCGCAAACCGCTTATTCCAAGCACGAGGAGTCTGCTTCAGTCCATATAAAGACTTCTGAAGGAGACAAACATAATCAGGATGTGTAGGATCAACAAAACCAGGAGGCTGCTCACAATAGACCGTTTCCTTGAGATATCCATGAAGAAAAGCATTCTTCACATCCAACTGATGAATAGGCCACTGACGAGAAGCAGCAATACTCAACACAGTCCGAATCATACCCTGTTTAACAACCGGGCTGAAAGTCTCATCATAATCAACACCAGCCTTTTGATTGAATCCTCGAGCAACCCAGCAAGCCTTATGCCTGGAAAGAGTACCATAAGAATTGTACTTGACTTTCCAAAGCCACCGTCCAGTCACAACATTAACACCAGGAGGACGGGGCACCAGACGCCATGTGCCATTATCCACCAATGCTTGGTACTCATCAGCCATTGCAACTCGCCAGTTAGGATCAGCAAGCGCACTGCGATAATTACTCGGAACAGGAGAGGCAACTGTAGAGGTAGCAGTGAGATTTCGATAATTAACAGGCTGACGAGGCCTATCGAACTGATGCTTCTCGTCAGTGGCCTATCCAACTGATGAATAGGCCACTGACGAGAAGCAGCAATACTCAACACAGTCCAAATCATACCCTGTTTAACAACCGGGCTGAAAGTCTCATCATAATCAACACCAGCCTTCTGATTGAATCCTCGAGCAACCCAGCAAGCCTTATGCCTGGAAAGAGTACCATAAGAATTATACTTGACTTTCCAGAGCCACCGTCCAGTCACAACATTAACACCAGGAAGACGGGGCACCTGACGCCATGTGCCATTATCCACCAATGCTTGGTACTCATCAGCCATTGCAACTCGCCAGTTAGGATCAGCAAGCGCACTGCGATAATAACTCGGAACAGGAGAGGCAACTGTAGAGGTAGCAATGAGATTTCGATAATTAATAGGCTGAATCATATCAGACTGAAGACGTGTCAAGCGGCGTAGAGCCGGACTCGGCAGAGGACCGTGGATGTGCTCAGGGCTAGGCGGAGGAGGAGGAGGACGACGACGATTGTAGACCGCTCGTCCAAACCGCCCAAACAGAGGAGCATCGGCAGGTGCTGAAGTAGCCGGTGCCGGCTCGTTGGCCGACACGGGCGCTGGGGGCGCACAGGCGCGGGCGCCAGGGACTCCGGGGGCACAGCATGCGCGGGCGCCAGGGGCGCAGGAGGTGCGGGCGCCAGGGGCACCGTGGGCGGCGCGGGCGCAGGGGGCGCCAGGGGCACGGCGGGCGCAGGCGTAGAGGGCTCCAGGAGCGCGTCGGGCGCAAGCGCCGACGCACTCCTGCCCATTGAAGAAGACTCCGAAGGTCCTGATGGGGGCACAGAACCACACCCACCAGGAGTAGAGCGCGGTCGCTCAACGTCCAAGGAGGACGGAGCAGGCGCAGAAGGACCACCAGATGCATGATTAGTAGAACAAGGTGCAATATCCATGTCGACATCTAGAAAAAATCAAAGGAACTGGTGGAGGGAGGATGATATGCGCTGGTAAACGGAAAAACCGACTCGTCGAAAACGACACGTCGAGAGATAATAATACGTCGTGTGGAGATGTCCAGACAACGATACCCCTTATGTGAGGAGTAGCCGATAAACACGCAAGCTGCCGAGCGAGGCGCAAGCTTATGCTGTGACGTGGCCTGCAGGTTAGGATAACACAAACAGCCAAAAACACGTAAATGTTCATAAGCTGGCGGGGAACCGTGAAGACGGTAGTAGGGGAGCTCATGGTTTATGGTCGAGGATGGTCGTCGGTTCAGTAAACAGGTGGCTGCAGATAGCGCCTCAGCCCAATAGGTTGGCGGCATAGAGGCTTGGATGAGCAGGGTGCGCGCAGAGTTGTTGAGCGTACGAAGCACATGTTCAGCCTTGCCGTTTTGTGCGGAGGTGTATGGACAGGAGAGGTGGAAAACGATGTCGTGCGCAGCAAGAGTACTATGCATAACATTATTAACAAACTCGGTGCCATTATCAGCCTGAAAGCATTTAACAGAAAGGCTAAACTGAGTACGAGCAAATGCAATAAAATCAACAATGTGTTGATGCACCTCAGACTTGCTTTTAAGGGGGTACGTCCAGCAATAGTGCGTAAAATCATCCAAAAGCACTAGATAATACTTGCAACCAGATATGCTAGCAATCGCAGAGGTCCAGACATCACAGTGAACAATCTTAAAGGGAGAAACAATTTTAGATATAGAGGTACTAACAGGGGGACGCACATGCTTGCCAAGCTGACAGGCGTGGCAAAGCGAGTGATCTATTTTATTACAGGAAATAAAATTGTTTTTCCTAAGTGATGCTATGACTGCTGGACCAGGGTGGCCGAGACGACGATGCCATAGAAAGGTGGAGGCGGCGAGCATGGCATGGGCAGATGCAGGGACGGCTGAGGGGATGGTGTAGAGGTCGCCAGCACTATTGCAGCAAAGAATCACGCGCCCCGTCCTGAGTTCCTTAACAGAAAAACCAGAGGCGTCAAATTCAACGGAACAACTATTGTCGTGGGTGAACTGGCGAACAGAAAGAAGGTTATGCACAAGTGATGGGGCGACAAAGACGTTGTTCAAGGCGAAATTAGACGTATCGGTTTTAAGGATGGAGGAACCTCTAGATGTGACAGGAATACGTGCACCATTGCCTAATCGAAGAATAAGCAGCTGAAAGACAGGAGAGAAGTATACCATCCGAGGAGTGCATGTGCGTGGAGGCGCCAGTGTCCATCACCCAAGCATTTTCGTGAAGAGCCATCTGCTGGATCGCTGTCACCAGTCCGACTGTATCCCACGAGGAGGACTGAGCCGGCGCATGAGGGAAGGAGCCGAAGGCGGCATTGGCCTGTGGAGGAGGGCCGAGGAGGCCCTGTCCTCCGCGCCACTGGCCGTTGCTGCCACCACCAGCGCCCTGCGCCCCCTGGAGGGCCTGCGGATTAATGCAAATCCATGGGCCAGCCGGGAAGGGAGCGCGAGGCTACTGTCCGCCGCTGTTGTTCCTCCTGCCATTGTTCTTCCGGCGCCGCTGACCGCCGTTGGAGCCACCGTTGCCCTGCTGCGGCTGCTGCTGCTGCTGCTGAGGCGGCGGGGAGCGACAGTCAGAGCCGCTGCAGCCAAAAAAGTAGGAGGCAACAAGAGCATTAGTTGCCTCGACCTTGGCTTCATGGCGCAGCTCCTTCAACTTGAGCTGATCAAGCGCGGTGGAGAAGGTCATGTCGGGGTTCCAGCAATGATGTCGGCAGCGGTGCTGAAGCGAGAGTTGACGCCGCGGAGCAGGTTGAAGAGAAGGGTGGGCGCCGACACAGGCTGCCCGACGTCCCGGAGGGCATCGGCAGCCTTCTTCATCTCGTTCCCGTAGTCCTCAATCGAGCGATCTCCCTGAGTCATGGAGTGGAAGGCGTGACTTAGGAAGATCGCGCGAGGGGCTTGGTTCGCCTGGAAGTGAGCAGCTACGGCCACCCATAGGTCATGGGCGGTCTGATTTGGTGCCATGGCGAAGTCGAGGACCGCATCTGCAACTGAGCCGTACAGCCATCTGCGGACGCAGAAATCCGCCTTGCTCCACTCGTCGGTGCGCGGGTCGGGAGGAGCCGTGCCGTCGATGTGCGTAAGGAGGCCGAACTTCTCGCACAACGACTCAAAGAAGGCGCTCCACTTGGTGTAGTTCGGGGAACGAAGCTCCAGCTTGAGGGGGACGTGGAACTGGATGTTGATGGTGGCGTAGGGGGAAGCCATGGCGTCGTCGAGGAAGCTGTCGCCGAACAGGAGGGAGAGACCGACGGAGGAGTCGGAGTCGCTGTCACCGGCGGAGGAGGAGTCCACGTGGGTGATCGTGGACATCAACAGATGGGATCTGTTGAAGGAAGCGGCACCCAAGGAAGAGGACGACGCTGGTGTGGTGGAGGAGACGCGCGGCCAGGGAGACGGCGGCGCGCTGGGCAGCGGAAGAGGGGAGGGGCGCACAGCCAGGGAAGAGGCTGCGTGCGCTAGGGTTAGGGTTGCGGGTGAACAGTACTCGAGGTGGGGGAGGGGAGAAAAGGCAGGCCTAGGGTTTAGGCTCTATACCATGTAGAATATTGGGCAAACACCACACACCAAAGATGGGAGGTGACCTTTCATTATATAGGCCAGATACGGCTTGGAGTACAAGTCATATAACACAATACCATATACAACACTATATATCTAACATCTTTGCTGGTCATCGTCTTGCACGCCTCTCCAAAGCCCCCAATTCTTCTCTCTGCGCACTAGCGCAGCAGCAGATCCCGTTCCAAGTGCATCATATCTCACTCGGGCAGAGGCGTGCGGACCAATAATCATAGGTTTCGTCCACCAGGTTCTTGATTTGGGTCAGAATCCTGAGTCTTGTAGGTGGCTAGATTTCAGCGGCAAAGGTGAAGATCAGAAGACCCAAGACACATGGTCAATCACCGGCCCACAGCCACTAGTATCTTCATCTGAATTCCTGAAATGCTAATCCGTATTGATATTTCCCTCCCTTCCTTTCCTCTGCCGTGAGATTTTCTACATATTTTTCATTCTACTCGTTTGTTGCAACAGCATACGATTCAGTTTGTGAAAATTGGCTTATCAATTAAAGAAATCTGCAGAGCATTGTTATATGTAATTCCTACAATGGCATGCAATCCACCAAAATCGTATATGATTTTTGCCACATCTTCCTTTTCAGTTGCTTTTTACTGCATGTTCATCAACATAAACTGAAATTTTCTAAAGGCAAATGGCTGAGTCAATGCATGTTCTATACTACAATAGACTATGGCTATAATGTACCCATCGTGTCAGCCTAGTTGTGATTTCTAAAAAGTTTTGCTTCATTGCTCTAAGATTAGAAATAATATTTGTTCAAAATATTTGCCTTCATCATCAAATTTTTTTATCACTCTGAACTACTGGTAGGTTGTGACATTATGTGCTTGTTCCAATCCAATGTTCCAATATTAGCATGCTTTATCAAACGTTGAAAAATGAAAGAACATTCAAATTTAATATTAGTATGCATAAATAACACACCTTGGTTGACACTGAATGTTGAAAGAAAGATAGTCCCGGGAGATGGACAATATACTTGTCACAAAGCTGCATATCGGAGAGTAGTTTTGTTGGCTTGATGAAATCCAAGGAAATCCATTGGTAAACTATATCTTTTTTAACTATATTGTGACCTTTTGGAAAGATTGCACAGTAGGTAAAGCACGGCTTCAAGCATGGATCCATATAGCTATAACTTAACTTCAAAGATGCAAGAACTTGTTGATTAGGCAAAGAGACATCATTTGAAACAGGTTCATTCCAGATGCCACTATCTTTCACTTCCATCCATTGATCAAAACTCATGGTCCGCAAAGTGAAGCCAAGAGATCGAGCTGCTAAAGCCACACCACCACACTTCCGGGCAATCTCCAATCCTATGCCTACCAACTGTTCTTTGTCATCTCTATGTTCAAAGCCACTTCTTTGTTTTATTATTTCCCAGCACATGTCATTTGTCAAGGGTAATATCTTGTACGGTTGACGGTTAGTACATATTCTATCTGCAACACGTTCACTGCCTGTTGTGACTAAAATAATTATATTGCTGTCAGCATGATATAGCATATCCTTCAAGTCCTGTAGCTGGAACTGATAATCCTCCCACAGGTCATCTAAAACAATCAGAATCTTCTTACCAGAAAATAGTTTCATGAGGCAAATATGTATCTCCTGTGTTTCATTATCCTGGCTCTCCTTTTCAGACAGTTGTGAAATTATAGACTTTCCAATTTTGTTCAAGTCAAATCTCTGGGTCACATCAACCCATACCTTATAATAATATTTGAACTTAGGATCATTGTAAATCAATCTTGAAAAAGTTGTCTTGCCAATGCCTCCAATACCATATATCGGAAGGATGATGATCTTTTCTAATTTTCTCTCAAGTAGATAATCCATTATTTTCTCTTTCTCTTCTGTCCTCCCTACGATGAGTTCTTCTACTACATCTGTTGATTTTCCTAGTGCATCAACAACTTCCAACGACTCACTGCAACTAGGGCCTATCTTCAAATTAATATTTTGGTGTCTACCTATGATATCCTTTGATGATTCATTTCTCATCTCTGTCTTGTTATTACGCATTGTCATTTCGGAAACAGTTTCGCGACATCCTTCCTGGGCAAGCTGCAAGACTTTAGTTGGTGAATATATGAACAAACCAGACAATTTGATTGGTAATTCTAGGCTTTTAAGTCACTGAAACAATTTCCAAGGTGAACATTTCAACTAACAATTTGTTTTAAATGTGTAATTCAAATAACCATACACATTTTGGGAACAATTTTTCATGATGTTTCAATTAATATCAGTATTGTGTTTCAATCACAGAAATTATCATATATTGGAGGTTAAAGTTCGATGAAATTATCATATATACTTGACTTGTATACTTGATTGTATTCCTTGTATACCAAGCCATATTGGCTATATGTATGAAATCACCCCCCTTATTGGGTGTGTGGTGTTTCCCCACACATACCTCTCTACAGAAACAATGGAACCCATGTTACATAATAAGTTTGCTACGTTAGTGTAGTTTTTGCCAAATAATTAGGTATCAAAAGAAATTAATCACAGGATGTTGTTCCATGTACCTATCATCCACTTTCAAAAATGAAATATTACTATTATAGCTTTCAATGCAGTCTTGAAGAGAGAAAAATAATATATGCAGATGCAGTAGTACAGTTGAGCTTTCCACCTATAATCGATTGTGTCAGTGTAGAATATTGGGCAAACACCACACACCCAAGATGGGGGGTGACCTTTCATTATATAGGCCGGATACGGCTTGGAGTACAAGTAATACAATACAAGACCATATGCAACTCTATATATCTAACACCCGCCCGCAGTCGCAGGTGGACTAACGCCTAGACTGGACCTAAAGTCGGTAAATAACTGTACATGAAGACCCTTAGTCATAATATCAGCAAACTGACGCGATGAAGGAACATGGAGAACACGGACTTCACCCAAAGCCACCTTCTCGCGGACGAAATGAATATCAATCTCAATGTGCTTCGTTCGTCGATGATGAACCGGATTGGCAGCCATATAAACTGCATTGACATTGTCACAGAAGACGAGCGTAGCCGTTGAGAGAGGGACATGAAGCTCTTGAAGAAGCTGTCGCAACCAGCAGCACTCAGCAACTGCATGAGCAACAGCACGATATTCTGCCACTGCACTGGAACGAGAAACTGTAGTCTGACGCTTGGACGACCAAGAGACCAATGTATCGCCGAGAAAGACACAATATCCAGAGGTAGAACGTCGAGAGTCAGGGCAGCCAGCCCAATCAGCATCAGAGTACGCCGTAAGAGAGTCAATCGGACCAGTGCCAATCCGAAGACCATAGGACAAGGTACCCTTCACATAACGTAGGATGTGCTTCAGAAACGCCAGATGAGACTCACGAGGATCATGCATGAACAGACAGACCTGCTGAACAGCATAAGCAAGATCTGGTCGCGTCAGGGTGAGATACTGGAGAGCACCAGCTAGACTCCGGTAGGCAGACGCATCAGCAACAGGTGCGCCATCTGAGGCAGACAACTTGGCCTTAGTATCAACAGGTGTCGTCGTAGAGTGACAGTCACTCATACCAGCACGCCGAAGAATCTCCAAAGCATATTGCTGCTGAGAAAGGAACAGCCCATCTGAAGAACGCGTAACGGACATGTGTAAGAAGTCATGAAGATCCCCCAAATCTGTCATAGCAAACTCACTGTGTAGACGGTCAAAAATGTGCTGAAGCACAGCGGTAGAAGAAGCAGTCAAGACAATATCATCCACATAGAGAAGAAGATAGGCCATGTCGTCACCATTGCGATAGACAAACAAAGAAGTATCCATAGCTGATGAAACGAAACCCAGGGAACAAAGATATGTCGCAAACCGCTTATTCCAAGCACGAGGAGCCTGCTTCAGTCCATACAAAGACTTCTGAAGGAGACAAACATAATCAGGATGTGTAGGATCAACAAAACCAGGGGGGCTGCTCACAATAAACCGTTTCCTCGAGATATCCATGAAGAAAAGCATTCTTCACATCCAACTGATGAATAGACCACTAACGAGAAGCCGCAATACTCAACACAGTCCGAATCGTGCCCTGTTTAACAACCGGGCTGAAGGTCTCATCATAATCAACACCAGCCTTCTGATTAAACCCCCAAGCAACCCAGCGAGCCTTATGCTTGGAAAGAGTACCATCAAAATTATACTTAACTTTCCAAAGCCACCGTCCAGTCACAACATTAATACCAGGAGGACGAGGCACCTGGCGCCATGTGCCGTTATCCACCAAAGCTTGGTACTCATCAGCCATGGCAGCGCGCCAGTTCGGATCAGCAAGCGCACTGCGATAATTACTCGGAACAGGAGAAGCTGTAGAAGTAGCTGTAAGATTCCAATAATTAACAGGCTGTATCGTACCAGACTGAAGACGTGTCAAACGACGTAGAGCAGGACTCGGCTGTGGAGCATGAAAGTGCTCAAGGCTGGGCGGCGGTGGAGGAAGCGGACGGCGACTGTAAACCCTTCCAAATTGCCTGAACAGAGGGCCGTCAGAGGGTACCGGCACAGCAACCGACGCAGGTGTAGGTGCGGACGTGGGTGCCGGCACGGGCGCAGTTGCAGGGGCAGGCGTCGGCGTTGGTGTCGGCACGGGCGCAGGCGCTAGTGTCGGCATGGGCGCGGGCATGGGCGCCGACACAGGCACAGGTGCTGATGGCGGGACGGGCGCAGGCGCTGATGCAGTCGAGGGTGCGGGCGAGCTCCCGCCCGTACTAGAAGACCCTGACGGTCCTGATGGAGGCACAGAACCACTCCCACCAGAACGCGGTTGCTCAACGTCCAAGGAGGACGGAGCAACCGCAAAGGGTATACTCCCGCTTGTACGAGAAGACTCCGAAGGTCCTGATGGGGGCACGAAACCACTCCCACCAGGAGAAGAACGCGGTCACTCTACGTCCAACGAGGACGGAGCAGCCGCAGAAGAACCACTAGCTGCATGAGTAGTAGAACAAGGTGCAATATCCATGTCGACATCTAAGAGGAAATCAAACGAGCTGGAGAGTGGAGGCGAGTCTCGCAAACGGAAACACCGACTCATCGAAAACGACATGCCTAGATATAATGATCCGTCGCGTGGAGATGTCCAGACAGCGATACCCCTTATGTGAGGAAGGATAACCAACGAACACGCAAGCCGCCAAGCGAGGCGCAAGCTTATGTGGTGATGTGGCCTGCAGGTTAGGATAACACAAGCAGCCGAAAACACGAAGATGCTCATAATCTGGCGGGGAACCGTAAAGAAGGTAGTAAGGAATCTCATGGTTTATGGCAGAGGATGGTCGTCGGTTCATGAGGTAGGTGGCTGCAGATAGCGCCTCAGCCCAATAGGCTGGCGGCATGGAGGCTTGAAGAAGCAGTGTGCGCACGGAATTGTTAAGCGTACGAAGTACACGTTCAGCCTTGCCGTTTTGTGCCGAGGTGTATGGGCAGGAGAGATGAAAAACAATGCCGTGCGCAGCAAGAGTACTATGCATAGCGTGGTTAACAAACTCGGTGCCATTATCAGCTTGAAAGAATTTAACAGGAAGACTAAACTGAGTACGAGCAAAAGCAATAAAATCAACAATATGTTGATGCACCTCGGATTTGCTCTTAAGCGGGTACGTCCAGCAATAGTGCGTAAAATCATCCAAAAGCACTAGATAGTATTTGCAGCCAGAAACACTAGCAATCGGAGAGGTCCAGACATCACAGTGAACAATCTCAAAAGGAGAAGCAGTTTTAGACATAGATGTACTAAACGGGAGACGCACGTGTTTGTCAAGCTGACAGGCATGACAAAGCGAGTAAATTACAGGAAATCAAATTGTTTTTCCTAAGTGATGCTATGACTGCTGGACCGGGATGACCGAGACGACGATGCCACAAGGAGGAGGAGGCGGCGAGCATGGCACGGGCAGATGCAGGGACGGCTGAGGGGATGGTGTAAAGGTCGCCAGCACTATTGCAGCGAATAATCACGCGCCCCGTCCTGAGTTCCTTAACAGAAAAACCAGAGGCGTCAAATTCAATGGAACAACTATTGTCGCGGGTGAACTGACGAACAGAAAGAAGATTATGCACAAGTGATGGGGCGACAAGGACGTTGTTTAACGCGAAATTAGACGTATCGATTTTAAGGATGGAGGAACCTCTAGACGTGACAGGAATACGTGCACCATTGCCTACAGTAATCGAAGAATAAGAAGCTGGAGACAGGAGAGGAGTATACCATCTGAGGAGTGCATGTGCGTAGAGGCGACAGTGTCCATCACCCAGGCATTGCCCTGACTGGCCATCTGCTGAAGCGCCGCCACCAATCCGGCCGAGTCCCATGAGGGGAACTGAGCCGGCGCCTGAGGGAAGGAGCCGAATGCGGCATTGGCCTGCGAACCATGGCCAAGGTGGCCTGGTTCGCCGCGCTAGTGCCCGCTGCTACTGCCGCCAAAGCCCGTCGCCCCCCGAAGAGCCTGTGGATTAATGCAAATCCACGGGCCAGCAGGGAAGGAGGCGCGAGGCTGCTGTCCGCCGCTGTTGTTCCGCCTGTCGTTGTTCTTGCGGCGCCGCTGACCGCCGTTGGAGCCGCTGCTGCCCTGCGGCAGTTGCTGCTGCTGAGGCGGCGTGGGCTGCTGAGGCTTCGGAGGCGTCGAGGAACGGCAGTTGGAGCCACTACGGTCGGAAGAAGAGGAGGAGGCAACAAGAGCGTTGGTGGCCTCGACCTTCGCTTTGTTCTCCAGGCGCAGCTCCTTCAACTTGAGCTGATCAAGTGTGGTTGTGAAGTTCATGTTGGGGTGGCGGCAATCATGTCGGCAGCGGTGCTGAACTTGGGGTTGACACCGCGGAGCAGATTGAAGAGGAGAGTAGGCCCCGACACGACCTGCCCGACATCACGGAGGGCGTCAATAGCCTTCTTCATCTCGTTCCCGTAGTCTTCGACCGAACGATCTCCCTGACTCATGGTGTGAAAAGCATGACTCAGGAAGATAGCGCGAGGAGCCTGGTTCGCCTGGAAGTGAGCAGCGATGGCCACCCATAGAGCATGGGCAGTCTGATTGGGCGCCATGGCGAAGTCGAGGACCGCATCTGCAACTGAGCCGTACAGCCAGCTGCGGACGCAGAAATCGGGAGGAGGCGTGCCCTCGATGTGTGCAAGAAGCCCAAACTTCCAACATAGTGACTCGAAGAAGGTGCTCCACTTGGTTTAGTTGGGGGAACGAAGCTCCAACTTGAGGGGAACATGAGTCTGGATGTTGATGGAGGCGTAGTTGGCGGCCATGGCGTCATTGAGATCGTCGCCGGAGGTACAGCCGCTGAACAGAAGGGAGAGACCGACGGAGGAAGCGGAGTCGTTGTCGTCATCGGAGGAGTCCGCGTGGGTGACACAGGACATTCACAGATGCAATCTGTGAGGCGATGCGACGGCCAGGGAGGCGGGCGAAAGGCAGGGACGCGGCCATAGAGACGGCGGCATCGATGGTGTGGTAGGGCAGCGGAGGAGGGGAGGGGCGCACAACCAGGGGAGAGGCTCCGCGTGCTAGGGTTATTGTTGCGGGTACTGTTCACGGGTACCGGTCGCGGGTACTGTGAACAGTACTCGAGGTGGTGTCACACCCGGTTTTAAAGGCAAAACCAGGTGCATCTCATATGTGCGCCAGGATCAGTTTACACACATATGGTAGACGTCACAAGTGAATATCCATAACCATGCATATCGAAAGAGTATTATAGTGCATTTATTACAATATCAGAGTTGACTCAAATGTCATAGCGGAAGACTTAAATAAACGTTCATCTAACGAAGCAAAAGTGACTCCAACTCCACAGGCATTGACTGGGGGAGACTCGCCTAGAACTCCTCAAAATCAGTAGTGAAATCCTCAAAATTCTCCCAATCTGAGCAGCATTCCGGGTGTAGTAGATGCAATAAAGGAAAGAAAGAAAAGCAACAAGTATGAGCACATAACGTACTCAGCAAATGTAATATGACATACAAGGCTGAGGCAAAAAGGTTGGCTGACCATACTGCAATAAGCACTTTTAGTTGGTCAAGTTTTATTAAGCAACTAT
Organism: Echinochloa phyllopogon; assembly: GCA_033239725.1. Classification (NCBI taxonomy): domain Eukaryota; kingdom Viridiplantae; phylum Streptophyta; class Magnoliopsida; order Poales; family Poaceae; genus Echinochloa; species Echinochloa phyllopogon. The sequence goes on from BTCW01000017.1 coordinate 13,263,065, forward strand.
TTACTAGCAAATGAAAGTATATACCACCCACAAATTAATGAATGTCATATTCCCAACATATTCATATAACCACGATTTAGATCATGTTCAAGTATGATTATCATGTAAGGGTCCAGGCCGCTCTTGACCGTGAGCACGGCTGTTATAACAGTTTTACACTCTGCAGAGGTTGTACACTTTCACCATAAGCCGCGTAAAAGTTCAAAAGAACTTTAAACCCAACCATGCCGAGGGGGCCAATCCTCTTAAATCACACTACCGAGGTGTGACCGCATAGGGACGCTACGAGGCCTTTACAAAGATTCCTTAGTAAATAGTAACCCGCTAAGGTTTCTGGTTCAGAAGCAAAGCATAACCCTCCCTAATGAGATCTGTCTCTTACCAAAGCCCACAGCTCAAGAGGACCGAGCTATACCCCGTCAACCGCCGCGCCTCTTGCCCTTTTCGGGTAAGGTTACCATCCACTAAAGTCTCTAATTAGTTAGCCAAGACCAGAGCCATATGGTACTTATGGTTGCACTGTTTTCCTGGGTGGTTCTCCATGTTCCAATTAAAAAGATATGATCTTGCCAATTAATTATTTAAAAGAGTATACGGAACATAGAGTAGGGGTTCATTTAACCAATCCCAGTCGAGCAAGCTAAGCATCATCTACCATCAAAGTTAATTAAATAACCCAGTTTCAGGGACAGCAAAATATAGTGGCTAGGGAAATCCTTAAATAGGAACCCATCAAATTAAGACACATGCATGTGTGGTGAAATTAATAATTATTAGGACATTTGCATGACATAATACACTTGCCTTCTTCCCAACTCTGTTGCTGCTCAAATCCTTCTCCAACAGTTGGTTCTTCAGAGAAATCCTCGAACTGGTCGTTTCCTAATCGCACCACACATTCACATGTAAGGAAACAATACAACAAATAAGAAACAATACACCAAACAATTCCAACAGATCAAAACAGCAGCACAAAACTAATCTACACGTTACAACGAACGCGTGAGCGCGAGAATCACTAAAATCGGAGTTAAAACGCAAAAGATATGACTTTTCTAAGGTTCAGGGACTTGCTGGCAAAGTTTTAAAAGTTCCAGGGGCTTAACTGCGAAAAACCAGGGGCTAAAACATAACTTTGTATAAAAACTCGAGGGCTAAACCATAAAATAACAAAACTTGGACCTCGGGCACAATTTTAAATCTTGCAGGGGCTAAAACAGAAGAAAAAGAACCTATTTGGAATTATTTTTGAACTAAACTGGACCGCGGGTTGATTTTCAAAAACTTTAAGGGCTTCTTTGCAAATTTGCCACGGCTGACCGTTATGTGATCGGTTTGACTCGGGGCTGGATCTACTGTGGGCCGTTGGATCTTGATCGGACGGTCTGGAACAGATCGGCCGAGTGGGTAAACGCCGGCGACGGCCGGGACGGCGGCGCCGCCCGTTTCCGCAGCGGATCATCGCCGGAGTGAGCACGATTCGGCGCTACGGTGCACCAAAGACGACGAGACTTGGTCAGGGAGGGAGAGGGGAGGATGGCGAACTTACTGAGCTGGATCTCGACGAGGGGAAAGCAACGACGGCGGCCAGCGACGATCGACGGCGGACGGCGGTGCTCGGCTTCACACGAACAAGGGAATCCGGCGGCCGAACCTCGACGAGAAGCGGCGGAACCGATGCGCAAAGACGAGGGGAAGCTCCTGGCGGTCTTGGTTTCCCACCACGAGCAACGACGGCGGCGAATCGCCGGCAATGGCGGGCGGCGGCTATGGCGGCTCGGGCGGCTAGGGTTTGAGGGCTCGAAGGACTTCGATTGGGGGAAACAGCAAGGGCGGCGGCCAAGTTAAATAGGCCCGGGGAACCGACCTTGGCGTGCGTGACGGGGACGGAGTCGGAGACAGCGGGTCGGGCGGCGCTCGGACTCGGCGTCGGGGAAGAGTCCCTCGCGGGGACGACGGGTCCGACAGCCGGGCCCCACTTGTCGGCGACGCAAGAGAGAGATGGGGAGAATCGGGACGGGCCGGAAATGGGCCGAAAGAGGAACGGGCCGAGGGAAAAGAAAAGGAATCGGCCGGGGAGAAAAAGCGAGCGGGAGAAAAAGTCCAGGGGGCACAAACGGACTTCGCGAGAGTTCAGGGGCCAAAACTGAACTCAGCCTATTTTAACTTTTCTAAAACTCAAACAAAAGCAAATCAAATTCGAATTTAAACAGAATTTAAATTCCAACTTGATTTACTAGCAACCAAAAATACATGCAACAGCATGAATGCAAGAAAAACTTATTTTGACTAAAATAATTATTTAATGCGATATTTAATTTGATAAAAAGGCTAGAAATTCCAATTAAATTCTAGAAAATTTATTTAAGCCTTAATAAATCCTAGAAAAATTCAAAGGGTTCCTACAATTTAAATGTGATGAATTTTAGGGTGTTACAAACCTACCCCCCTTAAAGAGAATCTCGTCCTCGAGATTCAGATGGATTAGAGAAAATCTGAGGGAACTCTGCCATCAACTCATCCTCTCTTTCCCAAGTTGACTCTCTTTCCGCGTGATGACTCCACTGAACTTTACACATCTTAATCACTTTACTCCTAGTAACCCTTTCAGCAGTTTCCAAAATCTCACCTGGGTATTCCTTATAAGTCAAATCATCTTGCACATCCAACTCATCCAAAGGTAATTCTTCCTCAGGAACTCGAAGACACTTTTTCAACTGAGAGATATGGAACACATCATGCACATCTGACAGTCTGGCTGGCAATTCCAGTTGATAAGCAACCTCACCTTTTCTATCAACAATCTTGAAAGGTCCAATGAAACGAGGAGATAATTTACCCTTCACCTTAAACCTTCTCAAGCCTCGAATAGGAGATACTTTCAGATACACATAATCACCTACTTCAAAAGTTAATTCTCGTCTCCTTGTGTCTGCATAACTCTTCTGCCTCGACTGAGCCGTTCTTAAATTCTCTCTGATAATCTGAACCTGTCTTTCTGCTTCCTGCAGTATCTCTGGCCCAAACAACTGACTTTCACCTGTTTCACTCCAATACAACGGTGTCCTGCACTTTCTACCATAAAGTGCTTCGAAGGGTGCCATCTTCAAACTAGCCTGATAACTGTTGTTATATGAGAACTCTGCATATGGTAGACTCTTGTCCCAACTGCCTCCATGCTTCAAAGCACAAGCTCTCAGCATATCCTCCAAAATCTGATTAGTCCTTTCTGTCTGACCATCTGTCTGAGGGTGATATGCAGAACTGAAATTCAACTTTGTATCCATAGACTCATGCAACTTCTGCCAGAATCTAGATGTAAACTGAGTACCTCTATCAGACACTATCTTTTTAGGTACACCATGGAGACAAACAATTCTGGACATGTATAACTCTGCTAACTTAGCGCTGGTATAAGTAGTGTGAACGGGTATAAAGTGAGCTACCTTAGTTAGTCTGTCCACAATAACCCATATGGAGTCATATCCTCCTCGAGTGCGAGGTAATCCAACAATGAAATCCATACTGATTTCTTCCCACTTCCATTCAGGTACCTTGAGTGGCTGAAGTAAACTGGCTGGTCTCTGGTGTTCAGCCTTAACTTTCTGACAAACATCGCACAATGCCACATGTGCAGCCACATCTCTTTTTAAGTCCATGCCACCAATACCTTTGCTTCAGATCCTGATACATCTTGGTGCTTCCAGGATGAATAGAATATGCGGAATCATGAGCTTCCCTCAATATCTGCTCCCTGAGAGACTCGATATCCGGTACACATATCCTCTTTCTAAACCAAATTGTACCTTGATCATCTTCGGTGAAGTCGGGAGCTTTTCCGGCTAACATGGTTTCCTTGATTTCCTTTATCTTCTCATCAGTAAGCTGACCCTTCCGAATTTCCTGTTCCAGTGTAGACTCAACTTCCATTGTCACACCTTCTGTCTGATTCAGGAATCCCAAGTTCAGCTTTTCCATCTCTGCAAGCAACTCAGCTGGTAACTGGCGACCAAACATTGCATTTACTTGTGACTTCCTACTCAACGCATCAGCAACCAAATTAGCCTTGCCAGGATGATAGTTGATCCCCAGATCATAATCCTTGATCAACTCCAACCATCTTCTCTGCCTCAAATTCAGATCCTTCTGAGTAAATATGTACTTCAGGCTTTTGTGATCAGTATACAGCTCACATCTGTTACCTAGAATATAGTGCCTCCAGATCTTCAAGGCATGTACAACAGCTGCAAGTTCCAGATCATGAGTAGGATAGTTCAGCTCGTGCTTTCTCAACTGCCTGGATGCATAGGCTATAACTCTGCCTTCCTGCATGAGCACACACCCAAGACCTCTACGAGAAGCATCACAATAGATATCAAAGTTCTTGTGAATATCTGGCATAGCAAGCACTGGGGCTGTAGTCAACTTCCTTCTCAACTCTTCAAAACTGGTCTGACACGCTTCTGACCAAATAAACTCCTTGCCCTTCTCTAATAGCGAAGTAAGAGGTTTCGCTATTTTAGAAAAGCCTTCAATGAATCTCCTGTAATATCCAGCCAATCCCAGAAAGCTTCTGATCTCAGAGACTGTGGTAGGAGGTTCCCAATCCAACACATCCTTAACTTTACTTGGATCCACTGCGATACCTCCATCAGTAACATGACCAAGAAAAGATACTTGATTCAACCGAAACTCACATTTACTAAACTTGGCATACAACTGGTTCTCTCTAAGAGTCTGCAACACCAACCTCAAATGCTCCTCATGTTCCTCCTCATTCTTAGAGTAAACCAGAATATCATCAATAAACACCACCACAAACTTATCCAAGTACTCCATGAACACCTTATTCATCAGGTACATAAAGTAGGCGGGTGCATTTGTCAATTCAAACGACATCACAGTATACTCATACAACCCATATCTGGTGGTGAATGCTGTTTTAGGAATATCGGAACGTCTGATCCTCAACTGATGGTAGCCAGATCTCAAGTCAATCTTGGAGAAAACCGTAGCTCCTATCAGCTGATCAAATAAGTCTTCAATTCTGGGCAATGGATACTTATTCTTGATGGTTACCTCATTTAATGAACGATAATCCACACACATCCTCAGAGTACCCTCCTTTTTACCCACAAAAATTACAGGTGCTCCCCAAGGTGAAGAACTAGGACGAATGTAACCTTTATCCAACAATTCCTTAAGTTGTTTCTTAAGTTCTTCTACTTCATTAACAGCCATTCTATAGGGTCTTTTAGAAATAGGAGCAGTACCAGGTAAAAGCTCAATAATAAACTCAATGTCTCGTTCGGGTGGCATACCTGGCAAGTCATCTGGGAAGACATCCAGAAACTCACAAACAACTCTGATATCCTCCAAAGGAACACCGTTGGCCTGATTCACTGAGTGAGTTGAAGCTGAGGGTTGTGTGGCTCCGAATTCAATCTTCTCTCCCTGAGGGCTAGTCAACAACACGGACCTCTTGGCACACTGAATCACCGCATTAAAAGCAGCTAACCATCCCATTCCAAGTATGACATCAATTCCCTCAGAGTTCAGGACTATCAAATCAGCAGGAAAGTCTACCCCAACTATTTTCAGGTTTACTCGGGGACAGATAAAGTTGACTTTCATGTTTCCACCGGGAGAGCTAACCAGCATGGAATTTTTCATAGGGAGCATGGTTATATTATACTTAGCTACGTACTGAGCAGTAATAAAAACATGGGATGCTCCAGAGTCGAATAAAATCGATACAAGGGCTGAGTTGATGAGGAACATATCAAGTACCACTTCCTGGGCCTCCTGTGCGGTCTCTGCAGCAACATGGTTCACCTTGCCCCGCATCTGATTCTGCTGGCCTTTGTTGCTCTAGGGCGTCGGGTTCACATTCCTGTTCTGCTGCTGGGGGGTATTCTGCATAGGTGCACTGCCACTCTGGCGCTGTGGGGTCTGAGCACTCCTCTTAGGACAGTTGTAACTATCATTCTGAGTATCCAAAAATCATGATCTTTTGTCTGAACGTAGACTATCAAATTCTGAAACGAACCCCAACTTGAATCACCTCAATCGGAATTTTGTGGCTCGAGGTATAAAATAAACAAGACAGCTGTGTCAGGACCACGAGACAGATTCTGGTTACTCCAATAAAACCATTATATCTCCCTGCTAGAACATCCAAAAATCACGAAACATTCCCAGAACCTAGGTTATCAAGTCCTTAATCCAACCCAACTGGATTTATGTCAAACGGAGTTCTGAAGCTCCAGAAACAATTCGGACGGTACCCGGATATCATGCAGCAGCGAGAACAGATTGTCGCATAACATGATTTATATGAGGGGTACAATTATATGGATAAAGTGATGATTAAGGGCTAAGATCAGAGACCAAGATAAACCCAAACTAACTAAATTTATTTATTTAATACTTACTCAATTGTGATCATCACTCCACAATTAAGTTCAATCATTACAAAGATCCAAATCACACACTTAGCACAAAAGCAAACATCTCTACCACACTTTTAAACCAACTAAAACACACACCACGCACAAGTCTCAACGATTCTAAACGTACTGAACTAACAAAAGAAAGGGTATCCTATCTTAATAGGTATGGGTGAAGCAACTAGACTATCCACCAAGCATTCTCTAGCGGGGCGGTGAATGACCCATCAACCCTTCTATATCTTCATCCAAGGGCGGAAGTGCTTCTCCTTTAAGTTCAGCTATCAGCCTTTTGTTCTTCCTTCATTCAGCAGCGAGCTCTTCACGCACTTCTTGTAGCTCTCTTGTGGTGTCATCGGCGTGCACGTTGAGCATTTGGGTGAACGCCACCTGGACGTTGAGTGTAGAGTTTACGCCTGGCGGTTGTGGCACAACCCCAGTTGGAGTGCCTTGCTGCCTTCGAGGAAGATATGCCCAAGCAGTGTGACGTACTTCAGCAGCCTCCTCATGACAAAGCACAGAAAGTGCCCGCCTGGCTGCATCCTGGATTCCAGCTTCGAAAGTTGATCTGATGGCGATGGCGTGGTGCAGTGCAGCCTCTTTGGTTCCTCCAAACTCATAATTAGGCTCCCTGATGTATACAGCGACTTCCCAGTCCTCTGGGTGATCTGGATGTGTCCTCCTTCTTCCACAATATTCTATCTCCACTGGGTAGTTCAGACGCTCGAAGAGCATTCGAAGCATCATAGGGAACCCATTGTTGCCTCCGTCGTGGTGATGAATAGTCACTACCCACATGTCAGGCGGCGGAGAGGGTCCTTCACTTCCTTCAGATCCAGCTGGAGCATTCCCTACCGAGTTGACTTCTTCGTCCATTACTTCCATCTCTTCAGGTTCCGGTTCCTCTTCTTGCACCGAATGCGACGAAAAAGAGGAAAGAGTGCTTGCCAATCTACGAGCACCTTGCCTTGTCAACACCATCTATGGTTTAAGCAAGAAAGGGGTGAGAACAGTTCTAAAGACATCAGAACCAGGTGAGATGGTGAAAAAGATAGACCAGAAAACAAAGTCAAGGAGGAGACAATTATCAATGACCTGGATTAATAGCAAATTAAACCAAGAATAGATAGACCAAGAGTAGTTAAGCAAAATAATCCTTAGAGAATGACCATTGCTATCTAGGCTTGCGTCCTACAGTCAACATAGCTCTGATACCACCTCTGTCACACCCGGTTTTAAAGGCAAAACCAGGTGCATCTCATATGTGCGCCAGGATCAGTTTACACACATATGGTAGACGTCACAAGTGAATATCCATAACCATGCATATCGAAAGAGTATTATAGTGCATTTATTACAATATCAGAGTTGACTCAAATGTCATAGCGGAAGACTTAAATAAACGTTCATCTAACGAAGCAAAAGTGACTCCAACTCCACAGGCATTGACTGGGGGAGACTCGCCTGGAACTCCTCAAAATCAGTAGTGAAATCCTCAAAATTCTCCCAATCTGAGCAGCATTCCGGGTGTAGTAGATGCAATAAAGGAAAGAAAGAAAAGCAACAAGTATGAGCACATAACGTACTCAGCAAATGTAATATGACATACAAGGCTGAGGCAAAAAGGTTGGCTGACCATACTGCAATAAGCACTTTTAGTTGGTCAAGTTTTATTAAGCAACTATTTACTAGCAAATGAAAGTATATACCACCCACAAATTAATGAATGTCATATTCCCAACATATTCATATAACCACGATTTAGATCATGTTTAAGTATGATTATCATGTAAGGGTCCAGGCCGCTCTTGACCGTGAGCACGGCTGTTATAACAGTTTTACACTCTGCAGAGGTTGTACACTTTCACCATAAGCTGCGTAAAAGTTCAAAAGAACTTTAAACCCAACCATGCCGAGGGGGCCAATCCTCTTAAATCACACTACCGAGGTGTGACCGCATAGGGACGCTACGAGGCCTTTACAAAGATTCCTTAGTAAATAGTAACCCGCTAATGTTTCCGGTTCAGAAGCAAAGCATAACCCTCCCTAATGAGATCTGTCTCTTACCAAAGCCCACAGCTCAAGAGGACCGAGCTATACCCCATCAACCGCCGCACCTCTTGCCCCTTTCGGGTAAGGTTACCATCCACTAAAGTCTCTAATTAGTTAGCCAAGACCAGAGCCATATGGTACTTATGGTTGTACTGTTTTCCTGGGTGGTTCTCCATGTTCCAATTAAAAAGATATGATCTTGCCAATTAATTATTTAAAAGAGTATATGGAACATAGAGTAGGGGTTCATTTAACCAATCCTAGTCGAGCAAGCTAAGCATCATCTACCATCAAAGTTAATTAAATAACCCAGTTTCAGGGACAGCAAAATATAGTGGCTAGGCAAATCCTTAAATAGGAACCCATCAAATTAAGACACATGCATGTGTGGTGAAATTAATAATGATTAGGACATTTGCATGACATAATACACTTGCCTTCTTCCCAACTCTGTTGCTGCTCAAATCCTTCTCCAACAGTTGGTTCTTCAGAGAAATCCTCGAACTGGTCGTTTCCTAATCGCACCACACATTCACATGCAAGGAAACAATACAACAAATAAGAAACAAAACACCAAACAATTCCAACAGATCAAAACAGCAGCACAAAACTAATCTACATGTTAAAACGAACGCGTGAGCGTGAGAATCACTAAAATCGGAGTTAAAACGCAAAAGATATGGCTTTTCTAAGGTTCAGGGACTTGCTGGCAAAGTTTTAAAAGTTCCAGGGGCTTAACTGCGAAAAACCAGGGGCTAAAACATAATTTTGTATAAAAACTCGAGGGGTAAACCATAAAATAACAAAACTTGGACCTTGGGCACAATTTTAAATCTTGCAAGGGCTAAAACAGAAGAAAAAAGACCTATTTGGAATTATTTTTGAACTAAACTGGACCGCGGGTTGATTTTTAAAAACTTTAAGGGCTTCTTTGCAAATTTGCCACGGCTGACCGTTATGTGATCGGTTTGACTCGGGGCTGGATCTATTGTGGGCCGTTGGATCTTGATCGGACGGTCTGGAATAGATCGGCCGAGGGGGTAAACGTCGGCGACGCAAGAGAGAGATGGGGAGAATCGGGACGGGCCGGAAATGGGCCGAAAGAGGAACGGGCCGAGGGAAAAGAAAAGGAATCGGCCGGGGAGAAAAAGCGAGCGGGAGAAAAAGTCCAGGGGGCACAAACGGACTTCGTGAGAGTTCAGGGGCCAAAACTGAACTCAGCCTATTTTAACTTTTCTAAAACTCAAACAAAAGCAAATCAAATTCGAATTTAAACAGAATTTAAATTCCAACTTGATTTACTAGCAACCAAAAATACATGCAACAGCATGAATGCAACAAAAACTTATTTTGACTAAAATAATTATTTAATGCGATATTTAATTTGATAAAAGGCTAGAAATTCCAATTAAATTCTAGAAAATTTATTTAAGCCTTAATAAATCCTAAAAAATTCAAAGGGTTGCTACAATTTAAATGTGATGAATTTTAGGGTGTTACAGGTGGGGGAGGGGAGAAAAGGCAGGCCTAGGGTTTGGCTCTATACCATGTAGAATATTGGGCAAACACCACACACCCAAGATGGGGGGTGACCTTTCATTATATAGGCCGGATACGGCTTAGAGTACAAGTAATAAAATACAAGACCATATACAACTCTATATATCTAACAGTCAGGATCTAAAGACTATTGGTATTATTAGGCTCTTTGATCATGGAGTGATTAGCCCGTGATAAATACTGTTGAGAAGCAATTGCCAATACTCATGAAGGCAGTAAAAATTATTTCCTGATCTACCTATCCATTGCATCCCTTTACAATGATGTAAATTACCATGCCGATGCCAGTTTCAATCTCATTCAGCTTCTCAGTGATCTTCACTAGATCTGGCCTTTTCTGGCTATCTTTTTCCACACAGTTAAGTGCTATCTGAGTGCATGTCTCTACTTGGTGGCAATATGCTTCAAGCGAGAAATCACTACTACTTGTTGCTCGCAACCTATTCCTCCAGTTTTTGTGGACCTGATAAATCCAACTATCAAGCTGCATTGATAATTTTATAATGCAAATATGATGTAGTATTAGATAGAAAAAATGCTTCTGTTAATAAAAATATCATTTCTTACCTGATCAATAAACTCATCTGAAGGCATGTCTAGACAATTGGGGTAGCCCTTGGATCCTGAGACTATCCTTATCATTACGACACCTAAGCTGAATATGTCAAACTTTCTAGAGATTTCACCTCCATCGATGTACTCCGGTGGCTGGTAACCACTGCATTGTATCACATCCAAAGAATTTGTAATGCACACATTTTATTCGATTAGAAAAAAAGGATATGTTCACTAGAGACATTTAGCTTACTGTGTTCCATAAAGATTCAGTGTGGTTCGTGTTGGTTCTTTACCAAAGATCCTGGACAAACCAAAATCTGCAATCTTTGGCACCATGTCCTTATCTAGCAATATGTTGTCAGGTTTTAAGTCCAAGTGATAAATAGGTTCTTCCTGCTCATCATGCATATACTTTAGACCTTCGCAAGTCCCCTTGATTATTTTGAACCGCATGTGCCAGTCAAGCCCACAAGACTCATCTGCAGCAGAGTAAAAAGATTGTTAATCAAATGCAAATCTACAAGATAATATTCTTCTGAGGCACTGAAAATGGAGCAGTAGTGTACCAGAAAGATGCCCTTGAAGGCTCCCATTGTACAAATACTCCAAGCAGAGCGCTCGATAGGTCTCACCAACCAACACCTCACTTCCATCGGGCATGATAAAAGGTTTTTGCTCTGTTTCATAACAATAGCCAAGAACCTGTACAATGTTTTGATGCTCAAGCTTCCTGAGGTTATTTAACTCATTTTGGAACTGCTTATCATTTAGACTGGCATCACAAAGCTTCAGCTTCTTCACAGCAACCTCCTCTCCGCTTTTGGTCACTCCCTGCCAAATATATGCAGTCAATACTCGGTACAACTTAACAAATTTTTCTACATACTACATATTATATTATATCTGATAAGTAGGAAATGTAGGTGTTGGCTTTGTTTTGTTTTTGTCACACGGTGTTACCACATCCAAGTATGGTGTGGCAAAAAACTTTGTTGCATGCTTTTTGGCTACTTTACAATAAAACCATATTGTTGCGCAACACTAGACACTAGACAGTGTTGTCCAGACTTATTGATAATACAGTTGTTTATAAAAAGCTAAGCATGCACAGATCTTATCTTGTAAACCACTCCAAATGCTCCTTCACCAAGCTTTCTCTCGTCAGAGAAATCATATGTAATTTCTCGTAAGAATTGGAATGTGACATCCTCTGGTTCCATAGTTTTGTCCTGTAATTTCTGTTAGAATAAAACTACAAATTAAAAAGACTTGGATGAGAAGATTGAAACATATGCTATATTTTCAAAACAGAAGAGTAAACGTTTGCTATATTATTTTTCACTAATAAAATAAGAGGAAAATATTTGTGCTAGTACCCTTGGACTGGCTGGCCTGACGATTGAAGCTCCTGCAAGCACTTATGGATCAGACCAGCTTATGAGTTATACGAGGGACGAAATATGCTAATCAAAGCAAGAACCCGTGAGGTGGAAATGTGGAATAGGTGCAAGATCAAAGATGGAACCCAAGATCCAAGTAGACAGCATATCAAACTGCAGGGAGACAATCGAATAGGTGTAAGATTAAGAAGGGCCGAACCTGTGAATGAAGCGAGTCGCACTGCACAAGAGCAAGCGCGGGCGGATGAGCGAAGGCCTGCCGCCTGCCTTGCCAAGCTTGAGAGGGAAATCCTTGATAGGACTCACTGGAGACGCATCGAGCTAGATCTGGAGAGAGATGTTGGAGTAGTACAGTGAATGGCCGCTGGTGGCTGTGCCTTTGAGCAGGATGCCTCGAGGAAGATGACAGGACGCAGCTGCCGTACTCTAGATGCCACAGTACTCTGCGAAATTGGGAATTTCCAATAGCACGACGATGATTGGGCCTGGTGGTCAAGCAGCGTTGAAGTTGAAGGGACCGGCCGGACAGTGTCTGTCAACCGGCCAGACTGGCCCCACGTGGGAAGGAACGGGGGACTCGAGCCTTGAAAATCGGAAATAAGCTGAAAGAAACACCCCGTATAGCTTCCGCAAACTAGATAAACCATATAGCGCACGACCCATCTTTCTACTGGCACATAATTCACCAACCGTGAACAGTGTACCAGCAGCACACATTAGCGAGGTAGCGGTGCATAATGAAGAACAAGCAATCGTATCATTTGTTGCAGCCCCATCGTCAGCGGAGAAGGAGAATTAATCAGTGAGAATATTTTATTTTAATGTTTCTTATATTTTTAATTCTTTTCTACTATAATCCTATAATAACATATTCAACGTCATTGTTAAACACATTCAACGGTTTAAAAAAAAACAAATTCAACATTTTAAAGAAATGTTGAAATAGTGTATTACAAATGTTGGAGCAATATATTAAAAATGTTGAATTACTACAATAAAATGTTGAAATGTAAAAATTTAAATTTATAATAACATATCTGATCTCATTTGGTTGCATTAATTCAAACAGATATTATGGTTAAAACGGATCTTAAATCGGATGTATAGTTTAAAAGAAAATATCGATTAAAGTTTATGGTTGGTTTAGTTTTCTTCCGTCCGTCTTCCACTGGTACCAAAACATGTGTCCGTGGATTTTTATTGGCGGCCCTATCCCCCGATGATACATGATGGCCTTCTCACTTTCAGCGCGCGTCTTCTCTACCATCCAGATATTAGCGCACGAATCTCATAGATTGGAAGCCATGTACCTTAAAAAAATTCCGGAAGCTATGTAGGATTACCGGAAGGAACACGCTTGAGAGAGGAGGCCTATGTGGCTTCCGTTTACCGGTTAAGCAAGGTGCCTTAGAAGCCCATTAAAACCCACCAAGCGCGCGTGTAAGTAAGAGAAGTGGACGAGCCAACAGAAACAAGTGCGCGGGGCGAACGAACTTTTTTCATTCTGTTGGAACCAAAGTCGCACACGTACCTGTATTCGAATATTTTTTGGTATGGAATTTTATTAGCCTCCAACAGTTATGTGATACTAGATTCAACATTTTTGTCAACCTAATTCAACATTTGAAGAATATTGGTTTAACACTTATAGAAAATTAATTCAACATTTTTTAAAAATGTTGAAATAGTATATTACAAATGTTGAACTAGTTTATGGTAAATGTTGATTTAAAAAAAACTACCAAAAAAATGAAGTATATTCAAATTTGATCTTGTTTTGTTGCATAAGTTCTAACTAATACCACGGTTCAAACGAATTTGAAAAATGATTTATAGTTTAAGAAAAAAATTGAATTCAAAGATCGAAACCTAAATGAAATCATATCCGACCAACGCATGCATGCTACCAACCACGTGTCTCCAGCTGTCCACATGTACCTCTTACGCTGCTGTTAGTTCTTCTCCTGTATCAATCTGGTCCGTCCATCCGATTTTCACCCATCTCAAGGAAGCTCCGTGGTCTTAAAAACTTCCGGAAGTTTCCGCTTGAGAGAGGGGGGACGGGCTAGAGGCCCGTGTGCGGGCGTCTGTACAGCTTGGGCCTAGAGCCTGCATGATGGTGGGCCTGGACGCCAATGGGCTTCTATTTTTTATGTAGGTCGTCATGGGCTCATGGCTACGCATGGTCCACCTGGCAACCTCACGCAGTTAACGATTCCCATGTGCTAAAAAAAAAAGTTAACGATTCCCAGAAAAATCGAACTGAATCGCCGAACCATAGGATGAGCATCGCCGGGCCCACATTCAAACCTCTCCGGACCCACCTGTCAGTGACCAGTTTTGCAACCACTAGCCTACTAATCCTCCATTTCCACGTCCCCCCACATAAACCCCTAAACTCCCAGAACCTTCTCCTCCCCCGCCGCCGACGAAACCCTAGCCGTCGCCATGGCCCTCGCGCTGCGCCTCCGGCGGGCCCTCGCCGCCGCCTCCACCGCGGGCCCCCTCCTCCGCGCGCCCGCCTCCGTCGCCCGGTCCTTCCCCCTCGCGCCGCCCTCCGCCTCCCCGGCGGCGCCGTCGCTCCCGCGGGCGCCGTGGCGGCTCCTCCCCAGCGCCGCCGCCGGGTTCCGGTCGACGGCCGCGGCGGCGGCGCGGGGCGGGGCGGACTACGGGGCCGACGATAGCAAGATCTCCCCCGACGAGATCCTCTTCGAGGGCTGCGACTACAACCACTGGCTCATCACCATGGAGTTTCCCGACCCCAAGCCGTCCCGCGAGGAGATGATCGAGACCTACCTCCAGACCCTCGCCAAGGTCGTCGGAAGGTATGTCGCGAAGCGGATTCCCCGTTTCATTTTGATTTCGCGACGAAATGCATGATTTTGTTACGGATTGGGCTTGGTGTCGAGGTGAATTGGTCCGTATGGGTGGTGTAATGTGAATCTGAATCGTGAGATGTATTAATCTCTTATACTATGGCTTGTGGGTGGTAGGTGATGATTTCGGTGTTTGATCTAAAGTTCTGCATGTGTTGGCGATGTGATGCTGAAGGGAACTGGCATTCTATTTTATTTTGTTTAGTGTTTTGTACTAGTATGTATATATGTACTAGATCCAATTGAAAATAAGGATGTGTTAGAATGCTCCAGGTTCATATTTTTTGATAGGAACTGTAGTTACCATTGCCTGACTTCATCTTTTACTGGCCATATCATGTAAAATGCTATGATATTTTCATCTTGAAAATTTGGGTTTTACATATACAATTCAATAATGGACCAGGGTTTGTTATTAGACCATGTCAATTCCAAAGAGAGCACTTGTTTGTGTCTGGTCCGAGCAATTTTCTTTTAAGTCAGGACGGTTCATTCATTCTGGCCAAGGAGATCTTCGTAGAAGTTACGCTGAGTGTGTTAGGCTGTGGGCAATATTCATATTGGGTATATGTGGATGTTACTTATCCTCACCAGTTTGCTTTATGCGATACAAGTGATGATTTCATACTTCTGGCGTGTGAGTGAAATGCTGTTGTGCTTGAGATCAGGTACTGTAATTGTCAATGATGTCGAAATTTGTTCTATTTTCAGATGATGGTACTAGTATGAAAAGTAATACCATTTACTTCCTGTATGATAGTGGAAGTTAAGGAGGTATTATATTGTCGGTAAACTGAGGAGAGTATATTGTGCATGTGTGATTTGAGGGGCAATATGTTTGTGTTAGGAACATACACATCAGAATTTAGAAGTGGTTGCATGAACATATTATTTTGCGTTAATGTGGGATTAAAAAGTTGCCCCATAGTGTCAAAACCATCTACTCCTTTTCCTGTTTACAGTTTCTTTTACTTCAGTAGTTCAAACACTTCCAGGGGTGTAGTTTAGAGCATAGAGTGAGTTAATGTTGAAACCACCTGAAACTAATGTTTATTTCTGAACTGTTGCATTGCTCTGTTTTTTTTTTCAGGATCTGTTTGCTTCCTGTATGAACTTAGAATAGTTATAGTCAAGGAAAAAGGATGAATTTCACTTTGGATTAGTAATTATTAGCGCATTTATGTAATAAAAATTTCAGCTAATAGAAGATGTACAGTAACTCACTGTCAAAACTATATTTCTGCTTCAAGGATCACACATCTATACAGAGTATATTCTCTAGTTGTCGCAGCATTGTTCTGTTCATATTACTCTGCGTTTTACTAGCTGGGATCCTTGTGCCAGTGATCAATGTTTGGTTAATTGTGTCCCCAATGGCCAATGCAATATTTTATAATATTTGTACTTTATGATTTAAATCTTGAATTGTCAAGTTATTGTTGTCTCGAGTCTTGATGACCAAAGGCCATTACTGTTTATATTTGGTAGGATAGCTCTTCACTACTTGAGTTGGTGACTTGTTGCAGTTATAGTTCATGATCTTGTTATGATATAAAGCATTAATTTCAATCAATCACAATATGTTATAATTTGCCTCATTTGCTGAGCTCTGAATTCTTGTAGTTATGAGGAGGCTAAGAGGAGGATGTATGCTTTTAGTACAACCACCTATATTGGTTTTCAGGCTGTAATGACTGAGGAAATGTCAGAAAAATTTCGCGGTGGGTTAAGTAGCTCAATAAAGTTACGTTTTTCTTGCAACCAATACGATTATGACTTCTATAGTACTCACCTGCTTGTTTTTGTATTTTGGTCAGGTTTGCCTGGAGTAGTTTTCATTTTGCCTGATTCATACCTATATCCAGAGACAAAGGAATACGGAGGTCTGTTCTATTCTTACTCTTTGTTTTATTTACCAGTTGTTTACTTGAAACACCTAATTTTTTCTTAGTACCTTATTAGTGAATAAGTGATCCTTACATTTCCTTGAGTTTATAATTATGTCACAGTTTATTTTTTTACTTTATCTAGCACATGATACTTGTTAGAAATTCGTTCTGAATATGTATCGATTCCACCAGGAGACAAATATGAAAATGGTGTTATCACTCCAAGGCCACCGCCTGTTCACTATAGCAAACCATCAAGGACTGACAGGAATCGTAACTACCGAGGAAACCCCCAGGATGGCCCTCCACAGCAAGGAAACTACCAGAACAGCCCTCCGCGAGGAGGTTATCAGGATAGCCCACCACATCAAGGAAACTTCCAGACATACCGCTCGCAGCAAGATGGAAGAGGCTATGCACCACAGCAGAATCATGCACAAGGTGGACGTGATGCTAGAGGTTATGCAGATCGTTCAGGTTACAATGGACCACCTGGTGGCTTCCAAGGTCAAGCACCTCAGTACCAAGGGCATGTAAATCCAGCTGGTCAATCTCATGGTTATAATAACTCCCAAGAGCACAGTAACTTCTCGCAAGGGCAGGGGGGGCGCTTTAGGCCTGGTGGTGGGGGGCCTTCAGCACCTGGATCCTATGTCCAACCATCAACACCTGGATCTTATGGCCAACCACCACCACCTGGAAACTATGGGCAGGCACCCCCATCAGCGTATCCTGGTGGTAACAGGGTTCCTGGTGTGAATCCTAGTTATGGTGGGGACCACAGACAGGGGGCAGGGCCGGCATATGGCGGAGATGACTGGCAAAGAAGCTCTGATCAGTATCCTAGCCCAGGCGAAGGACAAGGAAACTGGCAGGTATGAGAGTATTTGATATAAAATTTCACTTTTGTTTGAGGGAAAATTTCACTTGTAAAGTGGGATTACTGTTTGGATTGAAATATAGCATTTTAGACTCGACACCCAGTTACTAATGTTTGACCGGTTCTAGATTGAACTCATACAGTAATTGTGCGTATGGTCAGATGTCTGACCAGCTTTTCTGCTTGTTAAGTGATTTTCAATTCTCATACCCCCTCAATTTGTTGAAATTGCTTTTGTAGGGCACTGTTAATAGTAGTGCTGCAATACATCAAACCCAGTTTTAACAAAATGTAACCACAGCTGATTCTGCACTTCAGCAGCCTTCTTGAGATGCTTATGTATATGAACTTGCATTTTTTTTTTCTGACGACCATCCATGGGGTTACTAGGCATTATGATAGTAGCTGAACCATATCTTCTATTAACATATGGCTTGTCTGTATCAGGCGCATGTAGCAATTGATCGCCAATAGTATATGTACTTACTACTAGCCATTTTCACGGTCAGCTGAACTATATCTTCAACTATTGCTTATTACTGACACTTTCTTTCGCTGTTGTGCAGGGTAGGCAGTAAGAGCTTAAGTGTTCCACTGAAGACAATCTTGAGACTTGAAATGTAGAAATCCACCTGTAAAATAAACAACTGTGGTGCATTACTCGTTTCGCCTGCATTCAAGTTCTATACTTTTGGGCATGTGTTACTGAGTTATGGATGCAGAACCTTTTTTTGCTTGTTGAGCCAGATATTGACATTTTCAAACACCAAAGAATGCGGAACGTTCTTTTGGCTCCCCTGTTCTCGGCTTTCAATTATATTGTTTTAGAGAATTCCGTGTAGGGATGGGTGTAACTGATGAATTTATGTCATGATTATATATGCCCATTTTATATCGGTGTCGGTAGTGCAATAAATTAAATAGCAAAAGGGTCTAAGGCTATTCTTGGTATACAGTTTTATTGTAGACCTATCCAGACTAACAACTAGATAATCAAGTAAGAGATATAACTGTTTTCTCCTTTTATTTTTATAAGGAATGATTTGACTTAGCATGTTCTTTGAAATTACATTTTAAGTATTCATTTATTTTATATTATATATTATTTATAATTAAATTTATAATTATTAGAAAATATCATTTTGTCATGAATCTAACAATTATAAATTTGCACTATAAAAGATATTTTTTTTGCTTAAATCTTATTCAATTTGTTGGCCAAGTGTGTATCACTTCTTTTGTTTGTGTCTTCTACTTCTCTCTGTCTTAAACCACGTAGAATTGCTTTTAGCGTAGAATCTGCCAGCGTAGCACAAGATTAAGACATCAAAATTATCGACACGACTACCTGATTGTGGGGATCATACTCACAAGCCCGTTGCGTGAACGATGGCGGCGGCGGCGCCACACGAGAATTGTTTCTTTTTTTATATACATCAAATATGTATTAAAGATATACACGTTCTGGTATTTCTAGGTTTATAGTTTTTACTATGCATTTAGACATGACGTGTATCTAGATGCATATAAAAAATCTAGCCACCTAGAAAAGCTAAAACAAACTACAATTTGGAATGGAGGTAGTATAAGATACGGCTGGATTCTTTTTTGTATACATCAAAGAATCGGTTTGTAATGCGGGTCCAAATTGATTTGGGTATAGCCAGAGGGTAAGAAAAAAATGATGAAAAAATTGAGATGAAGCAGAACAGGCCCGGAGCTACGGGTTGATTAACGTCCGCGTGTTGCTATGGGTGAAGAGGACATTGTGAGCAAAGATACAGGAGAGCCATGTACGCCCTAGGTTCCGCATCTAAAGACATGCTTGAAAGGACGGCGGGTCGACGACAGGGTTGCAGGCGACACGAGAAGATCAAGTGATGTGGTGCTGCGGGACGATGAGAGGAGATAAGGTATTGCAGGTTGATTAGATGAAACATTATGTTTTTTTTGAAATTACAATGTATCAAAGTACCGTGGGGGGTTGAATTTTATAAACATTAGGGATTTTCAGAAAATTATGATGGTTTGACAACATAAAAAGTTTTGGATCTTTATGATATACTAGAAAGAAGGCACGTGCAACACGTACGTTTAATAGAAAATAAGATTGCATAACACATAGTTACCAGAGACCATGTTAGTTACGAACTCGACGATTCTATACTAGACGGACGAGGAAGGCGAAAAGGTTGATGAAAAAGGCATGACATGTGGGGTCGCTAGGAGTCAGTGTTTTAATGACTGGTGGGTCCGTCGATTGTCAAAAATTTGACGAAAAAATGCCTGACAGATGGGGTCCCTAGTAGGATAGTGTTTCAATGAATAGTGGATTTGTTGGTTGTCAAAAGCTTTGGATCTTTATAGTGTATATATATAACATAAAACTCTTTATTCTCTTTCCTTTACCACATCAGCAGATTTCATACCGTGAAACCCTCTATAAAACCTTTATCGAGACTGACCTAACATTTCTCGATCAAATGCGATCTTCCTTTTCCGATATGCGTGCATGTATTTACAATGATTCTTTTGACCAACGTTTGCAAAAGGCGAGGAATTGCTTGGCCTATCAAGCGCTGCTTCAGTATATCCCTTATTTTTTGAGAATAATGTTATCAGAATTTATATATATTCATATAACTAGTTGCATGCTCGTTGACATTTCTGAAGATTTGCACCTACCTTTCAAGCGCTGTCCTTTCAGATGCTTTATCGACCTTAGCATTGGGCATCCATGTCCGTTCAGATGCAAGTTGGGCATGGGCATGTGATTTCAAAAGATTCGGGTTAAGAGGAGGTCCCATTTCCTTTTGCAGTAAAGTTAAAATCTTGCTTTTAGGTTATGGTGACCTTCAGCATAAGTCAAAATGCCAGAATCTAGAATTTTCCCCGTTTGAACGGAACAAAGCGTCATA
Source organism: Echinochloa phyllopogon (assembly GCA_033239725.1). NCBI lineage: Eukaryota > Viridiplantae > Streptophyta > Magnoliopsida > Poales > Poaceae > Echinochloa > Echinochloa phyllopogon. Next base: position 13,283,647 of record BTCW01000017.1, read on the forward strand.
AAAGTGCAGCTAATACATGGGCGAATCCTGTTGCAGCTACTGGTTTTGCTTACAAAGTTATTGAGTACTTGGCCGGTAGTTGGTATATCTATAAAGGTTTTATGGGGCAACGTTTGTGAAAATCATGTCATAGCTTAGATGCTGTCCTCCATAAAGGTTTTATGGAGTACGGAACATTTTTAGATGAAGTTTTATTAATAATAAAGTTCTGAAATCTGCAATAAGGTGATACACAAAACCATTACAAATGAAGAAAAAATGGATGAAACTAAGGCACTATAAAGCAACATAAAATGAGTGAGCGACCCAACTTACCATGGCATAGCCTTGGAATCAAATCGTAAGCATGATATATATGATTAGGCAATGCGTGACATGCACCTCCCTGAAACCATATAATGTATTTCTTTCAGGGACGAGTCTATATCCAAACCAGACACTCTCCGATGGTCAAGAGGTCTTGCACCCGGATCCTTAAATAACACTGAAATTTTACACGGATACCTGATATCGCCATATCTTTGTCACCAATCGAAACCACACTATTCATTCCTCGGATCAAATCATAGCAAGATATGGTTACACGCAAAGCATGATGTCTCCAAGAGATTAGCTAAAAAGACTAGTCAAATTTACTGATTTAGCTACTCTCAAAAATAGATTTGATTAACAAATAACAGAGTAGTCCAACATATTCTGTAAATATGGTAGTGAGGTAGACTAGCTAAAAGTAGCTAGCGAATGAGGTGGGATGGAGAGCCACTAAATTTGGAGGGTCATTTACGGAGTCTGTTGGAAACGTTTTTTCTCTAACAATAGCTAAATTTAACTTTAGAAAATGATTTGGCTAGTCCCTTGGAGATGCTGAAACCACATCGTATTTCTTTAAACATTCCATGTTTAGATAGCGCGGACTTAGGATCTCAATCAATCGAATTTCCAAGGCACCCTCTTCGAAGGTCTGAAATTCTTGTGCATATTAGTATCACCATCATCAGGTTTTTGGCCCGCCACCAATTTTTTAGATTAAGGAAATAAATTCCGGCTTCAGCTATCATGAGTGTATGAAAGCTTGCAGCCAAAATGTTAAAAAAACGCAGCACTCAGGCTGCCCATGTCTTATAAGCGACAGATAAGCAAAAGCACACAGAGAACTAAAGAGAGGAAGCTAGAACCGAATCTTAGCTTTTGATTCTACTCCTGAAATTCCACCCAAATTTATTGAAAACCTCCATCACGGTGACCTACAATCTGTGGTAACATTGCTTCAGGGTGTTTCTCTCTTCCTCTTTAGATAGCTGCACCCAACATCGGATCCAGTAAGTTCCGCTGAAAATCAGCTACAAATATGAATTAGGATGCTTTCTTTGGAAGATGACATTGTTTCTACTTAACCAAATAGCCCACAACAAGGCCGATGCACCAATTAAAATCTGAGCTCATAACTAGGAAGAAAAGCTGATGAGCCAAGAACCAAAAAGGTTTTCTACGCTAGATGGTGGTTGAATGCCAAAAGAAATGTAAACTATATTCCATAGGAACCTCACTACATGACACTAAAAAAACAGGTGATGGATACATTCTTCCGACTTGGTGCGCCCCTTTCACTTTCTTTTCACAAGATTATCTTTAGTTAAGATAATCCCTCTGACCCGCCACGAATGAAACCATGTCTTCGTTTCCATCTGAATGCCATTCACCTGACTCCTCTTTCCCTTGTCCACACTATAAATACCTGGCCTATGCAACCATCACTTCCACTCAGACACCAGACTCAATTAACAGAGCCAGCCATGGCTGAAGGCTCTGGAACAGAGCCAGAGCAGGTGAAGAAGAAGAAGAGGGTGGTCTCACATGGAGATGGAAAGCCCCCTTTGGTAGCCAAGAATGACTTGCCTATGCATGCCTTCTGTTGGCATATATATATATCCATCAGCCATATAGGTGATGGCAAGGGTTTCTTGAGAAATTCTTGCGCGATGAATGATGCAATGTGGCTGCATCGGCCGGTCTTCTTGGCTAGCCAGAGGGCTCTCATCCACCATGCCAGGCCTCCCCTCTTCGAAATTGCCCACATTTTTGCTCTCTGCGCGTGGAATTTGGTGAAGTATCCTGACACCCTCTCGATTCTTACATTCCTCTCATTTCTGGAAAGATTTCCTTTTTATGTTAGTAGGTATGGATTTCTTTCCTTGTTTCTTCAGTAAAGTTTTGAATTTAGAGTTTAGACGATCTATGTGGTGCTGGTTGCATTGGAAGGATGGTTTTAAAGTTCATCACACAAGAGTAAGAGAAGAGAAGCATATGCATGCCATCAGATTACCAATTGAAATATCGAATATGTTGACGCATGCATTTATCTTTTGATTTCGCATTTTTGAGCAAAAAAATATGAAGCTTAACAATTAGCAGCCACATATTCATAGAAAATAGAGATTTGCCTTTGCATGGCTACTGATGCCATTGCTTCTGTAGGTGATTGTCAGGTTTGTCAGTTATGCAGTGCCAGTCACCAAATCCAACATACTCCTGCCAACATTTACGGCCACGAGGGCACGAGTTGTTGGTGTCTGCGCGTGTGCGGCAGCGTATGAGACCATGATCGCCACACGTGTAGTACACTGCACGCGCGGCTAGTTCCAACCTGTGCTTTTCCCGTTTGCACGTTGCATGCGTTCAGCATTTCGTCGTCACTTGTACAAAGAAATGGCATGCGTTTATTTTTTCTTCCTCTAAAAAATATTGTCATGACAATGGGGCCAGTTAATTTCTACGATAGCTCGAGGGTTGCCTTTGGCCATTGCTCCTACTCCCGGTTCTACTGTAACGAAAATTTATCATGAAAGTTGTTTTATGATATATAGGCGTAATAACGATGTCGACATCTACATTATGCATCAGAGATTGTATTTTTATCACAAAACATTTTAATTTCCATTGCTTTCATTACGCCATGTAGTTTGGCTCGCATGAAACTCGTTTGTCTTCAGTAAGTATATTTTGGGTCCAGGTAAATTGCATTGTCAAATGTGAGTGAGCTACTAACCTCCCAGGTATAATTATATTTGTGAGGAAAATGTAGTTGTAACAGAAAATATATTTCATATTACTGTTAATAAGTCGTGGTAAAATGTTAGTTCATTACTAACAACAATGAGATTACTCAACCACACAAAGCAGCATCATATATTCGACGTGGTTATTTCCATCTGTACTGTAACTTTTCTTTCATTTTTTTTGAGGGCAAATCACAGGAGCTTTATTAATGAGATACAGGGTTACAATCATGAACGGCCACTTCCATCAACCAGTTTGTTCATACAACTATTCCCTTGCAGAGAGAACGTGTATTTATTTGTTAGGGGAATAACATATGAACATTCCTTAGGTTCATTTACTCTAGGAAACTAGCTAGAATTTGAACATCAGCTATCCTCCTCCAGTTAAATTCACCTTTTCTGAATGCTGGAAAGTAAAGCAACAAAATTTAAGGTGCACGGCTAAGTGCATTTTTGACCATCACGCCCTGGTGCCACCTTGGGTCGAGGGTGCGCCTCCGCCTCCGCCGTCGCCTCCACGAGAGAGACGGGGGTCGGGGTCCAGGGAAAACTGCGTTTGATAAAATGTTCGGGACCGTGAGAGATAGGGGAGGGATGATCCGGACGCTCTTGTCCGTTGGATGTGAGTTAGGAGGAGAGAGAATAGGTTTAGAAGAGATCCAGACCATTCATGGTGGCTGAGAAGGATTTTTGTGTGTGTAAAACGGGGTGCACCAAGAGGACTCATCTCAGTAGGTACATTTAGTAGTGTGGACGTATAAAAGAAAACTAAGGTAAATTTTAGGTGTGGAGATAGAGATAGATCAAATCAGCCACAGGTCACCAGTCAGCGGTACTTTTCTCTCAGAACAAATTAGCACCAGCTATCAGCCACCAGCCAAACGAACAGGGCGTGACACGTCGACTTTTATACTGCTACGGACGAGAGATGAGTATATAAATCCTAGGTTATGATTGAAATGTCTCAGAAAAGAGCTGAAAATTACAAGAGCGAGTATGGTGAATGCGGGATTTTCAAGATATTGGCTCTCATCCAGGCATATATCTCGGTTGAAGATCGATCTATCAAATATGCATGCAGGGTGTATTTGTGGTTGTGACAACCCCAAGGTTTGTCCTCCTTTGCACACAAATAGTTGGCTCGAACTGAGAAATGCATACCACCACAACACCAACTGGTCTTAGATTCTCATAGTTTCACATCAAAATTAGAGGCTTGGCATAACCTAGTAGAAAATATCTATCTATATCTATACTAAAAGGATCAAGTTCTTTTGAAAATATTTTTCACCTAAATAATTCATACCTACTCTTCACAGAGGACCCACATGTCAAGTCTAATGGTGAGAAAGACGTGAAAAGTTTTCACAAACAAGAAAAAAATAATGTTTCTAGAGAGTTTATACCATTTTGGCATTATTTTTCACCATAGAATTTCTTACCCACCCCGCGTACCCATCGATCAAATAGTCTAAAATAACCCTCATAGTAAAGGTAGCATGAACGTGTCGCACAGGCATATTTGCTAGTTATAATAAAGTGATAAGTTCAATTTGTTATTACAATGGAAGAGTAGACAATTCACGGTTGCTATGTACTGTACATAGAGGTGGGAATGGATCATGGTCATTTGTCTTATTCACAATCCAACTTGGTCCTACCAAATTTTAGCTCAAAAACTAGTAGTATTTTGGTCCGATCCTAATTGGGCCCGATCCATAAATTTTTTAGTACAAAATTGAGGGCCCTCTACCACCCGTAATTGTACATGGTTTTTTCAGACTATATATTGATTTTATCTCCATGCATAAGCTTTTTTTAAACTAAATATGATATCTGGAGACATAAATGATTTGATTGGAAAACAGATCTAAAAAGTCAAAATCTTGTCGTTTTTAGGCCCTGGTTGGATCCACTGGCCAAACTTTAGCTGCTATGGATCTAAACGAGAGAAGCTAAAACTCAGATAAACTTTAGCCGCGTGCCAAAAGGTACGCGATTCTTTTAGCTCATTGAACCTAGCTAAACCCAGCTAAACGAGTTCAAAAACCAAAATACCCCACCTATTTATGAAAATTTCTCACTACCACCTCACTCTGTCCATAATTAATAAATGATTAGATAGTCCAATTGATTATATTAGCTGATAGATCCAAATACCCTAAAGTTTAGCTAGTTACTCTTTGGCCAGATAAAATAAGCCACTACAAATTAGGTAGCTAATTTTTAGTTGGGGTGGATCCAAACATGGCCTTATAAGGTGCGACTCTTACCAAAGTTAATTGGGCTAGTTAAAAAAGACAAAAGACTTGTCATGGAAGTAAAAAGTATTTTTCTAGTAATAATGAGACTATTCAATAAAATTTCCTTGGTTGTAATTTTGCTAAATTTAATTGGACAATTGTACAAACTACCTGTAACTAACATGTTTGCAGGAGGTAAAGTATTCGTAAAATCGGACTGAACAGAAAATGTTTTGCATATAGGTAAAAAAAGTTCTGGTGACTGTTAGAATAACATGAGGTAAATAGGTGAACAGATTTAAAAGGGAAACATCTTGATCTGAAAATAAAATCAAGGTATAATACCATGATCCAAAACCAAAAAGGAATTGACAATGTTCCATCTCAAAAAAGGAGAAAAATATCTTCAACAGGCCATGTCACGCGTCATTGAGGATCCAACTGCATGCCGTCACCACAGCCGCCGCCTCCCCGCCTCCCTAGGGTTAACCAGCGTTACTGGCTATCCGCCTCCTACAGCTTGACTGCCTGAGATTTGGAGTGATCGAGTCATCGAGCCGCTTTGCCCCGTGAACTCCGTCGACTTGAGCAGGGGAAGATGATAGAAGTGAATATATATAACAAACCGGCTGGACTCCAAGCCCAACCATGAAGCCACGTCATGGAAAACTCCCGGCCATTAGATCGGTTGGATGGACGGCTTAGATCGCGTGAACTTCGGTCATTTTGTAGAAAAGTCCTCCATTTTGGCGAAATAGAACCCGCCGTCCATACTACTCTCTCAGCCATTTTTGCAGAAGAACCCTCAAGCTTTTGCGAAATAAAACCCGCCGTCCATGCTACTCTCTCAGCCATTTTTGCAGAAGAACCCTCGAGCTTTTGCAAAATAGAACCCGCCGTCCATGCCCCTCTCTCAGCTTTTTTCAAGAAAAACCTTCAGGCTTTTGCGAAATAAGAGCCGTCGTCCGTCCCCTCTCAGTCATTTTTATAGAAGAACCCTCGAGCATTTGCGAAATAGAACTCGCCGTCCATGCATTCTCTCTCAAGCCATTTTTCAAAAAGACTTTAAAACTTTTACCAAATAGAACCACCTAAGCAAACATAATAGCCTCAAAAATATTGGTAGCCTCAAATAGCATTTTTTTATTTTTTGAATGCGTAGCACCAAGTTTAGGAAAATAGATAAATACAAAAATAATAGCAATTTATGTATTCTCAAAATCACGCAACACTAAGTATAGAAAACTACATCAGATTTCAATTCTAAATTAAACATACCCCAAGTACTAATTTCTCATCCGTCCTATGCGCGCATGGGCGCGCACAAATCACTAGTATATCAACAAAAGCCTGAGAAGTTTTGTTCAAAAATAGCCTGGCCGGGCGGCCGGCCCTTGCGAACATTCGTCTTTGCTCCTGAAGTCCCGATGATCCTCCGTTGATCCGATGAATCTCTACCAGCCATGATAAAAGTCTTGTAAGTTGATTAAATCTCTAGATTTTTGCAGCATGCTACGTAGAAGTGTTTCGCTGCCTATCATGGAGTAAAGTCCTGCAATAAACGAATAATAAATGTCAATACTTTTATTAGGGCAGTCCCAACCCAATACCTAGGATAGTGTCTATAGAAGTAAATGAGCTGCCACGTAGGATAAGAATAATGTGAAGTGATTAAATAAAGAAAGAGAAAGAAATCAGGTCTTGCATGAGACATGGTTTCTACACAACATCACGTGAGATGAGTAGCGTTAAATTGAAGTGTGTAAGAGTGGTGTTTGCATTGGAGAGTGATATCTACCGGTAATTTCTTGATGATGTGGAGACTATGGACACTATATCTAGTGTCTTGGGTTGCGATTGGCCTTAGTACCAATCCAGTTGACATGAAGGAAATGCATTAGGCATGCGAGAGTGTCTCCTCAAGCTACTGCTCTTTTGCATTTCTTCTGGCAGACAATCACCAGTCACTTTCTTTCTTATACAATTTTAGAGGTTAAGATGCCAATGTAAATAAAGAAGGGGGCGAAAGAATTTTTCCACGGAACATCCTTTATTCCGGTGCTAGTTGTTCCTAAAGATTAATAAATGTAAAATAGGAGCAAAGTGACAGATAATGCATTTGTCGGGTCATATACCTTTCGTTTGATGTGGGCAAGCTTCCCCTTGTTCTCCTCTGCTTTACACCACTTCTCTAGCTCGTCGCAGTAAACAATTTTTAGCTTTTCGAGCCGGGTTAGCTGTTGTATGCCCTGTGGTAAAGATGTGATGCTGCGGCAACGGTTGATCTCCAGTTCCTTGAGAGAGTTAAGGCGCCCGATGCTCTCAGGCAAAACATTCAGGTATGTACACCAGGAGATATCCAGTCGTTGGAGAGAGATGAGGTTTCCTACCCATTGCGGAAGCACTGTCATGCTTTGAATATCTACCAGACGTAGTGACTCTAACAAAGTGAGATGCTCGTTGAAATCCTGCAATGCCTTCGGCTCGTAACCCTGTATGGTCAATTCCTTAAGAGATGTAAGATTACCCAACCAATTTGGCAGTTCTCTGTTGTCTTTGTGTATCAGAGTCAACGACCGGAGGGAGGAGAGGGCTCGCATGATCTCTGGTGAGCTTCTCAGATTACTGCATTTCTTGACAGTTAATTTAACGAGGAAAGGGAGGTGGTGAAGCAACCGCCACTGATGCATGGGCACCTTGCAGCCTTTGACAAGCAGAGCAGTTACTCGAGCAGGGGGAGAAGGACTGGTATGTGATGCACTCACTCCCCAAGATATTACACCATAACCCCGTATGTACAACCTCTCAGCTCTATGCATACATGGTTCCAGCCTCAAGTTGGGGCAATCATATGTTCTCAATCCACCAAGGTTGGGGAACATAAACTCAATCACACCGTCCCCACCATAAGAGTATGTTGTGTACCACACTTGGAGGCTTTCCATTTTTTCTAGGGAAAAATACCGCAGTCGAGGAAATGATCGTTTTCCGGTGCCGCGTAAGTCTCCATCAATTTTTGAAATGCCATTCATTCTACGCAGAACCAGGTTTCGCAGGTTTGGTAATTGGCCAAATGGTGGCAGCCTGTTGCACTTGGGCAAATTGGACATGGTGATGCGAACAAGATTAGGAAGATGAGAGGAAATACCAGCAAACCACTCAGGCAATCTTACGCTCTGGTAGCCGCTTATCTGTAAGTACTTCAAAGTGCTTGGTGGCACTAGCTCTCCCAGGATGTCTACATCCTCCACAAACCTCTCAGCATCTTCCGTCCAGTTAAGTTCCAATTCTGTCATTATTTGCTTTTTTGACAATTCTATATTTCGTGTCTCCTGCACGGACTTCACGTTTTCAAGCTTGGTTACCACCAGATTAGTTCGGTTTACATCCTGAAGCAGAACAAGGTTGCTTCTAGAGTCACGACCATCACCTTGGACCACAAAGTGTGGTAGTGTAAATAAAATTTTCGAAAGCGCAGCAAGCTGCTCCGATATTTGTAGTTGTAGTTTATTGCATTCTTCCAGATGTAGAAACCTTAGACTATCCATTTCAGTAACAAATGCTGGCAGACTGCACAGACGCCAGCACCAGGAGAGATCTAGTGTACGTAGCTTTCTGAGGCTACGAAAACAGTCAGGTACACTCGTAATTCTTGGATTAATAGACAAGTCCAGATGCTCTAGATTTTGTAGGTTGCTGATACACTCAAGGACAATGCAAAATGATTCATCTCTTGCACAAGATAAAAAATCGGATAAATTCAAATAACGTAGTTCGGTGAGATTTCCCATGGCTTCTGACATCCGTGCAATATGCAACGTGCCGTTGGAGCAAGTGCATTTCAAGTTTGACAAATTCAGATGTTGGAGCTTGGTAAAGCAAACTAAGGTTTGGGCTCTATATCTTATATCATAGCAGTGTGACAAGTCAAGATACACCAGATTTTTTAGATTGCCAAATGGTGGTATTGCTCCCATGAAACCTGATAAGTTGAAATACTTGAGATTGGTGTGCTTGCTAAAACTTTCAGGTAGGGGTAGGTTTTGGGGAAAATATGGTTTTGATGCCATATTCAAACGCTCAAGCTTGGTGAGAGCAACAAAACATTTAGTGCTTCCCTGTCCATGAAGATATGAACTGTATGATAAGTTCAAATTCCGCAGTTGCAAAAGGCTACCCAAATGTTCTGGTAGGTTTCCAATTTTCGAGCAGTATGATAGGTTCAAATACTCAAGGTTTCTGAGCCTCTCCAATGATTTTGATACACCCATAACTTGAGAACAATTTGACAAATCCAGGTGCACCAACTTTGTCAGCTTGGCAAATGACACGGGCAATTTTTTTAATGCGGAACAACCTGACAAATCAAGATACTTCAAATCTTCCATTTCTCCAATTGACTTTGGCAGTGCCAAGATGGCAGAAGACCCACAGAGGTTGAGGTAAATTAATTTTGAGAGCTTTGTGATACAATTAGGAATCATAAGATGTTGGACCCTTGGAGCATTAAGATACCTCAACTGCTTTAAGTTACCAATAGAATCTGGCAAATTCTGTATATGGCACTCACTTAAATCCAAGACACGGAGGTACTTTGCAGCCGAAGATATGTCATCATGAAGCCCAAATTTGCCAGAGATCCGAAAAGACAGGAACTTAGCAGACGAAGATATGCACCATGGTGCACAGTTTTGTCACTTTCTAGATATCGCAGCGCTCTAATTATGTTGTTAGAATATTGGGTGAATACCTTTAATAACTCGGTACAATCATCCAACAACTCATAGCGGATTCTTCCTCCGGTATAACCTTGTTCACGAGCCTCTAGAATTTAGCCGATGACAGATTCTGCTAAGTCATGCACCAGGTCGTGCATGGTGAACATGGTAACATCCTCGTCATACAATCCAACAATCTGCAACATAATGAACATGTCAGCATAAGCTCTTAGAGCCCTCCAGGAGAAGAAATAAAAGCCAGAAAAACACAAACACGAACAAAAAAGCACTGGAAACTTCAAGCATTTAATCTACACTAGGACATAAAACCAAAGTAAAATCCTTTCTTGTTTCTTAAGTTCCTTATTAAGCTGTAATCAAGCAAAACAAATAAAAATTGATTTTTCTTACCAAAGGAAAACAAAAGGAATAAAGCAGGGTGTCACGCTGTTGCATTCGTCTCTGTTGAACTGTATCTCCTCCACATCTGCATGCCCAAGCATTGGTGGTCATCGTGTAGTGCCGTGCGTTTTTTGTCCATGCGCACGGCAAAGGCAGCACGGTACACAAATGCACGGTAAAGCCACCTTTGCCGTGCGCTTTAAATCGCACACACAACAAAGAACGTTTGCCGTGCGTTAGACCTGGCGCACGGCAAACTAAAGTGGTGACAGCGGCCGACGGCACGGGTGACGGCGGGGGCATGATGGCGGGCGGGGACGACGCGGGAACGCCATGTTTGCCGTGCGCCAGCTGGCAGGCGCATGGCAAACAGCCTGCGTTTGCCGTGCGCCAAACTGTGGCATGTTTGCCGTGCGCCTGCCAGCTGGCACACGGTAAACTATGGCATGTTTGCTGTGCGCCTCCGGTTGGCGCACGGCAAACATGCCATAAAATCCCTGTTTTTTTTGTTTTTTGCGTTTAAAAGTACCCCCTCCAATCACATTTTCACAGGCATCATATAGAAACATATAGAGATCACAAGCATGATATATATATATATATATATATATATATATATATATATATATATCACAAGAAACCATCCACAAACACAGAAATATAAATAAATACACAAATTGGCCAACGCCGAGTGTATGAGTACGCAAACAAGCTCACAATTCATCCACAAGTCACACAGGTCATCGACAAGCATTATTAAGTCTATATACAACGAGCATCCATCACATAGCTCAGAAACACGAGCTCACTAAGGAGGAGGTGGCTGGAACGGCGGCAGCAGGGGTCCGATCACAGGAGGGAACAACTGCTGTGGGTTCAACCCCGGTGGTGACACGGCCGGTGACACTTGAAGATTATTCGATGCCGCGGATTGATTCTACAACACATAAAAATAGTGTCAAGCTCTCTAAATTATAATATCAACTATCTAAGTTATTATCTAAGTCTCTACTATCTCTAGGTCTATTATCTCGATCTAGGTATACTATCTCTAGGTCTCTAAGCGAGTTGAATTGAAATGAAGCAAGGTTTGCAAGTCACTCCCAACGGAAGTTGTCGGAAACGTAGCCGTCTGCGAAGTGAACACCATCGGGGGCATCGGAGGCATCGGAGGCATCTGCGGCATTGGTTGACCTGTCGAAAGAGCTGCCATGCATGCCTGCATGTGCTCGGCGTAGATCTGCTGCCGAGCCACCTGCGCCGCCATCAGCTGCTGCTGCTCGGCCACCTGTTGGGCCACCCGCTGCTCAATCTGGGCTAAGGCCGCCTGGTGTGCCGCTGCTTGCTCATCGATCTTGGCCTACAATTACAAAGCAAAGGAAAATATGTTAGTCTCATTAGCACAATGCAAATGAAACATATATATGTCGAAAGTGAGTAACTAAAATACACTAAAATTATGTGCATTTAAAATTCATAATTATAGTTAAATATACTAAAATTATAAAGTGGATGTGAAAAATTACCATAAATTACCGTTAGACTATCTCCACCTCCTCCTCCGATCCGAGTGGGCCAAAGAAGTTCTCCTCTCTCCCTAAAAATGACAAGTACGACAACTCAACTTTAGAGGCATGACAAGTTCAAATTCTATATCTAAAATGCAATATCTACAATTACTAACTACACTATATAAACTAAATAAACTGAACTAAGCAATATTAATTAAACTACATAAACTAAACTAAACTAAACTATATAAAATATAAAAACTAAACTACATTAAATCACTTTATGAACTAAACTAAACTATATTAAATAAACTATATGAAATCACTATATAAATTATACTATACTAAACTAAACTAAACTAAACTAAACTAAACTATATTAACTAAACTACATAACCTAAACTAAACTATATAAAATATAAAAACTAAACTTATAAACTAAACTATACTAAATTAAATCACCAAATAAATAAACATACCGGCGGCGGGAGGGGGCTGCCGACGGTGAGAGGGACGGAAGGGCCGCGACCGGAGGCGGGCAGGCCGGCGCCACCGCGGCCGGGAGGAGCTCGGCCGGGAGGCCACGAGCCAGGGGAGGGCGCCGCCGCGGCCGGAGGAGGAGGGGCCGGCGCCGCGGCCGGGACCGGCAGAGCACGGCCGCGGGGAGCGTGGCCAGGGGTGGGCACGGCGCCGGCGCCGCGGGAGGAGGGGAGCCCGAGGTGGGCAGGGCGCCGCCGCGCCGAGAGGAAGCCGGCCGGAGGAGGGCACGGCCGGGCCGGGGCAGCCCAAGGCTGCCGCTGCGCGCGACGAGGGGTGGCGGCGGCCGGCGACGGGGCGGAGGCCGGTGTCGGGGCGGCGAAGGACGGCGTCGGGCGTCGGTGGCAGAGGAAGGCGCGGGTGGGGAAAAATATTGAGACGGCCGGCGGCGCGAGGGCGCGCGTATACTTAAGGGTGGCCACGTTTGCCGTGCGCCCATTTTGTAATGCCGCTGTGGCTGCCAGGTGGGCCGCCAATGTTTGTCGTGCGCCCTAGACCCATGCGCACGGCAAACGTGAGTCTTTGCCGTGCGCCGAGGACAGGGACGCACAACAAAGGATGTTTCCAGTATTTCATGCAACTCTCAAATTCAAATTTTAGTGAACATTAAATTCAAACTTTTATTTCAATTTTTAGGTAGAGCTCATCACTACAGTTAAAAACATGAATATAATTATTACAACCACTTTGTTAAATTTTTTTCATAAACTTATCGCTAAAATTTAAATTTATGTCCATTAAAATTCCGTAATTAGAGTTAATATATTAAAATTAACAAATGTATGTGAAAAAATTCCATAAATTAAAATGAGCCAATATATGTTGTACGTTCACTACAAAAAAAGTTGTGAAGTCAAAATCCATAATAATCTTTTCTAAGACTACAAATCTAATCATGGGATTCTAACACTCTAAAACTTCTCATGAGATGTTTCAATTTTGAACACTATATGTAACGAATTGTTCGAAACCTTATGAATGATTTACCACAACTTCCACATAGGATATTAGGAGCTCTGGAAAAATTTCATGATTTTCAAACTTTGTTTGCATTTTATATAATTAAAAAACAATTCAACCGCACGTGGATCTGCATGCTTCGCAAACAAAATGTCGGGGAGTTGCATCTAATTTCATGAGTAAGGTCTTAAACATGACTCAATTATATGAATATCATTTTTCCACAAACTTTACTCTATTATTTTATGCACTTGCAGTTCAAATTTGAGTTCAGCGAAAAAAATCCTGTAAAAGACGAAAAATTCTTAAATATAGTAAACATATCAAAAAATATATACTATTGTACTATGTAGTACTTTGTGATGTTTTTGTATTAGACAAATAGAAAAAGTCACAAAAACCAATTTTTTTTATACTATTGTCGTGTGGTAGGAGGAAACGAACGACAACCATATATCTTTGCCGTGCGCCTACATGGAACGCACGGCAAACATATCACTTTGCCGTGCGGCCCTCCTGAGAGACGCACGGCAAAGACCAGTACGTGCAACTCACGCACGCCGTCCGTTACCAGGACCTTTTTGCTGGGTACGTGAGGCCTTTTCGCCGTGGGCGACGTGTGTGGCGCACGGCAAAGGGCTAAAGTTTACCGTGAGCCAGCTTGAGGCGCACGGCAAACATTAATGGCCGTCAGCGGCCGTCGCTCGCCCGGCTAGCCGTGCACGTGCTACAATGTTTGCCGTGAGCCTTACTGTCGACGCACGGCAAAAGTTTGATTTGCCGTGATGATTTATTGTGGCGCACGGCAAAAGATGTTTCTGCTGTGCGTGGACTTTTTGCCGTGCCTTTCCATGTCGCGCATGGTAAAGTCTGAGGTTTGCCGTGCGCCCGACGTTAAGCGCACGGCAAATCTTCTGGCGCACGGCATGTTACCGTTTTCAGGTAGTGATGGCTCTCCATATAGCCTCCGGCCTCTACCTCTGTCCACACCAGCGCACTAGCTCCCATTCGTAATCCTAGTGCCTCATCTTACTCGTACGGAGGCATGCAAACCGCGTGGCAAGAGCGCTTGGCGTCATTTCCTTTCTGTTCTGCCCACTGGGGGGAGGTGGGGAGCTCAGATCCAAATGTAGTCCTCGTCAGCACCGACGAGGTAGAGGCTGTTGGAGGGGATCGGACGAGGGAAGCACGGTTGAGAGGAGGAAGAAGACTATAGAGTATATTTTTTTCTTCTTATTTTCCGTATTTTGTGCTTATCAGAGAGCACTCTCTGCCTAGTCTCCTCCAAAACCAATTAGCCTAAGAGGAGTTCAGGTGAAAAAATCAGTCGCGCTGCCACAAAGTGATTTCCCTGCCCATATGGTATTGCTTCGTCCTGGGACTGGAAGCACCCGTCCTGGTCCACCACCGTGCATGGATGGCACCCATCCTGGGCCACCACCCGTGCATGGCACCGAATCTTCCCAACCAGCCTCCTCCGGGTGCCGCCCATAACCCACAACCGCTAGCAGCTTTGGCGATCATCATTTTAGATTCCACAGCCACATATCCCATCACAATTTTGTGCTCACAAGAGAGAACAAGGTGCTCGTAAGAAGAGGAGGAGGTTGTTGGAGAAAGAAGTCTCGATTTGTTGCTTTCTTTTCTCAATTTGTTACTTTTTTATTCGATTTGTTACCTTCTTTATTTGTTTCCTTTCGTGGCTCTTCTTCTAATATCCTGGCATTAAGCTAGACCAAGAGCCCTCTCATTTTAGATTTTCCATTGGCATTTTTCTCCCTTCTTTTGTTGTGACATCTTTTTTAAAAAAAAATCTAGTTGTGTGCTGCAACAGGACACACATGTTAGTATGTGGAAATCGGCTTGATGATTAGGGAATCTACTATATTATTATGACTAATCATTTTGTAAATCCATATCTTCAATGCGTTGTTGTTTGTGAATCATAACTTTATCCTGTGGACGAAAGCTTCCATCCATATGGGATGTTGGTAGCCTCATTTTAAATTCATCATTGCTATTTGCTTGTGCTGAAAAATGACTTTAGTCACTTATTTCTTATCTGTAATACCTACAACACTGTGCGCGTCATCATAAAAAAAAACTTGACGGAAGAGGGCAGACCGCCCCTCACTTTTTACTTGAAGGATGCAGAACTCAAACCCAAATCTCCAACCCCAGAACAAGCTTGGGTAACCAGTCGGCCGCAAGAGCATCTGCTACTGCGTTATCAAAAATGCAAATTTGCATGTTATGAAATAAGACTGAAATTTTCTGTATACATATAGCACTATTCTTGTTTAAATCGTTCCCTATCAAACCACAATGTTTTGGAGTTTCCTTGCACTTTTTTTATCAAAGAGAATGTGGTTTATGTTGTCATCATGATTATTCGATTGGACCGATGAGTTCGCTATTGTTCAGCACGGCAGTGCAAAATTGGACCGATGAGTTCGCTATTGTTCAGCACGGCAGTGCAAAAAAGGACCGTGGGTTTTTTTCTCTTCGCTATAGAAAATGGGCCTTGCTAAGGTACTCCGAGATGAATGTGAACCGTTGATCGAACAACATATTACCTCTTAGAAGGTAATAGATTAATTGATTAGAAAATAATAAAAAAGGTGATCTAATTTCCATGCATGATGGTATTAGATTAGATCTATTTTTTTGTGGTTGAAGACGTGAGTGTTTTTTTTTGAACTTGTGGACGTGTGCGTGCATGTGTTGTGTCTAGGCGTGCTGGCCGGACATGCCGATGCACCAACATGTGTGCATGTTTTTGTGGGTTAACGTGTGGACCTGTGTGTGTGGCCGTGTTGACCTGTGTGTGCGTGCGTTCTGACTTTCAGACGTGTGGTGTCTCCCGTGCTGGGTATGTGTGTGCAGGAGTTTTAACTTTTAAGTTTTATGCGTGTGATGTTGGTCGTGTGCCGCCATGCGGGACCTTTGCGCGTGGTAGTCGTGTTGGCCATACTGGACGTGTTTGCCCGTGCTAAACGGGTTCATGTGTGGTGGCCGTCTTCCGATCCGCCACCACTTTAATAAAACGTAAACATCGCAACTGAACGTAACACCAATTTATTAGAAAAAAATCGTGACATGGTTAACACGTTAGACAAACAAATAATGTATGATTTTTTATATCATGTTAATAAGTCATTTGAGACCTAATTTGATCTTATAATGACATGCCAACCGGATCTATAACACTTTTCCATGCACGCACGTGACTATTTTGTTCTAATATCGTGACATGCTATATATAACTTTTGAAATAGATCACCGTATAAATAAAGATGTAGCATGCTTTATAGATCTAATTGGAACGAGAAACATGTATCGTGCTTTATTACGCTGCTAGTCACGATTAGAAAAAAAGGGGATAAACGAGACCTATGGAAGTATATTTTTCGACCATGCATGCTTTTCAATGCAAATAAAAAATATGTCAAAGCTATGTATGTCAGTATGTGTCATTTTTCCATTATAACATGACTCAAACAAGAATCTTACATTTCAAGATATATTTTATTATATACTATATGTGACACTTTATTTAGAAAGATACACATAATAATTTTTTTCTCAAAGATAAATAAATAAGGTGGAACGAATCGAGTCAAAAGTCTAAAGCAAGATTAAATCTACTGGTGAACATGACGTGTTTATACTTGTTGTAAATTCTAACATGACACAAAAAATATAGGTTGAACAACAACCTGCATGGCCGCATGCACGAATGAAGGGAGCAGCGCCCACGTCGCACGCATGGTAACCAGAATAGCCGGCAATACCTTTTTACCTCGGAGTATTATTTTTTTAAAAAAATCAAGGGTTCAGATTTATTTAACCTCTCATCCTCTAGGAGATCAGAGGGAATACCTTAGCAAAGCCCAACGGCTAGGACCATGCATGGACCTAGGCTTCGACCCTGTTTGTTTCGCTAAGGGCACCCGCAACGGGGTCGTTAGTCTCTCTATAAGACTTCCACGTAGGAAAGAGAACCGAGGAGAGAGAGTCAGCTGTCGCCAGACCTGCCGAGAGCCGCTAGCACACGTCCCTACGATGAGCGGGCTCCACCACGTGCGACGCCTCTTCTTCTCTCTCCTTGCTCCCTCTGCCTCGCAGTCCGGCTGTGTTTACACCTTCTCCGCAACTCGTAACGCGCAGCCCAGCGGTGGTGCTGGGCGAGGCCGGCAGTTCGGGGCGACGAGGCGGCAAGCTTGCAGAGCTCGGCAGCAGCAATCGAGGGGGAGGGGGACGGGTGGCCAGCGCGTGCAGAGCTCGGCCATCCAATGCGTGTGGGCGGCCGGGAGGAGCTCGGCTCCTGAATCCTAATGCCGGGCAAGACGTAGAAGGGGTTTTGCGTTGCCTCCGATGAGTGGAGAGGAGCGCAGCGGCGACGGGCACCAACCGCGACGCCTGGCGGAGCGGAGCCCGTCCGTCCGACCACGCCTGCACGGGGCGAGCTAGCGGAGCACGCCGCCGGTGCTGGAGCACGGATGGGAGAGGTCAAGCGCGGCGTACGCACGACACAAGCCGTAGAGCACGCTGGGTTCTCGTAGCTCGGCCATGCCGGGTGAAGCTCCATGCGCCGTCGTTCCCTGCTGCTCTCCTTTCCGATTGGATGGACGGTAGAGTCTACGGATACAATTGACGAGAGGTTGAAGAAAGAGAAGAGTTTGACCGGAATAAAATATGGCTGTGTAATTTGTTTCTTTTGTGGGAGATTGTGCTAAAAGCTTCTCTGTTGGACGCATCGTCGTTTTGAGTGACTATTGCTGAGGTGGATGATGTTATAGAGAGCAAAACATCGTTACCGTTGCGGGTGCCCTAATGGACCCTTTTAGACGGGTAGCTTTGATATGTTCAAAAGCCAGATGGCCTAAAAGCCAAAAGCCAAAAGCACCCTGTCACAGCCCGGCCTATAGCCATCTTGTTTTTGCTGCCATATATATAGCTTTTGGTCCAAAAGTTTGCCATACAAAAGTGCCCCAGCTGAAAGAAATAGGACATTCCTCCGCCACTGATGCTGTAATTATGTATATTATAATTGTTTATATTGAAGTATATGTGATTTGTCCATATTTTTCTATGAGTTTAAACTTTTGGGTTGAACTAGTTATGAAGCTCAATACGATATCATTACCACATGTATCAAGTCCGAATCTTGACGGGCCCAATTAAAGAAAATTATTACAGCCCTATTGGCATGTTTAAGGGCAAGTACAACAGTGCAGACATCTGCTGTCTTTTTAACACAAACAGACAACTTGTATAATGGACTGTCTGTTTGGCTATCTCTATGATGATTAATTCATCATTTGACACAAAAACTACCGATGATCTACTACATATATGATCTTTGTAGCTTCTTTTGTTGTATACATCAGATAATACAAAATTCATTCAAAATGAGACTGACAGGTGGGACCCACGCCCCCACCATCCTACGGTCTCCATCGAACACGCTTCCCCCCTCTCCCTCCGGCGAGGAGCGGCGCTCGCGGAGGGCCTCCCGCGCGCGGCCGGCGAGGGGCGACGGCCCCGACGCGGCAGCGGGCGGGGCTGCGGTGCGCGGCCCGCGAGACCCTCGCGGCGGACGGCACAAGGTGCTGCAGCGCGTCCTGCTTGTGCTGGCGCTCGTCGGCATCTGCATGGTGATTGGCGACGACGTGCTCACGCCGGCCATCTCTGGTAAGTCTGCGGATTCCTGATTTTGCCATGGCCGCATGGTGCTCTATTGCTGCAGTGTTCTCGGCCGGTGGTTTTTGCTTTCCCGCGCGCACCGGAGGCGGCAAACCAATCCTTCCCGCGCGCACAAGGGATCCCCACCGCCGTCGTCTCCCCGCAGCGGCTGCTACAACGGGCACTGAGTCGTCGCTCGGTTCTTGGAGCACGAGCTCCGCTCGTAGACGAGCGAGGCGACGACCAGGCCTCGGCGACGCGCGCGCGGGGGGTTTCTGCAAAACTTCCTTGCATGGCGACGTCAGGCGACGGCGCGTTGTACGTGCCCTAAGGCCTGCGGGAGTCTGCACGTGATGGGAGTGTTGAAGTATAAATTAATTGCTTACCCTTTGCTATTAGCTTAAGCTTTTGAATTGAACTGGTTGGTGCATGCAACTCAATAGTTTCCCCATATACGTGTATATTATCTATAAGCTTAAGTTACCAGCAATAGATTGTTACATGATATTTAAAAAAATGTTATTTTAATTCATCCTATTTAAATAATATATATTTATCAATCCTTTAATCATGTTGCGCCTTAGGAAGAGTGATAATTGATGCGTTGTTTTCATAGTTGACAAACCAAATGATTTCCGTCTTGGACCCAAGATTTTCACCGGAACTGGTATATTTTTCTATGTTGCATTCCCCTAATATTATCAAGTAAATTTCATGTGTTACATTCTCCTAATATCCACTGAAGGAAAAGTAAGGAAAATTTCAATATAATATTGATATGCTGAAATAACACACCTTATGTGGCACTGGTTGAAAAAAAGACAGTCCCATGAGCTGCACAGTATACTTCTCACAGAGCTGAAGACTGGAGAGTAGTTTTGTTGGTTTGATGAAATCAAAAGAAATCCATTGGTAAATTAGATCACTTTTAACTATCTTGTAACCTTTTAGAAAGGTTGCACAATATGCAAAGCATGCCTTCAAGCATGGAGACATAGAACTATAACTTAACCTCAAAGAAGCAAGGACATGATTTGCCAAAGAGAAATCATTTGAAACACGTTCATTCCAGATATCACTGTCTTTCACTTTCACCCATTGATAAAAACTCATGGTCCTTAAAGTGAAGCCAAGAGATATAGCTGCTAAAGCCACACCACCACACTTCTGGGCAATCTCCTGTCCTATATCCATCAATTGTTCTTTGTCATCTCTACCTTCCAAACCACTTCTTTGTTTTATTATATCCCAACACATGTCATTTGTCAAGGGTAATATCTTGTATGGTTGAAGGTTTGTACAAATTCTCTTTGCAACCTGTTCACTGCGTGTTGTTACTAAAATAATTATGTTGCTGTCATCATGATATAGCATACCCTTCAACTGCTCCAGCCGTATCGGATCATCTTCCCACAGGTCGTCTAAAACAATTATAATCTTCTTGCCAAAAAGTAGTTCAGTGAGGCAACTATGTATCATCTGTCTTTCACTAGCCTGGCTCTCCTTTCCAGATAGCTGTGAAATCATAGACTCACAAATTTTATTCAAGTCAAATCTTTGGGACACATGAACCCATACGTGAGAATAGTATTTGAACTCTGGATCGTTGTATATCAATCTTGCAAAAGTTGTCTTGCCAATGCCACCAATACCATATATAGGAAGGATGACAATTCTTTTTGATATGCCCTCGAGTAAAGAAACCATTAGTCCCCCTTTCTCTTCTGTCCTCCCTACAATGAGTTCTTCTACGACATCTGATGATATTTCTGGTGCATCAATAAATTCGAGCTCACCGCAACTAGGTCCTGTCATCAAATTAATATTCTGTCGTGGACCTGTGGTATCCTTTGATTCCTTTCTCATCTCTATCTGCTTATTATGGATTGTCATTCTGGAAACAGTTGTGTGACATCCTTCGTGGGAAAGCTGCAAGATTTTATTTTGTTTGTGAACAGACTGGACAACTTTATCCATATTATTGTTTAGTTGTCATTGATACAGTTCCCAGGATGATATTTGGACTAACAATTTCAAAGAAATGTGTTAATTCAAATAAAAATATATGTTATGAAATCATTTTTCATGAGGTTTTAAGTAATATCAGTATTGTGTTATCAAACTCATAAATTGGATTAGATGAATCAGTATTTTGTTTACATTATCTGTTTGCCCACACAATGCAAGTTTATCTTCTCTGTTTGCTCACACAATGCAACACATTCACACACACACACAAAATGTAGGAGAGCTGAATGTGTGCAGCACATTCCTGCTAATAGTTGAACTAACATCACCTATGTTCCACAATAATTTTTCATGTCAATTTAGTATTTTCAACAAATAATTTACTATCTAAAAAATTTATCATGAATCCCTGTTCCCTAGGCCTGTCATCCAGTTTTGATATGACAAATATAGGTTTTGATCGCTGAGAAAAGCTAATATACTGGATATCAGATGTATATTAGAGTTGTGCCCTATTCCATATCAATATGTTTGACATAATCAATATAAGGTTTAGATGATTGAAAACATGATATATATTTTTAAGCTCTTGAATCATTGAGGGATTGAGAAACAATTACAAATAAGCTCGAAAAACATAACTAACTTATCACAAGCATGTAGTGAAATTATTAACTAACGTATCTATTCATTGTACGCCTCTACGAATGATATTTTTTACCTTTCCTATGTCACTTTCAATCTCATTCAGCTTCTCAGTGATCTTCACTATACCAGGCCTTTGCTGGCTATCTGCCTTCACACACTTCAATGCTATCCTGGTACATGTCTCGACTTGGTGGCAATATGCTTCAAGTAAGGAATCACTACGACATGTTGACTGCAACCTGTTCCTCCAGTTTTCTCGGACCTGATAAATCGAATTGTTAGGCCTGGCAGATATTGTACAATGTAAATATGGATATTACTATATTAAAAAAATAGTCATGTTATTATGTTAATAATAAATAACATTTCTCACTTGATCAGTAAACTCATCTGAAGGCATATCTAGACATTTAGGGTAGCCTTTGCATCCTGACAATATCCTTATCATTATGACACCCAAGCTGAATATGTCAAACTTTCCTGAGATTTCACCTCTGTTGATGTACTCTGGTGGCTGGTAACCACTGCGTTGCATCACACGCAATGAACATGTAATGCACACGTTTTGTTAGATTAGAAAACTGATATGTTCACTTGAGGGGGGGCATTCAACTTACAGTGTTCCATAAGGATTTTGTGTGGTACGTGTTAGTTCTTTACCAAAGATCCTGGACAAACCAAAATCTGCAATCTTTGGAACCATGTCCTTATCTAGTAATATGTTGTCAGGTTTTAGATCCAAGTGGTAAATAGGTTCTTCCTCCGCATGCATATATTTTAGACCTTCACAAATCCCCTTAATTATTTTGAACCGGAAGTGCCAGTCAAGTCCGCATGACTCATCTGCAAGATTATTAGTCAAATCCAAATATACAAGAAAATATTCTTCCAAAACATACTGAAAATGGAGCAGCAGCATACCAGAAAGATGTTCTTGAAGGCTCCCATTGTGCAAATACTCAAGGCAAATTGCTCTATGTGTTTCTTCAGCAAGCACCTTACTTCCATCAGGCATAATAAAAGGCTTTTGCTCTGTTTCATAACCATAGCCAAGAATCTGTACAATGTTTTGATGCTTAAGCTTCCACAGATTATAGATCTCGTTTTGGAACTGCTTGCAGTCTAGTTTGATATTAAGGAGCTTCTTCACAGCAACATCATCTTCGTTTTTTGTCACTCCCTGCCAAATATATGTTGCCAGTGCTCAGTGTACAAGTTGACCCATTTTGTATATACTACATATTATGTATTATATTGTTTTCGTTTGTTATTAGACGGTACTACCACATCCCAATATGGTGTGGCAGCGGTCTTGTTTGTTGGCCACCTTTGCAATAACTCTATATTGTTTCAAAACACTATAATTGAGAATGTGACTCTTGGTTTATAGAAGCCAGTAAGCATGCCTAAATCTTACCTTGTAAACAACTCCAAATGCTCCTCCGCCAACTTTCCGCTCCTTGGAGAAACCGTCTGTAAGGCCCCGTTTGGAACGAGGGAAAGTCGTAAGAATTTCGTAGGAACCAGTTTCGGAGGAAAGGAACGGAGGCAACGCGTTTGAGACAAAGGAACGGTACCTTTCATTCCGGAGGAAAGGGTACGGTTTGCACCAAAAACACAGGAATAAAAAAATCCACTGCAACTCAAGGGAACGCTCGCTCTCCTTTTGGTTCTCCTCCCTCCCGCTCATGTCACCTCTCTCTCCCGCCATGGCTTGGGCGCCCTAGGGGAAATTGGCGCCAATCACCAAGGGGATGACGAATCCGCGGCAAACAACCGGCTCTGGTCGGAGGAAGATGGCTCCGCCCCATCCTCCTGCCCCTCCTCCTCCTCCTCCTCCTCCTCCATCCACACAAGATTCTGGGCAATCTCCGATTGGAGGGGACGAAGAGATCGCAATAATAACAGGTAATTGATTTGATGATAGACTAGATTTTCCCTATAGAAAGTATTTTTTTAGTGATCTTTTTACAATCTGTAAATCGGGATCCCTCTCATAGTTTGAGTCTCTAGTTCAGATCTGAATCTTAGTTTCTTTATTTTCCCCCAAGATTTGTTTTCCTAGTTCGGTAATCTAAGGCAAGGTACAATACTCCTTGTGAAATTTTTTGTTGGAAGCATGCACAGATAGTGGTTTCCCCCCTTTTTTGCAATTTTATTCAGAGCATATATCTTTCTCTATGTTATTTTTGAACTGAAAATATGTAGCTCTGAACCCATGTTAGGCACCACAAAGAATCCTGTTAGGGCTAACTGGAATCATCAAATGAAGCTTTATCTTATTGGGCTGTTGAAGCAGTACGACTTACCTAGATTTCGAACACACAATGCATGGAGTAAGGAAGCCTGGACCAGTATGGTTGCTCAATTCAATTCAAGGTTTTCTTTATCATTCACCATTGCTCAAGTAAAACAAAAGGAGCAAGATCTGAAAAAGGAGTATTGAGTTGTAAAAGATTTGTTAGATGAGAGTGGTTTTGGCTGGGATTCTAAAAGAATGATGGTAACAACACTGGACAGTGTGTGGAAGACATTAGAGCAACGTAGAAACAAAGATGCCCTTTTGAGATGGCGAGATAAATCATTTCCATACTATGATGACCTGTTTGCTCTATATGATGGTGAGTTTAAGTACATGGGCCTAACTATATGTACTTATCTGTTATCTTTGCACATTGGTTGTATTTTAACTCAGAAATATTCTGTTCGTAATTTATGCAGGGCGTTATGCTGAAGGAAGAAGTTGTCATGGAATGGATCATTATGCAAATAAGACAAAGCAATCTTCAGAAGTTTCTACTCAACCTGAGGAGCTCTTGCAGCCAACTTCGCCTACTGAACCTGCTATAGGTGCATCATCCTTTCACTTTGACGTCGAAGGGCACAGGGATGACACTAATTGGTTTGGTACAGATGATTTGAGTCCTTTTCCGAATCATATAGACTCTACATTGTTTGCCTCACCCGAAGGGTCACATGCACCAGACTCCTCAAATAAAGAGGCATTTATCGCAGAACATTTTCAAGAAACTCAACGTCATACTTCCTTGCCATCTAGTTCAACTCCAGAGATAGTTGGTGCCAAGCGATTAAAAAGGCAGAAAACCATCAGTACTATATCAACCAGTGATTTCCAGGAGAGGTACTTAATGCTCAAAAAGGAAGAGATTGAACGATTTGCAGCCATTGAAGAGAAGAAAATGGAGGATCCCTACAGCATTAAGAAATGTGTCATAGCACTTGAGGGGTTGACTGATCTACAAATGGAAGAGATGATAAAAGCAGCAGACATATTCAAAGATAATTCAGCAAATAGGGAGACGTTCTTGTCATTTTCTCGTGATGAAATGCGGTTGGGATGGCTGCGCAAACAAATTTAGCTTACCTAAGAAAATTTGGATCACAACACCTTTTGACTTTTGTGGCCAGTGTGCAGGTATGCTACATGGTACTGCACTGCTACTAGCATGTCTTTTGTATAGGTAATGCATTGCTACTGGCATGTTCTGTCTTCTAGGTAGAGTATTGCACTACTACTAGCATGCCTTTCGTATAGAGCACTAGTAATGCACTGCTAGTAGCATGTCTCTTCTATATAGTACGGAAGCTACTATAATTGATAATTGACATGGTAACCTAGTACAAACTAGCTCATTAGAGTGGTTATGGAGGTTACATCAAGTATATGAGAGATTCTCTATCTACGA
Source organism: Echinochloa phyllopogon (assembly GCA_033239725.1). Lineage (NCBI taxonomy): Eukaryota > Viridiplantae > Streptophyta > Magnoliopsida > Poales > Poaceae > Echinochloa > Echinochloa phyllopogon. Next base: position 13,309,088 of record BTCW01000017.1, read on the forward strand.
CATGTTCGTCTTGCAATGTAATCCTCCCACATCCTCTTCGCGATATCATCTCTCGTATCATTTCCCGCTTGGCGTAAGTTGTTAAATGCTGACACATCATTACTATATTGGCCATCTCCTTCTGGTACATCCTGCATGTTATTTTGATTGATATCTTCTGTAGCATCATCGGCCAATGACATCTCTCCATTGTGTAGCCGTATGAAATTGTGAGTGACACAACAAGCTACAGAAATATCGACCTGTGTGTCGATATCATATAATGATGAAGCTTTCAGCATAGGATACCTCATTTTTAATATACCAATAATTCTTTCTATGTGGTTTCGAAGTTGGGCATGTCGAAGGTTGAATAATTCCTTGTGATTTTGTGGTTTTTGCCCAGCTCTTCCTTGTTCTTGTAAATGATATCTAGTTCCACGATATGGGGCAAGAAATTCTGGTGTATTAGCATAGCCTGCATCTACAAGATAGAATTTACCATGAGGGACACTAAATCCATGGTTAAGTGCATCTTGAAGAACTCTTGCATCTGAAGCCGAACCCTCCCAACCAGCATGCACATGCACAAACTTTAGATCAAAGTCGCATGCGGCCATCATATTTTGTGATAAACCTTGTTTTCTGTTTCTATATGGTTCTTGTTGTCCAGGGGGAATGGTCATTGGAATATGAATGCCATCAATAGCCCCAATACAATTCTGCACATATTTATTGTATGCTTAATATCAAAAGTACCAATAAAATTATTATTGCCATTATAGAAGTATGCAAGTGGTTACCTGAAAATATGGAGCAAATTTAGGCTGTCTTAGGATGCGATGTGGGTGAAGAGAAGGTAACTGTATGTAGTTGCATGTGAGCTGCGTAAGCGCACTCAGCACTGCTCTAAAGTGACGACTAATTGTTTCTCCACTATGCTGGAATAGATCTTGCAATGTGCGATTGCTTGCATTCTTTGATACTGCATAAAGGAATATGCCTAATTGCTCTTCCACGGAGAGATACCTTGAATCAGCAAGAAGATTGTTTTCACGCAATCTTCGAACCAAAGCCTCAAAAATCTCTATTTCCATATGGAGCCGCCTTTGGCATAGTTCCTCATGCCCTGTCAGAGTTTCATGAATATATGTGGCTCCATTTCGGATAGAGTTGTGTATTGGGTTCTTTGTGGATGATTGGGATGGGCTACCTTCTAATGTTGGGGGGACAAACAGAATGTGCTCATCTTCATTCTGTGATCGTCGCCGATAGTTTGGATCCATGGAAAGTATGAACTAACTATGCTGTGTTGAAATGCTTGCTACTCCATGCATGTTTTATATAGCAACTATGAAGCCACAACGAGAACCAAGCAAGCAACGGCTAGAAGCTAGCAGGCAACGGCTAAAAAAAGGAGGAACGGCTAGAATCTGCAACAGCTAGAATCATGCAATGGCTACTTTGTTCATTGGAAGATGTGAAGATTCAAATTATTTCCTACAATCCAAACACCTCAAATCTTCCATTCCTGTGTTTTGAAATCCTATAGTTTTCTACCTTTTACTTTCTTTCATTCCTACGTTTTTTCCCATTCCTGTATTTTACATTCCTTTGTTCCAAACGGGGCCTAAATTCTTGTAAGATATGAAATGGTACCTACTCTAGTTCCATAGCTCTGCCCTGCAATTTCTGCCACTTCTAGTACAAAGACCCTGGGTGAGAAGATCTAGAGAGAAGAGTAGCATTCTGTGAACAGAAGAGCAGCATTCCACATACATATTATGAGTAGCTTGGTTCAGTCTCCTATTCTCCTTGTCCTCTCCCACTAGCTAGTAACGTGACGGTTTAGAACTCGTGCAAACAGTTACGAATTGGATCACGTCGGACCAGGTTATTACGAGTATAAGTATCAAAATATTCGACACTGTTTAACCATTCGTTTTATCTAAAAAATGATGTAAGTTTTATTTATTTAATTTCTAACTTACTTTGTCATAAAATATATACTTTAAATATAATATATCTTTTTATAAATTTTAGAGCAAAACGACTAGTGAAATTTTACAAGAAAATGTCAATAGCGATAAAAATTTCGATAGCCAAGCCAGCATGCAGCACTTGGGACGGAACAGGGCACCTCGATCAAGGATTGAACCTGTTCAAAGAAGCAGGACTGCAGGGCTGATCGACGACCCGAGGAACTTCTGCGCTCGATGGGATCCGGCTGAAGACAGATCCTTCCTGAAGTAGACGGGCAAACATGAACTAGCAGAGATGATGAACTGCTCTCTCAATTCTCATGGGGTCCTTCCTAAAGTTCCACCGCAGCTCGATCTCGTCCGAGGAAAGCCAATGGCTGGTCTGGGGTGGACGGAGTCGATCTGTCACTGATATGATCTCTGACCCCGAGCAAGAAGAAGGTGACGAACGGATGGTTGGTTGGGACTGGGTATGGTTTCATTGTCAGTGCAATAATTCTGAGGTCGTCCTCACTTTTAATTTGCATCGATCCTCTACTCCACTGTACGCAATTTAAAATGACGCTAAATGTTTTCGTGTGCCTCCTCGAGCAATTTAAAATGACGCTAAATGTGATGTAACCACCTCTGATATATATATATATATATATATATATATATATATATATATTGACGAGATGTGTGCATTTATGTGTTGTATGTGAAACTGAATAGGGTGATTCTTCGTAGCCTAAAACAAAGTTAAAAAAGTTATTAGAACAGAAATCAACAAAAGAAAAAAAGCACACGTGCTACTAACTTCCCCGCAAGGTGGACCCCGCGTGCCAGTGACGTTTTTAGGGGCGCACACCCAAAGTCTATACGTATTTAGAGCGCGTGAACGGGGCCGCTCCGGCGCGGAGGCGAGAAGTGCGCCATGCATTCAACAGCTCCTCCACCAGTTGCTCCAAGCACGCCCTGGAATTAACCAGAGGCCCTGGCCTCCAAACTCCCCATGCCACCCACGACGCCGCCGTCAACTACGTATACCTTGACCCTTCCTACACCGCGCCATGCGGCACGAGCTGTCATCGCTTATTTGTATCGACGACGTTGCTGGTTGCTCCTGCCATAGAGGCAGTCCGGAGCCAGGAGGCGTATGTACCGGTGCTTGCACTAGCAGACAGTAGATTTTCCATCCAGAATATTAGTCCCGAATTTTATTGAGCCTAAGACTAAGACTAATATGAGTATCAGTTTCGGTTCTAACGTCTAGGGACGGGAGAGCATTGGGGGGCTTTAGTGCCAGCTAAAAGTCACTTTTTAATATCGGTTGGAGGTTCAACCTAGAACTGGCCTCATGTATCAACCGAGACTAATAGACATTTTAGTCACGGTTGGAGCCACAGACCCGGGTTACTACAAAATGGAAATATTCCATATAAGGCACTTGTATTGTATAGGTGGGGTGGTTAGAAGATTATACATAAGCCAAGGCAAGGCAGCATGAGGTGTTGGTTCAAATCATATAGGCTGCAATAATTTTTGTACTTTCCAAGCCTTTAGTCCTGGGTGGGAGAATAGGCACTAATAACCATGATGTTACACTTTTTCTCCATTTTACCCTGTTATAAACGGATTGACATTCATAAAGGTATGCTGTATGTTGAACCTATGCATAGTGCATGGATTTATCATTCATGTTACATATTTGAACTAAAGAGTAAATTCCCTCAATGCCACTATAATTTATAGAGATCTCCTTATTGCCATTGAAATTTTACTCTTTCCTTCACTGCCACCACTACCAGAGAACCTCACATCCGCCCCCCTCATAGGCCGCCGCACATTTTAGACCCGGTGCTAAGGGTGCATCAGCACCGGGTCTAACAGCTATGAGCGCGGGTGGCGCCCAGGGGTGGCAGGTTGAGCACATTAGCACCGGGTCTTGCGATGACCCGGTGCTAATGTGGTCACATTCGCACTGGTTGCAGCCAGCAACCGGTGCTAATGTGCCTTTAGCACCGGTTGCTGGCTGCAACCGGTGCAAATGTGAGAGCAGTAGCACCGGGTCGTCGCAAGACCCGGTGCTAATGTGCTCGTATATAATACCTTCCCTCCCCTCGCCCGAGCCAGCATCAACACTTGGAGCTGTGTTCATGTTGTGCTCGGGACAGGGGAGGTGCTGCCAATTTTTTTTTCAAAATTTGTGAAGATTTCACTCATCCAAGGGGCACTACAAGGTACATTCTTTCATTCTCTTATGTTTTTTATTAGCTTGTATTGTTTATATGCTTTAGAAATAGAGAAATTTGTGAATCAAAATGGAAAGAGAGCGTGTGTTCATGGTGGAGAGAGAGCTTGTGTTCATGGTGGAGAGAGAGAGCTTGTGTTCATGGTGGAGAGAGAGAGCTTGTGTTCATAGTGGAGAGTGAGAGCTTATGTATTGTATTTATTAGTTATTTATTTAAAGTTGGAATAGTTAATTATTTTTTAATGGAAGTATATTTGATTTTAGAAAATGAATAAATTAATTATAGTTTTAGAAATGTGTTTAGTTTGTATTGTCTTATGTATTAACTTTGTAATCTATTATATGTTAAATTTATATTTAGTTATATATTAAATTTGTATTGTCTTATATATTAACTTTGTATTATATTATATATTACAAATAATTGTTATTGGTTACTAATGCAGATGAATAGGCAATGGATGTACGGGGACAATCACGAGACAACGTTTCGTGATGGTCTGAAGGGGTTTCTCGATGTCGCCGAGGCCAACAGGACGCCGTCAGGTTTCATGTTCTTCCCATGCACTAATTGTCGAAATATACAATCGTACAAACAAAGAGGAGCTCTTCAGGTGCATTTGATGAGGCACGGTTTCATAAGCAATTATTCTGTTTGGACGAAGCATGGTGAAAGAGGAATTCTAATGGATGAAGATGAAGAAGACGAGGTGGATAACGACGTTCCGGTATTGGCTGAATACTACGGGGCCTTTGCAGATGCCGTAATGGGTGATGCCGATCATGAAGATGCTGCTCAGGAAGATGATGCTCAGGAAGATGACCCTAATGATGGACTTGGAAAAATGTTGCGTGATGCTGAGAAAGACTTGGGCAATGATAAGGAACTGAAAAAGATACAATGCATGTTGCGGGACCACAAAACTGACTTGTACCCAGATTGCAAAGAGGGGCTTACAAAGTTGGGTAGTACACTTGAATTTCTGCAGTGGAAGGCAGCAAATGGCGTTACTGATAATGGTTTCGATGAGCTACTGAAACTCATAAAGAAGATTCTGCCCAAGGGTAACGAATTGCCATCGGCAACGTATGAAGCAAAACGGGTTGTTTGCCCTCTCGGTTTGGAGGTGCAGAAGATACATGCGTGTCCTAATGACGGATATTTGTATTTGTAAGTAAAGCATTTATTTTATATTAAATGATTATTATTTGTACAATTGTTGTCTTCAATTCCACGGAATTAATATTTTCAATTATTTGCAAATTATAGATGATGAGGCTGGAAGAAGATAGACTCGATAAAGAGAGAATAGACGCAATTGCAGAACAGGTCATTGGATGGATTTGGGACGAGGTCGTTAATCCCCGTGGAGAATTCCATCTCCCCCTGGAGGATGCGCCGTCAAGTCGTTCCTCTAGTCGAATTTCTTAATTTGTAATATACAGTTCAAATATATAACTCTAGTTCGATATCTAAATTATAATATATATATCTTCTATTTTGATTATATGTCCAGCTAATATGAATATATAGTACTACATGCACGACAGCTGAATACATATTTGAATACGTATCATAATACATATATAAATATATATAAACGTACATGCATGGCGGCTGCAAAAAATAACAAAAAAAATAAATCCAGGCCTACACCAACCGATGCTAAAGGCCCTCTTATCCCCGCTGTGTAGGCAGGGCCTTTAGCACCGGTTGGTGTTTAGAATCGGTGCTAAAGGCCCGCTTTAGCACCAGTTATGCTACCCGGTGTTTAAGGGTACCCCATTTAGCACCGGAAGTTTAGCACCGATTGGAAATCCGGTGCTAAAGCCTGTTCCCAACCGGTGTGGATGTGTGCACTGTTTCAAATTTCATGTTCCTTGGTAGCCATTTCGTTATATTTTCCTAATGTGACGCTGACAGTGTTACCCCACTAGAACCTTAGGTTCTTAAGACTCACAGATACCCAGTTCCTGTTGCCGCCCAAATCGATTCTCCGTCCTTCAAGAGATACAGAGAGAGAAGAGGGCGCGCAAATGCAGGTTGCTTGCAAGGGAGGAGCTCGCGCCGAGCAGCCGACGCCCCGCTGCCGGAGCGCATGTTCATGCTGACCCGCGCCAACGCGGCCGTCGCCACACGCACCTGAAGAAGTGCGCCGCGTCTTGCCCGCCCATGCTACTGCATGCCCTGGGCCCTGCAGGCTTGGATCATGCTCTCTGCAGCCGGAGCTATTCGAAGTAGAGCATCTTCAACCCAGCTACGCAGGCACAGCATGCAAGTCCAGGAGAGCAGCTCGGTGGGGTAGATGCTTAGGAAAATGGAATTGGTGCAATTACATCGGCGTCGGCGTTGAGCACTTGAGTAGGAGAACACGTACGGTTGAACACTAAGCTTCAGACACTTAACAAAAGCATAACGGAATGGCACAGAGGAGATTAGAAATTTAAAACAATGGCACACAAGGGAAGCTGAGTTTTTCAATGGCACATAAGAAAGAGCTATAATTTTGAATGGCAATGAGAGAATTATCTCTTGAACTAATCGGTCTTTTTCATTTGGAAATTACCGATGTCAAATATATACCAGCATATTGGATTATTTATTTTTAGATTATTTCTTGTACACACCACATCCGTATTTTTGTGTAATTATGATTAATTTCGCTCTGGGAGAAAATGTGGAACTGAAAATGATTTAGCTCTTTCTCGAACATTTTCACCCCTACTTACCACATTTGGCAATAGAAGTCTAGCGTGGCCACCTAAGCAAGTTGAGGGGAATACTCGATGATAGAAATCTGATGGAGGGAGAAAATGTTAGTTGTCATAATTTTACTTCTGCTTGGTTTTTTTAAAAAAAATGCAACTCTAGTTATCATATGTCAAGATAGCTTAAGCTCACTACAACAAATACCACCTTTTGTGACAAATATCTGATGACATTCGACCTATTCGTCATTATCATGTTTGGTTTTGTGACGTTTTATATCATACAATGTAACTTAGCGAAAAAAATAAGATGTTCGTCATTAACAGGAACTAAGAATCGTCACAAACTATTGTAAAGCCAAAATCGTAACGAATTTTGTTTTGTCGTTAAGCAAAATTGTTAAACGTCATAAATTTTCAAAAGAAAAAGATAAGACTAGGGTGGGTTCCACTGCTACTTGGACAAGTAGTCCAAACTGTTAGCATGGGTCTCACGTAGTATTTTTTCCCTCCCTTTTCTTTTGCTTTCCGGCCCCTTTGTCTTTTGCATAGTTATTTAGTCTAAATTAGAACTTCTAATCAGTAAGACAGATTTTGGCCTGGCATCCTCATCTTTTTGAGCCGAACCCAGCGCTGCAAACTAAATGCCAGCCCAACGAGTTGCTCCGCTCCAAAAACTCCCCATGCCGGCCAGTATTAGTCTAAATGCGAAAAAAGGAAAAAAAAGCTACGCAGACAGGAGTCCAACCCTTGACCCAGTGGACGAACTGGTGGTGACTAACCATTGGGCTACGACACCATTTACGAATGAGGTTGGCATTAGTTTAATTTATAATACTTCTCCTACTATTTTATTGGAAAATAGAGCTAAAAGATAACGTAGACAGCGGCTCGAACCCGCGACCAAGTGGATAGAAAGTTAGCGCCCCACCACTGGACTAGGGCAACATTTGTGACTACAAACATTGGCATTGTATTATTTTATAATGTATCCCTACTGTTTTATGGAAAACGCAAAAAACGGTGCAGCCAAAGGGAATCGAACCCATGACCGTCTCTCGGTGCACAACCGAGCGCACCAAACCACTGCACCACTCCAATGCTAGTATCACTTTATACTATATAATACTTTATATCTCTATTTACCATGTCTCGACGAACACCAGAACAGCTGACATTTTTCTTTTTAATCTGAAATCAAAATTTGTATCTGGTATTTCTTCGTCACACTTAATCCAAATTTGATCGTTTTTCTATCTAATTTTTTCTAAAATAACTATCTTTCATTTAATATCATTTATCTGTATGGTAATTGCTATTTTTCAGATTTTTTTCATATGACTTGTTTTCTTCCACTTAAGTAGAGAATAAAAACATTCTTTTTGTATAACAATTGTTAATGTAACTTTATATTTTTCAATGTTATGGTCAACATAAGGTTGTGTCCAAATTTTAGGTGCATACGAGTTCGAAAATGTTATAAGGTGTTCAAATCTCAAAGTTTGAGTTGAGTTATAAGAAACTATGTAAGAGATGCACCCTATCGGATATACATCCCCGGGTACCCTCAGGAAAGAAAATCGAGTCCTAGTAGAACTACTCGGAGAACTCGTATTCCAAGTAGAACTACTCGTGTATTCATACTAGGACTCCCATATTGCAACCGACTAGGATACTTGCCATGTAACCTTGCCCCCTGGGATATATAAAGGAGGGCAGTGGTCCCTAGCTCGGTAGGCCTAAAGGCAGAAGCCTACAGGCAAAACCATACAACTCAACCACACATACAATACAATCAAACACACAGGACGTAGGGTATTACGCTACTCGCGGCCCGAACTTGTCTAAATCTTTGTGTTATTCGTGTACTGTCGTTCCTAGAACTCGGCAAGACCCACCAATCTACTCTCTAGGGTACCCCTAGGCAGACGTGCTCGATATAAATCATCGACACTTGGCGCCCACTGTGGGGCTACTCGCCGCAAGTTCGCCATTAGGTGCGATGGGATCAAGCTTCAACACCTGCGGCATCGAGGAGGGCGTGACCATCGTCTTCGGCGCCTGATCTTCATCGCCTTAGGCAACGGCAAGTCTGCAAGCCACCTTGCGGATCGCCCGGGCCCATACTTGATGACGACGACTCCACCGGAGCTGCTCCGCGATATCGTCGAGAACCAACTCTCGACGACCCCTTCGGCTTCGACTTCGACTTCGACGTCGACACGTACCTCGACTTTGATCTCGACTTCGACCCCGACTTCTACTCCGACTTCAACTTCGACTCCGATTCGGGCTCATCAAATTGAGTGTGGGTACATCTTGAACGATAGCCTCGACTACTCGGCTTGACCCAAAACCACTCGGAGACGAGTCTTTTAAGCTCAGGAGCTAGTCAGGGGCATGCCCCGACTAGTCAGCTTCATCAATGACTACTTCACCGCGCCATCAAGAACTAGCCAGGGATTAATCCCGACTAGTTGGCTTCGTCGGCAACGACTGCATCGACTCGGCGTACGACTACTGCCACTAGTCATCTCGACTAGTTTAACTAGTCGAGATCGGCTGCATCGACTCATCGTACGACTACTTCGACTACTCGTCTCGACTGCTTTGACTACGACTAGTTAAAACTAGTCGAGATCGGCTGCATCGACTTGTCGTACGACTACTTCGACTACTCGTCTCGACTACTTCGACTACGGCTAGTTAAAACTAATCGAGATCGGCTGCATTGACTCGTCGTATGACTACTTCGACTACTCGTCTCGACTACTTCGACTACGGCTAATTAAAACTAGTCGAGATCGGTTGCATCGACTCGTCGTACGATTACTTCGATTACGACTAGTTAAAACTAGTCGAGATCGGCAACGCCAACTCATCGTCGACTACTTCAACTACTCGAGTACAACTACATCGACGCTCGGCAACGCCAACTCATCGTCGGCTACTTCAACTACTCGAGTACAACTACATCAACGCTCGGCAATGCCAACTCGCCGTTGATTACTTTGACTACTCGAGTGCAACTATATCAACGCTCGACAAAATCCAACTTGTCGACTACTGGTTAAAAACTAGTCGAGATCGGCTGCCGCGTCTTCAACAACTAGTCGAGACCGATCTCGACTAGTCGACTTCAACGACAGCCGTCGCGGCTCCATCGCCGACCGCCACGGTTTCGTTGATGATCGTCCGTGAATAAAGCTAAGTCTTATTTAATAATTATTTTTTTATAATAATTTAATCAGCTTGTTTAAAAACATGCTTGGCCATGAGCTGAGTACTCTAACAGAGTACATCCCTCAACAAACAATAATTCTCGCATAGCCTCTCGTCGACGGGTTACAATCCCTCGCGCGACCTCTGATACAGGAAAAAAGTCCTAACCGACTACTTTATTATTTCTCTGCACTCTTAATGACCAATGCTGCTCGATAGCATGCACCTTAATCCGTGAAACTTCGGTAATTCGCAGCACCTTTGCACCTTAATGGACTGGTTAAGCGGGACCAAGTGTTTAAACGTAACATGGCTACTACTCGAGTGGTTACGAGTCTAACAAAAGTAACGAGCAACAAGTTTAAAACATGCATTACAAATGCTATTATTATTCGTGGATATTTCTTGATCGGATACTACTCATCCTATATATTTAAATTGCAGGGTTACTAGTTGGATATTCATAACACGACCACGGAGCCACTTGAGTACTTTTTCGGTGCTCACATGCTGGGTACTTCAAATAGCCGCTTGAAGCTTGGGGGCTACATAGTACAAGCCAAAACATGAAGACAAGTACCGGAGCTAGTCGGTACTCAAACGGCGCGGCCTTACAATGCCAGCCGAGTACTTTAAACTAGTCGGTGCTTGCATACTACAACAACTCGAAGACTATGTTCTTGACCCTTGGACCGAATGTAAACCATTCGCTTCAAGGCTCGGGGGCTACACTCAAGGGGTACATATTTTTGTATAAAATATATAGGTTTCTGTATAAAATATATAGGTTTCGTGTATAAAATATATAGGTTTCGTGTCTTCAAACATCTTTGCTGGATAATTGTCACATTGCTATATGTATATTGAATTTGGAGTCTTTTGTACTTGAAACCAAACGAGTGATGTGAATACTTGCTATACAAATTCTGCAATGTATAATATGCTCTTTCCAAATTTGTGCTTCCTGTGTTCTTACATGACTTCATTTTCAGGGAGTTCACAAAGCAACATTTTTACTTGTTGCTGTGAGAGAAGCAAGCCACAGTCCATGCCTGTGAAAGTATGCGACGAACAAAGGGGTGTAGCTGGTGCTTGTTGTCAGTCCAAACTCTTCTACCTTGCTGATTAGTGATGAAATGGTTCTCGTCTGATGTTTGGTGATATTTGAATTTGTGATGTTGACACTCTACATCGACAATGTAAACCTATGATTTGTTCAGTGTAAATTTGAATATTTGATTTGGTCGTGAATCTAAACATTTGTAGTTTAGAATATTTTTAATTATTGGCTGCATGGGCTAAATGTTTTGGCCACATGGGCTTGGTCCATACATAATTGGACTGTAATGTGAATGCAAATAAAGAATTGGCCCAAAAAATGGTCCTCAAACTAAAATGGGCTAAGCCCAAAAATTGGGTATGGACTGAAAAGGGCATGCCCAAATAATGTTAAAGCCCATAATAAGATGGGCTTGTAATTGGGTTTTGCGTATAAGTATACACACATTACATGGGCCGGCCCCATAATATTTATGACATTTTCTAGACTGATAATGACAAAAAATAAGCGTCATAAATTAATGACGAAAGAAGAATTGTCATAAATTTTATGACGAAAAAACTTGTTTTCGTCACTGAACCCCTTTTATTACGGGGTATAGGCGACGACTGTATTCATACTGAAAATAATGAAAATATTCATACTTATTTGGTGTCATAAATATTTGTATATTTTGTATAACCTTTGTTAAACTTAAAATGGTTTGATTTAATAGAGTTATGTTTTTAAGGATGGAGGATTTATAGTAGTAAATTCTGCTCTCGCATTTTTTACTGTGCAGGCTATAGTCAAGGTTATCTCAAGAGAGCGACAAGTCCACGTGAATTACTCCATGTCATGCTTATTAATTTGAGACCATTTTTGCATTGAAATTGTTTTTTCCATAAAGGATTTGTTATTTTATTATATTCCATCAAATCATGTGGAGGAAATTTTAGTGATTGGAATGAAAAACAAGAGAAAAGTTCTTCATTTAAATATAGAGAGGGAGAAAGGACTAGTATGTGATGCACTCTCTCCCCAAGATATTACCACTATGGGAAACAGGTGATTTGCCGAGTGCCCGGGGAACTCGGCAAACCTACAAATACACCCGGCAAAGTCTTTACTGATGGTAACACTCGGCAAAGGCCCCTTTGATGAGGACATCACTCCTATGGATACTCACAACAATCCTCCATTGATCGTTCAAGGTCCAATCACTAGAGCTCGCGCGCGACAATTGAATTTAGAGGTGAGCTCGTTCCTAAGTACTTCTCTATGTGATTATGAGAATAGATTGCTACCTAATGATTATATTATAATTAGGAACAATGGAGAGGACCAGAGGATGGTTGTGTCACACCCGGATTTTCTCAAAAACCTGAATGCGGCCATATGTGTGCCCAGGAAATCATAGTACACATATAGCGAATAAATATTATAAACAGAGAACATATGCTGGAATAAATTATTCATTAAATAAAGTGTTTACACCAGAGTGGTTCATAAATGATCTAAGCAATAACAGCGGAAGACTAATAAAACTCTCAACTAATGGAACCGCAATCCACAGGGACTCTGACTGGGAGATCACAACTCAGTAGTACGGTAAATCTTCTAGAAACTCAGCAGCAGACTCATGCCCAGCCCAATCTATTTACCCATCTGGGATTTTATTGAATAAAATGACAAGTGTAAGTAAATAATTACTTAGCAAGTATAGCACGGGTATGAAGGCTCAAAATAGGCTAGACACGGCTTAACTGCATTAGCATTTTTAGTTGGTTTATTTTAACATTAACCAAATTACTACAAGTGAATAAAACGCGATTGTAACCCAATTAATAAAGTATAACTGACATTAAACATAAATAAACATCATCTTCTAATCAAAAAGGATCCAGGCCGCTCGTGACCCTGAGTAAGGCTATCATGATAGATTTACACTCTGCAGAGGTTTCGCCCTTTACCCACCAATCGCGTAAAAGTTCAAAAGAACTTCCGAGGTGTGATTGCATAGGGACGCTACGGGGCTTTTCACAGGACACCCTAACAAAACAGTGGCCGCTAAGGTACAATAAGTTGGTGAGACTCTAGGCACCGAGATCGACGTACGCCTACGGAGTCACACCATAGGGGGGTCGATGGCGTATAGAGCGCGGGCATCGCACCCTACAATGCGCAACGTGCGGAGTTCCCCATCGCAGGGACTCCCAACACGGGACTAGGTCTAACGAGACCTAGCCGATGGGGCTACCGTCCTCGGTGGAATCAAGAAACACCCCGTGCCATACTTCCCATAACGCCATCGGCCCTACCGGTAACAACTGGCAAGCTAGAGACGTACAAGTTACTTGACCAAGACCAGAGCCATAATAGTTCTAGCGGTGGCGATAGGCTCCTGGGTTGCCGCTTTAAGAACCGGACCTTACGGAGAGACATTGGAGCAAAGCACACAGCACATGCCCCAGCTCCCTAAACCATGTTGCTAAAAAACAAGTTTTATCATTAATATTGAAGTGAACCATTAAGTCAAAATTAACAGTTAAATAAAGGTGACAGTAGCTGCGCATGGCAAAATCTACCCATATACATGAACCCAAGGTAATCAAAGGATAGAAGTAAACAAACTAGGTACAACCTTAATATGACATCAAATTAGACACATGCATATGAAAGTAAACGTATGTATATAGTGGGTTTAGGTAGCAATGATTGTCCATGCTATAACTTGCCTTCCTCGAAGGGCGGTTGCTGCTGCTGCTGTGGGTCCTACTCCGGAAAGTCCTCCACGTACTTGAACTACAAAGCGAACGGCTCACCGACTGGATACGAATCACCATACAAGCGACCACGCAAATCAATACATGCAAACAAATAATAATCTATTAGAACAGTACACCAAACAGTAGAAACAGTACAAATAAAGGTTCTAGAAATATTCTATGCTTCACTACGAACACATGAGCGTAAAAATCACACTAATCGGAGCTAAAACGAAAAAGATATGGGTTTTCTAAGATCTAGGGACCTGCCGGCAATTTTTAAAAGGTTCCAGGGGCTTATTTGAAATAAAATATGGACCTATGCGCAATTATGCTTTAAAACCCGAGGGCTTATGCGCAAATAGGACAGGACGGGACGGCAGGCACTAAATTTTAAAAGCTCAGGGGGCTAAATGAAGAAAATAGGACCCAACCACAATTATTTTACTACTGCTGTGGACCACGAGTTGATTTGCGGAAAGGTCGGGGGCTCTTTTGCGAAACTTCCCCCATTGACCGGTACGCTCTGGTTTGATCGGGCGCCTGGGGCTCTGTCGCCCGTCCGATCCGCATCGGGCGGCTGGGGCGAGTTGGGGGAGGAGGCGCGGCGGCGCCCCCTGCGGCCACGGCGGACGTCTCACCGGAGCGAGGCAATCCGGCGCTAGGGGTGACCAAATTGGGCGCGGATTGGTGCTACAGGACCGGGGTGAGGCAGCGAGTTCGGTGGATGGGTTCAAATTGAGGAGGGAGGGCAGTGGAGTAGCGCTCGTCGGTCGGCCGATGGGGCGGAGCTCCGGCGAGGTGGAAGGGGCGCTACGGGGCGAGGGCGAGCGCGGGAAATAGCTTGGGAGGGAGCTTACCACAGCGTGAAGCTTCTCCGGGGGTCGGATTCGGCCGAGGCGGCTCCGCCGAGGGGTTTCGTCGGCGACCGAGGCCCGGCGGCGGCGCTAGGCGAGGGGGGGCACTGGAGGGGTTGGGGTGCTCGGGGTGTGGCGGTGTGTTGCCTGGGAGCTGCGGGGGTGCTTTTATAGGGCTCGGGGGGGGGGGGGGGGAGGGTGCTCGGGGCGAGGGAGCAAGGAAATTGGCGGCAGCCGGCGGTGAATCGGGAGATTCCATTGGAGGAGCGATGCACGCGGGGAAAGGGGGCGGGTTTCCAAGTGGGGAGCTGTGGGGAATGGAAGGATGGCGGTGGGGAAGTTTCCAGGAAGGCGCGGGTCGGTCCACAGGCGGGGAGGGCGCGGTTGGCGCGAGCGCTCCGGCGAGGCTCGGTCGGACGCGCGCCTGGCTCGGCCGGGGGTTGGGGATGACGGGCGGGACCCGCTCGTCAGCGCTTGGTGGGAGGGGGGCTGTGGCGTGCTGGGCCGGCTCAGCCGTTGGGCCAAGGGAAAGAGGAGGGGGGAGGGCGAGCTGGGCCGGGAGGAAAAGGAGTGGAGGGGGTCGGGCCGAGCGAGGGGTGGAAGTAGGAGGTGCAGAGATGGACCGGGGAAAAGCTTAGGGGGCAAAAGCGAACTCAGCTTAAATTAACTTTTCTAAGACTCCTAACAAAGTGATTCAAATTTGAATTTAAATAAATTTAAACTCTTGTTTGAACCACAAGTAATACAAAAATAAATGCAGCAGCATGAATGCAACAAAAATATTTCTACAACTTATATTAAATTTTAATATTCATAAATAATTCATTTAACCTATATTAATCATGAACAATTAATATAAAAGCCAATTAATTACTAAAAATTTTAAATAGGCTATTTTTTGGTGTTACAGGCTGGAGAAGGGCTTCAAGGTGGAGAGGACCAGCAAGGGCGTGCAAGTCAAGATAGATGCCCAAATCACTCGGAGTCCAGGAGCAGTCAGTGCTAAATCGGATGCCTAGGTCGCATATGTGCTCAGATTTAGACGTTCTTCATATGCTTGGAAAGATAAGAAGATAATCTTTGCAATGGAACTGGTCTCATGTAAAAATTCGTCTGGAATCATCGGAAATCGATGAAACAAGTTGACATCCAGAATTTGTTTTGGTGCTGCGTCGCCGTATTTTGGCCTTTGGGCCGTGTATTGTGTTGAGCCCAAAAGGGGCTCATCCAGGGGGGTAGACCATGACCCTAGATTCCTTAAAGCAGTAGTTGCCGCCCAAGTTAGGGTTTAGGTTTTGCTTAGATAAATTCTGTTAAGAACAGTGTCGTCGCTTGTCGGTTTGTGAGGCCCCAACTTTGTTAGTTTAATCATCCATCTGCAATTGTGTTGCAATCATTCTCGTTCTTGCTTGTGTTCTTCGATTCGCGGGTAAGGATTAGCCTTCTGGGCGAGGTCAACCGTGCAACACCGGTTGATAACCTGATGTCACACCCGGGTTTTCACAGAAACCCGAATGCTGCCAAATGTGTGCCCAGGAAGTCCACAGAACACATATAGCTTACAAATATGAAAAATCTAAGTACATATGCTCGAATAAAACATTTTACATCAGAGTTTACCTAAATAAAACACAGCGGAAGTCTATGTATTAACTATCTTGACAGGTAGAGTCTCAAGTCCACAGGGACACCGACTGGTTGACCACAGCTCAGAAGTACAGAAGATCTTCAGAAAACCCAGTAGCAGCAGACTCACTTCTGACTCATCTGTTACCCATCCGGGATTTTGTGGAATAATGGCAAGTGTAAGTAATCCAATTACTTAGCAAGTATAGAACGGTGTATGAAGGCTTAAAAGAAGGCTTGACACGGCTGAACTGCATTAGCACTTTTAGTTGATTCATTTTAGCATTAACGAAGTTACTACAAGTGAATGAAACCCAGTTGTAACTTAATTAAATAAGTATAAGTGACATTAATCATAAATAAACATCATCTTCTAATAAAAAAGGATCCAGGCCACTCGTGACCTTGAGCAAGGCTATCATGATAGATTTTACACTCTGTAGAGGTTTCGCCCTTTACCCACCAGTCGCGTAAAAGTTCAAAGGAACTTTGCACCCAACCACGCACATCAACACTTCCAAGGTGTGACGGCATAGGGACGCTACGAGGTTTTTCACAAGACACCCTAACAAGACAGTAGCCGCTAGTTTAACAAGGCGGTGAGACCATAGACACCGAGATCGACGTACGCCTACGGAGTCACACCATAGGGAGGTCGATGGCGTCCAGAGCGCGGGCATCGCACCCATCCATGCGCAACGTGTGGAGTTCCCCATCGTAGGGACTCCCAACACGGGACTGGGTCTAACGTGACGTAGCCGACGGATTGCCCGTCCTCGGTGGAATCCGGAAACACCCTTTCACCTTGTGTCCACTAACGCCGTTGGCCCCAATGGTAGCCACTGGCAAGCTAGAGTCGTACAAGTTACTTGACCAAGACCAGAGCCATAATAGTTCTAGCGGTGGCGACAGGCTCCTGGGTTGCCGCTTTAAGAACCGGACCTTACGGAGAGACACTAGAACAAAGCACACAGCACATGCTCTAGCTCCCTAAATCAAGTTGCTAAAAAGCAAGTTTTATCAATAATGTTGAAGTGAACCATTAAGTCAAAATTCACAGTTAAATAATGGTGACAGTAGCTGTGCACAGCAAAATCTACCCAGATGCATAAACCCAAGGTTATCAAAGGAACATGATATACAAAACTAGGTACAACCTTAATGGGACGGTAAATTAGACACATGCATATGAAAGTAAATGTATGTATAGAGTGTGTTTAGGTAGCAAGGATTGTCCATGCTACAACTTGCCTCAAATCCATTATAATTACTCATAGTCTTCAAATCCTGATCTTCAAACTCTTCTGCTTGAAATCATCGAGCACAACATGTAGCTAAACAAGCAAACAAACAATATACAACTAAGAACAGTACACCAATCAAAATAAAAGCTTTAAAAGAGCGCACTAAAGGATAGGGCTCGAGGCTACGGTCGCGTGAGCGCAAGAATCGCTGAAAACGGAGCTCGGGTTGAAAAGATACCACTATCGGAAGATCTAAATTATAAAAAGAAAATAAAAGACTATATGCTTCATTCATTTTATTTAATTAAAATAATATAAAGGATATTTTAGAGAAACACCTTATGTTATAATTAATTCAGTATTATATTGGAATTTATAAAACCGAGGTGGAATCTAATCACATTTTATTTATAATTGTTCATGAAAAATTATGCCACATTAAGTGTTAACTTGAAATAAAATAGGTGAGAGCATCTAATCGACTAACTTTATATCTCGAGTTGAACTAGTCATATTATTATTTAAAACACATTTTTATTGATATTAATCAGATTAACATTTATTTATAAAAAGCCGAAGTTTAACTCTAATTTGTTTTTAAGTTAGAAAAGCTAGTTATCATAAGCATTAGTCATGTTAATATTATTTATGAAAATCGAGATATAACCTAGTCAACTTTTATTTATAAAACTCATTGAATAATATTAATAAAATTAATAGTTAACATGAAAACCGAGTTTAAACCTTAATTATATTTTAAATTAGAAAAACACATTAAAGTAGCCTTTAATCAAATTAATGTTAAATAAAATTCAGAAATAAATAACATCGTAAATAACAGTGCTAACACGTAGTTCATGTCAATATGAATCTAACGCAATGAGAACGAAACAAAACGGAGCTAAAACGCATTAACTATGATTAAAACGAGTTTCCAGGGGCTTATACGGAATTAACCGTAGACGACAGGGGCTAGCATGGAAATTTTCATAGACTCGGTGAGCAGTCGCTAGGAATAGGGAAAACCTCGGGGTTGGATCTGCAAAAGGGGCTCGGGCTGGGTTTATGTGCAAAGGGTGGGATTCTCTAGGGGGTTTTCTGTGAAATTCGCAAGACACAATAACGGAATCTAATATTTACCGGGTTCTACGGGGGCCAAAATGAAAAATCGCCATCTCCTCCGGTCAGCACAGGTAGGGGAGCTCGCCGGCGTTCGGGACCGTCGGGCACGCCGGTGTTCCTTCGGCCTAGGCCACGGCGAAGTAGCGCAAAAGGGAGAGGGGAGTGTGGGGACCCCGGGGGAGATGCTCACCGACGGCGTGGGCGGCCGGACTTGTGCCCTCGACGGAGACAGGGGTCGGCGATGGAGCTTCATGGGGGCGGAGGCGTTCCGGTGGTCCTCCGGCGAAGAGGACGAGCTGGGAAGCTTCGTCCCGGTGAGGGGGTGCTCGGTGTGGCCTTGGATTGGCCCGGCGACGAGCGGAAGCGGCGGCAATGGCGCGGCCGGCGCTCGGCCTGTCGCCGGTGGCACATGGCGAGTGGAGGCGGCGCTGCGCGAGGGCCGAGGCACGACGGGGGGGGGGGGGGGGGGGAGGGGGGCTAGGGCGGCTCGGGTCGCGCGGCTTTGAAGGGGCGCAGACGTCGAGGAAGGAAGGGCGACGCGGCGGCGCTCGTCGCGCGCGGGGTGGGCCAGCTGGGCCGCGCGGGCACTGGGCCGGTCGAGCGCGCGAGCGGGAGAGGGAAGGGGCAGGCGTGGCTGGGCCGTCTGGCGATCGGAGCGAGCGGGCCGGGGTGTTGCAGCTGGGCTGGGCTGTGGAGGAGGGGGAGAAAGCTGGGCCGCTGCTGTTGGGCCGGGAGAGGGAGACGGGCCGGCGGGGGGGAGGGGGGAAGTTTGGGAGGCAAAAGTAGACTAGGCCGGTTTGGGTTTTTGTTTTCTTTTCCTGTTTATTTTCGGAAATTGTTTTTCGTGCAAAGATAAATCTAGAAATTCTAGATAAATCATTTAAGCCACAAAAAATACTCTGAAAATTCCAAAAATTCCAGGAAAAATCCCAGAGGCAGAGTTGGACATGAGGAACCCAAATAAAATATTTGGAGCTCATGAAAAAGGTTTTAGCACCTTCCAAAAATTGGAATTGGCTAAAGGAAAATAGGAATAAATCCCAGAAAAATCTGAATAATTCCTATGGGGCTCTTAAACGCATTTTAGAAACTTTACACGCATAAAACCACTAAATGCAAGCCGGCATGAATGCAAAGCACTCAATATTAAACCTACACTACTTTATTTCAATTTAGAAAAATGGTTTTCCTTATACTAAATTCCCTGTAAATTAAATAAAGTTGAGAAAAATTTTAGAATTATGAAAAATTCTTTATTTAATGATTCTTTAAAATCACATCCTGAAATCCAAAAATTTCAGGGTGTGACACCTGAGGAGACGTGGTGCTGCGATTGCGGGGTTCAAAACGTGTTGTTTAGAAGTCGGATCGATTTGAGTCGCGACTCCACCAAATCGAGAGTTATCAGAACCTTTCGGAAGATCGGGAAACCCTAATTTCCATCACCCTCGACAAACAGGGTAACAGCAAAGCCCTGGTTGCCGAGTGTACACCATCACCCCGTATGTGCAACTTCTCAGCTATATGCATACATGGTTCCGGCCTCAAGTTGGGGCAATCATATATTTCAAATTGACAAAGGTTGGGGAACATAAACTCAATCATACCAACCTCGCTCATCATAAGATTATGCTGTATACCACACTTCGAGGCTTTCCATTTCTTCTAGGGAAAATTACTACAGTTGAGGAAATGATCGTTTACTGGACTAATGGTGTCGCGTAAGTCTCCGTCAATTTTCAAAATGCCATTCGTTCTAGGCAGAACCAGGTTTTGCAGATTTGGTAATTGGCCAAATGGTGGCAGCTTGTTGTGTTGGAAAATTAGACAATTGCGTGATTAAATTTCAAACTATATTAAACATGACAAGAATAAAACCTAGGATGTAAATCTTTAACATACTAGTAATCATTAAGCACATCATCATGATATCAGAAAACATGATGGAAGAACAAATCGGTTCACGACGTACATACTTAGTAGGCGCAGACGCAACCCTAGTGACGAAGACTGTTGCGGACGGGGCGCAACAACCGGTGAGGTAGACGACGGGCTTTCGCAGCAACGGACCAGGACGGAAGATGAGCCGTGGGAGACCTGCTCTCCCGTTCGTCGGTGCACGCGGGTGCTTGGGGTGTAGTAGACTACGGGGCGGAGGAGACTTGAAGGCCTAGTAACCAAAAAATAAAACAGCAATTTCAGCGAACCATTCACAGGACATAGCTTGGAGCGTGTGGAGATCTCCTCTCCCCACACACATATCTTGGAGGAGTGAAGACAACCTCCATATTTATGTAGGTCATCCTTCTTCTTAACTAGCAATGTGAGACTAAGTTTTACACCACGTTGCTACTTTCTATTGCACATATAAACCTTTAAGATTTCTTAGGAATTCTAAAACTCTTACATGGGCTTCAAGGGCCAAGCCCAAAAATTCCAGCATGTTGCACTTGGACAAATTGGACAGCGTGATGCAAACAAGATTAAGAATATGAGAGGAAATACCAGCAAAGCACTCGGACAATCTTACGCTCTGGTAGCCGCGTATCCATAAGTCGTTTAAAGTGTTTGGTGGCACTAGCTCTCCCAGGACGTCTGCATCCTCCACAAACCTCTCAGCATCTTTCGTCCAGTTAAGTTCCAATTTTTTCATTCTTTGCTTTTTCGACAATTCTATGTTTCGTGTCTCTGGCACGAACTTCATATTTTCAAGCTTGCTTACCATCAGATTAGTTCGGTTTACATCCTTAAGCAGAACATGGTTGCTTCTACAGTCATGACAATCAGCTTGGACCACAAAGTGTGGTAGTGTAACTAAAATTTTGCTGAGCGCACCAGACTGCTCCCATATTTGTAGTTGTAGATTATTGCAACCTTCGAGATGTAGAAACCTTAGATTATCTATTGTTAGGTTTAGGTTCCACATCAGAAATTGATGGTGAGGGAGTACAACATACAAGGCGGGGCAGCCATCACCTATGAGACTAGTCTTTTAGGTTGAGTTAGGCCTGGGTCTTGGTTGGTTGTGGCTCCGATGGACCTGGGCTTGATGGGGCGTGGGCCCGTGGGTATAGGGGACCGGACCAGATTCTGCTGTGCACTCTAACAAGTGGTATCAGAGCCAAAGGTCAGAAAACCTAAAACATCTCTAGGGTCACATGGTGATAGGGGAGTCCGTGAACGTCTCCGGAGGGTCACATGAGGTGTTGTGACTGGAGAATTGGACTGGGGGGCTAGGATAACATCTTCCAGGAGATCACATGGGGTATATGTGATGGAAGAGTTTGGCTCGATGTTTAGGAAGTACAACATATAAGGCGGTGGCAGCCCTTACCTATCAGACTAGTCTTTGTTGTGATGTGATCCAAATTCATTGCGCAAGGTTTAGTCTCACCTCAGCAACGCAACCAAGCACGGTCATGTGAGCCGACTATATATATGTAAGCCCTATGTAGACAGTAGGGTAAGACAGATAAGACATGTTAGATGAGCCATGTATCATCCCTACCTGTAAACTCTCCTCAATAGTGATTGTCTTCCGTGTTTTTTTCCCGCAAGGGTTTTTTCACGTTAAATCGTGTCTTGTGTCCGATCTTGTTTTTTGCATTATTTGCTAACAAGTGGTATTAGAGCTTGGTATGAGATCACGCGAAAAAAAATAATTAGGGTTTCGTCCCTGATTATCGCGCGCCGTCGGATCAATCTGCGATTGGCTACCTCGTGCTAGACTCGTCGACGTGGAGTTTAAGACGGAATCTGATTCCGTATTTGCTAGAGGCTACAGACCAATCCACGAGAAGCTATGGGAAGCTTTTCTCAACTTTGCTGAACGTACACGAAGTTGTACACAAGGCTATAGGTTATTGCTAGGTTTATACAGTAACATACCTAGATTATTATTGCAGATTATTTTCTTCTGGTTATTTCTTTCATATTGCTTCTTTGATATATGATATGATTTTCGCTACTGAAACATATTGAGATTTTGAGGAGATATTGGGATTATTATTGGATCACTTTGAGTTAATTCTTCTTGATGTTTTGACAACATCATTCATGTCACCTTAGTGGTTTCTTTTACTCCTATGGAGTTGGTTAATTTAAAGTGAAGGTTTTGCTCTGAATTGAGTTCGAGGTGGAGGATTCCAAGTGCAACAGATGAGGTTTGTTTGACTAGATACTACAACATTTTATATTGCGGGAGCTGTACGTTTATTGTTGTCTTTGCTCACGTTGAAGGGTTTAGTTCAAATGTTTAACTCCGTTGGTTGCACATTTATTCCTACATCTGAACCGTGTTTGAATGGCGTAGTAATTGACCATGTCATGGAATTTAGTTTCTTCTACAATTGGCAAGTTTATGGTACATGATGGATACACGTGCTAGTTGCTCTTGCAAGAGTGTTGTTTTGCCAAAGTTTAGTGTTTCTGATGGAGCATATATTATTCCATGAGATGAGTTCTTCACTGGATATTTATTTTAATACCACGGGTGATATTGCGACTTTATGTCATTTGATGATTGAGCATTATTGCCATTTTCTTTTGAGGTCAGTTGCACAGACTCACACTTTTGCTGGGATTATGAATTTGTTGAAGACCCAGATTGTTCGTCTGCTTTGTTGATAGCTGTGTGTTTGGACCTTTGCTCAAATTTTTGCTTCCTATGAAGTGTTGGGAGAATATTCAAGTCATCTTGTACATTGGTTAGTCCGGTGGATATTGGCATTCAAGATTTGAGTATGAAGGTTTATTATTCGTTTACAAGAGGGAATTTGTCTCAATGTGGAGTTTGTTGTGATGTGATCCAAATTTATTGCACAAGGTTTAGTCCCACCTCGGCAACGCAATCAAGCACGGGTGTGTGAGCCGACTATATATATGTAAGCCCTATGTAGACGGTAGGGTAAGACAGATAAGACATGTTAGATGAGTCATGTATCATCCCTACCTATAAAATCTCCTAAATAGTGATTGTCTTTTGTGATTTTTTTCTCGTAAGGGTTTTTTCACGTTAAATCGTGTCTCGTGTTCGATCTTATTTTTTGTATTATTTGGTAACAGTCTTTTGGGTTAAGTTAGGCCTGTGTCATTGGTTGTGGCTCCGATGGACCTAGGCTTGATGGGGTGCGGCTCATGGATATAGCGGGCCGGGCCAGATTCCGCTTTGCACTCAACAATATTTCAGTAACAAATGCTCGGCAGACTGCGCAGACGCCAGCACCAGGAGAGATCTAGTGTACGTAGCTTTCTGAGGCTACGAAAACGGTACACTCCTAATTCTTGAATCGGCAGACAAGTCCAGATGCTCTGGATTTCGTATGTTGCTGATACACTAAAGGACAATGGAAAATGATTCATCTCCTCCTCTTGCACAAGGTTAAAAGCTTGATGATAAATTCAAATATCGGAGTTCGATGAGATTTCCCATGGCTTTTGACATCCGTGCAAGATGCAACTTGCTTTCGGAGCAAAAGCATATAGTCAAGATACACAAGATTTTTTAGATTACCAAATGGTGGTATTGCTCCCATGAAACCTGATAAGTTCAAATTGGTGTGCCTGTTCAAAATTTCAGGTAGGTTTTGGAAAAAAAATATGGTTCTGATGCCATATTCAAAGGCTCAAGCTTGGTGAGAGCAACAAAACTTACTTCCCCGTCCATGAAGATATGAGCTGTATGATAAGTTCAAATTCCTCAGTTGCAAAAGGCTACCCAAATGTTCTGGCAGGTTTCCAATATCCGAGCAGTATGATAGGTTCAAATGCTCAAGGATTCTGAGCCTCTCCAAGGATTTAAAAATTATGACTGATGAAGAAACATAGATAACATATATATCATGATTTGGGGTATTTAGAAATATAATACATCATTAGAAAAATTATTTCTATCTATCTTTAAAAATAAATATCGGCAAAATAGAAACGGTCCACCTTGCTAGTTCAATAATTGTTCTTTGGTTGTAATTTTGCTAACTTTATTTGGAAATAATTGTACAAAGTACAAACTACATGTAACTAACATGTCTCCAGGAGGTAAATATTCATAAAATCCAACTAGACAGAAAATGTTTTGCATAATATTTGTACAAAATTCTGGTGACTGTTATGTGGGGCATTTTTATACTCCCTTTGCTCCTTAAGTCCCGATGGTCCTACGTTGACTCAGTTTTTGATGAAACCAATCAATTGACGACGAATCTCTATCAGCCACGATAAGGGCAAGTACAACGGGCCGGCGACTGCCGTCGCCATGCAAGAGATTTTTGCAGAACCCCCACGATAAGGTTGGGACATTGCCCCACTTATCAGCCACATATATGTATGTATTTTAATTTTCTGATGTATACAACAAAAATAGCTACAAAGATCAATTGTGCACTAGATCACAATGAGTTTGTGTGTCAAATGATGAATTAATTATCATATAGATAAACAAACAGACAACTCATTGTATAAGTTGTCTGTTCAGCTGTCTGTTTATGTCAAAAGGACAACAGCTGTCTGTTTATGTCAAAAGGACAGCAGCTGTCTCCACCGTTGTACTTGCCCTAAATGTATTGTAAGTCAGTTATCTCCCTTGATTTTGGAGCCTATTATGAGGGAGTATTTTGCTGATAGTACAACCCAATTTTCTGCAATAAACAAATAATAAATATCAATACTTTCAGTAGCACGAATCTAGTTCGCATGAAAGAAACACATTAGAGACATGAGGGAGTTCATTGCAGCACTGATTGTTCCCAAAGATTAGTAAATGCAAACAGGAGCAAAGTGACAGGAAATACATTTGTTGGGTCATATACCTTTTCTTTGATGTGGGTGAGCTTCCCTTTGTTCTCTTCTATTTTACACCACTTCTCTAGTTTCTTGCAGCTATGGATTTCTAGCTTTTCGAGCCTGGTTAGCTGTTGTATGCTCTCTGGTAAAGATGTGATGCTGTTGCAACAGTGGATCTCCAGTTCCTTGAGTCAAGGCGCCCGATGCTCTCAGGCAAAACATTAAGGTTTGGACACCTCAAGGTTTTCAGGTGCTGGAGAGAGATGAGGTCTCCCACCCATTGTGGCAGTGCTGTCATGCTTTCAGAATCGACCAGACTTAGTGACTGTAACCAAGTGAAATGCTTTATATCCTGCAATGCCTTCAGCTCAAAACCACATATAGGCCTTGTTTAGTTCCCAACTCGGGGAGGCCAAAGTTGACATTTTGTCACTGTAGCGTCACTGTAGCATTTGTTTGTATTTGTGAATAATTATCCAAACATTGATTAATTAGGCTCAAAATGTTTGTCTCGTAAAGTACAACAAAACTGTGTAAATAATTTTTGATTTCATCTATATTTAGTACTCCATGCATGTGCCGGTATTTTGATGTGATGTGAATCTTCTTTTTCATAGTGGATTTGGGGGGGCAAACTTTGAGAACTAAACAAGGCTATACTTAAATTCTTGAGTGATGTAAGCTGACCCAACCAATTTGGCAGTTCTGGCTGGTGTTTGTACTCCAGATTTAGCGACTGAAGGGAGGAGAGGGCCCGTATGATCTCTAGCGAGCTGGTCAGATCACTACAATCCCATATGTTTAATTCAGTGAGGGCGGGGAGGTGGTGAAGCAACCACCATTGATGCATAGGAACCTTGCAGAAATTGACATGCAGAGCAGTTACCGGACAAGAGGGACAGGAAGGACTGGTATGTGATGATGCACTCTCCCCCGGAGATATTACAACATCACCGTCTATGTTCCACCGCTCAGCCCTATGCGCACATGGTTCCAGCCTCAAGTTGGGGCAACCATATGTTAACAATTCAAGGAGGTTGGGGAACATAAACTCAATCACACCATCCGCACCATGAGAGTATGTTGTGTACCACTGCACACTTCAAGGTTTTCCATTTCACGTAGGGAAAAACTCTCCAGTCGAGGAAATGATGGTCTTCTTGTGCCGCGTAGCTCTCCATCGATTTTGGAAATGCCATTCATTCTACGCAGAACAAGCTTTCGCAGATTTGGTAGTTCGCCAAATGGTGGCAGGCTGTTGCACTTGGGCAAATTGGACATGGTGATGCGAACAAGATTAGGGAGATGAGAGGAAATACCAGCAAACCACTCAGGAAATCTTACGCTCTGGTAGCCGCATATCCGTAACTTGTCTGAAGTGCTTGGTGGCACTAGCTCTCCCAACACATCCACGTCTTCCACAAACCTCTCTGCATCTTCTGTCCAGTTAAGTGTCAAATATTCCATTCTTTTCTTTTTTGACAGTTCTATACTTCGTGTCTCTTGTAGGGACTTCACGTTTTCAAGCTTGCTTATCATCGGATCAGTACGATTTACATTCTGAAGCAGAACAAGATTGCTCCTAGAGTCATGACAATCAGCTTGGACCACAAAGTGTGCTAATGTTACTAAACTTTTGCTGAGTCCGGGCTGCTCCAAGATTTTTATATTATAGCAACCTCGAAGATGGAGAAACCGTAGACTACCCATTTCAGTCAGAGATGCCGGCAGACTGTGCAGACTCGAGGACGAGAGATCCAGTGTACATAGCTTTCTGAGGCTACAAAAACAGTCAGGTACACTCGTAATTCTTGAATTAACAGACAAGTCCAGATGCTCTAGATTTTGTAGGTTGCTGATACACTCAAGGACAATGCAAAATGATTCATCTCTTGTACAAGATAAAAAATCGGATAAATTTAAATAACGGAGTTCGGTGAGATTTCCATGGCTTCTAAAATCCCTGCAAGATGCAACTTGCCGTTGGAGCAAGAGCATTTCAAGTTTGGCAAATTCAGATGTTGGGGCTTGGTAAGGCAGACTAAGGGTCTGTTTGGCGTGACTCCAGCTTCACAGATTCATGCTCCATATTCATGACTCAAGCTGGAGGCTGCTTTGGATGGAGTTGGAGTTGTCTGGAGGGGGTGTTTGGCTACCACGTTGCTATTTGCTCCCGGAAATGGAGTTTTGGGGTGGAATGCCATTTTTACCCTTTACAGGTTGGGCCGAAAGTTTCGCTCGTTGGGCTGCTATTTTGTGGAATAAATGGGCTATTTCTTTTGCGTTCAATAACAGCCAGCATGTGTTCTTTTTTTTGTGTGTTTTTCCTTTTGCGTCACATATCCAAACAATACAACCAAATAGTATTATCCAAACATATTGCAGGTTTGGGCTACATATCTTATATCATAACATTGTGACAAGTCAAGATACACCAGATTTTTTAGATTCCCAAATGATATTGCCCCTCCTCAGTAAAAACCTGATAAGTTCAAATAAGCGGTGAGCCCGCTCAAAGATTTAGGTAGCTTTTGGACGACACTTTCAATATTTTGCCATTGTGGAACATATTTTTTAGATAATGAAAAGTTTATTTCCGGCTTCAGTCATTCTCGATTGAGAATGCATCAGTCCACAATTCTTACAAATGGATGTCACCACAACAAAGAAAAGCACACATCCACATGGACATATATAGCTAAGACATCCTATAATTAGTGGTAAAAAAACTCTAACAGACCGATCATGTAGTCATTCTGCAGCATTCCGGCTTGTTACGTGATGTCAACTCCAACAGGACTAGCTTCGCCACATGCGGGTGAACGTAGAACCGGAGATAAAATAATAACTTCAACCACCGAACGAACTCTGACCACCAAACCGAGAATATACCGTTGTAACAGTCTCACCTCCCACTAGGAAAATTGATTCCATAAGACACTGTCCGCCATTGGAGACACCAGATACTGAAGTGGCAACCAAGCCCTAAAGTGCAACAACCAACGTTGAAGACACTGACCTCCTACAGTCGACATTTAGTGATCCTCCCAATGCGACGTCTTCAAGAAGAAAACAACATAAAACAACGCTGTCATCGCACAACTGGATAAACCAATCTTTGGCTTTCGCTCGAGAGAAATCCATCCGAAATTAAATGATGCAACGACGCCTCCAGCGAGAAGTGGCGCCCGCAGACGTCACCGTCGTCGAGTAGTGGTGACAAGTAACGGAGCATACCGCAGCTGTTTCAAATCCTCCGCTCATTGGCCAAAGGGACTTACATAGTTACGTCGGGCGCTTGCCGATTGGGCAACCAATAAGGAAGCTACCGGCCAACGAGCAGATCCGATCATGTGCACACCGTATGCACCGCCTCTGGCCGCCGCCGATCTAGGCCTGGACCGCTACACACGTCATGAGCAGCCTGCGTGCAATGACCCACCACTGGTCTTCCAAGCTTGCGAAGGCCCGTTGACGACCGAATCTGACCAAGATGAATCATTCAAACTAGATTCATTGCCCTAAAGCCGACCGGCCACCGCCATGCCTTACCGCGAAAAAGAGATCCAATGCAGGCCATACACACGAGCTCCCATGAAAATCAGGCAGCCCGCGAGGATGCGCCGGCGGCAGTTGGCTCGCCACGACGCCCGCACTTGCCACCCATTCGAACTCCTCCTGAGGTGATAGATCAGACCAGGAGAACAGCGGATCTGAGCCCAGAAAAACCAGATCCAGCCACCGGCCGCCGTAGCCCCAGATCTCACCGGCACGAGGGGAGTAGAGGAATGCTGAAAGAAAGCCCCGCCGCCACCTTCCTTGCACCAGGACGGGCTTGCGTTGAGCTACTCCAGCACGGCGAGGGAGAGGAGCGGAGGGAGAGTTCTTATATTCATCTATGTATCTATTCCTGGGGAAGTATGATAAGTTCAAATACTTGAGGTTGCTGAGGCTCTCCAAGGATTCTGGTACACCCGTAACATACAATTTGACAAATCCAGATGCACTAACTTTGTCAGCTTGGCAAATGACACGGGCAATATTTTTAATGTGAAACCTGACAAATCAAGATACATCAAACCCTCCATTTCTCCAATTGACTCTGGCAGTTCCGAGATGGCAGAAGACCCACAGAGGTTGAGGTAAATTAATTTTGAGAGCTTTGTGATACAGTTAGGAATAACCCAATGTTGGACACATGGAGCATTAAGATACCTCAACTGCTTTAAGTTTCCAATAGAATCTGGCAACTCCAGTATAAAGCACTCACTTAAATCCAAGACACAGAGGTATTTAGAAGCCGGAAATATGTCATCGCAAAGCCCAATTTTTCCAAAGACCCGAAAAGACAGGAACTTAGCAGATGAAGATGATGCACCATGGTGCACAGTTTTGTCACTTTCTAGACATCGCAGCGCTCTTATCTTGGTAGGATATTGCGTGAATTCCTTCAATAACTCAGTACAATCATCCAGCAACTCATAGTGGATTCTTCTTCCAGTATACCCTTGTTTGCTAGCCTCTAGAATTTCATCAACCATGACCGATTCTGCTAAGTCATGCACCAGATCATGCATGGTGAACATGGTAATTAACATCCTCGTGATACACTCCAACAGTCTGCAACATAAAGATCATGCCAGCATCAGCTCTTAGTAACATAGAGTGCACAGCTACAACTCCTCGAGATGAAATAAAAGCAATAAAAACACAAACATGAAGAAAAAAAACGCCGGGAACTTCAAACATTTAATCTACAGATAGGACATTATATTAAACATTACTGACTTCTGGATGGTGCTCGATCAGATCGCAAGTCTCAGGTCTGCACATAAGCGGGGTTGATGCAACCTTTATATTGATCTCGTAGATGATTTGGAAAGAACGAAACCGGCGGGTCTTCGACTCTCAATTCACCACTGTAGATGATCTGTTTAGCGCTGCAGGACACGAGGCGAGTCTATGGTTAGCTGCTGGAAAGAAACTGCTGAGTGCTATATGGAGCACCCTCATCCCGGCGCAGTCGATTATGTTTCCATTTCAATTACAACCATTGTAACCTAGACTATGGCGCTTGGCTCTCGCGCCTGTAACTTCCGGCATCTTAGCCGCTTCTATCTATAAAAGTAACAAGCAAAGCTTTTGCTTGTTCACAAAAAAAAAATTAAACAAGCCATGGTTCAAGTAAATTAACAAAGTTAAATCCTTTTTATTTCTTAAGTTCCTTATTAAGCTGTAGTCAAGAAAACAAATAACAAATGACTCTTCTTAACAAAGGAAAACAAAGGACAAAAAGCAGAGCGTCACGCTTTTGCATTCGTCTCTGTTTCCAGAACCCTGTGGCGTGTAAGCGATCCTTTTGAACATCGAGTTGATTGAGGGTGCCTTTGGTTGGGCTTCCAACCTGCTTTTGCTTTCAGAAAAGCCAAAAGCCCAACCAAAGGAGTTGACTGTCATCTAAAGTCACAGCCAAAAGCAGCTTTTGTCTAGTACAAATTTGAAAGCAGGTCAGACCCTGCTTTCACCTGCTTTTGAGTCATGAAATTACCCACCATGCCACATGTCATTAGGGATATTACAGGTATTTCTTTCACAGCATACAGTTTCACAGCCGCTCTAACCAAACAGGCTTCTGCTTTTCCAACAGCTGCTTTCCCACAGCTGCTTTTCCATAGCCTACAGCCCACAGCAGCTTTTTCAAAAGCCACAGCCCAACTAAACACACCCTAAGGCTCTAATCAACCGTATCTCCTACATATCTGCCCCGGCATTGGTCGTCATCGTATCATCATGGCTCTCCACCGCTTCTCTTCCTCTGTCCACACCAGAGCAACAACTCCCATGTCCAGAATTCCGGTGCCTCATCTTACTAGCTAGTACAGATGCATGCAAACCATGTGGCAAGAGCACTTGGTATCATTTCCTTTCTACTGTGCCCATCGCTCCCAGTCCCAGGACGAATGAGAACATTAGAAGAAGCAATACCATAGACAATCACCGTGTGGCAGGGCAACTGGGTTCTTCATCTGACCTCTTCATACGCTAATTGGTATTTTGGAGGCAACTAGGTGGAGAGCGCTATCCAGAAAAGGAAAAGTCCAAATTACTACCCTCAAATATGAACAAAGGCTTAATAACTCCATAAAGTATGTTTTGGTCCGATTTATACCCCCAACTATCTCAATTGGTTAGTTTACCCTTTGTAAGATTTCTCTTTTCTGTTTCCCATACACACATGTTATTTTGAGTTGAAATTTTATGGTATAATAGAGCGGATCATAAATTATATTTAAAAAATATATTATGGTTTTTTCATCATTATTTTGAAAGGCTATGTACATTAACTAGGAAAAAGTCTATATCACCCCATCACCTATGAGGGTTGGACTACATAACCCCCTAACCTATGAAACGGTCTATATCACCCCCTGAACTTTCCAAAACCGGTCAAATTACCCCCTAAAATAATTTGAAAAATCATAGTAAATCACAGAAAAATCATAAAATAGAAAATTCAATTGTGTTGAACTGCAAATGAGTATATCTACACAGTGAACATATAATATAATATGATATGCTTCAGTACATTTGTTACAGCTATGAAGAAAAACATATATCTAAAGCTACAACAACAAAAAATGTACTAAAGCATATCATATTGTATGTTCACTGTGTATATGTACTCATTTGAATTCCAACACAATTGGATTTTCCATTTTATGATTTTTCTATGATTTACTATGATTTTTTCAAAATTTCTTTATGGGGTAATTTGACCGATTTTGGAACGTTCGGGGTGATATAGACCATTTCATAGGTTGGAGGGTTATGTAGTCCAACCCCCTTGGTTGAGGGGGTGATCTAGACTTTTTTCAATTAACTATATCAAACACAATTTTATGAGAAATAATGCAGATGTGCTTGTAGTGCAGTGGTAGAGCAGCCGGTTGTGTCGCTCCCCACCAGGGTTCGGTAGGCCCCTATCTTAAGGCGAAATTCAAGGGGACATCTCTCCCCTTGATCGAGTCTTTTTTTATGAGAAATAATGATGAAAACTTTGTATTATATTTTTGAAAAAATACTATACGTGGGTCTCTATCATCCTATAAAATTTTAACTTCAAACACCATCTATGCATGGAGAAATAAAAAAGACAAATCTTACAAAGAGGTAGATTGGATCGATTGAGATAGTTGTGGGTGTAAAATGAACCAAAACATACTTTAGGGGTTTTCCGGACTGTTCATATTTGAGGGTAGTAATTTGGACTTTTTCCAAACAAGAAAACAAGAAAAAAATACCATTCATACAAGTATGTGGAAATCGTCTTGTTGATTAGGAAATCTACTATATTATGATGTCTCTGATGTTATGTAAACCCATATGTTCAATTCGTTGTTTGTGAATCGTAACTTTATCATGTGGTTGGATGCATATGGATGTTGGTAGCCTGTCATTTTAATTCATCATTGCAATTTGCCAGTCCTGAAAAATGACTTTAGTCACTTAAGCTATTATCTGTAATGCCTACAACAGTGCACGGAGGAAATGGTACTTGATTTTTCGATTCCCTACCTATGCATTTATTTTTTACTGCATCACCATCAAGTGTGAATATGCAGGTTTATATGAAATAGGATTGAAAGTTTTGTACATGTAGCAATATACTTCTGTTTAATCCTTTTGCTATCCAAACACAATGTTATGCGAAAGGTAGTATAGCCTAGTGATTAGAGGCTTAGAGCACCCGTGTGGCATCCAGAAGATCTAAGTTCGACTCCCTATGGGAGCAAATTGACCTATAACACAATTAACCTATAACAATATTGTTAACCAGACTCATTCTCATTGTTAATTTACACATGTTTAGTATTTAATTTGGTTACTAGCCCTAAACTACGTAGATGCAAGACATCCATTTACAGTTTAAACGCGTGTAACCAGCTGTTAGGCAAACAATGTGTGTGATATGACACTACCAGAGAACCTCACATCCGCACCGGTTGGGAACGGGCTTTAGCACCGGATTCCCAACCGGTGCTAAACTTCCGGTGCTAAAGGGGTACACCGGGTAGAATAATCGGTGCTAAAGGGGGCCTTTAGCACCGGTTCTAAACACCAACCGGTGCTAAAGGCCCTGCCTACACAACGGGCATAGGAGGGCCTTTAGCACCGGTTGGTGTATACAACCGGTGCTAAAGTGCCTGGATTTTTTTTGGTACGTTTATCTATGTTTATATATGTATTATGATACGTATTCAAACATATATTCAGCTGCCGTGCACGTAGTACTATATATTCATATTAGCTAGACATATAATCAAAATAGAAGATATATATATTATAATTTTGAGTTGTATATTACAAATTAAGAAATCCGACTAGAGGAACGACTTGACGGCGCATCCTCCAGGGGGAGATGGAATTCTCCACGGGGATTAACGACATCGTCCCAAATCCATCCAATGAGCTGTTCTGCAATTGCGTCTATTCTCTCTTCATCGAGTCTATCTTCTTGCAGCATCATCATCTATAATTTGCAAATAATTGGAAATATTAATTCCATGGAATTGAAGACAACAAATGTGCAATTAATAAATATTTAATATAAAATAAATGCTTTACTTACAAATACAAATGTCCGTCTATATTTAAATAATCATTTATTATAAAACAAAGTGTTTTTCTTATTAATACAAACATAGTAATTATTAAATGAAGCCCTATATTTCTAAATAATCATTTGTTTTAAAACAAAGTGCCTTACTTATTAATTCAAATTTAATAATAATATTATTTATTATAAATGAATCCCATTATCAATAAAAGAAGCCGTATATTTCTAAATAATATAATTTATTACAAAATCAAGTGCTTTTTCTACAAAAATAGTAAATATATCAAATTAAAATCTAAAAATGTGTTACGTACCATAACATCATGGTGAGTCATCTTTTTCGTCGACCAATTGAGCATGTTATCACAAACATAATATGCACATAGATTATTTCCCGACACCTGTTGGCGACACTGTCGATCAAAAAATAAAGTTAAGTAAAATTCATATAATAGGTTAGCGGAGACCTACACGTACAAATTACTTGCTTACCAGAAAGTCAGTCTTCCATGTGAGTGTTTCATGGATCATACCAGGGTTATCTTGACGAAATTGAATCCACGCCCTGTGAACCAAAAAGTTGTGTTAAATCATTGTGATTGTAAGGGCAGAATTGAGTTAAATGGGTAAATATATGTCACCTTGTAAACATGTCGATGATGTTCTGGTAAGCATATGTTGGCCTCTTCAACGAATCAAAGACGTGGACGATACCCCGGTCAGGACACAATATGATTAAGATCCAGTGAAAATTGTATACATATAGACATTATAAAGAGAAATAAAATTGAACGGCAATAGTATGGAGTCCATAAAATTTTGTATAGGCACTATAAGTAGATACATGTATAGGTACTCACCCGAAGTTGTACGACAATAGTATGGAGTCGCAATAATTTTGTTTTTAGAGATACTTGTATAAATTTTGATATGTCTCCTCTGGATTGATCAAAATCATTTTGTCACTTATCCTTGTCGGGTCCATGTAACCAATGTCAAATATTCCTTCCCTCTGACATCTTTGAATCTCCATTCTGCATTGTTAAGCAATAAAGGACGTGTCAGCAAAGATTAAAGTTTTTTTCAAGTGTCAAATGTAAATGAGAACAAAGCACTTACAATACCCAACAGGCGACCAAAGACAAGTCCATGGCGTCTTTGTGGTAGATCTCATATATATCCTTAAACTCCAACCAGATGGTTTCCTCACCATTGAAAAAATCATGGTCCTTTACACGAACTTCAAACATGCGCCTTTTGCTTCTTGATTGTTCCAGATACCACTGATGGAAACGACGCATCTTTGTTTGTAGCGTGCTCTCCATTTCTGGACCGACCAAAGGTTGGCCAAGCTTAAATGGCCACTTGATGTCAGTGCTCACAGGGATTTCTTTTTCTCCCGTGATTTCCTCTCGAGAGAGTCCTGTCTCGGCCATTTGTCGTTGCACATTCAGCTCGTACTCAGATGCCAACTGAGGCAACGACTCCTGAGGTTGGTTGCCGAGCTGAGTGTTGACACCAAAAAATTGGCACCAAGAAGAAGCTGACATGTGGGCCGGAATCGTCGAAGGATACCATTCGGCTAAGGGGCTTTCTCTGAAGTATTCGGCAATAACGTTCTGCGGTCGGGAACGCATCGTCATTCGGCAGAGGCACAGTTCCGCAGGCAAAAGCGGTAGCATTCGGGGAGGTGCGATGACGTGGAAAAAACATAAGGAAAAGGCCGGTTCGAACAAGGAACGCAATATGGGCATGAAGATTCGTCATTTATTTTTAGAAACAAGTATTGTAGTCGTGTCCGACTAGGAGTTGTATCAAGACCTGGGTATAAATATAAACCCATGGCCATTGTAAAAAGGGATCATCATCCAATCAATCATACAACAAACCGGCCCCGTGCCAACATCGAGTCCTTTAGTCGAGTCGTCGAGTTCTTCGAGAGGAGTAATCGATCCGTCGACCTCCGTAAGTACCGGCAACCTTGTATCATGCTTAGTATCATGCGGTGGATTTAAGCCTTGATGCAAGTAGTCTTGTTACCATGCTTAGTATCATCCGGTGGATTTAAGTTGTGGTCTCAAGAAGGTTCCTCTGTTAGGTCATGAGCCATGCGGTGGGCTAAGATCTAGTATGGACCAAGTTATCGGCTCTGTTAGATTTCGGCAAGATCTAACAGATTCATTAAGTTACCCCGTGTTGCTTCGTTTTTACTCTGTGCTTAATTCATGCAACACTCCTTTGCCCAATCTAGGTCGGTTAGAATCGGCTCTGCTTCACGATGCGATGACTCATCCCCTCATAGCCGAATCCGAAACCGACCTAGGTTGCCACGCGTCGCGGGTTCGAACTTGTTGGTATCGTGTAGATCTTGACAGAACCGGGTATCATGCGGTAGATGCAGGTTTTTGGGTCGTCTTAGAGCTAATCATCCGGTGGATTAGAATTCGATTCGATCTGATAGATTTATCTTTATCGATTAAGTTTGTTCCTTCGCCGCGGACCCCGATTCGGCTAAGCAGCCGCATTCGGCAGTGCTCTCACGAGTGAACGTGTTCGTGGGTTTGCAAGTGGACAATGAATGCTTTTAGCCTTTCACGATTAGATTGTATCATGCGGTGGATTGATTTAATCTGATTGGTGGTGTGGCCTCAAACGAGTTGTATCATGCGGTGGATTAACTTGTTTGTTGCCATGCTTGACGGGTGCTGCTTTCGGCCTATGCATTCTTGTTTACTGCGGATTTATGGTCATGCTTTCGCCCTTTTATTTATCAATTATGCTTTGTTTCTCGTTAATCGGCTATGAGTATGCGTTACAATGTTCATTCGGTTGAAAGCCGATTTTTCGTCATGCTTACGTCACGCATTCGGCAGTGCGCTCCCTGCGTGCCTTGCCGATTGCCGAATGAGGCTTTAACTGCCGACAGATAGCTTACATGCTTCTACTGATCTTACGTCATGCTGATGTTGTGCGTTCGGCAGTGTGATTCTTACATGCTTCTACCGACTGCCGAATGATATTCTGAGTAACGACAGATAGCTTGTCCGTAGCTATATGTCTCTCGAGATTGGCTTCAATGCCGCAAATATGGAACTGTCTGGTCTCACCCGGCACGTTCCAGGTTTTGATCTAAACGTTTTTGTCCCTTTGTTAGTTTTCAGGCAAACTGACTGGCACGCTTCCGGATTCAAAAGCCCGGGTCACGTGTGAAGCCAGCTAATTCGGCTTGCTGTGTGCTTGGCGTGAGGTGCGGATTTTGCGTCAACACACTTTTTGGCACGCCCAGTGGGACTCTTCAAGTTTACAAGATGCCTGAGTTGAGCGACATCATGGACGTTACTTTGGAAGAATTGTCTGAAGAACATCAACAGATGGTAAAGGCTGCTGCTGACCAATTCATTAACAAATGTTTACTATCTTTCGCCAAGAACAGGAGTGGTGCACCGTTTCTCAAGTCCGATTTGCCAAGAGTTCTCCTTCCTGGGCAGTCTGATTTTACTAAAGAAGAAGAGAGGGAGAGATTCTCGGGCTTGTTATACAAAGCTTTGGGGGAAGCAATGACCAATCACAATGCTGCGTTCTTGAACAGTTTTCGACATATAATGGTAAGCATTTTTGGTCAGCATGTGGATAAACCCTTCGAGCAGATACATGGGCAATTGGGTGGCCCGACATACTTCAATGTTCAAGCACCAGTTCAGAAACCACATGGTAAAGGAAATGCTGATGGAACTGGAGGTTCTGGTACTAAAGATACAAATGGACAACCGATTCGGCAAGATCCTCAGCCTGCACTGCCGAAAACTAGCACATACGGTGATATGGCATTCGGCACCACAGGGAATCCGCCTGCTTCTGCTTACAAGATATCTCCCTTGAACAACAGACTGCAGAGGGATTTATATGGAAATGGATATTCAGAGTTTATGGATTACAATGCTATCGACGCTCTCCCGAATCCTGGGTATGTTGGTACTGCAGGCATGCTTGCTGGGAGACCAGGGAATCAAGATACCAGTATTGACCTCATGGTGCAAAAAATGACCGATGTATTGCAAAATCAATTCGGTCTGAAGCCTAAAAATCAGGGGTACATGTACTCGTCTCCTTTCCCGGAATGGTACCAAAGGGTATCATTGCCGAATAGAGTCAAGGTGCCTACAGAGTTTACTAAATTTTCAGGACAAGATGATACTAGCACTGTGGAACATATAGCTCGATATCTGATGCAGCTTGGAGAAGCTTCGGCAGATGAGGCTTTCAAAATCAGATACTTTCCTTTGTCACTGACGGGTCCAGCTTTTACATGGTTTGCTTCTTTGCCTGCTCAGTCGATTTATACTTGGAAAGACCTGGAGCAGAAATTCCATGCTCATTACTACATTGGCAGTACCGAGAAAAAGTTGGTTGATTTGACCAGCTTAAGGCAGAGGAATAATGAAACACCTACGGAGTTCCTCAGGAGATTTAGGGAAACAAAAAGCATGTGCTTTTCTCTGAACATACCTGATGACCAGCTGGCTGGTATGGCTGTAGCTGGCATGCTGCCTGCCATTCGGGAGAAGCTATTCGGGATGGAGTTTGATGATCTGGGCCAGTTGTCGCACAGATTGGCCTTGATGAGTAACCAGGCATATGGTTTCAAGAAAGATGCCAGATTTGCTAAAAATAATGATGTAGCTGACATCTATAACCAATTCCTTGAAAGAGCAGATCAAGAAGATGAGTATGAAGATAGCGAGGAGATAGCCGCAGCAGAGATAGTGTGGAGCAAAGAACCAGTTACAATGGCTCAAAGATGGATCAAACAGATGAAGGGAACATATGATTTTGATGTGACTAAGGCGGACAAATTGTTTGAGTTCCTGGTGAAAGAAGGCCGAATCAAATTGCCAGAGGGGCATTCTATGCTTCGGCCCGATGGAGTGAAAGATAAGAGGTACTGTGGGTTTCATGATAGAAATTCTCATTCCATTAATGAATGCAGAGTCTTTAGGATGAGGATTCAGAAAGCTATCCAGGAAGGACATCTGAAATTCGACAACAAGATGAAACTGGACAGTAACCCTTTCCCTCAGAATATGATCGGGTTCTCGGTTAATATGGTGAATGCTGTTCCATCTGGAGAAAAGGGAAGATTGAAAGTTTTAACCTCAAACAGGGCAAGACAGGATGGTTCAGTTGATCCCACTCGGCAGATCACAATTGAACAGATTCGCCAGAAAGATCTTCGGTTCCCGAATAGCCGATTTGAAGTGGGAGAATCCTTTAAACCTAGAGTTACTACACGTATTCTCCTCAACAAATGGCAGCGTCAGCAAGAAAAGGAGCGTTTTCAAAGGCGTGAATACGAGGAGGAGAAAAGAAGGCGCGAAGAAGAAAGGTTTGAGGAAGAACAAGAAGAGTATGCTCGAGAGCAGGAACGTGCGCATTGGGGGTGTGCATTCTTCAGACACTGTTGGAACGAAGGTTTGAAGCTTCCCACACGGAATAGTTGTCCTGAATGCAATAATAGGTATGATGAATATAGGCAGGGAACTGTCAATCGCCGATCTGTCCATGAAAGAATTGGCAGGGTGCATCCTAGTGATGATCGGCGTTTTAATGATCAACCAAGAAAGAGACATGCTGATTACAAGTGGTTTGATCGTGAAGAAGAAGAAGATCATGCTTATGTTTGGCAAGAAGGACAATGGTGCCCACCTGGTTTGAAGAAGAGCCAGAAGAGAAGAGTACAGCGCCTGAGGAATCGGGAATTGAAGCAAGCAAAGGTCAAGGTGAAATCAATATGGCTCCCAAAAGACAGGCCTGACGAACATGGTCATTCGGCTCCTACATGTATGGTATGTTTTCTGCCGAATGAATTCATGGCTCCAGCTAACCAAATTGTACAGGAAGAGATATTGCCCGATATAGATGATGCCGAACGATTTGGGTTAATGGCACAATTGATGTTGAACAAACAAGCTGTTTTTGAGAAGCCAGCCCAAAATCGGCACATGAAGCCACTGTACTTGAAGGGATATGTTAATGGCAAACCGTTGACCAAGATGTTTGTCGATGGAGGAGCTGCTGTCAATGTAATGCCATATACCACATTCAGGAAGCTTGGTATGGGCCCTAGAGATTTGACACCAACGAGCATAATTCTAAATGATTTTGCTGGAAATCCTTCGGACACCAAGGGATGCGTGCACGTTGATCTGATGATTGGGTCCAAGACTCTGCTTACGACTTTCTTTGTCATTGAGGGCAAAGGGGCATATAGCTTGCTGCTTGGAAGAGATTGGATTCATGCAAATTGTTGTATTCCATCTACTATGCATCAACAGCTTATTCAGTGGATAGATGATGAGGTGGAGATTGTCCAAGCAGATGATTCAATAAGCGTGGCAAATATGGAACCAGCTTTCTGGGAATATCAAGGCATAGATTGTTTCTCAGGCAAAGACTGGGGAGAAGGTCCTGTGGCACCAGCCAGCAGTGATCAGCAGCCGATCGAAGCAGTCGGCTCTCATAGTAATTTTTGATGGAAAATCCAATTGATGGAACTGATGGAAAATTAGGACGTGGATTTGTGTCGGCCGATAAATTGGAAGAAGTGGACATTGGAGATGGTGACAAGCCAAGGCCGACATTTATCAGTTGTTGACGTAAAATCCGCACCTCACGCCAAGCACACAGCAAGCCGAACAAAGCTGGCTTCAAACGTGGCCCGGGCTTTCGAATCCGGAAGCGTGCCAGTCAGTTTGCCTGAAAACTAACAAAGGGATAAAAACGTTTAGATTAAAACCTGGAACGTGCCGGGTGAGACCAGACAGTTCCATGTTTGCGGCGTTGAAGCCAATCTTGAGAGACATATAGCTACAGGGAAGCTATCTGTCGGCAGTTAAAACCTCATTCGGCAATCGGCAAGGCACGCAAGGAGCGCACTGCCGAATGCGTGACGTAAGCATGACGAAAGATCGGCTTTCAACCGAATGGACATATACTCATAGCCGATTAACGAGAAACAGAGCATGATAAATAAATAAAAGGGTGAAACATGATCATAAATTCGCAGTAAACAAAGAATGCATAGGCCGAAAGCAGCACCCGTCAAGCATGATAACAAAACAAGTTAATCCACCGCATGATACGACTTGTTTGTAACCACGCCACTAATCAGATTAGACCAATCCACCGCATGATACAATCTAACCATGAAAAGCTAAAAGCATTCAATGTTTAGTTACGAACCCACAACGCAGTCACGAATTTACATTGAAAACAAGAATGCATAGGCCGAAAGCAGCACCCGTCAAGCATGACAGCAAACGAGTTAATCCACCGCATGATACAACTCGTTTGAGGCCACACCACCAATCAGATTAGATCAATCCACCGCATGATACAATCTAATCGTGAAAGGCTAGAAGCATTCATTGTCCAATGCAAACCCACGAACACAAGTTCACTCATGAGAACACTGCCGAATACGGCTACTTAGCCGAATCGGGGTCCATGGCGAAGGAACAAGCTTAATCGGTAAAGATAAATCTATCAGATCGAATCGAATTCTAATCCACCGGATGATTAGCTCTAAGACGACCCAAAAACCTGCATCTACCGCATGATACCCGGTTCTGTCAAGATCTACATGATGCCGACAAGCTCGAACCCGCGACACGTAGCAACCTAGATCGGTTTCGGATTCGGCTGTAAGGGGATAATTCATTACATCGTGAAACAAAGCCGATTCTAGCCGATCTAGATTGGGCAAAAGTGTGTTGCATGAATTAAGCACATAGTAAAAACGAAGCAACACGGGGTAACTTAATGAATCTGTTAGATCTTGCCGAAATCTAACAGAGCCGATAACTTGGTCCATACTAGATCTTAGCCCACCGCATGGCTCATGACCTAACAGAGGAACCTTCTTGAGACCACAACTTAAATCCACCGGATGATACTAAGCATGGTAACAAGACTACTTGCATCAAAGCTTAAATCCACCGCATGATACTAAGCATGATACAAGGTTGCCGGTACTTACGGAGGTCGACGGATCGATGACTCCTCTCGAAGAACTCGACGACTCGACTAAAGGACTCGATATTGGCACGGGGCCGGTTTGTTGTACGATTGATTGATTTTTTTTTCTTTCTACAGATGCCATGGGTTTATATTTATACCCAGGTCTTGATACAACTCCTAGTCGGACACGACTACAATACTTGTTTCTAAAAATAAATGACGGATCTTCGTGCCCATATTGCATTCCTTGTTCGAACCGGCCTTTTCCTTACGTTTTTCCACGTCACCGCACTTTCCCGAATGCTACTGCTTTTACCTGCGGAACCATGTCTCTGCCGAATGATGACGCATCCCCGACCGCAGAGTATCTCTGCCGAACGCTTCAGAGAACACCCCTTAGCCGAATGACGACGCGTTCCCGACCGCAGAGCATCTTTGCCGAATGCTTCAGAGAAAGCCCTTTAGCCGAATGGCATCCTTCCACCAAATCCGGCTCACATGTCAGCCTCTTCCTGGTGCTAATTTTTGGTGTCAACACATGCCCCTTCAATTTCGGGATAAAGGATACTTTTATCTCGGAATTGACTAGGAATCCCCAACATTTCCAGGCTGAGCCCGTTCGACATCCGTTTTCTGCTCCCAAATCCTCAGAGTGCGCTCTCAAACTCAAACCCTAGTTCGTCGAATCTTTCAAGCTCCGATCTTCAAATGGCGAACCAGGATCAAATTCTTCAAGTAAGTTTCGTTTTCTTCAATCATATTCGGCATTACTCTTTTCAAACTGCATTTTGAATTCCCGAATCGCTCTTCTTCCGTCCTTAATAGGCTCTGACCACTGAAATTTTGACCCCTACGGAGGAGCAATCCGCATCTTTCTTCCTCGGCCCTTCAGGGAATCCAGATCCCTCCGAAATTATTGCGGCCGAGTCTCAAAGAATCCCTTTCAAAACTTCACTTTCGGGGCCTCACGAATGGCAGGATTCATTCAAAAACTGGCCTCTGCCCCCAATTGCTGGCTGGAGAAATTGGTACAAAAGGATTCTTGAAGATAAAAGCCCTCAGACGCAGAACTGGGACAGTCTTCGTATTTCTCATTGCTTGGAGCTATCTCTAGCCGAAACATCCAAGAATGAAAATCTCCTGATTGCAGCCTGTCACTTCTGGTCCAACGGCATGAACGCCTTTCTTTTTGGTCATGGACCAATGACTCCAACCCTGGCCGATGTCTACATGATAACCGGCTTGAACATTACAGGGACAACACACCCATACAGGTACAAAGGTTCTTCCAAACAGACAGGGGTGAAGACTGGAGTTGGCTATAAGAAATACATCCAGACTTACATGCATGATGGTCCTCTGACTGATGTTGAATACAGGGCCTTTCTGAACATGTGGTTGTGCAGATTTGTTTTCTGCGGCAAAGCCAATGAGCCAACTCTGAATCACATAGTAATGGCTGAAGATTTGGCTGCAGGCACACTTATCCCTCTCGGGAAATATCTCTTGGGAAGTGTATACCACATGCTCCACCAAACCATTTATCAGATGCACACCAACAAGAAAATTTCTTGCGTCAATGGTCCGTGGTGGTTCGTCCAAATGTGGCTGCAATTGTACATGCACCAAATTGTCTCCATTGACCTCAACAGCCGACACTTTCCCTCGGTCAATTATAAGGAAACAGAAGCCCAGAGCACCAAAGGCTGTCAAACTTATGGGGAAGCGGCCTCCACTATTGCTATTAACAAAAGCATTGGAGAACTGTTTGAACTTTTCTTCAAAGGTTTTACCAATCCCCTCTGGTTCCTATACTTGGGCAACGACAGTCTCACTTTTCCTTGTGAATTCAGCTTCGAGACTGGATGCATAGATGTAGAGTCCACAGCAATTTTCAACACTTTTATTCGGCCTTGCATCTTACCAGCTGAATTTTGTGGAGGAAGGCTGGTTCAAAGTTCATATGAATATTATCAGCCGAATATAGTAGCCAGGCAATTAGGATGTGGCCAAGTGCCCCCAAGATTATTCTTTCATGAATTCCTCAAGCCTAGGCAGATCATCAAAGACTCCACAGAAACAAGAAGAATTTTTGATTATAAGTGTTGTGCAGCCATCTATCAGATTGAACCTTTTGTGCCAACAGCACTTGCTCATTCTTCTTTTATTCTTTGGTGGCAAGAAGTCCATGATCACATCTTTAATGTACCAGTCCACCCTCTCTGCCTTGATTTGATGCCTGACTATCAGCCGAATTCAAAGGTAAACATGCTTACAATCCATTTATTTTTCCATTGACATCCTCTTTCATCGACCTTTAACTCTGTTATCTTGCAGGACATAGTCCCTGCCCCTCTGGCCAGAACAATCACATATAACACTGCAGGCCCAATATCTATTCTGGGGCATTAC
Source organism: Echinochloa phyllopogon (assembly GCA_033239725.1). Lineage (NCBI taxonomy): Eukaryota > Viridiplantae > Streptophyta > Magnoliopsida > Poales > Poaceae > Echinochloa > Echinochloa phyllopogon. The sequence continues at coordinate 13,353,694 of BTCW01000017.1, forward strand.
TCTCCTTCTTTGGCTCAAATAATGTCTAGGCCTGCCAGCCTGGATCCAACTCTTGCTGCACCACCTTCTGTCAAGAGAAAAATTTCTTCTCTAACTGCCCCTTTATCTATGAAGAAGAAAAGAACAAGCAGCAAAACAATTGCACAGGTCAAATTTCTTCTTTCTCGAGTAAAAAATGCTAATTTCATCTTGCTCATTTTTTCTACTCCTTTATGATTTCAGGCCAAATCACAGCAATTGGCCATTAGCACAGAACCTGCCGATGCTTCAGTGATTAGTAAAATTTCTCACCATCCTGTCCTTTTTTAAAAACTCTTTTCATCGGCACTAACTTTCTTTTAGTCACAGAGCAAGCTTCAATGGACCCAATTTCGGAGAGCTCCTCCTTTCATCAAGAACCAGCTTCAGTTTTACCTGATGTACCTCAGCTAGAAGCCTCATCTTCATCAAAGAACCTTCCAAGCTCTCCTCAGCATGATACACAAGAACCTTTACCTGAGCTTGAGCCACCCTCTCTTTCCATCCAAGAGATCAGAAATGAGGTAAAGATAATTTCCCAGTTTCCCAAGTTCTTTATTCAATGGACAATTACTAATTCGGCAATATCTTTTTTCAGGAGAAAATAACTTTATCACCCAGTTACTCATTTCCCTTGGATGATCTTGTTGCCGAACAAGCAGAGGAAATTTCTTCTAGTCAGGCTTTATCAGAAGAAACCCAAGCAAAACTAAAGGAAATTTTCTCCTTTCTGCACCAAGACATCCAGGATCAAGTCAAGGATGCTGATCTTCTGAGAGATATGCTCGAGCCTATTGAACACAATCTTCCCGTTGACATTCAAGCTTCCTTGGAACCAATCTCTAAATTAGATCAACAATTTGCTGCAGTCAGACAGGCTTTGAAAGATCAATCTTTACAACCAGCTTTAGAGCAAAGAAGAGTTATAGCCAAGCAATCCTTGAAAGATCTGCATACTCAAGCTCAGAGTAACAAAGAATTGTCAGCTAAACTGCAGTCAACTCTTGATCTGAAGAAGACCAGAAAAGCTGAACTAGAAGCCGAACTGAGGGTTCTGTCAGCCGAAATCGAAGCCGACGAGAAGAAATTAGCCGAACTCCCTGATCTGACAGAGAGGATACGAAAGGAAGCATCGGCAATTCTAACTGAAGATAAACAACTTAAAGCGAAGCTTTCTGCTCTGACAAAGTCCCAAGAAGCAGGCAAAAATCTTTTGGAGACCATTAATAGAATGATATCTGATGCTAAAGATGTAATCTCCAAGTACTTGGGTGTGTAGTTGTATTGAATATTTAATTAGCCGAATGTCTTACCGACTTTGTAGTCTCACCAACCTTTGCTTTTCTCTCCATTGTGGATAACTCATTCGGCAAAGCTGACCATAATAGCATTAGACCCGAAAACGCTTCAACTACGAAATAGCCGAATCTCATCCAGTCAAAGCCGAATATGACTCGATAAGAATCCCAAACGACATGGGAACCGATCGGCTGGAAAATCCCTTCCACCTTCCGAACTCTTCGGAATACGCGCCACGATCTTTGGCCACGATTTCCTCTGCGGGTTCTATAAATAAACATCCAGGCAGCCCACAGTTTCTTCATCAAGTTCTTCGTCTTCCAAGTTCTTGCCGACTCAAGTCATTCTTTTCCCCATCCACAGTAACCCCGAGGAAATTCCAATGGCCGACAACAACAGGAGGCGCCCGGCCGCCGATGAGGCCGAAGGAATTCGTGCCGGCGCTCGCCGCAGGTGATTAGTTGCTTACTTCTCTCCGTCCTTCTCGAGATTTCTTTCCTCTTTCTTGACGAATCTCTTTGTTCTTTCAGGGTAATCCAATGGATTGCCGGCGCTGGTGCGCCAGTTGCAGTTCCAGCCGCTGCCCCTGCGGCATCTTCGAGTTCGTCCAATCGATCTCTCGAATCAGACGACTACCGCTACACGGACGGCGATGCTCGCCGATTCAAAGCGGAGCGCGACGATTCTCGTCGCGAACTAGAGGCTATCTCCAAGCAAGCCGGGATTGCTGACCTCGAATGGCAGCACGAGCGCAAGCAACTGCTCGAAGTCATTGATGGTGAGTCCTGCAATCTGCTCAATCTCAATCTTGTCCCCCAACTGATATTATTCTGCTGCCCCTTTCGTAAACTTGCAGTGCGTGATGCTGAACTCGATCGACTGAAGGCGCTGGTGGAGGAGCTGGCGAACAAGGTGAATGCTCCTGGGGTCACACCAGAGGCTCGTCTCGGTGCGGTAGCGGGCCGCATCGACGAGGTGGCCTCGCATGGCATCCGTCTGGGCACTGCCGCAGGCCTAGTCGCCATGTCGACGCATACCAATACCGACTACTCCAGGCTACCAACCGGCTTTGCTAATGATAACCCGGAGGAGATCGACGACATCGAGGCCTCCATAGATCGCCTTGATGCTCATGGCGCCGCTATTGCCGATTCCATTCATCCCCAGTCCGTTTTGAACAGGCTATTCCATTAGTTTGTACTAGGGATTTATGGAATTTCGGCAATAAAACTTATCTTTTGTGATCTTGCATGAACATCTGATGTAATATATTTCGTGCTAAGGGCAATACATTTAGTACTGGCCATTTTCCTTTTCTGTCAACATTTGTTCTGAAGGCGATCTCTTCCCGAATATCGGCTGTTCGGTAAATTAATATATCAATCACCGATCGATTTCAACACTGGGATAATACCTCTTCAAATATCTTCCATTTATAGCAGAAGCAAATTCTTCTCCCAATAATGTCCTCAAAATATATGCATTTCCAGGCACGCATCTAACCACTCTGAAAGGACCTTCCCAATTTGGAGACCACTTGCCGAATGCTGCATATTTGGTTCCAATCGGCAATATCGCTTTCCAGACTAAATCACCTTCTGTAAATTGCTTAATTTTCACCTTCTTGTTGTAATATTTAGCAACTCGCATTTTGTTCTTCTCAATATTCTCCAAGGCCCTGAGACGAATCATATGCAAATCTTCTAATTCGTCCACCATTAAATCATTATAATCTTTAGAACTCAAATCCTTTTGCAACTTTATTCTCCTTGAGTCTAATTGTATTTCCCATGGCAAGATAGCATGATGCCCATACACCAACTCATAAGGAGACGTCTGTGTAGCCCCATGTGGAGCCATTCGGTAAGCCCATAAAGCCTCATTGAGTACCGAATGCCACTTTCTCGGCTTCTGATCAATCTTCTTCTGTATAATTTTAATCATAATCTTGTTAGAAGCCTCAGCCTGACCATTAGCTTGGGCATAATAAGGAGAAGAATTCAATAATTTGATGCCCATACTTTCAGCAAAATCTCTGAATTCTGAAGATGTAAATTGAGTCCCTTGATCAGTGGTGATTGTCTGAGGAATCCCAAATCTGTAAATGATGTGTTCTTTAACAAATTCAACCATATTCCCTGACGTCACTTTCTTTAATGGAATTGCCTCAACCCACTTGGTAAAATAATCGGTTGCCAAAAGCACAAACTTATGCCCCTTGCTAGATGGAGGATTTATTTGGCCAATCAAATCTATTCCCCATCCTCTGAATGGCCATGGCTTGATAATGGGATTCAAAACCGATGCCGGAACTCTCTGAATGTTTCCAAATTTCTGACAGTCTTGACATCCTTTATAATATTCAAAACAATCTTCCAACATTGTCGGCCAGTAATATCCAGTTCTTCTAATAACCCACTTCATTCGGTAGGCCGATTGATGTGCTCCACACAACCCATCATGTACTTCACTCATCAACCTTTTTGCTTCTCCATGACTTAAGCAATGTAACAGCACTCCATCCAGGGATTTATAATATAAATTATCATCAAGAAGAACAAACTTTAAAGCTTTATACCTGAGCTTTCTAGAAACCTTTCGGGATGGATTCTCCAGATAATCGGCAATCTCTTTTCTCCAATCATCTTCTGCCAGATTATTCCCGAATGCATATACGTCTTTAGCAAAAACTTCTTGAAGCTCTTTATAACCTGATGCACTTTGGGCCAATCTATTTGCTTCTCCATTATCCCCTCTAGGAATGTGTTGTAGAATTACTGATCGAAAGCTCTTCAATATTTCTTTGCATTCTTCGTAGTAATTCCTCAAGGTATCACTTTTGCACTCGTATTCACCATTCAATTGCTTTATGACCAATTCTGAATCTCCAAAAATTTCAACCGCAATGGCCTTTGCTTCTTTCAAATATTGGAGCCCTTTGAGCAATGCCTCATACTCAGCTTGATTGTTAGTAACAGCAGATTGAATGGGAACAGCGAACTCAAATGTTTCTCCTTTGGGTGAAATTAATAAGATACCTGCTCCACCACCTTTGTTGCATGAAGATCCATCGAAGAATAACACCCAAGGAACAATGTTAAGCAAAATTATCGATGTATCATGAAGTTCAGTAATGAAATCGGCAATAATCTGCCCCTTAACAGCCTTTGCCGATTCAAACCTTAACTCAAATTCAGACAAAGCTAAAATCCATTTGCCAATCCTTCCGTTCAAAATTGGCATAGACAACATGTGTTTTATCACATCAAACTTTGAATACACAATGCATTCGGCATGTAATAAGTAGTGCCGAAATTTTGTACAGGAGTAATAAACACATAAGCAAAGCTTTTCTATAGCCGAATACCTTGTTTCTGGATCTAGTAACTTTCTGCTAAGGTATGCAACCACTCTTTCCTTCCCTTCAAATTCTTGAATGAAGGCCGATCCAATAGTTTGGGCATCGGCCGCCACGTACAACTTGAAAGACTTGTTCAGTTGTGGAGGTACCAATACTGGTGGCTTCTTCATGTACTCCTTTATTTCATCAAAAGCCTTCTGTTGTTCGTCACCCCACACAAACTTTTGATCCTTCTTTATTTTCAACAGTGAGGAAAAGGGCAACACCTTTTGTGACAAGTTTGATATGAACCTTCTCACGAAATTTATCTTGCCAAGCAGTGATTGTAGCTCTTTAAGATCAGTTGGAGGAACAATTTCATCAATTGCCTTCACGCTTTTCTTTCCAACTCCTATTCCTCCTTCATGTATCAAGAATCCCAGAAACTCTCCAGCCGAAACTCCAAAAGCACACTTGTTCGGGTTCATCTTAAGCCCATGTTTCCTGGTGCATTCTAGAGTTTTCCTTATGTCGGCCAAATGAGACTCATGATCCAATGACTTGATCACCACATCATCAATATATATTTCCACAATCTTGCCGATCAACTCATGAAAAATATAATTCATAGCCCTTTGATAAGTTGCACCGGCATTTTTTAATCCAAAGGTCATGACAACCCACTCAAACAACCCTATGTGTCCAGGACACCTGAAAGCTGTCTTTACTATATCTTCCAATGCCATATAAATCTGATTGTATCCTGCGTTACCATCCATGAAACTGAGTACTTTGTATCCAGCAGCAGCATCAACCAATGAATCAGCAATAGGCATTGGATATCCATCCATGGGTGTAGCCTTGTTTAGGTCTCTAAAATCTATACAAACCCTCATCTTTCCATTTTTCTTATAAACAGGAACGATATTAGAGATCCAATCCGCGTATTTACATGGCCGAATGAAATTTGCATCTAGTAATCTCTCAATTTCCTTTTTCACATCGGCCAACACCTCTTCCTTGTAGATTTTTCGGGGTGGTTGCTTGTAAGGCCTGTATCCAGGTTTGATTGGCAACCGATGCTCAACAATAGAACGATCTAAACCGGGCATCTCCGAATAATCCCAAGCAAAGCAGTCCTTGTATTCTTTTAACAATGTCACCAACTTTTCTTTGAAAACCGAATCCAAGTTAGCACTGATAAATGTCAGCCTTGGCTTGTCACCATCTCCAATGTCCACTTCTTCCAATTCATCGGCCGACACAAATCCACGTCCTAATTTTCCATCAGTTCCATCAATTGGATTTTCCATCAAAAATTACTATGAGAGCCGACTGCTTCGATCGGCTGCTGATCACTGCTGGCTGGTGCCACAGGACCTTCTCCCCAGTCTTTGCCTGAGAAACAATCTATGCCTTGATATTCCCAGAAAGCCGGTTCCATATTTGCCACGCTTATTGAATCATCTGCTTGGACAATCTCCACCTCATCATCTATCCACTGAATAAGCTGTTGATGCATAGTAGATGGAATACAACAATTTGCATGAATCCAATCTCTTCCAAGCAGTAAGCTATATGCCCCTTTGCCCTCAATGACAAAGAAAGTCGTAAGCAGAGTCTTGGACCCAATCATCAGATCAACGTGCACGCATCCCTTGGTGTCCGAAGGATTTCCAGCAAAATCATTTAGAATTATGTTCGTTGGTGTCAAATCTCTAGGGCCCATACCAAGCTTCCTGAATGTGGTATATGGCATTACATTGACAGCAGCTCCTCCATCGACAAACATCTTAGTCAATGGTTTGCCATTAACATATCCCTTCAAGTACAGTGGCTTCATGTGCCGATTCTGGGCTGGCTTTTCAAAAACAGCTTGTTTGTTCAACATCAATTGTGCCATTAACCCAAATTGTTCAGCATCATCTATATCGGGCAATATTTCTTCCTGTACAATTTGATTAGCTGGAGCCATGAATTCATTCGGCAGAAAACATACCATACATGTAGGAGCCGAATGACCATGTTCGTCAGGCCTGTCTTTTGGGAGCCATATTGATTTCACCCTAGGCCTTGCTTGCTTTAATTCTTGATTCCTCAGGCGCTGTACTCTTCTCTTCTGGCTCTTCCTCAAACCAGGTGGACACCACTGTCCTTTTTGCCAAACATACTCACGATCTTCTTCCTCATGATCAATCCATCTGCAATCAGCATGTCTCTTTCTTGGTTGATCATCAAAACGCCGATCATCACTAGGATGCACCCTACCAATTCTTTCATGGACAGATCGGCGATTGGCAACATTTTGCCCATGTTCGACATACCCATTATTGCACTCAGGACAGTTATTCCTTGTAGGCAACTTTAAACCTTCGTTCCAACAGTGTCTGAAGAATGCACACCCCCAATGCGCACGTTCCTGCTCTCGAGCATACTCTTCTTGTTCTTCCTCAAACCTTTCTTCTTCGCGCCTTCTTTTCTCCTCCTCGTATTCACGCCTTTGAAAACGCTTCTTTTCTTGCTGACGCTGCCATTTGTTGAGGAGAATACGTGTAGTAATTCTAGGTTTAAAGGATTCTCCCACTTCAAATCGGCTATTCGGGAACCGAAGATCTTTCTGGCGAATCTGTTCAATTGTGATCTGCCGAGTGGGATCAACTGAACCATCCTGTCTTGCCTTCTTTGAGGTTAAAACTTTCAATCTTCCCTTTTCTCCAGATGGAACAGCATTCACCATATTAACCGAGAACCCGATCATATTCTGAGGGAAAGGGTTACTGTCCAGTTTCATTTTGTTGTCGAATTTCAGATGTCCTTCTTGGATAGCTTTCTGAATCTTCATCCTAAAGACTCTGCATTCATTAATGGAATGAGAATTTCTATCATGAAATCCACAGTACCTCTTATCTTTCACTCCATCAGGCCGAAGCATAGAATGCCCCTCTGGCAATTTGATTCGGCCTTCTTTCACCAGGAACTCAAACAACTTGTCTGCTTTAGTCACATCGAAATCATATGTTCCCTTCATCTGTTTGATCCATCTTTGAGTCATTGTAACTGGTTCTTTGCTCCACACTATCTCTGCTGCGGCTATCTCCTCGCTATCTTCATACTCATCTTCTTGATCTGCTCTTTCAAGGAATTGGTTATAGATGTCAGCTACATCATTATTTTTAGCAAATCTGACATCTTTCTTGAAACCATATGCCTGGTTGCTCATCAAGGCCAATCTGTGCGACAACTGGCCCAGATCATCAAACTCCATCCCGAATAGCTTCTCCCGAATAGCAGGCAGCATTCCAGCTACAGCCATACCAGCTAGTTGATCATCAGGTATGTTCAGAGAAAAGCACATACTTTTAGTTTCCCTAAATCTCCTGAGGAACTCTGTAGGTGTTTCACTATTCCTCTGCCTTAAGCTGGTCAAATCAACCAACTTCTTCTCGGTACTGCCAATGTAGTAATGAGCATGGAATTTCTGTTCCAGATCTTTCCAGGTGCAAATCGACTGGGCAGGCAAAGAAGCAAACCATGTAAAAGCTGGACCCGTTAGTGACAAAGGAAAGTATCTGATTCTGAAAGCCTCGTCCGCCGAAGCCTCTCCAAGCTGCATCAGATATCGAGCTATATGTTCCACAGTGCTAGTATCATCTTGTCCTGAGAATTTAGTAAACTCTGTAGGCACCTTGACTCTATTCGGCAATGATACCCTCTGGTACCATTCAGGGAAAGGAGACGAATACATGTATCCCTGACTTTTAGGCTTCAGACCGAATTGATTTTGCAATACATCGGTCATTTTTTGCACCATGAGGTCGATATTGGTATCTTGATTCCCTGGTCTTCCAGCAAGCATACCTGCAGTACCAGCATATCCAGGATTCGGGAGAGCGTCGATAGCATTGTAATCCATAAACTCTGAATATCCGTTTCCATACAAATCCCTCTGCAGTCTGTTGTTCAAGGGAGATATCTTGTAAGCAGAAGCAGGCGGATTTCCTGTGGTGCCGAATGCCATATCACCGTATGTGCGAGTTTTCGGCAGTGCAGGCTGAGGATCTTGCCGAATCGGTTGTCCATTTGTATCTTTAGTACCAGAACCTCCAATTTCATCAGCATTTCCTTTACCATGTGGTCTCTGAACTGGTGCTTGAACATTGAAGTATGTCGGACCACCCAATTGCCCATGTATCTGCTCGAAAGATTTATCCACATGCTGACCAAAAATGCTTACCATTATATGCCGAAAGCTGTTCAAGAACGCAGCATTGTGATTGGTCATTGCTTCCCCCAAAGCTTTGTATAGCAAGCCCGAGAATCTCTCCCTTTCTTCTTCTTCAGTAAAATCAGACTGCCCAGGAAGGAGAACTCTTGGCAAGTCGGACTTGAGAAACGGTGCACCACTCCTGTTCTTGGCGAAAGACAGTAAACATTTGTTAATGAATTGGCCAGCAGCAGCCTTTACCATCTGTTGATGCTCTTCAGACAATTCTTCCAAAGTGACATCCATGATGTCACTCAACTCAGGCATCTTGAAAACTTGCGTGTGTCCCACCAGGCGTGCCAAAAAGTGTGTTGACGTAAAATCCGCACCTCACGCCAAGCACACAGCAAGCCGAACAAAGCTGGCTTCAAACGTGGCCCGGGCTTTCGAATCCGGAAGCGTGCCAGTCAGTTTGCCTGAAAACTAACAAAGGGATAAAAACGTTTAGATTAAAACCTGGAACGTGCCGGGTGAGACCAGACAGTTCCATGTTTGCGGCGTTGAAGCCAATCTTGAGAGACATATAGCTACAGGGAAGCTATCTGTCGGCAGTTAAAACCTCATTCGGCAATCGGCAAGGCACGCAAGGAGCGCACTGCCGAATGCGTGACGTAAGCATGACGAAAGATCGGCTTTCAACCGAATGGACATATACTCATAGCCGATTAACGAGAAACAGAGCATGATAAATAAATAAAAGGGTGAAACATGATCATAAATTCGCAGTAAACAAAGAATGCATAGGCCGAAAGCAGCACCCGTCAAGCATGATAACAAAACAAGTTAATCCACCGCATGATACGACTTGTTTGTAACCACGCCACTAATCAGATTAGACCAATCCACCGCATGATACAATCTAACCATGAAAAGCTAAAAGCATTCAATGTTTAGTTACGAACCCACAACGCAGTCACGAATTTACATTGAAAACAAGAATGCATAGGCCGAAAGCAGCACCCGTCAAGCATGACAGCAAACGAGTTAATCCACCGCATGATACAACTCGTTTGAGGCCACACCACCAATCAGATTAGATCAATCCACCGCATGATACAATCTAATCGTGAAAGGCTAGAAGCATTCATTGTCCAATGCAAACCCACGAACACAAGTTCACTCATGAGAACACTGCCGAATACGGCTACTTAGCCGAATCGGGGTCCATGGCGAAGGAACAAGCTTAATCGGTAAAGATAAATCTATCAGATCGAATCGAATTCTAATCCACCGGATGATTAGCTCTAAGACGACCCAAAAACCTGCATCTACCGCATGATACCCGGTTCTGTCAAGATCTACATGATGCCGACAAGCTCGAACCCGCGACACGTAGCAACCTAGATCGGTTTCGGATTCGGCTGTAAGGGGATAATTCATTACATCGTGAAACAAAGCCGATTCTAGCCGATCTAGATTGGGCAAAAGTGTGTTGCATGAATTAAGCACATAGTAAAAACGAAGCAACACGGGGTAACTTAATGAATCTGTTAGATCTTGCCGAAATCTAACAGAGCCGATAACTTGGTCCATACTAGATCTTAGCCCACCGCATGGCTCATGACCTAACAGAGGAACCTTCTTGAGACCACAACTTAAATCCACCGGATGATACTAAGCATGGTAACAAGACTACTTGCATCAAAGCTTAAATCCACCGCATGATACTAAGCATGATACAAGGTTGCCGGTACTTACGGAGGTCGACGGATCGATGACTCCTCTCGAAGAACTCGACGACTCGACTAAAGGACTCGATATTGGCACGGGGCCGGTTTGTTGTACGATTGATTGATTTTTTTTTTTCTACAGATGCCATGGGTTTATATTTATACCCAGGTCTTGATACAACTCCTAGTCGGACACGACTACAATACTTGTTTCTAAAAATAAATGACGGATCTTCGTGCCCATATTGCATTCCTTGTTCGAACCGGCCTTTTCCTTACGTTTTTCCACGTCACCGCACTTTCCCGAATGCTACTGCTTTTACCTGCGGAACCATGTCTCTGCCGAATGATGACGCATCCCCGACCGCAGAGTATCTCTGCCGAACGCTTCAGAGAACACCCCTTAGCCGAATGACGACGCGTTCCCGACCGCAGAGCATCTTTGCCGAATGCTTCAGAGAAAGCCCTTTAGCCGAATGGCATCCTTCCACCAAATCCGGCTCACATGTCAGCCTCTTCCTGGTGCTAATTTTTGGTGTCAACATCAGTGCTAACTTGGATTCGGTTTTCAAAGAAAAGTTGGCGACATTGTTAAAAGAATACAAGGACTGCTTTGCTTGGGATTATTCGGAGATGCCCGGTCTAGACCGTTCTATTGTTGAGCATCGGTTGCCAATCAAACCTGGTTACAGGCCTTACAAGCAACCACCCCGGAAAATCTACAAGGAAGAAGTGTTGGCCGATGTGAAAAAGGAGATTGAAAGATTACTAGATGCAAATTTCATTCGGCCATGTAAATACGCGGATTGGATCTCTAATATCGTTCCTGTCTATAAGAAAAATGGAAAAATGAGGGTTTGCATAGATTTTAGAGATCTAAACAAGGCTACACCCATGGATGGATATCCAATGCCTATTGCCGATTCGTTGGTTGATGCTGCTGCTGGATACAAAGTGCTCAGTTTCATGGATGGTAATGCAGGATACAATCAGATTTTTATGGCATTGGAAGATATAGTAAAGACAGCTTTCAGGTGTCCTGGACACATAGGGTTGTTTGAGTGGGTTGTCATGACCTTTGGATTGAAAAATGCTGGTGCAACTTATCAAAGGGCTATGAATTATATTTTTCATGAGTTGATCGGCAAGATTGTGGAAATATATATTGATGATGTGGTGATCAAGTCATTGGATCATGAGTCCCATTTGGCCGACATAAGGAAAACTCTAGAATGCACCAGGAAACATGGGCTTAAGATGAACCCGAACAAGTGTGCTTTTGGAGTTTCGGCTGGAGAGTTTCTGGGATTTTTGATGCATGAAGGAGGAATAGGAGTTGGTAAGAAAAGCATGAAGGCAATTGATGAAATTGTTCCTCCAACTAATCTTAAAGAGTTACAATCGCTGCTTGGCAAGATAAATTTTGTGAGAAGATTCATATCAAACTTGTCACAAAAGGTGTTGCCCTTTTCCTCACTGTTGAAAATAAAAAAGGATCAAAAGTTTGTATGGGGTGACGAACAACAGAAGGCTTTTGATGAAATAAAGGAGTACATGAAGAAGCCACCAGTATTGGTGCCTCCACAATTGAACAAGCCTTTCAAGTTGTACGTGGCGGCCGATGCCCAAACTATTGGATCGGCCCTCATTCAAGAATTTGAAGGGAACGAAAGAGTAGTTGCATACCTTAGCCGAAAGTTACTAGATCCAGAGACAAGGTATTCAGCTATAGAGAAGCTTTGCTTATGTGTTTATTACTCATGTACAAAATTTCGGCACTATTTGCTGAATGCCGAATGCGTTGTACATTCAAAATTTGATGTGATTAAGCACATGTTGTCAATACCAATTTTGAATGGAAGGATTGGCAAATGGATTTTGGCCTTATCTGAATTCGAATTAAGGTTTGAGTCAGCAAAGGCTGTCAAGGGGCAGATTATTGCTGACTTCATTACTGAACATCATGATACATCGATAAATTTGCTTAACATTGTTCCTTGGGTATTATTCTTCGATGGATCTTCATGCAACAAAGGTGGTGGAGCAGGTATCTTGTTAATTTCACCCAAAGGAGAAACATTTGAGTTTGCTGTTCCCATTCAATCTGCTGTTACTAACAATCAGGCTGAGTATGAGGCATTGCTCAAAGGGCTCCAATATTTGAAAGAAGCAAAGGCCATTGCAGTTGAAATTTTTGGAGATTCAGAATTGGTCATAAAACAATTGAATGGTGAATATGAGTGCAAAAGTGATACCTTGAGGAATTACTATGAAGAATGCAAAGAAATATTGAAGAGCTTTCGGTCAGTAATTCTACAACACATTCCTAGAGGGGATAATGGAGAGGCGAATAGATTGGCCCAAAGTGCATCAGGTTATAGAGAGCTTCAAGAAGTGTTTGCTAATGATGTATATGCTTTCGGGAGTAATCTGGCAGAAGATGATTGGAGAAAAAGAAAAATGGCCAGTACTGAATGTATTGCCCTTAGCACAAAATATGTTACATCAAGAGTTCATGCAAAAGATAAGTTTTATTGCCGAAATTCCATAAATCCCTAGTACAAACTACTGAAAGAGCCTGTTCAAAACAGACTGGGGATGAATGGAATCGGCAATGGCAGCACCATGGCCATCAAGACGATCAATGGAGGCGTCAATATCATCGATGTCTTCTGGATTGCTGTTGGCAAAACCAACCGGCATCCTGGAGTAGTCAGTGCCGGTGTGCGTCGACATAGCGACGAGACCCGTAGCGACGCCCAGGCGAACGCCATGGGAAGCCACTTCGTCGACACGACCTGCCACCGCACCAAGGCGTGCCTCGGGTGTGTCCCCTTGGGCGTTCACCTTGTCCGCCAGCTCCTCCACCAGCGCCTTCAGTCGATCAAGTTCAGCATCACGCACTGCAAAGTTACAAGGGGATAACAGATTAATATCATTTGGAGGACGAGAATTGAGATTGAGCAGATTGCAGGACTCACCATCAATGACTTCAAGCAACTGCTTGCGCTCGTGCTGCCATTCAAGGTCAGCAATCCCGGCTTGCTTGGAGATAACCTCCAACTCGCGGCGAGTATCGTCACGCTCCGCTTTGAATCGGCGGGCGTCGCCGTCCGTGTAGCGGGAGTCATCCGATTCGAGAGATCGATTGGACGAACTCGAAGAGCTGGACGCCGCAGGAGCAGCGGCTGGAGTCGCAACTGGCGCACCAGCGGCGACAATCCATTGGATTACCCTAAGAAAACAAAGAGATTCGTCAAGGAGAGGGCAAATCTCGAGAAGAACAGAGAGAAGCAAGCAGACAATCTTTACCTCCGGCGAGCACCACCGCGACTCCCTTCGGCCTCATCGGCGGCCGGGCGCCTCCTGTTGTTGTCGGCCATTGGAAGTTTCTCGGAGTTACTGTGGATGGGGGAAAGAATGGCTTGGGCCGGCAAAAACTTGGAAGACGAAGAACTTGGTGAAAACTGTGGGCTGCCTGGGTGTTTATTTATAAAACCCGCAGAGGAGATCGTGGTCAGAGATCGTGGCGCGCTTCCCAAAATTTCGGAAGGTGGAAAGCCCCACGAACCGAGCAGTTTCGGTGTCGTTTGGGATTCATGCCGAATCAAGTTCGGTTCTACTGAATTGGATTCGGCTGTGTTGTGTTAGGTCGTTTTTCGGGTCTAACGCTGTTACGATTAAGCTTTGCCGAATGAGTTATCCACAATGGAGAAAAAGCAAAAGATTGGGGAGACTACAAAGTTGATCAGGGAGTTCGGCTAACTTCTTCTCGTCGGCTTCGATTTCGGCTGACAGGACCCTCAATTCGGCTTCTAGCTCAGCTTTTCTGGTCTTCTTCAGATCAAGTGTTGACTGCAGTCTAGCTGACAATTCTTTGTTACTCTGAGCTTGAGTATACAGATCTTTCAAGGATTGCTTAGCTATGGCTCTTCTTTGTTCTAAAGCTGGTTGTAAAGATTGACTTTTCAGAATCTGTCTGACTGCAGCAAAATGCTGATCCAATTGAGAGATTGGTTCCAAAGAAGCTTGAATGTCAATAGGAAGGTTGTGTTCAATGGGCTCGAGCATGTCTCTCAGAAGATCGGCATCCTTGACTTGATCCTGGATGTCTTTGTTCAGGAAGGAGAAGATCTCCTTTAGTTTTGCCTGGATTTCTTCTGATAAAGCCTGATTAGAAGAAATCTCTTCTACTTGTTCGGCAACAAGATCATCCAAAGGAAATGAGTAGCTGGGTGATGAAGTTGTTTTCTCCTGGAAAAAGATATTGCCGAATTAATGATTATCCATTGAATAAAAAACTGGGAAGACTGGGTGATTATCTCTACCTCATTCCTGATCTCTTGAATGGAGAGAGAGGGCAGCTCGAGCTCAGGCAAAGATTCTTGTATATCATGCTGAGGGGAGCTTAGAAGATCTTTTGATGGGGAAGAGGCTTCTGGTTGAGGAATATCAGGTGAAGCTGAAGCTAGTTCTTGATGAGAAGAAGAGCTCTCCAAGATTGGGTCCATTGAGATTTGCTCTGAAACTGAAAAAGAATCAATGCCGATGGAGAGGAACTTTAAAGACAAAATGGTGAGAAATTTTACCAATCAATGAAGCATCGGCAGGAGCTGTACTGATTGCTAGCTGCTGTTCTCTGGTCTGAAATCAGGAAGAGATAAAGCTGAGTAAAACACCAAAAGCATTATAGTCAAAGAGAGAGGGTTCTGACCTTGATTTTGCTACTTGTTCTTTTCTTCTTTACAACTGAGGGAGCAGCTATAAGGAGGGTTTTCCTCTTGACAGATGATGGTCTAGTGAGTATTGGATCTGAAGAAGATTGTTTAGCCATCAGCTGAGCCAAGGTAGGAGATTGGTGCCCCAAAGCAGATATTGGGCCTGCAGTTTTGTATAAAATTGCTCTGGCAAGGGGGGCAGGTGTTATGTCCTGCAAAATAATAGAGTCAGAGTCGATTGAGGGTTAATGTTATTAAGACAGATAAAGGAATAAGCATATTACCTCTGCAGTTGGCTGATAATCAGGCATTAACTCAAGGCAGAAGGGATAGATTGGCATATTGAAGATATGGTCATGGAATTCTTGCCACCAGAGAGTGAAAGAAGGATGGGCGGATATGATTGGCACAAAAGGATCAGGTGCATAAATAGTTCCACAGCATTTATAAGTAAAAATCCTTCTTGTTTCTGTGGAATCCTTGACTATCTCCCTAGGCCTGAGGAATTCATGAAGAAATAGCCTAGGGGGCACTTGGCCACATCCCAACTGCCTAGCCATCATGTTTGGCTGATAATATTCATAAGTGCTCTGAACTAACCTCCCTCCACAGAATTCGGCTGGCAGGATGCAGGGCTGGATGAAGGCATTGAAAATTGCTACAGATTGTACATCAGTGCATCCAGTCTCAAAGCTGAATTCGCAAGGGAGAGTAAGATTGTCATTGTCCAAATATGGAAACCAAAGAGGATTGGCGAAACCTCTGAAGAAGAGCTCAAACAGTTCACCGATGTTCTTGTTGATAGATACAGTGGAAGCAGCCTCTCCATAGGTTTGACAACCTTTGGTTCTCCGGGCTTCTCCTTCTTTGTAATTGACTGAAGGGAAGTCTCGGTTGTTAAGGTCAATAGCAACGATTTGATGCATATATAACTGCAGCCACATTTGGACGAACCACCAGGGACCATTTACACAAGGGATTTTCTTACTAGTATGCATCAGGTGGGTGGTTTGATTGAGCATATGATAGACGCTTCCCAGGAGGTATTTTCCAAGTGGGATGACTTTTCCAGCGGCTAGCTCTTCAGCCATCACGATATGATTCAAGGTTGGCTCATTGGCTTTGCCACAAAAGACTGACCTGCATAGCCACATATTCAGGAAGGCCCTGTATTCGACATCAGTCAGGGGGCCATCAGACATATGGTTCTGAATGTATCTCTTATATCCAACCCCTGTTTTTACTCCCGTCTGCTTGGAGGAACCTTTATGGTCATGTGGGTACACAGTTCCTGTAACATTCAGGCCGGTCATCATGTAGACGTCGGCCAAAGTAGGAGACATTGGGCCATGACCAAAAAGAAAGGCATTTGCGCCATTAGACCAGAAGTGGCAAGCTGCAATCAGGAGGTTCTCATTCTTTGGTGTTTCGGCTAGGGATAGCTCCAAGCAATGAGAAATACGAAGACTATCCCAATTCTGCGTCTGGGGGCTTTTATCTTCAAGAATCCTTTTGTACCAATTTCTCCAGCCGGCGATTGGGGGCAAAGGCCAGTTCTTGAAAGCGTCTTGCCACTCATGAGGTTTTGTCAATGAAATCTTGAAAGGGACCCTCTGAGATTCGGCCGCAATGATTTCGAAAGGATCTGAATCCCCTACAGGGCCGAGGAAGTAGGACGGAGCTTTTTCCTCAACAGGGATGAGGATTTCAGCAGCTAGGGCCTATCAAGAATGGAAAGAGGTGAGAAGAAATTTAAGATGCAAATCGAAAGGAGAATGCCGAATGTGCTTGAGGGGATTGAAGCTTACCTGGAGAGCAAAATCTTGATTCGCCATTTGAAGATTGAATCCTGGAAGTCGATGACTTAGGGTTCGGATCCGAATGAGAGCTCTGAAGATTCAAAGGGAGAAGCGGGTGCCGAGCAGAACTAACTTGGAAATGTTAAGTGCTTCTGGTCAATTCCGAGATAAAGTTACCTCTTATCCCAAAATTGAAGGGGCATGTGTTGACACCAAAAAATTGGCACCAAGAAGAAGCTGACATGTGGGCCGGAATCGTCGAAGGATACCATTCGGCTAAGGGGCTTTCTCTGAAGTATTCGGCAATAACGTTCTGCGGTCGGGAACGCATCGTCATTCGGCAGAGGCACAGTTCCGCAGGCAAAAGCGGTAGCATTCGGGGAGGTGCGATGACGTGGAAAAAACATAAGGAAAAGGCCGGTTCGAACAAGGAACGCAATATGGGCATGAAGATTCGTCATTTATTTTTAGAAACAAGTATTGTAGTCGTGTCCGACTAGGAGTTGTATCAAGACCTGGGTATAAATATAAACCCATGGCCATTGTAAAAAGGGATCATCATCCAATCAATCATACAACAAACCGGCCCCGTGCCAACATCGAGTCCTTTAGTCGAGTCGTCGAGTTCTTCGAGAGGAGTAATCGATCCGTCGACCTCCGTAAGTACCGGCAACCTTGTATCATGCTTAGTATCATGCGGTGGATTTAAGCCTTGATGCAAGTAGTCTTGTTACCATGCTTAGTATCATCCGGTGGATTTAAGTTGTGGTCTCAAGAAGGTTCCTCTGTTAGGTCATGAGCCATGCGGTGGGCTAAGATCTAGTATGGACCAAGTTATCGGCTCTGTTAGATTTCGGCAAGATCTAACAGATTCATTAAGTTACCCCGTGTTGCTTCGTTTTTACTCTGTGCTTAATTCATGCAACACTCCTTTGCCCAATCTAGGTCGGTTAGAATCGGCTCTGCTTCACGATGCGATGACTCATCCCCTCATAGCCGAATCCGAAACCGACCTAGGTTGCCACGCGTCGCGGGTTCGAACTTGTTGGTATCGTGTAGATCTTGAAAGAACCGGGTATCATGCGGTAGATGCAGGTTTTTGGGTCGTCTTAGAGCTAATCATCCGGTGGATTAGAATTCGATTCGATCTGATAGATTTATCTTTATCGATTAAGTTTGTTCCTTCGCCGCGGACCCCGATTCGGCTAAGCAGCCGCATTCGGCAGTGCTCTCACGAGTGAACGTGTTCGTGGGTTTGCAAGTGGACAATGAATGCTTTTAGCCTTTCACGATTAGATTGTATCATGCGGTGGATTGATTTAATCTGATTGGTGGTGTGGCCTCAAACGAGTTGTATCATGCGGTGGATTAACTTGTTTGTTGCCATGCTTGACGGGTGCTGCTTTCGGCCTATGCATTCTTGTTTACTGCGGATTTATGGTCATGCTTTCGCCCTTTTATTTATCAATTATGCTTTGTTTCTCGTTAATCGGCTATGAGTATGCGTTACAATGTTCATTCGGTTGAAAGCCGATTTTTCGTCATGCTTACGTCACGCATTCGGCAGTGCGCTCCCTGCGTGCCTTGCCGATTGCCGAATGAGGCTTTAACTGCCGACAGATAGCTTACATGCTTCTACTGATCTTACGTCATGCTGATGTTGTGCGTTCGGCAGTGTGATTCTTACATGCTTCTACCGACTGCCGAATGATATTCTGAGTAACGACAGATAGCTTGTCCGTAGCTATATGTCTCTCGAGATTGGCTTCAATGCCGCAAATATGGAACTGTCTGGTCTCACCCGGCACGTTCCAGGTTTTGATCTAAACGTTTTTGTCCCTTTGTTAGTTTTCAGGCAAACTGACTGGCACGCTTCCGGATTCAAAAGCCCGGGTCACGTGTGAAGCCAGCTAATTCGGCTTGCTGTGTGCTTGGCGTGAGGTGCGGATTTTGCGTCAACACTGAGTAACAGGTTTGGACGCCGCCGCCTTCCTCTTCCCTTGAGATTTCAGTAATGATCGGTCATAGTCTGATACATGTGCCCTCTTCTTTTGTCCCCTAGTCAAATTTTGGAGGAAGGATTTTGCCGTGGCGGGGTCAATCTTCGGCTCTGGTTGTTTTCTCGTGAAAAGTTGCCTCTTTACGTCTTCTTTTACGGAGGCATCGAGCTCTTCTTGAGTCAGGTCGTAAGCTTTTTTCGGTGGTGCAGGCTTATCTTTGACCTTCCGTGGCTTCTTCTGTGGTGGAGGGGCCAAGCTAGCCAGTTTAGAGCGCTTCTTTCGTTCAGGCTTCTGCCGCGGTGGAGACGGAGACTTCCGCCGCGGAGGAGACGGAGACGGGTTTGCGTCATGAGCTCCCAGAGAATCGTCATCCGGTGGACCTCTTGGAGACGGGGGATCTGAAGGAGACTTGGTGCTACCAGGTATGGCGATGTCTCGCTTGCTCCATAGAATGATCCCGTGAGAACACTCTCCGAGTTTTGTTTCTCCATCACCTCCGACGATGTCAAGTTCCAAGTCATTCCACTGGTCAACGACTTGCTCCACCTCAACGGGTACGTAACCATGTGGAATCTCCATGCAATGCTATCTTTGACCTGGTTCCACTGGTTTGGTCATACCGTATGCGACCTAATAAAATAAGTAGAAAGGAATTTAGTAAATGAATAATATTTATGATGATATTTATGAAATATACAAACTAATGTCGCAGACGTACCACCACGGATATGTTCTTCTGCCTCACGACAAGCTCACACGCGGTTCGTTTAGTGCATGGGCAGAACATGAAACCTGACGGCGTCCTATTGGCCTCGGCGACATCGACAAACCCCTTCAGGCCATCATGAAACGCCGTATCGTGATTGTCCCCGTACATCCATTGCCTATTCATCTGCATTAGTAACCAATAACAATTATTTGTATAATTTAATATATAATATAATACAAAGGTAATATATAAGACAATACAAATTTAATATATAACTGAATATAAATTTAACATATAATAGATTACAAAGTTAATACATAAGACAATACAAACTAAACACATTTCTAAAACTATAATTAATTTATTCATTTTCTAAAATCAAATATACTTCCATTAAAAAAATAATTAACTATTCCAACTTTAAATAAATAACTAATAAATACAATACATAAGCTCTCACTCTCCACTATGAACACAAGCTCTCTCTCTCCACCATGAACACAAGCTCTCTCTCTCCACCATGAACACAAGCTCTCTTTCCATTTTGATTCACAAATTTCTCTATTTCTAAAGCATATAAACAATACAAGCTAATAAAAAGCATAAAAGAATGAAAGAATGTACCTTGTAGTGCCCCTTGGATGAGTGAAATCTTCAAAAATTTTGAAAAAAAAATTTGGCAGCACCTCCCCTGTCCCGAGCACAACATGAACACAGCTCCAAGTGTTGATGCTGGCTCGGGTGAGGGGAGGGAAGGTATTATATACGAGCACATTAGCACCGGGTCTTGCGACGACCCGATGCTACTGCTCTCACATTGGCACCGGTTGCAGCCAACAACCGGTGCTAAAGGGCCTTGGGCACATTAGCACCGGTTGCTGGCTGCAACCGGTGCGAATGTGAGCACATTAGCACCGGGTCGTCGCAAGACCCGGTGCTAATGTGCTCAGCCTGCCATCCCTGCGCGCCGCCCCCGCGTCATAGCCGTTGGACCCGGTGCTGATGCACCCTTAGCACTGGGTCCAAAATGTGCCGCGGCCTATGAGGGGGGCGGATGTGAGGTTCTCTGGTAGTGTGATGTAACCGACCATCTCTAATATTTTTTTAATCAGATGCATGCATTGTATGTTTCGAAAAAATATTGAATGAGGTAATTCTTCATAGCGCAAAAGAATTAAAATAGTTAGATCATCTCCAAGAGACTACCAATAATCCTAGCTAAATTTAAAGATTAAGAGGCTAGCTAAAAAAAGCTTCCCAAAAGAAGAGGTAAATCAGTAAACTCTTTAAAACTGGCAAGCGTAGATGGAGAGCGTACCTGGCTAGGCAAAGATACCTAGCGAAGGGGAGGAGATAACTAGCGTGGGAAGATAGCTATCCAGTTGGTTAGTCTGTTGGATGGAATTTTCTCTCTCTTTTCTATTTTTTAGCTAGCCAACAGGATACAGCTCTTAGGGGGTGTTTGGTTTCAGGAACTAAAGTTTTAGTCCCATCACACTGAATGGAAGAATGCTAATTAGAAGTTTAAATATAGATTAATTATAAAATGCATTACATAAGTGAGGACTAATTTACGTTACGAATCTATTAAGCCTAATTAGTCTATAATTAGATAATATAATGATACAGTAATAATTTGATAATTATGTATCAATTATAGGTTAATTAGGCTTGTTAGGTTCGTCTCGTGGAGTAGATATGACTTATACAATTAGTTTTATAATTAGTTTATATTTAATGCTAGTAATTGTCACTTATTTGAGGAATTAAACTTTAGTCCCTAGGATCCAAACACGCCTTAGAGATACTCTTAGAATTGAAACTAATAATAAAAAACACCTGCTACCTTTTTTACGGAGGAAAGAAAAAAACAGCTGCTAGTAGCTTCAATTCCCCTTGCGTGCCACTGATGTATTTCAGGCACGCACAGTGGGAACCTGTCGTTACCAGAGGCGGCAGAGGCGTGAGCGGGGCCGTCCGGCGTGCGGAGCAGGGAGGCGTGAAGCGCGCCTTGCTAATTCCAACCGCTCCTGCACCACCAGTTGTTCCAACTCTCCAAGCACGCCACGAAATTATTAACCCGAGGCAGGCCCGCCCGCCCTGGCGCGACGCGCTTAATTACAACAACCCGCTATACAAATAAACAAAAATGATCCATCAGTTTGCATGCCGCATCCACGAGACCGACCAAGCTCCGGCGCCACCCACGACGCCGCCGTCAACTACATATACCTACCCTTCCCACACCGCGCATTGCACAGCAGCACGAGCAGTAGTCGCTTAATTATTTGCATCGATTATTGCTTGAGACATAGAGCAGCGTAACTCCGGCCATATGGAGGCGGTCCGGAGCCACCAGGCGTTGTTTGCCCCGGCGCTCGCCGCGCATGGCGGTGGAGATCGCAAGGCCGCCGCCGAGGCGATGAAGATGAGGAGCTCGGTCATCGTCGCATCACCAAGGGCGGCCGTCGGCGCCGGCGCCGGCGTCGTGCAGGTGCCGGCCGTGGCGAGCCCGCCGCCGCGCGGGTCCTGCAAGGTGGAGGCGTGCGCGCACGGTCCGGGGCAGGGAGGGGACGGCAGCGGCGGGGGAGCGGGCGTCCTGGTGGCGCGCTGGAACGGGGCGTCGCGCCGTCTGGTGACGCATTTCGTGCCATGCGTCGTGTAAGCGTGCGGGCGCGCCGGCGTATGTATATGCACTCCTACTCGTGTACGTTCAAGCGTACTACTATTTGGTAGTACCCCGTATCTGACGAGGGAGACCTCAATAGGAGAACGTGCACATGTCAAGTAACACGGTTCTGAAAATAAAAAGGGTTATTTACAGTACATATACATACATACAATCCTATAAAACATAGTACAAAGTTAGGGGGTGTTTGGATCCAAGTGCTAAAGTTTAGCACTTTAAATAAGTGATAATTAGATGTATTAAATATAAACTAATTATAAAACTAATTGCATAAGTCATGTTTATTTCATGAGACGAACCTAACAAGCCTAATTAAGCTATAATTAATGCATAATCTGTAGCATTATATTGTCTAATCATGGTATAATTAGGCTTAATAGATTCGTCTCACAAATTACTCATCGTTTATGTAATGAGTTTTTAAATTAATCTATATTTAATACTCTTAATTAACATATTTACATTCGATTCGATGTGACGGCGTTAAAGTTTAGCGCTAAAGAAACAAACAGTCATTTAGTCCTGTTTGGAATGATTTCGCCCTGTTTGTTTGGCTGGTGGCTGTTGCTGATTCGTTCTGAGAGAAAAGTACTGGTGGCTGGTGGCTGATTTATTCTATAAGAACTGTTGGCCGGTGGCTGACAAGCCAAACGAACAGGGAAGCATGGTGTACGAAGGATTAATATGATTATATATTAGATGCAGGTTTGCATTGACGCGTGAGGTAAATCTTTGTTCTCGTATATCTTCTAGGTTAATTTTGATTGTTTTTATCTCATCAAAATTATTAGCTTGCTTTAAGATTCATAAAGATAACTTAGCGAAAGGAGAGTGTTAAGAGTTAATTAGGCATGTGATCAATTAGTTTAGCCACATGCTCATGTGGATTAGCGGTTAATCCCATTACTAGTGGTGCCTAACGACGGGAGGCAACCATTAGCGAAAAGGCCACCGACACAGGGCACGTCGGTGTCCTTTGGTCATCTATAAATATGTAATCCCATCATTCACAATCAATACAAAGAATCACTGTTCATTCATTACTTTTACATTCACTGATTCTAAACATGAAGGATTAACAAGAATTAGTAATGATTCTATATTGGATGTAGGTTTGCATTTTCGCATGAGGTTCTTTGTTTTCGTATATCTTCTAGGTTAATTTTGATTTTTTTTATCTCATCAAAATTTTAACTTGCTTTAAACATCATAAAGATAACGTAGCCAAAGAGTAGGCTTCTTTAGTCAGCAACATGGAACTCATTGAATCCTATTCATGGATGGCAAAATTGCATCCGTATTGTATTACAAGAAAAGGAGTATAATTCTTTACAAGGCAAACAATAGGAGTACAAAATATAATATCAACGTGTTGGTTCAACAATACATTATACAACGAACATTAGCAGCCTTCACTACTGTTTGACACATAGTCACAAAGTTTGTGGGTTAAGGAACGAGGTCGAGGGACGAGATACGGTCCTTATAAGAGTTTTTAACCAGACGGTGATAAAATTGAGTCCACCTTCTTGAGATGTGATTGGTATTTTCGGGTCGATAAACGATACCGTTGACCCTTTTTCTGCTACTATGGTATGCCATCTATATATAAAATGGAAAGTATGAAAAAGGAAATAAAAAGAGGATTGCCCTTGCTCGACTAGTATAATTAAATCACTTTGTGATTAATTAAGCGGGTGGTTCCGTAGTTGTTGTGACTTGGCTTGAGCAGTGCACGTTGATTCTACTCACAGGATTCCCGTTGTCCTCTTGGCCTCTAAACCTTGTCCCCATGTGAGAATGGCTAAATCATGCCGCCAATAAAAGCAATAAACTTATAATTAACAGCTCTTCTGCCGATTCAGTTTTTTTTTTAAAATAGTAAATTTAATTGGCGCACCTAACTTTTGGTTTTGTTAAAAAGAAAACTGGTTGCCGAATCTGTCACCTAGGATTGCCAAGATCTATGTCAAAACAATTACTAGTATTTAGGAATCTAGAGAATTATGCTAGTTCTTCGATAATTATTGTAAAATTTCAGCATGCGCGACTCATAACACTCGCACACTTTACCTGAACCGAAGACAGGCACAAGCTACCTCCTTTTCTATTTTGTTCTTCATATTTTCAGTATCGCAAACCAAAAAAAGATGTTCGGATAGAAAGACAAATACTTCTCGTCCCAGGGAGGTACTCCCTCCTCCGTACATGATTTAGATGTCGTTTTGAATAATATTTTAATCAAATATTAGGAATATAAATTGCGAATAACTTTTAAGTCGTTGAGTTTAAAAATTTGAAAACCATATGAATAGATTTATCTTAAAAATATTTTTATAAAAGTATGTATATAGCACACCATACTGGATGCAAAGCATGTTGTTTGGCTATATCCCCTTCGACGCATGAGAGTTTCGAATCGCTTTTAAACACACACGTATTTTGGGACGTGATAAGCTTACCCTTGAATTGGCGACACATGGTTTACGTTGGGAAAATGAAATATAATTTTTTTAAATAATTAGTTTTATATGATATTTCATTGTTTATTTACATCCCTATCAATAATATATCTCCCGATCTGTACTTGTTATTCTCTTTAGAATTTCTCTCAAGTCTTTTGGTATGTTCTCTGTAGCTTCATTCCTTCTGTTCTTTAGCATCTCCATCAAATACCACTTTCTTAGCTGAAAGGAATCCTATAAAAAAGTTTTGCATCATTGTTAGTTTATATTTTTACAACATTTCTAATTATCAGAAATGAAATATTTATTACTTACCATGTGGATTCTTGAATAAAGTAAATTTCCATCCCAAATCCGGATTAAGTATAATACCAAATATCCTGTCAAATTGCTATAGGAAAACTTTTTGTTAATTGTTAGTGCTTATGAATTTTTTATTTAGTATAATGAATTTACCTGTCATTTGTTTTTGGTACATTTTCTGCAATCCGACGACGCCAGTCATAGACATCGTCGTTCCATGTAGGTTGTACTGTTTCCATTGCACGGCCAAGTGGTATTCCAATTTTTTGTATCATATCTAGGTAGTACTTGGATGGATCATTTTTGTCGGCCCAATCAGGTATTGGCGTTGGGTCAATAATATAGATAATCCTCTCCTTCAAGTCCAATGATTCCATAATATATTTTCTAAATGTATGTACTGGCAGTATAATCTGTAATTAATAGCATTTTTGTTAAAATAGATAATTTAAGCATAAAAATAAAGGGTTGGACAGTTTGTTTTTTGCTTACCATTTGACAATAATTCATTGGTATTCCAATATCTGTCCATACATCAAATAATTTTTCCAATTGTTTAACGTCTAGCTTGACACGATGCTTATGATGCCTTCGGTAATTACAAATTGCCTACATTAACACAGAAAAAATTTTATTATACAGTTGATCAGCATGAAATATAATAAATATGATATTTGAATACATACGAAACTTGCAAGTATACAATAAAATTATTAATGAATTTTTAGTATACATACCGAAAATTGGAGGTCCATGTAGTGGCAGAACGGTTCCGTTAGATTAACGGTTTCTTCACAAGCGATCATACGCACTCCCATGTTGAAACAATCTTTATCCATTGGTTTCTTAATATCAAGTATTTCTTGAAGTTTATTTAGTGTTATACTTATAGGGTAAGGTTTTGAACTAATCACCCATTCTTTCCTGTATGTAATTTTGGCAGTAGATCATACAGAAAACAAATAAGATTATTAATTTGACATTAAGAATTAATAAATAGAATCACATACCTTTTAATCTCTTCATCATTAATTGTCAAGATATACTCGCATATTCTTGCAGCAATTTCTTTCTTTGTCATATTATTGGCTTGACTTTTGAATTCACACAACAATGCTTCTGTCGAGTCTAATATCTGACAATCTTCTGGACGTACAACTTCTTCAATACTGCTGTCTTCTATTTCATCACATCCTCTTGCAGTATTTAGTGGTGAATCCAATAGAATGGCAGCCAATTTAAGCCTGAATTTAGTAATGTCTTGCTGCGCATATTTATTGTTAATTTTTTAGTATGAATTATGTATTTTAATTATTAAATACATTTTTTTTGCATTACCTGAGTTACATTGTCAGTCAGTCTTTCTCCTGTCCAATACTCCATGTAGTTTAACATAAAAAGGCCGCATGATACACTACATGTTTTTATTTGCATGGTGTTAGTGGTTATAATATTAGCAACATACTGAAGGTTTAAAATAAGTTTTTGTAAATGACGTTTACCTGTCTTGTTGCGTGTTGCTTTTGAATATTT
Organism: Echinochloa phyllopogon; assembly: GCA_033239725.1. Classification (NCBI taxonomy): domain Eukaryota; kingdom Viridiplantae; phylum Streptophyta; class Magnoliopsida; order Poales; family Poaceae; genus Echinochloa; species Echinochloa phyllopogon. Next base: position 13,380,501 of record BTCW01000017.1, read on the forward strand.
CGATTATGGGCCATGCATCAACCTGGAGGTCTTGCCACTTGTAGAATTCAATTTTTTTTCTCTTTCTTTGCAAACTCTATTTGCCCCTGTATGCCTTGTAGCTGTATATAGAAAGAATGGCATTACAATGTCTATTTTAAAAAGTATATATATAATATTATTTTAGGATCACTTTGAATACTTACAGTTTTATATAGTTCGTCACGGCCAAATAAGCCTAAAGAGTCAAGTACTTGTATCTCACGTTTTTTTCCATTAATGACTGCTAGGTACCAATGACATCCTGGGATGTTGATGGGGATGAAGACCTGATATAAATAAATTTTATTATCATTACGCACTAACCACATGTAATCAATCGTGAAGTTCTAAATGCTGAGTATTAGTTTATTTACCATGTCATTGGTAACATAATTAGTCACCCTTTGCACGATGACGTCTGTTCTATTGTTTGGTGGGTTTTCCTTTGGATACATCCCGTCACGCCAGAGAATGTAAGATATTAAAGTATTTTTGAGGTATATCGTTGCACCTTCTCTGCAGAGGAGATGCTCTTCAGCTCTGATGCAATTGATGTACGGATTTATGACCTGCATTGTTATTTGAAATAAAGTTAAATGACATAATTTTTCACTCATATATATATTGATTATATATTTTTCTGTTTATGTATATACTTACATCTCCATTTACGAAAGCTTCTTTATTTAAAATGCATTTGATGTTGGAAAAAGTAGCAAAAGTTTCATCCACTCTTACTAATATCCTTTTGTCTTTTGAGTTGAGAATTGACTGAATAATTGAATGATCCTGCTCGTCACATTCATAATCTGCACACATGTAGAAACAATACTAAGTTACCTATTTGCTGTATGTTAAAAGGTATATATACCATCGAACTTTTAGATAGATACCTTCTGGACCAACAACAGTCATGTTGGATTTCTTTGGTTTATTGTGGCGTCAAGTCTTCATGTCATTGCGTTCATAGTCAGCTAAACTATGTATTAATCTTATATTGTCATCTGCTATTTGATCTTCTAAGTTGTTGCCATCTTTTGTAGAAGAAATGTCGTCTGGTCTGAGATCTTCAATCAGTTGGTCTTCTTTTGAAACTATGTTTGTAGGGTAATACTTGCTGTCTTCTTTTGGATTTTTTATAATTGTTGAATCTTCATTCAGATCAAAAGAAGCCACTTTGTTATTCGATTCTATCTGCTGTTGTAGTTCTTCATGCTTGTCTTTCTTTTCAACTTCTCCTTTTTTTTACTTCTCCCGTATCTGTTCCGGTGATGTGTCTTGCTCGCTTCCGCTTCGGCTCTTCTTCTGCTGCTGGAAGAACCTCAAGGCGCTCTTCGATGGGTATTTCTTCCTCGTTTGCCCAATCCTCCGGCGCCGCCATCCGTGCCCGGTTTCCTCTGTCGTGCTGTGAAAGATTTTATCAGGAGGTGGATGGGGTTTGGTTGAGTTTTGTTTTTTGGTCAAGTTCTGTTTATTATTTATAGTTTTTTTGGCCACGGTACACCGGGATCGATTAGGAGTACTTGTATGGTTTCCTTATGTTTTTCGGTAGCGCACAACCAAACCAAATCCTACTCTATCTCGGTGGTGTTCAGTCCTCGTTGTCCCTGCCAGACCCTGCTCCTTTCGGACGCAGATTCAGTAATGAGCCTACGTATCAGCCTCGTTATTCTCTTCTTCTCCGCGTGACCGTGTGCGAGTCTGCAACCGTCTCTCTCCGCGGCAGCGCCCTGTCCCCTCCAAAAAAAATCCCTCGCTTTCCTTCCTCCTGCAGCCATATCATTCTTCTTCCCCGCGAGGCACTGCCCCTAGACTTGTTTTGGTTGCAGGTCGGTGGAGATCGAATCGCGCTGTTGAGCTCACTTTGGTTGCTATTCGGCAACAATTGGTGGTAGCCATTGAACGACGCAAGCAGTCTAGAAGGAGCTGTATGACGTGGTGAAATTCCTGCTGCGGCGGCAGGCGGATGTGCGGGGTCAGGACCAATCCGTGTCCACAGCGGCGAACTTTCCTCTCCACGACCAATCTCTTCCCTCCCATTTGACGCGAGCCTCCTTCTCCTCCTGGCCGGATGAGGAGGGGCAATGGGGGCGTCCCGCGGGAGGGCGGCAGGGGGCATCGCACCTGGGGGGCGTGGCATGCGGAAGGGCAGCTCGCGGGCTCGTGGCAGTGGGCGTGCTCCCTGGGGTGGTGCTGTGGCGGCGGCCAGAAGGGGGCGGCGGCGCAGAGCGCGTGAATGCAGCGTTCCCGGCTTCTCGTGCCTTCCATGAGGAAAAATATCTGGAGAAGATTGGATTTTGCCTTCAGATGATTCTGGTGGCCGTTTGATGCATGTTGCACGGTGGATAAACAACTCAGGTAACCTCCCCTTCTTTTTTTCCTCCTTTTTCTCCCCGAAATCGCATGGTGATTTTGCCAAATTAGTATGGTTATAGGACACTATGCAAATTAGAGATGGCAGGATCCAAAGCACTCACAGCCGCAGGCAACATGTTCGATAAAATTCCCCTGTAGTTTTTTTCTGTGCCGGATGTCTGATCAGCAGTTATTGTAGCTTCTTTATGGTTTGTTGCTCAAGCTCCTATGATTCAAATATTTTTAGATTGATAATTTGTTTTCAGTTGAGCATCAGGTAATGTGTGATAAATTTGTTTGTTTGAAAAAAATATTCCTGCAGATACACATAGAGAAAATATTTTGCAACATGAAAGTGCTTCCATTTTTTCCCTTATTTGCATTGTAATTGCAAATTTTTGCAGACCTGGCTTACTCTTCTTTATACTTATGGGGTTGGATATTACAAGACATTGGTTTCAAATGTACAGGTCAGTTTTCTCTATCATCCTGTTCAGTTCTTGCTAGTCTCTACCTCTGCCTGCTCTATTTTTCCTCCAAAAGAATACTGCTTTTATGGTAATCGAATCAACATAATAATCTGAGTAGTTTCTCATGTTCAGCAAACTACGTAATGACAGTTACAATTATAATGGTAAGCAACATGTATATTCTTATGATTCAAATATTTTTAGATTGAGATTTTGTTTTCAGTTGAGAATCAGGTAATGTGTGATAAATTTGTTTGTTTGAAAAAATATTCCTGCAGATACACATAGAGAAATTATTTTGCAACATGAAAGTGCTTCCATTTTTCCCCTTTTTCGCATTGTAATTGCAAATATTTTTACAGACCTGGCTTACTCTTCTTTATATTTATGGGGTTGGATATTACAAGACATTGGTTTCAAATGTACAGGTCAGTTTTCTCTATCATCCTGTTCAGTTCTTGCTAGTCTCTACCTCTGCCTGCTATATTTTTCCTCCAAAAGAATACTGCTTTTATGGTAATCGAGTCAACATAATAATCTAAGTAGTTTCTCATGTTCAGCAAACTACGTAATGACAGTTACAATTATAATGGTAAGCAACTTGTATATTCTTCTTCACATCTTCAGAGCATAGATGGTCATGAAACTTATGTGTTTCGTACCAGAATATTTTGCTGCAATAGTGAAATGAGTGAAAGATGAGTTAGTGTTATGACGAAGAAAAGATATATATTATTCAGTATATTCCAAATTTAAAAAAATTACCATTCATCGTGTTTCCAACACATCCCTATATACAATATTTTTGGTTTGTTTTCCACTTGGGTTAACATCTTCATTACGCTTAGCCAAAACCCAAGTAGTGTGACGGGATACTCCTCTGGACAAGGCAACATATAGCTGACCATGTGAGAAAACAGGCTCAGGTAGATAGATGCCAACATTTGGTATTGTTTTTCCTTGCGCTTTATTAATGGTCATTGCAAAGCTCAACCTGATTGGGAATTGTTTTCTTTTAAATTTAAATGGGAGAGAGATGTCCTCTGAAGGAGATAGAGGTATTCTTGGGATGAATACTCTATTCCCAGCATGTTGTCCATTGACAATTTCAGCATCTATTGCATTATCCTCAAACCCCCTAACCACCAAACGGGTACCATTGCATAAGCCACTATGAGGATCAAGGTTCCGAAGGAGTATAATAGGACAGTTCTTCTTTACTCTAAGTTCATGGGGAGGCAAACCATTAGGTGTGATGGAGTTAAGAAAATCATGTGGATAGTTATTGCGAGTATCATCCTCAACCGAATCATGGCTATAGTATACCTTCTCTTGACCTGGGAACATGTTAATCATTTTTGAATTAAGCCCATCAACATATTCATTCCTGGTAGAAAGAATTGCCCGCTCACGCATATAGGTTGCATTGGTATAATTATCCTTGAGATTTGGAAACACACACTCGATTAGAGTATGTAGTGAATCATCTGAAGTGTATTTGATAACAATGTCATCAGGAAGTTGTACATAATCATTTTCATATGTTTTTTTCAGTCCCATTGCCAATCCTTAGCAAATAATCTGAATACCAACTGTCACTCTTTGCTCTCATGTTCTGTTTATGCCTAATTTTGCAAATATTGTCCCATATATAAGAGTATTGTAGTGTAGCATCAGTGATTTGTGCTCTCGTACCACGTGGCACAACTGGAAGGACTTGTCTGAAGTCCCCACCAAACACCATAACTTTACCACCAAACGGTTCTGAGCTCTCCATTATATCCTGCAATGACCGATCAAGAGTTTCCACTGCTTGCATTCGAGTCATTGCTACTTCATCCCATATTATTAAAGAGGCTTTGCGCAACAAGACAGTTGTTCCACTTTGTTTTGTGAAGTTGCAAATGGAATTTGCAGCAAGCTTGATGGGAATCTTGAACCTCGAGTGTGCGATACGTCCTCCAGGCATGATCGATGCTGCAATACCTGATGTGGCGGTTGCTATAGCTATATGGTCCATCGAGCGTACCTTAGCAAGCAAGGCCCTATAAAGATAGGTTTTACCGGTGCCACCAGGACCATCGACGAAGAATACTTTACCCGTCCCACTAAGTACATGGCTGAGGATGTCATCAAAACCGGCCTTTTGTTCCACATTAAGTGTGTCAATGATCTTTAAATCTTCGTCTTTATACCCAACTTTTAGTTCCTCTGTTAATTCCCTATAATAGTCCCTTGATGTGTCATATGAATGGTGAGAAACAACATAAAAACTATTAATACAAAATTTTAACTGTCACTAAAATATAACATTTTATTAGAGATTCGTATGAGTTGTGGTCGACAGAGAATGTGTGTTAGCTAATATTTACCTGACGCATCGAGATGAGGTAGCCCATAGTCTCTTATGTCTTTTCCCATTGACCTAACAATATCAGCAATGTCCCTAAGCACCATCTGCACTACAGCTGTAGATGCGCCATGAGTACGCCGATAGTCTTCAGCCATGGAGTCAAAATGGTTGTCCGAAAGAGCACGTATATTTGTGCATTCGCAGAAGACAATAATAGTCGCAAACAACCTTCTTAGAGCACAAGGCATCTTAAATGTTGTAGCTTCTTTCATCGCATCATCCAAAGACTTGTCAGTTTCCACAAGCCCCAACACCTCACATGCTTTCCTGAATGTCGGGCACAGTATACCGCGTATAGTGCGAATGGCAGCATAGGACGTTGCACCTCTCACATGGTTCAAGAGTATACGAAGGTAGTACCTCTCTCCTTCAGCGGGGTTTGCATAAACCAGCCATCCAATTTGGAATCGTTCTTCTCTACGCTTCCAGAACTTTTTAGATTTATTCCAAGTGTAATGCTCTGGAAATTCTCTATATAGGTACTTATGTGCATCTGGATCTTCCGCATTCATCCTAAAATAATCTGTCAGCATGGACTTTTGTTTCCGTGCACGCTCGGCGACATCTTCTAGGTTCTCTCTTTCATTGAAAGGCACCATGTGCATACCTGGAAGATGGACTTGCATTTGCAAAACACATGGTGACATGGAATACATTGGAAATCGATATAACCTGTACACTGCCTCTATAGCAGTTATACATCTAGCATTCCTATACTGTTTTATCTCGTCAATTTCTAAGTCACCATTATCATCAGGACCAACTGCGAATGAAGCACAATCGTGACCCTTGTGTATATACTTATACAGGTACTTCACTGACTTAATACTGGAACATATCTCAACATTAATGTGACAGTTGTACCGCATAAGTAGCTTTGGATTATATGGAACTACCCATCTATTGTCCAACCACTTGTTTCTGATGAAAACCTTATGCCCATCCTGACGCCGCCTGTAGATATGGTATGCATCCCTTCCTTGTTGTGTTGCCTCACAAAACTGACGAGGATAATTAAAACGACATTTTCCTTCAACCATGCATGCACACTTTGGATTAAGAGTTCCACATGGGCCATGCATCATGTGCCAACAAACAAGTTCATGAAGTAGAGAATATTTTTTCTCATCTGGAAGCTCGGTCGTTATATGTTTATCATAATCATCAGGACCACTAAGCTTGGAACGTTTGTCCATTATCAATAGAAAATGTTCATGTGGTAATCCCCTCTTCTGGAACTCTGTGACATGGGCCCATGCTTTGACCTTACCAAAGTGCTCCTTATTGATCAAAAAATCATGGAGGTCGAGAAGTTTTGCCCTGTATACCCTTGCCACAATATCTGGTCTATCCTGAGCTGTTTGTCCCGGCAATAATTGTTCCGTTATCTCAGGCCAATAAGGGTTACACGTCATGGTTACAAAGTAGTCTGGACGACCATACCTTGCAACTAAAGCCATCCCATCCATAAACCTTGCCTGGACATCACGGTCACATCCAGGGAAACTTTTATTCAGCACAATCCTTTTACCAACCCGCGAAGCACGGGCCTCCCCAACTACGAGGGTGTCCAGAATTCCCTGTATCAAAATTTATATTAACAAAAACATTAATATTTCCACAAATTTATATGAAAATTGGGAAATTTGCAAGGTTATCAATCGGCGATCTTACCTGATATAAATCAGCACGAATAATAGCTTGATTTTTTGGATTTGCGTGCCAATCCAGTCGCATAGCTTCAATTTTCACATATATATCAACTATCCACTGTTGGAAAAGTTGTCCACCATAGAAAAATATAGAAAACACCCCATCCCTGATCTGCATAATGTAACAATAATATTCCCGAGCACTAACGTGTAGACGTGACCCAGTGCCTTTTGCCAAAGTTTAAATACATTAGCTTTTTGTTAAACCATTTTATGAGTGTCAAAAGAAGAGAGTAAGTTTACTGTAAAGGTAAATAAACTAACCTCCACCCCTGTTTTCCTCACCATCATCATTGTCTCCATCAATGTCATGGTATGCATCTGTCAACATAAGTATATGTATATTACATATACAACAATGTGTCAGATACCATATTGCGTGGTAAATAAATTATTAAAAAGATGTATGTTTCGCACCAACACCATTGTTAGAGACATCAATGCTAGCTGACCTAACAGAAGACATCGTGCTTAAAACACCCACCTCCACCACCATTGTCACCATCTCCTCCATCGTTGTCTCCATCAAGATTGTGATACAAATCTGTTCATTTGGTGCTTATATCTGTTATATAGAAGCTGGTAAAATAAAACTTGCAGGCAAAAATATTAAATACACCAACCTTGAACACCAATAGCACTGTTACACTGATCAATATATGTCTCTCTGACCGGTCGAGCTTCAGTCCTACGCCTTTTGGATTTTTCCATGTTATCTTGTTCTTTCACCACATCAGTTTCAAACATGCATGTAAATATATTAAGTGAGCATGCTATGATATTCAGGCTGTGCCAAAACATGAGCAAAACCCTATAAGGAATAAGAAAATTAGAAGAAATACCTGTTTTTTTTCTTTTAGTATACTTCCTCTTTACTCTTGGAAATCTCACTACTGGAGGATCTTCCAAGAGGATCTTTTTATCCTCCCAACCAGTTTCTCCACCAGGGTAGAAAAGAGGATATGCCAATGGGTCATAACAACCATGGTATGCTCTTATATAGTGCGCATGACCTGAGTTTGAACAAATCATAATGCTACGAGTAAACCTGCGTTCCTCATCATTTCCATCCAACCAAATGGCAGCCACTTGCTCCATTGCAGGGGCATTGTATCTTCTCTGGTCTACTGATATACTTGTATTCAATTCAATTCTATAGTTGTCCACATTCTCTATTTGTCCCAAACTTCTGAAAGCTAGGACATATGGGTTACTGTTTGACAATAATATATCTAGTATTTCTCTTATCAGATTGGCGTCAAGATGTGGAGACCGTTTGATTCTATGAGCAATACTTTCATCTGTATCATAAAAATAAAGCTGCATATGTCGCGGACCCTTTGCACCATGAGCCAATTGATCCAACTTGTGATATATCTGACCATGTACTTTAAATGTGTATATACCGGTCCCTGATTTATTAAAAACAAATTTTAGGCACCACCTTACATAAACATATAATAAAAAAAGTATCATAAGATCATAAGGTTAAGCAATACCCGCTGCTGTCGCGAGACGACGATCAATGCTCGCACCAAAGCTAGTAAATGAAAAGTGAGAGTTAAAATATCGGATGTTCTTTCTAAAATAAATTGCATCTCTGTCTGCCTGATGGGTGAACAATTGACGTAGTCGGCTGGGTACATCTGGATTAAATATATGCACCTTACCCATCCTACAACAAAACCCAGGACCCTCTCCAGGAAACTTTTTAGCACCACAAAACTCACAATTATGGACTTTTTTAAGCATATGGTGGGCAGACGGCAAGTCTCTATATACACCATCATAAGGATTAATTTCCATGACAGGCACATCCGGATCCCGGCACGTTTCATAATGTATATCTACAATGTAGTTAAATAGCAGGTGTAAACTACATAGTTATACGATAAGGACATGACGACGATGACTTATATATTATACATAACAACGTGGATGTATTAAATTACTGGTTCCAGTGATACCTCTGTCATTAAACACCCTTGCTTCTTCATCCTCGTATATGTCTGGTACACAATCTTCAGGTTCTAAGCACTCCAAATCCTCCTCTGAGGAAAGTCACGGAAAAATTCTTAGTCGTTGTCCAATGAAATTTTTATATTGCTGATGCACAATATTATTTGCATACAGTGGACAATATGAATTGCTTATAATGTAGGTTGCATTACCGGCCAGTCCAAATTCTGGGTCGTCTGGCTTCCATAGTCCAGTATCAAAGTTAGCTTTATCACCTGCGACACCCTTATTAGCTGTCTCTGCAAAAAAATAATTAAAAATAAATTACAATGCCATCTGATTTTAATTTGTTGTTTTCGCAACAAAGACGAACCCTTTGCAGCACTTCGAGTCAGAGGTCGAGTAAACTGCGGTGTATGCACTGTTCTTTTCGCTCCAGATTCAAGAATTGGTTCCCCCCCCCCCCCCCCCCTCCCCGCAGCTGGAAAGAAACATGAAATCATCAGGAATAAACAGCAATGGATACACAATTATTTATTTTTATAAGCATCCAGACAAACCCTTTGCTGCATTCCTAGTTGTTGCTCGTGTTAACTTGTCGGTGATCTCGGTAGCCGCAGAACCAATCTGGGGCGTATCATTTATTTTACCTGCACATGATATATAGACTCCCATTAAAACCCACTGAAAAAACTAACTTTATGTGGTAACAATCTATTTGATTATGTCCAATTTTAGAATACAACATAGCTTGTTCTAAACAACAAAAACAATTGAACAAACCTCCATCACACAAACTGGTTTCTGGTATTGAGGAAATTGCAACAGCACTGCAAAATGTTTTTCTTACTCTGACTTGCTACTGTAGCGGGGAATGAACCTATCTTTTTGACCAGACCAATCATGCAAGGTTCCAGAGTGACCAATTCTGTCCATGCTGTGCAGTCCTCTTGCAGCAACTGTTCCAGTTCAGGCGGTTCTATTTGACATCGATGGAACCCTGTGTGATTCAGATCCTCTCCATCACGTGGCTTTCCAAGAAATATGCTTCTTGAGGTATGGATATATTCTGAAACTGCATTCATGTTCTTACCCTTGACTTTTATCATGAAGCTGATTGACCCTATGGCTGCTTTACTCGTACACAGATTGGGTACAACAATGGAGTGCCAATAGATGACGGGTTCTTCATAAAAAATATTGCTGGAAGGAGTGATGTTGAAGCGGCTCAGAATTTATTCCCAGATTGGGAGCTTGAGAAGGGCTTAAAATTCCTCGAGGACAAGGAAGCTAAATACAGAAGGTACACGATTGTGCATCTTATCATATTGCCCGTGCTCCTAGTAGCTTTAAGCTAACTGAAGATTCAGAGTTTAATGCATTAATTTTGTTGTGTAGCATAGAACTGAAATTCATAGATGATGTCTAGTAAGAGTGATGTCAGAATTGGGTATTATACTGGGCTGTTAAATGAAATCCATTCACTGCTGAATTGTGATGTTTCTTGTTTCCCTGTCTCCCATTTATCATTACTATATTCGAGAAGTGATACTTATATAAAAATTGATGGGCCACTGAGGGGTCCTGTCCTGTTGTATGAATGCCTGCATCATGCTTATTTGAGCTAGGCTTTAGCACATGCTTTAGTTGGTCACTGTTGTGACCTTTAGCCAGCCTTATTAGTCATGCAGTAACTTTGTTTGCTTTATTTCTATCCCATCGTAAAAGGAACTACACAATGCACATGGGTGCCATACCAAAGAACACATATTGATTCTGTTGGTGAATTTGCTGGGCAGTGTAGCTGGTGTTCACCTGCTGGAATCGCCAGTACTTCACCATGTAAGAACCCGATTTATTCACATTTGTTGTGAGATAGTAGTGTGGTTGCTTGCACATTGCGTGCACCGACTAAATTATGCCTGATTGGCCAGATGGCAGAAGGATTGTTCAACTTTGTGATCGCTTGGACGCTGATGTTTGCGCCACTGCTCTACGAGGATTCTAGGAGGGACCGGTTCTATGCTCTCATAACCTGATTGGTTATCTCTACAACATTTCAGGTTGCCTAACAACATTTCTTGGTTATCTCTACAGCTTTCTTGATACCTTACATGGCAATCCGACTGAATTACCAGTCCCCGCCAACAAGGTCACAGTTGGGTTCAGTTATGGTTAAAATAGTTACTGTATTTAAAGTAGTTGAATTTGATGCTAAGTTCAAATCTACATCTAAAAAAAGGAGGATATCTCCAAAATATTTTATTTCCCCTTAAAATTTAACTAACCGTAAAAAGTTTGCAATTCCAACATATAATATTGAAACCTTGAAAATAGATTTTTGCATTGAAAAAACCAACCTTGAATTGCCGTTGCATTTTCTGCTGCCTTACGACGATGATAATTCTCTCGTGATTGGGCCCGCTTCTTCTCCTTTATTTCTTCAGGCAAACTTTGGTAATTTTCCCTTGATTTGTGACGTCTCTTTTCTTTTTCCTCCTCAGGCAAACTTGCATATTTTTCTCTTCTACGCTGTCGATTCTGTTCTGCAACATCAATGGCGTTGATCCCATCTATTTCTGGCTGTGATCTCTTACGACCACGAGTGCCTCCACGATTGATGGTCATTACCACATCATGTGGTGGCTGCTGTGCATCCATAATAACCTGAACGAATCATGCAGGAGGCTCATATGATTAGCTGTTGAATATGCATGTACATTCAGATTGGATTCTTGAATATGGTTGGGCCTGGATCACCGCAAATGATCACTTGGTTCAAGTGTAGTACCTCCCAAGGCCCTCCACGGCAAATCGCAAGAACGTCACCTTCAAACCCTGCAACCGCCAAGTACTATCACCTTTCTGTAACCGCGATCAGAATTCTGCATCAAGAAGCACGTTATCTGGCTTTATGTCACAGATTGGCAGTGCACAATACAATCCTTCCATCACCTGCCAGCTTAACTTGGAGGTTATTGGGAAACAGGTAGTTGCTCAAAGATCTATTTGCCATATATTTTTTGAGTATTTCTATGCCATTCAAGAAAAGGAAACAAATAAAGTCTAATCCTCTAATTCTGTGGTGCACAAATTACCAGCGGGCACGGGCAACAACGCAGAACAAAACAATGATTTCAAGCTTTGCATGTGGCTAGCGAGTAGCTGAGGCTGAGCGAGGCAGGTATTTACCTTGATCAGATTTTTATGCCGAGCCCTGGCCCAGGAAGCAGAAGGCGGCGGCGCACCAGCAGAAGACGGCGGCGGCGGCGTCCCTGTCCTCGTCCACGATGACTACTACTACCACCGCGTTTCGCTCTGGCTCTCCAAGCAGCGGCAGCAGCACGGCCGCGTCATCATCGGCGGTGACCGAGTCGGCGCTGCGAGAGAGAGCCGGTGCCGGCGGCGACGAGGACGCCGAGCTTGATGAGGCGTCCACCACTGCGGCAAGCCAGCATCATAATCTATGTTCTATCTCGTGGAGACGCGATATTCTTTTTTATTTAGAAACATTATAATGTGGAGACGTGATGCAGTTGAGTCCTGGCCGTGATGGCTTCCGTGGCTTTGTGTGCAGTTGAGTCCTGGCCGTGATGGCTTTTGTTTGCTGGATGGTTAACATTACAGGTCGGACTGTTTTTTGATTGGTGAGTACACGAGGTGGGTAAAGAAACTTTAAGGTGAGAAAATTAGTACAAAAAACGGTAAAAACTCTCTAGAAACATCGTTTTTGAAAAACTTTCCACGTCGTTTCCACCGTTGGACCCGACGTGTGGGTCCTCCGTGAGGGGTGGGTAGGATTTTTTTGGGTGAGAATCGTTTTCAATTCTACTGGATCCTTATAGTATAGATAGATAGATAGATAGATAAAAAAATCAAAGTTACGTTTTGAAGATCGTGTCGTTGTTCAAAATAACATCGCAATCGTACACGAAGAGAAGAGAGTACAGGATCGTGTTTAATTACGGAAGCTTCAGGTTCAATCCAAAGCCTTTCCATCTCCCCATTTTGGAAATTTTCCGTGCTCGAAGCGATCAGGCTGCACAGGAGCACCGTACTTTTGGGTTGTGGTTGTAGATAGCAAAGGTTTCCACCCGTTTGAGCAGGCGTGACGTGGCCACCCCGTTACACTGAGTGGCCAGCATTAACTCCACCGGTGTGCTGCTCCACTGGGCACCACAGAAAGGGAGCCAAGAAAAGAAAAGGGAAGCCATTTTTCCCCCGCCCGAATCGAGGGCGTGTCCAGGTAAACAGGAGAGTACACCGCGCGAGAGAGGCGCGGTTCGGTGCAGAGGATTCATCGAGTTCGAGTTCGCCCAAAGAATTCGTGGGAGCTGCGGAAAGGAGTGGGTTTTCGCCGCCAATTCCCTCGCCGGCGACTGTGTCGGCGAGCGCCGAAGGTGAGTGTTGAGAGCTCCCTTTGTTGCTGCTTGTCTCCTTCTGTTTCCGTTGGGGGGCACGCCGTCGGTGCCGGCACGGGAGACCTGCTCCTGCGCCTGTGCTGGCGCTGGCAGTTCAGTCGGCGGCCCCGGCAGGGAGGGAAGACGGGCGGACGGGGCCATCTTTTATTCTCTATTTCCCCCTTTCCAATCTCTAGGGGAAACTAAGCAAATAACTTGTGTTTTTGGAGGTTTAATTTTGTACGCCTAGCGCCTATTTGCAATTATATATGCTATATAGTATATCTTGCCTGAAAATTTACTGTTTCCTTATTGCACCACACTTGTTATGGTTGATGTTGGTGATTTCCAGTTAGTTCAGTAATAAAATTATAGTTTGGCAAGGCAACAGCATACCTGACTGAAGAAATCTGCATTTGCGTCGAGGACATTCTGTCTGAAATAAACTACATGTGAGAGTTGGAATACACTCCATGATAAACAAGAGAGCTTCCCTTCTCCCTGCTCAAATTTTGCCATTTCTAAATTACGGGCCTGCATAAAGTCACAAACTAATCTTCGAAATGTTACCTAGTCAGATGTTAATGTTCACAAACAAAAAATTGGAGCCATGGAGGGCAGCAGGCTTTCAAAAACATTTTTTTTCAGATCACTTTAGGAAGTAGTGCTGTAATGATGTTCCATAGGTAGGGATTAAAGCTTTGCTGATGTAGTTTGCCATTTCGTGCAGATATCGACACTTGAGGCTCAAGCATGGAGCTCTGCACAGCTTGTATCTGCACTTCAGCGCAGTTGTCTCATACATCAACTCCTAACAGACGAGCATCATGCCATGGATTTGCAAGGTCAATCTCATCGGTGCCCCAAAGGAGAAGGCGATCAACCCTCTATGTCAGTAATGCCGCATCAACTAGTGCTCCAGTCTCATCTCAAAACGTAACCCAACTTCCACGCACCAACGGCGCAGGTATCAAAAGTATATCCAGCGACAAACCCAGCAGTGCGCTGGAGCAACTTGATATTGAACGCGGCGTCTGTATACCATTCCGAAAGTACACCCCAGAAATGGTACTGAGACCTAGAATATTTTGTCTTTATAGGATTGGTTTGCTAAAACCTACTATGTTAATTGTGCATATTTCTGCAATTTCTAGGTCAGGAAAAAGGTCTTGGACTCAAGGGGCTCTATACTCTCCCTCGCTAATCGGGGTGTTGAGATAATTTGGAAGCTTGGATTTTACTGGTCATCTCTAATGTATGACTTCTTGGTTGGACGGGATGAAGAAATTGTTCCATTTCGTGCCCGTCAGCTCCGCAATCTTTTATGTGATCTTGGGCCATCTTTCATAAAAGCAGGACAGGTCATATCATTTGATCTTGATAAAAAGATAATATCTCATTGTACAATATGAACTCAGTGATCCTATCTTTCCTATACAGTTGTCCTTACTTCTTTGTTTCTGTCTTCAGGTTCTAGCCAACAGGCCTGATATTATTCGTGAGGATTATATGAATGAACTCTGCATCTTGCAAGATGATGTTCCTCCATTCCCTAACCAGGTATATGGTTACAACAGAAATAATTGCAAGTTATTCTTCAAGATGTACATATTAGGTTTTGTGCAGATGAAATCAGGGTGATTAACCAACTTTTTTTTTGTTGCTGAATACCTGGTAGGTTGCTTTTGCCATAATTGAGGAGGAACTTGGACAACCTCTAGAAAGATTGTTCAGCAAAATTTCGTCAGAAACAATAGCAGCTGCTAGTTTGGGCCAAGTTTACCGCGCCACACTTAGAGAAACCGGCGAGGATGTTGCTATTAAGGTTCCTATATTCTCTTTATTTCTGCTACCAGTTTGCTTCTTTTATTACCTTTATTACTCATTTTCTAACTGTATAGGAGTAAATTGCTTTTTTCTAAGTATAGTCGTAAACAAGGATGAATATAAATGTATTCTGTAACCCTGATAATTGTAGTCTTTGTACATCTCATGTGTTATGAGCCAAATGCTTAAATACTTACCTCTTCGATTTCTGTCATTGAAAATTGCAGGTTCAGAGACCAGGGATTGAGCCAATAATATACCGAGATCTTTTCCTGTTCCGCACTTTGGCTTCCTTTCTGAATGGGATTAGCCTTCAGAAACTAGGGTGTAATGCAGAGCTTATTGTTGACGAATTTGGTGAAAAACTTTTGGAAGAACTTGATTACACTCTTGTATGTATTTTCTTATCCTTCAAACTGTTGTTGTCAATTTAGCAAAATCATGAATTAGGTATTACTGCTGTTGTGTTTTTAACATAAAGTGCAAGGATTCTGTTTCAACAGCAAATTCTTCTTTCCTTTTGATAAGTTTATAGAAGGCTAATTTCTTTAGTTTTCTTTGCATCATATTAGGAAGCTACCAATATCGAGGACTTTCTAGAAAATTTCAAGGATGATCCAACGGTCAAGATACCTCGAGTGTATAAGCAGCTTTCAGGCTCTCGTGTTCTGGTGATGGAGTGGATAGATGGAATTAGATGTACAGATCCCCAGGTTTGACCATTCATACCATTGCTTTTTTATTTCAGCTGTGCAATAGTTGATTATGACTCTGTAGCAGCATTGAGTCCAAATTCATTCGTGCAGGCTATAAAAGAAGCTGGAATTGATGTGGAAGGGTTTCTCACAGTTGGAGTAAGTGCTGCTTTGCGTCAGTTACTTGAATTTGGCCTTTTCCATGGAGATCCACATCCTGGCAATATCTTTGCGATGCGCGATGGTCGTATTGCTTATGTCGACTTTGGCAATGTGGCCGTCCTTAGCCAGGTCGGTAAAATTGCTCTTTTGTAGTAGTGGAATTCTTTGCACCTAAAGTTCGTTGTTATTGCTGTTTTTTTGTATTCTATATAAATTGTCTACTTGTAGTGCTGCAATCTGTTAATTCCACATCAATATGTTTGTTGTGATATCATGCTTGCACTGTCTCACATTTGCACATTATTAAACCAAACAATAAGTGGTTAACATGTTTTCTATTGTTTGCCCCATGTGCAGCAAAACAAACAAATCCTAATTGATGCTGTTGTTCATGCTGTTAATGAAGACTATGCTGAAATGGCAAATGACTTCACTAGGCTAGGTTTTCTTGCTAGTGGAACAGACGTAGCCCCAATTGTTCCAGCTCTGGAAGCTATTTGGCAAAACTCAGCTGGAAAAGGCTTGGCAGATTTCAATTTCCGGAGTGTGACAGGTAATGTTTTATTTGCTTAGCATTTTATCAACTGCTGATAAATGGATGGCTATTTGTTTTCTTTTTATCATGCTGTATACAATTTGTAGTTTTCTCAATTTGTTTTGATTTAATGTATTTAGAACGATTTTTAATGCATTTCAACACTGTTGCTCATTTATGTTAAGCGCTAGCATGTTTTCTTTTCCATTCTATTAATGATAAATGCTTAGTTGCAACATGTTATATATTCAGCTATCTTCAAAAATATTCGAGGGAAGATATACTTCATTTCTAATGAAAATCAAAATCACAGGGAAGTTCAATCAGCTCGTGTACAATTACCCCATCCGCATCCCAGAAAGGTTTTCTTTGGTCATCCGTTCATTATTGACACAGGAAGGAATTTGCTTTACACTAAAGCCCGACTTTAAGTTTCTTGAGGTATGGTGTGAGCCACCCTTTGACCTCCTAAGGAAACATCAATGTGCCTTTATTTGTTTACTTACATCCTTTCCTGTATGTTTCTTCATATTTAGGTTGCATATCCATATGTAGCAAAGCGTCTGTTGACAGATCCAAACCCTGCTCTACGTGATCGCCTGATTCAGGTAACTTTGTTAAACCCTATTGACATAACTGTAAGGAGTATGTGAACCAAATTGTTAATTAAACATCGGTAGAGGAAAAGAAAGGAAATTTTATGCTGTGAACATGGAAAGTTGCATGGACTCAAATGGATGTTCAAGTGCATTATTATGGATCCAATTCTTATATATTTTTACAATTGTTTATATCTTTTTTCAGTTTTTAGCACTATTTCTCATATCTTTTTTTTCTGTGCAGGTGCTATTCAAAGATGGGGCATTCCAATGGAAACGACTAGAAAACCTTATAGTTCTTGCCAAGGAGAATGTGACCAAGATGAGCAGCAATCCTGCACTACAAAAGAATAGTTCGTGAGTATTGGAACCACTGTCTTGCCATTCTGCACATGTTTGTTCGACATAGAAGTTTTCTGATCATGTGAACTATCAGGCAAGCTGTGAGGAACCGACAGATGGGGAGCAAACTTGATCTCACTGAAACAATAAAAGACGGGGCACGTATGTTTCTTATCGATGCTGGGATCAGGAGACAACTTATACTGGCTTTCACTGAAGACTCCAAGTTGCATGTAGAAGAGGTACTATAGATAGATTGTTCGATCATCCTGTAAATTGCAGGTGTCCCTGAAAAGCATATTTGATGGAGTGCTCAGTGGATGAGAGCAACTAATTTCTTCTTTTCGCAGCTCGTTGATGTGTACAGACTGGTCGAAGATCAAATAGATATGCCTTCGGTCGCTCTTGAGGTTCTCCAAGGTAAGTCAATCAAATTCTGCTTACTTGCTCAAGTCAATATGGGAACATTTCTGCCTTCTAGAAATATAATGAATTATTTTACTCTGCTGTGCAGATTTGCCAGCCTTTGCGCGCGATTTCATGCTTTCTTGGAGCGATTCAATCCTATCGGATCGCCAGTACTAAATACTACTTACAGCTAGCACAGAAAGCAGAACAAGTTTTAGATCCTGCAAGATCATGGTACCTCGAGACAATCTTCGCAATAGCTAGACAGGCATTCCTCCTTGCAATTCGTTTTTCCTGTAATTTTTGTATAGCGAAATCTGCAACCTGCAATTTCGTTCTTTTTTTCCTAGATTTTTATAGTTTCTCTGCATGTTTTGTATAGCGCAAGGGAACTTGTATATAGAATGAGCTTGTAATTTCCAATACAGTAGGTGTACACAACCAGCATACAAGTATATACATTAGGAGTTACATAAAAAAAGTATATATATCAGGATAAGAAAAATCTCGTACTGTTTGACTTCTTCAGCCCCTCCGATGTGTGATGATCGACGGCACGTGTATGGAGGAAGCGGTTAGTTCATCATGTAAAATGAATGAAACATCTGTTTGCCCTTTCTCCACTGCCCATTAATTTGTCTGCGGTAATCATACAAATTCCTGATTCGGCCACAAGAGTAGGCTGCATTACCGGTCTTGTGGTTGCTCTGTGCTAAGATTAGTACACGGATACATTAAAGTAATTACTCTAAGCAAAAAATTAAGGGGATGTAGCTCAAATGGTAGAGCGCTCGCTTTGCATGCGAGAGGCACGGGGTTCGATCCCCCGCATCTCCATATTTTTTTTTGAATTTTTACTTTTAATTTCCCCCTTCCTCCAGAACAGCAGGAATCCACGAAAACTAGCAAAGCAAAAGCTGTGTGGGCCGCATCACAGATATTCCCGATCTCAATTTTTTCCTCGTGTCTTTCGGAATCACCAATCTTCATTTTTGAAAGAAGATGAAGACATGAAGCCAATTTTTTTCTCGTAGTCTCTCTCGCTAGAGGGTTGCACCCAAACAGATCACAGGCAGTTCCCCAAGCTCCATCCAAATTAACCAGCGTCTTGCGACCATGCGACGATCATGGCGAGCATGCCGTTTCATTCACAGACATTGGCTTCGCCAAGCCTGGCGATTATTATGGTGAGCATGGAGCGGCCGCAATCATGTCTCATAGCGAGCATTTGCCGATCCACTACTACAGCTAGGAAGCTACGAGGCTGATCGATTGGCTGCACTAGAGTCTATCCAGGCTTCCATAATGCATCCGTAGCTTGATTGGTTGCCTGCACGAGGTCTTAGCCAGGCTCCGGCTAGCCAAAAGGTACGTACGGCCTGCATAGGCCAAAAACGCGATGGGGCTGTGTTTCCATCTTGTGCAGCCTGCATAAGGCCCTGACAGGCCACGCGCGCGTTCGACTCACCTCACACGCTCTTCGGTGAGACGCTTGCGCGAGCGCCGGGGCACCGAGGAGGAGCGTTGGGTCATGCCGCCGCGCCACGGATCGAGAGGGCGGTGCGGCGGGGCCGGCGCGAGCAGCGCCATGGAGGAGCTTGATCTCCTCGGCGGCCGTCTCGGCGACGCTGTCCTTAGTCTTCTCCCCGCGCTGCTCCCGTCCCTCTCGTCGCCGCTCTCCGCGTGCTTGCTTCTGGCGCGGCGTCGCGACCCCAGTGGCGGGGACGGCGTGGTTCACGGTCTACCGCCGCCGCCACCCGACGATGTGGCCTGTTGCGGCCTCAGCGGGGGCAAGTGGCGGAGCGGAGCCGGTGCCAGCGCGGGAGGCTGGAATATCAATATATTCTCTTTTCTAAAAAAAAGAAACTAATGCAACCAACCAATTACCCCCTGCAAGGATGGCACTTGACGACCGATCTATCCGTATTAACAACGAAAGAGATTATCACGTACTTTTCAAATTATAGTTTGTTTTACTTTTTTTTACCACAAGTTCGATCGCTCGTCTTATTCAAAAAGATTCTATAAATATAGTCAATTTAAGGTATTTTTAAATATTTTTATTAATAAAGCAAGCCACTACAAAAATATGATAATTTGTACAAAATTTTAAATAAGACGAGTGGTCAAACTTAAAGTAAAAAAAGTCAAACGAATAATAATTTGAAACGGATGCAGTATCAATGTTGATAATTAACATTAAAAAAATATGTTTATTTTGATTATTGTATCGGTGCCTACTGCCTAGCTGCCCAGACGCGTTATTTTCAAGTTTGCTTGGGTAAGTGAAGAGATGAAGTCCTCTTCTTCACGGTGAAAGTAGCTCAAGCGGAAAGCAAGCAACTACACAGGATCATCAAAACGTTGTTTTTGTGCCTATGTTCACAACGTTGTTTTTGTGCCTATGTTCACGCTTCGTTCCTGCTCAACTGTGAGGAATTCGTTCATGATGCCCTGGCTACACTGACTGGACTATGATGTGCCCTTTCGAGAAGATTCACAAGCGGTTAAGCTTATCACGAACGGCGCATCTTTAAGGGGTTAGATGAACTTCTTGCTTCCCTAGGTGAGGGAAAAGGTGGATACCATACTGTACTTACGTGAAGTAAGCTATTCCCGTCCGCTCAGCAAAGAAAAGTTAGCTATTAGATTAGTTAGGGTCCGGCTTTACCCAATAGATAAGTTAGGTATCTACCAAAACCATAGCTTGCTCCTCCTTTTCTTGGGTTTCCTATGTTCCAATCCTATTTGCGTGCCAACTCAAGACATGCTTTATCAAACTTTATGTATTAACAATTAAAAACCGTCAAAGTATTTGTGCAAATAGATATAATAGTTACGAAAAATCTCCAAATAAAAAATTAAATTACAATAATAACAATTATTATAGGTATACAAAAGATAAAGAACTTTTTTTCTAGTTCCTATGATGCACTGGGAGCTTATAGACAGAAACAGATTTGTTTAAACAGTCCCTCGTGCCTTCGATGGAAACTAGATCAACGCGTCGCTGGGCTTTTTTGGGTTTTTCCAAATGAATAAAATAATTAAAATTTTGGAAATGGTAGTAGGTATCTTTATTACATTAACTAAAACTTATTTATTTGTCTTCATTTCTATCACAATAAGATGGACTTTACCCAGGATGAGAATCTTCCAAAAGTAGAACAAATCTTCGAAGCGCATTCAATTGATTCACTATCGCTGAATCTCGAAAGGAGAATTGAGGATTGGAATGAATGTATACCAACAATTCTTGGTGTTACCTAGGGATTCTTGATTGGAGCTGAGCTAACCATAGTCCAAAGTCGTATCTCTTTGGTTATTAAGATACAAAAGGTTTATCGATTCCAGGGGGCGAGGTCGTTGATTCCTATAAATCAAGATGTTTTGTTGCTTGCTTCTTTTTATGGGCCTTCTCTCTTGGATGGTATTATCCACTGGTATATTGCCTTAAAATTAATTCATCAGAAAATTCATGGACATTCTATTGGACCCTACTCACTTGTTACCCAATAACCCGTTAGAGGAAGAGCCAAGCAAGGGGGACAACCGGTAGGAGAAATGGAAGTGTTACCGTTTCACACATGACTGTGTCGGCTCCCTCCTTACTGCCTTCATGCTCAACACTACTACAGAATTCAACATCACAAACGGTTTTAAACCCTCATCACAAACGGTTTTAAACCCTCATCACAAACGGTTTTGCTAGACGTTTGTGATATAGCGTTTGTGATGTCTAACGACATCATAAGGGGCATCACAAACGGTTTGTGTTACGAACCATTTGTGATGCCAAGTGCACCAAAAAACCTCAAAAAATAGCAAAAAAAATTATTTTAATGTGGGAAGACCACCAACCATCTAAGCCATTTTTCCCACAAGTCACGCACCATTTTTCGCGCAATGTGCGGCTGGCGGGATTCGAACACGTGACCTCCCGCTCGTGCGTTACCTCCTCTACTACTACACCACCATCTCAATTGTGACTATATTCTGTTCTGGTTCCTACCATATTATACTAAACCGAGTGTAAATTTCTTGTTTGAGGCCCTAAACAATGTCAAATTAAAAAGTTATCAACTACAAAGTTTCATAACTTTTTGAAATCTACAAGTCTTATTTTGGCCGTTTCTCCATCCGAGGTCGTTTAGAAAATTTAAATTTCAAATTTGAGAACATTCAAACTTAGTTTTCGTTGACCGGATGATTTGAAATGAAAAGGTTGTCAACTACAAAGTTTCATAACTTATGGTGATCTACAACTCTTATTTTGACTGTTTCTTCATCCGAGGTCATTTGGAAAAACTCAAATTTCAAATTTTGAGAACTACAAACTTACTTTTCATTAGTAAAAAAAATTCAAATTAAAAAGTTTCAAACTACAAAGTTGTATAACTTCTGAAGATCTACAACTTTTCTATATGTTATTTCTTTATCCGATGTAGTGAGAGTAACATTGTTCACAAATCTTATAGATCTCTTATAGTTTCAGGAAACTCTACGAGAGATATAGATTTTATGAACAATATTCATATAAATTTGTCGAATGAAGAAATGACCAAACTAAAAGTTTTAGATATTGAGAAGTTATACAACTATGTAGTTCAACATTTTTTGATTTGAATTGATTTACTACTTCAAAACGTGGTTTTAATGTATATCATACACACCATCACTAACGGTTTGTCGGTTTGTAGGAAAAACCGTTTATGATGGTGCTCGGGGGCATCACAAACGGTTTTTTACAAGAACCGTTTGTGATGTCTCACATCACAAACGGTTCCAACGGCTAGCACGCCCAGCTGCTTTGGAACCGTTTGTGATGTGTGCATCACCGTTTGTGGCTGGGCGTTTGTGATGTCGTGTTTTGTAGTAGTTCAAGAGCTTCAGGCCGATGAGGTCCAGGCCAGCCCGCTCACAAGCACACTCTGCCGCATCGGGGTCATGGGCTTCGAGACAGCACCAGTGCTTGACCTGTGTAGTGCCCCTAAGAGCTCTAACTTCACTATCAAGATGCTGTCGTGCAGGGCAGGCTACATGCGTCCGCTCACCATCCATCTTTTTTTTTTTGCTTCCCTTTGCAGCTTCAGGATTTAGAATCAGTTAACCTACCGAAGAAACTCTGAAATTTCAGGTAAGCTCAGTGATTGGACAGTTCTTCAATTTATCTGTAATTTGTAAACTATCTCATACTCGGTGTGAATAAAATGGACTATGCAAGCAGATATTTACCCATCTCCAAGATAGTACTGATCCGTATCTTTTATTTTGAATAGATTACACAACCATTCTACTAGAGTAGTTTACTTTTACTTTAATTGGACCTATGGATTTTATATTGGTCCATCAACTAATAGTGATATGTTGTTACTTTGAGCTTTCATGTCCTCTGATCACTTGGCTAAGTAACTAAGTATTGATGGCTTAAGTAGGTTTTATTAATGACTGTCCAAGTCTCCATGGATCTTATGTGAATGTAAAATAATTTTTTTTAATTTGTATGGTAACCTTCCAAAAATAAGGGTCAAACTGCAATATTGAGCGTTGCCTTATATTTCTTTTCCAGATGCAAATGTGTAATGGGCTAATCATAATTTACATTACCCTCCCAAATAGTGATTTTCTTTTCCACCTTGCATGATTCTGTTTCTTTTGTGTCTTTGGCTTCCAGATTGAGGTTCTTCTGAGTCATGCTCGGGAGAAGCCTATTTCTTTTGAAATAAAAAAGGGTGCTAGCTAGGAGTGTGTATATATTGTTGGATTAATTCGGCCGTTTATATATTGTTGGATTAATTGAGCCTTGCATATTTAGTCTCAATTAATAAAGAGAATTAAAACATCCACTAGTAAATGCTAGAGTGTTATTCCCGGATGGAGAGCCAAAAGAATCCTAACCAACTATGGACCGTTTGTGAAGTTGGAAAAAGGAGAAGGGTGTGACACGCGCGCGCTCGCTCGCCTCGCCGAGCCGTGGCCGAGCCCATGGCCGTGGCCGAGCCGTGCCGTCGTTACTGATGTTACTGCCATCATTCCGAGAATGTGTAACTGACAATTGATGGCTAGAGAATAACTGCCATTTAATAGCGATTGTTGGCTTACTGTTGTGAGTGTTCAGGTTCATCCCCCTCTCTCCCTATGCGCCTATATAATGAGGTCTTTCCTTCCAGGCACATACACACGACTCCTAGCCCTCTCTGGTACTCCCTCACCGTGTTTTGTTGTTCTCTTGTATTTCCAACGCAAGCCTAGCGCGTACTCCGCTTGCGTGAGCAGAAGCCTCCAAACCTCCCTATCTTGTGATCCTGCTCGGGATAGACAGTCGATAAGGTTTTGGGGAGCGTACTCGTACGCGACTGCTCGCTTCCTCACGTGTACGACTACTTCCGGCGGTGCCTTCCTCAACCCGAACTAATGACTACTTCCCGACGGCGCCTTCATCAACCCGAACGAACGACTACTTCCCGACAGCGTCTTCGTCAAGTGAACGATTACTTCCAGAAGGCCGTTCGAGGGACTTCACTGCATTGACTCGCCACTGCACCGAATTAGATCGACTACTTCGAGCAAGGTCAGTCGAGGATGGTTAATACTATTCCTCCAGCTGGTGACGGCGCATCCGGTGCCTCCGGTACTGGTCCCGCCCCTGGGTACACCCTAGACCAAACATTATTCTTGTTTTTCATGTTGTTCTTGTTAATTAGAAGATTTAACTTGAACACTCGCTCATACTCTGTTATCACAAGATCACTTACTATAATCATGAATTTGTTGCTAATTTTTAGAATTAAAATATACCGAAAGGTGTCTGGATTTCTAACATATGTTCAATGTATTCCTGGTGTACCAGTTCACCTAAGGTCAGCTACAAATTCTGGACAGTGCAATATTTTCTCCATATAAGTTCTGCTTGCTGCTACCCACAATATGTCTTGTGAAGGGCTAACGCCAATCGCAATGATGTTCCGATTTCAGATATAGTTCGATTAAACCAAAATTGCAATTTAGTTTCCGGCGTATGGATCAGCATGTTCACCCCAAGAGTTTCTATTTTGTGTGATGAGCACTTTCATTGTAATTTCTATAAACAATCAACTATCTAGGTTCCAAATACAAATAAAATATTGTTACTAAATATAAATGGTTGTCAGTTATCATCTACGAGTATGTTAACTATTTACAATTGTCCAACAGAAACAAAATATTGGTACTCCTAACAAATGCAAACACGGGCTGTAAATATTCCAATAAGTCTACTATAAAAGCTTGAAGTACGTTCACTCCATATTGCGCACTTTTTGTTTGTCATATTGCGTATTGTCTTTTTGTTTGCCCATCCATGAAGATTGGTATTGCGTACTTTTTGTTTGTCACGTGTATCTTAATCATTACTCTTTCGATGAAATGATTAATGTACCACTAAATGTTCATTTATGTCTTTTTTAAAATAAACCATAAAAAGATGAAGTTTGGCAACAAAACAGACGACCCACCATCTCGGTATAGCTGCAGAATACCTTCACGTCTATGCTTATTCCATTATTTATTTCCACGAACTAGCAAGAACTCGTGTGCGGCACGCATGTTTATTGATGACACATAGATATTAAAATAATGTAACTTGAGTGGGCCAAGGTAAACATACCAGTTATGCGAAGCGTTTTTAAAAATATTTTATATTCACACTCTCATTTATATAGAGCTTTAGGTATTCTCAAATCCAGAGGCACATGATTTTTTGAGATAGTTGGTCTTTATTTATATGGAGAAAAACTCTCAAATCTATTGTTTCTTCGCAATACGGGATAATTGTGTATAGAATAAAAAAACTGCGAGGAGGTTTTACCAGTTTAGACGTTGATTCTTAGAAAAAAACTTGTTTTGGCATCTGTTACCTGTATTTTACTGTAGGACTTAGGTTCATGAACTTTGAACAGCTACTCTTCGGCATTGCTGCCAAATTATATAATCTGCAATGTTGCTCAAAGTTGTAAATGCTTCCCTGGGAATTACCACTAAATAGCTAGATATGTTGTTGCATTCTTGCATGAACACTAATTATTATTGCTTTCACCTTAGATTACATTGGCATACTTAATAATGCATGACTCTGTTTTGTTGATATTCTCGATCAATATCCAACAAAGCTCATGAGTTATACCTCTTCTTCCCAGATGTTACAAGTCCAACTGCAAATGGTTCAGCGTGCTGCTGCTGTGTCGGCGACTAACAATGAGAATGCCGAGCACACAAAGAATGACTGAAGCTGTAAATAGGCAGAAATGAGGATGGGACCAACAAAGATGTGGCGATACCTGAGGGGAAACGGTTACACGATGCCTTGCCTTTGTTCATTTATACTACTGTACCTGATAGTGCCCTCAACGACACGAGACAATTTCTTCTTGTAAAGTGGTGGTGGTCGCCCAGTTTGGATCTCTGTGACGCCCGTATGTTACCTTTGATAGAGAGGGTGTTGGTGTTGTAACAATGGCATCTACCGAGGAAAAATAGAATGTATCTTTTTTTCTCTCTATCTTGTATCACCCTGAGCCATTAGCCAGCAATATTTTTCTCTTAGAACAAATCAACCATTAGTCAGTAATAATTTTTCTTCAGAACAAATCAGCACCAGCCAGACGAACGTGGCGTAGATGTTCGGAATCCATGTCTGTTCCGTTATGTTTCCTTTTTTATTCTCGTGCGTGCATCGTATAGAAAAAAAAACAAATCATATTTTGTAGAAAATAAGATAAATAATGTTTTAGGATATCTGCATCACGTGGGTTTGTCTCCAAAAAAAGTGTTCCAACAGAATTCTGTTGGTCAGATTTGAAACAGTGAGACATATCGTCGTCAAATGTTACTTAAGCCTTATTTAGATACAAACTTTGGGTCAAAGTTTGAAATTTATAATAAATGCGTCACTGTAACATTTCGTTTGTATTTGTAAAAAATCATTCAAACATTGATTAATTAGGCATGCATGTTCCTTCCAAAAAAAGTGGGTACAAAAACACTGGTGAAAAAAACGGAGGCTAGGGGTGAACTCATGGGGTTTTTCGTTGTGTCAAAAAAATTTTTTGCAATATTTCCTTTTTCTTTCTTCAATGTGGATCCAGGTAGGTCCATTGTGAGGGGTATAGGGGGTTTTAGTTGGTAGCAAAAATTTTCAAAAGAACTCGATCCTTTTAGTATAGATTAGGCGTGGCTAGCGGAGCGCGCTAATCGTCCTAGTCATAACTATCGGTACAGAAGCCGTTCATTAGCGAAGATTGTTGTCTTCTTTAAATATTGTGGTTACATTGAATTTAATATGTTGTGTGATCTAAGTTATTTAGCAGAAAATCTTTTTGGTCATGCTGATTTGCTATGGTTTTCTAAGCGTATATATCATGTTATTGGCAAATATAATAATAAATGAGAGTATATGGTGCATCGAGTCTATATCTGTGCAGATCTGAAATCTCCTTTTGATGTACAAATTTGTGATCAACTAGATTGTCCCTCTAGTTTTACTATAACGAATCGGGTTCACTCTCAAGAAGGGGAGCATGGTTGGCTTTTACCTATGTGTGCTAGTGCTAATTTTTCTTGTATTAAATACATTCTAGCGATTATCAAACTATCTCTTCCTACATTGTGTTTTGTTCGTGCTAATCTTTTGCAGGATAGTGTTGACAAAAATCGTGTGAATTTTGATCAAGGAGCCTACATATTTATCGACAACTCTGTAGGAGAAGATATTTTGGGAGATTGGCAACATGGTCATGTCACTCCTCGCAATATTTTCAGTTTGCATATTTTTCGCAACCTCGCGTTTCTTCGTGTTGTGCAGGGCCATCTTAGAGCACAAACGACGTCAAGGACGGCTTTTCGTCAAGAAGGGGAGAATGATGAGTACATGACATCCATGCATATGACCATGCTTGGGGGATGACATGGAGTTGGAGGACACCAACAAGGGTGTCCAGGCCAATAAGGAGGCTCGAAGCTTATTCGGTTCGAGACGCCAAGGTGGAGGCAAAAAAACTCAAGTTCGAGTCCACCTCGGAGCCCATGAGGAGCCCGCACTAAATCCATCGCCCAGGTCGCATACGGTCTCAATTTTTGACGTTATACATGTGCATGGAAAGCTAAGGAGATAAGCTTTCCAATGACACCGGTCCCATATCAAAATTCTTTCTGAGACAACGGGAATCGTGAAAACAATATGACGTCCAGAATCTGTCAGGATGTTGTGCCATCGTCTTTTGGACCTTTGGGCCATGTATTGTGTTAGAGCCCATTAGGGGGGCGCCCTCAACCCTAGCTCGCCCCTAGGATGATAAATTCAATAGCCACCGTCGTTTAGACTTGGGTTTTGCTTAGATTATTCTGTCGAGAACAATTTCACCGTCATCGATTTGTAGAACCCCAACTTTCGTGCTTAATCATTCAACTGTAGTGTTACTTCATATTGAGAGCTGCGTTCTTTCGAGTTCTTGCTTATGATCTTCATTTCACTGGCAGGGATTAGCCTTCTTGGCGAGGTCAATCAGGTTGTGACACGGTTGATAACTAGAGGAGTCGTGGTGCTAAGATTGCAGAGTTCAAGTTTGCTGATTTGAAGCCGGATCGGTGTGTTGCGCTCCGCCCAAAATAAATTACCCATCACCTGACCGAAGATCGGGCCACCTTGTTCACATCACTCTGGCCCTCTGCAATCTGCACTGCACGTGCCCCGTCCTCTTCTCTCCCTTCACGCAAATCTCCCCCTCAACGGCCGGAGGATGGAGCTCAGGCTCAGCTGCTCGGGTCAGGTCAGGCTCCTCTACTTCCCCTTCACACGATCGAGCCCTCTGAATCCAACCACCTCTTCAGCGCGACGGCCAGGGTCCAGGGGTGGTTCGAGCCTGGTCGTCCCCGCCACGCATAATTAGCAGCAGCACTGCCGCCGTCGCGCGACCCACTACAGTTCCGCCCACCAGCCGTGTCCCGCCGCCGCCGGGCATGTCGCACTGGATGCGTGCCCCATGGTCGAAGCTGAAGCGGGCCGTTAGGGAGGGCGTCCCCGCGGGAAGGACACTCGGCCACGAGGACGCACGCCAGCTCTGCGTCGAGTTGCTCCTGGCGATCCTAGGTTCGTCGCCACCACCAGTCGTGCCCGACGAGGACAACAGGCGTCCTGCGGGTCATCGTTCATGCTTGGAGCTGGGACGGATGATCGGAGAGCGCTATCGCTCAGGAGACCTTGGCCCCGACCGCACCTGTTCGACGAATTGCTCCCTCAAGCCAGGCCCGCCTCGGTTTACGCCTTAACCCAGCTTCTCACTGTCGTTGCGAATGCCCCGGCGTCGTCCTCTGTGGGCGACGGCCCTGCGCTCGCCATTTCTCTCTTCCACCGCATGGCCCAGGCTGGCGCCTCCAAGGTCACTCCCGACATATGCAACTACAACATCCTAATCGATTGTTGCTGCCAAGTGGACCGTTTGGACCTTGCCTTCGCCTCATTGGCCCTTGTTATGAAGACCGGATGGAGGGTGAATGCCATCACATTGACGCCCCTGCTGTGTGCCATCTGTGGGAAGAACAGGACAGGCGATGCAATGGACATAGTCCTCCGACGAATGCCCGAGCTCGGCTGCACACCCGATGTCTTCTCCTACATCACTCTTCTCAAGGGCTCTACAATGAGAAGAAGAGTCAGGAGGCTCTTGAGCTGCTCCTTATGATGACCACTAATGAAAGCAAAGGCAAATGCAGACCAGATGTGGTGTCGTATACCACCGTCATTGATGGTTTCTTCAAAGAGGGCAAGATGGCCAAAGCTTATGGCGTGTTTTGTGAAATATTGGATCGTTGTATTTCCCCAAATGCTGTGACTTACACCTCAGTCATTGATGGTTTCTTCAAAGAGGGCAATGTGGCCAAAGCTTATGGCGTGTTTCGTGACATGCTGGATCGTGGTATTTCCCCAGATGTTGTGACTTACAACTCAGTCATTGACGGTTTATGCAAGGCACAAGCAATGCACAAGGCCGAAGAGGTCCTTCAGCAGATGCTTGATAAAGGTGTTATGCTAAATACTACTACATATACCACTCCTATCAGTGGATATTGCTCTTTAGGATGGTGGAAAGAGGCGGTTACAGTGCTCAAGCAAATGTCCAGATATGGTCATCGACCAAACGTTGTTACTTACAATATGGTCATGGACTGTCTTTGCAAGAATGGTAGGTTTGCAGAAGCTAGAAATATTTTTGATTATATGGCTGTGAATGGCCCAAAGCCTAATATCACTACCTACTGTATTCTGCTTCATGGGTATGGTACTGAAGGTGATGTTGTTGAAATGAAATATCTCATTGATTTGATGGTACGGAATGGAATGCCACCGAACCATCATGTTTTCAACATATTGATATCTGCGTATGCTAAGTATGGGTTGGTAGAAGGGGCAATGCTTATGTTTGAGGAAATGAGGCAGCACGGTTTGGACCCTGATGTTTTTTCGTATAATTCAATAATGCATGGGTATTGCTTAGCTGACAGAATGGACGAAGCTATGAAACTCATGGATGATATGGTCTCCATTGGCTTGAAACCCGATGGTGCCACTTATAACATTCTAATTAATGGCTACTGTAAGTCTGGGAGGTTACAGAATGCATTAACTCTGTTCAGCGAAATGTTGAGCAAGGGAGATAAGCTTGACATTATCGCATATCAGAGGACATGGCAAGCATTATTCAAGACTGTGGCAACTGTTGCTGGCCTTCTGCAAAGGAATGGTTAGAAGGGGAAGTATGGAACATCCATGGAAATTTAACAATTATAGCATGGATTTTGAAGGTACTAATTTTCTTGCTGAAGGATTTGTGCATGAATCTTCGGGTTCTTAACATTATTAACTTATTATTCAAAACTATGATTTTTCCATTTGCAGTATTATATGTTCTCACTGCACATTGTCCGTTTTGCAATGTTTCATGAAACTCTGAAATGTTTCTATTTATATAGGAGCACCATCTTCTGCCTCAGGCAGTTAGGGTGCCTTTGGTTGAGCAGATCTAGACGTTCCCTAGAGCAGGTCGGATCCCTTAAAAGACATGGGTTCTGATGTTCATCCATCTCGTTGCTACTCTGTTCTGCTTTCCAATAGTTGTTTGCTTGTCGAATCTACAATCATTCAGTGTTTGGTTCTGATCAATGGTTCGATCAAAAAATCAGTGGGTTACTTTCTTCACTGTAGAACCGCCGCTCTATAAAACAAAGCAATATCAAATTGAAGTAGAGTTATTAGTTTGGTGAGCTTTTTATTCTACTGATGTGAAATCGATACGACCCTACTCTGAATCTGGTATATCAAAAAAGTTCTAGGTCACCACCATGTAAAGAAATTGAGACCGATATGGTGGAAATACATTTTGGAATGCGAAGGAAACATGTGCAGTTTAATTCTGCAAATACAGAGCAATTTTTCACGGAATGAAGCTTCTGCTTGCACTTAATGTTCAATCAATAATTGAATGCTAACTGACATGTTATGTTTATGATTAATCTTGGTTCGAATTATTGAATTAATCGAACATATTTTCTAACTCTATCACTGGACTTGGGGACTGGCCGGACAAGGAGAATTATTTTTTACCAGAGCTTTGTTTGGTGGCATCTGGGTGTCAGCTGGATCATAGTTACACACCCCAGCATTAAGATGGTTATGTTTTTTTGTCTTA
Source organism: Echinochloa phyllopogon (assembly GCA_033239725.1). Classification (NCBI taxonomy): domain Eukaryota; kingdom Viridiplantae; phylum Streptophyta; class Magnoliopsida; order Poales; family Poaceae; genus Echinochloa; species Echinochloa phyllopogon. Next base: position 13,412,117 of record BTCW01000017.1, read on the forward strand.
TATTTTGTGTTCTATAAATATAAAGTTTGCTGGTTTGTTCTACTGCAACTGCAATCAATAACAATGTATAATTTTACTGTTAACCACTTAAGATGTGCTGCAGTTTGGATCATCCACAACAAACTGAATTTTCTTCTTAATCTCTGCAGACATGTAGTGGATACTCCTTATCTTATTTTTGTTTGAGTGAAGTCTGTTGCTGGTCGATTTTACGCTGTAGTAATAACTATCTTTATCTCAGTGACATCTAACCAAACTGTCCATGTGGTAATAGAAGTTTCGGAGAGCACAAGTTCTGATGATAAAGACTGCAGATATCTTTCGCAAATAAAAAAGACTGCATATGTAAGCTGCATTGAATTTCCATGACACTTGCTCATACATATTGCATCAGTTTTTTAATGTCCTAATACAGCAAGATGATATGCCTTTATTTTCAAAAAAGTAAATAATTAACTATTGTACTGCCTGAATTCAAAGCGCACCTAGATGTCATTGGTTTTTCTGTTTACAGTTATAAAATTAAAATGAACGTTCACGATGAAAGCAGATTTATGGACATGAATTTCTATGAGAATGAAGCCTTCATAACTACTGATTGTTTTTGTATCGAAGATGCTTGTAATTTATCATGCATAGAACGTTGTGTTTTACACTGACCTGATTATTCTTTTTCCCGTTGATAACGATTTGTACTGTGCAGGATGTTCTATCGTGGAGTATACACATTGTTTGTTGGTTAAAGATGGCAGCAGGGCCTGACCATGCCCTTCAAGACGCAGCATCTGAATGGTGATATATCACAAGCTTACATCTCATTTTATCCTAGAAATCGAGTGAAGAGAATTATACCAATCAATCATGCACACCCGAATAGAAATTTACGCTAGGATTCATCAACGTAAGGATTTTTGCCTGCCGGATGGCGAAGCACTTCTTCAGGGGTTAGGATTTGAGTTGAATCCGTGCCTGGAAGTCTGGAACAAGATACGGAGCTCAGGTGCAATGCTTATCTTGCATGTCCCTGTAAGTTGTCAAATGAAATTGGATCCTGCTATAGGCTTACATGTGAACACTGCAGCTTAAAAAAAAACTGAGCATTCTCTAGTTATTTCCCCTCCACACAAGTAGGAAGGCAGGGCAACAAGCTTCTTTTTTAACCTTATTATTTCAACTCTTTTTTGAACCTCATTTCCCCTCAACTACATCAGGCATCCCAGACAAGCTAGTGGAAACTGTGTGGTTGAACCGCGTTGCGTGCCACCTTAACTGACGCCAGTGTTTCTGCGGCACAGGGATTTTCAAATTTCACCCCAGGCGCTGAGAGGGAAATTTGCGGGTTTCTACGTTGCCGTTTCGTTTTTTTTTTCTGTGGCTCATGGTCATCTGTCTGCACCTCCACCACAAGTCCACAACGGCACCACTATCTTGTTAACCTTTCGGCATTGATATGGCATTTTATTGGAGCTAGGAAAGTTCTGCTACGCAAACTCGTAAGAGTAAAGCCAATCGCATCATAAGAAACGAGAGAAAGGAGCGAGATGCTTAATTAGAAAGCAATCATATTTTTAAGAGCTATTTGCCCCATTTTTTTTTGAACCACAAAGCAGCACGAGAAGGTACTAATGTAAATCTGGGTGCGCGGACAATAAGGCTGAGGTTCAAAAGTATATAATGACCAAACACATGTAATCTATTTCCGCGACGTGGTATTTTCCTGATACAGTATAAAACTAGAAGGTTAGAAATAATTATTAATAGATATTTCCTTTTCTAAAAAAAGAAATAATGTCTATTGTAAATGTACTATACGATTGTGTAAACCCCATCCTGTTTGAGGTAGGGCCCACCTCATCGCCTTGCCGCCACAACTCGCACCACAGTGTCAGACTCCCTCCACAGCTAGCCTCAAGTACTGCCCTCCGCTGCAGATACTGACACCATGGCAGCATCCACGGCCTCACACCCTTTCACGCCCCTCCTCCACCGTCACCAACCCCGCGGCCGGCGGCGCGCGAACGCCGCCGCCGTCGTCGCCGCCGCGAGTACGCCGGACGCCGAGCCGACTCCGGCAGCCGGGGCGGAGCAGGGGAGGAAGAAGACGGTGGACACGAGGATACACTGGTCGGACCCGGATGAAGGGTGGGTTGGCGGCAACGCCAAGAAGGAAGGCGATGGCGCCGGCCGCCGCCGCACGAACGAGCCGCTGGGAGGGAGGTTCGCCGACCTCATCAACGCCGCGCCCGAGTCTCACTACCAGTTGAGTCGTCCATGCTCTCTCTCTGAATCGTACTTTCTGAATCTGGAAATCTATCTCGGTTGCTGAAATTGATGCAAGCTATCGACGACAGGTTCCTGGGGATATCGCCGCAGGCGGACATCGAGGAGATCAAGACCGCGTACCGGCGGCTGTCCAAGGAGTACCACCCGGACACGACGACGCTGCCGCTCAAGTTGGCGTCGGAGAAGTTCATCCGGCTGCGGGAGGTGTACGACGTGCTGAGCAAGGAGGAGACGCGGCGCTTCTACGACTGGACGCTGGCGCAGGAGGCCGAGAGCAGGAGGCTGCAGCAGCTCAGGTCAAGGCTGGAGGACCCCTACGAGCAGGACATCCAGAACTACGAGTCCGTGCCGGACATGGTCGACCGCCTCGGCGGGAGGAACATGAAGCTCAGCGACCAGGCCATGACCGCGCTCACCATCGACATCGTCATCATCATCATCTCCGTATGCTGCATCATCTACGCCGTCTTCTTCAAGGAGCAGTACTGATACTGACTTCGCGGCGGCAGCGTACCAACAATTACAGGGGTGCACCATATACTACACAACAGTATAGGTAAATCAACCGATAATACTGTCTTTTCAGATATTATATAGGCATAGCAACAAATATCTCATGGTATTGTGTCAACACAATCCTATACTTGTTTCCTCATCAAACATATAATTCCAGTACATGTCTCTGAGACAATCTTTAGTTTATTGGAACAAAACCTCCAAACATATGGAGTTTGAGAAGGGGCAAAATCGCCTGTCAAGGCAATTGGTGCACATGTTTTCTTTGGTTAAATAACTGAGAAAAACTGGTGGCAATCTCCCATGCATCATATGAAACAATAGCATGAGTTGTGTGTATCTAATGCTTAGCCTTCACACTCAACAATCTTGACGACAGAAGAATCACCAATCTTCTCAAAGATTATCACCCTGTCGAAAGGCTTCACTATGCCGACTGACCTGCCATAGTTCAGTGCGAGTTTTATCCCATACTCTTCCTTTGTGAGCCCACCAGTTTCGGCCTGTTCAAGAGTTTAAACTGACCCGATTAGTTCTATGTTTTTTACTTTTTTGTACATATAGCTCCAACGTTACCAATAACAACTTCATGCATACCTCATCAGTACTCCCCATCAAAGGGTACACGCCTCTCACTGCAAAACATTGCCTTGCCTGAAAATAATTCAACAATGGTCAAACATGAGCTTGTGGATCCTACTTCATGGTGAAGAAAAAGACTATGAAAATGCCAAATGCAATAAAATCAAATGGTAAGAAGTTAGCCACCTGAGTCGTGCCATAAGAACGCCACTTTGATGGATCAGACCCTTCACGCGGGAAGATAACTGCTAAAACTGGCATTGTCGGCCTGTACTTAGAAACTAACCTGCACACAGATAAGCATGAAGTGAATTGAATATTGATTGCTTCATGCGGCGTGCACTTCGTCTAGTGATGTGCTAATCATGGAGTAAGTATAAATCACCTAGCAGCTCTCCCTGAGAATGTGAACACAACAATTGCAGCAGCTTTTACTTTAATCGCAGAGCCAACCTAAAACGAGCAAACAATGGTTGGTTACTGATAATCTAGCTAGATTAGAAAACATCTATTTGTTCCCAATGAATTGATAGTATTTACCGCTGCTGAGGCAACAGATTCCTCATGGGGCATTGGGTCACCTACATGCCACATTACTTTTTTGAATTGAAGTGGCTGGTTATACACAGTCTCAGCCTAGATGATGTATAACTGATTAGTCAAATATTTTGGACAGTTCTACAACAGTTTATTCTTATAAATAGGTAGACACGTACTTCTGCACATATTCTTCCCACAGTGCTCACTGCATCAACAGGATAAAGCCCTCGAAGTGTCTCCGCACCAAGCAAAATACCATCAGTTCCTGGAATTTGAACAGCACGAGAAATAAGCAAAGGGAATCATAACGTGGTTGAAATGTTTAAATGTGACCGACCATCTAGGACAGCATTTGCAACATCAGTAGCCTCTGCACGTGTAGGACGTAGGTTGTCAATCATGCTGTCCACAACTCTAGTGACGATCACAGGTTTACCCTCCAGATTGCATTTATGAATAGCTATCTTCTGGAACATGAAAACCTGTTGCGTCAAGAGTAACATGTTATGACATATGTCAAGAACAATATGCAGCAAATGAAAATTCTGAACAGAAAAGCAAATGTTGCAGCAGTATTTCGTGTTTTTTTCTTCAGACTATAATAAGATATAAATGTGTGACTTGAAGTGTAATGATTAGCATATAAATGAAAGACGTTTGCACCATGACAGTGGAGATTGTCATGTATTTATTACACTGTGTTACTTAAGAATTACCATTGCAAGGCATCATTGATAGATATGAATTTTGAAATATCTGATAACATGCTAAGTATGGGCAGAGTCAATTGGGATTAGTTTAGAACATACATTTTCTGGTGGAAGGTCAATTCCAAGGTCACCTCGGGAAATAATGATGCCATCAGCCTCTTTGAGAATCTCATCAAAATGATCCAAACCCTAGGATGAAATGCACAATGCATTAATCAATGCATGGTAATGAAACAAAGTGACAGGAGTATCTTCATAAAAGCATGGTGTTTACCTCAGAATTTTCGATCTTCGCATATATTTGTGTGTCAGGAAGATCATGTGATTGTAAAAAGGCTTTAAGCTGCATATCACAAATATCTGAAGATCAGCAGGATCTCTACAATTATCATAGGTTACTATAATACCTCAGATACTGATGTGCCAAAAAAACATGAATAGCTTATTATGGTACAAAGAAGTGAATAATTTTCTCTTAGATTGAGGGAGAAGCAGTTGCAAACTAACACAATATCCACAAAATCCTATGCAAAGATCAAACAAACTGATCGACATTTATTCATTATGTGCAGCTGTATGTGTTGGATAATCTTCACTTCGACACTGTTTACCCCCTATACTTCAATTAACTGAGATAACCATCAATGTTGTTGATTAACTTCAGAGTTGAAACTACAAGTGTACATGGTAGTGGAATCAATTGGCTGATAATTTTCACACATTGCTTCTTCAGTTTGATTTTTGCTAGTCAGCTAGTGGAATCAACGTCACATGGATGCCTCAGATAAATAATGTACTAGAAAGAACCATAAAAGGAAAATGAAGAAGTTGGTGGTGATACAACTATTCAACTGATGTTTAATTCAAGCAGAAGATTGGAAGCATTAGGAAAGAAAACTCACCTCCCTGACATCCTCAGCAGAGCGGGTATGGGAAAGAGAAATAATATCAATGCTGTTACGGGAACCCCAAGTTGAAATGACCTATTGCAAGAAAACTGTACTCAGGACAATCTTCAAAAGATATAATAGCACTAGTAAGCCCTCATACTGATATGTAACTTCAAATAATTGGTAAGAACTGACAAAGTAATCTTTAGAGAATTGAGTGTTTAAGTTGGAATGTGATTTGATGGATCACCAGCTAGAAATTGTATTCTCACAAGCAGATCAAAGACAAATGTCTGTGTACGTGCATCATGCTCACATGAGGGATATCTGTTTTTACAAGCAGCATGGCAGGAGCACAAATTCTTCTATAGTTTTAGTGTATTGACTTGTAAAAGCCCAGCCAGCAAACACATTCAGTTTCTTTCATGCAACCACATAATTTATGTGGTTGAGTTTATAGTAGGCAAGAGCCTCAAAACCAAAATGAAATGAAAATAGAAATAGCACAGAACATGAAATAGAACAAAATGTAAAAAAGTTTCTTCTGTGCACAAAGTTTGCTAGCCTAATCCTTTTTGTACAAAAAAAATGTAAGGTAAAAAGAAATATGGATATGGCACTATAAAACTTGGTCATGACATAAAGAAATTGAGATGTGAAAAAGTTTGCTAGCCTATTATTTTCGCACAATATTGCACTATGAAACTTAGTGATGATGTAAAGAAATGAGAGCTGGTCCACATTACTTGTTTATCATATTCACTCAAGGTTGGCAAACTGATGTGAACTTGTGAAACATGCAGAGTGAAAATGGGGCCCGCAAGTGTAGCTGCATTCTTGACAAGACAATTCACATTTTCACCAGAAGTCTCCACAACCTACATGTTACAGCATATAAGGAATTTAGATACTGCAAAATGCCATTTACTTGAGAAGTAATTAAAAAAAGCACACACCTCTAACCACACAGATGTTGTTTCACTTCCTGTGAAGAGATATTGGCCCATAAAAAGAGTATCACCCTTCTTCACAGCCTGAATTCACAGAAAGGGCAATTCAGTAGATGCAACTTTCAAAGAATTCAACTATTGTAAGTCAAACAGAAATATTAAACATAAGGTATTTTTATTGGCACAACAGAAACACTATTATTTACTTACTTTTGCAAGACCATCAAATTTAATCGGTAGGATCTCAGCAGAGGGACCTTTAGAAAAATCTGGAGTTATGATAACATGATTCCCAGCTTTCAACTCAATTGGCTCACCAGTGGAATTGTGAACCTGAATTTCTGGACCCAGAGTATCCAGCATTACCTATGCATAGAAATTAGTAAATCAAATGAGATGCTTCTAGGATATGCCTCTCAGCACCAATATTAAAAGGGACAAGAAAAGGCATCACATTCTCTAATAGAGTTAGAAGAATGCACAAAAGGCCAACCAAAATGTGATAAGGAAAAGTCATGAACATTAAAAAAAGGAGAAAATCACAGGTCTCTGAATCAAAGAAAAATTTAAATAAAAAAGTACATGGGAAAACAAAAACTAATAAGTAATTTTCAAATAAGTTATAAATATATGAAATTTCCAATTGTAAAAGTAAGATTTTCTATTGTGCTAACCATTGAACAGAAAGTTGACATTTTCTCCAGCTACTTCAGAAAACATATCTAAGTGCGGACACAGTTGAAGAATGAACAGTCTGGGTCAGATAATCTACCAGACAGTAGAATCAAATGACTTTAAGATAGCATAGCAATCATCCTTCAGTTAGTGCCACCCACCTACTTACTTACACTGAAGATCCATTATTTTACACAAAATAGTTGTGACCAAAAGTAAGTTTGAGGCGTCCATATCACAACACGTATGCACATGGAACAACAAATTGAAAATCAAAACCAAAATTTAGAATGAATGAATCCTATTTGTCAGGAATAGATTTGTACAACTTATGTAGCTAACAATGTAAATTAAAAAGAAGGCCATATAAAAGTTGACCACATTTATTAGAAAAAATGTGAATTGTACCAGGTGGTATCAATATAAAATGTGATTTATTAGCATTCAGAATCTACAAATGCACAATACATACTAGGAAACCATAATTCACAGCTACCGTTTGAAACATACAGTGAATGCTCGGTCTATATACATAAACTGAATTCAAATGACAGAAACATGTTACCATAAAACTGTCTTAAAAAGCAAGACACAGCATCATTTGGCAATGTCCTTTCCACTCAAATCCCAGTTACCAATTCCCCATGCATGGCAAAGTTTACACATTGGAACATACTTAACCAATCATGTCCAGATATGTCAATAAGTGAATCTGAAAAAGAGTCAACTTACAGGGCACAACTTCTTCACATTCTGTGCCGCTTTCCTCAGATTGTCAAGGGTCTCCTGGTGATACGCAGCATCCATCCATGAGAAATCGAACCGTGCAACTGCAAAATTGAACATACACATATCATTACCACCATTATTAATAGTTAATGCAACAATAACCAACAATATCAAAGTAAATCTCATCACATCCAGACACAAATAAAATTGTGGTTACTCTAACCTGACATTCCAGCAGTGAGGCATTCCTGAATAACCTCGACCGAGTGTGACTTGGGCCCGAGCGTCCCAACAATCTTGGTGAGTGATGGGAATACTTTCTGCACAGGTGCGCGTGGCAAGGATAAGAAAGAGCCATATCCATAATCCACAAGACCAAATCAAATCTAACTTCCATTATTACAAGCCATCGCCCTAATTAAGGTGTACTGAACAATCCCAAATTCCAATTTCACACAGTTGCAGCAGATTCGTGCTGTCACAGGTTGGTGATTTGCAAATTGACCCCGACAGTAAACCCCGCGCGGCCCCTTTATGTGACGCGAATCATACACATTATTTATGAAATCCCCGAGACCAAATCACATCTAAGTTCTATTATTAAAGTCATCTCCCTAATTAAAGTCTACTGAACAATCCCAATTTCTAATCTCACACCATTCGAACAAATTTCTGGCCGCACAGGTTGGCGAAGCCAAATTGAGCCGACAATAAACCCCGGGCTACCCCAGCCCGTGACGTGAATCACACACATTACATACGAAACGGATCCCCGCATATCCGCGAACCCCCGCCCGGCCTCTCCCCGCAGCAAATCAGTCGGGGCCGAACCAACCAAACAAACAAACAAACACCGCGATTAACCAATCGCCACATCCAGATGCAGGGGTCGGAGCCCGGCACAGCAGGCACGCGCGGACGCCTCGAGCGGCAGATCCGACGAGCGAGGGAGCGAGGGAAATGATGGGATGCCGGGACAGGGGGCGACGGGAGGAGCAGGCGGCGGCGCTTACGGGCTTGGCGGGCGCGAGGACGGAGGCGAGGCGGAGCGGCTCCTCCAGGAGCATGTGGCTGGCACCCTGCATCTCTTCTTCACGTCCTCTCCCTTGCGGAACCTTCACCGCTCTAGGGTTTTGCGGCCTGCGCCTCTCTCCCTCTCCGGCTCGATGCGATGCGATCGCCTCGCGGCTCGAGCAAGACGGTGACGAGGACGAGAGAGAGAAGGAAGGAAGGAAGCGAATCGTGGGGAGAAAGAAAGAAAAGAAAGGGAAGAAAAAAATACAAGGGTGCGATGCGAACACGTGGCCTCTCGTCTTGGCTTCTCTTTTGTTTGAACTTCTCGACGGTTTGAAGCGACAAAAGCATGGGTGGAATCTGGGATGGGATGGGAGTGGGCCGCTGGGGTCTCCTGTCTGTGTGCGCGCTGTGCCACTGGACGCGTGGGGTCCCGGGAAATGGCTGGCCCGCTGTCAGGCGGCTAGGGTGGTGTGGGCAACGAGTCGCGTGCGGGTGCCTGGAAGTTCACGCGCGGGCCCGCGGTTAGGATAGGGGAGTGGCAGTGGATGCGCGCCGCGCGGCGTTGAATGGCCGATCGGACGGCGAGGAGCTGCCCACGACGCGCGAAAAGACGTGCGGGTGCGGCCGTGGACGGACAGTCGTCGGCGTGGAGAACTGGGACGTGGGACCCACAGATTGTTTTGGCCCACCCTAATCGCAACCTAGTGAATATGATATCCATAGAATAAAATGAGCTATCATATATAAAATATGACGTGAAAAAGTGAAGAAGATCAAATTCTGTGTGAGACATGATTTATACGCAATATCTAATATAATATAAAATATTAGATGAGTAACATTGAATTCAAGTATAGAATATTGGTGTTTACATTGGGAGAGTAGTGTCTATACCTTTAGTTTGTCGATGATATGGGACTACAAAAATTATGTGTACTGTTTTAGACTGGGACTGGCCTGATGAGACACGAAAATTATGTTAAGTTTTTTTTTTGATGATATGGGACTATGAAAACTAGATGCGGTGATTAAATTATGTTTAAAGAAGTCCCAACAGGATGGTTCTGAATATTAAAGGAAGGGCCTCTGATAATTCCTTCGGAATTTTATACGGGTTTCTTGGATGTACACTGCACAGCGAACGCTAACCTCCATTTGTATCTGCAGCTTGCTGACACTACGTTCCTACAATCCTAGATCGAGTTGACCTTGATCAAGTTGATCTATAAATTCTGTCCAAGTGCAGCAAAAGCGCTCAGGACAACACAAATATTCCCCTGTGCCATTCCATTTCGATCCCTCGTCACTTGTCTCTCGTGCCATGGCCAACAGCAAGCACGCCATGCTGCAGCAGCTTATTGCACTCATCGCACTACTGTCCCTCGCCAGCGCCGGCGCCGGCGCGCTGACGACCACTCACCTCCGGTTCTACATGGACGACATCGTGACGCGCTCCCTGGGGTCCCCGCCGGCGGCCGGCGACGGCCGTGCGCGTGGCGAGGGGCACGACGCCGCCGCTGCCGACCGCGCCCACAGCCACCTACTTCGGCGACATGTACGTACGCCGTCGACGACCCGCCGACGGAGGGGCCAGATGCGGCGGCGTCCCCGGCCGTCGGGCGCGCGCGCGCAGGGGTTCTTCTACCTGTTCGCGTAGCGGACGGAGCCGGCGCTGCTGCTCTGCGTCAACATGGTGTTCACGGTCGTCGGGCCGCCGTGCTGGCCAGGGACCTCGATCATCCCCGCCGACGTCAGGGAGCTCCCCGTCGTCGGCGCGGCACCGGCGTTTTCCGCGGCGCCAGCGGATACGGCCTGCTCAGGACCCACTTCCACAACGCCACCGCTCACAACGCGGTGCTCGCTCCGCATCGACATGTACCTCAGCGTGTAGGCGCCCAGCCCGGCCACAGCGCGACATTGCACAGTGGTATACTATGCTATCTCTCCTTATTCAAGGAGGCGGGTCCGTCGGACGGCCGGCGGGGACACGTTACCCGAAAATCTTTCCGCCGTTTGATTTGGATCCTGCCGTCGATAGCTGAGCGTCGGTTCGTTTCCGGAGAGCACCACGCGTTCGTCTCTGGTTCGGTGGAAGCCACGCGAAGCCTCCGGTCTTCTCGGAGAAGATAAAGAACCAGGCCGCTGCACGTTTTGCCTCCTTCCGCGTGCGTCCCCTTCCCCGGTAAGACTCGCGTCCTCCTCCCGTTACTTTCTCTCCCCTCGCTCTTCCCTTCCTGCTCCGTCGCTGTCTCCATGAATTCCTTTCTTTCTTGGTGTATTTTTTTTATCATCATCTTCCTTCATCCGCTGGCTCCCTTGATGTCCGTTGGTTTCTCCTTTTTTCTTTTGGTGGAACAGATGGCTGGCAATGGCTACTGCTCCAGTTTTTGTTTTGGTGGAAGGAGCGGCACACCTGGCCGGAGCCGTGGTCGAGCCTGCGGAGGATGGCCACGAGCGCGTCCCGCGGCAGCGCCGCCCAGCCCCTCGCCTCCTGGCCCTCGCCCACCCCGCGGATGCGGTTGCGGCGGCGGCGCCGCCCGGGTGAGGAGGACGGCAACGGCATCGGGGCTTGGGCTGTGGTTTTTCTCTTTCCCTCTTCGTCATGCACAGGATCTTGGATCATGTTGGCTCTTTTCCCCTCCCCTCCGGATTTGGCTCGCTCAATCTGTTGTATTTTTATATAACGACCATTGATTTTTCTACTGTGAGTTCATATTTCTTTCCCTCCCTTTCTTCCTTTCGGAGTTCTTTCTGATTCCGTTCTTCATTTTTTCCCATGAGATTTGTCTCCTGAAGCCACGTTCTAAATCTTGTGCGGTCGGATTTTGGATCTTGTTTTCTTTTTCCCTCAGGGTGCAGAAACCTCGTTTCTCCTCGTCTTCTCTCTGTTCCCCACTGCGCGGCTCTACTTTTTTTTCTCGCCACAGCTCCGCCGAGGCTTGCAGCGGGGCGGACCCTGTCGTTCCTGCGGTGGCCTGTGCGGTGCAGCCGCAACACGCGCAAGCGGTAACAGGCGGCGCGGACCGCGCGGGCAGACGATGGCTGGTGGGCGTCATCCGAGGCGGGCAACGTCGTGCGGCTCTCTAGACTGCAACCGTGCAAATGGTCAGCTTCCCCGTGAGCCTTAAGGTTTCAGGTGAGTTTTGCCTCCCATTACTATCCTCCAACCTGCTCGTGGCCTCACACCTAGGCAAGGGAGAGCAGGTGGTGCCCCTTCCCAACTCAAAGTCCATGGGATCGAGCTCGCCCTGGTCCAAATTGAGCTCCCCACTTAATCTTTTCTACTCTGCCCGGCCCAAAAAAAAATGGTATTCGAACTCAGTTCTTTCCCAAATTATATTTGCCCAGATCCAATGCATCCCTAACACCTGTTAGTGTTACAACAGCCGAAGCAGGGTGGGCACCAAGAATGAAGCAGTACAACACAACCCAGTTGCACGTAGGGGGCAGATGAAGCAGTACAACACAGCAACCACGTACATACATCAAAAGGCACACCAGTTCCGGATGCACGCATGAGGCAGATGGGCAATGGTGGCAAGGTAATTTGATTTTTGCCCCTCTTTTTTTCTTTGGTTTATGTTTGTGTATATGCAGATTTTTTACATGATTATTCTTGATACATGAAAAGAGAATGTTTTTGTTTCAGTTTCATTTCATGTTCTGCTAGCTAGAAACATTGCTGAACTATCGGTTTTAGCAAATATATGATTGCTGAACTATTAGATTTATATCATTGCCTTACTGCTCTTTTGATTTTTAGTATTATACTATTTCTTTAGGAAAATAATTTTGAGTTGTGGGCTAAATGTTGTCTATTTTAGTGCAGAACACAAGAGGATCTCTAGCAAATATATTATTGCTGAACTATTAGATTGATATCATTGCCTTACTGCTCTTTTGATTTTCAGTATTATACTATTTCTTTAGGAAACTAATTTTGGGTTGTGGGCTAAATGTTGTCTATTTTAGTGCGGGAACACAAGAGGATCTCTTGGATTTCTATAAGTAAAGCCGGTACGTGGTTCAGTTGTTTGGCATGCAGGTGGCAACTACTGTATCCACATTCATCCTATTTATTCCTCATGATGCTGTGAATTTTTACCACACATTTCATTTTGTTTTAGGCCATTGTTGTTTATGCTCACTACATGCTACAAGAGCACAGCAAATCTTGAACTCAACTTTTTAGCTACATAACTTTACTTCCTACAAGGTTAATGGCATCAGAAGTATCATAATGCAGCTCATACCCACTTTCATTTTCTGAAGCTGTACAATACAAGCAGTTCATGATATGTCTACTAAATCTCCAAATGCATAAATATATCTTTTTTATTTCAAAATAAAGGCACTGTTAATAGTACATCCTAAAATCTCTTTTGGAGTATTCTAGCATGAATAGACACATTGTAGTGCAGAACCAACTTGGAGCTGTATATGAACCTACTTTTAGTAGGTTGGCAATGCTGTGTAGACAACAACAGCCATCATTTGTAGTAGTTGTAGGTAAACAGTACCCCTGGAATGCTTGTTCCATGCTTGAGATTCAAGAGAACAATAGGACGCTGTTTAAGCTATTGCAATTCCCCACAAAATGAGCATTAGATTGCTTAGCCAGTTTGCTTGGTAGTCTGTCTGCATTAGATTTGCTCAGCCAAGGCCAACTGCCATCAATCTGAGATCGGATAGTAATTTGAATGCTGTGAACTTGCAGGTTTGCCAGATTAAAGACTTCAGCTCAGAGTGCAATATTAATTTTATTTTTCTGAAGGGGCCATGGATGACTTTTCCATGATGATTGTTAACCATGTATGAGCTATGCAAGACAGATATTGAACTATTATTATTTCTTTTTGTCCTTTGCTTTGATTTTATTCTCTTCTACTGTTTCATTTCTATAACGAGAGTTGAATTTTTTTCCTATTCAGGAGACTAGACTTGAGCTGCATGAGTCATCTGCTAAAATGATGATAGGTGCAAGTTTTGGTTGTTTCCTTCAGGTATGTTGTACATTTGGTTGGTTTACTTGATCTATTTGTGGACCTGTAATGATCTGGTTATCTGTAGGTTGTTTGCATGTATCATTAGTGTTTATTCAGTTAAAGGAGATTTAGAAAGTAGCCACATAAAAAGAGAGAACCTCTAACGGCATTCTCTAGGCTGTGGTGCCAATTTAGGACTTTGCTGCCAAAGTGATAGTTGTTTTCTAACTATACTGATTATATTTGTGTGCACCATAAAAAAAATTCTGAGTTGAGATGCAGATAAGCAGCTTGACATAATAAGCTAGAATGGGGACATAACACAATCTTTATATTTCTTTTCTTTACTTGCCCTTTCTCAATAGATGTCGATACTGCTTAGAATATTATTTCCACTAGACGTAATGTGCTTCTGTAAGCATTTTGTATATGTTTCCCCTAGAAAAGGACACAACTATGTATGGGCCATTTTGATTGTGTACAGACAAATTAGCTCATGATTAAGCACCATATTCAATGCTAATTTGAAAATACACATGTTTTTATATAAAATTTACTTAGTGTTTATCTCCTAACAAAGTATTGTAGTTGACTCCCCTAAAGTGCAGACTGCAGAGGATCCGATATGTATGTTAAACTTTGCTGCAATTAGTCCAATATTATTTTTATAGGAAGAAAATACCGGTTTATTCAGTTTCTAATAAAAGTAAAAGGTAAAAATATTTTATCCGATTGGTTACATAGTATTTCTATTCCAAGAAATGTTAGTTGGAAAATGTAAATTAGTTGGTTCTTTTTCCTACTTGCCTGGATATGCAGAACCATGCCTGGTATCTATTGATTTGACGTTTTGTGGCAAAGAACAAGAGGTAAACGCTCAAAGGGAGATGACCATGGATCCTGTATTACCTTTGTACAGTGAAGTTACCAAATTAGTTCATCTGTCCGTAGCCTTCTACAAAACCATAATTGTAGTAATTGTGTTTTACTGTGCAGAGCATGGCCTGATGACTGGATGTAAAAAAAATTACCATGTAACGCCAGATTACAGAGGAACGATTCAGCTTCCCTTCGATTTCAAGTTTAAGATAATATTTTAGGTGCAAAAGTTACGCTTATCGGACACTACCAGAATAGTTGATATCTGCACCGGGTGGGAAAGCCCTTTAGCACCGGGTTTCCCACCCGGTGCAACTAAACCGAGGCTAAAGGAGTACCCCTTTAGCACCGGGTTGAATAACCAGTGCTAAAGGGTCCCTTTAGCACCGGTTTCCAGACACAACCCGGTGCTAAAGGGCCTGCCCCGCAGCGCCTTTAGTAGGGCCTTTAGCACCGATTGCTGTCTGCAACCGGTGCTAAAGGCCCCGGATTTCTTTTTTTTGCTTTTTTCAGTAGCCATGCATGCACGTCTATATACGTGTATATACGTATATATTCTAATACGTGTATTCTAATGCGTATTCGGCCGACTCTATATTCATATTAGCTGACATTTCATCAAAATAGAAGACATATATATTACAAAAGTAGATATTCATGCATGTCAATTCGAGTTATATATATTTAAACTGTATTTTCTACTTAATTAAGATTGACGACTTGTTGAACTGTCCGGCACGTCCTCCAGTGGCGTGTGGAATTCTCCTCGGGGATTGACGACCTCGTCCTAGATCCATCCGATGAGCTGTTCTGCAATTGCGTCAATTCTTTCAAGCTCTAGAGACTCTTCCTTCAGGCTCAACATCTATATTTTACAAATAATTGAAAGATATTTAATCCGCCGAGTTGGAGACAATAATTGTGCACTTAATAATAATGGAAATGTGTTTATTATTACGTACCATAATATCATGTTGTGTAAGCTTTTTATGTCCCCAATTCCACATGTAATCGCAAACATAGTATGCACATAAATTATTTCCCTTCCCCTGTTTGGCACACTGTCAACCAAAAGAAATTAAGTAAAATTCATATAATATATTAGCCGAGGCCTACATGTACAAATTACTTGCTTACCGGAAAGCCAATGTTCCATTTTAGTGTTTCATGTTGAATACCCGGGTGTTCTTGACGAAATTGATTCCAGGCCCTGCGAACAAAAAAATTGAGTTAAATCATTGCGAGTGTAAGGGGTGAATTAAGTAGGGGAAAATATACATCACCTTGTCATCGTGTCCATGATGTTCTGTAGTTTTTCTATTGGAGTGTGCAATGAATCAAAGACGTTCACGACATCCCGGTCAGGACACAATATTATTAGGAACCAATGGAATCTGTATACATGTATACATTATAATCATGTATAAGAAGAAGCCTGTGTATGTACTCACTCGATGTTGTACGGGATTAGTATGGAGTCGCAGTAATTTTGTTTCTTAATATACTTGTATAGGTTTCCATATGTTTCCTCAGGATTCATCAATATCATTTGTTCACTTATCCTTCGAGGATCCACGAAACCAACGTCATATATTGAGGATCTCCGACATTTTTGAATCTCCATTATGCATATGTTAAGCAATAAATAAAGCCCGCGTCAGCATAGATTAGAATTATTGTTTTCAAACTGTGAATTATAAGCAACAACAAAGTTCTTACAGTGTCCAACAGGTAATCAAATCCACGTCCATGGCGTCGCGGTGGTACAGCTCATATATATCCTGAAACCTCAGCCAGACCCAATCCTCGTCACCATTGTAGAAATCATGGTCCTTCACGCATACTTTGATCATGCGCCGTTTATTCCTTCTTGATTCTTCCAAGTACCACTCATGGAATCGGCGCATCTTCGTCTGTAGCTTGCTCTCCATTTCAGGAGGGACCATAGGCTCGCCAAGCTTAAACGGTCACTTCAACGTTGTGTTTACAAGCACCTCTTCTTCCCCCAGGACTTGTGCTCTGGATAGTCCAGTCTCGGCCATTACTCGTTGCACGTTAATCTCGTCCAGAGATGGCAATGGACCCAAGGGCCGCTGAGGTTGCTCGCTGAGCTGAGGAACCTTTTTGGATGGGCTCACCTCCTTATCTGCAGCCTTCCGCTTTCGGCGAGATTTCAGTAATGAGCGGTCATAGTCTGTTACTATTACTTCCTTCTGTTGACCCTTGCTCAAATTACCGAGGAATGACTTGACGACAGTGGAATCAAGCTTCGGCTCCGGCTCCGGCTCCGGTTTTTTCCTCCACTCGGCCATTTGCCTCTTTGTGTCTGCTTTGACCGAGGCTTCGAGCTCCTCTAGAGTCTTCTCACCCGCTCTTTTCTCTGGTGCGGGCTTCTCTCTGGTTTTCCGCGCCTTCTTCCCTGGTGGAGTGGGGGCAGAGGCTTTAGTGCGGCGTCTCCTCTTCGGCGGAGGAGACAGGCTTGCATCAGGAGCTCCCGGAGAATCGTCATGATCCGGTGGATCTCTTGGAGACGGTGGAGGTGACGGAGGCTTGTTGGTAGCCGTAGGTGTACCGGGTATGACGACGTCTGCCTTGCTCCATAGAATGATGCAGTGAGAACACTGACCGAGTTTTGTTTCTCCGTCACCTCCGGGGATGTCAAGTTCCAAGTCTTCCCAGTTGGTGACGACTTGCTCCACCTCAACAGGTACATAACCAAGTGGAATGTCATTGCAGTGCCATTTTTGCCCTTCTTCCACACGTTTGGTCATACCGTATGCGACCTGATAATTTAGTAGTCACAAAGAAAGTTAGTAAATGAATGGTATTTACGGTGAAATGTATGCAGTACGAACTAAGGTCGCATACATACCACCACAGCTAAGTTCTTCTGCCTGACGACAAGCTCGCACGTGGTCCGTTGAGTTATTTCATCCACGGGGTAACAGACCGGTTTGGCGGCCTGTGTGGAAGCGTGACTGCTTTGATATTGTTGTGGAGGGCTAATAAGGGCCGCATCTTGGAGAGGTGCATGCTCTGTGGAACCGGTCCCGCCTGGTGCATGCTCTGTGGAACTGGTCCCGCCTGCGGCTTGTTGGAGAGGTGCATGCTCTGTGGAACCGGTCCCGCATGTGGCTTGTTGTATCTGCAGCCATGCTACCTTCATCCGTCGCTCCATCTCTGACTCCATTTCTTGGAGCTTTGAGCCCTGGGCGGCAACCGTTTGCTCTAGGTCCCTCACCCTCTGCTCATATTCGGCCTTCTTCCTCGAACGGCTCCTATAGGTGGCGGCGTGCTCTTGGAAACCTTTCTTCCATGAGATGCTTGTGCCTACGCCGCGCGTCCGTCGAGGATGCTCCTTGTTCCCTAAGGCATAGGTTAGCTCATCTCTGTCTCTATCAGCAACAAATTCTCCCCTCTCAGATGCCCTGAGGATATCGAGGAGACGCTGAGCTAGTTCTCGCAAGTCCTCGGGAAAAACTAAGGAGCCCTCGATTGGGCTTAGGGTGCCTTCATGACCATAGTACCAATGCTTGGTCCTTGTGGGCCAGTCATGTGTCACTGGAGTGATGCCTCTAGCATATAGATCTTCTTCCATCTTCTCCCATTTAGCGATGCTTGCCTTGTAACCTCCCGAACCCATCTTATGAGAGTACTTCTTATTTGCGGCGTTTCCAGCGTTTCTAGCGCTAGCCGTTGCACCCTCTTCGGAGGTTTTGTACTCAAGGAATGCTTCCCACTCGTCATCAGTGATCTTCTTATACTTCTCAGGATCCGGGGCCTCTCCGGTTTTGAGAAAATGCGAGTACAACTTCTTCTTGAAATCCTGAAACAGAACTGCCATCTTCTTCATTGTCTAACCCCTCAGTTCCGCTTCATGAGTGCTAGGCCAGTCGAATATTGCCTTTAATTCCCTCCATAGCATCTCCTTCTCTGTATCGGGGAGCACGTACTCCTCAGAGGGGTCCGTGGACTTCCATTTTCTGATGCTAATGGGCACATTGTCCCGTACAATTACCCCGCACCGAGATACAAATTTCTTGGCCACTTTTGGGGGCTCAACTGGCTCCCCGTCATCCTCCACTCTAGTGATGTGAAACTTGACATCTTTCAGCTTCTTCGTGGTCGATCGTTTTGATTTCTTAGCTCGACTTGTAGAAGCAGAGGCGGCTTACACAAATTACATATATACGATACATATTTATGTTAGATATAGAGATGATATAGATAATTGACATATACAGTACAAATTTATGTTATATATACACACCTGACTAGACGAGGGCTCGTTACCGGCCCCTTCAATAGTGCTGCCCTGGACACGTTCGCCCTGGACATTGGCGGCCCTTCAACATTTCCGTCCCTTCCAATGATCCCCAACACTTCATCCATGGACATTGGTTGGGTTACAATATTAAAAAGTTGATTCGCAAAGAACGTGTCGTTGTCCTCTTGCATGGGTGGGACAGGGCTGTTGTTGTCCTCTTGCATGGGTGGGACGGGGTTGTTGTTGTCCGCCATCTATAGAATTAAAAATAATTGATAAGAAATATATACAAAGCATACATATTCCCAATATTTCTAACATTTTCGCTAAGGGGTTCGGTGCGTGAAAAATGGATTCGCCAAGGGGTTCGGGTGCGCGGTGTGAATTGATTCGCTAAGGGTTCGGGTACGCGACGCGAAGTGGTTTGTTAAGGGTTCGGGTGCGTGACGCGAACGGGTTCGCTAAGGGGGTCGGTGCGCGAAAAACGTATTCGCTAAGGGGTTCGGGTGCGCGGTGGGTTCGGGTACGCGATAGAATTTCCGATAATAAACATTTTCGATAGTATACATTATACAAACATATAACATTTCCAATATACATTTAAATGAAGCACATATATTTCTAATATACATAGAATTTCCAATATACATTTAAATGAAGCATATATACATTTAAATGAAGCATAGAATTTCCGATATAAAATTTCCAATATACATTTAAATGTAAATATTTCAATACAATGCATTTCAATAAAACAAATTTCTAATACATATAAAGCATACATATTTCTAATATTTCCAATACAACGCATTTCCAATAAAATAAATTTCTAATATTTTCTAATATTTTCAATACATATGAAGCATATATATTTCTAATATTTCAATACAATGCATTTCCAATGTATGGGTTAGCGAACGTTCGCTAACCAAATGCGCATGGCCGAACACGTTCGCTAAGCAAATGCTGCACACACAAACATGTACACACGGCACGAAGGCCGGCTCACAAACATGCACGCACGACACGAAGGCCGGCTTCACAGAGGGCTCACCGTGACGGACGGCGGGCGACGGTGGCGCGGGGACGAGCGGCGGCGGCGGCGAGGGGACGAGGAGCGGTGCCGGCGCGGGGACGACGGGCGGCGCAGGGACGAGGGGCGCCGGCGCGGGGACGACGGGCGGCGTGGGCGCGGGGACCACGGGTGGCGGCGACGACGGGCGACGGCGGCGGCGGCGTGGCCGGGCGCGGGGACGACGATGGGCGGTAGCGTCGGCGCGGCCGGGGACGACGCGGGTGACGATAGTGGACGGAGGCGCGGCTGAGGCGACGGGCGGCGGCGGCGGCTGAGGAGACGAGGGGGCGCGCGGCGGCGGCGACGGCGGTTTCGATCTGTGAGGATATGAGGGCGAAGTGAGGGAGGGGAGAGAAGTCCCCGGCCTATATAGGTCCCCCGTCTTTAGCACAGGGTGCAGCCACGACCCGGTGCTAAAGGCCCTTTAGCACCGGGTCTATACAGCACCCGGTGCTAAAGGCCCTCCCTTTAGCACCGGGTCTTCCCAACACCCGGTGCTAAAGGGCCTTTAGCACCGGGTCTTCTACAGCCGGTGCTAAAGGCCGTAACTGGCGCCAAACGAAAATTGGAAGGCCCTTTAACACCGGGTCTAAACAGCACCCGGTGCTAAAGGCCCCCCCCTTTAGCACTGGGTCTTCCCACCACCCGGTGCTAAAGGCCCTTTAGCACCGGGTCTTCTACAGCCGGTACTAAAGGCCGTAACTGGCGCCAAACGAAAATTGGGGGCCTTTAGCACCGGATTTTAGATCAACCCGGTGCTAAAGGCCCCCAGTTTCCAAACCGGCCTTTAGCACCGGTGGCTACTATTTGGGAATCTTATAAATATAGTTTTTAATATATAGTTATTAATACTTGTTTTAATTCAGTTATTAATACCTATTAAAAATATATATTAAATAAGAAAATCTTATAAATTACTAGAAAATCTTATATAAAATGCTAGAAAATCTTATAAATTACTAGAAAATCAATATAAAATGCTAGAAAATCTTATAAATTAATAGAAAATCTTATAAATTAATAGAAAATCTTATAAATTACTAGAAAATCTTATAAATTACTAGAAAATCTTATAAATTACTAGAAAATCAATATAAAATGCTAGAAAATCTTATAAATTAATAGAAAATCTTATAAATTAATAGAAAATCTTATAAATTACTAGAAAATCTTATAAATTACTAGAAAATCTTATAAATTACTAGAAAATCAATATAAAATGCTAGAAAATCTTATAAATTAATAGAAAATCGTATAAATTAATAGAAAATCTTATAAATTACTAGAAAATCTTATAAATTACTAGAAAATCTTATAAATGACTAGAAAATCAATATAAATGCTAGAATTAATAAAAACAATCTTATAAATCAATAGAAAATCTTAGAACATAGGTGGAACATAAATGCAAATATAGTCATTACAAATTGGGTGGAACATAGTGCAATTAAATTACATGGCATCATCGTTTACTCAGACACTAATAAACTTCCTCTTTACAAATGTTCCCTGATTGTGATCACGTCGTAGATACAGTGTCTCCTCCGCCGCTAACAGGATTGAAATTTGGGATGTGAATAAACAATATAAATAAATACAATTGATTAAAACAACATATATAAAATATATATATATATAAAATTTATAAAATTTATAAAATTTGGAATGATTCTATTTAATTTATAAAATTTTCCAAGGTTTAAATAATTAACAGGGAATGTAATATATATATAAATATATCAAAACAACATGTGTTTATAACTCCCTAAAATTCATCACAATTAAATTGAAGCAACCCTATGAATTTTCTAGGATTTATTAAGGCTTAAATAAATTTTCTAGGAATTAATTGGAGTTTCTAGCCTTTTATCAATTTAAATATCACATTAAATAATTATTTTAGCCAAAATAAGTTTTTGTTGCATTCATGCTGTTGCATATATTTTTGGTTGCTAGTAAATTAAATTGGAATTTAAATTCTGTTTAAATTCGAAATTGATTTGCTTTTGTTTGAGTTTTAGAAAAGTTAAAATCGCTGAGATCGGTTTCGCCCCTCGAAATCTTGGCCCAGTCCAACTTTGCCCCCTGGACTTCTTTCCTCGTTCTCTTTTCCTCCCTGCCTTTTCTTTTCTTTTCCCGGGCTGACTTCCCTCCTCCTCGGCCGGCCCGTTCCTTCTTTCAGCCCAGCTCGGCCCGTCCATCCTCTCCCCGCTTTCTCTTTCCCTCTCGCCGACAGGTGGGGTCCACCTGTCGGGCCCGTCGTCTTCAACCGGGACTCCTCCCCAACGTCGAGTCTGTCTCCGCCGCGCCGCTGTTTTCGAGTGGAATCCCGTCGTTTCACGCACGCCGAGACTCCGCTCCCGGCCTATAAAACCCCGCCGCCCTTGCTCTCCCTCTTCAATCCAATCAAACCCGCAAAAGCCGAGCCCAGACCCTAGCGCCCGAGCCGCCAGTACCGAACTCGCGTCGCCGCCGTCGTCCCTCGCCGTCGTGAGCCGAAGCTCGCCGTCTTTGCCCCTGGTGAGCTCATCGTCGCCCTCTCAACCCTTCTGTACTGCTCGCACTCCGTTTCCTCGCTCCGGCCGCCATAATCTCGTTCGCCGTCGATTCCCCATTGCCGCCGCCCGCCATTGCCGTCGATTCGCCGCCCTTGCCGCTCGAGGTGGGAGACCAAGACCGCCATAAGTTTTCCCTCGTCATCGCGCGTCGAATTCGCCACTTCTCGTCGAAGTTCGGCCGCTGGTGCCCCTGGTTCGGGTGAATCCGAGCTTCGCCGCCGCCGTTCTTCGTCGCTGGTCGTCGGCGTCGCTCTCCTGTCGTCAGGGACCCCCAGAGTGAGTTCGCAATGCCTTCTTCTCTCTTTCCGTCCAAGTCTCGTCGACGTTCGTGCACCGTAGCGCCGTATCCGTATTCAACCGAAGCTCCGCCGCCGCCGATGGCGCCGCCGTCGTGCTCCGTCATCGGTGCGGGTTCCGAGCTGTCTAGAACATCGTGGTTGATCTCGTCATGAGCTCGCGATTCCGTAGGACCAAGCCCTGTCCCAAACCAAGCTGTGTAGCACGTTTTCGCCCAAGTCCGGCGATGCGCCGCCGCGTTCGTCGTCGCCGCCGACGAGCTTTCGCCCAAACCGTTCCTGGCCACCGGATCGTGATCCAACGGCCCGAATTAGATCGAGCCGAAGTCAAATTGACCGCGTACCGGTCAGCGTGCCAGTTTTACAATGAAGCCCCTGTAGTTTTTGGAAATCAACCCGAAGTCCAATGCAGTTCAAAAATAATTACGAATAGGTCCTGTTTTCTTCTATTTTAACCCCTGCAAGTTTTAAAATTATGCCCGAGGTCCAGCCCCTGTTATTTTATGGTTTAGCCCTCGAGTTTTTATACAAAATTATGTTTTAGCCCTCGGATTTTCGCAGTTAAGCCCCTAGAACTTTTAAAACTTTGCCAGCACGTCCTTAGACCTTAGAAAAATCATATCTTTCACGTTTTAACTCCGTTTTAATCCGTTCTTGTTGTGTTAGCTTCGTATCAACTTAAACTACGCGTTAGTACTGTTATTTACACCATATTTTATTTCTGAAATTTATTTATTAATTAATTTAATTAGATGCTAATTACATGTGCTTTCTTAAATAAAATCTAATTAAGTTTGACACATCGGTTTTTCTTGTTAAATATTAAATTGATTAATACTTATTCCATGTGTTTTGTAAATAAAAGTTGACTAAGGTAATATCTCGATTTTCATAAATAATATTAACTTGATTAATACTTATTTCTTGAGCGTTCTAAATTAAATTGAAGTAGATAATATCTTGGTTTCTTTAAATAATATTAACATGATTAATATTAATTTTATAATCTTTCTAACTAAAATTTAATTAGGCTCTATCTTGTTTCTTCATAAAATTATGTTAACTTGATTAATGTTTATAATCACTAGTTCTCTAATTAAAAGCTAATTAGAGTTTAACTTCAAGTTTTCATAAATAATTGTCAATCTTGATTAATGTTAACATAATTATCATTCATTGGTTTTCTGAATAAAATATAAATAAGTTCCATCTTGTTTTTTTTTGTAAAGTGATATTAATTTGATTAATAATTACTTAAATAGCTCTTTCTAATTGAGATTAAACTCCGGCTTTTCATAAATAAACGTTAACTTTGATAAATATTGAATTAAATGTGTTACAGTTATAATACTGACTAATTCAACACCGTTCATAAAATTATTCGATTAGATGTTCTTATATAATCTATTTTAAGTTAATACTTTAATTAAAATAATTTGTACTTGAATATTTACAATTAAAAGTATGACTAGTTTAACTAGAGATATAAAGTTATTTGATTTGATAAACATGTTCCTTTAATTAAAAGCCAATTAAGAATTATATTTTGGTTTTCTTATTAATGTTAATATGGTTAATATATTATAAGTTTTAAAAGTGATAGTTGAACAAGTTATAATATTGGAAACCTAGGTATAACTTTGTTGTAACTTGGATTAAGGTTATATTTAGATTTCATAGGTTTTCATAGATCACTGTTACTTGGTTTAAATGGTTATTAACTAGTGTTTCTAATTAAAGCCAACTTAGAAGTTTCACTTCCAAGTAATTTGATTAATAAACCTTCAATGTGACTTTGTTCTAGTGTTCTCGTTTTGCTTATTAATTATCTATCTATTAAGTTTTCTCTATAAAATATGATAAGTAATATTTCGGATTTTAATAAGCTTATGTAAAATTGATTAATGAGTATTAAACTAGATTTCAAACTAAAAGGTGATTAGCGTCAAACTTAATGCTTTCTTAAATGAGTATTAATTTGTGTGAATGTCAACATAAAGGTGTTTTATCAATAATATTGATTAGTTCAACATGGTAAATAAAAGTTAATCAATTAGATGTTCGCATCTGTTTTAATACTAAAGTTATGTGTTTAATTACATAATGTCTACAAAAAGAATAGTTATAAATAAAATACATTCTTGGTTTCAGATATTTAAATATAATTCAATCAATTTCCAGGAAATAGTCTCTTATATATGATTTTATCAAATTAAAATTTATAAAGCGTATAGTGTTTCCTTTTATAATTTAAAGTCTTCCGTTAGTTTTAAGTTTTCAATCGTAGTTCTGTTCTCAGCCTTTCCTATGCCTCTAAACCCAATCCTGCTAGTGCACCCTACGTTTCTCACTTAGTCCCTATTCTGTTTTGCCAATCAACTGTCTCCAATATTTATCGCATCCTATAAATTCATCGGCCAGTGTTCCAATGTCCGCAGCACTCTTTTCTGCAATCCTGTCGCTAGTCCATCTTTTCTGAGCCATATCACTAAGTTTGAGTATAGATCTTTTCTTACGTTGTGGTTTCTCTGCAAATCAATATTATTTTAATTTTTAACTTTATATTGCTTCAATGATATGGTGTGAGTTACTATGTCATTGTATTGTAATATAAAATTAAATTATTAAAGTAACATGTTATTGTTTGAGATCCTCGTATTCATAAATCCTCTATACGTGTGATATTCCTTGTGCCAATTAAGGCTCTGCCTTGGAACCTTCGTATCTTTCTTTCTCTCTCTGATCTTCGTGGTCCTTAGGTTCTCGTAACCATAGTAACGAGCCATATCCGTTAGTACGCTCTTTTAAAGCTTTTTCTTTTGAATTGGTGTATTGTTCTTAGTTGTACTTGTTTGTTTGCTTGTATAG
This sequence comes from Echinochloa phyllopogon, assembly GCA_033239725.1. Taxonomy (NCBI): domain Eukaryota; kingdom Viridiplantae; phylum Streptophyta; class Magnoliopsida; order Poales; family Poaceae; genus Echinochloa; species Echinochloa phyllopogon. The sequence continues at coordinate 13,437,937 of BTCW01000017.1, forward strand.
TTTTATGCTTGCATGCTTGTGTCGATGATTGCTACGAGTAGACGGAACGTTGTTCAACTGAAGAAGACTGTTGAAGATATTTTGAGCAGCTATACTTTGGAGAAAGGCAAGTGTCCCTAACCATCCTTCTACCTATGCTTTATTTATAATATCAAGATGTTTTAATCGGAACATGGAGAACCACCCAGGAAAACAGTGCAACCATAAGTACTATATGGCTCTGGTCTTGGCTAATTAATTAGAGACTTTAGTGGATGGTGACCTTACCCGAAAGGGGCAAGAGGTGCGGCGGTTGACGGGGTATAGCTCGGTCCTCTTGAGCTGTGGGCTTTGGTAAGAGACAGATCTCATTAGGGAGGGTTATGCTTTGCTTCTGAACCGGAAACCTTAGCGGGTTACTATTTACTAAGGAATCTTTGTAAAGGCCTCGTAGCGTCCCTATGCAGTCACACCTCGGTAGTGTGATTTAAGAGGATTGGCCCCCTCGGCATGGTTGGGTTTAAAGTTCTTTTGAACTTTTACGCGGCTTATGGTGAAAGTGTACAACCTCTGCAGAGTGTAAAACTGTTATAACAGCCGTGCTCACGGTTAAGAGCGGCCTGGATCCTCACATGAGTAATATACTTAAACATGATATTAATTCGATCTCTGGTTATTTCTTGTGGCCTTGCTGAGTACCAACCATAAGTGTACTCACCCTTGCTAACCGCTGCTCAGAAGAAGAACTTGTATGAAGCTGTTTGAAGATGGTGCTCAGTTCTAGGCGTACGCAACCCCCAGTCGACTGCCTGTGAAGTTTGGAACCTTCGTTTCCAGGATACGCTGTATACTCTGATAGACTCGTAAGTCATTTATATAGTTTATTATACGTGATACTGCATCTTTTATTCACTACTGGCTTACTGTATGTATGAAACTTGATCCTGGCATACATACAGTGTACACTTGGTTTGTTTTCTAGAACCGGGTGTGACAGAGGTGGTATCAGAGCTGTATCGACTGTAGGACGTAAGCCTAGATAGAACTGGTCGTTTATTAAGGTCCAATTTGCTATATAATCCTTGCTTCCACTATCCTTGGTATTTTTGTAAAAAAAAATGCTATCCTTGAGCATTTTACCCCCTTGATGATTTATCTTTCTGGTCATTACATCCTTGAATATTCCACCTTCGCCTTGATCACTTATTTCTCACCATAGACTTCTGATTATTCACCTCCGCCTTGGTTTGATAAATTGCTGATCTAGCATCTTTGACCCTCTCACTTCTCCTTTTGAAATACTTTACCTTGACCATTAACCTCTCTCCTTGAAGTTGATATTATGTCTGTGAGTATCCTTGTTTACTCACACACATCCTGATATTAGTCAATTTACTCCTGTTGCCTCATTTCACCCTCCGTGCTTTTATGGCACTTTGGATTTCTTCCTTGGTTTTGATCCCAAAGTGTCCTCTACTCTTCATTTATTTTAAAAATATATAGCATGTATGTATCGCTTAATGCAAGCCCAAATCACCTTGAAGAATGAAGATATGAGTATATTACAAGAAGTCCAACCGGAACAATGGAAGACAACATCAAGCCTACCAACGTTACAACCAAGAAGTCAGCTTCAAGACATTTGAAGATGTGCCATATGCCCATATTTAGGAGGATTCCCTAAACCTTGACTAACAGCGCTTAGTATCATTATATGCTTGTGTGATTAACCTTAGTTGAGTATGCTTGTAATGCCTGTTATTATGCCATTGTTTGATTTGTTTCTTTGCATTGATTGTATAGTTGGGTTCTCCCTCTTTTTCCTGTACATCCTTGCTTTCTTGCTATCTCTTCGTCACAAGTCGATAAAGAACATCGAAGAAAAAGAAAAGTTGATCTCATGGTGAAAAAGGATGAAGCTAAAGAAGATTAGGAGTGAAGACTTTGCAACTTCATCAACAAAGAAGATGAAGTCTAGTGAACCAACTCCAGAGGATCTTTCTTCCCAAAAATCTACTGTACTGTTCTCTTCCTTGATCCTTAGTCTCTGCGAATCTCGGGACGAGATTCTGTTTAAGGGGGGTAGTCTTGTCACACCCCAAATTTTGAAAATTTGGGATGTGAATAAACAATATAAATAAATACAATTGATTAAAACAACATATATAAAATATATATATATATAAAATTTATAAAATTTATAAAATTTTATAAAATTTGGAATGATTCTATTTAATTTATAAAATTTTCCAAGGTTTAAATAATTAACAGGGAATGTAATATATATATAAATATATCAAAACAACATGTGTTTATAACTCCCTAAAATTCATCACAATTAAATTGAAGCAACCCTATGAATTTTCTAGGATCTATTAAGGCTTAAATAAATTTTCTAGGAATTAATTGGAGTTTCTAGCCTTTTTATCAATTTAAATATCACATTAAATAATTATTTTAGCCAAAATAAGTTTTTGTTGCATTCATGCTGTTGCATATATTTTTGGTTGCTAGTAAATTAAATTGGAATTTAAATTCTGTTTAAATTCGAAATTGATTTGCTTTTGTTTGAGTTTTAGAAAAGTTAAAATCGCTGAGATCGGTTTCGCCCCTCGAAATCTTGGCCCAGTCCAACTTTGCCCCCTGGACTTCTTTCCTCGTTCTCTTTTCCTCCCTGCTTTTTCTTTTCTTTTCCCGGGCCGACTTCCCTCCTCCTCGGCCGGCCCGTTCCTTCTTTCAGCCCAGCTCGGCCCGTCCATCCTCTCCCCGCTTTCTCTTTCCCTCTCGCCGACAGGTGGGGTCCACCTGTCGGGCCCGTCGTCTTCAACCGGGACTCCTCCCCAACGTCGAGTCTGTCTCCGCCGCGCCGCCATTTCCGAGTGGAATCTCGTCGTTTCACGCACGCCGAGACTCCGCTCCCGGCCTATAAAACCCCGCCGTCCTTGCTCTCCCTCTTCAATCCAATCAAACCCGCAAAAGCCGAGCCCAGACCCTAGCGCCCGAGCCGCCAGTACCGAACTCGCGTCGCCGCCGTCGTCCCTCGCCGTCGTGAGCCGAAGCTCGCCGTCTTTGCCCCTGGTGAGCTCATCGTCGCCCTCTCAACCCTTCTGTACTGCTCGCACTCCGTTTCCTCGCTCCGGCCGCCATAATCTCGTTCGCCGTCGATTCCCCATTGCCGTCGCCCGCCATTGCCGTCGATTCGCCGCCCTTGCCGCTCGAGGTGGGAGACCAAGACCGCCATAAGTTTTCCCTCGTCATCGCGCGTCGAATTCGCCACTTCTCGTCGAAGTTCGGCCGCTGGTGCCCCTGGTTCGGGTGAATCCGAGCTTCGCCGCCGCCGTTCTTCGTCGCTGGTCGTCGGCGTCGCTCTCCTGTCGTCAGGGACCCCCGGAGTGAGTTCGCAATGCCTTCTTCTCTCTTTCCGTCCAAGTCTCGTCGACGTTCGTGCACCGTAGCGCCGTATCCGTATTCAACCGAAGCTCCGCCGCCGCCGATGGCGCCGCCGTCGTGCTCCGTCATCGGTGCGGGTTCCGAGCTGTCTAGAACACCGTGGTTGATCTCGTCATGAGCTCGCGATTCCGTAGGACCAAGCCCTGTCCCAAACCAAGCTGTGTAGCACGTTTTCGCCCAAGTCCGGCGATGCGCCGCCGCGTTCGTCGTCGCCGCCGACGAGCTTTCGCCCAAACCGTTCCTGGCCACCGGATCGTGATCCAACGGCCCGAATTAGATCGAGCCGAAGTCAAATTGACCGCGTACCGGTCAGCGTGCCAGTTTTACAATGAAGCCCCTGTAGTTTTTGGAAATCAACCCGAAGTCCAATGCAGTTCAAAAATAATTACGAATAGGTCCTGTTTTCTTCTATTTTAACCCCTGCAAGTTTTAAAATTATGCCCGAGGTCCAGCCCCTGTTATTTTATGGTTTAGCCCTCGAGTTTTTATACAAAATTATGTTTTAGCCCTCGGATTTTCGCAGTTAAGCCCCTAGAACTTTTAAAACTTTGCCAGCACGTCCTTAGACCTTAGAAAAATCATATCTTTCACGTTTTAACTCCGTTTTAATCCGTTCTTGTTGTGTTAGCTTCGTATCAACTTAAACTACGCGTTAGTACTGTTATTTACACCATATTTTATTTCTGAAATTTATTTATTAATTAATTTAATTAGAGGCTAATTACATGTGCTTTCTTAAATAAAATCTAATTAAGTTTGACACATCGGTTTTTCTTGTTAAATATTAAATTGATTAATACTTATTCCATGTGTTTTGTAAATAAAAGTTGACTAAGGTAATATCTCGATTTTCATAAATAATATTAACTTGATTAATACTTATTTCTTGAGCGTTCTAAATTAAATTGAAGTAGATAATATCTTGGTTTCTTTAAATAATATTAACATGATTAATATTAATTTTATAATCTTTCTAACTAAAATTTAATTAGGCTCTATCTTGTTTCTTCATAAAATTATGTTAACTTGATTAATGTTTATAATCACTAGTTCTCTAATTAAAAGCTAATTAGAGTTAAACTTCAAGTTTTCATAAATAATTGTCAATCTTGATTAATGTTAACATAATTATCATTCATTGGTTTTCTGAATAAAATATAAATAAGTTCCATCTTGTTTTTTTTTGTAAAGTGATATTAATTTGATTAATAATTACTTAAATAGCTCTTTCTAATTGAGATTAAACTCCGGCTTTTCATAAATAAACGTTAACTTTGATAAATATTGAATTAAATGTGTTACAGTTATAATACTGACTAATTCAACACCGTTCATAAAATTATTCGATTAGATGTTCTTATATAATCTATTTTAAGTTAATACTTTAATTAAAATAATTTGTACTTGAATATTTACAATTAAAAGTATGACTAGTTTAACTAGAGATATAAAGTTATTTGATTTGATAAACATGTTCCTTTAATTAAAAGCCAATTAAGAATTATATTTTGGTTTTCTTATTAATGTTAATATGGTTAATATATTATAAGTTTTAAAAGTGATAGTTGAACAAGTTATAATATTGGAAACCTAGGTATAACTTTGTTGTAACTTGGATTAAGGTTATATTTAGATTTCATAGGTTTTCATAGATCACTGTTACTTGGTTTAAATGGTTATTAACTAGTGTTTCTAATTAAAGCCAACTTAGAAGTTTCACTTCCAAGTAATTTGATTAATAAACCTTCAATGTGACTTTGTTCTAGTGTTCTCGTTTTGCTTATTAATTATCTATCTATTAAGTTTTCTCTATAAAATATGATAAGTAATATTTCGGATTTTAATAAGCTTATGTAAAATTGATTAATGAGTATTAAACTAGATTTCAAACTAAAAGGTGATTAGCGTCAAACTTAATGCTTTCTTAAATGAGTATTAATTTGTGTGAATGTCAACATAAAGGTGTTTTATCAATAATATTGATTAGTTCAACATGGTAAATAAAAGTTAATCAATTAGATGTTCGCATCTGTTTTAATACTAAAGTTATGTGTTTAATTACATAATGTCTACAAAAAGAATAGTTATAAATAAAATACATTCTTGGTTTCAGATATTTAAATATAATTCAATCAATTTCCAGGAAATAGTCTCTTATATATGATTTTATCAAATTAAAATTTATAAAGCGTATAGTGTTTCCTTTTATAATTTAAAGTCTTCCGTTAGTTTTAAGTTTTCAATCGTAGTTCTGTTCTCAGCCTTTCCTATGCCTCTAAACCCAATCCTGCTAGTGCACCCTACGTTTCTCACTTAGTCCCTATTCTGTTTTGCCAATCAACTGTCTCCAATATTTATCGCATCCTATAAATTCATCGGCCAGTGTTCCAATGTCCGCAGCACTCTTTTCTGCAATCCTGTCGCTAGTCCATCTTTTCTGAGCCATATCACTAAGTTTGAGTATAGATCTTTTCTTACGTTGTGGTTTCTCTGCAAATCAATATTATTTTAATTTTTAACTTTATATTGCTTCAATGATATGGTGTGAGTTACTATGTCATTGTATTGTAATATAAAATTAAATTATTAAAGTAACATGTTATTGTTTGAGATCCTCGTATTCATAAATCCTCTATACGTGTGATATTCCTTGTGCCAATTAAGGCTCTGCCTTGGAACCTTCGTATCTTTCTTTCTCTCTCTGATCTTCGTGGTCCTTAGGTTCTCGTAACCATAGTAACGAGCCATATCCGTTAGTACGCTCTTTTAAAGCTTTTTCTTTTGAATTGGTGTATTGTTCTTAGTTGTACTTGTTTGTTTGCTTGTATAGTTTTATGCTTGCATGCTTGTGTCGATGATTGCTACGAGTAGACGGAACGTTGTTCAACTGAAGAAGACTGTTGAAGATATTTTGAGCAGCTATACTTTGGAGAAAGGCAAGTGTCCCTAACCATCCTTCTACCTATGCTTTATTTATAATATCAAGATGTTTTAATCGGAACATGGAGAACCACCCAGGAAAACAATGCAACCATAAGTACTATATGGCTCTGGTCTTGGCTAATTAATTAGAGACTTTAGTGGATGGTGACCTTACCCGAAAGGGGCAAGAGGTGCGGCGGTTGACGGGGTATAGCTCGGTCCTCTTGAGCTGTGGGCTTTGGTAAGAGACAGATCTCATTAGGGAGGGTTATGCTTTGCTTCTGAACCGGAAACCTTAGCGGGTTACTATTTACTAAGGAATCTTTGTAAAGGCCTCGTAGCGTCCCTATGCAGTCACACCTCGGTAGTGTGATTTAAGAGGATTGGCCCCCTCGGCATGGTTGGGTTTAAAGTTCTTTTGAACTTTTACGCGGCTTATGGTGAAAGTGTACAACCTCTGCAGAGTGTAAAACTGTTATAACAGCCGTGCTCACGGTTAAGAGCGGCCTGGTTATTTCTTGTGGCCTTGCTGAGTACCAACCATAAGTGTACTCACCCTTGCTAACCGCTGCTCAGAAGAAGAACTTGTATGAAGCTGTTTGAAGATGGTGCTCAGTTCTAGGCGTACGCAACCCCTAGTCGACTGCCTGTGAAGTTTGGAACCTTCGTTTCCAGGATACGCTGTATACTCTGATAGACTCGTAAGTCATTTATATAGTTTATTATACGTGATACTGCATCTTTTATTCACTACTGGCTTACTGTATGTATGAAACTTGATCCTGGCATACATACAGTGTACACTTGGTTTGTTTTCTAGAACCGGGTGTGACATGAATGAAGGCCGCAGACTTTGTTGAGTTTTCGTCCCTGAGAATCTGCATGTGCTCCTCGATGTACGGAGCAACTAAGGTTGATTGTTGCAAGACTGTGAGGTGCGCTTTACGAAATGTCTCAACGTCCTTGATCACCATTGATCTTCTCCCTAGTGTGCCCTTTCCACCAAGTCTCCCCTCGTGATGTGATTCGGGCACACCAATCGGCATAATATACGAATCTCTTCTGTTTCGTATCCCTTAGCAATGCATCCTTCTGGACGAGAATGATTACGGACATACTTCTTTAGGACAACGAAGAACCTCTCAAATGGGAACATGTTGTGTAGAAATACTGGGCCCAATATACGAATCTCTTTGACGAGGTGAACCAATAGATGTGTCATGATATTGAAGAAGGATGGTGGAAATATCATCTCAAAGCTGACAAGACATTGCACCACGTCGTTCTGTAGCTGATCTAAATGGTCTGGATTGATCACCTTCTGAGAAATTGCATTGAGGAATGCACATAGCTTCACAATGGCTTTCCGCACGTTAACTGGTAGCACACCCCTGAGTATGACGGGAAGCAGCTGTGTCATCAACACATGGCAGTCGTGAGACTTCAGGTTTGTGAACTTCTTCTCTTTCATATTTATTATTCCCTTAATATTGGAGGAGTAGCCGGAACCTTGATACTGTTCAAGCATTCAAACATGCTTGCCTTCTCTTCTTTGCTGAGAGTGAAGCTGGCAGGACGCAAGTACTGGCGTCCTTTGTCTCTCTTTTCTGGATGTAGATCAGTCCATTGCTTCAATCGTTTCAGCTCCTGATGTGCTTCCAGTGTATCTTTTGGCTTCCCATAAGTACCCAAGAAGCTTATCAAGTTCACGCAAAGATTCTTCGTCAGATGCATCACATCAATCGCGTTACGGACCTCTAAAAGTTGCCAATAAGGTAGCTCCCAAAAGATAGACTTCTTCTTCCACATCGCGGCACGACCATCCTCGCCCGTCAGAGCAGCCTGGCTTTCGTCTCCCTTGCCAAACACCACGTGTAGGTCCTTCACCATATCAAATAGCTCTTCTCCACTTCGGTGTCTCGGCTTTGTACGGCGGTCAACATTCCCGCCAAAATGCGCACATTTCTTTCGTAGCTCATGCTTCGCCAGAAGGAATCGACGGTGACCCATGTACACAACTTTACGACAATGTTTCAAATACATGCTTTTGGTTTCCTCTAAACAGTGAGTGCATGCTTTATATCCTTTGTTTGATTGTCCTGATAGGTTACTTAGTGCAGGCCAGTCGTTGATGCTTATGAAAAGCAGTGCTCGAAGGTCAAACTGCTCCTGCTTGTCCTCATCCCACATGCTAACACCTTCATTCTTCCACAACTGCAAAAGTTCGTCAACCAATGGTCTTAGGTACACATCAATGTCGTTGCCAGGTTGCTTTGGGCCTTCGATGAGCACTGGCATCATAATGAACTTCCGCTTCATGCAGAGCCAGGGGGGTAGGTTGTAGATACAAACAGTCACGGGCCAAGTGCTATGACTACTGCTCATTTCATCAAAAGGGTTCATGCCATCGGTACTTAAACCAAGCCTAACATTCCTCGCATCAGCATCAAACTCTGGGAATGCTCTGTCGATGTTCCTCCACTGGGATCCATCGGCGGGGTGTCTCAACATGCCATCCTGCTTACGTTCTTCTTTGTGCCAGCGCATCAGTTTGGCATGGTCTTTGTTCCTGAACAAACGCTTCAGACGGGGTATCAGAGGGAAATACCACATCACCTTCGCAGGGATTTTTTTTCTTAGAACGCTCTCCCCCAACATCACCAGGGTCGTCCCGCCTGATCTTGTATCGTGCGCAGGTGCAAACCGGGCAACGATCCAAGTGTTCGTACTGTCCGCGATAGAGGATACAGTCATTAGGACACACATGTATCTTCTGCACCTCCAAACCGAGAGGGCAAACAACACGTTTTGATTGATACGTCGTCGATGGCAATTTGTTACCCTCTGGAAGAATCTTCTTTACGAGTTTCAGTAGCTCCTCGAAACCCTTATCAGTAACACCATTTGCTGCCTTCCACTGCAGAAGTTCAAGTGTGCTACCCAACTTCTTTAGCCCCTCTTTGCAATCTGGGTACATGTCAGTCTTGTGGTCCTGCAACATGTGTTGTATCTTTTTCAGTTCCTTATCATTGCCGCAGTCTTTCTCGGCATCACGCAACATTTGCCCGAGTCCATCAGTAGGTTCACTTTCCTGAGCAACATCTTCCTGAGCATCGCCTTCCCGAGCAACATCTTCCTCATCGGCATCACCCATTGTAGCATATGCAAAGGAACCGTAGTATTGAGCCAATAACGGAATGTCGTCATCGGCCTCGTCTTCTTCATCCTCATCCATTAGAATTCCTCTTTCACCATGCTTCGTCCAAACAGAATAATTCCTCATGAAACCGTGCCTCATCAAATGCACCTGAAGACAACCTCTTTGTTTGTACGATTGTATATTTTTACAATGGGTGAATGGGCAGAACATGAAACCGGACGGCGTCCTGTTAGCCTCGTCGGCATCGAGAAACGTCCTAAGGCCAACACGGAACGCCTGAGCGTGGGGGTCCCCGTACATCCATTGTCTATTCATCTGCATTATTAACCAATAACAAATATACAATACAATTTAAAGATAAAAAATTTAATATATAAATAAATACAAATTATAATATATATTCCATTATATAAATAAATTTCTAAAACTACACTACTATATTCATTAAATAAATAAATATACCTTCCGTTAAATAAATAAATAACTATTCTACCTTTTAATAAATAACTAATAATATATATTTCATTAAATTAATAAATAATTATTCCAACTTTTAATAAATAAACCTCTCTAATAAATAAAATACATAAGCCTTATAACTATTCACAAGTCATACAAAACAAAATACTAACTAGCTTGCCTTCTCTCTCCATTTAAAACACAACATGAACAATCTCTCCACCATGAACTCAAGCTCTCTCATCTCTCTCCTCCAAGAACACAAGCTCTCTCTAGCTAGCTTTACTTTGATTCACAAATCCCTCTATTTCTAAATCATAGAAGGATTACAAGCTAAATAAAACATTAGAGAATGAAAGAGTGTACCTTGTAGTGCTCCTTAGATGAGTAGAATCTTCACAAATTTTGAAAAAAATTTGGGCAGCACCTCCCCTCCCACGACCGAGCAGCATGAACACAGCGCCTAAGTGTTCAGCTGGCTCGGCCGGGGGAGGAAGAAAATGCTATATACAAAAGACATTAGCACCGGGTCGTGGCAAGACACATTAGCACCGGTTGCAGCCAGCAACCGGTGCTAAAGGGGGAGCATTAGCACCGGGTCTCGCCACGACCCGGTGCTAATGTGTCCGCCCTGACACCCCGCAGCGCCGCCACCGCTCCTAGCCGTTGGACCCGGTGCTGAAGCCCCATCAGCACCGGGTCCAAAAATGGCCGAGGCGGAGGAGGCGGGCGGATGTGAAGCATTCTGGTAGTGGGACATGCAAGGAGAGAAAAGATATGAAATGGAAATACAATATAACTATATATGTATATATGTATGTAGACTGTATGCTTTCAGTTTCTATTGAGCATGAATTTACCGTTGCAAAATCCTTATACAAAGAGTGCTATGTTTCAAACAATCATCTTCATATGTGCAGCTAAACTGTATAAGAGTTCAATCCAAATGACAACTAAGGCTATGTAATAAGTAATCAAAATTCTATTTTGTTTCTACGTGTTTTTTTTAATTTTTAATACGACACAACATATAACTCGACTCGACGCGCGCAGGGGCGCGCGCCAAACACTAGTATGTTTTAGATGACGACATTGTCTCGTTTAAAATGAATCCATGGAAATATTGACACTAAGATCCCCTGAACCTAGATTGTCAATTGTAAATGTAACTTGTTAACAGAGCCTTGCTGGGAAAGCCCAATCTCCTAACTCCAAGAGCATCTCCAAGAGTGCCTAATAAATGCTTCTAATAATTAACTTGGGGAATCAAGTGAAAAACAAGGCTCTAACAGTTTTGAGTTGTTCCTAATTTTTTCGTGTGCCCAATATTGACTTCATCTTGAGCTAAATTTATCTCTCTTTATGCACTCCCAATCCCGCAAAAAAATGATGAAGAAAAAAAGCTGCCCGAGTTACTGTTCATGGTGGGTAAAAAATCAGCTTTTAGACCCACAAATGAATGATATGACAGTAATTAAATCTTTTTTGACTAATTTTTTGAAAACTGTTGGGTGGAGGAATATTTTTTCCAATAACTTTTGGCAAAGGTCTCAAAATTAATTTTTTAGGCCTTTATTTTTTGGAGATGCGCTAACCGTACCTCGCAATCATCTCGGCGCATGCGAGCCAATATCATCCGTGAATCCATACTGGTTCCCTCTGTGTTTGTCTTTATCCGTAGTTTATCCCTTTGTGTTTGTCTCGATGCTTTGTTTTACGGCGGAGATGTGCGCATGGGAGAAAACAAGTGACTTGAATCGTCAGAGATCTCCAAGAGTGACTAAAAAGTCCCAAAATATTAGTTTTGAGACCTTACAAACGAATATTAGGAGAAAAAAATACCCTTTCATCCACCAGTTCCTAAAAAAATTAGACCCAAAAGCAGCCACGTCATCAATTGTGGGGTCGTTGTTTGATTTTTTTTCTATGGTAAACAGTAGCTCACGATTTGTTTTTTGTCCGACATTTTTCCACGGGGTACTGGGAGTTGAGAGGGGGGATAAATTTGGCTCAGAATGGAGTCGCACGCGAAAAAAATTAGAAATAAAATTAAGCACTGTTGTAGTATTATTTTTTACTTTTATGTCCAAAACTAATTATTGGGAGTACTTGGAGATGCTCCGGTGCATATTACCCATCATCGGCGGTAGATGCAGTGGCGAGGCCACTCTGAGGTTGCTTGTCTCATTGTGTGTCACTCTGTCGGTGGTTCGTTAAGAGCTGTAGAAAGCAGGGCAGGCCACAGCTAGCATGAGCGACGACATGGAGACCGCCGGCGACGGCCGTGGTGTCCTCGTCTGCGTGACGGGCGGCAGCGGCTTCATCGGCTCGTGGCTGGTCCGCCGCCTCCTCGGCCGCGGCTACGCCGTCCGCGCCACCGTCAAGAGCATCCGTGCGTTCTGCTTCCTCCTAGCTTCTTCTCCCTCTTTTCATGTGTTTAGCTAGATCCAATGCAAGACCTTTGATGTCCCTGCCGCCGGTGGATTGCTCTTGCAGAGGACGAGGGCGAGACGAAGCACCTGCGGGCCCTGGACGGCGCGGCGTCGCGTCTCCGGCTGCTCCAGATGGACCTCCTCGACCCGGCCTCCGTCCGCGCCGCCGTGGACGGCGCCCGCGGCGTCTTCCACCTCGCCTCCCCCGTGACGCTGCAGCTACCGCAAGATCCCGAGGCAATCTTCGATTATTCTTTCACCATACATTAAGCCGCCTTGTTCGATTAACCCCCCTTCCAAAGGGATCGGGGTGATTAATAATCCTCTCTTCATCCCCTCCAATCCCTCCCATCGGGGATCGTCCTGCTCTCTCATGGTTCTTTCTGACATGATTGGATGATCCATACTCTATCTCCTTGGCTGCTCGCAGAAAGAGGTGCTGGAGCCTGCGGTGAAGGGGACGCTCAACGTCCTCCGTGCCGCGAGAGAATGTGGAACCGGCCGAGTTGTCCTCATGTCGTCCAAGGCGGCCATGGTCCCAGATCCCAAATGGCCTGCTGACAGGGTCATAGATGAGGACTCCTGGGCCGACGTCGAGCTCCTCAGGAAGCTTCAGGTGCAGATTTAATTATTTGGTTGCTATGCTATTCTCCGGCCAAGAAACTACTCATCAATTTTTACAGATGCTATGGTTCAGACTTCAGACCTGTGCTAACTTTGTTTTACTTCTATGTGGATGGAGCTCTGGTACAACGTGTCCAAGACGCTGGCCGAGAAGGCCGCGTGGGACTTCTCTGCAAGGGAGGAGGGGTTGCAGCTTGTGGTTATCAATCCAGGCATGGTACTGGGGCCATTCCTGACGCCGTCTGTCAATGCTAGCCTCCATTGGTTTCTGCAGCTTCTGCAAGGTCAGTCATTCAGACAGCCATCACCATTCATATTTGCAGCACGTTTCCTTTTGTGTGTACTGCAGAGTATACTGCAGTTTCTGATAGTGCACACCACTGCTTGCCCAGGCCAGAGGATGAGCATGGACTTGTACATGGGCTGCGTTGACGTCAGAGACGTGGTGCAATCTCTGATAGCGCTGTACGAGAGCCCATCGACACTTATGCATGGAATCTATCGAGCGCTTGGTTGATTTCACCAACAATGTTGCTGACCTTTTCCCTCAACTCCCAGTTCAAAGGTCAGACATTTCGAGAACCCATCATCATCTTGTCAAATTGAAATGCAGTGTGTTTTCAATTTGCTAAATCTCTCTTTTTTCACAACAGAATCAAGGAGGACAAACAAGGCTGGGTGGTGAGGGCGAAGGACCCCTCCAGAAAGCTGATCGACTTGGGTGTTCGTTTCACTCCATTCGATGTAACCATCAGGGACACTGTGGATTGCTTCAGAAGCAAAGGGCTCATCTAGCCTGTCATTGTATTTCTGCCTAAAAAAAACTGCTGTATGACAAGATTGACAACTCAAGTGAAATAAATTGTTCGAATTTGTCATAGACATATCTTGAAAATATAAAAAAATAAGCGACGACCAAATGTAAAAAGCGAAGCTAGTACTGTACATGGAAATGCAACAAAATGAAGTCAATGCAAAGAAAAAAATAGCATTCACTCACAGGTGAGTAAAGGGAAAGCGCGGTGTCCTGATCTTTTTCTTTTTTTTTTCTTTTGCGATCCGCGGTGTCCTGTCTAAGGGCAGCTCCAGCGGTACGTCGATCGCTGCTGCAGAAGCAAAACAGATGCATGTTTTTTTTAAATCATACATTTAACCACTAATTAAAGATATTAAATAAAGTTAGTTTATAAAACTACATATAAAACCTACGGGTTAATTCGCTAGACCTATCTAATAAAGACGATTACGGTTATTACAGCATTACTGTAGTAAATCATGAGTTAATTACACTAATTAGATTCGTCGCGTAGAATTACACTCGTCCTTCAAAAGATTTTACAAATAGACTTCATTAATACTTCATGCATACAAGATTTTTGGAGAATTTTTTTTTGCAAAAGCATAGAAACACGGCCAGAACTTCTGTTCGGCTCTCCCGGCGTGGGCGTCGATTAGTGGAGTCCATTTGTGTAGTAAAAAATCTGAGGACCTCTGTGTTGCCCGTACTTGCTGCTGTGCAGGACATTAGTCTGGATTGGTGCACGGCCGGAGCAAGAAATGATTTTTTAATTAGTGCTAACACCATTTTTTGCACAGCGTCTAAGATATACGGTCATAGGACTATAGAAGTCCAGCCGATAAGGCCGACATTTAACATTGAAGACCGCAGCCGATGGATAGAGCTGATGAATAGCAAACAAGTTAGTTTGGTTGATAGGTGGAGATTGGGTCGACATACGTGGCGATGAGGCCACACAAAATTTGACTTATTTTAAGATTTTATATTAAAAAAGTTTTGTTTTTCGTCGAGTTGGTAAGTCGTAATCGACATGGAGTTTGTATCTTAGACCATAAATAGTGACCTTAGGGCTACGGAGAAAGTTTATACACATCAAATTAAATAAACCTTTACTCTTTTCACATTGTATTTAATTTTAAACGCTAGTTTCAGTAGTTCAACGAGTTCTTTCAAATCTTCGCAGGGCTGCTCGCTTCGATCTCCATCTTGCTTGTAAGTTCCGCTTTTACTTGGTGCTCTGTAGGCTTTAACTACCGGGCGCATCGCTGTGGTTTCGTATAGATCTCCTAAAAGTTATCGAGCAAATTAGGTCCCTTGATATCGTTTGTCCACCAATTTATCATAATCGTTAGATTATAGGTTTAAGTGCTTGGCTTTTATTAAGATCTAATTGCTACACCCTTGTATCGAGCGTATCTGTTTAGCCGATCAAAGTAGCTGATTTATGTTGTTTTGTTTTGTTTTGCTTTTACATTTAAAGTTATCGATATTTACTAGTTTTTGATAGATCTCTTCGGTTAAGCGTTAGTTTATATCACCAATTTATCCAGTCTACTTACAAGGTTCGAATCGGCTCTTAAACTTTTAAGCGTACAACTGATTCAAGATTAGACGTGGACTTTAAACCGTTCATCGGCCGATTTTGGCTGACTGAATCTACAGAGGCACAATTCGGAATCATAGCCGATCTATTAATTTTATACGATTTTATTCCCTTGTCAATTACAGGTCAAATTGACTGGCACGTTCCGAACCTCAAGATTACCGGCTTGTCGTCGAAGTGAAGCAAATCTTCGAGGCCGATTCGTGTGTTCGCGCAGAATGTCTTCGTCGACTTTTGACGTTAACACATTTTTGGCACGTCGGGTGGGACCCGAGAAGAAAATCTCACATATTTTATTTAGAGATAATGTGCCAATATTTAACACATCATAGCTGATACAGATTTATTTATCGGCTTGACAGTGACATAATATACCATGGACACATATCAGACGTCATCTTACGGATTTTAAGCACCTACCTACTGGCCGATGGTTCCTCAACCATCGTATCAATGCCAAGAAAAATCTCAGATGTAGTATTCTCCTTAAGTGTTATGCCCGATGGTTCCCCACACTCAACCATTGTATCAGCCACAATGATTGGAGAACCAACAATGGCAATACGCCCCCTAAGACTACCCACAATGGGATCGATGCTCAAAAAATAGATTCCCTGACACAACATATCGATGCGGAGAAGCCCATGGGGTGCACAACGTTTGCCTCAATTCCCAGATTAAAGTGGACCCGAGTTCAGGCTGTGCAAAGGAGCAGGTCTGCAAATGCCAGAGAGAACGGGTGGAGAGAAGAGCAAGAGCCTGCCGTGAAATTAGTTGTTTATTGAACAAGCACCGAGTCATCTACATGACTCGCGGACTATGTTTTTTGTTTCAGCATCGCCCTTCACAGTGGCAAACATCGATGCTTGAACTTTATCTTTCCTGATTCAAGCACCGATTTGGACAACGCTGTGGGTAGTCTAAGCGTTTCAGTCGATAGTTACTATCTGCAACCACCAACTCGGATGCAACAGACGGGGAATTATCAGATACAACAAACTCCTCAAGCCTCCTGGCCGATGAGTTCTTATGCATCTCAGCCATATCAGGGATAATATATGGAGCATTGTCAGCAGTATATTCCTTATCAGGCTGAGCAACAAGTAGCTTCGCCTTCTCAGATATTGACTGAGAATATACAAGTGAAAAATTACCAGTCACAACATATACAAGCATGGGATCAAGATCAATGGGAGAGTTTTTGGCAGGAGTTTAAACAAAGATTCATTAAAACATCTCTCGCAAAAGTCCCTATGATTAGAATCAAGTGTCACAATGTGTTCCTAAAGAAACCCAGCCAGCGGCTATACCTCAACAACCATCGGCTCAAGATCAAGAGAACTGTCAACCTCAAACTAAAGGTTGTTTGCCCTCTTGGATTGGATGTATAGAAGATACATGCATGTCCGAACGACTGTATCCTGTATCACCACCCTGAAAATGAGAACTTGGATGCCTGCCCAGTTTGCGGCGCATTGCGGTATAAGATCAAGTGAGACGATCCTGCTGATGTTTATGGGCAGCCAGTCTAATGAGGGCATGACACTCATGCATATGTCCATGAGTGGTGCATGGGGAGGAGAAGAAGGAGACCAACAAGGTTTTTCAAGTGAAGAAGAATGCCCGAGGCTAATCCGATTCGAGTCCCCAAGGTGGAGGCCCAAAGAAACTCAAGTTCGAGTCCACCTCGGAGTCCAGGAGCATCCCACGGTAAATTGGACGCTCAGGTTATATACAGAGGCCGATTATGTCGTTCTTTGTATGGATGGAAAGATAATTTCAAGGAGCTTCCAATGACACAAGTTCCACCTCAAAATTCCTTCTGAGTCCTCTGGAATCGTCAAAACAAGTGGACGTCCAGAATCTGCTAGGGTGCTGCGCCGCTATCTTTTGGGCTATTGGCCCATGTATCATGTTGAGGTCCATTATGGACGTGTGTAGGGGGTTATGCACGCCTCAATCCTCATATAATTAGAAGCCACCGCCACATTAGGGTTTTGTATTTTTCTTAGATTAATCTGTTGAGAACAGTTTCGCCGTCATCGGTTTGTAGAACCCCAACTATCATGCTTAATCATTCATCAGCAGTTTGTCACTTTTCATTGAGCTGCGTTCTTTCGAGTTCTTGATTGTATTTTTCGTTTTGCAGGCTGGGATTAGCCTTCTTGGTGAGGTCAACCGGATTGTGACACGGTTGATAACCAGAGGAGACGTGGTGCTAAGATTGCAGGGTTCGAGTTTGCTGACTTGAAGCCAGATTGGTGTGTCGTGCTCCACCCAAAACGAGTTACCCTTCACCTGACGGAAGATCGGACACCCTAGTTCACATCAAGGGATTGGATGAAAAGCCCGACACACCGATCCAGCTACAGATACGCACGATCTGGCCCCCGTAATCTTAGCATCGGCAGCCGAAAATACGACGCACCGATCCGGCTACAATGCCCCTAGGGCCTCTTGTTATGCCTCAACAATCTTAGCACCGCACTCCGGCGCACCGCTCGGGGAAAGGCCCAATCACCCCAAAAGACTAGTCTGATAGGGGAAGAGTGACTCTCCCTTTGAAGGTGGCATAATTCAAACGTGCACGGCTGCTGCCTACAGTGTTGTCTGTCTGGCCAAACCGCGTGCACGGCTGCCGCCTACACTATCATGTGCCTGGCCAAACCGTGCTCCCGCTAGGTCACGATTGCCGCCTGCACTGTTGTGCGCCTGACCAAACCGCTTACACGGCTGCCACACACACTGTCGTGGGCCTGGCCAAATCGTTCCCAAAGATGTCCTCATCATTCCCACCCTATAAACGAGGCCCAGCTTTGATACCACCTGGGCCGGACTCATCACAGCCAAGATGAGAGTTTCCACAAATATGAGATGAGAGTTCCCACAAATGTGATGTGGTATTTCCCTGTAATACCACGTTTGAAGCACATGTTTATCAACAAGGCGAACACAAAGTTGATGCGGTAGCACAAAGAAGAACGTAAACAAGATGAGATGATGAGACACCCTGCAGATGTGTCCTAGTGGAGAAACATTGATCAAGAATTTCTTAATTTTGATAAGAACACCAGGAACATAAGTTTTGGTCTAAGTACAGATGATATGAATCCGTTCGGTGAGTTTAGCAGTGGTCATAGTACATGGCCTGTGACCCTATGTATCTTCAACCTTCCTCTTTTGTTGCGTGTGAAGTAGAAGTTCATCATGATGCCGGTGCTTATCCAAGGACTAAAACAACCTGACAATGACTTGACGTATATCTAAGACCATTGGTTGAGGAACTATTACTTCTTTGGAAGGAAGAAGGCGTACGTGTGTGGGATGAGTACAAGCAGGAATCGTTCGACCTCCGAGCTTTGCTTTTCGTAACCATCAATAATTGACCTACACTAAGTAACTTGACGGGACAGTCGAACAAAGGATACATGGCATGCACCCACTGTCTAGATGAAACTTATAGCATTTATTTGAAACACCGTCGAAAGTGTGTGTATGTGGGCCATCGTCGATTTCTACCTGCCGATCACCCTCTAAGAGAAAAAGGGAAGCATTTTAAAGGGGGGCCCGAAACTCGTGGTAAGCCTATGTTCCGTAATGGAAAGCGTATGTTCTCGATGATAAAGGATGTGCATGTAGTATTTGGAAAGCGCCGTGGTAGCCAGCTTGTTGCCAAGGACGATGACGGACATGTATCAATGTGGAAGAAGAAGTCTATATTGTGGTATCTACCTTATTGGCAAGTCTTAGAGGTTCGAAACGCAATTGACATGATGCACCTGTTGAAGAATCTCTGTGTGAACATGCTAGGATTCCTTGCCAAAAGATACAATGGAAGCAAGACGTGACCTGCAACTATTGGCAGAGCAAAAGGACCTACATCCCGAAAAAAGAGACAAGGACAATACTATTTACATCCTGCCAGTTACACACTCAACAAAGAGGAGAAGCAAAACATGTTTGATTGTTTGAACAGTATTAAGGTCCCGTCAGGGTACTCCTCGAATATACAGAGCATATTAAATATGAAAGAGAAGAAATTCACAAAATTAAAGTCTCACGATTGTCACGTCCTGATGACACACGGCAATAGTACTGAAACACTGGAATAAGTTGGCCTCGTGGATTGAAAAAACAGGGGAATGTGTGAGTCACGGTAAAACACCTCAAAACCTATGAAAAAAAAAACAATGCTCTTATATAAAAGAAAATAATAAAACATTTTTTCACCGATTTGTCGTGTAGATATTCCAAGTGCGAAGCTGTCATTTGAATTATAAAGTAACACACACTACAAAAGCGACCCCGGTCAGGCCCAAAAGAGATGACAAACGGTGCTACGAGCATCTCCAGGAGACTAGCCAAATCATTTTCTAAAGTTAAATTTAGCTATTGTTAGAGAAAAAAGTTTCCAACAGACTCTGTAAATGACCCTCTAAATTTAGTGGCTCTCTATCTCACCTCATTCGCTAGCTATTTTTAGCTAGCCTACCTCACTGGCCATATTTACAGAATCTGTTGGATTACCCCATTGAATTAGATGACTTTCTATTTTTACAAAGGGACTATAATCTCCATATTTAGCTAACACAATACAGAGTCTTTTGGAGATGCTATATATGACATTCAGAATAAGTTAGATCAAAAAGAACATTTTTCAACGTCATACATTTAGAAACGAAGGTAGTATTATGGTATTATTTTGACTCAAGCATAGGTTGCACGTTGATATTGGTCGGCACACGTACGCGTTATTACTTGCCTTTGCCACTGCCCGGCCTACACGCTCAGGTACAAGTCGACCTTGAGCACGGCATTGTTGTTGCTGGCGTTGAAGGTGTGCGTTCTGATGAGGCCGTACCCGGCGGCTCCGCGGAACACGCCGGTGCCGCCCACGACGGGGAGCTCCCTGACCTCGTCGAGGATGGCGTCCCTGCCCATCACGGCGACGGAGCTCCCGTTGTACCTCCCCGCCGTGAACACCATGTTGCCAGAGAGCAGCAGCTGGTTGGCGTCCCGGGACGCCATGAGGTAGAACCCCTGCGCGCGGCCGACGGCGGCGCTGGACGCCGCGTCAGGCCCGTCGGTGAGCAGGTCGTCGATGGTGTACATGTCGCCCAACCGGTTGAGGGGATTGCCCGGCGCCGGCGCCGGGCCCCGCACCACGCGCACCGCCGTGGCCGCCGTGCTCCCCGCGGCCGGCGTCACCGTGTCGTGCATGTAGAACTGGAGGTGCGTGGTCGTGGCAGCGGCGGCGGCCACAGAGACAGCGGCGAGCACGAGCAGGAGGAAGAGATGTACGTTGAGCTTGGCGTTGGCCATGGCACGGGCACGAGACAGAGGGGAAGAGAAGAAATGCAGGAGAAGGACAGGGAGGAGACCAGAGGAAGCGTGCAGTGCTTGGATCAACTGATGCTAGATCATGAGAGGTTCGGTGGTGTCAGATCACTGGATGGTGGATGTGTCGTGTGGTTGCGGTAGATGTCAGGAAATGGATGTATCGTCGTGGCTAGCTTGCTTAGCAATTGCGCTGCGCGGTCGCTGTAGCAAAAGCATGCATGACTTTTATGATTGATCGATAGCAAAGCAAGCACGAACGTACGATCTTGAGAGATTTGAGAGAGGCTTTGGCGCTTGCTTGCAATCTTTATGTGGTTGATAGACAGATGCTGCTATGTCAGGTCCAAATCGGAGGTTGGTAACTTCAAGGCCGATTGGGATGGATGATTCCTGAATGAAAAGTAATAAAGTTCTTTAGATGCCACTATCATCATCCTTTTCTTTTCCTCGGGTGCAGGCCTGTGCAGGCTAGCGTAATGCAACATAGGCTTTGTTTCGTTAATTGAAGTGCCCACCAAATCCCATATTGGCAATGTAAAAGTGGCCCACGCTACTACAGAACACGACATCACAAACGCCCAGCCACAAACGGTTTGTGATGTCCACATCACAAACGGTTTCAACGGCTAGCTGGGGCATCACAAACGGTTCGAACCGTTTGTGATGCCCCGGAGCATCGTCACAAACGGTTTGTAGAAAAAACAGTTTGTGATGCCCCACATCACAAACGGCTTGTAGCAAAAACCATTTGTGATGCCCTTGAGCACCATCACAAACGGTTTTTTCTACAAACCGTTTATGATGGTGTGTACAATAAACATTAAAACCACATTTTAAAGTAGTAAATCAATTCAAATCAGAAAGTGTTGAACTACAAAGTTGTATAACTTCTCAATATGTAGAACTTTTAGTTTGATCATCTCTTTATTCGACAAATTTATATGAATATTGTTCATAAAATCTATATCTCTCATAGAGTTTCTTGAAACTATAAGAGATCTATAAGATTTGTGAACAATATTACTCTCACTACATCGGATAAAGAAATAACATATAGAAAAGTTGTAGATCTTCAGAAGTTATACAACTTTGTAGTTTGAAACTTTTTAATTTGAATTTGTTTTACTAATGAAAAGTAGGTTTGTAGTTCTCAAAATTTAAATTTTTTGTTTTTTAAATGACCTCAGATAAAGAAACAATCAAATAAGAGTTGTAGATCACAATAAGTTATGAAACTTTGTAGTTGATAACTTTTTCATTTGAAATCATCCAGTCAACAAACTAAGTTTGAATGTTCTTAAATTTGAAATTCAAATTTTATAAACGACCTCGGATGGAGAAACGACCAAAATAATACCTATAGATTTCAAAAAGTTATGAAACTTTGTAGTTGATAACTTTTTAATTTGACATCGTTTAGGGCCTCAAACAAATAATTTACACTCGGTTTAGTATAATATGGTAGGAACCAAAACAAATCTAATCACAATTGAGAGTGTGATGTAGTGGTAGAGGAGGTTAGATGCGAGTGGGAGGTCACGTGTTCAAATCTCGCTGGTCGCACATTGCATGAAAAACAGTGTGACTTGTGGGAAAAATGGCTTAGATGGTTGGCGGTCGGTTCGGTGGTTTTCCCAGCTATCACGCTAGCCACACCAGCGCACCTGTCACCTGAAGCTCCCCACGAGCCCTCTATTTCTGGAACCGGTCATTCTTGGGCCTAATGTTTCATATATCATTAGACTGTTTTCGCACATATAGTATGCTAAAGAACAAGGAAAAAGTCTATTTCACACCCCTCAAATATAGATGTCGTCTGATTTGCAACATTCAACCGTAAAACCACATATTTGACATCATCAAACTTTCGAAACCATCCAATTTCCACGCTTTGGTGGTTTTGAGGGTGGTTCACGTGGCACCACGTCAACGAAAACAACCCTCAAAACCGCCAAAAGGTGTAAATCAAACGGCTTGAAAAGTTAGAGGTTGTCAAATATCTAGTTTTACGGTTGAGGTTTGCAAATCAGATAGCGTCGATAGTTGAGGGACCTAGAATGGACTATTTCCAAAGAATAATTTGTTGCTTCTGGCTACCGGCGCCATCGCCACCGGGGCCCTCCTCCTCGCAGGCCCCTGCGCGTGGCCTTCGCCGCCGCACCGACAATGACGCCGCGGTCCTGGTCCGTGCGGCGGCTTGCACCCTCGGCCCGCGCTACCACCGCCACCCAGCCCGCTCCGGTGATGTCACCTCTGCCGGCATCACCGACTCCCCCGCCTAGAGCTTCGGCCCTCCGTGCCTTCAGACAATCAGCTTCAGTTCCGACCTCCTCCAGTGACATAGATACGTCCGCCTCGGCGCCGAGCTCCTCCGACAACAAAGACGCGACTGCGCGGCGTCCCAGCGTTGCCCAGCATCTCAAGGCAGCCGGGCCTGCCGGATGCCGTCCTTACCAACGGCAAGAAGATCTAGGGTTGTATATGTTTAGACTAATTATCACTGTCTACTACAGTAGCTCTCATGCTACGTATTTCCTTTGTTCTAAATTATAGGTTATTTTGACATTTCTAGATTCATAGTTTTTACTATGTATCTAGACATAATGTATATCTAGATGTATATCGAAATCTATAAATTAAAAAAAAAAACAAAATGGCTTACAATTTGGAACACAGAGGTAGTACTATGCCATGACTACTAATAAATTTAGAGCTCTGATCGGATCCCATGGGGCCGGGTTGTGCTGATTGATCATTGTATATAATGTTTGCGCAGTACGTGGATCCGTGACTACTTATGTGAGATGAACGGGCACAGTAAGCTAGCTTGCTGTTAATCATTTCGGAAAAGAATAACTAGCTATTAATCACACCCTGGTCGTGTTGTGCTGTCCGAGCGGTGATCCCCAGCTGATGATCGATCTCTAACCGAGGACGGCTACTGTGGAGAAACATATCTCGTGCCACCGATGCTCCCGTGCTCCCATTTACAAAAAACATCAAAATGTGCATGAAAAAATTCAACCAAAAATATGCATGGGTAGATGATGTAATTCTACATATTGATCCAAAATTTGAGTTTAACAAAGTTTTATCAAACGATAAACAAAAAAAAAAGAAAAGAACTAGAACACAATAGGCCGATGCACCTACATCTGCAACCCGCAAGCATTAATTTCGGGCCAGGTCCATTTTGTTTCTCTTTTTTGTTTGTCCTTGAAAAAGACTTAACTCAAGCTGAAATTTTGTATGAACATGTAACATTGCATCATCTATCCATATGTATTTTTGGTTGAACTTTTTCATACATATTTTCGTATGTTTTTTTTTTGAAATGGGAGCACGGAAGCATGTGTAGAAATGGGAGCGCATTGGATACTTTGACTACACTGGTGGGACGGGATAGAGGATCTTTTGCGTCCACGCATGTACATATACGAGACCCCGCACGATGTTGCGGAAATTTCTTAAATAATATTTTAAAGAAAAAAAATAAAAATAGAAACACTAAGTGATTGCATAGCAATATATTTTTACAAACGACATTATACATGATTTAAGATTAAATTTGAAAGTAGAAACACTAAGATGATTGTATGGCAACATTCTTTTGTAAACGATATCATACATCAAAACATGTTCATTTTGTTGAGAGAGAACAACTCTTAAATGATTGATCATCTATATATTTCTACTGTACGAATTTTGTAGCATTGTGCTCGCAAAGATCATGTATGCTATTAGTTATAGAAGATCGGTAGATGACATCTACTGTACGGATTTTATAGCATTGTACTCGTAAAGACCATGTATGTTATTAGTGGATGGTGACGTGGCGTTTGAAATAATGGCTTCCTGGATGACGTGGCTAGCTTGCATGTTGAGAGAAATAGTTAGTGGGGTGCATCTTTAAAGGTTGTATAGATTCCTATCTCATTTACATCTGTCTCTCTTTTATACTGAGTACTACTATCTCCGTTCCAAATTATAGTTCGTTTGATTTTTTTACCACAAGTTTGATCGGTCATCTTATTTAAAAAACTTGTGTCGATATAGTCAAATTTAAGTCATTTTGATAAATTTTTATTAATAAAGTAAGCCATCATAAAAATATGATAATTTGTATAAAATTTTAAATAAAGACGAGCGGTCAAACTTAGAATAAAATAAGTTAAATGAATTATAATTTGAAACAGAGGGAGTACAACTCTTCAGTGCTGTCGGGCTGGTGATCCCTTAGCAGAGCAGTTTCGTTCGGTGCCGCATGCATGTGGAATGGGGACCGCACATTGTTGCACAATACTAGGAGCAAGCACTGAAACCCCCCATGGTCACGTTCCATTGCTACCACAATAGTCGGAGTACTCTGGCCGCAGCACACTACACACTACTACTAGATTTTTGGCCTAACGCAAGGGTGAAAAAACGTGGCAATAGGGCCCAAATGGTGGCAGTAGGTACCATTCGCATCAATGTCTATTTGGTTGGCAGCTGTTGCAAATAACTTTGTAGCAATAGGTGCATTGCAACAGTTTTTTGTTCAGTTGCAATATTATGGAAATTGCCATACACTACATCATTGCATTAGAGAATATTGCAACTTTCGATGTCGTGGCAGTATAATGTATTGCCACACAAGTAGGCATTGCTATATTATTTACTTGCAATGGATTGACACTGTGGCAATATGGTATTTGGCCACGACAAACATGGTGGCAATATGATATATTACAACACATATTTTACGTTGTGATAGAGCTTATGGCCACACAACTGTTTTCGTGGCAATAATTTATATTGCCATGGATACATGTTTGGTGGCAATAATTTATTTTGCAACCAACATTATTTAGAAGCGAGAAAAGATATTGCCATGGATACATGTTTTGTGGCAATAATTCATTTCGCAACGGAAAATATTTAGAAGCAAAAAAATATGTCGCAACAAAATATCCTTCAGGGTTATTAAGTATTATAACATCATTTTTTTTCTTTTGTGGCAATAAGTTGTTTTGCAATGGAACATATCTAAGGCAAGAAAAGATAGTGCAACCAAATATAGGTTGTGGCAAAAATTGTTTGCAACGATATGCAATTGTGGCAATAACTTATAGCAACCAACTAGAATTGTTGCATTTATTTATTTTTCCAACAGGAAGATGTATCTCGCAACACATACTGTATTTTGTATATTTGGATATTGAATCATTTGTGCAACAAATAAATTTCACCAAAATATGAATTGTATCATCATCAAGATAAAATGAAGCCGTCCTGACAATCATCGAGTAAAAGTGCCAAATACATTCTCCAAATCGGAAATAGTTCATAACTAGTGTTGGGGCACCAACAATACTAAATCTATCTTATGGAGGCTATAACAAGCATTCTCTAACATTGATTTTCTGTGTGTGGACCATGGCATGACTCCGAGTCCCTGTGCTCCATTCAAGATGAATGTTCCTGCTGAACAAAAGAATGCAGTGCATCAGCAAAATTCATGAGTAAGTCACAACCACATATGCTGTCACAACAGCAGCAAAGCTAGATAGAACACTGATTTCAATAATGATGATTTAAATATTGAACACCCAAGCCTTTTTGTCCAAAGCAAATTGTGTATGATAGAACACTGATTTCAATCAGGCATCAAATGAAAAATATATTAATGTATAGAAATGTGGCGTTGACTTCAACCAGATTGATACATCTCCCCGACATCATTAATGAACCCCTTACATTGGTGCCTCATTTTTCTATGCAATGCAATTGTGACTCCCAGATTCGCCTCTGCCAGCCAGCCATACACCCAGCAGCTATGCATGGCCTAAAGTCTATACTACAGGCTAAAACCCCTGGTGAGGAATAATACATGAGCACTTTGATTTAAGGTAAAAGAAGTATTGACATCACTAAAAACTTACGTGATAAACAATATAGTGAATCATGGATTGATCGCCAGTTTTGACACTAAATTATTTCTATGCAACATATAGATGCAGCCCCCTCGCGGTCGATTTCTGGAACCACCACTGGTTCATTTCATTTAGAGTTTGCAACATAGATTAGAAATCACTTTTGCTTTTTCATACCTGTTGGCTTCTTGTGCGTACATGTTTTGTAGCAGCATTCAGCAGTTGACGTGAAGTAATAAAACCTCCTGGCACCTTGCTTTTGCTGTTTCCAGAAAGACGTCGAGACAAAGTACTACCTGTAGTTTTGTTAGCAATTTTGTCAATAGTTGGCACAGCTGAACTTGGCATGATGCTTTGAGGGTTAGTCTGCATAGGAAAAATAAGGGGAAGGCATTTAGCTAAAAAAACATTCAAATATGCTCATGTGCCACAAATATCCATATTGCTAAAAAAACATTCAAACACGTACATGAAGACATGCTTACTGGAGATACACACGTACATGGGCCAAGTGATTAATTAATGCGCCTTCTAAAGATATGTACATATTTTTGCTCATGTGCTTCTTAGTTTTGATGACGTTCATATGGTTCAATGATAATGGCATGCTTACGATTTGCCCTACTCAATTGTTGATGGGCCTAAACATAGTGGGTCCACACATGCAAGGCCCACCAAAAAAAAATTGTGGCAAAACCCTGAGCTATTGCAACAATATAAACTACCGTGTCCGAACAAAAGTAATTAGTAGCAATATCATCTTCTTTTTTGCAACCACTTTATTTTTTGTTGCTATATACACGAATGTATTGCAACACATGTACGGATTAATGCAACACACCAAATTTGTGGCAATATTGTGTACGACTTGCAACCATTTGAAATTTAGTGGCAATAAGCCTTGTATATTGCAACGAAAAAAAAGCTGTATAACAACACAAAACAACTGTGGCAATTTTTTCAACGACTCGCAACCATTTTTCAGCAGGTGGCAACAACATCAATCTTTTGCAACGGAATGACAAAATGGTGGCAATAACACCTATCTATTGCAACATATTTTTTATTGTTGCCATGGCCTATGTGGCAATAGACCAAAAATCTAGTAGTTCCAAAGAAGCAGCTGATCTCTCTCTCGTACGTACGGTATCGTCATATATGATAATAAACAGAGCTTCACGTACTGCTTCTTAATATATTCATCTGTGATGTGAGCTCTGAACTATGGTGTGCATGCATTGAAACATATTGTGAGAGATGTGCGCGGCCGGCTTGAGCTCTGGACTGAACTTGTCAGCTAAGGGCCTAAGGTGATCCAATGACTCACGATCACGTACATATACGCTAAAGCAATGCAAAAGCAAAGCCGTTGTGGAACACGTATATTTGTGCTAGGTACGTCATATCTGTCCAGCGCGTCGACTGTCTGGTCTTCCAGATCTCATGACGGTATACATTCATGATGTCGCTCTCGCCGCCCATGAGAGGCGCGTCTCGCAGAGCAGACAGAGGCGGACCCAATGAAGTCCAGAGAGGGCACATGCCCCCACTCAAATATTTGAAACAAAGATAATTAAGAATGTTTCACCATTTAAGCTTCAAAAATTTAAAATTTCTTGATTCATATCCCCTCTCAAGTTTTCCTCTAGTTCCGCCCGATTATAAGGCTAGAAGCAAATGCAGAGGCATGCATGTACGCGACGTGTGATTCACAGGTCGCAGGGCTTCTTCAGCAGCTGAAGAAGGTGGATGACTGGCTCAACCGTGTGGTGCGGCATGAGAGGATGTTCTCGGTCGACAGAGGTGGCAAGGATAGTGCACTGTCCGAGGAAGAAGAGAGTGACGCGTGCGAGAGAGTACGGAGGAAGATATATGGAGCGCTCCTAAGACGTGCAGTATGCTGCAATGGCGGTGCTCTGATGGTATTAGTAGTGTAACCGATGAAGAAGAGAAAGAGCAGGAATATGTGGTAGTAACTGAGCAAAGAGCTGTAACCACACACACACAAAAGAGCAAATAAGATGTTATTGTGCATCACATTAGGACTATCGAATGCTTTATGATGTGAAATGTTGGATGCTTGAATAGTACAGTTGCAGAATAGTTGCACTGGTAAATGCTGATCGCACGCACGTAGAGCAGGTGACTGGAACTTCTGGATGTCCGACAGATACACAGGTGATCAATTTAACTTTCGTGCATCTGAACGTCCAAGCATTGAGATCAACACGATCGAAACCTTCCGACAGTCCATTTCGGACAATTGGAGTGTCATGTCTAGACACCTCGCCCTCTCCACCCCTCCGCGTGTGTGATGTCCTGTCATTTTTTAGCAGTGAATCGGAACAAGATCGAAAAAGCAACTGAAATGGAGCCACCAGCTCAATCGACCGACGACGCAACGGCAACAGCGACGGCGTCAGCTGCGAGGGCTCCTGTGAAGAACCCCTCCTTTTCCTCCAAAAGGCGCGTGGCTCGCTCCCCAGCCAGCACCTACTCGCTCGCTCGCTCGATCCACAAATAAATGCCCTACTGATGTGTCACACCTGGATTTGCACAGAAACCCGAATGCGGCCATATGTGTGCTCAGTAAGTGACAATACACATATAGCAAATAAATATGATAAACAGAGAACACATGCTCGAATAAATACTTGAATAAATAGAGTTTTACATCAGAGTGCAACATAAATAAACTAACCAATACAACGGAAGACTAATAACTCTCAACTAAGCGAAGCCGCAATCCACAGGGACTCTGACCGGGAGAACGCAACTCAGTAGTACGGTAGATCTTCTGGAAACTCAGCAGCAGACTCATGCACAGCCCAATCTGTTACCCATCCAGGATTTTGTTGAATAATAGCAAGTGTAAGTAAACATTTACTTAGCAAGTATAGCACGGGTGTATGAAGGCTCAAAATAAGGCTAGACATGGCTTAACTACATTAGCACTTTTAGTTGGTTTGTTTTAACGTTATCCAAGTCACTACAAGTGAACGAAACCTAGTTGCAACCCAATTAGTGAAGTATAAGTGACATTAAGCACAAATAAACATCATCTTCTAATTAAAAAGGATCCAGGCCGCTCGTGACCCTGAGCAAGACGGTCATGATAGATTTACACTCTGCAGAGGTTTCGCCATTTACCCACCAGCCAGGCCGCTCGTGACCTTGAGCAAGACTGTCATGATAGATTTACACTCTGCAGAGGTTTCGCCATTTACCCACCAGTCGCGTAAAAGCTCAAAAGAACTTTAAACCCAACCACGCACATCAACACTTTCGAGGTGTGACTGCATAAGGACGCTACGAGGCTTTTCACAAGACACCCTAACAAAACAGTAGCCGCTAGCTTAACAAGGCGGTGAGACTCTAGGCACCGAGATTGACTGACGCTCAGGGAGCAAAGTGAGGGGGTCAATGGCGTCCAGAGCGCGGGCTACATAAGCCAACCAATGCACAACATGTGGAGTTCCAACGCGAGGACTCCCAACATGGGACTGTGCCTAACGAGACATAGCCAACGGATATACCGTCCTTTGTGGATCAAGAAACACACTTTCACCTTGTTTCCACTAACGCCGTTGGCCCCTCGGTAACTACTGTCAAGCTAGATCCGTACATGCTACTTGACCAAGACCAGAGCCATTATAGTTCTAGCGGCGGCGACAGGCTCCTGGGTTGCCACTTTAAGAACCGAACCTTACGGAGAGACACTAGAACAAATCACGAAGCACATGCTCTAGCTCCCTAAACCAAGTTGCTAAAAAGCAAGTTTATCATCATGTTGAAGTGAACCATTAAGTCTAATTTCACAATTAAACAATGGTGATAGTAGCTGCGCGTAGCAAAGATTCTACCCAAATGCATAAACCTGAGCTAATCAAAGGACAGGATAATCAAAACTAGGTACAACCTTAAAGGTACATCAATTTAGACACATGCATGTATGAAATAAATGATTATAAAGTGGGTAGGTAGCAAGGATTGTCCGTGCTATAACTTGCCTTCCTCAAATTGCTGCTGTTGGCTCAAAATCCAATGCAAACGGCTCACCGACTGAACACGAATCACCACACAGGCATCCACACCAGCCAATACATGCAAACAAAAGTATTCTATTAAAACAGTACACCAATCAGTAGAAACAGAAAAAGGAATGTTTTAAAACTAATCTACGCTTCGCTACGAACACGTGAGCGCAAGAATCACACTAATCGGAGCTAAAACGAGAAAGTTACGACGTTTCTAAGGTTCAGGGACTTGCTGGCAAGGTTTAAAAACTTCTAGGGACCTATTCGTGAAAAACCGAGGACCTATACGTAATTTCATACAAGAACCCGAGGGCTAACGCGCAAAAAGGCAGAGGCTTTTCTACAAAAGACTATAGACTAAACAAATATGATAGAAAATTATAAGATTCGCTGAGGGTCTTATTGAAAATCTTGAGGTTCGTAACCTCTCACTTCCAGGTTCATTAGCAATATGGGACTAAAGGTGGTTTGCCCCATTCCAATGTGAATGGACTTTGAAATTTGGCCCAATAAAGTGATGTGATGGATTTGGCCTAAAATTGGGTCAACTTTGAGCCAAGGCTGGTGTATTAAGATTTAGGGTGATTTTAATTTTCGGAATAATTATTTTCCTGGTTATAAAATAATTCCAGATAAGTCCAGAATTGATATTAAAACTAGGAAAAATAATTTTAGCATATGAAAATTCTAAAAATCATAGGAAAAATTTCAGAGATAGAATTGGACACGAGGAACCCAAATAATATATTTGGAGCTCATGAAAAGGATTTTAGCACCTTCCATAAATTGGAATTAGCTATAGAAAAATAGGAATAAATCCCAAAAAGTTCTAGAAAATTCCCATTAGGCTTCTAAACGTGTTTTTGAAAACTTTACACACATTAAGCCATTAAATGAAACCGGCATGAATGCATGACACTCAGTATTATAACCTATGTTATTTTATTTTGAATTATTTTTCTATACTAAATTTCTTGTTAATTATATAAAGCTTGGAAATTTTTTTGAAATTGAGAAAATCATTGTATTAATTGTGTTGACAAATCACATCCCAAAATCCAAAAATTTTGGGGTGTGACAAACTACCCCCTTAAACAGAATCTCGTCCCGAGATTCGCAAGGACTAGGGATAAGGAGGAGAACGGGACAACAAGATTCTAGAAGGGAGAAAACATGATATCAAAATGTGTCACTTGATGTAGCTGGTTCCATCTTCTTCGTATTCTTTGTTGATGCAGTTGCGAAGTCTCTACTTCAAATCTTCATTAGCTTCATTTCCTCATTGCGGGGATTGGCTTCTAGTTTCCTTCTTGATGTTCTTCACTTGATTTACATGAATAGATAGCAAGAAGAACAAGGATGTGCGGGGAAAATAGAGAGAGCCCAACTTCACAATCATTTCAAACAAGCAAATCAATCAAAAGCATAAGAACAGGCATTACAAGCACACTCAACTAAAGTTAAACACATAATCATAAAAGCGACTCTAAACGTTGTCAATAATGTCAAGGGAATCCTCCTATGCAAAGTTATCTCTTATGTCTTCTTTACCCTATCATCTTCAAACTCGTCTGGAGTAGTGCCCAACTTCTTGATTGTCGTGGCAACAAGTGTGACGTCGTCTTGTACTCTTAAGTCGCTCAAGCTTGAACTTCTTGGTGTAGACTAGTACCTTCATTCTTCATGTGACTTGGGAATGCATCGGCACGATACAAACAATCTATGTGTTTTAGAATAAAGGAAAAGTAGAAAGACACTTCATAATTAGAAGTCAAGGACAAGGATCTGAAGTGGCATTACTGATATATGAGGGGTGAGAGCAAAATGAGTGCATTTAGAATAAGGTCAAGGTGGAGTCGAGTGAACAAGGATACTCGCAGCAATAATACAAATTTCAAGGAGTAGGGTAAGCGATCAAGGTAAAGCAATAATAAAGGAGGAGTTAAATAGGCAAGAATTGAAGATCAACCAAGGTGGAGGTAACTAATCGGAGGTAAATGGTGAGAAGCAAATTATCAAGGGGAGGATAAAACATTCAAGGATATAATGAGCAAAAGATAAATCATCAAGGTGGGAAAATGCTCAAGGATAACACTTTTTAGCAACAAAATCTCAAGGATAGAGGAAACAAGGATTATAGGGCAAAATGAACCTTAATGGATGACCAATACAATCTAGTTTGCGGCCCTACAGTCAGTACGGCTCTGATACCAATCTGTCACACCCGGATTTACACATAAACCCGAATGCTGCCATATGTGTGCCCAGGATGTCCACAGAACACATACAAGTTATAAATATGGAAATCAGAGTACATGTGCTCGAATAAAATAGTTTACATCAGAGTTTATCTAAATGAAACACAACGAAAGTCTAACTCTCTCGACGGGTAGAGCCTCAAGTCCACATGGACACCGACCAGTTGACCACAACTCAGAAGTATAGAAGATCCTCAAGAAACTCAGTAGTAGCAGACTCATACTCCATCTGTTACCCATCCGGGATTTTGTTGAATAATGACAAGTATAAGTAAAACATTTACTTAGCAAGTATAGCACAGGTGTATGAAGGCTCAAAGTAAGGCTAGACACGGCTGAACTGCATTAGCATTTTTAGTTGGTTCATTTTAACATTAACCAAGTTACTACAAGTGAATAGAACCCAGTTGCAACCTAATTAATAAAGTATAAGTGGAATTAAGCATAAATAAACATCATCTTCTAATAAAAAAGGATCCAGGCCGCTCGTGACCCTGAGCAAGGCTATAATGATAGATTTTACACTCTGTAGAGGTTTCGCCCTTTACCCACCAGTTGCGTAAAAGATCAAACGAACTTTAAACCCAACCACACGGAGGTGGATCAGACCTCACAAATCACACTTCCGAGGTGTGACCGCATAGGGACGCTATGAGGCTTTTCAGAAGACACCCTAACAAGACAGTGGCCGATTATTATGGTACAGCAGAGGCAGCATGGCCCAGGCACTGAGATTGACGTACGCCTACGGAGTCACACCATAGGGGGATCAATGGCGTCCAGAGCGCGGGCATGACACCCAACAATGCGCAACGTGTGAAGTTCCCCATCGTAGGGAATCCCATCACGGGACTGTGCCTCACGGGGGGATAGCCGACGGATCACCCATCCTCGGTGGATGAAGACATACTCTCACCCATGTTTCCCATAACGCCGTCGGCCACTCCGGTAACCACTGACAAGCTAGAGACGTACAATCTACTTGACCAAGACCAGAGCCATAATAGTTCTAGCGGTGGCGACAGGCTCCTGGGTTGCCGCTTTAAGTACCGGACCTTATGGAGGGACACTAGAACAAAGCACGGAGCACATGCTCTAGTTCCCTAAACCAAGTTGCTAAAAAGCAAGTTTTATCATTAACGTTAAAGTGAACCATTAAATCAAGATTAACAATTAAATAATGGTGATAGTAGCCGCGCATAGCAAAGATCTACTCATATGAATAAACCCAAGGTAAACAAGGATAGGATAATCAAAACTAGGTACAACCTTAATGGTACATTAATTTAGACACATGCATGTATGAAATATTTAATACAAAGTGGGTAGGTAGCAAGGATTGTCCATGCTATAACTTACCTTTATCCAAAGAATAGCTGCTCAAAGTCTTCATTTCTTGATCTTGAATCTCTCTGATGACCTTCCTGTACTCGCAACAATCATCGAGCACAAGCATGCAAATAAACAAGCAAGCAAACAAGAACAACTAAGAACAATACACCAATCAAAACAAAAGCTTTAAAAAGAGCGCACTAAAGGATAGGGCTTGGTCAATTCTCGTCACCATGTGACATAGTCTGCTTGTTTATTTTATATCTGGAGTTCTAGATATCCGATTAACGTGATTCCAATTGGGTTAGCTTCATAATTTGATAATATATCTTCTGAAGAAAATCTCCAATGCAACTTATTGCTATCCTTCACCTCCCTCTGATAGCTTATATTAGAGGGTTTTGATCCTACAATAAGTTAAATAATACTTCTAATAGTAATTCATGTCGATATGAGTCTATCGCAACGAAAATGGATTAAAACGAATCTAAAACGTGGAAACTATGGACTGAACAAGATTTTTGACGCTTAAAACTAGCAGGGGCTTTTCTATGAAAGAGTATAGACTAAACGAATATGGTAGAAAATTACAAGATTCGCTTAGGGTCTTACTGAAAATCTTGAGGCCAAAAACAACGGAAGGCTCGGCGCGACGACGAGACGAAGAATGGGCAGTAGTGGAAGATATGGTGGAAGGAGACTACCTTAGGGAATCCCAAACAAAGGGGCCTCCCTGTAAAGGAGTCGATGGTGTGCCTTTTCTAGAGTAGAGGTGAATCGTATATATAGGGAGAAAACCTCTCACTTTCAGGTTCATTAGCAATATGTGACTCAAGGTGGTTTGACCCATTCCAATGCGAATGGGCTTTGAAATTTGGCCCAATAAAGTGATGGGATGTATTTGGCCTAAAATTGGGTCAACTTTGGGCCAAGGCTGGTCTACTAAGATTTAGGGTTATTTTAATTTTCGGAATAATTATTTTCTTGGTTATAAAATAATTCCAGATAAGTCCAGAATTGATATTAAAACCAGGAAAAATATTTTGAAAATTCTAAAAATCCTAGGAAAAATTCCAGAGATAGAGTTGGACATGAGGAACCCAAATAAAATATTTGGAGCTCATGAAAAGGATTTTAGCACCTTCCATAAATTGGAATTAGCTATAAAAATAGGAATAAATCCCAAAAAGTTCTGGAAAATTCCCATTAGGCTTCTAAACGTGTTTTTGAAAACTTTACACACATTAAGCCATTAAATGCAACCGGCATGAATGCATGGCACTCAGTATTATAACCTATGTTATTTTACTTTGAACTATAAAGCTTGGAAATTTTTTTGAAATTGAGAAAATCATTGTATTAATTATGTTGACAAATCACATCCCAAAATCCAAAAATTTTGGGGTGTGACATCGCACGAGTGCTCCTACGCGGACGTCGTGAGAAGGCCGATGGAGAACGGAGGCCATGGTGGAGCTGCCAATAGAGGTGGTGGGCGAGCGAATGGCCAGTCTGGTTGGTTCGGACGGGGAGGCTTCCAGGGGTCCTTTCATCCTGGCCATGGTGGAGGGTATGGAGGTCGTGATGGTGGCCTCTACACGGGCGGCGGCCGCAATGCTGGAGGCCGCTTCGGTGGTCATTTCTTAGGAGGCAACCGGCCCTATGGTGGAAGGAGTGGCCGTGGTGGTCGGCATGGTGGGCAGCAGTCTAGCGCCTTAGCTGCATCTTCGGCACAGACCGGGGCACCATCTGCATCGGCGCCTGATCAGGCGGCACATGCGGTGACCACGCTCCAGCAGATGATCACGTCGTCCTTCTCTGAGCAGGCCTCACTGGCAGCAAGGTTGCTACAGCAGGCCTTCGCAGTCATGGCGGGCTAGGCTGCACCAGAGGCCAACGGCAAGACGCCTGTGCCGGTGGAGATGCCCAAGGGGGGTAGTGTGTCGGTTTCTATGAAAGCGCCAAGGGCCTCGGAGGTGCCCGAATCATCAGCAATGGGGGCTACAAAGACAACAAGTAAGCAACCGTATTGCTATCGGTGCTATACAAAAGGTCACGTAATGGCAGATTGTACTTAAGCTGTGTTCTGTGAGATATGCGACAAGAACGACCACTCGACAGTCCGATGTCCTAGGTATATAGTTGAGAAACCTTTTGCTGTTGCGTGTGGTTATGCTGTTGATGGGCTGGGGTTCTACTATATCCCACCACCGAGCAACCGCAAACAAAAGGTGGAATCGAAGACCGGGGTAATTCGTGTTAATGGAGGGTCACTCACAGCGGCTAATGTGACATCCGAGCTGGAACACCTGATTCCCGGACAATGGAAATGGGTGGTTCAGGAATTAACCCCTACTACATTCAAGACTGTGTTCCCCACCAGGGCTGAGCTACAGAGGATGATGCAGTGGGGTGTATTGCATATGAAATTCCCTGATACAACTTTGAAGATTGAGGAGCTTGGGAGGGGCGAGGCAAAATATGTCCTTCCGAAGATATGGGTTCAGTTTATTGGATTGCCAGATGATGTGGGCGATTGGCTAGATTCTGGGAGTGACCAGGGAGGTTGACATGGGCTTCACAAGAAAATATGATAGGTGCCGTGTTAAAGTTTCGGGTCCTCGATCCAAATATTATTCCACAATATGTGGATGTGGCTATTGGGGAATATTTGTATGAATTACAATTTGTGGTGGAAGAAAATTTGGATGATAACAACCCGGAGCCTATGGATATGAATCATGGTGGTGGCGATGATGCAAGACTTGAGGGCAATGGCTCAGCTAGGGAGAATGGCAAAGGACAGGGGAATAACAACAATGGAGAGAAAGGAAAAAACACTGATCAACCATCAGTGCCACGACAGCAGGCAGATGGAGCTGCTGCTCGTTTGGGTGCCGGTCTGAGCATGGAGGCAAAGGGAAAGGAGGCGGTGCTGCAACAGCAGTTTCTAGGCAGCGAGCAGGGGCAGCAAATGCTGAAAGGAGAGGTGACAGCAAGTG
This sequence comes from Echinochloa phyllopogon, assembly GCA_033239725.1. NCBI lineage: Eukaryota > Viridiplantae > Streptophyta > Magnoliopsida > Poales > Poaceae > Echinochloa > Echinochloa phyllopogon. The sequence continues at coordinate 13,475,249 of BTCW01000017.1, forward strand.
CACCGATGGGTGCTACCTCACGGGCAGTGCAGCTCGGTGAGGACGGGGCACACCACAATGAACTGCAGGCGGCTGATCAGGGGCCTTTAAGTGAAGATGCGATGTCTCTCGCGGCCATTCCAGAGGCACTGGAAGTCGGCCTTCGGCGGAGCATACGCCGGGCGGAGTCTATTACTGAGGACTCTCTGGAGGTGGCTATGAAGCGCAAGGCTGGGTCGTCTACTACTCCTAAAGGTGAACAAAATTGCTCTTCCTTTTTAAAATTCACAGATGAGTCTATTGTCACTAGTCTTGATAACATAGGTATTACTTTGGGGGTCGATGCCTCTGGTGCTAGGGAGTCAGTTTCTGTTATTAAAGCTATAGAGGAAAAGCGATTAACAGACCAACCAGCTAGAGACAAATTAACAGATATTTTTGACAAAGAGGAGAAATGTTTAGCAGAAGAACAGGAAGTTGACACGTTTATTCTAAGTCATTTGTGTGGAGAAATAATGGATGAGGTGATGGATTCCAGTGGTGATCTACCTGATTGTACAACTGTGTTACCAGTTAAACAATCACCTACATCCGAAAAGAACAAAAAATCCTCCACACCAAGACAAAAAAAATAAAAAGAAATCTAAATGAAGGGTGTTTTTTGGAATACCAATGGGTTTAGGGACCCGAAAAACCATAGATTTCTATCATATTTAACCAAGGAGCAGAATCTTAGTTTTATCTCTATTTCGGAATCAGGAAGGAGGAATTTTTCTGATCCTTTCTTGAGAAATCTGTGTGGTGGTAAGAACTATATTTGGCATTGCAAGGAACCAAAGGGACGTTCAGGTGGTATTCTGCTAGGTATTTGTGGGGCCAGGATCCCTAGGGCCACTCATCTAATGAATTAAACTATTCGATATGGAGAGTTGTGATCCGACTGCTTTGGACTAGCCAGATAAGGTATAGGACGATGTAGTCAAATAGTAAAACTACTAGCATTCGAATAGTATACATGATAGATTACCTTATTGTAACCATCTAGGTCAGATACAAGTAGTCTGTGTAATCGATTTGTAACTCTGCTCCTCGGGTATATAAGGAGGAGCAGGGACCCCCTCAAAACAACTCAACTCACGTGCAATACAATCAAGCACACATGACGAATGTTATTACGCTACTTGTGGCCCGAACTTGTCTAAATCTTTGTGTTGTTTGTGCACTGTCATTCCTAGAACTCGGCGAGACCCACCAATCTACTCTCTAGGGTACCCCCAGACAAACGTGCTCGATATAAATCATCGACAATATTGATCTACATGTTTTTCGTATTGGAGCTATAGACGAAGGGGATTATTATGTGAAATTCCACTTGTGCAATAAGAATGACAGCTTCAAGTGGGCACTAGTTGCAGTCTATGGCCCTGTATAGGACAAGTTTAAGGAAAGTTTTTTGACTGAGTTAGCCCATATGAATAATCATGAGGCTTTACCAATTCTCATATGCGGTGATTTTAATATGTTACGGAGCCCTAATGTGAAAAACAATAATAACTTTGATCATCGTTGGCCGTTTTTGTTTAATGCCGTGATTGATGGTCTGGATTTGAGAGAACTTGAGATGTCGGGAAGACAGTATACATGGGCTAACTAACTTAAGATCCCTACATATGAAAAAATGGATCGTGTCTTGATGGCCACGGAGTGGGAACAAAAGTTCCCACTTTCGACGGTTGTCGCGCTCACCCGTGATATTTCTGATCACACTCCTTTACTACTAAATACAGGTGAATCAGTTTCGGTTACAAGTCAACCTGCTTTTAAATTTGAGCTAGGTTGGTTGCTCTGGGATGGTATTGTGGATATGGTGAAGGATATATGGATCAATCAAACTAATGGAAACTCGCCCATGGAAAGATGGCAATCGAAAATCCGTAGGTTGTGTCAACATTTACGGGGTTGGGCGAAGAACAAAAGTGGTACACATAAAATAGAGAAGAAGAATATATTAGATAAATTGGAGTCATTAGACAAAAAGGCGGAGTCTAGTCTTCTGTCACAGCAGGAGATTGACCTAAAACAATGCCTTCATAATAGATTAGCTTAAATGTTAAGAGAGGAAGAAATTAAGTGGTATCAAAGGGCCAAGGTGTAGGAGTTACTTGAAGGGGATGCCAACACCAAATATTTTCAGGTTATAGAAAATGGTAGACATAGGAAGACAAGGATTTATCAATTACAGGACGGGGATCGAATAATCAATGGTGATGACGAGCTAAAAAGCTACATTACTAATTATTATCAAGACTTATTTGGGCTTCCTGTGGATAATAATTTCCAGTTAGACAAGTTCCAGATGGAAGACATTCCCCAGGTTTCTGCGATTGAGAACGAGATACTTGAATCCAAGTTCTCATAACAGGAAGTGAAAGGGGCAATATTCCAGATGGATTATAACAAAGCCCCAGGGCCTAATGGATTCCCAGTAGAGTTCTATCAGGCCTTCTGGGACATAATAAAAGGAGACTTTAAATTTTGGTTCATGAGTTCCCAGTAGAGTTCTATCAGGCCTCCTGTTTCATGAGTTCCATGACGGAAATCTGCCTTTATACACTTTAAATTTTGGTACAATTATTTTACTACCAAAATGCAAAGAGGCGATGAAGATACAACGGTATAGGCCTATATGTCTACTAAATGTAAGCTTTAAGATTTTCACAAAGGTGGCCACAAATAGAACAACGCGGGTGGCTCAGAAGGTCAGTAGTCCGACTCAAACAACCTTCCTACCCGGGCGGAATATTATGGAAGGGGTGGTAGTGTTACATGAAACTATTCATGAGCTCCACAGGAAGAACCAGAATGGAGTTATTTTTAAGATCAATTTTGAGAAAGCATATGACAAAGTGCGATGGCCGTTTGTCCAACAAACACTGAGGATGAAAGGTTTTTCTCAAAAATGGCGCATATGGATTGAGGCGTTACTCAACATGGTCATGTGGGTATTAAAATAAATGACTAGGTGGGTCAAAATTTCCAGACCTGGAAAGGGTTAAGGCAAGGGGATCCTCTATCGCCTATTCTGTTTAACATTCTTGTTGATATGTTAGCCATCATTATCAACAAAGCAAAAGAGGAAGGTCAAATCTCAGGGGTCGTACCACATTTAGTAGATGGAGGTCTCTCAATTCTACAATATGCGGATGACACAATATTGCTTATGGATCATGATTTGGCAAAGGCCACGAATATGAAGCTTATATTGTGCGCTTTTGAACAATTATCTGGTCTTAAAATCAACTTTCATAAAAGTGAATTATTTTGTTTTGGCCGGGCAAAGGAGTACGAACAACAATATGCAGACCTATTTGGGTGCCATGCTGGGTCCTACCCTTTTAGATATCTTGGCATTCCAATGCAATATAGGAAGCTTAGCAACTCGGACTGGAGAGCGATAGAGGAAAAGTTTGAAAAGAAGCCGAGTAGCTGAAAGGAAAGCATATGTTAGTTGGCGGGAGGTTAGTGTTGATTAACTCTGTACTATCCATCATGGCTGTTTTTATGCTTTCATTTTTGAGGTTCCAAAAGGAGTACTGGAAAAATTAGACTATTATAGATCGAGATTTTTTTGGCAATTGGACGAACATAAGAGGAAGTACCGGTTAGCCAAATGGAACATCCTTTCCCAACCGAAAGAACTTGGGGGTTAGGAATTAAAAATTTGGAGATACATAATCAGTGTTTGTTGAGCAAATGGTTAGTCAAGCTGGTCAATGAGGATGGCCTATGGCAGCAACTTTTAAGGAATAAATACTTAAGATCGCATACTATTACTCAGATAGAGAGACGACCAGGTGACTCTCACTTCTGGTCGGGGCTCATGAAAGTGAAACAAACCTTCACTAATTTTGGCACTTTCCAATTAAATGATGGAAAACAAGTCAGGTTTTGGGAATACAAATGGTTGGGTAATTTCACTTTGAAACAACAATATTCGTCCTTATATCAGATCGTTAGGAAAAAACACGACACAGTAGCTATGGTTTTTTCCATGATTCCTCTTAATGTGTCTTTTAGAAGATCATTAGTTGGTCCAATTGTAAATTCATGGCATGATCTGGTGAGTCGTATTAGTCATATACAATTGAATAACAGTAGAGATAAGTTTCTATGGAATCTTACTCAATCTGGTTTGTTTTCTGTTAAGTCAATGTATATGGCTCTCATTAGTAATGGTAATGTGCAACGGAACACTCAGGTTTGAAAATTGAAACTCCCTTTGAAGATTAAGATCTTCTTGTGGTACTTAAAAAAGGGGTGATAATCTAGCTAAGAGGAATTGGAATAGGAACAAACTTTGGGCTTTCTGTGCTAATGAAGAAACAATTCAGCACCTCTTTTTTGATTGTCATATGGCTAAATTCCTTTGGAGAACCGTACAGTTTGCCTTTAACTTACAGACACCTTATAGCTTGAATAGTTTATTTAACACTTGGCTTGTAGGGTGGGATGGAAAGTTAAAGAGTCAATTGTTTTTGGGACCTCTACTTTATGTTGGGCACTTTGGCTCAGTAGGAATGATGCAGTTTTTGACAAATCACCCATTAAAACTTACTTGCAGGTACTGTTCAGAGGGACGCACTGGCTCCGATTCTGGGCGCAGCTACAGCGGTGTGAGCAAGACAGACAAGCAATAAAGGAGGCATGTCAAGCGTAGGAGACATTGGCAATGCATTTTTTTGCCCACCATGGATGGAGATTTAGCAATAGGATTGCACGCTAATTTATCTTCAAACTGTATGGTGTGGTTTATTTTGTTTGATTGGTGAGGTTGTAGACAGAAGTGCTGCACTTTTGTAAACTTTGGTCGTAGCCCTTGGGTCAAGGCTGGATTGATTTCCATTATCTAAAAAAAACTAACATCATACTGCAGAGCACATGCCCTCAACATGTCTTCCAAAATCTGATTGGTCCGCTCTATCTATCCATCCGTCCGTGGGTGGTAAGCTGAGCTAAAGTGCAGCTTAGTGTCCATAGACTCATGTAGTTTCTGCCAGAAGTGTGATGTGAACTGAGTACCACGACCAGACACTATCCGTTTTGGTACCCCATGCAAACACATAATCCTTTCCATATATAGCTCTGCTAGTCTGGCTTCGGTGTAAGTGGTCTTTACTGGAAGAAAGTGTGCCACTTTGGTCAAGCGTTCCACGATTACCCAGATGGAGTCAAATCCTCTCTGAGTGCAAGGTAGACCAGTGATAAAGACCATTCTGTCCTCCTCCCACTTCCATTCGAGTATCTTCAGGGGCTGGAGTAATCCTGCTGGCCTCTGATGTTCAGCCTTGACACTCTGATGTTCAGCCTTGACCCTCTGACATGTGTCACATAGGGCCACATAAGTTGTCACATCATGCTTCAATCTGTACCACCAGAATCTCTCCTTGATGTCTTGGTACATCTTCGTACTTCTTGGGTGGATCGAGTATGCCGAATCATGCGCTTCTTTTAGGATCGTGTCCTTGATCTGTGCTATGTCGGGTACACATATCCTCTTCCCTTGCCACAAGGTTCCATGTTCATCCACTCAAAAACCAGGGGCCTTTCCTAGGGCAACATGCTCCATAATCTCCTTGATCTTTTCATCCTCAAGATGACCCTTCCAGATTTCCTATTCTAGAGTCGGTTCCACTACCATCTCTGTGATGCTAGCCACGAATCCTAGACTCATCCTCTCAAACTCCAGACTGAGCTCTTCCGACAGACAATGTCCGGTGACCTTGTTCACATAGCTCCTTCTACTCAGAGCATCTGCCACCAAGTCAGCATTCCCTGGGTGGTAGTGAATCTCTAGATCATAGTCCTTGATCAACTCCAACCATCGGCGTTGCCTCAAATTCATATCCGACTGAGTGAGGACGTACTTGAGGCTCTTGTGATCGGTGTAGATGTTACACTTGTGTCCAATCAAGTAGTGCCTCCAAATCTTCAGGGCATGCACCACCGCTGCCAACTCCAGATCATGTGTCGGGTAGTTCTGCTCATGTTTCCTCAATTGCCTTGATGCATAAGCCACGACTCTCCCTTCCTGCATGAGTACACACCCCAATCCTAGACGGATGCATCGCGGTAGATAGAGAAACTCTTGGCTATGTCAGGCATTACCAACACATGTGCTGTTGTTAACCTCTTCTTCAACTCCTCGAAGCTGGCTTAACACTCCTCAGTCTAGATGAACTTAGCATTTTTCTCCAATAACGCTGTTAGGGGCTTAGCAATCTTGGAGAACCCTTCGATCAACCTTCGATAATATCCGGCCATCCCAAGGAAACTCCTGATTTCGCTCACATCCTGAGGCGGGTTCCAGCTTAACACATCGCTAGCCTTCTTCGGGTCGACTGCCACTCCTCCATTGGACAACACGTGACCCGAGAACGCCACTTCCTTCAACCAGAACTCACACTTGCTCAACTTGGCATACAACTGATGTTCCCGGAGTCTCTACATCACCAATCTCAAGTGATCCTCGTGTTCCTCATTACTCTTGGAGAAGACTAGGATGTCGTCATTGAACACCACCATGAACTTGTCGAGGTAATCCATGAACACACTGTTCATCAGGTACATGACATATGCAGGAGCGTTGGTCAGTCCGAAGGACATGACCGTGAACTTATACAAACCGTACCGAGTGGTGAAAGCTGTCTTGGGTATGTCCAACAACCGGATCCTCATCTGGTGATAGCCCGATCGAAGATCTATCTTGGAAAACACACAAGCTCCCTTCAGCTAATCAAACAGATCATTAATCCTCGGCAGTGGGTACTTGTTCTTGATGGTCACTTTGTTGAGGCATCGATAGTCCACACACAACATCTGTGTCCCATCTTTTTTGTCCATGAACATCACTAGGGCTCCCCATGGTGATGAATTAGGATGAATATACCCTTTGGCTAGCAAGGAGCTTAATTCTTCCTTTTCTAGTTCCTTTACCCCCATCCTATGTGGTCTTTTAGCTATAGGTGCAGTGCCAGGTTTAAGTTCAATAATGAATTCAACTTCGAGTTCCGGAGGCATACCTGGCAATTCATCTGGGAATACATCCGGGAACTCGCTCACCACTCTGATGTCTTCAAGAGCTGCACCTTCAGCTTGGTTGACTTGACACTGTTCTGAAGACTTGACTGCCTGGTACTCCACCTTCTCTCCGCTCGTGGCTGTCAACTGTACCATCTTTTCGGCGCATTTGATCACCACGCCATAGTAGGCTAACCAATTCATTCCCAAGATTAAGTCGAACCCAATGGAATTCAGGACTATGAGGTATACCTCGCAGTCTACCCCCCTTATTGAGATGATGATCCGGGAGCAGCGTAAGCTGGCTCATTGCTCTCCCCCTGGTGAGCTAACTAGCATAGTATTCCCCATGGGTCGTAGGGTCAACATATTCTTTTGTACAAATGCAGCAGAGATGAAAGCACGCAAAGCTCCGGAATCAAATAAAATAGTTGCAGGGGTCGAGTTGACATGGAACGTACCCACAACAACGTCAGTAGCTCCCTCTGTGGTCTCCGCACCCATGTGGTTGATCTTGCCTTTGGCGGGGTTCGGCGGACCTCGGCTTGCCTGTGCCTGGTTGTTGTTCTGGCCTGTGGCATTCTGAGTCTTGTGGTGGCAGAAGTGAGCATAATGTCTAGTCTCACCACAGTGGAAGAACGCCCTCTGTCCTGCTGGTGCATTGCTGGCTTGGTTGGGGCGCTGAGCAGGAACCTGCTGTACCTGGTTGCGCTGAACTAGAGCATTCTGCAGGAGACGCTGCTGCTGTGGCGCCTGGGAGTACTAGGGGCGCTGCTGGTACTGGCCACGGTTCGACAAGCTGGGCTGACCCTAAAAGCGCTACTGATTCCCCATCTTCTTATTCCCCTGTGGAGGAGTGAAGCGAGGACGAGTGTTGTTCCCTATCTGCTGTCCCTGGAACTTCCTCTTCTTCTCCTCTATCTCATGGCGCTTGTGTTCCAGCATCAGAGCACCGTCCACCAGTTCCTGAAAGTTGGGGAACTTGGTGCACATCAGCTGGTACTGCAGTGCATCTTGCAAGCCATTGCGGAACCGGGTCTGCTTCTTCTTGTCGGTGGCCACATCCTCTGGAGCATAGCGACCAAGCTCGATGAACTTGTCACGGTAAGTAGTGACACTCATCCCTTCCTGCTTCAGCGCCAGGAATTCCTTCTTCTTTAGGGTCATCAAAGCTTCCGGCACATGGTGGGAACGAAAACTGCCACGAAACTCCAGCCAGGTGATCTAAGTATGATCAAGGTGAGCGTACTAGTATGAATCTCACCAGTCCAATGTTGGTCCTTGGAGTTGTCCTCCTACGTACAACACCTTCTCCCGGTCGTTGCATTGCGTGATGTCGAGCTGTCTCTCCACCGCCTTGAGCCAATCATCTACCTGCAGGGGGTCGCTGGCTTTGCTGAAGGTGGGAGGGCGTCCCTTCAGAAATTCACCCCGCTTGTCCCGAGGCGGCATTTTAGGCTGGAGAGGTGGATTCTATTGGTTCTGCTGCATCAACGCCATGGTCTGGGCCATCTGCTGCATCAGCTGGGTCTGTGTATGCATCAATTGCTAGCGGTGGGTGGTGGTGGTGGCAGTGGTCCTCCGCTGCCACCTGCATTGCTCCTTGTGTTCACCATCTATCATCAGCAAATAATTCTCATATAAACTCCATTGGATATAACCAAGTGACTTTAGAGGATTACTAACTTGTTAGGATGGAAGATTTGATAGAAGAAGAGCAAGAGAAATGGATACCCCCTCTATGTAAACATTAATGTCCTTAAACCTTAGTCCAACATCTAGATGATAGTAGACACGCGTCTACGCCCATCACAATCATTACAAAAATCCAAATCAAGCATAAACATAAGGACAACAAAATCAAGCACCTAAGGACATGATTCGCACAAGACCTGACAGAACTGGGTTTTGAAAAAGTGTATCGAGATGATCCATATCACATAATCATGGTGGTCTCCTAAGGTTTAATCAACCGTTCTAACTAGGCTGCGATCCTATAGTTAGCACGGCTCTGATACCAATCTGTCACACCCGGATTTACACAGAAACCCGAATGCGGCCATATGTGTGCCCAGGAAGTCACAATACACATATAGCAAACAAATATGATAAACAGAGAACACATGCTTGAATAAATACTTGAATAAATAGAGTTTTACATAAGAGTGCAACATAAATAAACTAACCAATACAGCGGAAGACTAATAACTCTCAACTAAGCGAAGCCGCAATCCACAGGGACTCTGACTGGGAGAACGCAACTCAGTATTACGGTAGATCTTCTGGAAACTCAGCAGCAGACTCATCCACTGTCCAATCTGTTACCCATCCAAGATTTTGTTGAATAATAGCAAGTGTAAGTAAACATTTACTTAGCAAGTATAGCATGGTTGTATGAAGGCTCAAAATAAGGCTAGATACGGCTTAACTGCATTAGCACTTTTAGTTGGTTTGTTTTAACGTTATCCAAGTTACTACAAGTGAATGAAACCCAGTTGCAACCCAATTAGTGAAGTATAAGTGACATTAAGCACAAATAAACATCATCTTCTAATTAAAAAGGATCCAGGCCGCTCGTGACCGTGAGCAAGGCTATCATGATATATTTACACTCTGCAGAGGTTTCGCCCTTCACCCACCAGTCGCGTAAAAGCTCAAAAGAACTTTAAACCCAACCACGCACATCAACACTTCCGAGGTGTGACTGCATAGGGATGCTACGAGACTTTTCACAAGACACCCTAACAAAACAGTAGCCGCTAGCTTAACAAGGCGGTGAGACTCTAGCCACCGAGATTGACTGACGCTCAGGGCACAACATGAGGGGGTCAATGGAATCTAGAGCGCGGGCTATGCCAGCCAACCAATGCGCAACGTGTGGAGTTCCAACGTGAGGACTCCCAACACGGGACTGTGCATAACGAGACATAGCCAATGGATATATCGTCCTCGGTGGATCAAGAAACACCCTTTCACCTTGTTTCCACTAACGTCGTTGGCCCCTCGGTAACTACTGTCAAGCTAGAGCCGTACATGCTTCTTGACCAAGACCAGAGCCATTATAGTTCTACCGGTGGTGACAGGCTCCTGGGTTGCCGCTTTAAGAACCGAACCTTACGGAGAGACACTAGAACAAAGCACAAAGCACATGCTCTAGCTCCCTAAACCAAATTGCTAAAAACCAAGTTTTATCATCATGTTGAAGTGAACCATTAAGTCAAATTTAACAATTAAACAATGGTGATAGTAGCTGCGCATAGCAAAGATTCTACCCAAATGCATAAACCCGAGGTAATCAAAAGACAGGATAATCAAAACTAGGTACAACCTTAAAGGTACATCAATTTAGACACAAGCATGTATGAAGCAAATGATTATAAAGTGGGTAGGTAGCAAGGATTGTCCGTGCTATAACTTGCCGTCCTCAAAGTGCTGCTGCTGGTCCTGCTCCTGAAAGTCCTCCTCGTACTCGAACTTCAATGCAAACGGCTCACCGATTGAACACTAATCACCACACAAGCATCCACACAAGCCAATACATGCAAATAAAAGTATTCTATTAGAACAGTACACCATACAGTAGAAACAGAAAAAAGGTTTTAAAACTAATCTATGCTTCGCTACGAACACGTGAGCGCAAGAATCACACTAATCTGAGCTAAAACGAGAAAGTTACGATGTTTCTAAGGTTCGGGGACTTGCTCGCAAGGTTTAAAAACTTCTAGGGACCTATTCGTGAAAAACCGAGGACCTATATGCAATTTCATATAAGAACTCGAGGGCTAACACGCAAAAAGGCAGGGGCTTTTCTACGAAAGAGTATAGACTAAACGAATATGATAGAAAATTACAAGATTCGTTGAGGGTCTTACTGAAAATCTTGAGGCCAAAAACGACGGAAGGCTCGGCGCGACGACGAGATGAAGAATGGGCCGTAGTGGAAGATATGGTGGAAGAAGACTACCTTAGGGAATCCCAAACAAAGGGGCCTCCCTGTAAAAAAGTCGATGGTGTACCTTTCCAGAGGAGAGGTGGTTCGTATATATAGGGAGAAAACCTCTCACTTCCAGGTTCATTAGCAATATGGGACTAAAGGTGATTTGCCCCATTCCAATGCGAATGGGCTTTAAAATTTGGCACAATAAAGTGATGGGATCGATTTAGCCTAAAATTGGGTCAACTTTGGGCCATGGCTGGTCTACTAAGATTTAGGATGATTTTAATTTTTGGAATAATTATTTTCCTGGTTATAAAATAATTCCAGATAAGTCCAGAGTTGATATTAAAACCATGAAAAATATTCTGAAAATTTTAAAAATCCTAGGAAAAATTCCAGAGATATAGTTGGACACGAGAAACCCAAATAAAATATTTGGAGCTCATGAAAAAGACTTTAGCACCTTCCATAATTGGAATTAGCTATAGAAAAAAGGAATAAATCCCATAAAGTTCAAGAAAATTCCCATTAGGCTTCTAAACGTATTTTAGAAAACTTTACACACATACAACCACTAAATGCAAACGACATGAATGAAACAAAAATGTTTCTAAGCCTTATATTTGATTTTAATTCCCTAGAATTTATTTATTTGCCCTATATTAATTATGAGCACTTTAGTAAAAAGCAAATTAATCATTAAAATTTTAAATAGGGCTATTTTAGGGTGTTACATGATGCTACTAGCATATTACCTTATCCTTAGCGCAATTTGATCTCATCTAGGGCCCAAGTTCTTCCCTAGGTCTCGCGTGTTCCGAATTGGGAGGGTGGAGATCAAAAGAAGAAATGCCAAGGCAATTACGCCCCAGGAACAAGGAGAGGTCGGCACCAACCGGACCCAGCTAGAATAGCTTGCTATGCTAGTTGCTAGGCCTGTGAGATCACATGACGGATGATATATTTTTAGAGCGACCGCGACCTGCGAGAGCTCATCATATCCCTCTCCCTCACGGGTTCGTGATGGGAAAGCGATCGAGGAAAGCCCCGTTCGCCATCGGACAAGTAATTGTGCCCATGAGGTGCCAACACTTTTTTCCCTCCAATATGTGAATCCGCTTCAGACGGTGGCGAAGTTACATAGTGTTTAGGGGGTGCATATGCACCCACAGCAAAATGCAAAACCAATGATAAGGAGTAATTTTTCACCATATAAATAGCTTGAACCCATACAACTAAAAGGCAAATGCACCCTCTCTTGCCTGCTCTACCTTCGCCAATGACACAAGAAGCACACGTGCGAGAGCTCATCATCTCCCTCTCCCTCACAGGTTCATGATGGGAAAGCGATCGAGGAAAGCCGCGTCCGCCATCGGACAAGTAATTGTGCCCATGAGGTGCCAACCCTTTTTCCCTCCAACCTGCGAATCCGCCCCAGACAGTGGCGAAGTTACATAGTGTTTAGGGGGGTGCATATGCACCCACAACAAAATGCAAAACCAATGAGGAGTAAATTTTCACCATGTAAATAGCTCGAACGCATACAACTAAAAGGCAAATGCACCCTCTCTGGTCTGCTCTACCTTCGCCAATGACACCAGAAGCACACTAATTATATATTACAACATTAAGTAGGCTGGCCAAAGTCTCAATTGTCCTCGACATCGTCTGGTCCGAAGGTGATGAGGCCTTCTGCGAGGCCGTGATCAAGTGGAATCAGATTGACAAAGACTACGACCTCGCACTACCAGAATCATGCACATTGGCACCGGGTGGGAAAGCCCTTTAGCACCGGGTTTCCCACCCGGTGCCAATCTTCCGGTGCTAAAGGTGGCACCCTTTAGCACCAGGTCAAAAAACCGGTGCTAAAGGTGGGGGCACTAGCCAAAAATATTTGCATATTTACGTGTTGCGGGATTCGAACTCAAGACCTCTTGGCTCTCGCGCGTGCACCCACCTAACCATCTCACCTACACAACGCATGTGATAGGATTAAAGATGCGCTCCTTTTGAAGTAGCATGTGACACCTACATTAGCACCGGATCGTATTTACGAACCGGTGCTAAAGGGCCTTTAGCACCGGGTCGTAACACCACCCGGTGCTAAAGGGTGACCCTTTAGCACCGGGTCGTAATACCACCCGGTGCTAAAGGAGGGGGACCATTTAGCACCGAGTTGTAACACCAACCGGTGCTAAAGACTTTTAGCACCGGTTGGTGTTACAACCCGGTGCTAAAGGGTTCCCGAGGGCGTCCCAATTTCACACCCGGTGCTAACGTTACATTAGCACCGGATCTTAAGTGCACCGAGGCATATGAGGGGTGCGGATGTGAGTTATTCTTGTAGTGTCATCATGGTCTTCTGCAAGTCCGAAGTGTGCTTGCTAGTTTTGGGCAAGGCGGTTGGTGGGTTCTGTTTAATGCACATGAAGTGGGGAATCGGATTAACAAAGACTGCGAAGATGAGGATTTCAGTTGCCATTGTTTTGTTGGCCTCAAGATGAGGAGCTCGTGCTTGCAGTTTCATGCATGCTAGTTTCTTTCTGTTTTCCAGTATTGGAGTTAGTGGTCTGTGAATTAGGCTATTGGCATAAGGCACTGCGACATTGACATGGAGCCCTAACATAGCTTGTGCACGTGCGCGCCATTGCTAGTAGTTAGGCAGCAACTACTAATGCACAAAATTGCTCACTGCAGTTGCTGACGGAGCTACTAGCAGCTCACTGGCAAAATGGCAAGATAACACATTCCCACATTGGCCACTGGTACCGCGCATGCATGGCATGATGAGAATAGCTTATGTACTTGCATGCAACGTACAAAACCTGATTGCTAGCTCGATCATATCGATGCGCTGTGATACACGACCGATGCTTCATGCGTCCACGCAACAGAACAGATTATCCTTGCTTCCTTTCATGCTCCAATTGCTGGTTGTTGTCCTCTTAGCTCGTTAAAGGTACGTAGATGGTGTGACCGTGTGAGCTAGGGACATCATTTATCATTGCCAGCCCAAACGGCGCATCCAATATGATCAGCCAATTAAGTCTGGTGCATCGGCAAATTGTGACAGACTTGAGTTCGGATTCGCCCATGTTTTTTAAGTCATATAGAAAAGCAAAGGATATGTACTGTCTGAGAGATTGCAGCCATATACTCCCTCACGTTTAGGACAAGCAAACTAGTTCATTTTTTAACTAAATATATTAGCTTGTCCTAAACGACATATATTCAAGAACGGAGGTTGTATATGGTTTAGCTGCGGTCGTTTGTTGTCTTCTTCGTGCGTTCATGTGTTAGCTCGTTGCAACAAACTGCTAATTCAATCAATGGCCTCATGCTCAGCCCACGATCGTGCCATCTGCCGATGCGCGTCGAGATTCCTTTGAAACTTTAAACGATAGCAATCATGTAACGACCCAATTTAAGCATTACATCATGAGCATCATTGGTTGCCATTATTATAATTCATAAGCTATGTTTGAATAATTTTGAATATAATTTTGAATTATTGAATAAAATAGAAACACATGCATTATGAAGCAACTTGCATTTTTACATAGGACAATGGTTGTAACTTCATCCATTAAAATACTAGTTTTTAAAAGAAGAATTTAGGTGATTTTCCCGGATTTTTAGAAGCCATCTTGAGGTCAAACAGCTTGCTTGAAAATCCAAAAATAGTGTTCCGAGAAGAATTTTTATTTCAAATCTAGAGTGTCTATTATGCCAGTTTTATGTAAAATGGATTCATCTTGATTTGTATTATCTACTAGAAAAATTTCAGAATTTTTAGAGCTCTCTTGATCACTTTTCTGGATTTTCCGGTTTCGCCGGACTCTCTGACCCCTTCCTACGGACTTCCGATCCCTTCTTACGGACTGTCTGACCCCCTGAAATGCTAGAAAATGCTTCTGTGTGATTCGGGTCAATTTTACGGACTATCCGTCGTCCCCTCGAACTGTCCGACACCCTCCCGACAGAATAAAAACCCCCGGCCCCTCTCTTTCCTCTCTCCCGTTCTTTTCTCTCTCCCTCCCGTTCTTTTTCCCCGACGCGGAGCCCCTCCGCCCCCCTCGTCGCCCACGCCCAGCGTCGGAGCAGGAGGCCGCCGGCCACAGGCAGCCAGGTCAATGACGAGCTCCTCCTCCTCCTCCCAACAACGACCTCAACCCCATCCCCACAAGAAGCAAGCAGTTGATGGTGTTCTTCTTCCCCAACTCCGGTGAAGCAAGGTGAAGCCCGATCTCCTCCATAGATGCTCTACTCCAACTTGTGGCGCTCTAAATCGTCCTTCCCCATCCTCGGTGAGCTTCTCCCATCGTTCCCCTTTCTCTCTCATGCTCCATTAGCCTAGCTATGGCCCCCTACCTCCATTAAACTACATTGAAGTTGTATGTCATGAAAAACCTCGTGCATGTAAAAGCTAAGCCCTAAAACGGAATCCCCATCACCATAGAAGCTTTAGGTTCAATTCCCATCACGTCACCCGAATCATCGGAAATGCCATTCCCGGGCACTTGATGAGTTATTTGTGGTTATGCCACTTGCCCTATTTTTCATGACTATATAAAATAGTTGCTTGCCCTAATGCTTTTGTTAACTATTGTGATGTTTATGGATATATGATACAAATCATTTTCTCTCTTTGTGCATCCCATACGTGTAGACATTTATGAAATTAATTGGCTAGTTAAATTGGTGATACATAATAATTTAATACGAGTCCCAAGACTATGTAACTAATTTACTAGCTTTATCCTAATGTTTGAAATCGATAACACTTATGAAGTGGTTATATTGTGAGTGTATTTGTCATATCATGATTAAAAACTTGCTAACTTGTTATGGTCAATTTAATTGTGATGGTAAAATTATGAGTTTAACTCTTCTACCTTTTTAAGAATTATGCTATGTTACTTAATATTTATAATATTTATAAGATATAGATCACATGAAATGGTTGAAGGACATAGCTTTAGTTAGTTTGTTCTAGAACTAGTTTCATATTGTAAAATATCTAATAAACTCTATTTGCCCTACAATAGGCTAAATGTTAGTCGCTTTCACTGGTTGTAAGTAAATGTGACATATTCTTCGTATTGAAATCTAGCTTAAATAGATTAGAATGATGAGCTTACCTTAATTAAATATAACAAAACTAGATGGTCTCTAATTTAGATAAAGATGTTATTGATCTTAAGTAAAATGTGATGTTGCTTGCTATCCTAAATTCTTGAATTGTCTGATGTTGATCATACTAGTGTGTTATCTTGCAAGAGTTTAATCTATCACCTAATATGGATAATAATAAATGAAATAATTTGCATGGTTGATACTTGGTGTTGTGACATGCTTAATTTATTATTAATTCATATGACAACTAAAAACTAGCTAAACTAATTTGAGTTATTCTCGTGTTACCTTTTGTCTTGCAAGATATGTGAATATGTATGAATAGTTGTGATGGTGCTTTTGCCCTCTGTTATGCTTGTGTACTTAATTTCCAACTTTAAATTATTTGCTTGATAACCCTTAATCGTGTTAGTTCTTATTTCTATTCAATCACTACACTTCATATGCATATGCATTCATGACATTATTCTAATTCATGCATTCGCTTAATTCTTTAGAGCATGACGTTCCAGAGTGACGCGTTGTGGAGCATCGAATCTTAGGCAGGCCCCTGTTGGCGGTCGTTACAGACCGATTTCCAACCTCCAACCGAGTATAAAACAAACACAATGGGGACACACACCATAGCTATAGGGCTTATCACTGACTATTTCCACAAGTTTTGGTGATTGTCCTCTATGCAGGTACAAAATGGAGAAACACGTGCTATAAGGGTCAGAAATGACTGTTTCGGCCGAACGACTCCGTTCGGCCGGTTGCCCCCCTAGCTGGGCAAGACTTGTGGACCACGACCACGCCACTCTGGGTCGGCTCAACCCATATCCAGAAGACTGGTGGCCCATATCCAACCCGACAGAGCCCACGAGTCCACCGGAGGCCCTCCAGGCCAGCCCAAGACGTGAACCGACCTGCCAACTGACCTCAGGAGCTGGACCAGCATGTGTGCAAAGCAGAGGCAGTGCAGTACTGGGCCGGGCCCACTTCGGCCGAAGTGGCCTGTTCGGCCGAAGGCAGGAACCGCCTCCAGGGTGCAATCCTGGCCTTTGGCTGCTGAGTCGGTGGATCCACCGGTTTGGGCGAACTGGGCAGTTCGGCCGAACCGGGGATTTCGCCCGAACAGCCCGGCACCGCCTCCCAGCTGCCTTGGCTGCTACTCTGCCTTCACCGTCCTTCCTTGCTATAAATAGAGGCCCGGTTTCACCTGCAAAAGACACAACACAGGAGTAGAGTGCAGGCGAAGCTCTGTTAGTTCTCCACTTGTATCTTTAGAGATAGGGAGAGAGGAGAGGTGAGCGTCCCGGAGAGGAGCCGAAGTGTCGGCCCCTCTTCCCGCTATACCTCTACGGATGCGACTTCACTTCGAGTAATATCCGGGTCTTGTCTGGTAACTCTTGTATGTCTCTCTGATTAATTGAGCATTCAGTTCTTACTTTTATATGCTTGCTGGTTCTTCGTTCAATGCTTAGTTGATTGGTATAACCGTATACTAGTTGCTTAGCTTGGGTGCTTATCTTTCTATAGGAGATAAGTATTAGTTGACTAGTGTAGGCGTGGTGCCTATACTTGAGACTAACTTAGTTTATTCCCGTCGAAACGCAGGTGTTTGCCGTAAGGTGGTGACAGCCCTTCCGGTCTTTGTAGCCCATCACGTTAGTTCCGTTCCGTAGGATTCCCCAGTTGGGAAATAGTGGCACCCCTTCTCATCCCTTTCTGTGTGTCCACCGGTTTCCTTGTCCCGAAGCAAGTATCTATCTGTATCCTCTGATCTGCTTGATCAATCAATAGAATACCTCTACCAGACTCGTACCCTCTCTACCCTCCTATCACTCCTCTTCTCTTTGTTGTTGTCATCCACCTCATCCATACCATTTACTCCATTCCATCTACCTAGGACAACTTAGTTTAGAATCAGTCCACTTCTCGTTCTCCGTGGAAATCGATACTTTGGAATACTCCCGGGTGAAAGCTACATCGGTATCCGTCCGCTTGTGGATTTATCTGTAGGCCGTAAGGAGTGCCAACAGCCCCTATTTATCTCACTATATTTTCTGAATGAAAATGTGACATTACCATTATTGTTTGTGCATGGGCTTAACCCTACCTAGTTCATATGAATGTTGTAGAACCCACTTTGACATATTTTTCCTCTAGCTCTAGACCAACTTATTCTAGGTAAAAGTATGTATGCTTAGTCTTGTCATATTAATTTGCTTATCCATGCTTAGATATCGGTAGAAGTCGGGAGGTGGCAAGGGCACCACCATACCACCCGCGAGCTATAGGATGATTGCCTAGTTATACATAAAAAGTTGAGAAGGACTAAAAAGTGAGCAACTATAAATGAGAATTGAGACGAATAAGGAACTATGTGTTATCGCTTTAATACTTGAGCACTATTCCGTACTAACCACATGTCTAAATATGGTCATGATAAGCCAAGTAGCATAAGTTGCACCGGGTATTGGGCGGATTCGGCGCGGGTCAAATGAGGTGTAGTCGGCGGTTCCGTTGCATCTATTTCCTCCGGCCGTTCGTTCAATTCTGGGTGCAGGTATGTGAAAGGTTGAGGGCATGAATTAACACTTACCCTTGGCCGTGGGTATGGTCGTTGGTCTTGCGCCTCGTGTGGAAAATGTTGTACACCCCTGTAGGGTATTAATCTATTGTAATAGCCGCACTCTCGGTCACTGAGCACGCTCTTGTACTTTGACTTTAACATAGAGTTTTCGTGAAGGGATTATGGAAGATCGAGCTCATGATTTATGATCACCTTTTACTTATGCAATTGTATTGATGTTGATGTAGATTATAGGTTCTATGTCTTTTGCCTATTCACTTGATAAATCTCGCTATCATTTTATGGTTTAATTGTAAAACTTGACTAGCCTTATGCATCCACCAAATTGTATTACTATGGATAAGTCCTGCAAGTACGCAATTTACTTACGGTGCTGCTGTTAAGTTGTTTTGCAGATTTTTCTCTTAGGAGCAATGGTCACGTTTGTCCCGCCGGAGCCAGTAAAGTGGAAGAACGGTGGATATTGCTCTTGTTATGCACAGTGGTGTCTTATGGGCAAGGACATCATCATTGCTTCTTATTTCTTTTTATCTTTCTGCTGCGATTTATCTCTCAACATAGGAGAATATGGTAGGGTAACCACAAAGATCAATGCTATATAAATTTAGAAGAGAACCTCACTGTAATTGGTGAAACACTCATGCTTATTTGTAATCATCATAATTTAGGATTTTTGTAATATGCTCAACACTTGTAATAAGAAGTTTAAAATTTGCTCTCATATATACCTTGGGATGGTTTTCATGATGTATATAGGTATGTGAGTTGTTCCTGGGCGATGGTCGAGACACGTAAAGGGGACTACTGGGATTATTTTGCTTAATCCGGGTTGATTAATGGGTGATAATCCGGTTTAGTCGAAATAATTGGGCGGTTCCTTACAAATCAGATCGGATCAGAGAGTATGCGAAAGAAGATGGCTGATACCATAGCCGCCCATATGTACATTCATATCCCTGAAGGATTCCGGCTCCATCCGGGGCTCGGCGCGTTGGTGTTCGGCGCATGGCTCCCACGCCCCGTGTGGCCCCCATCAAGTGGCCCTGCTCCGCGCTCGCTCGACGCGTGGCCCGGCGCATCGGCCTTCGCATCGTCCGTGTCCGCCAACGGAATCAGCACCCGCTCCTCTCTCTCTCTCTTCCACCCGCTCCCACCGCCTCCTCCCGGCGGTGCCGTCCCTCCCCTCTCCTCCCCTTCGCGCTGCCCCCTCGCCACTCTCACGCGCGATGCGCCGCCCCGCCCCCTCCCCGCATCACGCCGCTCCACCCCCGTGGCTCCCCTCCGTTCCCCTCCGCCCGCCCCCTCTGTCCTTCTCCTCCCCAACGGCGCAGCCAAGACACATGGCCCAAGAGCCCATTGACCATTAGCACCATGAGGCGTCCAAGCCGCCGCCTCCTCCGTCGCTGCGGGAGAGGCAGGCCGGTCCAACGCCACCACGAGGCCACCAGCGGTCGCGGGGAGCCACTGGCGCTGCGTGAAGGGAAACAGGTAGGCTAAACTAGCATCACTACCTGTTGACACCAAAAATTGGCACCAGGAAGAGGCTGACATGTGGGCCGGATTTGGTAGAAGGATGCCATTCGGCTAAAAGGGTTTTTTCTGAAGCATTCGGCAAAGATGCTCTGCGGTCGGGAACGCGTCGCCATTCGGCTAGGAGGTTTCCTCTGAAACGTTCGGCAGAGATACTCTGCAGTCGGGAATGCGTCATCATTCGGCAGAGGCACTGTTCCACAGGCGAAGAGTAGTAGCATTCGGGAAGACATGATGACGTGGATCAACATAAGGAAAAGGCCGGTTCAAACAAGGAAAGCAATATGGGCACGAAGATTCGTCATTTATTTTTAGAAACAAGTGTTGTAGTCGTGTCCGACTAGGAGTTGTGTCAAGACCTGGGTATAAATGTAAACCCATGGCAGCTGTAAAAAGGAATAGAATCAATCAACACAACAAACCGGCCCCGTGCCAACATCGAGTCCTTTAGTCGTGTCGTCGAGTTCTTCGAGAGGAGTCATCGATCCGTCGACCTCCGTAAGTACCGGCAACCTTGTATCATGCTTAGTATCATGCGGTGGATTTAAGCTTTGATGCAAGTAGTCTTGTTACCATGCTTAGTATCATCCGGTGGATTTAAGTTATGGTCTCAAGAAGGTTCCTCTGTTAGGTCATGAGCCATGCGGTGGGCTAAGATCTAGTATGGACCAAGTTATCGGCTCTGTTAGATTTCGGCAAGATCTAGCAGATTCATTAAGTTACCCCGTGTTGCTCTGTTTTTACTATGTGCTTAATTCATGCAACACACCTTTGCCCAATCTAGATCGGCTAGAATCGGCTCTGCTTCACGACGTGACGAATTATCCCCTCACAGCCGAATCCGAAACCGATCTAGGTTGTTACATGTCGCGGGTTCGAACTTGTCGGTATCGTGTAGGTCTTGACAGAACCGGGTATCATGCGGTAGATGCAGGTTTTTGGATCGTCTTAGAGCTAATCATCCGGTGGATTAGAATTCGATTCGATCTGATAGATTTATCTTTACCGATTAGGCTTGTTCCTTCGCCATGGATCCCGATTCGGCTAAATAGCCGTATTCGGTAGTGCTCTCACGAGTGAACGTGTGTTCGTGGGTTTGCATTGGACAATGAATGCTTTTAGCCTTTCACGATTAGATTGTATCATGCGGTGGATTGATCTAATTTGATTGGTGGTGTGGCCTTAAACGAGTTGTATCATGCGGTGGATTAACTCGTTCGTTGTCATGCTTGACGGGTGCTGCTTTCGGCCTATGCATTCTTGTTTTCAATGTAAATTCGTGACTGTGTTGTGGGTTCGTAACTAAACATTGAGTGCTTTTAGCTTTTCATGGTTAGATCGTATCATGCGGTGGATTGATCTAATCTGATTAGTGGCGTGATCACAAACAAGTCGTATCATGCGGTGGATTAACTTGTTTGTTATCATGCTTGACGGGTGCTGCTTTCGGCCTATGCATTCTTTGTTTACTGCGAATTTATGATCATGTTTCACCCTTTTATTTATCCATCATGCTCTGTTTCTCGTTAATCGGCTATGAGTACGTGTTACAATGTTTATTCGTTTGAAAGCCGATCTTTCGTCATGCTTACGTCATGCAATCGGCAGTGCGTTCCTTGCGTGCCTTGCCGATTGCCGAATGAGGTTTTAACTGCCGACAGATAGCTTCTCTGTAGCTATTTGTCGTTCGAAATTGGCTTCATAGCCGTAAATATGGAACTGTCTGGTCTCACCCGGCACGTTCCAGGTTTTGATCTAAACATTTTTATCCCTTTGTTAGTTTTCAGGCAAACTGACTGGCACGCTTCCGGATTCAAAAGCCAGGGCCACGTGTGAAGCCAGCTTGTTCGGCTTGCTGTGTGCTTGGCGTGAGGTGCGGATTTTACGTCAACACACTTTTTGGCACGCCCAGTGGGACACACACAAGTTTTCAAGATGCCTGAGTTGAGCGACATCATGGATGTCACTTTGGAAGAGTTGTCTGAAGAACATCAACAGATGGTAAAGGTTGCTGCCAACCAATTCATTAACAAATGTTTACTATCTTTCGCCAAGAACAGGAGTGGTGCACCTTTTCTCAAGTCTGATCTGCCAAGAGTTCTCCTTCCTGGGCAATCTGATCTTACTGAAGAAGAAGAAAGGGAGAGATTCTCGGGCTTGTTATATAAAGCTTTGGGAGAAGCAATGACCAATCACAATGCTGCGTTCTTGAACAGTTTTCGGCATATAATGATAAGCATTTTTGGTCAGCATGTGGATAAACCCTTTGAGCAGGTACATGGGCAATTGGGTGGCCCAACATACTTCAATGTTCAAGCACCAGTTCAGAAACCACATGGTAAAGGAAATGCTGATGAAACTGGAGGTTCTGGTGCTAAAGATATAAATGGACAACCGATTCGGCAAGATCCTCAGCTTGCACTGCCGAAAGCTCGCACACACGGTGATATGGCATTCGGCACCACAGGGAATCCACCTGCTTCTGCTTACAAAATATCTCCCTTCAACAACAGACTGCAGAGGGATTTGTATGGAAACGGATATTCAGAGTTTATGGATTACAATGCTATCAACGCTCTCCCGAATCCTGGATATGTTGGTACTGCAGGTATGCTTGCTGGAAGACCAGGGAATCAAGATACCAATATTGACCTCATGGTGCAAAAAATGACCGATGTATTGCAAAATCAATTCGGTCTGAAGCCTAAAAGTCAGGGGTACATGTATTCGTCTCCTTTCCCGGAATGGTACCAAAGGGTATCATTGCCGAATAGAGTCAAGGTGCCTACAGAATTTACTAAATTCTCAGGACAAGATGATACTAGCACTGTGGAACATATAGCTCGATATCTGATGCAGCTTGGAGAGGCTTCGGCAGATGAGGCTTTCAGAATCAGATACTTTCCTTTGTCACTGACGGGTCCAGCTTTTACATGGTTTGCTTCTTTGCCTGCCCAGTCGATTTGCACCTGGAAAGACCTGGAACAGAAATTCCATGCTCATTACTACATTGGCAGTACCGAGAAAAAGTTGGTTGATTTGACTAGCTTAAGGCAGAGGAATAATGAAACACCTACAGAGTTCCTCAGGAGATTTAGGGAAACTAAGAGTATGTGCTTCTCTCTGAACATACCTGATGATCAACTAGCTGGTATGGCTGTAGCTGGAATGCTGCCTGCTATTCGGGAGAAGCTATTCGGGATGGAGTTTGATGATCTGGGCCAGTTGTCGCACAGATTGGCCTTGATGAGTAACCAGGCGTATGGTTTCAAGAAAGATGTTAGATTTGCTAAAAATAATGATGTGGCTGACATCTATAACCAATTCCTTGAAAGAGCAGATCAAGAAGATGAATATGAAGATAGCGAGGAGATAGCTGCAGCAGAGATAGTGTGGAGCAAAGAGCCAGTTACAATGACTCAAAGATGGATCAAACAAGTGAAAGGAACATACGATTTTGATGTGACTAAGGCAGACAAGTTATTTGAGTTCCTGGTGAAAGAAGGCCGAATCAAATTGCCAGAGGGGCATTCTATGCTTCGGCCTGATGGAGTGAAAGATAAGAGGTACTGTGGGTTTCATGATAGAAATTCTCATTCCATTAATGAATGCAGAGTCTTTAGGATGAAGATTCAGAAAGCTATCCAGGAAGGACATCTGAAATTCGACAACAAGATGAAACTGGACAGTAACCCTTTCCCTCAGAATATGATCGGGTTCTCGGTTAATATGGTAAATGCTGTTCCATCTGGAGAAAAGGGAAGATTGAAAGTTTTAACCTCAAAGAAGGCAAGGCAGGATGGTTCAGTTGATCCCACTCGGCAGATCACAATGGAACAGATTCGCCAGAAAAATCTTCGGTTCCCGAATAGCAGATTTGAAGTGGGCGAATCCTTTAAACCCAGAGTTACTACACGTATTCTCCTCAACAAATGGCAGCGTCAGCAAGAAAAAGAGCGTTTTCAAAGGCGTGAATACGAGGAGGAGGAAAGAAGGCGCGAAGAAGAAAGGTTTGAGGAAAAACAAGAAGAATACGCTCGAGAGCAGGAACGTGCGCATTGGGGGTGTGCATTCTTCAGGCACTGTTGGAACGAGGGTTTAAAGCTGCCTACGAGGAATAACTGTCCTGAATGCAATAATGGGGATGTCGAACATAGGCAAAATGTTGCCAATCGCCGATCTGTCCATGAAAGAATTGGTAGGGTGCATCCTAGTGATGATCGGCGTTTTGATGATCAACCAAGAAAGAGACATGCTGATTGCAGATGGATTGATCATGAGGAAGAAGATTGTGAGTATGTTTGGCAGAAAGGACAGTGGTGTCCACCTGGTTTAAGAAGGAGTCAAAAGAGAAGAGTCCAACGCCTGAGGAATCAAGAATTAAAGCAAGCAAGGCCTAGGATGAAATCGATATGGCTCCCAAAAGACAGGCCTGACGAACATAGTCATTCGGCTCCTACATGTATGGTATGTTTTCTGCCGAATGAATTCATGGCTCCAGCTAATCAAATTGTACAGGAAGAAATATTGCCCGATATAGATGATGCCGAACAATTTGGGTTAATGGCACAATTGATGTTGAACAAACAAGCTGTTTTTGAGAAGCCAACCCAGAATCGGCACATGAAGCCACTGTACTTGAAGGGATATGTTAATGGCAAACCATTGACCAAGATGTTTGTTGATGGAGGAGCTGCTGTCAATGTAATGCCATATACCACATTCAGGAAGCTTGGTATGGGCCTTAGAGATTTGACACCAACGAGCATAATTCTAAATGATTTTGCTGGAAATCCTTCGGACACCAAGGGATGCGTGCACGTTGATCTGATGATTGGTTCCAAGACTCTGCTTACGACTTTCTTTGTCATTGAGGGCAAAGGGGCATATAGCTTGCTGCTTGGAAGAGATTGGATTCATGCAAATTGTTGTATTCCATCTACTATGCATCAACAGCTTATTCAGTGGATAGATGATGAAGTGGAAATTGTCCAAGCAGATGAATCAATAAGCGTGGCAAATATGGAACCAGCTTTCTGGGAGTATCAAGGCATAGATTGTTTCTCAGGTAAAGACTGGGGAGAAGGTCCTGTGGCACCAGCCAGGAGTGATCAACAGCCGATCGAAGCAGTCGGCTCTCATAGTAATTTTTGATGGAAAATCCAATCGATGGAACTGATGGAAAATTAGGACGTGGATTTGTGTCGGCCGATAAATTAGAAGAAGTGGACATTGGAGATGGTGACAAGCCAAGGCCGACATTTATCAGTGCTAACTTGGATTCGGTTTTCAAAGAAAAATTGGTGACATTGTTAAAAGAATACAAGGACTGCTTTGCTTGGGATTATTCGGAGATGCCTGGTCTAGACCGTTCTATTGTTGAGCATCGGTTGCCAATCAAACCTGGATACAGACCTTACAAGCAACCACCCCGAAAAATCTACAAGGAAGAAGTGTTGGCCGATGTGAAAAAGGAGATTGAAAGATTACTAGATGCAAATTTCATTCGGCCATGTAAATACGCGGATTGGATCTCTAATATTGTTCCTGTTTATAAGAAAAATGGAAAGATGAGGGTTTGCATAGATTTTAGAGACTTAAACAAGGCTACACCCATGGATGGATATCCAATGCCTGTTGCTGATTCATTGGTTGATGCTGCTGCTGGATACAAAGTGCTCAGTTTCATGGATGGTAACGCAGGATACAATCAGATTTATATGGCATTGGAAGATATAGTAAAGACAGCTTTCAGGTGTCCTGGACACATAGGGTTGTTTGAATGGGTTGTCATGACCTTTGGATTGAAAAATGCCGGTGCAACTTATCAAAGGGCTATGAATTATATTTTTCATGAGTTGATCGGCAAGATTGTGGAAATATATATTGATGATGTGGTGATCAAGTCATTGGATCATGAGTCTCATTTGGCCGACATAAGGAAAACTCTAGAATGCACCAGGAAACATGGGCTTAAGATGAACCCGAACAAGTGTGCTTTTGGAGTTTCGGCTGGAGAGTTTCTGGGATTTTTGATACATGAAGGAGGAATAGGAGTTGGTAAGAAAAGCATGAAGGCAATTGATGAAATTGTTCCTCCAACTAATCTTAAAGAGCTACAATCACTGCTTGGCAAGATAAATTTTGTGAGAAGGTTCATATCAAACTTGTCACAAAAGGTGTTGCCCTTTTCCTCATTGTTGAAAATAAAAAAGGATCAAAAGTTTGTATGGGGTGACGAACAACAGAAGGCTTTTAATGAAATAAAAGAGTACATGAAGAAGCCACCAGTATTGGTGCCTCCACAATTGAACAAGCCTTTCAAGTTGTACGTGGCGGCCGATGCCCAAACTATTGGATCGGCCCTCATTCAAGAATTTGAAGGGAAGGAAAGAGTAGTTGCATACCTTAGCCGAAAGTTACTAGATCCAGAGACAAGGTATTCGGCTATAGAGAAGCTTTGCTTATGTGTTTACTACTCCTGTACAAAATTTCGGCACTACTTACTACATGCCGAATGCATTGTGTATTCAAAGTTTGATGTGATAAAACACATGTTGTCTATGCCAATTTTGAACGGAAGGATTGGCAAATGGATTTTAGCTTTGTCTGAATTTGAATTAAGATTTGAATCGGCAAAGGCTGTTAAGGGACAGATTATTGCCGACTTCATTACTGAACATCATGATACATCGATAGATTTGCTTAACATTGTTCCTTGGGTGTTATTCTTCGATGGATCTTCATGCAACAAAGGTGGTGGAGCAGGTATCTTATTAATTTCACCCAAAGGAGAAATATTTGAGTTTGCTGTTCCCATTCAATCTGCTGTTACTAACAATCAAGCTGAGTATGAGGCATTGCTCAAAGGGCTCCAATATTTGAAAGAAGCAGATGCCATTGCGGTTGAAATTTTTGGAGATTCAGAATTGGTCATAAAGCAATTGAATGGTGAATATGAGTGCAAAAGTGATACCTTGAGGAATTACTATGAAGAATGCAAAGAAATATTGAAGAGCTTTCGGTCAGTAATTCTACAACACATTCCTAGAGGGGATAATGGAGAGGCAAATAGATTGGCCCAAAGTGCATCAGGTTATAAAGAGCTTCGAGAAGTTTTTGCTAATGATGTATATGCATTCGGGAGTAATCTGGCAGAGGATGATTGGAGAAAAGAGATTGCCGATTATCTGGAGAATCCATCCCGAAAGGTTTCTAGAAAGCTCAGGTATAAAGCTTTAAAGTTTGTTCTTCTTGATGATAACTTGTATTATAAATCCCTGGATGGAGTGCTGTTACATTGCTTAAATCATGAAGAAGCAAAAAGGCTGATGAGTGAAGTACATGATGGGTTGTGTGGAGCACATCAATCGGCCTACCGAATGAAGTGGATTATTAGAAGAACTGGATATTACTGGCCGACAATGTTGGAAGATTGTTTTGAATATTATAAAGGATGTCAAGACTGTCAGAAATTTGGAAACATTCAGAGAGTTCCGGCATCGGCTTTGAATCCCATTGTCAAGCCATGGCCATTCAGAGGATGGGGAATAGATTTGATTGGCCAAATAAATCCTCCATCTAGCAAGGGGCATAAGTTTGTGCTTTTGGCGACCGATTATTTTACCAAGTGGGTTGAGGCAATTCCATTAAAGAAGGTGACGTCGGAGAATATGGTTGAGTTTGTTAAGGAACATATCATTTACAGATTCGGGATTCCTCAGACAATCACCACTGATCAAGGGACTCAATTTACATCTTCAGAATTCAGAGATTTTGCTGAAAGTATGGGCATCAAATTATTGAATTCTTCTCCTTATTATGCCCAAGCTAATGGTCAGGCAGAGGCTTCTAACAAGATTATGATTAAAATTATACAGAAGAAGATTGATCAGAAGCCGAGAAAGTGGCATTCGGTACTCAGTGAGGCTTTATGGGCTTACCGAATGGCTCCACATGGGGCTACACAGACGTCTCCCTATGAGTTGGTGTATGGGCATCATGCTATCTTGCCATGGGAAATACAATTAGACTCGAGGAGAATAAAGTTGCAAAAGGATTTAAGTTCTAAAGATTATAAAGATTTAATGATGGACGAATTAGAAGATTTGCATATGATTCGTCTCAGGGCCTTGGAGAATATTGAGAAGAATAAAATGCGAGTTGCTAAGTATTACAACAAGAAGGTGAAAGTTAAGCAATTCACAGAAGGTGATCTAGTTTGGAAAGCAATATTGCCGATTGGAACCAAATATGCAGCATTCGGCAAGTGGTCTCCAAATTGGGAAGGTCCTTTCAGAGTGGTTAGATGCGTGCCTGGAAATGCATATATTTTGAAGACATTATTGGGAGAAGAATTTGCTTCTGCTATAAATGGAAGATATTTGAAGAGGTATTATCCCAGTGTTGAAATCGATCGGTGATTGATATATTAATTTGCCGAACAGCCGATATTCGGGAAGAAATCGCCTTCAGAACAAATGTTAACAGAAAAGGAAAATGGCCAGTACTGAATGTATTGCCCTTAGCACAAAATATACTACATCAGATGATTCATGCAAGATCACAAAAGATAAGTTTTATTGCCGAAATTCCATAAATCCCTAGTACAAACTAATGGAATAGCTTGTTCAAAACGGACTGAGGATGAATGGAATCGGCAATGGCGGCGCCATGAGCGTCAAGGCGATCTATGGAAGCCTCGATGTCGTCGATCTCCTCCGGGTTACCATTAGCGAAGCCGGTTGTTAGCCTGGAGTAGTCGGTATTGGTGTGCGTCGACATGGCGACTAGGCCTGCGGCAGTGCCCAGACGGATGCCGTGCGAGGCCACCTCGTCGATGCGGCCCGCTACCGCACCGAGACGAGCCTCTGGTGTGTCCCCAGGAGCATTCACCTTGTTCGCCAGCTCCTCCACCAGCGCCTTCAGTCGATCGAGTTCAGCATCACGCGCTGCAAGTTTACAAAAGGGGCAACAGATTAATATCATTCGGGGGATGAGATTGAGATTGAGCAGATTGCAGGACTCACCATCGATGACTTCGAGCAGTTGCTTGCGCTCGTGCTGTCATTCGAGGTCAGCAATCCCGGCTTGCTTGGAGATAGCCTCCAGTTCGCGACGAGAGTCGTCGCGCTCCGCCTTGAATCGGCGGGCATCGCCGTCCGTGTAGCGGTAGTCGTCCGATTCGAGAGATCGATTAGACGAACTCGAAGATGCCGCAGGAGCAGCGGCTGGAGCTGCGACTGGCGCGCCAGCGCCGGCAATCCATTGGATTACCCTGAAAGAACAAAGAGATTCGTCAAGAAAGAGGGAGGAAATCTCGAGAAGAATAGAGAGAAGCAAGCAGCTACTCACCTGCGGCGAGCGCCGGCGCGACTTCCTTCGGCCTCATCGGCGGCCGGGCGCCTTCTGTTGTTGTCAGCCATTGAAAGTTCCTCGGAGTTACTGTGGATGGAGAAAAGAATGACTTGAGTCGGCAAGAACTTGGAAGACGAAGAACTTGGTGAAGAAACTGTGGGCTGCCTGGGTGTTTATTTATAGAACCCGCAGAGGAAATCGTGGCCAAAGATCGTGGCGCATATTCCGAAGAGTTCGGAAGGTGGAAAGGATTCTCCAGCCGATCGGTTATCATGTCGTTTGGGATTCTTATCGAGTCGTATTCGGCTTTGACTGGATGAGATTCGGCTATGTCATAGTTAAGGCGTTTTCGGGTCTGACGCTATTAAAACCAGCTTTGCCGAATGAGTCATCCACAATGGAAAGAAGAGCATGAAAGCAATTGATGAAACTGCAAAGTTGATATAACATTCGGCTATCAAAATATTTTGACACAATTTACACACCCAAGAACTTTGAGATTACATTTTTGGCATTTGATATCATATTGCTAATGTTCTCTAATAAGTTTTTGTCAGCTTCTTGGGTTCTGGTCAGGGCAGCAAGCTTCGCCTTGAGTTGTTTGTCTTCGTTTAGAGCTGCTAAGGCTTCCTTTCGCCTTCTCTCTGTTAACTTGGGAAGCTCGATTATCTTCTTCTTGTCAGCTTCAATTTCGGCCGATAAATTTCTCAATTCGGCTTCGAGCGCAGCTTTTCTGATCTCCTTCATTTCAAGTTCAGATTCCAGTTTGATCAATGATTCCTTGTCATTCTGAACTTGAGTATGCAGGTCTTTTACAGATTGCTTGACCAAAGTTCTCCTTTGCTCCAAGGCTGGTTGAGCCGATTGATTCTTCAGAGCTTGCTTCACTGCGATAAACTGATCATCCAATCTGGAAATTGGATCTAAAGAAGTCTTGATATCGGCAGGAAGATCTTGGTCAAATGATTCAAGCAAATCTCTTAAAAGATCGGCATTGGTAACTTGTTCCCGAGTGTCCTTATGCAGAAAAGAGAGGATTTCCTTCAATTTTGCTTGGTTCTCCTCTGATAAAGTTTGACCAGAAGAGGTCTCTTCTCCTTGTTCGGCAACTAGATCATCCACAGCAAAAGAATAGCTGGGTGAAGAAGTGGTTTTCTCCTGAAAAAAGATATTGCCGAATTATTGATGATCCATTGAATAAAGAACTGGAAGACTGGGTAATTATCTCTACCTCATTCCTGGTCTCTTGGATGGAAAGAGAGGGCAGCTCGAGCTCAGGCAAAGATTCTTGTATATCATGCTGAGGAGAGCTTGGAAGATCTGTTGGTGGAGAAGAGGCTTCTAGTTGAGGAACATCAGGAGAAGCTGAAGCTAGTTCTTGATGAGAAGGAGGACTCTCCAAGATTGGGTCTGTTGAAATTTGCTCTGAAACTGAAAAGGAATCAATGCCGATGGAAAGGAACTTTAAAGATGAGATAGTGAGAAATTTTACCAATCATTGAAGCATCGGCAGGACCTGCACTGATTGCTAGCTGTTGTTCTCTGCCCTGAAATCAAAAGGAAATAAAGCTGAGCAAAAACACCAAAAGCATTATAGTCAAAGAAGAAGGACTCTGACCTTGATTTTGCTACTTGTTCTTTTCTTCTTTACAACTGAGGGAGCAGCTATAAGGAGGGTTTTCCTCTTGACAGATGATGGTCTAGTGAGTATTGGATCTGAAGAAGCTTGTCTAGCCATCAGCTGAGCCAAAGTAGGGGATTGGTGCCCCAAAGCAGAGATTGGGCCTGCAGTTTTGTATAAAATTGCCCTGGCAAGAGGGGCAGGTGTTATGTCCTGCAAAATAATAAAGTCAGAATCAATTGGGGCTAGTGTTGTTAAGACAGATAAAGGAATGAACATATTACCTCTGCAGTTGGCTGATAATCAGGCATTAATTCGAGACAGAAGGGATGAATTGGCATGTTGAAGATATGATCATGGAATTCTTGCCACCAGAGAGTGAAGGAAGGATGAGCAGATGTTATTGGCACAAAAGGATCAGGTGCATAAATAGTTCCACAGCATTTATAGTTGAAAATCCTTCTTGTTTCTGTGAAATCCTTGACTATCTCCCTAGGCCTGAGGAATTCATGGAGGAATAGCCTAGGGGGCACTTGGCCACATCCCAACTGTCTAGCCATCATGTTTGGCTGATAATATTCATAAGTGCTTTGGACTAGCCTCCCTCCACAGAATTCGGCTGGCAAGGTGCAGGGCTGGATGAAGGCATTAAAAATTGCTACAGATTGTACATCAGTGCATCCAGTCTCAAAGCTGAATTCGCAAGGGAGAGTAAGATTGTCATTGTCCAAATAAGGGAACCAAAGAGGATTGGCAAAACCTCTGAAGAAGAGCTCAAACAGTTCACCAATGTTTTTGTCGATAGGTACAGTGGAGGCAGCTTCTCCGTAAGTTTGACAACCTTTGGTTCTCCGGGTTTCTCCTTCTTTATAATTGATTGAAGGGAAGTCTCGGCTGTTGAGATCAATAGCAACAATTTGATGCATGTATAATTGCAGCCACATTTGGACAAACCACCAGGGACCATTGACACAGGGGATCTTCTTGTTAGTGTGCATCAGGTGGGTGGTTTGGTTGAGCATATGGTAAACACTTCTCAGGAGATATTTCCCAAGTGGGATGACTTTTCCAGCAGCCAGCTCTTCAGCCATCACAATGTGATTCAAGGTTGGCTCATTGGCTTTGCCACAAAAGACTGATCTGCATAGCCACATATTCAGGAAGGCCCTGTATTCAACATCGGTCAGAGGGCCATCAGACATATGATTCTGAATGTATCTCTTATATCCAACCCCTGTTTTCACTCCTGTCTGCTTGGAGGAACCTTTATGATCATATGGGTGTACAGTTCCTGTGACATTTAGGCCGGTCATCATGTAGACATCGGCCAAAGTTGGAGACATTGG
The DNA here is from genome assembly GCA_033239725.1 of Echinochloa phyllopogon. NCBI lineage: Eukaryota > Viridiplantae > Streptophyta > Magnoliopsida > Poales > Poaceae > Echinochloa > Echinochloa phyllopogon. The sequence continues at coordinate 13,507,810 of BTCW01000017.1, forward strand.
GCCATGACCAAAAAGAAAGGTATTTGTACCATTGGACCAAAAGTGGCAAGCTGCAATCAGGAGGTTCTCATTCTTTGGTGTTTCAGCTAATGACAGCTCCAGACAATGAGAAATACGCAAATGATCCCAATTCTGTGTTTGAGGGCTTTTATCATCAGACATCCTTTTATACCAGTTTCTCCATCCGGCGATTGGGGGCAAAGGCCAGTTCTTGAAAGCGTCTTGCCATTCATGAGGTTTTGTCAGTGAAATCTTAAAAGGAATCCGCTGAGATTCGGCCGCAATGATTTCAGAAGGATCTGAATCTCCTACGGGACCGAGGAAATAGGATGGAGATTTTTCCTCAACAGGGATGAGGATTTCGGCAGCTAGGGCCTATCAAGAATGAAAGGGGATAAGAAGAAATTTAAAATGCAAATCGAAAGAAGACTGCCGAACATGCTTGAGGGGATTGAAGTTTACCTGGAGAGCAAGATCTTGGTCCGCCATTTGAAGGTTGGATCTTGGAAAACGACGACTTAGGGTTCGGATCCGGATGAGAGCTCTGAAGATTCGGAAGGAGAAGCGGGTGCCGAACAGAACCAACTTGGAAATGTTAAGTGCTTTTGGTCAATTCCGAGATAAAAGTTACCTCTTATCCCGAAATTGAAGGGGCATGTGTTGACACCAAAAATTGGCACCAGGAAGAGGCTGACATGTGGGCCGGATTTGGTAGAAGGATGCCATTCGGCTAAAAGGGTTTTTTCTGAAGCATTCGGCAAAGATGCTCTGCGGTCGGGAACGCGTCGCCATTCGGCTAGGAGGTTTCCTCTGAAACGTTCGGCAGAGATACTCTGCAGTCGGGAATGCGTCATCATTCGGCAGAGGCACTGTTCCACAGGCGAAGAGTAGTAGCATTCGGGAAGACATGATGACGTGGATCAACATAAGGAAAAGGCCGGTTCAAACAAGGAAAGCAATATGGGCACGAAGATTCGTCATTTATTTTTAGAAACAAGTGTTGTAGTCGTGTCCGACTAGGAGTTGTGTCAAGACCTGGGTATAAATGTAAACCCATGGCAGCTGTAAAAAGGAATAGAATCAATCAACACAACAAACCGGCCCCGTGCCAACATCGAGTCCTTTAGTCGTGTCGTCGAGTTCTTCGAGAGGAGTCATCGATCCGTCGACCTCCGTAAGTACCGGCAACCTTGTATCATGCTTAGTATCATGCGGTGGATTTAAGCTTTGATGCAAGTAGTCTTGTTACCATGCTTAGTATCATCCGGTGGATTTAAGTTATGGTCTCAAGAAGGTTCCTCTGTTAGGTCATGAGCCATGCGGTGGGCTAAGATCTAGTATGGACCAAGTTATCGGCTCTGTTAGATTTCGGCAAGATCTAGCAGATTCATTAAGTTACCCCGTGTTGCTCTGTTTTTACTATGTGCTTAATTCATGCAACACACCTTTGCCCAATCTAGATCGGCTAGAATCGGCTCTGCTTCACGACGTGACGAATTATCCCCTCACAGCCGAATCCGAAACCGATCTAGGTTGTTACATGTCGCGGGTTCGAACTTGTCGGTATCGTGTAGGTCTTGACAGAACCGGGTATCATGCGGTAGATGCAGGTTTTTGGATCGTCTTAGAGCTAATCATCCGGTGGATTAGAATTCGATTCGATCTGATAGATTTATCTTTACCGATTAGGCTTGTTCCTTCGCCATGGATCCCGATTCGGCTAAATAGCCGTATTCGGTAGTGCTCTCACGAGTGAACGTGTGTTCGTGGGTTTGCATTGGACAATGAATGCTTTTAGCCTTTCACGATTAGATTGTATCATGCGGTGGATTGATCTAATTTGATTGGTGGTGTGGCCTTAAACGAGTTGTATCATGCGGTGGATTAACTCGTTCGTTGTCATGCTTGACGGGTGCTGCTTTCGGCCTATGCATTCTTGTTTTCAATGTAAATTCGTGACTGTGTTGTGGGTTCGTAACTAAACATTGAGTGCTTTTAGCTTTTCATGGTTAGATCGTATCATGCGGTGGATTGGTCTAATCTGATTAGTGGCGTGATCACAAACAAGTCGTATCATGCGGTGGATTAACTTGTTTGTTATCATGCTTGACGGGTGCTGCTTTCGGCCTATGCATTCTTTGTTTACTGCGAATTTATGATCATGTTTCACCCTTTTATTTATCCATCATGCTCTGTTTCTCGTTAATCGGCTATGAGTACGTGTTACAATGTTTATTCGTTTGAAAGCCGATCTTTCGTCATGCTTACGTCATGCAATCGGCAGTGCGTTCCTTGCGTGCCTTGCCGATTGCCGAATGAGGTTTTAACTGCCGACAGATAGCTTCTCTGTAGCTATTTGTCGTTCGAAATTGGCTTCATAGCCGTAAATATGGAACTGTCTGGTCTCACCCGGCACGTTCCAGGTTTTGATCTAAACATTTTTATCCCTTTGTTAGTTTTCAGGCAAACTGATTGGCACGCTTCCGGATTCAAAAGCCAGGGCCACGTGTGAAGCCAGCTTGTTCGGCTTGCTGTGTGCTTGGCGTGAGGTGCGGATTTTACGTCAACACTACCGCATACACCCAAGATACTTGCGAGTAGAAGATCATAGATCGTTACCACTAGACGCGCAGCGCAGCGGAAGAAGTCGCGCGTCGATGTAGAGGAAGTAGTCGATCACATCCCAAGAACCGAGCTCCTCATCCTTGATCCCAGCAGCCGATCGGCACAGCAGTCGCAGCAGCGCCTCCACGGAGTCCACACGTACGGGGATGGAACGCCGGGCGTCGGTGTGCTAGCACCGCACGCACGGCAAGGGCGGTGGCCGAGAGAGAGGAGGCGACGGCTAGGGTGGGCGCGACTATTAGGTCATCTTGCCCCCCCTAGCCCCTCCCTCGTATATATAGGGCGTACTAATGGGCTTATATCTCATAGGTCCATTAGTAACCCTAATCCCTCTTGAATAAATATCCTCTTGGGCCTTTAAACCGTATTGTGATGATGGGCTCTTGGGCATATCATCAACACTGCGGCCGCTCCAGCTCGCAGGCAGCCACCACCAGGACGCCGCGGGCACCAGCGGGAGCAGTAGCGGGAACGGCGGCTCCGAGGAGTGGCTCCGGCTCGGTCTCGCCCCGACGTTCCCTACGCCGCCGGCTCACAGCTCGCGGCGGGCGGAGGCGGTGCCAGGCATGGCCGTCACGCCGGCCGCCTTCCTGAGCCAGGCCGCGCCGGAGATTCCGCGTGCGTCGATATCCCTGCCTGTGCCGCGCGCCGGGCCACCATGGCTGCTGCCGCCGTGGAGCCCCACGGCGGCGCCACCAACGCCGTCGCTGATACCGTTCGGCCACAACGGCGCTTCGCTGGCACCTCCGGCCTGCTGTAGAAGCACACGACCCTGCACTTCACCACGCCCTCCCTGGTAAGGTACACATGGAACCCCGCACGCCACCATCATCTTCACGCTGGCCAACTCCAGCCTCCCCGCTCGCCCGGCCGCCGCGTCCTCCATGAATTGCAGCTCTAGGGCCGCTGCTGCAAGTTTGTTTCTTTCTGGGACAAGCGTAGTTCATCGTCGGCCTGGCCACAGGCCGAGCTAGGCAGTGCCAGAGTTGTTTGGCGGCGTTGGGCAACCAGAGAAACCCGCTCCAACAGCTTCTATCAGTTCCGCTCTCAATGCCAGAGTAGATGAACGTCTTTGCCTAGCTGTTCTCTCCTCCGTGATTTTCTCTGTGGCTGAAGCAAGCAACAACGAATCGGGTTTGATCTGCCACCGTAACAATGCCAAAACCATTGTCTCCCTCAGGTACGAACCCAGGTCCTAACCAACCATCTGCTCTCTGATTCACGCATCACCACAAATTTAATTCGTCCATCCAGTTTTAAAGTGAGGTTGTTGTAAGATATATGTGAAGTTATTATCACCATATTTTATCAATGTTTGAGTCGTTGATTCAAAAACCTATACGCCAATGTCGCTAGATCGTTGGATATTTGAGCTTCCGAATGGTTCATAATGATGGAACACTCAATTTTGATGCAATCTGTAACACCCCGCCCTCCAAAGCCGCACCGCACAGCCCTTCCGAGGGGCGTGCACGCGTACACATAGCACCTTACTTACACTTTCGTCCTCGCTTCGTGTAAAAGGGTTAACCCGAAGGTGCTATGGCTGGAAGACAAAGGTTTATAAGTTGCCTCCACCCTTGCTCAACTAGCAATGTGGCACTAAACATGTGCATCCCGCACTAATGGGCCACTACCGGGCCATACAAACTGGGCCGGGTGTGACACAATCCTAGGTCGCTGGATCATCTGATTTCGTTCTTGAAGGCTTGGTTTGGTTGTTTGATGAGGATATGCCCAGAAAAGAACATAGTGATTGGTGCTACTGTTATGTTCTTAAATAGAAGTTGTACAATATATCACTTATATGCTAATGATCCAGACCAAAAACTATGCAAGATAGCTCTGATACCACTGAAGGGAAACAGGTAGGCTACGCTAGCATCACTAACACATACACCCAAGATACTTGCGAGTAGAAGATCATAGATCGTTACCACTAGACGCACAGCGCAGCGGAAGAAGTCACGCGTCGATGTAGAGGAAGTAGTCGATCACGTCCCACGAACCGAGCTCCTCGTCCTTGATCCCAGCAGCCGATCGGCGCAGCAGTCGCAGCAGCGCCTCCACGGAGTCCACACGTACGGGGATGGAACGCCGGGCGTCGGTGTGCTAGCACCGCACGCACGGCAAGGGCGGCGGCCGAGAGAGAGGAGGCGGCGGCTAGGGTGGGCGCGACTATTAGGTCATCTTTCCCCCCTAGCCCCTCCCTCGTATATATAGGGCGTACTAATGGGATTCTATCTCATAGGCCCATTAATAACCCTAATCCCTCTTGGATCAATATCCTCTTGGGCCTTTAAACTGTATTGTCATGATGGGCCCTTGGGCATATCACCAACAATCTCCCACTTGCACTAGAGACAATCATACAGGCAAGCTTTCCAACATTCCGAACCACTTAAGTGTGTGACCCGTTAGGTTCATTTTTTAGATGGTCGTGAACGGAAACCATTTCCAAATCACAAGTCAATAGCGGCACCTAGCAGGGCATAGTGACTCACATATACACATAAAGATTATATATTGGCCGAACCTTAGATATGCTCATACACCGAATCCCTTTGCCACACGATACCTGTCAAGCTCAAGGCGAGATGTGTGCCACCTTTGTGATAGCTCGACCGTTCTCTCAATCTAATAGTGGATTCTATTCATAACTAACCTTTAGTCATCATGATTAACTCTTTAATCATTTTGGCATGGCCATGCACTTTTCCGCTCACATCCCATTCCATGTTTCATGACACACCTATAAGCTACTTTTGTAACTACCCAGTTACGGAGTAGCGTTTAGCAGCCCCAAGATGCACCACTACACATAGTGAGAAACAATGGCGATCTCAGGTCTGAGGATCCAGTAGGTACAATACTCAAGAACAACTGATGGCACATACAAGATAACAATCCCAACATTGTCTTGGAGTGGGTCAATCCAACACCATGTTCACCAACATGTGTCCACATCATTAATCCGATATCTCCATATCCATGATCCGTGAAACATGATCATCAATTAATGCATGTGCTAGTCTCAACGTCGTTGTTGTCCCACATAACGACATAAACTAGGGATAATTTAGAATCATATCCTTGTCAACAAAAAGTTTCATGAACAAGTCACATACTTGATAATTAATGTAAAAGATAATCATCCATGGAACAAATAACAATTATTCATTATTACATAAACATACTTATGACACAAAATCTCCCACGCACATTGAAATCACTGATGTAAATATATAATACCCATAGATCTCATGTGCGCCTCATGCTTTGATTGTGGGAGAGGCTTCGTCAACAGAACAGCAACGTTTGAATCCATGTGCACCTTGCAAACCTTCACATCACCTCTCTCAATAAAGTTACGGATGAGGTGATACTTCCGCAGTATATGTCTGGACTTATTAGTTGTTCTAGACTCCTTTGCTAGTGCAACGGCACCACTGTTATCACAATAGAGGTCCACTGGACTGGAGGCACTAGGAACAACACCCAAATCAGAAACAAACTTTCTGATCCAAACAGCTTCTTTTGGAGCTTCAGAAGCTGCAATATACTCGGCCTCTGTCATCGAATCAGCCACCGTATCTTGCTTGCAACTCATCCAGCTCACTGCCCCACCATTGAGGCAGAAAACAAAACCGGATTGCGATTTGGAGTCATCTTTGTCTGTTTGAAAACAAGCATCGGTGTAACCCTTTACAACGAGCTCATCTTCGCCTCCAAATATTCGGAACATATTCTTAGTTTTTCTAAAGTACTTAAGAATACTCTTTACAATTGTCCAGTGAGCTTCACCGAAGTCTGACTGATACCTGCTCGTGACACTTAGAGCAAAAGAAACATCCGGGCGCGTGCAAAGCATGGCACAAATGATTGACCCTATGGCTGAAGCATAAGGAATCATACTCATCCTCTTTTGCTCATCAGGTGTCGTAGCACACTGACTCTTGCTCAGAGCAATGCCATGTGACATTGGCAAGAAACCTTTCTTGGAATCTTGCATATTGAACCGATTCAATATCTTGTCAATGTACGTGTCTTGGCTTAATCCAATTAGCCTTTTTGATCTATCTCTATAGATCCTAATACCCAGAATGTAAGCCGCATCTCCTAAATCCTTCATCGAAAAACTCTTTTTCAATGAGGTTTTAACGGCTTCAAGCATTGGAGTATCATTTCTGATCAGTAATATGTCATCCACATATAGGACCAGAAACACAAGTGCGCTCCCACTGGCCTTTTTGTAAACACAAGGCTCATCTTCATTCTTGATGAAGCCAAACCCTTTGACTACTTCATCAAAACGAATATTCCAACTCCGAGATGCTTGCTTCAATCCATAGATGGACCTCTGAAGCTTACATATTTTCCCAACATTTTTATGATCGACAAAACCTTCAGGCTGTGTCATATACACATCCTCACTTAGATGTCCATTAAGGAAAGCAGTTTTGACATCCATTTGCCATATCTCATAGTCATAATATGCGGCAATTGCTAGGAGAATCCGAACAGACTTTAGCATTGCGACGGGTGAAAAGGTTTCTTCACAGTCAACACCTTGAATTTGTCGGAAACCTTTTGCCACCAATCGTGCCTTATAGATGTGAACATTTCCATCCATGTCTAATTTTTTCTTAAAAATCCACTTACAGTCGACAGGTCTAACACCGTCAATTGGATCGACCAAGTTCCAAACTTGATTATCATGCGTGGATTTTAACTCGGATTCCATGGCTTCAAGCCATTTATCAGAGTCGGGTCCCATCATTGCTTCCGTGTAGATCAAGGGCTCATCATTTTCCATCAATAATATGTGGCGCTCCTCCGTAATGAGGAGGTTGAGTTTGTCAGTAGCGCGACGTGCCCTTATAGACCTTCGTGGGGCTGGTGCCTCAACTACGGGTTGTGCAACATCTTGCGCATCCCGTGGATCTTCAGTGGGTGCTGAAACAGTTTCGGGCGTTTCCTGAATTTCTTCAAGTTGCACCTTGCTCCCACTGAATCCTTTTGAGAGAAACTCCTTTTCTAAGAAAACACCATTGCGAGCGACAAACACTTTGCCTTCCGCCTTATTGTAAAAGTAATATCCTTTGGTTTCCCTAGGATATCCCACAAAGAAGCATTTGTCTCACTTTGGAGTGAGCTTATCTGACATCGAACGTTTGACATAAGCCTCACATCCCCAAACTTTGAGAAAAGATAATCCTGGACGCTTCCCAGTCCATATCTCATATGGTGTCTTCCCAACAGACCTACTTGGAACCCTATTCAGTGTGAACGCAGCAGTTTCAAGAGCATAACCCCAAAATGACAATAGAAGATCAGCTTGGCTCCTCATGGACCTAACCATGTCCAACAAGGTTCGGTTCCTCCGTTCGGATACCGCATTCCATTGAGGCATTCCGGGCGGAGTTAGCTGCGGAACAATTCCACATTGCTTCAAATGATCACCAAATTCAAGGCTCAAATATTCTCCTCCACGATCAGATTGCAGAAATTTAATTGTTTTGCCTAATTTATTTTGTACTTCATTATGAAATTCTTTGAACTTTTCAAACGATTCAAACTTGTGCCTCATTAAGTAGATATAGCCATATCTACTAAAGTCATCAGTGAAAGTAATGAAGTACTGAAAATCACCTCTGGCTATTGAGCTCATTGGTCCACATACATCGGTATGTACAAGTCCCAACAAGTCACTCGCCCTCTCACTATGACCAGTGTAAGGTGCTTTGGTCATCTTTCCTAGCAAACAAGACTCACATGTGTTGAATGATTCAAAATCAAACGAGCTTAACAATCCATCTTTATGGAGTTGTTCAATGCACTTCTCATTTATATGACCTAAGCGACAATGCCAAATAAAAGTGGGATTCAAATCATTTGATCTAAGCCTCTTAGTATTAATGTTACAGACATATTTATCCTCAAGATCAAGAACATATAATCCATTCACTAATGGACAATGAGCATAGAAAATACCATTGCAAAAAATAGAACAACGTTTGTTCTCTATTACAATCTTAAAACCATCAACTTCTTCCAAACATGAAGAATAAATAATGTTCTTGCTCAAAGCAGGAATGCAATAAGAATTATTTAATTCCAAAACTAATCCGGAGGGTAGAGACAAGTGGCAGGTGCGGACCGCCAACACCGCAACCTTTGCGCCATTGCCGACACGAACGTCCAACTCGCCTCTTGCAAATCTTCTAGTCTCACTTAGGCCCTGCAACGATTTGCAATTGTGAATCATCGATCTAGTATCAATTACCCATGATTCACCAGAAGATAATGCAATATTTATTTCTATAACATTTATACCTGAAGTGGAAGTCTCACTTCCCTTCTTCTTCTTATTTTCATCCAAGTACTTATTGCAGTTCCTAGACCAATGTCCATTTACATGACAGTGGAAGCATTCATCCTCAGAAGTAGGGCCAGATTTGGCCTTAGGTGCTGGCTTTAGCTTAGAGCACGAGGACTCACCACTGGAACTCTTTTCCTTGCCTTTACCTGTAGGTGGCGTCCAACGCTTCCTCTTTTTGTTCCCCTTCTGAATCATCATCACATGATTTGGATTTTTTTTAATGCTCTCCTCTGCTGTCTTTAGCATCTCATACAACTCACTCAGTGTTTTATCCAAGCCATTCATCTGAAAGTTCAAGATAAAAGGCTCGTAGCTCGGCGGGAGCGACTAGAGAATAACATCAGTAGCCAAGTCATGGAGAAGTTCAAAACCAAGTCTGTCCAAAGTCTCTATGTAACCAATCATTTTGATCACATGAGGACTGATCGGGCTACCTTCTGGCAGCTTGCACGCAAACAAGGACTTTGAGATATTGAACCTCTCAGTCCTGGCTTGGTTCTGAAACATCCCACGCAGCCCCTCGATCATGGTGTGAGCATCAGTATGCTCATATTGCTTCTGCAGATCAGGGGACATGGTGGCGAGCATCAGACAGCTGGCATCAAGTGAGTCATTGCAGTGCTTCTCATAAGCTCTGCGATCAGCAGCATTTGCATTGTCACGAAGATCATTAGGATATGGCTGCTCAAGAACATACTCCTTTTTCTCTTGCCTGAGAACAATTCTTAGGTTGCGGTATCAATCAATAAAGTGTGGTCCATTTAACTTTTCTTTCTCAAGAACAGAACACAAGTTGAAAACAGAATTATTACTGGCAGACATGATCTACAACATTTAAAGTAAGGCAAGATTTGAGCACTAAGTTTATGTAAAGACTTTCATTAACTGATTTAACAAAAGACAACCGACTATATCTAAGTCATCTTCCCTTTAATGACATATAGTGGTTCAAGATCCATAATTACTAAAATCCTAGTGAGCTTTAGCATCATGGCTAGAAAAGTAGTGATACAGGTAAGCAACAAATTGCTAATCATATCTCTATACGACTCTTGTTTGTTGGGTGGCATCCAATGCCCCGGCCCCAACCCTATGCCTTAAAGCCCAAAACTGTTTTGATAGCTTTGCTGAGTAAATCAATACTATGCTTGTGAATGTCAGACATCCACCCTATACAAAAGAGATAGCTCAGGGTACTCTACTTTGGTAAACATACCACATAACGATCAAAGTTTATAGGTGCAGCTATTGGTAAAATGCATAAAAAAACTCAACTTTTACCGAGGGAAGCTATTCTATCATGATTAAAACATCCACCATATGTAAAAGCATGAAAGAATAATATGACAGGAAAATAAACATCACATGCATATAATCATATTATATTGTGAATAGTATGGCCTCTTGCATCACAATGGGCTCCATCGCCATGGCTCCCATGTGACCTCCGTTGCCATCCATCCTGTCTTGTGGTGATCATCATCGCCATCATGATTGAAGCCTCCATGAAAATATACTAAGCTACTACATCTAATAGCTAGTGAAATAATTACATGAAGATTCAAGCAACACAAGTCAACACGCAGGTCGTTATACAATAATGGTGCAACCTCAACCCGGTTGTGTTAACTTGCGACACGCAGGCCGCACAAATCATCACATACATCATCACATGACATTGAGGCCATACCATTCACATCATACCCTACAAAAATGAGTTAGGCGTACGACGTGTTCTACCAAAGTAGCGCTTAGGAAGCCGCTATAGCGAGAAAGCAACGACGGTCCCTGATGGTGATTCCTTTGCACTTGAGAAGACTGCATCTACACATGACCGTGCAACCTTTGCACTTGAGAAGATAGCATCTACACATGACCTCAATCTGTTGGTTCAATCAGCTGACTATGCACACAATCAGTCCCTGATGGTGATTCCAGCCGGTAGGGATATGTCATATGCACAACAGAGAAAGAACACGAACTAATCTTTTTGCTCACATGCCGCGCAATCAACTCGCTCCAGTTTTAACCCCTTATGACCAATTGATCTAATCAAATCTTACAAAAGTAATAGATCTAATCTACTACAACAATATATCACCTATATGCTAATGATCCAGACCAAAAACTACGCAAGATGGCTCTGATACCACTGAAGGGAAACAGGTAGGCTACGCTAGCATCACTACCGCATACACCCAAGATACTTGCGAGTAGAAGATCATAGATCGTTACCACTAAATGCGCAGCGCAGCGGAAGAAGTCGCGCGTCGATGTAGAGGAAGTAGTCGATCACGTCCCATGAACCGAGCTCCTCGTCCTTGATCCTAGCAGCCGATCGGCGCAGCAGTCGCAGCAGCGCCTCCATGGAGTCCACACGTACGGGGATGGAACGCCGGGCGTCGGTGTGCTAGCACCGCACGCACGGCAAGGGCGGCAGCCGAGAGAGAGGAGGCGGCGGCTAGGGTGGGCGCGACTATTAGGTCATCTTGCCCCCCTAGCCCCTCCCTCGTATATATAGGGCGTACTAATGGGCTTATATCGCATAGGTCCATTAGTAACCCTAATCCCTCTTGAATCAATATCCTCTTGGTCTTTTAAACCATATTGTGATGATGGGCTCTTGGGCATATCACCAACACTGCGGCCGCTCCAACTCGCAGGCAGCCACCACCAGGACGCCGCGGGCACCAGTGGGAGCAGCAGCGGTGGGAGCAGTAGCGGGAACGGCGGTGCCGAAGAGTGGCTTCGGCTCGGTCTCGCCCCGGCGTTCCCTGCGCCGCTGGCTCACAGCTCGCGGCGGGCGGAGGCGGTGCCAGGCATGGCCGTCACGCCGGCCGCCTTCCTGAGCCAGGCCACGCCCGGGATTCTACGTGCGTCGATATCCCTGCCTGTGCCACGCGCCGGGCCGCCATGGCTGTTGCCGCCGTGGAGCCCCACGGCGGCGCCACCAACGCCGTCGCTGATAACGTTCGGCCACCGCGGCGCTCCGCTGGCACCTCCGGCCTGCTGTAGAAGCACACGACCCTGCACTTCACCACGCCCTCGCTGGTAAGGTACACATGGAACCCCGCGCGCCACCATCATCTTCACGCTGGCCAGCTCCAGCCTCCCCGCTCGCCGGGCCGCCGCGTCCTCCATGAACTGCCGCTCTAGGGCCGCTGCTGCAAGTTTGTTTCTTTCTGGGACAAGCGTAGTTCGTCGTCGGCCTGGCCACAGGCCGAGCTAGGCAGTGCCAGAGTTGTTTGGCGGCGTTGGGCAACCAGAGAAACTCGCTCCAACAGCTTCTATCAGTGCCGCTCTCAATGCTAGAGTAGATGAACGTCTTTGCCTAGCTGTTCTCTCATCCGTGATTTTCTCCGTGGCTGAAGCAAGCAACAACGAATCGGGTTTGATCTGCCACCGTAACAATGCCAACGCCATTGTCTCCCTCAGGTACGGACCCAGGTCCCAACCAACCATCTGCTCTCTGATTCACGCATCACCACAAATTTAATTCGTCCATCCAGTTTTAAAGTGAGGTTGTTGTAAGATATATGTGAAGTTATTATCACCATATTTGATCAATGTTTGAGTCGTTGATTAAAAAACCTATACACCAATGTCGCTAGATCGTTGGATATTTGAGCTTCCGAATAGTTCATAATGATGGAACACTCAATTTTGATGCAATCCTAGGTCGCTGGATCATCTGATTTCATTCTTGAAGGCTTGGTTTGGTTGTTTGATGAGGATATGCCCAGAAAAGAACATAGTGATTGGTGCTACTGTTGTGTTCTTAAATAGAAGTCGTACAAACAAAGGTCAAATAAAATTAGCTTCCTCGCATACATGTCTGCTTCAAAGATTTATGTTAACGCTATTTCATACTGCTAGCTATTTATTGTCAACAGGTAAGTTGCGCGTTTGAGGCACTCCTTCAAATATCTAAATCATTTTCTCGAAACATGTAAGTCCACATTTATGAAATTAGTTTCCCGGTATTCATTTCTCAAATAGATTAGCATTCTTCTCTCTAAGGACTCTTCATTTTCAGTGCATACTTCATGGGATTTTCCATGTCCTTTTGGAGATCTTACAGGGTGTTTGATACTTTGGTAGGGCCACTTGAGATGGTCTCATAGACCCTTTCTGCTATTGCAGAGGCTGCTCTATTAGTGACCCAGCTTACACAAGCTGATAATCTCTTTCTACGTATTGGCTCATAATTGCCAGCCATCAGCATCATAGTTTTTTTTTCTAGTTAATTTGTTGCTCTTTTGGTTGTTTCATCACCTTGGTAGGCACTTTCTGTTTGCCTTTGGGATGTCATGTCCCTGGTAAGATAGCATTTCGGAGTACATATTTGTGTTCCCAATTTTTGTTCTCTGTTCGTCAGTTTCTATGTTTTTTCCTGAATTCATGCTGAAACTGATGTCCATGGCCTCTTCGAAATGTCAAGGGAAGGGCTCGGACTCGGCCCTTATTTAGTTCCCAAATTTGGGGTGGAATTTGGCCCCTTATAGTGCGTGCGCCACTGTAACATTTCGTTTGTATGTGTAAAAAATTGTTTAAAAATTGATTAATTAGGCTCAAAATGTTCGTCTCGCAGAGTACAGCAAAACTGTACAACTAGTTTTCCATCTACATTTAGTACTCCATACATGCTATGTCATTTTGATGTGATGAGAATTTTTTTTTTGCATAGTGAACTTTGGATGTAGAATTTGGGATCTAAACAAGGCCTCATTGTGCAGCTATTTTCTCAAGCCTCAGCTAAGATATTTGATTCAATTGAATATCAACCTATCAGTGGCCTGGAATTCTAATTATTTTGTCTGAGATTTACTCTGATATCAGAGTATAGCAGCATGCCTATCGAACCAGTAGGAACGCAGCATCATTGATGTTTAGCCCATGTTTTTTAAGTCATCATGACTACTAGTAGGCGAGGCCATCACGCGCGGAGTACTTGTAGATAGTGGAGTATTAGCCTGCAGGGGCGTGATTGTCTTCGTCGGTCGCTGGTGCCCTGACTGAGGCCGTGACCCTGACCCTGACCCTGTCGATGCTTGCTAGTTTTGGGCGGGTTCTGTTCAGTGCATATTGTATCCTACTTTTGCGCTTGAGATAGAAAGAGAGCACTGCTGCTAAGAGATTCCTCTGACCGATACCAACCGGATCTATCGTCACCACACCAGTTTTGAGAGAGGAAGAAGATGACGGATACCATAACTACGCATTCATCATGACTAGCCAAAGTTTTCTTACCCAGGGTGTGTCTCTCGTGCTAAGCTGGTGTAGTGCACACTTGACTTGCTGCTTCGTCTAATTAAGTAGTGCTTCTCGTGTCTTCGTGTTAAGCTGGTGCGCACTTGGTTGGAGTGATCGATGTCCCCTTTGTGCTGCGCCAATGCAAAAGTCTGTGGGAACATCTGCGCTGGGCACATCACATGCATGCTGTTGTCGCTCGATCTTCCGAGCTATATCTTTTTTTTAAAGAGGAAAATACAAGTGCGGTCCCTAAACTTATCGATGTGTCATCTATGTCCCTAAACTCTCAAAATGCATCTACACATCACTGAACTTGTTCCAATGTATCATTTGAGTCTCGAAACTATTGAAACACATTTTTAAGTCTTCGAACATGTATGAATCTGCCATCCAGATCCGTAAACTCCGAAAAATAAATTTTCATAAACTCGTCATGGCCTCCTGGGTATCATAACTAGTCCAAACACGCAATAAGATGCAGACTTTTTTCTGTTTCTCGCCCTAGATCTCTCCATTTTCCGCCGCACTAGATCTCTTCATTTTCCGCCGCACTAGATCTCTTCATTTTCCGCCGCATTCTGAGAGTTCGTGGACTCGGATGACACATTAGAACAAGTTTGGAGACTTAAAAATATATTTTGAAAGGTTAGGGATCTGATGACACATCTGAACAAGTTGAGAATCCAAAAATGCATTTTGAGAGCGTGGGACCTAAATGACACCGTGTGACAAGTTTATGGACCGTATGTGTATTTTACTCTTTTTGAAACGTATATCTTTCATTCATATCCTGCTATTTTCTCTCGCCATACCAGCTTCTTGGATTTTAACATAGTAATAGCCAAGTACACACACTGAGCTTGCAAGGCATTTTGACTCTGAAGATTACGCTGCGACTATATTTTCAGCATCTATTTCACCATCTTGCATTCTAATCTTTGCAGCTAACCCAATTAGCTCATCTGATTCATGAAGCATCTACACCAGACAATGACTGCGATTCTGATCGCGAGCCTAATTGCCTAAGGGTGCTAGCTGATGCTCCTCCATCATAAACTAGCCCCAAGCTTAATATAAATGTGGCATGTACAACCACCATATGTATTAATAAACAATTTATAAAGTGTATTAGCAATGCTATAAATAGTAACGACATCACGGGTCATGTAGGCACACCAGGTTTTTAGTATAAAGTTAGAATTTTGATTGGAAAACATAAGAAAACCGGCATGTGTAAGCGTACTACTACTTCACATGCTCAACACCTTCCTGTAAAGTATAAAAAAAACACTTTCCTGTACTTCCTGACAAGTTAACAAGGCCTATTTCAATCCCCCTTTGCCTAGTCTTTTGCAGAGCACCATTTCACTTTTTTTAAGAAGAAGGACCTTCAGGCTTCAGCTTCCAGGCTCCAAAGGCAAACCTCAGGGAAAAATAAAAAGGGTAAGCAAGACTCCTCCATGTACTTAACTTTGTTTGTAGATAGAGATTATGGAGAGAGTTTCTTCTTCCTCCAACGTCCCTCCATCTTTTTCTCTGGACCACACTGCAGGTACTTAATATTTTCTGCAAGCCATTTAAGTACTCTCTCCAATGAAAAGGCAGCTCTAGTTCCTGCCGTTCTTGTTCTTCTCTCCCTGATTCGAGTGCTCTCATATACCAGATCTTAAACCTTTTGTGTGCTTGGAGGCTGCATCATTTGAGGTAGTCAAGATGAGGAAGGAGGACATGCTCAAGGTGCAGGTGAGTTTGTTGCTTTGTTTTGCATCTTGTCTATTCAAGCAGCTCACACACATTCAATGTTCATGTTCCTTCTTGTGTCTGCTCACTGTGCATATCGGTAACCCCTTTTTTTTTCTGTTTGCACACCGACCTGCGTGCTAAAAGTGAACATCTACTGTGATGGGTGCGAGAAGAAGGTCAAGAAGATCCTCCACAAGATCGACGGTAAGACAGAAAGATTTTTTTAAAAGACAAATTGCTTGTTTTTTTTCTCCCTCCATTCAGTTGTGTTCGCAGGATATGTTGTGTGCTACTCTACTCTGTTCTTTTCCTCATCAGAGAAATATGCTCGTTTGACATGCAGGTGTGTACCAGAGCAGCGTAGATGCAGAGCAGGGGAAGGTGACGGTGTCCGGCCATGGATCCGGACACCGTCATCAAGAAGCTGAACAAGGCTGGCAAGCCTGCTCAGCTCTGGGGCCCCAAGCCTGGCGTGGTAAGCCAGCTTCAGAAGCTGCAGCTTGGCGCCCGCAGCCGACGCCGCAGCAGCTCCAGCAACTGCAACAGCAGATGCAGATGAAGGGGATGAAGCTACCTCCCCAGGTCATGGGCATGTCGTGCACGGCATGACGCCTGGTGCTGGGTTCTTTCCTGGCGGCGGCATGCCGTCCGGGCCGGAGATGATGCAGGCGGCCGAGAACCCCATGGCGCAGCAGCAGTACATGTCCATGATGCAGCAGCAACCAGAGCAACAGATGATGATGAATGGCCACGGCCACCACGGCCACCATGGCCACGGCGGCGCCGCCGGGTACCCGCCGTCGCCGATGTACTACCCTCCTCCAATGCCGGCGCATCCGCACGACAACATATTCAGCGACGAGAACCCCAACGGCTGGTCGATCGGTGATGTGAGCGCAAGGCAAAGATCGCCGGCGCCTGCCAAGCTTTTCTCCTGCTGATTGATATATGCTGCTCTGGACAAAGTGAACCAACCGGAAGGAAGCCACGAGGCATGCATATATGACGAATGCGCGCCATGCATGACCAGTGTACAGGCATGCATATTCTAGGGGTGTAATGCGCACAGATGCTCTCTCTGATTCAATCCGGTTGGTATCGATCAGAGGAATCTCGACGCACATCGGCTGGCGACGACGGCACGAGCGTGGGCAGACCTATCATCAGGCAGTGCTGACTCAACTAGCAGTTATTAGTTCAATAAGCTAATAACACATCAGTGGTGCTCTCTTTCAAATGCAACATACAATATATAAGCAGGTGGCAGTGCTCTTGATCTCTCGAGTGCAACACTAGGGTGCAGTGCTTTTCTATGGCTTCAAGAAGGGCTAATCGGGACGGCAGCACACGTGCACTCGAACACTTTGCCGATGCAACCAGGTACGTTGTTGATCGTTGGATGCTGTTCGGCTGGCAATAATAATAGATGTCCCTAGCTACTAATAAGATAGCCTAGGACCCGCGCGCGTCCACATGTTAAGAGGTCGCGGACGATTATTCTATTGAAAAAAATAGACATCTGCAAGAAAAAATAAATTACGAAGACAAAAGCTAGCATGAACAGATCTATCATACTAGCTAGAGAGATGAATATTTTGTTGAAAAATAGTCAGCTGCAAAATTAACAAAATAAACCACGACCAAGACAAACTAGCATGAATAGACCGATTGAAAACAACAACACCATAATCATGATGTCGATTATCATCAATCATGATTAATAAGAAAATTAGATTACGACTTACATACCAGGCAACGTGCAGATGGGGAAGCCGTGACGACAAATGGTGCAAGCTGCACAACGGTGGTGCAGAGGGAATGCAGCAGACAACGGTACGCTACGACGCCTGATTCTGCCGACGCAACACAATTACTATACTACAGCGGCAGTACAATAGCAAATAGTAGTATAGTAGTAGTATACTAGAAATAGAAATAGAAAAAAGAAAAATTCTAGCTCATATATTATATTAAACTGTCTGATTCACCTAGGGGTATCTTTATATAATAGTTTGTGGTGTGTGTTTTTTATACAAGAGTTGGTTTGTATTTATAGGAAGGAAAATCCTTTACACCCTTATCAATTAGTAATACGGGACTAATATATAGTTTACCCCTCCGATGTTAATGGGCTTTTAAATTTTATTGAAAATTATTTACATCAACCAAGTCCATAAACATTCCATTTTTTTGCGAAAGTGTCTTTTAATTAATTTCAAACACACACAAGCATCCATTGTTTGTCACGAGTTCATCTAGCGTACCCATGTCCACCTGTGGAGCTCGTAGAGCATACGGAGTAAGTTCAGTATGGTTGATGTCTAGTACACGATCGACAACCATTTTCATCATAGCATGCGCGTACAAAATAGCTGATGGGAATGGTAGTTTTGCCGGTTTGTCAGCTAGCTACTAGCTCCGTCGTCGTCTGCAACGGCCAAGCGGTCGAGCAATTCTGTGTGTTTTTTAAATTGAGAACTGCTCCGGTACTCCTATTTTTAGAAATTGCACGAATCTTAAAGCTAACTAATAATTAATCCGTAATTAACCACTCTTAATATTATTATATTGTCTTCGGGGTCTTGGACTCTCGTCTGGGCCTGGCCCTACCCATGCCCATCCCTCCCTCCGATCCGCTTTCAGCGCTCAACGGATTGTTTCTTTTCCGTGAATCACGCACCGAGCACTAGCAGCGGCGCCGTCACTCCTGTGCTGACGATTCAGGTTGTGCTCCAATTTGACATTCGTGCTCCTCAAGAATATAAATTACTCTCTCCAACATTAGTTATTTTACATGCATCACGAATCACAAACAAAACCGTGCCCCAGTAGTGAGCATACATATATTATTTTTTAATAAATATTTTTGTAAGAATAAGAAGTCAAAGTTACGTTTTGGAGACCGTGTCGTTGTCCTAAACATCATTCTTTACCAGTACGGAGGGAGTATATATATGCAAACACTCCTAGCAGCTAAACCTAACCCTAGTTCATTTCCTCCTAGCTAGCCGGCCACCCGACCACCTCCTCCATCTCCCACACACCTACACCGCCTCGCTCTCATGCCTAGATCTCCTCCCTCTAGGTCCACGTGCCGGCTCCTACCCACATGTAGGCCAAGTCACTGGCTCCTACCCCTTCCAGGTCCAGTCACGCCTCCTCGCATTTCCTCTTCCTCGATCCGGCGGCAGCGGCGGTTCCACAAAACCGTCCAAGATCTGGTGGACCGCCACCACCCATATAAAAGGACTTGGACATGTGTTTCACTCTAGGTTTCCGCTACCAAGACAATGAGGGTTCCTTGACAACACCCCAACAGGAAAAGCGGCATCGAATGCGTCACCATTGTCAGCCCTACAAACCGTCGAGCTAGGCTTGCCTGACACCCACCTACTCGCTGCCACCACAAACTCACCACCCACACCATAGCACCACCACCAACCAGCCCACAACAACGTGATGTTAACCACCTCTGTACAGCCTCCGCCTTACCATGCCGTCGCCAGGGCGCCCTGCATGCGAAGATCTCCACCCTTTTGGCATCGTCAACACACCTCTAGCTACCGCGAGATGCCACCTCACTCCTTGACATAATCGTCTTGCTGCATGGCGCATCTTTGCCTGCGGTCATCGAACGCCGAGCCTACTCGCTGATGCCACCACACGGCAAACACCAGCGATCCAGCACTTGTTCAAGCGGCCACCACCACGTCGCCTCCTCGACCCATGCCGCAGCCACCGGGATCATACCCACGAGCTGTCCCCAAGCATTGCAGCGCCATGCCGATACAAGCCGAGCGGCCGTAGATCTAGGGCTCCCCAGGGGCCTCTGTGCCACATCTAGTAACCTTGTCCTGCTGGCTGCCTAAGATGTTGGGAGGAGAACCGACGCCACCTACGGAAAGGAAATGCGCTGTTCTGGAAAGGCCTCACCGCTGCCATCCTAGTGGCCACACAGGCTTCTGCACAGGCTAATCTGTTGGCGGCGAGGAGAAGAAGGCTTGTCCTGCTATCTTTATTATGGGGGTTATTTTAGACTATTTGGTTGATGGGTATGTGGGGTGGGTAAAGAAATTCTAATGTGAGAAAAGTAAGGCCAAAACGGTAGAAACATTCTAGAAACATCGTTTTTCTTGTTTGTGAAAACTTTCCACATCTTTTTCACCTTAGACTGATACGTGGGTCCTCTATGAGGGGTGGGTAGGAATTATTTAGGTAAGAAGTGTTTTTAAAATAATTGGATCCTTATAGTACATATAGATAGATAATGCTTTTATTATCTAGCAAAAACAAACGTGCGATACGTTCGTTCGATAAAAAATAAAACTGCATAACAGTCAGTCAACAAAATAAGAAGGCCAATAACCAAAGATCAAGTTAGATTAGTAAGATTATAGCGTGGAAAGGTAATGGCGTGGGTACGCAAGGTGGATAAGTTTTTTTGCCGGTAATGCTCGTGCGACATGTGCGTGCTATATATACATATATGTGGTAATAATTAAAAATCTTATATAATGGAACAATCACTTTTACGTTGTACTTAGATATTAAAATCAATATCATTATGGTTAAAATCAATATCAATTTCTTTTCTTTTTGAAAAGTAATAACTTGGACTTCTACTCGAATTGTTTGGGTGATTCTTGTCAACTCCTGTTACAATATCGGCAACACATACCATAATATGCACATGGTAAAACAAAGTTGATCATCACCTACATATAAACCTATTTGAGCCAATTCATGAGCAGCCCTGTTACATAGCATGTCACAGTCATGGACTTTGTCTCCTGGACCAGCACCATGAATTGTCGTCCACCCTTATTTGTATATATTACTTAGCCATCTAATATTTTGCAACCGCAACAAAGACTCACCAAGCTGATGAAGTCGACAAGCACTTGCATCCATCTGCATGCGAACAACTGCCTCATCATCTCCGACTTCTGCAAAATCCACACACATACTTCAGGCTATTGTTTGAGTAAGGAGACACCAATGACAACTAAGGTTGTGTTTGGTTAGCCGGTGGCCGTTGAAAAAACTGCTGTGGGCTGTGGGCTGTGGAAAGCAGCTGTTGGAAAAGCAGAAGACCGGGTACAGAAGAGACGGAAAGAAAAGAAGCAACGGGGATAGGAAACAAACCATTTTTTCAGAATCAGTGGCATGCGGGTAAATAGTTTCATATTCTCCCCCTCAAAAGCAAGTAAAAGCACGGGTAGGGTTGTCAGAAAAGCTTGAGGCTCATTAGCTAGCTCGGCTCGTTTATAGGTTTGGCTCGATTCAGCTCGGCTCGACCTCTTAAATGAACCGAGTCAAACTTCATTTTCAGCTCGTTTTCTTAATAAGCTAGGTTGTGAACTGCTCGTGAGGTGTTCGATAGGTTCATTAGGCTGGATAAAAATGATAACACTAAATTTAGTTGTTATTAGTATAGTAGTATTTTTGTTGTTTTGCTAAAATAAACCTGTAAGTCAAATCTAATATCAATTGAGTCTATTTCGAGTCTTTAAACTCCTACATTATTCCAATTTATTAGTTTTTGTTACTTATTTTTATAATATCATAAAAAATTATACTTTTAAATATTATTAACATGCTTAAATTATCATATCAGGTTAATATTTAATTTTTTTATTAATATTGAATGGTGTTTGACTCAACTTTTAGCTCATTAACCTTAACAGCCTTCTTGTCGACGAACAATACCGGTGCTCCCCACGGCGAAGAACTCGAACGAATGTACCCCTTGGCCAACAACTCGTCCAACTCCTGCTTGAGCTTCTCCAGCTCCTTCGCCCCCATCCTATACGGCCTCTTGGCTATAGGTGCAGTGCCAGGTTTTAGTTCAATAATGAATTCAACATCTCGTTCCGGAGGCATACCTGGCAACTCGTCAGGGAACACATCCGGGAACTGGCTCACCACCCTGATATCTTCGGTTGTCGTCCCTTCAGCTTGATTGGCTTGGCCTTGCTCTGAGGAATTTGTTGCCTGATACTCCACCTTGTCACCGGACTCTGCTGTCAGCTCGATGGTCCTCGTAGCACACCTGATCACTGCATCATATCTGGTCATCCAGCTCATACCCAGGATCATATCAAATCCAAGGGTCTCCAAGACTATCGGGCGTGCCTCGAAATCTACCCCCTTATGGTGAGGGTGATACTGGGGCAACGTAAAGTGGCGCGTTGCTCCCCCCTGGTGAGCTTACTAGCATAGCATTCCTCATAGGCAACAATGCTACTAGATTCTTTTTTACAAAAGCAGCGGATATGAAAGCATGCGAAGCTCCAGAATCAAATAAAACTGTGGCGGGGGTCGAATTGACGAGGAACGTACCCACGACGACATCCGTAGATGCCTCTGCTGTCTCTGCACCGGTGTGGTTGAGCTTGCCCCGACCAGGAGTCTGCGGAGCACGACCTCCCTGCTGCTGACCCTGCGGCTGCCCAACTCTCTGAGCGCTGCCCTGCTGGTTCTGTCCTGTGGCGTTCTGGGTCTTCTTGGGGCTGAGATTGGCGAAGTGTCCCTGCTCGCCACAGTGGTAGCACACCCTCGGACCCACCGGTGTAGTGTTGCCTGGACTGATGCGCTGGACTGGACATGGCTGCACCTGGCTGCGCTGAGCTGGACCCATCGGTGGCTGACCCTGAGGACGCTGCTGCTGTGGCGCCTGAGGAAACTGAGGACGCTGCTGCTGGTACTGGCCACGACCGAGCATGCCAGACTGGCCCTGAAAGCGCTGCTGGCCTCCCACCTGCTGACTCTGTGGAGGTGCGAAGCGTGGACGACTGCTGCTGCCCACCTGCTGTCCCTGGAGCTTCCTCTTTTTGTCCTCCATCTCACGGCGCTTGTGCTCCAACATCAGAGCGCCGTCCACCAGCTCGTGAAAGGTCGGGAACTTGGTGCACATGAGCTGGTACTGGAGAGCATCCTGCAGACCATCACAGAACCTGGCCTGCTTCTTCTGGTCGGTGGCCACGTCTTCTGGAGCATAACGGGCCAACGCGACGAACTTGTCACGATAAGCCGTGACACTCATCCCTTCCTGCTTCAGAGCCAGGAACTCCTTCTTCTTCAGAACCATCAAAGCCTCCGGCACGTGGTGTGCGCGAAAGCTGCTGCAGAACTACTGCCAGGTGATCTGAGTACCGGCCGGGCGAGAGGACTGGTATGAATCCCACCAATCCAATGCCGGCCCCTGAAGCTGCCCTCCGGCGTACAACACCTTCTCCCTGTCATCGCACTGGGTGATGTCCAACTGTCTCTCCACTGCCTTGAGCCAATCATCTGCCTCAAGGGGGTCGCTGGCCTTGCTGAAGGTCGGCGGGCGTCCCTTCAGAAACTCGCCCCTCTTGTCTCTGGGCGGTGCAGCTGCCTGGGGATGATGGTTGTTCTGCTGGATCAGCCTCATGGTCTCAGCCATCTGCTGCATCATCTGAACTTGAGCATATATCAGCTGCTCAATGGTGGGGATCTGACGATTCGGATCCAGGTTCGGGGGCGGGTTCTCGTACAGAGGCTGACCGCCCGCATTGCCCCCGGGGTTAGCCATCTATAATCACAGAGGTCAGATGTCAGTTGTTTAGTACGAGAAAAATATATATATCCCCCTGCTATCTAAACAATAAAGTCCTTAAGCCTTATTCCAACATCTAGGTGGTTGCAGACAAGTGTCTACGCCCATCACAATCATTACAAAGAACCAAATCAAACATATGCATAATAACAATAAGTACAAGCATTTAAAGACATAAACTCACACAAGACTCGACTGTTAGGTTTTTTAATTTAAAACATGGGGGTCTCCTAGTAATTTGTCATCCGTACTATCTAGGCTGCGTTCCTACA
This sequence comes from Echinochloa phyllopogon, assembly GCA_033239725.1. Lineage (NCBI taxonomy): Eukaryota > Viridiplantae > Streptophyta > Magnoliopsida > Poales > Poaceae > Echinochloa > Echinochloa phyllopogon. Next base: position 13,531,667 of record BTCW01000017.1, read on the forward strand.
GTCAGCACGGCTCTGATACCAATCTGTCACACCCGGATTTACACAAAACCCGAATGTGGCCATATGTGTGCCCAGGAAGTCCACAGACACATATAGCGAACAAATATGGTAAAAAAAATCAGAGTACAATGCTTCATTTATTCATCATAAAGTAGCGTTTACATCAGAGTGCTTCAGAAATAAAAACATGGACAGCGGAAGACTAATACATCTATCTAGCGTAGCCGCAATCCCACAGGGACTCTGACTGGGAGAACGCGAACTCAGAAGTACGGCAAATCCTCTGGAAACTCCACAGCATAATCAGCCTGACTCCAATCTGTTACCCGTCCGGGATTTTGCCCAAAAATAGTAATAACAGCAAGTGTAAGTAATGGAAATTACTTAGCAAGTATAGCACGGGTTATGAAGGCTCAAAAAGGCTAGACTCGGCTTAACTGCATTAGCACTTTTAGTTGGTTCGTTTTAACTTTCTCCAAGTTACTACAAGTGAATGAGAACCTAGTTGTAACCCAATTAATAGTGTAAGTGACATTAAGCATGAATAAATACCATACTCTAATCGAAAAGGATCCAGGCCGCTCGTGACCCTGAGCAAGGCTATCATGATAGATCGTACACTCTGCAGAGGTTTCGCCCTTTACCCACCAGTCGCGTAAAAGTTCAAGGAACTTTGCACCCAACCACGCACATCAACACTTCACAGTAGGTGTGACTGCATAGGGACGCTACGAGACCTTTCACAAGACACCCTAACAAGATAGTAGCCGCTGGAGTACTACAAGGTGGTGAGTCCTTAGGCACCGAGATCGACGTACGCCCACGGAGTCGCACCGTGAGGGGGTCGATGGCGTCCAGAGCGCGGGTATCCACCCCAACAATGCGCAACGCGCGGAGTTCTCAATCGCTGAGACTCCCAACACGGGCTTGGGTCTAACGAGACCTAGCCGACGGGGCTACCGTCCTCGGTGGAATCGGGAAAACACCTCGTGCCTTGCCTCCCACAACGCCGCTGGCCCCTCGGTAACCACTATCAAGCTAGAGCCGTACAAGCTACTCATCCAAGACCAGAGCCATTATAGTTCCGGCGGTGGCGACAGGCTCCTGGGTTGCCGCTTTAAGAACCGGTCCTTAGAGGGAGACACTAGAGCAAAGCACACAGCACATGCTCTAGCCCCCCTGATCCATGTTACTAAAAAGCAAGTTTTAATCATTAGAGTTGAAGTGGACCATTAAGTCAATATTAACAATTAAGTAAAGGTGACAGTAGTTGCGCCTAGCAAAATGCTACCCATATGCAAAAACCCATAGGATTACAAGGACAGGGAAATAAATGCTAGGTACAACCTTAATGGTAAACAGTATTAGACACATGCGTATGTAATGAACAGTGTATTAAAAGAGTGAGTAGGTAGCAAGGATTGTCCGTGCTATAACTTGCCTTCCTCGGAGTACGGCTGCTGCTGCAAGTCCTGCTCCGGCACGTCCTCAACGTACTTGAAATCCAAAGCTACGGGCTCGCCGACTGGACACAATCATCACACGAGCATCCAAAACAATCATTACAAGCAAACAAATTAATTCTATTAGAACAGTACACCAAATAGTGAAAACAGTACAAAAACATGAGCTAGAAATAATCTACGCTTCGCTACGAACACAAGAGCGCGAAAATCACACTAATCGGAGCTAAAACGTGAAAGTTATAGTGTTTCTAAGGTTCAGGGGCTTGCTGGCAAAGTTTTAAAAGTTCCAGGGGCTTAAACGAAGAAAACAGGACCTATCTGTAATTACTTTTGAACTAGAAAGGACCGCGGGTTAATTTCTGAAAAGTTCAGGGGCTCTTTAGCAAAATCGCCCGCGCTGACCGGTATTGACTCGGCCCGGACGCGTGGCAGCCGTTGGATCTAATCTGGACGGCTGAGATTTAAAACGCGAAGGGGTATCAGCCGTTCTAATCTGGACGGTCGATCTTGGATCGGACGGCCCACAGCGAGAAGCTCGCCGGGGACGACGACCCCGCGGCGGCGCCGCTCGGCCGAGGCCGGGGATCGCCGGAGTTGGCCTTATCTCGGGCTAGGGGGCTCGGTTCTCGACGGGATCTGGTCCTACGGCTTCAGGAGAAGATGGCGAGTAGACCTAAGGGGTTCTAGTCGAGCATCGGCCAGCGAGTCAGGCCGACGATGACGGGCGGCGGAGCGGAGCTCCGGTGTACCGCGGGGAAGGGGTTTCGGGTGGTTTCTGGGTCGGGTTTTTGGCTCTGGAGCTTCCTGGTGAGGTGGTGAGTGTGACTAGGTAGTTCTAGGGGAGCTTCGTGCAGTGGACAGGGGTGGACGACGGCGACCGGCGGACGGCCATCGTCGGCGATCGAGGGAGTGCATGCTACGGTGCTCAGGAGCTGAAATTGGAGGGGGAAGGGGCTTCGTTACCTCCTGGCGGTGCACCTGGGGGTGTTGAATTGGAGCGAGAAGGTTCCGGCGATGGCGTTCGTCGGAGCCCGATGCTCGGCGGCGGCGCTGCTCGGGGAAAGAAGAGCTGCTGCTGCTGCTGCTGGGCTTGGAGTAGCTCGGCGCGCTCCACGGGGCTCGGTGAAGCTCCTCCAAGGCCCGGGCGGGGCGGAGCTGCACTGGAGCGTCGGGTCGCCGGTGAGCGGCGGAGCACAGCTCGGCGGCTCGGGAAAATCCCGATGGTGGTGCGGCGGCGCTGCTAGGGCTGTGGGCGAGAGGGTGAGGGGTTCTCTGGCGCGCTGCGGCCAAATTAAGTAGGCGCAGGGGGGAAGGAATCCCGGCGTGCGTGTGAACCGCGGCAGATGCGCCATTAACGGGCGCCGGGGAAGGAAAGGGGAGGAGGAGGAAGAAGGGAAGTGACGTCGCGCTGGCGTCAGCGACTGGCGAGCGGGGCCGGGCTGTCAGCGGCACCAAGGGAGGCGGGGCGAGCGGCTGCGGCTGGGCCGGTCTGGCTGCGTTGGGCCGACGGGGAGAAGGGGGAGGAGGAGTTGGGCCGCAGGAAAAGAAGTGGAGAGGGGGCTGGGCCGGACCGGGGAAGAAGTAGAGGGGGCAAAAGTGGACCAGGGAAGAGTCCAGGGAGGAGAAGTGAACTATGGGCCTAACAACTTTTCTAAAGCTCCAAACAAAGTGATTCAAATTTGAATTTAAATAAATTTAAATTCTTGTTTGAATCACAAGCAATACAAAAATAAATGCAGCAGCATGAATGCAACAATAAATGTTTCTATCACTTATATTTGATTTTAAATTTTAGAAATTTATTATTTAGCCTATAATAAATAGGAGCAAGCTCTAAATAATTAATTAAATGCCAAAAATTTTAAATTGAGCATTTTTGGGTGTTACAAACCTACCCCCTTAAGATGAATCTCGTCCTCGAGATTCGGATGTAGAAGCAAAGAGCTGTGGGTACTCGGACTTGAGATCTTCTTCCCGCTCCCAAGTCGCTTCATCTGCGGAATGCCTGCTCCACTGCACCTTGCACATCCGAATGGTCTTGTTCCTCATCACTCTCTCTGACACCTCCAGAATCCTGATCGGATACTCCTCGTATGTGAGGTCCTCCTGAACATTCAGCTCATCAATCGGGATCTGCTCTTCTGGCACCCGCAAACACTTCTTCAACTGGGACACATGGAACACATCGTGTACTCCGGCTAGTCTCTCAGGCAGATCTAGCCGATATGCCACTTCGCCCATCCGTTCCTGTATCCTGAACGGTCTGATGTAACGAGGCGCCAACTTGCCCTTGACATTGAACCGCTTTACACCTCTCATGGGTGACACCTTAAGGTACACAAAATCATCAACCCTGAAGCTGAGGTCTCTCCGTCTGACATCGGCGTAACTCTTGAAGATCTGCCACACGGTAGATGCACCAGGGCCGAAAGACAACATAGTGTCGATCGCCTGATGCTTGGACGACGGTCACAGGTGTCTCTTCTCGTCGATCAGCCTCGGTGAGACCCATATCATGGCCTCCTTTCTTTCTCTCAATCGTAACTTTCGTAACTCTCCCTGTACGTGATCTTGAAATCTTCACCCATCTAGCCCCAATGCTCGTAACTGCGACTGGCCGGCCATACATCCTCGCCGTGGCCAAAGCCCTCCCTCACACTCGCCGCCATGTGCTGGCACCGTCCGGGTATTGTGCCTTAGCCCCTGGCCCGAGTGGACGCCCGCTTTCTGCGCTGATCTTGCATACATGCGGCTGCCGCAATGATCTTATTATCCCATCAACGACTGCTGCCACGTACGTCGTGCCCCTATGGTCCCGGCCGGCTGCCCACACCACTGAGCGGAGCTGCCGCAAATTGGATCGCCTCTCGCGGGCCAGTGAGCTGTTCATTTCAGTGGGCTTCCGGCAAGGGGCAGCAGAGGTGTTCATGGTCCTCTACCGCCGCCTCTACCTCTCTTAATTGCCTAGAATTCCTGGGCTGCCGGAAGCAGAGGCAACAAATTCGACGACAGTGCACAAGCAATCACGTGACTACGTGATGCTATAATTTCTTCATGTCACTGCTAGCTACCTACTGCGTGCTAAGCCACTTGCGTTGCCTGATAGCCATTGGCCATTGCATCTGTGCTATGATGAGTAGATTGCTATTTGCCAAGTCTGGTCAACAAGTATGGATAAAAATATTACAGTGAGTCTGAAGAGGCTGTGATTACTTTTGCCTGAATCTTAACATGAGCCTTTTAGTACTATTCTTAATTTTAACATGAGTGTTGACACCAAAAATTGGCACCAGGAAGAGGCTGACATGTGGGCCAGATTCGTTGAAAAGGTATCATTCGGCAAAGGAGTTTTTTTTCCCAAAAGCATTCGGCAAGGACGTTTTTGCGGTCGGGAACGCATCGTCATTCGGCAAGAGAACTGTTCCGCGGGAGGCATTCGGGAACACGTGATGACGTGGATCAAGCATAAGGAAAAGGCCGGTTTAACTTGGAATGCAAGACGGATACGGTGCACCGACGTTTATCTTTTTAGGAAATAAATAAATGTAATCGTAATCGATTAGGAGTCGTGTCGAAACCTGGGTATAAATATAAACCCATGGTAATTGTAAAAAGAATCATACAATCAATCATACAACAAACCGGCCCCGTGCCAACTTCGAGTCCTTTAGTCGAGTCATCGAGTTCTTCGAGAGGAATCATCGATCCGTCGACCTCCGTAAGTACCGGCAACCCTGCGCCATGCCTAGTATCATGCGGTGGATTTAGGCTCTGGTTCAGGAAGGTTCCATTGTTAGAGCATGAGCCATGCGGTGGGCTAAGTTTTAGCTTGGAACAAGTTATCGGCTCTATCGGATTTTGGCAAGATCTGATAGATTCATTAAGTTATCATGTGTTGCTCTGGATTTTACCTTTGTGTTTAGTTCATTACAACACTCTTTTGCCCAGTCTAGGTTAATTAGATTCGGTTTCCAGCTCATAATGCACTGCGTTTCCATAGCCGAATTCGAAGTCAATTTAGATTGCTACGTGTTGCGGGTTCAAGCTCGTTGGTCTTGTGTAGATCTTGACAGAACCGGGTATCATGCGGTGGATACAGGTTTTTGGGTCGTCTTAGAGCTAGTCATCCGGTGGACTAGAATTCGATTCGATCTGATAGATCTATCATCATCAACAGAGCACGTTCCTTCTTCATGGAACTCGATTCGGCTATATAGCTGTATTCGGCAGTATCGCCACGAGCGAAACATGCTCACGGTTTTGTTTTAAATAAAGAATGCTTTTAGCCTTCCACGTTTAGAGTGTATCATGCGGTGGATTGCTCTATTCTTGGTTGGTGGCGTGATCCCAAGCAAGTCGTATCATGCGGTGGATTAACTTGTTTTGTTTCATGCCCGACGGGTTGGAAAGTACCTAGACATGCGGTAGACTAGTGCTTTTGATCTATGCATTCTTGTTTATTATGAAATTATGGTCATGTTTTCGCCCTTTTATTTATCTATCATGTTATGTTCCTCGTTAATCGGTTATGAGCATGCGTTACAACGTTTATTCAGTCAAATACCGATCTTTCGTCATGCTTACGTCACGCATTCGGCAGTGCGCTTCCTGCGCGCCTTGCCGATTGCCGAATGATGCTTTAACTGCCGACAGATAGCTTCTCTGTAGCTATATGTCGTTCGAAGCTGGCTCCGTAGCCGCAAATATGGAACTGACTGGTATCACCCGGTTCGTTCCAGGTGTTATCTAAACATCTTTTCTCCCTTTGTCAGTTTCAGGAAAATTGACTGGCACGCTTCCGGATTCAAAAGCCCGGGTCACGTGTGAAGCCAGCTAATTCGGCTTGCTGTGTGCTTGACGTGAGGTGCGGATTTTACGTCAACAATGAGTTTTTTAGTACTATATATTATTTATTGTTTATGGTCATGAAATCACGATGGAGCGGCTCCACATGCTGGAGATCGTCGGCGCAATGCTAGGAGAGGCCGCGGTCAACGGCACCATCGCCTTGCCGCCGGCCTCTCGCGTGCCACGCAACATCCGGACGCATGCCGCGCCACACTCGCCCTAGGCCGCCTCGCCGCCGCACACTCACGAGCTACACGCTGGTCCGCGCCGACGGCCGCTCGCACACCACGCCGTCGGACGAAGAAGAAAGAGGGACAGTGAAAAGGATATGATATATGGGCCCCACTTCAAAGGAGGGAAAAACGACTTTTCCCCCTCTCCTCAAATAAGCAAAATGAATATTATAATCGCTGCGGTGTGGTCTGACAAATGATATTGATTTTGTAATGGTACCTAGCCAATTTACTCGTTTGCGGTGTGTTCTAGCAAATTACAAGAAAATTTGATGTCCCACCGTAAAATTTGCCATGTTTAAAACGTGATGATGGATACCACCCACTTATGGATATCCCGCTCCCTTATATCACTGTTTGCCAGGCGAGCTGAGCCATGGCATGTAACAGAAGAGGATGGGGAGTGTGTGGTCTAGAAGAATTTGAGCGAGGTACCATATGCGAAATTATGTGATTGTAGGCTTGTAGCTGGTCCAAATGATCGAACAAATCATAATTGTGCAGAGTATTTCTTTTTGAAATAAAACTGCTACCTTTGCGTGGATTATGGTTATGGAGGGTGCCACATGCCTCAACTGGGTATCAACAAAAGCCTGCTCCGAAGAAAGAATCACCGGTTTGCACATGCAGAAGCTATCATTAATGGAAAAATCATCCATTAGTCCTGGTTGTGGAGGGGCTTTAGTCCCGGTTTCTCAATCGGGACTAGAAGTCTGGGACTAAAAGGATGACCCTTTCGTCCAGGTTGGTAACACCACATGCATGCGTCGTCTCAAGTCGCAAGTCACACGATTTTTCACGTGGAAATACACACTTGTGGTGCGTTGTATCGAACCCCGAGACCTCTCATCTCTCACGTAGTTTTCTTACCATCTCACCTGAAGAGCATATGTGATACAATCCTGTGTGCTTTTCTTTTAAATTAACCCATGGAGGACTTTTAGTCCCGGGTGGTAACACCAACCAAGACTAAAATTCACACTTTAGTCCCGTGTAGTAATAAAGGATACTTATACCGTACAAATGTGTGTAAGTGTATTCCTAGTTACATGCATCTTTTCACTATCCAATCCTTTGTCTATTTTTTTACATGTGTCAAATATTTATAGGGACCATTATGTTATTTTGGATATTTGCCTTCTGAACAGTAGCATCAAGGTTTATCACAAAAAATAAGGGACTTGAGAATTCATCTAGCCAGGCTTTGACCTGCTAAACAAGTGAGTATATACATATTACTTCTTTACTTATATATTGTTTTATCTAGTCATATTATGTTTTATTCCATGTATGCAATCACATTTACTATTTAATATTGTATAGAGTTTTTTTGCAATGTGCTGTAAAGCATATATGTGGATGCATAGACCTTTTTGGCGTCACTTCAGCGTAGAGCAGGTCAGGTGGATTAAAATACAACCAATGGGGAACAACCACTATGGGTTCTATGTGATGCACTACATCCACTGCTACACTTGAGATGACTTTACCGCTATAGACAAAATGGTTTGTATTAATCTTGCAATCTAACCATGTCTTTTGCTTTCATAATATAATTTTGAAACTATATGTTATGCATTTTTCCCGACTCGTGTTGCAGCAAATTGAAATAGGTACCTCGGAGATGCTTATAAGCGAGATAATTGGACAGGGTTCACTCTCGACCAAATTATGAATCCAAATTGGTTTGGAACTTGTTGTAAGATTGAGATGGTTTCATTGTTGTTGTGCAATATTATTCAAATTGTGCTTGTGATATGGGTCCTGACTCCTAAATATGTTCTATTCTTGATATTGATATAACTACTGTGTTGTGCTGTCAATTTCGTGTATTATTCTGGTATATAACAAATTATAAAAAAGAAATCACAAATGGTTTATATCAGAAACCGTTTGTGATGGCAGGAACATCACAAATGGTTTGTGACATAAACTGTTTGTGATGCCGTTTGTGATGATATTTCCATCACAACACGACCCCCTCATGTGATGTGTAGAGTCATCACAACCATTATATCCCCCAAACATTTGTGATGGACCTATAAAACTGCTTGTGATGTCTGGTTCTAGAGTTGTGGCAATAAATTGAAGTAAATAAGCTAATGAATCTTAAATATAATAGAGGGTAATTCTAATAGAACTCAATGAATACCAAGATTGAAGATTAACAAGCCAATGGGGTTTATTATATCCTTATTTGTTGTTCATGAGTAGATTAAAGTATTAACAGTGATAAGAACCGACAAATTTAAAGATTATAAGATAAGATAGCTGTGATTTCTATCTAAATCTAGAATATTCGATAAATAGCGGGGCTTTCAACCCTATTTCATCGAAGAACTCACCGAGAAAACTAAGTTACTATTACTCCTAGGGTTTGGCAAATAGCCAAAGAGTGTTGTATTGATTGTGTTTGTACCCATTTATACATCTCAACGTTACATATTTATAGCTTAGATTAAAAACTCTAGTCAATTATGACCAACTATCACTACCAGAGAACCTCACATCCGCCCCCCTCATAGGTCGCGACACATTTTGGACCCGGTGCTAAGGGTGCATCAGCACCGGGTCCAACGGCTATGAGCGGGGGTGGCACGCAGGGATGGCAGGGTGAGCACATTAGCACCGGGTCTTGCGACGACCCGGTGCTAATGTGCTCACATTTGCACCAGTTGTAGCCAGCAACCAGTGCTATTGTGCCCAAGGTACTTTAGCACCGGTTGCTGGCTGCAAACGGTGCCAATGTGAGAGAAGTAGCACCGGGTCGTCGCAAGACCCAGTGCTAATGTGCTCGTATATAACTCCTTCCCTCCCCTCGCCCGAGCCAACATCAACGCTTGGAGCTGTGTTCATGTTGTGCTCGGGACAGGGGAGGTGCTGCCAATTTTTTTTCAAAATTTGTGAAGATTTCACTCATCCAAGGGGCACTACAAGGTACATTCTTTCATTCTCTTATGTTCTTTATTAGCTTGTATTGTTTATATGCTTTAGAAATAGAGAAATTTGTTAATCAAAATGGAGAGAGAGCTTGTGTTCATGGTGGAGAGAGAGAGCTTGTGTTCATGGTGGAGAGAGAGAGAGCTTGTGTTCATAGTGGAGAGTGAGAGCTTATGTATTGTATTTATTAGTTATTTATTTAAAGTTGGAATAGTTAATTATTTTTTAATGGAAGTATATTTGATTTTAGAAAATGAATAAATTAATTATAGTTTTAGAAATGTGTTTAGTTTGTATTGTCTTATGTATTAACTTTGTAATCTATTATATGTTAAATTTATATTTAGTTATATATTAAATTTGTATTGTCTTATATATTACCTTTTTATTATATTATGTATTAAATTATACAAATAATTGTTATTGGTTACTAATGCAGATGAATAGACAATGGATGTACGGGGACAATCACGATACGGCGTTTCGTGATGGCCTGAAGGGGTTTCTCGATGTCGCTGAGGCCAATAGGACCCCGTCAGGTTTCATGTTCTGCCCATGCACCAATTGTCGAAATATTCAATCATACAAACAAAGAGGAGCTCTTCAGGTGCATTTGATGAGGCACGGTTTCATGAGCAATTATTCTGTTTGGACGAAGCATGGTGAAAGAGGAATTCTAATGGATGAAGATGAAGAAGATGAGGTGGATAACGACATTCCGGTATTGGCTGAATACTACGGGGCCTTTGCAGATGCTGCAGTGGGTGATGCCGATCATGAAGATGCTGCTCAGGAAGATGATGCTCAGCAAGATGACCCTAATGATGACCATAAAAACTCGCATTCGTGCATTTAGTACCGGTCATAAGAACCCCGGCTGTACGAAAGTGGCAGAGAGCCATTTTAGTACTGGGTCTAAACTTGGAATGCCCCGGGAGCCATTCACATTTTAGTACCGGTTATAAAATGTGTCATTTAGTACCGGCTCGTGTCCTCCACGGTTACTTCAAAAGGAAATCATCTCCCACTCAGTCACAAGTGATGCATAGGTGGGATAGTAAGGAAGCAATGCGTGAGGCTGGAGGTCATTGCGTGACTTGTGACCGGTCCAAAAAATTTTTCTTTTTTTGGGCACGAGGCTGATTTGTGCCGGTCGGTGTTACCGACCGGTACTAAACTGCGCACGTTAGCTCGCATGTTAGTGCCAGCCAGCCAGTACCGGTTGGAGCAGCCGGTACTAACCCTTCCCCCCTGACCTGATAAGAGTTTTTGCAGCAGCGTATATATCATAGAACGTCTGATGTGATCATATATAGAAAGTAATAATAAAAAGACACCTATTCAGAAATGTGGAATTGCAACACATTTCCAATAATGTGATATCAGAATCGTACATATACATGGGACGTGTCTGTAATATGTTTGTCCCGGCAAGTAGTAAACCAAACATGTCTTCGATGTGGGTACATCGAAGATGCAGCTTATTGACCGGCGTCTCTAGTTTTATGGTACATTGGAGACATGGATCAACAAGCCGCGTCTCCAATAAGTGGGCCCATCATTAGAGACACGGCTAGCTTGCTGAACCACGTCTCCAATTGTATGGGAGATCAGAGATTTTTGAGCCGAATCTCTGATAATCAGAGGAGTTGCAGCTCAGGGGAGGCGTCATCAAACTGAGAGTGAACGGCAGATGGCAATGCATGAGCCACGTTATTAGCATGTTGGGCATACCACTAGGATAATATCTGCCAACCTGGACCAGGTCAATGCAGTAAGTGGTTCCTCATCGATCTCTTTTTCTGTTTTGACAAGTTCGGATCCCAGCTCGTTGTGCCATGTACTTATGATCCGGGTAGCGAGGGAAGAGACATCAGGACCACAAGAGGCATATACACAACGATGTTATTATGAAAGAGACAGCATAGTGTCTAATCACCACGAAAATTTTTGTGCGCGCGTGCGTGCGTATGTGTGTGACAGAGAGGGACCCAGTTTATAGGTAAGTACATATATATTGTTTGACAGCGTTCACTAATCGAGAGTGACTTTTCATCCACCCTTTTTAATCTCGAAGGGAATTGGGACCGAGACTAATGTGAGCATTAGTCCCAGGTCCCAACGAAACGTAGAGCAGGGATCTTTAGTCCCGGTCGGAAGCAGAGAAGGATCAGGGATTTTCTACCAGACGTTGTTGTGTGGAAGCAGAGAAGGATCGGAGTACTAGGACTGTGATTCGATCCTTCTACAATAAAAGGGAACACATGTGATTCTCGTGCCATCTACCACTGTGGCTTGATATGTGAATTGACCGCTGAAGCAAAAAAAACAATAGCATATATACGAATTGACAGCTGAACTGTTTTGTTGTCTGCTATACGAAATTGATTTTCACATGGCTAAATTGGTAGGATCATATATATTTAGTGACATAATGCCTGTGAAAATACATAACTTGCCTTTTGCTTCCTAATTCTCCGAAACTGACCAACCGAAAACTACTGTAATCTACTTTATTAATTTACAATGATACTCGGTCGAAACATGAGATTGCCAATAACACACACCATCACTACCACAAACGTATACATCAGCAAGTTCATCTCCTGCTGGTTATTGGCTACAAAACATAGAACTGAAAGCACTCGTGTCTTAAACGTGGGTGCGATGTTTTAAATCCGGTGGCCGGGTGACGAAAATGTCGATTATTGAATCATTTTTGTAACTCAATTGTAGTTGTGCAGGACTCGGGCTTGAGGGCATGATGCAGGAAGATAATGGGTCACACATGAGACTATCGATCTGTTCGGCTGGCCGGTGGCTGATGCTTGTTTGTGCTGAGAGAAAAATACCGCTGGTTGGCTGGTGATTGGTGGCTGGTGTTGGTCTCTACAGAGAAGAGAAAAAATACTGCTGTCTGACTGCTGATAAGCCAGCTGTGTCATACGATGGTGGGACGGGCATTTTCTTCTTTTTTAATCATAAACAGAGTTCTTATTTCACTAAGATAATGAAAAGATTTCCTAGTCTCTTCATCTGGAGATGGATTATTTGACCGCCAATTATTACAATTTTTGCCATAGGGTAGACTCCGCCGTCCACATAGCAATCACACCCATTAGTCAAAAGAAAAGGCCAAAGCAAAAAGTTTAACATCTGTTCAACATATTGCTAAACCTCCACACATAGTTGGCGAAAATCTCCATTGTCAATGTTTTGAGGAGTCGACACACATTTTTCATAAAGCTTCGATCCTCCTACCGCTGAAACATCAACCACATCCTTGTCTAATGTATGGGGTATATATCATGTATAAACGAACAAATATGTATTTTAGCAAATACCATATCATTCCGACTTAACTATATAGCCTAGAACATATATGGCACCTGCACGGCTGCATCTGCAAGGATTAGAATTTTATTGTGTGTTGACAAACCGTGTAACCAAATGGTAAACATGTGAACTACACTATGCGGGGGCCTATGCCCAAAGATAATTTGTACCATACGCTAAATAATATTTAGCAAGTACACAATCAAAGAAAATATGGTTTATTGTCTCATTAGTAAAACAAAAATAACATATTTCGTTGCCATGCCAAATTTTTTTATCTTTAGTGAGTACTACTACTTTACAGAGGAACCATAGGAATATTTTTACCATCAAGGGTATCTTCTCTTTGGAAAAACGTCAATACAGGTATTCTTGGCTGAATGGAAATGGTGAACAATTACAAAGAACAATAATTTGCAAACAATATACACAAGCACATCATAGAGATCAACTAAACGTACACATGCATGCATATACACAATCTTAGCTAGTCCTGCAGCTGCAAGTAGACATCGAACTCGACGACGGCGCCGTGGCCGAGGTCGTAGTTGTAGTTGCTGGTGAGCATGTACCCCCTCGCGAACCTGAACCTGCCCGTGCCGCCGACGACCACCGACTCGCGCACCTTCACGTCCATGTCGATGCGGCAGCTCACCGCCACCGAGCTGTCCCGGTGCTCGCCGGCCTCCATGACGAGGTGCATGGTGACGTGCGACACGACGCCGCCCTCCGACACGCGCACGCCGAACCCCTGCGCCGTGCCGACGCGGGCGCTGTCACGCCGAGGCCCCTCCGTCAGCGCGTTGTTCTGCACCACGATGTCCCCGAACTGCCGCGGCGGCATGCTGCCGGTGGCCGTGGCCGTGGCGTTGCCGTTGCCGGTGTTGTCACCGGATGGCGAGGGTGGTGGTGAAAGTAGGGAGCGGCCGGACACGACGCGCAGGGCGCTCGGGCGCGAGCTGGAGTAGTGCAGACAAGAGGATGGCTGCCACGAGGAAGATGGGAGAGAGCGAGGAGGTCATGACGAGCTTGAGGCTATCTGGCTGTGGCTGCTTGAAAGAGGCTACTCGCTCGCAGTCGCTATGCCCTCCTTATATGCTACACTGCCATATCGTCCTATCGGGAGACGAAAGGTCAATTCACCAGTACCAAACTCGCCATTAGTTCCGGTCACCAACCCTTTTATTCCCGGACGCGGTGACCGGGACAACGGCCCCGAGACTAAAGGGGTCACCCCTACCCCTTTAGTCCCGATCGCGCGCCCGGGACTAAAAGACTCCATTTAGTTCCGGTCGGTACCACGGACCGGGACTAAAGGGGTACTTAAAAAATTTAAAAAAAAATCCTCGAACCTTGCGCCGCCGGCCACCACCATCCCCGTCATCCCCGCCGGCCACCAGCATCCTCGCCCGCCGCCCCTCCTCCGTCGATCCGGAGGACCGGGGGGCGTCAGCACGGAGAGGCGCGGGCCGTGGTGCCTGCCGCCGTCACTCGAGGCTGGCGCTCAATGTCGGCCGCCCGGGCGCCGCCGCCTGAGGCCGGTCGCCCGCATGCCGCTTTCCCCATGCGCTGCCGCCCGAGGCCGGCCGCCCGCGCGCCGACGCCCGCCATGGCCGCTGCGAGGGAGTGGAGAGATAGAGCGGGGGAGGCAGGCGGGGAAGGGCGGCAGAGGGAGTGGAGAGAATGAGATAGAGCGGGTAGGGGAGGGGGCTGAGGTAGAGATGAGGGAGGTAAAAAAAAGAAAAATATTACCACAGACCACTTTTAGTCTCTATGTAAAATATTGACCGGGACTAAAGGGTCTCGACACACCCGGGACTAAAGTTCCGAGATCTGAAAAAATGCGAACCAATAGAAACCAGTACTAAAAGATTATAGTCTCGGACCAAAATATAACCGGGACTAAAGAAAGTGGATGGAAAGTGGTTTCTCTACCGGTGATTCTTCAAATAATTTCTCTTCGATTCATTATTTATATATATATTTTTGGAAAAGGTAAGTCGAAGCTCACTGCACCTTATGGTTAGGATCCATAATTTCATATATAGAAAGGGGAGAGAGCCACTACGTAGAGATGAGAGCGACGGGGCACATGATCGAGGTGCATGCGGTGCTGTTACTATTGGTGGAAGAGACTATAGTGTCGACGGATGAAAATCTCTATCTCTCTGCCTAATACCAAAGTAAGGATTGATTCATCGGTACGTCATAATTTTACGAAACCCCCCTAATCTTCTCCGTAATATACGCAAAGGATCCCCTCCAATCTTTTTATTACCCTGTTGCGCGTCTCTTTCCTAGGCTTCTCTCTTTCCTAAACCAATTTTGCATGTTGCCGTATGTTACTCTTTCTTAAACCGTATCCAAACTCTTTTCTAAACCGTATCCAAAGATATTGAACCGGCCAAATAAATCAGAAGCTAGCGTTTGGAGATCGTGATTGCAGCGGAGAAGGCTCATGCTGTAGACCGATTGAGCGGAGAATCTCGCGGACAAGAAGGTTGTCCTCGAGCACAAGCCCCGGAGCCGCCGCTACTAAAGTTGTTTCGTGACCAAGCACGAGTCTCGGAGCCTGGGCGGTGCACTTGCTCTCCGAGCCGCTGCTCCTCTGTTTTCTTTGCTTCACGGCTGGGGGATGCCGCTGCGACGAGTAGGCACAGCATTGCTGGCGTCGGCGTCACTTCTAGCTCAGGGGACGCCACTGCGAGGAGCTGGTACTGCACCGCTGCCATGTGCCATCGGCGTCACGTTGTAGTTGGGCAGGAAAGCCGCGGAGTCTGGATGTTGCAGCGAGAAGGTACATCGGGCACAGCTCCGTTGACCTCGGGGTCGGGATTAAGCGGGCATGGCGCAGAGGATGATGACGCCATCACAAGGTGGTGACCAAAGCCGATGCCAGCGGCGCAGATGCGTCTAGGATGCAGTGGCTGTGTCGATAGCATTCTGGACTAATGATAGAGGAACCTTGGCGAAGAGAGTATGAGCAGCCAGTGGAGGTAACAGTGCACCGCTGTCATCGTTAAATTTGGAGGCCAGGAGCGTCGAGCGTGGACTCTCTACCCACAACTACATGAGCCCAACTTGAGGCGAGATGTTCATCTTCCTTCGATGGCCAAGCCCCTAAGCTAGCTGCCTGTCCCAAACTCCCCATGCATGCAACATTACAGTGATGCCCTTTCCAGTCGTGCAGCACGCAACCTCTGATAGAATTGCTTGCTTTGTGTCTTATGTGTTTGGCACATTTACGTCATAATTTTGCAAAAAAACCTCATATTTATAGAAATCAATCCACCGTTCTTTAGTATGTCATATTTCTTCTCCCTAATCTATTTCTATATATTCCCTAATTCTAAAGCGTTGAAGAAATTCTGCACATGTTCTGCCACAAATTTTGTTTTGTCCCTCGTTACAGTCCCAGCAGTTTTGTAATTAGAATTGCAATTGAATTCTACTATTGGTTGTAACCAACCCTATGTTTACGGACATGAAGAAAAGCGAGAAGAAAATCATGTTCACGTGAGGAAGGGCGATGGCGTGCTCGAAGTTCGAGATCGATGAAGAAGAGAGATGCGACGATCACGAGTTCACGACAGCTGATGCCTTGGAGAACTATCCATGCGCGGGCGCTCGATCTCCTCACACATAGGAGCCAAAGAAATCCCACCAACACACTTGCGTATCGATTGTCCGTGCAAAAGCTCTTCGGCTCCCGCTCTCATCAGTGGGACCGGGGAAATACGAGAAGGAAAAGCGGAGAATGATAATACATATAATGGAAAGTCTTACAAACAAAGAGAGCTGGAAGGGTGTGGATGCCTGAGCTAGGGACCAATGCACGTGCAGTGTAAACGGTGAGGAATGACCATTCCTTAGTATATAATGCTTGCTTAAAGCAATGTTCTTGCCGCAAGTTAGGTTCAACAGGGTCGGCTCTGTTTGTATTTGTAAGGCTGAAAAATACGGTTCAAAAGATTATATTTATGTAGTAAAATGTTATTAAGTATTACGTCATCAGTTTATCTTATTTTCTGTCACAATATTATTAATTAAAAACATCATTGTTTTCCGTTGCAACACACGGGCATGTTTGCTAGTGATTTACAAAATGTGGAACTGACTCCTTTATGCGTGATGCTTACTCCCTCCGTTCTGATCCATAAGGCGTGATGTCTTCTCAGTTATACTTTACTCATTGGTTTATCTTATGTTATATTGTTTATAGTTATAAGCATATGATTATTGAAAAAAATACAATTGATTATGAGTTTTTGGATAAGCCATCGGCACACTAAGTTTAAAACAAGTTTTCGCCTAATACTGTTGGGGAGAAAACCATAGCTCGTTAATGTGCACGTATGAGTTATAGTAGGATAGGACCAGGACATGTAGTTTGACTAGGACTCTGAATGTACTCGTATAGGACTCATATGAGCCTGAACTATATAATATAAAATCTAGACGACCCTAGAGGTCAAGCCGTTTCATCAATTATTTCTACATTGTATAACAGCCATAAGACCAGCGTCGCTTAGTTCTTGGGACATACCATATCTTCCGCTCTCGCCTCCAAAATATCATAGAATATAGATTAAAATAGTTTTTTTCCATCTATTACATCGCCAAGGTGTTCGTTAACATGGTCTGCATCAACATGCTGCCGCACTTCGTCCACGAGATGGACATCTCACGTCCTTTCACAAGCAATTGTGCAAGACGCTTCATCGACGATAGCAACGACCGTGCCATCTACGACGGCAAAAGACTGCATCAATATATTGTCCTCTGACATATGCAAGACCCAACTATCCTCTCTCATACTCAAGAACCAATCGGCATCTAATATATGCAAGTCCCAATCGTGCTCTGACATATGCAAGACACTCACGACAGCCTCCTCTGACATAAGCCCTCAATATATCCTCTGATATATGCAAGATGCCTAATCGATGATTGCAACTCTATCTTTACAACATGCACAGATTTTTTGCGCCCTTCAGCTATGTGCGGCTATGTTGATGATGACCACTACATCGACCACGGCTATGTGCCCTCCCTATCCGTTGGCGCCGTAGCTGCGGAAGTGGACAGCAGCGGTCAAGATGAAGGCTGCAACGAGGAAGAGGGGAGATAGGGAGGCCATGACGAGCTTGAGGCTATCTGGCTGTGGCTGCTTGAGAGAGGCTACTCGCTCGCGATCGCTGGGGTCTCGTATACCCTCCTTATATGCTGGCACTAGCATATCGGGACAAGCAAGGTCTATTCTTCAAATAGTTCCTCTTCAGTTTATTATTTAATAATGTTTGTCAAAGCTAAGTCCAAGCTCATTGCTAGGGATGAAAGTGGCGTGGATAATTTCTGCGTCCGATCCAATCTGAATCTGAATTTTAAAGATATAGAGAAGAGTTTTGGATATCCATACGGATATGGATGATCCGAATCCAATTGTGTGCGGATGCAGAGTAGGATATGTTTTAGTGAAATCCAATTGATATGGATTATCCGATAATTGATCACGGATTATCCGAAGCTTATAATAGGATATCCGACTACTTTTGTGAGCCCACTATAATAAAATTTAAGCCCAGTCCACCTATATACATAATATTTTAGTAATGTTTATTTTGTTTTACGTGCTCACTCGAATTGAGGATTTGATAATTTTTGGAGTCAAGTGTGAAATACGGATGTCAATTGTTCAGGTTACTTTAGCTGTGTCGTAAACTATAAAGGGGATTATTTTTTAAGTTATATTATTTCTTTGTGGTTTTCGTTTAGAAAATATTCACCATCATAAAAAGTTACACATAAGTATGTATTATCCGTCTATTTTAATCCGCTTTCACTCCGACTCCGATACGCTTCCGCACCATCTCCGATATCCGAAAAAATTCATATCCATAACCGTATTGGGGTAATATCCGCTCCGCTCCACATCCGACAAAAAAAAGAGGATGAGGATATGGAAAATGTATTATCCTCTCCGATCCCGATCCGTTTTCATCCCTACTCACTGCACCTTGTGCATAGAATTCATAATTCCATATAGATAGGGGAGCCACTACAACACTACGTAGAGATGAGATCGAGAGGCCACTACAACACTACGTGGCGATGAGATTGCGAATTAATCGTTGATTAGTTGGTAAGGTTTCTTGTGGTGGAATGTGCCCACTTGGGCTCGAATCCTCGACTCGGCACATGTATCTTATTTTTCTAGATTTATTCAAGATATTAATCGACGCTATTCTTTCAGTGGTAGGTGACGTCCCCGTCGACAACGAGGCGTCTGTGGTGTCACACCCGGTTTTAGAAAACAAACCAAGTGTATATTGTATGTGTGTCAGAATCAAGTTTCACACATACAGTAATTTCGTAGTGAATGAAAGATACGGTATCACGTAAATAAACTAAATAAATGACTTACGAGTCTATAAGAGTAAACAATGAAGGCTCCAATCTTTACAGGCAGTCGACTGGGGGTTGCGTACGCCTAGACTTTAGCACCAGCTTCATAACTCTTCACAACAATATTCTCTTTTGAGCAGCATTTATTGATACAGGGCAAAAGAATATGGAAAATAGCAAGCTTGAGTACATGACGTACTCAGGAAATGTAATACGACACACAAGGCTAGGTGTTGACACAAAGTTGCGCCAACATACTCGAATGCGCTAGAACGCACCGCACAATCGTCGATACGATACACACCTCCACTGCCCTGGGAAAACCGGTCAGCCCGGTTTCAAAAACCGATCAGACCTTTTTTGACAGGAAAACATTGAAAATCTAGAAACTCGAGCTCGGGAGGGACCCCGTCGGAGCTTGAGGGTCTAGGGTTGTTCTGGGATTGGCAGGCCACCTAGGACGCCCTTGAATGCCGTAGAGACGAGCAAAGAACAACAGTTAGGGTTTGGAAAAGATTATGATTTGAGAGATAAAAAGTAAAGGATAATTTTGTTGGTTCGATTGGGAACACCCTCAATCGGCCTTTAGCCTTTATATTTATAGTCCGGGGAAGTCTTACCCTTTCATGAGTCGGTTACAAAAAGGAATTACATCAAAAACCCTAAACCTACTCGAATTACAACCGCCAAAATCGGTCTCACCGGTTCGGCAAACCGGTCTGACGGATCTGCCCGGGTGCAGATGTTCCCAAAGCCATATCTCTCTCATGTGGAGTCCAAATTAGGTGTTCCACATATGCATTTTGATCATCTCAATGAGTGCTACGCAATGGTGAAGTACAATTTGCATTTTGACAATGCCACCCAAACCGATCTGACCGGTCTGGCAAACCGGTCAGACCGATTTTGCCATTCCTTGACAAATTTGGTTGTCAACATATGCCCCCCCTACCTTTTTGGTGAGCTTTGTAAGCCAAAAAGCAAGTAACAGAAGTACATCATATAACACAGTGGCCTCGCAAAATTTAAACTAAGGGCGATGTTCATATACATCGGCCATTTTTTGTTTTCATGCATCTTGTCATATGATGTGGTAATATTTCCTCAAGCATCCTCCTTTGATAGTCTTAGGCAAATGATCTTCTTACTGTGTCTCTGATGATGCTCTCAACTAAAACAATCAATATATATTCCTTCAACAAATTAATCAAACCAGCTTCATATTCAACCGATAAATTCTTGTTCACAATAATCAGCCTAAGAATAAAATCATAACTAAGACCCACGCCTCTTCTAAAGAATTTGCTGATGCAAAACTTTGGCTCAACTTAACCATGTCATCACTATTTTTAATGATTTTACATATATCATTGATACATGCCCGATAGTGAATGATCTGTTGCTAGACCTGAACTAAACTTGACTGATCAGAAGCAAACCAGTTTAACCGATTAGCCAATCCGGTGTGACCAGTTTCGCCTGAGTCATTTTCTAGACCCATCGATCACAGCAAATGATCCAACCGATTCTCCATCGGCTCTAGCATAACAAGGACAAAACCATCTCAATGCAACTTATCAACTCATAATAGGACAGATCGAAGCCCAATTAATATTGTCATACACACTAATAGAATCAAAATCGGTTGTTTGCAACGAGAGATGAAGTGTCACCATGTACCACCTCAACTTCATCGCCGATCCACTGAATAAGAAATTGATGCAATAGTAGACAGCACACATTGATTTGCATGAATGCAATCATGCCCAAGAGTTAAGCTAAAGTTACCTTGCACCTTTGAAACGAAGAAAGCCAGAGCGAGCGTCTTGCTTCCAATAGTCAACTCCATGGAGGCCACCCCCTTTGCACCAATAGGATCATCTCCTCCTACGCCGCTAACCGTCATGGTCATCTTGATCAATTATTTATCATTTCCACCAAGTTTCTTAAAGAGGTCATATGGCATAAGGTTCACAATAGCCCCTCCATCAACTAGCATCAGGGAAATTGGCTTCCCGTTGATATGTCCTTTCATATACAAAGCTTTCAAATGATCATCTGATTCCTTGGTCTTCTCGAACACAAAATCACGAGGCCCAAACTGAAGATAAGCAACTTCTTCCGGTACCACAAAGTCATCAGAAGACTAACGTATATCATTAACGTCCATGTTGCTATGTTTCGGGGATGCTTCATAATCCATTAGTTCCTCATCTTCTGGTACTAGAGGAATTGGTGGGACCTCGTCGTCACCAAGAGTCAAACTAGTCATCGACCTTACTTGTGCCTCTGCATCCAAACCGGTGTGACCGGTTCCAGAAACCGGTGTGACCGGTTGTTCCACTAGCTTTACCTTGAAGGATCAAGGGTCTCTATCTGTTGAACTCTTCATCCCTCGGCTTCTCTGGTTCTTTTTCCCTTTTCTCTTTATTGCACAAGCGCTACAATTTTCTCTTTTGTGTATGAGTCAAACCCGGCGGACGCCACCTGGGTTGATAGTACTTGCATGCTGCATTGCTACTGTCGGCCACATGATCATCAGCCAAGACAGATTTCTGAACCAAAGGACTAGCCGATTTTCCAATAACTATCAGCCCTTTGCCCATGTCTTGCACGACCACCTTGACATCGCCGATTTGTACAACCCCATCAACTTTAACATTACCGGTTTGGCATGTTGATCCAACTTGATTGGTGTGATCCCAATCAGTTATGCACCGGTAGTATGCAACCTTCCCTCCTATTTTCTTGTGGTGGATATGGCATAGGAAAGCACTGCAACCAAATTCCTTCATGCTCCCAAGCCGGATATGGAGACTTAGATGCCAGTGGCACCCATGACATGGTAGCATACACCTTTTGTGAAGGGAATAGAGTAGTAACATCACCCCTAGGAGATAAAGGCTTGTCCCAACGCGGCGGTGACCTTGGTTTCTTTTTAAACGGCCGATCACTCCGAACGGCCTTTGTGTACTTGTTCAAAGTTGATCAAAGGTGGGCTTTTTACTTGCAAACATTCCTTGCACCTTTGACTTATTAATCCTCCAAGTACCCACTTTCGGGCGCTTAGACTTGAAAGTCCGGGGTCGGCCTTGGGGCAAACCGGTCTGACCTCTTTCTAAAAGCGGTCTGACCGGTTTTGCCTGGTCAGCAGGCCGACTCAAAATACGTGATGGACTTTCTTGCCCACCGGGTCTTCAAGCTTCAATAGTAATTTTTAAAGACTCCTTCCCATCGAGAGTCTTACCCAACACCACTTTTCTAGCCAAAATTTTGTCATTGACATCATTCAGCCTTGGCTCTTCAATGATCATATTTTTCCCTTTAGCTCCTTTGGCTTGATATAGCTGAACAAGTATTTTCGGATTGTTTAGTTCTAAGGTATGAACAGAGAAATATGCTTCATCAATTTGCATCTCTGCTAATACCAATTGCCACACCTGGATTTTCACAAAAATCTGAATGTGGCCATATGTGTGCCCAGGAAGTCATAGTGCACATATAGCAAACAAATATGATAAACAGACAACATATGCTTGAATAAATTCTTGAATAAAAAGAGTTTTACATCGAGTGCATCATAAATAAACTAACAAAATACAGCGGAAGACTATAACTCTCAAACTAAATGGAGCCGCAATCCACATGGACTCTGATTGGGAGATCAAAACTCAGTAGTACGGCAAATCTTCTGGAAACTCAGCAGCAGATTCATGCCCAGCCAAATCTGTTTACCCATCCGGGATTTTATTGAATAAATGTCAAGTGTAAGTAAAACATTTACTTAGCAAGTATAGCATGGTATATGAAGGCTCAAAATAAGGCTAGACATGGCTGAGCTGCATTAGCGTTTTTAGTTGGTTCATTTTAACATTAACCAAGTTACTACAAGTGAATGAAACCCAGTTGCAATCCAATTAATGAAGTGTAAGTGACATTAAGCATAGATAAACATCATCTTCTAATAAAAAAGGATCCAGACCGCTCGTGACCCTGAGCAAGGCTATCATGATAGATTTACACTCTACAGAGATTTCGCCCTTTACACCCAAATAAACTTTAAACCCAACCACGCGGAGGTGGATCAGACCTCACAAATCACACTTCCAAGGTGTGACCGCATAGGGATGCTACAAGGTTTTTCACAAGACACCCTAAGAAGACAGTGGCCGATTATGGTACAGCACAGGCAGCATGGCCCAGGCACCGAGATTGACGTACGCCTACAGAGTCACACCATAGGGGGGTCAATGGCATCCAGAGCGCGGGCATCACACCCAACAATGTGCAATGTGTGGAGTTCCCCATCGCAGGGACTCCCAGCACAGGACTGTGTCTCACGGGGGCATAGCCGACAGATCACCCGTCCTCGGTGGATCAAGACATACTCTCACCCATGTTTCCCATAACGCCGTCGGCCACTCCGGTAACCACTAACAAGCTAGAGACGTACATGCTACTTGACCAAACCAGAGCCATAATAGTTCTAGCGCTGGTGACGGGCTCTTGGGTTGCCGCTTTAAGAACCGGACCTTATGGAGGGACACTAGAGCAAAGCACGAAGCACATGCTATAGCTCCCTAAACCAAGTTGCTAAAACGCAAGTTTTATCATTAATGTTGAAGTGAACCATTTAGTCAAAATTAACAGTTAATATTGATGATAGTTGCCACGCATAGCAAAGATCTACCCATATGCATAAACCCAAGGTAGTCAAAGGACAGGATAATCAAACTACGTACAACCTTAATGGTACATCAAATTAGACAGATGCATTTATGAAATAATTTAATACAAGGTGAGTAGGTAGCAAGGATTGTCCATGCTATAACTTGCCTTAAATCCATTAAATTACTCATGGCCTTCAACTCTTGATCTTCATACTCTTCTTCCTTGATAGGATTCAAAGCGTGTTTCTTCTAGTCATAGCGATTGTTGACGTAAAATCCGCACCTCACGCCAAGCACACAGCAAGCCGAATTAGCTAGCTTCACACGTGGCCCGGGCTTTTGAATCCGGAAGCGTGCCAGTCAGTTTGCCTGAAAACTAACAAAGGGACAAAACGTTTAGATCAAAACCTGGAACGTGCCGGGTGAGACCAGACAGTTCCATATTTGCGGCTACGGAGCCAGTTTCGAACGACAAATAGCTACAAAGAAGCTATCTGTCGGCAGTTAAAGCCTCATTCGGCAATCGGCAAGGCACGCAGTGAGCGCACTGCCGAATGCGTGACGTAAGCATGACGAAAGATCGGCTTTCAACCGAATGATCATTGTAACGCATACTCATAGCCGATTAACGAGAAACAGAGCATGATAGATAAATAAAAGGGTGAAACATGATCATAAATTCACAGCAAACAAGGAATGCATAGGCCGAAAGCAGCACCCGTCAAGCATGATAACAAACAAGTTAATCCACCGCATGATACGACTTGTTTGTGACCACGCCACTAATCAGATTAGACCAATCCACCGCATGATACAGTCTAACCATGAAAAGCTAAAAGCATTCAATGTTTAATTACGAACCCACAACACAGTCACGAATTTACATTGAGAACAAGAATGCATAGGCCGAAAGCAGCACCCGTCAAGCATGGCAACGAACGAGTTAATCCACCGCATGATACAACTCGTTTGAGGCCACACCACCAATCAGATTAAATCAATCCACCGCATGATACGATCTAATCGTGAAAGGCTAAAAGCATTCATTGTCTAATGCAAACCCACGAACACACGTTCACTCGTGAGAGCGCTACCGAATGCGGCTATTTTAGCCGAATCGGGGTCCATGGCGAAGGAACAAGCCTAATCGGTAAAGATAAATCTATCAGATCGAATCGAATTCTAATCCACCGGATGATTAGCTCTAAGACGATCCAAAAACCAGCATCTACCGCATGATACCCGGTTCTGTCAAGATCTACACGATGCCGACAAGCTCGAACCCGCGACACGTGGCAACCTAGATCGGTTTCGGACTCGGCTGTGAGGGGATAAGTCGTCACATCGTGAAGTAGAGCCGATTCTAGCCGATCTAGATTGGGCAAAGGTGTGTTGCATGAATTAAGCACATAGTAAAAACGAAGCAACACGGGGTAACTTAATGAATCTGTTAGATCTTGCCGAAATCTAACAGAGCCGATAACTTGGTCCATACTAGATCTTAGCCCACCGCATGGCTCATGACCTAACAGAGGAACCTTCTTGAGACCACAACTTAAATCCACCGGATGATACTAAGCATGGTAACAAGACTACTTGCATCAAATCTTAAATCCACCGCATGATACTAAGCATGATACAAGGTTGCCGGTACATACGGAGGTCGACGGATCGATGACTCCTCTCGAAGAACTCGACGACTCGACTAAAGGACTCGATGTTGGCACGGGGCCGGTTTGTTGTATGATTGATTGTACCTTCTACAGATGCCATGGGTTTATATTTATACCCAGGTCTTGATACAACTCCTAGTCGGACACGACTACAATACTTGTTTCTAAAAATAAATGACGGATCTTCGTGCCCATATTGCATTCCTTGTTCGAACCGGCCTTTTCCTTATATTGATCCACGTCATCATGCCTTCCCGAACACTACTGCTCTTCGCCTGCGGAACAATGCCTCTGCCGAATGATAACGCATTCTCGACTGCAGAGTATCTCTGCCGAACGCTTCAGAGAAAACCCCTCAGCCGAATGGCGACGCGTTCCCGACCGCAGAGCATCTTTGCCGAATGCTTCAGAGAAAGCTCTTTAGCCGAATGGTATCCTTCCACCAAATCCGGCTCACATGTCAGCCTCTTCCTGGTGCTAATTTTTGGTGTCAACACATGCCCCTTCAATTTCGGGATAAAGGATACTTTTATCTCGGAATTGACCAGGAATTCCCAACATTTCCAGGCTGAGCCCGCTCGATATCCGTTTTCCGCTCCTAAATCCTTAGAGTGCGTCCCCAAACTCAAACCCTAGTTCGTCGAATCCTTCAAGCTCCAATCTTCAAATGGCGAACCAGGATCAAATTCTTCAAGTAAGTTTCGTTTTCTTCAATCACATTCGGCATTACTCTTTTTGAGCTGCATTTTGAATTCCCGAATCGCCTTTCTTCTGTTCTCGATAGGCTCTGACCGCTGAAATCTTAACCCCTACCGAGGAGCAATCTGCATCTTTCTTCCTTGGCCCCTCAGGGAATCCAGATCCCTCCGAAATTATTGCGGCCGAGTCTCAGAGGATCCCTTTCAAAACTTCACTGTCGAGACCTCACGAATGGCAAGATTCATTCAAGAACTGGCCTCTCCCCCCAATCGCCGGCTGGAGAAACTGGTACAAAAGGATTCTTGAAGATAAAAGCCCCCAGACGCAGAATTGGGACAGTCTTCGTATTTCTCATTGTTTGGAGCTATCTCTAGCCGAAACACCCAAGAATGAAAATCTCCTGATTGCAGCTTGTCACTTCTGGTCCAATGGCATGAATGCCTTTCTCTTTGGTCACGGACCAATGACTCCAACCCTGGCCGATGTCTACATGATAACCGGCCTGAACATTACAGGGATAACACACCCATACAGGTACAAAGGTTCTTCCAAACAGACAGGGGTGAAGACCGGAGTCGGCTATAAGAAATACATCCAGACTTACATGCATGATGGTCCTCTGACTGACGTTGAATACAGGGCCTTTCTGAATATGTGGTTGTGCAGATTTGTTTTCTGTGGTAAAGCCAATGAGCCAACTCTAAATCACATAGTAATGGCCGAAGACTTGGCTGCAGGCACACTTATTCCTCTCGGGAAATATCTCTTGGGAAGTGTCTATCACATGCTCCATCAAACCATTTATCAGATGCACACCAACAAGAAAATTTCCTGCGTCAATGGTCCCTGGTGGTTCGTCCAGATGTGGCTGCAATTGTACATGCACCAAATTGTCTCCATTGACCTCAACAGCCGACACTTCCCCTCGGTCAATTACCAGGAAGCAGAAGCCCAGAGCACCAAAGGCTGTCAAACCTATGGGGAAGCAGCCTCCACTATTGCTATCAACAAGAGCATTGGAGAACTGTTTGAACTTTTCTTCAAAGGCTTTGCCAATCCCCTCTGGTTCCCATACATGGACAATGACAGTCTCACTTTTCCTTGTGAATTCAGCTTCGAAACTGGATGCATAGATGTAGAGTCCACAGCAATTTTTAATACTTTTATTCGGCCTTGCATCTTACCAGCCGAATTTTGTGGAGGAAGGCTGGTTCAAAGTTCATATGAATATTACCAGCCGAATACAGTAGCCAGGCAATTAGGATGTGGCCAAGTGCCCCCAAGATTATTCTTCCATGAATTCCTCAAGCCCAGGCAGACCACCAAAGACTCCACAGAAACAAGAAGAATTTTTGATTACAAGTGTTGTGCAGCCATCTACCAAATCGAACCTTTTGTGCCGACAGCACTTGCTCATCCTTCTTTTATTCTTTGGTGGCAAGAACTCCATGATCATATCTTCAATGTGCCAGTTCACCCTCTTTGCCTTGATCTGATGCCTGACTATCAGCCGAATTTAGAGGTAAACATGCTTATAAATCATCTATTTTTTCAATAACATCCTCTTTCATCGACCCTTAACTTTGTTATCCTGCAGGACATAGTCCCTGCCCCTCTGGCCAGAGCAATTGCATATAACACTGCAGGCCCAATATCTATTCTGGGGCATCACTCTCCTTCTTTGGCTCAAATAATGTCTAGGCCTGCCAGTCTGGATCCAACTCTTGCTGCACCACCTGCTGCCAAGAGAAAAATTTCTTCTCTAACTGCCCCTTCATCTATAAAGAAGAAAAGAACAAGCAGCAAAATAACTGCACAGGTCAAATTTCTCCCTCCTCGAGTAAAAAATGCTAATTTCATTCTGCTCATTTTCTACTCCTTTATGGTTTCAGGCCAAATCACAGCAATTGGCCATTAGCACAGAACCTGCCGATGCTTCAGTGATTAGTAAAATTTCTCACCATCTTGTCTTTTAAAAACTCTTTTCGTCGGCACTAACTTTCTTTCAGTCACAGAGCAAACTTCAATGGATCCAATTTCGGAGAGCTCCTCTTTTCACCAAGAACCAGCTTCATCTCTACCTGATGAACCTCAGCTAGAAGCCTCATCTCCACCAAAGAACCTTCCAAGCTCTCCTCAGCATGACACACAAGAACCTTTGCCTGAGCTTGAGCCGCCCTCTCTCTCCATCCAAGAGATCAGAAATGAGGTAGAAATAATTTCCCAGTCTCCCCAGTTCTTTATTCAATGGATAATCATTAATTCGGCAATATCTTTTTCCAGGAGAAAATAACTTCATCACCCAGTTACTCATTTCCCTTGGATGATCTTGTTGCCGAACAAGCAGAGGAAATTTCTTCTAGTCAGACTTTATCAGAAGAAACCCAGGCAAAACTAAAGGAAATCCTCTCCTTTCTGCACAAAGACATCCAGGATCAAGTCAAGGATGCTGATCTTCTGAGAGATATGCTTGAGCCCATTGAACAAAACCTTCCTGTTGATATTCAAGCTTCTTTGGAACCAATCTCTCAATTGGATCAAAAATTTGCTGCAGTCAGACAGGTTCTGAAAAGTCAATCTTTACAACCAGCTTTAGAACAAAGAAGAGCCATAGCTAAGCAATCCTTGAAAGATCTGTATATCCAAGCTCAGAGCAATAAAGAATTGTCAGCTAGACTGCAGCCAGCACTTGATTTGAAGAAAATCAGAAAAGCTGAACTAGAAGCCGAATTGAGGACTCTGTCAACTGAAATCGAAGCTGACGAGAAGAAGTTAGCCGAACTTCCTGATCTGACAGAGAGGATACGAAAGGAAGCATCGGCAATTCTATCTGAAGATAAACAGCTCAAAACGAAGCTCTCTGCTCTGATAAAAACCCAAGAAGCAGGCAAAAATCTTTTGGAGACCATTAACAGAATGATATCTGATGCTAAAGATGTAATCTCCAAGTACTTGGGTGTGTAGTTGTATTGAATATTTAATTAGCCGAATGTCTTACCAACTTTGTAGTTTCACCAATCTTTGCTTTCTCTCCATTGTGGATAACTCATTCGGCAAAGCTGGTTTTAATAGCGTCAGACCCGAAAACGCTTCAACTATGACATAGCCGAATCTCATCCAGTCAAAGCCGAATACGACTCGATAAGAATCCCAAACGACATGAGAACCGATCGGCTGGAAAATCCTTCCCACCTTCCGAACTCTTCGGAATACGCGCCACGATCTTTGGCCACGATTTCCTCTGCGGGTTCTATAAATAAACACCCAGGCAGCCCACAGTTTTTTCACCAAGTTCTTCGTCTTCCAAGTTCTTGCCGACTCAAGTCATTCTTTTCCCCATCCACAGTAACTCCGAGGAACTTCCAATGGCCGACAACAACAGGAGGCGCCCGGCCGTCGATGAGGCCGAAGGAAGTCGCGCCGGCGCTCGCCGCAGGTGATTGGCTGCTTGCTTCTCTCTGTTCTTCTCGAGATTTCCTTTCTCTTTCTTGACGAATCTTCTTTGTTCTTTCAGGGTAATCCAATGGATTGCCGGTGCTGGTGCGCCAGTTGCGGCTCCAGCCGCTGCTCCTGCGACGTCCAACTCCTCGAGTTCGTCCAATCGGACTCGTTCATCGGACGACTCCCGCTACTCAGACGGCGATGCTCGCCGATTCAAGGCGGAGCGCGACGACTCTCGTCGCGAACTGGAGATCATCTCCAAGCAAGCCGGGATTGCGGACCTCGAATGGCAGGCCGAGCGCAAGCAGCTGCTTGAAGTCATTGATGGTGAATCCTGCAATCTGCTCAATCTCAATTCTCGTCCTCCAAATGATATTAATCTGTTATCCCCTTGTGACTTTGCAGCGCGTGATGCTGAACTTGATCGACTGAAGGCGCTGGTGGAGGAGCTGGCGGACAAGGTGAACGCCCAAGGGGACACACCCGAGGCACGCCTTGGTGCGGTGGCAGGTCGTGTCGACGAAGTGGCCTCCCATGGCGTTCGCCTGGGCGTCGCTGCGGGTCTCGTCGCTATGTCGACGCACACCGGCACCGACTATTCCAGAATGCCGGTTGGTTTCGCCAACAACAACCCAGAAGACATCGACGATATTGACGCCTCTATTGATCGTCTTGATGGCCATGGCACTGCCATTGTCGATTCCATTCATCCCCAGTCTGTTCTGAACAGGCTCTTT
The DNA here is from genome assembly GCA_033239725.1 of Echinochloa phyllopogon. Lineage (NCBI taxonomy): Eukaryota > Viridiplantae > Streptophyta > Magnoliopsida > Poales > Poaceae > Echinochloa > Echinochloa phyllopogon. The sequence goes on from BTCW01000017.1 coordinate 13,562,115, forward strand.
CAGTAGTTTGTACTAGGGATTTATGGAATTTCGGCAATAAAACTTATCCTTTGCATGAACTCTTGATGTAACATACTTTGTGCTAAGGGCAATACATTCAGTATTGGCCATTTTTCTTTTCTCTAATCGTTTCTGTCAATTTCCTTCTAAAGACGATTTCTTCCCAAATATCGGCTGTTCGGCAATTTAATATATCAATCACCGATCGATTTCAACACTGGGATAATACCTCTTCAAATATCTTCCATTTATAGCAGAAGCAAATTCTTCTCCCAATAATGTCCTCAAAATATATGCATTTCCAGGCACGCATCTAACTACTCTGAATGGGCCTTCCCAATTTGGAGACCATTTGCCGAATGCTGCATATTTGGTTCCAATCGGCAATATCGCTTTCCAAACTAGATCACCTTCTGTAAATTGCTTAACTTGTACCTTCTTGTTGTAATATTTAGCAACTCGCATTTTATTTTTCTCGATATTTTCCAAGGCCCTGAGACGAATCATATGCAAATCTTCTAATTCGTCCATCATTAAATCTTTATAATCTTTAGAACTTAAATCCTTTTGCAACTTTATTCTTCTTGAGTCTAATTGTATCTCCCATGGCAAAATAGCATGATGCCCATACACCAACTCATAAGGAGACGTCTGTGTAGCTCCATGTGGAGCCATTCGGTAAGCCCATAAAGCCTCATTGAGTACCGAATGCCACTTTCTCGGCTTCTGATCAATCTTCTTCTGTATAATTTTAATCATAATCTTGTTAGAAGCCTCTGCCTGACCATTAGCTTGGGCATAATAAGGAGAAGAATTTAACAATTTGATGCCCATACTCTCAGTAAAATCTCTGAACTCTGAAGATGTAAATTGAGCCCCTTGATCTGTGGTGATTGTTTGAGGAATCCCAAATCTGTAAATGATATGTTCTTTAACAAATTCAACCATATTCTCCGACGTCACCTTCTTTAATGGAATTGCCTCAACCCACTTGGTAAAATAATCGGTTGCCAAAAGCACAAACTTATGCCCCTTGCTAGATGGAGGATTTATTTGGCCAATCAAATCTATTCCCCATCCTCTGAATGGCCATGGCTTGATAATGGGATTCAAAGCCGATGCTGGAACTCTCTGAATGTTTCCAAATCTCTGACAGTCTTGACATCCCTTATAATATTCAAAGCAATCTTCCAACATTGTCGGCCAGTAATATCCCGTTCTTCTAATAACCCACTTCATTCGGTAGGCCGATTGATGTGCTCCACATAACCCATCATGTACTTCACTCATCAGCCTTTTTGCTTCTTCATGATTTAAGCAATGTAACAGCACCCCATCCAAGGATTTATAATATAAACTATCATCAAGAAGAACAAACTTTAAAGCTTTATACCTGAGCTTTCTAGAAACTTTCTGGGATGGATTCTCCAAATAATCGGCAATTTCTTTCCTCCAATCATCCTCTGCCAGATTATTCCCGAATGCGTATACATCATTAGCAAAAACTTCTCGAAGCTCTTTATAACCTGATGCACTTTGGGCCAATCTATTTGCCTCTCCATTATCCCCCCTAGGAATGTGTTGTAGAATTACTGACCGAAAGCTCTTCAATATTTCTTTACATTCTTCATAGTAATTCCTCAAGGTATCACTTTTGCACTCATATTCACCATTCAATTGTTTTATGACCAATTCTGAATCTCCAAAAATTTCAACCGCAATGGCCTTTGCTTTTTTCAAATATTGGAGCCCTTTGAGCAATGCCTCATACTCAGCTTGATTGTTAGTAACAGCAGATTGAATGGAAACAGCAAACTCAAATGTTTCTCCTTTGGGTGAAATTAATAAGATACCTGCTCCACCACCTTTGTTGCATGAAGATCCATCGAAGAATAACACCCAAGGAACAATGTTAAGCAAATTTATCGATGTATCATGATGTTCAGTAATGAAGTCGGCAATAATCTGTCCCTTAACAGCCTTTGCCGATTCAAACCTTAACTCAAATTCAGACAAAGCTAAAATCCATTTGCCAATCCTTCCGTTCAAAATTGGCATAGACAACATGTGTTTTATCACATCAAACTTTGAATACACAATGCATTCGGCATGTAGTAAGTAGTGCCGAAATTTTGTACAGGAGTAGTAAACACATAAGCAAAGTTTCTCTATAGCCGAATACCTTGTCTCTGGATCTAGTAACTTTCGGCTAAGGTATGAAACTACTCTTTCCTTCCCTTCAAATTCTTGAATGAGGGCCGATCCAATAGTTTGGGCATCGGCCGCCACGTACAACTTGAAAGGCTTGATCAATTGTGGAGGCACCAATACTGGTGGCTTCTTCATGTACTCCTTTATTTCATCAAAAGCCTTCTGTTGTTCGTCACCCCATATAAACTTTTGATCCTTTTTTATTTTCAACAGTGAGGAAAAGGGTAATACCTTCTGTGACAAGTTTGATATGAACCTTCTCACAAAATTTATCTTGCCAAGCAGTGATTGTAACTCTTTAAGATTAGTTGGAGGAACAATTTCATCAATTGCCTTCATGCTTTTCTTGCCAACTCCTATTCCTCCTTCATGTATCAAAAATCCCAGAAACTCTCCAGCCGAAACCCCAAAAGCACATTTGTTCGGGTTCATTTTAAGCCCATGCTTCCTGGTGCATTCTAGAGTTTTCCTTATGTCAGCCAAATGGGACTCATGATCCAATGACTTGATCACTACATCATCAATATATATTTCCACAATCTTGCCGATCAACTCATGAAAAATATAATTCATAGCCCTTTGATAAGTTGCACCGGCATTTTTCAATCCAAAGGTCATGACAACCCACTCAAACAACCCTATGTGTCCAGGACACCTGAAAGCTGTCTTTACTATATCTTCCAATGCCATATAAATCTGATTGTATCCTGCGTTACCATCCATGAAACTGAGCACTTTGTATCCAGCAGCAGCATCAACCAATGAATCAGCAATAGGCATTGGATATCCATCCATGGGTGTAGCCTTGTTTAGGTCTCTAAAATCTATGCAAACCCTCATCTTTCCATTTTTCTTATAGACAGGAACAATATTAGAGATCCAATCCGCGTATTTACATGGCCGAATGAAATTTGCATCTAGTAATCTTTCAATCTCCTTTTTCACATCGGCCAACACTTCTTCCTTGTAGATTTTTCGGGGTGGTTGCTTGTAAGGCCTGTATCCAGGTTTGATTGGCAACCGATGCTCAACAATAGAACGGTCTAGACCGGGCATCTCCGAATAATCCCAAGCAAAGCAGTCCTTGTATTCTTTTAACAATGTTACCAACTTTTCTTTGAAAACCGAATCCAAGTTAGCACTGATAAATGTCGGCCTTGGCTTGTCACCATCTCCAATGTCCACTTCTTCTAATTTATCGGCCGACACAAATCCACGTCCTAATTTTCCATCAGTTCCATCAATTGGATTTTCCATCAAAAATTACTATGAGAGCCGACTGCTTCGATCGGCTGCTGATCACTGCTGGCTGGTGCCACAGGACCTTCTCCCCAGTCTTTACCTGAGAAACAATCTATGCCTTGATACTCCCAGAAAGCTGGTTCCATATTTGCTATGCTTATTGAATCATCTGCTTGGACAATCTCCACCTCATCATCTATCCACTGAATAAGCTGTTGATGCATAGTAGATGGAATACAACAATTTGCATGAATCCAATCTCTTCCAAGCAGCAAGCTATATGCCCCTTTGCCCTCAATGACAAAGAAAGTCGTAAGCAGAGTCTTGGACCCAATCATCAGATCAACGTGCACGCATCCCTTGGTGTCCGAAGGATTTCCAGCAAAATCATTTAGAATTATGCTCGTTGGTGTCAAATCTCTAAGGCCCATACCAAGCTTCCTGAATGTGGTATATGGCATTACATTGACAGCAGCTCCTCCATCGACAAACATCTTGGTCAATGGTTTGCCATTAACATATCCCTTCAAGTATAGTGGCTTCATGTGCCGATTCTGGGCTGGCTTCTCAAAAACAGCTTGTTTGTTCAACATCAATTGTGCCATTAACCCAAATCGTTCGGCATCATCTATATCGGGCAATATCTCTTCCTGTACAATCTGATTAGCTGGAGCCATGAATTCGTTCGGCAGAAAACATACCATACATGTAGGAGCCGAATGACCATGTTCGTCAGGCCTGTCTTTTGGGAGCCATATTGATTTCACCTTGACCTTTGCTTGCTTCAATTCCCGATTCCTCAGGCGCTGTACTCTTCTCTTCTGGCTCTTCCTCAAACCTGGTGGGCACCATTGTCCTTCTTGCCAAACATAAGCATGATCTTCTTCTTCTTCACGATCAACCCACTTGTAATCAGCATGTCTCTTTCTTGGTTGATCATTAAAACGCCGATCATCACTAGGATGCATCCTGCCGATTCTTTCATGGACAGATCGGCGATTGACAGTTCCCTGCCTATATTCATCATACCTATTATTGCATTCAGGACAACTATTCCATGTGGGAAGTTTCAAACCTTCGTTCCAACAGTGTCTGAAGAATGCACACTCCCAATGCGCACGTTCCTGCTCTCGAGCATACTCTTCTTGTTCTTCCTCAAACCTTTCTTCTTCGCGCCTTCTTTTCTCCTCCTCGTATTCACGCCTTTGAAAACGCTCTTTTTCTTGCTGACGCTGCCATTTGTTGAGGAGAATACGTGTAGTAACTCTAGGTTTAAAGGATTCTCCCACTTCAAATCGGCTATTCGGGAACCGAAGATTTTTCTGGCGAATCTGTTCAATTGTGATCTGCCGAGTGGGATCAACTGAACCATCCTGTCTTGCCTTCTTTGAGGTTAAAACTTTCAATCTTCCCTTTTCTCCAGATGGAACAGCATTCACCATATTAACCGAGAACCCGATCATATTCTGAGGGAAAGGGTTACTGTCCAGTTTCATCTTGTTGTCGAATTTCAGATGTCCTTCCTGGATAGCTTTCTGAATCTTCATCCTAAAGACTCTGCATTCATTAATGGAATGAGAATTTCTATCATGAAACCCACAGTACCTCTTATCTTTCACTCCATCGGGCCGAAGCATAGAATGCCCCTCTGGCAATTTGATTCGGCCTTCTTTCACCAGGAACTCAAACAATTTGTCCGCCTTAGTCACTTCAAAATCATACGTTCCCTTCATCTGTTTGATCCATCTTTGAGTCATTGTAACTGGTTCTTTGCTCCACACTATCTCTGCTACGGCTATCTCCTCGCTATCTTCATACCCATCTTCTTGATCTGCTCTTTCAAGGAATTGGTTATAGATGTCAGCTACATCATTATTTTTAGTAAATCTGGCATCTTTCTTGAAACCATATGCCTGGTTACTCATCAAGGCCAATCTGTGCGACAACTGGCCCAGATCATCAAACTCCATCCCGAATAGCTTCTCCCGAATGGCAGGCAACATGCCAGCTACAGCCATACCAGCCAGTTGATCATCAGGTACGTTCAGAGAAAAGCACATACTCTTTGTTTCCCTAAATCTCCTGAGGAACTCCGTAGGTGTTTCATTATTCCTCTGCCTTAAGCTGGTCAAATCAACCAACTTTTTCTCGGTACTGCCAATGTAGTAATGAGCATGGAATTTCTGCTCCAGGTCTTTCCAAGTACAAATCGACTGAGCAGGCAAAGAAGCAAACCATGTAAAAGCTGGACCCGTCAGTGACAAAGGAAAGTATCTGATTCTGAAAGCCTCATCTGCCGAAGCCTCTCCAAGCTGCATCAGATATCGAGCTATATGTTCCACAGTGCTAGTATCATCTTGTCCTGAGAATTTAGTAAACTCTGTAGGCACCTTGACTCTATTCGGCAATGATACCCTTTGGTACCATTCCGGGAAAGGAGACGAGTACATGTACCCCTGATTTTTAGGCTTCAGACCGAATTGATTTTGCAATACATCGGTCATTTTTCGCACCATGAGGTCAATACTGGTATCTTGATTCCCTGGTCTCCCAGCAAGCATGCCTGCAGTACCAACATATCCAGGATTCGGGAGAGCGTCGATAGCATTGTAATCCATAAACTCTGAATATCCGTTTCCATATAAATCCCTCTGCAGTCTGTTGTTCAAGGGAGATATCTTGTAAGCAGAAGCAGGCGGATTCCCTGTGGTGCCGAATGCCATATCACCGTATGTGCGAGTTTTCGGCAGTGCAGGCTGAGGATCTTGCCGAATCGGTTGTCCATTTGTATCTTTAGCACCAGAACCTCCAGTTTCATCAGCATTTCCTTTACCATGTGGTTTCTGAACTGGTGCTTGAACATTGAAGTATGTCGGACCACCCAATTGCCCATGTATCTGCTCGAAGGGTTTATCCACATGCTGACCAAAAATGCTTACCATTATATGCCGAAAACTGTTCAAGAACGCAGCATTGTGATTGGTCATTGCTTCCCCCAAAGCTTTGTATAACAAGCCCGAGAATCTCTCCCTTTCTTCTTCTTCAGTAAAATCAGACTGCCCAGGAAGGAGAACTCTTGGCAAGTCGGACTTGAGAAACGGTGCACCACTCCTGTTCTTGGCGAAAGACAGTAAACATTTGTTAATGAATTGGCCAGCAGCAGCCTTTACCATCTGTTGATGCTCTTCAGACAACTCTTCCAAAGTGACATCCATGATGTCGCTCAACTCAGGCATCTTGAAAACTTGTGTGTGTCCCACCAGGCGTGCCAAAAAGTGTGTTGACGTAAAATCCGCACCTCACGCCAAGCACACAGCAAGCCGAATTAGCTAGCTTCACACGTGGCCCGGGCTTTTGAATCCGGAAGCGTGCCAGTCAGTTTGCCTGAAAACTAACAAAGGGACAAAACGTTTAGATCAAAACCTGGAACGTGCCGGGTGAGACCAGACAGTTCCATATTTGCGGCTACGGAGCCAGTTTCGAACGACAAATAGCTACAAAGAAGCTATCTGTCGGCAGTTAAAGCCTCATTCGGCAATCGGCAAGGCACGCAGTGAGCGCACTGCCGAATGCGTGACGTAAGCATGACGAAAGATCGGCTTTCAACCGAATGATCATTGTAACGCATACTCATAGCCGATTAACGAGAAACAGAGCATGATAGATAAATAAAAGGGTGAAACATGATCATAAATTCACAGCAAACAAGGAATGCATAGGCCGAAAGCAGCACCCGTCAAGCATGATAACAAACAAGTTAATCCACCGCATGATACGACTTGTTTGTGACCACGCCACTAATCAGATTAGACCAATCCACCGTATGATACAGTCTAACCATGAAAAGCTAAAAGCATTCAATGTTTAATTACGAACCCACAACACAGTCACGAATTTACATTGAGAACAAGAATGCATAGGCCGAAAGCAGCACCCGTCAAGCATGGCAACGAACGAGTTAATCCACCGCATGATACAACTCGTTTGAGGCCACACCACCAATCAGATTAAATCAATCCACCGCATGATACGATCTAATCGTGAAAGGCTAAAAGCATTCATTGTCTAATGCAAACCCACGAACACACGTTCACTCGTGAGAGCGCTACCGAATGCGGCTATTTTAGCCGAATCGGGGTCCATGGCGAAGGAACAAGCCTAATCGGTAAAGATAAATCTATCAGATCGAATCGAATTCTAATCCACCGGATGATTAGCTCTAAGACGATCCAAAAACCAGCATCTACCGCATGATACCCGGTTCTGTCAAGATCTACACGATGCCGACAAGCTCGAACCCGCGACACGTGGCAACCTAGATCGGTTTCGGACTCGGCTGTGAGGGGATAAGTCGTCACATCGTGAAGTAGAGCCGATTCTAGCCGATCTAGATTGGGCAAAGGTGTGTTGCATGAATTAAGCACATAGTAAAAACGAAGCAACACGGGGTAACTTAATGAATCTGTTAGATCTTGCCGAAATCTAACAGAGCCGATAACTTGGTCCATACTAGATCTTAGCCCACCGCATGGCTCATGACCTAACAGAGGAACCTTCTTGAGACCACAACTTAAATCCACCGGATGATACTAAGCATGGTAACAAGACTACTTGCATCAAATCTTAAATCCACCGCATGATACTAAGCATGATACAAGGTTGCCGGTACTTACGGAGGTCGACGGATCGATGACTCCTCTCGAAGAACTCGACGACTCGACTAAAGGACTCGATGTTGGCACGGGGCCGGTTTGTTGTATGATTGATTGTACCTTCTACAGATGCCATGGGTTTATATTTATACCCAGGTCTTGATACAACTCCTAGTCGGACACGACTACAATACTTGTTTCTAAAAATAAATGACGGATCTTCGTGCCCATATTGCATTCCTTGTTCGAACCGGCCTTTTCCTTATATTGATCCACGTCATCATGCCTTCCCGAACACTACTGCTCTTCGCCTGCGGAACAATGCCTCTGCCGAATGATAACGCATTCTCGACTGCAGAGTATCTCTGCCGAACGCTTCAGAGAAAACCCCACAGCCGAATGGCGACGCGTTCCCGACCGCAGAGCATCTTTGCCGAATGCTTCAGAGAAAGCTCTTTAGCCGAATGGTATCCTTCCACCAAATCCGGCTCACATGTCAGCCTCTTCCTGGTGCTAATTTTTGGTGTCAACAGCGATCAACCACACGAGCATACAAGTAGACAAACAAGCACAAATAAGAACACTAAAGGACAAGGTTCGATTCTAGGATCACGAGAGCGCAAGAATCGCTGAAAATAGAGCTACAGTTGAAAAGATACAACTATCAGAAGATTAGGATTATAAAAGAAAATAAAAGATTATATGCTTGCTTAATTTTAATTAAATAAATGATACAAAAGATATTTTAGAGAAACATCTTATATTGGAATTAATTTAATTTTATTTGAATTTGTAAAAGCCCGGATAAAACTAATCATATTTATTTATAATTGTTTATGTAAAATTTATACAATTAAACATTTAACTTTTAGTAATAAAAATATGTGAGAGCATCTAATCAAATAATAAGATATTTCATCTTGAAATAGTCAACATAATAATCGAAACATGTTCATGTTGATATTAAGTAGTGTTATCATTTGTTTATAAAAACTCGAAGTGTAGTTCTAATTGGCTTTTAACTTAGAAAAGCTAGTTATCATATACATTATGCATACTAATATTAGTTTATGAATAACTTTTATTTATAAATCTAACTGAATGAATATTAATCAAATTAATGTTAACATGAAAAATCGAGTTTAAACCTTAATTTGCTTTTAATTTAGAAAAGACATTTAAATAATATTTAGTCGAATTATTACTAAATAAAATTCAGGAACAAATAACATGTACCTATGAGGGCTAACAGGTAGTTTAGGTTGATATGAGTCTAACGCAACAACGGATTAAATTGGAGCTAAAACGTAGATTTTATGCCTAAAACAAGTTTTCAGGGACCTCGACGTAATTAACCGTAGCCGGCAGGGGCTAGCAAAGGGTTTTCACAAGGCTCCGCTAACGGTGCTTAATAAATGGGAAAAACTCAAGGTTATATATGCAAAAGTGCTTGGGTGGTGTTTAAGTGCGGAAGGGGAGTTCTTGTAGGGGTTTTTTCGAAAGATGGCCAAGTCACAGAAATAGATCTAATGTTTACGCAATTCTTCAGGGGCCTAAACACAAAAACGTCGTATTCTTCCTTGAGACATCACAGGGAAGTCTTCGCCGGTGCTCCTGGGCGGTTTGGTTCGTCGGCGAGTGATGCTCTAGGGTGGCGGCGAGGTAGCTCAACAGAGAGGGGGGAGTAGGGGATCGCATGGAGGGTGCTCACCGGTGGCGTAGCTGTACATGGGCGGCCGGAATTCACGAACGGCAGAGGAGGAGGCCGGTGGCGAGAGGCTCACGTGGAGGAGGTGCTCCAGCAGTCGGGCAGCGATGATAACCGGTGGTGGAGCTTCGTCTGGGTGAGAAGGTTCTCATGGCGTCATCGTTTTGCTCCGACCGGCAACAGAGGCGACGGATCGACGACAATGGCCAGTGGCAGCTCGGTCTTCCCATGGGCGGCGAGCTCCGGTGACGGGGTAGCGGCAACAGCCGGTATAGGAGGTTCATCTCGTCGCGGCTAAGGTCATGGCGGCCTCGTTTAGCTCCAAAGGCGCTGGGGTGCGGCGAATCGGCCGGGCAGACGCCGGCGGTGAAGCTCGCGAGCTCGACAAGCATCTAGGGTTTCTAGCGGAGGGGGGACAGGCAGCATCGCGAGGCGTGTTAAGTAGGCGCCGGGGAAAGGTGCGGCCTCGGCGTGCGGGCCTTGCCGCGGCAGTGCTCTCGGCCACGCCATTAGCGGCGAGGAAGAAAGGAAGGTGGGGAGAGTCGCTGACCAGCGGGCCCCACGTGGCAGAGGAAGAAAGGGCGCGGGCCGATGATGCGAGCGAGGGGAGGCGTTTGGGCCGCCAAGTTGGGCCGAGCGGAGGCTGGGTGGGCCAGGAGAGCTGGGCCGACACGGGGAAGGAAGGAAGAACGGGCGTGTGACGGCTCTTGAGAAAGAGAGGAAGGAGGGAAACCAAACCAAGGGAAAAGTTGGAGGGGTGAAAAGGAACTCTGGACCAAACAAATTCTCTAGGGCTCAAACCAATGCAGTTCAAACTCGAGTTTGGATTTAAATTCTTATTTGAACTACACACAAACAAAATCCAATACAGCCAGTATGAATGCAACGCAATCAACATTAAGCCTATATTGTTTTAATTTAATTTTGAAACAAGATTTTTTCTGTACTAAATTCCCTGTTAATTGTATAAAGCTTGAAAATTTTTAGAAAATCGAGAAAGTCATTCTATTCATTATTCTAATAAATCACATCCCAAAATCCAGAAATTATGGGGTGTGACAAACTACCGCACTTAAATAGAATCTCGTCCCCAGATTCGCAAGGACTGGGGACAAGGAGGAGAACGGGACAACAAGATTCTAGAAGGGAGAAAACATGATATCAAAATGTGTCACTTGATGTAGCTGGTTCAATCTTCTTCGTATTCTCTGTTGATGCAGTTGCGAAGTCTCTTCTTCAAATCTTCTTTAGCTTCGTTTCCTCATCGCGGGGATTGGCTACTGGTTTCCATCTTAATGTTCTTCACTTGATTTATGTGAATAGGTAGCAAGAAGAACAAGGATGTACGGGGAAAACAGAGAGAGCCCAACTACACAATCATTACAAAGAGGCAAATCAATTAGAGACATAAGAACAGGCATTACAAGCACACTCACCCAAGGTTAACCACTCAAGCATAAAACGACACTAAATGTTGTCAATAATGTCAAGGGAATCCTCCTATGTAAGGTTAGCTCTACAGTCTTCTTCACGCTAACATCTTCGAACTCGTCTAGTGTGGTCCCCAACTTCTTGGTTGTAGCGGTAGTAAGTGCGACGTCGTCTTGTACTCTGAAGTCGCTCAGGCTTGAACTTCTTGTAGTAGACTAGTATCTTCATTCTTCAAGTGACTTGGGAATGCATCGGGACGATACAGACAATCTAAGTGTTTCAGGATAAAGGAAGAGTGGAAAAGATACTATGGGGTAAAAGGCCAAGGAAAGAATCCAAAGTGACAGAAGAACAAGGAGGAGTGAAATGGAATTACGGTCAAGGAACGACTGAGCAAACAAGGATACTCACAAGAGTAGCACAAATCTCAAGGAGGGGGATGAATGACCAAGGTAAAACAATAAGCAAGGAGGAGTTAAATAGACAAGAATTTAAGATCAGCAGTTTATCAAACCAAGGTGTAGGTAAAAAATCAGAAGTCAATGGTGAGAAGTAATTTATCAAGGAGAGGATAAAACAACCAAGGATATAATGACCAAAAGAGAAGTCATCAAGGAGGGTAAAATGCTCAATGATAGCACTTTTTTATGAATAAAATTTTCAAGGATAGAGAAAGCAAGGGTTGTATGGCAAAATAACCAATAAAGGATGACCAGTACTATCTAGGCTGCGGCCCTACAGTCAGCGCGGCTCTGATACCAATCTGTCACACCCGGTGTCAATGATTTATGTCGAGCACGTCTATCTGGGGTATCCCAAGGAGTAGATTAGTGGGTCTTGCCGAGTTCTAGGAACGACAGTGCACAAACAACACAAAGATTTAGACAGGTTCGGGCCGCAAGTAGCGTAATACCCTACGTCCTGTGTGCTTGATTGTATTGTATGTGAGTTAAGTCGTTTTGAGGGGGTCTCTGCTCCTCCTTATATACTCAGGGAGCAGAGTTACAAATTGAATACAAATACTACTCGTATCCGACCAGGAAGGTTACATTGAGGTAGTCTATCTTGAATACGAGTAGTTCTACAACTTGACTACAACGTCCTATACCTTATCCGGATAGTACAAAGCAATCGGGTCATAACTCTCCATATCGAGTAGTTCAATTCCTTAGATGAGTGGCCCTAGGGATCCTGGCCCCACAAGCCCCCGAGCATCTTGTGCCTTTGCTTCAACTCTTGAATCTTCTTAACATCTTAGAGTAGTCAGAGCTAAGCCCAAGACGCTCAAATCTCTTTCTGACGAGTAGTTTCATTAAAGCACATCTTCTTGATACATCCAATAAATGTAGCACCCGAGCCTCCGAGTACTCATTAAGCAGTCGCAGGTTCAGAAGACTAATCTTGAAGTTCACCTGGGTAGTCTAATAGCGCGCATCAAGTGGATGTACCTATTGAACTTTGAGTAGTTTTGTTAAAACTAGTCAAAAGTCTTGGATAACGTGAAATCATTGAACTTTCGAGTAGTTTTGATAAAACTATTCAAAGGTCTTGGATAAAGCATAATAGGCTTAAGAGAAATTGTATCCTTCAAATGCAGCCCCCGAGTCCACGAGTACTTCTAAGTAGTCGTTGGATCGATTACTGCTTCCCTTATTTACTTCAAGCCATGAATCCCAATACATATTTGACGATTATTTTCATAAGAATCAGTATGCTTTTTTGAGCATATACTGTAGCATAACGACTTTCGAGTTGTCTTCAAATGCAAGAATTGATCAACTGTGATTCCGTATTTATGAGTGGTTTTGTTAAAACCAGTCAAAGATCTTTTACCACTGTTTTCCGCCTTAAATCTCGGAAGGAAATCAAATCCCAGATTATCCGTTAGCAGCCCCCGAGCTTTGAATCAAAAGAATATCTTTTGATTTGAAGATCTGATTAATCGCTAGGATTCTGTTTGTAATGTAATCTGAAATTTACGCCGGGAAAAACTAACCAAACCATCCCCTGTAACGGATTGCGATACGCCGTTGATACTGTTAAAAACAGTAACCCTAACCGAAAGTTATAAATCTGGAGTGAGACCTTCCTTTGCTTCGTTAACCTTGAGCGCAGCGCTATAGACTTTTGCATCCTCATCGAAGATTCCTTGTCATTTTCAAACTTTCCGTGCTTGCTTCTCTTGTGAATGCGAGAGAAAAGCAAAGTCTTAACTCGATCTACAACCATGAGCTCGAAGAAAACAGAGGCCTCTTCTGCTAACCCTGCGGAGAGGAAGGCATCAAGGAAGAGGGTTCCCTTGGTAGATCCAAACACGAAGCCAGATTGCAAGACTCATCCTTCTCCTACTGATGCTTGGAAGTATTGCACCGCGAAGGAAGGAGACCTTCATGACTTGGTGGAGCAAGGTTTGCTCTTATCCCAGGAGACTCTGGAGTGGAGGGTTTGCTTCAATGCACAATTTCCTACTGAAAACACAAATGAAATCCCTTTGTTTGTGTCATTTTGTGAGCGCGGAGTAGGTCTTCCAATCTCCTCCTTTTTCTGCGAGCTCCTTGATTTTTACAAACTCCAACTCCATCATCTGAATCCTAATGGGATTTTGAATATCACTGTATTTGTGCGTGCTTGCGAAACATTCCTTGGCATCAATCCAAATCTCGCTTTATTCTGTACATTGTATCATGTAAAGCCCCATCCAAATTTCCAGAGGATGGAAGTGGTTGGAGGAGTGGGAATTCAATTCCGCCAAAGGATGAAGGAGCAATGGTTCTCCATGCCCCTAAAGGAATCGTGTGGAGACTGGAAGTCCGAGTGGTTCATAATCGGTGAGTAGTCAAAAAACGAGTGCTCTTCCTATAGTATTTACGGTCAATGCACATTGTTATACACTAATCTTGTTCCTGTGTAATTGTAATACAGTAGGGAACCATGGAAAAAGTTGTCCTGTCAAAGATGGATGCTATCCCAGGGATCTATCCAACTGGAACACTAAGCCAACCACTGAAGAAGCCAAGGATGTGCCCGCTTTGCTAAAGCGAGTTCAATCGTTGAAGAACAAAGGCTTAACTAGAGTCGGGATAGCCTTCAGTTTTCTCAAGGGAAGAATTCAACCACTCCAAGAGCGTGTCAATCTTGGATACAAGTATGAGGGAAATACAGATCCTTCTCGCATGGTGCCAGAAGAACTCGCAGATAAGACCGTGCTAATGCGTTTGTCGCGCATGTTCAGCAATGTGAACAACAAGAAGCCATACATTGCAAAAGAATTCTGTAAAGGCCAATCTCCAAGTTCTTTAAGTGCTCGAAACCTTTGAATTGTAGTCATTATTAACATGCGTCTCAATAGTGATTCCTCTCATGTAGTCGGCCATTGATTCTGACGGGCCAGTTGGTGGCCTGGCTCCGCAAGATTGGGAGAAATTTGGAAAGAGTTCTTCAGAAAAGTCGAATCCGTCAAATGAGAAAACAGAGGCAATTGCTGATGATGTAGAAGAACCTGAAGTGATATCCAACGAGAAGGCAGCTGACTCGGATGGCCAGCAAGTTAATCTTCAAGGTAAGAGAAGTCTTCATGATTTAATTCGAGTACTTCGTCCATTCCGCCAATTAATTTGGATGTACTGTTTTTTGAAAAACAGAGGATATAGACATAGTACCAAGAGTTCCCACAGGGGTAAAACAGAAAAGAACCACTCGGTCTCGATCAGATGTCCCTGCGGGATCATATGTGCCTGGAGCAGAGGAATGTCAGCGCATCAAGATCTCCAAATTTATCACTGCTGTTCAAAGCTCTTCAACTACAAGTTCCATGGCGAGTGGCACCACAGGAAGTACAACTAGCTCCAAAGTGGGCGTGCTAAAGTTGAAGAAGTTCAACTTTAAGCCAAAAACCATCGCGCCGACAAAGTAAGTTTGTTAAATCAAGATATCCTTTCAATTGAGCAAAAATTCAGCTATTGAATCTTGCATTCTTTGTGAAGGATTTCATCTGGCGCACTTGCGCCACAAGAACAATTGAAAAAAGCTGAAGAGACAGAGTGTAATGAGGAAGAAGTCCTCCCTGGCGCTGTCGAAGAAAGTGGCAGAGTCGCGGGTCTGAACCAGTCTCCAGAGAAAGAGCAATCTGATGTCAATTTGGCTTCAGAATCAAACCCCGTAGAAACTGCAAACCAGGGAGATGCCGAAAGGCCGCCGTCAACCATGGAGGTAAATCATATAGCCTTTACTTTGTATATCTCCCAGAATTTATATGAACAATGCTTGTAAAACCATGAAGGTTGGTTTGGAGGCTGGAGAAGTCGCCAACATTGTTATCAGACAAAGTACTCCACTGCCACAAGAAAGGGCTACGGACAATGAAGCTATGCAATTGAAGCAACACCTGGCAGCCGCTCTGGTAAGAGGGAAACTTAATAGAAAATAGTTAATATATTGATTACTAACTATCATCAAATGCAGGCTTTGGTAGATAAGATGGAGAAGAATAGAGATGCCAGCCTGGAATCTCGAATAAAAGAACTCGAAGAAGATCTTGCGGCTGCCTACGAGGCGCGAGAAAAAGCTCGAGTTGATAGTCAAGACTTGGTCTCTCGACTACACAAGCAACTCGAGGAAATGGGAGATGAAAAATCTCTAATGGATACTCGTAATCGGGCGTTGATCCGAGACAATAACAGTAAGTAAAGAAAATTCTGTACATTTAATTATTAACTTAGTCGTATGAAGTGTAATCATAGACTTGTCTCGCCTTTGCAGGATTGAAAAAAGAATTGGTTGAAGAATAGAGCACCAACACTTCGTGGTATGACTTGGCTCAATCTAAAACCGATGATTGTGCCCGCTTGGAAAAAGATGTTGAGGACCTGAAAGGAAAATATACCAAGGAGCATCAGATCCGTGTTGACATGGAACAAGCTTGCGTCAGGGCCTTGGTAGGACAACAAGCCAAACAACAAGAAGTGGGGGATCTCCAAACTGAGAAGAAGGCCATAGAAGAAGCGGTGCCACCCATCATTGACATGGTAACACCGGAGGGTGTCGCTACTACCAACCAGTCATTATTGGAGCGGATCAGCGCAGTGCCTCGACGGATAACTGATTTCTGTAAGAATACCATGAAGGAGTGTGTGAATTAGTTGCTAGCGATGGTGAAGGCGCACAATCCAGACGCTAAACTTGAAGTTGTAGAGCTTCCAAAAGGAATGGAAATTGAAGGATTCGAGGAATTGGTGAAAGAAACAGAGCCAGTCGCAAATACTTTTATTGACTCGTTAGAGTAGATCTGTTCTGTAACTTGAACTACTCGTTTCGAATACTCTATTTTGAAGCCGATATGGATATCTATCCATGTATATAACATCTGATACTTGTTAAAATAATCTATTTGGAAATACTAATGTGTAAGTAATATTCAATAGTTTGTACGTATGCGAAGTACTGTGGGTAGTATATTTGATGAGTGACTACAGTTTAAGTAATTCAGTGGTCGTATAAGGTTCGCAACTAGGAGGAGTTGAATCGAGCCTTGTTAAGGATTAGCAACTTTGCTAATGCAGGGTGAAAAGTTATGCACATTGGCATATGTTGTACTTTTTAGTACTTTGGAGCACCTTTAGGAGATTTTTATAGGAAATGAAGAATGAGTGTAGTTGGTATAACACTGATTCTTGAAGCTTGTGTTGAAAAAAGCCACAGAGTCAAAAGAAAAGAGATTATCACCTTCGACCATGTATAGGTTAGGGTAATTCATCCAAGATTTTTAGGTGATTTGACACCTCCTTTTAAAAGGAAATCCTGGTTTCTTTTGAGCGGGAGTAGAAAACTACTCGGATACCATACGACGGCTATCGCCGTAATGAACATGGTATAGTTTTATCTAATGAGATAAAGGATGTCATGGCTTTGTAGATGACAGGGAAACATAACTTTATTAATTTGAGAACAAGGGTTGTTTTACAACGTCTCGTGTACAATGTCCCGTGTTACGGGTAAAATTTGCGGAGATGTTCTATGTTCCATACATTTGGTAATTCCTCTCCCTCCGAGGTTTGCAGCCTGTATGTACCAGGTCCAATGACTTGTTTTACAAGAAAAGGACCTTCCCATTGAGACATAAGCTTGTGTAACCCTTCAGTCTTTTGGATTCGACATAGTACCAAGTCTCCTATAGTAAAGGATCGAGGTTGAACAGAGCGTTGATGAAAGCGACGTAATCCTTGAAGATAACGCGTGGTCTGAATAATGGCTGCTACTCGAGCTTCTTCGATGCCATCAACATCTTGAGACCTTTCTTGATGAGCGAGTTGTTCATCGTAGTTCTCCAAACGTGGGGCTTCCCATAAAAGATCAGCCGGTAGGACTGCTTCGGAGCCATAAACCAGGAAATATGGTGATTGGCCAGTGGCCCTACTGGGTTGGGTGCGTAGCTCCCAGAGCACCGTGGGCAACTCTTTTTCCCATTTCCCACCATATTTCTTTAGAGGCTCATACAATCTGGGTTTTATCCCTTGTAGTAGCAAACCGTTTGCTTTTTCCTCCTGTCCGTTGGCACGAGGATGAGCAACTGAAGCGTAATGTATCTCAATGGAATATCTGTCACAGTAGTCTTGGAATTCTTTCCTGGTGAATACAGAACCGAGGTCTGTGATAATGTTGTGAGGAATTCCAAATCTCTGGACAATACCATCAAAGAATTTGATCAAATTAGCAGCTTTAGCGTTTACTAAAGCCATTGCTTCGATCCATTTATAGAATTTATCGATGGCTACGACGAGCCACTCGAATCCGCCTGGAGCTTTGGTAAGGGGACCAACGAGATCAAGACCCCAACAAGCGAAAGGCCATGATAAGGGTATAGTGTTGAGGTCGTGTGCTGGAACGTGAGCTTGTCGTGCGAAGAATTGACATCCTTGCCATTTTTTGACGATGTCCGCTGCATCGTGCTTGGCCGTTGGCCAGAAGAAACTTGCTCTGTAAGCTTTGTCGACCAATGTTCGTGAGGCAGCATGATTACCACACTCGCCGCTATGAATTTCTTGTAGTAGAGCTTTTCCTTGGTCAATTGTGATGCATTTCATTAAGACATTGGCCGAAGCCCCACACCTATAGAGTACATTGTCCACTACTACATAATTAGTAGCTCGTCGTTGAATGCGTATTTGCTCTGGCTTCTGCTCTGACAATTTGTGGTCTTTCAAGTACTCAATGAAAGGGGTCATCCAGTCAGAGTTGATTACCATGATCTGAGTTTCTGGCTGGGACTGGGATTGCGTGGTCTCAGCTCGTGTTGGTCCCTTAATGGATGGCTAGAGTAATTCTTGGACGAATATTTCTGCTGGGACGTCGGCTCGCCGAGATCCTAGCTTTGACAGGGCATCTGCGGCGACGTTGTGGTCACGAACAACGTGGTGAAATTCCAGGCCTAGAAAGTTTCTTTCTAGTTTATGAACCTTGTGAACGTAGGCATCCATTGTCTCTTTAGAAGCGTCCCAGTCTTTATTAACTTGGTTGATGGCCACCGCCGAATCGCCATAAACAACAAGTCGCTTGATACCGAGTGATGCAACCAGACGGAGCCTGTGCAGCATAGCCTCGTACTTTGCTTCGTTATTGGTGACCTAAAATAGGATTTGAAGAACGTATTTGAGTTGGTCTCCTTTAGGAAATATAAGAAGTACGACTGTTCCTCCTCCTTCAAGTTTGAGTGATCCATTAAAATACATGAACCAGTGCTCAGGTCGAGTGGTTGTCATAGAATTTTTAATTTCTGTCCATTTGACTGTGAAGTCAGCAAGAGCCTGGGACTTGACAGCTGTTTGAGATGTGAAGTCAAGGTGGTATGCTCCAATTTCAGCCTTCCATTTGCAGATTCGACCTGTTGCGTCTGGATTATTGAGGATTTCGCCTAGCGGGAATTTAGTTATGACTATGATGTGGAAAGCTTGGAAGTAATGTCGTAGCTTGCGTGATGTGATGAAGACGGCGTAGAGTAGTTTTTGGACTTGAGGATAGCGAATCTTGGACTCGTAGAGTACTTCGCTGATATAATAGATTGGCCGCTGTACTGGGAATACATGGCCGTCCTCTTGTCTTTCAACTACTATTACAGTGCTGACCACATGGGTTGTCGCTGCAATGTATAGATATAGATGATCATCTTTCAGAGGCGTTGTGAGTATTGGCAGAGTAGATAGATATGTTTTGAGTTCTTCGAATGTCGTATCTGCTTCATTCGTCCAAGAAAACTTATCCTGCTTTTTAAGCAATTTGAAGAAAGGGAGACCTTTTTATCCTAATCTTGAGATGAACCTGTTTAAGGCTGCGATGCATCCTGTCATCTTCTGGACATCTTTTACGTTCTTCGGTACTCCCATGGCGAGGATTGCTGAAATCTTTGCCGGGTTGGCTTTGAGCCCCTGTTACAGACCATGAACCCCAAAAGTTTTCCTGACGAAACACCAAAGACGCATTTGGTTGGGTTAAGTTTCCAACGGAATGTTCTAAGGTTGTCGAATGTCTCTTGAAGGTCGTTGATGAGATGTTCTGACTGCCTTGTTTTGACGACTACATCATCAACATACGCCTCTACATTGCGCCCAATTTGTTTGGATAAGCATGTTTGTATGGCTCGCTGATATGTGGCGCCGGCGTTCTTCAATCCGAAAGACATAGTTGTATAGCAGTAAGCACCGAAGGGAGTAACTAAAGATGTTTTGATCTGATCTTCTTTCTTCAGAGCTATCTGATGGTATCCTGAATAGCAGTCCAGAAAACAGAGTAATGCACATCCTGCCGTGGAGTCGACGACTTGATCAATGCGTGGGAGTCCCATGTGGTCTTTTGGACAATGCTTGTTCAAATCTGTGTAGTCGACACACATCCGCCACTCGTTGTTGTTTTTCTTCCGAACCAACACTGGATTAACCAACCACTCGGGGTGAAAGACTTCTTTGATGAAGCCTGCAGCGAGTAGTTTGGCGAGTTCTTCTTTTATTGCCTCACGTCTATCTTGTGCAAATCGTCGGAGGCGCTGTTTTTTGGGTTTTGCGTTCTTGTCAACGTTTAATTTGTGCTCGACAAGTTCTCTAGGAACACCAGGCATATCATATGGTTTCCAAGCAAAAATATATTTATTATCTCGAGGAACATGACGAGCGCGTCTTCCTATTTACAGTCTAAATCTGCCCCTATAAGGACAGTTTTGGACGGATCGCCCGTCCCAAGATTTACAGTTTTGAGCTGTACTTCTTCGGAGGCCTTGAAGTTGGCACTTGTTGACTTTTTGCTGGGTACTTCTAGGTCGTCTTACTTCGACTTCTTGGCCAAAGCGAGTACTTCCAGCATCTGGGTAGGGACGTGCGAAGTAGCGGCGAATTCTACTGCCTCGACGTCGCAATCATACGATACCTTTAAGTCTCGTTTTAGGGAAAGTACTCCTTTAGGAGCAGGCATCTTGAGAACCAAGTATAGATAATGCGGAATCGCCATAAATTTGGCGAGGGCTGGTCGCCCAAGGATCGCACGGTATGAGGTCTCGAAGTCAGCAACCTCGAACTTAATGTACTCGGTTCTGAAGTTTGCTTCCGTCCCGAAGGTAACTGGTAATGTGACCTGGCCTAGGGGGATTGCTGCATTGTCTGGGACAATGCCATAGAATGGAGCGTCTGTGGGCTTGAGGTATTTTGTAATGTCTAGGCCCATCTTCTTGAACGTGTTTGCGAAGATGACATTGAGCCCGTTGCCTCCATCAATGAGTACTTTAGTCGGTCTGGCTTGCACTACGACTGGGTTTAAGACCAGAGGATATCTGCCAGGATTTGCAAAGTTTGTCCACTGGTCTGTTATGGAGAATGTGATAGGCACTTCTGACCACTTTAGGTATGTTGGGGTGGCAGGTTCTATTGCCATGTTCTCTCGCAAGGTGATCTTCTTGGCGCGCTTCGACCAGTTTAGGGTTTCCCCACTAAATAGTACAGCTACGACATTCTCGACATTTGAGAAGTTATTGCCAGGGTCTTTGTCGTCTTTGTCTTCCTTTTTCTTGTCGGTTTTGGGAGCATCTAGTGTTTGTTTGTCGAATTCTTGCTTTAGGTGAAAGCACTTCGCCATTGTGTGCTTGCCATTAGGGTGGTAAGGGCAAGGACCGTTCATGATGTCTACCGCTGAACGAGTCTTACGACTAGGGCGTTGGACCGCCGCGATTGTGTTGTCTGGCTTGCACTTCCTGTTATCGCGATTGAAGCCCCGATTGTTTGGGCGATCGTTACGTCGGTCGCCGTTGTCTTTGTTGTGATTGTTGGTGTTGTTATCGCGATATTTGTCAAAGCGCTCATGCTCGCGATCGTCTTGGTCTGCCCATTCGGCGACACTGCGTCGTAGCTCGCTGATGTTTTCTGGGCGACGTCGGCCGAACTCACGGTGTAGTTCTCGGGTGTAGAGACCGTCATGAAAGCAGTCGATTACTTCCCAGTCAGAGATATCCACGATTGTAGCTCTTTTATCGAAGAATCTCTTGATGTATTTTCGCAAGGTTTCTCCTTTTCCTTGCTTGCAAGCTGCCAGTTCATAACGGGTTCCGTGCCGAGCCCAGGTTCCCTGGAAGTTGGTGGTGAATTTCCTGGTGAGATCATCCCAGGAGTCAATGAACCCGGGGCGGAGGCCCTCGAGCCATGTTAGGGGCGTGGTATCTAGCATAACAGGGAAGTAGCTGACTTTGATGTCGTTGGATCCTCCAGCCATCTGGATGGCTGTAGAGTAAATTCGGAGCCATTGTTCAGGGTCTTGCATGCCCGTGAACTTCTCAATTCCTGTAGGTTTGAACTTGCTTGGCCATTGGATATCTTTCATGCGCCTGGAAAAGGCTGGAAAGCCATCATATTTGTCACATGGTGATCGATCACTCCAGAAGCTAGAGGTGTTGTGGTCGGAGTCGTATTGTCGTCCACGGTTGTGGTTTTGGGGAGGTCGATCGCTGTAATTTGAGGACTCTTGATGTCGGTGGCGATCGTTACGGTGCTCTCCTCAGCGATCGTTGCGGCGTTCTTCGTGACGGTCGTAATGGCATTCTTGATCGCGTGGTCTGTTTCTGTAATTGTGGTGGGGAGGAGGCCCATAGTTGCGGTCGTAGTCTACGCGGCGACGGAGTTCCGATTCCATGCGCCGTTGTTGACTCGACTGAATGACAGCGAGCATCGCGGTTGTCATTAATGACGTTGCGGAGGTCTCGATCTTGTGGCATTGCATCGTCTTGGTTGTTACGGCGTCCTCTCCCCTGCTGGTGGTTGCGATCAGCATCTTGGCCACGTCGATGTCCTCCTGTGGTGGCAATTGAAGCTTCGTGTGGGGGTGGTCTGTCAACGTCCGGGTGTCTGGTGTCTGGAGTGTGGTGGCTAGGATGCGCCTGGTTCGTAGCTTTCTGAGCCGTGTCGAGGAATGAGAGTACTTGTCTGACCGCCGGAGTGTCGGGCATGGCCTTGACTTGTTCTGCTGCGACGGAGATGTTTAATGGCGCGTTTTGGGATACTAGCTGATCGCCGACCATATCAAAATCCTGTGTAAGGTTTCGCATGGCATTGGCGCTTAGCGCGGCGTTAAGATGCCTCTTGCGCTTGGCGTTCCTTGCTTGACGTGCGGTCTTTTGCTCCTCTGTTTCTCTGTCAGCAGTGTGTTCTCTTTAGAAACGTCGGTGATCAGTTCGCGATCGTATTGAGTGCCTTGGTCTTCATTGCCAGCCATGAACACCTGACGGCTTGGGTCTTGATCACTGAGGATGATCTGAGTGGTTGAAAAGTTATCGCTCGAGCTTTCAGTTGGAGTGGTGAGCGATGTAGTCTTGCCGTCTTGGAAGAGGAGTTCTTCCAGTATAACGATGGCAAGTCTGGAGTTGTTGTCTTGGGAGGTGTCGGCCGGAATCACTCCGGTCCAGTGAACGGTGAGTCCTCCCAGTGTTCTGGTCACGACTAGTCTGGATGGGAGGTGAACAAGTGGTTCCTCCAACACGAACTCGGTGTTGAAGTGAGCGTGATGGTGTAGGCGCGCGACATTATCAGGAGCATCACCTAGCACGATGGTAAAGTCATCGCCATTGTCCCTCGATGGCGATGATGCCGGCTCGGGGTCGTTGGGGTGACTTGGCTTTGAGTGGGACTCCTAGGTCATCCATGCCTCTGCTTTTGTGGTATGACTCTATTTGTGCGAGTTCATTATGTTGGAGAATTCTTTTGGGAGCTGATCTGGGGGGTTGTCTGATGGTGTAGCCAGCTCGGAGTTCCCTGCTCTTTCCGTAACTGGGATTGAGTCGTATCCGGACTCAGCCTGGAGAATCCTGGGTGAATTTGGAGTTAAGATCACACTCGGAATTGGAGTCAAGATCAAGTTGGAAGCCGGGGTTGTTCGCGAGGTAGCTTGCGAACCTACCATCGCTTTCGGCGACGAAGGTCCATGCGCCGAAAACGAAGGTGGCTCCTGCTTCGACGTCGGCAATCTTGAAGGTAGTGAATCCCATCGTCTGTGATGGTGAGCTTTTGGTGAGAGGCCCCACGGTGGGCGCCAAGTGTCGACGATTTATGTCGAGCACGTCTATCTGGGGGTTTCCCAAGGAGTAGATTAGTGGGTCTTTCTGAGTTCTAGGAACGACAGTGCACGAACAACACAAAGATTTAGACAGGTTCGGGCGCGAATAGCGTAATACCCTACGTCCTGTGTGCTTGATTGTACTGTATGTGAGTTGAGTCGTTTTGAGGGTGTCTCTGCTCCTCCTTATATACTCGGGGAGCAGAGTTACAAATTGAATACAAATACTACTCGTATCCGACCTGGAAGGTTACATTGAGGTATTCTATCTTGAATACGAGTAGTTATACAACTTGACTACAACGTCCTATACCTTATCCGGATAGTACAAAGCAGTCGGGTCATAACTCTCCATATCGAGTAGTTCAATTCCTTAGATGAGTGGCCCTAGGGATCCTGGCCCCACACCCGGATTTTCACAAAAACCAGAATGTGGCCATATGTGTGCCCAGGAAGTCATAGTACACATATAGCGAACAAATATGATAAACAGAGAACATATGCTTGAATAAATTCTTGAATAAAAAGAGTTTTACATCGAGTGCATCATAAATAAACTTACAAAATACAGCGGAAGACTATAACTCTCAAACTAAATGGAGCCGCAATCCATAGGGACTCTGACTGAGAGATCACAACTCAGTAGTACGACAAATCTTTTGGAAACTCAGCAGCAGACTCATGCCCAGCCCAATCCGTTTACCCATACAGGATTTTGTTGAATAAATGACAAGTGTAAGTAAAACATTTACTTAGCAAGTATAGCACGGTATATGAAGGCTCAAAATAAGGCTAGACACGGCTGAACTGCATTAGCGTTTTTAGTTGGTTCATTTTAACATTAACCAAGTTACTACAAGTGAATGAAACCCAGTTGCAACCCAATTAATGAAGTGTAAGTGACATTAAGCATAGATAAACATCATCTTCTAATCAAAACGGATCCAGGCCGCTCGTCAACCTGAGCAAGGCTATCATGATAGATTTACATTCCGCAGAGGTTTCACCCTTTACCCACCCGTCGCGTAAAAGCTCAAACGAACTTTCAACCCAACCACACGGAGGTGGATCAGACCTCACAAATCACACTTCCGAGGTGTGACCACATAGGGACGCTACGAGGTTTTTCACAAGACACCCTAACAAGACAGTGGCCGATTATGGTACAGCACAGGCAGCATGGCCCAGGCACCGAGATTGACGTACGCCTACGGAGTCACACCATAGGGGGGGTTAATGGCGTCCAGAGCGCGGGCATCACACCCAACAATGCAAAACGTGCGGAGTTCCCCATCGCAGGGACTCCCAGCATGGGACTGTGCCTCACGGGGGCATAGCCGACGGATCACCCGTCCTCGGTGGATCAAGACATACTCTCACCTATGTTTCCCATAACGTTGTCGGCCACTCCCGTAACCACTGAAAGCTAGAGGCGTACATGCTACTTGACCAAGACCAGAGCCATAATAGTTTTAGCGGTGGCGACATGCTCCTGGATTGCCGCTTTAATAACCGGACCTTATGGAGGGACACTAGAGCAAAGCACGAAGCACATGCTCTAGCTCCCTAAACCAAGTTGCTAAAAAGCAAGTTTTATCATTATTGTTGAAGTGAACCATTAAGTCAAAATTAACAGTTAAATAATGATGATAGTTGCTGCGCATAGCAATGATCTACCGTATACATAAAACGAAGGTAGTCAAAGGACAGGATAATCAAACTAGGTACAACCTTAATGGTACATCAAATTAGATACATGCATTTATGAAATAATTTAATACAAGGTGAGTAGGTAGAAAGGATTGTCCGTGCTATAACTTGCCTTAAATCCATTAAATTACTCATGGTCTTCAACTCTTGATCTTCATACTCTTCTTCCTTGATAGGAATCGAAGCGTGTTCCTTCTAGTCGTAGCGATCAACCACACAAGCATACAAGTAGACAAACAAGCACAAATAAGAACAATACACCAATCAAAGGAAAAGCTTTAAAAAGATCGCACTAAAGGACAAGGCTCCATTCTAGGATCACGAGAGCACAAGAATCACTGAAAACGGAGCTACGGTTGAAAAGATACAACTAACGGAAGATTAGGATTATAAAAGAAAATAAAAGATTATATGCTTGGTTAATTTTAATTAAATAAATGATACAAAAGATATTTTTGAGAAACATCTTATATTGGAATTAATTTAATTTTATTTGGATTTGTAAAAGCCAGGATAAAACTAATCATATCTATTTGTAATTGTTTATGTAGAATTTATACAATTAAACATTTAACTTTTAGTAATAAAATAATGTGAGAGAATCTAATCGAATAATAAGATATTTCATGTTGAACTAGTCAACATTATAAATGAAACATGTTCATGTTGATATTAAGTAGTGTTATCATTTGTTTATAAAAACTGGAAGTGGAGTTCTAATAGGCTTTTAAATTAGAAAAGCTAGTTATCATATACATTAAGCATACTAATATTAGTTTATGAAAACTGAGATATAACCTAGTCAACTTTTATTTATAAATATAATTGAATGAATATTAATGAAATTAATGTTAACATGAAAAACCGAGTTTAACGCAACAACAACGGATTAAATTGGAGCTAAAACGTGGATTTTATGCGTAAAACAAGTTTCCAGGGACCTCGACGTAATTAACCATAGCCGGCAGGGGCTAGCAAAGGGTTTTCGCGCGGCTCCGCTAACAGTGCTTAATAAATGGGAAAAACTCAGGGTTATATCTGTAAAAGTGCTTGGGTGGGGTTTATGTGCGGACAGGGAGTTCTTGTAGGGGTTTTTTCGAAAGATGGCCAAGACATAGAAATAGATCTAATGTTTACGCAATTCTTCAGGGGCCTAAACACAAAAATGTCGTCTTCTTCCTTGAGACATCACAGGGGAGGCTTCGCCGGCGCTCATGGGCAGCTTGGTTCGCCGGTGAGTGATGCTCTAGGGCGGCGGCGAGGTAGCTCAACAGAGAGGGGGGGCGACGTAGCTCACGTGGAGGGTGCTCACCGGTGGCGTAGCTGTACAGGGGCGGCCGGAATTGGCGAACGGCGGAGAAGGAGGCCGGCGGTGAGAGGCTCACATGGAGGAGGTGCTCCAGCAGTCGGGCAGCGACGATAACCGGCGGTGGAGCTTCGTCTCGGTAAGAAGGTGCTCATGGCGGCCTCGTTTTGCTCCGACCGGCAACAGAGGCGACGGATCGGCGACGATGGCCGGCGGCGGCTCGATCTTCCCATGGGCGGCGAGGTCCGGTGACGGGGTAGCGGCAACAGCCGGTGCAGGAGGTTCGTCTCGTCGCAGCGAAGGTCATGGCGGCCTCGTTTTGCTCCAATAGCGCTGGGGTGCGGCGAATCGGCCGGGCGGACGCCGGTGGCGAAGCTCGAGCGGCTCGGGCGCAGCGCGGCGGAGAGCTCAGCAAGCATCTAGGGTTTCTAGCGGAGGGGGAGGGGGGACAGGCAGCGTCGCGAGGCGTGTTAAGTAGGCGCCGGGGGAAGGTGCGGCCTCGGCGTGCGGGCCATGCAGCGGCAGCGCTCTCGGCCACGCCATTAGCTGCGAGGAAGAAAGGAAGGTGGGGAGAGTCGCTAACCAGCGGGCCCCATGTGGCAGAGGGACAAAGGGTGCGGGCCGGCGACGCGCACGAGGGGAGGCTGTTGGGCAGTGTTGGCGGTCGTTACAACCCAAATTCGACCACCAATACGCGGGAATAAATGAGAGACTATGCAACATTCCATGTACTTTGGTTTTATTTCTAATGGAGTTCCACGAGTTTTGGTGAGTGTCGCTTGTGCAGGTACAATATCTACAAATACGTGCTATAGGGGTCGGAAATGACCAATTCGGCCGAATGACACGTTCGGCCGGTTACCCCCTTTGCCGTACAGGCCAGCGGGAGCCGTCCATGTCAACCACACGACAACACACAACACATGGACGACCGCCAACACATCCCGGAGCACCGACACGTCATCCTGGGCCGAATCAACTCAAACCCAAGCACCACAGGCCAGCCCAAGGGGTCCAGGAGCAAGAGGCGGTGCACGGGGGGCGTTCTGGGCTGAAAGCCCAGTTCGGCCGAACCCACCAGTTTGGCCGAACCGCCCCCAATGCACCAACCGCCTCCAAGAGTGCATCCAAGCCGTCCAGAGCCAAGGTGGTGGATCCAGGGGTTCGGCCGAACCGACCTGTTCGGCCGAACCCGGTCTCTTCGCCCGAATCAACAGGGAATATCCCCTGGATCCCTTGGCAGTTACTCCACTCCAAACCGCCTTAGGACACCTGTATAAGCAGTGGCATACACCTTGTATCAAACACAACACAAGAGAAGAAGAAGAGTAGGCGTCGCTAGGTTCTGCAACTCAGTAGAAATAGGGAGAGAGGACAGGTGAGTGTCCCGGAGAGGAGCCGCAGTGTCGGCCCTCTTCCCGCTATACCTCTACGGATGCGGCTCTGCTTCGAGTGACATCTGGGTCATGACTGGTAACTCTTGTATCTCTCTCTGATTAATTGAGCATTCAGTTCTTACATTTATATACTTGTCTCATTCTTCGTTCAATGCTTAGTTGATTGGTATAACTGTATACTGGTTGCTTAGCTTGGGTGCTTATCTTGCTATAGGAGATAAGTAGTTATTGACTAGTGTAGGAGTGGTTCCTAGACTTGCCAGTAACCTTAGTTGCTGCCCGTCGCAACGGAGGTGGTAGCCGTAAGGTGGTGACAGCCCTTTCGGTCTTCGTAGTCCATCACGTTAGTTCCGGTGTCCTAGGACCCAAGGTTCAGGGTAACCGGCACCCCTTCTCATCCCTTTCTGTGTGTCGGAGGCTCTGTAGTCCCGAAGCAAGTATCTATCTGTATCTTCTGCTCTGCTCAGTCAATCGGTAGAATACCCTTACCAGACCTGTACCCTCTCTACCCTCCTACCTCTTCTCTTCTCTCCTTGTTGTCGTCATCCACCTCATCCATTTCATTCATCCACTCCATCTACCTAGGACAACTTAGTTTAGGATTAGTACACTTCTCGTTCCCCGTGGAAATCGATACCTTGGAATACTCCCGGGTGAAAGCTACATCGGTATCCGTCCGCTTGCGGATTTATCTGTAGGCCGTAAGGAGTGCCAACAAGCTTTCTGGCGCCGTTGCCGGGGAACGGTAGCTGTTCTGATTCCGAACCCAAGTTGTCCGTGTATCCCACCATCATCCACCATATGAATTCCACTCTTACCTTACGCCAACACTCGGCTCCAAAGGGCGCTTGTTTGGAGCCACCACCATCATCACATCCCATATCCACACCCGGCTATGAGCTACGTCCCGGCTTCATAGCCATGGTTCGTGAGCAATCGTTCTCAGGAACGAAGGACGAGAGTCCATACGCGCATTTGCGCGAGTTTGAGCAACTCTGCTCATGCCATACCATTGCAGGCATGAAACAAGAGACACTCAAATGGAAGCTATTCCCGTTTTCACTAGCAGGAGGAGCAAAGAAATGGTACTCTCTGGCTGTTGGTACTATGGACGGGAGCTGGGACGTTCTCAAGGAAAAGTTCTGCCGAAACTTCTTCCCAGTCTCCAAGGTAGCCAGTCTCCGAGCGGAAATCATTAACTTTAAGCAATTAAAGGGAGAATCGTTAGGAGCTACCAGAACCTGTTGTTTTACAACACATCAGCCTTGGCCTCTGTCCCGTAGCCGCAACTTTCTTGGACTCTGCTTCAAAAGGGTCGTTTTTTCATTTGACTCCTAGTGAAGCGAGGATAGTCCTGGAGCGCATCCTGGACGACACTCCCTACACTGGAGTCTATGACGAACTCCCTGATGAAGAAGAGAAGCAGCCTAAACCTGAAGAGCCTGTACACCAACGATCCAAATCTATCAGCCCTTCCATTCCATCAGAACCCGATGCTCAATTCGAACCACAACCTTACTCTAGCCTGGACTACTATCCTCCACTCTACACCACTCCCTACGATTTTGACGATGGTCTATTCAATGACATCGACTGTGCCATACGTGTCCCACGGGGACAATGTGTAGAGCAAAAGGATCCACCACCCGACAAGGAAGCACTAGAATATCAAAGAGAGTACTTAGGCCGTCTCTCTGCCATCAAGAGTTAGGAATGGCTAGACGAGGCTGAAGCCTCGACCGAGGTTGTCAAAATGCCCAAAAGCATCAGAAGCATATTCTATGAAGTTATGGGCAATGACAGAGAAATCGGGTATGACCCAAGCCTCGGAATCAACATAATCTCTAGCTCTTTGGTGCGAGCGCAACTCCCCGATGAACCATGGTCATTATCTCAGAAACGTTTACGGTTCACATCGGGAAGGATCCTCAACTGTTTAGGGATCTTGCGGGTCACACCCATTAAGATTAACGACCCTGAACTTTTCTTGGATTTCCATATCTTTGACCTACCTGAAAATTACACTTACTCCATCTTTATTGATAGGCCAATCATGAAAATCCTAGAAAATTCACCAATAATCCAGCTAGAGCTTAGGATCGGAGAAGAACTCATCCCAGTCTCTTATTCTTATTCCTTGAATACCCCAATAGAGACAGATCCCAATCCTGAGCCAATAGAGGAGGTCATGTCAACATTTCCTAGAAGAAGATGCCAATAGACTTAGAGCAACATTTCCTAGAAGAAGATGCCCAATTCCTTATGGAGGAATAAGAGATTCATTCTCCAGTCGAACCTAAGCCTCTTCCCTCTGGATTGAAGTGTGCTTCCCTCTTTAAGGACGGACAAACTCCAGTGACCATCAGTGACAAACCCCCTGGAACCCAACCGACTTTCACTGTCCTGTAGGAGGATCGATCAGTCTTAGGACACTCGATCCAAGATTTCAAAGGGATTACTCCTAACCTTCATACACATCATATCCCTATCTTATCTTACCTTGGGGTCGTAAGACAATTGTCACGAAGATTCGTCTTTGATCGGGGAAAGACTAGATTCAAAGCCTAAAGCCATCATCTTCTCCTGTCATACTCCCAAATACGACCCTATGCGTACACCTCCCACGAGTAAAGGGGATTCGTAGTTCCTTGGCCACACCGGGCTTTATAGGTGTCTCATCGAAAATTTCTCTCAAATAGCCTGGTCGTTGACCAATCTCTTGGCCAAGGAAACCCCTCTCGTCTCTAATCAAGAGTGCTATGCTTCCTTTCACAACCTAAGAAAACACTCAATTCTGCTCCCATCATCTAGTCCCACGACTAGAGCATTCCACTAGAAATCAGGTGTGATGCGAGCAATTTTGCCGTAGGAGCTGCTGTGGGCGAAACCAAGGACAAAAAGCATTATGCTCACTGGCCCCAGCTCAACTATGCAACCACGGAAAAGGAACTCTTAGCAGTTGTGTTTGTTATAGACAAATTCCGGTCCTACCTAGTTGGGGCAAAGGTCAGTCTATTCAGACCATGCTATTTTGAAGTACCTTTTTGACCAAAAAGGATGCGAACCCAAGACTCATCCGTTGGGTTTGTCTTGGGTACAAGTCCCGTTTGATCTTCCCATCAGCGATTTTCTTAGGGGGTGATACGCTCCTCAAGGCCACAACACTAGAGCCGTGGTACGCCACCATAGTTGACTTCATGGTGTTAGGGTATGTCCCATCAGGTGAAAATAGGAAAAGATTGGTTTATGAGAGCAGACATCACCTATGGGATAACTCGTATCTCTTCTGGATGCAAGATGGACTCAGACAATGCATACCTGCACCTGAGGCACATAAAACCTGGGAGAGATATCATGCAGCACCTTATGAAGGTCACAATAGAGCATTCAAAATAAAGGTCTGGCAAAATGGAGATGCTAAGAAATTTAGCAAGAGATGCCCACACTGCCAGAAACACAGGAATATACGAGACGCATAGCCGCTTACCAGTAGTCTTCAAGTAGAAACCTTTGATGTAAGGGGAATAGACCCCATGGGTCCTTTCCCTAACTCAGAGAACTACGAGTTTATTCTGGTAGCCGTAGATAGCATCTCTAACTGGGTAGAAGCCAAGCCCTATCGATCCGCAGCCACTGGGCACGCTGAGCAAATGACCCATGAAAACATCTTTCCTCGCTTTGGCGTCCCTAGGCTAGTCATAGGGGCTCCCATCTCATTGACTCCCAGAAATATCTAAGCTTGGGGGAGCCGCATTTTATAGCCACACCTTAACACCCCCAAACTAGTGGTCAAGCTGAAGATCAAGAACACTCTGTAAAGACCGTCAATGAGATGGGTAGGCACTAGAGAGATAGACTCACTGAAGCACTTTGGGCAAACTAGACCACTCTAGTTTGGGCAAATTAGGAAAATTCGGCCAAACCATGTTGGTTCGACCGAAGGACCCCTCTGTTTCCCCTTGAGCGTCCTTTTTAGCCCTTGATCCTATCTCTATCCCATCTTGTCTCAGAGTCGCTAGGAAAATGTTGGGAAAGTTGCTTGTCAATCTCGAGTCAGAAACCATCCTCCATCACTTTCCCGAACACGACCAAATGTTCACATTTCCCAGCCACCATCCTTGTCCAAAGACCTTTCCTCACCCAAGGGCTCCCTCTCCATAAGTATGACAAGTCCACTAACGAAGAAAGCCATGGAGGAGGGAGAAGAGAAACCCATGGTTGAAGAGCCTGAAAAAGAACTGGCACAAACCAGCCAGAAGTTGAGCAACCGGGATGAGGTCACTGAAGGCGAGCCTTGGCAGATGGACAAGAACAATGTCCTCTTCCAAGCATTCACAACAAAATTCAAGAGGCTCGCCAAAGCCACATGACATCTAGACCTTCACAATCCATCTATAGAGTAGAAGTCGTGTGGTTGTATCTTTTAGAGCACCATTAGTTTCAATTTATTTCCCAATTCAATTTCCCTTTGCTCAAATCATTGTCTAGGAGGTGCTCTAATTATTTCCCTTCCAACACATTTTGTTTCCAACCTTAGCTTGATGAATAAATAAAATTAGAGTTGAATGCAAAAAGAATAAAATTGTTTCTCCGATTGGTGCATTTGAGCCAACCGGAGATTGCCCTATTTAACAGAAAGATACATGAGTACAGGCATGACACAGTGGAGGAGCAGGATGAGGACGAGCAGGCCGACCAGCTAACTTAGTACCTTTCAAGGTTGAATTCCTACCAGTGAAGAGTCCAAGCTTGGAGGAGGACCCCCATCAAGTACGATCCGAATTGCTCAGCACTTTGGTCATTCAATTGAAAATACTTCCTTTGAATAAACTCCCAACCATGCATGGAATGAAACATATGCCTCTCACTTTGGAAATGATGAATAGTTGCTCTGTCATTAATTTTGCTAGTACTTTGTTGCAACTAGTTGCTTGACTATGCTTGAGTTATTTGGCATAAGTAGAAATGAACCTAAAAACCTTGTGGGAGCATATGCCTTATTCCAAGTCTAGGTTGTTGTGGGATTTGATATAGTGAGACTTTGGTTGAATTCTATTTCTGCTCTTAGTATGGTGAAAATCTCGGTTGTTTATGCTTTCAAAATTAAAACAAAGTTCATCATTGGTCATAATACCTACCAGAGCCATATGATAGGATTAGTTCTAAACTTTCTACCATATGCTGCTTGTCATCTTAGTGAGCTTAGTCAAATTGTTGTGACCTTAGTGAGGAATCTTTCATGCTTTCAAGATCGAGATTCACAAACACTCCACCTCTCACTTGCAATTCCTACACTGGGAGTTAGCAAAACCATGCCATCATCCATTCCACAAAAATAAACTTCATGTTCTCTGATTCCCTCTCCAAATATCTTTGAAGTAGAGGCATGTGCTATGCAAAAATAAAAAGAAAAGCATGCCAAGTGGCATGGAAAAAATATGAGAAAAAGAAAAGCATGCCAAAAAGGCATGGCAAAAAAAGGGAATAAAAGATAGCCCATGCTCTCGAAAAATAAATAAAGGAGAGGAAGAATCATTCCATGAAGTTCCACCAAATTCCACTCCACATATTCCACTCCGCATATTTCACACACTTGCACTTCTCGATCGAAGAGTGTGATTTGATTCTCCTAAGGTCCGGTCTTTGACTTAGCAAAATATAAGATGCTTGTATGCCTTCATCCTTTGTCCCTGAGCCACACAAAAAGCCAAATTAGATGTTAGGATAAAAAGAAGGCAAAGCCTTTGGTGAGGATTCAAATACACTTGAGCGATTGAGTGAACCAATGAGGAACAACTTATCTTTTCACAAAAGGGGTGAAAACTCCGAGATAGGATCCTGAAAAGAGTAGGGTGGAATAAAACTAAGTTAAACTGTTCATTCTTTCAACCGCCCAAGATAAGGAGATTGTTATAAGCCCCATAGGTAAAATGGTGAATTAAAACCTTGCTAGTGATTCAAGTATTTGTTTGAGTACTAGTTGTTTATGAAGTTACCTGTAAGAAAAATGACATTGTAGCAACTCCTGATCCACCGAGCCTAAGTTTTATCTTTGCTCGAGGACGAGCAAAGAGCCAAGCTTGGGGGAGCTTGTTGGCGGTCCTTACAACCCAAATTCGACCACCAATACGCGAGAATAAATGAGAGACTATACAACATTCCATGTACTTTGGTTTTATTTCTAATGGAGTTCCACGAGTTTTGGTGAGTGTCGCTTGTGCAGGTACAATATCTACAAATACGTGCTATAGGGGTCGGAAATGACCAATTCGGCCGAATGACACGTTCGGCCGGTTACCCCCCTTAGCCGTACAGGCCAGCGGGAGCCGTCCACGTCAACCAAACGACAACACACAACACGTGGACGACCGCCAACACATCCCGGAGCACCGACACGTCATCCTGGGCCGAATCAACTCAAACCCAAGCACCACAGGCCAGCCCAAGGGGTCCAGGAGCAAGAGGCGGTGCACGGGGGGCGTTCTGGGCTGAAAGCCCAGTTCAGCCGAACCTACCAGTTCGGCCGAACCGCCCCCAATGCACCAACCGCCTCCAGGAGTGCATCCAAGCCGTCCAGAGCCAAGGCGACCTGTTCGGCCGAACCGACCTGTTCGGCCGAACCCGGTCTCTTCGCCCGAATCAACAGGGAATATCCCCTGGATCCCTTGGCGGTTACTCCACTCCAAACCGCCTTAGGACACCTATATAAGCAGTGGCATACACCTTGTATCAAACACAACACAAGAGAAGAAGAAGAGTAGGCGTCGCTAGGTTCTGCCACTGAGTAGAAATAGGGAGAGAGGAGAGGTGAGCGTCCCGGAGAGGAGCCGGAGTGTCGGCCCCTCTTCCCGCTGTACCTCTGCTTCGAGTGACATCCGGGTCATGTCTGGTAACTCTTGTATCTCTCTCTGATTAATTGAGCATTCAGTTCTTACATTTATATACTTGTCTCGTTCTTCGTTCAATGCTTAGTTGATTGGTATAACTGTATACTGGTTGCTTAGCTTGGGTGCTTATCTTGCTATAGGAGATAAGTAGTTATTGACTAGTGTAGGAGTGGTTCCTAGACTTGCCAGTAACCTTAGTTTCTACCCGTTGCAACGGAGGTGGTAGCCGTAAGGTGGTGACAGCCCTTTCGGTCTTCGTAGTCCATCACGTTAGTTCCGGTGTCCTAGGACCCAAGGTTCAGGGTAACCGGCACCCCTTCTCATCCCTTTCTGTGTGTCGGAGGCTCTGTAGTCCCGAAGCAAGTATCTATCTGTATCTTCTTCTCTGCTCAGTCAATCGGTAGAATACCCTTACCAGACCTGTACCCTCTCTACCCTCCTACCTCTTCTCTTCTCTCCTTGTTGTCGTCATCCACCTCATCCATTTCATTCATCCACTCCATCTACCTAGGACAACTTAGTTTAGGATTAGTACACTTCTCGTTCCCCGTGGAAATCGATACCTTGGAATACTCCCGGGTGAAAGCTACATCGGTATCCGTCAGCTTGCGGATTTATCTGTAGGCCGTAAGGAGTGCCAACAGGCTGCCGAGTTCGACCGAGCGGAGGCTGGGTGGGCTGGGAGAGCTATGCCGATGCGGGGAAGGAAGGAAGAAAGGGCGTGGGCTGGCCCGGGAGAAAGAGAGGAAGGAGATAAACCAAGCCAGGGGAAAAGTTGGAGGGGCGAAAAGGAACTCTGGGCCAAACAACTCTCTAGGGCTCAAACCAATGCAATTCAAACTCGAATTTGGATTTAAATTCTTATTTGAACTACACACAAACGAAACCCAATGCGGCCAGTATGAATGCAACACAATCAACATTAAACCTATATTGTTTTAATTTAATTTAGAGACAAGATTTTCCCTATACTAAATTCCCTGTTAATTGTATAAAGCTTGAAAATTTTTAGAAAATTGAGAAAATCATTCTATTATTGTGCTAATAAATCACATCCCAAAATCCAAACATTTTGGGGCATGACACCAATCGTCGTTGATTAATGGCCGATTGTATCTGTCGACGGAAAACATTGCAATCACTAGTTGCATGCGAAAAAGAATTATGCCACTTACAATATGCATGCCGTTTCAGATTCTCCGACGATAGTATAGCATGAGACAATATAATGTTGCCACTCTTGAGCAATTTATTAGAAACACGATCACATTTGGCAACATCAAATGTAAATTTTGCTTCATCCTGCTAATTCTTCTTAGTCGGCTTGAGTGAAGGACAAGAATAAGGTTTGGCCTTTGATGGCCAAACAAATTCAGCGGCTTATATTTCCTTGTTGTCATCGTCCGAACTGTTGGAATCATGATGATCAACAACAAGTACGATGGACTGATGAGTCTCAACGGCTTCCTTTGTATTCAACTTCAATTCTAAACTCATGGCCTTCACTTGCAAATGAGTAACCGAAAGAAAATCAAAACCTTCTGTCAAATATGGCTGCAAGCGCGCAAAAGCCAAATCCGTCAAGTCTTTCTCAGAAACTGTTAAATTAAAGCATCGGTTTTTAATACCTTTAAACCTCCTAAAATACTTAGAGGCCGATTCATCGCAGCCTTGCCTAACGATGTCAAATCTATCAACTTAGCCTCATTTTCCCACTTAAAGAAGTGATTATGAAATCTACGCTCTAATTGATTCCATGTTTGGATAGAATTTGGAGTGAGTGAGGAAAACCAGGAAAAAGCAGTCCCAGTTAGGGACAATGAGAATAAATGCACACGCAAAGCCTCATAAAAAGTTGCCTTTCCCAACTTCAAAATGTATTGACTCACATGCTCCCAAGTTGTGCGAGTATCATCACCAATTAATTTAGTCAACTCATGAACATGCCAACCAACAAGATAAGAAACAAGATCAAATTCATGAGGATATGGTTTTTGATAGTCTGAACTACCCATATCGACAATCTCACGCTTGTTCTTTATTGTATTAGCCAGGTCCTCTTTAAACTTACAGATATCGGCTTGGTCATTCCCGCTGATCAAATTTTGAACAAAACAAGACACATTAGAATTAACGGGCATCGTTGTTTGTGTAGCATTCGGAACAGGTCCATAATGAGCACGAGATCCCTGAGGTACACCTTCTGTTAATGTAGTTTAATGAGGTGTAAAGGTCACTAGCTCATTAGTTCGACCAGGAGCGGCTGAACTAAGCATCCATGAAATTGGTGCTGAAGACAACGAACTAACAAACACAGAACCGGCCTGACTAGTTGTGAGGCTGGGCTGATCGATCCGACTGATCGGTTCGCTGATCGGTGGTGGATGTGATGTCTGTCCAGGAAAGAAATTTGTCGGCATGCCCAAATTTGGATCTAAAATATTTCTGGCACGCCCGACGAGCTAGGTTTTAAATTATCCAATGAAATAGACCTATCTATAGTATTTTTATTCTTTTTCAACGTATCTACTTCATCGGATATAGAAACAAGCCTATCACTCACAGCTACTTTTGCTACAGAGATTTCATTCATCATAAGTGATAATTGCTTGATCAGATCAGGGGGTCGTTATTTACCTTGGGAAGTTCTTCAACTTGACCATTAGTCATTTTGAAAGATGGGATAACAAATTCTTCGCCCTTTTGAAGGAGCCACCACAATCCTTCTTGAAGCCCTTCAAGAACTGCACCTTGAAGTGTTCCCTAACGATCATTTAGTCCTTGCGCTGCTCTTCAGTGAGCTCCTCCATCGTCACTGCGATGATGTTGTTTTCGTCGAAATCTGAGATGGAGCCCGTCATCTTTGGGGTAAACTAGATCGGCTTTTCAACCAAGATCTTTTCCCCAATGGAGTCGCCAAAAAGTATGTTGACACAAAGTCACGCCAACTCACTTGGTGCATAGATAGGATCCACACCCCCGGTGCCGTGGAAAAACCGGCCAGACCTCTTTTGACAGGGGAACGGTAAAAACCTAGAAACTCGAGCTCAAGAGGGACCTCGTCGGAGCTTGAGGGTCTAGGGTTGTTCTGGGGTCGACAGGCCACCCAGGACGCCCTTGAACGCCTTAAAGATGAGTAAAGAACAACATATAGGGTCGGTAAAAGATTAGGATTTGAGAGATAAAAAGTAAAGGACAATTTTGTTGGTTTGATTGGGAACACCCTCAATCGGCCTTTAGCCTTTATATTTAGGATTAATTTCTCTCTTATATTTATAGGCCAGGGAAGTTTTACCCCTTCATGAATCAGTTAAAAAGGGAATTACATAAAAAGCCCTAAACCTACTCGAATTACAACTGCCAAAACCGGTCTGACCGGTCTGAGATCTTCCTGAAGCCATAACTCTCTCATCCGGAGCCCAAATTAGGCGTTCCACATATGCATTTTGATCATCTCAACGAGAAATATGCAATGGTGAAGTCCAATTTGCATTTTGATAATGTCACCCAAACCGGTCTCACCGGTCTGGCAATCCGGTTAGACTTGTTTTGCCATTCCTTGCCAAATTTTGTTGTCAACACTAGGCAAAAGGGTTGTCTGACCTATAGCAGTAAGCATGTTTAAGTTGGTCAAATTTTATTAGCACCTAATTACTAGCAATTATATGTAGATACCAAACCATAATTAATTGAACAAAATAAACCCATAATCATATCCAGGTAACGACAATTTCGATCATATTCAAATATATTAATCGTGTGAGGGTCCAGGCCGCTCTTGACCGTGAGCACGACTGATATATCAGTTTTACACTCTGCAGAGGTTGTCAACTTTCACCACAAGTTGCGTAAAAGTTCAAAAAAGAACTTTAAACCCAACCACGTTGTGCTGATCAGGCAGTCATCACACTACAGAGGTGTGACTGCGTAGTGACGCTACGAGGCCATTCCAAAGAAATTCTCAATGTGTGTGTGCTCCATTTCTATGCAGGTCTCTAGAAGGAAACACCTTCCTCCCCTACGCCTCTACACTCGAACCTTGCCGGTAGCAATCACCCCTATCCAAAACATACGGTGCCTCCACACACAAAGAGTCATTCTAATTACTTAGCCAACACCAGAGCCCATTAGTTCTCATGGTTGCACTATTTGACTGGATGGTTGCTCCATGTTCCAATTAATGCAAGTGATCTTGTGATTAAGATAAGCATATCCTGGTGTAACAGAGTTCATCATCATCATTAACGTTAAAGAATTCCAACCATAACCCAATTAGAGCAACTAACACTGCTACCAACCCAGAATAATAAAAACCTAGGTTTCCGATATAATCATTATGGTGGCTAGGCATATCCTTAATTATGACCCATCAAATTAAACAGAAGCACAGATAGTGAAATTAAAGTTATTAGGAAATTGCATGAATATAATACACCTGCCTTTATCCAAAATATAGCTGCTCAGAGTCTTCAATCTTGTTCTTAAAATCTCTCGACGACGTTCCTCTACGCGCAACAATAAACTGATAGCATCCAAACAAACATACAAGCAAGCAAAAGGAATAAATTAAAAATAATACACCAATCATCAAAACAGAACTAAAGAAGCACTCTATATTATTCTACTCCTCGATTGGATCCCATGAGCGCAAGAATATTTAAAATTGGAGATAAAATGAAAAATATCGATATGAGTAAAACAAGATCGATTGTCATAAATATTTCAACTACTAATGGATGTCAAGAGTTACTGTGCAAGAGTAGTGTGAGTACCTAAGAACCATGAAAGGTATTATTTATATGAAGGACAAGGATTGGATTGCTAGAAATAAATCATTATTCTATAGATCAAAGATAGTCAAGGCCACGTAATATCTGGAGTTCAAATGCATGGGAACGAAATACAGCAACAATCTAATTATTTGGCGAAAGGGAGAGTCCTGGTTACTGCATACGCATGACATCACTAGGTGCAGCCTGTACGAAGTCAAGTACAGAGCCATTGCACACTTGTTAGAGTAGAGGCAAATTTAGAGCTGAGGGTGGCATTGCTTAGACGTATGAATTGAAACTATGCATGCATATGTAGCACTGCTGGCCTGGACGGGATGCAACACGGCTGTAGGAGCAGGTGGCAAGGATTAGAGAGAGGGAGGGAGAAGGAGACGGGCGTGCGGAGTTTCTCACCATCGGCAACGTCGGCATGCTCAGCCGGACGCGGGTGACGGCGACGACTTGAGCTCCCGCGGATGATAAAGTTCCGACGATTGCATTCTGGTCCATATAGGTAGGCCGCAAGATAAGGATATACATATAATATACTATTCAATAATATAAATAACCACTTGGAGTGCAAAATTATAAATTTGTAAACAATTGCATAGTCCATACTTTTTTTTGCGCAATCATTGTTCCTTTTCAAATGTCCATTTCATTTCACTCCAATTGGAAGAAAGGGCGATTATTTGAGAAATAACTAAAATATTATAAATCTGGAAAGAATTGCATGTGGTGGCGGCGGCGGCGCTGGCGCTGCTCATGGAAAATTTTCTCAGCCAAAAGAAACGAGAAAACCGATAAACGCATTTATCGCCTGGTTCCAGTTTTTTTTTTGCTTGTCGCTCAAAATTTTCGGCCATTTTGAATCCGCGCCCAAAGAAAACTAGCCCGGTCCAAAACAACTCACCCCGTCTCCTCCTAACCCTAAACGTTATCATTCCATTTCCCATCCCCTCCAACCCTAAACATGTTTAGATTACTTGTCAACGTTTTCTAGCTTACTTTGTTTGAAAATTGAGGATTTTTTCCTAAATTTTATCGGAAAGAAAAACGATAAGTCCGATCGATTTCCGAGAAATCCGATAAACGTGTTTATCGTTGAGCTCCGGGTTTTTTCCCTTGCCGGTAAAAAAAACCTTGGCGCTGCTGCCAGCCGTGTCGTAGCTGCGGATGTAG
This sequence comes from Echinochloa phyllopogon, assembly GCA_033239725.1. Classification (NCBI taxonomy): domain Eukaryota; kingdom Viridiplantae; phylum Streptophyta; class Magnoliopsida; order Poales; family Poaceae; genus Echinochloa; species Echinochloa phyllopogon. Next base: position 13,603,186 of record BTCW01000017.1, read on the forward strand.
ATGGCGGCTAGGAGGAAGGCGGCGCCAAGGGAGACGGAGGAGGTGGATGGGATAGCTTGCTTGAGGTTAAGGTTCTGCTTGCTGCCCTGCTACTGGTATGTCTGGTGAATGGTGATATCTGCAAGAGGTCAGCACTGAGTCGGGCCTGCTGCACATGCGTGTGTTTATAATATTGCCCAAGGATACCCTGTCTCTATCAACCAGTTTAAGACCAATCTAGATGTACGGAGGAAATTAGCGAGCATCTTCCTTATTATCTCCTGTGTCATCATCACCAACAAACTAAATTGTTGAGTCGTGGCGAGGAATGAGGATGGATCGAATTGAATTCGCGTGCATCTTACTACACACGTTTCTGGTTAAATCAGTAGCTTGCACTATATTCACGTTGTCTTATGCTATGTGGCCGTCTCTTTCAACCCCTTATTTGACAACAGTAGTCCAATACGTTTGTGCACGTGGCGGCCGAGATGCGTTTCCACACTCCACACTTGGAACATTCTTTTTTGGCGGAGAGTTTGCGCAATCACTGCTATCATGTAGCATTCACCACCCATGGTTTATGTTCTTTGAAAGTATTCATATAGGCAGCCAAGAAATGCAATGCTTAAAACGTGAGGAGGGATACCACTGGTGTTGACAACCAAAATTGGCACGGACCGAGGGACGGTTTGGATCTGTAATTCGAGTAGGTTTAGAATTCTGAGTTTTGTCCCATATTGCAAACCGATCTAAAGGGGTACGACTTCCCCACCCTATAAATATAAAGGGTCATGGCCGATTGAGAGATATCCCCAATTGAATCTATCAAATCTATCTTTTATCGTTTTGTCTTTACTTTTATGTTTTTATGTTCCGCATTACTTTTATCTCTTTACCCAACTTTTCCAATCTATTATCATACTGTTCTTCCTTCGTCTCTATGTCGATTGAAGGCGTTCTAGGTGGCCTGCCGATCCTAGAACAACCCAAGGCGCGCCTGTCCTGACGGGGTCCCTCCCGGACGGGCGTTCGTTGGTCTCTCGCCGGGCACCGTCGGCGAAACCGGTCTGACCGGTTATCAAAACCGGTCTGACCGCTTTGCGCGGAAGGGCAGCAAGGAGCTACTCCGCGTGCTTGTTGTTGGCGCGGTTTCGTGTCAACATATTTTTGGCGACTCCGCTGGGGAATCTCTGGTTATCATGGCTGATTTATCAAGTGATCTGATGTCGTGTAAAGAGCTGATTGAAGAATATGATCAAGAACATGACAGAGCAATTGAAAGGATATTCTTGTCTTGCTTCAGTAAGACAGAACAAGGTGTCATCAAGATTAAAGAGTTTCAGCCACCATCGACCATCGCCGTATTAAAGGAGATACAATCTTCCGGTACTATATCTACCCATCTATCTGCTTATGTTAAATTTTTGATTACTCAAGAGGATGAGGTAGATTCAATTCCTGTCGATCAAGAGTTGGCTATTGAAAATCCGACTAATGCTATTATTGATCCTTGCAACTTGCCAAATTGTGATGTTGTTGGTCAAGAAACAAATCGGTCGTCTCTAGCCGAAATTGTTGATCCAAAATCCCCTAGCATGAGCATAAAAAGTGTATCTAGTACTTCAACGCTCGGGGGGCAACAGAACAAAGGCAAAGGTGATGGTTGCAACACAACCAGTCTGGCCGGTGCCCAGACCGGTCTGACCGGTTCTCAAACCGGTCTGACCGCTTCACCTAGGGCTTCAAAAAATAAATCAAAACCAAAGATGGTTAAGCCAAAGAAGCCCGAGATTGGTGTTTGGAAAACCATTGAATCCAAAGGCCATCATAAGCATCAAAGAGGAAAGCCGAAGTGTAACAAGAAACTTCCGGCTAAGTCTCAAAGACAAAAGATTGTCAGTGATGCTAGTCGGTCTAAAAATTCCAAACAATCAAAATCTTCTCCTAGAGAGAAGTTCCATAATCGGAATCGGCAATGGAATAATTCTCACAAATCAATGCCGTTTCCATCATATGGATCACCTACACCGATGCCATGGGTGTTTTGTTTTAATGTGCCTTATTTTTATTCTCCTTGGTATTATAATTCATATATGCCATCTCCTCCTAGATATTTGTGTTCAGATTATATTACCTATAGGGAGCCGGTAATTAATGAGCCATCACCTATGCATAATGACCGTTTTGATTAAAAGAATCGGTCCACACAGAAAAATAAGTGTAAGGTGATTAAACAAGTCTATCGTGTCAAAAAAGATGGAAGATTAAATAAAAATCCAGATTTGACACTAGACATAGAAAAGCCGTGTATTGAAAAATCATCGGCTAGTTCTGTTGATCAAATTGTCCTTAATAATAAGCATATCACAAATATTATAGCTGAGCAACAATCATGTTCGGCTGGGGGGCAATATGATCTCAGTGTGACTGGTTCTGAAGGAACCGGTCTAACCGGTTCTAAAAACCGGTCTGACCGGTTTGACCAAAAAATTTATAAATCTGCAAGTGTCACTTCAAAGAGCAAGGTGATGAAGAATAAGCCAAGCTTTGCTGAATTGTTACATAAATATCAGAAGATAGCCGAGCAAAAGCAAAGTAATCGGTTAGAAGATCAAAGTCGGAATTTTTCATCACCAAAAGCAAAGAAGCATCAACGGTCATCTCATTATTCTTCAACATTTATTCCGTTGATGCATGTGCCATGGAATGCGTATCCAAGTATACCTAATTACAATTCATGGTTTTGGTATAATCCTTGGTCTTCTTTTTACAATTATCAATATTATGCTTCTGATGTACCAAGGAACTACGATTGGTTGTCATGGCCATATCAAGATTTCAATTATTAGATGACCTGATCATTGAAGATTATTTTTTGGCACGCAAGCTTTGCCAAAAAACAGGGGGGCATATGTTGACAACCAAAATTGGCACGGACCGAGGGACGGTTTGGATCTGTAATTCGAGTAGGTTTAGGATTCTGAGTTTTGTCCCATATTGTAAACCGACCTAAAGGGGTACGACTTCCCCACCCTATAAATATAAAGGGTCATGGCCGATTGAGAGATATCCCCAATCGAATCTATCAAATCTATCTTTTATCGTTTTGTCTTTACTTTTATCTTTTTATGTTCCGCATTACTTTTATCTCTTTACCCAACTTTTCCAATCTATTATCATGCTGTTCTTCCTTCGTCTCTATGTCGATTGAAGCGTTCTAGGTGGCCTGCCGATCCTAGAACAACCCAAGGCGCGCCTGTCCTGACGGGGTCCCTCCCGGACGGGCGTTCGTTGGTCTCTCGCCGGGCACCGTCGGCGAAACCTGTCTGACCGGTTATCAAAACCGGTCTGACCGCTTTGCGCGGAAGGGCAGCAAGGAGCTACTCCGCGTGCTTGTTGTTGGCGCGGTTTCGTGTCAACAACTGGATATCCCGCTCCCTTAGGTCACTGTTGCCAGGCGTGGTTGAGCGATCGAGCGAGCTGAGCCATGATAGGGAAGAAGAGGATGGGGAGTGGGTGGCCTAGGAGATTTTGAGCGAGGTACCATAAGAGAAATTAAGCTTGTAGCAGGTCCAAAATGATCGGACAAATCATAACTGAGTATTTGTTTTTTAAATAAAACTGCTACCGTTGCGTGGATTATGGTTATGGAGGGTGCCACATGGCTCAACTTGAATCAACAAAAGCCTGCTCCAAAGAGAGAATCACCGGTTTGCACATGCAGAAGCTCTTGTCATGTGGTATCCTATCAGGTTTAGGCATTCCCACCGCGCTATCAAACATGTCAGCGCGATAGGCCGGTGCTTCCTTAAAACAGGCCACGGGTCTACGAGATCTGCTGGGCCAGCCTGATGCCGCGCAGGTCGCACGATGGGTCGCTAGCGCGACCGATCGTCGGATATAGTTAACGTATTAGTTAATTCTTTTCTAACTGGGTCTCGGGTGGGCCGTCCCAAATCCAGCCCGTGTCCTGTCCAAGTGGATATCAAATCCATGTGCCTTCAGATCCTTTTGTTCAGCACGTACCGTTCGAGACACACGCATGATTGTCACAAAAAAAAAAGAAACAAATAGTCGCACGCATGGATTACCGTGCATCTTGTGTTGGAAGATGGCAGCAGAAGCGCCACCTAGTGCTAGTGGATTGAGGCGGCGGCGCTCCACGACGGCGAGCGTGCATGGGACCTGTCAACAATATGTTTGTCCCCACAAGCAGTAAACTAAACATGTCTTCGGCGTGGGTACATCGAAGATGCAGGTTACTGACCCACGTCTCTCGTTTTATGGTGCATTGGAGACATGGATCAACATGCCGCGTCTCCAGTAATTGGGCCCGTCATTAGAAACACGGCTAGCTTGTTGAACCATGCATGGTTTTTTGAGCTGCGTCTCCAATAATCAGGGAAGGAGTTGCAGCTCAGGGGAGGCATCATCAAACTGAGAGAATGGCAGACCGCGATGCGTCAAACGCGTTATTAGCATGTTGTTCATACCACTAGAATAATATATATCTGCCTATCTGGACCAGGTCAATGCTGTAATTGGTACCTCATAATCGGTTATTTTTGTGTTTTGAAAAGTCATACAGTCCGACCCCACCAGCTCGTTGTGCCATGTACTTATGATCCGGGTAGCGAGGGCAGAGACATCGATCAGGACCACATGAGAGAGATATAAGCAATGATGTTATTATGAAAGAGACTGCGACGTCTTCCATTTTCATTACAATCGAAATCATCACCAGGCCGGGGTATATGTAAGTCAAGGACGGATGAGGAGACTACGGGTTCGTCGGCTGACGTTGGCGCCGGTGATCCGGTGTGATCCGGACGACGATAGAGCCAGGTTCTTCTCGGAGGAAGATCGCATTCTCGCCGGAGAACAGTTGCATCGCGAGGCAGAGCTGATCCAGGCGTCCGCGGTGAGGCCGACGAAGGTTGTCCATGGAGTGGAGGAGGTCAAAGGGAGATTTTGGGCATTACACGATGATGATTCTGAGCCTGAGATGGAAGATGATAGGCAGTCAGTGGGAACTCCAGGATCAGTGACATCCATTGGTACGCCGGAGTTCTTGGCCAGAGCTCAAGAGGCGGGTTTCTCCATTCCTCAAGTCTACTAGGCTGAGAAAGAATTGCGAGTGAGCCCGGCAAGAAGGAAACAAGGCGAAGGAGAGTGGGCAAACAAGATCGTCGCGGCGATTGCTGATCGCTACCAGCCATGGCGAGGGCGGCTGCCGGCGCCTCGGGTGTCACCGCCGATTACGTTTGGTGATGCCTTGGCAGGAGCAAAGGTAATCCATCGCACACCTTCATCTCATTCTGTCTCAAAACATTGTCAAAATGTCGAGATCATGTCTTCCGCGCCGGCGAGGTCGCCGGCGTCGGTGACGAAAGGTTCGCTGGTGGATCCGAAAAAATCGTACCTGGGAGCGGCTTCACCGGTGTATTCAAAATATGGATGCCGTTCAAAATATGATGGGCCGACTCCAAGCCCAACAAACAAACCTGGCCCAAACCGAAGAAGTTTCTGCTCAAGGGTGCCATATCGGCCTACCCTCGGCCTTGTTTCGCTTTTCTCTCGTACCGGCACAGGACGACCAAACCCTAGGGCGCCGCACACCGCCGTCGCGAACTCACCTGGACGATCGTTTGCCGAAGTTGCGCGAGAGTCCATGGAGAACGGAGGCAGAGGTGGAGCTCAGGGGAGAGGAGGCTATGGGCAGAGCGGGATGTTTGGGTGGGGCGGCTACCAAGGAGGAAGCTTTCATCCTGGCTATGGCGGTTAGGGCGGCCGTGGCAGTGGATACGGGGGTCGGCACATGATGGGAGGCGGCCGGGATCCAGGAGGTCATTTTGGCGGCTACAATGGCGGCCGCCGACCGTTTGGTGGTGGTAGGACGGGTCGTGGTGGGCATCACACATCGCCAGCGTCTGCTCCTGCCAACACTGCAACACCCCCGTCGGTGCCAAGCTCTACTGCACCAGCAACTGGCAAAACGCTGCAGGGGAACATGGCCGGGCAGTCACCTTCGATGATGCCGGGGGGGTCTGAGGCTGCAGCGCAAGCAATGACAACTCTTCAGAAGATGTTTGCATCATCGTCTTCTGATCAGGCAGCGCAGGCGGCTCGGCTGCTATAGCAAGCCTTCTCGATGATGCAAGGGGGAGGGGAGGTGCAAGCCAAAGGAAAAGAGCAAGCCAAGCCAGGAGAAGCCAAGGACGTCAAGGTACAGGCAACATCGAACAAGAATGGTAAGCCGGAGGTTCCTGAATCTTCGGGTGCTGGGGCTATGAGATCGACGAACAAGCAGCCATATTGCTATCGTTGCTATACGAAAGGGCATACGATGGTTGATTGCGTTGCTGTTGTATTTTGTGAGATATGTGACAAGAAGGACCACTCAAAATTTCGCTGTCCTCGGTTTCGTGCAGAAAAATCTTTGGCAGCAACTTGTGGTTATGCGGTGGATGGCCTAGGGTTTTATTACATCCCGGCACCAGATAATCGCAAGCAGAAAGGTGACTCAAAGTCTGCAGTGATTCGGGTAGATGGGGGTAAATTAACGGCTGCTAATGTGACATCTGAGTTGGAACGTTTGATCCCAGGGCTGTGGAAGTGGGCGGTCCAGGAGGTTGCTGAAAATACTTTCAGGACGGTGTTTCCCAACAGAGCTGAATTACAGAGAATGATAGAGTGGGGTATGTTGCACACAAAGTTTCCCGGTATAACCCTGAAAATTGAGGAGATAGGAGGGGGTGAGATAAAGTATTTGCTGCCACAAATATGGGTGCAATTCACTGGAATACCCGATGATTTGAGAGAATATGAGGTGCTTTGGGCAGTTGGTTCTATCTTGGGAGTGACGAGAGATGTGGATATGGCTTTTACTAGAAAATACAACAGATGTCATGTTAAGGTTTCTGTTCTAGACCCTACTATCATACCACAACATGTGGATGTGGTCATTGGGGAAGCTTTGTGCGGTTTACAATTATGGGTGGAAGCAAATGTCAATGAGAAAAATCCTGTTCCTATGGATACTGATACTGATGCTGGTGACAACGGGAGGAAAGAAGATGATGATGTGGCTAGGGATAATGGGAAAGGACCCGGTTACAAATCTGCTGGGGAGCAGGACCAAACGCCACCAACAAAACCGGCGTCGGGGTCTGGTTCCTCACACCAAAAAGAAGTGCAGGAAGAGGAGGTTCCTGATGAGCAAAACAAGAATGGTACAGCAGCAGGTTTGGCCTTGGTTGGGGACCAGATAGGGCAGCAGCAGCAAGAGTTCGATATGCTGGACCGGCAGGGGTTAGGGGAGGATGAAGCTGCACTTGCTGCTATCCCGGAGACACTGGAGGCTAGTCATCGGCGTAGTAAACGCCGGGCTGCATCTAGGGGAGAGGATTCTTTGGAGCTGGCTATGAAACGCAAGGCGGGGGCATCAGCTTCGGATTCAGGTGAAAACAAAAACCTCTCTTTCTTACATTTTTCTGAGGAGTCTATAGTTTCAAATTTAGATAGCATAGGCGTTTCCTTGGGAGAGAATAATTTTAGGGCCATGCAGTCAGCTCAATTACTAAAATTAGTAGAAGAGAATAGGCTTTTTGATCCACCGGGTAGGGACAAAATAGAGGAAATTTTTGATAAAAAAAGTAAAAAACTAGACGATGAGCAGGAGATTGATAGTTTTATTTTAAATAACTTGTGTGGAGAGATTATGGATGAGGTGATGGATCCTAGTGGTGATCTAATGGATCATACCACCAGGTCTTTGGCTCAGGACACACCTACATCCAGAAAGATCAGGAAAAAGAAATCCACACCGAATAAAAAAGTTAAAAAGAAGTCTAAATGAAGGGTGTTTTTTGGAACAGTAACGGGCTCAAAGACCCGAAAAAACATAGATTTTTGTCTGAACTAACAAAGGAGCAGAATCTTAGCTTCATTGCCGTTTTGGAATCAGGACGGAGGAATTTTTCCGATCCTTTCCTGAGAAATATTTGTGGTGGAAAGAATTACATTTGGCACAGTAAGGAACCAAAAGGTAGATCGGGAGGCATATTACTTGGAATAGATTTAGATATTTTCCATATTGGGGCAATAGACGAGGGGGAGTATTATGTAAAATTCCACTTGTGCAACAAATCTGATAGCTTCAAGTGGGCGTTAGTAGCGGTTTATGGCCCAGCACAGGGGGAGTACAAAGAGAGTTTTCTATCTGAACTGGCTTCTATGTGTAGTCATGAGTCGTTACCAATTCTTATGGGCGGTGATTTTAATATCTTACGTAGCCCAGATGAGAAAAATAATGATAACTTTGACCATCGGTGGCCTTTCCTTTTTAATGCCGTTATTGATGGTCTAGATCTAAGAGAATTGGAAATGTCTGGTAGACAATACACATGGGCAAATACACTTCAGACACCCACGTATGAGAAATTGGACCGGATTTTGATAACAACGGAATGGGAAGAAAAATTCCCTCTCTCCTCGGTTGTAGCACTGTCACGGGATATATCTGATGACACACCCCTACTCCTGAACACTGGTGAATCGTTATCGGGCAATATCCAACCTGTCTTCAAATTTGAACTAGGCTGGTTGCTCCGAGATGGTTTCGGTGATATGATTAAAAACATCTGGACTCAGGAGAATAGTGGAAATACACCAATGAAACGATGGCAGTCGAAAACCCGGAGGGTACGCCAACATTTACGAGGCTGGGCTAAAAATACAAGTAGGATATATAAAAAAGAGAAGAAACAATTGCTAGATAAGCTGAATATTCTAGATAAAAAGGCGGAATCTAATCTCCTGTCTCCTCAGGAAATTGATTTAAAACACTGCCTTCAGAATAGGTTAGCAGAACTGCTACGAGAAGAGGAGGTTAAATGGTATCAAAGGGCCAAAGTGAAGGAGTTACTTGAGGGTGACTCTAATACTAAATATTTTCAGCTGATAGCAAATGGCAGACATAGGAAAACAAGGATTTATCAGTTGCAGGATGGGGACCGATTAATACGTGGTGATGACGAATTAAAAAGTTATATTACCACTTATTACCAAGGTTTATTCGGACCTCCGGAGGAGAATAATTTTCAGCTTGATGAGTCGCTGATTAATGATATCCCTCAGGTGTCCGCAATTGAAAATGAGATTTTAACATCCAGATTCTCGGAACAGGAAGTAAAAGAAGCAATTTTTCAAATGGAACATAATAAAGCCCCAGGCCCAGATGGATTCCCCATAGAATTCTATCAGGCATTCTGGGATGTGATAAAAGAAGATCTGATGTCTATGTTTCATGAATTTCATGAAGGAAGTCTGCCTTTGTATAGTCTGAACTTTGGCACAATTATTTTACTACCGAAGTGCAATGAGGCGATCAAAGTACAACAATATAGGCCTATATGTCTGCTAAATGTGAGTTTCAAAATTTTCACAAAGGTAGCAACAAATAGAATAACGCAAGTGGCTCAAAAGGTCATTAGTCCGACCCAGACAGCTTTCTTGCCGGGAAGGAATATTATGGAAGGGGTGGTAGTGTTACATGAGACTATACATGAGCTACATAGGAAGAATCAGGATGGGGTTATTTTCAAGATCGATTTTGAGAAAGCGTATGACAAAGTGAGATGGTCGTTTTTACAACAGACGCCGAGAATGAAGGGATTCTCCCAAACATGGCGTCGGTGGACTGAGGCTTTTACTCAGCATGGCCATGTAGGAATCAAGATAAATGATCAAGTGGGACAAAATTTTCAAACCTGGATAGGGCTTAGAGAGGGGGATCCGCTATCACCCATCCTCTTTAATATTGTTGTTGATATGCTAGCCATTATTATAAACAGAGCAAAGGAGGATGGGCAGATATCGGGGGTTGTGCCACATTTAGTTAATGGAAGTCTTTCTATTTTACAATATGCGGATGATACAATTCTGTTTATGGATCATGATCTGTCTAAGGCTGTAAATATGAAGCTTCTGTTATGTGCATTCGAGCAGTTATCGGGTCTCAAAATAAATTTTCATAAAAGTGAATTATTTTGTTTTGGTCGGGCCAAGGAGTGTGAACAACAATATGCTCAACTGTTTGGATGTCATTCTGGGGTATACCCGTTTAGATACCTTGGCATTCCGATGCAATATCGGAAGCTTAGTAACTCCGATTGGAAAGCGATAGAGGATAAATTTGAGAGAAAATTGAGCAGTTGGAAAGGAAAGCATATGTCAGTTGGAGGGCGACTGGTTTTAATTAACTCAGTCTTATCTAGTTTAGCAGTATTTATGCTATCGTTTTTTGAAGTCCCAAAGGGGGTACTACAAAGGTTAGATTATTATAGATCGAGATTTTTTTGGCAGTCTGATGAACATAAGAGAAAATATAGACTTGCCCGATGGACTATTTTGTGTCAGCCCAAAGAACTCGGCGGGTTAGGGATTAAAAATTTGGAAGTACATAATCAGTGTCTTTTAAGTAAGTGGCTTTTTAAGCTAGTTAACGAGGATGGTATGTGGCAGCAACTGATACGAAATAAATATTTGCAAAATCAAACTATTACACAGGTAGAAAAAAAACCAGGTGATTCTCAATTCTGGTCAGGACTGATGAAGGTGAAAGAAACCTTTACTAATTTTGGAACCTTCCAGCTGAATGATGGAAATCAGATCAGATTCTGGGAGGACAAATGGTTAGGTAACTTCACTTTGAAACAACAATATCCATCATAGCAAGGAAAAAGCATGATATTGTAGCCATGGTTTTTTCTAGGATTCCTCTTAATGTGTCTTTTAGAAGATCATTAGTAGGTCCACTTTTGAACTCATGGTATGATATAGTACGTCGAATTAGCCATATTCAGTTGAATAATTTTAGTGACAAATTCCGGTGGAATCTTACTCAGTCTGGTTTGTTTACAGTTAATTCAATGTATATGGCCATCATCAACAATAACAATATTCAACGAAACACTGTGATTTGGAGACTTAAACTTCCTTTAAAGATTAAAATATTCTTATGGTATTTAAAAAAAGGGGTGATATTAACAAAGGATAATCTAGTTAGAAGAAACTGGAATGGTAGCAAACGGTGTGCTTTCTGTTCCAGAGAAGAAACAATTCAACACCTCTTTTTTGACTGTCATATGGCAAAGTTCCTATAGAGATCCGTACAGATTGCTTTTAATTTACATACTCCCTATAGTTTTAATTATTTATTTAATAATTGGCTTGTAGGGATGGATAGAAAATTGAGGAGTCAACTACTTGTTGGGGCTTCTGCATTATGTTGGGCAATCTGGCTTAGTAGGAATGACATTGTTTTTGACAAAACTCCAATGAAAACTTACCTGCAGGTTTTGTTCAGAGGGACGTACTGGCTACGGTTCTGGGCGCAGTTACAACGGCGTGATCAGGATAGTCAAGCAATAAAGGAGGCATGTCAAGCTTTGGAGGCATTGACAATGCATTTCTTCTCACATCATGGCTGGAGATTTAGCAATAGGATTGAATGCTAATTATCTTCGAACTGTATGGTGTGTTTTTTTTCCTTGTAAGTGAGCAGACGGAAGTGCTGCAACGTTGTAATAAGTGGCTGTAGCCCTTTGGGTCAAGGCTGGATTAAATTCCATTATCTATAAAAATGAAAGAGACTGCATAGTGTATAATAACCACGAAGGATCAGAGAGCTGGGACTGTGATTCGGTACTATAATAAAAGGGAACATGTGATTCTCGTGTCATGTACCACTTGGGCTATATATGTGAGTTGACAGCTGAAGCAAAAAAAACTAATAACATATATACGAATTGACAGCTGAACTGTTTTGTTTCTGCTATACGAATACAATACCCTGTCACAAGGGTTCATTCACATGGCCAAATTCGTAGGATCATATATGTTTAGTGACATAATGCTTGTGAAAATACATGACTTGCCTTTTACTCCCAAATTCCCTCAAAACTGACCAACAGATACTGTAATCTGCTTTATTAATTTACAATGATACTCGACCGACAACATGAGATTGCCTATAACAAACCACCACCACCACAAACGTATACATCAGCTAGTTCATCTCCTGCTGGATGGCTACAGAACATAGACCTGTAAGCACTCTTTTCTTAAACGTGGGTACGATGTTTTAAAATTCCGGTGGCCTCCTGTTCTTTCAAAAAAATGTCAATTATTGAATAATCTTTGTAATTCAATTGTAGTTATGCAAGACTCGGGCTTGAGGGCCTGATGCATGAAGATAATTTTTTTGAACGAACTACACTCGACGAGTGCATTTCTATTGATATAGTAGAAAAATATAAGACTACGACCCTAGAAGGCGCAGGAAACCAAAAAGAAAAGGAAACAACAAACTCGCTCGGTTGGATTGAGACGTCAACACGGGTTACCGTTCAACTATACTCACTGGCCGGTTGGATTGGGACATCATCACGGCCAAGCACTACTCACAACGACGACAAAGGAGACAAAGCAGAACCGCAGCTTCCACCCACAACCGCACTCCTACGGGTATCGAAACCTCTGAACTGATCCATCGCTGATAGAGGAGCAGAAGCGGCAGACACCACCACACCAAAAGGGCCACCGCCGTGCAGGATCCAACGCCGCAGTGCTGTTGCACCCAAACTGACCGCCCGACGGCATGAAAAAACACCGAGCCCGAAGCAACCCAATGCACGGGGGCCTCGCCACTCTCGCTGTTGGACATCTCTCTCACGTGCGCGGGGACCTCCAACCCGCCACTCAGCACGCGCTCTCTCTCATGCGCGGGGACCTCAAAACCCGCCGCACGGCTCCACGCTCCAGACTCGTTTTAAGAATTGTCGTCAAGGTAGCAAGAAGAGGTGCCCCACCCCCGTACTGTATCAAGCCGCCATTCCACCGTCGTGGTTCGAAATCATCACGTTGTTTTCCCCCTTACACGAAGACGCTGCCATCTAGCCAGAAGACCGAAGATGTCGCCCGCGCCGTCTTCCGACGTTGTACAGCACCAGGTGGGTTCAGTCGTGCTGAACAACCCGCCGCGATCTGCTGCAGGCTAAGTCATCACCTGTTGTCGTTGCCGCAAGCGCCGTCCTTCAACGCTTTCCTGCACCTCCCTGGAGATTGCCAAGCAACATCAGGCGCCGCTGAATGCTACAAGCAGCCAAAAACAACCGCCCGAAGGCGCCGCCGCCATTCCACCAGAAAGAATCTGGCGAGGTCTTTCGCCCGGAGTGTCAAAACCCCACTGCACGCGTTCGCCGCAGCAAACCAGCACCACCATTGCGGCCACCCCAACTGAGGGACGTCACTGTCGCAGCACCCCACGATCCGCTGCCAATGCTTCCTCTACCTGCATTCGTCCTCGCGCCCCGGCGACGCACCAGCACCCGCGCCGCACCAGGGGACGCCAGGCCGGGTAGCATGCCGGCCGCCGCCAACGCTGGGCCTCGCCACGCGCCGCACCTCTTCCTCGCGCGCACCTCGGCCTACGACCACTGGCGCGCACACATGGCCGCAGTTGCTGCCCGCTCACCCAGACCGCTGGCGGCAGGCCCCGCACCTGGCTGCCGCGGCCCTCGCGCCGTCGGCTATGCTGGCCCCGTGCGCTGAATGTCGTCTCCCTGCCGCCTGCGTGCATATCCCGGTGTGGATCCACCACGAAGGCCACCGGATTCGGCCCCCGCGGGCCCGGGCAGTCGCTGCGTCCCAGCCATCGCCGGCTTCTTCGCCCCGGCCGTCGGCGCTCATTCTGGTGCCGCCCCCGCATCCACCGTCGGCGCCGTCGCAGACGTCCCCGTAGGCGTCGCCATCGTCGGAGCTCAACCCCCCTCCGTGGATGCCTCCCAGATCCGCTCCGCAGGAGGCAGGGTGCGGCGAATCCACCCCGCCGCCGCCGTCCTAGCCAGGCCGCGGGCTTCCAAAGCCCTGCTCAGGGGGCGGTGAGGTGAGGGTGGGGGTGGGAGGGGCGGCGGCGGCGGCGGCTTCGGCCTCGGTGTAGCCCGAGCCGCCCCTGGGAGGAGGGCGACGCGGGCGTGGGTGCAAGTGTTTGGGTCACGCAGGAGACCATGTTATTGTCATAAGAGAGTTGGACGAGCAGTGGTTTCTTCTTTTTTTTAGATAAAGGAAGTTCTTATTTCATTAACATAATGAAAAGAGGTCATGATTATTACAATTTCTGCCATGGGGTGGACTCTGTGGCCCGCATAGCAATCACACCCATCAGCCAAAACAAACGGTTAGCTGAAATAAAAAGTTTAACATCTTTATAACCTATTGGTAAACCTTCACTCATTGCCGGCGGAAATCTCTATTGTCGATGTTTCTAGGAGTCAGCTTGCATTTCTCATAATGGTTCGATCCTCCTACCGAAACACCAACCACATCCTGGTCCAATGTGTACCCTGTATATAACCTGCATGAAAAACAAATATGTGTTTTATCAAAGACCACATCGCTCCGGCTTAACCATATAGCGTAGTACATGGCGCCTACACTTGCATGGATTAGAATTTTTTTCTATGTGGACACACCGTCTAACCAAGTGGTAAACACGTGAACTACACTAACCGAGGGCCTATGCCCAAATGTACCTTGTACCATAAGCTAAATAATATTCAGCAAGTACACAATAAAAAATGATACTTTATTGTCTCATTAGTACCATAAAAATAACATTTTTTTGTTGCCATGCCATGTTTTTAACTAAATTATCTTTAGTGAGCACTACTCCTTTACAGAGAAACCATATAGGAATATTTTTACCATCAAGGGTATCTTCTGTTTGGAAAAACATCAATATACAGGTATTATTGGCTGAATGGAAATGGTGAACAATTACAAAGAACAATAATTTGCAAACAATATACATAAGTACATCATAGAGATCAACTAAACGTACACATGCATGCATATATATACTTTATTACACCATTTGGAGGCAAAGTTAGCTAGTCCTGCAGCTGCAAGTAGACGTCGAACTCGACGACGCCGCCGCGGCCGAGGTCGTAGTCGTAGTTGCTGGTGAGCATGCACCCCGTCGCGAACCGGAACCTGCCCGTGCCGCCGACGACCACCGACTCGCGCACCTTCACGTCCACGTCGATGCGGCAGCTCACCGTCACGGAGCTGCCGCGGTGCTCGCCGGCCTCCATGACGAGGTGCATGGTGACGTGCGACACGATGCCGCCCTCCAACACGCGCACGCCGAACCCCTGCGCCGTGCCGACGCGTGCGCTGTCACGCCGAGGCCCCTCCGTCAGCGCATTGTTCAGCACCACGATGTCCCCGAACTGCCGCGGCGTGCCACCGGTGGCCGTGACGTTGCCGGCGTCGTGGCCGGACGGCGAGGGCGGTGCGAGCAGGGACCGGCCGGACACGACGCGCAGGGCGCTCGGGCGCGAGCTGGAGTAGTCGTCGTGCATGTAGAAGTGGAGGTGCGTGGTGGTCGAAACCGTTAGGGACGTTAGCTCTTTGTCGAGTGTCTAACACCTAACACTAAAGGGTGGCTTTTAGTCCCGGTCGGTGTTCCTGCCCAGGACTAAAGGTCCTCCTTGGACCTAGAAAAATACAAACCGGGACTAAAGGCCTATTGTCTTGGTTTAAAATGTAACCGGGAAAAAAGATAGGAGATAAAATGTCTTTTTTTCTACTAGTGCAGAATGCACTCGGTAAAGAACAAACACTCGGCACATCGACACCTTTCCCGAGTGTCTTACCAAAAACACTCGGCAAACACAAAACACTCAGCAAACTCACGAATTTGCCGAGTGTCACAAGCGCGACACTCGACAAAGGGCATGCACGTGCCCAATACGTGCAACGGCCGCAGACGACCTTTTGGGACATTAGCTCTTTACCGAGTGTCAGAGGCTTGACACTCGGCAAAGGGGTGGCACGTGCCCAACATGTGCCACAGCGGGCAACGACTGCTTAACGTGTTGGCTCTTTGCCGAGTGTATGGAAGAAACACTCGGCAAATACTTTGAAATTTTGAAAAAAACATTGAACAAACTTCAAATTCAAACTCAAAAAATTTGAAAATTTCAAATATAAGAGTTTTTGGCCGGCTGGGCTGGTGGCTTTGCCGAGTGCTTGACACTGGCACTCGGAAAAGCTTGGCTTTGCCGAGTGTTTTCCTATAGACACTCAGCAAAATGAAGCTTTACCGAGTGTTTTCTTTGAAACACTCGGCAAAGCATAGATTGTTTCATTCGAACTTTTGATTTTGCACTTCAAACTTTTTCTCCGCTCCATGTGATTTGTCGAAGGTTCATAATATCTTATGTGGAGGCAGTGGTAGAAAGTTGAGACGATTTCGAAAATCTTACAAATCGAAGCATCTCCACATAGAAGTTTCACAGAGTTGAGAAGATATGGCTGGATTTTGAAACGAAGTGAAGTTGAATTGGAGGTTCAGTTCATAACTTGTTTCATAGGCAGTAGACTAGATTGTTTCATTCAAAGTTATCACAATTTTTCGAACCCATTTGATAATTTTTAATTATTTTTTGCGACTATCTCTGCTTGAAATAATGAAATATCTGAAGGAATAATGAGCTATATATGCATGAAATAATGAAAACAATTCATAGAAGCATAAAATGTGCATCGCTGAATGTATTTGACAATATATTTTGATGTGTATTTGAATAAATTTGAAAATCTTTATATGAAATAATGGTTCTAGAAAATGTTTGTCGAGTGCTACACTCGGCAAACAAGTCATTTGCCGAGTGTTTTCCATAATATACTCAGCAAAGAATGTATTTGCTGAGTGTCTGCAACTAAATACTCGGCAAATGGCCACGTGGCTGGTCGGTCAGTAGCCGCGCGACCCACGTTGTTGGCCATGTGGCAAGGTTGCCGAGTGCTATGGCAAAGGTCGAGTTTGCTGACTGCCATGGCCGGTGCAGTCGGCAAATAGCCACGTGGCCAGCCGGGCATGGGCCGCGCGCGACCACGACATCGGCCAGCACACTGCCACATGGCCAGATCTCTTTGTCGAGTGCCCGATCCAGGACACTCGGCAAAAAGAGGGTTGGGCCGGGGGACTTAACCGCGCACGCACAGCCCGCACGCGCACCCCCAACCCTATTCTCATCCTTGTATATGTGGTTGTCGGCCTTCGTGTCGTAGTTATGATTGTAAATGTCGTTGTCGGTCTTCGTGTCGTGTTTTTTTTGCAGGATGGGGTTTTGGAGATCTCCCGGTGCAGTGGAGGTGCTGCCAAAATTTTTATTTGACAAAATTTTGTTGGGAGAGGCACCGTCGTCGGCTGGTAGCTTCATCGCACGCCGTTCCCTGCCATCTGCACCAACACGAGTGTCACCGACTCGCCCGCTGTCGAGCCTGTAGGGGAGCACGTGCAAAGTCTTTCCATATCCTGTTTGTAGATCACGTAACCTAGTTAGGTGTCTCCCGTTTGAAAGAGATACGGTTGTGAATATGCGAATCTTTGCATATGTCTAACCGTTTCTGTTTTGAATTGTCCATGTTTTTTGGACAGCTCGAGGATGTGTAGATGGGTTAGTTTTCACGCTCTACTTGGATCCGAGGCTGAGTTTCGGCATCATCCCCCTGTTGTTCTCTGAATACGCAATCTCTGTAATTGGACGTGCATTTGGAGAACAAAGGGGAGGTGCTGCCGAAATTCTGTCTCGGATACGAGTAGAGCGTGGAAACTAACCCGTCTACACATTCTCGGGTGGGATTAGGACCTATCTTGACCTATTAGACATATAAGCATCTGGTAGATGCATTTCATTATTATAATTTATTACTCGGTTATATGTAAAGGGATGGATGACCGTGAGTGGGATGTACACTGACTGCTCAAGTAAGGGTGAGTTGACCAATGAATGGATTATCAAGACTGATGGTTTCTTGAAGTAAGCTTTTGCCAATGCGAAAGGGGCAGCTTCCACTTTCTGTCCATGTGCTGTTTGTGGGAACTGTAAATGCCAAACACAAGAGGTCATGGGTAAACATCTCATCAATAGTGGATTTATGGAGAACAATACCCAATGGAGGACCCATGGTGAGGCCGATCGTGTCAGAGACGAGGTTGTGAGACGGCGCATCCATACTTTTGATGATGATGCCGGGGTAGGGGACATGTTACATAACTGCGGCGAAGCACGCTTAGATGATGGACCTAGGGAGGAGAAGCCGGAGACATCCGCAAAGGCTTATTATGACATGTTGTCAGCGGCACAGAAACCCCTTCACTCACATACCAAGGTTTCTTAACTGGATGCCATTGCACGTCTGATGGTCGTCAAGTCCCAGTTTAGCTTGGGTCGAGATGCCTTTGATATCATCCTGACAGTTTTTCGCAGCCTGCTTCCGGAAGGTCACATTCTTTTACAGAAACTTCTTCGTACACTCAAGATGTCATATGAGCAAATACATGCTTGTCCAAATGGATGCATCTTATTCAGAAAAGAATATGCGGAAGCCAAGAAGTGTCCAAAGTGCAATGCATCTAGATTCGTGGAGGTAGACTCTGGTGATGGGAAAAAGAGGCAGCTGAGAATCCCCGTGAAGATCCTACGGTACCTTCCGTTTATAATTTTTTCAAAGATTAACAACTTTCAATTCGATCTTGTTATATGTCGTACGCTTGATGCCTTGTAGGCGATTTCGTGGTGGCGCGCCACACATCCCGGTGCTGGGAGGCGATAGTGGACAAGTGGGTAAGTCCCGACTGGGAGGAGACGCACAACCTTTGCCGGGAGCGGCGTTTGCTGATGCCAGGTGTACCACACCACCAGGACAGCCATAGCCTCGACGAGTACACCGAAAAATAGGTATGCCGAGTCATTTCTATATTCACGCACTCAATTCTGTATAGTTACTAATCTTATTGTTTATTTCCTTAGTCGTCGTCAGATGGTGGCCAGCCTTGCAATCGGTTCATGGCATATGCTCTGCCCACAAGGGCAAGGTGACCTCCGACGTCTAGTACAAACCGGAATACCCGCCCTCGGCATACAGCAACATTATCGTCCACAGTCGCCTCAGGATCTACACAAAGGTGGCAAAGGAGGTCCATGGGCCAGAGTTCGATCCGACCGCTCACGACATTGATGGAGAAGTGGCCATGAGGGCGGGAGGAGGAAAGTAGCATTGGCGGTACTTAATCGGCGACAACACCATTGACACAGCCAGTACCCCCCACACTCTCACAGATATGAGCCAGGAGCACGAGCTCTTCCCCGGTCATGACAACTGATGCAATTACTACAGGTCATTTCTGTTTTGTTCATTGTACGTTCACTTTACTTACGTTTGCTTTGTATTGTAACATTGCGATTGAATATTGCAGACCCGGTCAGATGAAGAGACGAGGAAACAGGAGGAGCTAGAGTTGCAGGTGCAGCGGATGCAGCGGGCAGAGGCCAAGAAACATAGGCAGTTTGACGAGCTCGAGCGTTTGAACCAGCAGTGGCAGGAGCAGATGTTTGCCTACATACAGAACATTGGCCAGCGGGTGGGTGAAGGTCCGCCGCCGCTGATGCCACCCCCTCCACCACGCGTTCCTATTTCTCCCGTGAGTCACTTGAGAACCTTATAGTTTCATTTCTCAACTTAGACAACTTAGTCGGTTACCTTAGACAACCTTAGACAACTTAGACACATGGAAAATCACTTTTGCGCAGAATCCTGGCTCGACGTCGTTAAATGATGGTCGTCAAGATGAAGACGTTGCTGCGCGGGTGGGTCGAATGCTGTTCGGACCCCTTCCTAAGTGAGTTGGTGGCTTTGTGAATGTTTGTGAACTTTGTGTCGTTGTGAATGAGTCTACTTGTGAACCTATGGATGTTTAGTAACTTTTATGTGTTTGTCAATCTACTTGTGATGTTTATTGCGGAATTATGGTTGTGAAAGGTTGATGTATGTATGTATATATATGAACTGCTTGTCATGCTTATTATTATATAAATATGAATTGCCTGTGATGTTTGTTTTGAGGGGGTCCTTTATACGCAACCGAGCAATAAAATTAGGGGCAAGGTTGTGGGTTTGCCGAGTGTAACACTCGGCAAAGGGCCTGTTTGCCGAGTATTTTGGCAATAACACTCGGCAAACATGTTGTTTCTGTCTTCTCCGAGCAGGCCTTTGCCGAGTGTTTTTGCATTAACACTCCGCAAAAGTGGGGGCTTTGCCGAGTGTTAAAGCCAAAACACTCGGCAAAGCCTGTTCCTTTGCCGAGTGTTATTGCTTTGACACTCGACAAACCCGTGGCAAACTCACTAAACCCTAAACCCCATTTGCCGAGTGTTTACACCTGACACTCGACAAATCATGGAGGCTTTGCCAAGTGCAACACTCCGGAAAGCCTCCGTTAAAAACTCACAAACGGCCGCGGACATCGCCGCGCCGTCCGCAGCCGTCTGTTAGTGCTTTATTTTGCCGAGTGTCTGTCCTAACTCTTGGCAAAGGCGGCTTTGCCATCATCGGATATGCCGAGCCACCTATGCCAAGTGTAACACTCGGCAAAGCCGTTGCCGAGTGCCCCAGGCACTCGGCAAACAATTGGTTTCCCGTAGTGTGCACCCCTTCTCTGGTCTCCAATCACCAGAACACGGACCAAATGGCCAGAAGACAAGGTCACTGCCACTAGAATCGATGACCAAGGTTGGTATGTTCCAAAGCTGTGAGGGATAGATTTGTACTGGTATGCGGGCTAATTGCTTGGGAGAGGGTCTCAATAAATATAAAGCTTGAAGATATGCCAGCAACAACGAGGAAGGGATAGAGAGTTTTCCCCTATCCTCAAGGAAAAAATGGAGTATCCCGCAAATATATCATCTCATGATCGCGAGAGGGCATTTAGAGAAGCTATGAAAGAGATAGCTCCTTTGCATCGATGCTTTAAGTCTCATTTAAGAAATTATTTCATGAGGCAAGAACTGCAGCCCTTTGAGAAGCATCCCTTTCTCAAGGAAGAAGATTGGGAGCAATTTGCAGCGAGAACCACATCGGACAATTTTGTGAAAGCAAGCCAAGAAATGAAAGAAAGGTGAGCCTTGCACACAAATCATCATAGGTTGGGACCTAAAGGTTATGTTGGCAAAAGGAAAGATTGGGAAGCGGAGGATGCCAAGCTAGCAGCCGAAGGGGAAGAAAATCCTTGGCTGCAATATCCTGGTCACGTAGGACCGTATTTGAGGGCCAGGTCATTTAAAGAAGCTGAAACGGGTGATATTACATTCAATTTCCCTTCGGTATCTGCGTTACCGGAGAGGGTAAAAACCATCACATCAGAATATAGCGATTGTTCTTTCTTTGGAGCTTGGGAAATTATATTCTCACCAAGGCACTTGATACCCCGGAGCATCACGGTCGAGTCCGAGGCATATCTAGCTCAGCCTGCTGGCAAAAAGGTTTTGGTGAAAAATATGCTGGGATGTTCAAAAAGAAAAGGAGGTCCAGTAATGTGAACAAGGAAGAGATAGTGAATGAAGCACTCAAGCTAAAAGTGCATCTAGGCATTTAATCAATTTTGGTGATTAATGATAACAGAAATTTGGATATAATGGTTTGAATGAGATGTGCAGGAATAAAACAAAAAAGGAAAGAAAATAAATGTAAAAGGAAGGTGCCCAATTCTTATCTCTATGGTGGTGAGTGCTATTGAAGGATTTAAATTTTATTTTTGGTTTGAATTTGAGTATAGAACCACCGTACTATCCAGAGGGACAGGTAATTATGAAATCATATGACTTTGATGCTCAAATAACATCCTTAAACCAATTCCCAAGATCCTTGTACACAAACACATACACATATACCTCTTGCAGCTTCGCTGCTGGACATTTCCAGTATGCACCAGAAATTTCCGACAACCATAGGAAATTTCCGATAAACACCGTACATGTCCGAGCCATTGAATGTGTTGACCTTCCACTAGAAATTTCCGGTAATTGGCAGATTTCTCCGACAAATGTGATGGAAATTTCCGGTGATCTTCGTCGGAAATGTCCGGTATTACTCGCCCCAAAGATCACATTTATGACTAAGCTATATATACCCACTCCCACTCCACATACTGGTGCTCTTGGCACTCTTGACGAACCCTAACCTCTCTCAAGCACTCTAGAGCTCTCCCAACACCCATTGTTTCAATTTCCAAGTGTGTGGTGGTGTGTTGGTGAGAGATTCGAGCAAAGTGATTCAAGTTTCATCCTCTCCCTCTCTTGAGCATCAAGTTCGTGGTCTCCGGTGATCTTGTTTGTTACTCTTGGGGTTTCACCCCCTAGACGGTTAGGCATCACCGAGAGCATTCAAGCCAAGCTCGTGGATTCACCTTGGAGGTTTGTATCACCCTATCCTTCGTGGATTTGCTAGTAAATTCGCTTAGCTCCATTGTGGCGACTAAGTGGAGGAAAGTGGCTTGGAGTATATAAGCCCACCTTTTGTAGGCCCTCAACGGAGACATAGCCTCCTGTGTGGAGGTGAACTTTGGGTTAAATCTTGTGTCTCTGTTGTCATTGTGTTCTTCGTGTTCTTCAAATTCATATAGTTATTTTAAGAAACTTTACTATTTTGTCTCGATCTATATATTTGTGAAATTCTTGTTGCAGGTGAAGGTACAATAGGGCTATTAACATCTAGAACAACATATTGATTCATATAGATTGTTGTATTTGCTTGTATTTATCTTGTGATTCATCATTATCGCTTGTCACCGGAAATCTCCGATAGTAGACAGAAATTTCCGGTGGCTACCTGATATTCCGGCATATCTAACATTTCGTCAAGTTTGTTGTGATAATTTTCAGTTCGCCTATTCACCCCCCTCTAGGCCTAGTGTTGATCATTTCAATTGATATCAGAGCCTAATCCCTTGATTTAGGCTTAACCGCTAAGGAAAAGACATTATGTCTGACAAGGGGGACAACTCCGGTATTGATGCTTCCGCTCCCAAGGATGATCAATCACTATTCGTTGATTCAAGCTCAAGCGATGATGATCTCACCATCAGCGACATCGATGACAGCTTGGATGAAGAAGAAAAGAAGAAGAAGAGAAGATGAAGAAGAAAATTCAAGAGAAGGCCGAGTGAAAAGCTCAAAAACTTCTCAAGAAGAAGCTAAAGGAAAAAGAAGTGTTGGATGGACTTCACTCCGTGTCTCATAAATATGAGACCTCATCTTCTAACAAATCTCTTGATCCTACCAATCTTAATTTCTCATTGTTTCCTATGGGTAAAGTTCCCAAATTCAATGGGGTTGACTATGTTCATTGGAGTGATGATATGAAAATGTATTTGTATGGTCTTCATCCACTCTTTGGACTGTTGTGAATATAGGTGTTGACAAAGATGCCAAGCCAAGTCGTGAATAAGAGTATGACTTTTTCCGCAACTCTCAAGCCGTGATGGTGCTTAGAAGTGCTCTAAGCCCCTATCAGTACAACAAGATTAGAGGAATTGAGGTTGCAAAGGACCTTTGGGACACTCTTCAATTGTCTGATGAAGGAACGGATGTGGTCAAGGAATGCAAAATTGATCTCTTACAAGGAGAACTAGAAGCCATTGTCATGAAGAAGGACAAGACTCTTAAAGAGATGTATAATTGACTGAAGCTTATTATCACCGAGATACGAATGCTTGGTAGCAAAGATTGGGATTAGCACAAAGTGACCAAGAAGATGCTTAGGGCATATACACTAAAGAACCCAATGCTTGCCACCATGATTAGAGACAAGAAGTTGCGGCCCATGGAGTTGTTCCACAAATTGCAATACCATGAGATGAACAACTTGGATGTAGCTAGATCAACGAAACCAACCGAAGCGAAGACCATTGCTCTCAAGGCCGAACCAAGCAAGAAAGTTGAGTCAAGTGAGAAGACCTCCAATCCCAAGAAGAAAGAAGACTCAAGTGATGATGATAGCACCGATGAAGAAACCACCATGATGGTGAAGAACTTCAAGAGGTTCATGAATACCAATGGTGACAAGAGGTCAATCTATCAAAGAAGATACTAAGAGTGTGGGGAGAAAGAGTATTACATTGCCGATTGTCCCCGCAAGAAGAATGACAAGGAAGACAAGAAATCAAAGGACAAAAACTTTAACAAGGAAAAGAGGTACAGGGAGAAGAGTCAAGAGTACAAGAAGAAGTTTGGAAGTGCTCATGTAGGTCAAGGGTGAGGTTCTTCTTATAATGACTCCGATGATGAAGAAATGACAACTCTCGCCATTCAAGCCCCTACATCAACACCTAGACCGTTCAACAACTATCACGATAGCGATGATGAAGTTCCCATGTGCCTCATGGCTCAAGGGACAAAGGTACTAAACACCACCCCATCTCTCTCATCCACCATCTCGACTTCTAGGAATGTAGAAAATGACCTAGATAAAGAGGAAGCCGAACATGAGAAGAACATGATAAAGAAGTTTGGCAAAGAAGGCTATAAACAAATTAAAAAAATAGTAGAGAAATTAGAGAAAAGAAAAGAGTCTCTTGATAGGCAAGAATAATAGCTTATCCTTGAAAAGGAGAGAAAACTTACTCTTAAAGAAACTCTAGTTGAGGAGAAGATCAAGATTGAGAAGTTGACATGTGACTTGTTACTTACCAATGACTCACATGAGAGGATGTCTAAGGAATTGTCCTGACTCTCTAGCCAACCTAAAAAATGCACAAAGTGAGCTTCAAGAAATGCATTCAAGCCTAGAGATCAAATACAAAGACCTAGAAGATAACTTTAGCACTCTTTGGGAAAGCACCGAGGTTGACTCTAAGACAACTCCTGATTCCAATGTCCCTACTAGTGAGGTTGCTCAAGATGTTATAAGGTTGATATAAATGCTTGTGCAATTAACCTTTCCAAGCTAGAAGAGAAAGTCAAAGCTAAAGATGCTCAAATTCAAGAGTTGACCAAGGCAATTGGCAAAGACAAGGCCAAGGCTAAGAGTGAGTTTGAGACCCATCCGCATATAAAGCCGGAAGATATCCTAATATCAAGGATGGGCTCGGATTCACTAGAGGTCGAAAGGCCAATGGCACAAGAATATTGAGAGGTCATGAGGTGACATTGTTCACCAAAGGTACAAACCTTGGGGATTTGATGAACATGGCTCATGGTGTGTCGGTAAACACCATTGAAGCCAAGCCCATAGTTGAGGCATCTAGCAAAGGTGCCATGAGCTCGAACAAGACCAAGGAAGATAAAAATATCATTGAGCACAAGCCATCTCCCAACTACACCTTTGACTATACGGTTGTGTGGGATGGTGGTAAAGTATGTGGGTGCTGATGTGAAGAAGATGATGAGGAGTGTTTGGGTGCCTAAGATCTCTAAAGCTAACACTCAGGGACCCAATCTCTTTTGGGTGCCTAAGTCCAAAGCTTAAGCTTATTTTGTAGGCATATTCCTCCAGTGGACCTTCTTGGTTGCTTGATAGTGGATGTTCAAATCATATGACCGGAGAGAAGAATATGTTCGCCAAGTTACAAGAATATGACACACCCATTGAAAAAATCACCTTCGGTGACAACAACCATGGTGATGTGATAGGTCAAGGTGAAGTTGCTATCTCACAAGACTCATCTCTTTCCAATGTTTATCTAGTTGATTCTTTGGGATACAATTTGTTGTCGATATCACAACTTTGTGAGAAAGGCTACAATTGTCTCTTTACTAACGAGGGCGTGAGCATCCTTAGAAGGGAGGATTCTTCTATTGCTTTTATGGGTCAACTCAAGGGAAAGCTTTGTTTGGTTGATTTCACAACAAATAAAGTGGAACTGAAGACTTGTTTAGTGGTAAAATATAGTTTGGATTGGCTTTGGCATCGCCGGCTAGCTCATGTTGGGATGAGGAACTTGGCCAAACTTCGAAAGGATGAACACATTCTAGGACTAACAAATGTTGTGTTTGAGAAAGATAGGTTGTGTAGTGCTTGTCAAGCCGGGAAGCAAGTTGGTGCTCCTCATCCACCCACAAACATATTGACTAGTTCAAGACCCTTGAAGTTGCTTCACATGGATTTATTTGGGCCAATCGTATATATTAGTATTGGTGGAAACAAGTATGGACTTGTCATTGTGGATGATTTCTCTCGGTTTACATGGGTTTTCTTTCTACAAGACAAGAGTGAAGCTCAAGGGGTTATCAAGAAATTCATTAGAATAGCTCAAAATGAGTTTGAATTGAAAGACAAGAGAATCAGAAGTGACAATGGAATGGAGTTCAAAAATCTCAATGTCGAGGAGTTTCTCGATGAAGAAGGCATCAGGCATGAGCTCTCCGCTCCATATACACCTCAACAAAATGGCATTGTTGAGAGGAAGAACCAGACCTTGATTGAGATGGCTAGAACAATGCTTGATGAATACAATACTCTGGATATCTTTTGGGCCGAGGCTATCAACATGACTTGCCATGCCACCAATCGCCTCTATATTAAAAAATACTTGGGCAAGACTCCGTACGACATCCTCTCTAGTAACAAACCAAAGGTGCATTACTTTCGAGTCTTTGGTTGCAAATGTTACATTCTTAACAAGAGGACCAAAAGCTCAAAGTTTGCACCTAAGGTTGATGAAGGTTTTCTACTTGGTTATGGTACTAACGAGCACGCTTATCGTGTCTTCAACAAAATCACCGGTTACGTTAAGGTCATGGTAGATGTGAAATTTGATGAATGAAATGGCTCTCAAGTAGAGCAAGTTGAAAATGACATTGTAGATGATGAAGAACGCCCTAGCCAAACCATCATGAGAATGGGACTAGGAGAAGTGAGGCCTTATGAAGTTCAAGTTGAAGATCAAGAGTTAGCTCAAGTTCCAAAAATCAATTTTAATATTGATCCATCATCATCGACAAAAGTTGAACCATCAAGCTCTTCTCAAGATTAAGTTCAAGTAGGGCTGGACAAAAAACTCGTGGCTTGGTAGCTCGCTCTACTCAGCTCGTTAGTGGCTCGGCTCGGCTCGTTTTAAATTGTTCACGAGCTGAGCCAAGGTTTTAGCTCGGTGTGTTAACGAGTCAGCTCAACCAGCTCATGAGCGGCTAGCGAGCTATAACAAGCCAGAGCCTATAGCACAACAATGTATTTTGTTTGTGTGATGTCCTGATTCTTAAATAGTGAATGGTGGTGACCATAAATATGCTATATAATTATAGTAATTTGTGTTATCATGTTGTGAACTACTATTGCTTCTATCTGATTTTTGAGTTTGAATATATATATATAACAATTTTTTTATTTCAGTGTGCTATAAATATTTTTTGTACGAGAAATACATGTGTGCTAATGATAAATGAGCTGGCTCGCGAGTTAATCGAGCTAGCTAAAGCTAGCAAACGAGCCGAGCCGAGCTGCTTCTCTAGCTCGCTTTGTTAATGAGCCGAGCCGAGCTGGCTCGTTATGTTAACAAGCCAGCTTGAGCTGGACTGAGCCGAGCCGAGCCAGCTCGATATCCATCCCTAAGTTCAAGCTCATGCTGACGATCATGATCATGTCAATGATCAAGGGGGAGTTCAAGGTGATGATGCTCAAGCTGATGAGTCTCACAATGAACTGGATGATGATGGAACAATTCAACGTCAATCAACATTTTCACACCTAAGAGTTCATCAAAGCATTCAACGGGATCACCCCATTGATAACATCCTAGGGAGCATCGAAAGAGGGGTAACCACTCATTCTCGTTTAGCAAATTTTTGTGGATGTTACTCATTTGTTTCCTCTTTGGAGCCTCTCAATGTAGAAGAAGCTATTGGTGATGCGGATTGGGTCATTGCAATGCAAAAATAGTTGAACAACTTCACAAGAAATGAAGTTTGGGAATTGGTCCCAAGACCCAAGCAACATGTGATTGGCACCAAGTGGGTTTTTTGGAACAAACAAGATGAAAATGGGATCATCACAAGAAACAAGGCTAGATTGGTTGCTCAAGGTTTCACTCAAACTGAAGGTCTTGACATTGGTAAACTTATGCTCTAGTGGCAATGCTTGAATCCATTTGCATTCTATTAGCTTATGCCTCACATCACGACTTCAATCTTTATCAAATGGATGTGAAGAGTGCATTCTTGAATGGTCCTCTTTCTGAGTTGGTGTATGTGAAGAAACCACCGGGCTTTGAAGATACTAAGCACCCCAATGTCACACTCAGATTTTCACAAAAACCCAAATGTGGCCATATGTGTGCCCAGGAAGTCAAAGTACACATATAACGAACAAATATGATAAACAGAGAACATATGCTTGAATAAATTCTTCATTAAATAAAGTTTTACATCAGAGTGCTTCATAAATGAACTAACCAATAACAGCGGGAGACTAATAAACTCTCAAACTAATGGAGCCACAATCCACATGGACTTTGACTGGGAGACCACAGTTCAGTAGTACGGTAAATCTTCTGGAAACTCAGTAGCAGACTCATGCACAACCCAATCTATTTACCCGTCCGGGATTTTGTTGAATAAATGACAAGTGTAAGTAAACAATTACTTAGCAATTATAGCTCGGGTATGAAGGCTCAAAATAAGGCTAGACTCAGTTTAACTGCATTAGCACTTTTAGTTGGTTCATTTTAACATTAACCAAATTACTACAAGTGGATAAAACCCAGTTGGCACCCAATTAATAAAGTATAAGTGACATTAAGCATAAATAAACATCATCTTCTAATAAAAAAGGATCCAGGCCGCTTGTGACCCTGAGCAAGGCTATCATGATAGATTTTACACTCTACAGAGGTTTCGCCCTTTACCCACGAGTCGCGTAAAAGCTCAAAAGAACTTTAAACCCAACCACGCGGAGGTGGATCAGACCTCACATATCACACTACCGAGGTGTGACCGCATAGGGATGCTACGAATTTTTTCACAAGACACCCTAACAAGACAGTGGCCGCTATGGTACAACACAGGTAGTATGGCCCAAGGCACCGAGATCGACTTACGCCTACGGAGTCAAACCATAAGGGGGTCAATGGCGTCCAAAGCGCGGGCATCACACCCAACAATACGCAATGTGTGGAGTTCCCCATCGTAGGGACTCCCAACACGGGACTATGCCTCACGGGGGCATAGCCGACGGATCACCTGTCCTTGGTGGATCAAACCATACACTCACGAGTGGTTCTCATAGCGTCGTCGGCCGCTCCGGTAACCACTGACAAGCTAGAGACGTACATGCTACTTGACCAAGACCAAAGCCATAATAGTTCTAGCGGTGGCGACAGGCTCCTGGGTTGCCGCTTTAAGAACCAGACCTTATGGAGAGACACTAGAGCAAAGCACGAAGCACATGCTCTAGCTCCCTAAGCCAAGTTGCTAAAATGCAAGTTTTATCATTAATGTTGAAGTGAACCATGAAGTCAAAGTTACCAGTTAAATAATGGTGATAGTAGCCGCGCATGGCAAAGAACTACCCATATGCATAAACCCCAAGGTAAACAAGGATAGGATAATCAAGACTAGGTACAACCTTAATGGTACATCAATTTAGACACATGCATGTATGAAATAATTTAATACAAAGTAGGTAGGTAGCAAGGATTGTCCTTGCTATAACTTGCCTTCCACAAAAGGCGGCTGCAGCTGCGAGTCCTGCTCCGGACACGAATCACCATGCAAACCAATACATGTAAACAAATAATATTTTATTATAACAGTACACGGCCTATGGTGCAGGAGAGTGGGCTTGGAGGGGCTTGGGAGGTTGCTTACCGATGCGCCAAGCTGCCCCGGTGGTCAAGAAGTCCGGAGCGGCGCTGGAGGAGCAAGCTCGACGGCGGCCGGAGAGCTTCGGGCGGCGGCGGCGCGGAGCAAGGAAGGGGAGGGGTGCTGGAGGGCTGGGAGCTCGAATTGGAGGTGGGGTGAGGGTTGGGGCTTGGGGGCACAGCTTTTATATCCCAGGGAGGGATCCCTAGGCGTGTGGGCCACGCCGAGATTTGGGCACCGGCGGCGGCGGGACTTGCCAAGCGGGACAGGGGTTTCCAAGATGGGAGCGCGCTCGGGGAGGAAGGTGAGGGCGAGGGCGGCTTCGACGAAGCTTCGCGGAGGGCTCACCGGGCTCGGGGGCGGGGGGGAGGGGGGAAAGGGGAGGGCTGGGATGGCCGGACGGACCAGCGTGATGTGCGCCGGGGAGGGGGCGTCGGGCGGGAGGTAGTGGGAGAGCCCGACCGGTGGGATTCCCTGTCGGTGGGAGACGAGAGAGGGGAAGGGGGCGCGAGTTGGGCCGCTGGGCTGACGCGGGTGAGAGGACCCAGGTGAGGGGGCTTGGGCCGAGCCAGGGGGGAGTAGAGGGAGTGAAAGCGAGCCAATGCAGAAGCTTAGGGGGCAAAAACGGACTTGGCTAAAATAAATTTTCTAAGGATTCAAACAAATGCAATTTAAATTCAAATTTAAAATGATTTAAATTCCAATTTAATTTACTACAAAACAAAACACAGTGCAGTAGCATGAATGCAACAAAAATATTTCTACAACTTATATTTGATTTTAATATTCATAAATAATTCATTTAACCTATATTAATTATGAACAAATTAAATAAAAGCCAATAAATTACTAAAAATTTTAAATAGGCTAGTTTTGGGTGTTACACCCAACTACGTCTACAAGCTGCATACAGCGCTCTATGGGCTTAAGCAAGCCCCAAGAGCATGGTATGAATGCCTTAAGGAATTTCTTCTCAAGAATGGCTTTGTAATGGGAAAAGCATATTTGTAGTCTCTTCACTAGAAAATAGACAAAGATTTATTTGTTTATCAAATGAATGTTGATGACATTATCTTTGGTTCTACTAACGAAAAGTTTTGTGAAGAATATAGTAGGATAATGACCAAGAGGTTTGAAATGTCAATGATGGGGGAATTGAAATTCTTTCTTGGCTTTCAAATCAAGCAAATGAAGCATGGGACTTTCATATGTCAAACAAAGTATACAAGTGATATACTCAAGAAGTTTGACATGGATAATGCTAAGTCCATCAAGACCCCAATGCCCGTGAATCTTGATCTCAATGAGGAAGACAAATCAGTCGATCAAATGGTATATCGCTCCATGATTGGCTCTTTGCTTTACCTCTGTGCATCTAGGCCCAATACAATGCTTAGTGTGTGTAGGTGTGCAAGATTTCAAGCCAATCCCAAGGAATTCCATTTAATGGCTGTTAAAAGAATCTTTAGATACTTAGTGCATACTCTGAACCTTGGCTTGTGGTATCCCAAAGGCTCCACTTTTGATTTACTTGGCTATTCTGATTCGGATTATGTTGGTTGCAAGGTAGATCGAAAGAGTACAATGGGGACTTGCCAATTTCTTGGTCGGTCTTTGGTGTCTTGGAGCTCAAAGAAACAAAATTTTGTTGTGCCATCCACCGCCGATGCCGAGTATGTTGTAGTCGGTGCTTGTTGTGCTCAACTACTTTGGATGAGACAAACCTTGAGTGACTATGGTTGTGAGTACAAAAAGATTCCACTTTAGTGTTACAATGAGAGTGCCATTAAATTTGCAGACAACCCTGCCCAACACTCAAGAACCAAGCACATTGACATAAGACATCATTTTCTTAGAGATCATGAAGCCAAAGGAGATATCGCCCTAAGCCATGTTGGAACCGACAAACAATTAGCTGGTCAGTGAACGAGCGGGGAAGGAGTTGGTTAAAGTAGGTTTTTTTCTTCCTTAATCACTAGCCTCGAACGCACGGGTAAAGGCACCCAGGATTACTGAAAGATCTGAAACTAATAGAAAGGACAGCTACACAGAGAGAATAAGGCCGCCGATGCCTTATCCAGAAGGCCACATGAGGAGGAGCCAATGCTAGGAGAACTCAGTACACTTGCGATTACACATGGGGAGAATTATGGTCTAAGTGAAGGAGTGCCAGTATGGTTGGCTGAAGTGGCGCAGAGTTACGAACGTGATACATATGCAACCAAAGTCATGGAAGGCAAGGTAATTCTGCCTACCTAAATTCCTGATTATACCTATATTGCAGGTCTACAGAGATATAAAGGGAAAATTTACATTGGGGAAAACTCTCGAAAGAGACAAAGAATCCTAAACGAAATGCATGATTCGGCTATCGGTGGGCATTCGGGAATAGTTGGTACATACCAAAGATTGAAAAGGTTCCTTTTCTGGATGGGAATGAAAAAGGATGTACATGAGTATGTGAAAGGGTGTGATATATGCGAGCTTAGCAAAGGAGAGAACGTACCATATCCCGGGCTATTGCAACCATTTGCTCTGCCAGAAGGTGTTTGGGTCCATATATGTTGTTTGTTAAGCTCTTCTAACTCATTAGCAATCATTCTGTAAGGTCTCCTAGAGATAGGTGCAATGCCAGGTAAAAGCTCAATCATAACCTCAATGTCTCGGTCTGGAGGCATACCTGCAAATCATCAGGAAAGACGTCGGGAAACTCGCACACTACCCGGATATCTTCTAGTGGGGCTCCATCTAGCTGATTCACTGTGCCATTGGCCGTAGATGGTAGGGTAGTCATGAATTCAATCCTCTCTCCTTGTGGACTTGTCAACAACACAGATCTCTTGGCACATTGGATCACAACATCATGCATGGTCAACCAATTCATTCTGAGTATAATATCAATCCCACTTGATTCCAAGACAATGAGTCTGGCCCCGTAGTCCTTCCCCGGAATCTTAAGACTAACTCCCGGACACAAGAACTGTGCTTTCATGACCCCTTCGGGTGAGCTAGCTAACATGTGAGTTCTCATGGGCACCATGGTTATGTTATGCTTAGCTATATATTGGGCAGTAATAAAAGAATGTGATGCTCCATTATCGAACAAAACTGATGCAGGAACTGAGTTGACAAGGAACATACCGAGCACTACATCCTGAGCTTCCTAGGCAGTTTCTTTAACCACGTGGTTCACCTTGCCACGCACAAAATTCTGCTGCCCTTTGTTTCCCTGCGGGGTCTGATTTCCACTCCGTGCTTGCTGCATCTGGGGCTGGGTCTGGGGGTGTTAGCATTCTGACCTTGGGCGCCTGTGGTGTTCCTCTTGGGACAGTTGTTGGCATAGTGATCAATCTCCCCACACTTGAAACATCCGGGACCAGCGGGGGTGTTGGGTGCAGATGGCTTCACTGGGGTGCTCATTGGGGTGTTCTGACGGTTCTGCTGAAAGTTAGGGCGCAGAGTAGACTGGTTCTGACGCTGGAACTGAGTCTGCCCAAAGTTCCAACCTTGAGTTGCAAGACGGAAAGGGGTCCCCTGAGGAGTCGCAAAACGAGCACGGACATTGCTGCTGGCTTGCCCTACTGAGTTGAACTTCCTCTTCATCTCCCCCATCTCATGGCGGATATGCTCCACACTAATGGCCTTGTCCACTAGGCCCTGGAACATGGGAAACATGTGCACCATCAGCTGATACTTGATAGGAGCATTCAGACCTTCCAGGAAATGCTCCTGCTTCTTCTCATCATCTGACATCTCTGCCAATGCATAGCGGGCGAACTGAAAGAACTTGTCCCTGTACTTGCTCACAGACATGCTGCCCTGCTTCTGCGCAAGGAACTCCTTCTTTTTGATATTCATCACACCGGTGGGGATGTGGTGCAACCTAAAGTTGGTTCTGAATTCCAGCCAAGTGATGACAGTAGGGGTGACATGAGCAGCTTTGGAAGCATCCCACCAATCTGAAGCTGATGCTGTCAGTCGCCCTGCAGCATACAGTACCTTCTCCGTGTCGTTGCACTAGGTGATGTCCAGCTTCTTCTCAATCTGCTTCAGCCAGTCATCAACATCGAGCGGGTCTGACGAGTGAGAGAAAGTTGGGGGTTGGTGACTCATGAAGTCCATGTGCTTGTGCCGAGGTGGCTGATCTGAGTCTGCATGGCCGTCATGGTGGCGGCGATGTTCTGGAGGATGTGAGTCTAAACGGTGAGGATTTGATCCATCCCTGCTGGTGGCGTTGGTCCTGCTTGAGGGTTGGGGTTGGTGTTGTTGAGTCCTGGACGTATCACTAATGACCGATCCACTCCACCACCGGACCTGGTGTTCACCATCTGATGGTTAGAGATATGAGACTCAGATGATTGCTGGGGAAACAAGCAATCACAAACAAGTGGAGAAAAAGGATAAAGAGGTTGCACATATCCAATAGATCCAACTACAACACTTGTCACCTCCAGACTGCATCCAAACAGATACTGAGTGCCTTAATGAAATGAGTATAGCGCGCAATCTGAAGCTCTAAAAATTATGAAACTTGGTCAGAACGACTCTTGTTAAGTCTCGAATCCAACCCAACTGGAATCACCTTAATCAGATTTATAAACTTGAGATATTAAATAGACAAGCTCGCTGTGTCAGGCATCTCGGGTCAGGTTCTAAGTGGCATACTAATATGTGCACAACTCCATATCCGACAACCCAAAAATTCTGAATAATTCCTGAAACATAGATTATGAAGTTATGAATCTGTTCCAACTTGAATTACTGCAATAGGATTTCTGTAACTTGATATATGAAATTAACAAGCTTGTGGTGTCAGGCAGGTTCTCCTCGGGCAGGTTCTGAGTAATTTACTAAGAAATGCATAACTCTTAATTAGCTGACCCAAAAGTTCTCAAACATTTCCAGAAATTGGTTTACGGAGTTAAGACTCCATCCCAACTGGAATCATGTCATTTGGACTTATGTAGCTTTGGAAAGAATTTGAACAGTACCGACATGTCAGGGAAACTCGCGAACAGATTCCAAGATAGCGTGAAACGCAAGATAGATTGAGGAGAATTGATTGAAGAACAGAATTAATATGAATAACCAAGATAAATATATAACCCAAACCAAACTAACTTTATTTATTTAAGATATCTGATGCCTTGTGGTCATCACTCCACAAAACACCGCACTCACTGCAAAGACCCAACTCAAAACAAGCACTCATCAAGCAAGCACACCTAAACAAAAGCTAACACACCGACCTCAACGACGACTCAAACTAAACGATAACAAAAGAGGGTTGACTGCCTAACTCTTAGAGCACTTGTGTCTCTGCACCAGCTTCTCCATAATCCAGTATATCACGCTCTGGTGACTCTGCTCGCAGCACTTTATTAGGATCTTCTCCCCATGGCTTAGGCACTGGGTCTCCATTCAGCTGGGCTGCCATGATGTCCCTCTCCCTTCTCATCTGAAGCAACGAGTACCTAATCAAGCACAGCTCACTTTGTACGGCGTCCAGATCCGTGTTGAGAGCAGCAACGAGGTTCGTCAGCACTTCCTTTTCCATATCACCTTGGACGGGAGGAATGACGGTCTGGGGGGTTCCACTAGCACGGCGTGGAATGACTCTGTAGTGTAGGTTCTCCACCTCTTCCTTGTGTTTCTCTCAAAGTGCATACAGAGCGCGTCTAGCTGCTTCACTGATCCCTGCTTGTGGGCTGCACCGCGGAGTGTCATCATTGGAGATAGCAACCACCTTCTTTAATCCAGTTGCCTGATCATCCACCCTGATGTGCACAGACACTGTCCAGTAGGATGGGTACCAGGTGCTCTTGTGCTCCACATAGCGATACTCCGGCCTCCGGGTGTACCCCAACTGACTGATCACAAGCCTGAGCAAGATGGGCAAACGAGCGGTGCCTCCGTCATCTTGGTACTCCTCTATGCTCCTCTTCTCAGGTGCTCCTCCATCAGCAACTTCAACTTATGGGTTGACTTCCACAGGATCTTCATCTTCCACTTGCATCCCTTCTTCAGGTACGGCCTACAGCTGCATCTCCTGAGGTTCTTGCTACTCCTGCTGCATTTCCTCATCCTCCATGAGCTCTTCAGCGGGAGTGGCCCTCTTGCACTGAGTCCTCTTGGTACGTGCCATCTACTAAAAGAATAGATGATTGGAATTAGAACAATTCTAAATAATCACTTAAAGCAAAGAAAGCATAACCAAGATGAGAATAAAAGTGTCTAGGACCAAGATAAGGATAAAACAAAAATAGAGAGATAAAAGTATAGAGAACTTAATAGAAGCATGAATAATAGAGCAATAGACCTTAAATATGACCATTTTCTATCTAGGCTCGCGTCCTACAGTCAACACGGCTCTGATACCATTTCTGTCACATTCGGTTTTAGGAGGAAAACTAGATGCATTTCATATGTGCGCCAGGATAAAAAATTCACACATATGATAGACGTCATAAGTGAAATACCATAAGACAGTGCATAATCGAAATAAAAGAGTTATTGTATCATTATTACACTCCAAGACATTTGTCTTTAACGAAAAGTAAAGCGAGTAGCTAGCAGCGGATAATCCATCAACTCCACAGGCAGTTGACTGGTGAAAACATACGCCTAGAACTCCTGGAAATCCTCTGGGAACTCTTCCAAATCACCTTGGTCTGAACAGCGTTGCGTAAAGCAAGGATGAGTACACTTATGGTTGGTACTCAGCAAGTGTAGAAGAAATAAATGACATGCAAGGCTAAACAATGTTAAAGCTGACATGGTTTGACTGCGTTAAGCTTTTAGTTTGTCAACATTTTAATCATTAATTAACAAGTGCAAGTTTATACCATCCCACATTAAACAGTATACAATAACATATTCAAGAATAAAGAACAACGATTTGATGTCATCTTTGAGTAATTAATCATGCGAGGGTCCAGGCTGCTCATGACCAGACGTTGTACACTTTCACCATAAGTCGTGTTTTCCCACTCATGCCTGAGGGAGCCAACCTCATAAAACACAAAGGTGCATGGCTTGGGATACAGTACGAGGCCTTTATAAAGATTCCCTAATAGGTGTAGCCCGCTAAGGTTTCAAAATCCAAGCAAAGCATAAACCTCCCTAGTGAGTCAGTATCTTAGCAAAGCATACTACTCAAGAGGACCGGGTTATTCTTCATCAAAGTCTCCCCCACTTGCCCTTTCAGCAAGACATGCACATATTAAAGTTTCTAATTAATCAGCCAAGATCAGAGCCCGTTGATCTTATGGTTGTACTGTTTTCCTGGGTGGTCACTCCACGTTCCATTTGTCATATGATCTTTAGTTAACAAAGTATGAACATGAAGTAAATCCAGTTTAATAATTGAACCCAAAGTTTACCATGCCCAAGTTTAGCATCTAAGCAATATTCTATCCAACATAAGCAAAGCATCCCAGGTACAACAAGGACAATGGTAAAAGACTAGGAACAACCTTAACATAGGACCCATCAAATTAATGTAATGCGGAAAAGTAAAGTGTATCTTTATTTGGTGAATAATAGGGCCGCAAAGAGATGATCAAAAATACACTTGCCTCCTCCAAAGCCTTGATGCTGCTCAAAGTCTTCCTCGAACTACTCTTCGAATCCCTCGAACGGCACGGCTTCTAAACGCATCACACAAGCACATATAAAGGAACAAAACAAAACAATAAGAAATAGTACACCAAACAGAAGGAATAGAACAAAACAAGGCTATAAAATTAATCTGCATGTTACAAGGATCACATGAGCGAAAGAATCACTAAAAACAGATCTAAAACGTGAAAGATATGGCTAAAACAAAGTTTAGGGGCTTATTTGAAGAAACCCGAGGACTAAAACATAATAATGCTTAAAACTGCAAGGACTAACACGTAAAATCACCCTACCAGGACGGCGCGTACTAATATTTGAAAGTTCAGGGACTTAAACGAAGAAAAAGGACCGATCTGCAATTATTTTTATAACTACGATGGACCGCGGGTTGAATCGATAAAAGTGGAGGGGCTCTTTAACAAAACAACCACGGCTGACCGGGCGCTGACCGGTATGGGGCTCGGTTAGATTGAATCTGAGCCGTAGGATCTAGATCTAAGGGCTGGGACTCGCTGGAGGGTTACTACATCGGTGACGAGCATGTGACACGGCGGCGCCGCTCGGCCGACAGCGGAACTTCGCCAGAGTTGGGCGAAACTCGGCCTACAAGCCACCATTCACGACGCGACTGGCACCAGAAGCATCAGGAGGGGACGCCAAGCTCACCTAGGGTGATGTCGACGACGATCGGGCGACGAGGTGCACGGACGACGAGGAGTGACGGCTCCGGTGATGCTGTGTAGGAACGGTGATGGATTAGACTTGGTTCAAGGCAAAAATGCGCATAGGGATCAACTCGGACAGCCTCGTTACCTTCTTGCGAAGCTCCTGGGCTTGTTCTTGTCGAGAGATTTGCAATAGCGGCGTAGATCGACGGCCGTCGAGCAAAGGCGGCGATGCGGGGCGCTAGCAAGCTCGGGAGCTCCTGGAGCTCGGGTGGAGAGTTGGGCGAGGGCTTCAGGTTGTGGGGGAGTTGGCTTTATAGTCCCTGGACTCACATTGGCGTGGCGCGCACGGATTGCAGCTCGGGCGCCGGCGGCGATCGCATTCCTTACGGGGCGGTCACCTTCCTAATGGGGGGGGGGGGGGTGGGCGTCTGACTTAGTAAAGGAGGGCGACGGAGGTTCGAGGAAGGCCCTCGAGGAGTCCGCGGGTCGAACGAGGATGGGGGAAGGAAAGTCCGGCGCGTCGACGGAGCTCTGGGCCCGGCCCGGACTTGGTCGGAGGGAAGGAGACGACCCCGACAGGTGGGGTCCTTCTGTCGGTGAAACAGGGAGGTGTAAGGCAAGCCGGGCTGCGAAACAGGTTGTTGGGCTGGACGATGGGCTCAACCCAAGAGGAGTTAAGAGAGCGACAAAAGAGCGAGGGCTGAAAGCGAACTGGGCTGAGAGTTGAGGGGGCAAAACCGGACTCAAGCTTAAACATCTATTCTAAAGCCATTCAGTTTGAATTTAAATGCGATTTAAATTCAAACAAATGACAAGCAACAAAACAAAAGTGCACCAGCATGTAATGCAACAACCACTTATTTTGCTATAATTTATTTAAATGATATTAAATATTTTAGAGCCTAAAATAAATTCCAATTAATCATAGAAAATTTATTTAGCCCCTAAATAAATCCTAGAAAATTCTAATAATTTAATGTGATGAAAATTAGGGTGTTACAACTATTATAAAATTTTAATTTATTGCAAAAAACTAAAAATTAGGATGTTACACTTGGTCCTGTGATTGCACCACCAATTTGGAAGAAGCGATGAGATTGGGCAGGAAATGTCGTCTTTTGTGCGTCGTTTACGGATTGATAACATATAAAACGAAAAACCATTTGCTTAAACTTGGAGATTGTTTAATGAAGCCCTTAATAGATACCCCCACCATTCCAAATAACTGTTTGATCGCCTGTATTTTTTTAAAAAATTAGGCAAGTACCATTTATTTTTTTCGACTTACTTTATGGTAAAAGATACTATAAGTCTGACTTATTATTTCATACGTTTAGACTAACTTTTTAATAAGACAAATGGTCAAACGTTATGAGAAAAAGTCAACAACAAATAGTAATTTGGAACAGAAGCACTAGAATAAAATGTCTTCAGATGTTCGTGAATCATATGTTGTGTTTGCATAGGTGTGCTACATGACCTTTTGTGTGTTTCTCCTCGTTTTTTTACAGGAATCAGCGGGGAGGCCCCTAATATATATATATATATATATATGACGGGTTTTATCTACAAGCGCCTGTAGCTACCATCACCATCAATATAACATTGTGTGTATGTTCAAATACTTACTTATCAGTTTGAGTATGTTCGTATAGTAATTCTAAGATATTTCAAAGCAAATTGCACGAAAAAATTCAAAAGCAACCCTATTTTAAAATTTTATTATGATTATATCATTATAGTATTATATAGAAATTAGTATGTCCACATACTCAAAGTGTTCTTACATACTCAACCGACATACCACCCAGATAGTCTAGTATCATCATATACTACATGTACATACTCTTCATTGGGTGATACACGTCTTCTAACATGAGAATACACAGGTGAAGGTAGCTACATGCGCATGTAGAAAGGAATTTTCCTATATATATATATATAAAACAAAAAAAGTTATGTACAGTTTACAAGGCCGAAAGCCCAAAGAAAAAAGGGTGGAGCTACAAGAGATTACTCACCCAAATGTTTATCAAGTCACCAATTTGCGGTTTGACCCGGAGGGTAACCGTTTTCAGCTCACTAATGAAAAATTGTCGGCAGCTAGCAGAGGAAAGGGATTCGTATCTTAGATGATACTATTTCTATGACACCAAATGGCCCAGCAGCCCACAATAAGAACTTCTCTCAAGATTACTGATTGAAACCTTTGCTCAGCCAGCATAATCATTTGTTGAAAATCCAGTGAATATCCCCATTGCACCCCTAAATATGTCCAGCAAGCATCACTGAATTGGCATTGGAAGAATAGATGACAGAAATCCTCTTCAAGATTTTCGGCACATAACACACAAGAGTATGATTCAAGATGCATATGCTTCCTGTGCAGCAAATTTATAGTATTAAGTCTGTCTTTAAGCAATAGCCAGAAGAAATATTCATGCTTATTCTGTGCTATTGACTTCCACATCCATTTGAAGAGAGCAGAGGCAGGAAAAGAACCTTGTAGACTATTGTAAGCTCTCTTACTAGAAAAAATGTTAGAACCCCAAATGTAAACCCACTCATCCTTTAAGCTGGCATCCAATTGCAGGTCATCAAGAGCAGTCACAGATAATGGCAAGTGAAACATCCTGCTATCTTCCCATGTACTGAACTGCCTGACAGACCACCTTTTGTTCCTGACAAAAGAGAACAGCTGAGGGTATTTCCATCTGAGAACACCCAGGTCCCATAGATCATTCCAGATAGCAACTGAGACACACTGTTAACAATGCAAGTGGCTATCATGAAAAACTTCTGGACCAAGGACTTGATATCCCTTCACCAGAAGGAGCCAACCATTTTCCTTTCTTAAGGGGGTTGCCATTGCTTTACAAATGCTCCCATGTAAGTTGTACCCAAAGCAAGTCCATTTTGTTATAAAAAACTTTAGCAAACGAGCTTCATTCCAAGTTCTTATGTTTATGATTCCAAGCCCCCCCCCCCCCATCTTCTTCCAAGCCACCAAGTAGCCCCATCTCTTGTTGAGATCACCTCCATGCCAAAGCACATGCTTTTTGTATTTATCGATCCGCTTAGTAATTTAAACTGGCATCTTTAAGGTGCACATATAAAAAGTGGGCAAGGCTGAGTAGACATAATTGACCAATACCAGCCTACCAGCAAAAGACAGATGCCGAGAGATCCCTATAAGGTGTTTCTCCATTCTGGTAAAAATTATGGAAAAGTCTTGTACAAAAGGTCTTGTAGTGCCCAAAGGGAGCCCTAAGTAGGTGAATGGAACTGTCCCTAATTGACATCCCAGGGCACTAGTCAGAGCAGCATAGTTGGCCTCATCCACATTTATTGGAACCAAGAATGATTTAGCAAAGTTAACCTTCAGTCCAGTAGAGACAACATAAGTTTCTAGGATTGTCTTTAGATGCATCAGTTGACTTGGAGCAGCAGGCAGCACAAGTAGGGTATCATCAGCATACTGAACTACAAGAAAATCTCCTCCAAAATCATGACCCAGTGGGTGGGAAATATTACCCAGCATAGCTTCAGCATTCCGGACTGACTGTAGAAAATCAGCACCCAGGACAAATATCAATGGGGACAAGGGGTCTCCTTGCCTCACCCCGCCCCCGTGTTTGCACTTGAAGGGTTTATCTGGGACACCATTGAGCATGATAGCAGAAGATCCAGAGGTCAGGATACCTCTGATCCAAGAAACCCATTTCTCAGAAATAACCCTTCTTCTTCATGACTTGTAGAATTACCTCATGCTCAATCTTATCAAAGGCGTTTTCAAAATCCAATTTTAGGAGAACAATCTCCTTCTTAGATTTGTGGCAAATGTGCAAGAACTGAAATGCCCAGGCCAGGCGATCTTCGATGGTTCTTCCTTTAATAAAACCATACTGATTAGCATGAACAACTTTGAGAATAACCCTCTGTAACCTCTTAGCCAAAAGCTTTGTGAGGAATTTGAGTGAAGTATTGAGCAGAGAGATAGGCCTAAAATCATTGACAGTCTGAGGATTATCCTTCTTAGGAATAAGAGTGATCAAGGACCCATTGATACTATCTAGATTTAGATTGCCAATAGCAAAATCATTGCAAAGCTTGACTATATCATCTTTTATAATTGGCCAGCGTTTATTGAAAAAAGCACCATTGAAGCCATCTAGACCAGGAGAATGATCAGGAGGCATCTCTTTAAGAACAACAAGGATTTCCTCCATAGTGAAAGGGTCATCAAGAACAGGAAGTTCAGTAGCCTGAATGAGTTCAGAGAGTTCATACAAAATTTTAGAAAATTCAGTAACTCCCAATCTTTCTTTGTATGAGAGCCAATTATTTTTGCCTCCAGGAGATTACACAGATTGTGCTTCACAATTCTTCTGAAAGCACTTTCAAGGGAACTGAGGGGCCTTTGGTCTTCTAAGCCATCAAGTAAAGCAAGCAAAAAATGCTATTATTGATCAATTTACTGAGTTTAGAGTGTTCCCTGCTCCAGTATTTTAGTTCTCAATTGTCTGAATTTAGCCTTTAGAGTCTGAGCTGCATTAGCAAAATAAGGAGAGGTGTTCCAATGAAACTCCACAACTGAAAGAAAGTCATCAAAATGCAGCCAATAATTCTCAAATCTAAACAACTTTGATTTCGGTATAGAGTACCAATCTTGACAACAAAAGGTGAATGATCAGAGATAGACCTGCTAAGCACTTGCACAGAGGTGTCAGGGTAAGACAATGCCCAGGTGGAAGAGGTGAAAACCTAGTCAATTTTCTCGATAAGAGGGTCCTGTTGCATATTACTCCAGGAAAAATTCCTACCCTAGAAGCCGATTTCAGCCAGATCTAGGTGCTGAATCAAATCATTGAATAGAAGCATGTCATTCAGATTGCCACCCCCTCTATTTCTGTTGTCTGGTGATCTCACTAGGTTAAAATCACCAGCAAGTATCCAGTCATCAGAATTAGAAGTAACAGAGTTATAAAGCCAGTTGATGAAAGAAGCTAGTTCTCAGTTGTATCACAAGGCCCATAGATATTTGTCAAACAGAAACTTTTCCTCAAAAGAGCACAAGTCAATTTCACTGACACAAAGAAATCATTGACCAAAATGACTGCTTCATCAAACCTGGCAGAGTTCCAAATGGTGATGAGCCCCCCTAGA
Source organism: Echinochloa phyllopogon (assembly GCA_033239725.1). Taxonomy (NCBI): domain Eukaryota; kingdom Viridiplantae; phylum Streptophyta; class Magnoliopsida; order Poales; family Poaceae; genus Echinochloa; species Echinochloa phyllopogon. Next base: position 13,646,324 of record BTCW01000017.1, read on the forward strand.
AGCACCAACTGAGGGTGAAAACTCAAATTTATTGAGATGCTTAGGATAGAAATTCCCCAGATAGGAGGCATCAAATGCACCTCGCTTAGTTTCTTGCAGACAGACAATAGAAGCTGAAAATTCACAGATCTTATCACGCACAACATCCCATTTCTATTGAGAGTTAATGCCCCTCTAGACCAATAGATTAATTTCTCTTAATGAATTCATGATGATGAACAAATGGTAAAAACAAAGAGAGGCAAATAGTAGCACCACCAGATAACTAATGTAAACCCAGATTTGAGAAGTTCCCTAAGCACAAGCACAACTAAGAGTTCAAACAGATCACCAACATGTGATCCAACATGAGGGGGACAAAAGAGCACCAAGTTCCAAAAGGCTACTGAGTAAAAGATAGCCCTATTACAGTGTAGACCATTCATCTTCATCATCAAGATTAAGCAGCGCGGCAGCAAAGACAGCCTCAGCCTGGATCTGGAGGAACCCAGTGGCCATTTCTTGCATGTTATCAAGTGTCAGATAGGGAGGAGCAGCAGATGGGTCCACGGTCGTAGCCTTGTAGATGGAGGGGTTGCTTGCAACCGCTCGGGCACTTGCTTGGTCACAAAACCCGCCAAGAACAGGATTCAGCCGCTGCTCCTGCGCAGGAAGGAGGCCTCTAGGGGTTCCTTCATCTTTCTAGCCCGGCGCTTCTTTGTAGATGAGGTGACTGGTCCCTGTATCTCCACTACGTCCTCATCATCATCACTATCTTCCCAGGGGACCATGGGTAGGCCAGTAGGGGGAACCCCGATCACAGCAGAGGCAGCACGATCCTCCTGATGCACACAAATAGAGGCCAAGAGGAGGATATGATCATCAACAATGTAATTGGGGACATGAGTATCAATATCAATTTCAAAGACTGCAAGGTGAGACAAGGAAAGAGTGCTAACAGGTGCAGGAATGGGAGAAATTAATTTGCGAGAGGCAATCACCTTAACAACAGGGTCGACCAGGGCCAAATAAGTAGCATCAATGACCAGATTGGGGAAGCCACCGGGAAAACATCAAGGGGCACAGGAGCATCATTGTTTTCATCAGCATCAGAGACATCTTCAACATCAGAGGCTTCATGAGGATTAACATTGATAGGGGCATCTTTAGACATTGCTTCATCCCCTCCACCAGCAGAACCAACGTTGGATCCATCCACTACCGAGTCTTCAGGATAATTCACTTGCACATTGAATCCCATGCATCTGTGTGGATCAACAGGCACCGGGTGGAGAGCCCCCTCAGGAGGGAAAAAAATCCTCATCACCAAGCAGATCAACTCCCCTACGCTTAAGCACATAGACTGGGCAGGTCTAGGAACGAACCCTAGGGGGGAGACCAGCCGAGACCACAATATCATGAGGGACTTCTGCATCATCATGCATATGCACCTTGACAATAATTCTTTCATTGTTGCTTGCATCGTACCAGTATCTAAGCAGACCAAACCCAGCAACTGCCATGGAGATAGCAGTGTTGCTTCTCGCATCTCCAGGGAAAAGCGTAAACAGAATCCAAATCTCCCTATCCAGATCTCTCTCCCTGACATTGATCCCAGCATCATGCTTGATGAAGCACAACTGGTAGTGTGGGCCAAACTAGATGATTCGGTCCAACAACCGCTCACGCTCAACTGGAGAGCATAATCGAACGAATGCGTCACCGATAGGAGATAATTGTACCTCAGCCCGATGGACCCCTTCATTTTGGATGAAGAAGTCCTTCAGCGATGCCGCCAGATTGGCGAAATCATGCTTGGAAACCGCCGGCGTCAAAAAAGTGATGGCAAGGTCTGTTGGCACTCCTTACGGCCTACAGATAAATCCGCAAGCGGACGGATACCGATGTAGCTTTCACCCAGGAGTATTCCAAGGTATTGATTTCCATGGGGAACAAGAAGTGAACTAATTCTAAACTAAGTTGTCCAAGGGTTATGGAATGAGATGGATGAATTGGATGACAACAACAAAGAGGGAAGAGAAGCGATGAGAGGGTAGAGAGGGTACGAGTCTGATAGAGGCACTCTACTGATTAACTGAGCGGATCAGAGGGTACAAATAGATACTTTCTTCGGGACTATAGAACCTATAACACGCAGAAAGAGATGAGAAGGGGTGTCACCAATCCTACACTCTGGGATCCTGCAGGCCGAGACGAACGTGATGGACTACGTAAACTGTATAGGGCTATCACCACCTAACGGCTACCACCTCCGTAGACTCAGGGACAAACTAAGTTAACCTCAAGTATAGACACCACGCCTACACTAGTCGGTTAATACTTATCTCCAATAGAAAGACAAGCATCCAAGCCAAGCAACCCGTATACAATTATACCAATCAACTAAGCATGGAACGAAGAACTAGCAAGTAAATAAAAGTATAATTGACTACTCAATTAATTAGGAAGAGATACAAGAGTTACCAGACACGACCCGGATGCCACTCGAAGCAGAGCCGCATCCGTACAGGTACAACTGGAAGAGGGGCCGACACTCTGGCTCCTCTCCGGACGCGCACCTCTCCTCTCTCCCTATCTTATAAGTATGAAAGTGGTAGAGCTTCACTACGGAACTCTTCTCTTTTGTTGTGTGTGAAACCGGGCATGGGACACCTCTATTTATAGTGGAGAAGGACGGTGGGAGGCAGAGTGGCAGCCAAGGCACCTCAGGTCGGTGCCCGGCTGATTCGGGCGAATTTCCTGGTTCGGGCGAACTAGGGAGTTCGGCCAAACTGCCACGTGCACCGACCTTGAGTCCTACGGCCTGGATCCTTGCTCAGGGTCGGTTTTGAGGTGGTTCATGGATTCGGCTGAATCCAATGAATCAGGCAAATTAGGCCTGGCCCACTGCTGCACCGCCCTTGCCTCCATCACGTGTTGGTCCAGCTCTTGAGGCGGTTTGGAGGTCGGCACTTTGGTCTGGACTGAGTTGGAGGCCTTCCGGTGGACTGGTGAGCTTCGGTCGGGTTGGACTCGGGCCTCTCTCGTCTTCTAGTCCGCTGGGTTCGTGTTGGCAGAAGCCATGGCGGTCCATCCAAGCCTAGGTTCAAGGATGGAGTTAGGTCGAATCTCGGGATTTGGTCGAACTTGTCATTCCATGTTCTTTTTGCCTCAACTTTAGTCATAAGCCTCCTGGAATCGAATAAACACCAAAACTTGTGGAAATGATCAGAAATAATCCCTATATCTGCGGTGTGTGATTCCATTGCGTTTGTTTTATACTCGGTTGGAGGTCGGAAATCCGTCTGTAACGACTGCCAATAAGGTCTTCGTTGTACTGCACTGTCGGGTTATGGGGGACAACCTCAAAGCCAGTGGGGACATGGGGACGGGGGTCAAGGGCGAAGTTCGCCATCAATAGAGGTGGGGGAGGAGGTGGCAGAGGGGATGGGAAGTGGGGGCTTGAAGACGAAGGAGCACCACTTGGTCAGTTGGTAGATGAGATTAAAAGTTCCACAGCAGCAGCCGACGGCCCCACCCGCACTTTCGGCCGATAGGCCAGGGGTTTCCTAACGCGACAGAAGCGCGCAATGTGTCCATATGAGAAGCAGGATTTACAGCGGACCTCCTGATTACACGCCGTGATTAAATGGCTAGGCGAGAGACAATGAAAACATGACTTCCCAGAGAGATTAGAGGCCGGGGATTTTCCCAAAATACCAGGATCCCGAGCAGCATTTGAATTTGAAAATAAAGGCGAAGAGCCCGGGTGAGAAACCTTCGGGATAGCTGCCTTAGGAGTACTCGAACTGGGTTGGGTAGGAAATTTGAGCCTGGCGAAGACTAATCTTTTCTGGGGAAGATTGGGAGCAGGTTGAGGAGCGACTGCAGCATAAGAACGTACATGAGAACGATTACTTTTTTCAGGCTTCCATTCGGCCGCCATTTCTAACTCCCAATTGGCCAGCTCTCTCACATGATCAGGACCACCATCTCTCCCAAGGGAGAAGAAAAGAGCAAAACTTTTACAAATGAACTTGATAAGTTTGTAGATCATAAGACCAATAGCCTTGCCAGCCACAGAGAAGTGATATGATCGATGAACAAGGAAAAACACACAAAAATTGGGCCATTGCCACCCAAAACAGCTTGCAGGATCAAAGCAACCTCATCAACACCAAGGTGATGAGCACACTGAGAGAAAGAGACGACCAAGAAGAAATCCCAGGAAGAGACAGGGGAAGTGATCGAAGAGGAGGAGCCAAACCTAGAGCGAGACACAGCCTTCCAGTGGAGGCCGGGGTTGAAATCCAGCCCGGTGATGGTCGCCATGGCGCACACCGCGCTGAGACGCCATCAGTTCTACATATGTAGAAAATAGCAGATGTAGGAAAAAAGCATTGACGTGTTTCTCCTCGTTGTCTCCATTTCACTTATTTTGTGTTGGCACACATGATCTGACCTAAGTTGTGGCAAAGTTTGGTGTGAAGCAAACTAGCCTTAAATGGATGTTTATATCTAAGCTCCCATTATCTAACATCAACTAGTAGAGAATAGACTTTTCATCCACGATATTAGTCCCGGATCCTATTGTGCCCATGACTAGTGTGATCATTAGTCCCGGTTCTAACAACTAGGGGGTCGGGGTGGGGGTGGGGGAGGTGTGGGGCTTTAGTCCTAGTTGGTGGTTCCAACTAGGACTATACGGCTAAAAGGGTGTCATGCATTAATCCCCGGTGGTTGGCTCCAACCGAAACTGAAAATCACCCTTTTAGTCGCAGTTGGAGTCACCAATCTGGATTAAAAATCACCCTTCTAGTTCCGGTTGGAGCCACCAATCTGGACTAAAAGGTCATCCAAGGGTTACAACAAAAGGAAAACATCCCACTTGAAGTCACATGTGTTGTGTAGGTGGGGTGGATAGAAGGCTATACGTGAGAAAATGTAAGAGGTTGTGGGTTTGAATCCCATGGGCTGCAATATTTTTTGAACTCTACAAGCGGATTCCTAGTCCTAGTTCCTGAAGCCGGGATTAAATTGGTTGGGAACTGAGACTAAAATCCATTTCTCTACTGAATAGGTGTCGGTTAGTGCAATATGCGTAGATGCATTGGACAACTAAACATGCATGGATATCATACCTAATATTCCATGACTGAACTCTTGTTTTCAGCGTCAATTTAGAGAATATGAATGTTCATGTGTCCTGTGTTTAGGTTCTATTATTGCCGAGCCACATAGATCGTCACCACTGGCCGAGACCCAAGAGGCAAGATGATACATGATATGCCATCCAAAGAGTAAATTCATATTTTCAGTTTGTCACACTATCTACCAAAAATATCAACATTATTACTGGCACAACCTCTATAAGTACCTTCCTTTGTGCAAGATAGTATTACATGGGAAATGACGGGAAATAGTTAGAGTGCGAATTTTCTTATATCATGACATGGGAATAGGAGGCAACAGGGAAGTAGCTGACAACATCATAATACGCTAATTGTTTTTCACACGGGGAGCAAAGGTGGTGCTGTTAGGGCGTGAAGTGCTCTACCATGTCATCTGCAGTAGCCGGAGAAGGGGTTTGGCACCATCATGTCGATCCACTCTAGTGCTTGAACATGAACTTGGTTGCCGCCAGGTCTTGAGTATCCATGCAGTGATGAAAATGGCTGTGCCTCAAGGTTTCATTGCGCTCCATGAGCACGCCAACTGTGAGGGTTGATAGAGACTACTAAAATGGAACCACACTGAAAGGGCGGTGAAAAAGAATGTGATGGAGTGACCACTAATAGGGGACTTTGAATGTGAATTTCAAGGTGAATGGATTTGGAATTAGATCTCGATAGCAGTTGCTAACACTAACCTACCCCTACGCCCCCCCCCGCCACCCTACCATTGCTGGCATGCATGGGGGATAAGGCAGAGCTCCGTCCTGAATGGATGGCCTTACCGCCAGGATGTCGGTATCCAGTGGGCCAGTGTAGATCACGAACTTGCAAGACCGTCCTTCTCCAAATTCTGGTTGCATCATAAAACACAAGATTTTTAAAACAAGATCACACTTGAATATATTTAGATGCCATATTCTAAAAATATTTTTATGAATCTAGAAAAATTTATCAAGTATAAAAAAATGTATCCAACTTCAAACAAAAAATATTCTAGGCATATTTTTTGGCTTGTGCGACAATTGTTTCAGGGTTAGGAAAAACATTCCAAATAAAGAAAACATTGGAACTTCACGAGCTAAATATTCAAGCTTGCAGCGCAAGTTTGCAAATGTAGTATGGAATACTAGAATCTTATTGTTGTAACAATGAAAGAAGTACTAGATAGCGATAAACTTATACTGCTAGAATAATCTAAGATATAAGACAGTACAATGACTTTTCAATTACAGAAAAATAAAAATATATATATATCATGGAACTTTGATTTTTGAATGCTAGAACATTGGTTCAAAGGTCCCATAGGTCCTTGTAATAATTGGGCTTGGACAATCTAATAATTTATAACTTTTCGAATCAATCACAAATACCCATGGATGGCAAGAGGATGGTTGAATTGTATAACTTGAACATTTAATCCCATATTGCTGTTAGATTAATTGGGCCTTTGTGTAACACCCTAAATTAGGCCTATTTAAAATTTTTAGTAATTAATATGCTTTATATTAAAGTTCCCATGCTCAACATAGGGTAAATAAATTATTTCTGAGAAAATAAAATTAAATACAAGGTTAGAAACATTTTTGTTGCATTCATGTTGTCTGCATTGTGTTTTGTTTGTGTGTGGTTCAATTGGAATTTAAATCTAGTTTAAATTCGAGTTTGAATCACATTGTTTGTAGCTTTAGAAAAGTTGTTTTGGCCATAGTTCGTTTTCCCTCCCTGAACTTCTCTCCCCGGCCGAGCTTGCCCCTTTTTCTTTTCTTCTGCGTAGCGGCCCACCTTCCCTCGTTCCGCTTTCGGCCCAGCCCGCGGCCTGCTTCGCTTTCCCCGCCGGCCTGCCCCTCTCCCGCTCCCGCGCCAGCCCGCCAGCAGCCACTTCTCTCCCGCTAGGCCCACCTTGCGGCCCAGCCTCACCAGCCAGTCCGGCCCAGCTGCCAGCTCCGCCCCGCAGTCGCTGCCAGGCGGGACCCGCTGGTCGGACTCGTCCCCGACCTCCAGCCGGAGTTCGGCTCGGACACGGAGTCCGGCCGAGGCCCGGCACGCACGCCAAGGACCCCCCAGACCCTCCCTACGGCCGCCCTATAAGACCCGAGGCCCCGCCGCCTCCTAACCCCCACCTCAATCTGCGCCGCCAACCCTAGTCGAGCTCTCCGCGCAGCCGCCGCCATAGCCGCCACCGCCGAGCTCTGTGCCGCCATCGATCCGCCGCATCGTCACCGCTCCGCCGCCGCCGACCCTTCCAAGAGCTTCGCGAGAAGGTAACGAACCTTCCCGGCCGCTCCTTGCTCTCTCTCCCCCCTCTGTCGTGTGCTCGCCGCCTTCGCCCGAGCGCCGCCGCCGCCATAGTTCGTCGCAAGCTCGCTCTGCCGCTCTCCGCGCGTCCGCAACCCCGCAGCTGCACTCGCCGTCGTCTGGCGCACCCGTAGCGCCAAGTCCCGCCCCGAACCGAGCCTCCTGGCGCTGTTGCGCGTTTCGCCTCTAGATCTAATCCCAGCCGCCCGATCTGTTTTCCACGGTCCGGATCAAGTCAACCTCCCGAGTCAATACCGGTCAACCCGAGTCAGCCATGTCAGTTTTGCAAAAAAGCCCCTGACCTTTTTCGAAATCAACCCGCAGTCCAGAACAATTCAAAAATAATTAGAATTAGGTCCTGATTTTTACAGAAAACCCCCTGTCTTATTTAAAAATAGCACCCGAGGTCCTGTTTAAGTTATTTTACGCTTTAGCCATGCTGTTTTTATATAAAATTATGTTTTAGCCCCTGAGTTTTTGCAAATAAGCCCCTGGAACTTTTAAAACTTTGCCAGCAAGCCCCCGAACCATAGAAACGTCATAACTTCTCCGTTTTAGCTCCGATTTGAGTGATTTTCACGCTCACGTGTTCGTAGCGAAGCGTAGATTAGTTTCTAAGCCTTCTTTTGTTCTGTTTTTACTGTTTGGTGTACTGTTCTAATAGAATAATATTGTTTGCATGTACTGGCTTGTGTGGATGCTTGTGTGTTGATGTATGAGTCCAGTCGGTGAGCCGTACGGGCTTGAATTCGAGGGTTACGAGGAGCAGGACCAGGACCACCAGCAGCAGCAGCAGTCTGAGGAATGCAAGTATAGCACGGACAATCCTTGCTACCTAAACACACCTTTACACTATTTACTGCATATGCATGTGTCTAAACTGTTACCCTTTTAAGGTTGTACCTAGCTTTGTTTATCCTATACCTTGATTACCTTGGGTTATTGCATTTGGGTAGACCTTTGCTAGGCGCAGCTACTGTCACCTTTGCTTAACTGTTAATCTTGACTTAATGGTTCACTTTAATGTTAATGGTAAAACTTGCTTTTTAGCAACATGGATCAGGGAGCTAGGGCGTACGCTTCGTGCTTGGCCCTAGTGTCTCTCCGTAAGGACAGGTTCTTAAAGCGGCAGCCAAGGAACCTGTTGCCACCGTTGCAACTATAATGGCTCTGGTCTTGGACAAGTAACATGTATGGCTCTAGCTTGACAGTAGTTACCGACGAGCCGATGGCGTTATGGGAAGCATGGGTGAGAGTATGGTTTGATCCACCGAGGACGGAGTATCCATCGGCTATGTCCCCGTGAGGCACAGTCCCGTGTTGGGAGCCACCGTATGGCGGGGGTTCCACACGTTGCGCTATTTATTTTGTTGTTGATATTCTTTACCGCGCTTGGACGCCATTGACCCCCTCGTGTCGCTACATGAGCGTCAGTCAATCTCGGTGCCTTGGGTCATGCTGCCTAGGTTGTACCATAACGGCTACTGTTTCGTTAGGGTGTCTTGTGAAAAGCCTCGTAGCGTCCCTATGCAGTCACACCTCGGAAGTGTTGATGTGCGTGGTTGGGTGCAAAGTTCCTTTGAACTTTTACGCGACTGGTGGGTAAAGGGCGAAACCTCTACAGAGTGTATAATCTATCATGATAGCCTTGCTCAGGGTCACGAGCAGCCTGGATCCTTTTTTATTAGAAGTTGATGTTTATTATTGTTTAATGTTCACTTCTACTATATTAATTGGGTTACAACTGGGATTCATGAGAACGTAGTGATTATGATGAAGTTAAAATGAAACAACTAAAATTGCTAATGCAGTACAGCCGTGTCAAGCCTTTCTTTTAAGCCTTCATTATCCGTGTTGTATTTGCTAAGTAAGACATTTACTTACACTTGCTATTCAACAAAATCCCGGATGGGTAATAGATGGATTAGATGGTACTGCTGCTGTTGAATTTCCTGAGGATCTGCCATTCTACTAGCTGTGCTCAACCAGTCGGTGTCCCCGTGGGTTATGGTTATCGGCTTCGTTTTCATTTAGAGAGAGAGTTAATAATGAGACTTCCTCTGTGTTATTCTATTATTTGAGACAAACTCTGATGTAAAACCATTTTATTCGAGCATATGTACTCTGTTTATCATATTTGTTAACTATATGTGTTCCGTGGACGTCCTGGGCACACATATGGTATCAGAGCCGTGCTGACTGTAGGATCGCAGCCTAGTTAGAACAGTTGATAAGTCATTAGGAGACCACCATGATTTTGTTTCAGATCATTTAGTTACGTCTTTTTCCCAAAACCAGTGTTGTCGAGTCTTATGTGAATCATGTCTCTTGGTGCTTGATTTTGTTGTTATTATGCTTATGTTTGATTTGGATTTTTGTAATGATTGTGATGGTCATAGATGCGAGTCTATCTCCATCTAGATATAAGACTAAGGTCTGGGGAATATTAATGAATAAATAGTTGGGATATCTATCTCCTTTGCACTTCCTCTGTCCTACTCTCTATGTCTCTGAATCATATCCCTCCAAGTACTGCTATCTTCTTATGCACCATCTGCAAGCATGGGTTATCTATTACCGATTGACAGGAATACTGATGGGAGATATCTTGCTATGGTAGATGGTTAACACCAGAGGCAACCCCGGTGGCAGTGGAAGCAACCAGAATCAGAACCCACCACCTCCACCACCGCCAATCAGCATGGAGCAGATGATGCAGATGCAACTCCAGCTGACACAGCAGATGGCGCAAACCATAGCACTGATGCAGCAGAATCAGCAGAACCCACCTCAACAGCACCACGTGCAGCCCAGAGATAAAAGGGGCGAGTTTATGAAGGGACGCCCTCCTACCTTCAACAAGTCTAGCGACCCAATGCAAGCAGAGGACTGGCTCAAGGCAGTGGAAAAACAACTGGAAATTGCACAGTGCAATGACAGGGAGAAGGTGTTATATGGAAGTGGACAGCTCCAGGAAGCAGCTTTGGATTGGTGGGATGCGTACCAATATGCTCACCCCAATCGTGATCAGATCACTTGGCAGGAGTTCCGCGACAGCTTCCGCTCTCACCACGTGCCGGAAGCGCTGATGACCTTGAAGAAGAAGGAGTTACTGGCATTGAAGCAGGAAGGTATGAGTGTCACCGCTTATCGTGACAAGTTCATTGAGTTGGCCCGTTATGCTCCAGAGGACGTGAATACTGATAGGAAGAAGCAGACCCGATTCCGAGATGGCCTGCATGATACACTCCAGTACCAGCTTCTGTGTTCCAAGTTTGCCACCTTTCAAGAACTGATGGATAGCGCACTACTACTGGAGCACAAGCGCCGCGAGATGGAGGAAAAGAAGAGGAAGCTTCAAGGCCCACCGTCAGGAAGCAATGTTCGCCCCCGTTTCAATCCTCAGCAAGGAAACCAGCAGATGGTGACTCCACAGCGTTTCCAGGGACAGTCCGGTTCGATGAACCGCAACTAGTATCAGCAACGTCCCCAGTACCAGCAGCGTCCCCAGTACCTCCCAGCACCACCTCAGCAGCGTCTTCAGAACCAGCCACAGAATGGCCCTGTCCAACGCCCCAACCCGGCCAACAATGCACCTATGGCTCCGAGGTGTTTTGGTTGTGGTGAGCTGGGACACTATGCCAGCGCTTGTCCTCGCAAGGCTCAGAACGCTGTTGGTCAGAACAACAATCAGAGGGTTGGACAACCGCAGAACCAGAATGGGAATCAGCAGCAGAACCCAGCGAGAGGCAAGGTCAACCACATGGGTGCGGAAACCACAGAAGGAGCAACGGATGTCGTTGTGGGTACGTTCCCTGTCAACTCGACTCTCGCAACTGTTTTGTTTGATACTGGAGCTTCGCATGCTTTCATATCTGCTGCTTTCATGAAAAAGAACATGATGATCTTGCAACCTATGGGGAACCCCATGGTAGTTAGTTCACCCGGGGGAGAACAGCGTGCCACTTTACGTTGCCCCTGTATCACCATCACAATAAGGGGGTAGACTTTGTGGTGAACCCAATAGTCCTAGAAACCCTTGGGTTTGACTTGATTCTGGGTATGAGTTGGTTAGACAGATATGATGGGGTGATCCAATGTTCCAAAAGAACAGTGCAGCTGACAGCAAAGAATGGTGAGAAAGTGGAGTATCAAGCAGCTTGTCCCTTGGGGCACAACCAGATCTACCAAGCTGAAGGCGTAGCACTGGAAGACATCAGAGTGGTGTGCGATTTCCCAGACATGTTTCTAGATGAGTTACCAGGTATGCCCCCAGACTGCAAAGTTGAATTTGTTATTGATCTTAAGCCTGGTACTGCACCTATAGCTAAGAGGCCATATAGAATGGGAGTAAAAGAACTAGAGAAACTTAAGGAGTTAAGGGCGTTGGTAGCAAAAGGGTATATTTGTCCTAGTTCTTCCCCTTGGGGAGCACCAGTTTTGTTTGTGGATAAGAAAGATGGGACCCAGAGAATGTGTGTGGATTATCGAGCTTTGAATGAAGTGACCATCAAGAACAAGTACCCGCTGCCGAGGATTGATGATCTCTTCGACTAGTTGAATGAAGTGTTCTCTAAGATCGATCTCCGATCCGGTTACCATCAGATGAGGATACGAGTGACTGACATCCCCAAAACAGCCTTCACAACCCGATATGGTCTATATGAGTTCACTGTCATGTCTTTTGGATTGACAAATGCACCGGCATACTTCATATATTTGATGAACAGTGTGTTCATGGACTATCTTGACAAATTCGTAGTGGTGCTCATTGACGATATTCTGGTTTTCTCCAAGAATGAGGAAGAGCATGAAGAACATCTGAGGTTGGTGATGCAGAGACTTTGTGAGCATCAGTTGTATGCCAAGCTGAGCAAGTGTGAGTTCTGGTTGAAGGAAATGGCATTCTTGGGCCACGTGTTGTCCAATGGTGGAGTGGCAGTTGATCCAAAAAAGGTTAGTGATGTGTTGAGTTGGAATTCACCTAAGGATGTGAGTGAAATCAGAAGTTTCCTTGGAATGGCTGGATATTATCGGAGGTTCATTGAAGGATTTTCACAGATTGCTAAACCCATGACGGCACTATTGGAGAAAAATGCTAAGTTTGTCTGGACAGATGAGTGTCAGGCCAGCTTTGAGGAGTTGAAGAAGAGACTAACAATAGCCCCAGTGCTAGTGTTGCCAGATATAACCAAGAGTTTCTCTATCTACTGCGATGGATCCCGTCTAGGACTGGGGTGTGTACTCATGCAGGAAGGCAGAGTAGTAGCTTATGCATCGAGGCAGTTGAGGAAACATGAGCAGAACTACCCGACACATGATCTGGAGTTAGCAGTTGTGGTGCATGCTTTGAAGATTTGGAGGCATTATTTGATTGGTCATAAGTGTGATATTTACACTGACCACAAGAGTCTCAAGTATGTGTTCACACAGTCAGATTTGAATATGAGGCAACATCGTTGGTTAGAATGGATCAAGGACTATGACTTGGAGATTCATTATCATCCAGGGAAGGCCAACCTAGTGGCAGATGCTCTGAGTAGAAGGAGTTACGTGAATAAGATCACAGGACATTGCTTACCGGAGGAACTCAGTTCAGAGTTGGAGAGGATGAGTCTGGGATTTGTGACCAGCGTCACCGAGATGGCAGTAGAACCGACCTTGGAACAAGAGATCAGAAAATGAGAGCTCGTAGATGAGAAGATCAAGGAGATCATGGAACTGGTGGCATTAGGAAAAGCCCCTGGTTTTCGAATGGATGACCAAGGGACATTGTGGTATGAGAAGAGGATCTCTGTACCAGATATAGTGGAGATCAGGGATGCAATTCTCAGGGAAGCCCATGAATCGGCATATTCGATACACCCGGGTAGTACCAAGATGTATCAGGATATCAAAGAGAGATTTTGGTGGTACGGATTGAAGAGAGATGTGGCCACATACGTAGCCCTGTGTGACACGTGCTAGAGAGTCAAAGCTGAACACCAGAGACCTGCAGGTTTGCTCCAACCCCTAAAGGTACCCGAATGGAAGTGGAAAAAGTCGGTATGGATTTCATCACTGGCTTACCTCACACTCAGAGGGGATTTGACTCAATCTAGGTAATCGTGGATCGTCTGACCAAGGTGGCGCATTTCCTTCCAGTAAAGACCACCTACACTGGAGCCAGACTAGCGGAGTTGTATATAGAGAGGATTGTGTGTTTGCATGGGGTACCGAAAAGAATAGTGTCAGATCGAGGTACCCAGTTCACATCACACTTTTGGCGACAACTGCATGAGTCTATGGACACTAAGCTACAGTTCAGTTCAGCTTACCATCCGCAGACAGATGGGCAGACAGAGCGGACAAATCAGATATTGGAGGATATGTTGAGAGCATGTGCTCAACAATATGGTGCTAGTTGGGACAGGAGTTTACCGTACGCGGAATTCTCGTACAACAACAGCTATCAGAAGAGTTTGCAGAATGCACTATTCGAGGCTCTGTATGGCAGAAAGTGTAGGACATCACTATTCTGGAATCAAATGGGAGAAAGTCAGGTATTTGGACCTGAGATACTAAGAGAGGCAGAGCGACAAGTGCAGATAATCAGACAGAATTTGAAAGTGGCACAATCCAGACAGAAGAGCTATGCAGATACCAGACGGAGAGATCTCAGCTTTGAAGTTGGAGACTTCGTGTATCTCAAGGTGTCACCAATGAGAGGCGTGAAGAGGTTCAACGTCAAGGGCAAGCTAGCACCTCGATACATTGGACCGTTCAAGGTACTTGGTCGGAAAGGTGAGGTGGCATATCAGTTAGAGCTACCAGAGGAGTTAGCAGGAGTACACGATGTGTTCCATGTGTCTCAATTGAAAAAGTGCTTGCGAGTACCTGAGGAACAAATTCCGATTGATGAGCTGAATGTGGAGGAAGATCTTACCTATACTGAGCATCCTGTCAAGATTTTGGAGGAGTCAGAATGAGTCACCAGAAATAAAGTGATCCGGATGTGCAAGGTTCAATGGAGCCGTCACTCCGAGGATGAAGCGACTTGGGAAAGAGAAGAAGACCTCAGAGCTGAATATCCACAGTTGTTCCCATCCACATCCGAATCTCGAGGGCGAGATTCATCTTAAGGGGGGTAGGTTTGTAACACCCTAAATTAGGCCTATTTAAAATTTTTAGTAATTAATATGCTTTATATTAAAGTTCCCATGCTCAACATAGGGTAAATAAATTATTTCTGAGAAAATAAAATTAAATACAAGGTTAGAAACATTTTTGTTGCATTCATACTGTCTCCATTGTGTTTTGTTTGTGTGCGGTTCAATTGGAATTTAAATCTAGTTTAAATTCGACTTTGAATCGCATTGTTTGGAGCTTTAGAAAAGTTGTTTTGGCCATAGTTCGTTTTCCCTCCCTGAACTTCTCTCCCCGGCCGAGCTTGCCCCTTTTTCTTTTCTTCTGCGCAGCGGCCCACCTTTCCTCGTTTCGCTTTCGGCCCAGCCCGCGGCCTACTTTGCTTTCCCCGCCGGCCTGCCCCTCTCCCGCTCCCGCGCCAGCCCGCCAGTAGCCACTTCTCTCCCGCTCGGCCCACCTCGCGGCCCAGCATCACCAGCCAGTCCGGCCCAGCAGCCAGCTCCGCCCCGCAGTCGCTGCCAGGCGGGACCCGCAGGTCGGACTCGTCCCCGACCTCCAGCCGGAGTTCGGCTCAGACACGGAGTCCGGCCGAGGCCCGGCACGCACGCCAAGGACCCCCCAGACCCTCCCTACGACCGCCCTATAAGTCCCGAGGCCCCGCCGCCTCCTAACCCCCACCTCAATCTGCGCCGCCAACCCTAGTCGAGCTCTCCGCGTAGCCGCCGCCATAGCCGCCACCGCCGAGCTCTGCGCCGCCGTCGATCCGCCGCATCGTCGCCGCTCCGCCGCCGCCGGCCCTTCCAAGAGCTTCGCGAGAAGGTAACGAACCTTCCCGGCCGCTCCTTGCTCTCTCTCCCCCCTCTGTCCTGTGCTCGCCGCCTTCGCCCGAGCGCCGCCGCCGCCATAGTTCGTCGCAAGCTCGCTCCGCCGGTCTCCGCTCGTCCGGAACCCCGCAGCTGCATTTGCCGTCGTCTCGCGCACCCGTAGCGCCAAGTCCCGCCCCGAACCGAGCCTCCTGGCGCTGTTGCGCGTTTCGCCGGCGACCCTCCGCCGCGCACGCAAGCGGCGCCGCCGCAGCCCCTCCCGCCGGCGACTTCCCCTCCTCTGGATCTAATCCCAACCGCCCGATCTGTTTTCCACGATCCGGATCAAGTCAACCTCCCGAGTCAATACCGGTCAACCCGAGTTAGCCGTGCCAGTTTTGCAAAAGAGCCCCTGACCTTTTTTGAAATCGACCCGCGGTCTAGAACAATTCAAAAATAATTAGAATTAGGTCCTGATTTTTATAGAAAACCCCCTGTCTTATTTAAAAATAGCACCCGAGGTCCTATTTAAGTTATTTTACGCTTTAGCCCTGCTGTTTTTATATAAAATTATGTTTTAGCCCCTGAGTTTTGAAAATAAGCCTCCGTTTTAGCTCCGATTTGAGTGATTTTCGCGCTCACGTGTTCGTAGCGAAGTGTAGATTAGTTTCTAAGCCTTCTTTTGTTCTGTTTTTACTGTTTGGTGTACTGTTCTAATAGAATAATATTGTTTGCATGTACTGGCTTGTGTGGATGCTTGTTTGTTGATGTATGAGTCCAGTCGGTGAGCCGTACGCGCTTGAGTTTGAGGGTTACGAGGAGCAGGACCAGGACCAGCAGCAGCAGCAACAACAACAGTCTGAGGAAGGCAAGTATTGCATGGACAATCCTTGATACCTAAACACACCTTTACACTATTTACTACATATGCATGTGTCTAAACTGTTACCCTTTTAAGGTTGTACCTAGCTTTGTTTATCCTATACCTTGATTACCTTGGGTTATTGCATTTGGGTAGACCTTTGGTAGGCGCAGCTACTGTCACCTTTGCTTAACTGTTAGTCTTGACTTAATGGTTCACTTCAATGTTAATGGTAAAACTTGCTTTTTAGCAACATGGATCAGGGAGCTAGGGCGTACGCTTCGTGCTTGGTGGGGGTTCCACACGTTGCGCTATTTATTTTGTTTTTGATATTCTTTACCGCGCTTGGACGCCATTGACCCCCTCGTGTCGCTACATGAGCGCCAGTCAATTTCGGTGCCTTGGATCATGCTGCCTAGGTTGTACCATAATGGCTACTGTTTCGTTAGGGTGTCTTGTGAAAAGCCTCGTAGCGTCCCTATGCAGTCACACCTCGGAAGTGTTGATGTGCGTGGTTGGGTGCAAAGTTCCTTTAAACTTTTACGCGACTGGTGGGTAAAGGGCGAAACCTCTGCAGAGTGTATAATCTATCATGATAGCCTTTCTCAGGGTCACGAGCGGCCTAAATCCTTTTTGATTAGAAGTTGATGTTTATTATTGTTTAATGTTCACTTCTACTATATTAATTGGGTTACAACTGGGATTCATGAGAACGTAGTGATTATGATGAAGTTAAAATGAAACAACTAAAATTGCTAATGCAGTACAGCCGTGTCAAGCCTTTCTTTTAAGCCTTCATTATCCGTGTTGTATTTGCTAAGTAAGACATTTACTTACACTTGCTATTCAACAAAATCCCGGATGGGTAACAGATGGATTAGATGGTACTGCTGCTATTGAATTTCCTGAGGATCTGCCATTCTACTAGCTGTGCTCAACCAGTCGGTGTTCCCGTGGGTTATGGTTATCGGCTTCGTTTTCGTTTAGAGAGAGTTAATAATGAGACTTCCGCTGTGTTATTCTATTATTGGAGACAAACTCTGATGTAAAACCATTTTATTCGAGCATATGTACTCTGTTTATCATATTTGTTAACTATATGTGTTCTGTGGACTTCCTGGGCACACATATGGTAGCATTCGGGTTTCTGTGAAAATCCGGGTGTGACACTTTGCCCATTTAAGTCTCAAGTAATCAAAGAATTAAAGGTCCACTAATAAATGCTAGGGAGTTGAATCCCAGATGAAGAGTCAACGGAAATCCTAACCAACTTAAATGGTGGACCAGCTGTGGACCACTTGTGAAGCTAGTAAAAGGAGAACGGCGTGCCACACGCGCGCTCGCTCGCCTCGCCGAGCCGTGGACGTGCCGTGCCGCTCTCCGTGTGCTATGTGATGAACCTTTTGCCACAGATGGCATTGATTGAGTCTTAAACATTACCAGTAACTGCCAATTTGATGGCTGAGAGTAACTGACAACTTAATGGCATTATGGCTGGTTATGAGTGTCCAGGTTCATCCTCCCTCTCCTACCCTATGAGCGTATAAAAGGAGGTGTCTCTCCCACAGAAGCAGACTCTCCCTCTCTGGTACTCCTTTCAGGAGACATCTCTCTTCTCCCTATTTTTGCTGCTCTCTTGCATTCCCAACGCAAGCTTTACGCACACTCTGCTTGTGTGAGCAGATGCCTCCGAACCTCCCTGCCTAGTGATCCTACTCGGGATAGGCGGGCGATAAGGTTTTTGGGGAGCGTACGAGTACGCGCCTGCTCGCTGGATGTGAACGACTACTTCCCGGCGGCTAACTTCATCACCCTGTAGGATCTAGAATTACCCACTAGAGGGGGGGTGAATAGGCGGTTACAAAAACTTCAAGCACAACACTAGAGAAATTTAATTAGAACCACAAGGTGAATTAAATCTCTAGTTATTCTATGCCTATGTTGATTATTTTGCAACCTAGGGTGACAAGATATAGTTCAAGCTCTATGAAATAAACTTTCTTAAAGTAAGTAATTAAATGGAACAAGCAAGCTATGAGCACAAAGAGACACAAGAACTTATCCCGTGGTATTCGATGACTTGCCGGTCACCCCTAATCCATGTTGAGAAGGATTCAATGTTCAACCACTCCTATATCAAGTTCTCCACTTGATGTATGAGCTGGCTAGAACCAAAGAACCGCTCCAAATCTCTTTTCCACTAGAGTTGCCCTTCACCACATCGGTGAGGTGAGCACAAGATCTCTCACACCAAATTTTCAAGGCCACTTCACAATCTTCTTGAAGTGCTCAAGGATCCACGAGCTCCAAGCCGTCTAGGAGTTGGCAACCTCCAAGAGTAACAAATCAATGACCTTGCTTGAAGTCTCCCTAGTGCCACAAAGCTCAAACTCTTGATGCAATGCACTAGGATGCTCCCAATCTCACAAAGATGCAACCATTAAGCCAAGTGAGTGAGAGAGAGGATGGAGAATGCTCAAATGTGTCAAGAAAGCTTTCAAATGGGCCAAGAGAGCGTTCCCAACCCCGGGGTTGGAGTATATATACTCATCCCCTCGAAATCTAGTCGTTACGCTCAAAACAGGGCACTGGCGGACTGTCCGCCTCACACCTGGCGGACCGTCCGCCCTTCAAATCCAACGGCTACAACGTGTGTCAGAACCAGCCGTTACGGACTGGCGAACCGTCCGCCGTCTAGGCGCGGACCGTCCGACAGGCCATGAAAAACTCGCACAAATTTGCCTACGGACCGTCCGCCTCACAAAAGTCCTCTAGATCGCTCGGAAACGTCTCTGTGTGAACGGTCCGCCACTCATTTTTTTTATTGCGGATAGTTCGCCAGTCATGGCCGGATAGTCCGGCTCTCATTTTTCCAGCCAAGCACATTTCATACTTAGACAAAATTTTCACACGGAATATCCCTGCGGACCGTCCGCCATACCTGGCCGCGGACTGTCTGGACCCCTCGGACAGTCCGCCAGGACGCAATGAGCCCTCCGCAAGTTAGTTTTTGCTTCTTGTTTTCCCACTTTCTCAAATGTTGTTAGCCCTGATGCATGCAATGCAATTGTTTGAGCAAAGTGGCACCATGGACTCGTCAAGCCAAGGACATTGACCCCTCTTGATAGTACGGCTATCTACCCTATAATCTAGTCAATGTTCATCCACTAAACACCTCTTGACCGGTAAAATAAAACACCCTATCTTATACCTTTGCCTTTAGCTCCTTTCGATCCTTATCATACCCATCATGATCATGACATACCGCAAGAGCTCATCCAATCCCAAGGACTAACCTATTCTCATATCTCAATGAAATCGTTAGTCCCATATGATTGTAATTAATTACCAAAACACAAATTAGGGGTCTAGATGCTTTCAATCTCCCTCTTTTTGGTAATTGATGACAATCATTTTAAGAAGTGATATGAGATAGGTTTTGGGTTTTGAAATCACTTACTCCTTTCATTTGAAATCATAGGATTAGATAGAGTAAATGACTTTTAAAACCCAAAGAATAGGAGAACTCCCCCTACATATGTGCATGAGAGCATTCATTTGACATTTGCACATATATTTGAATATGAATTTTGGCGGAATTTCCCCTACAAGTGAAAATTGAGGCACAAGAGCACATATATATATCCAACAAAGCTTATAAAAACAAGATAGCATTACCCTCAAATTTTCAAGCATAGGTTTCACAACCACATCATAGTTCACACCATAAGATTGAGCATCATAATCCATAGTTCACAAGCAAACCACACAAAGAGTAATAATTATTACACACCAAGGTTCATGCAATGCCAAAAGTAAATATGCAAATGCAAATGTTTTCATGCTCTCCGTCAATGAGCTCCACTTCATCGCTTCTTCAATTTCTCCCCCTTTGTCATCAAATGACTCAAAAAGGGAGCTCTAGTCCTGCTGAGGCAGTGGAGGAGGAGGCTGAGGGTAGATAGAGTAGAAGTGACCACTGAAATCATTGAAGTCTTGCTCGAGCTGCTGCTGTCTTGCCATGATGTCCTGCTCAGAAAGGGCCAGCTGATCAAATCGGGCATTCATAGCATCAAATTGCTGCTGCATGCCATACTGCATAGTCTGAAAAGAGTTGTTGATCTGCTGCCCATAGGCCTCAAAGTGAGCCTCAATGCCAGTCTGCATCTGCTGAAACTAAGAGGTCATGTGCTGCTGCATGGAGGTAAAGTAGGGGTCAAAATAGACTTGAGGTGGTGCCCACTATGGTGCTGCCTGTGGTTGAGCCGCAGGTGGTGGTGGTGGTGGTGGCATGGCCTGCTCATGTGCTGCTCCTGCATCCTCTGTTTCCTCTTCTTCTTCATATCCTGCATCCCCCCATGCTTCATCTTCATCCCCAGGTAGGTAGTCAGTCAAGTCCCTCTAAAGAAACCCTCTGCCATTCTTGAAAGGACTATAGAGTGTGTGTTTTTCATTGCAAGGGCCCCTGAACTTGGTCTTTGCCGGAATAAGAGACATGATGTATGGAGCAAAGTAAAGATTTATCTCAAAGTTAGTCTTCTTGTCCAGAATTTGACCCATGATCAAGTTGACTACATCAATTTTGTTACCGGCCATGACATGCTTAACAAAGTTTTTGTGGCATCCAACAAAAGCCTCTTTGTAGCCACTCTTGGGGAGCACTATGGTCTTGGCAATCTTTAGCAGGACTGCTGGATGGTGCCTGAGACCAGTGATCCTCTCATACACCCTATTGATGCCCGTCCTGTTTGGCTCATAGAACCTCATAATCTCATCCACCTCCAATGGATTCTCATCAAGAATGTCATATGTGGCATTAGTGGTGAGAAAAGTGTAGACTAATTTATTTACCTCTGCAAACTCAGCAAATGTGGCCTCATATCTCCTTTTGCCCGTCATCCACACAAGTCTCTTCTCAATCATATACACCTATATTGTAGCATAGAACTGCCTGATGATTGTGTTGTCCCAATCACACTTATGCTCTAGAAATCAGTGAGCCCCAGGGCCTCAAGTTGTGGCACTAGACTACTCATAACCTCCTTCTCACCCATATAGTAGAGGTTGATCATTTGGTGCTTGAATACAACTTTCTTCAACATGTGCCCATAGAAAACCTTCTGCTAAACCTGAGTGTGAAAGAATAAGTCATTTGTGTCCCTGGCAAACTCATAATGATTTCCAGCACGATCAGCTCTATAGTTAGTAGGATTCCAATGCCTACTCTCCCTATTGTCATACACATCAACCAAGTCATCCCCACTTTCTTTTGCCTCCATCTCACTAGCAACATGTGATTCCTCCTCTTCACTGATTTCATAATCATCATCACTGTCATCGAAAACGTGCTGCCTTGGCCTCTTGACAGTTATCTTTCTGCCCCTCCTGCCTGATCAACTAGCACTGCCAAAATAATTCAACAATAACCATCAACAGATCATATATGAGAAACCAATCCAATACTTGATAGGCTGTTGTTGCTGTCGCTGCTGACAGTGCACTGGCGGACTATCCGCCATTAGACCGGCAGATGGTCCGCCAGCCTCTGTTCAGCGCGAACAGCCCAGCGCCCACTCATAAACTTGGATCGATCTATGTATTTAACCCATGAAACTTGACAAAATCATCAATATATACTCTCCATGACTCTATCAACAAATTCCCCTAGTTGTTTGCATGAATCCATGAACCAAAACGAAATCCAATCTCAAACCCTAACCATGCCTTAGGAGTGAAATCCGAGAAAACCAAGAGTTGAATCAATGAAATACCGAGAGGACATGGCGCAGGAAGTCACGCAGAGTCCGGGGACGAGCTTCGGACGGTCCGGCGAGGCTCCCAAGTATTCCCCTAGATGAGAGCATTTTTCTTCAAGTTGAGAGAGGAAGAAGAAAAGGAGGGGGCGTGATCTGATCTAGGTGGGGCGAATAGCCCTCTCCTTGGTTGGTATACCCCCTTGGTCGGTTGGACCCGAACTTTCACGACTTACGCGGACTGTCCGCCGGTTTAGGCGCGGACTGTCCGCCACTGTTTTGAAGATTTTTGGTTCTGTCAGTTGCAATTATTCTCACGCGGACTATCCGCGGTCCTTTGGCCGAACTGTCCGGGACCCACGGACGGTCCGCCACTGCTCTGAGCGGACGGTCCGCCTGACCAGAAAACTGCCCTCGAGACCATTTCCTTTGCACTTTCTTTTGACTTTGCTGCCCATATTCATTTCCAAAAATCCCTTGATGTCATGTGAAGATTGTGACCATCAATTTCTCAGAGATAGAACCATGAACCATGGATGGATATATGATGAATATGATGCAACAAAATAGAGACATGACTAAGACAATTGAAGGGTTAGAAAGTAAGTAAACAAAGCATGATGCTCAAATCATATGTTCTAAATTTCAAGCCACATTTGATATGTCAATGACATTAAGCTCATTCCTCAATTTGCAAAACCTTGATTCATCCAATTGATCATTTGAGCTTACTCCATCAATCTTGATATCCCCCTTGCTTACATGATCCCTAAGAAAATGATGCCAAATATCAATGTGCTTGGTTCTAGAATGTTGAACCGGATTGTTGGCAATCTTGATAGCACTTTCATGTCACACCCGGATTTTCACAAAATCCCGAATGCGGCCATATGTGTGCCCAGGAAGTCCACAGAACACATACAACGAACAAATATGATAAACA
This sequence comes from Echinochloa phyllopogon, assembly GCA_033239725.1. Lineage (NCBI taxonomy): Eukaryota > Viridiplantae > Streptophyta > Magnoliopsida > Poales > Poaceae > Echinochloa > Echinochloa phyllopogon. Next base: position 13,669,258 of record BTCW01000017.1, read on the forward strand.
GAGTACAAATGCTCGAAATAAAATAGTTTACATCAGATTATATCAATAATAATTATTACAACAGAAGTCTATAACTCTCAACTAGCGGAGCTGCAGTCCACAGAGACTCTGACTGGGAGAGCGCAACTCAGAAGTACGGCAGGTCCTCAGGGAACTCAATAGTAGTCTCCTGATCAGCCCAATCTGTTTACCCATCAGGGATTTTGTTGAATAATGACAAGTGTAGCAAGTATAGCACGGGTATGAAGGCTCAAAATAGGCTAGACACCACTTAACTACATTAGCATTTTTAGTTGGTTCATTTTATCATTAACCAAATTACTACAACTGAATAATTCCCGGTGGTAACCCAATTAATAAGGTATAAGTGACATTAAACATAAATAAACATCATCTTCTAATCAAAAAGGATCCAGGCCGCTCATAACCCTGAGCAAGGCTATCATGATAGATTTTACACTATGCAGAGGTTTCGCCCTTTACCCACCAGTCGCGTAAAAGTTCATGGAACTTTGAGCCCAACCACGCACATCAACACTTCCGAGGTTTGACGGCAAAGGGACGCTACGAGCTTTTCCACAAGACACCCTAACAAAACAGTAGCCACTATGGTACAACACAGGCAGCATGATCCAAGGCACCGAAATTGACTGACTCTCAGGGCGCAGCGATAAGAGGGTCAATGGCGTCCAGAGCGCGGACACACATGCCAACAAGTACAAGAGCATGACGTGCGGAGTTCCCATACTGCAGGGACTCCCGACATGGGATTGTGCCTGGCAAGACATAGCCGACGGTACCCCCGTCCTCGGTGGATCAAATCATACTCTCACAAGTGCTTCCCATAGCGCCGTCGGCCCCGTCGAAACTACTGTCAAGCTAGAGCCGTGCAAGTTACTTGACCAAGACCAGATCCATAATAGTTCTAGCGGTGGCGATAGACTCCTGGGTTGCCGCTTTAAGAACCGGACCTTACGGAGAGACACTAGAGCAAAGCACACAGCACATGCTCTAGTTCCCTAAACCAAGTTGCTAAATAGCAAGTTTTATCATTAATGTTGAAGTGAACCATTAAGTCAAAATTTACAGTTAAATAATTGTGACAGTAGCTGCGCATAGCAAAAATCTACCCATATGCATAAACCCAAGGTAATCAAAGGATAGGGGTAAACAAACTAGGTACAACCTTAATAGGACAGCAAATTTAGACACATGCATATGAAAGTAAAAGTATGTAAACAGGTGGGTATAGGTAGCAAAGAATGTTCGTGCTATAACTTGCCTTCCTCGAAATGCTGTTGTTGCGAGTCCTGCTTCGGAAAATCCTCAACGAGCTCGAACTCCAAAGCTAACGGCTCACCGACTGGACACGGAGCACCATACAAGCAAGCACGCAAACCAATACATGCAAAAAAAATAATATTCTATTAGAACAGTACACCAAACAGTAGAAACAGTACATAAAAAGGTTTTAGAAATATTTTACACTTCACTACGAACATATGAGCGCGAAAATCACACTAATCGGAGCTAAAACGAAAAAGATATGGCTTCTCTAAGCTCTAGGGACCTGCTGGCAATTTTTAAAAGTTTCCAGGGGCTTATTTTGAAGAAACCAGGGACCTATACACAATTATGCTTAAAACCCGAAGGTCTAATGCGTAAAAGCACTTAAACCGGACTGCGGGTTTGAAAACTCAAAAGCTCAGGGGGTTAAACATAAAAACTAGGACCTAGATCTAATTATTTTTGAACGCGCACGGACTGCGGGTTGATTCAATTGAAACCAGGGGGTTCTTTCGCAAAATCGACTCGGCTAACCGTTACCAGGGGGGTTTGACTCACGGGCGGTTTAGATTTGGGCCATCGGATCCTGATCCGAAGGCTGGGAGCTGCTCGGCTGACGGGGGTCGGCGGCGGCGGTCGAGACACGACGGCGCCGCTTGGCCAGAGGCGAAATCTCACTGGAGTTCAAGCGAACTCGTGCTTGGGAGCTCGGCTTGGGACGTGGGTTGGTGCTACGGGTGCGGGGCGGCACGGCGAACAAGATAGGGGTGTTCAAATTGGCAATTTTGCGGTGGGGACGGCCATCGACGGTGGCCGGCGGAGCGAAGCTCCGGTGAAGATGGGCGGAGGCGCTAGGGAGTCACAAAGATAGGGGAGGATGGCCGGGCGTGGTCCTTACCCTTGAGTGAAGCTCCTGGGTTGCCCAATTGGTGCGGAGTGGTGCCGGAGGAGCGAGTTCGACGGCGGCCGGAGAGCTTCGGGCTATGGCGGTGGCGCTAGGCGTGGAGCGATTGCTGGGGTGCCTGTGGAGCTCGGTGGAGGGTTGGGTGAGATGCTGGGGTGCCTCGGCCGCGCTTAAATAGCCTTGGGGTGACCTAGGCATCCATGTCGGGGATTTGGGGGGAGGATCGGCAGCCGGCGGACTTGCCATGCGTTGAGCCAGGGTTTCCATGCGAGGGCTCGCCGGGAAAGGAAGGAGCGGGTCGGGGAAGGTGCGGGGAAGGTTCCCCAGGGGCCCACGGGGCGCGGGCGGGATAGGGCGGCCGGTAATCACGCGCCGGATTGGCGCCGGGGAGGGGGAGGTGTTCGGCGGGAGGAAGGGGACGGCCTTGACTTACGGGCCTGCGCAGTCAGTGGCTCGGGTGAGGGGAAAGGAAGGGGAGGGGGGCATCGCGAGTTGGGCCGGCGCGGGGAATGGGCCGGCTCAGGGTTGGCCCAGGAGAGAAAAGGGGAGGGGGGCTGGGTTGCGCTCGGGAGGGAAGTTAAAGGAGCGAGAGTGGACCAAAGGGAAAGCTTAGGGAGCAAAAGTGAACTCAGTTTGAAATAACTTTTCTAGGGCTCAAACAAAAGCAAATTAAATTCGAATTTAATCATAATTTAAATTCCAACTTAATTGGCCAACAACCAAAACACAGCGTAGTAGCATGAATGCAACAAAAATGTTTCTACAACTTATATTTGATTTTAATATTCATAAATAATTCATTTAACCTATATTAAATATGAACAATTAAAATAAAAGCCAATTAATTACTAAAAATTTTAAATAGGCAGTTTTTGGGTGTTACATTTCATTATCACATAAGAGAGAATTGCATTGAATTTCACACCATAATCAAGAAGTTTTTGTTTCATCCATAATAATTGAGCACAACAACTTCCCACCGATATATATTCCGCTTCGGCGGTAGAAAGAGCCACGGAATTTTGCTTCTTTGAAGACCATGATACAAGAGAACATCCAAGAAGTTGACAACCACCGGAAGTGCTCTTCCTATCAACTTTACAACTGGCATAATCCGAATCCGAATAGCCAACCAATTTGAATTGAGCACCCTTTGGATTCCAAAGACCAATATTAGTAGTAAATTTCAAGTATCTTAAGATTCTTTTAACGTCGGTCAAATGACATTCCTTAGGAGCGGCTTGAAATCTAGCACACATGCACACACTAAACATAATATTGGGTCTAGATGTGGTAAGATAACACAAACTACCAATCATAGACCTATAAAGCTTAGTGTCAACCGGTTTACCTCCCTCATCAAGATCAAGATGTCCATTTGTAGCCATTGGTGTCTTAATGGGTTTTGCATCCTCCATACCAAACTTCTTCAACATGTCCTTCACATATTTAGATTGGCAAACGAATGTGCCTTCATTCAATTGTTTAATTTGAAGACCAAGGAAATAGCTTAATTCACCAATCATAGACATTTAGTTGTGGACCCAAAGATGATATTATTCCTTTGACATCATTCTACCAAATTCCTCATAATAAGCTTCAGTTGTGGACCCAAAGATGATATTATGAACATAAATTTGACAAATGAAGATGTCATTTCCAATTTTCTTAGTGAACAAGGTAGTGTCAACCTTTCCAATTTTGAATCCCTTTAAGATGACAAAATTCCTGAGCGTCTCATACCAAGCACGAGGTGCTTGCTTCAATCCATAAAGAGCTTTAGAGAGCTTAAAAACATGGTTAGGCTTTTTGGGATCTTCAAAACTGGGTGGTTGTTCAATATAAACTAGTTCACTAATGTCACCATTTAAGAAAGCACTTTTGACATCCGTTTGATAAAGTTTTATGTTGTGAGAACAAGCATAAGCTAATAAAATTCTAATTGCTTCAAGTCTAGCAACGGGAGCAAAAGTTTCATCAAAGTCCAAACCTTCGACTTGAGTGTAGCCTTGAGCAACCAATCTTCATTTTCTTTATTGCAAAAAACTCATTTAGTGCCAATGACATTGTAATTCTTGGGCATTTCCACCGAATTCCAAACCTTGTTCTGGGTGAAGTTATTTAATACTTCTTGCATGGCCATCACCCAATCAGGATCATCAAGAGCTTCATCTACACGTTTAGGTTCAATAAAGGATACAAAAGAATAATGTTGGCAAAATGAAGCAATGCTAGATCGAGTTTGAACACCCTTACTAATGTCACCCACAATTTGTTCAATGGGGTGATCTTTGGCGACTTGACCATGAATTCTTGGTTGAACAACTTGGTCTTGAGAGGATAGAGGATAATGTAGATGAGACCGGTTGCTCATTGTCTTGAGGTGAGTCATTTTCATTTGTGTTGACAATCCCTTGATCTTGAGAGGATGAAGCATTTTCTTGAGTGGAGATAATATGCTCATCATCATCATCATCATCTTCTTCTTCTCTTGGTAGAATGTCTCCAACATCCATATTCTTTGTGACTTCTCTTAAACTATCACCTCTCACATCATCCAAGTTGTCTTTCTCATCTTGTGACCCATTAGTTTCATCAAATTGAACATCATAAGCTTCTTCAATAAAACCCTTGGATTTATTGTAAACTCTATAGGCTTTGCTACTAGATGAATATCCGAGAAAGAATCTGTTGACGTAAAATCCGCACCTCACGCCAAGCACACAGCAAGCCGAATTAGCTGGCTTCACACGTGGCCCGGGCTTTTGAATCCGGAAGCGTGCCAGTCAGTTTGCCTGAAAACTAACAAAGGGACAAAAACGTTTAGATCAAAACCTGGAACGTGCCGGGTGAGACCAGACAGTTCCATATTTGCGGCTATGGAGCTAGTTTCGAACGACAAATAGCTACAGAGAAGCTATCTGTCGGCAGTTAAAGCCTCATTCGGCAATCGGCAAGGCACGCAAGGAGCGCACTGCCGAATGTGTGACGTAAGCATGACGAAAGATCGGCTTTCAACCGAATGAACATTGTAGCAGATACTCATAGCCGATTAACGAGAAACAGAGCATGATAGATAAATAAAAGGGTGAAACATGATCATAAATTCGCAGTAAACAAGGAATGCATAGGCCGAAAGCAGCACCCGTCAAGCATGATAACAAACAAGTTAATCCACCGCATGATACGACTTGTTTGTGATCACGCCACTAATCAGATTAGATTAATCCACCGCATGATACAATCTTACCGTGAAAAGCTAAAAGCATTCAATGTTTGATTACGAACCCACAACACAGTCATGAATTTACATTGAAACAAGAATGCATAGGCCGAAAGCAGCACCCGTCAAGCATGGCAACAAACAAGTTAATCCACCGCATGATACAACTCGTTTGAGGCCACACCACCGATCAGATTAGATCAATCCACCGCATGATACAATCTAATCGTGAAAGGCTAAAAGCATTCATTGCCCAATGCAAACCCACGAACACACGTTCACTCGTGAGAGCACTACCGAATGCGGCTATTTAGCCGAATCGGGGTCCATGGCGAAGGAACAAGCCTAATCGGTAAAGATAAATCTATCAGATCGAATCGAATTCTAATCCACCGGATGATTAGCTCTAAGACGACCCAAAAACCTGCATCTACCGCATGATACCCGGTTCTGTCAAGATCTACACGATACCAACAAGCTCGAACCCGCGACACGTAGCAACCTAGATCGGTTTCGGACTCGGCTATGAGGGGATAAATCATCGCATCGTGAAGCAAAGCCGATTCTAGCCGACCTAGATTGGGCAAAGGAGTGTTGCATGAATTAAGCACAGAGTAAAAACGAAGCAACACGGGGTAACTTAACGAATCTGTTAGATCTTGCCGAAATCTAACAGAGCCGATAACTTGGTCCATACTAGATCTTAGCCCACCGCATGGCTCATGACCTAACAGAGGAACCTTCTTGAGACCACAACTTAAATCCACCGGATGATACTAAGCATGGTATCAAGACTACTTGCATCAAAGCTTAAATCCACCGCATGATACAAGGTTGCCGGTACTTACGGAGGTCGACGGATCGATGACTCCTCTCGAAGAACTCGACGACTCGACTAAAGGACTCAATGTTGGCACGGGGCCGATTTGTTGTGTTGATTGATTCTCTGATATCCTCTATACAGCTGCCATGGGTTCATATTTATACCCAGGTCTTGATACAACTCCTAGCCGGACACGACTACAATACTTATTTCTAAAAATAAATGACGAATCTTCGCGTCCATATTGCATTCCTTGTTCGAACCGGCCTTTTCCTTATATTGATCCACGTCATCATGTCTTCCCGAACGCTACCACTCTTCGCCTGCGGAACAATGCCTCTGTCGAATGATGACGCATTCCCGACCGCAGAGTATCTCTGCCGAATGCTTCAGAGAAAACCCCTTAGCCGAATGGTGACGCGTTCCCGACCGCAGAGCATCTTTGCCGAATGCTTCAGAGAAAGCCCTTTAGCCGAATGGCATCCTTCCACCAAATCCGGCCCACATGTCAGCCTCTTCCTGGTGCTAATTTTTGGTGTCAACATATGCCCCTTCAATTTCGGGATAAAGGATACTTTTATCTCGGAATTGACCAGGAATCCCCAACATTTCCAGGCTGAGCCCGCTCGACATCCGTTTTATCTTTTGAATCTTCAGAGCTCTCACCCGGATCCGAACCCTAAGTCATCGACTTCCAGGATTCAATCTTCAAATGGCGAATCAAGATTTTGCCCTCCAGGTAAGCTTCAATCCCCTCAAGCATATTCGGCATTCTTCTTTCGATTTGCATCTTAAATTTCTTCTCATCTCCTTCCACTCTTGATAGGCCCTGGCTGCCGAAATCCTTATCCCTGTTGAGGAAAAAGCTCCATCCTATTTCCTCGGCCCTGTAGGGGATTCAGACCCTTCCGAAATCATTGCGGCCGAATCTCAGAGGATTCCTTTCAAGATTTCGCTGACAAAACCTCATGAGTGGCAAGACGCCTTCAAGAACTGGCCCTTGCCCCCAATTGCCGGCTGGAGAAATTGGTATAAAAGGATGTCTGATGATAAAAGCCCCCAAACACAGAACTGGGATCATCTGTGTATTTCTCATTGCCTGGAGCTGTCATTAGCCGAAACACCAAAGAATGAGAACCTCCTGATTGCAGCTTGCCACTTTTGGTCCAATGGTACAAATACCTTTCTTTTTGGTCATGGCCCAATGTCTCCTACTTTGGCCGATGTCTACATGATGACCGGCCTGAATGTTACAGGAACTGTACACCCATATGATCACAAAGGTTCCTCCAAGCAGACAGGAGTAAAAACAGGGGTTGGATATAAGAGATACATTCAGAATCATATGTCTGATGGCCCTCTGACCGATGTCGAATACAAGGCCTTCCTGAATATGTGGCTATGCAGATCAGTCTTTTGTGGCAAAGCCAATGAGCCAACCTTGAATCACATCGTGATGGCTGAAGAGCTGGCTGCTGGAAAAGTCATCCCACTCGGGAAATACCTCCTGGGAAGCGTCTATCATATGCTCAATCAAACCATCCACCTGATGCATACTAGTAAGAAAATCCCCTGTGTAAATGGTCCCTGGTGGTTTGTCCAAATGTGGCTGCAGTTATACATGCATCAAATCGTTGCTATTGACCTCAACAGCCGAGACTTCCCTTCAATCAATTACAAAGAAGGAGAAGCCCGGAGAACCAAAGGTTGTCAAACCTATGGAGAAGCTGCTTCCACTGTATCTATCAACAAGAACATTGGTGAACTGTTTGAGCTCTTCTTCAGAGGCTTTGCTCATCCTCTTTGGTTCCCATATTTGGATAATGACAATCTTACTCTCCCTTGCGAATTCAGCTTTGAGACTGGATGCACTGATGTACGATCTGTAGCAATTTTCAATGCCTTCATCCAGCCCTGCATCCTGCTAGCCGAATTCTGTGGAGGGAGGCTGGTTCAAAGCACTTATGAATATTATCAGCCAAACATGATGGCTAGACAGTTGGGATGTGGCCAAGTGCCCCCTAGGCTATTCTTCCATGAATTCCTCAGGCCTAGGGAGATTGTCAAGGATTCCACAGAGACAAGAAGGATTTTTACTTATAAATGCTGTGGAACTATTTATGCACCTGATCCTTTTGTGCCAATAATATCTGCTCATCCTTCCTTCACTCTCTGGTGGCAAGAATTCCATGATCATATCTTCAACATGCCAATCCATCCCTTCTGCCTTGAGTTAATGCCTGATTATCAGCCAACCGCAGAGGTAATATGCTTATCCCTTCATCTGTCTTAATAACATTAACCCCAATCGATTCTGACTCTATTATTTTGCAGGACATAACACCTGCCCCTCTTGCCAAGGTAATTTTATACAAAACTGCAGGCCCAATCTCTGCTTTGGGGCACCAATCTCCTACCTTGGCTCAGCTGATGGCTAGACAAGCTTCTTCAGATCCAATACTTACTAGACCATCATCTGTCAAGAGGAAAACCCTTTCTTTAACTGCCCCCTCAGTTGTAAAGAAGAAAAGAACAAGCAGCAAAATAATTGCACAGGTCAAATTTCTCCTTCCTCGAGTAAAAATGCTAATTTCATTCTGCTCATTTCTGTTCCTTTATGATTTCAGGCCAAATCACAGCAATTGGCCGTTAGCACAGGACCTGCCGATGCTTCAGTGATTAGTAAAATTTCTCACCATCTTATCCTTTAAAACTCTTTTCATCGGCACTAACTTTCCTTCAGTCACAGAGCAAGCTTCAATGGATCCAATTTCGGAGAGCTCCCCTTTTCATCAAGAACCAGCTTCAGCTCTACCTGATGTACCTCAGCCAGAAACCTCATCTCCACCAAAGAACCTTCCAAGCTCTCCTCAGCATGACATACAAGAATCTTTGCCTGAGCTTGAGCCGCCCTCTCTCTCCATCCAAGAGATCAGGAATGAGGTAGAGATAATTACCCAGTTTCCCCATTTCTTTATTCAATGGATAATCATTAATTCGGCAATACCTTTTTCCAGGAGAAAATAACTTCATCACCCAGCTACTCATTTCCCTTGGATGATCTTGTTGCCGAACAAGCAGAGGAAATTTCTTCTAGTCAGACTTTATCAGAAGAAACCCAGACAAAACTAAAGGAAATCTTCTCCTTTCTGCACAAAGACATCCAGGATCAAGTCAAGGATGCTGATCTTCTGAGAGATATGCTTGAGTCCATTGAACAAAACCTTCCTGTTGATATTCAAGCTTCTTTGGAACCAATCTCTCAATTGGATCAACAATTTGCTGTAGTCAGACAGGTTCTGAAAAGTCAATCTTTACAACCAGCTTTAGAACAAAGAAGAGCCATAGCTAAGCAATCCTTGAAAGATCTGTATATTCAAGCTCAGAGTAATAAAGAATTGTTAGCTAGACTGCAGCCAGCACTTGATCTGAAGAAGACCAGAAAAGCTGAACTAGAAGCCGAATTGAGGACTCTGTCAATCGAAATCGAAGCTGACGAGAAGAAGTTAGCCGAACTCCCTGATCTGACAGAGAGGATACGGAAGGAAGCATCGGCAATTCTAACTGAAGATAAACAGCTCAAAACGAAGCTCTCTGCTCTGATAAAAACCCAAGAAGCAGGCAAAAATCTTTTGGAGACCATTAATAGAATGATATCTGATGCTAAAGATGTAATCTCCAAGTACTTGGGTGTGTAGTTGTATCGAATATTTAATTTAGCCGAATGTCTCACCGACTTTGTAGTCTCACCAATCTTTTGCTTTCTTCCTCGCTTTATTGTGAACAACACATTCGGCAAAGCTTAGTCGTAACAGCGTTAGACCCGAAAAACGACCTAACACAACACAGCCGAATCCAATTCAGCAGAACTGAACCCGATTCGGCATGAATCCCAAACGACACCGAAACTGCTCGGTTCGTGGGGCTTTCCACCTTCCGAAATTTTGGGATGTGCGCCACGATCTCTTCCGCGGGTTCTATAAATAAACACCCAGGTAGCCTACAGTTTTTACCAAGTTCTTCGTCTTCCAAGTTCTTGCCGGCTCAAGTCATTCTTTTCCCCATCCACAGTAACTCCGAGGAACTTCCAATGGCCGACAACAACAGGAGGCGCCCGGCCGCCGATGAGGCCGAAGGAAGCCGCGCCGGCGCTCGCCGCAGGTGATTGGCTGCTTACTTCTCTCCATTCTTTTCGAGATTTGCCCTCTCCTTGACAAATCCCTTTGTTTCTTCAGGGTAATCCAATGGATTGCCGCCGCTGGTGCGCCAGTTGCGGCTCCAGCTGCTGCTCCTGCGGCGTCCAACTCCTCGAGTTCGTCCAATCGGATTCGTTCATCGGACGACTCCCGCTACTCAGACGGCGATGCTCGCCGATTCAAGGCGGAGCGCGACGACTCTCGTCGCGAACTGGAGATCATCTCCAAGCAAGCCGGGATTGCTGACCTTGAATGGCAGCACGAGCGCAAGCAGCTGCTTGAAGTCATTGATGGTGAGTCCTGCAATCTGCTCAATCTCAATTCTCGTCCTCCAAATGATATTAATCTGTTATCCCCTTGTAACTTTGCAGCGCGTGATGCTGAACTTGATCGACTGAAGGCGCTGGTGGAGGAGCTGGCGGACAAGGTGAACGCCCAAGGGGACACACCCGAGGCACGCCTTGGTGCGGTGGCAGGTCGTGTCGACGAAGTGGCTTCCCATGGCGTTCGCCTGGGCGTCGCTACGGGTCTCGTCGCTATGTCGACGCACACCGGCACTGACTATTCCAGGATGCCGGTTGGTTTTGCCAACAGCAACCCAGAAGACATCGATGATATTGACGCCTCCATTGATCGTCTTGATGGCCATGGTGCTGCCATTGCCGATTCCATTCATCCCCAGTCTGTTTTGAACAGGCTCTTCCAGTAGTCTGTACTAGGGATTCATGGAATTTCGGCAATAAAACTTATCTTTTATGATCTTACATGAACTCCTGATGTAATATATTTTGTGCTAAGGGCAATACATTCCGTACTGGCCATTTTTCTTTTTCTCCAATGTCTCTGTCAATTTCCTTCTAAAGACGATTTCTTCCCAACTATCGGCTGTTCGGCAATTTAATATATCAATCACCGATCGATTTCAATACTGGGATAATACCTCTTCAAATATCTTCCATTTATAGCAGAAGCAAATTCTTCTCCCAATAATGTCTTCAAAATATATGCATTTCCAGGCACGCATCTAACTACTCTGAAAGGACCTTCCCAATTTGGAGACCATTTGCCGAATGCTGCATATTTGGTTCCAATCGGCAATATCGCTTTCCAAACTAGATCACCTTCTGTAAATTGCTTAACCTTCACCTTCTTGTTGTAATACTTAGCAACTCGTATTTTGTTCTTCTCAATATTCTCCAAGGCCCTGAGACGAATCATATGTAAATCTTCTAATTCATCCATCATCAGATCATTGTAATCTTTAGAACACAAATCTTTTTGTAATTTAACCCTTCTCGAATCTGATTGCATCTCCCACGGCAAGATAGCATGGTGTCCATACACTAATTCATAAGGAGATGTTTTTGTAGCCCCATGAGGAGCCATTCGGTAAGCCCACAACGCTTCATTGAGTACCGAATGCCACCTTCTTGGCTTTTGATCAATCTTCTTCTGTATGATTTTGATCATAATCTTGTTAGAAGCTTCTGCCTGACCATTAGCTTGGGCATAGTAAGGAGAAGAATTTAACAATTTGATGCCCATACTTTCAGCAAAATCTCTGAACTCTGAAGATGTAAATTGAGTCCCTTGATCTGTGGTGATTGTCTGAGGAATCCCAAATCTGTAAATGATATGTTCTTTAACAAATCCAACCATATTTTCCGATGTCACCTTCTTTAATGGAATTGCCTCAACCCACTTGGTAAAATAATCGGTTGCCAAAAGCACAAACTTATGCCCCTTGCTAGATGGAGGATTTATTTGGCCAATCAAATCTATTCCCCATCCTCTGAATGGCCATGGCTTGATAATGGGATTCAAAGCCGATGCTGGAACTCTCTGAATGTTTCCAAATCTCTGACAGTCTTGACATCCCTTATAATATTCAAAGCAATCTTCCAACATTGTCAGCCAGTAATATCCAGTTCTTCTAATAACCCACTTCATTCGGTAGGCCGATTGATGTGCTCCACATAACCCATCATGTACTTCACTCATCAGCCTTTTTGCTTCTTCATGATTTAAGCAATGTAACAGCACCCCATCCAAGGATTTATAATACAAATTATCATCAAGAAGAACAAACTTTAAAGCTTTATACCTGAGCTTTCTAGAAACCTTTCGGGATGGATTCTCCAGATAATCGGCAATCTCTTTCCTCCAATCATCTTCTGCCAGATTACTCCCGAAAGCATATACATCATTAGCACACACTTCTTGAAGCTCTCTATAACCTGATGCACTTTGGGCCAATCTATTTGCCTCTCCATTATCCCCTCTAGGAATGTGTTGTAGAATTACTGACTGAAATTCCTTTAAGATCTGCTTGCATTCTTCATAGTAATTCCTTAAGACATCGTTTCTGCACTCATACTCGCCATTTAGTTGCCTTATGACTAATTCTGAATCTCCAAAAATTTCAACTGTAATGGCCTTTGCTTCTCTCAAGTATTGAAGTCCTCTGAGCAACGCTTCATACTCAGCTTGATTATTAGTGACAGTAGGTTGAATAGGAATAGCAAATTCAAATACCTCTCCTCTTGGTGAAATTAACAAAATACCTACTCCACCACCTCTGTCACATGAAGAGCCATCGAAGAATAATACCCAAGGAGCAATTTCAAGCGAATTAACTGATAAATCGCGATGCTCAGTAATGAAATCAGCAATAATCTGTCCTTTAACAGCCTTTGCCGATTCAAACCTTAACTCAAATTCAGACAAAGCTAAAATCCATTTGCCAATCCTTCCGTTCAAAATTGGCATAGACAACATGTGTTTTATCACATCAAACTTTGAATACACAATGCATTCGGCATGTAGTAAGTAGTGCCGAAATTTTGTACAGGAGTAGTAAACACATAAACAGAGCTTCTCAGTAGCCGAATACCTCGTTTCGGGATCAAGCAACTTTCGGCTAAGGTATGCAACTACTTTTTCCTTTCCCTCGAATTATTGTATGAGGGCCGATCCAATAGTTTGGGCATCGGCCGCCACGTACAACTTAAAAGGCTTGTTCAATTGTGGAGGCACCAATACTGGTGGCTTCTTCATGTACTCCTTTATTTCATCAAAAGCCTTCTGTTGTTCGTCACCCCATACAAACTTTTGATCCTTTTTTATTTTCAACAGTGAGGAAAAGGGCAACACCTTTTGTGACAAGTTTGATATGAATCTTCTCACAAAATTTATCTTGCCAAGCAGCGATTGTAACTCTTTAAGATTAGTTGGAGGAACAATTTCATCAATTGCCTTCATGCTTTTCTTACCAACTCCTATTCCTCCTTCATGTATCAAAAATCCCAGAAACTCTCCAGCCGAAACTCCAAAAGCACACTTGTTCGGGTTCATCTTAAGCCCATGTTTCCTGGTGCATTCTAGAGTTTTCCTTATGTCGGCCAAATGGGACTCATGATCCAATGACTTGATCACCACATCATCAATATATATTTCCACAATCTTGCCGATCAACTCATGAAAAATATAATTCATAGCCCTTTGATAAGTTGCACCAGCATTTTTCAATCCAAAGGTCATGACAACCCACTCAAACAACCCTATGTGTCCAGGACACCTGAAAGCTGTCTTTACTATATCTTCCAATGCCATAAAAATCTGATTGTATCCTGCATTACCATCCATGAAACTGAGCACTTTGTATCCAGCAGCAGCATCAACCAACGAATCAGCAATAGGCATTGGATATCCATCCATGGGTGTAGCCTTGTTTAGATCTCTAAAATCTATGCAAACCCTCATTTTTCCATTTTTCTTATAGACTGGAACGATATTAGAGATCCAATCTGCGTATTTACATGGCCGAATGAAATTTGCATCTAGTAATCTTTCAATCTCCTTTTTCACATCGGCCAACACTTCTTCCTTGTAGATTTTTCGGGGTGGTTGCTTGTAAGGCCTGTAAACAGGTTTGATTGGCAACCGATGCTCAACAATAGAACGGTCTAGACCGGGCATCTCCGAATAATCCCAAGCAAAGCAGTCCTTGTATTCTTTTAACAATGTCACCAACTTTTCTTTGAAAACCGAATCCAAGTTAGCACTGATAAATGTCGGCCTTGGCTTGTCACCATCTCCAATGTCCACTTCTTCCAATTTATCGGCCGACACAAATCCACGTCCTAATTTTCCATCAGTTCCATCAATTGGATTTTCCATCAAAAATTACTATGAGAGCCGACTGCTTCGATCGGCTGTTGATCACTGCTGGCTGGTGCCACAGGACCTTCTCCCCAGTCTTTGCCTGAGAAACAATCTATGCCTTGATATTCCCAGAAAGCTGGTTCCATATTTGCCACGCTTATTGAATCATCTGCTTGGACAATCTCCACCTCATCATCTATCCACTGAATAAGCTGTTGATGCATAGTAGATGGAATACAACAATTTGCATGAATCCAATCTCTTCCAAGCAGCAAGCTATATGCCCCTTTGCCCTCAATGACAAAGAAAGTCGTAAGCAGAGTCTTGGACCCAATCATCAGATCAACGTGCACGCATCCCTTGGTGTCCGAAGGATTTCCAGCAAAATCATTTAGAATTATGCTCGTTGGTGTCAAATCTCTAGGGCCCATACCAAGCTTCCTGAATGTGGTATATGGCATTACATTGACAGCAGCTCCTCCATCGGCAAACATCTTGGTCAATGGTTTGCCATTAACATATCCCTTCAAGTACAGTGGCTTCATGTGCCGATTCTGGGCTGGCTTCTCAAAAACAGCTTGTTTGTTCAACATCAATTGTGCCATTAACCCAAATCGTTCGGCATCATCTATATCGGGCAATATCCCTTCCTGTACAATTTGGTTAGCTGGAGCCATGAATTCATTCGGCAGAAAACATACCATACATGTAGGAGCCGAATGACCATGTTCGTCAGGTCTGTCTTTTGGGAGCCATATTGATTTCACCTTGACCTTTGCTTGCTTCAATTCCCGATTCCTCAGGCGCTGTACTCTTCTCTTCTGGCTCTTCCTCAAACCAGGTGGGCACCATTGTCCTTCTTGCCAAACATAAGCATGATCTTCTTCTTCTTCACGATCAACCCACTTGTAATCAGCATGTCTCTTTCTTGGTTGATCATTAAAACGCCGATCATCACTAGGATGCACCCTGCCAATTCTTTCATGGACAGATCGGCGATTGACAGTTCCCTGCCTATATTCATCATACCTATTATTGCATTCAGGACAACTATTCCATGTGGGAAGCTTCAAACCTTCGTTCCAACAGTGTCTGAAGAATGCACACCCCCAATGCGCACGTTCCTGCTCTCGATCATACTCTTCTTGTTCTTCCTCAAACCTTTCTTCTTCGCGCCTTCTTTTCTCCTCCTCGTATTCACGCCTTTGAAAACGCTCTTTTTCTTGCTAACGCTGCCATTTGCTGAGGAGAATACGTGTAGTAACTCTAGGTTTAAAGGATTCTCCCACTTCAAATCGGCTATTCGGGAACCGAAGATCTTTCTGGCGAATCTGTTCAATTGTGATCTGTCGAGTGGGATCAACTGAACCATCCTGTCTTGCCTTCTTTGAGGTTAAAACTTTCAATCTTCCCTTTTCTCCAGATGGAACAGCATTCACCATATTAACCGAGAACCCGATCATATTCTGAGGGAAAGGGTTACTGTCCAGTTTCATCTTGTTGTCGAATTTCAGATGTCCTTCCTGGATAGCTTTCTGAATCCTCATCCTAAAGACTCTGCATTCATTAATGGAATGAGAATTCCTATCATGAAACCCACAGTACCTCTTATCTTTCACTCCATCGGGCCGAAGCATAGAATGCCCCTCTGGCAATTTGATTCGGCCTTCTTTCACAAGGAACTCAAACAATTTGTCCGCCTTAGTCACATCAAAATCATATGTTCCCTTCACCTGTTTGATCCATCTTTGAGCCATTGTAACTGGTTCTTTGCTCCACACTATCTCTGCTGCGGCTATCTCCTCGCTATCTTCATACTCATCTTCTTGATCTGCTCTTTCAAGGAATTGGTTATAGATGTCAGCTACATCATTATTTTTAGCAAATCTGGCATCTTTCTTGAAACCATATGCCTGGTTACTCATCAAGGCCAATCTGTGCGACAACTGGCCCAGATCATCAAACTCCATCCCGAATAGCTTCTCCCGAATGGCAGGCAGCATGCCAGCTACAGCCATACCAGCCAGCTGGTCATCAGGTATGTTCAGAGAAAAGCACATGCTTTTTGTTTCCCTAAATCTCCTGAGGAACTCCGTAGGTGTTTCATTATTCCTCTGCCTTAAGCTGGTCAAATCAACCAACTTTTTCTCGGTACTGCCAATGTAGTAATGAGCATGGAATTTCTGCTCCAGGTCTTTCCAAGTACAAATCGACTGAGCAGGCAAAGACGCAAACCATGTAAAAGCTGGACCCGTCAGTGAGAAAGGAAAGTATCTGATTCTGAAAGCCTCATCTGCCGAAGCTTCTCCAAGCTGCATCAGATATCGAGCTATATGTTCCACAGTGCTAGTATCATCTTGTCCTGAGAATTTAGTAAACTCTATAGGCACCTTGACTCTATTTGGCAATGATACCCTTTGGTACCATTCCGGGAAAGGAGACGAGTACATGTACCCCTGATTTTTAGGCTTCAGACCGAATTGATTTTGCAATACATCGGTCATTTTTTGCACCATGAGGTCAATACTGGTATCTTGATTCCCTGGTCTCCCAGCAAGCATGCCTGCAGTACCAACATACCCAGGATTCGGGAGGGCGTCGATAGCATTGTAATCCATAAACTCTGAATATCCGTTTCCATACATGTCCCTTTGCAGCCTATTGTTCAAGGGAGATATCTTGTAAGCAGAAGCAGGCGGATTTCCTGTGGTACCGAATGCCATATCACCGTATGTGCGAGTTTTCGGCAGTGCAGGCTGAGGATCTTGCCGAATCGGTTGTCCATTTGTATCTTTAGTACCAGAACCTCCAGTTTCATCAGCATTCCCTTTACCATGTGGCCTCTGAGCTTGTGCTTGAACATTGAAGTATGTTGGACCACCCAATTGCCCATGTATCTGCTCGAAGGGTTTATCCACATGCTGACCAAAAATGCTTATCATTATATGCCGAAAACTGTTTAAAAACGCAGCATTGTGATTGGTCATTGCTTCCCCCAAAGCTTTATATAACAAGCCCGAGAATCTCTCCCTCTCTTCTTCTTCAGTAAAATCAGACTGCCCAGGAAGGAGAACTCTTGGCAAGTCGGACTTGAGAAACGGTGCACCACTCCTGTTCTTGGCGAAAGACAGTAAACATTTGTTAATGAATTGGTCAGCAGCAGCCTTTACCATCTGTTGATGCTCTTCAGACAATTCTTCCAAAGTAACGTCCATGATGTCGCTCAACTCAGGCATCTTGAAAACTTGTGTGTGTCCCACCGGGCGTGCCAAAAAGTGTGTTGACGTAAAATCCGCACCTCACACCAAGCACACAGCAAGCCGAATTAGCTGGCTTCACACGTGGCCCGGGCTTTTGAATCCGGAAGCGTGCCAGTCAGTTTGCCTGAAAACTAACAAAGGGACAAAAACGTTTAGATCAAAACCTGGAACGTGCCGGGTGAGACCAGACAGTTCCATATTTGCGGCTATGGAGCCAGTTTCGAACGACAAATAGCTACAGAGAAGCTATCTGTCGGCAGTTAAAGCCTCATTCGGCAATCGGCAAGGCACGCAAGGAGCGCACTGCCGAATGCGTGACGTAAGCATGACGAAAGATCGGCTTTCAACCGAATGAACATTGTAGCAGATACTCATAGCCGATTAACGAGAAACAGAGCATGATAGATAAATAAAAGGGTGAAACATGATCATAAATTCGCAGTAAACAAGGAATGCATAGGCCGAAAGCAGCACCCGTCAAGCATGATAACAAACAAGTTAATCCACCGCATGATACGACTTGTTTGTGATCACGCCACTAATCAGATTAGATTAATCCACCGCATGATACAATCTAACCGTGAAAAGCTAAAAGCATTCAATGTTTGATTACGAACCCACAACACAGTCATGAATTTACATTGAAACAAGAATGCATAGGCCGAAAGCAGCACCCGTCAAGCATGGCAACAAACAAGTTAATCCACCGCATGATACAACTCGTTTGAGGCCACACCACCGATCAGATTAGATCAATCCACCGCATGATACAATCTAATCGTGAAAGGCTAAAAGCATTCATTGCCCAATGCAAACCCACGAACACACGTTCACTCGTGAGAGCACTACCGAATGCGGCTATTTAGCCGAATCGGGGTCCATGGCGAAGGAACAAGCCTAATCGGTAAAGATAAATCTATCAGATCGAATCGAATTCTAATCCACCGGATGATTAGCTCTAAGACGACCCAAAAACCTGCATCTACCGCATGATACCCGGTTCTGTCAAGATCTACACGATACCAACAAGCTCGAACCCGCGACACGTAGCAACCTAGATCGGTTTCGGACTCGGCTATGAGGGGATAAATCATCGCATCGTGAAGCAAAGCCGATTCTAGCCGACCTAGATTGGGCAAAGGAGTGTTGCATGAATTAAGCACAGAGTAAAAACGAAGCAACACGGGGTAACTTAATGAATCTGTTAGATCTTGCCGAAATCTAACAGAGCCGATAACTTGGTCCATACTAGATCTTAGCCCACCGCATGGCTCATGACCTAACAGAGGAACCTTCTTGAGACCACAACTTAAATCCACCGGATGATACTAAGCATGGTATCAAGACTACTTGCATCAAAGCTTAAATCCACCGCATGATACTAAGCATGATACAAGGTTGCCGGTACTTACGGAGGTCGACGGATCGATGACTCCTCTCGAAGAACTCGACGACTCGACTAAAGGACTCGATGTTGGCACGGGGCCGATTTGTTGTGTTGATTGATTCTCTGATATCCTCTATACAGCTGCCATGGGTTCATATTTATACCCAGGTCTTGATACAACTCCTAGCCGGACACGACTACAATACTTATTTCTAAAAATAAATGACGAATCTTCGCGTCCATATTGCATTCCTTGTTCGAACCGGCCTTTTCCTTATATTGATCCACGTCATCATGTCTTCCCGAACGCTACCACTCTTCGCCTGCGGAACAATGCCTCTGCCGAATGATGACGCATTCTCGACCGCAGAGTATCTCTGCCGAATGCTTCAGAGAAAACCCCTTAGCCGAATGGTGACGCGTTCCCGACCGCAGAGCATCTTTGCCGAATGCTTCAGAGAAAGCCCTTTAGCCGAATGGCATCCTTCCACCAAATCCGGCCCACATGTCAGCCTCTTCCTGGTGCTAATTTTTGGTGTCAACAGAATCCCTCAGCACATTTGCTTTGGAACATGGATAAACGAGACCTTTCCTCAAAATATAGCATTTGCATCCAAAGACCCTAAAATAAGATATATTTGGCTTCCTTCCAACAAGCAGTTTATAGGGGGTCTTGTTGAAAGACCTATGACAATATAGCCTATTTGAAGAATGGCAAGCGGTGTTGATAGCCTCGGCCCAAAAGGAATCCGAAACATTATACTCGGCTAGCATTGATCTTGCCATTTTAATCAATGTCATATTCTTTCTCTCAACCAACCCATTTTATCCCCGTGTATATGTGGTTGAGAATTCATGTTTGAATCGTTAGTCCCATATGATTGTCATTAATTACCAAAACAAAAATTAGGGGTCTAGATGCTTTCACACCCGTACGACTACTTCCTGGTGGCCGGTTTCGTCAGCCTGTATGACTACTTCATGGTGGCCGGTTTCGTCAGCCTGTACTACTACTTCATGGTGGCCAACTTCGTCAACCCGAACGACTACTTCCTGGCGGCCGTCTCCCTCACGTGAACGACTATGTCCCGGTGACCGTTCGAGGGACTCCAATGCATCGACTCGCCGCTGCACCGAATCAAATCTACTACTTCGAGCAAGGCCAGTCGAGAATTGTTAACACTATTCCTCCAGCTGGTGATGGCACATCTGGTGCCTCCGGTACCGGCCCCGCCTCTGGGTACATCCTGAACATCGCTTTGTTCTGGTTTCAGTTTCTCATGTTGTTCATGTTATTTAAAATATTTAACTTGAACACTCGCACATGTTATGTTATCACTTGATCACTCACTGTTGTCATGAATTTGTTGCTAATTTCTGGAATTAAAATATACCGAATGATGCCTAAATTTCTAACAATCCAAAAACCTTATGTTGCTAATAGGCTTTTGGTAGCTGGTTTTACCGCATCAATCAAACCAAATGTTTTCGATGGGTCTAATTACAAATGTTGGCGCGAGAGGGTTACGCTGTGGTTGACAGCGATGAACATCATGCATGTCATACAAGGCAAGCCCGAACAGTTCACTCCAGAGGAGGAGCGGGCTTTCGTGGCAGCCGATAACCAGTTTAGAGGTGCCATCATGAGTGTTCTCGCTGAAAGCCTTGTGTACACGTACCTCTTGCGGCCGAGTGGCAAAGAAGTTTGGGATGCGCTTGAGGCTAAGTTTGGGGTCTCTAATGCTGGTGGCGAGCTGTATGTCATGGAACAACTCTATGACTACAAGATGATTGAAGACCGTCCTGTGGTAGAGCAGGCCCATGAGATCTAGGCGCTGGCTAGAGATCTTGAGAACTATAGCAAGGATGCTCCATATCGGTTGCCTGACAAGTTTGTGTTGGATGTATTATCTCCAAGTTTCCACCTTCTTGGAAGGATTTTGTGACCACTCTGAAACACAAGAGACAAGAGTTTACTATTATCGATCTCATCGGCACTCTTGACGTGGAAGAGAAGGCGAGGGCAAAAGACCAACGTGGTAAAGGGATTGCTGGATCTTCTAGTGCCAACTTGGTGCAAAAGAAGAACTTCAATGCATCCAACAAAAAGAAGAACAAGCTGCAACAGAACCAGACAAAGGCTAATCAAACGGCTCAGTTCAAGAAGAAGAAGAAAACGCCGACGGGGCATTGTTATTGTTGTGGTAGCCTGGACCACTTTGCTGCAAAGTGCCCGCACCGCAATGGCGGCAGTGCCAACATGGTTGTTAGCGAGACTGGTGGAACGTCAGGGTACGGTAATCTATTACCTACAGTTCTTTCAGTATGTTATTCACCCAATTGGTGGATTGACACTAGTGCTAATATTCATGTTTCTGTTGACATTTCCTTGTTTTCTTCTTACTAGGCAGGCGGGTCTTCCTCCGTGTTGATGGGGAACGGATCACATGCGTGTGTTCTTGGTGCTGGTTCGGTCGATCTGAAGCTTACTTCGGGAAAGACCGTTCGATTGAAGAATGTGTAGCATGTGCCCACCATCAAAAAGAACTTAGTCAGCGGGTCTCTTCTGTGTAGAGACAACTTTAAGTTAGTCTTTGAATCCAATAAATGTGTAATTTCTAAATTTGGAAGTTTTATTGGAAAAGGTTATGATAGCGGAGGCTTGTTCCGCTTTTCTTTGTCAGACAATTGTAATAAAGTTGTGAACCACGCTGCAAACGTTAATAATGAATCTAATGTTTGGCATTTGCGACTCTGTCATGTTAATTTTGGTTGTATGATGTGTCTTGCAAACCTGAGTTTAATTCTGAAATTCACCTTAGTAAAAAATTCTAAGTTCCATGTGTGTGTTGAATCAAAATAACCTCGCAAGCCTCATTTCGCGGCTGAGGTGAGGAACTTGGCACCTCTAGACTTAATTCATTCTGATCTGCGCGAGATGAATGACGTGTTGACAAAAGGTGGTAAAAAGCACTTCATGACTTTAATAGATGATTCTACTAAATTTTGCTACATTTATTTGTTGAAATCTAAAGATGAAGTGTTACAGTACTTTAAAATCTATAAAGCTGAGGTAGAAAATCAACTTGAGAGAAAGATCAAAAGAATTAGGTCTGATCACGGTGGAGAGTATTTTTCTAATGTATTCACTGCGTTCTGTGAGGAACATGGAATAATTCATGGGAGGACGCCTCCCTACTCACCTCAGTCAAATGGGGTAGCCAAAAGAAAGAACCGCAATCTGACTGACTTGGTTAATGCCATGTTGGATACAGCGGGACTTTCCAAGGAATGGTGGGGTGACACTATATTGACTGCATGTCATGTCCTTTGTCGTGTTCCTATGAAGAACAAAGAGATAACACCATTCAAGGAATGAGAAAAGAAAAAGCTAACCCTTTCATACTTATGGACTTGGGGATGTTTGGCCAAAGTGAATGTGCCCATAACCAAGAAACATAAATTGGGACCTAAGACTATTGATTGTGTCTTTCTTGGTTATGCTTTCCATAGTGTAGGTTATAGATTTTTAATAGTAAAATCTGGAGTACCTGACATGCATGTTTGTACAATTATGGAGTCCAAAGATGCTACATTCTTTGAGGACATTTTTCCTATGAAAGAGGAAGCTAGCACGTCTAGTCATGAACTGTCTATTAATAAAGAACCTAGAGAACCTGCTGTTTCGATAGAACACAATGAACACACACATGTGGAAAATCCCGAGGAGGATGACAGTGAAGCTCTCAGAAGGAGCAAGAGACAGTGGACTGCAAAGTCCTTTGGTGATGATTTCATTGTGTACCTCGTGGATGACACCCCTAGAACCATTGAAGAGGCATATTCCTCTCCAGATGTTGACTATTGGAAGGAAGTAGTTCGAAGTGAGATGGACTCTATTATGTCTAATGGTATTTGGGAGGTCGTGGAACGTACGTATGGGTGCAAACCTGTAGGATGCAAGTGGGTGTTCAAGAAAAAGCTTAGGCCTGATGGTACTGTTGAGAAGTACAAGGCAAGGCTAGTGGCTAAGGGCTATACTCAGAAAGAAGGAGAGGACTTCTTTGACACTTACTCGCTGGTTGCCTGATTGACCACCATACAAGTACTACTCTCTCTGGCAGCTTTCCATGGTCTTCTCGTTCATCAGATGGATGTTAAGACAGCTTTCCTAAATAGAGACTTGGAGGAAGAGATCTACATGGATCAGCCAGAAGGTTTTGTAGTGGAAGGTCAAGAAGGAATGGTGTGTAAGTTGATAAAGTCTTTGTATGGCCTTAAGCAAGCTCCTAAGCA
Organism: Echinochloa phyllopogon; assembly: GCA_033239725.1. Taxonomy (NCBI): domain Eukaryota; kingdom Viridiplantae; phylum Streptophyta; class Magnoliopsida; order Poales; family Poaceae; genus Echinochloa; species Echinochloa phyllopogon. Next base: position 13,692,798 of record BTCW01000017.1, read on the forward strand.
GTGGCATGAGAAGTTCGACAGAACTTTAATGTCAGTTGGCTTTGTTGTGAACGAAGTCGACAAGTGTGTGTACTATCGCTATGGTGGGGGCGAAGGAGTGATCTTGTGTCTGTATGTAGATGACATACTGATATTTGGGACAAGCCTTAATGTGATTAAGTAAGTCAACGAGTTTTAGTCTCAGAGTTTTGAGACAAAAGATCTGGAGAGGCTAATGTGATCCTAAATATTAAGCTAGTGAGAGAAGGTGATGGTGGGGTTGTTCTCACACAATCCCACTATGAGGAGAAGGTATTGAGTTGTTTCGGCTATAATGACTGCAAGCCAACTCCAACACCTTATGACGCTAGTAAAATACGATGGAAGAACAAAAGAATAATGAGAGATCAGCTGAGATACTCCCAGATCATTGGTTCACTGATGTACCTAGCCAGCTCTACGAGACCTGTCGCATTCGTTGTGAGCAAACTGAGACGGTTTATGTCAAATCTGGGAGATGCCCATTGGGAAGCTCTTGAACGGGTAATGCGTTTTCTGAAAGGTACTATGGACTATGGAATTCACTATACCGGGTACCCTAGAGTACTGGAGGGTTACAGTGATTCAAATTGGATATCCGATGCAGATGAGATTAAAGCCACAATTTGATATGTGTTCACACTTGGAGGTGGTGCTGTCTCCTGGAAGTCTTGCAAGTAGACCATCTTAACAAGGTCAACTATGGAGGCAGAACTCACTGCATTGGACACCGCCACTGTTGAGGCCGAATGGCTTCGTGATCTCCTTATGGATTTGCCGATAGTTGACAAACCGATACCTGCTATCCTCATGAACTGTGATAATCAAACTGTGATGGTCAAGGTGAACAGTTCAAAGGATAACATGAAGTCCTCTAGGCATGTAAAGAGGCGGCTTAAATCTGTCATGACAATAAGAAACTCTGGAGTGATAGCCTTGGACTACATCCAAATGGCTAAGAACCTGGCAGATCAATTCACAAAGGGTCTTTCACGTAACGTGATAGACAATGCATCTAGGGAATTGGGCTTGAGACCCATGTGTGTTACTCAGTAGTGGTAACCTGTCCTATGTGATCGGAGATCCCATGAATTAGGATGGTGAAACAAGCTACTGTTTAACTAAGAGAAGAGAACCTTTGAAAAAGGCTCATTCCAATGGAGGTGCATTTCTCTTCTAAGTCTGTATGGCAGGTTGTTGAAACCTTAATGTGATCCAAGTGGCTCAATGAGGGCAAAGATGATGACCTACCGAACCTCTCAAAGGATTGCACCTATATGGGTTCGATTGCTATTCACAATCTATGAGATAGGGTGATCTCTATATACCCATGAAAGGCACGGAGTATGACTTATACGCTCCAACCCGAGGGGATGCTTACAGCATCCTAGTACTGGCAAAGGGGCTCTAGTCAAGCTTGTTTGCACAAAACTGCCAATTCAAGGCATAGTCCATTGGTCAATTGTGAACAAGTGTAGCTCTTGCCCCAGGTGGATGTTCAACTTAACCGTCTCCGCCATGAGGCCAGTATATCAAAACAACAGTTGAGTCAAGAGTATTTTCTTGTATACCTTGAAATTCTTGGTGGGGATTGTTAGATTAATTGGGCCTTGGCCCATTTAAATCTCAAGTAATCAAAGAATTAAAGGTCCACTAATAAATGCTAGGGAGTTAAATCCCGGATGGAGAGTCAACGGGAATCCTAACCAACATAAATGGTGGACCAGCTGTGGACCACTTGTGAAGCTGGTAAAAGGAGAAGGGCGTGCCACACGCGCGCGCGCTCGCTCGCCTCGCCGAGCCGGGCCGTGGCCGTGGCCATTGTTGGCGGTCGTTACGGCATGTTTTCGACCACCAATACTCGGGAATAGTTGAGGACATATGTGACATTCCATGTACATAGGTTTATTTCTAACAGAGTTCCACGAGTTTTGGTGAGTTACACAAGTGTAGGTACAACAATGAGAAATACGTGCTATAGGAGTCAGAATTGAACGATTCGGCCGAACGACTCCGTTTGGCCGGTTACCCCCCTTAGCCGCACACGACGCGAAGCACAACCAGGGATCATCCACGTCACTCATGACCGAGCGACGACCGTTCACGACACTTGGAGAACCGCCACGCCACTTCTGGCTGAACCAGCACGAAGGCCACCTGGGTCAAGTCACCCACGAAGTCCAGGGAGCAAAGGCGGTGCAAGGGGGCAGGCCTGGGCCTCCATCCAAGTTCGGCCGAACTGCCCCCATTGCACAACCGCCACCCCAAAAGAAATCTCAGCCCTTGGAGCCAAAGGCGGTTGATCCACTGGTTCGGCCGAACCGGGTAGTTTGGCCGAACCAGGATCTTCGGCCGAATCAGTGGAATCTTCCCACCGGTTGCCTTGGCGGTTACCCAAGCTCAACCGCCACTCCAAGCTATAAATAGAGGTGTCACTTCACCGGTTTAAACACACACCAAGCCAAGGAGCTCTCATTTCTACTTCTCTCTAGTAGAGTTAGGATAGTTTAGTCGGGAGTTAGTGTCTAGTCGAGCTTTGCCTCGGAGGTTCCGGAGTCGTCTTCAAAAGCTCTGGTATAAGCTCTTGTATCTTTTCCTTTTCCTTTTGCAAGACTTGAGTTATCAATATAATTATCTTTATCATCTTGCCTTTGTCATTTATAGCTTGCTTCTACTTTGTTCTAGTTGCATCTATATTGTGTTTAGACTATAGTCGGTTCTAGTTCTAGTGCTTCTAGTTCTTGTTTCAGTCTTAGCTGGTTCTTCGACTTAGCTCAATATTTGCCAGTGAACTGTCACCGGGGGTATTGACGGGTTGCTTGCTTTTGCTAGTGAAGTAAGTAGTTGTTGGTTAGTGTGGGTGTGGTACCCAGACTAGTCAGTGGCCTTGGTTTGCCCCCGATTCAACGAACGTGTGGTAGCCGTTAGGTGGTGACAGCCCTATACGGTATTTGTAATCCACCTCGTTAGTCTCGGTCTGTAGGATCCCCCAGCGTGGAGCTGGTGGCACCCCTTCTCATTTTTTTCTGCGTGTCACTAGTGTCCATTGTCCCGATGCTAAGACATTAGAGTTAACTCAGACCTTCCAGTGCTGGCTGTTTAGCCGCTGTATCTCTAAGCCCGAGTGACATAGACAGATAAAGTCCATAGGAATCCTCTATCTCCTCTCGTTGTCCTCCCAGCTATCTATACCTTCTCTCTCTTACCTGAGTCTCCCTTGAGTTGTGTGTCACGGTATATCCACTCCTATCCAATACCGTTATCCCCGTCTTATTTAGTGGTGTACCTTTCTTTGATAGTCTTGAATATCTGTTTACTAGTACTTTTGCCAAAGCTTCCCTGTGGAAATATAAATTACGATACCTCGGGATACTCCCAGGTGAAGTGCTCTATAGCGGTGATTCTGTGCGCTTGCAGAATATTTATATATTTTACTAAGCCATAAGGAAAACCACTGAAACACTCCTTACCCCAGTATCGGAATTCTCAATATTAATATTGGATCGTAAGAAGTGACAACAAGCATTTCTGGCGTTGTTGCCGGGGAAGAAATTGGCTAGAATACATTTAATCATTTATCTCAAGTTATCTAAGTTGAGTGCACCGTTACTGAAGCGGGTTTACCTTTTCTCTATTTGTTGGTCTTTGTGAAGCAGAGCAGTGCATGACTGGTTTCCAACTACCATCAAACTATCAAGAAAATCCTGAATCACTTTTGAGGAAAGTATGACCCCGTGTTGTACCTCCTCAGAGGCAACTCAGCTTAACGAGCCTAGTCTTTCCCGACGTCAACATGGCTTTAGCATCGAGGATGGCAAGCAAGACGATACGCGAATTCTCGGCTCCATCGAGCGAGAATGTGCGTACCGGTCCCCCTCCGCCTGTCGGAGACAGGACTTTCGAGCTCAAGCCAGCCCTCATCAACATGGTGCAGGCTAGTCCGTTCTGCGGCAAGCCTCACGAAGATGCTAACGCTCATCTCCAACACTTCCTGGAGATCTGCAATACCTTCACAATACGCGGTGTAAGTACCGATGCTATTCGCCTTCGTTTATTCCTGTTCTCCTTATTGGGTAAGGCAAAGCAATGGTTTTATGCTAGTCGTGAAGCTATAGATTCATGGGATAAGTGCACTAGTGCCTTTTTGCTAAAATTCTTTCCGGTTGGGAAAACCAACACCCTCCGGAATAAAATTGCTAGTTTCCAGCAAGCAAAAGATGAAACAGTTTCGGAGGCATGGGAACGCCTCCAAGACTATATTTCTGCTTGTCCTCACCATGGTATGCAGAATTGGTTCATCATTCAAACCTTTTACCACGGGCTAAAGAGCTCAGCCCGTGAGTATTTGGATGCTGCTGCTGGAGGAGTATTTTTCTCTCTTGAGGAGAACCGAGCTAAGGCCCTCATCGAGAAGATGGTGGAAAATCAGGGTTGGGGCATTGAACGTGACCAACCACGTACCCGAGGATTCCACCAAGTTGAAGCTTTGGACATGCTCGCTGCCAAGATGGACCTCCTTCTGAAAAAAATGGAGGCCCATGTTCAAGAAACGGTGCAAGCCATGGACGCTCACATGACGTGCGAGGTCTGTGGCAACACAGGACATTCGGGGAATGACTGCCCCGAAACGCGAGAAGATGCCCACTACATCAATAACTCCAACAACAATGGGTATCGTCCGAACAACTATGGCAATCAAGGCTGGAATTCGCGCCCGAATCTCTCTTTTGAGAGATCTTCACAAGGTAACAATTTCAATTCAGGTACTTTCAATAATCAGCCATATATCAAAGATATTGTGCTAGCCCAGGGTAAAATCAATGAAAATATTAGTAAAAAATTTGTTGCAACTAACAAAATCCTGGAAAGCATAGATGTAAAACTGGAATCTTTCTCTTCAGCTATAAAAAGTCAATTGAGCTTCAATAAAATGATAGAAACACAAGTTGCTCAATTAGCTGTTGTTGTTCCTATTTATGAATATGGGAAGATTCCGGGGCAACCCGAACCTTCCATTGAGTCTGTTAAAGCAGTAACAATAAGACGGGGTAAGCCGTCTCGTGGTTCGTTCCGTGCTAATCATGCAGGGAAGGCCTCGTACATCCAAGTGGATACACCCAGAGGGCTATACCTACCAAGGGCTGCCAAGAAGGCCATCATCAACACCCCTCCGGAAAGGAAGGAAGATCCCGGAGAGCCAGTTATTTAGTGCTCGATTTGGAATAGATGCATTGAAAATGCTCTCTGCGATATTGGAGCTAGCGTCAACATCATGTCTAAGGTATTATTCAAAAAGTTACGCTACCGTGTCCTTTATTCTACAAATTCCCAGGTGCAGCTTGTAGATTCGTCGATCCACTACCCCAAGGGGGTGATTGACAATGTCCCGGCACGAATTTGGGGATATTATGTCCCTACGGATTCTGTAGTCCTTGACACGGGAACGATCATTTGTTTCCCCTTGTGTTGGGCCGGCCATTTTTAAATGCCGCTCGGGCTAGAATTGATGTGGATACGAGAGAAATCTCGTTCCATATCAGCGGAATGCCGATATCATTCATGTTTCAACCCCGGGAGTTTAGAAGAACAAGGGAATTCACTCCGAGCAAAGATGCGTTGAGTGTTTCCTGGAAGCCCTCCTTAGTGTAGAGCTGGAAATACTCGGTGCTGAGCAGTGGGATGAACCCATTGAATCTGAAAGTGAGGATGAAATGGACCGCCTCTTCCGGAAACAAGAGGAGGATCAAGCTATATGGAACGCACCAGAAGAGCCGATTCCACCGCCACCGACACCTACACCAAAGAAAATCAAGAAGGTGTGGCGGAAGAAGCAGAGTTCATCGTCCGAACCATCCACTCCGGGATCGGACGATGACAAAAATCACTGAAGACATGGAGGAGTCCCACTCGTGGACTCGAAACTCGAGCTCTCGCCACGAGAAAACCCGATATGTATCTAATGTTTCTCTTTCCAATTTTAAATTTCAATTCATCATTGCATTTGCATGTTTCCCTTCCAAAATAAATGAACCACTTGTGTAATTAATTTGAAAGAGAGTAGAAAAATTGCAAGCATGGTAAAAATAAATGGACCATATGCTGAAATTGATTTGAAGTGGGTAAAATTTGTAGTTTTTATTACTTTTACCCCTTCTAGAACATCTCCATTTATTTACCACCATCACCAACTAGCACAAAACATGTCTACCCCACTCAACATGGCTGCACACTCATCAATTATCACAAACATGGCAGCATGGGGGTAACTCCACTAACTTCCACTTTGGTCATGTCAAATTTGCATCTTACCTACCAAAATCCATCAAAAACTCCATGACATAGTGTCGGGCCTATGAAATTTTTTTTGTGCTGGTGGGAGGCAAGAGGTGGGTGCAGCACATGGGGCACTCAGGCTCCCAGGCCTGGTTCGGCCGAACTGGCCATGCTGCCCCCCTCTGCCTATAAATAGAGGGCATTCATGAGGGCTTCATCACACACACTTGTGCACTAAAATTTTCTCCAGAAGCTCTCCCTCTCTCTCACAAGTCTTTGCTCTAGTTCTTGCTCTAGTTCTTCCCAAAGTTCTTGCTCAAGTTGGTTCTCTTGCATCATTAGAAAAACATAAAAATATTTTGCCTTTGCTTTGATCCTAGTGCTAAATTTCTGGACGTGTTTGTGGCGGTTTCTAACACCCACAAGAACGACTAATCTTTTGTGGAGGTTTTCATCCCCGGAAGAATGACTAAATCTCTCGAACGACTTGATTTACCGGTTCTAACCCCATATATTCAGTCCTTCGGGTAGTCGTTGCGCTAACCTTTTGCAGGAAGCATGTTGAAGCTCTTCTCCGTGTTCCGTCGCTCCGCCCGGCTGAGCAAACGCTCGGACGATGCTGGGAACTCCCCAGCCCCGTCCCACGGTTCAATACGGATGGATGTGGATGCGTCAGGGGCAGCCGACTTGGGGAGAGGCTTCACCTCGCAACCAACCCGACAGCTCCTGAACGAGAGTGACATCATTCTCCGGATGGACCGGGAGCGGAACGTCTTCAACATGCTACGCCTGAAGAAGTTTGAGCATACCCATGTCTACGAGCAGGACTGGACTTGCTCGTAAGAACGGGTATGGACGAAGAGTTCCCAGAAGTCTTTGAAGCCGTTGGCTGGGGCAACTTCTGGCGTGTCAAAGAACAAGGTTCGTATCTCCTCACCCTCGAATTTCTTTCGACTCTCACATCTGGACGGGAGGGTGTTCGCTTTCGATTTTTCAACCAAGAGTATTCCTACTCTTGGAGGGATTTGAGTACGGCTCTGGGTTTTGCTAGTCATTGTTCTTTGGAGCCTGCCAAAGCTTTGAAAAGTTTCAGTCAGGACGGGTTATGGAAAAGATTTCGGGAAGCATCAATTGTTCTGCACCACGCACGAACAATATTCATGACCCCACCTTGCGTTTCATGAATCGGTGGATGGCTATGACGGTGTTTCCACGTTTTGATTTGCGTCCTGTTAATACAGTCGAGTTGTGGTTCTTATACGCTATGGTTAAATGAGTTGTTGTTTCTCCGGTAAAAGATTTGGTTGCCCATTGGATGTCTCATCACTCTCGCGTGGGTAGCTTGGCGGTGACTTCTCTAGTCACTCGCCTTGCTAACCAATTGGGCGTTCTGGAGGGCGCCCAACTTGCGTACCTAGAGACAGCGTGACCCGTCGTGGATGCTGAGCACTTTGTGCAAGGTCACATGATAGGACGGGCGCCTGATGCAACGCTGGTTATGATCTATCGTGGTTATACAACCGAGGTGCTCTTGCCTTGTGCAGGACTGAGGTTGTATACCGCTAAGAGACTAACACTCCGGTTGAGTACCGAGGCGGATGATTCTCCTACTCGGAGAGAGCCGGCTCGGCACAGTGTTGCAGGAGAGGGGCCATTCACCTGGGGGCAAGCCAGGCATGATGTCGGGCTTTTCACCGCTCAAGAACCAGAAACCTCACCGACACAGCCACATCGACACACGTCTGCATTTGAGGCAGCTTACGATGCATACGGTGGTTCTGGGAAGTCCGGAGCAGGAGGCTCTAGACAACTCCAGGACCCAGACTACTTCACCTCGGGCTACTTGGACTATGCTCCGAGTACGGACTCAGAGTACTCCTAAGGATGGTACGGAGGAGGGTACGACAGTGCCTCCCGACCATACTTCCCTGGGCACTGTCAGTCCGCACGATTCGCTGCACCAAGTGGCTACGACATCGGTCGAGAGTTGTCTTACATATCTGACCGAATCGACCTCCTCGACGACCGTACACGGAGCATTGAAGACACCCTAGCACACCATACTCAGTATCACCAAGAGAATAGTGACGTGCTGGACTCTCTACGGTACGACGTCGAGCAGCAGACGGACCAAATGTCAGAGTACTTTTCGAAGTTTCAACCCTACTAGTGAAGAATCCAAGCTTGGGGGAGGACACCCATCAGGTATGTTCGATGTCCCTTCAGCACCTTGATCTTGCATTTTCCATCTCCCTCTCCATTTTACTTCCACCTTAAAATGAAAACACCAAAAATATTTTCCTTGAATAAAATAACTCCCAACTATGCATGAAATGAATCATATTCCTCTCACCTTGGAAATGATGAATAGTTGCTTTATAGTACTTGAGTTATTTGGCATGAGTAAAATGAACCTAAAAACCTCGTGGGAGCACAGGCTTTATTCTAAGTCTAAGTTGTTGTGAGGAATGATATAGTGAGATTTGGTTGAGTTCTTGCTTTTGCTCTTAGTACGGTGAATATCTCGGATGTCTTTTGCTTTCAAAAATAAAATAAAGTTCCTCATTGGTCAAAAATACCTACCAAAGCCATATGCTAACCTTAGTTAAAAAAAATTCTACTCATATGCTGCTTGTTGTCTTAGAGATCTTTGTCAAATTGTTGTGACCTTTGGGTGAAACCTTCATGCTTCTAAGATCGAGATTCACGTACACATCACTCTCACTTACAATTCCTACAGTGGGAGTTAGCAAATATTGCCATAATTCATCCACAAAATAAATACTCCATGTTCTATGATCTCCTCTCCAAATATCCTTGAATAGAGACATGGGCTATGCAAAAAGAAAAGTATGCCAAAGAGCATGGCAAAAAGAAACAGAAAAAGAAAACCATGCCAAATAGCATGGCAAAAATAAGAAATAAGAAAAGCATGCCAAGTGGCATGGCAAAAATATGAGCAAAAAGAGATAGCCCATGTTCTCGAAAATAAGTCAAGGAAAGGAAGAATCATCCCAAGGAGTTCCACCACATTCCACATTCCACTCAATATATTCCACACACTTGCACTTCTCGATCTAAAGGTGTGATTTGGTTCCCCAAATATCTGGTCTTTGACATAGCAAAATATAAGATGCAAGTAGGCCTTCATCCTTTGTCCCTGAGCCACACAAAAGCTTTGTTAGATTTTAGGATGAAAGAAGGCACAAGCCTTTGGTGAGGATACAAACACCACTTGAGCGATCGAGTGTGCCAATTGAGGAACAAAATTTAAATCTTCGAAAATTGTGGAAACTCCGATATGGGATCCTGAAAAGAGTAGAGCGGAAGAAAACTAAGTTAAGTTGTTCAACCTTTCAACCACCCAAGACAAGGAGATTGCTATAAGCCCCATAGGTAAAATGGTGAGTTAAAACATTGCCAATGATTCGAGTATTTTCGAGTACTAGTTGTTTATATAGTTACCTGCAAGAGAATTGACATTGTAGCAACTCCTGATCCACTGAGTATAAGTCTTTATCTTTGCTCGAGGATGAGCAAACGACTAAGCTTGGGGGAGCTTGTTGGCGGTCGTTACCGCACGTTTTTGACCACCAATACTCTGAATCGCCCCCATTGCACAACCGCCTCCCCAGAAGAAATCTCAGCCCTTGGAGCCAAAGGTGGTTGATCCACTGGTTCGGCCGAACCGGGCAGTTCGGCCGAACCAGGATCTTCGGTCGAATCAGTGGAATTTTCCCCCTGGCTGCCTTGGCGGTTACCCAAGCTCAACCGACACTCCAAGCTATAAATAGAGGTGTCACTTCACCGGTTTAAACACACACCAAGCCAAGGAGCTCTCATTTCCACTTCTCTCTAGTAGATTTAGGATAGTTTAGTTGGGAGTTAGAGTCGAGTAAAGCTTTGCCTCGGAGGTTCCGGAGTCGTCTTCAAAAGCTCTGGTATAAGCTATTGTATCTTTTCCTTTTCCTTTTGCAAGACTTGAGTTACCAATATAATTATCTTTATCATCTTGCCTTTGTCATTTATATCTTGCTTCTACTTTATTCTAGTTGCATCTATATCGTGTTTAGACTATAGTCGGTTCTAGTTCTAGTGCTTCTAGTTCTTGTTTAAGTCTTTGTCTTAGCTGGTTCTTCGACTTAGCTCAATATTTGCCGGTAAACTGTCACCGGGGGTATTGACGGGTTGCTTGCTTTTGCTAGTGAAGTAAGTAGTCGTTGGTTAGTGTGGGTGTGCTACCCAGACTAGTCAGTGGCCTTGGTTTGCCCCCGATTCAACGAACGTGTGGTAGCCGTTAGGTGGTGACAGCCCTATATGGTCTTTGTAATCCACCTCGTTAGTCTCGGCCTATAGGATCCCCCAGTGTGGAGCTGGTTGCACCCCTTCTCATCCCTTTCTGCGTGTCACTGGTGTCCATTGTCCCAATGCTAAGACATTAGAGTTAACCCAGACCTTCCAATGCTGGTTCTTTAGCCGCTGTATCTCTAAGCCCGAGTGACATAGACAGATAAAGTCCATAGGAATCCTCTATCTCTTCTCGTTGTCCTCCCAGCTATCTATACCTTCTCTCTCTGACCTGAGTCTCCCTTTGAGCTGTGTGTCACAGTATATCCACTCCTATCCAATACCGTTATCCCCCGTCTTGTTTAGTTGTATACCTTTCTCTGATAGTCTTGAATATCTGTTTACTAGTACTCTTGCCAAAGCTTCCCTGCGGAAATATAAATTATGATACCTCAGGATACTCCCAGGTGAAGTGTTACAACGGTGATTCTGTGCGCTTGCAGAATATTTATATATTTTACTAAGCCATAAGGAAAACCACTGAAACACTCCTTACCCTAGTACCGGGATTCTCAATCCTAATATTGGATCGTAAGAAGTGCCAACAGCCGTGGTTGAGGCCGTGGACGTGTCGTGTCGTGTCGAGACGAGACGAGACGTGTCGTGCCCAGCCGAGCCGCCCTACGTGTGCTGTGTGATGAACCTTTTGCCACAAATGACATTGATTGAGTCTTAAACGTTACTAGTAACTGCCGATTTGATGGCTGATAGTCACTGCCGATATGATGACTGAGAGTAACTGACAACTTAATGGCATTATGACTGGTTAAGAGTGTCCAGGTTCATCCTCCCTCTCCTACCCTGTGCGCCTATATAAGGAGGTGTCTCTCCTAGGCAAACACACACAAGCAAACTCTCTCTCTCTGGTACTCCTTCCAGGAGACCTCTCTCTTCTCCCTATTTTTGCTGCTCTCTTGCCTTCCCAATGCAAGCTTTGCGCGCACTCTGCTTGCGTGAGTAGTTGCCTCCGAACCTCCCTGCCTAGTGATCCTGCTCGAGATAGGCGGGTGATAAGGTTTTTGGGGAGCGTACGAGTACGCGCCTGCTCGCTGCTGTGAACGACTACTTCCCGGTGGATAACTTCATCACCCGTACGACTAGTTCCTGGTGGCCGGTTTCGTCAGCCTGTACGACTACTTCCTGGTGGCCGGTTTCGTCAGCCTGTACTACTATTTCCTGTGGCCAACTTCGTCAACCCAAACGACTACTTCCTGGCGGCCGTCTCCCTCACGTGAATGACTACGTCCCGGTGACCGTTCGAGGGACTCCACTGCATCGACTCACCACTGCACCGAATCAGATCGACTACTTCGAGCAAGGCCAGTCGAGGATGGTTAACACTATTCCTCCAGCTGGTGACGGCGCATCCGGTGCCTCCGGTACTGGCCCTGCCTCTAGGTACATCCTGAACATCGCTTTGTTCTGGTTTCGGTTTCTCATGTTGTTCATGTTATTTAGTAGATTTAACTTGAACACTCACACATGTTATGTTATCACTGGATCACTCACTGTTGTCATGAATTTGTTGCTAATTTTTGGAATTAAAATATACCGAATGATGCCTAAATTTCTAACAATTGCTAGTAGAGATATGTGGAGGATGACCAAGTTAAGTATTGATGTTGCTTTTTACGCTGCAAATTCATCATGTCCGTGGGGAGAGAATGTAAACACCAAATGCACTGCACATGCTTGCTTGCCTCGACGGGGCACAGGTTAGGATGAAACATACTGGCGCACAGCACCAGCGTGAATGTTTCATCGACATCACTCCTGACTTCTCTGGGGTGTGGCTTCCTTTTGTAGTTTATTTTTTGGTTCTAGTGTGCAATAGAAAACAAAAGAGAAGGTCTGTGCAACCATTCGTATTAACATCCTGCAGCTGGAGAAGATGAATAAGACTTTTTGGATGTGCTCCGCGCGACTTATCTGAGGCGTTGCAAGGTAATATGCAAACACTCAATACATGCGTCATGTTCTGATCTACTTTTTAATAATGTTTACCGAGTTCTTTGTTTGCTATGATAGAGAATTGCAGATTATATCAGTTCTCTTTGTGTTTTATTATATTCAGAATTTAATACTACTATTGCCTAATTATTTAACATCCTCGTGCATTTCTTTTCTCTAGACTCTATTTAGTTATTGTAACCTTTTTTTATTCCTAGCACCTCCCATGGACAGTGAAAAGAAGTTTTCCTATTTCTTCTTTCTTCCTCCATGGGACAGTTTCTTCAAAAGCTGACACCCCTCTGTCTGTCAGCTGGCTGCATATACCAAATTACTATTGTTTGTTGAAATGATATAACAAACATATATAGAATGCTCAGATCAATTCTGCAAGACATGATCATTATGTTCATAATAAGTTAATGCAAAAATAAACGAACACTAAATGACATTAATTCCACAACCGCTAGCACAAATAATATGACCTTCTATATAATCATATGCACCGTCGTTGTTAGGAATGGACATTGTGTCAGTCCAAGCTATTATATATAGTGGATCAAGAGGTGATGGGTGGTGTTTACAGTGCATACTCCTCGCTCAACTAGGCCGACCTTCAGAAATTAGATGAAGTAGCATATAATGGTCGATATATATGAAATAGTTGTTCAACAACAAGAAGTAGCGTGCAAGGATATATAAGCTTCCCAAAATCTTTATGGCACTCCTATTCAGGTAGGTTCTTGTAGAGAGGCGCAAGATTTGGAGGCCTGCTTTCATGTATCAATCCTCTGTTCAGAATCAATCCACCATCAGTTACAGCCCAGCTGTTACTAGTAACAATCATATTAATAATTTTTCTGTATATTACCAGTAGTCGTACAATCAATCCACTGCTAGTAACAGCTGAATGAATGAATTCTTTTAAAGAGTTTGACAATGGAGGAGGAGCAGCTAGCATGTATCACTACCGGAAACCCATAGCGCACGACGGCAAAGCCCCGACGGCAGCCAGCGCGACGGCAGAGCCTAAGTTTGCCGTGTGCTATATACCGCGCACACGACAAACACTTTGCCGTGCGCTAGTGTCAGCACATGGCAAAATAAAGCATGAAACGGAAAGGTAGACGAAGATGTCAACCTTTTGCCGTGTGCCTGACAGAATGGGCACTGCAAAGTTGAACCTTTGCCGTGTGTTGCAATCCTGGCACACGGCAAAAGATGGTAAGTTTGCCGTGTGCCAGACCGCGGCACACGGCTAACTATGGTCACTTTGCCATGTGCCACACCTTGGCACAAGACAAACCCTTCCCAGAATCCATGGGAATGGTCGCTTCATAAAATACATGTTTTATTTGTTTTTCGGTTTTAAAGGACCCCATCAAACAAGAAACACATGCATAACATATATATTACCAGAAACATCACATGCATCACAAATGTTATAAATTCGATGACAATTCACATCCGCAACCACATGTTCACATCCATATCGACAACCACAGGTTTAAGACCATAATAACACATAAATTGTTTGGTAGTTCACGTCCGATAGTTCACAAGCATAACACAAGCATCACTGAGGAGGTGGGTCGAACGGACGAGCGGCCGATGGAGGTGCGCCGAACGGAAGTGCGCCGAACAGAGGAGCGCCCGACGGAGGTGGGCAGTATGGTGGTTGGTACATCTGCTGATCAGGTGAGACTCCCGGGGACAAATCTGGCGCATTCGATGCCGCTGACTGATTCTGCCCAAAACAGAATCTAGTTATTTAAGTTGCATCTAAGTCTCTAGTCTTTAATATTTCAAATGAAAGTACAAAGTTGTCAGGTAGCTTACGTGAGGAGTTCCAGGAGCCGGAAGTGTAAGGAACGGCATCGGTGCGAATGGCATCGCTGGGAATGGTACCGGTTGACCAATCTGTGAAGCCCAACCTTGAATGCAATTGTACATTGTGGCCATCTGCTGCTGAAGCTCGGCCTGCTGCCTCGCGGCCTCCACTTGCTGCCTCGTTTCAGCCTCCTGCTGTTGCCCCCTTTCTTTGGCTAGCGCCGCGTCGTGTGCGGCCGCTTGCTGCGTGAACTGGGCCTACAATTCAATGTCATTGTTACATTTATGATTCAAATAGTTTGCCAAAATAGAATGAACGATGAATAAATTAGAAATAACCTGAAGTTCCTGCACTTGCTGTTGTGCTAAGGTCGGCCGTGTGCGTATGGCCGGGCTACTGCTCGTGCTCCGTGCTCGAACCTGAGCGAGAGTGGGAGTACTGGTCGGGTCTAGAATGTCGTTGCCTATATAGTACCGACCATGCTTCTTGCCTCCTCCAACCCTCATGATGATGTCTCCATCAAGAGGGTGAGCGCTCGTATCCCACTCTGCCCCATGCACGTGCCATCCCATCTCTGTATAGCCACTGATGCGGGTGTGAACGGAGGGATTGGTGAACGCCGAGGGCGGGTCGTCCGGGTTGTACGTGACCTCGGATGCCTTGCCCTTATGGGCCAAAACCCATCCCATGAACTGGGAGCACTCGATGCGTTCATGTGCCCGGGACTGCGAAAAATAGCAACTTGATTATAAATTATTTAGGATTGAGCATTACAACAAAGCAATGATTCTGCATACCCATCTGGCCTTGTATTCCTCGTTGCTGAGGCTAGCTTGATGTTGGGCTGGACATGGCATCAGCAGACATCGCTGACGGCCGGCATCGTGCTTTTCAATCCACTTGGGTGTGAACCACTTGGCGACTATCTGTTCCTAGCAGGTATTATCATTACGGCACCACCACGCAGGTACCTACACGTGATCAAGCGAATGACATGTAAGTTGATCAAATTAAAGGATGCACTTAATCTGAGAGTAAATCACAATTTACCTCCAAGTATTGCTCTCGGGTCAGCTTGAAATTTCTTGCCACCTCTTTTGATATCTTCTTCCTAAGGACATGCCCGCTATAATTTATGACACACTGGACATGCGCCTCGTAATGCATGTCCTTCACCAGTTTAGTGCATCGCCGGTTCGCACATGTCATTGCCTGCTCCATGCATCCCTCCGCACACCTATACAAATCCTGCATACAAACACAATGTATCAAGTCATTATTAAAAAATATTCAATGCAGTGACGTGCGAAAAAGACTTACCCACAACTCGCCCTTCACCCGCTCTGCAATGTTCGGCTAGACCCTCCCATCCCAATCAACATGATCCGGGGCGGCCGTGTAGTGCTCCCACGTCCAGGCAGGCTCTGTCCTTCCACGAAACTCTACACGGCCTGGGAAGTGATCCCTGCACAAAAGACCAAGAATGTCGTTGACCTTGCGGTTATGGCCAACGGGTACGACTGTTTCCCAACTCCTGCAAAAATTAGAAAGACATAAAATGTTAGTTTTTACTGTGATTGTTAGGTTATCAAATGGAATAGAAATGATAAAATCCAAAGTGACTTACACGTCTCCTAAGGGTCGAATCACCGGTCGTAGGGCAGGAGGTATCGGCCTGTCCGGGAGTCGCGTGGGACCTCGCAACCAGACAGCCAGTGTACTAGAAGCATCAGCTGACGTGTCCTCCTCCTCAGCCCCATCCTCTCCCTCCGCGTCCGGGATGAACTCCTCCTCGTCGTCCTCATCCTCCTGCTCGGTTGCTGCTCCACCGTATTGTCCCCCTCCGACGATGGAGACGAAGACGAAGACGGCTCTACAGGCCGCCTCTTGAAGGCACCCTTCCCCCGACCCTTGGGGCCACCCTTCCCTCGACCCTTTCCTTTACCTAAGGGTTGGGACCCCTCGGCATCTAGCATTACTCTTCTGAAAGTAGACGCGCATTTTCGTGCCAATCCACTGCCCACCATCTTTGATCAATCACCTGAAGTTGAAAACATTAAACCAATCATTACGTATAAATAAGACATTATTAGAAAAAGAACCAAAATAAACAAAACAAATTACAAACTGACATGATATAACAAATAATAATTCAATAAAAAAGTATGGATCATACATGGACTAGAAATAATCATCTCGATCGGGGATAGCTAGATCATGTCTCATCATCACTATCCTGCATGTCGAGATAATCGTCCCCGTTCTCCGTAGGAGGAATGTCCTCATCAACCCCTAATTGTAATTTTTCAAGTAATTCTATGTCATTCGCATTATGAATCTCATCTCTAGCCTCCGCGTCATGATCTATTTCATCGTCGTCTACTTCCATTCCGACCGCTCATGTTAAGTTTATCTCAAAAACCCTTGTAGGCCATCTTCTTGCAAAAACTTTGCGTCATATGTATTTGGATCTATGTTGTAATCTTCATTGTTTGGGACAGGTAGTTTACCGTGTGGCGAAACCTTGTACACAACGTCCCAACCCTTAAGACGTTCGTTGGATTTGCATGGGTATGAAAGATAACAAACTTGTGTGGCTTGTTGAGCCATAATATAGACATCACCTCCTGCATATACAGATGACCATTGAATTTCGTCTAGTCCAAGATCAGGGGTCCGTTGCACTTCGTTAGGATCAAACCAATGGCATTTGGATATGACGGGATTAACACGTTGGGACCCAGGAAACATGAGTTTGTAGATTCCTTCAATTCTCCCATAATACTCTAACCCATCATGACCTATTGAACAAACTCCAGAATTTGTGGTTCTTCGATTGGGCCGACTCTCCTCGTGCCGTTTTGAGTGAAAACGATAACCATTCACGTCATAGCTGCCGTATAACATGACCCTCGTGTGGCAACCGTCGGCAATCTGTCTCAACTCGGGAGACATCGACCCATCTATTTGGGCTTGAAAATAGAAGCGTGATGGTTTGTTATTAAGAAGAACTTGTAATGTCAAACAAAAAGTATGAGCTTCGGCCTGACCATACCTTTTCTCTGAACCAAGCAATGAAATCAGGCAATCCACATCCCGCACCCTTATTAAGAAGGATATCAATTTCGTGCTCAGTCGGTGCCCTTTTTCCCCGCCAGAAACAATTAGTAAATTCTCTATATAAATGAGAACATGCATTAATTGAGAGGGGTTGGATGCATTAATTGAGAACGGGTTTGTTTAGAACTTACTGAACGTATGGCTTTATTTCAGAAAGGTTGGTCAACACATACATCATGATAGTGCGCCACTCTTTATGTTGCAAGGTCTTAAGAGTTCCAACACTTGCACATCCAAGTTGCCCTTTGAAGAGACTGAGGTTCGATTCATTTTCGTCGGCATTGTAACAAGGAGGTGGATTACGCATAGTATTTTGTTGTGAAGTTTGACACCTCCTCAGTACAGTATGCCTCTGCAACGGAAGCTTCAATTTTCCATTTGTTTTTCATTGGTCCGAAGAACCTTTTGTTGTCTCTCAATTGCATAACACCAACGGGCCTGCACTGGGCTACCCATTCATCCCTCATATGGAAGGTGCAAAATCATATGTTGCATCGGATTGAAAAAGCTGGTTGGAAATATCTTCTCTAACTTACAAAGCAACACGAGAGTCAATGCTTCCATTTCTTCAACCACTGTCCAAGATAACTCCTTACCACAAAGAATGTGGAAGAAATTGCTTAACTCTCCCAGCACTCGCCACACATGGTCGGGGAGATAGCCTCGAACCATAACCAGAAGAAGCCGTTCAACCCATATGTGGTAGTCATGACTCTTAAGGCCATTGATTCGCATAGTGGTCAAGTTCACCCCCCCCCTCCTCAGATTCGCTGCATACCCATCGGGAAACATTAAAGTTTGAAACCATTCAGGTGCTTCATTCTTTTGCTTCGGATTCATGACGAATTTGGCATGAGGCCTTTTCCATTTCTTGCCGTCTTTGGGAGGTGGAATGTCGAGCTTTAGTCTATTGCATAACCTAGTTTGATCCACTCTAGCTTTAACGTTGTCCTTTGTCTTATCAGGAATGTCCATGACTGTACCCAGAGTGCCTCGGTGACATTTTTTTCCTTGTGCATCATATCAATGTTATGTAGAAGAAGAAGGTCACCCATGTAGGGGAGCCTCCACAAGCCAAACTTCTGAGTCCATGCATGTTCCTCATCATACCCCACAAAATGACCACTTTCTTTATTGATCTTGAGCGCTTCTAGCTGTGCACGAACCTCGGCACCTGTCAACATCTGAGTGGATATTCCATAGGTAGGAATTGTCGATGTAAGTCAAAGCAAGAATACTTGCCACCCTTTACCAACCAGATGAAATAGAAAGTTGTCTTGCATATTGGGCATGGGAACTTCCTGTGGACACACAAGTCGCAAAATAGCCCATATGCCGGGTGGTCATGCAGGGAGTACATGTACCACACTCGCATTTTAAGTTTGTATTTGTAGCCCGATCGTATGTCACTACCCCGTCCTCCCAAGAAGTGATCAAATCATCAATCAATGGCTCCATGTACACACTCATGTTATACCCAGTGTATCCAGGAATTATAAGCGACAAGAATATGTTCTGTCGCTGAAACATGACACCGAGGGGAGATTGAGGGGGATAACGAACATAGGCCAACAAGTTTATGGGGCGGTCATCATTCCATATGGATTGAACCATCTGTTGCCAGTGCAACCCGTACATTACGAGCCTCATCAGCTTTCTCTCGATGGCACATATCAAAATGTCTCCATGCTTCAGCATCAGCTGGATGTACCTTGTTCTTTGTATGGTATCGTCGGCCTTCTTTGTGCTATGTCATCTGTTTCGCGGACTCCTCGGTCATGTAAAGCCGTTGGATCCTTGGTATGAATGGAAGGTACCGTAGGATTTTCACGGGGATGTCGAGTTGCCTCTTATGACCATCACCAGAGTCTACCTCCAGGTACCTAGAGGAATCACATTTAGGACAATACTTTGTGAGTGCATGATCTTTTCGAAACAAGACGCATCCATTTTGTACAAGCATGTATCTGCTCATATGGCATCTTACGTGCATGAAGTAGTTTGTGTGCCTCATACATGTTTCATGGAAGATTGTGACCTTTCGGAAGCATGCTACCAAAAACTACCAACAATTCATCAAAGCCGTCGCGACTGATCCCAAATGGACACTTTAGGGCCATTAAACGTCCGATGGCATCAAGTTCAGAAACATCAGTATGCTCATGAGGTGGTTTCTGTGCCGAAGACAACAGGTCATAATAGGCCTTGGTGGTTGCCTCTGGAGGATCCTCCCTAACATGGCTAGGTCCCTCATCGAAGTATGCTTGATGAAAGTCTTCTAACATGTCCCCGCACCCGGATTCAGCATCAAAATCCTCGATGCGTTGTCTCATGACTTCATCTCTCGCACGATGAGCTTCACGGGTATAGTTAGCCACAAACCCATTGGTGCAAATGTGTCTACCCATATTTAGCTGTGATTGAAATATCTTGTTTTCACACTGGCTGCAGAGACACAATACTTTACGCTGTCCTTTGTCAAATGCCTTTTTCAAGAAGTCATCGACATTTTTAACGAATTCTTCAGTCCACTCACGCTTACCCAACCAGCCAGTGTCCATCCACTCACGGTTATCCATCCTTTAACATATGGACAAGTAATATAAAAATCAATTGCATTTAATAAGTGAAGCTATGTCTACCGTGCTCTATCACGCTCTAATAGGGAAAGATAGGTCCTAATCCCACCAGAGGATGTGTAGATGGGTTTAGTTTCCATTGTCTACTTCAATCCATGATAGATTTTCGGCAGCACCTCCCTGATTTTCTCCAAATACACGTCCTAGTAAGGAGATTGTGTATCCGGAGAACAATAGAGAGGTGATGCTAAAATTCTGTCTCTGATCGGAGCAGACCATGGAAACTAAACCCATCTACACATCCTCGGGCTGTCCAAAATATGTGGACAATTCAAAACAGATACGGTCATACATATGCAAATGTATGCATATTTTCAACCGTATCTCTTTCGAATGGGAGACACAAAGGTTACGTGAACTAGAACATGCATGCAAAGGAAAAAGAGCCATTTTGCACGTGCTCACCTAGTATCTCAATGGGGCAACGACATCACGGCCTCCCCCTCCTCTTTCAGCGATGGCTGTGGCAAAAAATTGAACACAAAAATTTAAAAACTTTAAAAAAATCGATAGCACCTCCCCTACATGGAGAGGTTTCCACAACCTACAACAAGTAAACCAACGGCACGATGGCCGACAACCACATACCACATACCAATGGCACGATGGCCGAAACCACAACCAAAGTTTGATCGAACCTAGAAAATCTAACAATTATAACTAAACTATATATGAAAACACATGCAAAAATCTAACAATTCGAAACTACATATGAAAACACCTATAAAATCTAACAACTAAACTAAAAATTTTTATACCTCAGGGCTGGAGCGTGGCGGCACTCCCAAGGGCAGGGGCGGCCGGCACCATGGCATGGCCTCCTCTTCCTCCTTCTCCTCCTCCCCTCCCCCTTCTCCTCCTCCCCTCTTCCCCTTTCTCCTCCTCCCCTCGTCCTTCTCCTATAGCGGGAAGGGCCTGGGGGCCGGCGGCGGGATGTCGGCCGGTGGCCGCGCGCGGGCGGCCAGGAAAGGGGGCGCGCTTGGGCTGCGGCTGGGGCAAAGGGCGCGCGCGCATGCTGCGGCCGGGGGTGGGGGCGCGCCGGGGGGGGTGGGGGGGCGACCGGAGGAGCGAGGCACGCTCGGGTGGGGGTGGGGGCGTGTTGGCACTTCTTACGATCCAATATCAGGATTTTGAATCCAGGTACTGGGGTAAGGAGTGTTTCAGTTGTTTTTCTTATGGCTTAGTAAAGTATATAAATATTCTGCAATCGCACAGAATTACCATTGTAGCACTTCACCAGGGAGTAATCTGAGGTATCGTAATTTATATTTCAACAGGGAAGCTTTGGCACGATTACTAGCAAACAGATATTCGAGACTATCAGAGAAGGATACACTACTAGCAAGATAGGGGATAAACGGTATTGGGTAGGAGTGGTTATACCGTGACACACAGCTCAAGGGTGACTCAGATAGGAAAGAGAAGGAATAGATAGTTGGGGGGCAACGAGAAGAGATAGAGGAATCCTAGGTACTTTATCTACCTATGTCACTCGGGCTTAGAGATACAGTGGCTGAAGAGCCAGTACTCAGTGATCAGGGTTAACTCTAATGTCTTAGCATCAGGACAATAGAACCTATGACATGCAGAAAGGGATGAGAAGGGGTACCACCAATCCTACACTCTACGATCCTGCAGGCCACGATGAACATGATGGACTACCTAGGCCGTATAGGGATGTCACCACCTAACAGCTGCCACCTTCGTAGACGTGGGGACAAACTAAGGCCACTGGCTAGTCTGGGAACCACTCCCACACTAGTCAACAACTACTTAGTCCGCTAGCAAGAGCAAGCAACCTTGTCAATACCCAGTGATAATTAACCACAAGTATTGAGCAAGATCGAAGAACCAGTTAAGACAAAGACTTAATCAAGAGCTAGAAGCACAAGAGCTACAACTAACTAAAGTCTAAACACGATATAGATGCAACTAGAATAAAGTAGAAGCAAGCTATAAATGACAAAGGCAATGTGATAAAAATAACTATATTGATAACTAAAAGTCTTATAAAAGGAAAAGGAAAAGATACAAGAGCTTATACCAGAGCTTCTGAAGACGACTCCGGAACCTCCGAGGCACAGCTTGACTCTACTCTAACTCCCAACTAAACTTTCCTAACTCTACTAGAAGTGGAATGAGAGCTCCTTGGCTTGAGTGTGTGTGAAACCGGTGCTTGGACACCTCTATTTATAGCTTGGAGTGGAGGTTGAGGAAGAGTACCGGCCAAGGGAGCCAGGGTGATATTCCCCTGGATTCGGGCGAACCGAGGGATGCACGCCTTTGCCTCCAAGGGCCATGATTGCTCCTGTGGAGGCTGTTCCAGCTTGGGGGCGGTTCGGCCGAAGGCCTCCATTCAGCGCAATTGGGCTTCTGGCCCCGGACCGCCCCCTGCACCGCCTCTCCTACTGGGTTGCCTTGGGCTGCCTTCTCCTGGTGGACTTTGTTCTAGATTGGCCCAGAGGTGATGTGGCAGTGGTCCAAGTGGCTTCCAAGGTCGTTGCACGGTCATCGCTGACATGGACGTGTCCCACTGTCTTGTATGGCTAAGGGGGGTAACCGGCCGAACGGAGTCGTTCGGCTGAATTGGTCAATTCTGACCCCTATAGCACGTATTTCTCGTGGTTGTACCTGCACAAGTGTAACTCACCAAAACTCGTGGAACTCTGTTACAAATAAACATAAGTACATGGAATGTCACATGTATCCTTTTTTATTCCCGAGTATTGGTGGTCGAAATCGTGTCGTAACGACCGCCAACAAGCTCCCCCAAGCTTAGTCGTTTGGTCATCCTCGAGCAAAGATCAAGACTTAGGTTCAGTGGATCAGGAGTTGCTACAATGTCAATTTTCTTGCAGATAACTTTATAAACAACTAGTACTAAAAAATACTTGAATCATTGGCAAAGTTTTTACTCACCATTTTACCTATGGGGCTTATAGCAATCTCCTTGTCTCGGGTAGTTGAAAGGTTGAACAGCTTAACTCAGTTTTTATTCCACTCCTATTCTTTTTAGGATCCCATTCGGAGTTTCCACAATTTTCAAAAATTTAAATTTTGTTCCTCAATTGGTATACTCGATCCCTCAAGTGGTGTTTGTGTCCTGACCAAAGGCTTGTTCCTTCTTTCATTCTAAAATCTAACAAAGCTTTCTGTGTGGCTGAGGGACAAAGGATGAAGCCTACTTGCATCTTATATTTTGCTAAGTCAAAGACCGAATCTTTGGGGGACCAAATCATACCTTTATATTTAGAAGTGCAAGTGTGTGGAATATGTGGAGTGGAATGTGGTGGAACTCCTTGGGGTGATTCTTCCTCCCCTTGAATTATTTTCGAGAACATGGGCTATCTATTTTTTTTTTTTGCTCATATTTTTTCCATGCCACTTGGCATGCTTTTCTTATTTCATATTTTTGCTATGCTCTTTGGCATGCTTTTCTTTTTGCATAGTCCATGTCTCTATTCAAGGATATTTGGAGAGAAGATCATAGAACATGGAGTATTTATTTTGTGGATGGATGATGTCAATATTTGCTAACTCCTAGTGTAGGAATTACAAGTGAGAGTAGTGTGTACGTGAATCTCGATCTTAGAAGCATGAAGGTTTCACCCAAAGGTTACAACAATTTGACAAAGCTCACTAAGACAATAAGCAGCATATGAGTAGAAATTTTTTACTAAGCTTAGCATATGGCTTTGGTAGGTATTTTTGACCAATGAGGAACTTTATTTTATTTTTGAAAGCGAAAGACATCCGAGATATTCACTGTACCAAGAGCAAACGCAAGAACTCAACCAAATCTTACTATATCATTCCTCACAACAACTTAGACTTGGAATAAATCATGTTCTCCCATGAGGTTTTCAGGTTCATTTTACTCATGCCTAATAACTCAAGTACTATAAAGCGACTAGTTGGAAACAAGACACTTGCAAAATTAATGACAGAGCAACTATTCATCATTTCCAAGGCGAGAGGCATATGTTTCATTCCATGCATAGTTGGGAGTTATTTTATTCAAGGGAAATATTTTTTCGTGTTTTCCTTTTAAGGTGGAAATAAAATGGAAAGGGAAATGGCAAATGTAAGATCAAGGTGCTGAAGGGACATTGAACATACCTGATGAGGGTCCTCCCCCAAGCTTGGATTCTTCATTGGTAGGGTTGAAACTTTGAAAAGTATTCTGACGATTGATCCATCTGCTGCTGGACGTCTATAGGATATAGGATTACCGACTAGAGGGGGGGTGAATAGGCGGTTTTAAAAACTTCAATCACAACACTAGAGAAATTTAATTAGAACCACAAGGGGAATTAAATGTCTAGCTACTTTAAGCCTATGTTGATGGTTTTGCAACCTAGGGTGACAAGATAAGAATCAATCTCTATGAAATTAACTTACTTCAAGTAAATAATCAAGATAACAAACAAGCAATAAGAACAAGTGACACAAGAACTTATCCCGTGGTATCGATGACTTGCCGGTCACCCCTAATCCACGTTGAGATGGATTCAATGTTCAACCGCTCCTCTATCAAGTCTCCACTTGATGTATGAGCCAGTTAGAACCAAAGAACCGCTCCAAATCTTGATTCCACTAGAGTTGCTCTTCACCGCTCCAGCGAGGTGAGCACAATGACCTTTCACAACCAACTTCCACGGCAACTTCACAATCTTCTTGAAGTGCTCAATGGAATAACCAGCTCCAAGCCGTCTAGGAGGCGACAACCTCCAAGAGTAACAAATCAATGACCTAGCCTGAAGTCTCCCTAGTGCCACAAAGCTCAAACTCTTGATGCAATGCACTAGGATCCTCTCAATCTCACAAAGATGCAACCATTAAACCAAGTGAGTGAGAGAAAGGATGGGGAATGCTCAAATGTATCAATGAAGCTTTCAAATTGGCCAAGAGAGCCTTCCCAACCCCAAGGGTGGAGTTTATATACTCAACCCCTCGAAATCTAGCCGTTACGTTCAAAACAGGGCACTAGCGGACTGTCCGCCTCACACCTGGCGGACTGTGTGCCCTTCAAAACCAACGGCTACAATGTGTGTCATATGGTGTCAGGACTAGCCGTTACGGACCTGCGGACCGTCCCCATACAGGCGCGGACCGTCCGCCAGGGCATGAGAAACTCGCACAAGTTTGCCTGCGGACCGTCCGCCTCACAAAAGTCTTCTAGAACGCTCAGAAACGCTTCTGTGTTGATGGTCCGCCAAAACAGTCTGCCTCACATTATTTGTACTGCGGACAGTCCGCCATACATGGTCGGACTGTCCGCCTCTCATTTTTCCAGCCGAGCACATTTCATACTTAGACAAAATTATCATACGGAAAAAGCCTGCGGACTGTCCGCCACACCAGAACGCGGACTGTCCGGACCTCCCGGACAATCCACCACTGGCCAGGCAGACAGTCCGCCAGGACGCAGTGAGCCCTCCACAAGTTAGTTTTTCGCTTCTTGTTTTTCCCACTTTCACAAACGTTGTTAGTTCTCATGCATGTAATGCAATTGTTTGAGCAAAATGGCACCATGGACTCGTCAAGCCAAGGAGATTGACCCCTCTTGATAGTACGGCTATCTAGCCTATAATCTGGTCAATGTTCATCCACTAAACACCGCTTCACTGGTAAAATAGAATATCCTATCTTATACCTTTGCCTTTAGCTCCTTTCGATCTTTATCACACCCATCATGATCATGACATACCGCAAGAGCTCATCCTATCCCTATTCTGAAATCTCAATGAAATTGTTAGTCCATTTTGATTGTCATTAATTACCAAAACATAAAATAGGGGCCTAGATGCTTTCAACGTTGTACCGTAGAGGGTCCAGCACGCCGCTATTCTCTTGGTGATACTGAGAATGGCGTGCCAGGGTGTCTTCAATGCTTCATGTACGGTCGTCGCGGAGGTCGACTCGGTCGGAGATGTAAGACAACTCTCGACCGAATCATGCAGACTGAGAGTGCCCAGGGAAGTATGGTTGGGAGGCACTGTCATACCCTCCTCCGTACCATCCCTGGGAGTACTCTGGGTCCATACTCAGAGCATAGTCCCAGTAGCCCGAGGCAAAGTAGTTTGGGTACTGGGGTTGTCTAGAGCCTCCTGCTCCAGACGTCCCAGAACCACCGTATGTATCGTAAGCTGCCTCGAATGCAGACGTGTGTCGATGTCCATTTATTTTTACCATGCTTGCAATTTTTCTACTCTCTTTCAAATTAATTACGCAAGTGGTTCATTTATTTTGGAAGGGAAACATGCAAATGCAATGATGGAAAATAAAATTTTGGAAGGGAAATATGAGATGCATACTGGTTTTCCTCGCGGAGAGAGCTCGTATTTAAAGTCCATGAGCGGGACTCCTCCTGTCTTTGGTTGATTTTGTCATCGTCACCTCTCGGAGTGGGTGGTTTGGGCGATGCAACCTTCTTCTGCCACATTTTCTTAGTATTCTTCTTTGTCGGTGGCGGTGGGATAGGTTCCCCTTCATCCTCCCAGTATTGCTTGATGGTGGCAACAACACTATCCATTTTTGGCTCGGATGCAACTACCTTGTCCTGCTCTAGGTTAGTTAAATGTTGAATCGGAATTGCACATACCTGAGAGCATTTCTCCACCGTGGGCTTCAACACAAATTTGTGTTCCTTGCCGTTGATATTCAAACCGATTTCTTCGGCTCCTACGTCAATGTTTGCATTGGCAGTTCTCAAGAATGGCCTCCCGAGGATGAGAGGTGTCTTCGTGTCGACCTCCATGTCGAGCACCACGAAGTCCACGGGCACGAAGAAATACCGGATTCTCACCGGAATATCTTTGGCTATTCTCGCGGGATAGCGAATCGATTGATCCGCTAGCTGCAAATACATAGTTGTAGGGCACAAGGAAGTATGGTTCAATTTATCAAATGCTACCTTGGGCATGACGCTGACACTTGCTCCAAGGTCGCATAGGGCATGGTTGAAATGTTGCTCCCCGATGGAACATGTGATGGTGGGACATCCAGGGTCCTTCTTTTCTGGGAGATCATTTAGAATGGCTGCGCTGCGGGCTTCAGTTAGTTTAATTACCTCGGTGGTCGGCATTGCCCTTCTGTTGTTGAGGATGTCCTTCAGATACCTGGCATATGTGGGAACCTACATAGCTTCAAGTAACGAAATATTGACATATAGTTTTTGGATTACCTCAACAAATTTACTAAACTGTTCATCCACCGTTGGCCTGTGATTTCTTCTGGGGAATGGCAGCACAATCGTGTCATAGAACTCATGAGGGGCCGTTTTTGTCTCCTTCTAAGGACTTGTTTTCTGGGGTTCGGCTGTGGCCTCCTCCTCTTCGCTATCACTTGCTGGAGTTGTTGTCTGTTTGCCTGCACTGTTAGGATATGGCGGATCCCGAGTGGTCTTACCCCCTCTCGTGGTGACCGCTTTAACCTTTTCACGGGGACAATTGTCTGGTTGCCCACCAATTTTCCCCGCTACAGATGATGGTAAAGAGGCAGCTAACTGAGAAATTTGGGTTTCTATCATTTTATTGAAACTCAGTTGGCTTTTCAGAGCAGAAGCAAAGGAATCCAGCCTAGAGTCTATGCTTTCCAGGATTTTATCGTTAGCAGCAAGCTTTTTATTGATATTTTCAGTGATTTTACCCTAGCCAAACACTAGATCCCTAAGTTATGGCTGATTATTGAAATTGCTGGAATTGAAATTGTTACCTTGTTGAGGCCTCTCGAATTGGAGGTTTGGGCGCGAATTCTAGCCTTGATTGCCGTAGTTGTTCGGTCGATACCCGTTGTTGTTGGAGTTGTTGACGTAGTGGGCATCTTCTCGCGTTTCGGGGCAGTCGCTCCCCGAATGGCCAGTGTTGCCATAGACCTCGCAAGTCATGCGAGCATCCGTGGCTTGCACCGTTTGTTGAGCAAGGGCCTCCAGTTTCTTCATCAGGAGGTCCATCTTGGCAGCGAGCATGTCCAGAGCTTCAACTTGGTGAACTCCTCGGGTCCGATGTTGGGCTCAATCGTCGGACCAACCTTGGTTCTTGACCATCTTCTCTATGAGGGCCTTTGCACTGCTCTCCTCAAGAGAGAAGAGAGAACCTCCAGCAGGAGCATCCAGATACTCACGGGCAGAGCTTCTAAGCCCGTCGTAAAAGGTTTGAACGATAAACCAACTTTGCATACCATGGTGAGGACAAGCAGATATATAGTCCTGGAGGTGATCCCATGCCTCCGGGACTGTTTGATCTTTTAGCTGGTGGAAACTAGCAATTTTGTTCCGGAGGGCGTTGGTTTTCCCAACCGGAAAGAATTTTAGCAAAAATGCGCTAGCGCACTTATCCCAAGTTTCTATGGCTTCGCGGTTAGCATAAAACCATTGTTTCGTCTTGCCTAATAATGAGAAAGGGAATAAACAAAGGCGAATGGTATCAATGCTTACCCCGCATATGGTGAAGGTGTTGCAAATCTCCAGAACATGCTGAAGATGAGCGTTGGCATCCTCGAGAGGCTTGCCACATAACATGTTGATGAGGGCTGGCTTGAGCTCGAAGTTCCCCTCTCCGACTGGCGGAGCTGGTCTGACACACACGTTCTCGCTCGATGGAGCAAAGAACTCGCGGATCATCTTGCTTGCCATCCTCGATGAAGCCAGGTCAATGACGGGAATGACTGGGCTCGTCGAAATGAGCTGCTCGACGGTAGTTGGAAACCAGTCATGCACTGCTCTACATTACAAGACCAACGAAACAGAGCAAGGATAAAACCGGTTCAGTAGCAGTATAGTCAACTAATATAGCTCGAGATAAAAGTTTCAAAGTATCTAGCCAATTGCTTCCCCGACAACGATGGCAGAAATGCTTGTTGGCACTTCTAACGATCCAATATCAGAATTTTGAATCCAGGTACTGGGGTAAGGAGTGTTTCGGTGTTTTTTCTTATGACTCAGTAAAATATATAAACATTCTGCAAGCGCACAGAATTACCGTTGTAGCACTTCACCAATGAGTAATCCGAGGTATCGTAATTTATATTTCCGCAGGGAAGCTTTGGCAAGATTACTAGCAAACAGATATTCGAGACTATCAGAGAAGGGTACACTACTAGCAAGAGAGGGGATAAATGGTATTGGATAAGAGTGGTTATACCGTGACACATAGCTCAAGGGTGGCTTAGATAGGAAAGAGAAGGAATAGATAGTTGGGAGGACAATGAGAAGAGATAGAGGAATCCTGGGTACTTTATCTACCTATGTCACTCGAGCTTCGAGATACAGTGGCTGAAGAGCCAGTACTCAGAGATCAGGGTTAACTCTAATGTCTTAGCATCGGGACAATAGAACCTATGACGCGTAGAAAGAGATGATAAGGGGTGCCACCAATCATACACTCTGGGATCCTACAGGCCACGGCAAACGTGGTGGACTACGTAGATCGTATAGGGCTGTCACCACATAACGGCTACCACCTCCGCAGACGTGGGGACAAACTAAGGCCACTGGCTAGTCTGGGAACCACTCTCACACTAGTCAACAACTACTTACTCTGCGAGCAAAAGCAAGCAACCTTGTCAATACACTAGTGACAATTCACCACAAGTATTGAGCAAGATCGAAGAACCAGCTAAGACAAAGACTTAATCAAGATCTAGAAGCACTAAAGCTACAACTACCTATAGTCTAAACACGATATAGATGCAACTAGAATAAAGTAGAAGCAAACTATAAATGACAAAGGCAATGTGATAAAGATAACTATATTAATAACTCAAAGTCTTACAAAAGGAAAAGAATAAGATACATGAGCTTATACCAGAGCTTCTGAAGACGACTCTGGAACCTCCGAGGCACAGCTCGACTCAACTCTAACTCCCAACTAAACTATCCTAACTTTACTAGAAGTGGAATGAGAGCGCCTTGGCTTGAGTGTGTGTGAAACCGGGGCTTGGGCACCTCTATTTATAGCTTGGAGTGGCGGTTGAGGAAGAGTACTGGCCAAGGGAGCCAGGCGGATATTCCCCTAGATTCGGGCGAATCCTCTGGTTCGGCCGAACTACCCGATTCGGTCGAACCGAGGGATGCACCGCCTTTGCTTCCAAGGGCAAATATTGCTCTTGTGGATGCGGTTCCAGCTTGGGGCGGTTCGGCCGAAGGCCTCCATTCGGCCGACTTGGGCTTCTGGCCCTGGACCGCCCCCCTGCACCGCCTCTCATGCTGTGTTGCCTTGGGCTGCCTTCTGCTGGTGGACTTTGTGCTGGATTGGACCAGAGGTGATGTGGCAGTGGTCCAAGTGGCTTCCAAGGCCATTGCACGATCATCGCTGACATGGACGTGTCCCGGTGTCTTGTATGGCTAAGGGGGGTAACCGGCCGAACGGAGTCGTTCGGCCAAATCGGTCAATTCCAACCCCTATAGCACATATTTCTCGTTGTTGTACCTGCACAAGTGTAACTCACCAAAACTCATGGAACTCTGTTAGAAATAAACCTAAGTACATGGAATGTCACATGTATCCTCTTTTATTCCCGAGTATTGGTGGTCGAAAACGTGCCGTAACGACCGCCAACAGGGCGCGGGAGGGGGGGGCGGAGGAGCGGGGCACGCATGGGTGGGGGTGGGGGCGTGTTGGCACTTCTTACGATCCAATATCAGGATTGTGAATCCAGGTACTAGGGTGAGGAGTGTTTCAGTGGTTTTTCTTATGGCTCAGTAAAATATATAAATATTCTGCAAGCTCACAGAATTACCGTTGTAGCACTTCACCAGGAAGTAATCCGAGGTATCGTAATTTATATTTCCGCAGGGAAGCTTTGGCAAGATTACTAGCAAACAGATATTCGGGACTATTAGAGAAGGGTACAGTACTAGCAAGACAGGGGATAAACGGTATTGGATAGGACTGGTTATACCGTGACACACAGCTCAAGGGTGGCTCGGATAGGAAAGAGAAGGAATAGATAGTTGGGGGGACAATGAGAAGAGATAGAGGAATACTGGGTACTTTATCTACCTATGTCACTCGGGCTTAGAGATACAGTGGCTGAAGAGCAAGTACTCAGAGATCAGGGTTAACTCTAATGTTTTAGCATCGGGACAATAGAACCTATGACACGCAGAAAGGGATGAGAAGGGGTGCCACCAATCTTACACTCTGGGATCCCGCAGGCCACGACGAACGTGATGGACTACGTAGGCCGTATAGGGATGTCATGACCTAACAGCTACCACCTCCATAGACGTGGGGACAAACTAAGGCCACTGGCTAGTCTGGGAACCACTCCCACACTATTCAACAACTACTTACTCCGCTAGCAAGAGCAAGCAACCTTGTCAATACCCAGTGACAATTCACCACAAGTATTGAGCAAGATCAAAGAACCAGCTAATCTAGAAGCACTAGAGCTACAACTAACTATAGTCTAAACATGATATAGATGCAACTAATCAAGATCTAGAAACACTAGAGCTACAACTAACTATAATCTAAACACGATATTGATGCAACTAGAATAAAGTAGAAGCTAGCTATAAATGACAAAGGCAATGTGATAAAGATAACTATATTGATAACTCAAAGTCTTACAAAAGAAAAGGAAAAGATACAAGAGCTTATACCAGAGCATCTGAAGACGACTCCGGAATCTCCGAGGCACAGCTTGACTCAACTCTAACTCCCAACTAAACTATCCTAAGGCCTCCACAAGAGCTTATACCAGAGAAATCATGGCCAAGCTTACAAATGATTGCTCTTGTGGAGGCGGTTCCAGCTTGGGGGCGGTTCGGCTGAAGGCCCCCATTCGCCCGACTTGGGCTTCTGGCCCCGGACCGCCCCCCTGCACCGCCTCTCCTGCTGGGTTGCCTTGGGCTGCCTTCTCCTGGTGGACTTTGTGCTGGATTGGCCCAGAGGTGATGTGGGAGTGGTCCAAGTGACTTCCAAGGTCGTTGCACGGTCATCGTTGACATGGACGTCTCCCGGTGTCTTTTATGTCTAAGGGGGGTAACCGGCCGAACGAAGTCGTTCGGCCGAATTGGTCAATTCTGACCCCCTATAGCACGTATTTCTCGTTGTTGTACCTACACAAGTGTATGTCACAAAACTCGTGGAACTCTGTTAGAAATAAACCTATGTACATGGAATGTCACATGTATCCTCTTTCATTCCTGAGTATTGGTGGTTGAAAACGTGCTGTAACGACCCCGAACAGGGCGCGCGGGGGCTACGGCCGGAGGAGCGGGGGGCGCTAGGGCGGCGGGGGGACGGCGGCCGTAGGGCGGGACGGCAACTGGCGAGGGGTGGGGCGGTCCGCGTGGCCGCGGCGTCGTTCGTAGGCGGCGGGGGTGGGAGTGGGCCGGCGGCGACGGTGGCGGGCGGAGGCGGCTAGCGAGCAGAGTGTGTGCGTGTGTTGTGTGCGTGAGTGTGTGTGTGTGTGAGGGAGCGCCAGCGGCTGGTTTATTGGGCTGGGCGGGCCCGGCTGTTTGCCGTGTGCCAAGATCTGTGGCACACGGCAAACATCCTCTTTGCCGTGTGCCACAAATCTTCGCACACGGCAAACAGCTCGGCCAACGGTTGGTGCGCCAAATTGCGGTCCCGGCTGTTTGCTGTGTGCCGAGATCTGTGGCACAGGGCAAAAGTCTGGTTTACCGTGTGCCATAGATCCTGGCACACGGCAAACAGACACGCCAATGGAGGTGCTGACATGCGGGCCCAGCTGTTTACCGTGTGCTTTGTCAAGCAGCACGTGGCAGAGGTGTGGGTTGCCGTGTGTCCAGTCAACATGGCACACGGCAAACATATTTGCCGTGTGCCGGGCCAGGAGACACACGGAAATTAGCATGTTCTATTATTTCATGCAGCTCAAATAATATGTTAAAATATCAAAATTATACAAAAAAAGCAAAATTAAACATGAAGTCATCTATATTGACTCTAACCTATACAAAACCTATGGGAGTCAAATTCAAATCGAAACTCTAATGTGTCTACAAACATAATCATCAACATTCTCTTCTATATGGATCTCTTTGGAGAACTCTTAGATTGTAATCATCGTACGTGACGAAATATCTGAAACTTATTTAAGTTGTTACCACACGCGCCACATCCGATAGCATAAGATATTGACGAATACCTAATGATTTTTTGACTTTGTTTGAATTTTTTAGAATTTAAATAATATTCGACATGATGTTCATGGTACTGTTTCCTTAACACATATTTCAAAATCTCATTTCAACTTCTGAGTAATGACTTACACTGAATTCAATATCATGAATATTATTTTTCCACTGAATTTATTCCATTCTTTCATGTACTTGTAGTACAAATTGGAGTAATACGAGAAAATACTTTAAATGCAAAAAAAATTATTAAATATAGCAAACAAATTGATAAATCTATCAACTTGGAATATAGAGTGCATAATAACGTATGTGGGGTGAAGATAATTTTGGGAAGTGGGAATCTAATTTTTATTTTTGTGTTTGTCGTGTGTCCCAAAGACACACACGTCAAAAAGCAGTATTTGCCATCTGCCGACTCAGGGGCACAGGGTAAAAAACGGCTTCTGCCGTGTGTCGCTATGGCAAGCACACGGCAAAATTCAACGCCGTCAATGGCCCGCCCGGCCCCGACGGAGGGCGCACGCGGGTGGCACGTGATGTCGGTTTGCCGTGTACCTCTTGTTGGGCACACGACAAACTGTCTCGTTTGTCGAGTGCCTTCGTTTTGCCGTGAGCAGCTCACGGCAAACTTTTGATTTTACCGTGTCGTCTGTGTTTACCGCGTGCCGCGTCTTGGGCACTGCCGTGTGCCCGACAGAATGCTTACGGCATAGTCCTGGGCACACGACAAACTATGGGTTTCCGGTAGTGTATGAAGTATGGAGGAAGAAGACAGTACGAGGAGAAGAATTAGAAGGCTTCAAACCCTCTATGATATGGAAGAATGGGTATGGTAGGCAAAATGGAAGCAGATGCACACTAGTAGAAAAACCCCCTTTAGCACCGGATTTCCAACCAGGCTAAAAAATATGCGTGTTGCTAGGATTCGAACTCGGGACCTCTACCCTCTTTTCCATCTCACCTAGTAGCCCATGTGATTGGGTAAAAGATGTTTTTCTTTTAAAGTAGCATGTGACATCCCCTTTAGCACCGGTTCGTATTTATCAACTGGTGCTAAAAACACCTTTATTAGCACCGGGTCACCCTTTAGCACCGGTTGATGTTTCGACCCGGTGCTAAAGGTTCAAGGAGCATTAGACCAACTGGTGCTAAAGGTGACTTTTAGTATAGGTTGTTGTTATCAACCGGTGCTAAAGGGTCCCAAGGGCATTCGAATTTTAGACCCGGTGCTAATGTAGCATTAGCACCTGATTTTGATGACGCTGAGGCAGATGTGGTTTTCTCTAGCATTGGCAGGCGGTCCTCCAAAGGGTTCGGGCATTCTTGAAGAGTACGTGTCGGGAGAAAATAATACATTTGGTGTGGGCTCAGCCAATGACTACCCATCTCTAATAACCCTTCAAGGGGCTGTATAGAAAATATAACAATTGGCACATGCGGTAGTAATATTGTCATTTGACAAAGCCTACGTAAAACTGCATTATTGGACTGTCGTCTATCAAAATTTTGCACGCATTCATGTGTTCCTATACAGCTTATTTTGTTAATTTGAGGCCCTATTTGGCAGAGCTCCCAGAGCTGATTCTCTAGAGAATCCAGGAGGAGATCTACCAAACAGTTTTTCAGCGAGAAGTGATTCTCTGAAATGAACTTAAGGGGCTGGGAGCTGAAAAAAGTAGCTTCTCCTGATTCTGTGAAGTGATTCTCCATGTTGATTTTGATAGTTTATGCTAGGGAATTAAAGAGAATCACTTTTAGCCACAGAATCACTCCTATCAGAGAATCAGCTACCACAAAGAATCAGAATCAGATGGAGCTCTACCAAATAGGCCCTAAATCTGATACCATCACATCCTGCTCATACAAGTAACATATCAGTATCTAGTAGAAATATGGTTATCATTCTCTATTGAGTGATGTTTTTATACTGAATATGCATGATATGACCATTTAGTTCTAATAAAGTGAATAAATGGAAAATGTGTTGAGTAATAATAAAGTGCACCTACCTGATTGTGGTACTATCTCTTGTCACAATGCAACCTACTCCCTCTGTACCTAAATAATTATCGTTTTCGCTTCCCGAGAAATAACTTTGACTAAATATATATAAAAATATATTAATATTTATAGTACAAAATTAATATCATTAGATAGATATTTGAATCTAGTTTTTTAATAAATTTATTTGGAGATGCGAATGTTCCACATTTTTTCTACAAATCTAATCGAATGTATGACACGGAAACCCAAATCGACATTTAAGTAGGGACGGAGGGAGTAGCTATAAAAGGCCACTCCTACCATACAACAAATTAAATCCTAGTAACCAATATGTGTGTTCAGTGAACTATGGAGGACGAACATACACTACTAGAGAAAACCACATCCGCCCTCCTCATATGCCTCGACGCGATCAAAATTAGATGCTAATGATACGTTAGCACCAGATCCAAAATTCGCGAGCCCTCGGGGACCAACATTTAGCACCACCCTGTAGTGGGTTTTTGATTGGGTCGTGAATCGGGGGGATGGTCGCGTGAAAAAATGGCCAGAAATGTGCGAAATTCGTGATTTAAGGCGTGTGTGTATGCGTGCGAATGTGATGTTACTTGAGGTGTTTGAAAGGATTGATATACGTCGATTTACGCTATGCACTAGTTGGATTGATTTCCCCTTCAGAGAAATACCCGGGTGTGTGCGTACACACGTATGTAAGCGTGTGTGCGTGCGCGATCTATCTATGCATGTATGTGCACGTGTTCTTTATATCGCGCACGCGTGCACGTAAGACTCGCTATGCTCGCTATAATCTCCCTACGGTCAACTATAGCTCGCTCCGCTCGTCTCTGTGACTCACTTCGCTTCGGTATACAGAACCTTTCCCGCCGGGAAAGAACCTATCTACCTCGCTACGCTCAGACAATAAAAAGGAAGGGAGGGAAGCGGGGCGCCGCTCCCTTCACGGGTGCTAAAAGTCACCTTTAGCACCGGTTAATATTGCCAATCGATGTTAATGCTCCTCGAACCTTTAGCACCGGGTCGTAACACCAGCCGGTGCTAAAGGTGGCACTGGCTGGTGTTATGACCAGGTCTTTTAGCACTAGTTGGTAATACTAATCTGGTGCTAAAGGGGGCTCGCGTGCTACTTTGAAAGGAAAGCATCTTTTACCTAGTCGCATGCGCTGTGTAGTTGAGATGGAAAAGAAGGTACGTGTGACATAAACTACTGGAAGAGCTCACTTTTGCACCAGTTGGAAACCCCCTTTAGCCCCGGGTTTCCAACCGGTGCTACTCTCCCGGTGCCAAAGGGTGCCCACCTTTAGCGCCGGGTCAAATAACCGGTACTAAAGGTGGGCACTAGCTAAAAATATTTGATTGTTCCTGGGATTCAATCTCGAGACCTCTTAACTTGCACGTACCCTCTTTACCATCTCACCTACACAGTGCATGTGACTATATAAAAGATGATTTCCTTCTGAACTAGCATGTGACCCCCCCTTTAGCACCGGGTTCGTATTACCAACTAGTGCTGAAAGGCCTTTAGCACCGGGTCGTAATGGGAGCAGGGTGACTTTTAGCACCGGGGGTCTCCGAGGGAACCCAAATTTTGCACCCGGTGTTAATGTTGCATTTAGCACCAGATCTTGAGTGTGCCAAGGCATATGAGGGGAGCGGCTGATGGTTTCTCTAGTAGTGATAAGAAGTTCTGAGTTCGAATCCCAGCACCACGCATATTTTTTAGCGAGTGTCCACCTTTAGCACCAGTTCCTTGACCCGGTGCTAAAGATAGGCACCTTTAGCACCGGAAGATTATCACCCGGTGCTAAAAAGGGTTCCCAACCGGTGCTAAAGTTCATTTTTGTACAAATGATAGTACTGGAAGACTTGGGAAAAATTTAAGCAGCCAAGGTGTACTGGGATTTGGGAAGACGAGGAAAAAAAGAGAATCCCTTCTTCGGCACATTTTGTCCCTAGGCACTTCATTCAGTAGTTAGGTTCACTTTATAACTTGAGCTTTCCATCCAATGGAATAGTAGACCTGACCAAGAATGGTACAGCAAGAAATGAATCAATATCTTACTTTCCATACAGTACCATCATATCATCAACATAATTTGAAATGATCCTATTACACTTACCCTGAGTATTATTATAGAGCTCGAATAATGACTACCTCTCTAATCGTCACAAGTTGTTCACCTCACACTTCTAAAAAGTTAGATTTAAGTTGGAATTACTTGAGCTATCCACCCTATGATTTAAGTTCATCTTATTGCATCTCAAGTTCTCAAATAATCATTTCCACTGTACAGCAGTTAATCACTGTGCAGCAAAATTGAACTGCATGCAAAATTCATTTTTTTTGTCTGAAATGCCATGTAAAACTGACCAGTGTACGTGGTAGTAGCATAGATAAAATTAGGAGTAAATCCTGCAAATTTACTTGAAATATTATTTATTGCCACTATATAACTATTATTTGAGGAAGATAGCCAAACTGACCAAATAGTTGGAAAGGTGTTGCTGCACTGTTATAAGCATAAGAGGCAGAAGTCAAGAAGCTTGGTGAATGTCAAGAAGCTGTACGTCGTCATTTCTTTGAAGCATCAAAGCTACGTCACTACGGGAAAGCAGCTTTTTGCCAAGCGGCCAATCTACCCCTATTTCTATTCATTTTTCACGTTAAAAGGACCCCCTCAAAACAAATATTACAGGCGGTTCATATATATTATAATAAACATCACAGGTAGTCCATATATATATATATATATATATATATATATATATATATATATATATATATATATATATATATATATATATATATATATATAACATTCCACAATCATAAATCCACAGTAAACATCACAGGCAGTTCGACAAACATATATAAGTCACTAAACCATCCAAACGTTCGCAGGTACACCATTTGTAACGACACAAAACCACCAATATTCACAAACGTTCACAAACGGCACCAACTCACTGAGGAGGGGGTCCGAACAGCGATCTAACCGCCCGCGCCGCATGTCTTCATCTTGAGGGCCGTCATTTGACGCCGCCGAACCAGGAGCCTGCCCAAAATAGATTTTCCATTTGTGATACAAGATTTATGATAGGAATGAGTTGTGAAATGAAATTATAAGGTTCTCAAGTGACTCATGGGAGAAATGGGAACACGTGGTGGAGGCGAGGATGGCATCACCGACGGCGGAGCTCCACCCACCCACGCACCAATGGTTTGCATGTAGGCATACATCTGCTGCTGCCACTACTCCATCTCCTCAATCTTCCTCTGTTTCTCAGCCTCCACCTCCTGCATCCGCTGCACCTGCAACTCCAGGTGCTCCCTTCTTTGCCTCTCTTCATCCAACCGAGTCTGCAATATTCAATTAGAATGTTACAATACATTACAAACGTAAGTAAACTGCACGTACGATGAACAAAATAGAAATGACCTGTAGTACTTGCATCCCAAAGTATGAACCGGGAAGAGGTTGGCGGATGGTCGGGGAAGAGCACATGCTCCTGGCTCGAATCTGGGAGAGTGTGGGGGTAGCGGCCGTGTCGATGGTGCTGTCGCTGATCAAGTACCGCCCATGCTTCTTGCCTCCTCCCGCCCTCATGACTACTTCTCCATCAATGTCATGGGCGGTCGGATCAAAGTTTTGCCCATGGACCTCCCTCGCCACCTCTGTGTAAGCAGTGAGGCGACTGTGGACGCTGGCTTTGCTGTATGCTGAGGGCGGGTCCTCTGGGTTGTACTGGACGTTGGAGGTCACCTTGCCCTTGTGGGCCAAAGCAAACGCCATGAACTGGTTGCAAGGCGCACCACCATGTGACGACGACTAGGAAAATAAACAATAAGAGTAAGATTATTAATTATACAGAATTGAGTGAGCAAATTTAGAAATGACTCGGCGTACCTATTTTGTCCGATACTCGTCGAGGCTAAGGCTGCCCTGATGGTCTGGTACACCTGGCATCAGCAAACGCCGCTCCAGGCAAAGAGTGTGCTACTCCTCCCACCCGGGGCTAACCCACTTGTCCACTATCACCTCCCAACACCGAGGATGTGTGGCGCACCACCACGGAATCGCCTACAAGACATCAAGTGTACAACATATAACAAGATTGAATTCAAGATTGTATCGACATATAACAAGATTTAATTCAAAGTACTTAAAATATAATCGATTTTCATACCATCATGTATTGCTCCTGGGTCAACCTCATTTATCTTGCGGGATGTTTATTCACGGAGATTATGAGTGCATCATAATAATCAATGATTGTCTGGATGTGCGACTCGTAGTGCAAGTCCTTCACGAGCTTCACACAAGCTGTATGTGCCACAACAGTCGCCCTCGCCTCCTCTCCAGGGGTGCATGTGTAAAAGTCCTGCATATATACGTGATGTATCCAGTGATTATTTGTAGATTGTTCAATCAATGTGATGTGTTGAGCAATGTAGTGCAACGAATACTTACCCACAGCTCGGCCTTTACCCGCTCAGCCTTATTGGCGAACCTCCTACCTTCCCGATCCTCAGCATCGGGAGCGGCGAAGTAGTGGTCAAAGGTATAGGCTGTCTCCTCCCTGCCGCCAATCTGAACCAGACCTGGAAACAACTCCCTGTATAGAAGATCCAGGATGCCGTTGACTTTGCGGTCGTGTGCAGCACACGGGGTGACAACCGTCCAACTCCTGGCCAAGTGATTAAGATAAATTGTTAGTTCATATGGTGATTTCCAACATATGAAATGGATAAGGTACTTATAACATCTAAAATTACTTACCTTTTGCCAACAGGTGCAACTACAGGGCGATGCTCCATGGGTATCGGTCGCTTCGAAAGTTGTGAGGGACCTCGCTGCCAAAGGGCCGACGGCTCAGAGGAGGTGGACCCCTCTGCTGCCTCCCCATCCTCGGCCCTGTGCTCCTCGGCCCCGTGCTCCTCAGCCCTGTGCTGCTCGTCCTCAGCCCTGTGCTCCTCGGACCCGTGCTGCTCGTCCTCGCGCTCGTCTTCCTCCGCGGCCCGTCGGTCCTCCGTCGAAGGAACAAACTCCTCCTCGGACGACGACGACGAAGGTACAGGGGTCCGCCGTCGCCCATTGCCTTGCCCCTGCCTCGGTCCTTCTTTCGCCCCCTGCCCTGGGCACCAGACGACTCAGCTGCATCGGACCCTCCATCTTTGAGCCTGCGGTAGAGCGACATGACGTTCCTCATTGCACCGCCCCCACCCTCCATCTTGGTTAAATCACCTGCAATCAACAAAAACATACATTTATTAGAAAGAGATGTAATATATAAAAAATATGAACCAACATAATTTATTAGAAAGAGATGTAGTATATAAAAAATATGAACCAACACAATATATAAAAAAGCTCATACATTTATTAGAAATAATCATCTGGATCTGGATTATCTGGATCAACGGTTGCATCATCACTAACGTACATTTCGAGATGTTCATGCTCGCCCTCCAAAGGAGGAGGAATGTCGACGTCACTGTCATTGCCAAATTGTAATCGCTCTAGTAACTCCAAGTCCTTGGCATTCCGAACCACATCTCCAGTGTCCTCGTCAAATAACATTTCTGAGTCTAAATCCATTCCGACCGTTTGGGTTAAGTCTATCTCAAAAGACCCTTCTAGCCCATTTTCTTGGAAGAACTCTCCATCATAGGTGTTTGGATCTATGTTATAATCTTCATTGTTTGGGACATGAAGTTTACCACGAGGCGACACTTTGTATACAACATCCCAACCCTCAAGTATTTTGTCCTTTTTGCATGAGTATGACAAATAATAAACTTGGGTGGCCTGTTGAGCCATAATATAGACATCGTATCCGGGTAAGACAGATGACTGTCTAATTTCGACTAGCCCTAGATTAGGGGTTAGTCTCACCACGCATTTGAAGATAACAGGATTAAGAGGTTTGATTCCACTGAAATTAAGCTCGTATATTTCTTCAAGTCTCCCATAGTAATCGACCCCATCAAGTCCTAGAGTATAGACTCATGTATTTGTGGTCCTTCGAATAGGCATCCTCTACTCATAACTTATTGTGCGAAAACGATAACCATTCACGTCATAAGAGGTAAAAGAGCTGACTTTGTACGCACAACCATCGCCAACCTGTCTCAACTCGGCACTCATAGACCCATCGGATTGACCCTTCCGTTTGAACCTAGAAATGAAACCAGGGTTGGAATGTCCCGCGCCCTGTCTAAGAAGGTTATCAACTTCATGCGAGGTAGGATCCCTCCTGTTACGCCAGAACCGCTGAAGAAATTCCCTGTATGAACGAGAAACAAGAGTGCTAGATGCAGAATAGTGACTAGGTACATGAGAACAAGTTTGTTGTGAACTTACCACATGTACGGCTCAACTTCGGATAGGTTGGTGAGCATATATAGCATGACAGCCCGCCACTCTGTATTTGTCAAGTTTTTGTTGGTGCCTTCACTTGCACTTCCCAGTTGCCCTTAGAAAAGGCTGAGGTTCGATTCAACTTCACCAACATTGTAACAAGGGCGGTGGAATGTGCACGCAAGGAAGGTTGCCAGTATAGTATTTTGTTGTGAAGTTTAACACCTCCTCTAGAATGTATGCCTCTACAATAGAAGCTTCAATTTTGCATTTATTTTTGCATTTAGTTCGAAGAACCTTTTGACATCTCTCAATTGGATAGCACCAACGGTTCTACACAACCCCCCCATTCGTGCCTCATACGGAAGGTGCAAAATCATATGCTGCATCGGGTTGAAAAAACCCGGTGGAAATATCTTCTCCAACTTGCATAGCAACACGGGTGCAAGCTTTTCCATTTCTGCAATCACAGTCTTGGAGACCTCCTTAGCACAAAGCTGGCAGAAGAAATTGCTCAACTCTGCCAGC
This sequence comes from Echinochloa phyllopogon, assembly GCA_033239725.1. Lineage (NCBI taxonomy): Eukaryota > Viridiplantae > Streptophyta > Magnoliopsida > Poales > Poaceae > Echinochloa > Echinochloa phyllopogon. Next base: position 13,735,002 of record BTCW01000017.1, read on the forward strand.
ACTAGCGAGATATGCTCGGGGGCATAGCCTCAAACCATGACTGGAAGAAGCCACTCAAGCCATATGTGGTAGTCATGACGCTTGAGCCCGTTGATTCGCAGAGTAGATAAGTTCACCCCCCCCCCTCTTCAAATTCGTTGCGTACCCATCAGGGAACTTTAACTTTTCAAACCAATGTAGCACTTCCTTCCTTCGGTCCCTCGTGAGGACGAAATCAACCTTAGGTCTTTTTCATGTTTTGCCGTTCCTGGGAGGTGGTATCTCTAGTTTCGGTCGATTGCATATCCGCTTCTGATCCACTCAAGCCTTGACATTGTCTTTGGTTTTATTAGGAATTTCCATGATTGTACCCCAAAGTGCCTCGGCATGATTATTTTCGGTGTGCATTACATCAATGTTGTGTGGAAGCAAGAGATCTTGCATGTACGGGAGCTTCCGCAAGCCCAACTTATGAGTCCAGGCATGTTGCTCACCATATCCCACAAAAGCATCATCCTCCCCGACCTCAAGAGCATCTAACTGTGCATGAACCTCCGCACCTATCATCAGCTCTGGTGCAGGGTCTTCAACCCTGACACCTTTCGTGAAGTTCTCGATATCTCGTCTAAATGAGTGATCAGGAGGGAGAAATTGACGATGTTTGTCGAAGTATTAATATTTGCCACCCTTCATCAACCAGATAAACTTCAGAGATGCCTTATATATTGGACATGGGAACTTCCCGTGAACACACCAGCCACAGAATATCCCATACGCCGGCATGTCGTGCGGGGAGTACTAGTAAAAGACATCTATTTTGAAGTTTGTTTTTGTAGCTCGGTCGTATGTTCATACACCTTCCTTCCAAGCACGGTCCAAATCATCAATGAGAGGCTCCATATACACACTCATCTTTTTCCCCGGGTAATTAGGAATAATTAACGACAAAAATATGTTCTACCATTGAAAGAGGACGCCGGGGGGGGGGAGAGATTGAGAGGGATCACAAACATGGGCCAACAAGAGTATGGGGCAGCCGTCATTCCATAGGGATTGAACCCATCTGTTGCCAACGCAACACGTACATTCTAAGCCTCTAGAGCCATGTTACGATGAATCGCATCAAAGTGTTTCCATGCTTCACCATCGGATGGATGTACGAGCTTATCAGGATTGTATCGACGCTCACTCTTGTGCCATGTCATCTGTTTCGCGGAGTCCTTGGTCATGTAAAGTCGTTGGATCCTCGGTATAGGTGGAAGGTACCATAGGATATTCACGGGGACTGTACTTTGGTTCTTTTTCCCATCACCACCGACTACCTCCACGAATCTAGACGCCTCGCACTTTGGACCGTGCTTTGCTTACGCATATTCTTTCCTAAATAAGATGCAGCCATTCGGAGAGACATGTTCTTTGGCAGAATGTGACCTTCCGGAAGCAGGCCACCAAAAACTATCAGGATGACATCAAAGGCGTCTCGACCCAAGCTAAACTGCGACTTGACGGCCAACAGATGTTCAACGGCATCCAATTGAGAAACCTTAGTATGCGAGTGAAGGGGTTGTTGTGTCGCTGACAACATGTCATAGTAAGCCTTTGCAGTGGCCTCCGGCTCGTCCTCCCTAGGTACATCATTGAAGTGTGCTTCGCCATAGTCATCTAACATGTCCCCTACCCCGGCATCATCATCAAAAGCCTAGATGCGCTGTCTCACGACCTCATCTCTCACACGATCCACGGCCTCACCATGACGCGTCCATCGGGTATAGTTCTCCATAAATCCATTCCTGACGAGATGATTACCCATGACCTCTTGTGTTTGGCGCTTACAGTTCTCACAAACTGCACATGGACAGAAAGTGGAAGGCGCCCCTTTTGCATTGGCAAAAGCTTGCTTCAAGAACACATCAGTCTTGACAATCCATTCATCTGTACACTCACCTTTACTTGATCGGCCAGTGTACATCCACTCACGGTCATCCATCCCTTTACATATCACGGGTAATAAATTATAATAATGAAATGCATCTACCGGATGCCTATATGTCTAATAGGTCAAGATAGGTCGTAATCCCACCCGAGAATGTGTAGACGGGTTAGTTTCCATGCTCTACTTGTATCTGAGACAGAATTTCGGTAGCACCTCCCCGTTGTTCTCAAAATACACGTCCAATTACGGAGATTGTGTATTCGGAGAACAACAGGGAGATGATGCCGAAACTCAGCCTCAGATACAAGTAGAGCATGGAAACTACCCATCTTCACATCCTCGAGCTGTCCAAAAAACGTGGACAATTCGAAACAGATATGGTTAGACATATGCAAAGATTCGCATATTCACAACCATATCCCTTTCAAACGGGAGCCGCCTAACTAGGTTACGTGACCTATGAACACGATATCAAAAGATCTTTGACGTGCTCACCTACGGGCTCGACAACGGGCGAGTCGGGGACGCTCGTGTCGGTGCAGGAGGCGGAGAACGGCGTGTGGCAGATCTACAAGCCGAAGAAGGTGCTACACTCTCCCTGAAATAAAAACAAATTTTTGTCAAATAAAAATTTCAGCAGCACCTCCCCTGCACGGGGAGGTTACTGAAATCCCATCCTGCAAAAAACAATGGCACGAAGGCCGACAACCACATGCATTATCCAAATTTTTGACCAAGATTGAAAATATGCTAGCATTCCTTGATAAATCAAAATTCAATCATCCATTCCTTGATATATATCGGTGCATTCAACTCTACAAGCAGGAGGGGAGCGGGACGTGACGGACCTGCTGGAGGACGACGTCGGCGTGAAGACGGGAGGGCGTCGGGCTTGTCGGGGCTAGAGGGCGACCGGGGTGGAAGCCGGCTGGGGCGGGGGGGCGCCAATGGGGCGAGGCGGCGCCGGCGGTAGCGGAGCCGGGCGGGGGCGCGCGGGCGGTGCAGGGGCGGCGGCAGCGGGCAGGTGCGCGCGGGCGGGGCGCACGCGGCGGCGGCGGGCGGGGCAGGGGCGCGCGGGCGGCGAAGGCGTGTGTGCGTGTGTGCATGTGTGCGGCGTGTGTAGGGTTGGGGACGCTGGCGCGGTTAAGTCCCCCGGCCCCCTGTTTGCCAAGTTCCTTTGATATGGCACTTGGCAAACAGATCTGCCCGGCCCCCTGTTTGCCGAGTTCCGTGGATCTAGCACTCAGCAAACAGGGACCAATACCCCAGACCCCCCCTTTGCCGAGTGCCTGGCTGTAGGCACTCGGAAAACATGCCCTTTCCCGAGTGTTTTTATTGAGACACTCGGCAAACAGGCCCTTTGCCGAGTGTTGCACTCCGCAAAAAATTTCCAGACCCATAATTTTATGTAATTTTTTTTAAATATGTTTAAATACAAATCAAAGTATGTTATGAAATACATTCAGCAATGCACATTTCATGCTTCTATGAATTGTTTTCATTATTTCACGCATATATAGCTGATTATCAAAAATAACTAAAAATTATCAAATGGGTCCAAAAATTATGATAACTTCACATGAAGTAATCTATGTTGTTTACTTCCTATGAAAAAAGTTATGAGCTCAAACACCAATTCAACTTTCACTTCAACTCGAAAGCCAGCCGTATCCTTCTCGACTCTACGAAACTTCTTCGGATATGTTCCGATTTCTAAGGGCCGTACATGAAAATCTTTTCGTAAACGTCTCAACTTTTTACCAGAGCCTCCACATAAGATATTATGAGGTTTTGCCAAATCTTATGGAGAGAAGAAAAATTTTGGAGTGCAAAATCTTTTTGCGAAAAGAAACAGTCTAGGCTTTACAGAGTGTATCCATAGAAACACACGACAAAGTGGTGCTTTGTCGATTGTATCCATAGAAACACTCGGCAAAGCCTGTGTTTGCCGAGTGCTAGGGCCAAGCACTCGGCAAAGCCACCAGCCAAAAACTCTCAAATTTTAAAAAAAAATTGAAATGTTTTGAGTATGAATTTCAAGTTTTTTCAAAGTTTATACAAATTTTCAAAAATTTTGTCGAGTGCCACAGTGATACACTCGACAAAGAGGCATGTGCCAAACGGCCGCCAACGGCCGTTGGCAGCCGTGGCACGTGTTGGGCACGTGCCACCTCTTTGCCGAGTATCAGGTGTTAGACACTCGGCAAAGAGCTAACGTCCCTAATGGTTTCGACCTGCTGTTGGCGGCCAGGGCACGTGTAGCACACGTGCATGGGCTTTGTCGAGTGTCTTGGTCCAGACACTCGGCAAAACCGTGGATGTGCCGAGTGTTTACTTTCTGCCGAGTGGATTCGTCTGTCACACTCGGCAGATACTTGCAGTAGCCGAGTGTCTTATGTTTGCCGAGTGTCTCTTCCACTCGGCAAAGACTTTGACACTCGGTATATACGAGGTTTCCCCGTAGTGCGTGGAATTGGCCGGACTAGACCTCTCGAGAGGCTTGTGCATGTTGCTAGAAACTTTACACTGAGATAGCCTACAAAATCCTGTACTTCTATCCGGAAAGCAAAGAGTGATCGCCTTGACCATCATTTTACCCAGAAGAAGGAAAAAACACGATTTTTTTTTACCAACGACACAACAAGGAGGAAAAAAAAGCATCGATGTGCATATATGTTCTTGACCTCAACTTGAAGAACACGACGCTCTGAACCCACTGTGGGCACAGGGTTGCCCTGCACACTCATCCGTTGCTCGTGAGCGAGCGACGGTTGCCCTAGCTAGTATCTTTGCCCATTCACTCTCTCCAGCTAGCAAATCCCTCCTGCCACTCTATCGCTCTCTCTTGTCTCGTTGCCTGTCCCCTCTCCGGATCCAGTTCCAGTGCAGCGGTGGCGCTCCGCGATCCCCACGGCCAGCGGCGTCGATCGCATCAGCGACCTGCCGGAAGGAGTCCTGCACCACATCCTCTCCCTCGTGCCGGCGCACGACGCCGTCCGCTCATCCGCCGTCGACCCGCGCTGGCGCCACCTCTGGCGTTCCGCGCCCGGCGTCCGCATCGTTGGTGCCGACGGCTGGGCCGGCGGCATCCCGGCGTTCGTCTCCTTCGTCGACGCCCTGCTGTGCGCCCGCCGACTTCGATCTCCATCTCCCGATGCCGACTATGGATCCCGACTGGCCGGAGTTGGCCGCCGCCATGGAGGCGAAAGCCAGCCGCTGGATCCGCCGCGCGCTGCGGCGCCATGTCCTGGAGCTCCGGCTGCGAGTGCGTATCACACTCGTCTCTCACTTCGTGCTGGAGGATCGGCGCCTCGCCTCCCAGCACCTCACGAGGCTGCAGCTTGCCGGCGTCATGTGCCCCACCCGGGTTCTTGATTTCTCTCGATGCCTGGCGCTGGAGCATCTCAGGATGGAGAGATGCCATGTCGGCTGGACAAAATTGGAGTCCCCGTCCCTGCAGCATTTCTGAGTATCGAAAGCTGCAACCTTTTCACCAATGTACGCACTGTGATGTCTTTCCCGTGCCTTATTTCATTCGAGTTTGTTTCCAACAGTGGGAGGGCTCCCTTGCTCGGCAGCATACCGTCGCTGGAGACTGCAAATGTCAGATTCGATCATTCACATGTTGATAGATGCAAAGATGGTGGCTTGGTTGCTTGTGGAGATGCTGCCTGTGAGGGTTGCTCTTACTACTATGGTCCTAATGGGTCCCGCTGCGTGTTTCTCCAAGGGTTGACACTAGCTACATACTTGGATCTGTCATCCTATCCTGATATGGTATGGATAAATTTTGTATGATTACGGTTGCCTGTCCTAGAGTTCCTCATATCCGCTTCTGTTTTGAATTATTATTGTACTGACAGGCATACACGGGTTCTATTTTAATTTGTTGAGGGCACAGCGTAAAGCTATTATATAATTACTGGTAATGTTTTGTTCTTCCATAGTAATTCTGTTTTAATTCTGTTTTGTTCTGATGTCTATGTTGTTATTGCAACCTGTGATACCAGAGTGTTATTCTAATGTTATTTGGTGTGTTACGGTGAAAAGGCTGAAACTAATTAGTGTGGAAGGCGCCATTCACTCTCAGCCACATGGATATTACTTGCAGGATATATAAAAAGAGTGTGCCAGTGGCTAGAATAGGCAAATAATAAGCATGAAATATATAATTTAAAAAGGTACACACATGACACTAATATCCATTTATCGCACCTACACAATTATTAACGGCACTCATCATATGGGGAAAATATGTATCGCCACGAAAGAACATACGGGGGAGCACGTTCAATTCATTCTGGCTGCGGGGCTCAGGAGCACTGTGTGTTAGATTAGTTGGGCATTGGCCCATTTAAGTCTCAATTAATCAAAGAATTAAAAGGTCCACTAATGAATGCTAGGGAATTAAATCCCGGATGGAAAGTCAACGGGAACCCTAAGCAACTTAAATAGTCGACCAACTGCGGACCACTTGTGAAGTTGGTAAAAGGAGATGGGCGTGCCGCGCGCTCGCCTCGCTGCTGTGATGAACCTTTTGCCATAAATGACATTGATTGAGTCTCAAACGTTACCAGTAACTGCTGATTTGATTGCTGAGAGTAACCGATGACGTTTAATGACATTATTGGGCTGGCCAATAACTGACGTCATTATGGCCATTGCTGCCTCATGGAGTGTCCAGGTTCATCCCCCCTCCACGCTGACCAATAACTGACGTCATTATGGCCATTGTTGCCTCATGGAGTGTCCAGGTTCATCCCCCTCCTCCTCTGGTAGCGTATACAAGACGGGCTCCCTCCCATAGCAAGGACACACAAGCACTCCCTCTCTGGTACTCTTTTCAGGAGACCTCTCTCTTCTCCCTGTTTTTGCTGCTCTCTTGCATTCCCAACGCAAGCCTTGCGCGCACACTGCTTGCGTGAGCAGTTGCCTCCGAACCCCCCTGTCTAGTGATCCTGCTCAGGATAGGCAGGCAATAAGGTTTTTGGGGAGCGTACGAGTACGCGCCTGCTCGCTGCTGTGAACGACTACTTCTTGGTGGCCAACTTCATCAACCCGAACGACTACTTCCTGGTGGCCAACTTCATCAATCCAAACGACTACTTCCTGGTGGTCGTCTCTCCTCACGTGAACGACTACTTTCCGGTGACCGTTCGAGGGACTCCACTTCATCGACTCATCACTGCACCGAATTAGATCGACTACTTCAAGCAAGGCCAGTCGAGGATGGTTAACACTATTCCTCCAGCTGGTGACGGCGCATCCGGTACCTCCGGTACCGGCCCCGCCTCTGGGTACATCCTGAACATCCTTTTGTTCTTGTTTCGGTTTCTCATGTTGTTCATGTTATTTAGGAGAATTAACTTGAACACTGGCACATGTTATATTACCACTAGATCACTCACTGCTGTCGTGAATTTGTTGCTAATTTCTGGAATAAAAATATACCCAATGATGCCTATATTTCTAACACTACGTGGAAGCGGCGAGTTAACCGTGCACTCAATTTTTTACGCCTGAACCCTAGCGCGTTTGTGTCAGGATGGTGCTCGCGAGGTTGCTATTGCTATGAAAAGATGCTCAGCCGCTACTTTGGCTTGCTCCGATCCTAGGCCTAGCAAGCCATATTTCGACTAGTGTAGAAACTAAAGAACGCCCCGAAATCATTTATTTTTGAACAAACTTATAAATATATTGTTTTGAACGAACATCGGGAATTATTTCAGGCAGTTCTGATTGAGCTAAAGCTTGCCCTTGAAATACAAGATGGAAAAATGGTTACATCAAGACAGTAATAATGGAAGGATTCCATCCCATCTTCTTACTATGCAAATTATTATGAGTAAACTTATGAAATAATATGTGAACCACGGCCCTCGCTCGATCCGTCATCAGTATATACTGAAGCTAATCCAGACAATGTGGTTATCTAAGATGGCGATGGCAGAGCGACCCTCTGTACCACTCAAGACGTTAGGTTCCCTTCTATATTTCTTTCAGCTTTCATCTTCCTGTCAATTACAACAAGAGCTTCTAGGGTTCTTCCTCACACCACTGCACACCCGCACTAGAGCAAGAGCTTAGCATGAGTATGAAAATTCAGGGAATGCTCAAGGAAAAAGCTATTGCGCGTGTTAAATTGGGAATAGGAGGGAAAATCGAATCAGCACACTACCAGAATGATCGACATCTGCATCGGGTGGGAAAGCCCTTTAGCACCGGGTTTCCCACCCGGTGCAACTAATCCGAGGCTAAAGGGGTACCCCTTTAGCACCGGGTTGAATAACCGGTGCTAAAGGGGCCCTTTAGCACCGGGTGCAGCCACGACCCGGTGCTAAAGGGCCTGCCCCGCAGCGCCGTTAGCAGGGCCTTTAGCACCGGGTCGTAGCTGCACCCGGTGCTAAAGGGCCTGCCTTTAGCACCGGTTGCTGTCTGCAACCGGTGCTAAAGGCCCCGGATTTCTTTTTTTTTTCTTTTTTCAGTAGCCATGCGTGCACGTCTATATACGTATATATCCTAATACGTGTATTCTAATGCGTATTCGGCCGACTCTATATTCATACTAGCTGACATTTCATCAAAATAGAAGACATATATATTACAAAAGTAGATATTCATGCATGTCAACTCGAGTTATATATATTTAAACTGTATTTTCTACTTAATTAAGATTGACGACTAGCTTGTTGGACTGTCCGGCACGTCCTCCAGTACTGGCGAGTAGTATTCTCCTCGGGGATTGACGACCTCGTCCCAGATCCATCCGACAAGCTGTTCTGCAATTGCGTCAATTCTTTCTAGCTCTAGGGACTCTTCCTTCAGGTTGAACATCTGTAATTTACAAATAATTGAAAGATATTTAATCCACCGAGTTGGAGACAATAATTGTGCACTTAATAATAATGGAAATGTTGTTTATTATTACGTACCATAATATCCTGTTGTGTAAGCTTTTTATGTCCCCAATTCCACATGAAATCGCAAACATAGTATGCACATAAATTATTTCCCGGCCCCTGTTTGGCACACTGTCGACCAAAAGAAATTAAGTAAAATTCATATAATATATTAGCCGAGGCCTACATGTACAGATTACTTGCTTACCGGAAAGCCAATGTTCCATTTTAGTGTTTCATGTTGAATTCCCGGGTGTTCTTGACGAAATTGAATCCAGGCCCTGCGAACAAAAAAATTGAGTTAAGTCATTACGAGTGTAAGGGGTGAATTAAGTAGGGGAAAATATACATCACCTTGTCATCATGTCCATGATGTTCTGTAGTTTTTCTTTTGGAGTGTGCAACGAATCAAAGACGTTCACGACACCCCGGTCAGGACACAATATTATTAGGAACCAGTGGAATCTGTGCACATGTATACATTATAATCAGAAATGAATTAGTACACAGACAGTATAAGAAGAAGCCTGTGTATGTACTCACTCGATGTTGTGCGGGATTAGTATGGAGTCGCAGTAATTTTGTTTCTTAATATACTTGTATAGGTTTCCATATGTTTCCTCAGGGTTCATCAATATCATTTCTTCACTTATCCTTCGAGGATCCACGAAACCAACGTCATATATCCCAGATCTCCGACATTTTTGAATCTCCATTCTGCATATGTTAAGCAATAAATAAAGCCCGCGTCAGCATAGATTGGAATTATTGTTTTCAAACAGTGAATTATAAGCAACAACAAAGTACTTACAGTGTCCAACATGTGATCAAATCCATGTCCATGGCGTCGTGGTGGTACAGCTCATATATATCCTTAAACCTCAGCCACACCCAATCCTCGTCACCATTGTAGAAATCATGGTCCTTCACGCCTACTTTGATCATGCGCCGTTTATTCCTTCTTGATTCTTCCAAGTACCACTCATGGAATCGACGCATCTTCGTCTGTAGCTTCCTCTCCATTTCAGGAGGGACCATAGGCTCGCCAAGATTAAACGGCCACCTCAGCGTTGTGTTTACGGGCACCTCTTCTTCCCCCAGGACTTGCGCTCTGGTTAGTCCAGTCTCGGCCATTACTCGTTGCACGTTAAGCTCGTCCAGAGATGGCAATGGACCCAAGGGCCGCTGAGGTTGCTGGCCGAGCTGAGGAACCTTTTTGGATGGGCCCGCCTCCTTATCTGCAGCCTTCCGCTTCCGGCGAGATTTCAGTAATGAGCGGTCATAGTCTGTTACTATTACTTCCTTCTGTTGACCCTTGCCCAAATTACCGAGGAATGACTTGACGACGGTGGGATCAAGCTTCGGCTCCGGCTCAGGTTTTTTTCTCCACTCGGCCATTTGCCTCTTTGTGTCTGCTTTGACCGAGGCTTCGAGCTCCTCTAGAGTCTTCTCACCCGCTCTTTTCTCTGGTGCGGGCTTCTCTTTGGTTTTCCGCGCCTTCTTCGCTGGTGGAGTGGGGGCAGAGGCTTTAGTGCGGCGTCCCCTCTTTGGCGGAGGGGGCGGAGACCTCCGCGGCGGAGGAGACGGAGACCTCTTTGGCGGAGGAGACGGAGACCTCTTCAGCGGAGGAGACGGAGACCTCTTCGGTGGAGGAGACGGAGACCTCTTTGGAGGAGGAGACGGGCTTGCATCAGGAGCTCCCGGAGAATCGTCATGATCCTGTGGATCTCTTGGAGGTGACGGGGGCTTGTTGGTAGCCGCAGGTGTACCGGGTATGACGACGTCTGCCTTGCTCCATAGAATGATGCAGTGAGAACACTGACTGAGTTTTGTTTCTCCGTCACCTCCGGGGATGTCAAGTTCCAAGTCTTCCCAGCTCGTGACGACTTGCTCCACCTCAACAGGTACGTAACCATGTGGAATGTCATTGCAGTGCCATTTTTGCCCTTCTTCCACACGTTTGGTCATACCGTATGCGACCTGATAAGTTAGTAGTCACAAAGAAAGTTAGTAAATGAATGGTATTTACGGTGAAATGTATGCAGTATGAACTAAGGTCGCATACGTACCACCACAGCTAAGTTCTTCTGCCTGACGACAAGCTCGCACGCGGTCCGTTGAGTTATTTCATCCACGGTGTAACGGACCGCTTCGGCGGCCTGTGTGGAAGCGTGACTGCTTTGATATTGTTGTGGAGGGCTAATAAGGGCCGCATCTTGGAGAGGTGCATGCTCTGTGGAACCGGTCCCGCCTGTGGCTTGTTGGAGAGGTGCAGGCTCTGTGGAACCGGTCCCGCCTGTGGCTTGTTGTATCTGCAGCCATGCTACCTTCATCCGTCGCTCCATCTCTGACTCCATTTCTTGGAGCTTTGAGCCCTGGGCGGCAACCGTTTGCTCTAGGTCCCTCACCCTCTGCTCATATTCGGCCTTCTTCCTCGAACGGCTCCAATAGGTGGCGGCGTGCTCTTGGAAACCTTTCTTCCATGAGATGCTTGTGCCTACGCCGCGCGTCCGTCCAGGATGCTCCTTGTTCCCTAAGGCATAGGTTAGCTCATCTCTGTCTCTATCGGCAACAAATTCTCCCCTATCAGATGCCCTGAGGATATCGAGGAGACGCTGAGCTAGTTCTCGCAAGTCCTCGGGAAAAACTAAGGAGCCGTCGATTGGGCTTAGGGTGCCTCCATGACCATAGTACCAATGCTTGGTCCTTGTGGGCCAGTCATGTGTCGCTGGAGTGATGCCTCTAGCATATAGATCTTCTTCCATCTTCTCCCATTTAGCGATGCTTGCCTTGTAACCTCCCGAACCCATCTTATGAGAGTACTTCTTATTTGCGGCGTTTCCAGCGTTTCTAGCGCTAGCCGTTGCACCCTCTTCGGAGGTTTTGTACTCAATGAATGCTTCCCACTCGTCATTGGTGATCTTCTTATACTTCTCAGGATCCGGGGCTTCTCCGGTTTTGAGAAATTGCGAGTACAACTTCTTCTTGAAATCCTGAAACAGAACTGCCATCTTCTTCATTGTCCAATCCCTCAGTTCTGCTTCATGAGTGCTAGGCCAGTCGAATATTGCCTTTAATTCCCTCCATAGCATCTCCTTCTCTGTATCAGGGAGCACGTACTCCTCAGTGGGGTCCGTGGACTTCCATTTTCTGATACTAATGGGCACATTGTCCCGTACAATTACCCCGCACTGAGATACAAATTTCTTGGCCACTTTTGGGGGCTCAACTGGCTCCCCGTCATCCTCCACTCGGGTGATGTGTAACTTGACATCCTTCAGCTTCTTCGTGGTCGATCGTTTTGATTTCTTAGCAGAGGCGGCCTACACAAATTACATATATACGAGATGATATAGAGATGGTATACATAATTGACATGTGCAGTACAAATTTATGTTATCTATATACACACCTGACTAGACGAGGGCGCGTTACCGGCTCCTTCAATAGTTTCGGCCCTTGCAACATTGTCGCCCTGGACATTTGCGGCCCCTTCAACATCTTCGGCCCTTGCAACATTGTTGCCCTGGACATTGTCGTCCCTTCCAATGATGCCGAACACATCATCCATGGACATTGGTTGGGTTACAATATTGAAAAGTTGATTCGCAAAGAACGTGTCGTTGTCCTCTTGCATGGGTGGGACAGGGGTGTTGTTGTCCTCTTGCATGGGTGGGACAGGGTGTTGTTGTCCTCTTGCATGGGTGGGACGTTGTTGTTGTTGTCCGCCATCTATAGAATTAAAAATAATTGATAAGAAATATATACAAAGCATACATATTCCCAATATTTCTAACATTTTCGCTAAGGGGGTCGGTGCGTGAAAAACGGATTCGCCAAGGGGTTCGGGTGCGCGGTGTGAATTGATTCGCTAAGGGTTCGCTAAGGGGGTCGGTGCGCGAAAAACGGATTCGCTAAGGGGTTCGGGTGCGCGATGGGTTCGGGTACGCCATAGAATTTCCGATAATAAACATTTTCGATAGTATACATTATACAAACATATAACATTTCCAATATACATTTAAATGAAGCACATATATTTCTAATATACATAGAATTTCCAATATACATTTAAATGAAGCATTTTCTAATATACATTTCAAACATATAACATTTCCAATATACATTTCAATGTAAATATCTCCAATACATTTAAATGAAGCATTTTCCAATATACATTTCAAACATATAACATTTCCAATATACATTTCCAATATACCATAGGAAAGGCCACAACAAATACAAGCCCTCCAAGAGCAGCAGCAGCCGCAGCACCGGTGGCAGTAAAAGGGACAAGAAGCATTCTCGTCATGGTGGTAGCAGCAGCAGCAGCAACAAGGATAGGAAGCATTCTCACCACAGTACCGGTGCGGGGACGATGGGCGGTGCGGGGACGACGGGCGCGGGGACGACGACGGCGGCGGGGACGACGGGCGGCGGCGGCGTGGGCGCGAGGACCACGGGTGGCGGCGGCGTGGGCGCGGGGACGACGACGGCGGCGGGGACCACGGGTGACCACGGCCGGGCGGCGGGGACGACGGGCACGGGGACGACGACGGCGGCGGGGACGACGGGCGGCAGCGGCTGAGGAGACGAGGCGGCGGTTTCTGTGGCATCGATCTGGGAGGAATGAGGGCGAAGTGAGGGAGGGGAGAGAAGTCCCCGGCCTATATAGGGCCGAGGCATTTAGCACCGGGTGCAGCCACGACCCGGTGCTAAAGGGCCTTTCGCACCGGGTGGTGGGAAGACCCTGTGCTAAAGGCCCCCCCTTTTGCACCGGGTCTTCCCACCACCCGGTGCGAAAGGCCCTTTAGCACCGGGTCTTCTACACCCGGTGCTAAAGGCCGTAACTGTGCGCCAGACGAAGGCCTTTAGCACCGGGTGCAGCCACGACCCGGTGCTAAAGGCCCCCCTTTCGCACCGGGTCTTCTACACCCGGTGCTAAAGGCCCCCCTTTCGCACCGGGTCTTCTACACCCGGTGCTAAAGGCCCCGTAACTGGCGCTAAACGAAAATTGGGGGCCTTTAGCACCGGATTTTAGATCAACCCGGTGCTAAAGGCCCCAACTTTTCGTTTGGCGCCCAGTTTCCAAACCGGCCTTTAGCACCGGGGGCTACTATTTGGGAATCTTATAAATATAGTTTTTAATGTATAGTTATTAATACTTGTTTTAATTCAGTTATTAATACCTGTTAAAAATATATATTAAATAAGAAAATCTTATAAATTACTAGAAAATCAATATAAAATGCTAGAAAATCTTATAAATTACTAGAAAATCTTATAAATTAATAGAAAATCTTGTAAATTACTAGAAAATCCTGTAAATTAATAGAAAATCTTATAAATTAATAGAAAATCTTATAAATTACTAGAAAATCTTATAACTTACTAGAAAATCTTATAAATTACTAGAAAATCTTATAAATTACTAGAAAATCTTATAAATTACAAAAATTGATAACTAAATGAAAGATTTTGGAACATTAAACGGTCTCAGATGAAAAAGTCATGAATACCAAAATTTCATATCTCATCAAGATCTACAATCTTTATTTAAGTCATTTTTGCATTTGAGAAAGTGGTAGTATACATTGTTCATTAATCCTAGATTCACTCGCATAGTTTCCAAAACTTTGTTAGAGACTTGTCAAATTTATACTACATGTTATTATCCATTTTGAAAATGACAAAATGACCTAAATAAAGATTGTAGATCATGATGAAATATGAAACTTTGGTATTCATCACTTTTTCATTTGACATCACCTAGTGTGAAAAAAACCTTGGTTGTAGTTGTCATTTTTAATTCAAAATTTGGATTGTTCAAACACGAGAAGATTTTTCAAAATAATAACATTAATAAGTTTCATAACTTGATAGAGTATGATTTTAGGAATTTTTAGGAAGAAAAATGATCTTTTTTGAAGTTTGTACGAGGGAGAACGACTAGTTACAACTTTTATACAGAGATTAAAAAGAAAAATTGTTCTTGTTCATCTAGTGACGTGGCCCGGTGACGTGGCCAGCTCTCGCACGGCCTCCGTGGCCAGGCCGGTCTTTGGCCCCGCCGCAGCGTGGCCTTTAGCACCGGGTGCTGCCACGACCCGGTGCTAAAGGCCACGACCGGGCCAGTGACATGGGTCGTGTGCGCCCGGTGACGTGGCCAGCTACCGCACGGCCTCCGTGGCCAGGCCGGTCTTTGGCTCCGTCGCACCTTTAGCACCGGGTGCAGCCACGACCCGGTGCTAAAGGCCAAAATCTTATAAATTAATAGAAAATCTTATAAATTAATAGAAAATCAATATAAAATGCTAGAAAATCAATATAAAATGCTAGAAAATCTTATAAATTAATAGAAAATCTTATAAATTAATAGAAAATCTTATAAATTAATAGAAAATCTTATAAATTACTAGAAAATCAATATAAAATGCTAGAAAATCTTATAAATTAATAGAAAATCTTATAAATTAATAGAAAATCTTATAAATTACTAGAAAATCAATATAAAATGCTAGTAAATCTTATAAATTACTAGAAAATCTTATAAATTAATAGAAAATCTTATAAATTACTAGAAAATCAATATAAAATGCTAGAATTAATAAAAACAATCTTATAAATCAATAGAAATTACATGGCATCATCGTTTACTCGGACACTAATAAACTTCCTCTTTACAAATGTTCCTTGATTGTGATCACGCCGTAGATACGGTGTCTCCTCCGCCGCTAACAGGATGCTTGGTACGTCGTCTTGGTACGTTTACTCGGACACTAATAAACTTCCTCTTTACGATGTTCCTTGATGTATCTTCTGCACCTCCAAACCGAGAGGGCAAACAACACGTTTTGCTTGATACGTGGTCGATGGCAATGTGTTACCCTCTGGAAAAATCTTCTTTACGAGTTTCAGTAGCTCCTCGAAACCCTTATCAGTAACACCATTTGCTGCCTTCCACTGCAGAAGTTCAAGTGTGCTACCCAACTTCTTTAGCCCCTCTTTGCAATCTGGATACAGGTCAGTCTTGTGGTCCTGCAACATGCGCTGTATCTTTTTCAGTTCCTTATCATTGCCGCAGTCTTTCTCGGCATCACGCAACATTTGCCCGAGCCCATCAGTAGGTTCATTTTCCTGAGCAACATCTTCCTGAGCATCGCCTTCCCGAGCAATATCTTCCTCATCGGCATCACCCATTGCAGCATATGCAAAGGAACCGTAGTATTGAGCCAATAACGGAATGTCGTCATCGGCCTCGTCTTCTTCATCTTCATCCATTAGAATTCCTCTTTCATCGTGCTTCGTCCAAACAGAATAATTCCTCATGAAACCGTGCCTCATCAAATGCACTTGAAGACAACCTCTTTGTTTGTACGATTGTATATTTTTACAATGGGTGCATGGGCAGAACATGAAACCGGACGGCGTCCTGTTAGCCTCGGCGGCATCGAGAAACGTCCTAAGGCCATCACGGAACGCCTAAGCGTGGGGGTCCCCGTACATCCATTGTCTATTCATCTGCATTATTAACCAATAACAAATATACAATACAATTTAAAGATAAAAAAATTTAATATATAAATAAATACAAATTATAATATATATTCCATTATATAAATAAATTTCTAAAACTACATTACTATATTCATTAAATATAACATTACTATAAGCCTTATAAGATTTATAAGATTTTCTATTAATTTATAAGATTTTCTAGCATTTTATATTGATTTTCTAGTAATTTATAAGATTTTCTATTAATTTATAAGATTTTCTAGCATTTTATATTGATTTTCTAGTAATTTATAAGATTTTCTAGTAATTTATAAGATTTTCTAGTAATTTATAAGATTTTCTAGCACTTTATATTGATTTTCTAGTAATTTCTAAAACTACATTACTATAAGCCTTATAACTATTCACAAGTCATACAAAACAAAATACTAACTAGCTTGCCTTCTCTCTCCATTTAAAACTGTAACACCCTAAAATTCATCACATTTAAATTGTAGTAACCATTCTAATTTTTCTAGGAATTAATTGGAATTTCTAGCCTTTTATTAATTTAAATATCACATTAAATAATTATTTTTTTAGTCAAAATAAGTTTTTGTTGCATTCATGCTGTTGCATATATTTTTGGTTGCTAGTAAATCAAGTTGGAATTTAAAATTTTGTTTAAATTCGAAATTGATTTGCTTTTGTTTGAGTTTTAGAAAAGTTCAAATCTGCCGAGTTCGATTTTGCTCCTCGAAGTCTCGGCCCAGTCCATCTTTGCCCCCTCTTCTTTTTCCTTTTTCTCCGGCCTGCTTCCTTTCCCCGGCCCATTACTTCATCTTTCGGCCCAGCTGGCCCGTCCGTCCTCTTCCCGTCGCTCTCTCTCTGTTGGTCGCCGACAGGTGGGCCCCACGCGTCAGGTCCATCTTCTCCGACCGGGATTCCTTCCCCGACCGAGTTCGAGTCCGAGCTCGTCCCGCCTCCGCCGCCGAGTCCTGCTCCCGCGCGCCTGCCGAGGTCCCGGCCCCGGCCTATTTAGAGCCGCCGCCGCGCCCTCGAGTTTTCCCCTACAGAGCCGCAACCCGAGCCGCTGAGTTGAGCCGCCCGCGTCGCCATTGCCGAGATCCGCGCCGCCGACGTTGATCCGCCGCTAGACCACCGCTCCTTTGCCAAGAGACATCCCAATAGGTTCGCCTCGTTAGCCCGCACCTTTTCTTCGCGTTTTCGCTCGGACTTTGGCCGCACACCGCGCTAAACTCGCTCGCCGCCGTTCTCCAGCGCCGCCGCCCGCCATACTTCGTTGCCGGCCGTCGTCGCTGCATCGCCCTCGTCAAGAGCTAGCCAGGTGAGCTCGTCGTCTTCTCCTCTCGCTTCTCGGCCAATTCCTGTCGAGTTTGGCGTACAGTAGCCCTAGATCGTGTTTCTCCGGCGCCACCGCGACAGTTGTCGCCGGAGTTCCCCCTCCGCCCGATCCATCCCTGAATAGATCCAGCCGAGTCAAACCCGAATCGGTACCGGTCAGCGTGGCAATTTTGCTAAAGAGCCCTTGAAGATTTTGGAAATCAACCCGCGGTCCAGTTTAGTTCAAAAATAATTCCAAATAGGTCCTTTTTCTTCTGGTTAAGCCCCTACATGATTTAAAATTGTGCCCGAGGTCCAAGCTTAGTCTTTTTACATGAAAACCCTTGAGTTTTTATACAAAATTATGTTTAGGTCCCTGGTTTTTCGCAGATAGGTCCCTAGAAGTTTTAAAACTTTGCCAGCAAGTCCCTGGACCTTAGAAAAGCCATATCTTTTGCGTTTTAACTCCGTTTTAATCCGTTCTTGTTGCGTTAACTTTGCCAGCAAGTCAAACTTTGTAATGATCGAACTTTATTGTGGAGTGATGACCACAATTAAGTAATTATTAAATAAATAAATCTAGTTCGTTTTGGGTTATTCATGGTCTCTGATCTTAGCCCTTAACCATCACTTTATCCATATAATTGTACCCCCCCATATAAATCATGTTATGCAACAATCTGTTCTCGCTGCCGCATGATATCCTGGTACTGTCTGAATTGTTTCTGGAGCTACGGAACTCCGATTGACATAAATCCAGTTGGGTTGGATTAAGGACTTGATACCCTAGGTTCTGGAAATTTTTCGTGATTTTTGGAGATTCTGGCAGAGAGATATAATGGTTTTATTGGAGTAACCAGAATCTGTCACGTGGTCCTGACACAGCTGTCTTGTTTATCTTATACCTCGAGCTACAAAATTCCGATTGAGGTGATTCAAGTTGGGTTAGTTTCAGAATTTGATAATCTACGTTCAGAAATAAAAAGATCGTGATTTTTGGATACACAGAATGAGAGTTACAACAGTTTAATTAGGACGAACATAATCTGTTTCAGAATTTGATTTGCCCATCATTGGCAACTCGTTCTACATCAAGTTTTATCTGTCCCCGAGTTAATCTGAAAATAGTTGGGGTAGACTTTTCTGCTGATCTGATAGTCCTGAACTCTGAGAAAATTGACGTTATACTTGGAATGGGATGGTTAGCTGCTTTTAATGCGGTGCTTCAGTGTGCCAAGAGGTTCGTATTGTTGACTAGCCCTCAGGGAGAGAAGATTGAATTCGGAGCCACTCAACTTCAACTTACTCAGTGAATCAGGCCAGTGGTGTTCCTTTGGAGGATATTAGAGTTGTTTGTGAGTTTCCATATGTCTTCCCAGATGATTTGCCTGGTATGCCACCCGACCGAGACATTGAGTTATTATCGAGATTTTACCTGGTACTGCTCCTATTTCTAAAAGACCCGATAGAATGGATGTTAATGGACTAGAAGAACTTAAGAAACAAGTTAAGGAATTGTTGGATAAAGGTTACAGTTGTCATAGTTCGTCATCCTGGGGAGCACCTGTAATTTGTGGTACTTTGAGGTTGTGTGTGGATTATCATTCATTGAATGAGGTAACCATCAAGAATAAGTATCCATTACCCGGAGTTGAAGACTTATTTGACCAGTTGAGAGGAGCTAAGATTTTCTCCAAGATTGACTTGAGATCTGGCTACCATCACTTAAGGATCAAGCGTTCCGACATTCCTAAAACAGCATTCACCACAGATATGGGTTGTATGAGTTTACTGTGATGTCGTTTGGATTGACAAATGCACCCGCCTACTTTATGTACCTGATGAATAAGGTGTTCATGGAGTACTTGGATAAATTTGTGGTGATGTTTATTGATGATATTCTGGTTCACTCGAAGGATGAGGAAGAAAACGAAGAACATTTGAGGTTGGTGTTGCAGATTCTTAGAGAGAACCAGTGGTATGCCAAGTTTAGTAAATGTGAGTTTTTCAAGTGTCTTTTCTGGGTCATGTTGTTACTGATGGAGGTATTGCAGTGGATCCAAGTAAAGTCAAGTATGTGTTGGAATGGGAACCTCCTACCACAGTCTCTGAGATCAGAAGCTTTCTGGGTTTGGCTGAATATTACATGAGATTCATTGAAGGCTTTTCTAAGATAGCGAAACCTCTTACTTCGCTATTAGAGAAGGGCAAGGAGTTTGTTTGGTCAGAAGCGTGTCAGGCCAGCTTTGAAGAGCTGAGAAGGAAGTTGACTACAGCCCTAGTGCTTGCTATGCCAGATATCCGCAAGAACTTTGATATATATTGTGATGCTTCTCGTAGAGGTCTTGGGTGTGTACTCATGAGGGAAGGTAGAGTTATAGCCTATGCATCAAGGCAGTTGAGGAAACACGAGCTGAACTATCCTACTCATGATCTGGAACTTGCAGCTGTTGTCCATGCCTTGAAAATCTGGAGGCACTATATTCTAGGTAACAGATGTGAGCTGTATACTGATCACAAAAGCTTGAAGTACATATTTACTCAGAAGGATCTGAATTTGAGGCAGAGAAGATGGTTGGAGTTGATCAAGGACTATGATCTAGGGATCAATTATCATCCTGGCAAGGCTAATTTGGTTGCAGATGCGTTGAGTAGGAAGTCACAAGTAAATGCAATGTTTGGTCGCCAGTTACCAGCTGAGTTGCTTGCAGAGATGGAAAAGCTGAACTTAGGATTCCTGAATCAAACAGAAGGTGTGACAATGGAAGTTGAGTCTACACTGGAACAGGAAATTCGGAAAGGTCAGCTTACTGATGAGAAGATAAAGGAAATCAAGGAAACCATGTTAGCAGGGAAAGCACCCGATTTCACCAAAGATGATTAAGGTACAATCTGGTTTAGAAAGAGGATATGTGTGCCGGATATTGAGTCTCTCAGAGAGCAGATATTGAGAGAAGCTCATGATTCTGCATATTCTATTCATTCTGGAAGTACCAAGATGTACCAAGATCTGAAGCAAAGGTATTGGTGGTATGGACTAAAAAGGGATGTGGCTGCCCATGTGGCATTGTGCGATGTCTGTCACAGAGTCAAGGCTGAACACCAGAGACCAGCCGGTTTGCTTCAACCACTCAAGGTGCCTGAATGGAAGTGGGAAGAAATCAGTATGGATTTCATTGTTGGTTTACCCCGTACACGAGATGGATATGACTCTATATGGGTTATTGTGGACAGATTAACTAAGGTAGCTCACTTTATACCCGTTCACACTACTTATACCAGCGCTAAGTTAGCAAAGTTATACATGTCCAGAATTGTTTGTCTCCATGGTGTACCAAAAAAAAAGATAGTGTCTGATAGAGGTACTCAGTTTACAACTAGATTCTGGCAGAAGTTGCATGAGTCTATGGAGACAAAGTTGAATTTCAGTTCAGCATATCATCCTCAGACAGATGGTCAGACGGAAAGGACTAATCAGATTTTGGAGGATATGTTGAGAGCTTGTGCATTGAAACATGGAGGCAGTTGGGACAGGAGTCTAACATATGCAGAGTTTTCATACCACAACAGTTATCAGGCTAGTTTGAAGATGGCACCGTTCGAAGAACTTTATGGTAGAAAGTGCAGGACACTGTTGTATTGGAGTGAAACTGGTGAAAGTCAGTTGTTTGGTCCAGAGATACTGCAGGAAGCAGAAAGACAGGTTCAGATTATCAGAGAGAATTTAAGAACGGCTCAGTCTAAGCAGAAGAGTTATGCAGATACAAGAAGGAGAGAATTAACCTTCAAAGTAGGAGATTATGTGTATCTGAAAGTATCTCCTATTCGAGGCTTGAGAAGGTTTAAGGTGAAAGGAAAATTATCTCCTCGTTTCATTGGACCTTTCAGGATTGTTGATAGGAAAGGTGAGGTTGCTTATCAATTGGAGTTGCCAGCCAGACTGTCAGATGTACATGATGTGTTCCATATCTCTCAGTTGAAAAAGTGTCTTCGAGTTCCTGAGGAAGAATTACCCTTGGATGAGTTGGATGTGCAAGATGATTTGACTTACAAGGAATATCCAGCTAAGATTTTGGAAACTGCTGAAAGAGTTACTAGGAGTAAAGTGATTAAGATGTGTAAAGTTCGGTGCAGTCACCATGCGGAAAGTGAGGCAACTTGGGAAAGAGAGGATGAG
This sequence comes from Echinochloa phyllopogon, assembly GCA_033239725.1. Lineage (NCBI taxonomy): Eukaryota > Viridiplantae > Streptophyta > Magnoliopsida > Poales > Poaceae > Echinochloa > Echinochloa phyllopogon. Next base: position 13,756,831 of record BTCW01000017.1, read on the forward strand.
TTGATGGCAGAGTTCCCTCAGATTTTCTCTAATCCGTCCGAATCTCGAGGACGAGATTCTCTTTAAGGGGGGTAGGTTTGTAACACCCTAAAATTCATCACATTTAAATTGTAGTAACCATTCTAATTTTTCTAGGATTTATTAAGGCTTAAATAAATTTTCTAGGAATTAATTGGAATTTCTAGCCTTTTATTAATTTAAATGTCACATTAAATAATTATTTTTTTTAGTCAAAATAAGTTTTTGTTGCATTCATGCTGTTGCATATATTTTTGGTTGCTAGTAAATCAAGTTGGAATTTAAAATTTTGTTTAAATTCGAAATTGATTTGCTTTTGTTTGAGTTTTAGAAAAGTTCAAATCTGCCGAGTTCGATTTTGCACCTCGAAGTCTCGGCCCAGTCCATCTTTGCCCCCTCTTCTTTTTCCTTTTTCTCCGGCCTGCTTCCTTTCCCCGGCCCATTACTTCATCTTTCGGCCCAGCTGGCCCGTCCGTCCTCTCCCCGTCGCTCTCTCTCTGTTGGTCGCCGACAAGTGGGCCCCGCGCGTCAGGTCCATCTTCTCCGACCGGGATTCCTTCCCCGACCGAGTTCGAGTCCGAGCTCGTCCCGCCTCCGCCGCCGAGTCCTGCTCCCGCGCGCCTGCCGAGGTCCCGGCCCCGGCCTATTTAGAGCCGCCGCCGCGCCCTCGAGTTTTCCCCTACAGAGCCGCAACCCGAGCCGCCGAGTTGAGCCGCCCGCGTCGCCATTGCCGAGATCCGCGCCGCCGACGTCGATCCGCCGCTAGACCGCCGCTCCTTCGCCAAGAGACATCCCAGGAGGTTCGCCTCGTTAGCCCGCACCTTTTCTTCGCGTTTTCGCTCGGACTTTGGCCGCACACCGCGCTAAACTCGCTCGCCGCCGTTCTCCAGCGCCGCCGCCTGCCATACTTCGTCGCCGGCCGCCGTCGCTGCATCGCCCTCGTCAAGAGCTAGCCAGGTGAGCTCGTCGTCTTCTCCTCTCGCTTCTCGGCCAATTCCCGTCGAGTTTGGCGTACCGTAGCCCTAGATCGTGTTTCTCCGGCGAAGGACCGCCGCGTCCGCTGGCGGCGCCACCGCGACAGTTGTCGCTGGAGTTCCCCCTCCGCCCGATCCATCCCTGAATAGATCCAGCCGAGTCAAACCCGAATCGGTACCGGTCAGCGTGGCAATTTTGCTAAAGAGCCCTTGAAGATTTTGGAAATCAACCCGCGGTCCAGTTTAGTTCAAAAATAATTCCTAATAGGTCCTTTTTCTTCTGGTTAAGCCCCTACATGATTTAAAATTGTTCCCGAGGTCCAAGCTTAGTCTTTTTACATGAAAACCCTTGAGTTTTTATACAAAATTATGTTTAGGTCCCTGGTTTTTCGCAGATAGGTCCCTGGATGTTTTAAAACTTTGCCAGCAAGTCCCTGAACCTTAGAAAAGCCATATCTTTTGCGTTTTAACTCCGTTTTAATCCGTTCTTGTTGCGTTAGCTTCATATCAACTTAAACCACGTGTTAGTACTATTATTTACCATGACAAATATTTCTGAATTTTATTTAACATTAATTTAATTAAAGGCTAGTTTAATGTGTCTTTCTAAATTAAAATATAATTAAGGTTTAACCCGGTTTTCATGTCAACTATGAATTTGATTAATACTATTCAGTGAGTTTTATAAATAAAAGTTGATAGGTTACAAATATTTTGGTTTCATAAATAATATTAATATGACTAATGTTTTGATAACTAGCTTTTCTAAATTAAAACCAAATTAGAGTTATACTTCGAGTTTTTATAAATGAAAGTTAACTTGATTAATAAATTCATAATCTTTCTAACTAAAATTTAATTAGGCTCTATCTCGATTCTTCATAAATTTATGTTAAATTGATTAATGTTTTTGACCACTAGTTTTTAATTTAAAAGCAAATTAGAGTTAAACTTCGGTTTTATAAAATAAATATTAATCTGATTAATATCAATAAAAATATGTTTTAATGATAATATGACTAGTTCGACTCGAATTAAAAAGTTATTCGATAGTTGCTCGCACATGTTTTATTTCAAATCAATATTTAAATTGGTATAATTTATACATAAACAATTATAAATAAAATATGAATAGATTTTACTGGGTTTTATAAATCTAAATATGATTGAACGAACTAAATTAATATTTAACTATCGATTTATCTAATTAAAATTAATTAAGCAATTAGTTGAGAGTATCAATTCCCGGTGGTTGTATCTTTTCAACCGTTGCCCCGTTTTCAGCGATTCTTGCGCTCACGTGACCTTAGCATCGAGCCCTATCCGTTAGTACGCTCTTTTAAAAGCTTCTCTTTTGATTGTTGTATTGTTCTTAGTTGTATATTGTTTGTTTGCTTGTTTAGCTTCTTCTTGTGCTTGATGATTGCTCCAAGTAGACGGAACGTTGTTCAAATGAAGAAGACTTCGAAGAGAATCTGAGCAGCTATACCTTGGAGAAAGGCAAGTGTATTATGTCATGAAAATGTCCTAATAATTATTAATTTCACCACCCGTGCATGTGTCTTAATTTGATGGGTTCCTATTTAAGGATTTACCTAGCCACTATATTTTCCCTGTCCCTGAAACTGGGTTACTTAATTAATTTTGATGGTAGATGATGCTTAGTTTGCTCAACTGGGATTGGTTAAATGAACCCCTACTCTATGTTCCATATACTCTTTTTAATACTTAATTGGCAAGATCATATCTTTTTAATTGGAACATGGAGAACCACCCAGGAAAACAGTGCAACCATAAGTACCATATGGCTCTGGTCTTGGCTGACTAATTAGAGACTTTAGTGGATGGTAACCTTACCCGAAAGGGGCAAGAGGCGCGGCGGTTGACGGGGTATAGCTCGGTCCTCTTGAGCTGTGGGCTTTGGTAAGAGACAGACCTCATTAGGGAGGGTTATACTTTGCTTCTGAACCGGAAACCTTAGCGGGTTACTATTTACTAAGGAATCTTTGTAAAGGCCTCGTAGCGTCCCTATGTGGTCACACCTCGGTAGTGTGATTTAAGAGGATTGGCCCCCTCGGCATGGTTGGGTTTAAAGTTCTTTTGAACTTTTACGCGGCTTATGGTGAAAGTGTACAACCTCTGCAGAGTGTAAAACTGTTATAACAGCCGTGCTCACCGTCAAGAGCGGCCTGGACCCTTACATGATAATCATACTTGAACATGATCTAAATCGTGGTTACTTGAATATGTTGGGAATATGACATTCATTAATTTGTGGGTGGTATATACTTTCATTTGCTAGTAATTAGTTGCTTAATAAAACTTGACCAGCTAAAAGTGCTTACTGCAGTATGGTCAGCCAACCTTTTTGCCTCAGCCTTGTATGTCATATTACATTTGCTGAGTACGTTATGTGCTCATACTTGTTGCTTTTCTTTCTTTCCTTTATTGCATCTACTACAACCGGATTGCTGCTCAGATCGGGAGAATTTAGAGGATTTCACTACTGGTTTTGAGGAGTTCTAGGCGAGTCTCCCCCAGTCAATGCCTGTGGAGTTGGAGTCACTCTTGCTTCGTTAGATGATCGTTTATTCAAGTCTTCCGCTATGACCTTTGTGTCAACTCTTAGGTTGTAATAAGTACCCTTTAATACTCTTTCGTTATGCATGGTTATGAATATTCACTTGTGACGTCTACCATATGTGCGTAAACTGATCCTAGCGCACATATGAGATGCACCTGGTTTTGCCTTTAAAACCGGGTGTGACAAAAACACAACATGAACACTCTCTCCACCATGAACTCAAGCTCTCTCCTCTCTCTCCTCCAAGAACACAAGCTCTCTCTAGCTAGCTTTACTTTGATTCACAAATCCCTCTATTTCTAAATCATAGAAGGATTACAAGCTAAATAAAACATTAGAGAATGAAAGAGTGTACCTTGTAGTGCTCCTTAGATGAGTAGATTCTTCACAAATTTTGAAAAAAATTTGGGCAGCACCTCCCCTCCCACGGCCGAGCAGCATGAACACAGCGCCTAAGTGTTCAGCTGGCTCGGGCGGGGGAGGAGGAAGCCCCTATATTCAAACACATTAGCACCGGGTCGTGGCAAGACCCGGTGCTAATGTTCACCCTTTAGCGCCGGGTGCAGCCACGACCCGGTGCTAAAGGCCTCAGGCACATTAGCACCGGGTCGTGGCTGCACCCGGCGCTAAAGGGTGAACATTAGCACGGGGTCTTGCCACGTCCCGGTGCTAATGTGTCCGCCCTGACACACCTCCGCGCCGCCCCCGCTCCTAGTCGTTGGACCCGGTGCTGAAGCCCCATCAGCACCGGGTCCAAAAATGGCCGAGGCGGAGGAGGCGGGCGGATGTGAAGCATTCTGGTAGTGGCACCTACCAGGAACATCGGTTGCCCTACCTCGTCGTTGCTAGCATGAGGGCCATTGAACTCCACTCATTGATGTCACGGTATGCATATGCAGTAGGGTCACATCTACCATACACTATAATATCAAACCCCTCACCTCAGTCCCATGTTAGCACAGCTATTGCCTGACCTCAATGCCTGGTGACGCTGAGACACTGGGTCAGATTCCGTCTCTGGTTAGCTTCCAGAATCCAATATACCATCGACACAAATGAAAATGGGTTCGAGAGCCTGATTGGTTTGCTACCAAAACATTGACATGCCCAAGTTTTGGTAACCCAAAACTTAGGCCAAAAACTTAACAGCACTTTAGGAATTTAAATGTGAGATATTGGCAACTTTTGGTAGGCAATCAAACGATGGCCAAAAGATTGGCTGGCCAAAGTTTCAGCATGTCAAAATTTTATCCACAAACCAAGCAGGCTCCGAATCCCGCCGGCCGCGTAGCGCGCGATTTAGCACGAAAAAATACCGCGACTTGCAACTTTATGGCTTGGATGGGCGGTGGCCTTTCCACATTAAAATAATTTTTTCCTGTTTTTTGGGTTTTTTCGAGGTGCAGGAAAAGGACCTTTGCCGAATGTATTTTAGCCCTCGGGAAAGACTTTATCGAGTGCCCGAAAAAAAGCCCACGACAAAGGCCCTCTTTGCCGGTCGGCGTTTGCCGTGCGGCCTTTACCATGGGCGGTCCACGGCAAAGCCTTTGCCGTAGGTTATATAGGCTTTGCCGTGTGCCCCTGACACACAACAAAGAGCCGAAATCCGGTAGTGTGAGATCAGAGGCGAAGCTAGCATCAAAATGAAGGTGATGCACAACTCAAGTAACATACAAAAAAAATCTTTCTATTATATGGTGAACATTAGTTAACTTCGTAGTAAAATTGTATAGACCCTGGTGCCATAACGTGGCTTCGCCCTGTGTGAGATCCCCAGTGATGCTGAAATATTGTTTCCCCGGTGACGCCAAAATACTATCTTCCTATACAGTGCTAGTAACCTTCTCCTATATTTTGCAAGATCTAATAAGTCGTGCATGAGACTTGAATCTTAAATATGTATCACATGACTAAGTACAGTTCCATATAAAAAAATCTAGTTTTACAGGACCATGGTATGTCCAAATTAACAAATAGGATTAAATGAGTTGGTGAATCATGTGTTGTGTGTGTGTACTAGATGACCTGTGTTGTGTGTTTCTACTCCTCATCTTAGTGATTCTATTGATGAGGAATGGCTAATACTCGGTATTGAGGATTGGAGACAAGATTACCTCTGCACGAGAAGAAAGCTTATTATATTCACAAGAATAGTAAGCTTAGGATCTGAAAATATGGGTGGTCCTAAGATTGACCTTGAAGCTAAGATCCCACGATTTGATAATTGCGGCCAGGTATAAGAAAGCTAAGACAATTTTTTTATTTATACTTGATCTTCACCTACGGGAAACTCGTAGTTTGCTGTGTGGCTAAACTACCGGATTCCGGTAGTACGTGTCAGGGCGAATGTCTGTATATGTACAGAACATCGTGCAGATGTCACACTTAATGAGAATTATCAAAGGTAACTATGTGTTATCTGCCCAGAAACGATCATGTCTAGTACTATAGTTACAGGAGGCACAGTTTGGAACAGCTTGAGACATGAGTACTTTTCGCCAAGAAGGGGCTTGGCTTCACATTTGCACTTGGACAGCTGCTTTTGGTGGGCATATTTAGCATATTTTGGTGGGCTTTAAACACTACTACAGAACACGACATCACAAACGCTCAACAAACCGTTTGTGATGCCCACATCACAAACGGTTCCAAGGCAGCTGGGCGTTCTAGCCGTTGGAACTGTTTGTGATTTGGTAAAAAACCGTTTGTGATGCCCCGGAGCATCATCACAGATGGTTTGTAGGAAAAACCGTTTGTGATGTGGGGCATCACAAACGGTTTTTCCTACGAACCGTTTGTGATGGTTGTCACACCCGGCCTAGTTTGTATGGCCCAGTAGTAGCCCATGAGTGCGGGACGCACGTGTTTAGGCCACATTGCTAGTTGAGGAAGGGTGGAGGCAACTTATAAGCCTTTGTCTTCCAGCCATAGCACCTTCGGGTTAACCCTTTTACATGAAGCGAGGACGAAAGTGTAAGCAGGGTGCTATGTGTACGCGTGCACGCCCCTCGAAAGGGCTGTGCGGGGCGGCTCATGTAGGGCAGGGTGTTACAATGGTCGATATAATAAACGGTTTTTCCTACGAACCGTTTGTGATGGTGTGTACAATATACATTAAACAGCACATTTTGAAGTAGTAAATCAATTCAAATCAAAGTGTTGAACTACAAAGTTGTATAACTTCTCAATATGTAGAACTTTTAGTTAGGTCATTTCTTCATTCGACAAATTTATATGAATATTGTTGATAAAATCTATATCTCTCATAGAGTTTCCTGAAACTATAAGAAATCTATAAGATTTGTGAATAATGTTACTCTCACTACATCGGATAACGAAATAACATATAGAAAAGTTATAGATCTTCAGAAGTTATATAACTTTGTAGTTTGAAACTTTTTAATTTGAATTTGTTTTACTAATGAAAAGTAAGTTTGTAGTTCTCAAAATTTGAAATTTGAGTTTTTCAAATGACCTCAGATGAAGAAATAGTCAAAATAAGAGTTGTAGATCACAATAAGTTATGAATCTTTGTAGTTGATAACTTTTTCATTTGAAATCATCCGGTCAATGAAAACTAAGTTTGAATGTTCTCAAATTTGAAATTCAAATTTTATAAATGACCTTGGATGGAGAAACAACCAAAACAATACTTGTAGATTTCAAAAAGTTATGAAACTTTGTAGTTGATAACTTTTTAATTTGACATCATTTAGGGCTCAATCAAGTAATTTACACTCGGTTTAGTATAATATGGTAGGACCCAGAACCGAATCTAGTCACAATCGAGAGTGTGGTGTAGTGGTAGAGGATGTTACGCGCGAGCTGTAGGTCACGTGTTCGAATCCCGCCGGCATTGCGCGAAAAACGTCTTGACTTTATGGGAAGAATGGCTTAGATGGTTGGTGGCCGGTTGGTGGTAGATCTTCCCACATTATCACAAACGGTTGTGATGTCGTTAGCAAAATCGTTTGTGGCGAGGCTTTAAAACTATTTGTGATATTGAATTATGTAGTAGTGAATACATAAAAAGCTGCCAGTTAAGTAAAATTTGATTCAAATTAAATCCTCCCAAGAAAATACAAACTTATATTTTTCATTATTATTTTTTGTGTCCATTCACATTACAAAATCTTCTCTTATTTTGTGAGAGTTAGTTCATGGATGAGTTGTATATATGTATCACGTAACTAAAGTTTTTGGTTACTCAATCGCACGTATTCAAAAATTAATTTATTTCAAATATATGAAATAATAAGTCATTCCCAAAGTACCTTTGATTATGAAGTGAGCCACAAACATTGCAAGTTAAAATCAACAGCGAAGAGTAATTTGAATTGAGGTACCAGAAACCGCACCAATGGCGCACCCAGCACAAGACCGCTGGGAGGTGAAGGTAATGGAGTTACTGATAGTGTTTCCAATTTGCCTCAGCAGATTTCCCTCATTAAAACCATGGCACATGGTCAGGGCCGCATTGGCCATAGACTGCATCGAACGGTTAACCTCCGCCCCTTGCTTGATAGAGCCGTCGTCCCACGCTGCTGCTATGATCTTCATTGTACCTGCTGCTAGAATCATCCTCTGTTCTTCACTACGGGAAACCCCGTATATGCCGAGTGTCTACATGTTTGTCGAGTGTATTTCATCGGTCACTCGGTAAACAAAGCCTTTGCCGAGTGTCTACAGAAATACACTCGGCAAAGAAAAAGGCACTCGACTAATATAAGCCTTTGCCGAGTGCCTCCACCAAATACATTCGGCAAAAAGTACACACTCGGCACATCGAAGGCTTTGCCGAGTGTGGTTATGCTGACACTCGGCAAACGGCTTGCACGTGCCTAACACATGCCACGGCCGCCAACGGCCGTTTGGGACATTAGCTCTTTGCCGAGTGTCTAACCTCTGACACTCGGCAAAGAGGTGGCACGTGACCAACACGTGACACGGCCGTTGGCGGCCGTCTGGGACGTTGCCTCTTTGCCGAGTGTATGATTGAGGCACTTGGCAAAAACTTTGAAAATTTGAACAAACATTGAAAAAGCTTGAAATTCATACTTAAAATATTTGAAAATTTTGAATAAGACAGTTTTTGGCTGGTGGCTTTGCCGAGTGCTTGACTCTAGCATTCGGCAAAGCTTCATTTTGCTGACTGTTTTCCTGAACACACTCGGCAAAGACTCACTTTGCCGAGTGTTTTCCTGCCTAGATTGTTTCTTTTGCCAAATTGATTTTGCGCTCCAAACTTTTTCTTCTCTCCAAAAGATTTGTCAAAACCTCATAATATCTTATGTGGAGGCTGTTCTAATAAGTTGAGACGATTTCAAAAAGTTTTTCATGTACGGCCCTTACAAATTGGAACATCTCCGAAGAAGTTTCGTAGAGTTGAGAAGGATACGGCTGGATTTCGAGTCGAAGTGAAAGTTGAATTAGAGTTTCAGCTCATAATTTTTTTCATAGTTAGTAGACAACATAGATTATTTTGTGTGAAGTTATCATAATTTTTTGGACCCATTTGATAATTTTTAATTATTTTTTGTGACTATCTCTACATAAAATAATGAAATATCTGAAGGAATAATGAGCTATATATGCATGAAATAATGAAAAAAAATTATAGAAGCATAAAACGTGCATTGCTGAATGTATTTCACAAGATATTTTTATGTGTATTTGAACAAATTTAAAAAAATTTACATGAAATTATGGGTCTAGAAATTGTTTCCCCAGTGGTCGTCACATGGTGGCCAGCCTTGCAACCAGTTCATGGCTTTTGCTTTGGCCCACAAGGGCAAGGCGACCTCCGGCGCCGCTTCGCCGACGCCGCGCGTCACGCCGCCGTCGCGCCATGGCCGCGCCGTGCGCGCTCCGCGGCCAGGGGCTGGCTGGGCCGTGTTCCCCCGCGCTGCTGGGCCGGATCTAGTCCCCGGGCCGAATGCGTGCTGTGTTGTGCATGTGTTTATATATATTTGTGTAGTATGCAGATTCTTGTATGATTTTTACTAAATCTTGTACAGCTCCAAAAATCGTGATTCTTATTTTATTGGATTTCTGCGATCTTTCTCTATTATCTTAAAATATGAAACCACTATGCTACTGTTGTACTTTTCGAGTTATAGATTTAATTGCTCTAGGGATGAAAAATGCTTAATAACTTGTATGTTGCTCAAAAATTGCAAATCTAACTTTGTTAGATTCCTTGACTCATGCCCTATCCAGATCTATAGCTCAAGTTCACTGTTTGCGCCATTTATCTTCTGTTATATCTGTATCTATTTCTCTAGGGCTGGAACTTGTTGTATTTATCATAAATTGCAGAAAGATGATAAAATAGTGAATTCAACTTTGTTAATCTGCTCTCAGCGTCTAGTTTATGATAAAAATGGGTTTGGCATTTTTCTGCTCTGTTTAGATGTGTTTCTTGATTTATTTCCTTTAGCGTTGCTTATTTTAATTAAAATTACTGCTATTAAATGGAAATAGATTTTATGATAAGTCCAACTCCACCCTTTGATTCTGTAAATCCTATGTTAGAATAAATTATATTCATAATATTTCTGTTATGTATGTTTTTATTTGAGCAATATCTTGATAGCTAGTCTTATATGCCTAGTTAATTGGTTTTCCTAGTGCTTGCTCGATTAATTTATTTCCTTGCATTGTCATGGTTGTGTTTACTTGATGTATTCTCATAAGCATTTTCATTCGCATAATTTCTAATGCATGCATACATTCATGCATTTCAGAGAACGAAACACTGGAGAGCGAAGCCGTTGAGCCCGTGTTTGAGCCCGGTGTTGAAGTGGTCGTCGAACCCGAGGATAACCAAGGCAAGCCGCTAAGCATCTTCCAAACCCTCTTTTACAATATAAATTGTTATTATGCTATATGTATGGGTTGCATGTGGTTATCTATCTAATTACATATTTTGGGTAGCACCTATGTCTTGATGCATTTTACCTTGAATTTTCTACCAATACCTTGTCACTCGTTTAGTTGGGTTAATGTAATTTAATTGTTAATTGCTTGGCCATGCTTAGAGTTAGAGAAGGTTTACTTTGGTCAAGGGAAGGGAGTCATAGGTCAATAATGTCAATACTATAATGGGATCATTTTATATGGTTGGTTAATGATGGAACATGGTGTTGAAGTTGGTTGCGAGACTTGGGCGGAATGGTAGGGTCGCGAGAAAGGAGTCTCAGTGACATAGACCGCTTGAGTCAATTAAGGCTCGTCCGTGGATGACCTTGTTTTGAGCATCTTTCCGTGCTACCACATATCCAACATAATGGTAAGGATGAGCCCATTAACTTAGTTGTCTTGTTCGTTTGGGGCACGATCCAAGATGTGTGGCCGTGGGCTATGTAGAGGGACCTAGTGGTGTCTCCGGTGGACCTAGTGTTGCCTCCGCACAAGCTAGGCGTGTCTCAAAAGTTCGGGGCTCTTTGGGAAGGGTTGTCATGAGTACCCCCTTGTCCACCATTAGCGGGGTGGGCGAGCCGCATGGTCCTCGTGTCGTGTGGATAAAATAAGTACACCCTTGCAAGGTTTAAATCAATTTGAATTGCCGCGCTCTCGGTTATGAGCAAGCTCAAATCAATGAATTCTTTGCTATGTTATCGTTTGGTTCATATTACATGTTCTCATGTTCATGCTCTATGCTTATATAATGTTGCTTATGTTAAATCACTAAAACCTATGGTGGGTTTGGGCAAGATTAATAAAATATGCTAGCTGTCCATAGGGTGTTGTCTCACTTGCTAATGGTAAAAAACTAAGGCTAGGATGAGATATGCTTTTTGCAAATTTTACTTAACCATTAAAGCCTCATTCCTTGCTACATCTATATGCATATTCCTTGGTTATTCTTGCGTAAGTCTTGCGAGTACCTTTGTACTCGTGGTGCTACGGTTACCAAAGTTGCAGGTGAGCTCGAGATGGTGTTTGGTCACTTCTACCCCGCCGACCCTAGTGTTGGTGATGAGTAGAAAAGTGGTTGTGCTCGCTTTGATGGTGTTCTTGGGCAACGACACCGTTGAATGTCCCCTTTTCCGCTGCGTGTTTTGTGCTCTTTTGGAGAGATCGGAGTTAGGGTTTAATCACTATCATGATACTCTTGTTTAAGTTAGAAGGCTCAAAACTTGTCATTTGGAGTCCTTTGCTTAAAAATTTAGATTTGAACTCTCGTTATGTTGAGATTGTAAGCTTAATCATTGGAGACTTGTAATGTTAAAATTTACCCTTTATGGTTCATGTGGCGATGAGAAATTTGTAAACGGTATGTGTGCTTGATCTTGGGCATGTTGCGAACACATACCGGGACTACCGGGTTTGCTTTCGCTTTAAGTGAATTTGGCTTGACTACGTGTCCTTTAAATGTGGGTTAACACTTGGCACGTTGAAAGATGAGCACGTGTTAGCGCTCATCTTATGGGAACGTTCGACAATTCATTTAAATCGAGTGCAAATCAGATGGTTCTTTACACAAGTTGTTGACATATAAGGGCATCCATCAAATGCAGCACTTCAAAAAATAGGCCTAATACTCCCTCCATTCTGAAAAAACTGACGTTTAGGACAATGTTTGAGTCAAACATTGGGAATATAAATTATCAATAACTTTTAAGTTGTTGAGTTTACAAATGTAAAAACTATAGAATAGATTTGTCTTGAAAAATACTTTCATAAAAGTATACATATATCACTCTTTGATAAATATTTTTATAATAACAAGAGGTCAAAGTTGTGTTTTGGAGACCGTGTCGTTGTCCTAAACGTCAGTTTTTTCAGAATGGAGGGAGTATCAATTAGTTACTAAAAATAACATCTGGTGCTGTCAGGGAGATTCTCATTGAGATTTCATTTCTAGGGACGACAAACATTACATCCATTCTACCATAAAAGACAAATACCAATTGCAATGAACATCCAGCAAACCAAATGTATTTGTCCAACTCATAATCGTTCTGTTCGCTGCGCGCAGCTATTTCACGTACGACGGTTGCAGCCCTATCGCATGCAAGCACGGGCTGCTGCTGCAGATCGACTGCAGCTGTAGCTGCAGCCAACTATACCGAGCACGCTGAATATCTTGCAGCCAACTATCCGCTTGCATACATGCATCACACCCATCAATTACCAGATGGAAAGGTGGTGTTTAGTTGATGAAAAGAGGAGGTGAAAGGTGGGTAGAAAAATCACATCGGACAATGTAGCGTAATGTAGCACTTTTCGTTTGTTTATGGTAAACATTGTCTTATCATGACCTCAAAAGATTTGTCTCGTCGTGTACATCAAAACTATGTAATTAGTTTTTTTATTTATCTATATTTAGTGCTCTATACATGAGGAGAGAGATTTGATATGATTTGATGTGATAGATGAAGAGTGAAGTTTGGAGAGATAATTTTTTTAAACTAATTAAACGTGGCAGAAAGAGGCCGGGGATCTTATTGCGCTTTGTCAACGGTGACTACGGAACTCAAACGTACACGTCGGGGCAGGTGAAGTCAGTGGATCAGGACCAGCCAGAATGGCGTACACGGAAGGGTTAGACACAAGTGGCGGGACGAACGAAGGTGCAGTCTGATCGATCGAAACGTCTGAAACAGTGGGAGATCTACCCGTGCCTGTAGGGGCAGATGGAGACAACTGAAGCTGTGAATTTTTGACTCACAGTACTGTGGACGGAGGAGCAGAGACCGAGACGTCCACGGTGCAGTGGGGACGGTCGAGCTCGTGTTGACGAAGGGTTATTAGACAGAGACTGCTCTGAAGCAGTCAAAGAAGGGGCAGTCGGTCGATTTCATCGTGCATGAAGGGGCAGCGTACAGAGAAAATGGGTGCGGCCGCAGTCAAAGTCCCCGTGCTCCGTGGATGAGACTTGGGACACTCATCCAGAAACCTGTTTTTTTAGAACATCCAGAAACCTAGCTGGTGCCCGAGAACACACGGCAAGACCATTATCCAGCCCGCCGAGAGCATTACTAGGACAGTGAGCTAATATATTTCGATTAGAGAGCCCAACTATATCGTGGTATATATCTTCCTTCTTTAGATTGTTTTGTTGACATGCATTGAAGGATATACACTGTGATGAGGACGTCAACACTAACTATACACTCCTCATTAGTAGAGAAAAGATTTTCCATCCACTACATTTGATATTTGGTAACCGGCATGACAACAGTTACCATTTATGGGTTATCAATGACTCATCATTTTGGTAACGGACATATGACCGTTACCAATAGCAGTCAATAGTAACAGACATTATGTTGACGTCCGTTACTGTAAACAGTCATTGGTAACGGACCTTATTGTGATGTTCGTTACCAATAACAGTCATTGGTAACGGACCTTATATGACGTAGGTTACCAATAACATTCACTACAACACATGTGGAGTTTTATTACATTTCATTTAAGTCATAAAATGTAAAAATCATGTCACCTTTTACAATTTGTGACACTCGCGTGACGAAAATTCGTTCGTCGCCTATACCCGTAATAAAAGGTATTCAATGACGAATAAACATTTTTCATCATATATTTTGTGACGTTTTTTATATCGTCACTAAATTATGACGCAAGCTTTTCGTTGTCAAAGATATACAAATATTATTATACCCTGTGTGTGGATGATGTGGCATGTGATTAGGAGCTGACGTGACATCACCTTTGTGAAGATTCAGTCCGTCGAAAATATTTGATGGCCCAAGAAGGCCCATACAATGAGTAGTCATTTGTGGGCCAAGCCCAATTGTACGGTATTTTTATTTTATGGTAACAATTATTTTCTTTTGCGCAAAGCCCACTCCAATTTGAGCCCAAATATTTTTACAGGCACTATTTTCAACATTTCAGCCCAAAATTATTTATAGAGCATAAAAAAAATTCTGACCCACCAAAATTCACACATTTCAGCTCAAAAGCATTTCATTCAATCACACCTTGCATTTGAATTGGCATTGTCACAATACAAGCATCAAGATGCTAGATCAGAATAGATTATACAAATATGATTATACAAATAATTGTTACCAGCTTTTCGTTGGCAAAGACATACAAATATGATTATACTCTGTGTGTGGATGATGTGACATATGATTAGGAGCTGACATGACATCACCTTTGTGAAGATTCAGTTTGTCGAAAATATTTGATGGCCCAAGAAGGCCCATGCAATGAGCAGTCATTTGTGAGCCAAGCCCAATTGTACGGTATTTTTATTTTATGGTAACAATTATTTTCTTTTGTGCAAAGCCCACTCCAATTTGAGCCCAAATATTTTTACAGGCACTATTTTCGACATTTCAGGCCAAAATTATTTATAGAGCATAAAAAAATTCTGACCCACCAAAATTCACACATTTCAGCTCAAAAGCATTTCATTCAATCACACCTTGCATTTGAATTGGCATTGTCACAATACAAGCATCAAGATGCTAGATCAGAATAGAAATTGGTCAGTCCAGTGATCTAGTGAGCTAAACAAGATAAGAAATTCCCCTCTAAGAGTCCACTCAGTTTGCTGTGTTTGTGATGAGGAGGCGACAACATCCATCAACTGACCAACCAATGCCAATCTGCAGCAAAGAACCCACATATATCATGAATACAATAGATGTCAAGTGGCATTGTGCTAGAACACAAACACATATATTCTAAGAGCATTTGTTCACACAAAAAGCACAGACATAAGCTCTTACAATGGCTAAGTAAAAAAGTCGAACTACTATCAGATGTGTCATTCTCACCAAATGTAGAGACATAGACAAGATCCCTGGAATTTTTGAGTAACCTAAACATCTGTATCAATAGCCTAAACTGGCCATATGGTTTCGAGTAAAGATATTAGGAACAATGACGCAAAGCAAGGTTCATTGAATAAGAGATATCAGGGAACTTATCTCTGAGCAAGCAGGTTGTATGCTGGCTATAATTTGGTTCACAAATGCTATAAACAATTCAATGTATGTAGGCTTCATGAGACCATTTATAGTCACAGGTACTCAGAAAAAACATGTGGCAATAGTTGGAAATCTCATTGATTCGAGGGCCCTTGCATTCCTCTGAACTGCTCCTAGAAATGCATCTTAGTACAAAACTTGACTATGATCCTCCATAGCCTTTGTGCAATCATACAGAGGCAAGGTTCAATAATCAACAATATCAAAGAGGGATCATGTTTACTACTGTGAAAGAAAAACAATGTCGAACGAGTGAAATGTAGCTTGGCTACATACAAGATATGCATAACAAACAGATGTGTGGTCCCAGTGTGATTTGACAAAGAGTCATGAAGTAATGCATACTACTGTTAGTTCTACCTGCTGAAAATATGTTGTTAGTACTACTCAAGCTCAACTATCATTCGGCTAGACGTGAGGACAAATGTGCACTTACAATGCCATATATCAAGTAACAGAAGCAGCAATATCGCTCTCTCCAGCTGAACAGGGACCCATCTGGTTGCCTGACAAATGCTACAACCTGGTCCCATTTAAAGCTCCATTCCTAAAACTCAAATTAACAGCAACATGAACACATCACCCACCCCCAAAGACATTTCAATGTTAAAATGCTTCTAGGTGGAGTCAAGTTACCAATGTAAGTTAGCTTCTTCATCTACATCTCAGTAGCTGCTCTTCCAAGGGTCCCCATTGGCGCAGCCAGCTAAATTCAAATAGCAGGCCTACAAGCCTTAGAATTGGAACAGCAAGCAGCACGCATGCATTAGCAAATGAACATGTGCATAATAGATTGAATGAACCTGCGCATTAGCACAATACTTGAATCATAAAATTAACATGCGCATTAGCATAATAGATTGAGGGAAGAATCAATTTCAAGATTCATGAGACAAATTTCTCGAAATCAGAACACATCCCCAATCAGTAACCCTAACCCTAGGTTAGGCGCCTCACCTTGATGTGTCAACGACGTGCACGACATGAGATGCCGTCGCGCACGCCATCGGCGGACCCTCACCGACGAGCCACTCGGGCATGACCACGCGCACCACATGAGCCCACCGGGACCCCACTCGCCTATGCCACGGGCCGCGAGGAGGAGCCGCCGCCGCAAGGGATCCAAGCCGGGATCCCAATTGTCCATGCCACGGGCCGCGAGGATCCACGTCGGGAGGGCCCGCCATAGCCGTGAGGGCCCACCAACACCGCGAGGAGTGCGTGCCGCCGGAGGCCACTGTGCTACTAGCCGGGGTGGGGAAGTGGAGGGGGCGGCAATGGGGGAGGGGCCGCGCCAAATGCGGCCGACGGGCAGTGGCAGATCGGGAGGAAACAAAAGAGCTAGGGTTTCCACCGGCCGCCACTCTTTTATACATCCATTAATCTATATGAATCGTTGGATTGAAGATGAATGGTCCAGATGAATCGGGCCTTCGATACGAAACAGCCAAGGAAAGATTTGTTGGCCCATTTAACCAACCATTAACTATTTTAATTAACTAATTACCTTGTGAAGTAATTGGCAAAACAATTACCTTATACACACCAATGGTTTTTTTACATTTAATACACAACATTTCAGTTATCATGTTGAAGATTTAAGAATTTTTGAATAGATTTGGTATTTTCTATCATTTAATTGAATTTTTGCATGCTTACCGAAAGTAATTCCATGTTAAACTATGTGTACCACCAATAAATTTTGAAAAATTGCAAAAAAAATATTAATGTTCACTTGTTCCATTCTAGCTCGTATCCTAGAGATAGATTGAAAAATCCAATCACCTTCTAAGCTTGTCATATAATGTCCTGTCGAATTTTGAGTCCGTAGAGATAGTCTTGTTGCCCCAAATCAATTACAAAAATATTTATCACCAGAGCTACATTGAGAAGTCCTCATGCCTCAGTGATACCCTGGAAAAAAAGAGAAAGAGAGA
Source organism: Echinochloa phyllopogon (assembly GCA_033239725.1). NCBI lineage: Eukaryota > Viridiplantae > Streptophyta > Magnoliopsida > Poales > Poaceae > Echinochloa > Echinochloa phyllopogon. The sequence goes on from BTCW01000017.1 coordinate 13,774,316, forward strand.
CAGAATAGAGGCAAAAGAAAAATAAAGGACTCATGAAACTACCTACCGATTGTCCCAGGTAATTGATCCCCGTGGCAGTCGGGATGTCTATCTCGTCATTAGAGTATGCAAGATTGATTGTGACCACTTGTACGCATGCATATTATTGCAGGATAGGTTTTCCTTCGAAGAGGCCATCTTTTAGAATCGCTAGGTCATCGGTCACGGGCTTTGTCTTCCCGAGTACACCATATGGAACATGTAGCTCGCAAGGAGTAATGACGGTTATAGCATCTACTAGATATGATTGTGCTGCCATTGAGCCAACACTGCTAGGATCTATGTTTGCTTCTGTCTGCGCAATTATAGGCAAACACAATTGATGTGTGTTCATTGGTGGTTGGCTCGTCGTCCCTTGCTACAGTTGCTCCGCAAGTGCCGCATCAAAGAAATCCCTGAACTGCTCTTCTAATGCTTTCTCGGCAGCTTCTCTTAGATCCTCCTTGTAGTGATCATGTCGCCTATAGGAAGCTCTATCATTCTGGAACCCCTCCTTGATGCTCAACTTAGACGACAAGCCTCTCATGCGGCCTCCATGCTCCTTTGACCCAATGGCAACGGTGAGGATATCTGAAGCGTCCCCTCAAATGAGAAGACTTAAATGTGATACAAACATGAGTCCCATATGGCTGATTCACATTTATTACAACAGATGGCCCATTACCGAATAAACCTGCGTGGTAGTGGGCACAGACGTGCCACTAGCGCGAGGATAAAAACTAGAAACCAAACGGTACAACTAATCATGGCATCATCACAGAGTTACGCCATGCGGTTCTTCAAGCGGACGGCCCTAACACACAGGCAAGGTTGGGTGCAGAATGAAACTCCTACTCGACATCTACGGAAACGAAGTCCGGGTCCTCTTCTGTAAAACAAGCAAGGGTGAGTACATACGTACTCAGCAAGTCCAACCATACCCACGGAGGGTTACAACAAAAGCATGCAAGGATAATAATCAAGGATGGGCTATTGGTTTATTTGCGGGAATGCCATATGCAAGGGTTCATTTTATAAAAGTTATGCAAAGCAAATCTAGTGATAAAAGCATCATAAATAAAGTAAATTGTAAATCTCAACTCAGTGCTACCGGACTCCGCGTCCGACGTAGACACTACCAACAGTTCCAAAGCAACTCACAGAGCAGAACACTTCTCATAACCAAAACCAAAACTAGAAATAAAGGACTTGTGAAGTGACCATGTCGTAACTCGTCCAATATCGTGGACACGGCTATCCGGATAGGTTTCAACTCTGCAGAGGTGTACACAACCATAAGTAGGGTACCACAACTTGAACACATTAGTGTCAATGCAGATCCTATCGAGGCCATTACCCACCTTAGCTAAACTGACAAGTCACCATAGAGCAACCAGGGGGGTCAACAACCTACCCACGAGGTTTTACCCAGGGTATAACTCACCAAGAACATATACCCGTCTCTAGGGTCCTCCATTGCTCACCAGCACATCCGATAACTACCAGTTCAATTAGTGGGATTTATGCCAAGCCGTTGCCACATATAACGGTCGAGTGGAGGTACTGATATTTGGGTTAGACAAGATGACACATCAACTCATCCTTCTAATGACAAGTCGGACTTCTGCCACCATGCTCAGCCACAAAGGCACGAGCTCACCTTGGTATTTCACATAGGAAACACCGTCCAGCTTATCCCCTAATAATAATCATTTTTAACATTTAAACCCTATTTCTTTTAAAGCACATACTCGAATATTTTACCGAATAATCAGTGGGTAGTATTTATTTATCAAAGGTAAATGCGTCCTAAGTGGCATTAGCAATGATTAACTCCCAACTAAAATATTCGGAAATTAATATAGGTTATCATGGAATATCTGTAGCAAACAAGGAACGGCTCATACAGAAGTGGTTTAGCAACAAGCATGCAAGTTTTATAAAACAGGCCAGTGGGTTGCATTTATAAAACTGGGATAAATATGCATCAAAGGGTAAGATTGAACTTGCCGTTCTCAAAGCCTTTCGGAAACTCCTGCTCGGGGCACTGACCTTCGGGCTCCTGCTCATAGCACTGCTCTCCTTCGGGCTCTTCCTCAACATGATCTACGGCGCACAACAAGCACACACAATAATTAAAAGAAAAGAGAAAAACAATAAAAGTTTTATTTGCCGAGCTCGCGGAGGGGAAGAACGAAGATTAAATGGAGGGCGAGGAAGAGGAGGTCTCATTTAGGAATGCAACGTATGGTTTGGGGGAAGATGTAGTGGAAAGGTGGGTGATGAAATTTGGGGTCATTCCGATTAAAAATGGCGCATAAAATGATGCATCGTTAGGCTGATTAACGTAGGAAAGCACTTGTTTGAAAAGTCACCGAAAGTCCCGGGGTCCATCTGTAGAGGTCTAGGGCTTAAGTGTATTTGTTCTAGTGTCTTAGAGGGGCCTACTTGTGAATATTAAGGTTAGTAGGGTTTTTAGTGGAAAAAGAATAATAAAAAGAGGTTAAATGGGTGGGTTTAAAGGTCTAAGGGCTTATCTGCAATAACAACAAAAGGCAGGGGCCTCGGGTGGATTAAACCGAGAGAGGGGAACAGGGGTGGTTGGACGGCAGGTTAGAGATGGGAAGAGTCCAGGGGGTTTTTCGCTAAATGGCCTACTCCCTCGCAAACAGAACAGAGGATGGGAGGCGGCAGGGGAGGTGGCCGGCGGTGATAGGCTCGCTGGTGCTCCGGGGCTTGGGAGCAGCCGGGAAGAGGGGGAAAAGGAAGAGGGCGACGAGGGGAGTCCACCCAGGTGCTCACCTCGGGCGGAGACAGAGCAGAGAGAGCTGCCCACGAAGGGGCGCTTGGGGCGGCGGTGATGGGAGCGACAGCAGTGCTGTGGTAGGTGGGGAAGTCCGGGAGATGGCTGGGGGGCTTCGTGGTAGGGAGGGGGTGCTCGGATGCCCGTTTTATAGGCCGGAGAGGATGCTAGAGGTGGTGGCCGACGGAGCGGGGTTCGGCGGGCGGAGTTTATGGCGCCCGGGAATCGCGGCCGGCCGACCGGACGGCGCAGCGGCGAGGGCGGCGCTGTGGGGGAACAGTGGGAGGCGCTATGCTTGTCGTCAAGCGGGCGGCGGGATGCGGTTGTGTATGCATGCACGACGAGCAGCGACGGAGCGCGCGGCGGCCGGTGCGTCGCGGTCAGCGGCGAGTGGCGCTTGTAGGTCCAGAGCGTGGCGGGTCGCGCGGCAGCGTGACAGCGTGCGTTGTGGGCACACGTAGCATGTGCGTGGGCTCGGGGGCGGTGGCGCAGGCCCAGCAGGCGCCAAGGCGACGGTCGAGCCGGCGAGTGGTGCGACGGGCGGCTGTGTCGGGCTGGAGCGCTGTGCGAGGCAGGACGCACTTGCGCATTGAGTGTGGCGGTGCAGCGGCGGGTGTGCGCGCACGGCACGGAGGTGTAGGGGGGCGTGGAAACGGCGAGCGCGGAGGTCACGTGGGGCGGTGCGGGGAGGGACAGACGCACAGCGACGGGAAGGAGGTAGGGGCAACGCGTGTGGTGCTGGGGAGGAGTGGCGTCAGCGGAAAGGGAAGGAAGAGAAGAAGGGAACAGAGAAAAGAAAAGGAGTGAAGGAAAAGAAAGGAGAAAAAGAAAAGGGGAAAAGAGGGAATCTGAGGCGGGATCTCCGGCGGTGGTCGGCCGGCGACCGACCCGGGAAAGGATGGCGGAGTGAAAACGAGGAGAAAAGATTTGGGTGACGAACGGAGATTCGGGAGCTCGGGAAAAATATTTTGAGAACAGATTTTTGACACGTAGGCCCGAGGCAGTTCACCTGCAGCTATTGCTGCCTCCCTTTCCAGCCACCACTCCTCCTTCTTCCCTTGGTAACCAGTACGCCCGAGGCGAACTTTGTGTATGTTTTTCTTTGCAAGCTCTGAATTCTTCATGCTCAGTGCTATTGCCTTCCCAGAAGTCTTCTGCCTTACAGACAAGTCCCACATGGCTATGCCCGTACTTGAGGAAGGCTGTTTTTCCCATCTTCACATAATCTCTATTCAACTCAAACTTCCACCTGCGGAAGACATCACCAAGTTGCTTCAAAGTGTAATGCTTTGCAGATTTCATTGCTCCTGGCGGAAAACGGAAAGTTTTGGGCAAGCATCTGTTGGATGTCTAAGCTTTCCATCCCCCTTCTTTCGCTTTTCAGAATCCCACCAACGCATCAATTCAGCATCCTCTGGGTTGGAGAAGAAACGCCTTAGGCGGTCGGCAACTGGGAGGTACCATATGACCATGGCTGGAATTCTTCTCTGTTTGTCATTAATGCCTAAAGATGTGTCTACTTCTTCAGGAGGGGGAACATCTTTCCTACCACCCTTCGTCTTCCTCTTGTTTCCACTTGTGGGACATTTCTCATCGTTGCCACAATAACTAGCATTGTTTTTGTTGCGGCTCGCTTCACATACTGGCATTTCTCCAAGTTCTTGAATGCATCCCCCCTATACAAGATACAATGGTTTGGACAAGCGTGTATTCTTTCCACACCCATTGTGAATGGATTGATAAGCTTCTTTGCTCGATAAGTGTTGGCGGGCACTCTATTAGGCTTAGGAAGCAACCATACCAAGATACGTAGGAGATCATTAAAACTAGCATCAGACCAACTGTATTTAGCCTTTAGAATCAACAGTTCCAGAATGAAACGAAGCACAGTCCAGTGTTTTGGACACCCCTTTGATCGATCATACACATTTTCTTTTGCTGCCTTTTTCACTATCTAGAAATTCTTCAAACCTTTTGCACTACCACATAACAATTCAAATTTGGTGTGACGCAATAGCTGGGCTAGAAAATCGCTATAATCCAATTCATCGCCGCTACTTTCATCATCACTGGCATCATCACCACCAACACCACTGCTGCCACCAACACGATGACCATATTGACCATCACTGCCATCATTATCGCTGGGAGCAAAGTCCTCATAAGCATCCAACATTGCTACGAAATTGGAATCATGTATGATCTGTTGGATAGGATTGGTATCAACATTGGATGTCGTTGGTTCATTCTCTCCGTGGTATTTCCAGACCGTATAGCCCTCATCAGAACCTTGAACCATCAAGTGTGATCTGATTGTACTTGTCTCGGTAAATATACACATGTTCTTGCATGTTCTACAGGGGCAATATATTTCCTTGGTCTTCTCAATCTCTGCATTCTTCTCCGCGGAAACAATAAATTTATTCAGTTCACCACAGAAAAAATCCCCCGTCATTTGTGTATCGTACATCCATGATCTATCCATCTTTTAAACAACCAATTTACATGAAAAAATAGGCAATGATTAACTTGTGTAGGAAAGATGAAATCAAAACATATGAACATTAATTAGGTAAACTGAATAATGCTTCTCCATGATGGCACCTGAACTATATAAATTTAACCCCTACAAATCCAAAAAAAAAACATATCGCTAGTAAATAGAGAAATCTTATTCTCTCTCCTCCAAGAACCTATGGAATTTCTTGTTTCATGAATGAGGCTAAAAAGTCAAAATTGAAGCTAAATTATTGGAGGCTCCAGTGCTCCAACTACATAACCAAACTTCTGGAGTGAGCTAAACTAAAAATAGTGAGCTAAACTAAGTACCAAATGGCTAATATCCACCATAGGTGATCGATATACTAAAGAAATCTCAACTAATTGAGCCAAATTAATCATGAAAACAAGCTAGAATTAGCATAGGGTTACCTTCTTTAGCCAGCAACTCCAAGTTAACGAAAAATGAGACCTTTCCTTTCGCTATTTTTTCTAAATTTTTGGTAGCACCTCCCCGCTCGTCGCGTCGTCGCTGACTGTTTGGAGGAAGAAGAAGGTGTGTTTCGCGCCATTTTCTAGAGGGGTGGGGGGGGGGGGCTTTTGTACGGTCGGACGAGCGCTTCACCCGCCCCTAAAGTTACAGGGGCGGGTGAGCCCTTCAGCCGTTGCAGGAAATGGTGTAGCGCGTGGCCTATTAGCAGGGGCGGGTGACCCCCTAGCCCAGCTTAGCTAATGTATTATTAACCACGGGACGAATGCTACAATGCTCGTCTCGTTCTCTAGCAACGGATCGGTTTCGCACCCCTCCGTAAAAAAAAAGCAGGCCACTCCTACAAACCATTTTTGTAGTAGTGTATGTTCTAAATAATATTTAATGGTACTCAGACAAGAGTCAACTGTATTGTTATTTTTGAACTGACAGTATAGAAATAACAATGTTAGTCCAATATATTAACAGTGTCATTATTCAATCACTAAAATCACAGTACCCCTCATGTGACATAAAACAAGTCAGCATATCACGTGTTCCTCATGAGCATTAATGTGATTTTAGTGGTTGAGAACCATGGCATTATTCAATCACTAAAATTCTTTAGTAGACGATCAGAATGGGAACACGTGACATAAACAAGGCAACGATTACACGTCAAAAAGAGAATGGGCGACGCAAAGATCACAGCGGCGACGATGATGTGACAAAGAATCTCAATTCTAACCGCATCAACAATCCCAATGGGCTGCTAAACTATGGCTAGTCTCAATAAGATTTTATAAGAAGATTTATGAGTATTAAATTCTATACAAGTCAGTAAATTTGTTGATGTAGCATGGTAATTAGAGCAAGTATATCGGTACTTTGTCAGCCAACGGAATGGCACTCCACATCAACAACGTCCGAGCTAGAGGCGAGAGAACAGGAGAGAGTGTGAGGCCGACTGTTGGTGAGTTCCCGGATGAGAGACACTGAAAACTATATGGAAGTTGATACTTTTTGGGCCATCAGCTAATTGATAAGCAAACACTGATTATTTAACCATTAATTCAACCATTCTAGTAGCCAACCTAACAGCTAACCAATTATATTTTTTTTTGAAACATCAATCTCCCATCCTTGGGAGTTAGCTAACCAATTATATGAACCGGCTATATTATCACCTCTATATGACATGACAATAGGATTTAGCCAATAGCCATGCTCTTATAAGGAGAGAGAGGAAAACAAATCTTGAAAAACGCAAGAGAGTTGCGCATCATTGTATCAAGAAGAACAAAAATGGAAGAGGTCCCAAACAACACAAAATAGACAAAACACAAACCACACACACAAAACCTACCTAAACACACGCCAACACACCCAAGCCTCAAGATACACACGCACCCATGTCTAATAAAGGATGACCCTAAACTAAAACCAGGAACTGCTCCTGTGAAGTGGGGGCAGTCAAGAGGGAAATTCCTCAAGCCCCTGCCAACGACCATAACTTTCACTCTTCACTGGATATGATTAGCGCGCCAACCATATCAGGAGCAGCTCCATCAAAAACACATTTTTTCGGCCCCTGCTGCCACTTGCCCCAGCGTCGCACCGCCCACATCCTGCCGCATTGTCGCCAGCCGCGCCCCATGCTGTGCTCTCGCTCCACTCCTGCTCAACGTACCGCACAGTGCAACGTTGGGCCTCCACCGCATCTGCTACCGCGCACACTCACACCGTTCGTGCCGCATCTGGAACTGCCCCTACAGATGCATTTTAATCGGACCTACGAAACAAATATGTGGTAGTGCAGACATAACTGGAGATACCTTTGGTCACTAGCACTCAGTAGGTTGCCATTACCAACTCAGCTGCACATATATAGAGAAATTTTAATTGTGAGCAACTAAATGTTTGACACATACTCGATAGAGTGCATACCAGACTCAAGCCTCATCGTGATCAGATTTGAGGGGCCTAAGACTCTTCGCAACAACAATGACGATGACGATGATGATAAAACAAAAATACTAATATATACAATAGAACATTGTTAATAAATGGATGATGGAGAGCGTAGGAGCAGGGCGGTGGATGGCGATGGTTGAGACACAAAGTGGACGAATGTGTGGTGTGGGTGGGTGGCTAAGTAAGGATTCTATGAGTGGAGGATGGGCAGCTAGGGTTTGCATATGCATGGTGGAGGAAGGGCAGGGAAAGAGGGCACATGCCTATGTGCCAATGTATGTAGTTGTGCGCTAAATGTGAGGCTGGGGAACTGAAAAGAATGCAAATACCATTAAATAAAGGATCTAAAAGAATAATCAACAAACCCCACCCGTTTTCACCGGATTATTCTACACATTTTACCGGTTTCCATATTGTATCGAAAATACAATATATTCTATGATTTATGTCATGTTTGGATCCACCCCAACCAAAAACCATCTAGCTAAGACTATCTCCAACAATGATACCCAAAATACAAGACCCATTTCGCATTTGCATAGCGCTACAGTTAAAGAGTTTCATACTCATTTTTGGTCTTCTCAAACAATAAGACACAAAAGAGAACTCTTTCTGCGAATGGGTCTTCAGGAGAGAGGATACTCAAATCTAGGTCTTCTCTCTCTCTTGAAAACCCATTTTGGGTTTGGGCATAGGTCATCTGTTGGAGCCTCAAACAGTCTTATCAGAGACTCATTTTGGGTTTGGGTCTCCTTATAGGACCTCTGTTGGAGATAGTCTATTTGTGGTGGTTTATTTAGCTAGCTAAAGTTTAACAGGGTGTTTGGATCTTTTACCTAATTGCCTATGGTGGAGGTACAAGTTATCCCTTATTAATTGTAATTTTTATTGGGGTTCTCCTTTTTTATTGGATTGGTGGGGGTATTTTGGTCTTCAAACATGTTTTAGCTGAGTTTAACTGTACTCGACCAGCTAAAGGAATAGTTGCTCCAGTTAGCTGGGAGGCAATTAGGTGCTCTTTTATTAGTTAGAGTTTTGAATTCGTAACGGCTAAAGTTTAGCTAGTGAATCTAAAGAGCTAAACTTTAGCATATTGAACTTCATGTTATGTCACATTGTACCAGATAAAATAACCATTTTCACCTAAAACTGATGTTAAAAAAAAGGTGTTTTGCCCTTATCCGACGTTGTTGTCTTCTTTTCATAAGTCCGAGCGTCAACCAATACCATTGTCTTCCCCAATTTTAAGCCTCTTGCCATGCGCGGCTGCACATTGAGAGAGTTTGGGGAGAAAATATGGAAGAAACGAGGCAGGAGAGAACCGCTTCCATGGATCTCCACCACCTTGACAATGGCCTAAATATCCATTCACCATCCTCTAAGACCATAAATGATTAAAATAATGCGTGCACCGTTGTGAATAATTCACGTTCACACCGTAAAGAGAGGCAAAATCAATGGATTGGATGGGCCGCGGACAAAACCACACGGAAAAAGTTCTATTTACCTCCCTGGACATTCGGTCGAGTTTGTGTTTCCACCCTGAACTCGAAAACCGTCCGAACAGACTCACTGGACTCTCAAAACTGGACATGTGACCTCCCTCGTTTAAAACAAGTCCGGTTTTGTCCTACGTGGCGCCAAGTCAACCATCCTACATGACGCCGCGTCACCTTTGAGGAGGTAAATTAGACTTTACATGATAGTTCGAGTGGTCAAATAGACTTTATAAAAAGTTACTTTAAAAAGGTATTTTCATAATAAATACATACAATAAAAAGCCTAAAATCTAGTTCAATCTTAGAAGATTCATATAAAAATATGAAAGTAATTTTCTATATTCAAATGAGACTCAGGATGTATAATTGTACAGATTTTTTAACAAAAAATTTAGAAAATTATACAAGATAACAAGGGTACCTACTAGCAAATAAACATAAAAAGAGACAATAAAGATTAAATAACTACAAATTAGGAGCTAAAAGATAGAGCATGATTTAAAAAAATAAATTTAGACAAAAATTTGTGATTTTAATTGTATATCTTTTCTAAGAAAAAAGTTACTTTTAAAAGGTTTATTTCGATAAAGATCTAATATTTAAATTAGATACTACAAGGGAGAACATGATTTTAGAAAAAAAAAATATAAAACTAGTTTCATGATTTTTCGATCTAAAATAAAATTTCTATAAATCTTCTAAAATTAAAATAGATTTGAGGATTTTTAATTGTATGTATATATATATTTAAAAATATTTTTTTATAAAGTCTATTTGACCCTCTAACTATCATGCAAAGTCCAATTTACCTCCCTTAAAACTGACATGGCGCCACGTGGACGGTTGACTTGGCGCCATGTAGGATAAAACCGGATTTGTTTTAGATGAGGGAGGTTACGTGTCTGATTTTGTGAATCCAGAGAGTTTGTTCGGACGCTTTTTGAGTTTAGGGTGAAAACGTAAACTTGGCTCATTGTCCAGGAGGTAAATTGGACTTTTTCCAAACCACACTCCTTTTTATCTCTACCAGGCCGGCGACCGCTTCACGCATGCCAGGCGTGCATGGCCAAGTAGGCCGAACAGGCCACCGGCTTTCAGCTGCAGCAGCTAGTTCCTGCCCATGCGGCCCAGTATCCAGCCAGCCCGCGAGCGCGGCATGTGGCCCAGCAGCGGCACGCGTGCGCGCGGAATCACAGCAGTGTGGCCAGGCCAGCAGCTCAACGCAACAAGCACGCAGCTAGCCGAATCAGCAGGCCGCACAGGTGTGCGTGGATGACGGAATTTCTGTATCAGCAGCAGCTGCAGCCTCTTACATGCTTGTCCATCGGCCTGGCTAAAACGGCCTATTTTAGTTTTGGATATCATGAAAGATGAAGCTACCAGCCCATTTATGCAGATGTCATAGAGAAGCAAAGCTACCACATCGGTCCAACACCAGCTACTTGCAGCAACTTTTTATTCCGTTAAGTCTAGGAAAAAATCCATATTGCCTCCCTCATCTATCACCAAAGTCTGATTTTGAGTCCCAAAATATGAAATCAGGCAGCTAACCTCCCCCAACTCTTAAACCATGTCAAATTTCCTCTCTCCCCCCGGTTTTGACCCTATTTTTTATCCTTTTTTACTATCATGCCGGATGCTGCTTGGTGGGCCCCATGCTAAATCAGCTCACGAAGAAAAGACTCAAATCAACCCATTCTTGTGGATCTGGTCTCCAATCCTCTCTCCAACACGAAACCCAGCGCTCGATTTAAAGCAGGATTTGCCCGATTGAGAGCAAGATCAGACCCAGATTTGAATAAAAGGCCTTCAAATCAGAAATCAATTTCGATCAAACGAAATTAAGAAACCTAACAAGAAACCAATCGACTTCACTAGCTATGAAGTGGTTCTCGAGCATTTGAAAACCTCTCTATGTAGCTGTTTGATTACTTCGAAACAAGCACACCAAATCCCGCTCCTCATTGAGCTCATAAACAATGGAGAATCATGAGCAGTGGCTACGCACGGGAGCATTGAGTCGCTGATGCAGTCAGCACTAGGGTTTCAAGAGGAAGGGAGATTTGGGAAAGGACGCTGGCTAGATCCATACTTTTTTTCTTCCATGAGCTGACTCACCATGAGCCCACTTGTTAGCATCCAATATGAAAGCCATATGGATGAAACAGGGGTCAAAACCAGGGAGGGAGGAAAGGTGGTCGGGTTTTAAAAGTTGAGAGAGGTCAGTTACTTGGTTTCATTCTTGGGGGACCAAAACTAGATTTTCATGACAAATGAGGGAGGCAATATGGATTTTTTCCTTAAGTCTAACTTGCTACCATTCCTGCTCCTCGTGGAGCACGCGACCTACGCGTGAGTGGCCCGGCCCATATGGTCATTTTGGTTTTCTATTTGGAGTGCTAGAGCACGCGGCTTGGCCCACCTGAGCTATTATGGTTTTGTTTCCGAGCCTGTTTGCTAACATGCGCCACAACCTATATGGCAAGTTGAGTTTTGGTTGTTAAAAGAGAAAAATAGTACGGATGATAGAAGATTTTTTATTGCAGCAGTATGTGAGAATTTTTTTCATTTAAACTAATTTTGGGTACAACGGATAGAATTGCATTATATTGTGTATACTAGTTGACTTATATAATCTATCTAGTTTATATCCATTTAAATGTTAAATTTTTAGGGATGAATACTATAAAATTCACATCAAACTATTTCAAAGTTACTTTTCATACAACATAAGTTGATAGAAACTCTTTATATAAGTATGTATTAGACATAAAATAAAAATTGACATATTGTCTCTATACAAAAGTCAACACATAATCTATATATAAGTCGTCACTTGACATACACATAAGTTGGTACACAACATATACATAAGTTGACAATACTAATGTATACAAGTTAACACAACTACCATGCATAAGTTGACTTTGTTTGCACACCTACATAGAATCCATGTAAGTTGATATGGCATCAAACACACATCTATTGACATTATCTATGCACAAGTTGATAAATATAGATTGACATCTACATATACATAAATTGATATGAGATATCATATAAATTGTTAAACCATTACACAAAAGTTGATAGACAAATCAAAATGACATCAAAATATATCCAAAGTGGGTCTTGTTTTGTAGGTCCCATCATAAGGGATGCAACACCGCTATAGGTGTCCAAACGGGCCGCCTGGCCCGGCCCTGGCACGGGCCCATCCTGGCCCGCCCTTCACCGTGCCGGGCCTGGCCCAATGCCCCATCATGTCGGGCTGTGCCAGCCCACAAGCTGAGCGGACGGCCCAAGCCCGGGCCTGCGAGCTCCTTTCGTGATGGCCTGGCCCGACATAACCCGACACTATGTCACTGGCCGGGCCACCCACGACCCACGAAGGCAGCCCTGCGGCCGCAAGTCCTCCAGCCCCACCACCGCAAGTCCTCCAGCGGCATGCGGCCGGCACCACCGTCGCGGCTCCCCGTGGCCAGCCCCCCACGCCACCACCCACCAGCCCCGCCCCGCTGGCCGCTGTCGTCAAATATTTGTATGGGGATGGGGAGGAAGCATGAAGACGAAGGAGAGGAGGAGCGGCTGAGTCTCGCGCCCTCGCTGGATATATGGGGGTCGAGACGAAGGCACGGACCGCCGGGGGATGGGAAGGTAGCGGCACCAGGGAAGGGCGCGCGGCGGCGCCGGGAGATGGGCACGCGTTGGGAGGGAGGAGAGGAACGACAACGGCGATGGAGGAGGAGGGATGGACAGGTAGCAATGTCGGAGGTAGGGGCGGGCAGCACCGTCCGGAGAGAACGAGAGAGAGAGAGTCGGGAGGGAGGAGATGGGGAGGGAAGGGGGTACTTTAGCCGGTAGAAGTGGGAGGGAAGGATGGTGACCGGTGATGTTGTCATGTTGCATGTTGGGTTGCGGAAGGATGTTGACCTTTTAGCTGTTGGTTGTTGGGTGGCTAGGGTTGGGGTTGGAGGTTTAACGGGCCGCCACCGGGCCGGCCTACTCACTCTGTGCCGGGCCGTGCCAGCCCGTGGGCTGGGGTGACGGCCCACGCCCGGGAACGGTTGAGAGGCCGGGCCAGCATGGGCACGGAGCTAGCTGTGCTGGGCCATGCTTGGGCTGGGCTAAAATAGTCGTGCTTCGGATGGGCCTTAGTGCCACGGGCTGTATGGACATGTATAGTCGTAAAGACAAATCTTTATCTATTAACATTTTTCTTATAATGGTGTATAAGATTTCTCGGAAGATGGCAAACTGGCAATCTCGTGTTGTGTGGTTACTAGATGGTCTACTCACATGACGTCTATATTATTATTATAGTTACATTCATAAAGAAAATTTAACTCAACAATGGTGGAGAGTTTGGCGAGCGTATGGTACGAGAACATATTTGAGCGCGATGACAGAGAGCAACATGGGAGACAATAAATTCAATTAAGAATAACTCTATTTTTCTTGTATAGGATTTGTTACTCCATTTTTTTAGCTGAATCTTTGTGACCTAAACTGCGTTGCGGTCTCAAAAGAACGTTGGGCCACGTCTTCAAGGAAAAATAGCACACGCCGATCTCTGTAGGGCTTTCACCGGACTTTGCTAGCTGCTAGACTTCAAGCACAAGCGTGTCCGGCACGTGGCTTGAGAGACAAAGTAACAGGCTGGAAGGCTCTATTTTAACGTGGGACTCACTCTAAAATCTTAAATTTTGGCTATTTGAAAAACAATCAACGTTGCCTAGATGATCTTAAATTCTCCTAATTATTTGAGTACCACTACTGGAAAAAGTCACATTCGTCTACGGCATTTAGTATCAGACGTGAAAAGAACCGGTACTAAGACACTTTAGTACCGACTAAAAGTGACATTTTAGTACCGGCTAGTGTTACCGGCTAGTACTAAAGTAGATGATACGTTAGTACTGGCTGGTAACACGAGTCAGTGCTAAAGTGTGACATTTAGTACCGGCTCTTGTTACCGGTCGGTACTAACGTGTCATCCACGGGTTACTTCAAAAGAAAAGCATCTCCACTCAATCACATCTGGTGCATAGGTGGGATGGTAAGGAAGCAACGTGCGAGGCTAGAGATCATGGGTTCGAATCTTCGTGGCCGCGCACGTGCACTTACGCGTGAAATAATCCTGTGACTTACGCAACGTGCGAGCCTCCGGACGGTCCAAAATCTTTTTTCTTTTTTTGTGCGAGACCATTTAGTACCGGTCGGTAAATGGCACCATTCAGTATCGGTCACCCCAGCCGGTACTAACTAACTTGCACGTTAGTGCTGGCCAGCCAGGCACTGATTTGATTTTTTTTCCATCAGTGTACGAAAGATGATCTACATCACGCCCCGGTGAATTCAATTAAAATTATACTTCCAGTCTACCATGAATCCTAACACGCATTCGTTATTAATTTTTTTAAAAACTTTACAATTTTAATTCGTTTAAGAATTGTTGGAGCATCAATAAATTGAAATAGTTTGAAAATTTAGTTGGCACCACTATCTTAAGTTGACCAAATTTTAAAGAGAATAGTGTCAGCATTCATACAACTAAATTGGTATACTCTGAAAAAATATTCCACGCTGAGTTTAATGATAATTATTTAATACCATATATATATTGATTGTCTTCTTTATACAATTGGTCAAGTCTAAATAGTTTGGAACAAAACTAGATTTGCATTTTTTATACAGATGATTATAATATAACAAACCATATCGAAAAACTAAATAGACAATTGATCAAGGTTTCAACGTGCGAGCCTCCGGACGGTCCAAAATCTTTTTTCTTTTTTTTGTGCGAGACCATTTAGTACCGGTCGGTAAATGGCACCATTCAGTATCGGTCACCCCAGCCGGTACTAACTAACTTGCACGTTAGTGCTGGCCAGCCAGGCACTGATTTGATTTTTTTTCCATCAGTGTACGAAAGATGATCTACATCACGCCCCGGTGAATTCAATTAAAATTATACTTCCAGTCTACCATGAATCCTAACACGCATTCGTTATTAATTTTTTTAAAAACTTTACAATTTTAATTCGTTTAAGAATTGTTGGAGCATCAATAAATTGAAATAGTTTGAAAATTTAGTTGGCACCACTATCTTAAGTTGACCAAATTTTAAAGAGAATAGTGTCAGCATTCATACAACTAAATTGGTATACTCTGAAAAAATATTCCACGCTGAGTTTAATGATAATTATTTAATACCATATATATATTGATTGTCTTCTTTATACAATTGGTCAAGTCTAAATAGTTTGGAACAAAACTAGATTTGCATTTTTTATACAGATGATTATAATATAACAAACCATATCGAAAAACTAAATAGACAATTGATCAAGGTTTCAAACCTTCAGCTAAGTCAGTTATTTGTTCTCGTGTACTATTTAGCCGCTATCCCTTCGTTTAGCTACCCTGTCTTGGGTATGGATTACTCATTTGTTTATGGGTAGAATAATTGAGGATAATTGTCCATTTTATCTTTTTTAGATAAAGGGAAGTTTTCATTAAGTAAATGAAAGTATCCCGGCTGCTGCAAACCAATGCATAAGGCCTGAAAATTATTACAAGTTCTTACTATACTATATCCGAGACTCCGTCTCCTCATAGCACACATGGCACAGCATGAAAACTGGCATAAACAAATGAAGCCTGGGGATTTAGCAATAGATTAAGCCTGACCAAAATTGGGAATCCCCAGGTCTTCTACTGACTTGTGTGATGGTTTTCTCACTCAAATATTTATTTCGCAAGACTTGCTGCCATAACCCATTCTCATTGATCAATTTGTAAAGCCATTTACTCAAAAGACATCTATTTTGGGTATCCAAATCCACTATGCCTAGACCACCTTGGTCTTTCGTTCCGCAAAGCATGGACCATTTAGCTAGTCTATATTTCTTCTTATGGCAATCTCCTTGCCAAAAAAATCTAGATCTATAGTAGTCTAATTTTTTTAGCACCTCTCTCGATATTTCGAAAAAGGAAAGCATAAATAGAGCAAGACTGCTAAGTACTGAGTTTATCAGGACCAGGCGACCTCCAAAAGACAAGTGTTTGCCCTTCCATGAACTCAATTTTTTTTTCAAATTTTTCCTCTATAACTTTCCAGTCTTTGTTACTTATTTTCCTATAATGCATCGGTATTCCTAAATATCTGAAGGGGTAGTCTCCCATCTCACAACCAAATAATTGTGTATACTCCTCTTCATGATCTTTCGCTTCTCCATAACAAAATAATTCACTTTTATGGAAATTAATTTTCAAGCTAGATAATTGTTCAAAAGCACTTAACAACAGTTTCATATTCCTAGCTTGTTCAAAATTATGTTCCATGAACAGTATGGTGTCATCTGCATATTGAAGAATTGAAAGTCCATTGTCAACTAGATGTGGTACCAGGCCGCTTATTTGGCCATCTTCCTTGGCTCTAGATATAAGGACAACTAGCATATCTGCTACCAAGTTAAAAAGGATGGGTGATAATGGATCTCCCTGTCTTAATCCTTTCTTGGTTTGAAAGAACATGCCCACATCATCATTAACCTTTATTCCCACACTACCTTTGGTTACAAAGTGTTCTACCCACTCACACCACTTTGGATCAAAACCTTTCATTCTTAATGTTTGTTGCAAGAAAGACCATTTGACTTTGTCATACGCCTTTTCAAAATCGAGCTTTAAAATGACTCCATTCAATTTCTTTCTATGTAGTTCATGTAAGGTTTCATGTAAAATAACAACCCCTTCCATGATATTCCTATCTGACATAAAGGCAATCTGTGAAGAGCCAATTACATTGCCTGCAATATCTGAAACTCTAAAGGCAGTCTGTGAAGAGCCAATTACATTGCCTGCAATATCTGAAACTCTATTGACTGCCACCTTTGTAAAGATTTTGAAACTTACATTAAGGAGACAAATAGGACGAAATTGTTTAATTTGTGTGGCCTCTTTGACTTTAGGTAACAAGGTTATAATTCTAAAGTTTAGACTGAACAATGGCAAAGTTCCATTGTGGAACTCGTGAAACAACCTCATTAAGTCACCTTTATGACTTCCCAGAAGACTTGGTAGAACTCAGCTGGGAAACCATCCGGTCCGGGTGCCTTATTATGTTTCATTTGAAAAATTGCTCGTTTAACTTCTTCTTCCGTAAAGTCTGCTACTAACTTTTCATTTTCACAGTCTGTTACTTGTGGTATATCATCAATACGATCTTCAACCATGCTAAAGCCCTCATTATCTGAAGGTCCAAAGAGACCTTGATAATATTGAGTAATATAGGACATTAATTGGTCATCCCCTCGTATGATTTGATTACCATCTTCAAGTTGGAAGATTCTTGTTCGTCTATATTTACCATTCGCTATTAGTTGGAAATATTTTGTGTTGCTATCTCCGTATGTTTTCTGTCTTAGAACGCTGGTACCATTTTATTTCCTCTTCTCGTAACATATGGACAAGCCTTTCCTTTAGACAATGCTTTAAGTCCACCTCAGATTGTTCTAAAAGCATTGTCTCGGCTTTCTTGTCCAATTGTTCTAATTTACCAAGTAATTCCTCTTTTTCTTTTTTTACAGGCACCACTTATATTTTTTGCCCATCCTCGCAAATACTGTCTTAGTCTCCTTATCTTATTTTGCCAAATTTGCAGCGGAGTTGACCCCTTATTTTCTTTCTGCCATACTTCTTGCACTATGTAAAAAAAACCATCTCGCAATAGCCAGCCAAGTTCAAATTTGAACCTATGCTGATTTGCTTTTTAAGACAAGCTTCCAGTATCTATTAGCAGCGGTGTATGGTCTGAAATTTTCCTTGTTAGTGTTTCTACCGTCGCTGTAGGATAATTCAATTCCCATTCCGTACTCATTAGAATTCTATCTAGTCTCTCAAATGTTGGAACAGTCAAATTATTTGCCCAAGTGAATTGTCTTCCCGATAGATCAAGCTCTCTTAAATCAAGGCTGTTAATTACAGCATTAAATAAAAAAGCCATCTATCATCATAACGCTCATTGTTCTTTTCTGCATGATTTCTTAGAATATTAAAGTCACCCGCTAATAAGAGAGGTAAAGACTCCATCGTACAAGTATGTACTAGTTCAGACAAAAAGCTCTGCTTAAATTCATCTTGGGCGGCACCATAAACTGCAATAAGGATCCACTCAAAGCCATCTGATTTATTTTTCAGTTTAAATTTCACGTAGAAGTCACCATGTGTTATGTCTCCCACATTAAAAATGTATAAATTAACTCCAACTAGTATCCCACCTGAGCGGCCTCTGGCTGTATTCCAACTCCAAAAGAAATCTCTTTCCCCGCAAAAATGATTTAATTCCCTATTTGTAAAATCAGCTCGTCCTGTCTCTAAGATCGCTATAAAGTCAAGGTTCTGTTCCTTACTAATATCAAAAAGGAAATGATGCTCAGCCAAGTCTCGAAGACCTCTGCTATTCCAAAATATTCCTCTCATTTTTAGAGCTTTTTTTTACTATTGTTCCGCTTTCTTAGTGACTTTGCACATTTTTTAGGTTTTTTCTTTCGGGCGACAATATTAAAGTCATCCAAATCATGACTAATGTCTTGTGACAAGTTTTCATCTGTCACTTCACCTACTAGGTGTTCAAGTGCAGTAAAGTCGAAACCAAAGTCACTGTCCTTATCACTTTCATCAAATTGTGTCTGCATCAATTTTTTCTTTGTATCAACCTTAACCACAAAACTATCCGATACAAGCTGTGTAATGCGATCTAAATCCGCTTTAGATTCCTTGTCTATATTTAAACCTATGTTACTGAAATTAGCAGCAATCTCAGAGCGCGGGAAAATTAAATGTTGAGAGATTATGCGACGTACCCTCTAGATTTTTTGCCGCCGTTAACCTTTCAGCCCTTGCCAAAGAGCATTCATCAGATGATCTCTCTCGGCGTTTGCTCCGTCTCAACGTGCTGCCTTGTTCACCTTCTTTTGCACCCTGATCAGGCATTGTATCATGCAGTGGCCTTGCCTGAGGCGTGCTGCTGCTGTTTGCTTCCAAATTATCCATTGTTCCCAGCAATACATTCTGCATATGCTTGTCTGCCTCAGAACTCTGGACTTTGTCTTTGCTGTTTTCCTTGTTAGCATTACCATCCTCTTGCCATGAAGGATCATCAAACTCTCTATTACCAGTGCTGTCGTTGTTTCGGTCAGCATCACCTCCTCCATCATCTTTCTCTAAGTCTACCTCCATATTTTCTTCCATCCCTGCTGCAGCTTGTCCCTCAACTTCAAGCCGCAAAGTATAGAAGCGATCCCCAATTACCACATCAAGCTTGTTAGGGATTAAATCCCTATCAATTACAGCCACTTGAATCCTGCCAAAGTTGTTATTCAGAGTGGTCTCCATGTCCACTGCCATGGTTGCACCAAGCAGTGATCCAATAGCCCATAGAACTGAGAACTCATGTAATCTTCAAGGTAGACGAAGGACCCTTATCCACACCCGTGGTAACTCTTGCCCTTCATCAGCTTCATTCCATTCCTCAAACAGCAGGCTAACTCCCTGATTCTTTATGTCCGCTTTACCAAAAGCAACTGATCGATGTAAATCATTCTTCGATGGAAAAGGAACAATAAAAGAGTTGGTGCCATGTTGATTCACCTCCCAATTCCACTTCTCTGGTATGAGGCGTACCAATTCCTTTATGAGCTGCGGAATTGAGAGGACCCCACCTTGGACAGTCACAAGAGCAGTCCTGTTATCTCCTTTACTTGGTCCTAGCGGTGCATGTGATATGTGGTAAAACCCTAAGCCATCCACTTCATAACCACAGGCATGCGCCACCTGCCTTGGCTGCCTCAACACAGGACATTTGCTCGTGAGATGATCATTACTCTTGCATATCCTACACAGCAAAGTTGCCATACACTCGTGCTTGTTGTGTCCTGGTTTATAGCACCTGAAGCAAAACTTAGATTTTTCCTTCCCAGGCTCTGTTGGTACGCCATCATTCTCCTTCATCACTGCTTTCCCTGACTTCTCCCTGAGAAATACATCCCTTACCACTGGTTCATCTTGCCCTGCTGCCGCTCCTCCTCCTGGAACGGCCTTTGCTGATGGGGCAGCCACTTCTGCCGCCGCATGCTGATGTCCTAGGTTAGGATTCGATGATGGTGGTGCCGCCCCCAAGTTAGGATGAGCAACATTGCCGGCACCAAGATTCTGGCCACGTCCATACTCATTGCGTTGGTAGGCATTGTATCGCCATTGCCTATTATATGGACGAGACCAACCACGGCCAAAGTTGTTTCTTCCACCGCGACCCCGACCTCTCTGAGCCTGGCTACGAACATCACCATGGCCATCATCACGGCCATCACCAGAGCGTCCGATGAGACCAGCCTGGCCACGACCACGGCCTCCCCGTCCTGCACTTTCAGTCCCCCGCGCACCTCCCCTTTCCTCGCCGGTGCGAGAACCATCACCCTGGCGACTGCCTCCCCCTTCCATCTCGTTCTTCACTGCTTCGGCGTGTGAGCGCGAGACCGATGGCGGCAGCTGTGTCGTAGGGTTTGGTAGTGTGTGCGTTGTTTGAGACGATGCAGGGAGTATGTAGGGTGTTGCTGCTGTAACAGGCTTTGGACGGCCTGCTCGTGATAGCAGTTTGTTTTGCCTGCTGACGGGCTAAACCAGGCTTCTGTAATTCCATTGCGTATTAAGATGCGCCTGGACTGTTGAAGCTTCTGTTGGCTCCTTGCAAGATAGCCCGGCCCAACCCCAGTTGAACTCAAATTTTGAAACCCGATCTCCGACTGATCCTGAGATCCCGTGATCCGAAAACTCCGCGCCGTCGGCGTTTGTGGGTTCGGCGAGAAGGACGCCAATGCCTCTATCGATTTTTTGGAGGAATATGATTGTTCCATCTCCGTTGATAGCAAAGCCATCTTAAACGTTGGTGGAGACAATCGTTTTCCTCTTACAAATTGAGCTCGATTCATGACCAGTGCATCTCCGATGGTTCTCGGTGGTGAGACCCTAGGCGGAGGCAAGGGTCCTTTCCAGGGCTTAATTGATGTTCTCTTTTGAACGATCGTCTCCACGATATTGTTTGCCAGTGGGCACTTGCGAGGGAACAGATATTTGTTTGACGAACTCACCTCGATTTGCGCCATGACAAGTTGTTCCTCTGCTTCCATCACTTCTGCCATTGAGAATCCTGCATCCTTCGCCGCTTAAAGAAGTTCAGTTGTCGTTGGAGTCGCCACCTCCAACTCCGAGCACTCATCGTCGGAGTCAGCCGATTCCAAACCCCAAAATTTGGAACGGCCAAAACGACGATCAGCTAGAGGGTCAGAGTTGCCGGCGGACACCGTCTGCCGCTCCAAGGACGTCGTCGCCGGCGTCCCAAACGGCGCCTGCGGAGAAGACGTCGAGCACGCTCCCGCCGTTGCCAACGGCGGAGGCACCGAGGGCCCAGGCGAGAGGTTCATCACACGTGGGGCAGCATCGCACTCGTTAATGTCTGATCCACTTCTCGCTATCGATCTGAAAGGGAGGAGATATGAATTGGCTGCCGTTTCTTTAGCCTGAGATTACCAGATCGTGTATCACTTCTTCTCTATCCTCAAGCGCCGCCCTTCGTTTCCGTAGCAGTCCCCTGGGTGCGCGAGTCATCCACGAGCAGCAGACTCCACCTGCTGGGCGACCACGACGACCTGTCGCCGTCCTCATCTCCGTCGTAGAGGTCTCCGCAACCTGCGACAGCATGCTTCTGAGACCTACATATGCATGCATCTTTAGCATTAGGCGCCAACAGCAAAATTAACCCCAGATTAACTGCAACTGCAGGTTACAGCAGATCCAGCGAGTTCAGCCAACAGCGCACTACCGGAGAACCACACATCCGCCCCCCTCATATGCCGCGTCACATTTTGGACCCGGTGCTAAGGGTGCATCAGCACCGGGTCCAACGGCTATGAGCGGGGGCGGCGCGCAGGGATGGCAGGCTGAGCACGTTAGCACCGGGTCGGGTCTTGTGACGACCCGGTGCTAATGTGCTCACATTCGCACCGGTTGTAGCCAGCAATCGGTGCTAATGTGCCCAAGGCCCTTTAGCACCGATTGTTGGCTGCAACTGGTGCCAATGTGAGAGCAGTAGCACCGGATCGTCGCAAGACCCGGTGCTAATGTGCTCGTATATAATACCTTCCCTCCCCTCGCCCGAGCCAGCATCAACACTTGGAGCTGTGTTCATGTTGTGCTCGGGAAGGGGAGGTGCTGCCAAATTTTTTTTCAAAATTTGTGAAGATTTCACTGAGGCACTACAAGGTACATTCTTTCATTCTCTTATGTTTTTTATTAGCTTGTATTGTTTATATGCTTTAGAAATAAAGAAATTTGTGAATCAAAATGGAAAGGGAGCTTGTGTTCATGGTGGAGAGAGAGGTTGTGTTCATGGTGGAGAGAGAGGTTGTGTTCATGGTGGAGAGAGAGCGAGCTTGTGTTCATGGTGGAGAGAGAGCTTGTGTTTATAGTGGAGAGTGAGAGCTTATGTATTGTATTTATTAGTTATTTATTTAAAGTTGGAATAATTAATTATTTTTTTAATGGAAGTATATTTGATTTTAGAAAATGAATAAATTAATTATAGTTTTAGAAATGTGTTTAGTTTGTATTGTCTTATGTATTAACTTTGTAATCTATTATATGTTAAATTTATATTTAGTTATATATTAAATTTGTATTGTCTTATATATTACCTTTGTATTATATTATATATTAAATTATACAAATAATTGTTATTGGTTACTAATGCAGATGAATAGGAAATGGATGTACGGGGACAATCACGATACGGCGTTTCGTGATGGCCTGAAGGGGTTTCTCGATGTCGCCGAGGCCAACAGGACGCCGTCAGGTTTCATGTTCTGCCCATGCACTAATTGTCAAAATATACAACCGTACAAACAAAGAGGAGCTCTTCAGGTGCATTTGATGAGGCACGGTTTCATGAGCAATTATTCTGTTTGGACGAAGCATAGTGAAAGAGGAATTCTAATGGATGAAGATCAAGAAGACGAGGTGGATAACGACATTCCGGTATTGGCTGAATACTACGGGGCCTTTGCAGATGCTGCAGTGGGTGATGCCGATCATGAAGATGCTGCTCAGGAAGATGATGCTCAGGAAGATGACCCTAATGATGGACTTGGGCAAATGTTGCGTGTTGCTGAGAAAGATTTGGGCAATGATAAGGAACTAAAAAAGATACAACGCATGTTGCGGGACCACAAAACTGACTTGTACCCAGATTGCAAAGAGGGGCTTACGAAGTTGGGTAGTACACTTGAATTTCTGCAGTGGAAGGTAGCAAATGGCGTTACTGATAAGGGTTTCGATGAGCTACTGAAACTCGTAAAGAAGATTCTGCCCAAGGGTAATGAATTGTCATCGGCAAGGTATGAAGCAAAATGGGTTGTTTGCCCTCTCGGTTTGGAGGTGCAGAAGATACATGCATGTCCAAATGACTGTATCCTCTATCGCGGACAATACGAACACTTGGATTGTTGTCCAGATTGCAGTTGCGCACGATACAAGATAAGGCGGGATGACCCTGGTGAGGTTGTGGGGGAGCGTTGTAAGAAAAAAATTGCTGCGAAGGTGATGTGGTATTTTCCTCTGATACCCCGTCTGAAGCGTTTTTTCAGGAACAAAGAGCATGCCAAACTAATGCGATGGCACAAAGAAGAACGTAAGCAGGATGGCATGTTGAGACACCCCGCTGATGGATCCCAGTGGAGGAACATCGATAGAGCATTCCCAGAGTTTGATGCTGATGCGAGGAATGTGAGGCTTGGTTTAAGTACTGATGGCATGAACCCTTTTGGTGAAATGAGCAGTAGTCATAGCACTTGGCCTGTGACTTTATGTATCTACAACCTACCCCCTTGGCTCTGCATGAAGCGAAAGTTCATTACGATGCCAGTGCTTATTCAAGGGCCAAAGCAACCTGGCAACGACATTGATGTCTACCTAAGACCATTGGTTGATGAACTTTTACAGCTATGGAAGGAAGACGGTGTTAGCATGTGGGATGAGGACTAGCAGGAGCAGTTTGACATTCGAGCACTGCTTTTCATAAACATCAATGACTGGCCTGCACTAAGTAACCTATCAGGACAATCAAACAAAGGATATAAAGCATGCACTCACTGTTTAGAGGAAACTGAAAGCATGTATTTGAAACATTGTAGGAAGGTTGTTTACATGGGTCATCGTCGATTTCTTCCTACGAAGCATGAGCTACGAAAGAAATGTATGCATTTTGGCGGGAATGCGGACCATCGTACAAAGCCAAGACACCGGAGTGGACAAGATGTATTTGATATGTTAAAGGACCTACAAGTGGTGTTTGGAAAGGGAGACAGAAGCCAGCCTGTTCCGACTGGCGAGGATGGTCGTGCCGTGATGTGGAAGAAAAAGTCTATCTTTTGGGAGCTACCTTATTGGCAATATTTAGAGGTTCGTAATGCGATTGATGTGATGCATCTGACGAAGAATATTTGCGTGAACTTGATAAGCTTCCTGGGTACTTATGGGAAGCCAAAAGATACACTGGAAGCACGACAAGAGCTGAAACGATTGAAACAACGGAATGATCTACATCCAGAAAAGAGAGACAACGGACGCCAGTACTTGCGTCCTGCCAGCTTCACTCTCAGCAATGAAGAGAAGGCAAGCATGTTTGAATGCTTGAACAGTATCAAGGTTTCGTCGGGCTACTCCTCCAATATTAAGGGAATAATAAATATGAAAGATAACAAGTTCACAAACATCAAGTCTCACGACTGTCATGTGTTGATGACACAACTGCTTCCCGTCAAACTCAGGGGTGTGCTACCCATTAATGTGCGGAAAGCCATTGTGAAGCTATGTGCATTCCTCAATGCAATTTCTCAGAAGGTGATCAATCCAGACCATTTAGTTCAGCTACAGAACGACGTGGTGCAATGTCTTGTCAGCTTTGAGATGATATTTCCACCATCCTTCTTCAATATTATGACACATCTACTATGGTGTCATAGAGGAGATATGGGAACTAGAGTACGGACCTTTGAAGATCCCACTATTTAAGTGTCAATGGGTGAAGCTGACTGCAGGAGGTGTTGCAGTTGATGAGTATGGAATGACGTTAGTGGACCTAAACAAGATTGGGTTTCTAGATGAACCGTTCGTCCTAGCCAAAGATGTCACACAAGTTTTTTATGTAAAGGACATGGCTAGCAGACCAAAGAAAGGGGCGGATATGAAAGGGGTGGGTAAGCAATTGGACCCACCACAAGACGAGCCAAAGCGTCATATTGTTCTTCCTGGAAAAAGAAAAATCGTAGGAGTTGAGGATAAGACGGATGAAGATTATGATATGCTCGATGGGCTGCCTCCATTCTCGATGGCTGCTGACCCAAGTATCCTGTTAGCGGCGGAGGAGACACCCTATCTACAGCGTGATCACAATCAAGTAACATTCGTAAAGAGAAAGTTTAATTTGTTATATATAATTTGTTATTATTTATATTCTTATATATAATTTTGTATGTAATTTGGTATATATAATTTTGTATATATAATGTTGTATATATAATGTTGTATATATAATGTTATATCTATAATTTTGTATATATAATGTTGTATATATAATTTTGTATGTAATTTGGTATATATAATTTTGTATGTAATTTTGTATATATAATTTTGTATGTAATTTTGTATATATAATTTTGAATATGTGCATATTTTGTATGTGCAAGACTATAGCGCACCCGAACACCTTCGCAAAACCAAACTCGTCGCGCACCCGAGCTCTTTCGCGAACCCAAACGCGTCGCGCTCCCAAACCTTCCAGAACCCAAACTCGTCGCGCACCCGAACCCCTTCGCGAACCCAAACGCGTCACGCACCCGAACCCCTTCACGTCGCGCACCCACCGTTCGCGAACCCGGAAACCCAGAAACCCAAACCCTAAACCCCCTAGCTCTAACCCTAAACCCCAAAACCCAAACCCTAAACCCCCTAGCCCTAACCCTAAACCCTGAAACCCAAACCCTAAACCCCCTAGCTCTAACTCTAAACCCCAAAACCCAAACCCTAAATCCCCTAGCCCTAACCCTAAACCCCCTAGCCCTAACCTTAAACCCCCTAGATCTAACCCTAAACCCCGAAACCGAAACCCTAAACCCCCTAACCCTAAACCTTAAACCCTAAACCCTTAAACATGTTTCCTAAACCCCCTAGCTCTAACCCTAAACCCTAAACCCTGAAACCCAAACCCTAAACCCCCTAGCCCTGACCCTAAACACCGAAACCTGTTTCCTAAACCCCCTAGCCCAAACCCTAAACCCTAAACCCCGAAACCCAAACCCTAAACCCCCTAGCCCTGACCCTAAACCCCAAAACCTATTTCCTAAACCCCCTAGCCCTAACGCTAAACCTCGAAACCCAAACCCTAAACCCCCTAGCCCTGACCCTAAACCCCAAAACTCAAACCCTAAACCCCTAGCCCTATCCCTAAACCCTAAACCCCGAAACCCAAACTCTAAACCCCCTAGCCCAAACCCTAAACCCCCTAGCCCTAACCCTAAACCCTAAACCCCAAAACCCAAACCCTAAACCCCCTAGCCCTAACCCTAAACCCTGAAACCCAAACCCTAAACCCCCTACCCTGACCCTAAAGCCCATATCTATATTTATTTATATTTATTGCTTACAAATTATTTTTATTCCTATAGATGGCGGACAACAACCCTAGCGAACCTTTGCCAGAGGATAATGACCAGTTCTTATTGAATCAAATATTTGGTATCGATGCCGAAGATAACCCGCAACCAAACATGGAAGACGTGCTGGGTATTGCTCAAGGGAGCGAAATGTGGAACAACGTAATGTGGATGAACGCGGTAATAATGAGCCCACGTCTAGTCAGGTGTGAATATATCTCATTTAATATGTATTGTATATCTCAATATATCTCATTTAATATGTATTGTATCTCAATATATCTCATTTAATATGTATTATATCTCAATATATCTCATTTAATATTGTATCGTTAATATGTAATTTATGTAGCCCGCCTCTGCGTCGACAACCGGAACTAGGAAATCCAAACAATCTGCCACTAAGAAGCTGAAGGATGTGAAGTTTCACATCACTCGAGTGGAAGACGATGGGGAGCCAGTTGAGCCCAAACAAGTGGCCAGAAAATTTATATCTCGGTGCGGAGTTGTTCTACGGGAACGCGTGCCCATTAGCATCAGAAATTGGAAATCCACGGACCCTACTGAGCCGCACGTGTTACCCAATACTGAGAAGGAGATGCTATGGGCAGACTTAAAAGGAATTTTCGAATGGCCAAGTAGTCATGAAGAGCAACTAAAGGATTGGACAATGAAAAAGATGGCAATTCTGTTCCAGGATTACAAGAAAAAAATGTACAAGAATTATCTCATTACCGGAGAAGCACCGGATCTAGCGAAGCATCCAACCATCACTCATGATGCTTGGGAATCGTTCTTGGAGTACAAAAACTCCGAAGAAGGGTCAAGTATGACCGCTAGAAATGCTGACAATGCCGGTAATAGGAAGTACACCCATAGAATGGGTTCAGGAGGTTATAAAGGGAGCATTGAGAAATGGGAGAAGATGGAAGAATCTCTATTTGCTAGAGGCATTCGTCCAGCGACACATGACTGGCCCACACGATCCAAGCATTGGTACTATGGTCATGGAGGCACCCTCAGTCCGATCGACGGCTCGTTAGTTTTTGGCGAGGACTTGCGAGAACTAGCTCAACGTATCATCAATATCCTTAAGGCATCTGAGAGGGGAGAATTTGTTCCTGATAGAGACAGATATGAGCTAACATATGCCTTAGGAAACAAGGAGCATCCTGGACGTACGCGCAGCGTAGGCATAGTACCATGGAAGAAAGGTTTCAAAGAGGACACCGCCTCCTATAGGGGCCGTTCGAGGAAGAAGGCGTTATATGAGCAGAGGGTGAGGGACCTAGAGGAAACGGTAGCCGCCCAGGGCTCAAAGATACAGGAAATGGAGGTAGAGACGGAGCGGCGAATGAAGTTAGCATGGCTGCAGATACAAGCCACAGGAATCGCCAGCACAGAGCATGTACCTCTCCAAGATCCTAATGCGGCCCTTCTTAGCCCTCCACAACATCGAAGCAGCCACGCTTCCACAGAGCATGTACAAGGTCATGAAGACATTCCCGCACCTCAGTCTGAACCGGTTCGTTACCCCGTGGATGAAATAACTCAACGGACCGCGTGTGAGCTTGTCATGAGGCACAAGAACATATCCGTGGTGGTACGTATGCGACATTAGTTTGTATATTTCGTAAATATCATCATAAATATTATTCGTTTACTAACTTTCTTTCTACTTATTTTATTAGGTCACATACGGTATGACCAAACCAGTGGAACCAGGTCAAAGATGGCATTGCATGGAGATTCCACATGGTTACGTACCCATTGAGGTGGAGCAAGTCGTTGACCAGTGGCATGACTTGGAACTTGACATCGTCGGAGGTGACGGAGAAACAAAACTCGGGGAGTGTTCTCACGGGATCATTCTATGGAGCAAGCGAGACATCGCCATACCTGGTAGCACCAAGTCTCCTTCAGATCCCCCGTCTCCAAGAGGTCCACCAGATCACGATTCTCTGGGAGCTCATGACGCAAACCCGTCTCCGTCTCCGTCTCCTCCGTGGCGGAAGTCTCCGTCTCCACCGCGGCAGAAGCCTGAACCAAAGAAGCGCTCTAAACTGGCTAGCTTGGCACCTCAACCACAGAAGAAGCCACGGAAGGTCAAAGAGAAGCCTGCACCGGAAAAAGCTTACGACCTGACTCAAGAAGAGCTCGATGCCTCTGTTAAAGAAGACGTAAAGAGGCAACTTTTCACGAGAAAACAACCAGAGCCGAAGATTGACCCCGCCACGGCAAAATCCTTCCTCCAAAATTTGACTAGGGGACAACAGAAGAGGGCATAGGTATCAGACTATGACCGCTCATTACTGAAATCTCAAGGGAAGAGGAAGGCGGCGGCGTCCAAACCTGTTGCTCAGCTCGGCAACCAACCTCAGGAGTCGTTGCCTCAGTTGGCATCTGAGTACGAGCTGAACGTGAAACGACAAATGGCCGAGACAGGACTCTCGAGAGAGGAAATCACGGTAGAAAAAGAAATCCATGTGAGCACATCGTTCAGGTGGCCATTTAAGCTTGGCCAGCCTTTGGTCGGTCCAGAAATGGAGAGCACGCTACAAACAAAGATGCGTCGTTTCCATCAGTAGTATCTGGAACAATCAAGAAGCAAAAGGCGCATGTTTGGAGTTCGCGTAAAGGACCAAGTTTGTTTCAATGGCAAGGAAACCCTCTGGTTGGAGTTTAAGGATATATATGAGGTGTACCACAAAGACGCCATGGACGTGTCTTTGGTCGCCTGTTGGGTATTGTAAGTGTTTTGTTCTCATTTACATTTGACACTTGAAAAAAAACTTTAATCTTTGCTGACGCGCCCTTTATTGCTTAACAATGCAGAATGGAGATTCAAAGATGTCGGAGGGAAGGAATATTTGACATTGGTTACATGGACCCGACAAGGATAAGTGACAAAATGATTTTGATCAATCCAAAGGAGACATATCAAAATTTATACAAGTATCTCCAAAAACAAAATTATTGCGACTCCATACTATTGCCGTACAACTTCGGGTGAGTACCTATATATGTATCTACTTATAGTGCCTATACAAAATTTTATGGACTCCATACTATTGCCGTTCAATTTTATTTCTCATTATAATGTCTACATGTATAAAGTTTTCACTGGATCTTAATCATATTGTGTCCTGACCGGGGTATCGTCCACGTCTTTGATTCATTGAAGAGGCCAACATATGCTTACCAGAACATCATCGACATGTTTACAAGGTGACATATATTTACTCATTTAACTCAATTATGTCCTTACAATCACAATGATTTAACACAACTTTTTGGTTCACAGGGCGTGGATTCAATTTCGTCAAGATAACCCTGGTATGATCCATGAAACACTCACATGGAAGACTGACTTTCCGGTAAGCAAGTAATTTGTACATGTAGGTCTCCGCTAACCTATTATATGAATTTTACTTAACTTTATTTTTTGATCGACAGTGTCGCCAACAGGGGCCGGGAAATAATCTATGTGCATATTATGTTTGTGATAACATGCTCAATTGTTCGACGAAAAAGATGAGTCACCATGATGTTATAATACGTAACACATTTTCAGGTTTTAATTTGATATATTTACTATTTTTGTAGAAAAAGCACTTGATTTTATAATAAATTATATTATTTAGAAATATATGGCTTCTTTTATTGATAATTGGATTCATTTATAATAAATAATATTTTTATTAAATTTGAATTAATAAGTAAGGCACTTTGTTTTAAAACAAATGATTATTTAGAAATATAGGGCTTCATTTAATAATTACTATGCTTGTATTAATAAGAAAAACACTTTGTTCTATAATAAATGATTATTTAAATATAGACAGACATTTGTATTTGTAAGTAAAACATTTATTTTATATTAAGTGATTATTAATTGCACATTTGTTGTTTTCAATTCCATGGAATTAATATTTCCAATTATTTGCAAATTATAGATGATGAGGCTGGAAGAAGATAGACTCGATCAAGAGAGAATAGACGCAATTGCAGAACAGCTCATTGGATGGATTTGGGACGAGGTCGTTAATCCCCGTGGAGAATTCCATCTCCCCCTGGAGGATGCACCGTCAAGTCGTTCCTCTAGTCGGATTTCTTAATTTGTAATATACAATTCAAATATATACAGTTCAAAATTATAATATATATCTTCTATTTTGATTATATGTCTAGCTAATATGAATATATAGTACTACATGCACGGCAGCTGAATACATGTTTGAATACGTATCATAATACATATATAAACATATATAAACGTACATGCATGGCGGCTGTAGAAAGTAACCAAAATAAATAAATCCAGGCACTTTAGCACTGGTTGTATACACCAACCGGTGCTAAAGGCCGTCCTATCCCCGCTATGTAGGCAGGGCCTTTAGCACCGGTTGGTGTTTAGAACCGGTGCTAAAGGCCCCCTTTAGCACCGGTTATTCTAGCCGGTGCTAAAGGGGGTACCGGTTGCTAAAGCCCGTTCCCAACCGGTGCGGATGTGAGGTTCTCTGATAGTGGTGATAGCGCGGGGACAGCGACGGGTTAAAGAGCAAACGACAGATGTGTGCACTCGTAGAAAAGTCTATTAGTCCCGAGCCTTAGGGCATGTACAGCCCGTCGTTTTAGGCCGTCTGTAATGTGCGTACTTTGCAAAAACACCCCCGCACGCTCCCATCGACGCCCCCTCGTCGCCTCCGGAGGCGACGCCCCCGTCCCGTTCCCAGAGGCCGAATCGTCCCGCGATGACGCATTGTATAGTCCGTCTGCTCACGTCGACGCCGCAAGCTGGATCCCGCGCGCGTGCTCCTCCTCCCTTGCGCGCGCTCTCCCCCCCTCCCCCCCGCGCGCGCGCAAAAACCAGTACTTTCTCCCACCAAAACCACGAGGTGCCGAGCTTAACCCCAACCCGCCATCTGCTATTCCCCAACCTCGCACTCTGCTCGTCGGAGTTGGGTGCGGCGAGATGTCCATGGCCCCCGCGGCTTGAAGGAGGAACTGATCGACACCGGTGACCTTGGGTGTGGCGGTGACGGTGGCCCCGAGCCAAACCCTAGGCCGCGGTGTTGGGGCGGCGGCGACGACGACGGTGGCAGCGGGTCTCTCCTTCGGTCGTGGTGGCCACTCAACAGCGCCGGTTCGTGGTGTTGGGTTAGCACCACCGACCCGTTCTAGAGGATGCGGTGGCAGGTCGGCTACAATCCCGGTGACGGCACCTATCCCATCGACGACACCTTCCCCAGGAGCTCATCGGCGTCCATGGTTTTCCCATTCCCTCCTTCACCATCTGCCGGCAATGAATCTTGTCCTGGATCTTGGTAATCCCTGATTTTTGTGCTTTGGATGTTGCTGCTAGAACTAGCTGTACCTTGCTAATTTCCATATTCTTGTTGGGGAAAAAAGTGGTTTTGAGCTGATCTAGTTCATGTGTTGTAAATGTTATCTATTTGCCTGTTAACAAACTGAAATTCATGTGTTCTGCAACCTAGTTCATGTGTTCTGAATTCAAGCTTTAAATACATGTGTGCTGCTACTTTGTAAATGTTATTTGTTTGCCTGTTAACAAACTGAAATTCATGTGTTGTGCTTGATTTATGAACGGTCAGAAATTAGTAAGATGGTAGAGTTGCTGTGAACATTTGCTTTCTTTGATTCCTGTTATATATTCTGTCATTTGACTGTCATTCCTACAGGGACAATAATCTACATCCATCTGGTGGTTTCATGAGTTACTTTAGTAGTCAGCCACATAACTCTCATCTGGTTGGTGCAATGAACAACCCATCCATTGGTCAGAAATTAGTAAGATGGTAGAGTTGCTGTGAACATTTGCTTTCTTTGATTCCTGTTATATATTCTGTCATTTGACTGTCATTCCTACAGGGACAATAATCTACATCCATCTGGTGGTTTCATGAGTTACTTTAGTAGTCAGCCACATAACTTTCATCTGGTTGGTGCAATGAACAACCCATCCGTTGATAGTTCACCTGAAGTAGTGGAAAACAGATTTGAAAGTGAGAATGACACTATTAGAACTGAGAAGAGGATCTTGTGGAATGTGGATGAGGATGTTAGATTGATGAGCGCTTGGATAGAACATTCAACCGACTCTACCTGTGGAGCAGATAAGGGTGGCGGTCAATATTGGGGTGAGGTTATCGAAACATACAACAAGACTACCTCTCCACTTCGAAGAAGAAGTGTGAAGCAATGCAAGGATAGATGGCACAAAATTAACAAGTGGACAGACCTCTTTGAGTGTGCTTACGTTAAGGCTCATAGAGTATTCACAAGTGGATATTCGGATGAAATGTGGCTTGAAGCAGCACACAAGTTCTATGTGGATGACAACAAAGATAACAAAGATGTTACTGGACCTTATATGCTAATGGGGGTTTGGAAAATTTGTCGAGATGTGCCAAAGTGGAAAACATACAACGAAAACCTGAAGAATGCACGCAAAAGGAAATCATTTCACCTGAAAGCAGGGTCCGAGGAAAATGAGGACACTTGTGATGAGACGCCAAAGCGACCAATGGGTCAGAAGCAAGCTAAAATGGCAGCTCTACCAGCTAAAAAAGGCAAGGGCTCCAGCAGTAGTGATGATGGTCACTCAAAGGAGTCTCCTATTGAGCTAGATAAATTTGATAGGTATAGAAAATTCCAAGAGACAAACAATGAGAAGCGCATGAAGCTATTGGACGTCTAGAGAAGATAGCTTCTGATAAGCTAGAGGCCACAAGAATTGCTCAACTGACAGCACAAGATTACAAAGAAGGAAAGAAGCTTGAGAAAGAGAAAGATGATGGAGACTTATAACAACCTCGCCTCACAAGATATTAGTTCAATGTCTGATGAGGAAAAGGCGCAACGAGTTAGAATGATGAAGAAGCTTGAGAAGGCCCTTTTCCCTGAAACTGATTGATCAGGTAATGCTGTTCAATGACCAAAAGCATATAGCCAATTTACATTAATGTAATACATGATTTTTTTCCATGTTGTTTGTGATGCTACATATCATTTAGTATTTTGTATTATATATCTGATTGCACTTGTTGGACACTCTGTCCGTTGTGGCCAAATAGTTCTGTTCCTACTCTTTTTACAATTGTAGCCTAGTCTGTTGCTATTCCTGTGCTTCACCATGTTACTTCTGTCCACTCCTGCTAGAATTTAAAAGCTTCTGAGTTGTTATTAGCATGAATCATGTTATAGTGCTTTATAAATCAGCTTAGCTTTCCCTGTGTTTAATTTATATGGATTTTCTCAGAAGATTGTGCTTGCCTCTGACCTCTCCTAGTTCCTGCAGTGCTAGTTGCTAGGCATCAGAAGTTCAAAGCTGCTTGTTTCATTTCAAGTCTGCTTGTTTCAGTTCAGAGCAGCTTGTTTCATTTCAGGTCTAGTTCATTGCAGTGCAGTACTTTTTGTTGGCATGGACTTGTGAAAGCACTCCTTGTATGATTGTAAATAGTACACTAATTAAATGCATCTTTCTAAACAGTCGAGAGAAAATCAGAATGGTGCAGGCACAGGTGCTTGGCGTTGGCAGAACATCAGGATGGTGCAGGTGAAAATGGAGTGCTCCACTATATTAATTTGCGTGTGAACATGTATTGTTGGTGCGGTAGTCATGCGTGTGAACCTGTATTCTGAGCATGTCAACCATGCGTGTGAACCTGTATTGTTGGTGCGTCAGTTTGTGAATGCCAAAAGGTGGTGCGTCAGTCATTGAAACTTGAAAGCCAAAAGGCACGCGTCAGTGCTTGTGGCTGGGGCCTTTGTACTATAAAATGGAAACACTTGTGTGAGCCTCTGTACTTGCAAGTCATTTTGGTGGCATTTCCTTTTCTCCATCCATGTTCATTTTCCTCATCCGAGTGTACTTGCGTGAGCCTCTGTCCATCGTGAATTTCTGGATGGAGCAAGCTAAAGAAATACTAGAAGATTTGATCCCAGACGAAGTCGAAGATGCCGACGAGTTTGAGGTGTTCACCATGGAAGACTTGGTCGCAGAGGATTAGATCTTTGATGAAATAGTAGCAGAGGCCGGGTTGGAAGGAGAAGCATCAACAGTACGTCGCCGCCGTCGACATAGTGGGCCAAAGAGGTACATATCAAGGAATCGTGAAAAGGCTCTTGATGATCTGATGAGTAATTACTTTTGTGCAAATCCTATCTACACCGATGAGATGTTCCGTAGGAGATTTAGGATGAACAAGCCTTTGTTCCTCCGTATTGTGCGTGCACTTAGCAATTGGTCCGATTATTTCACCCAAAGAGTCAATGCAGTTGGTAGAAATAGTCTTACATCACTTCAGAAGTGTACGGCGGCTATTAGGATGCTAGCTTATGCAACCTCGGCTGATCAACTTGATGAGGTCTTGAAGATAGCCGCAAGCACTTGTTTGGAGATATTGGGAAAATTCGCTGAAGGTGTGATTGAAGTTTTTGGTGACGAATATCTATGGCCTCCAAGAGTTGATGAACTTGAACAAATCTTACAAGAAAATGAGGCTCATGGTTTTCCTGGATGCATGGAAAGCATCGATTGTATGCATTGGGCATGGAAGAATTGTCCGAAAGGTTGGGCGGGACAATTCACAAGTGGTGAACAAGGATTTCCTACTATGATCCTTGAAGCAGTGGCATCAAAGAACCTTCGTATATGGCAT
This sequence comes from Echinochloa phyllopogon, assembly GCA_033239725.1. Taxonomy (NCBI): domain Eukaryota; kingdom Viridiplantae; phylum Streptophyta; class Magnoliopsida; order Poales; family Poaceae; genus Echinochloa; species Echinochloa phyllopogon. The sequence goes on from BTCW01000017.1 coordinate 13,810,030, forward strand.
GCTTTTTTTTTGTACCCCGGGTCTCAGAACGACGTAAACGTTCTAAACAAGTCACCACTGTTCATTCAAGCAATAAAAGGGGAATCTCCTATGGTGCACTATACCGTAAATGGAAATCAATATGACATGGGTTACTATCTTGCCGATAAAATATATCCATAATGGGCAGTATTCGTGAAGACAGTTAACGCCCCTCAATCGGCGGAAGACAAATTATTTTCATTGAGGCAAGAAAGTGTGAGGAAAGATGTCGAGTGTGCATTTGGTGTTCTGCAATCACGCTTTAATATTGTTAATCGACCATCACGGTTATGGAAGCAAGCGGACGTTATCAATATAATGCAAGCTTGTGTTATCCTACACAATATGATAGTGGAAGATGAGAAGGAAGCAATTAGGGATGTCTTGGATTTGAATGAGAATCCAAGTGCGACGATAGCGATCCCACCACAAGTGCAGACAAATCAGAACCCTAATCCAAGCGTTGCGGAGGCACTCCGTAGAAATTCGGCTATCAAAGCTCGTCCAACACATAGGCAACTCAAGAAGGATCTAATCGAGCACATATGGCAACGCTGTGGAAACCAGAAAATTAGAAAAAATAGTGTAACTATATATAATATAATTATTATTTTTATGATTCCTAAAAAATATGAGTTGTCTGTACATCTGTCTGTATGCGGAGTTCGAGATTCTGTAGAAGGCTAGCCGTCTGTGGGCTGTACATGCCCTTAAAGACTTCTGGTCTCGGACGGAGCCTTCAATCGAGATCAAACGTTCGTTCTAACCTCCTGTCCCCGTTAGCCGTTAGGAGCCAGAACTAATACTCGTATTATTAGTTCCGGCCTCAATTTTATCTAAAATTAAAGTGGTGGATGAAAAGTCACTTCTCTACTGGTGGTGCAGCGATGACGGTTGGCGAGCTTACCCGTTGAATATTATCCTCTTGATTTGGGATGGATAATTTAGGTACGGGTGATTAGCGAACATGGATACGGGTAATCCATAGGTTCCCAACGGCATCGTGACAAGGCGCCGTGCAAGTTGAAACTCATGATTTTTTTTTTGCCGAAACGAAACTCATGAGTCGTGAGCTGATGAGCAAGCAAAAAGGACGGCCATTCACACCACTCACTACCAACTCTCTCTGTTCAGCATGTGAACGCTGCCGCAGTGCCGCCCTGCCAAACCGCCCTGGATCACGATCCAACGGCTCGCCCGCCGTCCTTCCAGAACCCCGTCGCATCCGGGCCGTCCACGTGCCGGCTCCCCACCACTCCCCCTGTCTCCGCGCAGAAAAAGGCTAGTGGTGAAGCAGAGCAGCCGCGCCGAAGCAAACCCCCCACTTTTTGCCCCAAAAATATTTGATCTCCCTCCCCTCCGCTCTCCTCAGTACTCACCGAATCCGCCGGGCCGAGCCCTAGAGGAGCCGATCGATCGCCATTGGCCCGGCGGCGAGTGGGTGCGTCGGGGAGCGCGCCGCCATGAGCCGCCGCGGTGGCCACGTGCAGGCGCAGGCGCCCATCGACCTGGACAGCGACGCCGAGGACGACGGTGAGCTGCCTCCCGCCCCCGAAATCTCCCCCTTTTTGCTCCGCCTGATGATTGCGGCCCCGTACTGGGGTTCGTGTTGCTTGGCCTGCTCGCCCACGTTGGTGGTGGGGAATCGCGCGCGCGCGCGCTGGTGGTACGGTGCGGTTGGTTGGCGCTGCGCTGCGGTGTGCCGTGCCCGTTGGTTGTTTGGAGGCTAATTGGCTGCTCTGGACTGCTTTAGGCGACCGACTCCTTGTTTATTTTGGCGCAAATGGGAGAGGGTTCGTGGGTCTATGCTGCCTCAGATTTTGGGCAATAGGGATGCTTATAGAGAAAATGTGTAGCCGTTGTTGTTTGTTTGGATCATATTACTGTTTATATAGGAAATTGCGGTTCTTTTAGTTGCATAAGAGGAGTGAATTTATCATGTGTAGTGGCCCCTGGTGTCTTTTACAATATCCCTGGTTCTAAATCAAATCAGTTAAAGCGCATTGTATTTGGATAATCCGTTATGGTATGTACATTACTGCATCTGGCAGCTTATGTTCTTGTCATGAATTCATGATTGGGCATGACGTTCATTTTCCAGGAATGGTGCTAACTATTTGGTGAATGGTTCAGTTTTCTCAACCGGTGCTTGTATATGTTAATCATTTAGTGTGCAGAGCATCACTGTTGTTGTTATTTCAATGTGTTACTCACAGTTGGCATGCATCTTGCACCCACACGCGTCTCTGCTTCGCAATACTTTTACTGCATACAAGGCAGCAAACAAGGCGGCGGCATATGGAAATGGAATACCATCTCCCTGCTCCTGCAGATCGCAGTGACCTGTCACTCACTGCTATTAACAGTTAAAGCATTTAGTTTGTTTTCATAGTTTATTTCCTTTATGTGGTAAGTTACATGATTTAGTCATCTAATTTAGCAAGCAATAGGGTCGGTGATTCACTAGTTGCATCAGTTCCCTGTTTTTTTTTTCCATTTCCTTTTCTTTTGGAAATTTAGGCCCTACTTGGTGTAACCGTGAAGTTCTAGGATATTAGTTTTCACAATTAGTTGTCTGTCCTTAATTTCAACCGGTGATTGGTTAAGTTTTCTCAACCGGTGCTTGTATATGTTAATCATTTAGTGCGCAGAGCTATGTAACACGGATACGTGGGTGTGGACACGTATCCCGTATCAGGTACCAGATACGTATCTGATACTGATACGCGATGGATACGCAGCCGATACGTATCGTGAAGTATCAGAAATAAAAATAAAAATAATAAATCTGGATACTTGAGCTAGTATGTATCATGCTGTCTCTGCGATACGGCCTTGTCCGCGATATGGAATGCTCCATGCCTGGCCGCGACGCACACATCACGGACGCAACGCGCCGTTGTCAGCCGGCCTGCTGGAGCATAAGTACGTGCCGCCACCTGCCGGAGCAAGCACAAGCACGGTGTTGACTCAACTCTGAGTTTTTCTTCCTTTCCTGTACTCGATTTGGTCTCTTGTTCTTTAGTTATTGGCTTCATGTTGCTCTGTTTTTCTCTTATTATTTCCCCTTACTAATCTAGTGGTGTCCTTGATTATTCCCAACCCCAAATAGATTGAATCAAGCAACAAACCAAAGTAGTGCTTCGGCCCCGATCAGTGCTTTTGTTTGCTGTGGAAATTGTTTTCACTTGCCCGTTGTTCTGATTGCAAAATAGGAAAAGAGAAAAACTGCAATTGAAATGCGACTAATTTCAATGTTATCTGTAGTCACAATATTGACTTTAGAATTTTAATATTGTTATGAACCTTGTCCATAACAGGGTAAACACCACCAGGAGGAGAGCCGGATGGAGTCGGCTGATAGGGATGAGAGGCTAGATCATAGATGAGAGGGATGAACACTTGAGGAGAACTAGATTGATTGTTTGTTTGCTTGCCTTGATTGATACAACTCCTCTCATTATATAGAGAGGTTTACTTGACCCCTAACACTACTCCCAATCTGGTACTATTATCTAACTAATCTTGCTACTGTTCACGTTGGGGCACTGTTCACGCTGGTCCAAAAGGCCCACCCAGCCCAAAGGTCTATCCCATAACGCTTCACCCCTCCTTTCGAGCAGCTCGTCCTCGAGCTGCAGACAGACTAAAACGACTCTGAAATAAGCCTTTTTCATCTCGGCAATATTTCTTTATTTATAACTAAAAATAAATTTCTACCATCATCAAGGGATGCAAGAGGACCCCATCCTAAAGCTCGAAGGGATAAAAGTTCCTCCATTCCTTGGGCTCGAAAGAAATGCTCACATCGACTAAGCCATGGCAGCGGATCATCCTTCCCGTGGTAACGCTGGAAGTCGAGCTTGAAGTAGCGCGGCACCATCCAATCCAGAGCACCCGGTGGACCAAACGAACCTGAGGTGTGGGAGGCACGAGGGTGCACGACTTCGTTCATGGCCCATTTGGGCATCAAGTCTTGGCCATGCACGAGCTGTCCGTCGAGGTCGAGGATTCCACACCCACCCAAGCGTGGCGGTGGCGAAACCTTCGTGACCTTTGGCGGAATTGACGCACCGGAGGCGGCGGCCGAAGGATCATCAGGCTTCGGCTCCTTGGTCGAGTCCTCGTTGGGTTTAGCGGCCGATTCCGCCGACGTCTCGCCCACGATGCCCTTCTCCTTTTCCAGGCGCAAGATACGATCATTCATGCTGGTCAGACGCTTTGTCATCTCAGCAAGCGTAGATTGCACCGACGTAAAGCCGTCGGTCGACTCCTTGCGTAGCGCCGTAATGCCATCGGTTGACTCCTGGCGCAGACGATCTTCCTGCTCCCGTAGGAGCCACTTGATCTCGTCTCCCACAGACCCAGACATAGTGGAAGCTGATACCAAGTTGTTATGGCCCTGCGGTAGAGAACGTAGGGCGTAGTCGTGGTAGGTAGCCGGCCGCTGCGCTGCCGGTTTCCTTCCCGTGGTGACAGATAACTATCGCCGGGGCGACGTTGGTGAAAGGAGATGAGAGTAGAGAATGTGGATGAGTACAAGAGAATTGGGGGTGAGAATCAGGTAAACACTATCAGGAGGAGAGCCGGATGGAGTCGGTTGTATGAGAGGCTAGATCATAGATGAGAGGGATGAACACTTGAGGAGAACTAGATTGATTGTTTGTTTGCTTGCCTTGATTGATACAGCTCCTCTCATTATATAGAGAGGTTTACTTGACCCCTAACACTAGACTCCCAATCTGGTACTATATCTAACTAATCCCGCTACTGTTCACGCCAGGGCACTGTTGACGCCGGCCCAAAGACCTAGCCCATAACAAATATGCATTATTATTTATTATTAAAAAATGCTAAACGTATCCACGTATCGGTTTCCTCCGAAAAATGGCGTATCCGTATCCGCCCGATACTGATACACGTATCCGTGTAGCATAGGCGCAGAGCATCACTGTTGTTGTTGTTTCAATGTGTTACTCACAGTTGGCATGCATCTTGAACCCATACATGTCTCTGTTTTGCAATACTTTTACCGCATACAAGGCGGCAGCATACGGAAATGGAATACCATCTCCCTACTCCTGCTGAAAGTTTAGTGCTTGCTTACATGTGTTGGCACATTCAAGCACAGCGGCTAACTTATTCGTTTCTAAGCACATAAGTTGCACTAACAAATGATTTTTTTCTGTATTTATAGCTTCATATGCAATTCTGTGTTAGCTGTAGGATTTGTTGCTTTGGAGTTTGGACATATATTTAACATAATATAACAATGTTCAGCATGTGAACGCTGCCGCGGCCTGCCAAATTGTCCTGGATCATGATCCAACGTCTGCTGTCCCCACGGAAATTCCATCGCATCTGGCACTCATGTGCAGAAAAGGCAGGTGGGGAAGGAACAGCAGCCGTGGCGAAGCAACATCCCCCCCCCCCCCCCCCCCCCAAGTTTTTTTATACCCCTCCCCTCAAAATCTGTCAACCCAAACCCTAGAGCCAATCGTCATTTCCCCAGCGGAGAGTGGGTCAGAGAGAGCGCCGCCATGAGCCGCCACCGTGGCCACAAGCAGGCGCCCATCGACCTGGACAGCGACGCTGAGGACGGTGAGCGCCCCCTGTCCCGCGCCGCCCAAAATCTCCCCCTTTTCCTATGTGATGTTTGAGGCCTTGCGCTGAGGTTCCCGGGGGTGTTGCTTGTTCTGCTGGCCTGTTTAGTGGTGGTGAGGAATCGTGTGTGCGATGGTGGTGCTGTTGGCTGGGTTCCGCACCACGCATGCATTGGGTCGTTGATTGTTTGGGGGCTGATTGGTGGCTCTGTACGGGTTTGTGCGATTGATGGGCGGGCTGCTCCTTATTTATTTTGACGGAAATGGGGGTGAATTTTTAGGTCTATGTTGCCTCAGATTTTGGGCAACAGAGGATGCTTATGTAGAAAATGCGCTGGCCATTGCTATTTTTCTGGATCAGATTACTGCATAGTGTTTGGTCACTTGGAAATTGATGGGGCTCCTGGGCTTGCCTCTGCCTCCAGTATCTCTAGTGCACAGCCCGTATATGTGCCATTATCGATCTTTCTTTGAATTGCATTAAAAAACGCCTCTCTGGTTTAGCCTTCAAGCAGAGTACCCAAGCTTGGAACCAGGCTGGTTACAGGAATTTTGTGAAACCGTTTAACCCATTGTTCATCACTCTACCGCTGATCCGTGAGGACATTTGGTTATTTAATTTGCATAAAAGGAGTGAATTTAGGGCGGAGCATGTGTATTGGCGCCTGGTGCCTTTTACAGTGTATCTGGCCTTAAACCAAAGGTGTTAAAGCGCATAGGATTTGCATAATCTCTTATAGTAGGTTCATTACTGCATCTGGCAGCTTATGTTCTTCTCATGATTGGACATATATATGTTCTTTTTGCCAAATAGTGATAATCATTTGGTGCATGGTTCTATTTTGTCATCCGGTGCTTGTATATGTTAATCATTTAGTTCACACTGCACAGAGCATCACTGTTGTTTTTGTTTAATGTGTTGCTTACAGTTGGCATGCATCTTGCACCCATAGATGCATCTGCCTCATAATACTTTTATCGCATATAAGGCAGCTGCATTTGGAAATGGAATACTATCTCCCACAGACCACAGTGACCTCTCACTCTGGTATTAACAGCTTAAACATTTAGTTTGTTTTCATAGTTTGTTTCCTTTTATCTTGTCGAACATTTTTTTTCTCGAGCATTTCCTTTTACCTTGGTAACTTAAAAGATTTAATCATCTATATTCAGTGATCCACTAGTTGCTCCAGTTCCCTGTTCATTTTTTTCTTTTTCATTTCCTTTTCTTTTAGGAAGGGACAAGCTCAGTGATTCACTAGTTGCTCCAGTTCCCTGTTTTTTTTTCTTTTCCATTTCCTTTTCTTTTACGAAGGGACAAGGACAGTGATTCACTTGGTGTAACTATGAAGTTCGAGGATATTAGTTTTCACAATTAGTTACCTGTTCTTAATTTCAAGGGTGTACTGGGTGGCTATTAGTTTAGTGCTTGATTTGATTTGTTGGCACATTCAAGCACAGTAAATTATTGGTTTATTAGCACATAAGTTACGCTAACAAAGGATTGTTTCTGTAGCTTATGGCTTGACCTTTGCAGTTCTGTGTTAGCTGTAGGATTTGTTGCTTTGGGTGTATGTTTAACATGATATAACAATGTATAGCCTGGACATGTATTTTTCATGACCAAAATGGGAGTAGGATCATACATATCAATTCCGTTGTGTTCTGACCGAAATGCCTGGAACTTTTTGATCCACTGAGCAAAACAGAATGAGTAAGACATTTCATACCAGCAAACAGTCTGATAGATCCCTGCTCATCTGGGCCACCAGCGGAACCACTTGCAATATGCAATGTAAACGCTAAAAAGTAAAGTATTTCTAGCTACATTCTTGCAAGACTGACAGCAAACTTAGTATATGATTTATGAAATAGATTATGCATGTGTATGCAAGTTCTGATTAATATCTGTTCCCATTTGTAGAATGCCAAAACAAACGTTCTCGAACAAGTAGAACAACAGCATTGAAGACATCTGGGAGATCCAAACATGTGTTACCATCCTTTTATGATAACCTCTCCCAGAACAGAAGCTCACGGAATGCAACTAGCAGGAGGGACAAGGCAAATCAAGACAAATTGGATACTGATATTTTTGAACTATACATGGAGTATGTGCTGCCATTTCCTCTCTAACTTTATTAGTTGTTCTTTTGAAGAAATTTTGTATTCTTATTGCTGCTATATTTTTTTTGCACAGGGATCTTTGGAAGCACATTGATGAAGATAAGAAGAGTGCTTATGAATACTTTGATTCTTTATGGTTTAACATGTATTACAGTGGGCTGAATATACCCAATGTCCTTAAATGGATAAAGGCTAAGAGAATATTTTCAAGACAATATGTTTTTGTTCCTATTGTTTGCTGGTGAGTTACTCACACTATTACCTTGTGTAATCACTTAATGAATTGCCAGATAGGTATCAATTTTTCATCTTTTGTTAATGCAGTGGACACTGGAGCCTCCTTGTCTTATGCCACTTTGACGAGGCAAACTGCTCGGATATTTAGAAAGGGCCACGCATGATTGTGCTGGACTCACTTAATACAGCAGGTCCAACAAGGTTGCAACCAGCCATCAGAAGGTATGCTCTTCTAATCTCTCCCTTTCTGAATTTCAAAACAGTATTTGGTCTATAGATATTATGATCATGTATGGTTATGCTTACTGGTAGTATGTTTGCTCAAGACCATGATTCAACTGTTGGAAAAAGTTTGCTATTTGTTTGGTTCCTTTTTGCATTTTTTTTCTTACAAACGGACCAAGGTGTCCCGTAAACCTGTTGGCTGTCGTCTCTCATGCAGATTGTATATATAAAATGATATGTGTTTGTCCATTCCGATTGCTGATTTGTATATATAAAATGTCAAAGTATGACAACGACTCGCTAATCAAACCACATCAAATCCACCTTGGCTGCAGCACATCACAATTATCTGCCCATTCACAAAACGGATCATCTTGACAGTGTTGGACTTTTTATGTTTGCGTAGACTTCAACCATAAACTTTTCTGCAACTGATATAGCACATAAACTATAATACTCTAGATTTCGTGCTTATAGTATTTTTATTTTACTAGCATTTAATATCTGGTACTGGTATGCTAGATTCATTCTTGACATTTACAAAACTGAAGAGCGTGAAGAAAGCAAACAGTTCATAAACAAAATCCGCCTCGAGTTTCCCAAGGTGTTTCTGTACCATCTTCTTAGCCAACATATCATTGCTTCGGAAATCAAGATTTCTTATGGTACTCCCTGAAACAACTTTGCAGGTGCCACAGCAAAATGGGGATGAATGTGGGATTTATGTTCTTTACTTCATCCAGTGTTTTCTTCAAAACAAAAAACTGGCAGAAGTTCTTGAAAACAAAAAATTGGAAGAAGATTTCACCCAGTTGGTGCGTCATGCCTATCCACGTTTATGCCTCTTTTCTCTTTTCTTTTCCATCTTTCAAATGTTTAACAATTTTTTTCATCTATATAACTTAGCTTGATGATGGCTGGTTTGATCCAGAGGAACTAGAGAACTTCCGCAGGGATATCCATTCATTCCAAGCGTATGTTCCACCTGCCATGTTTGTTCTCTGTTTGTTAAATTGTGACTGTGATCTCATTGCCCTATTTCCACTTCTGCAGGAATCGGAATAACAAAGTAGATTCAGAGTAGTGTAGATAGCAGGATGGTGCCAAGCATGTAGTTGGTACGCGAATTATCAAGCCTTCCACTTCCTCTTATACCCGTTGCATTTTATCACTTAACGATTTATCTCTCTTTATTGTCCAGGTACCACCGTCCAATATCTTAATACATACAAATTGCTGAGTTTCATCTTCCCTGGCGGCTCATTGAGGAAATTTGAACATTGTTCGAGAATCTGTTGTGCTGTTTTATGCATGGTAGAGGGAGATTTATTACTCGCCGAAACATAGAGCTTCGTCGGCAGATAGTACCTAGTTCTGCAGACTCTTGGTGTTCCTTTTCCTCAAAAGAAGCTTAGATATTCGACAATTGTATTCGACAATTGAACTAGGTCGACAATTGTCCATATACATTTATCATATTCGACAATTGAACTAGGTCGCTATACATTGTATGGTGAACTGCTAGGTGAGATTACCGCTACCCTGTCGGGTATATTTTAGTAGGGGTGCATACCATGTACTAGTGTATGTATTCGCACTCTACAGATGTTGTATGGTACCCCCTTTAAGTTGAGGTAATACAATTACAGCTGCGTAAATGGTGTCGGTGCTAGCTAGAAATTGGTGCATGTGGCAAACTGATATATCATGTCGCAGGGATATGATATATTCTGTTGTTTGTGCTGTGGCTAACGGGCTATCATGTCGCCAGGATCCGATATATTCTGCTGTTGCTGTTGTGGTCGACAGATATGAGATCACATGAGATTTGTGGTGCCCAGCTAGGAGCCCAATAGCAATGGATCATTCTGTATCATATCTGTGAACATGAACCAGCAACATCTCTCATGTGGAAAGTTGAGAACACTCTGAACCAGTCAGGGGTCATCCACCATAAAGGTCGGACTTGTGCCGGAGCGTAGAGAAGACCCGTCGCCGAAGGTTTGGGCCGGAGCGAAGTGGAGCTGTGTTTTCTCTCAGGAGCGCACAGTTTAGTCCCACCTTGGAAACGCAACCAAACGCGGTCGTGTGAGCCGCATATATATATAAGCATACGTAGACGGTAGGTTAAGACAGATATGACATCTTAGATGAGCCAGGTATCATCCCTACTTGTAAACTCTCCTCAATAGTGATTATCTTCCGTGATTTTTTCCGTAAAAATTTTTCCACGTTAAATTGTGTCTCGTGTTTGATCTCGTTTTTCGTATTACTGCTAACCGTTCGGTGGCCCAACGGATGTTTGAGTACCTCTTTCACCTGCTCTGTTTTGTGTGAGGGTTCACGTTAGGTTGCGTTTAGAAGGGATGCTGCGTCCAGTTGCTACTGTAAAACTCTGCACTCTAGCCGTCCAGTGAAAATTTTCAGATCGAACCCTTCGATTGCTAGTCCGTAGAATTTATTCATGGTTCTGCAAGAATTGAACCCCCTCGATTCACTATTATGGAGAACAGGGGAAAGGGCTGTTTATTTCATTAGTTCGACATATTGAAGGTTCTGTTTCACTGTGAAACCTTTTATGGAGGATTCGAACCCTGCCACACCCCAATTGCTGCATGTTCCTGATTGGGATCTGAAGAAGGCTAGGATGCACGGATACTTGCGAATGCCCACGTATCAGAGATACTGATACTGCTCCGATGCTTTGTCCGACACTGATACTCTTTTGATATTTGTCAAGAAGGTTCAGTGCTAACTGCCAAACCTGTCAAGACAAGAAGTTGTGACTCTGAAATTTCCTCCAAGCATAGGATCCAACCAAATTTAGCAATACAGTTTTATGCCAGGATCTAGGAGAGAAGGGAAAAAAACTGATTCCAGAGCAGCCTGAGGTTTCTTAAAACCCCTTCTGCCTACACATCAGCAGCGTCCGTTTCAGATCCAACGGTTGCAAAGCATGGCCGTATATGTCCTGCCACTGCAGTAATCCAAAAGTATAATACGGCTACTTTCCGAGTCCAAACTGGTGCCGTATGTATATAGCGGCAGTTTCCAAGGTACAAGGTTGACAGGTTGTTGTCTTCTCTTTCCTGCAGCTCATTGCAGCATCGGATTAACCCCACTGACGGTCAATTCCAGTGCTAATCCAAAGCTGAAGGGGTTGTCCTTCCCCAGGTTAGAAATGCTTGCTTTTCACTTGGTAGTTACACCAGAAAAAAAAGGGTTGAGAATCTTCAGAGCAACGTAATAAAATTTCTGCGTGATCCTTAAGCGCCCATTTGAGATCCAAGGGCTCCTGAGCAAGGCAAGGCGATGCTGTCAGTGCCGACGACATCCAAAGATAAAATACGGCTACTTTACGAGTAGTCAATGTTGGTTGCCTTGTGCTGCAGTAGCAGCTGTTTCCAAGGTGTGTACAAGGTTGTTGTCGCTGTCTGTCTCGTTCCTACAGCTGCTAGCTAATGGCAGCATTGGAAGACCCAGTTAAGAGTTAACCCTAGTGATCGACCATCATTAATCAAGTCATTGACTAGAGGAGCATGTGTTTACCCGGCGCCAAGAAAGGATGGACGAGTTCAGCCAAACCTGTCCTCCTTCTCGAGGGGAGAAATACTTTTTTTTTCACTTGGAAACACCTGCATGGACCGTATGAGATTCCGATCATATATAGGATTTTTTTTCTTTTAAAATTAAAAATCATCGAGGCATCAGCAAACTCCAAAGAACATCAGCATCGCATTGGAATGATCACCTCCTGATGTATCTGGGACCTGATGCATGCGTGCTTGTTCTATTCTTAAATTTTTTAGATCAGGATATGCCAGAGTTGCCAAGTTTCCACCGATCGAGCAAATTAGACAAATCTGCAGAGCCCTTGTCCATGGCATCCTCTGTATGTTAGTCTGTTTCAATCTCCTTGAAACAGACGCGTATTTCGTTTAGTGTAGTATACGTATTTTTCAGACAGCTGCTAGTGCTGCGTTGCGCTCCAGCTACACAGCCTACACACACTACTGCCACTAATTTGTCAGCTCTCATGTCGATATCACCCGGAAGGACTTTGGAATATGCTCTAGCTAGCCCCTAGCCCGTCCAATCGGGAAACGTTTTCAAAATATATGTTTTTATAAAAATACATCATATTAAGAGAGAAATGATCACTCAAATTCGAGCCAAAACCCATGCGAGTATGCAACTGTCATGGGAGGGGTGAGCTGTAGAACACTACTGACGAGTGACCGGACCACATGGTCCGCAAGCACCCCCAACAGAACCAACTAAAAACCCAAAAAATCTTCAGGCAAGAGATGGGCCTCTGGATATAAAGGGTACTATAATTGGTTTGAAGAACTTTTATACGACCTTTAGGTCCATTATTGTCACACCCGGATTTACACAAAACCCGAATGTGGCCATATGTGTACCCAGGAAGTCAACAGACACATATAGCAAACAAATATGGTAAAAATCAGAGTACAATGCTTTATTCTCATCATATCGTAGCGTTTACATCAGAGTACTTCAGAAATAAAATCATGGACAGCGGAAGACTATTACATCTCTCTAGCGTAGCCGCAATCCCACAGGGACTCTGACTGGGAGAACGCGAACTCAGAAGTACGGCAAATCCTCCGGAAACTCCACAGCATAATCAGCCTGACTCCAATCTGTTACCCGTCCGGGATTTTGCCCAAAAATAGTAATAACAGCAAGTGTAAGTAATGGAAATTACTTAGCAAGTATAGCACGGGTTATGAAGGCTCAAAAAGGCTAGACTCGGCTTAACTGCATTAGCACTTTTAGTTGGTTCGTTTTATCATTGCCCAAGTTACTACATGTGATTGAATACCCGGTTGCAACCCAATTAATAAAGTGTAAGTGACATTAAGCATGAATAAATACCATATTCTAATCAAAAAGGATCCAGGCCGCTCATGACCCTGAGCAAGGCTATCATGATAGATCGTACACTCTGCAGAGGTTTCGCCCTTTACCCACCAGTCGCGTAAAAGTTCAAAGGAACTTTGCACCCAACCACGCATATCGACACTTCCGAGGTGTGACTGCATAGGGACGCTACGAGGCTTTCACAAGACACCCTAACAAGTCAGTAGCCGCTGGAGTGCTATACGGCGGTGAAAACTTAGGCACCGAGATCGACGTACGCCCACGGAGTCACACCGTGAGGAGGTCGATGGCGTCCGGAGCGCGGGTATCGCACCCATACTGCGCAACGTGCAGAGTTCTCAATCGCCGAGACTCCTACACGGGACTGGGTCTAAAGTGACCTAGCCGACGGATCTCCCGCCCTCGGTGGAATCGGAGAACACCCAGCACCGTACCTCCCACAACGCCGTTGGCCCCTCGGTAACCACTGCCAAGCTAGAGACGTACAAGCTACTTGACCAAGACCAGAGCCATTATAGTTCCGGCGGTGGCGACAGGCTCCTGGGTTGCCGCTTTAAGAACCGGTCCTTAGAGGGTGACACTAGAGCAAAGCACACAGCACATGCTACTAGCTCCCTAATCCATGTTACTAAAAGCAAGTTTTATCGTTAAGGTTGAAGTGGACCATTAATGCAAGTTTAGCAGTTTAATAAAGGTGACAGTAGTAGCGCCTAGCAAAATTCTACCCATATGCAATAACCCATAGGAATACAAGGACAGGGAAATAAATACTAGGTACAACCTTAAAGGTAAACAATATTAGACACATGCGTATGTAATGAACAGTGTATTAAAAGAGTGAGTAGGTAGCAAGGATTGTCCGTGCTATAACTTGCCTCAAATCAATATACTCGCACTCATAGTCTTCATCTCTCGATCTTCAAACTCTTCTCTTTGATGTTACTCGAAGCGTGTTCCTACTGGTCGCAGCAATCATCGAGCACAACAAGCAACTAAACAAGCAAACAAATAATATACAGCTAAGAACAATACACCAATCAAATGAAAGCTTTAAAAGAGAGCGCTAAAGGATAGGGCTTGGTTCGATGGTTACGTGAGCACAAGAATTGCTGAGAACTGAGTTACGGTTGAAAAGGTACAACTATCGGAAAGATTTGGTGATTAAACAAATAAAACTATATGCTGGATATATTTTAATTAAATAAAATAATATGTGAAGGTTATTTCAGAGAAACACCTTATGTTATAATTAATTTAAATTTATTTTTGAATTTATAAAATCAAGGTGGAACCTAATCACATTTTATTTATAATGGTTTATGTATAGATTATACCAAAATTAAACATTAATTTAAAATAGAACGTGTGAGCATCTAATCGAATAACTTTATGAAACGTGTTGCACTAATCAATATTAGGATAGAAACACATTTATGTTAATATTAATCAATGTTAACATTTATTTATGAAAAGTTGGAGGTTGACTCTAAATTGCTTTTAATTAGAAAGAGTTAGTTAAGTAATCATTAATCAAATTAACCGCACAAGAACCGAGGTGAAACTTAATTATATTTTATTCAGAAATAAATTGAATAATTTATTAATTAATTTTAACATTTAATATAAAGCCGAGTATAAACCTTAAGTGGATTTTAATTAGAAAACACATTTAAATAATCTTTAGTCAAATTAATATTGAATAAAATTCAAAAACAAATTAAATGTCAATTAACAGTACTAACAAGTAGTTTAAGTTGATATGAATCTAATGTAACGAAAACGGATTAATTCGGAGCTAAAATGTGTAATCTATGGATTAAACAAGGCTGCAGGGGTCTATAAGTAATTATCCATAGACTACAGGGGTTAGCCAAGGAAAACAGCAAGACACTGTAAACAGTGCTCGCAAAAAGGGCATAGTTCGGGGTTAGATCTGTAAAACTGGCTCGGGTTGGGTTTTTGAGCAAGCATTAAATAGATCTAGGGGGTTTTTTGTGAAATCTCCAAGACACAAGATCTATCAGTAGGATTAGATGATTTGGCAGGGTTCTTTTCGCAAATCGTCTTTCTTCTACCTTTGGTCAGCGCAGCAGCGCAGGCAGGCGGCTCTGGTCGACGGCAATACCGGCGCTCCGGCGTCGTAGGGCGGCGGGGATCTAGCGCAGGAGGTAGAGGAGATGGAGGGGATCACATGGAGGCGCTCACCACGGGTGGAGGTGGACCGGAACGGCGGGGATTCGGCCCGCGGCGGAGACGGTGGCCGGCAGCGGGGTGCTCGAGTTGGCGGCGAGTTTCGGCGGCGTGACGGCGACGAGGTCCGGCGGCGGAGGTGCTGCTTGGTGCGGGGAAGCTTCTAGTGGCCTCGGTTCCCGCCAGGGGTGACCGGGGCGGCCGGACTTCGGAGGCCGGCGGAGGGGCCGGCCGGCGGGGGCGCCTTTGCGTCGTTGAAGCGCGCCGGTAGTAGGACGGCGACGGCGATCGGCGGAATCGATGCGATTCGGCGAGGGGATCGCGAGGACGGGCTCCGCACGGGCGGAGAAGGACGGCGACGGCGGAATCAATGGTGGCCGGCGGCTATGGCGGCGCTCCTGGCGGCGGCGGTGGTGCTCCGCGGCAGCGGTGCCGCGCAGAGGGGCGAGGGCGGCTAGGGCTTGCAGGGCGGCGGCTTCTATAGGGGCGCGGACCCGTGCTTGGCATGGCGCTCACGTCGAGGAAGGCCGGAGCGGTGGCGCGGCGCTGATTGCGGGGCGGCGGCGGTGCGGCTTCATGGGCCGCGCGGTATGCTGTGGGCCGGGGAGCTGCAGGTGGGCCGCGCGGCTTCGGCTTGGGGCCGCGCGCGAGTTGGGCCGGCCCGTACCGGGCCTCGCAGGCTCGGCCCGAAAGGGAGAGGAAGAAATGGGCCGGGGGACGGGTTGGGCCGGCTCGGTAGGGAAGAAAGGAAGGAGGGGCTGGAGTGGATCAAAGGAAAGTTCGGGGAGCAAAACCGGACTCTTCCAGAAACAACTTTTATATGGCCCAAACAAACGCAGTTCAAACACGAATTTAAATTAGATTTAAATTCTAATTTTGGACTACACACAACCAAAACTCGATACGGCCAGCATGAATGCAGCATTCAAAGTAACTTATTTATAATTCATAAAAATATATATATATATTCTTTTTTTTACTATAAATTTCCTGTAAATTTAAACAAAGCTTGAAAAATTTTAGAAAATTGAGAAAAATGTTGTATTAATTACGTTAAAAATTCACATCCCAAAATTCGAAAATTTTGGGGCGTGACAATTATGGTACGAATGATCTTTATCTTAAAAAAATTACTGTTTGAATGATACAGGAAAAGGTACACACACTAGATTTTGGCCGATTAGCTTGTTACATCCCCAACAATGGCAGGTTTATTAAAATAGAATACGGCATACAGAAACAGGTGGTAAATTTTACCCCTTCTGACTCAAAATAGATCACGTTTGTAACACAGACACATTGTACAAAATATATTTCTTTGAAAAAAATTCAAATAAATATAATTACATATTACGAGTTTTTTTATGATTAATCTAGTAACACCATTCCTGCGTTTTCAACAAACATAATTCTTTATATATATTAATGACCGGAGTTCAAAATTTTAACCAATAGAAAATAAAATGATATCTATTTTGAACCAGAGGAAAATGAAATTGCTAGCAGCTGCCATTGGAATCCCTGCTACCCAAATCTGCATGCCATCGTTTCAGAGATGCCCAAGTTACTGTACTGCTGGTGCATAGGGCCACACACCCTCTCTGACTCGTACGTCCGGATCTTCTGAGAGCACTACTTTGTTGCAAAAAAAAGTCGATTGATAAAAGGGGTTTTGCATAAACAACTTTCTTAGCTAGAGTATTTCCCACCAAAATAAATTAAAGTATGCTAAAACATTCTCTTATGAAGAATTACAGCTATAAAAAGTCCTGACTGGATTCCTTATAAAAAAAGTCCCGTCTGGAATAATTTACAGAAACAAGGGGTCGTCGTTTGTTGGCTACAAAATTTGTCAACCTATAATTTTAGATAATGTTTTCTAACTAACATGCATGCATGCCCAAAGAATTCATATGCCTTGAGACACTAGGTCACATTAAAATTCTAAATATTACGATCTATAATCAATGTATATGTGAATAGTTTTTATACTAAAGTATTATCGTAACTTCACATATGGATCAATTAAAACGTTTAGCCTCTTCAGGTCATCCACGTAACAAGTAACGAAAATCAATGATACAACTGCATTTGAACAAAAATATACATTTGTTAACAGAACACATAGAAACAAGAAATCTCTTACGATCGTATAATGCATTTTCGAACTCAGAAAATGTGCCGTGTTATACCTAGCGTCCTTTCTTTTCCGTGTTACGTTTAGCAGAAACGATTAATAACTTTTAATATTTTGCTTATGCTATTGTTTAATTCTCAAATAAATTACCTTCATCCTGAAAATCTTATCTCACCACCCCTGAGCCTAATGAGCCTTTTTATGGTACCTTATACCACTGATTGGTGGTATATGGTATAGGGAATGTGTAACATTGTAATTTGTATCTAAATATGTTAACTAAGCATCTTTTTTACGTTCTTGACAGCGGCACACATCGCCAATTTGAGATCCATGCCACTAGAGCGCCTTAACTGCTAGCCCCCAACACATGATCGAATGAAAAAAAATAAAATATGTCTAAATTACAGTGATGGCATTTAGTTTTTTTAATAATATCCTTATACTATTATACTACTCACCATATACTACATATACCATTGACCAACATTACACTAGTATATAATTATTCTTAACCGTCGGATATTTATATACCAGTTTTTTAAATCAGTGTTATAAGATACCGTACAACAGCTCGAACCTAATACGTGTTCTCCTTCGCTCCAAATGGGGTTTGTACACAAATATCGATTGATTCCAGTGGCAGATGCTAGGCTGTGTTTAGTTCCCAAACTTTCTCTCTTCAAACTTCACTATTCACCTATCACATCAAATCTCTCTCCTCATGCATGAAGCACTAAACATGAGTAAATAAAAAAAACTAGTTGCATGGTTTTGATGTACACGACGAGAGTCATGGTAGGATAATGTTTACCACAAACAAACGAAAAGTGCTATAGTGCGCTATGGTGTCCGATGTGATTTTTTCACCCTTTTTCACCCTCTTTTCAACCAACTAAACACACCCCATATATTCCGGATGGTATGCAAGGAATCCAGGGCGCTACCTCCTGGACGCATCTGCCATGATGGAACTTGAATGAGCTGAGCTGCGCCACATTGTCGTTGCTGACGTACGGGCTTGAATGCCTCTGACCAAACCCAACTCAATGGCAGGAGCAGTGAATAGGCTCTTATCACTTCCTGGTGCTCTCTCCAACGGCTACTTATTCGTCTCAGGTATGTAGGAGCACCCCTAAGCCCCTAAAATCTTGAGTTTGTACAAAATTTAATTTAGCAAGAACAAGAATGCATTGAGTTAGTTTCAGAACCTTCACAAAGCTTTATGTGAAATTATATCATTGTAAGAATGAATAAGAATTCAGTCACGGAATGAGATTATGAAAACTTTAGGAGGGTGTTTGGATCCAAGAGATTAAAGTTTAGTCCATTAAATAAATAACAATTAGAAGTATTAAACATAAATTAATTATAAAATTAATTGTATAAGTCATGTCTACCTCGAGAGGTAAACCTAACAAGCCTAATTAACTTATAATTAGTACATAATTATCAGACTAATTAGGCTTAATAGAGGGTCTCGTAGCTCTCGTTTATATACTGAGCTTTTTTTAATTAATCTATATTTAATACTTCTAATTAACATCTTTACCTCTGATGTGACGGGACTAAATTTCAGTCAAAGGGATCCCAACAACCCCTAAGGTGATTGTTTTTTAATTAGATTGTTGAGTTCAACGATTAAGACAAGGTGATTGCAGGTTTCAGACCATGAACAGGAGTTTTTACTGCTGCAACCACTACCCTGTACCAGAGTCAACCAATAAACAAGGCATGTTGGGTTTGTGCCGTCAATTAGGACTTGCATATGTTAGACTGACAAATCTTGTTGCTTGTGAGAGATGACCCATTTACGTATATCCATGATTGGCATATGCGGTATTAGATACCCTTTAAAAATGCACTACAAATGCTATCTTTCTATGGATAGTATTGAACGCACTGCTAGCTGGGTAATTAACATAATGTAAATCTTGAGGATGCAACTTAATTGACTTATGGCAAAGCACATAATCAGCTACTATAAAACTTAGATATGAAAATAGTACGTCCACGTTCATGCTCCTCAGGGAAATCAAAAGTAGTCCACGTACATTATGCTCTTTGACACTACAGTTATATTATATGTAGACCAAACAAAACTTCAACGGGGTCAAGTATCAAAAGAAAAAACTACAATGGGTCCACTCGTCATTGACTCGATCCCAAGAACTTAAAACATTTCTATCGCACATTAAAAGAAAACACAATCACCAGTAGCCGAAAATCAGGAGCACAAACCGCCGGTGAAGCAAAACAAAACGAAAGCCAAATCCAAACCCAAACTGAACCGATAACAACCCACGAGCTAATCGCAGTCGCAGCCGAGGAAAAAGCTACGCAGCCCCGATATATAGCCCCCACGACCGCCACCACTGTTTCTTCCTCGCTACCTCCGTCCACTGGACAGCCCACCCCTCCTCTGTAATCTCTTCTCCTCCTTCCCGGTGCCGTTGGCTCTTGCAAGGGCGGCAATGGCGGCTTCGTGGAGAGCCCTGGCTCTGGCAATGGCGGCCGTGGGCTGGGTTCTTGGCGGCGGTCTCGTGTGGGCGTTTCCCAAGGAGGATTTGGTGACCCGGCTGCCGGGGCAGCCGCCGGTGACGTTCAGGCAGTTCGCCGGGTACGTCGACGTCGACGTCAAGGCCGGCCGGAGCCTCTTCTACTACTTCGCCGAGGCCCAGGAGGACGCCGCCGCCAAGCCGCTCACGCTATGGCTCAATGGAGGTTGGTTGCCGGCCGGGGAGCTCTCTGTTTCTCTCACTGTAAATTTTGGCGGATTTTGTGCTCTTGTTTTTGCTTGCCTGAAGCGATGAATTCGATGAAAACATGTGGCTTTATTGTTTCTTTGTCAGTTGTTTATCCGATGCTCTCCTAAACGTTTGCATCTGAATTTCCTTCCATGGTGTTTGCTGCTTAAGTTCAGAGTTGACTGCGGGTTGACGGTTCGTTGAATTTGTTTTGATAGGATTGACGCTGCAGGGATCTCAAATCCCGTTGTCATGCTCCTTTGAATTTTGATGTTTTTTTTTTCGCTTTTACAGATCCATTGGGCAGTTCGTGTTTATTGCTGCAATTTTGTATTAATTGCCTTTTCGTTTGATATTTTTTAGCAAAAGCGCTTTTCTTATTTTCCATTACTTGGAACTGGAATCGGTATTGGTAGTTGTACTGTTCCATTAGAAATATGAAAATATTGCTTAAAAACATGTGTACACTGGCATATGTTGTGATTGGAGCACTGTGGTAACCAGAATTAAGAAGTGAAATTAATCAACCATAATTATAAAAAAATCAACCATTTTCTCAATTACACCTTCGGCATATTTTTTAATTCTCCATTCAACATACCATTCCTTGTTCATGTGGGGATTATGATGGCAGGGAGTGTTTCCTGGTCTGGAAACAAAGGACTGCCTCCTATTCGTCATCTGCTCCACACCTGCCAAGAAAAAAATAGGATATAATTAACATTAAAATAACTAGCATCTTATACCTTGTTACTAAGTACTACTCCGTAGGGTAGTATCTTTGTCCTTTGAGGTCACCACCACATGTGACCTTGCCCGTTTAGAGCCTTACTCCATTGGACTTTGTGTATTGTGGTCCCTGTGTATTTCAAAAGAAGCGAGACATCATTTGATCTCCATGCAGCAAAAGACACACCCAGAGAAAGCTTCAGGCATGATTTGATTTCATCACTATGCAAACAAAAGTAAAATGAAGCTTCTTTCAAGGAACAGAACCTTGGTTACAACAATGATCCCATTACCAACTCATCACAAGATTAGGAATGCACGTTAAATTTGCCACAAATTTTGTCCTGCTTGTAGTCATAGCCCACATGATTGCCAGGTCCTGGCTGTTCTTCCATTGGAGGTGGCGCTTTCACGGAGCTAGGTCCATTTTATCCGAGAGGAGACGGCAGGGGTCTCAGATTGAACAAGAAGTCATGGAACAAAGGTTGAGCTTCAGGCTATTATATTTCCATCTGGTGCTTTAGCAAGAAAACAAAAGGAAAATGTATGATCTGACCTTAATTTGTTCAATGCTGTTTTACCTTCAATTTTGCAGCATCCAATCTTCTGTTTGTCGAATCACCAGCTGGAGTTGGATGGTCTTACTCAAACACTTCATCAGATTACAACACTGGAGACCTGCGGACTGGTTAGTTACTGTGATATTTATAAATCGCAGGGAAGTTTCAGATCTGACTGTTTATGTGTTCAACTGTACAGCTGATGACATGTACAAATTTTTGCTGGGATGGTACCAGAAATTCCCAGAGTACAGATCGAGAGCCCTGTTTCTTACTGGAGAGAGCTATGCAGGTAGGCGAGTGCAAGTTCTCTTTTGCATGTTAAGGCATCATAAGTGCAACTGTTTTGTCAGTTTTGGTTAATGGGGTTGATAAAAAACAACGCAGGGCATTACATACCACAACTTACCGACATACTCCTTACCCATAATGAGAAATCAAAGGGTTTCAAGTTCAATATCAAGGGTGTTGCCGTAAGTACTCAAGCATATGCATATCTTACTAAATATTCTTTTGAGATAAACTTATTACTAACAATTCTAACTCTTGTATTAACTTGAGCAGATTGGGAACCCGCTTCTTAAGCTTGATAAGGATGTCCCTGCAACCTATGAGTATTTCTGGTCTCATGGCATGATCTCTGATGAAATATTTCTAGCGATAAGCCACAGTTGTGATTTCGAGGATTACACCTTCAATAACCCCCATAATGAGAGCAAGTCATGTAACGATGCTATATCTGAAGCAAACACTATAGTTGGGGAATATGTCAACAATTACGATGTTATTCTCGATGTCTGCTATCCATCAATAGTGATGCAGGAGCTGCGGCTGCGAAAATATGTATGCTTTCTCCTCATGGTACAAATGTAATATTCAGAATCATTTGATTCCTCTTGTGTGATTGGTTATTTTTTTCATTGTAGGCAACGAAAATCAGCGTGGGAGTGGACATTTGCATGACTTATGAAAGGTTTTTCTATTTCAATCTTCCAGAAGTGCAGCAGGCTCTGCATGCTAACAGGACACATTTGAAGTATCACTGGAGCATGTGCAGTGAGTAAGTGTTTATATTGCTACTTCTAGCACTTAAATTTATTGTTTTATCCATACTTCAGAATTTATATGCTTCTGTAAGATTATTTTAACTATGTAGTTCCTTTCAGTAAAGATAAAAAAATAGTTTATTTTCAGTGTATTTTAAAATCCATATAAATACTAGTTCTGATATTTTGGTTCTGGAGTGCCAATTATTGTCAGAATTGATTTGATAAAGCAAGCAATAATATTGAAAGATCAGGTTGGTCACTTTCCAATTGACTTGGGTCATTTGCGTCATGTACCAGTTTCCTGAACTACAGCAATACTGATGGAAACATCAACATCTTGCCTATACTTAAAAGAATTGTGGAGCACAAAATACCACTTTGGGTGTTCAGGTGATGTAACCTTTTTCTCTTTTACTGCAAACAAACAGTTTTTCTTAATGTTAAATATCTTCCAACATAATCACTGACTACAGTGGCGATCAAGACTCTGTTGTGCCCTTGTTGGGCAGCCGAACCCTTGTGAGAGAGCTAGCTCATACCATGGGGTTGCCCGTTACAGTCCCCTACAGTACTTGGTTCCGCAAAGGCCAGGTATGCCTTTAGTTCTATCACTACATTTATTTCAATTATACAAATTAGCTGATATTGTGTAAACATTATTCTGAAGTAAATAGAAGTTCACTGACCATGGAAATACTGTCTGTTTGAATTCAAGGTTGGAGGCTGGGTGACGGAGTATGGCAACTTTCTGACCTTTGCAACAGTGAGGGGTGCATCTCACATGGTGCCATTCGCACAGCCAGACAGGGCTCTCGAGCTATTTCGATCAATTACACTCGGAAAAAGACTACCAAACACAACAAATCCATCCATTGACTAAGTGTACCTACAAGAAAGCTGAAGATAGAAACAAGTAGCTTAGGTTTTTTTCGTTTGGCTACACTGGATTAGTTCATAAAGATGTGTGGGGTGCTCAATAAGTTCTTTATTCTTTGTAAAGAGCAGAAAAATGACACTACCAAGTATTATGTTTATCGCGTTTATATAGATCATCAGATTGCAATCCTGAAGTCTTCCACACAGAACAACCTATGTCAGAGTAAGTGCGGGGCATTGCACAATTTGCCAATGCAACTATGCCAAAATAGTTCATGAATCACTTTTCTAAGCTCAGCAGCATTTCGCTAGTACAAACAGGATGGAAGAGTTATTCATTGTAAAGGATGGGAAAGGGTCATCCATTGAAAAGATTGCCAGTACAACTGTAATACTTCTTTGTACTTGGGGGTTAGCGTTTCTGCTAATGGTATACCTGACATGGTATGCAGTGAATCTCATTTTCAATTAATGTAGCACCTTGAATGTTTGTCCTAAGTTATATTAGAAGGACAAGTTACTACAGTAACCTTCTCAAATGCTGTGATAAGCTTGATTAACAACTGTCTAAGTCGCCAGAGACATTTCCTTTCCTTAACTAGAGTTCTTTTTTCTGAACAAATTCTGCTCGATAACTGTGCAACATCACATGGTTCAGAGTAAATCTACATCTGGAGTAAGATACTAAGAGGCTTATCTGCATTGGAGGGCATAAAGAATGCAATGAAATGGTAGGTTAATACCTGGAGAGACCACACAGCATGGAAGCTGCCCCAGTTGGAAGCTGGATGTCTCCTTGCTCCCTGAAGGCTAAAAGCTGACAGTAACAACTGGCAAAAACAATGTTTGTTGTTCTTGGGCAGTACTAAATTGTTGACATGAAGTGAGTTCAAGGAAAAGCCACTGCTGGATGGAGCCAAAAAGGTTCCTGGTTAAGCGATTTGCAGTTGATAAAGCTTGGCACCTTTTCCATCCTCACATTTTTATGGCCATGGCATATGTATCAAGAATGAGTCAAAAGTATGTGCCTTCTAACCTTAACATAGAACCCATAGGTTACCACTGTCCAATAACAAAGTGTGTGGACAACATATAATGTTTTTGTAACAATGAATTATTTCCTTTTTTCTAGATTTATGCCCAGATATTGACTGAAAATGCATGGTTCCCTCGGACTATAATGATTCTGAGCTATATATTAGATTTATGCCCAGATATTTCATATTTGTATTTTGGATGGATGTTGTTCGCACTAGGTTCCGCCATCATGGCTCTCTCTTCTTTACCATCACGTTTGTGCTCCTGCTTGCGCGCTTTTGTGGGCGGATTTGTCCTCTTCAATCACCTTGCGGATACCGCCAATGCTCCAATAAAGATTGAGGTGAGCCTAAATAATAAATCCCTCACTGCCAGCTGAATCTGCCCACCTTTGTCATGGATCTGATCGATCCCTTGTTGTTAGTGCCGCTGTTGACTTTGGTTCACCAAAGTTTATGTGAAGCCTCTTCACCAACTTCCACCATCAAGCAATTATCTTTATCACCTAGACAAGTCCTACTTCTAACCATATCAGCAACATCGCCTTTTGATGGGTGCTTCATCGGCTATTGCAGATTCACATGGTTTATTCGACCATATCTTTTACATTTCGATGTCAACCAGGAACCATTCTGAAAATTCGAGATTGCCAGAGATTTTCTACTTCACATGTGCCATGACCTCATTACAAACCTCTGCTCTGGAAGCAAAGAGACCATTCTGCTCAGGTGTGCATCGCTAGTTTACGATAGAGTTCTCGCCGGCATCGACATCATCATCTCGAATACTTGCACACTGACACGTATGGCTTGTTTATTGTCGCACATGTTCCATTTGGACTTTTTTAATATGTTTTCATTATATTAAATTAAAGCATCCAGTTACACAAAGGTCCTTCATAGAGGATGAAATTACAACATGATCCCTAAGGGGTACTCGTGTGAGTGAGAACACCCGTGATGACGGCAAGCGGATCTCCAGAGGGACCGCACTATATGTTGGTTTGAGGGGACTAGGAAACCGACAAGGGTCTCCATCTCCATCGAGCTAAATATCTTATAAAAGTCATCAGCGAAGTGTTTTTGAGCATCTTCCTTAGGGTCGGGGTTGGAAAGGAAATGCGGTGGCAACAACAAGGTGGGCAGACTAATGCCACTAAGCTTTATGCTGCTGGTATGCAGTACAAGTGGAGGTGGGCGTGGGAGGGAAGGCGTTGGGGGTGATGGTGGACGCTGATGTGGGTGTTAAGATAGATATTTGTTCTCTGTATATCGAGTTGTTTCTGTATAATCCTAACCTTCCTTGCGCACAAAGATAGCCTGTAGATATCTGTATGTAATTAGATTTGGTAGTTAGCTACTTTGTGTGCAAGGCATGGTTGTTATCTGTACTGTCACGCCAGGGGCTTTTCCTGGCCTATTTAACGTGCAACCCTGATGGCCGAGAGGCATCATGTTACCCTAAATTTCACATGGTAATCAGAGCCTGTCTCCTATGAGCTGTTAGCCATGGCCTCCTCAAGCTCCTCGATCGCATCTGGGTTCCCCTCCCCCACCAGCGCCATCACCGAGAAGCTGGGGTGCAACAATTATGCTCTCTGGATGCCTCAGGTGCTTGATGTCCTACGAGGAGCGCAGATGGTTGGCTATCTTTATGGTTCCATCAAAGAACCATCTGATGAGGACATCCTTGGGCATGATTTGGCTAGGAGCACAACAGTGTAGGCGGCAGCCGTGCATGCAGTTTGGTCAGGCGCACAATAATGTAGGCGGCAGTCGTGGCCCATCGGGAGCACGGTTTGGCCAGCGCACAACAATGTAGGCGTCAGCCGTGCATGCGGTTTAGCTAGGCGCACAACATTGTAGGCGTCAATCGTGCACGTCTGAATTATCCTACCTTGCTTAGCGGAGAAGGAGGAAGCCACCTTAAAAGACAGAGCCACCCTTCCCCTATCGAACTAGTTTTTTTGGGAGATTAGGCCTTTCCTTGAGTGGGTGTGCCTAAGAACTATTGGGGGCCGGGCAACCTTAATTTGTTGGGCCTCGGCCAACCCCACGCCTGGGCCGGATGCATCATTTGGTATCAGAGCTGGACCTTCGTTTAAGGGGGTGAGAATGATGAGGACATCCTTGGGCACAATTTGGCCAGACGCACAATAGTGTAGGCGGCAGCCGTGCATGCGGTTTGGCCAGACGCACAACAGTGTAGGTGGGAGTCGTGGCCCAGTGGGAGCACGATTTGGCCAGGCACACAACAGTTTAGGCGGCAGCCGTGCAGGCAGTTTGGCCAGGCGCAGAACAGTGTAAGCGGCAGTCGTGCACATCTGAATTATCCCACCTTGCTTAGCGGAGGAGGAGGAAGCCAACTTAAAAGGGAGAGCCACCCTTCCCCTATCGGACTAGTCTTTTAGGGAGATTGGGTCTTTCCTTTAGTGGGTGTGCCTAAGAACTATTAGGGGTCAGGCAACCTTAACTTGTTGGGCCTCGGCCTAACCCACGCCTGGGCCGGATGCCTCACCATCCAAGACCATGTTGGCAGTCGTTATGGCACGTTTTCGACCACCAATACTCGGGAATAAAAGAGGATATATGTGATATTCCAAGTACTTAGGTTTATTTCTAATAGAGTTCCATGAGTTTTGGTGAGTTACACTTGTGTAGGTACAACAATGAGAAATACGTGATGTAGGGGTCGGAATTGACTGATTCGGCTGAACGACTCCGTTCGACCGGTTACCCCCCTTAGCCGTGCACAACATCGGGAGTCGTCCACGTCAACAATGACCAAGCAGATGACGATGCATGACACGTCGGTGACCGCCACCTCATCCTGGGCCAGATCAACACGAAGACCATCGCCAGAAGCCAACCCAGGGGGGTCCAAGACCAAAGGCGGTGCTGGGAAGGCCGGCCACGGGCTAGGCCTGGTTCGAAGGAATCTCCCAATTCGCCTGAACCAACCCCAGCACTAGAACCGACCAAGTGGGGAAAATCCAGGCCGTGGGAGCAAATGGCGGTGCATCCAAGGGTTCGGCCGAATCCTAGGATTCGCCCGAACCCGGGCAATTCGCCCGAATCACCAGGAGGTACCCCCCTGGTTCCCTTGGCCGCCACTCCTCTCCACCGTCCTAGTTCACCTATAAATGTAGTGGCATTTCACTTGTAACACACACACTCAAGCCAAGGAGCTCTCATTCCACTTCTTTCTAGTAGAGTTAGGATAGTTTAGTTGGGAGTTAGAGTTAGGATAGTTTAGGTGGTGACAGCCCTATACGGCCTACGTAGTCCATCACGTTCGTCGTGGCCTGCAAGATCCCAGAGTGTAGGATTGGTGGCACCCTTTCTCATCCCTTTCTGCGTGTCATAGGTTCTATTGTCCCGATGCTAAGGCATTAGAGTTAACCCTGATCTCTGAGTACTGGCTCTTCAGCCACTCTATCTCTAAGCCCGAGTGACATAGGTAGATAAAGTACCCAGGATTCCTCTATCTCTTCTCGCTGTCCTCCCAACTATCTACTCCTCTTTCCTATCCGAGCCACCCTTGAGCTGTGTGTCACGGTATAACCACTCCTATCCAATACCGTTTATCCACTGTCTTGCTAGTAGTGTACCCTTCTCTGATAGTCTCGAATATCTGTTTGCTAGTAATCTTGCCAAAGCTTCCCTGTGGAAATATAAATTACGATACCTCAGATTACTCCCTGGTGAAGTGCTACAACGGTAATTCTGTGTGCTTGCAGAATATTTATATATTTTACTGAGCCATAAGAAAAACCACTGAAACACTCCTTACCTTAGTACCTGGATTCACAATCCTGATATTGGATCGTAAGAAGTGCCAATAGACCATAAAGATCAAGAAAGATGACAAGACCGAAGAAGATGTACCCAATCCGCTTCATGCTGAATGGGTTGCTCAAGAGCAGCAGGTTCTGAGCTACCTGCTATTGTTGTTGTCTCGTGATGTCCTAATTCAAGTCGTCTCGATCACGTCTGTCGCTGGAGTGTGGCAGGCAATTGAGGGCACATATGCCTCTCAATCACGTGCGCGTGTCATCAACACACACATGGCGCTGGTGACTACACAGAAGGGCTAGTCATCTCTAGCTGAATACGTCGCCAAGATGCGCGGGCTGGCTGACGAGATGGCATCGACTGGTAAGAGGCTTGACGATGAAGATCTTGTCTCCTACATTCTAAGTGGTTTGGACCTTGAGTTCAACCTGCTGGTCTCCGTGTAGCTGCCCGCGTCGAGCCCATCACCGTTTGAGGATTGGTCGCCCAGATGACCAGCTTCGAGCAGCGCATGGAGCTGCTCCATGGACGCTCACAGTCCTCCGCCAAGTCTATTGCATGTTTGTTCGCGTTCTTACTGCACCATGTGACCGGTGCGACCGGCCAGAGAAGGAGGCGGCGGTGGGTTAGGGGCCCGGGGCTAGGGAGGTCGGGGTTACTAGGGGTATCACCACCGGCGGACCTACAAGGAGGGGTTGGAGGTGGCGGCTGGCCCGACGGTTGCAATAGTCGCCGGGTGGAGGCGCTACTCAGGGGGGGGGGAGGGGGATGAGCGGTGCCGACGGCGGAGCGGAAATGGTGGCGAAGAACATCATGGGCGATGGATTAGCGTTGGCTGTGGCAGTAGGCGGTGGGGTGCCGCCAGAGCGGGCAGTTGTGAGGCGGCGGGGACGGAAGAGGCGGTGGAAGACACCACGGCTGACGGGTTAGTGTCGTCTGTGGTTGTGGTCGGTGGTAGAGGTGGCGGAGGCTCCACGCGGCGGTGGTGCACGGGTCGGGCGCGCTCTCTCTCTCTCTATATGTGCGTGTGTGTGTGTGCGCGCGCGCGCGACCCGTCATGCCTTGTCCCTATCCTCCCAAGTTCCCCAACTGTGCAAGCACGTGGAGCAGAAGCGGTGGCCTGCACGGCTGCGGAGCAGGCAAGCTGCGAGCGGCAGCTCGACAAGTGATTCGGATAGGGATGAAAGCGGATTGGATAGAAGCGGATACTAAGTTTTCCATATCCTTATCCATGTTTTTTGTCGGATGCAGATCAGAGTGGATATTTGCGGATTCAGTTATGGAGATGGATTTTTTCGAATGTCGGAAATGGGGCGGACTCGGATCGGAGCCGGTTGCGGAAGAGGATTAAAATAAACGGATAATATATTCTTAAATGTAGCATTTTATGGTGGTGAATATTTTCCAAATCAAAGTCACAAAGCAGCAATATAATAGAAACACATTGCCAATGAGTCTCATGTTGTCCGTTGAGACGAAAGGGGTAGAGTTGCTGTTCAACAGCCGGTGTTAGCGATTCACGCAAGACTACCAATCAACCGTCAGATGTTTTAGAATTTTACCAATGTATGTGTGCATAGTATATATAGCTGAGGACTCGTGGGTTACAAATTATTATATATTTATCTGAATTGTGCTTGATTGTACTATGTTGGGATCTCTAAAGTAGACGGATATCCTATTATAAGACTCGGATAATCCGTATTTAATTATTGGATAATCCATATCTGTCATTGCTAAAACCATATCCTATTCTATATCCATACACAATCAGATTCGGATTATCCATATCCGCATGCCTCGGCACCCGTGCCACTTTCATCCATATTCTTGGAGTTGCCGAGCACCGATGCCGTCCGCGGGGCGTAGCTACGCGAGTGGCGGCGGCCTGGGGCCTGATGGCAACTGATTCAATTTCCCATAATTATATATCCTAGTTTTCTTAAAAAAATGTTTGTGGTCCACACGTTCTTGAAGAAAAGCATGGTGCGGTCGACACGTTTTTGAAAAAAAAGCATGGTGCGGTCGACACGTTTTTGAAAAAAAATATCCCGCCGTGATAAGAGACTGGAAAGAGGAGCACGCGCTTCTGAAAATAGCACGATGGTCAGCTGACTATCTAGGCGCATTGCATTGGTTAGTAGCTCAACATATCGATATCTTTGAGAGCGTGGTACAGTCCGTTGGAATCTCATTGAAGCCAAAACAACACAAGGCACAAATAAGCAGCTGCCATGGGGGAAGTCGGAGGCGTGCTTGCCCCGGCCATCCTCAAGGTGGTGACCCAGCAGATCAGTTCTGCCATCGGAGGCCAGATCAAGCTGCAGTGGAACTTCAGCAAGGACCTCGAGCATATGAAGATGACGCTGGAGTCGGTGCTCAAGGATGCAGAGTGGAGGTCAATCAAGGAGGAAGCAGTACGGCTATGGCTCAAGCGCCTCAAGAACGCCATGTATGACATCTCCGACATGATCGACGAGTTTGAAGCCGATGCTGAACTGGCTGCACGAAAGGTATGCACTTGAGTTAACCTGGATCTTAGTTTTTAATACCATACCATCAGCTTACTTACCTTTGGACTTCTCTCCATTTGGGAAATCTCATTAATTCATGTTTTTTCTATCATGTGAAATTATCTTTCATGGGCTAATTAGTGTATCAATTCAATCGTTAGGAAATAATACAAAATTTTCTTGTAGATGTTAGCAGTTATAGCATCCTTTGCAATCATTCCTAAGATTATCGATAAACCTCCTTACATTTCCAAACCGCTAGTAATCAATGAAACTTCTTGCAGTTCCCCCGTCTCACATTTTTTCCCAAGATCACCATGGCTAATAAGATGAAGAGTATGAGAAAACAACCGGAGGATATTACAAATCAACATCAATGCTTCAGTTTCAGAACAGATAGTAGCTTTAATGTGCAACAGATAATTGATAAACGCGAAACAGATTCCAAGGTGGAAGAAGTAGTAGGGAGGATTGAAGAAAAACAGAAAATATTGGATTCTTTATCTGACAACACGGCACATGAGGCCATCATCCTTCCATTATATGGCATTGGAGGTGTTGGCAAAACAACCTTAGCAAGATGGGTTTTCAATAGTACCCAATTTAGAGACTACTGTAAGGTGTGGGTCTATGTGTCTCAAATGTTTGACTACGATAAAATCGGCAATGCCATAATTTCACAAGTTTCAGAAGAGCAGAGCCAAATAAATGGAAAGCAGATGATACATATTCGCCTTACAAAGCTACTTGCTAATAAGAGTATTCTAATAATTTTAGATGACCTGTGGGAGAAAGACCCATCTCAATTAGGAGATCTCAAGGGGATGCTAAATGTTGCCCAAAGCAGCAAGGTGGTTGTCATTGTAACCGCACGTGATGAAGGGATAGCTAATCAAATTTGCACTGTTAAACCATACAAGATAGAGCCTTTGACAAATGATCTTTGCTGGACTATAATAAAAAAAAGGTGCGCTTTTGAAGCTAGACATGACAAGGAAATGTTAGAGCTCACTGGAAGGGCAATTGCAGAGAAGTGTGGAGGTGTAGCATTAGCAGCCCAATCTCTCGGGTACATGTTGCATTCTATGACGTCTGATGAATGGGAATCAGTAAAAAAAAGTGATATCTGGAATGCATTTGCTACAGAAGATGCGTCTTCACCACATCATGTTCCTACGTCGTTGAAGTTAAGCTACATCAATATGCCACCATACTTGAAGTTGTGCTTTTCCTATTGTGCTATCTTTCCGAAAGGTCAGCGTATAGCTAAAAATCATCTAATTCATCAATGGATTTCTCTTGGTTTCATCGAATCCGATAACATACGCTCCACTTGGCAGCTCGGTGAGAAATATGTGCGTCATCTCTTGGGGATGTCTTTTCTTCAACATCCAAAGACACCTTTGGTGAGTTGTTATTGTACGCCTCTATAATTGACCTGTTTTATTATGTTCTTCAACCTATTGCAGGTCAATTAACACAGTTCGTATCGTAAAGATATTATATAGCTATAACATATCTGTAGTTCCAGCAACTGACAGCTGTTGACACCTTTACTATCGATTGAGTTAGATACTGTCCTGTGGTTATCAGAGCCATGGAGCCACCGTTTCAAATTATAAATAGTCTGAATACAACTCAATTGGTTCCAACAGAATAGCATGTTTTTGAGTCTTTCTAATTCTCCTTGTACAGTATCACTGATCTCTCATGTTTCAAGTTCTGAAATTAAGCCTCATGATAAATCCCAGTTTTAAGGGAAAGCTTGAATGAGCTATAGTAAAATTTTCAATGAGTTTCAAGTTTGGAAAAAAAATCTGGCAAGTCTCACATTACAGGCAATGACACTATATAGGTGTTTTTTCCTGCAGCATACTGGAGAGTATATGGAAAACGTTGAGATGTTGACTATGCACGATTTAGTACATGACCTTGCAAGATCTGTCATCGGAGATGAATTTCTTGATGCTGGCAAAATAAGTGATACGGAGAGAAGCAACTGCCGTTATGCATTACTCACGGACTGCAGCCAACAGCCCAAGTTATTTGCGATTAATCCTGCCAAGATAAGGGCAATGCGTTTTCTGCACTGTAACAAAATTGGAACTCGTGTTGCTGAATTTGCCCATGCTAAGTTCCTGCGTGTCTTGGATTTGAGCGAATGCTACATACAGGATCTACCGCGATCTATTGGCGATCTGAAGCAGTTGAGGTATCTTAAAGCTCCACGAATTCGAAATCAGGTGATTCCAACGTCCATCACCAACCTCTCGAAACTGAAATATCTTAACCTTACTGAATCTTCAGTCACAACATTGCCGTTGTCAATAGGTCAAATCAAATGTCTTGCACATCTTGATTTATCGTGGTGTTCAAATATGCGTGAACTCCCGAAGTCATTTGCGCTGCTAAAAAGTTTGGTGCATCTGGATTTATCAAACTGCCGATATGTTGAAATTATACCAGAGTTGTTAGCAGGGTTCAAAGAGTTGGTACATCTGGATTTATCAAATTGCAAGTGCGTTAAAAGCATAGCAGAGGCTTTGGGCGGTCTTACCAACCTGCAGTTTCTGAATTTAGCTAGAAGAAAATATGGAAAACCGATGAATCTTACAGGTTTGCCAGAAGTCATCATCAATCTCACCAAGCTCCGATATCTAGGTCTATCCGGGACCATGCACTCTATCTTCGGCGGCCCATCAACAGAAAGAATAGTTAGTTTCATTGAACATATCAGTACACTTCCAAATCTGGAGCATCTGGACTTGTCTGGCAACTACAGTATTGTGCGTGTACCAGAAAATATTTGTAGCCTCAAGAAGCTGCATACACTGGACCTCACGTACTGCACAGGACTATTGAGGCTTCCAGATAGCATGCTTCAAATGGATAATCTGAAGATTCTAAATGTGAAGGGCTGCCAGAATTTGGATGAGTCCACCCTCCCTCGATCCAACCTTTTTGTCATGTTGCCAAGCTTTGTGGTCCGTGTCAATGATGGTGAATCTAGCAGCAATCTTTGTGTGCTTCATAATGCAAATCCTGTCAACCTGAAGATATCTAGGCTTGAAAATGTGAAGTCTATAGACGAGGCTTTTAGTATAAACCTGATGAGAAAACAAAGAATGAGAAAACTGCAACTTAAGTGGACTAGAGATGGAGAACGGTCTGTGGAGGACGACCAAGTGTTGGGAGGGCTAGTGCCACCAAGCTCCCTGGAGGAGTTTGTGATACAAGGATATAAAAGTGCCACCTTACCGGTGTGGACAATGGGCATTTCCTCTCATCTCCCCAATGTTGTGGAGATCAAAATGTGGGATTTGCCAAATTGCAACAGCCTACCACCACTTGGTCAATTACCTAACTTGAAAGAGCTAGTTATTGGAGGATTGCACAGCCTTACAAAAATTGATGAAGCCTTCTATGGTGGGGCAAGAGCCTTTCCTGAACTCAAAGAATTTCAGCTAACCGGTATGGAAAGGCTGGAAGAGTGGAAGACAACTTACTCATGTGTACATTATGGCGTGAAGGAATTGATGTTCCCCAACCTTGAGAGGTTGACAACACATGATTGCCCCAAGTTGAGACTGAACCCATGCCCACCTAGATCCATGGAATGGAACATAGAGCAGTGTGATAATGTAATATCATGTGGGGTCAAACATGTGTTTACTCTTCTGCTTCATTGACAGATGTGGTTGTGTGGGTTGATTCCGAGAAGGTTCCTCTGCATCAGTGCCTCCCTGCCCTCACAAAATTATGCATCAAGCGTTGCAGTGATCTGAGAAACTCAGGAGACATTTTTCGGGACCTTTTGGCCCTCCAATCATTGATCCTAGATTCCAATAATCAGCCAGAACTGCCCAAATGGTTGAATAAGCTCATGTCACTTCGAAAATTGACGATAAATGAGATCGAAGACATAGAGATGCCACCGGATATCATAGTGCAACTCACTTCCCTACAATCACTAAAGCTGCAATCTTGTAGAAGCATGACAAGATCACCAAAATGGTTGGGAGAACTCGTGTCTCTGAAGAAACTAGAGATCTCAAGCTGCCCAAAACTAGATGATTTGCAAAATCTGCAATACCTCACCCCCCTCCAGAAGCTGACTCTGAAATTCTGTGAAAACATTCTAGCACTGCCAGAATGGTTAGGCGATCTTACCACTCTCGAGGAACTCTATATCACGGGTTGTTGGGGGCATCAAGACTTTGCCAGAGAGCATACATAAACTCACCAAGCTCGAGATACTAAGCATTTCATTGTGCTATGAATTAGAGGAGTGGTGTCATTTAGAACAGAACAAGATGAAACTTGCTCACATCAAACGCAAGGTACATGCCCCGGCCATATGCTCTCTCCCCTCTCGCTTTTATTTTGTCACGTTGATATAAAATATTTGACCTTGCATCTCCTACATGATTTACACAAAAATGCACCTACAAATATGTTGTCTTGTAATTTTCTCTCTTTTTTCAGTTTTAAGACTGTAACTTGTTACTTAAAATACATGATTAACTTCTGACCAGTTATTAAGTACTGTACTTAGCCTCACAATTTTACTCCTCTACGGAAAATTTTGTAAATGGAATAAAAAATAAATAATTGGTCACAACTCACAACTAAATGCAAACCTGAAACATTTTCCTTTATAAAACAAACAAATTGCCATTGAAAAAAAATCATGATTGGTGCAAACATTTTGAAAGATAAAAATCCCTTGGTTAATGAGGCAGTACCAATGTAAACAAAGGCAGGTAGATTTTTTTGTTTACGTAATTCAATTTTATCAGCATCAGAACATTATGTTTTGCTACTCATTTACATTTTTTAAGTTATCTCAAATTCTCAAGAAAACATAGTACAAAATGCATAGACCCGAATTCCTTCTGTATCTGACATCCACGTGAACTACATTTCTAGCTAGCTGATGAATGTGCTGAACTGTTGATCACTCTATTATCTTTGCAGTATATTGATAATAACTACAGTGATTGATCACGAAGGGGCACAAGCAAAATCACCACAACAACAACAGAGAAGACGTCTTTTACGCCGATGCCACAGTAGATCCTCGAAAGATGATGACGGACACTCATCCATAGAGTTGCAACACATCCTCTTCAGAATTGTGGCATTCTCTGCCAATTATTGGTTGGTTGATGGTTCTGCTACCGTTCTACTGCTTTTTTTTTTGATTAAGAGGAGTAGCCATTCTGCTGCTGACCGGTGTTCTAACTGGACTAACTCCTGATGAGCGGCAACTCAGCAGGCTGCACGAAGTTATCAGCAATCTCACTGAACTCTGGTATCTGGGTCTACGGCTCTACGCAAGGAAAAAAATCTGGTGCAAGAGTCCTGCACACCGCGTCCGGTGCAGGACCTCCACCGATGGGTGCCGCGCGGGATCGAACGGCAGCACGTGGGTGGCCATCGCTCGGCTCCGCAGGCTTCTTTTTCCCTCCGCCTGGCTCCGCTTAGCCGCTGCCGCGCTCGGCTCCTCTCGTGCTCGGCTCTAACTCAGCCCAACTGCTTCGCTATGCGCATCGGTGTCGCATCAGACTCCTTCGACTCATCTGTTCTTCGCCCTGCGGCCCGTCGGCGTGACTCAGTTCACCCTAGAACGACGCTGCGACCATGGTAGGAGAAGGCCAGGAGGATGGGATAGTCAGCATGACTGGAGATGGCAAGGATGTGGATACTGCCCTAGCAGACGACATGCCAGGAGGAGGCAGGGAAGTCCATACTGCCCTAGGGCATGTCATGGCTGGCGAGTTGTTGCTTCCCCATGTGGATGACGTGATCGATGGGAATCTCCAAGCCACTGAGGAGCAGCTAACGCATGTAGGTTCATCTCTCTCCTTGATCTTCACCGTTATTCATCTAATCATTGTTTATTTGATGGATCGGCATATGTTTTTTCATGGTGTTTTTTGACCATGTGTTACTTGTCTGTTTAGTACTAACCTATGACTATATGCTAGGTCGCACATAAAACTGAGGCAATCACCATGGAGGCCGTAACAGATGAAGCACCAGAAGAGGTAATGAAATTTAAAATAATGTATTATATTGCCGTAACATAACTATAATTCTCATCTTATTGCACTAAGACATCCTTAATTCGTGACTCATTTTGCAACAGGTGATTGATTTGACTGCTCCTAAAGTGGGAATGGCTTTTGAATCCGCAAAGGAAGCATATGATATGTACAATGCATATGCCGGCAAACTTGGGTTCAGTATTAGAAGGGGCGATGAAAAGCGCCGAGAAGATGACTCTATATATCTCAAATATATAGTTTGCAGTAATCAAGGATATCGAAAAAATAAGTCATCAAAGAAGGACACCACAAGGACGGGTTGCAATGCTCGTGTTCAGTTTAGTGTCAGCAGAGAAGGGATTTGGACGGTACAAAAGGTTGTACTTGATCACAACCATTATCTTGCTAGTCCAGATAAAAGACACAAGCTAAGATCACAAAGAAGTTTTACAGAAGCGGACATGCAACTAATTGGCCAAATAAGGGAAGGTGGAATGAAGCCAACCCAAATTTATGAGTTTATGAAAAAAGTTTATGGAGGAGCTGACAAAGTGCCATACTCACAGATGGATTGCAACAATGTGATTGGTCGCTAGCGCAAGAAATACTTAGAATCCAATGACACTCAAACACTGTTAGAATACTTGAAAAATAAGCAGCGAGTGGATCCAACATTTTTTTATGCCATGGAAATAGATAAGGACGATGGCAGGATAGCTAATTTCTTTGGGCAGATGGTCAATCTATCATGGACTATGCATGCTTTGGTGATGTTGTGTCATTTGACACCACATTTCAGACTTTTAATAAGTTTGAAATGCCTTTTGCTCCAATCCTTGGAACCAACCATCACAAGCAGACAATAATTTTTGGGGCTGCCTTATTGTTTAATGAAACCATTGAATCATTT
Source organism: Echinochloa phyllopogon (assembly GCA_033239725.1). Classification (NCBI taxonomy): domain Eukaryota; kingdom Viridiplantae; phylum Streptophyta; class Magnoliopsida; order Poales; family Poaceae; genus Echinochloa; species Echinochloa phyllopogon. Next base: position 13,847,744 of record BTCW01000017.1, read on the forward strand.
GTCGAGCTCTTTGAAACCTTTCTAACAGCTATGTCAGGGAAGTATCCAAGTACAATTTTCACTGATCAATATGCGGCCATGGCAGGAGCAATTGCTTATGTTTTCCAAAATACAAGCCATCGCCTATGTTTGTGGCATATTTATGTTAATGCTGCTAAACATCTTGGTCATGTAATTCATAAGCATCCCGAGAAGTTTTTTTCCGATTTTAAGAGATGCGTATATGAAGACAGATCTGAGTTTTACTTCAATAAGAAATGGCAGGAATTGTTGCTTGAGTCCAACCTTGAGGACAACGAGTGGATGAGAAACCTATATGGTTTGAGGGAAAAGTGGGCTGCTAGCTATCGTGACTCATTTACAGCTGATATTAACTCAACTCAAAGGAGCGAAGGTATGAATAATGTATTTAAGAAAAGATTTCGCAAGAAACTTGGTATTTCGGAACTCCTTATAGAATGTGAGTATGTTTCGAGTAGTCTTCGTGAAAATGAATTGGATGAAGATTTTCAGCCACGTCGAAAGAACCCAGATACTTACATCCCAAATTTACCTATGTTGAAGACAGCTACAGAATCATATACAAGAAGGATGTACTCAGAGTTCGAGGAGGAATTTAAAGAACAATTCTCATTCTCTTGTAAGTTATTACAATCCGAGGGGTCAATATTGAAATATACAGTTATGCATATGCACTGTTATTATGGAGCAACAGTCGTATTCAATAAACAGCAGGTGACCATTACATGTTCTTGCAGAAAGTATGAGTCCATAGGTATGTATGCACATTTTAGATTGTAATAATATAGTTTATATTACCCATTGATGAAATATGGCATGAAAATCTTATAGGTATATTATGCAAGCATGCCCTCAAAGTCTTCAATGCCAATGATGTTTTCGTTTTTCCACCACAATATATACTGAATAGATGGACAAAATATGCAAAGAGAGGATTTTATATTGAGAAACAAGGAATTGAGGAGGACAGTTTGAAGACGCAAGCTGCACGTGTCTCACGAAAGGCAACATCCGTTGCACTCAAGTGTTCATTGTCAAAAGAACTTCTTAATGATTTGGAGAAAGCCATAGATAAGTTGGACTTGGAAGCAGATGTTTCTCTAAGCAAGTTGCAAGATAAGGCCAGTGAGATTCCTCTAGTGTACGTCAGCTGAGTGCAGTACAGACACATTAAATGGTAAAATATCATTTAGAGTTCCTAAGGTAATAAAAGGCCCTAAGAGTAAACGAGGTACCATCTCCCTTGAAAAGACGATAGGGAAGAAAAAGAAAAGTCAGAAAAAGAAAGGTATTGATCCTACCAAACCATCATGTTTTTTTGTCCATTTTATACTTGCATAGCTAACTTCATGTATTTGATTATAGGAGAAAATTTAAAGAATGCAGCAGAAAATAGATATGGAAGTGCTGATGGTTTGCAATTTATCGTAAGCCATCTTACTCTATTTGTTACCATATTCACTTTTCATATTTTATTGATAGGTCATGCAATTCTAATTCCCAATTTCTTAATCTATGACAAATGATCCTAATACTGGCAGCTTTGGTGGTAACAATACAATGCCTAACTTTGCAAATGATGTTTATGGGCAATCTTCATCCATGGTTGCTCCTTTGATCCATGAAGGATATGCTAATGCCACAATGCCGCACTTCAATATGTACAACAATTCTTCTACAATTGGCACTCATTATATCCAAGGAGGATATACGGATCTCTTACTTGGAGTTGACAGAGCGGCCACGTTGCAACCTGCTGTTAAGAAATTAAATTTTGATGGAGCTCCAACTCAAGAAAACATATGATCCGCCTGTGTGATAATTTTATTTTTATTTTTACTACTTGAGAAGATCAGCCATTTATGGGATACAATTTTTGTAATTAGTATCCATTCTTCTTGTTATAGAAAGGATTCAGAGAATTTCTGGTTTTTTAGTTTAAGATAAACTCGTGTTTCAGATGTGCATTGTTCTTCTCATACTTTTATTTCAGAATATTCAAATGAGAGACAGACTCAATTTTTCACAACTGCCATATTTATTTCAGAACAATATCATTTTTTGAACACATCCATGCATCGAACAACTTGACAACTATACGCCATGGAAATTGATAACCACACGATACCACCACTTTTTGAGGTAATTCTCATTGCAATGCTGAACTGATGCTCAGGAGCCTCCTCTTGATAAGAGTCTTGTATTGCAGCAAACTTGATCTTCCCACAGGTAGCCTTAAGTGCATCAGCTAACTTGATTTTTCCAGCAGCAGCATGAGGCTCAAAGCCATTCTTGTGCACCAGCTTGCATTTCACAACATACAGATTAGAATTATGGCAGAAGATGCTCTCTTAACCCTTGACAATTCAACAGCCTGTGGAAGTTAAAAACTGAACAATTCAGAGATCATCTATTCAGAGCATCCATGAAAATAAGGAACAAAGAAATTTGCAATGCTCTATATGATTACCTGAAATTTTTGCACAGAACAATGCAGGCTTATGTACTTTAGAAACTGAAATACTCAAATTGGCAGTGCCCATTCTCAATTGCATAGCTATACTAGCATGGTGAATTTCTGAATAAATATGCAAATGGAATGTTGAACTACTACAGCACAGGATCTGTGCAAACATTGCATGTCAGGCATGTTTCTTAACCTCTGCAATTGCCTGAGAAGATGGGCATATGTCCTTAAGATATTGGTCAACTGCTCTTTTCTATTCTAATTGGCTCTTCTTCAAAATCGATTTTCTGTTATCGCTTCTGAAACATTTGCATCAAGATCTCCTGAGTTGTCAATACAAGTAATGCAGCCATACCTCACCAAATCTCAACCTAGGTCACTTAAGCACTTCAGTACGTGAAGAAATTTCTAAATATAATTGCATCCACTACCAGAATGATCGACATCTGCACCGGGTGGGAAATGCCTTTAGCACCGGGTCTCCCACCCGGTGCAACTAATCCGAGGCTAAAGGGGTACCCCTTTAGCACCGGGTTGAATAACCGGTGCTAAAGGGGCCCTTTAGCACCGGGTGCAGCCACGACCCGGTGCTAAAGGGCCTGCCCCGCAGCGCCGGTAGCAGGGCCTTTAGCACCGGGTCGTGGCTGCACCCGGTGCTAAAGGGCCTGCCTTTAGCACCGGTTGCTGCCTGAAACCGGTGCTAAAGACCCCGGATTTCTTTTTTTTTTTTTGCTTTTTTCAGTAGCCATGCGCGCACGTCTATATACGTATATATTCTAATACGTGTATTCTAATGCGTATTTGGCCGACTCTATATTCATACTAGCTGACATTTCATCAAAATAGAAGACATATATATTACAAAAGTAGATATTCATGCATCTCAACTCGAGTTATATATATTTAAACTGTATTTTCTACTTAATTAAGATTGACGACTATCTTGTTGGACTGTCCGGCACGTCCTCCAGTACCGGCGAGAAGTATTCTCCTCGGGGATTGACGACCTCGTCCCAGATCCATCCGACGAGCTGTTCTGCAATTGCGTCAATTCTTTCTAGCTCCAGGGACTCTTCCTTCAGCCTGAACATCTATAATTTACAAATAATTGAAAGATATTTAATCCGCCGAGTTGGAGACAATAATTGTGCACTTAATAATAATGGAAATGTTGTTTATTATTACGTACCATAATATCGTGTTGTGTAAGCTTTTTATGTCCCCAATTCCACATGAAATCGCAAACATAGTATGCACATAAATTATTTACCGGCCCCTGTTTGGCACACTGTCGATCAAAAGAAATTAAGTAAAATTCATATAATATATTAGCCGAGGCCTACATGTACAAATTACTTGCTTACCGGAAAGCCAATGTTCCATTTTAGTGTTTCATGTTGAATTCCCGGGTGTTCTTGACGGAATTGAATCCAGGCCCTGCGAACAAAAAAATTGAGTTAAGTCATTGCGAGTGTAAGGGGTGAATTAAGTAGGGGAAAATATACATCACCTTGTCATCATGTCCATGATGTTCTGTAGTTTTTCTTTTGGAGTGTGCAACGAATCAAAGACGTTCACGACACCCCGGTCAGGACACAATATTATTAAGAACCAGTGGAATCTGTGCACATGTATACATTATAATCAGAAATGAATTAGTACACAGATAGTATAAGAAGAAGAAGCCTGTGTATGTACTCACTCGATGTTGTACGGGATTAGTATGGAGTCGCAGTAATTTTGTTTCTTAATATATTTGTATAGGTTTCCATATGTTTCCTCAGGATTCATCAATATCATTTCTTCACTTATCCTTCGAGGATCCACGAAACCAACGTCATATATCCCGGATCTGCGACATTTTTGAATCTCCATTCTGCATATGTTAAGCAATAAATAAAGCCCGCGTCAGCATAGATTGGAATTATTGTTTTCAAACTGTGAATTATAAGCAACAACAAAGTACTTACAGTGTCCAACAGGTGATCAAATCCACGTCCATGGCGTCGCGGTGGTACAGCTCATATATATCCTTAAACCTCAGCCACACCCAATCCTCGTCACCATTGTAGAAATCATGGTCCTTCACGCCTACTTTGATCATGCGCCGTTTATTCCTTCTTGATTCTTCCAAGTACCACTCATGGAATCGGCGCATCTTCGTCTGTAGCTTCCTCTCCATTTCAGGAGGGACCATAGGCTCGCCAAGATTAAACGGCCACCTCAGCATTGTGTTTACAGGCACCTCTTCTTCCCCCAGGACTTGTGCTCTGGTTAGTCCAGTCTCGGCCATTACTCGTTGCACGTTAAGCTCGTCCAGAGATGGCAATGGACCCAAGGGCCGCTGAGGTTGCTGGCCGAGCTGAGGAACCTTTTTGGATGGGCCCGCCTCCTTATCTGCAGCCTTCCGCTTCCGGCGAGATTTCAGTAATGAGCGGTCATAGTCTGTTACTATTACTTCCTTCTGTTGACCCTTGCCCAAATTACCGAGGAATGACTTGACGACGGTGGGATCAAGCTTCGGCTCCGGCTCAGGTTTTTTCCTCCACTCGGCCATTTGCCTCTTTGTGTCTGCTTTGACCGAGGCTTCGAGCTCCTCTAGAGTCTTCTCACCCGCTCTTTTCTCTGGTGCGGGCTTCTCTTTGGTTTTCCGCGCCTTCTTCGCTGGTGGAGTGGGGGCAGAGGCTTTAGTGCGGCGTCCCCTCTTTGGCGGAGGGGGCGGAGACCTCTTCGGCGGAGGAGACGGAGACCTCTTCGGTGGAGGAGACGGAGACCTCTTTGGCGGAGGAGACGGGCTTGCATCAGGAGCTCCCGGAGAATCGTCATGATCCTGTGGATCTCTTGGAGGTGACGGGGGCTTGTTGGTAGCCGCAGGTGTACCGGGTATGACGACGTCTGCCTTGCTCCATAGAATGATGCAGTGAGAACACTGACCGAGTTTTGTTTCTCCGTCACCTCCGGGGATGTCAAGTTCCAAGTCTTCCCAGCTGGTGACGACTTGCTCCACCTCAACAGGTACGTAACCATGTGGAATGTCATTGCAGTGCCATTTTTGCCCTTCTTCCACACGTTTGGTCATACCGTATGCGACCTGATAAGTTAGTAGTCACAAAGAAAGTTAGTAAATGAATGGTATTTACGGTGAAATGTATGCAGTATGAACTAAGGTCGCATACGTACCACCACAGCTATGTTCTTCTGCCTGACGACAAGCTCGCACGCGGTCCGTTGAGTTATTTCATCCACGGTGTAACGGACCGCTTCGGCGGCCTGTGTGGAAGCGTGACTGCTTTGATATTGCTGTGGAGGGCTAATAAGGGCCGCATCTTGGAGAGGTGCATGCTCTGTGGAACCGGGCCCGCCTGTGGCTTGTTGGAGAGGTGCAGGCTCTGTGGAACCGGTCCCGCCTGTGGCTTGTTGTATCTTCAGCCATGCTACCTTCATCCGTCGCTCCATCTCTGACTCCATTTCTTGGAGCTTTGAGCCCTGGGCGGCAACCGTTTGCTCTAGGTCCCTCACCCTCTGCTCATATTCGGCCTTTTTCCTCGAACGGCTCCTATAGGTGGCGGCGTGCTCTTGGAAACCTTTCTTCCATGAGACGCTTGTGCCTACGCCGCGCGTCCGTCCAGGATGCTCCTTGTTCCCTAAGGCATAGGTTAGCTCATCTCTGTCTCTATCGGCAACAAATTCTCCCCTATCAGATGCCCTGAGGATATCGAGGAGACGCTGAGCTAGTTCTCGCAAGTCCTCGGGAAAAACTAAGGAGCCGTCGATTGGGCTTAGGGTGCCTCCATGACCATAGTACCAATGCTTTGTCCTTGTGGGCCAGTCATGTGTCGCTGGAGTGATGCCTCTAGCATATAGATCTTCTTCCATCTTCTCCCATTTAGCGATGCTTGCCTTGTAACCTCCCGAACCCATCTTATGAGAGTACTTCTTATTTGCGGCGTTTCCAGTGTTTCTAGCGCTAGCCGTTGCACCCTCTTCGGAGGTTTTGTACTCAATGAATGCTTCCCACTCGTCATTGGTGATCTTCTTATACTTCTCAGGATCCGGGGCCTCTCCGGTTTTGAGAAATTGCGAGTACAACTTCTTCTTGAAATCCTGAAACAGAACTGCCATCTTCTTCATTGTCCAATCCGTCAGTTCTGCTTCATGAGTGCTAGGCCAGTCGAATATTGCCTTTAATTCCCTCCATAACATCTCCTTCTCTGTATCGGGGAGCACGTACTCCTCAGTGGGGTCCGTGGACTTCCATTTTCTGATACTAATGGGCACATTGTCCCGTACAATTACCCCGCACTGAGATACAAATTTCTTGGCCACTTTTGGGGGCTCAACTGGCTCCCCGTCACCCTCCACTCGGGTGATGTGTAACTTGACATCCTTCAGCTTCTTCGTGGTCGATCGTTTTGATTTCTTAGCAGAGGCGGCCTACACAAATTACATATATACGAGATGATATAGAGATGGTATACATAATTGACATGTACAGTACAAATTTATGTTATCTATATACACACCTGACTAGACGAGGGCGCGTTACCGGCTCCTTCAATAGTTTCGGCCCTTGCAACATTGTCGCCCTGGACATTTGCGGCCGCTTCAACATCTTCGGCCCTTGCAACATTGTCGCCCTGGACATTGTCGTCCCTTCCAATGATCCCCAACACATCATCCATGGACATTGGTTGGGTTACAATATTGAAAAGTTGATTCGCAAAGAACGTGTCGTTGTCCTCTTGCATGGGTGGGACAGGGGTGTTGTTGTCCTCTTGCATGGGTGGGACAGGGGTGTTGTTGTCCTCTTGCATGGGTGGGACGTTGTTGTTGTTGTCCGCCATCTATAGAATTAAAAATAATTGATAAGAAATATATACAAAGCATACATATTCCCAATATTTCTAACATTTTCGCTAAGGGGGTCGGTGCGTGAAAAACGGATTCGCCAAGGGATTCGGGTGCGCGGTGTGAATTGATTTGCTAAGGGTTCGCTAAGGGGGTCGGTGCGCGAAAAACGGATTCGCTAAGGGGTTCGGGTGCGCGATGGGTTCGAGTACGCCATAGAATTTTCGATAATAAACATTTTCGATAGTATACATTATACAAACATATAACATTTCCAATATACATTTAAATGAAGCACATATATTTCTAATATACATAGAATTTCTAATATACATTTAAATGAAGCATTTTCCAATATACATTTCAATGTAAATATCTCCAATACATTTAAATGAAGCATTTTCCAATATACATTTCAAACATATAACATTTCCAATATAAATTTCAATGTAGATATCTCCAATATATTTAAATGAAGCATTTTCCAATATACATTTCAAACATATAACATTTCCAATATACATTTCAATGTAAATATCTCCAATACATTTAAATGAAGCATTTTCCAATATACATTTCAAACATATAACATTTCCAATATACATTTCCAATATAACATTTCCAATATACATTTCAATGTAATTTCTAATATTTTCAATGTATGTGCTTAGCGAACGTGTTCGGCCATGCACATTTGGTTAGCGAACGCGTTCGCTAACCAAATGCGCATGGCCGAACACGTTCGCTAAGCAAATGTGCATGGCCGAATGTGTTCGGCCGTGCAACGGGTACCTGCACACACAAACACGTGCACGGCACGAAGGCCGGCTCACAAACATTCACGCACGGCACGAAGGCCGGCTCACAAACATTTCACAGAGGCTCACCGTGCAGTGACGGGCGCGGCGGGCGACGGCGGCGAGGGGACGAGGAGCGGCGCGGGGACGACGTGCGGCGCGGGGATGAGGGGCGCCGGCGCGGGGACGACGGGCGCGGGGACCACGGGTGGCGGCGGCGTGAGCGCGGGGACGACGACGGCGGCGGGGACGACAGGCGCGCGCGGGGACGACGGCGGCGGGGGGGACGACGACGGCGGCGGGGACGACGGGTGGCGGCGCGGCGTGGGCGCGGGGACGACAGGTGGCGGCGGCGTGGGCGCGGGGACCACGGGCGGCGGCGGCGACGGGCGGCGGCGACGGGCGGCGGCGGCAGAGGAGACGAGGGGGCACCGGCGGCGGTTTCGATCTGTGACGAGTGAGGGCGAAGTGAGGGAGGGGAGAGAAGTCCCCGGCCTATATAGGTCCGGGGCATTTAGCACCGGGTGCAGCCACGACCCGGTGCTAAAGGCCCTTTCACACTGGGTGGTGGGAAGACCCGGTGCTAAATGCCCCCCCTTTAGCACCGGGTCTTCCCACCACCCGGTGCGAAAGGCCCTTTAGCACCGGGTCTTCTACACTCGGTGCTAAAGGCCGTAACTGTGCGCCAGACGAAGGCCTTTAGCACCGGGTGCAGCCATGACCCGGTGCTAAAGGCCCCCCTTTCGCACCGGGTCTTCTACACCCGGTGCTAAAGGCCCCGTAACTGGCGCCAAACGAAAATTGGGGGCCTTTAGCACCGGATTTTAGATCAACCCGGTGCTAAAGGCCCCAACTTTTCGTTTGGCGCCCAGTTTCCAAACGGGCATTTAGCACCGGGGGCTACTATTTGGGAATCTTATAAATATAGTTTTTAATGTATAGTTATTAATACTTGTTTTAATTCAGTTATTAATACCTGTTAAAAATATATATTAAATAAGAAAATCTTATAAATTATTAGAAAATCAATATAAAATGCTAGAAAATCTTATAAATTACTAGAAAATCTTATAAATTAATAGAAAATCTTGTAAATTACTAGAAAATCCTGTAAATTAATAGAAAATCTTATAAATTAATAGAAAATCTTATAAATTACTAGAAAATCTTATAACTTACTAGAAAATCTTATAAATTACTAGAAAATCTTATAAATTACTAGAAAATCTTATAAATTACAAAAATTGATAACTAAATGAAAGATTTTGGAACATTAAACGGTCTCAGATGAAAAAGTCATGAATACCAAAATTTCATATCTCATCAAGATCTACAATCTTTATTTAAGTCATTTTTGCATTTGAGAAAGTGGTAGTATACATTGTTCATTAATCCTAGATTCACTCGCATAGTTTCCAAAACTTTGTTAGAGACTTGTCAAATTTCTACTACATGTTATTATCCATTTTGAAAATGACAAAATGACCTAAATAAAGATTGTAGATCATGATGAAATATGAAACTTTGGTATTCATCACTTTTTCATTTGACATCACCTAGTGTGAAAAAAACCTTGGTTGTAGTTGTCATTTTTAATTCAAAATTTGGATTGTTCAAACACGAGAAGATTTTTCAAAATAATAACATTAATAAGTTTCATAACTTGATAGAGTATGATTTTAGGAATTTTTAGGAAGAAAAATGATCTTTTTTGAAGTTTGTACGAGGGAGAACGACTAGTTACAACTTTTATACAGAGATTAAAAAGAAAAATTGTTCTTGTTCATCTAGTGACGTGGCCCGGTGACGTGGCCAGCTCTCGCACGGCCTCCGTGGCCAGGCCGGTCTTTGGCCCCGCCGCAGCGTGGCCTTTAGCACCGGGTGCTGCCACGACCCGGTGCTAAAGGCCACGACCGGGCCAGTGACGTGGCTCGCGTGCGCCCGGTGATGTGGCCGGCCGCCGCACGGCCCCCGCGGCCCGGTCGTGGCCTTTAGCACCGGGTGCAGCCACGACCCGGTGCTAAAGGCCACGACCGGGCCAGTGACGTGGCTCGTGTGCACCCGGTGACGTGGCCAGCCGCGGTCGTGGCCTTTAGCACCGGGTGCAGCCACGACCCGGTGCTAAAGGCCCTTAGGCCCAGTCAGTGCTAGAAAATCTTATAAATTAATAGAAACTCTTATAAATTAATAGAAAATCAATATAAAATGCTAGAAAATCAATATAAAATGCTAGAAAATCTTATAAATTACTAGAAAATCTTATAAATTACTAGAAAATCAATATAAAATGCTAGAAAATCTTATAAATTAATAGAAAATCTTATAAATTACTAGAAAATCTTATAAATTACTAGAAAATCAATATAAAATGCTAGAATTAATAAAAACAATCCTATAAATCAATAGAAATTACATGGCATCATCGTTTACTCGGACACTAATAAACTTCCTCTTTACAAATGTTCCTTGATTGTGATCACGCCGTAGATACGGTGTCTCCTCCGCCGCTAACAGGATGCTTGGGTCATCAGCCACTGAGAATGGAGGCCGGCCATCGAGCATATCATAATCTTCATCCGTCTTGTCCTCAACTCCTACGATTTTTCTCTTTCCAGGAAGAACTATATGAAGCTTTGGCTCGTCTTGTGATGGGTCCAATTGCTTACCCCCACCTTTCTTATCCGCCCCTTTCTTCGGTCTACTAGCCATGTCCTTCACATAAAAAACTTGTGTGACAGCTTTGGCCAGGATGAACGGTTCGTCTAGAAAGTCAATCTTGCTTAGGTCCACTAACGTCATTCCATAGTCCGCTTCAACTTTAACACCTCCTCCAGTCAGCTTCACCCATTGGCACTTGAACAGTGGGATCTTCAAAGGTCCGTACTCTAGTTCCCATATCTCCTCTATGATTCCATAGTATGAGTTTGTATTGCCATTGGTGTCTGTCGCGTCGATCCGGACACCACTGTTTTGGTTGGTGCTTTTCTTGTCCTGGGCTCTTGTGTAAAATGTATACCCATTGATGTCGTATCCTTGGAATGTCAAGATCGTGCTCGATGGACCTCTAGCTACAAAAGCTAGCTGCGCATCAATGCCCTCGACACCCATAAGACGTCTTCGCAACCAATCGGCGAAAGTACTATTGTGCAGACGCTGAATGAAGGCCGCAGACTTTGTTGAGTTTTCGTCCCTGAGAATCTGCATGTGCTCCTCGATGTACGGAGCAACTAAGGTTGATTGTTGCAAAACTGTGAGGTGCGCTTTACGAAATGTCTCAACGTCCTTGATCACCATCGATCTTCTCCCTAGTGTGCCCTTTCCACCAAGTCTCCCCTCGTGATGGGATTCGGGCACACCAATCGGCATAAGATCGTCGACAAAGTCAACACAGAATTCAATGACCTCCTCCGTTTCGTATCCCTTAGCAATGCATCCTTCTGGACGAGAACGATTACGGACATACTTCTTTAGGACAGCGAAGAACCTCTCAAATGGGAACATGTTGTGTAGAAATACTGGGCCCAATATACGAATCTCTTTGACGAGGTGAACCAATAGATGTGTCATGATATTGAAGAAGGATGGTGGAAATATCATCTCAAAGCTGACAAGACATTGCACCACGTCGTTCTGTAGCTGATCTAAGTGGTCTGGATTGATCACCTTCTGAGAAATTGCATTGAGGAATGCACATAGCTTCACAATGGCTTTCCGCACGTTAACTGGTAGCACACCCCTGAGTATGACGGGAAGCAGCTGTGTCATCAACACATGGCAGTCGTGAGACTTCAGGTTTGTGAACTTCTTCTCTTTCATATTTATTATTCCCTTAATATTGGAGGAGTAGCCAGACGGAACCTTGATACTGTTCAAGCATTCAAACATGCTTGCCTTCTCTTCTTTGCTGAGAGTGAAGCTGGCAGGACGCAAGTACTGGCGTCCTTTGTCTCTCTTTTCTGGATGTAGATCAGTCCGTTGCTTCAATCGTTTCAGATCCTGACGTGCTTCCAGTGTATCTTTTGGCTTCCCATAAGTACCCAGGAAGCTTATCAAGTTCACGCAAAGATTCTTCGTCAGATGCATCACATCAATCGCGTTACGGACCTCTAAACGTTGCCAATAAGGTAGCTCCCAAAAGATAGACTTCTTCTTCCACATCGCGGCACGACCATCCTCGCCCGTCGGAGCAGCCTGGCTTCCGTCTCCCTTGCCAAACACCACGTGTAGGTCCTTCACCATATCAAATAGCTCTTCTCCACTCCAGTGTCTCGGCTTTGTACGGCGGTCAGCATTCCCGCCAAAATGCGCACATTTCTTTCGTAGCTCATGCTTCACCGGAAGGAATCGACGGTGACCCATGTACACAACTTTACGACAATGTTTCAAATACATGCTTTCGGTTTCCTCTAAACAGTGAGTGCATGCTTTATATCCTTTGTTTGATTGTCCTGATAGGTTACTTAGTGCAGGCCAGTCGTTGATGCTTATGAAAAGCAGTGCTCGAAGGTCAAACTACTCCTGCTTGTCCTCATCCCACACGCTAGCACCTTCAATCTTCCACAGCTGCAAAAGTTCGTCAACCAATGGTCTTAGGTACACATCAATGTCGTTGCCAGGTTGCTTTGGGCCTTCGATGAGCACTGGCATCATAATGAACTTCCGCTTCATGCAGAGCCAGGGGGTAGGTTGTAGATACAAACAGTCACGGGCCAAGTGCTATGACTACTGCTCATTTCACCAAAAGGGTTCATGCCATCGGTACTTAAACCAAGCCTAACATTCCTCGCATCAGCATCAAACTCTGGGAATGCTCTGTCGATGTTCCTCCACTGGGATCCATCGGCGGGGTGTCTCAACATGCCATCCTGCTTACGTTCTTCTTTGTGCCAGCGCATTAGTTTGGCATGGTCTTTGTTCCTGAACAAACGCTTCAGATGGGGTATCAGAGGGAAATACCACATCACCTTCGCAGGGATTTTTTTCTTAGAACGCTCTCCCCCAACATCACCAGGGTCGTCCCGCCTGATCTTGTATCGCGCGCAGGTGCAAACCGGACAACGATCCAAGTGTTCGTACTGTCCGCGATAGAGGATACAGTCATTTGGACACGCATGTATCTTCTGCACCTCCAAACCGAGAGGGCAAACAACACGTTTTGCTTGATACGTCGTCGATGGCAATGTGTTACCCTCTGGAAGAATCTTCTTTACGAGTTTCAGTAGCTCCTCGAAACCCTTATCAGTAACACCATTTGCTGCCTTCCACTGCAGAAGTTCAAGTGTGCTACCCAACTTCTTTAGCCCCTCTTTGCAATCTGGGTACAGGTCAGTCTTGTGGTCCTGCAACTTGCGCTGTATCTTTTTCAGTTCCTTATAAATGCCGCAGTCTTTCTCGGCATCACGCAACATTTGCCCGAGCCCATCAGTAGGTTCATTTTCCTGAGCAACATCTTCCTGAGCATCGCCTTCCCGAGCAACATCTTCCTCATCGGCATCACCCATTGCAGCATATGCAAAGGAACCGTAGTATTGAGCCAATAACGGAATGTCGTCATCGGCCTCGTCTTCTTCATCTTCATCCATTAGAATTCCTCTTTCACCGTGCTTCGTCCAAACAGAATAATTCCTCATGAAACCGTGCCTCATCAAATGCACTTGAAGACAACCTCTTTGATTGTACGATTGTATATTTTTACAATGGGTGCATGGGCAGAACATGAAACCGGACGGCGTCCTGTTAGCCTCGGCGGCATCGAGAAACGTCCTAAGGCCATCACGGAACGCCTGAGCGTGGGGGTCCCCGTACATCCATTGTCTATTCATCTGCATTATTAACCAATAACAAATATACAATACAATTTAAAGATAAAAAAATTTAATATATAAATAAATACAAATTATAATATATATTCCATTATATAAATAAATTTCTAAAACTACATTACTATATTCATTAAATATAACATTACTATAAGCCTTATAAGATTTATAAGATTTTCTATTAATTTATAAGATTTTCTAGCATTTTATATTGATTTTCTAGTAATTTATAAGATTTTCTATTAATTTATAAGATTTTCTAGCATTTTATATTGATTTTCTAGTAATTTATAAGATTTTCTAGTAATTTATAAGATTTTCTAGCATTTTATATTGATTTTCTAGTAATTTCTAAAACTACATTACTATAAGCCTTATAACTATTCACAAGTCATACAAAACAAAGTACTAACTAGCTTGCCTTCTCTCTCCATTTAAAACACAACATGAACACTCTCTCCACCATGAACTCAAGCTCTCTCCTCTCTCTCCTCCAAGAACACAAGCTCTCTCTAGCTAGCTTTACTTTGATTCACAAATCCCTCTATTTCTAAATCATAGAAGGATTACAAGCTAAATAAAACATTAGAGAATGAAAGAGTGTACCTTGTAGTGCTCCTTAGATGAGTAGATTCTTCACAAATTTTGAAAAAAATTTGGGCAGCACCTCGGCCGAGCAGCATGAACACAGCGGCTAAGTGTTCAGCTGGCTCGGGCGGGGGAGGAGGAAGCCCCTATATTCAAACACATTAGCACCGGGTCGTGGCAAGACCCGGTGCTAATGTTCACCCTTTAGCACCGGGTGCAGCCACGACCCAGTGCTAAAGGCCTCGGGCACATTAGCACCGGGTCGTGGCTGCACCCGGTGCTAAAGGGTGAACATTAGCACCGGGTCTTGCCACGACCCGGTGCTAATGTGTCCGCCCTGACACACCTCCGCGCCGCCCCCGCTCCTAGCCGTTGGACCCGGTGCTGAAGCCCCATCAGCACCGGGTCCAAAAATGGCCGAGGCGGAGGAGGCGGGCGGATGTGAAGGATTCTGGTAGTGATCTGCTATACAGACTTTGTAAGAAAATACCTACTAGACAGAAGGAAGACAGCGGGGGGAAGGGACTGCGATGATTCACGCAGGCGACGGCAGCATCGGTCCTAACCAGGAGGACGCCAGCGGGGGAGGGGACGACGATTCACGGCAGCTCCGATGCAGGGCGCAAGACGAACAAGGCAGCAATGTGCGTATGCGATGTAGGCTCGATCTATTCGCTGGCTGCTGGGCTGAGTTAGAGCCGAGCGCGAGAGGAGCCGAGCGCGGCAGCGGCTAAGCAGAGCCAGGCGGAGGAAAAAAGAAGCCTGCCGAGCCGAGCGATGGCCACCCACGTGCTGCCGTTCGATCCCGCGCGGCGCCCATCGGTGGAGGTCCTGCACCGGACGCGGTGTGCAGGACTCCTGCACCAGATTTTTCAAGGGCATGCAGTTTCTGTCCGACAAGTTACAAACAGATAACATTTCCAGTTTTATTGAGTGTCTCAGCACCCTTCCAATCTGGAGCATTTGGACTTGTCTAGTTGTTACAGCATTGTCAGTGTACCTGAAAGTATTGGCAGTCTCAAGAAGCTACATACACTAAACCTTACGGGCTGCCACCATCTAGAGAGCCTTTCAAAAAGTATGGTTCAAATGGAAAGTCTGGTGATTCTAAATATGGCTGGGTGCAATAAACTTAACACGTCCACGCTACCTCAATCCAACTATTTCTGGTCGTTACCACACTTTGTGATCATCCCTGCTAATGAAGTAAAATCTAGCAGCAATCTTGATCTGTTTCAGTACTAAATCCTGAGTTTGTGCTTTTAAATTACTTTTTAACTGAAATATGGCTTGTGTGATTATAACGATAAAATTCATATACGAAAAGTTCTATGTGATGGTTGCTAGACTAAAGGAATAAGAATTACTGGGTTGAAACACTCTCTCCTCTCCCTTCCAAAAAATATGTATGTGCATTGAGTAAATAATATGAGGTACCAAGTGATTATTGTGTGCAAATAGCAAGCATATGTATGTGCATTTCTTTGCTCGTGCAGAGGTGCATGCAAGTGTTATCATGTACCATTTGCCTAACCAATGCCTAGACCAAATGACTAATTGCTAACTGCTACCTGATTTGATTTTTGAGCGCAAAGGGACACCAGGCTCAGGTGCTGTGATGGTTCAGTATCCCTACAGGCATATAAATAGGTAATGCTAGTGAAGGAGGCAAGGATACACATACAAGCCGGGAAATGTTCTGCTACCAGTAAAGACAAATTGAATTAGAGTAGTTCTTTTATCAGGAAAAGTAGAAGGAAAATAGGGGAGAGAAATATTTCATACTTTCAAGATCTAGTAGCTGGTGCAGCACAACAGGTTACCGAAGCATCGCTTGTTCAGATACCATGTCAGATGACATGGCTAGCTACCGGAGGAATGCACAGTATCAAAATAATTGATGAGGGCTTCTATGGTGGCATGAGAACCTTTCCTCACCTGAAGAAATTTGAATTAAGGCGTATTGGAAGCCTAGAAGAACGGGAAACATCATTCTCCTATACCTAGCATGGTCTGAACGAGTTCATGTTATGTTGAGGATGATATCATGCCCACCTAGAGCTAACGAATGGGAGATAGAGAACAGTGATAATTTAAAGTCATGGAGAGGGGTGTGCGAACCTTTGTTGCTGAGTGTGAAACCAAGCAAGGTGCCTCTGCACCACTGGAAGCTGCTCCATCATCTCCCTACCGTCACTAGGTTAAGCATTGAAGACTGCAGTGATCTGACCACCATGCCAATAACATGTGAATTTATGAAATGATTTCTTACTTTCTTTGTCCATCATCTCACAAAGGAAAGTTTGTGTGATGTATTCTCCGACTGACTTGCTTGCATATAAAATCCAAGAACAAGGACCATCAGCAAGCAAACAGAATTGGTAAATGGTAATAATCAAGGTACCAAGTCTGCAGGCCATCAACTCATTTCTATGCTCGGAGAAAATGATACTCTGCACACAGATAAAAGAAACATTAAACTATTCAAATCAAATGACGTAGTTAGTCAATAATAAAAAATTAAATATAGGAGTGAAACTCTCATCACTGCTTACCACAAATAGAAAATTTTAGCTATAATTGAGTCATTGATTGATTGCGAGTTGCCATATGGAGAAGTTTATCATTTATCTTTCCTCATTTTATCACAATGATAAGAATCACTAGGTCTGGGCCACCTGTTTTGCAGTTCAATTTCATCGGATGCCACACGCCAGCACTGTTGTTGCTAGTTGGGCAGTTACTCTCATTGAGAGGATGACACTATGGAGATGGGGCAATTTTTCTGATTTTCTCTTCACAGTGCCATGCCAACCCAAGGGGGCTGGGTTACATATTTATAGGCTGAACCAGTCAAGCATATGCCACTAAGATGCTATATGCCAGTCTAAGATGCTGCTGGCTGCTGTCCTAAAAGAGGCAGCAAAGACCACCAGCAGCTGCCCTACAACCAGTCCAAGATGCTATCCTTAGAGGGCAGCAAGACCACTAGTGCTGCAGACCACATGAGAGGTGTTGCAGCCCCACAAAGACCAAAGTACAGAGATGCTAACTGCTGTCCTACAAGCAGGACCAGCAGCAGCCCCACAAAAAAAACAACCCCACAAAGACTGCTGTCCTACCAACAGGACCAACAGCGAGTACAAGACTTATCCAACATTCTCCCCCTAAGTCTTGTGCGTCGTCTTGTGGGAGGGTTGAACCATCCTAATCCCGGAACAGAGCTCAAGGAACCTGATCCTCCCAAGGGGCTTGGTGAGCAGGTCTGCAAGCTGATCCTTGGTGTTGATGTAGCTCGCCTTGATGCTCCCTTCCTCCAAGCAGCCTCGAATGAAGTGGTACCTCACCCGGATGTGCTTGCTCCGTTCATGGAAAACGGGGTTCTTCGCCAGGGCCAGGGCGGACTTGCTGTCCACCCTGAGCTCCACCGCTCCGGTGTCTCTGCCGAGGAGAGCACCAAGCAGTCGAGCAAGCCAGAGCGCCTGTGTCGAAGCGGCGGAGGTCGCTATGTACTCGGCCTCGCAGCTGGACAGCGCCACCACCTGCTACTTGACCGACTGCCAGCTCACAAGACTCTTCCCAAGGAAGAAAAGAATCCCGCTTATGCTCTTGCTGGTGTCGACGTCACCGGCGTGGTCGCTGTCGCTGTACCCGACGAAGTGCGCCTCCCCAGGGCACCTCGGGTAGAAGAGGCCGTGGTCGAGAGTCCCCGCAACATAGTGGATGATCCTCTTCACAGCCTGCTGGTGCTCCGTCGTCGGTCGCTGCATGAACCGAGTAACGTAGCCGACGGAGAACGCCAAGTCCGGTCGTGTGTGGGCAAGGTAGCGAAGGCTCCCCACAAGACGCCGGTACTGTGTAGCGTCCACCTCCTCCGCCGTGCTGTCACGACTCAACTTCAACCGCTCCTCCATCGGAGTGAGAGCCGGGTTGCAGTCGGTGAGCCCAGCCAGCTCAACAACACGCTTGGCGTAGGAGGTCTGTCGAAGCGTGATCCCGGAGGCGTTCTGGTGCACCTCGATCCCCAGGTAGAAGGAGAGAGGGCCAAGATCACTCATCTGGAATGTGGCCTTCATCGCTTCCTTGAATGCCGCCACCTCCGCATCCTTGGTGCCGGTGATCACCAAGTTGTCGACGTAGACGCCCACCAGCAAGGCATGTCCTCCACTGCCCCGCCGATAGACGGCCGCCTCGTGCGGGCTTTGCTCGAAGTCCATGTTCTTGAGCGTGGAGTCCAACTTGGCATTCGACGCCCTCGGTGCCTGCCGCAAGCCGTAGAGGGCCTTGCGCAGGCGAAGCACCTTGCCTTCCTTGCCAGGGATCACAAACCCCGGCGGCTGGTGCACGTAGACCTCCTCCTTCAAGTCGTCGTTAAGAAACGCCGACTTGACGTCCATCTGATGGACACACCAGCCCTCCTGGGCAGCCAACACAAGGAGGAGTCGCACGGACTCCATCCATGCCACGGGGGCGAAGGCATCGTCGAAGTCGATGCCCTCCTGCTGCAAGAACCCGCGCGCGACCAGGCGAGCCTTGTGCTTGACGACGGCGCCCTGTTCATCCCGCTTCAGCTTGAACACCCACTTAAGGGTGATCGCGCGGTGACCACGAGGGAGATCCGCGAGCTCCTAGGTGCAGTTCTCCTCAACCGCGGCCATCTCCGTCTGCATCGCGGCACGCCATGCTGCCAGTCCCTCGGCCTCTGCGAAAGACCGAGGCTCGCCATCATCGCACGCAAGGTGCAATTGTGCCTCCAAGTCGTGAGGAACCAGTCCCGGCACCGGCTGGTCACCGAGAATGTTCTCCATCGTACGATACCACAACGACTCGCCGTCGTAGTACGCATCGATGCGCTCCTCGTTGTGAGAGAGCGGGGTAGCAAACTCCACCGGGCTTTGCTCGAGGTGAGCAGGTGCTGATGTAGACGTGCTCGGCGGGGTGGCTACCGAAGCTGGAGTGTGCGGTGTCGCCGGTGCTGGCGAAGCCGGCGAAGGGCTCGCCGCAGCCGGTGTCGTGGCTGGGGAGCGCGGTGCTGCCGGAGTGGCAGGCGTCGGAGTCGGTGAAGGCGGCGAAGAACTCGCCGCAACCGGGGTCGTGGCCAAGGAGCGTGGTGCAGCCGGAGTCGGTGGAGGTTCGGGGACTGGGGTAGGCACGCTCGGCGAAGAAGAGCTGCCCACTCTCCCAGCTCCCTCGAAGTGGACATACTCGACGATGAAGTCGTCGTACGGCGGAGTCGAACCGTCGTCCACCACCTTGTCCCACACCCATCCTCGGCCTTCGTCGAACACAACGTTGCACGTTGTGCGTACACGCTGTGTCGTCGGGTCGGGAATGCGGTAGGCCTTCGAGCCCTCCGCGTAGCCGATGAACACTCCCGTTGTGCTCCTGCCGTGGAGCTTGCCGACGTGGCCAAACTCCTTGGTGAAGGCGAGGCAGCCGAAGACCCGCAAGTGGGAGACCGCTGGCATGCGCTAATGCCAAGCCTCATACGGCGTCCTGCCGTCGAGCGCCTTGGTCGGCGAGCGGTTGAGGATGTAGACAGTCGTCACCACGGCCTCTCCCCAGAAGACAACCGGCATCCCCCTCTGCTTGAGGAGGGCTCAAGCCATCCCCACAACCGTCTGGTTGCGCCGCTCAACAACGCCGTTCTGCTGCGGGTTGTACGGCGCGGAGTAGTGGCGCTGGTGCCGTCGTCGGCGCAGTACGCGGCAAACTCGGCCGCCGTGAACTCGCCGCCGTTGTCCGTGCGCACCACACGGAGCTTGCGGCCACACTCCTTCTCCGCAACGGCTTGATGACGCTTGATAGCATCTGCAGCAACCGCCTTGGTGTCGAGGAGGGCAACCCACATGTAGCGGGAAACGTCGTCGACGAGTAGAAGGAAGTAGCGCCGGCCTCCACGATTAACCGGTGTGACGAGACCGCAAAGGTCACCGTGCACCAACTCTAGCTTCTCCTCGGCGCGGTAGCAAGCCTGGTGCGGGAAGGGGAGTCACCGCTGCTTCGTCAGCACACACGTGTCGCAGAGCTGCTCCACGTGGTCGATGTGCGGCATGCCTCGCACCATCTCCTTGGCACTGAGCTGCCTCAGGGCCTCAAAGTTGAGGTGCCCAAAGCGCTCATGCCGCTGTTCTGGGTTGTTGGTGGACTGGAGAGGGGGTTGAACAAGAGATGTTCAGGCTACAAGAAAGAACGGCTCTGATAACAGTTGTTGCTAGTTGGACAGTTACTCTCATTGAGAGGATGACACTAGGGAGTTGGGGCAATTTTTCTGATTTTCTCTTCACAATGCCATGCCAATCCAAGGGGGCTGGGTTACATATTTATAGGCTGAACCAGCCAAGCATATGCCACTAAGATGCTATATGCCAGTCTAAGATGCTGCTGGCTGCTGTCCTAAAAGAGGCAGCAAAGACCAGCAGCAGCTGCCCTACAACCAGTCCAAGATGCTGTCCTTAGAGGACAGCAAGACCACTAGTGCTGCAGACCACATGAGAGGTGTTGCAGCCCCACAAAGACCAAAGTACAGAGATGCTAACTGCTGTCCTACAAGCAGGACCAGCAGCAGCCCCACAAAAAAAAAACAACCCCACAAAGACTGCTGTCTTACCAGCAGGACCAGCAGCGAGTACAAGACTTATCCAACAAGCACTGCTATTGTTCAAGTTGAATTAGAGTAGACATTTCCAATGTTTAATGAATCCCCCTTCTTTCCTCCACACTAGCACTTCATGGTTCAACAAGTAACTCCAGATCTGATCATGATAGGTTCCAAGTACACAAGCACTTGGAAGAACAAGACATAAAATTTCTTCTCACACATCATAAAAATCTGTTTATATGCAGTACGGCAGCAATCAAGTCAGATTGGTTGCTTTATGGTCACACCAAAATGACTGTACTGGACCATCACAAATTCAGTGCCCCCAGAGTACATGCTCAGATATCTTCAGATTCTTGAGTGCCCATGTTCTCAAGCAAATGATCTAAAACCCGTGGCATCTGTCTCGCCATGTAGTGTGGGATGATCCCTTGGCAGACGGCACAGGCTCTTCCCTTCACATCAACCCAACTGCAACTAGGTGTCTTCAACATTCCAAGTTCCCTCATCCTTGACCCTAAATCTGTAACACAATTAGACCAACAAACTGCATCAGAAATGCAAGGGAGAAACATAGTTGCTACCATTGGCCTTTTCTAATTGAAATAGCCAAGCTGCAATATCTCGAACATCGACATTATTATGCACCGCACAAGCCGAGAGCCATATCTCCCCACAGACTGGCGCCAAGAACCATAGGAATATTCCTGATCAATCCAACAGCTTCTTCAATGTCTCCAGCACACCCCAAGAGGTCAACCATACATGCATAATGGTCAGCAGTGGGCTCTACATTGGGAACATTTGCTCATCAACTCAAACATCCTCCGGTCATCACTCACAAGCCCTGAGTGGCTACAACTAGAGGATTGAGGTGGAATTTGATGCTATTTGGCTTCACCCTTCTAGAAACCATCTCCTCATAAACCCTCATTCCCTCATGCCATGGACACCATAACAAGAATTCAATGCTGGCCAACTCACCTTCTCCTTCATGCCTGGAAACACCGCTTGCACTGTGTCCACACGGCCACACTTTGCATACAATGTCAACAAAAGCATTCCCAACAGCGACATCTGGGAGGGTAGCGGAATGTCTATCGGCGGAGCTCGGTGCACGCGCGGAGTGCAGCGGGCACGGCGTACCTATCAGGCCGGGGCCCCGCGGGGAGGCGGGGAGGCGCGCGATGATCTCCAGCGCCGCAACGGGCAGAGACGCCGCCAGGAAGGCGAGGGCATTGTATCGAACACCTGGCGGGCGCGATGGAGCGCCCCGCCGCAGCAGCAGAGCGGGACGAGCTCGGTGTCCAGGGTGGCGTCCGTACGGTGCCCGCCGACCAGGGCATGCGCGTGGAGCTGGTCCGCCGGGGGGATCGTGCTGCCCGCCGCGCACCGGCGGAGGACAGGCGGCCGGCGGTGGGCGGCGCCATTTCGATGGCCGCCGTTGTTGGACGACGTTTCTGCGGTGCTTTACTCAACGGGCCTTGCCGAAGACCGAGTGGGCCAGGCCCAACTCGACGAGAAGTAATAACCAAGGCTTTGAAGCCCAATCAGCTGTTAATCGCAGGTAGTCGTTAAGAAGCGAATCCGTTTGGAGTAGCACGGGAAGCCGGGACGTGGTGTTTAGTCCCACATCGGTTGGTGTTGGAGAACGGCGAGGAGAGGAATGGCATAAGATAGTGAGTGGGTGCACGGTAATGGACATGATCCTTCAGGCAGTTAAAGGGAAATGATGAGTGGTAAAAGCTCGCAATTTTACTGCGAGATGGGTGTCCGCCCCAAATAAGCCTGTTACGACAACAGGACACTCCCATTCTTTACCATCTGATCCCGAATTAAAACAAATTTAAATCTTTTACATTTCCATTCCATTCGAGTAGTTGTTTTTTCTTGTTAAGTTTTTTGACGGGGGTGTGTAGTAATTGTAAATTTAGGTTCGATTAACAGTCCATGCGAATAAAAGATGGATTCATTATCCAACTTTTTTACAGCATTTGTCTACAGACCTCAGGAAGTTAGGATCCTAGGCCTTGTTTAGTTCTTAAATTTAGGAGCCAAACTTTGACTTTTAGAATGCGTGCGCCACCGTAGCATTTCGTTTGTATGTGTGAAAATTGTCTAAAAATTGATTAATTAGGCTCAAAATGTTCGTCTCGCAAAGTATGATGAGGACATCACTCCTATGGATACTCACAACAATCCTCCATTGATCGTTCAAGGTTCAATCACTAGAGCTCGTGCGCGACAATTAAAATTAGAGGTGAGCTCGTTCCTAAGTACTTCTCTATGTGATTATGAGAATAGATTGCTACCTAATGATTATATTGTAATTAGGAACCATGGAGAGGACCAGAGGATAGTTGGAGAAGAAGGGCTTCAAGGTGGAGAGGACCAGCAAGGGCGTGCAAGTCAAGATAGATGCCCAAATCAATTCGACTTCGAGTCCACCTCGGAGTCCAGGAGCAGTCAGCGCTAAATCAGACGCTCAGGTCGCATACGGGCTCGGATTTGGACGTTCTTTATATGCTTGGAAAGCTAAGAATATAATGTTTGCAATGTCACTGGTCTCATATCAAAATTCGTCCGGAGTCATCGGGATTCGACGAAACAATTTGACGTCCAGAATCTGTTTCGGCGCTGCGTCGTCGTATTTTGGTCTTTGGGCCGTATATCGTGTTGAGCCCAATAGGGGCACGTCCAGGGGGGTCGACCACGACCCTAGACTCTTTAAAACAGTAGCCGCCGCCCAAGTTAGGGTTTGAGTTTTGCTTAGATCAATTCTGTCAAGAACAGTGTCGCCGCTCGTCGGTTTGTGAGACCCCAACTTCGTGAGTTTAATCATACATCTGCAATTGTGTTGCAATCTTTCTCGTTCTTGATTGTGTTCTTCGATTCGCAGGCAAGGATTGGCCTTCTGGGCGAGGTCAACCGTACAACGCCGGTTGATAACCTGAGGAGACGTGGTGGTGCGATTGCGGGGTTTGGAACGTGTGGTTCGGAAGCCGGATCGATTTGAGTCACGACTCCACCAAATCGAGAGCTATTAGAACCTTTCGAAAGATCGGGAAACCCTAGTTCCCATCAGAGTACAATAAAATGGTGTAATTAGTTTTTGATTTCATGTGCCGATATTTTGATGTGATGGGAATCTTCTTTTTGCATAATGAACTTTAGGGGTGGAATTTGGGAAACTAGATCCAAATTTTGGATTGAAACTTGGGACCAAAGTTTGGACTTTGCAATCATTGTGTCACTGGCACCGTAGCATTTCATTTGTATTTGTGAAAAAATTATCCAAACATTGATTAATTAGGCTCAAAATGTTCGTCTCGCAAAGTACAACAAAACTGTATAATTAGTTTTTTTATTTCATCTACATTTAGTACTCCATGTATGTACCGACATTTTGATGTGATAGAAATCTTCTTTTTGCATAGTAGAATTTGGGGGTAAAATTTAGGAACTAAACAAAGGCCTACTTTTCTATTGGACAGTTTATGCTCTATCACTATGCATGATTTTTCTTTCACACCAAACACGGTAATTGCTGGAGGGTGGAAACTGGAAAGGTCTGACGTAAGAGGTATCAAACATCGTTAACCTAAAAGTTTGAGTTGATTTCAGTTGGATTTCGACGGCCAAGCTATGATATATTCTGAGATTTGATCACGCATGTGCAATCTTGTTATTTTTTTCATTTCTCACAAAATAATATAAATACAAATCATAAGGCTTAAATTACAAGCGAAATTAGAAAATTAGAAAACAACAGGCCCGGGCACAAGCATGTGCGGCCGGTGCGAGGAACAGGGCCCCCAATTTCCAGGGGCCTCATAAATTTTCTGCTATGCAGTCAACGGTTTAGGCCCAAAACTCCGATACGGTGTCCAGTCCAGGAGTTCGTGAGTTTGCATGGGCCGGCTCCAGGCCCAAGAAATTCTACGGAAGCCAAGAGGGCCGTGCGACGCCCGGTCTTTCTCCGCAGGCCTGTTTCTCTGTGACTCCGTCGATTTGTTTCCTGTCTCCAGCCCTCGACGAATCCATGATCGCTGCAAAGGGCCAAAGGGGCGGCGGCGCGTAGGCGAAGCCACGCAATCTTGATTCTACGCTCGGCCGTAAGGTTGTAAACGTGCGGTCGATCCGACAGCAGATAAGCGTATGAGTAGGCCTCATTCAAACGCTATCACTTCGGGCCTTCGACTACCTTGTCTTTATTCTCTTTCTCCCGTTCTCTTTCTCTTTCATCTCTTCCTTTCTCTCCCGATCCAGATCCGGCGGTGGAGTTCACCTCTGATGGGGAGGGTGCCAGGTGGAGGCTGGCGGAGCTTGCCCTGCGCGGGAGAGGCACACGCCGCGGTGGACCTTGCCTGCTCAAGGAGACGTCCGGTGGCGGCACCCTCCGTGACCAACACTCGTGTACCGCCGCCCATCAGGAGGGTCCACCGCCCAAGGCACCGACGTGCTCCAGCCGGCGGCGTGAGCTGCGGCGACTCAGGAAGGTCCAGATGCCGCATAAGTCGTCAGTTCCAGCGCTAGGTCGCTGAAGCTGCTCCTCCTCCAGCGGAACAATGGTTGTCGCGCGTACGGCACCGCCGCATCGGATCTCTCCACGGCCGCAGCAGCAACCACCCGTCGTCGCCTCCACTCGCACTCCAGCACCGGCTTGGACGCTGCCGCGAGAGGGTGGATCTGGTGGAGCTCGCAAGATCCGACATGGTTGTTTCTCGCTTGTGCGACCCCCTGGCACAGTCGCACGTGGTTGCCAAGCAGCATAGCGTTGCTCGGCGGCTCGGCGGAACCTACGTCAAGTGCGCAGCCCTTTGGCCGGCAGGGAAGCCACCGCGTAAGCTTGGATATGCCTCTCTCTGCCCTGTCTAGCTAAGCTTGGGACGCTCCTATTGGTATGCTCTCATATTTGTCAAGCATTTGGTAATCTCCGTTGGACTGGTTGTGGTCGCGTGGTGGGTCATGTGCCAATTGGATATGCATTTTCTCGTCGGCGTACCAATTGGAGCACGTATTAGTGATTTACAAACTATGGAGGACATATATTATGTGCATATGTTTTGATGGTCTACCTTTTTTCTATACCCATCTAATTCAATTATCATAAATGCAATACCAATAGCAGCATTCGATGGTAGCCTAAACCCATAGCTAGCTTGTTAGCTTCCATAATGGTAAGTACAAATTCTACCGACATAGAGTGTAAATTGAGATAATTCACCTATGTCCAAATTACTGACAAATGCGCATCCTCTAGTCTATCCTCGTTCTCCCACATCATGCCCTCTTTTACTCTGGAATAAAACTTGTTGCATTGGCCTTGGCATTTGATAAGTTACGAGTGAATAAGCTGGCCTAGTTATGGAGTTCTTTTAGCGTTTGATGTTTAGATCCTTACACATAGCTACAATAATTGAATTGGTAATTCTTTTAGTGTCAAGCTAATGTACTGTTCTGTTTGACCAACTGGTCACTTAAATCGTGCTATTGATGGAATTGATGGTGTTGAATTAGCTCAATCATTTCAAACCAGGTTCATTTGAATTTAGATATCTGCATATATATGAAATAATATAGGACATTTTCATAAACAAGTTATATAGAAAACTTTTTCATCACTGGAACAGGTGGAGATGACCTACATAGATTTCTATCGCTTTCTTAGAGTTGGCACAAACAGTAATCATGCAGCAGATCCGTTCCAATCTTTGGTCTGTTTCTTATATGCTTTGATTTGCAAAAAAAAGATCATACTAATGCACAGTAATGTTAGATTTACTCTCTAAAATTGTAACTAAACAGTTTTAGTACACGATATATATGCAAATGCCATGCCCTTCTAGAATCCAGGACTAGACACATTCACAACTACAGTATTTCATTAGTAGCCGTAATATCTAAAATGCTAAAGCTAGTTCAACTACAATCTGATTCTTGTAGAGTTATCTAGTATCAAGTGAACTGAATGTTGTTCCTCTTTACTGATTCGTAAATTGAATTGGTAGAAACTTGTAGAGTACAGTAAAGCTGGCTTGTAAGATTGACTAATTCTGCACTTAATTGGTCCATATATTTAGCTGGCTTGTAAGATTGACTAATTCTGCACTCATGTACTCTTCATCAACAAGTGTGTTTTTCTGTCTTCAATTTTTTCTTGTGGTCAATTAATTATCGGATCAAATGTCACAGTTTATTGGGAACTACCAAAGAAGCTAGTGGAGAAACAACTGGGTTGGGTGCAAGTATGTTAGCATGTGTGGTAAGCCCATGTGGTTACTCCACACATTGTTGTAAGCAACCATACAATCCTGCCTCCCTTTTTTATTTAGTGTGCATCCATTTTCAGTGTTTTTACTATTCGTCTGACTAGTTGTGATCAATCAGGGTTCTGCTGTAGCCATACGATTTGAAAATCAATTTCACACCAGGTTTTCATCGCTTTATACTGGTTCATTTAAATTTAGATAGTTGTATATACGAAATTATATAGGATAGTTTTATAAATAAGTTATGTAGAAAATTTTTTACCGAAAAGTTATACATAATAGTTATCAACAAATTGTTGGACACAATAGTCGAGTTAGATGTAAAAAATTGCAACCAAAGTTTGTCTATAAAAGTTTTCACATTAAACTATGTAGAAAATAAGATATATGAATTATATAAATATTTATGTATACAAGGTTTATACATAAGTTTTCTAAAGGCTTTACAAATGTAGGTAGCTTTTTATGCGTCTTAGTAGTAAACTTCCCCATTCGCGCGCTTTTATTTTTGCTATGATTTATTCTATGCAAGAAAAGTTATGTACACAAGTTTTTTGGGAAGGTTAGATCAAAATTCTCTAAAACAGTTTTATCTATCAACTTTTTTGTTAAAAGTTTTTCTTTATTAGTTGTAAATAAAAGTTTTGCCTGTAAGTTATTCATAAAAGCATTTCTAAAAATATTGTTTAAAAAGTTATAATCAGATTTTTCTAAATAATGTTTTCACGAAAAGCTTTTTGTCTATGTTTCCTTTCTAAGTTCTTGGAAAAAATATTTTAGTGAGTTTCAATTTCAAAGTCATCTCATTTTGTTGAAAACTAGTGTTTTCAAAGAAGTTCAAATAAAAAAAAATTCGTAAAAAGATTTATATTAACATTTTATTTGTAAAATTTTCTACAAGAATATTTTTATAAAAAGTTTTAATTGATATTTTTCTCATTCCTTACGCATTGTAATTCTTATAAGTTTTATGATAAAGTTTTTCTCCATAATTTTTCAATATATGTTCTAATAATTTGTCCACATAACTTTTTATTATACTTTTTATACATATATGTGACAAAATATTTTTCTTATGAATTATAATTAAAAAAATGTTATGAACAAATAGTTGCTAAGATAAATTCTTTACAAGCATACAAGTTATACACACAATTTGTACTGAAAAATTTTTACTTGATAAGTCTGATAAAAGTTCTGTAACAAACATATTTTTATTAAAGAATTATGTCAAAAAGTCTTGATATATAGTCTTTATATAAAAGTTTTTTATTACTAACATTTCAAATATTTTCTATAAAACTTTTGTTACTTAACTTCACAAAATATTTTCTTTGTATACCTTTTGTATATAATATTTTCGGTAGATATTTGTATAAAAATTTATCTAGATAACTTTTTGTATATGGTGTTTTCTTTTGCTTTTCGTTTTGCTAGGGATATGGTCTTAGAGAACATGCTATGCGCAGGTGAAGTTATCTAGATTAAGTTTTGTATAAAAGTTATCTATAAAAGTAATATAGAAAATATATACGCAGGTGAAGTTATCTAGATTAAGTTTTGTATAAAAGTTATCTATAAAAGTAATATAGAAAATATATACGCAGGTGAAGTTATCTAGATTAAGTTTTGTATAAAAGTTATCTATAAAAGTAATATAGAAAATATATACGCAGGTGAAGTTATCTAGATAAAGTTTTTTATAAAAGTTATCTATAAAAGTAATACAGAAAATATATACGTAAAATCTTTTGTGCTGAAGTCTACAGATAAGTTTTCTGAAAATGTTGTATAGAAAAGGTTAGTAAGACAAGTTTTCTTAGATAAATTTTGGTACAAAATATGTGTAGAAAAGTTGCGTAGAAAGTATTTTATAGGAAAGTTTTCTGTATAATTTCTCTAGAAAAGATTTCTAGGTGGAATTGGGTGAAAGTGGTTTTAAGAACTTTTTTGTAGAGTAACTTTTTCTAAATATGTGATAAATTTTAGAATAATTTGCTTATAATTTGTGTACCAATATATTTTTAAAATCTAAAATGTTTAGAACAATGCAAAAGTGTGTAGATGCTTTTGTCTAAGCAAGTCAGTCCAAACTATGCTTTTGGTAAACATCTCTGATTGTTTTGTTCTTTTTTCTCTATAGGGGAAGACAAAATTGACAATAAAATAAAAGGAATCCTCACCTTTGTATTACTGGAGACATTTTTTTTTGTCAGAGACGAGAAAAGACGACAAAGTCCTCAAATTTTCAATCCGCGTGTCATGGATTTTTTTATATCTTCATGTATTCTACATCATGTGTATTTTTATTCTTCATATTTTGACGCGTTGAAACTTACTTTTATCATTAGCCCCCACCCATTTTTATTCCCTCTGTTCCCACTGTCCCGAAAGTATGAAAGAGAGAGAAAAAATAAGCACGAGAAAGAAAATGGCACGGCAAAAAAAAACCAAAATGGTGTTGGGTGACGGGCTCATGTTGGTAGTGTGGGGACATTGATTACCTCGTGCTGTGTGGGCAGAGGCACAGAAGGCTAAAAGGGAATGGCGAGGGGATAGGGCTGGCGCTGCGCGGGTCAAGGCAAGGAAGCCTAAAAGGGAATGGCGTGGTAGGGGAGCCTACCATAAATAGAAATATCATTGGTCAGAGAATCGACCTCACGGTAGGCTTCCGTACGGTCGACCGTAAACTAGGAGGCCCCGCGAAGCCATGAGGCAAGGAGCCAAGGAGCACACCGGGCAGCCGCCGGCTAGGCAGCAAGTCGGCAAGGTTTCCTCCGAGTAATTTTGTCGTTTTGATAATTTGATCAGTAATTATTGATTAGTCTACTCCTTTCCGTAAAAAAAGCAATAGTTCGATCATGTGGGCTTTGACTTGATCATGGACCTCCAGCTGGTCTTTATTCAGGATACTTCTTTTTGAAAAAAAAGTATGTTTTAATTTATTTTACATCTCCAACTGTTCATGTGGGCAAGCTTGAACAAAGTTAGGATAACACTATAAAATATGTTTTAGTTTATTTTACACCCATAACTATCTCAATTGGTCCAATATACCCTTTGTTAGATTTATCTTTTTTTTTCTTCATTCACAAATAATGTTTTAAGCTGAAATTTTTTTGGTATAATATATATACTCTGATTTATTATTATTATTTTGAAAGGCTATGATAGACAATAAATAAACTATATGGATACGAATTTATTTGAGAAAGAATGATAAAAGATTCACATTATATTTTCTTAAAATACTATATGTAAAAATAGTAAAAAAATTCACATATACTCTCAGCCGTTCTCTGTAACAAGACTAAGACGGGAGGGGCGGTCCGCACGTGGGGGCCCTTGCTAAAGACTGATTAGTTGAGGCCCAACTTTACGAGGAGTAGAAGCTGTTAATCACCACAAAAATCTACTTGGCGCTTCCGCATGTTTTATGGGTTCGAGTGTTTGATATCCGTGCTAATGGTTAAGACAGGTGAGGAAGCAATAGGCACCATATAAACTAGATGCGATGAGATGGGTAAATAAATACACACCTCATAATTTTTTTTTGAGAAATATCAGTATAGATGCAGACACTCAAAAGCACGCATGCTCACCCCTATGAAATACACGTTCGTAAACCCTACCATTATGAACACCTTCGAGAGACTGGACCAACATATCCGATTTTAAGATCCACGAAGTTATCATAGGCGTCTCGTTGTCGAGCACATCGAATCTCCGATTAGTTCACACAGCTCGTAACATTTGAACCAGGCAATCCAAAATGTTGAATTAGTGGCTATTGATTGTTGAATCAATTGTAAAAAAATGATGGAAAATGTACCAGGTTAGACAACCAGGTGAGTTGGGATAAATAAATACCTCTTCTGATCATCCCATAAAGTGTTAAATCTGGCAATCCAAAATATTGAATCAGGTTTCGTAAATTGTTGAATAAGTTGTAAGGAAATATTGAATAACATCCTGTAATGGTTGAGCTAAATGAATTAATTGAGTCTCGCTAGTCGTTATTGAGCTTCAACGCCATATTGAGTACTATTATAGCATCTCTAGCATATCCCCGTTCCCAATCGAACTAACGTATAGGCAAAAAGTAGTGCTTTAATGGTATCAAAATACCTTTCATTTTTCCAAATAATTATTATGACAAGCAAATAATCTACCCAACTCTCCCAAAAAAGGGGGGTTGGACCTCTCCCAGTAGAGTAGTTTGATTGGATGGGATTATTAGAAAACCGTAAAACTAACTCTCCCAGCAATCATGAAATAAATATTGAGACATCTCATTAGCTAGTGGATGGAAAATATTTATTGGAAGACTACTGGAGATGCCCTTAGCCCCATCCATTGTCATCAGTCGTCGGTATTTAGTCCCATATCAGGTCGTGTTGAAGGAACGGCACGGTGGAAAGCATGATCCTTCACGTACGTAGTTAAAGGGTCATGTAGAGTGGTGAATGCTCGCAATTTTAGCGTCTAATTAAGGCAATATATACAACAGGGCAGTCCCATCGTTTACCATACAATCCTAAAAACAAAGCAGTTTAATTTTTTACTTGTTATCTAATATCTGATTTGAGTAGTCACCGTGAAATAGTTTGATTTTGTTTTTTTGTAATTTGTATTGTTACCTTACTTGAAACGTTGTGTGGTTCTTGTAAATCTGGAATCAATTCAATTCGTCTGAAGAAAGAAAATATGGATTCATCTTCTACAATGGCCTATTTTTGCGGAATTTAAGAACCACTCGAAGTTAAGGACCTATTCTCCCCGTTCTATGAACAGCATATTTTCGGTATTAAAAAATTCCCATAAAAACAACTTGTCGGACCCAATTAATAGTAGTGTTCCCTTTAAACTTTCATGCACATTTAATTGCGGTCAACTAATTCTTCAATGGGACTTTCTTGCAGAGTTTTAATGGTATTAAATTTCCCGACGTGCTAGAGGAGGAGGGAGAATATAGTTCAATGGTACGTGAAAGGAATTTTTATCCCATGAAACTCATCTAGATCGGTTAGAGCAAGTATTATAGGCTGCAAGCAGACTGAATTCCTATATGGAAGAGAGAGGAGAAGAGAGAAGAAAGCGGGTCGTAAGCTTAGGCTAGTCTTAATGGAAGTTTCGTGGACACAATTACCTAGAGTGACACATCATCTAAAAGTGTTTGAAATTAGGATGAAACACCTCCCTTTCAATGCATAGTTTCATCAATTATTGTTTCCTAGGTCACATGCAAGGCACAAACTGTCTAGGTAACTGTGTATATGGAGTTTCATCACCATGAAACTCATTTCACCTCTCTCTTAATTAATACAGTGACACATCATCAAAAATGCCGACATGACAGTCAATTTATTATCCATGAAACTCCCACTGAGACTGGCCTTACAGCCAGGTGAGGCACAAGTTTCTAGAAATTTTGTAAGAGAGGATGATGGGCCAAGTATTAATGATTCAGTATGTTTTTTAGCCAACCTACTATATGTGTGGGCTTTTAGTTGATTATAAGTGATATGGCAACAAAACTCACTAGTTGACTGTATTATTAGCCTTGCTCTTACCTAGCCTTTGTTTTGGTAAATGTGCATTGAGACTGGCCTTAGAGGTACCTAGGTATTGTACTTATTTTGTGGGAGCGTGGAAAAGTCTACAAGGTAAGACGTTCCAAAAATATCAGTCGGCTAAAGCATAAAACTTGTTTCATTCCGGTAGAAAATTGGGACGCCGGGCAAGAATATACGGTGAGATTGGTTCATGTTAACTCAAAAGCTCATTATGGATGTTTTTGTGTTTGTCAAACAAATATAAACACCAACAGAACATACATTATAAGAAAAATTAAAAGGACAATAAAATAAAAAACAAACAAAACCAGTCTAAGG
This sequence comes from Echinochloa phyllopogon, assembly GCA_033239725.1. Taxonomy (NCBI): domain Eukaryota; kingdom Viridiplantae; phylum Streptophyta; class Magnoliopsida; order Poales; family Poaceae; genus Echinochloa; species Echinochloa phyllopogon. The sequence goes on from BTCW01000017.1 coordinate 13,881,051, forward strand.
GTCGCATAGGCCTCCAAATTGATCTTTATTTAAGATCTTACTTTTACAACATTCACAAAAACGCATGTCCTTGACAATACTCCTTTATTTGTAACTAGCAAATATTGCCATGTGTTGCTATGTGTGAATGAAATTTCATGAGCAAAGGCGTGGGGGAGCTATGTACACCACTGATTCCGCATCCAATGAGAAGAACGACAAAGGAGAAATCCTTGGTACACGGCGCCCGGGAACAACACCGGATCAGCGATAAGGATGCGAGTATGTGAGAAGACGAAGAGAGTGTGTGCCTCCATTTGTTGCAATCGCTGAAGGAGACTTCGTGTCTGAAGGCGCGCGAGAGCCATGGATGTCATTGATTCTGCATCGAATGACGAGTATAACAAATGAGAGATCCTGTGGGATCAGGATCCCCGAGTACCCTCAAGGAAGAAGACCGAATCCTAGTAGAACTACTTGTGTACTCATACTAGGACTCCCATATTGTAACCGACTAGGAGACTTGCCATCTAACCTAGTTCGGTAGAAGACTACTACAAACAATACAATATGCAATCCTCCATACAGGACGTAGGGTATTACGCTACACTAGCGGCCTGAAGCTGTCTAAATCCTTATGTGTTTTGTCTTCACGTTAACCATCATAATCTAGGTCCAACGATGCCCTGACTACTCTCTGCCCTAAGGATACCTTAGGCAGGTACTCGCTGCACAAACACCGACATTTGGCGCCCACCTTCACCACCTGCAACATTGAGGAGGGCGCAACCTTCGTCTTCGACGCTTGGACCTTCATCGCCCTAGGCAAGGGCAATTTTGCGAGTTACCTTGCAGACCAACCAGGCCCTACCTCAATGACGGCGACTCCACGAGAGTCGCTTGGCGACCTTGTCGGCCTACTCGGCGAGGACTACTCGATGATTTTGACTCTGACTCGGATCACTCAAGTCATGTCCGGGTATGACTCTATTCCATCCAAGGAAGGAGCCCGGGACTCCGAGTCGGCTCTGGAGGAGCCACCAGTGGTCCACCTGGACTGATTCCTGATCAAACTCAACAACTTCGTGGCTCTATATCAGAACATATATGCCGTAGGGTTTTCTTCATGAACCAACCAAGCTACTAACATCCAACTACTCGAAGAACCCTTGACCGGTCCTCAAGCAGGGCTAATCATCTCCAGGACATTGGGTGGACTCATAGTTCACTGGCCAGGCTTAGCTCCATTGGATCGCAACCCTGACAATAGCTCCCGCCTGGCGGCTGTCATAATCGTCGGACTACCCTACCAAGACGGTGTGACTGTTTCGCTTACACCTGCTTCAAATGATCAAGGTGAAGAGTACTCTTGTACTAAGATAATCTCCAGCAACTCATTTTGCGATCCAGGTAGAGAAGTGTTCATGGCCACCTACGACGGAGCAGGGAATCATGAGAATGAGCTCATCACTGACATCTTAAACGAAGAACCATCCATCAGTGCGGAAACAACTGCACAGAAGATAGCAAGGCAACACAGAAATACGACGCGAAAGGGGAGGCGTGTCGCGGCCGCCCTTCGCGCCTCCATTACTCACCTAGATGGAGCCTTTGATAGAGTAGGCGATGAACTAGTACTCCGAGAAGCACCACTCAATTTAACTGCAACCATAGAGATCATAAGAGCTCTACCGGAGACACCAACGACCAGGCAGGCTATCGCGTTAATTCAATCCGCCCAGCAAGCCTTTGTCCCGGCCTCCTCCCGCTCGAATACTGCCAACAGGCAAGAAGACCCTCCCATCTAGGGGATCATGCCGAAGGCAGACCAGAGGGGACAAGAAAGATCAGGCCACACCGAGGTGAAGGACGGGGTGAGACAGCCGACCTTCATGAACGACTAGATTGCAATCGCGATGCTCGTTCCGTGATCAACACGAGCAGACGCAATTGTATGGAATTAGAGCAACACCGCCATGAGGAATACGACCGCAACAATGGACCTCCGCATGACTACCCGAAGACTCATGACAACATATAAGACCATACTAGCAAAGAGTCATACCGCGACAAGTACAATGGCTTTCCAACGTTTTCAAACCGCATCAAGCATACACCGTGGCCGACGAAGTTCAAACCGACTGATTTGGAGATGTTGTGCCTGAGAACAATGATGGATCGACGACGAGAATGCAAGCGATGTGTGAAGATGAAGAGGTGCATGGGGTGGTGCGGGACGGCGAGAGGAGACAAGATATCGCTGGTTGATTAGATAAAACATCATGAGTTCTTTAAAAGAAATTACAATATCAAAAGACTACAAGTTGATTTCCATTAATATTAGGATTTTTTGAACGTACCATTGAATTAATCATTGTTTTATTATATTATGTAAAGATGTGTGTTAAACGCTAAGCTTATTAGAAAACATTAACTCATAGTTGGCCAAGATCTGCATGACCGTCAAGTTAAAAGTCCACTTCATCATTGCCGGCGCATTCTTCTTTTGAAGTTGAGACCAGATCTTTCTTCTCCTTTTCAGAGGCTTTTATAAGTTGTAAGCATACATCAAAATCACCTTAGTTTAATGAAACGGGTTTGATTCTGTAATATGAGTGACAAAGTCCATGCGAAGAACATCACTTATCGAGGTCAAGTGCCTGCCACTAATAAATTGTCTACAGATATGAAATCTTGAAATGTTGGGTTCAGTTCCGTGTCCTCTCCAAGGAGTTGCTGGGAGAACATCCAATTATTTGTGTCCTTTGTGTCACAAAAATGGTTGACATGAAGTTTACAAAGGAACACAATCTGGCTCGCATCCGTGTAGATGTACTTAACTGTGAGCTCATACCTGAGTTTGTAGAAGTGGTCATTGGGGAGTACATCTACGAGTTACAATTCAGAGTTCAACAACAACATGATATTTCCAACAATCCAATACCAATATGGACATTGACCCAAATATTGATTGTAATAATGGCGGCAATTTAGAGAAGGACGAATGGCCACATTCACAGGACAAGATGGTAGATGCACCACCCTATGGGTTAGCAGGGAAACCTGCGGCTTCCAAAGGTACAGATTCTGCCCAAAGCAAACGGGAAGCAAGTTCTGGTTGTGGTGCTTAACCCGAGTATGGATGGCACAAATAGCTGGTCAGTTTCTCCACTACCGAGCCTAACAAGTACTGGTGCTGCTGAGGCTAACATTTTGTTGGACTATTTGGAATATTAGAAGTGAAGTAGTATTTGGCAAATGACAATTTAAAATTTTTTTGTAGATATTGTTTAGTGGAATATATTGGCTCCTATTTTGGACCAAGTACGTTGCAGTGAAGTGAAAGCAATCAATAGATCCTAAGTCGTCTTGTCGTTCGTTGGAGATGGTCACTTTACGCTTCTTTACCTTTGATGGATGATCTTTGGTTTACGACTTGATAGTTCATACACTACCAGAGAACCTCACATCCGCCCCCCTCATAGGCCACTGCACATTTTGGACCCGGTGCTAAGGGTGCATCAGCACCGGGTCCAACGGCTATGAGCGGGGGCGGCGCGTAGGGGTGGCAGGCTGAGCACATTAGCACCGGGTCTTACGACCCGGTGCTAATGTGCTCACATTCGCACCGGTTGCAGCCAACAACCGGTGCTAATGTGCCCAAGGCCCTTTAGCACCGGTTGCTGGCTGCAACCGGTGCAAATGTGAGAGCAGTAGCACCGGGTCGTTGCAAGACCCGATGCTAATGTGCTCGTATATAATACCTTCCCTCCCCTCGCCCGAGCTAACATCAACACTTGGAGTTGTGTTCATGTTGTGCTCGGGACAGGGGAGGTGCTGCCAAATTTTTTTTTCAAAATTTGTGAAGATTTCACTCATCCAAGGGGCACTAAAAGGTACATTCTTTCATTCTCTTATGTTTTTTATTAGCTTGTATTGTTTATATGCTTTAGAAATAGAGAAATTTGTGAATCAAAATGGAAAGAGAGCTTGTGTTCATGGTGGAGAGAGAGAGGTTGTGTTCATGGTGGAGAGAGAGGTTGTGTTCATGGTGGAGAGAAAGAGAGCTTGTGTTCAGGGTGGAGAGAGAGAGCTTGTGTTCATAGTGGAGAGTGAGAGGTTATGTATTGTATTTATTAGTTATTTATTTAAAGTTGGAATAGTTAATTATTTTTTAATGGAAGTATATTTGATTTTAGAAAATGAATAAATTAATTATAGTTTTAGAAATGTGTTTAGTTTGTATTGCCTTATGTATTAACTTTGTAATCTATTATATGTTAAATTTATATTTAGTTATATATTAAATTTGTATTGTCTTATATATTACCTTTGTATTATATTATATATTAAATTATATAAATAATTGTTATTGGTTACTAATGCAGATGAATAGGCAATGGAAGTACGGGGACAATCACGATACGGCGTTTCGTGATGGCCTGAAGGGGTTTCTCGATGTCGCCGAGGCCAACAGGATGCTGTCAGGTTTCATGTTCTGCCCATGCACTAATTGTCGAAATATACAATCGTACAAACAAAGAGGAGCTCTTCAGGTGCATTTGATGAGGCACGATTTCATGAGCAATTATTCTCTCTGGACGAAGCATGGTGAAAGAGGAATTCTAATGGATGAAGATGAAGAAGACGAGGTGGATAACGACATTCCGGTATTGGCTGAATACTACGGGGCCTTTGCAGATGCTGCAATGGGTGATGCCGATCATGAAGATGCTGCTCAGGAAGATGATGCTCAGGCAGATGACCCTAATGAACTTGGGAAAATGTTGCTTTATGCTAAGAAAGACTTGGGCAATGATAAGGAACTGAAAAAGATACAACGCATGTTGCGGTACCACAAAACTGACTTGTACCCAGATTGTAAAGAGGGGCTTATGAAGTTGGGTAGTACACTTGAATTTCTACAGTGGAAGGCAGCAAATGGCGTTACCGATAAGGGTTTCGATGAGCTACTGAAACTCGTAAAGAAGATTCTGCCCAAGGGTAACGAATTGCCATCGGCAACGTATGAAGCAAAATGGGTTGTTTGCCCTCTCGGTTTGGAGGTGCAGAAGATACATGCGTGTCCTAATGACTGTATCCTCTATGGCGGACAATACGAACACTTGGATTGTTGTCTAGTTTGCAGTTGCGTGCGATACAAGATAAGGCGGGATGACCCGGGTGAGGTTGTGGGGGAGCTTTGTAAGAAAAAAATTGCCGCGAAGGTGATGTGGTATTTTCCACTGATACCCCGTCTGAAGCGTTTGTTCAGGAACAAAGAGCATGCCAAACTAATGCAATGGCACAAAGAAGAACGTAAGCAGGATGGCATGTTGAGACACCCCGCTGATGGATCCCAGTGGAGGAACATCGATAGAGCATTCCCAGAGTTTGATGCAGATGCGAGGAATGTGAGGCTTCGTTTAAGTACTGATGGCATGAACCCTTTTGGTGAAATGAGCAGTAGTCATAGCACTTGGCCTGTGACTTTATGTATCTACAACCTACCCCCTTGGCTCTGCATGAAGGTAAAGTTCATTATGATGCCAGTGCTTATTCAAGGGCCAAAGCAACCTGGCAACGACATTGATGTCTACCTAAGACCATTGGTTGATGAACTTTTGCAGCTATGGAAGGAAGAAGGTGTTAGCATGTGGGATGAGGACAAGCAGGAGCAGTTTGACATTCGAGCACTACTTTTCATAAACATCAATGACTGGCCTGCACTAAGTAACCTATCAGGACAATCAAACAAAGGATATAAAGCATGCACTCAATGTTTAGAGGAAACCGAAAGCATGTATTTGAAAAATTGTAGGAAGGTTGTTCACATGGGTCAGCGTCGATTTCTTCCTACGAAGCATGAGCTACGAAAGAAATGTCCCCATTTTGGCGGGAATGCGGACCACCGTACAAAGCCAAGACACCGGAGTGGACAATATGTATTTGATATGTTAAAGGACCTACAAGTGGTGTTTGGAAAGGGAGACGGAAGCCAGCCTATTCCGACTGGCGAGGATGGTCGTGCCGCGATGTGGAAGAAAAAGTCTATCTTTTGGGAGCTACCTTATTGGCAATATTTAGAGGTCCGTAACGCGATTGATGTGATGCATCTGACGAAGAATCTTTGCGTGAACTTGATAAGCTTCCTGGGTACTTATGGGAAGCCAAAAGATATACTGGAAGCACGACAAGAGCTGAAACGATTGAAACAACGGAATGATCTACATCTAGAAAAGAGACACAACAGACGCCAGTACTTGCGTCCTGCCAGCTTCACTCTCAGCAAAGAAGAGAAGGCAAACATGTTTGAATGCTTGAACAGTATCAAGGTTCAGTTGGGCTACTCCTCCAATATTAAGGGAATAATAAATACGAAAGAGAACAAGTTCACAAACCTCAAGTCTCACGACTGTCATGTGTTGATGACACAGCTACTTCCCGTCATACTCAGGGGTGTGCTACCCGTTAATGTGCGGAAAGACATTGTGAAGCTATGTGCATTCCTCAATGCAATTTCTTAGAAGGTGATCAATCCAGACCATTTAGCTCAGCTACAGATCGACGTGGTGCAATGTCTTGTCAGCTTTGAGATGATATTTCCACCATCCTTCTTCAATATTATGACACATCTATTGGTTCACCTCGTCAAAGAGATTCGTATACTGGGCCCAGTATTTCTACACAACATGTTCCCGTTTGAGAGGTTCTTCGCTGTGCTAAAGAAGTATGTCCATAATCGTTCTCGTCCAAAAGGATGCATTGCTAAGGGATACGAAACAGAGGAGGTCATTGAATTCTGTGTTGACTTTGTGCCCGAATCACATCCTTGGTCGATGTCTTTTTTTCATTTTGTTATTTAATTTTGTTATTTAATTTTTTTTATTTAATTTGTTATATAATTAGGTATTTAATTTGTTATATAATTTGGTATATAATTTGTTATTTAATTTGTTATATAATTTGGTATATAATTTGTTATTTAATTTGTTATATATAATTTGTTATTATTTATATGCTTATATATAATTTTGTATATAATTCTGTATATAATTTTGTATATATTATTTTGTCAATAATTCTGTATATATAATGTTGTATATATAATGTTGTATATAGAATTTTGTATATATAATGTTCTATATATAATTTTGTATCTAATTTGGTATATATAATTTTGTATGTAATTTTGTATATATAATTTTGTATAAGTGCATATTTTGTATGTAATTTTTTTAATAATTGGGACTTTGCTTTTAGATAAATGTGCATATTTTGTGTATGTGCATTTAGATATTTGGAACTTTGTATATGTGCAAAAACTATCGCGCACCCGAACCCCTTCGCGAAACAAAACTCGTTGCGCACCCGAGCCCCTTCGCGAACCCAAACGCGTCGCGCACCCGAGCCCCTTCACGAACCCAAACGCGTCGCCCACCCGAGCCCCTTCGCGAACCCAAAGGCGTCGCCCACCCAAACCTTCCGGAACCCAAACTCGTCGCGCACCCGAACCCCTTCACGAACCCCTTCGCGTCGCGCACCCAGCGTTCGCGAACCCGACAACCCCGAAACCCAAACCCTAAACCCCCTAGCCCTAACCCTAAACCCAGAAACCCAAACCCTAAACCCCCTAGCCCTAACCCTAAATCCTAAACCCTAAACCCTGAAACCCAAACCCTAAACCCCGAAACCCAAACCCTAAACCCCCTAGCCCTAACCCTAATCCCTAAACCCTAAACCCGAAACCCCAAAACTCAAACCCTAAACCCCCTAGCCCTGACCCTAAACCCCCTAGCCCTAACCCTAAACCCCCTAGCCCTAACCCTAAACCCAAAACCCCGAAACCTAAACCCTAAACCCCGAAACCCAAACCCTAAACCCCCTAGCCCTAACCCTAAACCCTAAACCCCGAAAGCCAAACCCTAAACCCCCTAGCCCTGACCCTAAACCCCCTAGCCCTAACCCTAAACCCTCTAGCCCTAACCCTAAACCCCAAAACCCAAACCCTAAACCCCCTAGCCCTGACCCTAAGCCCCCTAGCCCTAACCCTAAACCCTAAACCCTAAACCCCAAAACCCAAACCCTAAACCCCCTAGCCCTAACCCTAAACCCCCAAACCCAAACCCTAATCCGCCTAGCCCTAACCCTAAACCCCAAAACCCAAACCCTAAACCCCCTACCCTGACCCTAAACCCCATATCTATATTTATTTATATTTATTGCTTACAAATTATTTTTATTCCTATAGATGGCGGACAACAACCCTAGCGAACCCTTGCCAGAGGATAATGACCAGTTCTTATTGAATCAAATATTTGGTATCGATGCCGAAGATAACCCGCAACCAAACATGGAAGACATGCTGGGTATTGCTCAAGGGAGCGAAAATGTGGAACAACGTAATGTGGATGAACACAGTAATAATGAGCCCACGTCTAGTCAGGTGTGAATATATCTCATTTAATATTTATTGTATATCTCAATATATCTCATTTAATATGTATTGTATCTCAATATATCTCATTTAATATGTATTGTATCTCAATATATCTCATTTAATATTGTATCGTTAATATGTAATTTATGTTGCCCGCCTCTGCGTCGACAACCGGAACTAGGAAATCCAAACGATCTACCACTAAGAAGCTAAAGGATGTGAAGTTTCACATCACTCGAGTGGAGGACGATGGGGAGCCAGTTGAGCCCAAACAAGTGGCCAGAAAATTTATATCTCAGTGCGGGGTTGTTCTAAGGGAACGCGTGCCCATTAGCATCAGAAAATGGAAATCCACGGACCCTACTGAGCCGCACGTGTTGCCCAATACTGAGAAGGAGATGCTATGGGCGGACTTAAAAGGAATTTTCGAATGGCCAAGCAGACATGAAGAGCAATTGAAGGATTGGACAATGAAAAAGATGGCAATTCTGTTCCATGATTACAAGAAAAAATTGTACAAGAATTATCTCATTACCGGAGAAGCACCGGATCTAGCGAAGCATCCAACCATCACTCATGATGCTTGGGAATCGTTCTTGGAGTACAAAAACTCCGAAGAAGGGTCAAGTATGACCGCTAGAAATGCTGACAATGCCGGTAATAGGAAGTACACCCATAGAATGGGTTCAGGAGGTTATAAAGGGAGCATTGAGAAATGAGAGAAGATGGAAGAATCTCTATTTGCTAGAGGCATTCGTCCAGTGACACATGACTGGCCCACACAATCCAAGCATTGGTACTATGGTCATGGAGGCACCCTCAGTCTGATCGATGACTCTTTAGTTTTTGGCCAGGACTTGCGAGAACTAGCTCAACGTCTTATCAATATACTTAAGGCATCTGAGAGGGGAGAATTTGTTCCTGATAGAGACAGAGATGAGCTAACCTATGCCTTAGGAAACAAGGAGCATCCTGGACGTACGCACGGCGTAGGCATAGTACCATGGAAGAAAGGTTTCAAAGAGGACGTCGCCTCCTATAGGAGCCGTTCGAGGAAGAATGCGGAATATGAGCAGAGGGTGAGGGACCCAGAGGAAACGGTAGCCGCCCAGGGCTCAAAGATACAGGAAATGGAGGTTGAGACGGAGCGGCGAATGAAGTTAGCATGGCTGCAGATACAAGCCACAGGAACCGCCAGCACAGAGCATGTACCTCTCCAAGATCCTAATGCGGCCGTTCTTAGCCCGCCACAACATCGAAGCAGCCACGCTTCCACAGAGCATGTACAAGGACATGAAGACATTCCCGCACCTCAGTCTGAACCGGTTCGTTACCCCGTGGATGAAATAACTCAACGGATCGCGTGTGAGCTTGTCGTGACGCAGAAGAACATATCCGTGGTGGTACGTATGCGACATTAGTTTGTATATTTCGTAAATATCATCATAAATATTATTCATTTACTAACTTCCCTTCTACTTATTTTATTAGGTCGCATACGATATGACCAAACCAGTGGAACCAGGTCAAAGATGGCATTGCATGGAGATTCCACATGGTTACGTACCCATTGAGGTGGAGCAAGTCGTTGACCAGTCGAATGACTTGGAACTTGACATCGCCGGAGGTGACGGAGAAACAAAACTCGGGGAGTGTTCTCACGGGATTATTCTATGGAGCAAGCGAGACATCGCTGTACCTGGTAGCACCAAGTCTCCTTCAGATCCCCCGTCTCCAAGAGGTCCACCGGATCACGATTCTCTGGGAGCTCATGACGCAAACCCGTATCCGTCTCCTCCGCGGCGGAAGTCTCCATCACCACCGCGGCAGAAGCCTGAACCAAAGAAGTGCTCTAAACTGGCTAGCTTGGCCCCTCCACCACAGAAGAAGCCACGGAAGGTCAAAGCGAAGCTTGCACCACCGAAAAAATCTTACGACCTGACTCAAGAAGAGCTCGATGCCTCTGTTAAAGAAAACGTAAAGAGGCAACTTTTCAGTAGAAAACAACCAGAGCCGAAGATTGACCCCGCCACAGCAAAATCCTTCCTCCAAAATTTGACTAGGGGACAACAGAAGAGGGCACATGTATCAGACTATGACCGCTCATTACTGAAATCTCAAGGGAAGAGGAAGGCGGCGGCGTCCAAACCTGTTGCTCAGCTCGTCAACCAACCTCAGCAGTCAGTGCCCCAGTTGGCATCTGAGTACGAGCTGAACGTGCAACGACAAATGGCCGAGACAGGACTCTCGAAAGAGGAAATCATGGGAGAAAAAGAAATCCCTGTGAGCACATCGTTCAGGTGGCCATTTAAGCTTGGCCAGCCTTTGGTCGGACCAGAAATGGAGAGCACGCTACAAACAAAGATGCGTCGATTCCATCAGTGGTATCTGGAACAATCAAGAAGCAAAAGGCGCATGTTTGGAGTTCGTGTAAAGGACCAAGATTTTTTCAATGGCGAGGAAACCCTCTGGTTGGAGTTCAAGGATATATATGAGGTATACCACAAAGACGCCATGGACGTGTCTTTGGTCGCCTGTTGGGTATTGTAAGTGCTTTGTTCTCATTTACATTTGACACTTGAAAAAAACTTTAATCTTTGCTAACGCGCCCTTTATTGCTTAACAATGCATAATGGAGATTCAAAGATGTCGGAGGGAAGGAATATTTGACATTGGTTACATGGACCCGACAACGATAAGTGACAAAATGATTTTGATCAATCCAGAGGAAACATATCAAAATTTATACAAGTATCTCAAAAAAAAATAATTATTGCGACTCCATACTATTGCCGTACAACTTCGGGTGAGTACCTATACATGTATCTACTTATAGTGCCTATAAAAAATTTTATGGACTCCATACTATTGCCGTTCAATTTTATTTCTCATTATAATGTCTACATGTATACAGTTTTCACCGGATCTTAATCATATTGTGTCCTGACCGGGGTATCGTCCACGTCTTTGATTCATTGGAGTCTCCAACACATGCTTACCAGAACATCATCGACATGTTTACAAGGTGACATATATTTACCCATTTAACTCAATTCTGCCTTTACAATCACAATGATTTGACACAACTTTTTGGTTCACAGGGCGTGGATTAAATTTCGTCAAGATAACCCTGGTATGATCCATGAAACACTCACATGAAAGACTGACTTTCCGGTAAGCAAGTAATTTGTACGTGTAGGTCTCCGCTAACCTATTATATGAACTTTACATAACTTTATTTTTTGATCGACAGTGTCGCCAACAGGGGTCGGGAAATAATCTATGTGCATATTATGTTTGTGATAACATGCTCAATTGGTCGACGAAAAAGATGACTCACCATGATGTTATGGTACGTAACACATTTTCAGGTTTTAATTTGATATATTTACTATTTTTGTAGAAAAAGCACTTGATTTTGTAATAAATTATATTATTTAGAAATATACGGCTTCATTTATTGATAATGGGATTCATTTATAATAAATAATATTATTATTAAATTTGAATTAATAAGTAAGGCACTTTTTTTTATAATAAATCATTATTTAGAAATATAGGGCTTCATTTAATAATTACTCCCTCCGGTACCACAAAAGAAGTCCTTTAGGACAGCGACACGGTCACCAAAGCACAACTTTAACTTCTCTTTTTTATAAAAAATATTTCTTGAAAAGTTATATATGTATATTTTTATGAAAGTAATTTTTAAGACCAATTTATTTATATAATTTTTACATTCCCAAACTCAATGATTTAAATGATATTCATGATTTATATTCCCAATGTTTGACTCAAACTTTGTCCAAAAGGACTTCTAATAGTGAACCGGAGGGAGTACTATGTTTGTATTAATAAGAAAAAAACTTTGTTTTATAATAAATGATTATTTAAATATAGACGGACATTTGTATTTGTAAGTAAAGCATTTATTTGATATTAAATGATTATTAATTGCACAATTGTTGTCTTCAATTCCATGAAATTAATATTTCCAATTATTTACAAATTATAGATGATGAGGCTGGAAGAAGATAAACTCGATCAAGAGAGAATAGACGCAATTGCAGAACAGCTCATTGGATGGATTTGGGACGAGGTCGTTAATCCCCGTGGAGAATTTCATCTCCCCCTAGAGGATGCGCCGTCAAGTCGTTCCTCTAGTCGGATTTCTTAATTTGTAATATACAGTTCAAATATATAGCTCTAGTTCGATATCAAAATTATAATATATATCTTCTATTTTGATTATATGTCTAGATAATATGAATATATAGTACTACATGCACGGCAGCTGAATACATGTTTGAATACGTATCATAATACATATATAAACGTAAATGCAAGGCGACTGTAAAAAGTAACCCAAAAAAAGATCCAGGCCCTTTAGCACCGGTTGTATACACCAACCGGTGCTAAAGTCCCTCCTATGCCCGCTGTGTAGGCTGGGCCTTTAGCATCGGTTGGTGTTTAGAACCGGTGCTAAAGGCCCCCTTTAGCACCGATTATTCTACCCGGTGCTAAAGGGTAAGTTTAGCACCGGTTGGGAATCCGGTGCTAAAGCCCGTTCCCAACCGGTGCGGATGTGAGGTTCTCTGGTAGTGATACTCTTTTATTTTGCGAACTATGTGTGTGCTGGTGTAGCGTTAAGCTATTTCATGTAATAAAATGGGACTATCCCATTTTTTATTGCTAGAACTTTTTCTTTATCAAAAAATAAGAGCTTTCACGTCACATCCTAGAAATCCACCGAGACGTCTGGTTGTAGCATCCAAAGGAAACTAGAGATTTCAGAACGTAGCCTGGCATCTCACTGCACTGGCGACGCCCACGCGAGCTCCAGCATCATGACACCATCTGCTCGCATATGCTCCGCGCAGACGGTTGGGCAAATCCAAACAAACAGGTTTTTGGATGAAGAGCCCACAAACTAAAACTTAATCATTCATAGCCGACCTAGCTCAGTGGTAGAGCGCGTGGCTTTTAACCACGTGGTCGTGGGTTCGATCCCCACGGTCGGCGGATTTGCTTCGTTCTTTTTTTCATCGACCCTCGTTATCTACCGTTGAATAGATTCTTTTAGCAATGCTAGTACTCCTAGTAGTAGGGCTCTCTCTCTCCCGTTTAATACCAAATATGGTACATGTTATGATGAATTACTACGTATGAGATAGTTGACAGGACTTCTGAAATGCCGTTATATCTCATAGATCTTGTTGAAGTCCTTCACCACCTCGATTGGCCAGAGGTGGTTTGTTTTGGCCTCTATCGTGGTTCTGGCCATGTTTGGATCCATGTGTTAGTGTTACTTTGGGGCAAAATAACATCAAATTAACACTTTAGATCCAAAGATATGTGTTATTTTGGTGTTAGTTGGGACTAACACCCCCAAAAAACTAACCCCTCCAAGAGATGGTAATTGGTGTTAGTTTTGGTGGGGCCCAGGCTCCTTACTCCATCTTTTTCCCTTTCCATCCGCACGGGATCCCTCTGCCTGCCGCACGGTAGAAGCGCACAAGAGCTCCACGCCACCCAGATCCACGCCGGCCGGCGCCGGCCTCCACCACCCTTCGCCGCCGGTCTCCACCCCCTTGCGTCGCTGCCTGTGCCATCCCCCTGCGTCGCCGCTTGGCCAATCCCCTGCGCCGCCGACCAGTATCACAAGCACCGCCGCGCGCCACCTCCTGCCCTATCCCCTGCGCGCCGCCTCCTGTGCCATCCCCCTGCTCCTGCGCGCTGCCTCCATCCCCAGCGCCGTCGCCGCCTCCTCTCCACAAGCGCCACCTCCCGCCCCATCCCGTGCGCGCCGCCTGCCCCATCCCCTGCCCCATTCGTGGAAGATGAACAGGGATAGCTTTGATTTCTTCTCCCAGGAGTCTGCTGCCGGCAACACTTGGTCGCTCAACCCATCAGCGAGCGGCCACGGCAATGGCACCACCTTGTGCGCCGGACTTGAGGATTTTGACCTCAACTCCCAAGCGGCGGACGGCTTCCCCCATATTGGTGAATATGGGGCCTTCCTCCAGGGCGACGACGACAAACTTGGAGGTCGCGGCAGGGGCACCGGCCTCCCTCCCCAGCCCCCACTTCGCACTCCGCGCTCGCATGTTCTGCCGAACCAGCATGCCGGAGGTGGTTCTGGATGGGGGGGGGGGTCGAGTGCCACAGAGTGCCCATCATCTAAACTTTGGTGCCTCATCCTCGTCGGCAGCTGGTCGCGGGGCACCGACGGGTGCAGCTACCGTTGGCCGCCAGCGTGCCAACACAGCCGCCACGACACCTGTCTCCGCTCCAACTCGTCGCCGTACTGCCCGCTCCAACTCGTCGCCGCGTGGAGGCAGCGCAGGACGCGGACGTGGGAGTCGTCCCCCTGCATCAAGGAATGTTGGCATCAACATCGGCGGTTCCGGCCAATCCATCAACGACGACGAGCAAATTTCTGATGGTGTGGAGGAATTTGGCAGTAGCGGCGACCACCCGATGAGCCAAGGCACTCGAGCATATTGGTCTGATGAAAATAATGCATGCTTGTTACAATTGGGTATAGTGCAACGTAGAGCAGGAACATATAGTGGTTCTCAGATGAGTAGTGAAGGGTACCGAGCTGTTATATATGGCTTGAAAGCAATGAGGGGATTGGTTCACGATCGTGATCAGGTGAGGAATCAACTCCGCATACTAAAAGAATATATTCATGCTGGTGCTACTTGGAGAAGCACACTGGGTTAGGGAGGAAACCAGATGGGACTGTTGATGCTGAGTCTGATTGGTGGAAAACTCACACAGAGGTACTGTTGACGTAAAATCCGCACCTCACGCCAAGCACACAGCAAGCCGAATTAGCTGGCTTCACACGTGGCCCGGGCTTTTGAATCCGGAAGCGTGCCAGTCAGTTTGCCTGAAAACTAACAAAGGGACAAAAAAGTTTAGATCAAAACCTGGAACGTGTCGGGTGAGACCAGACAGTTCCATATTTGCGGCGTTGAAGCCAATCTCGAGAGACATATAGCTACGGACAAGCTATCTGTCGGCAGTTAAAGCCTTATTCGGCAATCGGCAAGGCACACAAGGAGCGCACTGCCGAATGCGTGACGTAAGCATGACGAAAGATCGGCTTTCAACCGAATGAATATTGTAACACATACTCGTAGCCGATTAACGAGAAACAGAGCATGATAGATAAATAAAAGGGTGAAACATGATCATAAATTCGCAGTAAACAAGAAATGCATAGGCCGAAAGCAGCACCCGTCAAGCATGATAACAAAACAAGTTAATCCACCGCATGATACGACTTGTTTGAGACCACACCACTAATCAGATTAGACCAATCCACCGCATGATACAGTCTAACCATGAAAAGCTAAAAGCATTCAATGTTTAATTACGAACCCACAACACAGTCACGAATTTACATTGAAAACAAGAATGCATAGGCCGAAAGCAGCACCCGTCAAGCATGGCAACGAACGAGTTAATCCACCGCATGATACAACTCGTTTGAGGCCACACCACCAATCAGATTAGATCAATCCACCGCATGATACAATCTAATCGTGAAAGGCTAAAAGCATTCATTGTCCAATGCAAACCCACGAACACACGTTCACTCGTGAGAGCACTACCGAATGCGGCTATTTTAGCCGAATCGGGGTCCATGGCGAAGGAACAAGCCTAATCGGTAAAGATAAATCTATCAGATCGAATCGAATTCTAATCCACCGGATGATTAGCTCTAAGACGATCCAAAAACCTGCATCTACCGCATGATACCCGGTTCTGTCAAGATCTACACGATGCCGACAAGCTCGAACCCGCGACACGTGGCAACCTAGATCGGTTTCGGACTCGGCTGTGAGGGGATAAATCGTCACATCGTGAAGTAGAGCCGATTCTAGCCGATCTAGATTGGGCAAAGGTGTGTTGCATGAATTAAGCACATAGTAAAAACGAAGCAACACGGGGTAACTTAATGAATCTGTTAGATCTTGCCGAAATCTAACAGAGCCGATAACTTGGTCCATACTAGATCTTAGCCCAACGCATGACTCATGACCTAGCAGAGGAACCTTCTTGAGACCACAACTTAAATCCACCGGATGATACTAAGCATGGTAACAAGACTACTTGCATCAGAACTTAAATCCACCGCATGATACTAAGCATGATACAAGGTTGCCGGTACTTACGGAGGTCGACGGATCGATGACTCCTCTCGAAGAACTCGACGACTCGACTAAAGGACTCGATGTTGGCACGGGGCCGGTTTGTTGTATGATTGATTGTCTTTTTCTTTACAGATGCCATGGGTTTATATTTATACCCAGGTCTTGATACAACTCCTAATCGGACACGACTACAACACTTGTTTCTAAAAATAAATGACGGATCTTCGTGCCCATATTGCATTCCTTGTTCGAACCGGCCTTTTCCTTATGTTTTTCCACGTCATCGCGCCTTCCCGAATGCTACCGCTTTTACCTGCGGAACCATGCCTCTGCCGAATGACGACGCATTCCCGACCGCAGAACGTCTTTGCCGAATGCCTCTGGGGAAAAACTCCTTTGCCGAATGACATCTCTTCGACGACTCCGGCCCATATGTCGGCCTCTTCCTGGTGCCAATTTTTGGTGTCAACACATGCCCCTTCAATTTCGGGATAAGAGGTAACTTTTATCTCGGAATTGACCAGAAGCACTTAACATTTCCAAGTTAGTTCTGCTCGGCACCCGCTTCTCCTTTTGAATCTTCAGAGCTCTCATCCGGATCCGAACCCTAAGTCATCGTCTTTCAAGATCCAACCTTCAAATGGCGGACCAAGATCTTGCTCTCCAGGTAAACTTCAATCCCCTCAAGCATGTTCGGCATTCTTCTTTCGATTTGCATTTTAAATTTCTTCTTATCCCCTTTCATTCTTGATAGACCCTAGCTACCGAAATCCTCATCCCTGTTGAGGAAAAATCTCCATCCTACTTCCTCGGTCCCGTAGGAGATTCAGATCCTTCTGAAATCATTGCGGCCGAATCTCAGCGGATTCCTTTTAAGATTTCACTGACAAAACCTCATGAGTGGCAAGACGCCTTCAAGAACTGGCCTTTGCCCCCAATCGCCGGATGGAGAAATTGGTACAAAAGGATTTCTGACGATAAAAGTCCCCAGACGCAGAATTGGGACAGTCTTCGTATTTCTCATTGCTTGGAGCTATCTCTAGCTGAAACACCAAAGAATGAGAACCTTCTGATCGCAGCTTGCCACTTCTGGTCCAATGGTGCAAATGCTTTTCTTTTCGGCCATGGCCCAATGTCCCCTACCTTAGCCGATGTCTACATGATGACCGGCCTGAATGTTACAGGAACTGTGTACCCATATGACCATAAAGGTTCCTCCAAGCAGACAGGAGTAAGAACAGGAGTTGGATACAAGAGATATATCCAGAATCATATGTCTGATGGTCCTCTGACTGATGTCGAATACAGAGCTTTCCTGAACATGTGGCTATGCAGATCAGTCTTTTGTGGCAAAGCCAATGAGCCAACCTTGAATCATATCGTGATGGCCGAAGAGCTGGCTGCTGGAAAAGTCATCCCACTTGGGAAATACCTCCTGGGAAGTGTTTACCATATGCTCAACCAAACCACCCACCTGATGCACACTAGCAAGAAGATCCCCTGTGTCAATGGTCCCTGGTGGTTTGTCCAAATGTGGCTGCAATTATACATGCACCAAATCGTTGCTATTGATCTCAACAGCCGAGACTTCCCTTCAATCAATTATAAAGAAGGAGAAACCCGGAGAACCAAAGGTTGTCAAACCTATGG
Source organism: Echinochloa phyllopogon (assembly GCA_033239725.1). NCBI lineage: Eukaryota > Viridiplantae > Streptophyta > Magnoliopsida > Poales > Poaceae > Echinochloa > Echinochloa phyllopogon. The sequence continues at coordinate 13,899,288 of BTCW01000017.1, forward strand.
AGAAGCTGCCTCCACTGTACCTACCAACAAGAACATTAGTGAACTGTTTGAGCTCTTCTTCAGAGGTTTTGCCAATCCTCTTTGGTTCCCATATTCGGACAATGACAATCTTACTCTCCCTTGCGAATTCAGCTTTGAGACTGGATGCACTGATGTACAATCTGTAGCAATTTTTAATGCCTTCATCCAGCCCTGCATCCTGCCATCCGAATTCTGTGGAGGGAGGCTAGTCCAAAGCACTTATGAATATTATCAGCCAAACATGATGGCTAGACAGTTGGGATGTGGCCAAGTGCCCCCTAGGCTATTTCTCCATGAATTCCTCAGGCCTAGGGAAATAGTCAAGGATTCCACAGAAACAAGAAGGATTTTCACCTATAAATGCTGTGGAACTATTTATGCACCTGATCCTTTTGTGCCAACAATATCTGCCCATCCTTCCTTCACTCTCTGGTGGCAAGAATTCCATGATCATATCTTCAATATGCCAATCTATCCCTTCTGCCTTGAGTTAATGCCTGATTATCAGCCAACTGCAGAGGTAATATGCTTATTCCTTTATCTGTCTTCATAACATTAACTCCAATCGATTCTGACTCTATTATTTTGCAGGACATAACACCTGCCCCCCTTGCCAGAGTAATCTTATACAAAACCGCAGGCCCAATATCTGCTTTGGGGCATCAATCTCCTACCTTGGCTCGGCTGATGGCTAGACAAGCTTCTTCAGATCCAATACTCACTAGACCATCATCTGTCAAGAGGAAAACCCTCCTTATAGCTGCTCCCTCAGTTGTAAAGAAGAAAAGAACAAGTAGCAAAATCAAGGTCGGAGTCTTTTTTCTTTGACTATAATGCTTTTGGTGTTTTGCCCAGCTTTATTTCTTTTTGATTTCAGGCCAGAGAACAGCAGCCAGCAATCAGTACAGGTCCTGCCGATGCTTCAATGATTGGTAAAATTTCTCACTATTTCGTCTTTAAAGTTCCTCTCCATCGGCATTGATTCTTTTTTCAGTTTCAGAGCAAATCTCAATAGACCCAATCTTGGAGAGTTCTTCTTCTCATCAAGAACCAGTTTCAGCTTCACTTGATGTTCCTCAGCCAGAAGTCTGTTCTCCACCAAAAGATCTTCCAAGCCCTCCTCAGCATATCACACAAGAACCTTTGCCTGAGCTTGAGCTGCCTTCCCTCTCCATTCAAGAAATCAGGAATGAGGTAGAGATAATTACCCAGTTTTCCCAGTTCTTTATTCAATGGATCATCAATAATTCGGCAGAATCTTCTTTCAGGAGAAAACCACTTCTTCACCCAGCTATTCATTTGCTGTGGATGATCTAGTTGCCGAACAAGGAGAAGAAACTTCCTCTGGTCAAGCTTTATCAGAGGAGAACCAAGCAAAACTGAAGGAAATCCTCTCTTTTCTGCATAAGGATACTCGAGAACAAGTTACCAAATGCTGATCTTTTAAGAGACTTGCTTGAATCATTCGACCAAGATCTTCCTGCCGATATCAAGACTTCTTTAGATCCAATCTCCAGATTGGATGATCATTTTATCGCAGTGAAGCAAGCTCTGAAGAATCAATCTGCTCAACCAGCCTTGGAGCAAAGGAGAACTTTGGTCAAGCAATCTGTAAAAGACCTGCATACTCAAGTCCAGAATGACAAGGAATCATTGACCAAATTGGAATCTGAACTTGAAATGAAGGAGATCAGAAAAGCTGCACTTGAAGCCGAATTGAGAGATCTATCGGCTGAAATTGAAGCTGACAAGAAGAAGATAGTCGAGCTTCCCAAGTTAACAGAGAGGAGGCGAAAGGAAGCCTTAGCAGCTCTAAACGAAGACAAACAACTCAAGGCGAAGCTTGCTGCCCTGGCTAGAACCCAAGAAGCTGACAAAAACTTATTAGAGAACATTAGCAATATGATATCAAATGCCAAAAATGTAATCTCAAAGTTCTTGGGTGTGTAAATTGTGTCAAATAGTTTGATAGCCGAATGTTTTATCAACCCCGTAATCTCACCAATCTTTGCTTTCTCTCCATTGTGGATAACTTATTCGGCAAAGCTGGTTTTAATAGCGTCAGACCCGAAAACACTTCAACTATGACATAGCCGAATCTCATCCAGTCAAAGCCGAATACGACTCGATAAGAATCCCAAACGACATGAGAACCGATCAGCTGGAAAATCCTTTCCACCTTCCGAACTCTTCGGAATACGCGCCACGATCTTTGGCCACGATTTCCTCTGCGGGTTCTATAAATAAACACCCAGGCAGCCCACAGTTTTTTCACCAAGTTCTTCGTCTTCCAAGTCCTTGCCGGCTCAAGTCATTCTTTTCCCCATCCACAGTAACTCCGAGGAACTTCCAATGGCCGACAACAACAGGAGGCGCCCGGCCGTCGATAAGGCCGAAGGAAGTCGCGCTGGCGCTCGCCGCATGTGATTGGCTGCTTGCTTCTCTCTGTTCTTCTCGAGATTTCCTTTCTCTTTCTTGACGAATCTTCTTTGTTTTTTCAGGGTAATCCAATGGATTGCCGGCGCTGGTGCGCCAGTTGCGGCTCCAGCCGCTGCTCCTGCGGCGCCCAACTCCTCGAGTTCGTCCAATCGGACTCGTTCATCGGATGACTCCCTCTACTCAGACGGCGATGCTCGCCGATTCAAAGCGGAGCGCGACGACTCTCGTCGCGAACTGGAGATCATCTCCAAGCAAGCTGGGATTGCGGACCTCGAATGGCAGGCCGAGCGTAAGCAGCTGCTTGAAGTCATTGATGGTGAGTCCTGCAATCTGCTCAATCTCAATTCTCGTCCTCCAAATGATATTAATCTGTTATCCCCTTGTGACTTTGCAGCGCGTGATGCTGAACTTGATCGACTGAAGGCGCTGGTGGAGGAGCTGGCGGACAAGGTGAACGCCCAAGGGGACACACCCGAGGCACGCCTTGGTGCGGTGGCAGGTCGTGTCGACGAAGTGGCCTCCCATGGCGTTCGCCTGGGCGTCGCTGCGGGTCTCGTCGCTATGTCGACGCACACCGGCACCGACTATTCCAGAATGCCGGTTGGTTTTGCCAACAACAACCCAGAAGACATCGACGACATTGACGCTTCCATTGATCGTCTTGATGGCCATGGCACTGCCATTGCCGATTCCATTCATCCCCAGTCTGTTTTGAACAGGCTCTTTCAGTAGTTTGTACTAGGGATTTATGGAATTTCGGCAATAAAACTTATCTTTTGCATGAACTCTTGATGTAACATATTTTGTGCTAAGGGCAATACATTCAGTATTGGCCATTTTTCTTTTTCTCCAATGTCTCTGTCAATTTCCTTCTAAAGACGATTTCTTCCCAAATATCGGCTGTTCGGCAATTTAATATATCAATCACCGATCGATTTCAACACTGGGATAATACCTCTTCAAATATCTTCCATTTATAGCAGAAGCAAATTCCTCTCCCAATAATGTCTTCAAAATATATGCATTTCCAGGCACGCATCTAACTACTTTGAAAGGGCCTTCCCAATTTGGAGACCATTTGCCGAATGCTGCATATTTGGTTCCAATCGGCAATATCGCTTTCCAAACTAGATCACCTTCTGTAAATTGCTTAACTTGCACCTTCTTGTTGTAATATTTAGCAACTCGCATTTTATTTTTCTCGATATTTTCCAAGGCCCTGAGACGAATCATATGCAAATCTTCTAATTCGTCCATCATTAAATCATTATAATCTTTAGAACTTAAATCCTTTTGCAACTTTATTCTCCTTGAGTCTAATTGTATTTCCCATGGCAAGATAGCATGATGCCCATACACCAACTCATAAGGAGACGTCTGTGTAGCCCCAATTGGAGCCATTCGGTAAGCCCATAAAGCCTCATTGAGTACCGAATGCCACTTTCTCGGCTTCTGATCAATCTTCTTCTGTATAATTTTAATCATAATCTTGTTAGAAGCCTCTGCCTGACCATTAGCTTGGGCATAATAAGGAGAAGAATTTAACAATTTGATGCCCATACTTTCAGCAAAATCTTTGAACTCTGAAGATGTAAATTGAGCCCCTTGATCTGTGGTGATTGTTTGAGGAATCCCAAATCTGTAAATGATATGTTCTTTAACAAATTCAACCATATTCTCCGACGTCACCTTCTTTAATGGAATTGCCTCAACCCACTTGGTAAAATAATCGGTTGCCAAAAGCACAAACTTATGCCCCTTGCTAGATGGAGGATTTATTTGGCCAATCAAATCTATTCCCCATCCTCTGAATGGCCATGGCTTGATAATGGGATTCAAAGCCGATGCCGGAACTCTCTGAATGTTTCCAAATCTCTGACAGTCCTGACATCCCTTATAATATTCAAAACAATCTTCCAACATTGTCGGCCAGTAATATCCAGTTCTTCTAATAACCCACTTCATTCGGTAGGCCGATTGATGTGCTCCACACAACCCATCATGTACTTCACTCATTAGCCTTTTTGCTTCTTCATGATTTAAGCAATGTAACAGCACCCCATCCAAGGATTTATAATACAAATTATCATCAAGAAGAACAAACTTTAAAGCTTTATACCTGAGCTTTCTAGAAACCTTTCGGGATGGATTCTCCAGATAATCGGCAATCTCTTTTCTCCAATCATCTTCTGCCAGATTATTCCCGAAAGCATGTACATCATTAGCAAAAACTTCTCGAAGCTCTTTATAACCTGATGCACTTTGGGCCAATCTATTTGCCTCTCCATTATCCCCTCTAGGAATGTGTTGTAGAATTACTGACCGAAAGCTCTTCAATATTTCTTTGCATTCTTCATAGTAATTCCTCAAGGTATCACTTTTGCACTCATATTCGCCATTCAATTGTTTTATGACCAATTCTGAATCTCCAAAAATTTCAACCACAATGGCCTTTGCTTCTTTCAAATATTGGAGCCCTTTGAGCAATGCCTCATACTCAGCCTGATTGTTAGTAACAGCAGATTGAATGGGAACAGCAAACTCAAATGTTTCTCCTTTAGGTGAAATTAATAAGATACCTGCTCCACCACCTTTGTTGCATGAAGATCCATCAAAGAATAACACCCAAGGAACAATGTTAAGCAAATTTATCGATGTATCATGATGTTCAGTAATGAAGTCGGCAATAATCTGTCCCTTAACAGCCTTTGCCGATTCAAACCTTAACTCAAATTCAGACAAAGCTAAAATCCATTTGCCAATCCTTCCGTTCAAAATTGGCATAGACAACATGTGCTTTATCACATCAAATTTTGAATACACAATACATTCGGCATGTAGTAAGTAGTGCCGAAATTTTGTACAGGAGTAGTAAACACATAAGCAAAGCTTCTCTATAGCCGAATACCTTGTCTCTGGATCTAGTAACTTTCGGCTAAGGTATGCAACTACTCTTTCCTTCCCTTCAAATTCTTGAATGAGGGCCGATCCAATAGTTTGGGCATCGGCCGCCACGTACAACTTGAAAGGCTTGTTCAATTGTGGAGGCACCAATACTGGTGGCTTCTTCATGTACTCCTTTATTTCATCAAAAGCCTTCTGTTGTTCGTCACCCCATACAAACTTTTGATCCTTTTTTATTTTCAACAGTGAGGAAAAGGGCAACACCTTTTGTGACAAGTTTGATATGAACCTTCTCACAAAATTTATCTTGCCAAGCAGCGATTGTAACTCTTTAAGATTAGTTGGAGGAACAATTTCATCAATTGCCTTCATGCTTTTCTTACCAACTCCTATTCCTCCTTCATGTATCAAAAATCCCAGAAACTCTCCAGCCGAAACTCCAAAAGCACACTTGTTCGGGTTCATCTTAAGCCCATGTTTCCTGGTGCATTCTAGAGTTTTCCTTATGTCGGTGTTGACACCAAAAATTGGCACCAGGAAGAAGCTGACATGTGGGCCGGATTTGGTAGAAGGATGTCATTCGGCTAAAAGGGTTTTTTCTGAAGCATTCGGCAAAGATGCTCTGCGGTCGGGAACGCGTCGCCATTCGGCTGAAACGTTCGGCAGAGATACTCTGCGGTCGGGAATGCCTCATCATTCGGCAGAGGCATTGTTCCGCAGACGAAGAGTGGTAGCATTCGAGAAGACATGATGACGTGGATCAACATAAGGAAAAGGCCGGTTCGAACAAGGAAAGCAATATGGGCACAAAGATTCGTCATTTATTTTTAGAAACAAGTGTTGTAGTCGTGTCCGACTAGGAGTTGTATCAAGACCTGGGTATAAATATAAACCCATGGCAGCTGTAAAAAGATATCACAATCAATCGTACAACAAACCGGCTCCGTGCCAACATCGAGTCCTTTAGTCGTGTCGTCGAGTTCTTCGAGAGGAGTCATCGATCCGTCGACCTCCGTGAGTACCGGCAACCTTGTATCATGCTTAGTATCATGCGGTGGATTTAAGCTTTGATGCAAGTAGTCTTGTTACCATGCTTAGTATCATCCGGTGGATTTAAGTTATGGTCTCAAGAAGGTTCCTCTGTTAGATCATGAGCCATGCGGTGGGCTAAGATCTAGTATGGACCAAGTTATCGGCTCTGTTAGATTTCGGCAAGATTTAACAGATTCATTAAGTTACCCCGTGTTGCTCTGTTTTTACTATGTGCTTAATTCATGCAACACACCTTTGCCCGATCTAGATCGGCTAGAATCGGCTCTGCTTCACGACGTGACGAATTATCACCTCACAGCCGAATCCGAAACCGATCTAGGTTGCCACGTGTCGCGGGTTCGAGCTTATCGGTATCGTGTAGGTCTTGACAGAACCGGGTATCATACGGTAGATGCAGGTTTTTGGGTCGTCTTAGAGCTAATCATCCGGTGGATTAGAATTCGATTCGATCTGATAGATTTATCTTTACCGATTAGGCTTGTTCCTTCGCCATGGACCCCGATTCGGCTAAATAGCCGTATTCGGCAGTGCTCTCACGAGTGAACGTGTGTTCGTGGGTTTGCATTGGACAATGAATGCTTTTAGCCTTTCACGATTAGATTGTATCATGCGGTGGATTGATCTAATCTGATTGGTGGTGTGGCCTCAAACGAGTTGTATCATGCGGTGGATTAACTCGTTTGCTGCCATGCTTGACGGGTGCTGCTTTCGGCCTATGCATTCTTGTTTCAATGTAAATTCGTGACTGTGTTGTGGGTTCGTAACTAAACGTTGAATGCTTTTAGCTTTTCATGGTTAGATTGTATCATGCGGTGGATTGGTCTAATCTGATTAGTGGTGTGGTCACAAACAAGTCGTATCATGCGGTGGATTAATTTGTTTGTTATCATGCTTGACGGGTGCTGCTTTCGGCCCATGCATTCTTTGTTTACTGCGAATTTATGATCATGTTCACCTTTTTATTTATCTATCATGCTCTGTTTCTCGTTAATCGGCTATGGGTATGTGTCACAATGTTCATTCGTTTGAAAGCCGATCTTTCGTCATGCTTACGTCACGCATTCGGCAGTACGCTCCTTGTGTACCTTGCCGATTGCCGAATGAGGTTCTAACTGCTGACAGATAGCTTCTCTGTAGCTATATGTCTCTCGAGATTGGCTTCAACGCCGTAAATATGGAACTGTCTGGTCTCAACCGGCACGTTCCAGGTTTTGATCTAAACTTTTTATCCCTTTGTTAGTTTTCAGGCAAACTGACTGGCACGCTTCCGGATTCAAAAGCCCGGGCCACGTTTGAAGCCAGCTAATTCGGCTTGCTGTGTGCTTGGCGTGAGGTGCGGATTTTACGTCAACACACTTTTTGGCACGCCCAGTGGGACACACACAAGTTTTCAAGATGCCTGAGTTGAGCGACATCATGGATGTCACTTTGGAAGAGTTGTCTGAAGAGCATCAACAGATGGTAAAGGCTGCTGCTAGTCAATTCATTAACAAATGTTTACTGTCTTTCGCCAAGAACAGGAGTGGTGCACCTTTTCTCAAGTCCGATTTGCCAAGAGTTCTCCTTCCTGGGCAATCTGATCTTACTGAAGAAGAAGAGAGGGAGAGATTCTCGGGCTTGTTATACAAAGCTTTGGGAGAGACAATGACCAATCACAATGCTGCGTTCTTAAACAGTTTTCGGCATATAATGATAAGCATTTTTGGTCAGCATGTGGATAAACCCTTTGAGCAGACACATGGGCAATTGGGTGGCCCGACATACTTCAATGTTCAAGCACCAGTTCAGAAACCACATGGTAAAGGGAATGCTGATGAAACTGGAGGTTCTGGTGCTAAAGATATAAATGGACAACCGATTCGGCAAGATCCTCAGCTTGCACTGCCGAAAACTCGCACATACGGTGATATGGCATTCGGCACCACAGGGAATCCGCCTGCTTCTGCTTACAAGATATCTCCCTTGAACAATAGGCTGCAAAGGGACATGTATGGAAACGGATATTCGGAGTTTATGGATTACAATGCTATCGACGCTCTCCCGAATCCTGGATATATTGGTGCTACAAGTATGCTTACTGGAAGACCAGGGAATCAAGATACCAATATTGACCTCATGGTGCAAAAAATGACCGATGTATTGCAAAATCAATTCGGTCTGAAGCCTAAAAATCAGGGATACATGTACTCGTCTCCTTTCCCTGAATGGTACCAAAGGGTATCATTGCCGAATAGAGTCAAGGTGCCTACAGAATTTACTAAATTCTCAGGACAAGATGATACAAGTACTGTGGAACATATAGCTCGATATCTGATGCAGCTTGGAGAGGCTTCGGCAGATGAGGCTTTCAGAATCAGATACTTTCCTTTGTCACTGACAGGTCCAGCTTTTACATGGTTTGCTTCTTTGCCTGCTCAGTCGATTTGCACCTGGAAAGACCTGGAACAGAAATTCCATGCTCATTACTACATTGGCAGTACCGAGAAAAAGTTGGTTGATTTGACCAGCTTAAGGCAGAGGAATAATGAAACACCTACAGAGTTCCTCAGGAGATTTAGAGAAACAAAGAGTATGTGCTTTTCTCTGAACATACCTGATGATCAACTGGCTGGTATGGCTGTAGCTGGAATGCTGCCTGCTATTCGGGAGAAGCTATTCGGGATGGAGTTTGATGATCTGGGCCAGTTGTCGCACAGATTGGCCTTGATGAGTAACCAGGCGTATGGTTTCAAGAAAGATGTCAGATTTGCCAAAAATAATGATGTGGCTGACATCTATAACCAATTCCTTGAAAGAGCAGACCAAGAAGATGAATATGAAGATAGCGAGGAGATAGCCGCAGCAGAGATAGTGTGGAGCAAAGAACCAGTTACAATGACTCAAAGATGGATCAAACAGATGAAGGGAACATATGATTTTGATGTGACTAAGGCAGACAAATTATTTGAGTTCCTGGTGAAAGAAGGCCGAATCAAATTGCCAGAGGGGCATTCTATGCTTCGGCCCGATGGAGTGAAAGATAAGAGGTACTGTGGGTTTCACGATAGAAATTCTCATTCCATTAATGAATGCAGAGTCTTTAGGATGAAGATTCAGAAAGCTATCCAGGAAGGACATCTGAAATTCGACAACAAGATGAAACTGGACAGTAACCCTTTCCCTCAGAACATGATCGGGTTCTCGGTTAATATGGTGAATACTGTTCCATCTGCAGAAAAGGGAAGATTGAAAGTTTTAACCTCAAAGAAGGCAAGACAGGATGGTTCAGTTGATCCCACTCGGCAGATCACAATTGAGCAGGTTCGCCAGAAAAATCTTCGGTTCCCGAATAGCCGATTTGAAGTGGGAGAATCCTTTAAACCTAGAATTACTACACGTATTCTCCTCAACAAATGACAGCGTCAACAAGAAAAAGAACGTTTTCAAAGGCGTGAATACGAGGAGGAGAAAAGAAGACGCGAAGAAGAAAGGTTTGAGGAAGAACAAGAAGAGTATGCTCGAGAGCAGGAACGTGCACATTGGGGGTGTGCATTCTTCAGACACTGTTGGAACGAAGGTTTGAAGCTTCCCACGTGGAATAATTGTCCTGAATGCAATAATAGATATGATGAATATAGGCAGGGAACTGTCAATCGCCGATCTGTCCATGAAAGAATTGGCAAGGTGCATCCTAGTGATGATCGGCGTTTTAATGATCAACCAAGAAAGAGACATGCTGATCACAAATGGGTTGATCATGAAGAAGAAGAGGATCATGCTTATGTTTGGCAAAAAGGACAATGGTGCCCACCTGGTTTAAGAAGGAGTCAGAAGAGAAGAGTCCAACGCCTGAGGAATCAAGAATTAAAGCAAGCAAGGCCTAGGATGAAATCAATATGGCTCCCAAAAGACAGGCCTGACGAACATGGTCATTCGGCTCCTACATGTATGGTATGTTTCTTGCCGAATGAATTCATGGCTCCAGCTAATCAAATTGTACAGGAAGAAATATTGCCCGATATAGATGATGCCGAACAATTTGGGTTAATGGCACAATTGATGTTGAACAAACAAGCTGTTTTTGAGAAGCCAGCCCAGAATCGGCACATGAAGCCACTGTACTTGAAGGGATATGTTAATGGCAAACCATTGACCAAGATGTTTGTCGATGGAGGAGCTGCTGTCAATGTAATGCCATATACCACATTCAGGAAGCTTGGTATGGGCCCTAGAGATTTGACACCAACAAGCATAATTCTAAATGATTTTGCTGGAAATCCTTCGGACACCAAGGGATGCGTGCATGTTGATCTGATGATTGGGTCCAAGACTCTGCTTACGACTTTCTTTGTCATTGAAGGCAAAGGGGCATATAGCTTGCTGCTTGGAAGAGATTGGATTCATGCAAATTGTTGTATTCCATCTACTATGCATCAACAGCTTATTCAGTGGATAGATGATGAGGTGGAGATTGTCCAAGCAGATGATTCAATAAGCGTGGCAAACATGGAACCAGCTTTCTGGGAGTATCAAGGCATAGATTGTTTCTCAGGTAAAGACTGGGGAGAAGGTCCTGTTGCACCAGCCAGCAGTGATCAGCAGCCGATCGAAGCAGTCGGCTCTCATAGTAATTTTTGATGGAGAATCCAATTGATGGAACTGATGGAAAATTAGGACGTGGATTTGTGTCGGCCGATAAATTAGAAGAAGTGGACATTGGAGATGGTGATAAGCCAAGGCCGACATTTATCAGTGCTAACTTGGATTCGGTTTTCAAAGAAAAGTTGGTGACATTGTTAAAGGAATACAAGGACTGCTTTGCTTGGGATTATTCGGAGATGCCCGGTCTAGACCGTTCTATTGTTGAGCATCGGTTGCCAATCAAACCTGGATACAGGCCTTACAAGCAACCACCCCGAAAAATCTACAAGGAAGAAGTGTTGGCCGATGTGAAAAAGGAAATTGAAAGATTACTAGATGCAAATTTCATTCGGCCATGTAAATACGCGGATTGGATCTCTAATATCGTTCCTGTTTATAAGAAAAATGGAAAGATGAGGGTTTGTATAGATTTTAGAGATCTAAACAAGGCTACACCCATGGATGGATATCCAATGCCTATTGCTGATTCATTGGTTGATGCTGCTGCTGGATACAAAGTGCTCAGTTTCATGGATGGTAACGCAGGATACAATCAGATTTATATGGCATTGGAAGACATAGTAAAGACAGCTTTCAGGTGTCCTGGACACATAGGGTTGTTTGAATGGGTTGTCATGACCTTTGGATTGAAAAATGCCGGTGCAACTTATCAAAGGGCTATGAATTATATTTTTCATGAGTTGATCGGCAAGATTGTGGAAATATATATTGATGATGTGGTGATCAAGTCATTGGATCATGAGTCTCATTTGGCCGACATAAGAAAAACTCTAGAATGCACCAGGAAACATGGGCTTAAGATGAACCCGAACAAGTGTGCTTTTGGAGTTTCGGCTGGAGAGTTTCTGGGATTTTTGATACATGAAGGAGGAATAGGAGTTGGTAAGAAAAGCATGAAGGCAATTGATGAAATTGTTCCTCCAACTAATCTTAAAGATCTACAATCACTGCTTGGCAAGATAAATTTTGTGAGAAGATTCATATCGAACTTGTCACAAAAGGTGTTGCCCTTTTCCTCACTATTGAAAATAAAGAAGGATCAAAAGTTTGTATGGGGTGACGAACAACAAAAGGCTTTTAATGAAATAAAGGAGTACATGAAGAAGCCACCAGTATTGGTGCCTCCACAATTGAACAAGCCTTTCAAGTTGTACGTGGCGGCCGATGCCCAAACTATTGGATCGGCCCTCATTCAAGAATTTGAAGGGAAGGAAAGAGTAGTTGCATACCTTAGCCGAAAGTTACTAGATCCAGAGACAAGGTATTCGGCTATAGAGAAGCTTTGCTTATGTGTTTACTACTCCTGTACAAAATTTCGGCACTACTTACTACATGCCGAATGCATTGTGTATTCAAAGTTTGATGTGATAAAACACATGTTGTCTATGCCGATTTTGAACGGAAGGATTGGCAAATGGATTTTAGCCTTGTCTGAATTTGAGTTAAGGTTTGAATCGGCAAAGGCTGTTAAGGGACAGATTATTGCCGACTTCATTACTGAACATCATGATACATCAATAACTTTGCTTAACATTGTTCCTTGGGTGTTATTCTTCGATGGATCTTCATGCAACAAAGGTGGTGGAGCAGGTATCTTATTAATTTCACCCAAAGGAGAAACATTTGAGTTTGCTGTTCCCATTCAATCTGCTGTTACTAACAATCAAGCTGAGTATGAGGCATTGCTCAAAGGGCTCCAATATTTGAAAGAAGCAGATGCCATTGCGGTTGAAATTTTTGGAGATTCAGAATTGGTCATAAAGCAATTGAATGGTGAATATGAGTGTAAAAGTGATACCTTGAGGAATTACTATGAAGAATGCAAAGAAATATTGAAGAGCTTTCGGTCAGTAATTCTACAACACATTCCTAGAGGGGATAATGGAGAGGCAAATAGATTGGCCCAAAGTGCATCAGGTTATAAAGAGCTTCGAGAAGTTTTTGCTAATAATGTATATGCATTCGGGAGTAATCTGGCAGAAGATGATTGGAGAAAAGAGATTGCCGATTATCTGGAGAATCCATCCCGAAAAGTTTCTAGAAAGCTCAGGTATAAAGCTTTAAAGTTTGTTCTTCTTGATGATAATTTGTATTATAAATCCCTGGATGGAGTGCTGTTACATTGCTTAAATCATGAAGAAGCAAAAAGGCTGATGAGTGAAGTGCATGATGGGTTGTGTGGAGCACATCAATCGGCCTACCGAATGAAGTGGGTTATTAGAAGAACTGGATATTACTGGCCGACAATGTTGGAAGATTGTTTTGAATATTATAAAGGATGTCAAGACTGTCAGAAATTTGGAAACATTCAGAGAGTTCCGGCATCAGCTTTGAATCCCATTGTCAAGCCATGGCCATTCAGAGGATGGGGAATGGATTTGATTGGCCAAATAAATCCTCCATCTAGCAAGGGGCATAAGTTTGTGCTTTTGGCAACCGATTATTTTACCAAATGGGTTGAGGCAATTCCATTAAAGAAGGTGACGTCGGAGAATATGGTTGAATTTGTTAAAGAACACATCATTTACAGATTTGGGATTCCTCAGACAATCACCACTGATCAAGGGACTCAATTTACATCTTCAGAATTCAGAGATTTTGCTGAGAGTATGGGCATCAAATTGTTAAATTCTTCTCCTTATTATGCCCAAGCTAATGGTCAGGCAGAGGCTTCTAACAAGATTATGATTAAAATTATACAGAAGAAGATTGATCAGAGGCCGAGAAAGTGGCATTCGGTACTCAGTGAGGCTTTATGGGCTTACCGAATGGCTCCACATGGGGCTACACAGACGTCTCCCTATGAGTTGGTGTATGGGCATCATGCTATCTTGCCATGGGAGATACAATTAAACTCAAGGAGAATAAAGTTGCAAAAGGATTTAAGTTCTAAAGATTATAAAGATTTAATGATGGACGAATTAGAAGATTTGCATGTGATTCGTCTCAGGGCCTTGGAGAATATTGAGAAGAATAAAATGCGAGTTGCTAAGTATTACAACAAGAAGGTGAAAATTAAGCAATTTACAGAAGGTGATCTGGTTTGGAAAGCGATATTGCCGATTGGAACCAAATATGCAGCATTCGGCAAGTGGTCTCCAAATTGGGAAGGTCCTTTCAGAGTGGTTAGATGCGTGCCTGGAAATGCATATGTTTTGAAGACATTATTGGGAGAAGAATTTGCTTCTGCTATAAATGGAAGGTATTTGAAGAGGTATTATCCCAGTGTTGAAATCGATCGGTGATTGATATATTAATTTGCCAAATAGCCGATTTTCGGGAAGAAATCGCCTTCAGAACAAATGCTGACAGAAAAGGAAAATGGCCAGTACTGAATGTATTGCCCTTAGCACAAAATATACTACATCAGATGTTCATGCAAGATCACAAAAGATAAGTTTTATTGCCGAAATTCCATAAATCCCTAGTACAAACTAATGGAATAGCTTGTTCAAAACGGACTGAGGATGAATGGAATCGGCAATGGCGGCGCCATGAGCATCAAGGCGATCTATGGAGGCCTCGATGTCATCGATCTCCTCCGGGTTACCATTAGCGAAGCCGGTCGGTAGCCTGGAGTAGTCGGTGTTGGTGTGCGTCGACATGGCAACTAGGCCTGCGGCGGTACCCAGACGAATGCCGTGCGAAGCCACCTCATCGATGCGGCCCGCCACCACGCCAAGGCGAGCTTCTGGTGTGTCCCCAGGAGCATTCACCTTGTTCGCCAGCTCATTCACCAGCGCCTTCAGTCGATCAAGTTCAGCATCACGCGCTGCAAGTTTACAAAAGGGGCAACAGATTAATATCATTCGGGAGACGAGATTGAGATTGAGCAGATTGCAGGACTCACCGTCAATGACTTCGAGCAGTTGCTTACGCTCGTGCTGCCATTCGAGGTCAGCAATCCCGGCTTGCTTGGAGATAGCCTCCAGTTCGCGACGAGAGTCATCGCGCTCCGCCTTGAATCGGCGAGCATCGCCGTCCGTGTAGCGGTAGTCGTCCGATTCGAGAGATCGATTGGACGAACTCGAAGATGCCGCAGGAGCGGCGGCTGGAGCTGCGACTGGCGCACCAGCGCCGGCAATCCATTGGATTACCCTGAAAGAACAAAGAGATTCGTCAAGAAAGAGGGAGGAAATCTCGAGAAGAACAAAGAGAAGCAAGCAGCTACTCACCTGCGGCGAGCGCCGGCACGACTTCCTTCGGCCTCATCGGCGGCCGGGCGCCTCCTGTTGTTGTCGGCCATTGGAAGTTCCTTGGAAATACTGTGGATGGGGAAAAGAATGGCTTGGGCCGGCAAGAACTTGGAAGGCGAAGAACTTGGTGAAGAAACTGTGGGCTGCCTGGGTGTTTATTTATAGAACCCGCAGAGGAAATCATGGCCAAAGATCGTGGCACGTATTCCGAAGAGTTCGGAAGGTGGAAGGGATTTTCCAGCTGATCGGTCCTCATGTCGTTTGAGATTCTTATCGAGTCATATTCGGCTTTGACTGGATGGGATTCGGCTATGTCATAGTTGAAGCGTTTTCGGGTCTGATGCTATTAAAATCAGCTTTGCCGAATGAGTTACCCACAATGAGGAGAAAGTAAAAATTGGTGAAACTGCAAAGTTGGTAAGACATTCGGCTAATTAAATATTCAATACAATTACACACCCAAGTACTTGGAGATTACATCTTTGGCATCAGATATCATTCTATTAATAGTCTCCAAAAGGTTTTTGCCTGCTTCTTGGGTTTTTTCCAGAACAGAGAGCTTCGCTTTAAGTTGTTTATCTTCAGTTAGAATTGCCGATGCTTCCTTTCGTATCCTCTCTGTCAAATCAGGGAGTTCGGCTAATTTCTTCTCGTCAGCTTCGATTTCGGCTGACAGGACCCTCAGTTCGGCTTCTAGTTCAGCTTTTCTGGTCTTCTTCAGGTCAAGTGTTGACTGCAGTCTAGCTGACAATTCTTTGTTACTCTGAGCTTGAGTATGCAGATCTTTCAGGGATTGCTTAGCTATGGCTCTTCTTTGCTCTAAAGCTGGTTGTAAAGATTGATCTTTCAGAGCCTGTCTGACTGCAGCAAATTGTTGATCTAATTTAGAGATTGGTTCCAAGGAAGCTTGAATGTCAACGGGAAGATTGTGTTCAATGGGCTCGAGCATATCTCTCAGAAGATCAGCGTCCTTGACTTGATCCTGGATGTCTTTGTGCAGAAAGGAGAAAATTTCCTTTAGTTTTGCTTGGGTTTCTTCTGATGAAGTCTGACTAGAAGAAATTTCCTCTGCTTGTTCGGCAACAAGATCATCCAAGGGAAATGAGTAACTGGGTGATGAAGTTATTTTTTCCTGGAAAGAGATATTGCCGAATTAGTAATTGTCCATTGAATAAAGAATTGGGGAGACTGGGAAATTATCTTTACCTCATTTCTGATCTCTTGGATGGAAAGAGGGGGTGGCTCAAGCTCAGGTAAAGGTTCTTGTGTATCATGCTGAGGAGAGCTTGGAGGGTTCTTTGATGGAGATGAGGCTTCTAGCTGAGGTACATCAGGTAAAATTGAAGCTGGTTCTTGATGAAAAGAGGAGCTCTCCGAAATTGGATCCATTGAAGCTTGCTCTGTGACTAAAAGAAAGTTAGTGCCGATGAAAAGAATTTTTTAAAGGACAAGATGGTAAAAAATTTTACTGATCACTGAAGCATCGGCAGGTCTTGTGCTAATGGCCAATTGTTGTGATTTGGCCTGAAATCATAAAAGAACAGAAGTGAGCAGAATGAAATTAGCATTTTTTACTCAAGGAAGAGGAAATTTGACCTGTGCAATTGTTTTGCTGCTTGTTCTTTTCTTCTTCATAGATAAAGGAACAGTTAGAGAAGAAATTTTTCTCTTGACAGCAAGTGGTGCAGCAAGAGTTGGATCCAGGTTGGCAGGCCTAGACATTATTTGAGCCAAAGAAGGAGAGTAATGCCCCAGAATAGATATTGGGCCTGCAGTGTTATATGCAATTGTTCTGGCCAGAGGGGCAGGGACTATGTCCTGCAAGATAACAGAGTTAAAAGTCGATGAAAGAGGATGTCAGTGGAAAAACAAATGGATTGTAAGCGTGTTTACCTCTGAATTCGGCTGATAGTCAGGCATCAAATCGAGGCAGAGAGGGTGGACTGGCACATTAAAGATGTGATCATGGACTTCTTGCCACCAAAGAATAAAAGAAGGATGAGCAAGTGCTGTTGGCACAAAAGGTTCGATTTGATAGATGGCTGCACAACACTTATAATCAAAGATTCTTCTTGTTTCTGTGGAATCTTTGATGATCTGCCTAGGCTTGAGGAATTCATGAAAGAATAATCTCGGGGGCACTTGGCCACATCCCAATTGCCTGGCTACTATATTCGGCTGGTAATATTCATATGAACTTTGAACCAGCCTTCCTCCACAAAATTCAGCTGGTAGGATGCAAGGCCGAATAAAAGTGTTAAAAATTGCTGTGGACTCTGCGTCTGTGCATCCAGTCTCGAAGCTGAATTCACAAGGAAAAGTGAGACTGTCATTGTCCAAATATAGGAACCAGAGGGGGTTGGCAAAGCCTTTGAAGAAAAGTTCAAACAGTTCTCCAATGCTCTTGTTGATAGCAATAGTGGAGGCTGCTTCCCCATAGGTTTGACAGCCTTTGGTGCTCTGGGCTTCTGCTTCCTGGTAATTGACTGAGGGGAAGTGTCGGCTGTTGAGATCAATGGAGACAATTTGGTGCATGTACAATTGCAGCCACATCTGGACGAACCACCAGGGACCATTGACGCAAGAAATTTTCTTGTTGGTGTGCATCTGATAAATGGTTTGGTGGAGCATATGATAGACACTTCCCAAGAGATATTTCCCAAGAGGGATAAGTGTGCCTGCAGCCAGACCTTCGGCCATTACTATGTGGTTCAGAGTTGGCTCATTGGCTTTGCCGCAGAAAACAAATCTGCACAACCACATATTCAGAAAGGCCCTGTACTCAACATCAGTCAGAGGACCATCACGCATGTAGGTCTGGATGTATTTCTTATAGCCGACTCCAGTCTTCACCCCTGTCTGTTTGGAAGAACCTTTGTACCTGTATGGGTGTGTTGTCCCTGTAATGTTCAGGCCGGTTATCATGTAAACATCGGCCAGGGTTGGAGTCATTGGTCCATGACCAAAAAGAAAGGCGTTCATGCCGTTGGACCAGAAGTGACAGGCTGCAATCAGGAGATTTTCATTCTTGGGTGTTTCGGCTAAAGATAGCTCCAAGCAATGAGAAATGCGAAGACTGTCCCAATTCTGCGTCTGAGGGCTTTTATCTTCGAGAATCCTCTTGTACCAGTTTCTCCAACCAGCGATTGGGGGCAAAGGCCAGTTTTTGAATGAATCCTGCCATTCGTGAGGTCCCGACAGTGAAGTTTTGAAGGGGATCCTTTGAGACTCGGCCGCAATAATTTCGGAGGGATCTGGATTCCCTAAAGGGCCGAGGAAGTAAGATGCGGATTGCTCCTCCGTAGGGATCAGGATTTCAGTGGTCAGAACCTATTAAGGACGGAAGAAGAGCGATTCGGGGATTCAAAATGCAGCTTGAGAAGAGTAATGCCGAATATGATTGAAGAAAACGGAACTTACTTGAAGAATTTGATCCTGGTTCGCCATTTGAAGATTGGAGCTTGAAGGATTCGACGAACTAGGGTTTGAGTTTGAGAACGCACTCTGAGGATTTGGGAGCAGAAAACGGATGTCGAGCGGACTCAGCCTGAAAATGTTGGGGATTCCTGGTCAATTCCGAGATAAAGTGTCCTCTTATCCCGAAATTGAAGGGGCATGTGTTGACACCAAAAATTGGCACCAGGAAGAAGCTGACATGTGGGCCGGATTTGGTAGAAGGATGTCATTCGGCTAAAAGGGTTTTTTCTGAAGCATTCGGCAAAGATGCTCTGCGGTCGGGAACGCGTCGCCATTCGGCTGAAACGTTCGGCAGAGATACTCTGCGGTCGGGAATGCGTCATCATTCGGCAGAGGCATTGTTCCGCAGACGAAGAGTGGTAGCATTCGAGAAGACATGATGACGTGGATCAACATAAGGAAAAGGCCGGTTCGAACAAGGAAAGCAATATGGGCACAAAGATTCGTCATTTATTTTTAGAAACAAGTGTTGTAGTCGTGTCCGACTAGGAGTTGTATCAAGACCTGGGTATAAATATAAACCCATGGCAGCTGTAAAAAGATATCACAATCAATCGTACAACAAACCGGCTCCGTGCCAACATCGAGTCCTTTAGTCGTGTCGTCGAGTTCTTCGAGAGGAGTCATCGATCCGTCGACCTCCGTGAGTACCGGCAACCTTGTATCATGCTTAGTATCATGCGGTGGATTTAAGCTTTGATGCAAGTAGTCTTGTTACCATGCTTAGTATCATCCGGTGGATTTAAGTTATGGTCTCAAGAAGGTTCCTCTGTTAGATCATGAGCCATGCGGTGGGCTAAGATCTAGTATGGACCAAGTTATCGGCTCTGTTAGATTTCGGCAAGATTTAACAGATTCATTAAGTTACCCCGTGTTGCTCTGTTTTTACTATGTGCTTAATTCATGCAACACACCTTTGCCCGATCTAGATCGGCTAGAATCGGCTCTGCTTCACGACGTGACGAATTATCACCTCACAGCCGAATCCGAAACCGATCTAGGTTGCCACGTGTCGCGGGTTCGAGCTTATCGGTATCGTGTAGGTCTTGACAGAATCGGGTATCATACGGTAGATGCAGGTTTTTGGGTCGTCTTAGAGCTAATCATCCGGTGGATTAGAATTCGATTCGATCTGATAGATTTATCTTTACCGATTAGGCTTGTTCCTTCGCCATGGACCCCGATTCGGCTAAATAGCCGTATTCGGCAGTGCTCTCACGAGTGAACGTGTGTTCGTGGGTTTGCATTGGACAATGAATGCTTTTAGCCTTTCACGATTAGATTGTATCATGCGGTGGATTGATCTAATCTGATTGGTGGTGTGGCCTCAAACGAGTTGTATCATGCGGTGGATTAACTCGTTTGCTGCCATGCTTGACGGGTGCTGCTTTCGGCCTATGCATTCTTGTTTCAATGTAAATTCGTGACTGTGTTGTGGGTTCGTAACTAAACGTTGAATGCTTTTAGCTTTTCATGGTTAGATTGTATCATGCGGTGGATTGGTCTAATCTGATTAGTGGTGTGGTCACAAACAAGTCGTATCATGCGGTGGATTAATTTGTTTGTTATCATGCTTGACGGGTGCTGCTTTCGGCCCATGCATTCTTTGTTTACTGCGAATTTATGATCATGTTCACCTTTTTATTTATCTATCATGCTCTGTTTCTCGTTAATCGGCTATGGGTATGTGTCACAATGTTCATTCGTTTGAAAGCCGATCTTTCGTCATGCTTACGTCACGCATTCGGCAGTACGCTCCTTGTGTACCTTGCCGATTGCCGAATGAGGTTCTAACTGCTGACAGATAGCTTCTCTGTAGCTATATGTCTCTCGAGATTGGCTTCAACGCCGTAAATATGGAACTGTCTGGTCTCAACCGGCACGTTCCAGGTTTTGATCTAAACTTTTTATCCCTTTGTTAGTTTTCAGGCAAACTGACTGGCACGCTTCCGGATTCAAAAGCCCGGGCCACGTTTGAAGCCAGCTAATTCGGCTTGCTGTGTGCTTGGCGTGAGGTGCGGATTTTACGTCAACACACTTTTTGGCACGCCCAGTGGGACACACACAAGTTTTCAAGATGCCTGAGTTGAGCGACATCATGGATGTCACTTTGGAAGAGTTGTCTGAAGAGCATCAACAGATGGTAAAGGCTGCTGCTAGTCAATTCATTAACAAATGTTTACTGTCTTTCGCCAAGAACAGGAGTGGTGCACCTTTTCTCAAGTCCGATTTGCCAAGAGTTCTCCTTCCTGGGCAATCTGATCTTACTGAAGAAGAAGAGAGGGAGAGATTCTCGGGCTTGTTATACAAAGCTTTGGGAGAGACAATGACCAATCACAATGCTGCGTTCTTAAACAGTTTTCGGCATATAATGATAAGCATTTTTGGTCAGCATGTGGATAAACCCTTTGAGCAGACACATGGGCAATTGGGTGGCCCGACATACTTCAATGTTCAAGCACCAGTTCAGAAACCACATGGTAAAGGGAATGCTGATGAAACTGGAGGTTCTGGTGCTAAAGATATAAATGGACAACCGATTCGGCAAGATCCTCAGCTTGCACTGCCGAAAACTCGCACATACGGTGATATGGCATTCGGCACCACAGGGAATCCGCCTGCTTCTGCTTACAAGATATCTCCCTTGAACAATAGGCTGCAAAGGGACATGTATGGAAACGGATATTCGGAGTTTATGGATTACAATGCTATCGACGCTCTCCCGAATCCTGGATATATTGGTGCTACAAGTATGCTTACTGGAAGACCAGGGAATCAAGATACCAATATTGACCTCATGGTGCAAAAAATGACCGATGTATTGCAAAATCAATTCGGTCTGAAGCCTAAAAATCAGGGATACATGTACTCGTCTCCTTTCCCTGAATGGTACCAAAGGGTATCATTGCCGAATAGAGTCAAGGTGCCTACAGAATTTACTAAATTCTCAGGACAAGATGATACAAGTACTGTGGAACATATAGCTCGATATCTGATGCAGCTTGGAGAGGCTTCGGCAGATGAGGCTTTCAGAATCAGATACTTTCCTTTGTCACTGACAGGTCCAGCTTTTACATGGTTTGCTTCTTTGCCTGCTCAGTCGATTTGCACCTGGAAAGACCTGGAACAGAAATTCCATGCTCATTACTACATTGGCAGTACCGAGAAAAAGTTGGTTGATTTGACCAGCTTAAGGCAGAGGAATAATGAAACACCTACAGAGTTCCTCAGGAGATTTAGAGAAACAAAGAGTATGTGCTTTTCTCTGAACATACCTGATGATCAACTGGCTGGTATGGCTGTAGCTGGAATGCTGCCTGCTATTCGGGAGAAGCTATTCGGGATGGAGTTTGATGATCTGGGCCAGTTGTCGCACAGATTGGCCTTGATGAGTAACCAGGCGTATGGTTTCAAGAAAGATGTCAGATTTGCCAAAAATAATGATGTGGCTGACATCTATAACCAATTCCTTGAAAGAGCAGACCAAGAAGATGAATATGAAGATAGCGAGGAGATAGCCGCAGCAGAGATAGTGTGGAGCAAAGAACCAGTTACAATGACTCAAAGATGGATCAAACAGATGAAGGGAACATATGATTTTGATGTGACTAAGGCAGACAAATTATTTGAGTTCCTGGTGAAAGAAGGCCGAATCAAATTGCCAGAGGGGCATTCTATGCTTCAGCCCGATGGAGTGAAAGATAAGAGGTACTGTGGGTTTCACGATAGAAATTCTCATTCCATTAATGAATGCAGAGTCTTTAGGATGAAGATTCAGAAAGCTATCCAGGAAGGACATCTGAAATTCGACAACAAGATGAAACTGGACAGTAACCCTTTCCCTCAGAACATGATCGGGTTCTCGGTTAATATGGTGAATACTGTTCCATCTGCAGAAAAGGGAAGATTGAAAGTTTTAACCTCAAAGAAGGCAAGACAGGATGGTTCAGTTGATCCCACTCGGCAGATCACAATTGAGCAGGTTCGCCAGAAAAATCTTCGGTTCCCGAATAGCCGATTTGAAGTGGGAGAATCCTTTAAACCTAGAATTACTACACGTATTCTCCTCAACAAATGACAGCGTCAACAAGAAAAAGAACGTTTTCAAAGGCGTGAATACGAGGAGGAGAAAAGAAGACGCGAAGAAGAAAGGTTTGAGGAAGAACAAGAAGAGTATGCTCGAGAGCAGGAACGTGCACATTGGGGGTGTGCATTCTTCAGACACTGTTGGAACGAAGGTTTGAAGCTTCCCACGTGGAATAATTGTCCTGAATGCAATAATAGATATGATGAATATAGGCAGGGAACTGTCAATCGCCGATCTGTCCATGAAAGAATTGGCAAGGTGCATCCTAGTGATGATCGGCGTTTTAATGATCAACCAAGAAAGAGACATGCTGATCACAAATGGGTTGATCGTGAAGAAGAAGAGGATCATGCTTATGTTTGGCAAAAAGGACAATGGTGCCCACCTGGTTTAAGAAGGAGTCAGAAGAGAAGAGTCCAACGCCTGAGGAATCAAGAATTAAAGCAAGCAAGGCCTAGGATGAAATCAATATGGCTCCCAAAAGACAGGCCTGACGAACATGGTCATTCGGCTCCTACATGTATGGTATGTTTCTTGCCGAATGAATTCATGGCTCCAGCTAATCAAATTGTACAGGAAGAAATATTGCCCGATATAGATGATGCCGAACAATTTGGGTTAATGGCACAATTGATGTTGAACAAACAAGCTGTTTTTGAGAAGCCAGCCCAGAATCGGCACATGAAGCCACTGTACTTGAAGGGATATGTTAATGGCAAACCATTGACCAAGATGTTTGTCGATGGAGGAGCTGCTGTCAATGTAATGCCATATACCACATTCAGGAAGCTTGGTATGGGCCCTAGAGATTTGACACCAACAAGCATAATTCTAAATGATTTTGCTGGAAATCCTTCGGACACCAAGGGATGCGTGCATGTTGATCTGATGATTGGGTCCAAGACTCTGCTTACGACTTTCTTTGTCATTGAAGGCAAAGGGGCATATAGCTTGCTGCTTGGAAGAGATTGGATTCATGCAAATTGTTGTATTCCATCTACTATGCATCAACAGCTTATTCAGTGGATAGATGATGAGGTGGAGATTGTCCAAGCAGATGATTCAATAAGCGTGGCAAACATGGAACCAGCTTTCTGGGAGTATCAAGGCATAGATTGTTTCTCAGGTAAAGACTGGGGAGAAGGTCCTGTTGCACCAGCCAGCAGTGATCAGCAGCCGATCGAAGCAGTCGGCTCTCATAGTAATTTTTGATGGAGAATCCAATTGATGGAACTGATGGAAAATTAGGACGTGGATTTGTGTCGGCCGATAAATTAGAAGAAGTGGACATTGGAGATGGTGATAAGCCAAGGCCGACATTTATCAGTGCTAACTTGGATTCGGTTTTCAAAGAAAAGTTGGTGACATTGTTAAAGGAATACAAGGACTGCTTTGCTTGGGATTATTCGGAGATGCCCGGTCTAGACCGTTCTATTGTTGAGCATCGGTTGCCAATCAAACCTGGATACAGGCCTTACAAGCAACCACCCCGAAAAATCTACAAGGAAGAAGTGTTGGCCGATGTGAAAAAGGAAATTGAAAGATTACTAGATGCAAATTTCATTCGGCCATGTAAATACGCGGATTGGATCTCTAATATCGTTCCTGTTTATAAGAAAAATGGAAAGATGAGGGTTTGTATAGATTTTAGAGATCTAAACAAGGCTACACCCATGGATGGATATCCAATGCCTATTGCTGATTCATTGGTTGATGCTGCTGCTGGATACAAAGTGCTCAGTTTCATGGATGGTAACGCAGGATACAATCAGATTTATATGGCATTGGAAGACATAGTAAAGACAGCTTTCAGGTGTCCTGGACACATAGGGTTGTTTGAATGGGTTGTCATGACCTTTGGATTGAAAAATGCCGGTGCAACTTATCAAAGGGCTATGAATTATATTTTTCATGAGTTGATCGGCAAGATTGTGGAAATATATATTGATGATGTGGTGATCAAGTCATTGGATCATGAGTCTCATTTGGCCGACATAAGAAAAACTCTAGAATGCACCAGGAAACATGGGCTTAAGATGAACCCGAACAAGTGTGCTTTTGGAGTTTCGGCTGGAGAGTTTCTGGGATTTTTGATACATGAAGGAGGAATAGGAGTTGGTAAGAAAAGCATGAAGGCAATTGATGAAATTGTTCCTCCAACTAATCTTAAAGATCTACAATCACTGCTTGGCAAGATAAATTTTGTGAGAAGATTCATATCGAACTTGTCACAAAAGGTGTTGCCCTTTTCCTCACTATTGAAAATAAAGAAGGATCAAAAGTTTGTATGGGGTGACGAACAACAAAAGGCTTTTAATGAAATAAAGGAGTACATGAAGAAGCCACCAGTATTGGTGCCTCCACAATTGAACAAGCCTTTCAAGTTGTACGTGGCGGCCGATGCCCAAACTATTGGATCGGCCCTCATTCAAGAATTTGAAGGGAAGGAAAGAGTAGTTGCATACCTTAGCCGAAAGTTACTAGATCCAGAGACAAGGTATTCGGCTATAGAGAAGCTTTGCTTATGTGTTTACTACTCCTGTACAAAATTTCGGCACTACTTACTACATGCCGAATGCATTGTGTATTCAAAGTTTGATGTGATAAAACACATGTTGTCTATGCCGATTTTGAACGGAAGGATTGGCAAATGGATTTTAGCCTTGTCTGAATTTGAGTTAAGGTTTGAATCGGCAAAGGCTGTTAAGGGACAGATTATTGCCGACTTCATTACTGAACATCATGATACATCAATAACTTTGCTTAACATTGTTCCTTGGGTGTTATTCTTCGATGGATCTTCATGCAACAAAGGTGGTGGAGCAGGTATCTTATTAATTTCACCCAAAGGAGAAACATTTGAGTTTGCTGTTCCCATTCAATCTGCTGTTACTAACAATCAAGCTGAGTATGAGGCATTGCTCAAAGGGCTCCAATATTTGAAAGAAGCAGATGCCATTGCGGTTGAAATTTTTGGAGATTCAGAATTGGTCATAAAGCAATTGAATGGTGAATATGAGTGTAAAAGTGATACCTTGAGGAATTACTATGAAGAATGCAAAGAAATATTGAAGAGCTTTCGGTCAGTAATTCTACAACACATTCCTAGAGGGGATAATGGAGAGGCAAATAGATTGGCCCAAAGTGCATCAGGTTATAAAGAGCTTCGAGAAGTTTTTGCTAATAATGTATATGCATTCGGGAGTAATCTGGCAGAAGATGATTGGAGAAAAGAGATTGCCGATTATCTGGAGAATCCATCCCGAAAAGTTTCTAGAAAGCTCAGGTATAAAGCTTTAAAGTTTGTTCTTCTTGATGATAATTTGTATTATAAATCCCTGGATGGAGTGCTGTTACATTGCTTAAATCATGAAGAAGCAAAAAGGCTGATGAGTGAAGTGCATGATGGGTTGTGTGGAGCACATCAATCGGCCTACCGAATGAAGTGGGTTATTAGAAGAACTGGATATTACTGGCCGACAATGTTGGAAGATTGTTTTGAATATTATAAAGGATGTCAAGACTGTCAGAAATTTGGAAACATTCAGAGAGTTCCGGCATCAGCTTTGAATCCCATTGTCAAGCCATGGCCATTCAGAGGATGGGGAATGGATTTGATTGGCCAAATAAATCCTCCATCTAGCAAGGGGCATAAGTTTGTGCTTTTGGCAACCGATTATTTTACCAAATGGGTTGAGGCAATTCCATTAAAGAAGGTGACGTCGGAGAATATGGTTGAATTTGTTAAAGAACACATCATTTACAGATTTGGGATTCCTCAGACAATCACCACTGATCAAGGGACTCAATTTACATCTTCAGAATTCAGAGATTTTGCTGAGAGTATGGGCATCAAATTGTTAAATTCTTCTCCTTATTATGCCCAAGCTAATGGTCAGGCAGAGGCTTCTAACAAGATTATGATTAAAATTATACAGAAGAAGATTGATCAGAGGCCGAGAAAGTGGCATTCGGTACTCAGTGAGGCTTTATGGGCTTACCGAATGGCTCCACATGGGGCTACACAGACGTCTCCCTATGAGTTGGTGTATGGGCATCATGCTATCTTGCCATGGGAGATACAATTAAACTCAAGGAGAATAAAGTTGCAAAAGGATTTAAGTTCTAAAGATTATAAAGATTTAATGATGGACGAATTAGAAGATTTGCATGTGATTCGTCTCAGGGCCTTGGAGAATATTGAGAAGAATAAAATGCGAGTTGCTAAGTATTACAACAAGAAGGTGAAAATTAAGCAATTTACAGAAGGTGATCTGGTTTGGAAAGCGATATTGCCGATTGGAACCAAATATGCAGCATTCGGCAAGTGGTCTCCAAATTGGGAAGGTCCTTTCAGAGTGGTTAGATGCGTGCCTGGAAATGCATATGTTTTGAAGACATTATTGGGAGAAGAATTTGCTTCTGCTATAAATGGAAGGTATTTGAAGAGGTATTATCCCAGTGTTGAAATCGATCGGTGATTGATATATTAATTTGCCAAATAGCCGATTTTCGGGAAGAAATCGCCTTCAGAACAAATGCTGACAGAAAAGGAAAATGGCCAGTACTGAATGTATTGCCCTTAGCACAAAATATACTACATCAGATGTTCATGCAAGATCACAAAAGATAAGTTTTATTGCCGAAATTCCATAAATCCCTAGTACAAACTAATGGAATAGCTTGTTCAAAACGGACTGAGGATGAATGGAATCGGCAATGGCGGCGCCATGAGCATCAAGGCGATCTATGGAGGCCTCGATGTCATCGATCTCCTCCGGGTTACCATTAGCGAAGCCGGTCGGTAGCCTGGAGTAGTCGGTGTTGGTGTGCGTCGACATGGCAACTAGGCCTGCGGCGGTACCCAGACGAATGCCGTGCGAAGCCACCTCATCGATGCGGCCCGCCACCACGCCAAGGCGAGCTTCTGGTGTGTCCCCAGGAGCATTCACCTTGTTCGCCAGCTCATTCACCAGCGCCTTCAGTCGATCAAGTTCAGCATCACGCGCTGCAAGTTTACAAAAGGGGCAACAGATTAATATCATTCGGGAGACGAGATTGAGATTGAGCAGATTGCAGGACTCACCGTCAATGACTTCGAGCAGTTGCTTACGCTCGTGCTGCCATTCGAGGTCAGCAATCCCGGCTTGCTTGGAGATAGCCTCCAGTTCGCGACGAGAGTCATCGCGCTCCGCCTTGAATCGGCGAGCATCGCCGTCCGTGTAGCGGTAGTCGTCCGATTCGAGAGATCGATTGGACGAACTCGAAGATGCCGCAGGAGCGGCGGCTGGAGCTGCGACTGGCGCACCAGCGCCGGCAATCCATTGGATTACCCTGAAAGAACAAAGAGATTCGTCAAGAAAGAGGGAGGAAATCTCGAGAAGAACAAAGAGAAGCAAGCAGCTACTCACCTGCGGCGAGCGCCGGCACGACTTCCTTCGGCCTCATCGGCGGCCGGGCGCCTCCTGTTGTTGTCGGCCATTGGAAGTTCCTTGGAAATACTGTGGATGGGGAAAAGAATGGCTTGGGCCGGCAAGAACTTGGAAGGCGAAGAACTTGGTGAAGAAACTGTGGGCTGCCTGGGTGTTTATTTATAGAACCCGCAGAGGAAATCATGGCCAAAGATCGTGGCACGTATTCCGAAGAGTTCGGAAGGTGGAAGGGATTTTCCAGCTGATCGGTCCTCATGTCGTTTGAGATTCTTATCGAGTCATATTCGGCTTTGACTGGATGGGATTCGGCTATGTCATAGTTGAAGCGTTTTCGGGTCTGATGCTATTAAAATCAGCTTTGCCGAATGAGTTACCCACAATGAGGAGAAAGTAAAAATTGGTGAAACTGCAAAGTTGGTAAGACATTCGGCTAATTAAATATTCAATACAATTACACACCCAAGTACTTGGAGATTACATCTTTGGCATCAGATATCATTCTATTAATAGTCTCCAAAAGGTTTTTGCCTGCTTCTTGGGTTTTTTCCAGAACAGAGAGCTTCGCTTTAAGTTGTTTATCTTCAGTTAGAGTTGCCGATGCTTCCTTTCGTATCCTCTCTGTCAAATCAGGGAGTTCGGCTAATTTCTTCTCGTCAGCTTCGATTTCGGCTGACAGGACCCTCAGTTCGGCTTCTAGTTCAGCTTTTCTGGTCTTCTTCAGGTCAAGTGTTGACTGCAGTCTAGCTGACAATTCTTTGTTACTCTGAGCTTGAGTATGCAGATCTTTCAGGGATTGCTTAGCTATGGCTCTTCTTTGCTCTAAAGCTGGTTGTAAAGATTGATCTTTCAGAGCCTGTCTGACTGCAGCAAATTGTTGATCTAATTTAGAGATTGGTTCCAAGGAAGCTTGAATGTCAACGGGAAGATTGTGTTCAATGGGCTCGAGCATATCTCTCAGAAGATCAGCGTCCTTGACTTGATCCTGGATGTCTTTGTGCAGAAAGGAGAAAATTTCCTTTAGTTTTGCTTGGGTTTCTTCTGATGAAGTCTGACTAGAAGAAATTTCCTCTGCTTGTTCGGCAACAAGATCATCCAAGGGAAATGAGTAACTGGGTGATGAAGTTATTTTTTCCTGGAAAGAGATATTGCCGAATTAGTAATTGTCCATTGAATAAAGAATTGGGGAGACTGGGAAATTATCTTTACCTCATTTCTGATCTCTTGGATGGAAAGAGGGGGTGGCTCAAGCTCAGGTAAAGGTTCTTGTGTATCATGCTGAGGAGAGCTTGGAGGGTTCTTTGATGGAGATGAGGCTTCTAGCTGAGGTACATCAGGTAAAATTGAAGCTGGTTCTTGATGAAAAGAGGAGCTCTCCGAAATTGGATCCATTGAAGCTTGCTCTGTGACTAAAAGAAAGTTAGTGCCGATGAAAAGAATTTTTTAAAGGACAAGATGGTAAAAAATTTTACTGATCACTGAAGCATCGGCAGGTCTTGTGCTAATGGCCAATTGTTGTGATTTGGCCTGAAATCATAAAAGAACAGAAGTGAGCAGAATGAAATTAGCATTTTTTACTCAAGGAAGAGGAAATTTGACCTGTGCAATTGTTTTGCTGCTTGTTCTTTTCTTCTTCATAGATAAAGGAACAGTTAGAGAAGAAATTTTTCTCTTGACAGCAAGTGGTGCAGCAAGAGTTGGATCCAGGTTGGCAGGCCTAGACATTATTTGAGCCAAAGAAGGAGAGTAATGCCCCAGAATAGATATTGGGCCTGCAGTGTTATATGCAATTGTTCTGGCCAGAGGGGCAGGGACTATGTCCTGCAAGATAACAGAGTTAAAAGTCGATGAAAGAGGATGTCAGTGGAAAAACAAATGGATTGTAAGCGTGTTTACCTCTGAATTCGGCTGATAGTCAGGCATCAAATCGAGGCAGAGAGGGTGGACTGGCACATTAAAGATGTGATCATGGACTTCTTGCCACCAAAGAATAAAAGAAGGATGAGCAAGTGCTGTTGGCACAAAAGGTTCGATTTGATAGATGGCTGCACAACACTTATAATCAAAGATTCTTCTTGTTTCTGTGGAATCTTTGATGATCTGCCTAGGCTTGAGGAATTCATGAAAGAATAATCTCGGGGGCACTTGGCCACATCCCAATTGCCTGGCTACTATATTCGGCTGGTAATATTCATATGAACTTTGAACCAGCCTTCCTCCACAAAATTCAGCTGGTAGGATGCAAGGCCGAATAAAAGTGTTAAAAATTGCTGTGGACTCTGCGTCTGTGCATCCAGTCTCGAAGCTGAATTCACAAGGAAAAGTGAGACTGTCATTGTCCAAATATAGGAACCAGAGGGGGTTGGCAAAGCCTTTGAAGAAAAGTTCAAACAGTTCTCCAATGCTCTTGTTGATAGCAATAGTGGAGGCTGCTTCCCCATAGGTTTGACAGCCTTTGGTGCTCTGGGCTTCTGCTTCCTGGTAATTGACTGAGGGGAAGTGTCGGCTGTTGAGATCAATGGAGACAATTTGGTGCATGTACAATTGCAGCCACATCTGGACGAACCAGCAGGGACCATTGACGCAAGAAATTTTCTTGTTGGTGTGCATCTGATAAATGGTTTGGTGGAGCATATGATAGACACTTCCCAACAGATATTTCCCAAGAGGGATAAGTGTGCCTGCAGCCAGACCTTCGGCCATTACTATGTGGTTCAGAGTTGGCTCATTGGCTTTGCCGCAGAAAACAAATCTGCACAACCACATATTCAGAAAGGCCCTGTACTCAACATCAGTCAGAGGACCATCACGCATGTAGGTCTGGATGTATTTCTTATAGCCGACTCCAGTCTTCACCCCTGTCTGTTTGGAAGAACCTTTGTACCTGTATGGGTGTGTTGTCCCTGTAATGTTCAGGCCGGTTATCATGTAAACATCGGCCAGGGTTGGAGTCATTGGTCCATGACCAAAAAGAAAGGCGTTCATGCCGTTGGACCAGAAGTGACAGGCTGCAATCAGGAGATTTTCATTCTTGGGTGTTTCGGCTAAAGATAGCTCCAAGCAATGAGAAATGCGAAGACTGTCCCAATTCTGCGTCTGAGGGCTTTTATCTTCGAGAATCCTCTTGTACCAGTTTCTCCAACCAGCGATTGGGGGCAAAGGCCAGTTTTTGAATGAATCCTGCCATTCGTGAGGTCCCGACAGTGAAGTTTTGAAGGGGATCCTTTGAGACTCGGCCGCAATAATTTCGGAGGGATCTGGATTCCCTAAAGGGCCGAGGAAGTAAGATGCGGATTGCTCCTCCGTAGGGATCAGGATTTCAGTGGTCAGAACCTATTAAGGACGGAAGAAGAGCGATTCGGGGATTCAAAATGCAGCTTGAGAAGAGTAATGCCGAATATGATTGAAGAAAACGGAACTTACTTGAAGAATTTGATCCTGGTTCGCCATTTGAAGATTGGAGCTTGAAGGATTCGACGAACTAGGGTTTGAGTTTGAGAACGCACTCTGAGGATTTGGGAGCAGAAAACGGATGTCGAGCGGACTCAGCCTGAAAATGTTGGGGATTCCTGGTCAATTCCGAGATAAAGTGTCCTCTTATCCCGAAATTGAAGGGGCATGTGTTGACACCAAAAATTGGCACCAGGAAGAAGCTGACATGTGGGCCGGATTTGGTAGAAGGATGTCATTCGGCTAAAAGGGTTTTTTCTGAAGCATTCGGCAAAGATGCTCTGCGGTCGGGAACGCGTCGCCATTCGGCTGAAACGTTCGGCAGAGATACTCTGCGGTCGGGAATGCGTCATCATTCGGCAGAGGCATTGTTCCGCAGACGAAGAGTGGTAGCATTCGAGAAGACATGATGACGTGGATCAACATAAGGAAAAGGCCGGTTCGAACAAGGAAAGCAATATGGGCACAAAGATTCGTCATTTATTTTTAGAAACAAGTGTTGTAGTCGTGTCCGACTAGGAGTTGTATCAAGACCTGGGTATAAATATAAACCCATGGCAGCTGTAAAAAGATATCACAATCAATCGTACAACAAACCGGCTCCGTGCCAACATCGAGTCCTTTAGTCGTGTCGTCGAGTTCTTCGAGAGGAGTCATCGATCCGTCGACCTCCGTGAGTACCGGCAACCTTGTATCATGCTTAGTATCATGCGGTGGATTTAAGCTTTGATGCAAGTAGTCTTGTTACCATGCTTAGTATCATCCGGTGGATTTAAGTTATGGTCTCAAGAAGGTTCCTCTGTTAGATCATGAGCCATGCGGTGGGCTAAGATCTAGTATGGACCAAGTTATCGGCTCTGTTAGATTTCGGCAAGATTTAACAGATTCATTAAGTTACCCCGTGTTGCTCTGTTTTTACTATGTGCTTAATTCATGCAACACACCTTTGCCCGATCTAGATCGGCTAGAATCGGCTCTGCTTCACGACGTGACGAATTATCACCTCACAGCCGAATCCGAAACCGATCTAGGTTGCCACGTGTCGCGGGTTCGAGCTTATCGGTATCGTGTAGGTCTTGAAAGAACCGGGTATCATACGGTAGATGCAGGTTTTTGGGTCGTCTTAGAGCTAATCATCCGGTGGATTAGAATTCGATTCGATCTGATAGATTTATCTTTACCGATTAGGCTTGTTCCTTCGCCATGGACCCCGATTCGGCTAAATAGCCGTATTCGGCAGTGCTCTCACGAGTGAACGTGTGTTCGTGGGTTTGCATTGGACAATGAATGCTTTTAGCCTTTCACGATTAGATTGTATCATGCGGTGGATTGATCTAATCTGATTGGTGGTGTGGCCTCAAACGAGTTGTATCATGCGGTGGATTAACTCGTTTGCTGCCATGCTTGACGGGTGCTGCTTTCGGCCTATGCATTCTTGTTTCAATGTAAATTCGTGACTGTGTTGTGGGTTCGTAACTAAACGTTGAATGCTTTTAGCTTTTCATGGTTAGATTGTATCATGCGGTGGATTGGTCTAATCTGATTAGTGGTGTGGTCACAAACAAGTCGTATCATGCGGTGGATTAATTTGTTTGTTATCATGCTTGACGGGTGCTGCTTTCGGCCCATGCATTCTTTGTTTACTGCGAATTTATGATCATGTTCACCTTTTTATTTATCTATCATGCTCTGTTTCTCGTTAATCGGCTATGGGTATGTGTCACAATGTTCATTCGTTTGAAAGCCGATCTTTCGTCATGCTTACGTCACGCATTCGGCAGTACGCTCCTTGTGTACCTTGCCGATTGCCGAATGAGGTTCTAACTGCTGACAGATAGCTTCTCTGTAGCTATATGTCTCTCGAGATTGGCTTCAACGCCGTAAATATGGAACTGTCTGGTCTCAACCGGCACGTTCCAGGTTTTGATCTAAACTTTTTATCCCTTTGTTAGTTTTCAGGCAAACTGAGTGGCACGCTTCCGGATTCAAAAGCCCGGGCCACGTTTGAAGCCAGCTAATTCGGCTTGCTGTGTGCTTGGCGTGAGGTGCGGATTTTACGTCAACAGTCGGTCAAATGAGATTCATGATCCAATGACTTGATCACCACATCATCAATATATATTTCCACAATCTTGCCGATCAACTCATGAAAAATATAATTCATAGCCCTTTGATAAGTTGCACCGGCATTTTTCAATCCAAAGGTCATGACAACCCACTCAAACAACCCTATGTGTCCAGGACACCTGAAAGCTGTCTTTACTATATCTTCCAATGCCATATAAATCTGATTGTATCCTGCGTTACCATCCATGAAACTGAGCACTTTGTATCCAGCAGCAGCATCAACCAATGAATCAGCAATAGGCATTGGATATCCATCCATGGGTGTAGCCTTGTTTAGGTCTCTAAAATCTATGCAAACCCTCATCTTTCCATTTTTCTTATAGACAGGAACAATATTAGAGATCCAATCCGCGTATTTACATGGCCAAATGAAATTTGCATCTAGTAATCTTTCAATCTCCTTTTTCACATCGGCCAACACTTCTTCCCTGTAAATTTTTCGGGGTGGTTGCTTGTAAGGCCTGTATCCAGGTTTGATTGGCAACCGATGCTCAACAATAGAACGGTCTAGACCGGGCATCTCCGAATAATCCCAAGCAAAGCAGTCCTTGTATTCTTTTAACAATGTCACCAACTTTTCTTTGAAAACCGAATCCAAGTTAGCACTGATAAATGTCGGCCTTGGCTTGTCACCATCTCCAATGTCCACTTCTTCTAATTTATCGGCCGACACAAATCCACGTCCTAATTTTCCATCAGTTCCATCAATTGGATTTTCCATCAAAAATTACTATGAGAGCCGACTGCTTCGATCGGCTGCTGATCACCGCTGGCTGGTGCCACAGGACCTTCTCCCCAGTCTTTGCCTGAGAAACAATCTATGCCTTGATATTCCCAGAAAGCTGGTTCCATATTTGCCACGCTTATTGAATCATCTGCTTGGACAATCTCCACCTCATCATCTATCCACTGAATAAGCTGTTGATGCATAGTAGATGGAATACAACAATTTGCATGAATCCAATCTCTTCCAAGCAGCAAGCTATATGCCCCTTTGCCCTCAATGACAAAGAAAGTCGTAAGCAGAGTCTTGGACCCAATCATCAGATCAACGTGCACGCATCCCTTGGTGTCCGAAGGATTTCCAGCAAAATCATTCAGAATTATGCTCGTTGGTGTCAAATCTCTAGGGCCCATACCAAGCTTCCTGAATGTAGTATATGGCATTACATTGACAGCAGCTCCTCCATCGACAAACATCTTGGTCAATGGTTTGCCATTAACATATCCCTTCAAGTACAGTGGCTTCATGTGCCGATTCTGGGCTGGCTTCTCAAAAATAGCTTGTTTGTTCAACATCAATTGTGCCATTAACCCAAATCGTTCGGCATCATCTATATCGGGCAATATCTCTTCCTGTACAATTTGGTTAGCTGGAGCCATGAATTCATTCGGCAGAAAACATACCATACATGTAGGAGCCGAATGACCATGTTCGTCAGGCCTGTCTTTTGGGAGCCATATTGATTTCACCTTGACCTTTGCTTGCTTCAATTCCCGATTCCTCAGGCGCTGTACTCTTCTCTTCTGGCTCTTCCTCAAACCAGGTGGGCACCATTGTCCTTTTTGCCAAACATAAGCATGATTTTCTTCTTCTTCATGATTAACCCATTTGTAATCAGCATGTCTCTTTCTTGGTCGATCATCAAAACGCCGATCATCACTAGGATGCACCCTGCCAATTCTTTCATGGACAAATCGGCGATTGACAGTTCCCTGCCTATATTCATCACACCTATTATTGCATTCAGGACAACTATTCCATGTGGGAAGCTTCAAACCTTCGTTCCAACAGTGTCTGAAGAATGCACACCCCCAATGCCCACGTTCCTGCTCTCGAGCATATTCTTCTTGTTCTTTCTCAAGCCTTTCTTCTTCGCGCCTTCTTTTCTCCTCCTCGTATTCACGCCTTTGAAAACGCTCCTTTTCTTGCTGACGGTGCCATTTGTTGAGGAGAATACGTGTAGTAACTCTAGGTTTAAAGGATTCTCCCACTTCAAATCGGCTATTCGGGAACCGAAGATCTTTCTAGCGAATCTGTTCAATTGTGATCTGCCGAGCGGGATCAACTGAACCATCCTGTCTTGCCTTCTTTGAGGTTAAAACTTTCAATCTTCCCTTTTCTCCAGATGGAACAACATTCACCATATTAACCGAGAACCCGATCATATTCTGAGGGAAAGGGTTACTGTCCAGTTTCATCTTGTTGTCGAATTTCAGATGTCCTTCCTGGATAGCTTTCTGAATCTTCATCCTAAAGACTCTGCATTCATTAATGGAATGAGAATTTCTATCATGAAACCCACAGTACCTCTTATCTTTCACTCCATCAGGCCGAAGCATAGGATGCCCCTCCGGCAATTTGATTCGGCCTTCTTTCACCAGGAACTCAAACAATTTGTCCGCCTTAGTCACATCAAAATCATACGTTCCCTTCACCTGTTTGATCCATCTTTGAGTCATTGTAACTGGTTCTTTGCTCCACACTATCTCTGCTGCGGCTATCTCCTCGCTATCTTCATACCCATCTTCTTGATCTGCTCTTTCAAGGAATTGGTTATAGATGTCAGCTACCTCATTATTTTTAGCAAATCTGGCATCTTTCTTGAAACCATATGCCTGGTTACTCATCAAGGCCAATCTGTGCGACAACTAGCCCAGATCATCAAACTCCATCCCGAATAGTTTCTCCCGAATGACAGGCAGCATTCCAGCTACAGCCATACCAGCCAGTTGATCATCAGGTATGTTCAGAGAAAAGCACATACTCTTTGTTTCCCTAAATCTCCTGAGGAACTCCGTAGGTGTTTCATTATTCCTCTGCCTTAAGCTGGTCAAATCAACCAACTTTTTCTCGGTACTGCCAATGTAGTAATGAGCATGGAATTTCTGTTCCAGGTCTTTCCAAGTACAAATCGACTGAGCAGGCAAAGAAGCAAACCATGTAAAAGCTGGACCCGTCAGTGACAAAGGAAAGTATCTGATTCTGAAAGCTTCATCTGCCGAAGCCTCTCCAAGCTGCATCAGATATCGAGCTATATGTTCCACAGTGCTAGTATCATCTTGTCCTGAGAATTTAGTAAACTCTGTAGGCACCTTGACTCTATTCGGCAATGATACCCTTTGGTACCATTCCGGGAAAGGAGACGAGTACATGTACCCCTGATTTTTAGGCTTCAGACCGAATTGATTTTGCAATACATCGGTCATTTTTTGCACCATGAGGTCAATACTGGTATCTTGATTCCCTGGTCTCCCAGCAAGCATGCCTGCAGTACCAACATATCAAGGATTCGGGAGAGCGTCGATAGCATTGTAATCCATAAACTCTGAATATCCGTTTCCATATAAATCCCTCTGCAGTCTGTTGTTCAAGGGAGATTCCCTGTGGTGCCGAATGCCATATCACCGTATGTGCGAGTTTTCGGCAATGCAGGCTGAGGATCTTGCTGAATCGGTTGTCCATTTGTATCTTTAGCACCAGAACCTCCAGTTTCATCAGCATTTCCTTTACCATGTAGTTTCTGAACTGGTGCTTGAACATTGAAGTACGTCGGACCACCCAATTGCCCATGTATTTGCTCGAAGGGTTTATCCACATGCTGACCAAAAATGCTTACCATTATATGCCGAAAACTGTTCAAGAACGCAGCATTGTGATTGGTCATTGCTTCTCCCAAAGCTTTGTATAACAAGCCCGAGAATCTCTCCCTCTCTTCTTCTTCAGTAAAATCAGACTGCCCAGGAAGGAGAACTCTTGGCAAGTCGGATTTGAGAAACGGTGCACCACTCCTGTTCTTGGCGAAAGACAGTAAACATTTGTTA
This sequence comes from Echinochloa phyllopogon, assembly GCA_033239725.1. Classification (NCBI taxonomy): domain Eukaryota; kingdom Viridiplantae; phylum Streptophyta; class Magnoliopsida; order Poales; family Poaceae; genus Echinochloa; species Echinochloa phyllopogon. The sequence continues at coordinate 13,936,937 of BTCW01000017.1, forward strand.
ATGAATTGACCAGCAGCAGCCTTTACCATCTGTTGATGCTCTTCAGACAACTCTTCCAAAGTGACATCCATGATGTCGCTCAACTCAGGCATCTTGAAAACTTGTGTGTGTCCCACCGGGCGTGCCAAAAAGTGTGTTGACGTAAAATCCGCACCTCACGCCAAGCACACAGCAAGCCGAATTAGCTGGCTTCACACGTGGCCCGGGCTTTTGAATCCGGAAGCGTGCCAGTCAGTTTGCCTGAAAACTAACAAAGGGACAAAAAAGTTTAGATCAAAACCTGGAACGTGTCGGGTGAGACCAGACAGTTCCATATTTGCGGCGTTGAAGCCAATCTCGAGAGACATATAGCTACGGACAAGCTATCTGTCGGCAGTTAAAGCCTTATTCGGCAATCGGCAAGGCACACAAGGAGCGCACTGCCGAATGCGTGACGTAAGCATGACGAAAGATCGGCTTTCAACCGAATGAACATTGTAACACATACTCGTAGCCGATTAACGAGAAACAGAGCATGATAGATAAATAAAAGGGTGAAACATGATCATAAATTCGCAGTAAACAAGAAATGCATAGGCCGAAAGCAGCACCCGTCAAGCATGATAACAAAACAAGTTAATCCACCGCATGATACGACTTGTTTGAGACCACACCACTAATCAGATTAGACCAATCCACCGCATGATACAGTCTAACCATGAAAAGCTAAAAGCATTCAATGTTTAATTACGAACCCACAACACAGTCACGAATTTACATTGAAAACAAGAATGCATAGGCCGAAAGCAGCACCCGTCAAGCATGGCAACGAACGAGTTAATCCACCGCATGATACAACTCGTTTGAGGCCACACCACCAATTAGATTAGATCAATCCACCGCATGATACAATCTAATCGTGAAAGGCTAAAAGCATTCATTGTCCAATGCAAACCCACGAACACACGTTCACTCGTGAGAGCACTACCGAATGCGGCTATTTTAGCCGAATTGGGGTCCATGGCGAAGGAACAAGCCTAATCGGTAAAGATAAATCTATCAGATCGAATCGAATTCTAATCCACCGGATGATTAGCTCTAAGACGATCCAAAAACCTGCATCTACCGCATGATACCCGGTTCTGTCAAGATCTACACGATGCCGACAAGCTCGAACCCGCGACACGTGGCAACCTAGATCGGTTTCGGACTCGGCTGTGAGGGGATAAATCGTCACATCGTGAAGTAGAGCCGATTCTAGCCGATCTAGATTGGGCAAAGGTGTGTTGCATGAATTAAGCACATAGTAAAAACGAAGCAACACGGGGTAACTTAATGAATCTGTTAGATCTTGCCGAAATCTAACAGAGCCGATAACTTGGTCCATACTAGATCTTAGCCCAACGCATGACTCATGACCTAGCAGAGGAACCTTCTTGAGACCACAACTTAAATCCACCGGATGATACTAAGCATGGTAACAAGACTACTTGCATCAGAACTTAAATCCACTGCATGATACTAAGCATGATACAAGGTTGCCGGTACTTACGGAGGTCGACGGATCGATGACTCCTCTCGAAGAACTCGACGACTCGACTAAAGGACTCGATGTTGGCACGGGGCCGGTTTGTTGTATGATTGATTGTCTTTTTCTTTACAGATGCCATGGGTTTATATTTATACCCAGGTCTTGATACAACTCCTAATCGGACACGACTACAACACTTGTTTCTAAAAATAAATGACGGATCTTCGTGCCCATATTGCATTCCTTGTTCGAACCTGCCTTTTCCTTATGTTTTTCCACGTCATCGCGCCTTCCCGAATGCTACCGCTTTTACCTGCGGAACCATGCCTCTGCCGAATGACGACGCATTCCCGACCGCAGAACGTCTTTGCCGAATGCCTCTGGGGAAAAACTCCTTTGCCGAATGACATCTCTTCGACGACTCCGGCCCATATGTCAGCCTCTTCCTGGTGCCAATTTTTGGTGTCAACAGGTACAATTCTAACAACTGTCATTACTGTGATAATATTTACCTTACCATGATATTGATTACATTGTGCTGCTTTTCCTTGCTGCGGAAACAACCATAACTAAAGAAGTTGCAATATGGGCCTCCAGCAAACTTAGATTTGCTTGAGGAACTGTTTAGAGATGTTGTTGTTGATGGTGGCACAGCCTTTGTCCCGGGAGATGATTTTGGAGAGGAAGCATATGAGGATGAAGGGGAAGAAGAGGCAGAGGAACAAGAGCCTGTTAACACCCCGAGGAGTACACGCAGCCAGAGGAGCAAGAGGTCTGTAGACAGCACTACAAGTACTTTGAACAGTCCAGTGAAGAAGAGCAAGAGCCCAATGGTGAGGTATGTGAGGGACATAGCCAATACATTCAAAGAGGCCGTCAATGTAAACACCAAGCAACTGAAGAAAAGGGTTGACCAGAAGGAGGCTTTCTCAGTGAAGAGATGTCAGGACCTGGGGTGGGAATGTGGCATTGAGGCAACTACAGAAGCTGTATATGCAATGTCCAAGTTTTTTGAGTCCGAATATCAGAGGCAATTCTTTTGTGGGCTGCCAACTCCAGAGATTAGGCTGAGTTACTTCAAGAAATGGTGCAGGGACAACAATTTGGAGTAGAATTTGAGTTTAGAACTATCTATGTGTTAGAATTTGAGTTTGGAACTATCTATGTGTTAGAATTTGAGTTTTGAATTATCTATGTTTGAGTTTGGAACTATCTTGTTTGAGTTTGGAACTATCTTGTTTGAGTTTTGAATTAACTATGTTTCAGTTTGGAACTATCTATGTTATTGTGTTCAATTATCTCTATTTTTTGTGCTTCAACTATCTGTTCATTACTTTGGTCAATTCCCTGCTAACATGATTTGTATTTATGATTGTCACAGGATATGATGGATGAGGGCAATGGTGACATGATGGACGAAGAGGATGATCATGATGGCAGCTCAGCATCTAGTGAGGATGAGATTGTGTCGATGTGCTGCAAGAATCTGAAGGAGGCCCAGAATGTTATTGTGCAAATGGCCCCTATTTTGGGTATGTATTCTGATCACTGCTTCTGGAAATTGCCCTACAGGACCAAGGGAGAAAAAGGGATTGAGTGGGTTCTGAGGACACTAGCCCGAGATAATTCTTGCTCCAATATGTTTCGTGTTGAGAGAGCTTTATTTAATGGGTCGCATAATACCTTAGTCCAGTCATATCGGTTACAAGACAGTAGCAAAATGTCATCCATAGAGGCTTTAGCTATGTTCTTATGAATAGTTGGGGCACCACAGTCTATTAGACAGGCAGAAGACCGATTTAGAAGGTCTATGGAGACAATAAGCCGAACCTTCAACAAAGTTCTCACTTGTGTCCTTAGGTTATCTAAAGACATAATTGTACCTAAGGGCCCAACATTTTTGGAGGTGCACCCACACTTAGAAAATCCCTCTTTTTGGCCACACTTCAATGACTGCATAGGAGATATAGATGGAACCCATATCAAGATGGTGGTACCCAATAGGACCAAGATTCCACACTTGAACATGCACAATGAAACAAGTCAGAATGTGATGGCTGTATGTGATTTCGACATGAGATTTACCTTTGTTTTGGCGGGATGGCCTGGTTCAGCACATGACATGAGAGTTTTCAAAGATGCTATGACTACTCATCATCACAAATTCCCTCATCCACCACAAGGTTTGCTTCTGCAATTGTTTAAATTGCAATTTTAACTTAATTACCAATGTTTAACTGCCTTTTGTCCTTGTAGGTAAGTACTACGTGGTTGATGCGGGGTATCCAAACCGGCCGGGGTACCTTTCACCATATAGATGTACACGGTACCATGTTGAGTAGTGGCAAAACGGCCCTCCGCCACAAGGTATCAAGGAAACCTTTAACCATGCACATGCTCAAGTTAGGAATGTCATTGAACGATCTTTTGGAGTGTTAAAGATGAAATTTAGGATTTTGTTGAACATGCCAAGGTTTCCAGAGAGGAAGCGAACTAGAATAATTGTTGCATGTATGGCTCTTCACAATTTCATTAGAGAGAGCAGAATTGGGGATAGAGATTTCCAGAGATGTGATGCGGATGCAAATTATGATCCAATGCCTAACCACGGTGATCCATCGTGGCCAAATGATGAACCTCTTGTTGAAGATTCCAACATGAATGTCTTCCGTGATGAACTTGCTAGTGCATTGTTTTATTGAGTGTAAACGTGTATTGGACTGTAATTGATATTTTTCCCTTGTGCTACTTCATATTTGTATGTTTGAGTGAGACAATAATTTTTTATTTATGTGCATGGACAAAGTTGTTTGAGCCATCATATGATGAATTGGGGCAGCAACCTGTGTTATTTGTTATTTGTTATTTGTGGAGTTCAAGAGCTATAGATACCCTCTCAAGAAGCAGGTGACATACTGTGAATTTGAGCTTTCTTCTGAATTATTTGTAATACCCAAATGCAAAATTTGAATATTTTTGGCTTTGTTTGCTGTCATGATCAGGGCCCCGGGACAGAGAATGGTCTGTCTTATGCTTCCAAGGAGAAGTTTGAGAATGGTCCGTCCTATGCTTCCAAGCTGTCTGACGAGGTAATGCCCCTATATATTTTGATTGCCATGGAATGTTTGGTTCTGTTTGAATAGAACTTAATAGAACTTGAACTGAATCTTTGCAGTTAGCTTTCTGTCTGAAGAGGTAATGCCCCTATCTTAATAGAACTTGAACTGAATATTTACGGTTAGCTTTCTTTGAATGCCTGTAGTGATCAGATAATCAGTAAGCAGGAACATATTGCTAACTTTGACTCTAACGAAAACAGGCATACCATATCTGCTGCCTACGCCTGCTTCCTGGACCATGACGTGGGCAGCCTTACTGAAGGAAAAATCGCTGATTTTGTGGTTCTGCCTTCAACATCGTGGGACGAATTCTCCAGCAATCTGCCGGGGCAGGTCGTGGCAACATTCCTGAGCGGCAAGCAGTGTATTTGCAAGTGGCCACATGGAGGGCCACGGCGCCCCCTTCAGCAGAAATCCGCCACATGAGACAGCATTAGATACTGTAAAAGTGGCATTCAATGTAAACTAACACATGGATCCAACCTTAGTTGGTGCTAGTTTGTTACGTGTTAGTTGGGGGTGTTTAAAACTCCCACTAACACTAACACCAACACCATAGATCCAAACAGGCCCTCTATGCCAATGCCGTCATGCTGATTTCTAATGCGTATGTATTTTGCACAGTTAGCTCAATTCATGACAACTATAAATTACTAATCATGTTATGTTGCTCTTGGTTGTTGATTAAAACTCATATGTGCTTGCCTGTATGTACAGGTCCATTCATTGTTTGCTATGCACTATTATTCATAGCCTCCGTAAACCCGTGATTTACTCAAACTGGCTCGAAACGCTTGCTAGAAGAAGTATACCGATAATAAAACGGTCGTCGCTACCATCCATACACTGAACGCCACTACTGTTCTTTAGATATGGACATATGGGACACCATATCTATATATTGTTTTCATAAATCAAACCATAGAGTCAAACTACTGTTGCTATGATAGTTTTCAAGATGCCACGGTCATGTCGCTCACACATGCTGTTTTCTCGCTTTTTTTTCTTCTTTTTGGTTTCATGTCACTCACATATGTACGTCTCGCCGGCAGATCGGGCAGGAGCCGTGCCTAACGAGCCAGCAGTCGATGCAGGGCGCGTGGAACACGTGCCGGCACCCGGGGAGCATCCTGGCGGTCTCTCCCGCCCGGAAGTCCTGCAGGCACACCGAGCAGTCGACGGCGGCGGCGGCGGTGTCGTCCTCCACCGCGATCTCCATCTCCGGCAGCCGGCGCAGAGCGTCCGCCGGGATGCCCCTGGCGCCGCCCGTCTCGAACAGGTTCATCGTCTCCGCGAACGGCGAGCTAATGGCGCTGATCTGTGCATGCATGTCCACAAACGAACAAAAAAAATAGATGAAAGTTAATTAGAGGTAGAGCTACGCGCGACATGCATGTCGGGTCAATATGAAGACCAGTTATTAGAGGATTGTTTAATTTGGAGCTATAGGATGAGAACATCCGACAACGTGTTCCCGAAGTGCCAGTACACAGTATTGTTTAATTTATTTGTCACCGAAAAATGGGAACGTAAGTAGAGCTAGTGAACGTGAATAGCTCTAGTAGTTCGATCACAGTGACAGATTTTGGTGCTTTTGGGCTGAGGTTGAGTGGCTACCTACCTGACTCTGCAAGGCGCTCTGAACCGCCAACCCAACTTTCTCCTGCACCAGCCTGCCGCTCAGGAGGTTGGTGACGATGTCCACCTGCGTGCACAAACACTTCAGTCAGACAGGTACCGAGCTCATCTGACCTAGATGACATAAATAAGAAATACTGCTCTAACTGAGAATTTTGAAGCAAGAACTCCTGCTAGCTAGCTCCTTCTCCCACCAAGGATTATTATTTGACAGGGTACATAACAGAACAGCGAGCGAGGCAAATTATTAATCAGTACGTGTGCGCCAGTTTGTACCACGTAGAGGACGGTCCAGAGGACGCCGGAGTCGCCCGAGCGCCACGCCTCGGCGACCTCGACGGAGACGACGGCGCCGGAGATGGCCCCGACGCCGGCGCCGCGCAGCATCCCGCTCTCGGTCGCCATCCCGACCACGCACCCCGTCGCAGCACCGACCACTGACCCTACTGCAAAATCATCACGTCAGAAAACATCTCAGCTCACAGCCTGATAGTGTCAGTACACAGAGGTCGGCGCCCAGCGACACTCCTGCCTGATCGAGCACGCACGTACCGGACGCGAAGACGCAGGTGGCGACGGCGTAGAGCACCCTCCCAGCGAGGCGGCACGTCGCCGCCGCTAGCGCAGACGACGGCGATGAAGAGCTGGAGTTGGGTTGTGACAGGTCCATCCGGCTGGTGAGGCAGAAGCGCGGAGAGCTTTGAGATTGTAGGTTTGGAGTGCAAGGGAGAGGCGAGACCGGGAGCGCGTATAAATAGTTCGGCGCGCGGCGTCCGGCAATAACTAACCCAGCAGTAGTCCAGCACGCTTGCTTGCAACCGGCCGCCGCGCGTTGACTTTGGCTGTGTATTCGTGAAAAAGAGACAAAAGGTCACGTCAAACACTATAGCACACCGTAACATTTTTCATTTATTTATAGTAATTGTTGTCCTATCATGACTTAACTAAACTCAAAAGATCCGTCTCGTCGTGTACATCAAAACTATACAATTAGTTTTTTTATTTATATACGTTTAATGCTTCATACATGTTTTATGTTTTATTTGTTATATTTAATGTTTTGACGTGAGGTTGACGTGATGAAAAGTTTGAAAAGTTAGGAGCAACTAAACACAGCCTTTGTGTTACCGCGGCTACTGCTCTTCTGACCACGTGTTAATGCTGAGTACCGAAGTTCAGGATCTGCACATACGTGTTCGGAATTTCTAAAATTGTTATGTAGCTGGTTATGACAGTTACGTGCTATACATTGGGCGCCGTCGTCTCAATGCTTGTCTCGTACAGTATTATATAAATTTTTTTTGAGTGCACATGAACCCAAATTTCGAGTTAGGTGCAATCCGTCGACCGTCTCGATTTTCATGTTATACAGTGTTACATAAGATTTTTAAAGTGCACATGAACCCAAATTTGGAGTTACGTACAATATCGTTCTTCCACAATTTTATAAGTTACTAGCACATATACCCGTGCGTTGCTATGAATTAGTTTATACCTCACATTATACATATTTTTTATATTAAAACAATATCTGTAACTCTAGTCAGGGTGGCTAAAATGTTTGTCTTCCCTCTCTCTTTGCCTCTAATAGCTAGCTAACGTTGTTTAGAGATAATGAATGTTTCAGCCCTTTTTCCCCTCTATAATCGTCCAGTTATTCCCAACAGCTGGCACCCAAAAAAAAAGCTGCAGCTAAATGATCAAATAAGCCTAGGCTCAAAGAAAAAAATTTAGACAAAGCATCATTGTATACCAAGACCTGATTGGTTCGCTTCTGAGGTGAGCCAGGCTAGTACAAGGGAAGCCAGGTTGCTAGTAGCCAGGGCGAGCACATGCATAGCCCCTTGATTGCTTTTCTACACGTATGAAATCTGCCTGCGTAGAGAACTTGTTTGGTTAGCCGCATGCGAAGCCTTCGTGCCCATGCTTATCTTACTAACACATCGTGTTGCGTGCTCCTAGTGCCCGCGTGAGCCTGACCGCGTGGAAACGTAGAAATTTTTCGTATCTCCAGAGCCAAGCCGTGAGGCGTTATTTGCATCCGATGGACCAGGTCCGGACTGCTTAGTCAGGCAACCAATCATGGGCAGGCGCATCCCGGGAGCCCGGTTGGGCTAGATTCAGCTAACCAATCAGATCCCAAGAGTATAGAGATCTAAGATAAAATCAATGTACTTTAAAGACAAAAGATGAAATCAATGTACAGTTCATTCAGATGTAACTCAAACTCTGACCATTTAAAACAGACCCAAATCAGTGACTAAACTGCAGTCTACAAGCACACATATATGCACAAGAATCACCTTTTAGAGAGCTATTTCTGCTTGTACAACAAATAAGTATTTTGGGGGCCAAATTTCATATACATGTGTACGGAGTACGTAGACATGGAAACTATCGGTTTTGGTATGATTAAGACCCAATGATCATTTATTTTCCAAATTCAGTTGTTAGATGTGCACACAGCTATGACATCTTAGATAAGATCATCCATAGCTATTATTGATTGGACGTGACCTTATGTAAAGCTGACAGATAGAAGCAATAATCAGCTATGGCCTTATTTAGATGCAAAATAGGGGGTGCGGATTGGGGTTTGGAGTGACTTCGTAATCATTGCGTCACTGTAGCATTTCGTTTGTATGTGTGAAAAATTGTCCAAAAATTGATTAATTAGACTAAAAATATTCGTCTCGTAGAGTACAATAAAACTGTGCAGTTAATTTTTAATTTTATCTATATTTAATACTCTATGCATGAGCCGACATTTTGATGTGATTGAAATATTTTTTTTGTATAGTGAACTTTGGGGTTGTTTCTTGAAACTAAACAAGGGCTATGCCGTGAACCCCTATGGTCCATCCTTCCATTAGGCCTAAGGCCATTTATTAGCCCTCATCAAGAAACATAACTACCAGAAATCCGATGAAGACGTGAACACCGTGATTCTGTCATCCCGTTCCGCCGTCTCCTCTTTCCTCTCGCTGCTTAGCACATCTCTTCTCTCCTCGTCCTTTCCTCTCAAATCCCGATCTCGTGGGCCGTCAGCGCGAGGCGAAGGGATGGAGCGCAACGCATGCTGGGCACGGGGACAGCTCGCAACGCGCAGTCGATCTCAGCCCCGTACACGTACGTACATCCACCGATGGGGCAAGCTAGTCGTCGGCTCGTGGTGCACTGGTGCCAATGGCGGCATCCGCAGCCGTGCTGCCGGCAGCATCTATTTGGACAGGATTTGGGCAGGCAAGGTGCCAGGGCGAGTTGCTGCGACAAGGACATGCTTCGATTGATATTGCTACTGTGTTTTCTATAGTTGTGATTTGCATCTTGCTGCCTTTGTTTTGTTTTGTTCTATTGGACAACAATCGAAGTTTTCTTCACCCGGCGGGACTCAAAACACCGCATCGCAACATCTCGTCCCCAACGCGGACTCCACCAGCCACGATCGCGATACTATACGCATATAGATGTACCCATCCAGCGCATGGACTACGACAAAGCGTTAAGCTTCGATGCACCTTTTAACGCCGCGTAGTGCGACTTCGAGGTGCCGTCGGGCTCTGGAGCTCCCATCGTTGGAAGCCAGGGACCCGGAATTTTCCTCCTCTACGCTGACATGTCCACCCCTTTTCCCGTCATATATAAACGAGGCCAACCGTGTTTCGCGCTCGCTGTGCCTCGCGAGGATAAACACATCGTACGCTGCCTATCATGCGGCGCCCAGTAGACGGCCATAGGGCCATCAACCGCGGCGACGCCTAGCAGATGACAGGCAGAGACGCCGCACGGCCACTGACGCAACTACGTAAAGATTTATCTGCATCTATCTCCTGTCCAGTTCTGTGAGATATGACCACGAAAGGCCCGCCGAAGTGTCTTATATATGGCAATGATAGCAACGAAGGCCTGCTCACAGCATCATGGTCATTTGGGAGATTAAGCTACAAAGTACATGTATGTTTCTTATACTCCTTTTATACTATAAATTGCCCATAGGATGATAATGGAGACATGCATTCTTGACTGAATCTTCTTTTTTCTCATTGAGTTGCAGAATTGATCTCACGGCCTAAAGGAACCAATAGTGCTTTTATACATATGTAAGCGATGTACCTAGATTTGTGTGGTGTAATCTAAATTACAAGTTATTTATGTATGCAATCATTCAACACAACACACATGCCCATGGTTTATTTTCTGAGAAGGTTACTGGAGCTCTCAATTCATTAGGCATACAAAGAATTGCTAACCCTAGGAATTCTATTGCTAAAGTAAAAAAAAAAGATGCAATGACTACTTGAAGTAAAGGAAATATATATTATCTCAAATTTCTATGGATTTAGTACCAAACATGTAGAGAAATTTAAATATCAATGGCAGATATACAAAAGGATACGAGTTTAAGATGAAACTAATGCAATTAGAGTAAAATAATATCTTAACCGTTTTGAAGCAAGTCACCCAAGTAATTACATATTTTTCTTTACCTTTGACTTTGCTAGCTTTCTTTTAAAGGTAAAAGTAATGCAAAATGCAATATAAATTTGTAATATAATTATGAAAGGGCACATTACCATACAATCCTACTATAACAAGATCGGCATACTAGGACACTTGATCTGATGTTAGATGTTAGTGTTATCCATAGTAGGTAGCAACGTACATTACCCGTAGTAACGCACGAATATTTTGCTATACAAGAATAATACATTGAAATTAGTTAAATCTCTCAATATATAACTATATGTTCTATGTCCGTATCAACGCACGGGCACATTTGCTAGGTATTATTAAGAAGAGATTGTTGCCATGCAACTCACAACAATTTATTTATTTCTTTCCACAAATTCAGGATATGGTATTATTACGAGACAACTAATTTAGACACGACAACTTATTATACCGATTGTTTATTAAAGAGTAAATTACACCCACCATACAATAACTTGTACGGTCATATCACTTTGGTCTAACAAGTTGCAAAACATGCAAACTTGTGCATAAACTTATCAAATTTGTGCATGTACAGTCACACATAATCCAGATAGTGTATTTTGTCGTGATGGCGAACCATATGAAGTATAGCATGGGTCACAAGAATTAATGGCGGAGGGCCTTTAGTCCCCAGCTCTACTGATCCTATAATACATCTAGCCGATAAATTTAGCCATGATATCTGTATGTTTCTGTACAATAAAATATGGAGCTAATATAGTAAAAATTTATCCGGATTTCTTGTTCAATGAGACATTCAACGAAAGTTCTGTGTGACAATATCCTTGTTCATAAAATCAATTAGTGCACAACTCTCTAAGTACAATTATTTAAATAATAAAATACCAAACAAAAATGTAGAGATATATATTAGTAAAATTACAATGCCACCAACACGTAAGAAAGTTCAATAAATGTAATCTTCTCATTGTTCAATCAATTAAAGATGCCACCTAAATTGAATTTTTGTATACTGAATATGTATCAATAAAACAATGAAAGTTTAAGAAATGGTTTTGCTCATGATGCCACCGATCCACCACTTAAATACCATAGATATAGAGTAAAATAGATGTCGAGCCACAAAACTTGTACCAAATTCTCACATGAATCACTTAACTTGCAAATGGTACGTAATACATCATCAAACTTGCATCCCTATTCACTATAGGTCCTTTTTTCATGTTTGATCAATTCTACCATCTGGAGTCATTAAACTTACATCCTTGCTCACCAGAGGTCCTTTTTCTTCCATGACTAATTGATCTACTAGCTGGTAACAATGACATGTATCTGCTAATTACATGTGACACGTTTGAGGGGCTAGAGGTTTGTCCTAGTTGTACCCATGCAAATTAGGAGTACGGGATACTCAGTTGTAGAAGATGTGCAGTTCTGAAGATTTGCAATTCATGTTGAATTTACGTCACCGAAATACCATAGTCTAGGATATATCATTTTTTCTTTGATGAAATGATATCATGTTTATAAAGAGAAGGATACTTTTAAAATTTTATTTGTATTGCTATTTGTGTGAACTTAAAAGTAGCTTTATTAATAGTGGACCCAGTTATAGTGAGCTACGAACAAAATTTTAGTGAAGATATAAATTAATGAGTTTTATATATTTGTGTAACATTGTAAGATTATAAAAGTTTGGACAGTTAGATTCTTTAATCTGCACAATAATTTAGAAATCAAAGGGATAATAATATGTAAAGAAGAAATATAGGTTAATGGAGCATATTAACTAATCTAATAACTTAAATTGGGTGTTTTGGGTCTCCAAAATAGATAAGTAGGTTGTAGGTGGCCCTTATTTTTCTCTCTCGAATCTTAGTATGTCACTGGTTATCATAAGGGAACAATGTTTACAAGTGCAGATGAATTCTCATATATCCATAGGTTTAAGATTTTAAGTTGGAGAAAGGAATTAAAAATCAACTCTAAACATTCTAAATCTAGGACGAGGGATGGTAATCGAGAGCGAGTCGCTTTTTAGGAGGTATCGCTATAGATTATGAAAACCAACTGGTATAGAAAATTTATAACTTATATTGGTAGCTTCATAAAATTAAGTTCACATATCATTGTAATTCAGTTCATACCGAATAAAATTATTATTAAGTTCACACAAATGACACCATAAACAAAATTTTGAAAATATCTCATGCTTCTCTGTGTTAATATGACAACATTCCATCAAACAAAAATAAATGGTGTTTCCTTAACTATAACATTTCTATGACTTGTGAACTCAACATAAATTGCAAATCTTTAAGACTGCACATCTTGTACAACTAAGTAACACATACTCCTAATTTCCTTTCACTTAACTTCAGTAAACCTCTAGTCCTCACACAAGGTCCCATGTGTCGTACAAATCAGTGTAATCTCCTACAGGTGATAGAATAAACTAGACGTGCAAAAAAGGACTTCCGGTGAACAAGGATACAAGTTTGATGACCCCAACAGGTAAGGTTTGTCAAATATGAGAAAAAGGACCTATGATGAATAAGGATACAAGTTTGATGATGTATTGTGTACTATTTGTAAGTTAAGTGATTTGAGCCAGAATTTGGTACAAGTTTAGTGACTCGGCATGTATTTTACTCATAGATATATAATTGTTCAATTGATTTTGTAATTTAGCCCTCCACCACCTAAAAGTTAATATACTTGTGACCTTGTGACCGAAACTATAATCTATGTGACCTGTCACTATGGCAGAATACACTATGTGATGTACAATTGACCGTGCATGCACACACTTGACAAGTTAATGTATCCATTTTGCATGGTTTACAACTTCTTGGACCAAAGTGATACAACAATACAAGTTGTTATATAGTCGCTGTAATTTACTGTTTATTAAATCATCAAAAATTTATATGTCAATGCATGAGACTATATGTTATGCGGCACAAATATACTTGCTCTTAGTAGCTTGGAATGTAATGAATTGCTTTGGGCAAAACTAAAAAGACACCCGGCTGTTCTTCCGTTGTTCGCAAGAGATTCTCCTTACATCCACTCGCTTGTGTGTCATTTGTGTATTCGGTGCTGCAGTTAGTGGATTATTATTTATTATTTTCCGTTGATGACAATCGAGCCCTGAACATAAGCAGTCGTCTCATCACTTTCCTTGTCCGGCCTCGTCGCCCATAAGGAGAGACAAAGGGACACGGAGGGACGTTATGGTTCTCGGATCCTAGCCTTTCGAGAACGCCTCATTTCTGTCAGTTCAAAAGGTTATTGGAGAATGCCTGCATGTCAGCTCAAAAGGCACCAATATAACATCGTCATCAGGCGAGGCACCGAGAGCCAGGGATGTGGTTTGTCCCCTCGAATGAATCTCTAGAGGGTTAACACCCACTACCTTCTGCTCTAGTGCGCGTACATGACACGAATAGGGGGCCTTTTTTATTTCCTCTCGTTCGGGCCTCGAGGACGATAACAATCCAATGTCCTGGATCTGTGTATTGTGTGCTGTGAGTTACAAAATGTCTCTCTCAACTCCAATTCAGCGTGTGCTAGGCGAGAGCTCAAGGCAAGCAAGAACTAGGAGGTGGAAAAGGAGCACAGCTAGAAAAATGACTTTAAGTACAGGTCGAGAAGCCCTGTTTAGTCTGGGGTATTTCGAAGGTGTAATCTAGGCAACGAAAAAGGGGCCCGATACTTCAACTAAAGGAGCGACCTGTTGGGTTCACCAAACCCCGACCCAGTGTCACACGTTCTCCAGGTCCGAATTAAGGGATCCAGTGCTCAACTACCGACTCCTCCCGGAATTGCGTTATCGGAGTCGAGCTAGGAATATCCAGGAATAGCACGCTGCCTGGTACTAAGGGTATGTTTTGTTGGGTGGGTGAAATTTTTTTCACCAGGGAATCTTACATGCATGGAGTATTAAATAAAATCTATTTGCAAAACTTATTTAAGAATGAGTGTAACTCTGCGTGATGAATCTAATGAGCTAATTAACTATGATTTACTATAGTAATCATCCTCTAATCATACCACTACCAGAATCATGCACATTGGCACCGGGTGGGAAACCCCCTTTAGCACCGGGTTTCCCACCCGGTGCCAATCTTCCGGTGCTAAAGGGTGCCACCTTTAGCACCGGGTAAAATAACCGGTGCTAAAGGTGGGGGCACTAGCAAAAAATATTTGCATATTTGCGTGTTGCGGGATTCGAACTCAAGACCTCTTGGCTCGCACGCGTACACCCACCTAACCATCTCACCTACGCTACACATATGATGAGATAAAAGATGCTTTCCTTTTGTAGTATTATATGACACCCCCTTTAGCACCGGGTCGTAACACGACCCGGTGCGAAAGGGTCTTTAGCACCGGTGCGAAAGGGTAGCCCTTTAGCACCGGGTCGTGTTACGACCCGGTGCTAAAGTGTGAGGGCCTTTAGCACCGGTTGCTAACACCAACCGGTGCTAAATGTCACCCTTTAGCACCGGTTGATGTTAGCAACCGGTGCTAAAGTGTTTCCGGGGGCACCCTAATTTCGTACCCGGTGCTAACGTCACATTAGCACCGGATCTTGAGTGCACCGAGGCATATGAGGGGTGCGGATGTGAGTTATTCTTGTAGTGTACGGTCCGAGGCCTCATTGGATAGGTCACACGAATTAACCGAGAGTTCTGTACGTAGTTTTGTAAATTGATTTTATTTAATACCCTTAATTAATGGTCAAACGTGTATATAAAAATTTTCACCACCCGTGCCGGTGCGTGGCAGCCATGATCCCAGCGTCATAAATCTATAATGCCAGAACCTAGTAAAATAGGTTGTGTGTGAATGATAATATTATCAACACGAAAATTCCGGAGGTTTATGAAGGCTTTTGGAAGATTGAATTGAACTAGAGAGGAATTAAATAGAAACTGCTTTTTTATGCAAACCCAAACGAAATGGTTTCCTCTAGTGCCTGGAATTAGAGCGGATTGGAGCCGAGGCTGTGGAGCACGGATAATTTATCTCCAAACGGGATGCGGGATCGGTGGTTTGCCGAGCTTGACGTACCATTCTCTGACTGCTGAACATTAGCAGTGCAGCACAACCGAGCATCCGTTACTGTCAGTGAATTCTGAATTTAGATGAAGCTGGAAACGGCACCCGGCCTGTTCGCGGATTGTATTGCTGTTTGAGTCACCAACACCATGCATATATTAATTCTGTAGACTTGCTTCATTTCCCAACACTATTTTAGTAAGTGACCAAGATTTTTTAGTATATTCAGATAACTCTGATAGGTTTTAATTTTCTTTTTTTTACTATTAATTATAGACCGGGCAGAAACTGTCAAATGCGATTCCTAGTGCAAAAGCAGTTGGTTCCGTATGTAGTTTGAGAATCCTGCTAATTCCAAGAGTCGCGGGTGTCAGGCAAGAAAGAAATTTCTGTACGTGGCATTCCCCGCTTTTATTTGTAGCAGATGGTCGAAGTCAGAGTTCGTTTAAATCATAGTGAAAAAAATAAGGAATCCTAGAATATACAATATAGATTCTATAACTGTCAGGGGTAAATTTGTTGGGGATTATATTGTCGATGATTGATAAAACTGTTGGGAAATATACAAATTGTACTAGAAACAATGTTGGCAACTTGAGAACAAATAATAGAAGGCACTCAATCTTTTGGGCAGTTACACAAAACTGTTGGAAAAGATGTCATATCTTGTAGTGATGCCTGTAGAAACATTTTCCCCATTTTTTGTGTCAAAGGACCTATTGGACTGACACGACGGGTACTGAAAAAGAGCTACCCGCCAAGTAGGATATTGGAGCTCCAGACTCACAATCACGGTTGATCTTTACTCCCAAATAAAAGACAAACATCACCTTTGGACCCGCGGAAAACATTTAAATGTCCCAATGAGAGGACCACTTGACATAAGGGCAGCCAAACCGGCATTAATATCCTCCGCACTGAAGAATACTAAACATTGCACTAAAAACAATAAATGTACACCAATCAAATCCCCATCAGCACCGGGAGGATCAAATAATTTAAAAATATACTCCGTACTGTATAATCCATCTTTTATCATTGATTGTTACTAGGAAACTCTTCTCCACGCATCACACAGTTGACCAAATCAAGTGAGTCTGCAGGCAACCCATTACATCGCCGTGGGTAGTGGTGGTGGATACGGCAACGCTAGGGACAATGACGAGGGTGGGACGGGGTTCTCACCTCGTGGTTGAGCTCGTGGAGGTGCAACGGCGGCTATCAGCTACAGGCGAAAGAGCTCGGGAAGAAACAATAATGGAGGAAATATTGGGGGATGCCGGCAGCGCAAGGAAATGAATGGGTCTTAAGATGAGGTCTGATTGTTTGTTGTAACTACTAGTTGATATGTTTTGTCCCACATTGGATATTGATGGTAGCTAAGCACAATATTTACGGTGAGTGCAAGCCTCACCCATCAGACTAGACTTTGGGTTGAGTTAGGCCTAAGACCTTCGTTGTTGTGTCATCAGATGGCTTAAGCACGATGGGGCGTTGGCTTGTGGGTATAGCGGATTGGGCAAAAATTTGATGACTACTTTAACTAGTTGAATGAAAGCCAATAATTGAAAACTAGAACTTCTTCGGGGTCACATAGTGATGATACAGGGAGCATATGAGTGTCTCCAGAGGGTCGTACATGTTGTTTGTGATTGGAGAGTTAGATTATATTTAGAGAATCAATCTATGTGGTGAATTCTGGTAGCTAGATTTGGCAAGGTTGCAATTAAGGACAGCATCACCAACGACAATGGCGTAAGGAATCCACATAGATTAATAGAGTTGTTCCAAGTTCCAACAGTAACCTTCAATTAAACCCTTAAAATACCATGTGGAACAGATAGGCTAGTAGACAGGGGCGGGGCTACGTGTCACCGTAGGGGTCGGCCGACCCCGACAATTTCTGCATAGCCTCTTATACCCAGCGATTTTCCACCATCTTCGACCCCGGTAAAAATTCTAGGAGACCCCGATAGCCTAGCCCAACCCATCTTGCACTAGCAAGCAGCAAGCCAGCAATTGCACGTAGCACATACTCCAGGAAATACAGCTTGGCCCACACGGCCACACAAGGAGTAATAGCCCAAGATAATGTACAACAAGCAAGCACACAGCCCTACAGCGCTTGCCCCACACAAGAGGCAAATTAGCAGCCGGCTGCCATGTCATGCGGTTATGTTGGGCAGCCCATAGTTAAGAAATAGACTACGACCTGGAAAAATCAAGTTTCATCGTCATCCCCTTCTCTCCGACTTTTCATCTTGCGCCGCCGACTCGGCCAGAACGCCGATCGCTCTACACTCGCCTCTCGCCCATCCTGAGGAGTGACCAGAGACAACTCGCACTCACTCGTCAGAAGTACCCCCAACTCCAATTGACAATCCGCTTCCATGATTTGTTGATTATTATATAGCATACAATTGTTGTATAAATCTATTTAAACATGCAAAGCTCTTAGGGTTTTTATTTGGGCTCTTTGAGATAATGGGGTTTTTGTCACTGTCTTTGCAAAGGAAAGATAAAGACATATTGGAGGCCAATCGTACCAACTATCAGCATTATAGATATGATTGCTTGAACCAAATTATTGACTTGCAACTTGTAGAGTTTAGTGACGGTTCCAATGAGGTAAATTATAAATTGCTTACCCAGATTGCTTCTTTCATACCCAAGAATTCATTTGAGGTTTTCAAATTGGAGAACTTGATGGAGTTGGCTAAGTTATACCCTGATGATTTTAACTCAAAGCAACTGAAGGATCTTGGCCTTGAGCTTCCTATTTACATTGATAATGTGCAAGCTGATGGAAGATTTGATAATTTGAATACTATTTCTAAGCTTGCTAGGCTGATGGTCAGTACAACAAAGAACCTTTCTTTTCCTTTGGTCTAACGGCTTCTCAAGCTAGTACTAGTTCTTCCTATTTCCATTGCATCGGTTGAGAGATGCTTTTTCAACAATGAAAACCGTTAAGACAATATTGCGAAATCGTATCGGCGACAAATTTATGAATGATTGTAACATATGTTTTGTGGAACAAGGATTGTTAGAAAAAATTCCAATTGATGATGTGGTAGTTCACTTCAACAAGATGAAGGACCGTAATCGTAGAGAGAAACTAAAAAAGGACCGAAGCCATAGAATGAAACTATAGGAGGTACTGGAGGCTTATTTTATGACAATATGTTATTTGTAATTTTTTTATTACCAATATTAAGCATAATATTCTTTTTGTCAAGTTAGTACTACGTATGTTTGTTCTGACTCCGACCCCGACGGCCTTTTATCCTGGCTTCGCCCCTGCTAGTAGAAAGTATGTTGGAATACATTTTTCGGTTAAGTCCTCTAAACTTAGGATAAAAGGTTATTTAGACGGTTTGCTATAGTTGCTCTTAGGCCAGTCTTAGTGCATGGTTTTATTGAAAATATAGAATTCAGTAACCGAGCCTCATAAGTTATGAGGATGAAACTGCTCTCTCATGTGGTGAAACTCCACTTCTTTTTTCTCATAATGACTGCAGTTTCATCCTCATGTCAACAAATTTGCTAATTTAGTATCCACATAACCTTTTATGAAATCCCATTGAGACTAACCTTAAGAATCTCCAATGAGATACACAGTGCGTGTTTGATAGAGCTCCATCTAATTATAATTTTCTAAAAGAAATGATACTGTAGTTAGTGATTTTATTTGATTTTCACAGCATAAACTCTCAAAATCATGATGAAAAATTATTTCACAAAATTAGGAAAAACTATTTTGTCTAGCTCCCAGCCTCTTAGTTCATTTCGAAGAATCACATCACAAAATCAGTAGATAATTACTTCTTAATAAAAAAATTATTTGGCAGAGCTCCTGAATTTGTTTCATAGGGATTAACGGTTTGCTTACAGTGTGATGTACCGTACGTGCTGGTTTTGAAGTCCAGTGTGAGATCATCCGATCCGATCTTTGTTTTATAAACAATTTTATAGTCAAGTTTTATAAACAATTTTCACTGCTGTACTAGTGCTTTATTCCATGCAAATGCAGTGCACCTTTCTTTTTTCAGTTTTTCCTTTTCCGCACACGCGCGCATTTTGGCCTTGTTTACATCCCAAATTTGCACTCCAAATTCACTACGTAAAAAAAAGATTCCCATCACATCAAAATATCAGTACATGCATGGAGTACTAAATGTAGATGAAATCAAAAATTAATTACACAGTTTTGGTGTACTCTGCGAGACGAACATTTTGAGCCTAATTAATCAATTTTTAGATAATTTTTCACATATACAAACGAAATGCTACAGTGCACGTGAAATTCCGTACTCCCAAACTGAAAGTCCGGGATTTGGGAACTGAACGAGGCCTATCGGTGCAGCCTGCTTCCTGATTAACAGACGTTCGTTTTGCCAGCATGCATCGTTTGATTCTTTTTTTTTTGCCTCTGCGTTCAAGCCGTGCAACACCCCAGTTCGTTCTTTTCCTGCGGGCGCAAGATGGTTCCTTTTTTTGGCATGCGACATTTAATTTACTGCAGTCAGTAGTTTCGCACGACGCTTTGGACTTGAAACGAAAAGGATGTACTGTACGCATGCGCTTTGATCACACGGAAAAAGTCAGTCAGTCAGTTATCATAACTAACGAAAGCTTGGATTTACGCATGCACATGAGTTATGGACTAGCCAACCGACGAGAAGTCAATGTTTTTCTAGACTGGATACAACGTAAGCTTGGATTCGGATACAGTAAACTGGATAGCGGCGTAATCGGAGACTTCTGGATCGACAACGGAGTGCAGCAATTAATTCCTGCGATCGAGACGAGATACAGTGTAAGCACAGCGTCGAAATCGCCGTCGAGATCAGCCAGCGCTATTATTAGGCGAAGATGACCGCAGACTGCCACTTAGCCATCTATCGAGTTGCAAATCTGAAATCCAAGTTGCCCACTGTATTATATATATATATATATGCAGGCAGGCGGCCATCGAGTTGGCGAGTTGCATGGGAACCATAATGCGAAGGCTAATGACACTACCAGACAACCTCACATCCGCATCGGTTGGGAAGAGTTTTAGCACCAGATTTCTAACAGGTGCAGATCTTTCGGTGCTTAAGGGTACCCCTTTAACACCGGTTGGGATAACCGGTGTTAAAGAAGGCCTTTAGCACCGGTTGTGAACAACAACCGGTGCTAAACGCCCTGCCGCCTGTGGGCATGGATTTCTTTTTTCCATCACAAGTTCATCCAAATTCGTCACAAATTCATCTCACATCACACAAGTTATCTCACACCAGAAAAAATCAAGCTAACAGAGTTCATTCATCCAAAAAAAATCAAACAATCACCAGTCAAACAATCACCAACTGAATGAAATACGCATATACGTACGGTACACATCAAATCAATAGATCCATCCATACGGGTGCATACAAATCATAGACAGGTGTAGCCCAAGTTTGAAAATCGGATACTCGGATGCATATAAATTAAATCGAATCAAGCCTTGGAGTTGATGACTTGGTGTTGCAGATCCACGGAAGGGAGGCCATGAGCTTGGTGTCGGTGGAGCTGTAGCCTGCACCCTGCTACTGCCTGAGGCCGCCGCCTACCAGCCGCTTGAGCGCCGCCCGCCAGCTGCTTGCGCACGCCTCGCGCCGCCTCGCCTGCGCGCGCACCTGCCTGGAGAGGGAAGAAACCAAATGAGAAGAAGAGATGAATGAACGGGAAAGAAGAAGAGGTAAGGTTAAAGGAGAGAAGGAGATAAAAACGAAAAGGGAGTAGCTGCCCACTCGCTTCTCGTTAGCACCGGTTGCAGCCAGCAACTGGTGGTAAAAGGCCTCGTCATCTTTAGCACCGGGTGGTAGCTGCACCCGGTGCTAATGGGGGATCTTTAGCACCGGATCTTGTCACGATCCGGTACTAACGACCTTTTTCCTGTCAAGCCTGCGCGCCGTCCCGCTCCCAGACGTCGGACCCATGCTAGTGCACATTTAGCACCGGGTCTAAACTGTGCCAAGGCATTTAAACGGGGCGGATGTGAGCTTCTGTAATTAGTCGTTTCTGAGTTCTGAGTTATCGACACAACACAATGCATATGGCTCTTGAATAGTGTTCTTTACTCAGCTGGAGAAAAAAAAGGATTAAGACTACTCGGATGAAATGCGATATGGTCCATGATCAGGCGAAGATAGATATTTGTCAGCAACCCGGCCTAGTGGTGACAGCGGTGCTGATATTAATTACAACGACGGCGGGAAGACAGGTGAAGAAGCCAGGCACAACCCACGCTACATTGGGGGGAGCTGAGTGAATGTATAAAGGCGAACAATTAATACTTCAACATTTCTCCTCGTATAGAGACTCGCTCATGCCAGAAAACGTGAAATATTTGAGTCTACTGTACATAATTATTCTATTTAACCGCACTTGTTAAAATCTGAACTCGAGACCTCTAACCCCTAATATATAGATACATATGCCAACCAATTCTTCACAAAACCATAAGATTACAAAGAAAATATCCACTTGTAGATTTCAGACGACGCATCAATGCTCAGTGGATGGTCCCCGGCTCCGGCACCACGGCCGGCTTGCAAGCTCATGTCGCAGTGGGCAACGGAATTACTTGTTCTAAGCGTATATAGGGCAACAGACGACAGAAAAAAAAAAATCTGCGAATGAACCAGTAAGCAAGTTCAAATAACGTGGGATATGATGCTCTATCTTCCTTGGATTGGAATTACAAGTTTCCAGGCATATAGGAGGAAACAGAAACTGAACCTCACACGAGGAACGAAGCTTTAGAAGTCTGAATACCGAGCGAATGCAGCCAAGCATAGAATACACGACGAGCCGCGGTGTTCCTCCCGCGGCGAGGATGGAAGAGAGAGATGGCGCCGGGAGGACGTTGTACGCCGTCACGCGTGCATGGAATGGGCCAGGCCTTGGCGAATATCGAATGGACCAGGCCCAACTCTTTCCTGGGAACAGTGGGCCAGGCCCAACTCGACGAGGAATAAAATAGGCGAAGGATTTGAAGCACGGTCACATGTTAATGATATGTGTGGAAAATGATAATATCGACGGTGTTCCGCAATGAGCCTGCAACACACCGGCTTGAGTTCTGGTCCGTCGAACTACTTCTACTTGACGTATTACAATTCATCAGCTTCCGCGACGCATTGTTGTGGCCTGTAACTCTTTTGTGCCCACAATCCTACTACACTCTCGTACATTACACATACCTCGTTGCTATACACTGATCCGACTGACATGACTCGCCGATTATCCAGACATCTCAATGTCAGTTTGAGTTCATCACCGAACCCACACGTTACCATCGAGTTACCCTGTGTGATCCTTGTCCTGTGCATGTACACCACCACCCACGCACCAGTCGCATATCCAACACGCTACTGCCCGCCCAGAGTCGCATGCCCCACATGCCTAAATTCAAAATAACTACACTATCTGTATCCATATATCTTTCTACTATTTATTCGTTGGTCTATCTATCAATTTACATATGTATATTGTCTATGTGTATGTCTATTTGTCCATCTATCTAGCTATCCAACTGTCTATCCATGTATGTATGTGTCAATTTATCTATCTATCCATCCATTTATCTATCTATCCATCCATTTATCTATCTATTCCTCTGTATGTATCTACCTACCTATCTACCTACCTATTTGTATGTCTGTCTATCTGCCAGTCTTTCTCCTTATCTGTTTGTTTAGATACCTGTCTATTATATATGTATTTTTATTGGTTTGATTGATTTTTTATCTATCTTTTTTGTTTTCTGTCAATATATCCCTAACATGTCCTAGTATGGTTACTTCACTATCTCACATGAAATCCAGATATTGTATGCCTTAAATTATGTGTATCCTTTATATTACTTTGGGATTGTTTTTTGAAAGACGTCAATTTTTTGACCATTGAACTATTCTCGAAGTCTGGCTTTGGCCATCGAACTTTAAAACCGGGTGTTTTTTTACCATGAAACTATAAAAACCGGACAACTTTGGCCATCTAGCTGGTTTCAGAGGTGGTTTTGAAAATATATGCATTTTATAAAAATAATAAAATATGATTTAATCTCTAAAAATGCATAACTGATTCGTTTTAAATTAAAAAATATGAAACCGGCACAAACTTTTTTCTAAAAATATAGCCAATCTATTGGTACACTATTTAGAATTATTTGGATCTTAATTATTCATTTTTCTAGTGTCCTATTGCTCATAGTCATGAACTGTACTTATTTAAATTATTATTTTGTGTGTTACTTTATGTTTATTACATGATTAATTAATTGCATAATGCTTGAGCAGCTCCTTTATGGCATTTGTGGTGTTGGTGTTGCCTCTGAGCTGTTATATGTAACTGATGTTTGCTCGATCGTTTTGGCTAATATCTTGTCAAACATAACATAAAAATATAATTTTAATAAATAATGTGCATGCCCACGAGTAGTAAAACACTACCAAAAGGAAAAATAAGATCAAAATAGATTTAAATACCTTACTAATACATAGATTATAGTTTTAAAATTTGTTTGGTGTCACTTTCATATTTTTTTTGATTTAAAACGAATTAGTTAAGCATTTTTGATATTAAACCAAATTTTATTATTTTTTGAAAATACATATATTGGCAAAACCACCTTTGAAACCAGCTAGAGGGCCAAAGTTGTCCGTTTTTATAGTTTGATGGTAAAAAATACCCGGTTTTGAAGTTCGATGGCCAAAACCGAACTTTGGCAATAGTTTGATGGTTAAAAATGGACTTCTTCCTTGTTTTTCTAGAATCAAGCAATTTTCCGCCGGTACAAATGAGTTTAGTATACCTACTGGTGTTTGTTTCATGTCGTTATGTTTTTTTGACTAGAGTCACTAGGGGAAGCCCCTACCTTTTTTCATATTTTTTAATTTCAAACCCAATTAATTCGCTCCCATATGGAGTCGAACCTGGGTCTTCTTGGTGCTACTCAGGTGCTTTAACCACTAGACTAGAGACTCTTTCACTTCACGTCGTTATGTTACTTGGCACTAATCGTACCGATGATTGATTAAACAATGGTAGTAATTTGTCAACAATAATGAATAGTGAGTGACCTGGTTCAACATTGTTAGGATGGGTTCCACAAGAATATGGACGGTTGCTTCTTTGGTGGTCAAACTGATAATTTCCATGTAGCACACACTCACCACATAACTTTTTTTTTCAAACTTTCTAAGAAATAACAAACAAGTAGCAATTTCTCAACAATCATGAATCATGAGTGACCTGGTTCAATAACGTTAGGATGGTTCCACAAGAATATGGACAATTGCTTCTTTGGTGGTCAAACCGATAATTTCCATGTATCACACACTCATCACATAACTAATGTGGAAACTAAAGTGGATATATTTAAATTCATTTTACATGATCCGGATTCATATCCATAATTGAAATAAATATGGATATAGATGGAATATCCGATGTTATCCGTATTTATATAGAATAAATACATTTTTGAACCATGTTATAAATACATTATTTTATTTTAGTTTCAGACCAATATATTATCTATGTAAATTATTTTCAAATAATTTAGTCTTCTTATTTTACTAATTAAAATATTTATATGATTTATGTAATTGTTAGTTCTATTAAAAATATGTTTAAGAAATGATTCTGATCTTCATGTATTATATTTAATTTGTACTTATAAGTTGTAAAATAGTATTATTTTCCAAAACTATCCATAAAGAAAATTGATATTTGTTAATTGCTAACACATAAGATGATTAAATATCTAAATGTGTATCCAAACTCGAGCTATCTGTTTTGTATCGTATTTGAGAACATCCAAAGTTTGTATTCATATTCAAAATAATGTGTTGTATCCTTAAATATACGATAGTTCACTATAAAAAAGTGGGGAAATTTTATCTGATTGGGTGGGGTCCATATGTGGAATTGCCATATACATATCTGGATTGGAGACGGGGATAATGTGTTAAGTGGCCGTTTACATCGTTCCTCTGCAAGTTTTGTCCTGTTTGGTGACTTCAAAGTGGCCCAAAGGCATAAACATTATGGCCTAACACGGCTAAAGCCCGTCCTGAGAATACAAGCAGTCAAACACGCACAAGTCATCGAGCTTATGTGCCAAAACAATCTAGGTCGAGCTGGTGCCGAGCCGAGCTGAGATGCGATTTTTGCTCGTTTCACAAATGAGTCGAGCCAAGCTGAGCCAACTCCTTAGATAAACAATATCGAGTGAGCTGAGCCGGTACGATATCCACCACTACCCATCTAACTAAAGTAATACCCGCATCAACAAATGATTAATTGGCTCTATCTTTTTTCTTCTTTTTGCAAAACAAGCTTCCATTGTGACGTAAGGATAATTGGCTCTATTTTTTTCTTCTTTTTGCAAAACAAGCTTCCATTGCGACGTAAGGATAATTGGCTCTACTTCCTCCTACATGTCATTTATATAGGATCTAGAAGTCTGAATAGACAATTTCAATCACAACTACCATAAATAATTAGGGCAACAGTCATTTCTCAAAGCTAGTAGTTTATATGAAACTTATCAGAAGTAGACTTGCTTTAGGACAGAGGGAGTAATTATAATGGTCCATTAGGTGTGGGTTGAAAAGTATAGGGACAATTGTTTCTCTGGTGGTCAAGCTGATAATTTCCATGTAACTGGCAGATATATGGCATATGATTAAGCATACAATCATCACACATAACTTTGTCAAACCTTTAAAGTAACAATCATGTAGTAATTTCTCAACGATCATGAACAGTGAGTGGCCTGGTTGAATGACTCAATGGCAGGAATATAGGATAGTCCACAAGTGGGGAAACTTTATGTGGTTGGGTGGGCTCCATACGCGGAATTGCCATATACAGAGCCAAATTAGTGAATGGAATAATGCTTTAAGTGGTACGTTGATATCACACCTTACTACCTTAGGAAGATTGAATTGAAACATTCTTAGTGTAGCAGGTGAGATCAACCATTTTTTGTTTGTACGAAAGCTTGTTAACCTTTTTGTTTCTCTATTAAAGCTTACCTAGCAGCGCCGGATCCTCTGCCTCCTCATATGCTCTGCTTTGACAAGAGGTACTCACTAAGTCCCTATTTCTCTCCGAGTTTATTCCAATTTTCAGTGTTATATAAAAAACATCATTAGTTATTTAAGTATATACTACTTAAACGACGCTATTCTTCCAATATTCAGTAAGGTTCGCAAAATATTATGTTATTGGTAAGGAACTTCTCTTGCATCTTACGAGTTACGACATTTCCGAAATAAAGTTCAGAATATCTTCTTCCAATGCAAGGCAGCATTTTGACTAAAGCCAGGAAGACAGGAAGGATATATGACGGCCAATACAAGTAGAGTTTCTAGTTCATGAAGAGGGGGGAAAATGGATAGAAGGCTCCTAGATGCAGCCAAATCTGGTGATGCCCTACAGCTCAAGCAGCTGGCTATGGATAAACAAAGCGTGCTGCTGGGAACAACTCCACAAGGGAACACTTGCCTCCACATATCCTCCATCTATGGCCACGAGCACTTCTGCTGTTAGATTTAATGTGGGCTTGGCCCATATTTTATTTAATTAAATCAAATAAATTCTAAGATTCGTATTAAATATTTAGTGCGATGTGAATGGGTTTTACCAAGCACATGACGTGGTGCATGCTTATATTGAATTTACCACTAGCTAGCTATGGGAAGGAGCAACGTACGGGTGCTTTGTCTCTAACGTGGCCGGTTAATGAGGCAAGTAATGGGAGTAAGTTTTTGCATGGAAACTTATGAGGAAGGTTACTGGAATTGTTTTAACTCCGTAGCCTTGAGACTCTTCCGCTACCGGCTGGTCTATTCATTTTCTCGAGCTACGTAATAAAAAGCAAGAGGTCCTCACGGTCTGAAGAGTACCGAACGCACATGGGTCTCCACACTTCTGCTGCATTCTGGGCTTCTCCGTTCCGGTTCTTACGCGCACGAGTACCGGAAGAGTAGGCCTCCAAAACGTTGTTGTTTGTGAGTTCACCTGCTCGGGTGAAGGCCGGCAATCACGTTTTTGGGGAGTGTCCGCAAGCGACACGACTACTCGCTTCGTCCTCTCCTTCCTGGTGGTGCTGTGATCATCTTCTTCCCGGCGTTCCTGGTGATCGGCACTGCTTCCTTTCTGCACTACGTCGAGCGAGACGACTACACCAACAGGCACTATGTCAACTAGTGCATCGCTGGGTATGATTCTCATATAAATTGGATTATTTTCATGCTTAGTAGTATCATCTGTTTGTCCATCATGTTTACATCACAGATGCACATATATGATGTCACAAATCAATTGTTTATCTTTTTCTGGTTTAAATTGCTACTGAAATTGCCTAAGTATCCAACATCTGCAAGGACGCCGTGGAGCTGGACCCTTGCCTCCTCGCTGCAGTCAACATCGACGGCGAGACGCCGTTGCTCGCCGCCTTGACAAGTGGCCATCCATCTTTGGCGTCATTTCTTCTCACACGCTGCAGTGACCTGAGGCTGAGGGAGGCAATCTTGAAGCAAGACAAGAATGGATGTAACGCGCTACACCATGCTGCGCAGCGGCCATACAGACCTTGCCTTGGAGCTTATAGAAGCAGAACCCGCCCTATCACACGCTGTGAACAAGTACGAGTCACCCATGTTCATCGCGGTGTTGAGAGGTTTCATAGATGTTTTTGTGGGACTGTTGAAAATCCCTAATTCAGCTCATGGGGGAGCCTGTGGCTACAATGCTCTGCACGCTTCCGTGAAAAATGGGAATTCAGGTGAGACCTGCCGCCAATCTATCTAGCTATATGTATCAATCGATACGAAGGCTGAAATATTAATATATATTCTTTTTTTGAAAAAAATATATGTAGCTATGGTAAATGGAAACTAAGATTATTACCGTCTAGAGTAAATTCATTCACTAATATCTGGTGCCTTGATTTGCTTTCAGTTATAGCTAAAATGATTATTGAGAAACGTCCATGGTTGGCCAGACAAGAAACCATTAAGAAAAACTCTCCAATGAAGCTGGCTGTGATTTGGGACAGGGTGGACGTGCTAAGAGTATTGTTAGAACATGATTGGTCTCTAGGGCATGTTGTCGCCACAAATGGTTGTACTCTCCTTCACTCTGCCGCATACCAAGGCCATGTTGGTATTGCCCGGATGCTTATCGACCTTTGTCCAGATCGGTACTCCATATTCCGATGCGGTTGGTTGGACTTGTCTTCACGAAGCGGTATGTCATGGTCGGTTGGAGTTTGTAGAATTTGTTCTGGAGACACCACAACTTCGGAAACTCGTTAATATGCGAGATGAAGACGGAAGAACAGCTCTGCATCACGCAGTCTAGAGGTGCAATCCAAAGATAGTCGCTGCTCTACTCTTCCACGAATACATAGCTTTCACAATTCTTGGAAATAATTGTCGGGCTGCAACTTGGGAGTTATATCATGCCATGGATCATGCAAAGACTTTAGATTGGCGGGTATGTACACTCCAATATTTTTGTTAGTTGCGACACTCACGAATAAGGAACAATTAATCGATTTACTATAATATATTGTGATCCTTTATTTGATCCGGTGGTATCCAAACTTCTAGCGCCAAGCATGAATAATAATCGTTTACATTACATTACTTCGGTTTATAAACTTCAGCAACACCGGCCCTGTTCATTCTTACAGTAGAGTGAAGTTTATTTTGTTGTCAAATTACATCCTAGACATGTCATGTGGTTTTGCGGATGTACCAATGGGTCCTACATGTCGGAATTCACCTCGGGTCCATTGCCGGTACGGTGAAAGAGCATACATAAGTGCCTTACCTTAGGAACACAAAAGTAGGTGCGAAAGGTGTAAAGAAGTTGAGCTCGGCCACCATGGCCCCATGGCCGCAGCCACGCATGACGAGCTATCATCCCCTTCTATTGAAGCGTTGCAGCTTGGCAGCGAAGTTCAGGATGCAGAAACCTCCGTCTCGTCCTATAAGGAACCTCTGCATGCCCGATACTAGAGCCACCTTTGCTGCTTGGGCCCTTCCATCTCGTCCCGTGCCACATCTCTATTTGGCCTCCCAGTCCTAGATCTGCACTTTCTTCTACACTAAGAGCGGCCCATGAGCCCAACAAGGGGGCGACGCGGGGGGCGACTCGCCTAGGGTTTCCCGCCGCCGCGGCCCCAGCCACCGCTGCTCCTCCCACGCCCCTCCTCCTCCGCCTGCACTGCGCCGCTCCAGCCACCGCTACTCCTCCCACGCACCTCCTCCTCCGCCTGCACTGTGCCGCCCCAGCCACCGCAGGCATGGAGGCCACTGCCATGGCTGCCGACGCAGCCGCCCTCACCGGCGAAGATGGCGCGGCGCTCGCTATTGGCACCGAACCAGGACGGGTTGAGCAGGCGGCGGGCTTGCTGCTGGCCGCCGGCGAGCCGCCTTGCTCTCATGCGACGGTGCTGCCCGACCTCGGCGGCCATCCTCCGCCGATGCCCACACGACCAGCGCCGCCGCCCACCTCCGGCCCCACGGGCACCCCTGGCGCCCTCCCCTCCCAGTCTCCTGGCGCGGCATCCTCCTCGTCGCTCTCACCCGCGGCGGAGCCATTCTCCCCCGTCGTCTCGTCGACAGACCGCGGGATGGCCAAGCGATGGATGGACTACTCCGACTCCGACGATGACATCGACGAGGTTATCAACACTGGTCATGCCACGCTCCAAGCGCAGCAACCGCTGGCGCGGAAGGACAGAGACGATCGTCGGTCTGCAGCGGCATGGCCTCCCCGTGGTTGATCGGATTGCCGCTGGCTATGACGGGGGCCATGCGGCACAACGCCCTCCTCGCGTCGACCCTAATGGTTGGCAGCGAGTTGAGAGGCGGCGAACATTGTGGCACGTGGAACCTCGGCACTGGGAGCAGCCTCCTCAGTCGGAGGCGCCGCGGAGGAGCTTCCCCAAGGTGCTCGATGGGCGATGCTTGAATTGCCTCTCCTTCAAGCATCGCGTTGCTTCATGTCGTCAACCATCGCGTTGCCTATGGTGTCATGGCCTTCGACACCACGCTAAGGACTGCAGGCAGCCTCGTCGCCCGAAGCTCCGCCAAGACCAAACTCGATTGGACGGCCATGTTGCCCCTCCAGTTGCGTCTGGGCATGGCCGTGCTCACCCTCTGACCTCGGACGAGCGCGCACTGCCCGTGGTTGCTGACAGTGGTCTTGCCCTCACGCTCTCGGCCACTGATGCCTTGGCCACGGTCGCTCTGACCGCGGCTAAGTCCGCCATCGTGGCTGTGCTTAACATCGAGGAGGACGACTTTACCCTCGAGCCTACCTTCCCCAAGCTGTTCGTGGCCACCTTTCGGTCACCGAAAATCCGTGATCGGGTTTCGAAGGGAAGTGCTTAGTTGGTTGCTCCTGCCACCCTAGTGCCCCCTCTAGAGGCGCTGGCTGGGTCCTTGCTGGCGCCACTAGAGATCGCAGCGCCTTCTGTGGAGGCAAGCGCCATGGTCGCAGCACCGGAGATCGACAATTCAGCGGCTCTAGAAGACTTCATCGCTCAGGTTACGAAGAACATCCCGGCGTATCTTGCGGACAAGCCACCTCGTCGTCGTCGAGTTGACCCTGTCCTCGTGGACGCTCCCCATCGGCCGCCTTCTCCTGAGGCGTGTGGGCTCAAGCGAAGCCGTCGCCAAGCCTTAGACCCTCTCTCCGCCATCAAGCCAGCAAAGCGAGGGGAGGTGGTCCTGATGCGCCGGCTCGGTGAGGTCGGTGTGCCTCTGCCCTTGACGGCTCCGACAAGTCAAGCGGTCAGTCAATTCTTCGACGAAGGACTTTTAGCGCAACACAAGGATGCAATGATGGACATGTTCCCGATGTTGAAGAATAAGAGCAAGACCTCTCCCTCCTTGGGATGGAGTGTCAACTGAGGGCTCCACGTAGAGCAACTCGTCTCGGTTGTCTAGGTTGTCTTGGATGTGAGTAGTTCATGTTAGAGCTTTATTTTCGGGTTGTGTTCAGCTGGCTTGCCGGTTTGTGTCCATTTGGAGTCCGTTCTAATTGGGTTGTAACCGAACTTTGTATCAATTGCTTCTTCTTCTTAATACAATGATACGCTGCGCCCGTATTTGAGAAAAAAAAAGTCCTAGATCTGCAGAGCCACCATTGAGGAAGGAGGAAACAGGAGGGGAAAGAAGCCGGTGAGCAGTTTTCAGTTTGGCGGCGACAATGGTTCGATCAGGAAGGCAAGATAGGCTTTACTCTTTGCAATATACTGACGAAGATAAGAGTTTAACTGTACTGCATACTTGTGCAACAAAAACGGCAAACAACATCTTCGCTGAGTGCAAATAAAAACGGCAAACAAAATACACTCGGCAAAAGGCATGTTTGCCGAGTGCCAAAAATAAACACTCAACAAAGAGCTTGTTTCCCAAGTTTATTATATTTGACAAACTAAACAATCAGTAAAGAGCTTGTTTGCCGAGTGTATTATATTTGACACTCGACAAAGAATTAGGTTTTTTTTCCTTTTTTGGCCTCAAAACTTTTTTCTACAATCGACATACAACATGTGTCACTCAACGTTAAAATTTGGAACATTTTTATATTTATTTACTATAATTAATTAATTATATTTCAAACAATTTTTTGAATCGAGTCAAATTTGAACTGCAAGTGATTCAAATAGTAAAACACAATTAGTATAAAAATTATATTCATGTTATTTACCGAGTGCCAAAAACAACACTCGGTAAAGAGCTTGTTTGTCAAGTGTTTTTTTAGGCACTCGGCAAACAAGCTCTTTGTCGAGTGTATTTTCTTTGACACTCGGCAAAGAGGTGAGTTTGCCGAGTGTTTTCTTTGACAATCAGTAAATATTTATTTTTTTTCTCTTTTGACCTCAAAACTTTTTCTACTCTCCACATACAACATGTGTTGCTCCATGTTAAAATTTGGTACACTTTTGTATTTGTTTGCTATAATTAATTACATTTCAAGTAATATTTTGAATAAAGTCAAATTTGAACTGCAAGTGATTCAAATAATAGAATACAATGAGTAAAAAAATTATATTCATGTTATTTAGCCCAGTTTAAGTCCTTACCCATGAAATGAAAAGAAATTTCAAACATATTATGTCAAGAAACATGATCACTAACATGTGTCCAAATGATTTTTATGATGGTATCACATATAGAGGCTGTGATAAAAAGTTAAGAAGATTTCACACATTTTGTCATAACGATGTTTACAAAATTGAAACATCTCACAAAAAGTATATGTGTGATCGTATGTGAGAAAGTTAGTGGTGTATGTTTTGAATACAAACTTTTTTATATGATCTCATAAAAAACACTTTATACCAAAGTCACACATCTCGACAAAATCTAAAACTTTGTAGTTGACAACTTTTGTATTTGAGATTGTTCAATGCCTCAAAACATTATTATAAGTTATCTAATTTTAAATTTGAAATTTGAATTTTTCAAATGACCTCGAATGTGAATATGTTCTATATGAAACGTGTAGGTCTCAAAGAGATGTAAAAGTTTGTAGTTTACACCTTTTTAATTTAAGATTGTTAAATATATTAAAATATCCTGATAATGTATCTAATTTGAAATCTTAATTTTTTAAAATTTTCAAATTACCTCAGATGTAAACATGTTCCAAATCAAAAATGTAGGTCTCGAAGAGATATAAAAGTTTATAGTTTACAACTTTTTCTTTTAAAATTTTTTAACTATACAAAGTTTCGTTACACACTCATAGAGAAAACGCAACTTGCCACGCCAGCAATCCATCTCTCTAAAATGGTGGCTTTCTATTGGTCCGACTCCCTATCCAAATAAAAAACCTCACCTCTCTCTCTTTCCCTCTCCCATATCTCTTTCCCTCCGATCTCTCTCTCCCTCTCACCTCAGCCATCCGCCGGGGGGCTTGGCCGGCGTGGGCGGCAAGCGATTGGCCGCGCGCCGCGGAGGCCGTGCGGGCGGCGTGGCGTGGATTGACGGTTGCCGGCGGACGGTCGGCCAGTCGGGCATTAGGGCGAGCGGCGTGGCCGGGCGATGGGGAAAGTTTTTTATTTTTATTTTTTTGAAACATTATTTGCCGAGTGCCCATTTTGATACAAGGCCAAGTTGTTTCCCTTTACCGAGTGTCCGTTTTGACACACGACAAAATCTTTGCCGAGTACCCGACGAAAAATAATCGGCAAACATGACTTTACCGTCACCCTGTTTGCTGAGTCGCCTTTGCCAAGTGTGACACTGTTGACGTAAAATCCGCACCTCACGCCAAGCACACAGCAAGCCGAACAAAGCTGGCTTCAAACGTGGCCCGGGCTTTCGAATCCGGAAGCGTGCCAGTCAGTTTGCCTGAAAACTAACAAAGGGATAAAAACGTTTAGATTAAAACCTGGAACGTGCCGGGTGAGACCAGACAGTTCCATGTTTGCGGCGTTGAAGCCAATCTTGAGAGACATATAGCTACAGGGAAGCTATCTGTCGGCAGTTAAAACCTCATTCGGCAATCGGCAAGGCACGCAAGGAGCGCACTGCCGAATGCGTGACGTAAGCATGACGAAAGATCGGCTTTCAACCGAATGGACATATACTCATAGCCGATTAACGAGAAACAGAGCATGATAAATAAATAAAAGGGTGAAACATGATCATAAATTCGCAGTAAACAAAGAATGCATAGGCCGAAAGCAGCACCCGTCAAGCATGATAACAAAACAAGTTAATCCACCGCATGATACGACTTGTTTGTAACCACGCCACTAATCAGATTAGACCAATCCACCGCATGATACAATCTAACCATGAAAAGCTAAAAGCATTCAATGTTTAGTTACGAACCCACAACGCAGTCACGAATTTACATTGAAAACAAGAATGCATAGGCCGAAAGCAGCACCCGTCAAGCATGACAGCAAACGAGTTAATCCACCGCATGATACAACTCGTTTGAGGCCACACCACCAATCAGATTAGATCAATCCACCGCATGATACAATCTAATCGTGAAAGGCTAGAAGCATTCATTGTCCAATGCAAACCCACGAACACAAGTTCACTCATGAGAACACTGCCGAATACGGCTACTTAGCCGAATCGGGGTCCATGGCGAAGGAACAAGCTTAATCGGTAAAGATAAATCTATCAGATCGAATCGAATTCTAATCCACCGGATGATTAGCTCTAAGACGACCCAAAAACCTGCATCTACCGCATGATACCCGGTTCTGTCAAGATCTACACGATGCCGACAAGCTCGAACCCGCGACACGTAGCAACCTAGATCGGTTTCGGATTCGGCTGTAAGGGGATAATTCATTACATCGTGAAACAAAGCCGATTCTAGCCGATCTAGATTGGGCAAAAGTGTGTTGCATGAATTAAGCACATAGTAAAAACGAAGCAACACGGGGTAACTTAATGAATCTGTTAGATCTTGCCGAAATCTAACAGAGCCGATAAATTGGTTCATACTAGATCTTAGCCCACCGCATGGCTCATGACCTAACAGAGGAACCTTCTTGAGACCACAACTTAAATCCACCGGATGATACTAAGCATGGTAACAAGACTACTTGCATCAAAGCTTAAATCCACCGCATGATACTAAGCATGATACAAGGTTGCCGGTACTTACGGAGGTCGACGGATCGATGACTCCTCTCGAAGAACTCGACGACTCGACTAAAGGACTCGATATTGGCACGGGGCCGGTTTGTTGTACGATTGATTGATTTATTGATCTTACAGCTGCCATGGGTTTATATTTATACCCAGGTCTTGATACAACTCCTAGTCGGACACGACTACAACACTTGTTTCTAAAAATAAATGACGAATCTTCGTGCCCATATTGCTTTCCTTGTTCGAACCGGCCTTTTCCTTATGTTGATCCATGTCATCATGCCTTCCCGAATGCTACCATTCTTCGCCTGCGGAACAATGCCTCTGCCGAATGATGACGCATTCCCGACCGTAGAGTATCCCTGCCGAACATTTCAGCCGAATGGCGACGCGTTCCCGACCGCAGAGCATCTTTGCCGAATGCTTCAGGAAAAACCCTTTTAGCCGAATGGCATCCTTCT
The DNA here is from genome assembly GCA_033239725.1 of Echinochloa phyllopogon. Classification (NCBI taxonomy): domain Eukaryota; kingdom Viridiplantae; phylum Streptophyta; class Magnoliopsida; order Poales; family Poaceae; genus Echinochloa; species Echinochloa phyllopogon. The sequence continues at coordinate 13,972,881 of BTCW01000017.1, forward strand.
ACCAAATCCGGCCCACATGTTAGCCTCTTCCTGGTGCCAATTTTTGGTGTCAACACATGCCCCTTCAATTTCGGGATAAGAGGTAACTTTTATCTTGGAATTGACCAAAAGCACTTAACATTTCCAAGTTAGTTCTGCTCGGCACCCGCTTCTCCTTCTGAATCTTCAGAGCTCTCATCCGGATCCGAACCCTAAGTCATCGTTTTCCAAGATCCAACCTTCAAATGGCGGACCAAGATCTTGCTCTCCAGGTAAACTTCAATCCCCTCAAGCATGTTCGGCAGCCTTCTTTCGATTTGCATTTAAAATTTCTTCTTATCCCCTTTCATTCTTGATAGGCCTTAGCTGCCGAAATCCTCATCCCAGTTGAGGAAAAATCTCCATCCTATTTCCTCGGTCCCGTAGGAGATTCAGATCCTTCTGAAGTCATTGCGGCCGAATCTCAGCGGATTCCTTTTAAGATTTCATTGACAAAACCTCATGAGTGGCAAGACGCTTTCAAGAACTGGCCTTTGCCCCCAATCGCCGGATGGAGAAACTGGTATAAAAGGATGTCTGATGATAAAAGCCCTCAAACACAGAATTGGGATCATTTGCGTATTTCTCATTGCCTGGAGCTGTCATTAGCTGAAACACCAAAGAATGAGAACCTCCTGATTGCAGCTTGCCACTTTTGGTCTAATGGTACAAATACCTTTCTTTTTGGTCATGGCCCAATGTCTCCTACTTTGGCCGATGTCTACATGATGACCGGCCTGAATGTTACAGGAACTGTACACCCATATGATCATAAAGGTTCTTCCAAGCAGACAGGAGTGAAAACAGGGGTTGGATATAAGAGATACATTCAGAATCATATGTCTGATGGCCCTCTGACCAATGTTGAATACAGGGCCTTCCTGAATATGTGGCTATGCAGATCAGTCTTTTGTGGCAAAGCCAATGAGCCAACCCTGAATTACATTGTGATGGCTGAAGAGCTGGCTGCTGGAAAAGTCATCCCACTTGGGAAATATCTCCTGGGAAATGTTTACCATATGCTCAACCAAACCACCCACCTGATGCACACTAGCAAGAAGATCCCCTGTGTCAATGGTCCCTGGTGGTTTGTCCAAATGTGGCTGCAATTATACATGCATCAAATTGTTGCTATTGATCTCAACAGCCGAGACTTCCCTTCAATCAATTATAAAGAAGGAGAAACCCGGAGAACCAAAGGTTGTCAAACTTATGGAGAAGCTGCCTCTACTGTACCTATCAACAAAAACATTGGTGAACTGTTTGAGCTCTTCTTCAGAGGTTTTGCCAATCCTCTTTGGTTCCCTTATTTGGACAATGCCAATCTTACTCTCCCTTGCGAATTCAGCTTTGAGACTGGATGCACTGATGTACAATCTGTAGCAATTTTTAATGCCTTCATCCAGCCCTGCACCTTGCCAGCCGAATTCTGTGGAGGGAGGCTAGTCCAAAGCACTTATGAATATTATCAGCCAAACATGATGGCTAGACAGTTGGGATGTGGCCAAGTGCCCCCTAGGCTATTCCTCCATGAATTCCTCAGGCCTAGGGAGATAATCAAGGATTTCACAGAAACAAGAAGGATTTTCAACTATAAATGTTGTGGAACTATTTATGCACCTGATCCTTTTGTGCCAATAACATCTGCTCATCCTTCCTTCACTCTCTGGTGGCAAGAATTCCATGATCATATCTTCAACATGCCAATTCATCCCTTCTGTCTCGAATTAATGCCTGATTATCAGCCAACTGCAGAGGTAATATGTTCATTCCTTTATCTGTCTTAACAACACTAGCCCCAATCGATTCTGACTCTATCATTTTGCAGGACATAACACCTGCCCCTCTTGCCAGGGTAATTTTATATAAAACTGCAGGCCCAATCTCTGCTTTGGGGCACCAATCTCCTACCTTGGCTCAGCTGATGGCTAGACAAGCTTCTTCAGATCCAATACTCACTAGACCATCATCTGTCAAGAGGAAAACCCTCCTTATAACTGCTCCCTCAGTTGTAAAGAAGAAAAGAACAAGTAGCAAAACCAAGGTCAGAGTCCTTTTTCTTTGACTATAATGCTTTTGGTGTTTTGCTCAGCTTTATTTCTTTTTGATTTCAGGCCAAAGAACAACAGCCAGCAATCAGTACAAGTCCTGCCGATGCTTCAATGATTGGTAAAATTTTCTCACATTTTGTCTTTAAAGTTCCTCTCCATCGGCATTGATTCCTTTTCAGTTTCAGAGCAAATCTCAATAGACCCAATCTCGGAGAATCCTCCTTCTCATCAAGAACTAGCTTCAGCTTCTCCTGATGTTCCTCAACTAGAAGCCTCTTCTCCACCAACAGATCTTCCAAGCTCTCCTCAGCATGACATACAAGAATCTTTGCCTGAGCTCGAGCTGCCCTCTCTTTCCATCCAAGAGACCAGGAATGAGGTAGAGATAATTACTCAGTCTCCCAGTTCTCTATTCAATGAATCATCAATAATTCGGCATAATCTTCTTTCAGGAGAAAACCACTTCTTCACCCAGCTATTCATTTGCTGTGGATGATCTAGTTGCCGAACAAGGAGAAGAAACCTCTTCTGGTCAAACTTTATCAGAGGAGAACCAAGCAAAACTGAAGGAAATCCTTTCTTTTTTGCATAAGGATACTCGGGAACAAGTTACCAATGCTGATCTTTTAAGAGATCTGCTTGAATCATTTGACCAAGATCTTCCTGCCGATATCAAGACTTCTTTAGATCCAATTTCCAGATTGGATGATCATTTTATCGCAGTGAAGCAAGCTCTGAAGAATCAATCGGCTCAACCAGCCTTGGAGCAAAGGAGAACTTTGATTAAGCAATCTGTAAAAGATCTGCATACTCAAGTCCAGAATGACAGGGAATTATTAACCAAACTGGAATCTGAACTTGAAATGAAGGAGATCAGAAAAGCTGCACTTGAAGCCGAATTGAAAAATCTATCGGCCGAAATTGAAGCTGACAAGAAGAAAATAGTTGAGCTTCCCAAGCTAACAGAGAAGAGGCGAAAGGAAGCCTTAGCAGTTCTAAATGAAGACAAACAACTCAAGGCGAAGCTTGCTGCCTTGACCAGAACCCAAGAAGCTGATAAAAACTTATTAGAGAACATTAGCAATATGATATCAAATGCCAAAAATGTAATCTCAAAGTTCTTGGGTGTGTGAATTATGTCAAATAGTTTGATAGCCGAATGTTTTATTAACCCTGTAATCTTGTCATCCCTTTAACTCTGTTTTCCTTCATTGTGGATGACTCATTCGGCAAAGTTGGCCATAATAGTACTTAGACCCGAAAACGCTTCAACTATGACATAGCCGAATCCCATCCAGTCAAAGCCGAATACGACTCGATAAGAATCCCAAACGACATGAGAACCGATCGGCTGGAAAATCCTTTCCACCTTCCGAACTCTTCGGAATACGTGCCACGATCTTTGGCCATGATTTCCTCTGCGGGTTCTATAAATAAACACCCAGGCAACCCACAGTTTCTTTACCAAGTTCTTCGTCTTCCAAGTTCTTGCCGGCCCAAGCCATTCTTTTCCCCATCCACAGTATTTCCGAGGAACTTCTAATGGCTGACAACAACAGGAGGCGCCTGGCCGCCGATGAGGCCGAAGGAAGTCGTGCCGGCGCTCGCCGCAGGTGAGTAGCTGCTTGTTTCTCTTTGTTCTTCTCGAGATTTCCTCCCTCTTTCTTGACGAATCTCTTTGTTCTTTCAGGGTAATCCAATGGATTGCCGGCGCCGGTGCGCCAGTCGCAGCTCCAGCCGTCGCTCCTGCGGCATCTTCGAGTTCGTCCAATCGATCTCTCGAATCGGACGACTACCGCTACACGGACGGCGATGCTCGCCGATTCAAGGCGGAGCGCGACGACTCTCGTCGCGAACTGGAGGCTATCTCCAAGCAAGCCGGGATCGCTGACCTCGAATGGCAGCACGAGCGCAAGCAACTGCTCGAAGTCATTGATGGTGAGTCCTGCAATCTGCTCAATCTCAATCTTGTCCCCTAACTGATATTACTCTGCTGCCCCTTTTGTAAACTTGCAGCGCGTGATGCTGAACTCGACCGACTGAAGGCGCTGGTGAATGAGCTGGCGAACAAGGTGAATGCTCCTGGGGACACACCAGAAGCTCGCCTCGGTGCGGTGGCGGGCCGCATCGATGAGGTGGCCTCGCACGGCATCCGTCTGGGCACTGCCGCAGGCCTAGTTGCCATGTCGACACACACCAATACCGACTACTCCAGGCTACCGACCGGCTTCGCTAATGGTAACCCGGAGGAGATCGACGACATCGAGGCCTCCATAGATCGCCTTGATGCTCATGGCGCCGCCATTGCCGATTCCATTCATCCTCAGTCCGTTTTGAACAAGCTATTCCATTAGTTTGTACTAGGGATTTATGGAATTTCGGCAATAAAACTTATCTTTTGTGATCTTGCACGAACATCTGATGTAGTATATTTTGTGCTAAGGGCAATACATTCAGTACTGGCCATTTTCCTTTTCTGTCAACATTTGTTCTGAAGGCGATTTCTTCCCGAAAATCGGCTGTTCGGCAAATTAATATATCAATCACCGATCGATTTCAACACTGGGATAATACCTCTTCAAATATCTTCCATTTATAGCAGAAGCAAATTCTTCTCCCAATAATGTCTTCAAAATATATGCATTTCCAGGCACGCATCTAACCACTCTGAAAGGACCTTCCCAATTTGGAGACCACTTGCCGAATGCTGCATATTTGGTTCCAATCGGCAATATCGCTTTCCAGACTAAATCACCTTCTGTAAATTGCTTAATTTTCACCTTCTTATTGTAATACTTAGCAACTCGCATTTTGTTTTTCTCAATATTCTCCAAGGCCCTGAGACGAATCATATGCAAATCTTCTAATTCGTCCATCATTAAATCATTATAATCTTTAGAACTTAAATCCTTTTGCAACTTTATTCTCCTTGAGCCTAATTGTATTTCCCATGGCAAGATAGCATGATGCCCATACACCAACTCATAGGGAGACGTCTGTGTAGCCCCATGTGGAGCCATTCGGTAAGCCCATAAAGCCTCACTGAGTACCGAATGCCACTTTCTCGGCTTCTGATCAATCTTCTTCTGTATAATTTTAATCATAATCTTGTTAGAAGCCTCTGCCTGACCATTAGCTTGGGCATAATAAGGAGAGGAATTTAACAATCTGATGCCCATACTTTCAGCAAAATCTCTGAATTCTGAAGATGTAAATTGAGTCCCTTGATCAGTGGTGATTGTCTGAGGAATCCCAAATCTGTAAATGATGTGTTCTTTAACAAATTCAACCATATTCTCCGACGTCACCTTCTTTAATGGAATTGCCTCAACCCACTTGGTAAAATAATCGGTTGCCAAAAGCACAAACTTATGCCCCTTGCTAGATGGAGGATTTATTTGGCCAATCAAATCTATTCCCCATCCTCTGAATGGCCATGGCTTGACAATGGGATTCAAAGCCGATGCCGGAATTCTCTGAATGTTTCCAAATTTCTGACAGTCTTGACATCCTTTATAATATTCAAAACAATCTTCCAACATTGTCGGCCAGTAATATCCAGTTCTTCTAATAACCCACTTCATTCGGTAGGCCGATTGATGTGCTCCACACAACCCATCATGTACTTCACTCATCAACCTTTTTGCTTCTTCATGATTTAAGCAATGCAACAGCACTCCATCCAGGGATTTATAATACAAATTATCATCAAGAAGAACAAATTTTAAAGCTTTATACCTGAGCTTTCTAGAAACCTTTCGAGATGGATTCTCTAAATAATCGGCAATTTCTTTCCTCCAATCATCTTCTGCCAGATTATTCCCGAAAGCATATACATCATTAGCAAACACTTCTTGAAGCTCTCTATAACCTGATGCACTTTGGGCCAATCTATTTGCCTCTCCATTATTCCCTCTAGGAATGTGTTGTAGAATTACTGACCGAAAGCTCTTCAATATTTCTTTGCACTCTTCATAATAATTCCTCAAGGTATCACTTTTGCACTCATATTCACCATTCAATTGTTTTATGACCAATTCTGAATCTCCAAAAATTTCAACCGCAATGGCCTTTGCTTCTTTCAAATATTGGAGCCCTTTGAGCAATGCCTCATACTCAGCTTGATTGTTAGTAACAGCAGATTGAATGGGAACAGCAAACTCAAATGTTTCTCCTTTGGGTGAAATTAATAAGATACCTGCTCCACCACCTTTGTTGCATGAAGATCCATCGAAGAATAACACCCAAGGAACAATGTTAAGCAAATTTATCGATGTATCATGATGTTCAGTAATGAAATCGGCAATAATCTGTCCCTTAACAGCCTTTGCCGATTCAAACCTTAACTCAAATTCAGACAAAGCTAAAATCCATTTGCCAATCCTTCCGTTCAAAATTGGCATAGACAACATGTGTTTTATCACATCAAACTTTGAATACACAATGCATTCGGCATGTAATAAGTAGTGCCGAAATTTTGTACAGGAGTAGTAAACACATAAGCAAAGTTTCTCTATAGCCGAATACCTTGTCTCTGGATCTAGTAACTTTCGGCTAAGGTATGCAACCACTCTTTCCTTCCCTTCAAATTCTTGAATGAGGGCCGATCCAATAGTTTGGGCATCGGCCGCCACGTACAACTTGAAAGGCTTGTTCAATTGTGGAGGCACCAATACTGGTGGCTTCTTCATGTACTCCTTTATTTCATCAAAAGCCTTCTGTTGTTCGTCACCCCATACAAACTTCTGATCCTTTTTTATTTTTAACAGTGAGAAAAAGGGCAACGCCTTTTGTGACAAGTTTGATATGAACCTTCTCACAAAATTTATCTTGCCAAGCAGTGATTGTAGCTCTTCAAGATTAGTTGGAGGAACAATTTCATCAATTGCCTTCATGCTTTTCTTACCAACTCCTATTCCTCCTTCATGTATCAAAAATCCTAGAAACTCTCCAGCCGAAACTCCAAAAGCACACTTGTTCGGGTTCATCTTAAGCCCATGTTTTCTGGTGCATTCTAGAGTTTTCCTTATGTCGGCCAAATGAGACTCATGATCCAATGACTTGATCACCACATCATCAATATATATTTCCACAATCTTGCCGATCAACTCATGAAAAATATAATTCATAGCCCTTTGATAAGTTGCACCGGCATTTTTCAATCCAAAGGTCATGACAACCCACTCAAACAACCCTATGTGTCCAGGACACCTGAAAGCTGTCTTTACTATATCTTCCAATGCCATATAAATCTGATTGTATCCTGCGTTACCATCCATGAAACTGAGCACTTTGTATCCAGCAGCAGCATCAACCAATGAATCAGCTACAGGCATTGGATATCCATCCATGGGCGTAGCCTTGTTTAGGTCTCTAAAATCTATGCAAACCCTCATCTTTCCATTTTTCTTATATACAGGAACGATATTAGAGATCCAATCCGCGTATTTACATGGCCGAATGAAATTTGCATCTAGTAATCTTTCAATTTCCTTTTTCACATCGGCCAACACCTCTTCCTTGTAGATTTTTCGGGGTGGTTGCTTGTAAGGCCTGTATCCAGGTTTGATTGGCAACCGATGCTCAACAATAGAACGGTCTAAACCGGGCATCTCCGAATAATCCCAAGCAAAGCAGTCCTTGTATTCCTTTAACAATGTCACCAACTTTTCTTTGAAAACCGAATCCAAGTTAGCACTGATAAATGTCGGCCTTGGCTTGTCACCATCTCCAATGTCCACTTCTTCCAATTCATCGGCCGACACAAATCCACGTCCTAATTTTCCATCAGTTCCATCAATTGGATTTTCCATCAAAAATTACTATGAGAGCCGACTGCTTCGATCGGCTGCTGATCACTGCTGGCTGGTGCCACAGGACCTTCTCCCCAGTCTTTGCCTGAGAAACAATCTATGCCTTGATATTCCCAGAAAGCCGGTTCCATATTTGCCACGCTTATTGAATCATCTGCTTGGACAATCTCCACCTCATCATCTATCCACTGAATAAGCTGTTGATGCATAGTAGATGGAATACAACAATTTGCATGAATCCAATCTCTTCCAAGCAGTAAGCTATATGCCCCTTTGTCCTCAATGACAAAGAAAGTCGTAAGCAGAGTCTTGGACCCAATCATCAGATCAACGTGCACGCATCCCTTGGTGTCCGAAGGATTTCCAGCAAAATCATTTAGAATTATGTTCGTTGGTGTCAAATCTCTAGGGCCCATACCAAGCTTCCTGAATGTGGTATATGGCATTACATTGACAGCAGCTCCTCCATCGACAAACATCTTAGTCAATGGTTTGCCATTAACATATCCCTTCAAGTACAGTGGCTTCATGTGCCGATTCTGGGCTGGCTTTTCAAAAACAGCTTGTTTGTTCAACATCAATTGTGCCATTAACCCAAATTGTTCAGCATCATCTATATCGGGCAATATTTCTTCCTGTACAATTTGATTAGCTGGAGCCATGAATTCATTCGGCAGAAAACATACCATACATGTAGGAGCCGAATGACCATGTTCGTCAGGCCTGTCTTTTGGGAGCCATATTGATTTCACCCTAGGCCTTGCTTGCTTTAATTCTTGATTCCTCAGGCGCTGTACTCTTCTCTTCTGGCTCTTCCTCAAACCAGGTGGACACCACTGTCCTTTTTGCCAAACATACTCACGATCTTCTTCCTCATGATCAATCCATCTGCAATCAGCATGTCTCTTTCTTGGTTGATCATCAAAACGCCGATCATCACTAGGATGCACCCTACCAATTCTTTCATGGACAGATCGGCGATTGGCAACATTTTGCCCATGTTCGACATACCCATTATTGCACTCAGGACAGTTATTCCTTGTAGGCAACTTTAAACCTTCGTTCCAACAGTGTCTGAAGAATGCACACCCCCAATGCGCACGTTCCTGCTCTCGAGCATACTCTTCTTGTTCTTCCTCAAACCTTTCTTCTTCGCGCCTTCTTTTCTCCTCCTCGTATTCACGCCTTTGAAAACGCTTCTTTTCTTGCTGACGCTGCCATTTGTTGAGGAGAATACGTGTAGTAATTCTAGGTTTAAAGGATTCTCCCACTTCAAATCGGCTATTCGGGAACCGAAGATCTTTCTGGCGAATCTGTTCAATTGTGATCTGCCGAGTGGGATCAACTGAACCATCCTGTCTTGCCTTCTTTGAGGTTAAAACTTTCAATCTTCCCTTTTCTCCAGATGGAACAGCATTCACCATATTAACCGAGAACCCGATCATATTCTGAGGGAAAGGGTTACTGTCCAGTTTCATTTTGTTGTCGAATTTCAGATGTCCTTCTTGGATAGCTTTCTGAATCTTCATCCTAAAGACTCTGCATTCATTAATGGAATGAGAATTTCTATCATGAAATCCACAGTACCTCTTATCTTTCACTCCATCAGGCCGAAGCATAGAATGCCCCTCTGGCAATTTGATTCGGCCTTCTTTCACCAGGAACTCAAACAACTTGTCTGCTTTAGTCACATCGAAATCATATGTTCCCTTCATCTGTTTGATCCATCTTTGAGTCATTGTAACTGGTTCTTTGCTCCACACTATCTCTGCTGCGGCTATCTCCTCGCTATCTTCATACTCATCTTCTTGATCTGCTCTTTCAAGGAATTGGTTATAGATGTCAGCTACATCATTATTTTTAGCAAATCTGACATCTTTCTTGAAACCATATGCCTGGTTGCTCATCAAGGCCAATCTGTGCGACAACTGGCCCAGATCATCAAACTCCATCCCGAATAGCTTCTCCCGAATAGCAGGCAGCATTCCAGCTACAGCCATACCAGCTAGTTGATCATCAGGTATGTTCAGAGAAAAGCACATACTTTTAGTTTCCCTAAATCTCCTGAGGAACTCTGTAGGTGTTTCACTATTCCTCTGCCTTAAGCTGGTCAAATCAACCAACTTCTTCTCGGTACTGCCAATGTAGTAATGAGCATGGAATTTCTGTTCCAGGTCTTTCCAGGTGCAAATCGACTGGGCAGGCAAAGAAGCAAACCATGTAAAAGCTGGACCCGTTAGTGACAAAGGAAAGTATCTGATTCTGAAAGCCTCGTCCGCCGAAGCCTCTCCAAGCTGCATCAGATATCGAGCTATATGTTCCACAGTGCTAGTATCATCTTGTCCTGAGAATTTAGTAAACTCTGTAGGCACCTTGACTCTATTCGGCAATGATACCCTCTGGTACCATTCAGGGAAAGGAGACGAATACATGTATCCCTGACTTTTAGGCTTCAGACCGAATTGATTTTGCAATACATCGGTCATTTTTTGCACCATGAGGTCGATATTGGTATCTTGATTCCCTGGTCTTCCAGCAAGCATACCTGCAGTACCAGCATATCCAGGATTCGGGAGAGCGTCGATAGCATTGTAATCCATAAACTCTGAATATCCGTTTCCATACAAATCCCTCTGCAGTCTGTTGTTCAAGGGAGATATCTTGTAAGCAGAAGCAGGCGGATTTCCTGTGGTGCCGAATGCCATATCACCGTATGTGCGAGTTTTCGGCAGTGCAGGCTGAGGATCTTGCCGAATCGGTTGTCCATTTGTATCTTTAGTACCAGAACCTCCAATTTCATCAGCATTTCCTTTACCATGTGGTCTCTGAACTGGTGCTTGAACATTGAAGTATGTCGGACCACCCAATTGCCCATGTATCTGCTCGAAAGATTTATCCACATGCTGACCAAAAATGCTTACCATTATATGCCGAAAGCTGTTCAAGAACGCAGCATTGTGATTGGTCATTGCTTCCCCCAAAGCTTTGTATAGCAAGCCCGAGAATCTCTCCCTTTCTTCATCTTTAGTAAAATCAGACTGCCCAGGAAGGAGAACTCTTGGCAAGTCGGACTTGAGAAACGGTGCACCACTCCTGTTCTTGGCGAAAGACAGTAAACATTTGTTAATGAATTGGCCAGCAGCAGCCTTTACCATCTGTTGATGCTCTTCAGACAATTCTTCCAAAGTGACATCCATGATGTCACTCAACTCAGGCATCTTGAAAACTTGTGTTTGTCCCACCGGGCGTGCCAAAAAGTGTGTTGACGTAAAATCCGCACCTCACGCCAAGCACACAGCAAGCCGAACAAAGCTGGCTTCAAACGTGGCCCGGGCTTTCGAATCCGGAAGCGTGCCAGTCAGTTTGCCTGAAAACTAACAAAGGGATAAAAACGTTTAGATTAAAACCTGGAACGTGCCGGGTGAGACCAGACAGTTCCATGTTTGCGGCGTTGAAGCCAATCTTGAGAGACATATAGCTACAGGGAAGCTATCTGTCGGCAGTTAAAACCTCATTCGGCAATCGGCAAGGCACGCAAGGAGCGCACTGCCGAATGCGTGACGTAAGCATGACGAAAGATCGGCTTTCAACCGAATGGACATATACTCATAGCCGATTAACGAGAAACAGAGCATGATAAATAAATAAAAGGGTGAAACATGATCATAAATTCGCAGTAAACAAAGAATGCATAGGCCGAAAGCAGCACCCGTCAAGCATGATAACAAAACAAGTTAATCCACCGCATGATACGACTTGTTTGTAACCACGCCACTAATCAGATTAGACCAATCCACCGCATGATACAATCTAACCATGAAAAGCTAAAAGCATTCAATGTTTAGTTACGAACCCACAACGCAGTCACGAATTTACATTGAAAACAAGAATGCATAGGCCGAAAGCAGCACCCGTCAAGCATGACAGCAAACGAGTTAATCCACCGCATGATACAACTCGTTTGAGGCCACACCACCAATCAGATTAGATCAATCCACCGCATGATACAATCTAATCGTGAAAGGCTAGAAGCATTCATTGTCCAATGCAAACCCACGAACACAAGTTCACTCATGAGAACACTGCCGAATACGGCTACTTAGCCGAATCGGGGTCCATGGCGAAGGAACAAGCTTAATCGGTAAAGATAAATCTATCAGATCGAATCGAATTCTAATCCACCGGATGATTAGCTCTAAGACGACCCAAAAACCTGCATCTACCGCATGATACCCGGTTCTGTCAAGATCTACACGATGCCGACAAGCTCGAACCCGCGACACGTAGCAACCTAGATCGGTTTCGGATTCGGCTGTAAGGGGATAATTCATTACATCGTGAAACAAAGCCGATTCTAGCCGATCTAGATTGGGCAAAAGTGTGTTGCATGAATTAAGCACATAGTAAAAACGAAGCAACACGGGGTAACTTAATGAATCTGTTAGATCTTGCCGAAATCTAACAGAGCCGATAAATTGGTTCATACTAGATCTTAGCCCACCGCATGGCTCATGACCTAACAGAGGAACCTTCTTGAGACCACAACTTAAATCCACCGGATGATACTAAGCATGGTAACAAGACTACTTGCATCAAAGCTTAAATCCACCGCATGATACTAAGCATGATACAAGGTTGCCGGTACTTACGGAGGTCGACGGATCGATGACTCCTCTCGAAGAACTCGACGACTCGACTAAAGGACTCGATATTGGCACGGGGCCGGTTTGTTGTACGATTGATTGATTTATTGATCTTACAGCTGCCATGGGTTTATATTTATACCCAGGTCTTGATACAACTCCTAGTCGGACACGACTACAACACTTGTTTCTAAAAATAAATGACGAATCTTCGTGCCCATATTGCTTTCCTTGTTCGAACCGGCCTTTTCCTTATGTTGATCCATGTCATCATGCCTTCCCGAATGCTACCATTCTTCGCCTGCGGAACAATGCCTCTGCCGAATGATGACGCATTCCCGACCGTAGAGTATCCCTGCCGAACATTTCAGCCGAATGGCGACGCGTTCCCGACCGCAGAGCATCTTTGCCGAATGCTTCAGGAAAAACCCTTTTAGCCGAATGGCATCCTTCTACCAAATCCGGCCCACATGTTAGCCTCTTCCTGGTGCCAATTTTTGGTGTCAACAGACACTCGGTAAAGACTTTACCCAGTGTTTTTTGAGTTTTGCCGAGTGCTCGGGGCACTCGGCAAACCCGGGTTCCCGTAGTGAGTGATGCCGAAAGCCAGGGGCTTCCCATCATGGTTAAGAAGAGATCTCGGACACCTTAGCAATGTGCTCCCATTACCACAGAACCTCACATCCTCACCGGTTACGAACGGGCTTTAGCACCGGATTTCCAACCGGTGCTAAACTTTCGGTGCTAAAGGGGGTACCCTTTAGCACTGGGCAGAATAACCGGTGCTAAAGGGGGCCTTTAGCACCGGTTGGTGTATACAACCGGTGCTAAAGTGCCTGGATTTTTTTGGGTACGTTTATATATGTTTATATATGTATTATGATACGTATTCAAACATGTATTCAGCTGCCGTGCATGTAGTACTATATATTCATATTAGCTAGACATATAATCAAAATAGAAGATATATATATAATAATTTTGAACTATATATATATTTGAACTATATATATATTTGAACTGTATATATTTGAGCTGTACATTACAAATTAAGAAATCCGACTAGAGGAACGACTTGATGGCGCATCCTCCAGGGGGAGATGGAATTCTCCACGGGGATTAACGACCTCGTCCCAAATCCATCCAATGAGCTGTTCTGCAATTGCGTCTATTCTCTCTTCATCGAGTCTATCTTCTTGCAGCCTCATCATCTATAATTTGCAAATAATTGGAAATATTAATTCCATGGAATTGAAGACAACAAATGTGCAATTAATAATCATTTAATATAAAATAAATGCTTTACTTACAAATACAAATGTCCGTCTATATTTAAATAATCATTTATTATAAAACAAAGTGTTTTTCTTATTAATACAAACATAGTAATTATTAAATAAAGCCCTATATTTCTAAATAATCCTTTGTTTTAAAACAAAGTGCCTTACTTATTAATTCAAATTTAATAATAATATTATTTATTATAAATGAATCCCATTATCAATAAAAGAAGCCGTATATTTCTAAATAATATAATTTATTACAAAATCAAGTGCTTTTTCTACAAAAATAGTAAATATATCAAATTAAAACCTGAAAATGTGTTACATACCATAACATCATGGTGGGTCATCTTTTTCGTCGACCAAAAGGTTGTGTTAAATCATTGTGATTGTAAGGGCAGAATTGAGTTAAATGGGTAAATATACGTCACCTTGTAAACATGTCGATGATGTTCTGGTAAGCATATGTTGGCCTCTTCAACGAATCAAAGACGTGGACGATACCCCGGTCAGGACACAATATGATTAAGATCCAGTGAAAACTGTATACATGTAGATATTATAATGAGAAATAAAATTGAACGGTAATAGTATGGAGTCCATAAAATTTTGTATAGGCACTATAAGTAGATACATGTATAGGTACTCACCCGAAGTTGTACGGCAATAGTATGGAGTCGCAATAATTTTGGTTTTGGAGATACTTGTATAAATTTTGATATGTCTCCTCTGGATTGATCAAAATCATTTTGTCACTTATCCTTGTCGGGTCCATGTAACCAATGTCAAATATTCCTTCCCTCCGACATCTTTCAATATCCATTCTTTATTGTTAAGCAATAAAGGGCACGCCAACAAAGATTAAAGTTTTTTTCAAGTGTGAAATGTAAATGAGAACAAAGCACTTACAATACCCAACAGGCGACCAAAGACACGTCCATGGCGTCTTTGTGGTACACCTCATATATATCCTTAAACTCCAACCAGAGGGTTTTCTCGCCATTGAAAAAATCATGGTCCCTTACACGAACTCCAAACATGCGCCTTTTGCTTCTTGATTGTGCCAGATACCACTGATGGAAACGACGCATCTTTGTTTGTAGCGTGCTCTCCATTTCTGGACCGACCAAAGGCTGGCCAAGCTTAAAAGGCCACTTGATGTCTGTGCTCACAGGGATTTCTTTTTCTCCCGTGATTTCCTCTCTCGAGAGTCCTGTCTCGGCCATTTGTCGTTGCACATTCAGCTCGTACTCAGATGCCAACTGAGGCAACGACTCCTGAGGTTGGTTGCCGAGCTGAGCAACAGGTTTGGAAGCCGCCGCCTTCCTCTTCCCTTGAGATTTCAGTAATGAGCGGTCATAGTCTGATACATGTGCCCTCTTCTTTTGTCCCCTAGTCAAATTTTGGAGGAAGGATTTTGCCGTGGCGGTGTCAATCTTCGGCTCTGGTTGTTTTCTCGTGAAAAGTTGCCTCTTTACGTCTTCTTTAACAGAGGCATCGAGCTCTTCTTGAGTCAGGTCGTAAGCTTTTTTCGGTGGTGCAAGCTTCTCTTTGACCTTCCGTGGCTTCTTCTGTGGTGGAGGGGCCAAGCTAGCCAGTTTAGAGCGCTTCTTTGGTTCAGGCTTCTGCCGCGGTGGAGACGGAAACTTCCGCCGCGGAGGAGACGGAGACGGGTTTGCGTCATGAGCTCCCAGAGAATCGTGATCCGGTGGACCTCTTGGAGACGGGGGATCTGAAGGAGACTTGGTGCTACCAGGTATGGTGATGTCTCGCTTGCTCCATAGAATGATCCCGTGAGAACACTCCCCGAGTTTTGTTTCTCCGTCACCTCCGACGATGTCAAGTTCCAAGTCATTCCACTGGTCAACGACTTGCTCCACCTCAACGGGTACGTAACCATGTGGAATCTCCATGCAATGCCATCTTTGACCTGGTTCCACTGGTTTGGTCATACCTTGATACTGTTCAAGCATTCAAACATGCTTGCCTTCTCTTCTTTGCTGAGAGTGAAGCTGACAGGACGCAAGTACTGGCGTCCGTTGTCTCTCTTTTCTGGATGTAGATAATTCCGTTGTTTCAATCGTTTCAGCTCTTGTCGTGCTTCCAGTGTATCTTTTGGCTTCCCATAAGTACCCAGGAAGCTTATCAAGTTCACGCAAAAATTTTTCGTCAGATGCATCACATCAATCGCGTTACGGACCTCTAAATATTGCCAATAAGGTAGCTCCCAAAAGATAGACTTTTTCTTCCACATCGCGGCACGACCATCCTCGCCAGTCGGAACAAGCTGGCTTCCGTCTCCCTTTCCAAACACCACTTGTAGGTCCTTTAACATATCAAATACATCTTGTCCACTCCGGTGTCTTGGCTTTTTACGGTGGTCCGCATTCCCGCCAAAATGCGGACATTTCTTTCGTAGCTCATGCTTCGTAGGAAGAAATCGACGATGACCCATGTAAACAACCTTCCTACAATGTTTCAAATACATGCTTTTGGTTTCCTCTAAACAGTGAGTGCATGCTTTATATCCTTTGTTTGATTGTCCTGATAGGTTACTTAGTGCAGGCCAGTCATTGATGTTTATGAAAAGCAGTGCTCGAATGTCAAACTGCTCCTGCTTGTCCTCATCCCACATGCTAACACCTTCTTCCTTCCATAGCTGTAAATGTTCATCAACCAATGGTCTTAGGTAGACATCAATGTCGTTGCCAGGTTGCTTTGGCCCTTGAATAAGCACTGGCATCGTAATGAACTTTCGCTTCACGTAGAGCCAAGGAGGTAGGTTGTAGATACATAAAGTCCCAGGCCAAGTGCTATGACTACTGCTCATTTCACCAAAAGGGTTCATGCCATCAGTACTTAAACCAAGCCTCACATTCCTCGCATCAGCATCAAACTCTGGGAATGCTCTGTCGATGTTCCTCCACTGGGATCCATCAGCGGGGTGTCTCAACATGCCATCCTGCTTACGTTCTTCTTTGTGCCATCGCATTAGTTTGGCATGCTCTTTGTTCCTGAACAAACGCTTCAGACGGGGTATCAGAGGAAAATACCACACCACCTTCGCAGCAATTTTTTTCTTACAACGCTCCCCCACAACCTCACCAGGGTCATCCCGCCTTATCTTGTATCGTGCGCAACTGCAAACTGGACAACAATCCAAGTGTTCGTATTGTCCGCGATAG
Source organism: Echinochloa phyllopogon (assembly GCA_033239725.1). Classification (NCBI taxonomy): domain Eukaryota; kingdom Viridiplantae; phylum Streptophyta; class Magnoliopsida; order Poales; family Poaceae; genus Echinochloa; species Echinochloa phyllopogon. The sequence goes on from BTCW01000017.1 coordinate 13,989,874, forward strand.
AGGATACAGTCATTTGGACACGCATGTATCTTCTGCACCTACAAACCGAGAGGGCAAACAATCCGTTTTGCTTCATACGTTGCCGATGGAAATTCGTTACCCTTGGGCAGAATCTTCTTTACGAGTTTCAGTAGCTCATCGAAACCCTTATCAGTAACGCCATTTGCTGCCTTCCAATGCAGAAATTCAAGTGTACTACCCAACTTCGTAAGCCCCTCTTTGCAATCTGGGTACAAGTCAGTTTTGTTGTCCCGCAACATGCATTGTATCTTTTTTCAGTTCCTTATCATTGCTCAAGTCTTTCTCAGCATCACGGAACATTTGCCCAATTCCATCATTAGGGTCATCTTCCTGAGCATCATCTTCCTGAGCAGCATCTTCATGATCGGCATCACCCACTACAGCATCTGCAAAGGCCCCGTAGTATTTAGCCAATACCGGAATGTCGTTATCCACCTCGTCTTCTTCATCTTCATCCATTAGAATTCCTCTTTCACCATGCTTCGTCCAAACAGAATAATTGCTCATGAAACTGTGCCTCATCAAATGCACCTGAAGAGCTCCTCTTTGTTTGTACGATTGTATATTTCGACAATTAGTGCATGGGCAGAACATGAAACCTGATGGCGTCCTGTTGGTCTCGGCGACATCGAGAAACCCCTTCAGGCCATCACGAAACGCCGTATCGTGAGGTTCCCCGTACATCCATTGCTTATTCATCTGCATTAGTAACCAATAACAATTATTTGTATAATTTAATATATAATATAATACAAAGGTAATATATAAGACAATACAAATTTAATATATAACTAAATATAAATTTAACATATAATAGATTACAAAGTTAATAAATAAGACAATACAAACTAAACACATTTCTAAAACTATAATTAATTTATTCATTTTCTAAAATCAAATATACTTCCATTAAAAAAATAATTAACTATTCCAACTTTAAATAAATAACTAATAAATACAATACATAAGCTCTCACTCTCCACTATGAACACAAGCTCTCTTTCTCCACCATGAACACAAGCTCTCTCTCTCCACCATGAACACAAGCTCTCTCTCTCCACCATGAACACAAGCTCTCTTTCCATTTTGATTCACAAATTTCTCTATTTCTAAAGCATATAAACAATACAAGCTAATAAAAAACATAAGAGAATGAAAGAATGTACCTTGTAGTGCCCCTTGGATGAGTGAAATCTTCACAAATTTTGAAAAAAAATTTGGCAGCACCTCCCCTGTCCCGAGCACAACATGAACACAGCTCCAAGTGTTGATGCTGGCTCGGGCGAGGGGAGGGAAGGTATTATATACGAGCACATTAGCACCGGGTCTTGCGATGACCCGGTGCTATTGCTCTCACATTGTCACCGGTTGCAGCCAGCAACCGGTGCTAAAGGGCCTTGGGCACATTAGCACCGGTTGCTGACTACAACCGGTGCGAATGTGAGCACATTAGCACCGGTTCCTCACAAGACCCGGTGCTAATGTGCTCAGCCTGCCATCCCTGCGCGCCGCCCCTGCTCATAGCCGTTGGACCCGGTGCTGATGCACCCTTAGCACCGGGTCCAAAATGTGCCGCGGCCTATGAGGGGGACGGATGTGAGGTTCTCTGGTAGTGTCCTCACTTGCCGTTGCCTTCGTATGTGTCATAGCAAGGTGGGAGGATCTTGAGTTCTTGGTTTACTACAAATGTTTTACTAATAAGCTTTTATGTTGATAGGGGCGCGTGTAGTGTTCTAGTTAAATAAAAGCAATGTCATGATCGAGGACTAGCGGCATCATGTATTGCTGATGTTTGAGTAGCTCAATCTCCCATGTATCACAGATCCAATAAATGACATAATATGTGTTTTAATGGGTTGTGTTCAGCAAGTATTTTTTTCCTTGCACTGTCCATTGAAAATAAACTGTGTATGGACTTTAATAGAAACGGATATTGTTTGCTGGTGTGGGTGACAACTCATAACACATCACATTGACGTAACTGAAAACAAATAAACTGTGTACGGACTTTAATGGATTCTGTACGTAGTTTTATAAACTGACTTTATTTAAGTCAAACGTGTGTGAAAAAATTTTCACACCCGAAGAAACTGGCCCGGTGGCTAGGGGGTTTGCCGGGAGTAAGAACAGGAGAAGATGCTAGTCGTGAGGAGTAGAATTGGCATTTTTTGGAGAGTCCCTGTATTGATTCGAGATTAGACTCTAGGAGTCTAGAAGTTTGCACTCCCTTTCACTAGTAGAGATAGTAGAGAAATGACTTTTCATCCATCTCTTTAGTCCCGGTTAAGTTTTGACCCGAGATAAATAAATTTTTAGTCTCAATTCGTTTTTTTCTGGGTGCGGGAGGACCTTTTAGTTCCAGTTAGAGCCTCCAACCGGGACTAAAGGGTCACTTTTAGTCCTGGTTGGAGCCTCCAACCGAGACTAAAAGGTCTCAACCTTTAGTCCCGGGTGGTGGTTTCACCGGGGACTAAAAGGGTGATTTTTAGTCCGGGTTGGTGGCTTTAACTGTTTTTAGTCCCGGGTGAAGGTGTTTCATAGGTTACAATAAAAAGAAAGCACCCCACGTTCCATCACATGTATTGCGTTGGCGGAGTGGCTAGGTGGTTGTGCGTAACACCATGCAAGAGGTTGTGCGTTCAAATCCTACCCGGCACAAATATTTTTAGCGTTCCTAGACTTTTAGGCTCTAAAGGTCTGGACCCTTTAGTCCCGGACTCCTGGTCTCGGGCGCCACGCTCGAGACTAAAAGAGGTTTGCGCCCGGGACTAAAGCTCGGTTGTGTACTAGTGTTTTATGCCTTTCATTTCAGTATATGCTAAAATTTGTACGCAATCAAATTTAAAAATATTGATTTTTTTCCCAGTTGGTTTGGCTTAGCTTTGGTAATTTCTGCTCTATCAAACATAAAAATTAGCATATTCATCAATTTGTACTTTATTGATTATGGTTCCTTTTGATAGCTTTCCACAGCTAGAGAAACCATCATCCGTCTGGCATATATGCTACGGCACTCTAAAGACCCGGTGCTAAAGGTGTATTAGCATCGGATCCAAAATTCGGGTGCCCTCGGAGACCCTTTAGCGCCACGCCCGAGACTAAAAGTGGTTTGCGCCCCGGACTAAAGCCCGGTTGTATACTAGTGTTTTATGCCTTTAATTTCAGTATATGCTAAAATCCGTAAACAATCAAATTTAAAAGTATTGATTATTTCCCAGTTGGTTTGGCTTAGCTTTGGTAATTTCTGCTCTATCAAACATAAAAATAAGCATATTGATCAATTTGTACTTTATTGATTATGATTCCTTTTGATAGCTTTCGACAGCTAGAGAAACCATCATCCGCCCTACGTATATGCTGCGGCACTATAAAGACCTAGTGCTAAAGGTGTATTAGCATCGGATCCAAAATTCGGTGCCCTCGGGGACCCTTTAGCTAAAGGCCCTGGGCCTTTAGAACCGGGTCGTAACACCAACCGTGTTACGACCCAGTGCTAAAGGCCTTTTAGCAACTGTTGGTAAATACGATCCGATGCTAAAGGGTGTGTCACATACTACTTTAAAAGGAAATCATCTTCTACCCATAACATGTGCTGCGTAGGTGAGATGGAAAGGTAGGTACGCGCGAGCTAAGAGATCTTGAGTTCGAATCCCCGCAGCGACGCACAAATTTTTTGACGAATAGACACCTTTAGCAGCGATTATTTGACCCGGTGCTAAAGGTGCCAACCGGTGCTAAAGGGACACCGGGGGTTTCACCTTTAACACCGATTATTTGACCCGGTGTTAAAGGGACACCGGGGGTTTCACAACCGGTGCTAAAGCACCTTTTTCTACCTGTGTTCATTTGTAGTAAAGTCATTGATGCCCTGTTTGTTCTGAGAGAAAAGTACCATTGGCTGGTGGTTGGTGGCTGATTTGTTCTGAGAGAAAACTAGTTTAGTGGTACCAGCCAGACAAACAGGGCGAATGACGTTTGATGTGCTCTGTAAGTTCTTTATTCTTTATAAAGGGAGCAGAAAAATAACACTTGCAAGTGGTACGTTTATTGCATTTACATAGACCATCGGATTGCAATCCTAAAGTCTGGAACAAGGAGCAATTGGTGTAAGCTAGCACCTATGTCCAAGCAATAAGTGTGGGGCATTGTGCAATTTGCCACTGCAACTACATGCCAAAATAGTTAAGGAATCACTTTTCTAAGCTCAACAGAATGACACTAGAATAAAAGGTATAAGTAAATTCTTATCCCTCAATATTTCCCCGTACATCCGCCCACTCTGCGCGTCCGCAGGCGACGCGTGCCGTGCGTCGGCACGCGGCGGGCATCGGCAGGTGGCCACGCTGAGCCAAGGGGGCCCCACGGGGCATCGGCAGCACGCGCCCCGTCGTTGCAACCTCAAGATTTACCTCCTGGCACGTTAATCGCCGCTCTGCCGCTCCCCTCCCTCCACTTCTCTCACTCTCCGTCTCCCCCGCCCCCGGCCTCCACTCCCACTGCCGCCCCTCCCCTCTTCCGGCCCCCACCGCTGCCCCCCCTCCTCCGTCGCAGCAGCAGGGGGTGGGTGGCCGCGCGCAGGAGGAGACCCGGCCGGGCGCCCTCGCGGCGGCGGCGTAGGAGGAGGCGACCCGGGCGGCCAGCCCTGCATCCGCGCCAAGGTCGCCGCCGACCCGGCGGCCAACGCCCCCGCCGCGTCCTCGCCTGCTGAGGAGACGGAGCCGGCGTTGTCCTTGTGCCGTAAAGAATTCGGGCGCAACTCGCCTGCTGAGGAGACGGAGCCGGATTCGGCGAACACGCTTTCCCTCGCCATGCTGGCCTCCACGCCCCACGGCCCCGCGGAGGAGAGAGGAGGTGGACCTCGCACGCCCAGAGGAGAGGGAGGAGACCAAGGTCCGTGTCTTGCCGCCATGGAGGAGCTCTCCCGCACCGTGCCGCGCCACGAGAAGCAGTTGGAGTGCGGCTGCTAGATCGAATTGAGGCCCCCTTTTGTGGCCCTCCTCCTCTTTGGCCTTGCTAGACTTCCCGACCCGGCAGCGGCGCGGTGGTGCTGCAACCGCTACAGCCCTCCTCCGCTGGGCGCACAATTGGTAGCCATCAGGTGCGTCATCGATGTTTCTCTCCCTTTTCAATCCAAATCCGATCGATCTCCTGCCATCTCGCGACCCTTTGGGCCTAGATCTGCGTGCTCTCGCCGTGGGATACGCAGCAGCAAAATCAGTGTTGGGCTGTAAAACAATGTATCACCGGCGGAAACTGCTTTTATCTTAGGTAACATATGTATGGTCTACCATATGACACAACCAGAATCTCATATTTCCAAATTATTTATGCACATATTTATTTTCATCAGATATGTTTATTCATTATAAAGAGTTCATGGCTCAGTCTTTCCAAAACAAGCATGCCACGGTTCATCAAATTACTAAAACGAGATTCCATAAAATCGAACATATTATTTGCTACCATTCATAGTGCTGATTCTGAACCTACTGATATTTTTGTTTCCCTATACTAACTTTATTCCACAAAAAACAGGCTCCAGTTAGCACTTCTCAAAAGATTATCAGTGCAAGTTCTTAACTTTTGATGTCGTTAGATTAGCCTTCCAGCTGTTGCACATATCAGATGCTTATTCATAGTTGGTGCAAAAGGGATGAGGAACATACAATGTTTTAGGCATTGTATGTTGCTCATCACTTCTACGGCAAATATATAGCTACATGCCCAAGCCAACGCAAATATTGTGTCCCATTTACATCAAGATCGAATAGGAAGCCATGACTGAAAAAGATGCTCGCAATATAAGTAATTGTTTTATATGCCTTTCCAGATTCCTGATGCGCTCACATCGTTTATGCCCAAATTGTGTACAATATGTTGGTTTCAGCACCTTTTCATGTATTTATTTTAATAATTATACATTTGATTCGCGTTAACAAATTATTGACTCTACAGTGTTATGTTCCTTCGTACTGAATAAACCAGTGTGTTTCTTATATGCTTCCCGCAAATATATTCTCTTCATTGTTCATGTGCTCCAAGCATCAAAATATGATCTCACAAATTTGTTGTGGCTCCTTCCAGTCACATGCAGCAGCAAAAGAATCAAAAACAGATCCTAGGCAAGCCAAACTTCGTTCCTTATATTTGCCTGCATTCAGAAGTCTGGCCATGTAGTTGTAATCAGAGACTGCAGTTGTCACAGCTTTTTTTTCGTCAGTTATCTTCTCTTCCCATCATCTCTTTCTGTGTAATAAGTATTCAATACAACATCAATTTGGGATTCCCAATGAGTTAGTACAAAATATTAGTACATCGTCAATATGGCAAATATCCTTTGCTTCGCGTTGCTAATATCACAACAAAAAATGGGCCAGGCAGAGTTTCTGGTGGTGCTTATAGCATAACGTCACATTTCAAGCGCTCCATCCTACGGGCGCGGCGGAGCGCGCTTTCCATCCTAGTAGGATAGTCGTTCAATGAAAAGATTGCCAGTTGAACTGTTATAATGCTTCTTGCACTTGGGATTAGCGTTTCTGCTAATGCTATATATACATGATAAAGTATGCAATGAATCTTATTCCGAACAAATGTAACACCTTGAATCTTGATCCATAAGTTCTATTATCAGGACAAGATACAAACTTCCTCAGTAAAGTTGCCTTCTCAATGCTGTGTTAAGCATGATTAGCAACAGTTTGAGTTCGCAGACTGCAGAGATACTTGCTTTCCTTAACTATAGTTCTTTTTATGAACAATTTCAGCTGGATCAGTGCGCAACCACATGGCCCACAATTCCACAAAGTAAATCTGCACCTGGAGTAAGATAATAAGAGGCTTATCTGCATTGGAGGGCACGAAGAATGCAATGTAATGGTAGTTTAATACCTGGAAAGAGAGCACACAGCATTGAAGTTGGAAGGTGCCCCAAATGGAAGCTGGATGTCTGCTTGCTCCCGGAAGGCCAAAAAGCTAACAGTAATAAGTGAGAATGTAATCAACAGTATGTGCCTACAAATCTTATTTAACACGGAACACTGCATCTTTCTTTGGACAACCACAGTTGGTTACCAGTAGTAGTCAGTAACGAAGTGTGCGAACAATATATAATGTGTTTGTAACAAAAAAAAAGAAAAAGTCCATGTTCGTTTGACTTCAGCAGCCAGCCAGCAGTATTTTTGTCTCTATACAAACCAACACCTGCCACCAGTCAGCCAGCCGTATTTTTCTCTCAGTACAAACCAGTCACCTGCCACCCGTCAGCTGGCAAAGTAAAAATCTACACCTCTGTGTTGGACAATTTACTTTCGTAGCAAAGTATACAATAATTGTATTAGGAGCCTCTATCTTCCTGTGATTATACAATCATCCCAGTAACAAAATGGCAAACAATCATCCAACATCCGTGCCTTAGTATACATGCATATGATGTTGATGTCCAGCTGCGCGCCGGGAACAACAACATCTGCTAGCAACCTGAGCCGTACAGGTGTTTTTATATCAAAAGCCAGAATTATATTAAAAGGGAAGCACAATATATCCCAACACTTTGTCTGGACCCTGGAACAGATGGAAATTAAAAAAAAATCCATATTCGAAGTCACCATTGCTGACAACCGCTCTCCTGTGCGACCCAGCGGACCATCGTAACCAGGCAAAATAAATTCCACTTCCAATCTCAAAATGTTATGCCAAACCGCGGTCGCCTCTCCCTCCGCTCCTCTCCCTCGCCACCGCCGGAGCAGCCCAACCGAAGCCCGTCCTACTGCAAGGAAGGTGGCGGCAGGGCCCCTTTCATTACCCCTCCTCCCTCGCGCCGGTGAGATCTGTGGCTGCGGTGGTCGGTGTCCGGATCTGGTTTTTCTAGGATCAGATCTATTGTTCCCTCGGTCTGATCTATCACCTCAGGAGGAGTTTGGATGGGGTGGCAAGCATGGGCGTCATGGAGAGGCCGCTGCCGCCGACGCATCCTCGCGGGCTGCCTGATTTTCAAGGGAGTTCGTGTGCATGGCCTGCATTGGATCTCTTATTTGCGGCAAGGCATGGCGGCGGCCGGCCGGCACTAGGGCGATGAATCCAGTTGGAATGACTCGTCTTGATGGGATTCGGTCGACAGCGGGCCTTCACAAGCTTGGGAGACCAGCGGTTGGTCGTTGCACGTGGGCTGCTCATGACGTGTGCATACGATGCGCACATGATCGGATCTGCCCGTTGGCCGACATCTTCCCTATTGGTTGCCCCGTCAGCAAGCGCCTGGCTTAACTATGAGGTCAGTGTCTTCAATGTTGGTTGCTGCACTTTAGGGCTTGGTTGCCACTTCAGTATCTAGTGTCTCGAACGGCGGACAATGTCTTGAGGAATCATTTTGTTGGTCAGAGTTTGTTCGGTGGTTGAAGTTATTATTTCACGTTTGCTGGATTTGGCTCAAACTTCAGTTCTGCAGTTTACTTGTATGTGGCGAAGCTAGTTCTTTTGGAGTTGACATCACGTAACAAGCCAGAATGCTGCAGCAGAACGACTAAATGATTAGTCTGTTAGAGTTTTTTATGAGTGATTATAGGATGTCTTAGCTATATGTCCTTTTGGATACGTGATTTTCTTTATTGTGGTGGCATCCATTTATAAGAATTGTGGACTGATGCATTCTCAATTGAGGATGACCGAAGCCGGAAATAAACTTTTCATTATCTAAAAAAATGTCCCTGAACTCTCAAAATATTTTTCTTGTGTATTATCTGGGTCCCTAAACTATCAAAATGCATGTTTAGTTCCTTGAACTTGTACATAAGTGTCTTTCATGTACATTAACTTCCAAATATGTATTTTCATAAAGTCGTCATGTGTATTATGACTACTCTAAACACGCGAGGAGATGAAGGATGCTCCTTATTCTCACATTAGATCTCTCCCTTTTCGGTTGCATTATGAGAGTTTGGGCACTAGGATGAGACATTGTGATATGGTTGGGGACATGAAAGTGAATTTTGGAAGATTAGGGACATAGATGACACGGCTATATAAGTTATGGGATCTAAAAAATTATTTTGAGAGTTTGTGGACCTGAATAACACCGCAAGATAAGTTTAGAGACTACCATTTTATATATGAGTCACGAAAACCATTCCGGAACCACCCAACATAGTGAATTGATGCCGTTGAAAGAGCATTGGAAGTCAAGGCGCCATGAAAAGGAGGGGAAAGGAAATCCACCACCTGTTCCCTAAGAAACTGACGACCAGAGAACAATAAATCCGCAGTTCACAAAGAAATGAGGCAATGTGACTAGTTTACACAACGTACGCGTGCGCGTACCCGCGTTCCTTTTCCCGTAAGGAATGCATGTCCGAGATAATTGGACGATTACTACTGCCAATCAGTAGGGCGTCAGTATAGCGGACATGGCTATTAGATCATCTCCTCTCTATGAGAGGTCCTAGCTAGAGAGTCCACTGAGGAGGTAGAGAGAGGTCCTAGAGAGTCCACTGAGGAGGTAGAGAGAGGTCCTATAGAGTCCACTGAGAAGGAGGGTGACCGGTATGTTGGTTTGGTTGATTATAGCGGACAGGGCCATCAGATCATCTCCCTAGCGTCGTCCTACGGTTTGTATCGTTGATTTCTCAAAGTCAATAGTAATTGATGTCACCTTCTCGATCAAGATGTTTTGTTGCTCAACAATATAATTAGGCAACAAGCAAAATCAACTTGACCTACAAACTCGTTGACCATATATGAAATGTTGACGAAAGTAAAACAACCCCGTGTAGAACATAGAAATCACGTATCCTGATTGCCAACTTGATAATATGGATCGATTCTAGAAAGTACAACAGGATGAGCACTACCAGAATCCTTCACATCCGCCCGCCTCCTCCGCCTCGGCCATTTTTCGACCCGGTGCTGATGGGGCTTCAGCACCGGGTCCAACGGCTAGGAGCGGGGGCGGCGCGGAGGTGTGTCAGGGCGGACACATTAGCGCCGGGTCGTGGCAAGACCCGGTGCTAATGTTCACCCTTTAGCACCGGGTGCAGCCACGACCCGGTGCTAATGTGCCCGAGGCCTTTAGCACCGGGTCGTGGCTGCACCCGGTGCTAAAGGGTGAACATTAGCACCGGGTCTTGCCACGACCCGGTGCTAATGTGTTTGAATATAGGGGCTTCCTCCTCCCCCGCCCGAGCCAGCTGAACACTTAGGCGCTGTGTTCATGCTGCTCGGCCGTGGGAGGGGAGGTGCTGCCCAAATTTTTTTCAAAATTTGTGAAGAATCTACTCATCTAAGGAGCACTACAAGGTACACTCTTTCATTCTCTAATGTTTTATTTAGCTTGTAATCCTTCTATGATTTAGAAATAGAGGGATTTGTGAATCAAAGTAAAGCTAGCTAGAGAGAGCTTGTGTTCTTGGAGGAGAGAGAGGAGAGAGCTTGAGTTCATGGTGGAGAGAGTATTCATGTTGTGTTTTAAATGGAGAGAGAAGGCAAGCTAGTTAGTATTTTGTTTTGTATGACTTGTGAATAGTTATAAGGCTTATAGTAATGTAGTTTTAGAAATTACTAGAAAATCAATATAAAATGCTAGAAAATCTTATAAATTACTAGAAAATCTTATAAATTACTAGAAAATCTTATAAATTACTAGAAAATCAATATAAAATGCTAGAAAATCTTATAAATTACTAGAAAATCTTATAAATTACTAGAAAATCAATATAAAATGCTAGAAAATCTTATAAATTAATAGAAAATCTTATAAATTACTAGAAAATCAATATAAAATGCTAGAAAATCTTATAAATTAATAGAAAATCTTATAATCTTATAAATCTTATAAGGCTTATAGTAATGTTATATTTAATGAATATAGTAATGTAGTTTTAGAAATTTATTTATATAATGGAATATATATTATAATTTGTATTTATTTATATATTAATTTTTTTTATCTTTAAATTGTATTGTATATTTGTTATTAGTTAATAATGCAGATGAATAGACAATGGATGTACGGGGACCCCCACGCTCAGGCGTTCCGTGATGGCCTTAGGACGTTTCTCGATGCCGCCGAGGCTAACAGGACGCCGTCCGGTTTCATGTTCTGCCCATGCACCCATTGTAAAAATATACAATCGTACAAACAAAGAGGTTGTCTTCAAGTGCATTTGATGAGGCACGGTTTCATGAGGAATTATTCTGTTTGGACGAAGCACGGTGAAAGAGGAATTCTAATGGATGAAGATGAAGAAGACGAGGCCGATGACGACATTCCGTTATTGGCTCAATACTACGGTTCCTTTGCATATGCTACAATGGGTGATGCCGATGAGGAAGATGTTGCTCGGGAAGGCGATGCTCAGGAAGATGTTGCTCAGGAAAATGAACCTACTGATGGACTCGGGCAAATGTTGCGTGATGCCGAGAAAGACTGCGGCAATGATAAGGAACTGAAAAAGATACAGCGCATGTTGCAGGACCACAAGACTGACTTGTACCCAGATTGCAAAGAGGGGCTAAAGAAGTTGGGTAGCACACTTGAACTTCTGCAGTGGAAGGCAGCAAATGGTGTTACTGATAAGGGTTTCGAGGAGCTACTGAAACTCGTAAAGAAGATTCTTCCAGAGGGTAACACATTGCCATCGACGACGTATCAAGCAAAACATGTTGTTTGCCCTCTCGGTTTGGAGGTGCAGAAGATACATGCGTGTCCTAATGATTGTATCCTCTATCGCGGACAGTACGAACACTTGGATCGTTGTCCGGTTTGCACCTGCGCACGATACAAGATCAGGCAGGACGACCCTGGTGATGTTGGGGGGGAGCGTTCTAAGAAAAAAATCCCTGCGAAGGTGATGTGGTATTTCCCTCTGATACCCCGTCTGAAACGTTTGTTCAGGAACAAAGACCATGCCAAACTGATGCGCTGGCACAAAGAAGAACGTAAGCAGGATGGCATGTTGAGACACCCCGCCGATGGATCCCAGTGGAGGAACATCGACAGAGCATTCCCAGAGTTTGATGCTGATGCGAGGAATGTTAGGCTTGGTTTAAGTACCGATGGCATGAACCCTTTCGGTGAAATGAGCAGTAGTCATAGCACTTGGCCCGTGACTGTTTGTATCTACAACCTACCCCCCTGGCTCTGCATGAAGCGGAAGTTCATTATGATGCCAGTGCTCATCGAAGGCCCAAAGCAACCTGGCAACGACATTGATGTGTACCTAAGACCATTGGTTGACGAACTTTTGCAGCTGTGGAAGAATGAAGGTGTTAGCATGTGGGATGAGGACAAACAGGAGCAGTTTGACCTTCGAGCACTGCTTTTCATAAGCATCAACGACTGGCCTGCACTAAGTAACCTATCAGGACAATCAAACACAGGATATAAAGCATGCACTCACTGTTTAGAGGAAACCGAAAGCATGTATTTGAAACATTGTCGTAAAGTTGTGTACATGGGTCACCGTCGATTCCTTCCGGCGAAGCATGAGCTACGAAAGAAATGTGCGCATTTTGGCGGGAATGCTGACCGCCGTACAAAGCCGAGACACCGGAGTGGAGAAGAGCTATTTGATATGGTGAAGGACCTACACGTGGTGTTTGGCAAGGGAGACGGAAGCCGGGCTGCTCCGACGGGCGAGGAGGAGGTGTTAAAGTTTAGGTGTTAAAGTGCCAATGGGTGAAGCTGACTGGAGGAGGTGTTAAAGTTGAAGCGGACTATGGAATGACGTTAGTGGACCTAAACAAGATTGGCTTTCTAGACGAACCGTTCGTCCTGGGCAAAGCTGTCACACAAGTTTTTTATGTGAAGGACATGGCTAGCAGACCGAAGAAAGGGGCGGATAAGAAAGGTGGGGGTAAGCAATTGGACCCATCACAAGACGAGCCAAAGCGTCATATAGTTCTTCCTGGAAAGAGAAAAATCGTAGGAGTTGAGGACAAGACGGATGAAGATTATGATATGCTCGATGGCCGGCCTCTATTCTTAGTGGCTGATGACCCAAGCATCTTGTTAGCGGCGGAGGAGACACCGTATCTACGGCGTGATCACAATCAAGGAACATTTGTAAAGAGGAAGTTTATTAGTGTCCGAGTAAACGATGATGCCATGTAATTTCTATTGATTTATAAGATTGTTTTTATTAATTCTAGCATTTTATATTGATTTTCTAGTAATTTATAAGATTTTCTATTAATTTATAAGATTTTCTAGTAATTTATAAGATTTACTAGCATTTTATATTGATTTTCTAGTAATTTATAAGATTTTCTATTAATTTATAAGATTTTCTATTAATTTATAAGATTTTCTAGCATTTTATATTGATTTTCTAGCATTTTATATTGATTTTCTATTAATTTATAAGATTTTCTATTAATTTATAAGATTTTGGCCTTTAGCACCGGGTCGTGGCCGCACCCGGTGCTAAAGGGCCTTTAGCACCGGGTCGTGGCTGCACCCGGTGCTAAAGGCCACGACCGGGCCGCGGGGGCCGTGCGGCGGAGCCAAAGACCGGCCTGGCCACGGAGGCCGTGCGGTAGCTGGCCACGTCACCGGGCGCACACGACCGACGTCACTGGCCCGGTCGTGGCCTTTAGCACCGGGTCGTGGTTGCACCCGGTGCTAAAGGCCACGACCGGGCCGACCGGCCTGGCCACGGAGGCCATGCGGCAGCTGGCCACGTCACCGGCCGCACACAGGCCACGTCACTGGATGAACAAGAACAATTTTTCTTTTTAATCTCTGTATAAAAGTTGTAACTAGTCGTTCTCCCTCGTACAAACTTCAAAAAAGATCATTTTTCTTCCTAAAAATTCCTAAAATCATACTCTATCAAGTTATGAAACTTATTAATGTTATTATTTTGAAAAATCTTCTCGTGTTTGAACAATCCAAATTTTGAATTAAAAATGACAACTACAACCAAGGTTTTTTTCACACTAGGTGATGTCAAATGAAAAAGTGATGAATACCAAAGTTTAATATTTCATCATGATCTACAATCTTTATTTAGGTCATTTTGTCATTTTCAAAATGGGTAATAACATGTAGTAGAAATTTGACAAGTCTCTACCAAAGTTTTGGAAACTATGCGAGTGAATCTAGGATTAATGAACAATGTATACTACCACTTTCTCAAATGCAAAAATGACTTAAATAAATATTGTAGATCTTGATGAGATATGATATTTTGGTATTCATGACTTTTTCATCTGAGACCGTTTAATGTTCCAAAATCTTTCATTTAGTTATCAATTTTTGTAATTTATAAGATTTTCTAGTAATTTATAAGATTTTCTAGTAATTTATAAGATTTTCTAGTAAGTTATAAGATTTTCTAGTAATTTATAAGATTTTCTATTAATTTATAAGATTTTCTAGTAATTTATAAGATTTTCTATTAATTTATAAGATTTTCTAGTAATTTATAAGATTTTCTAGCATTTTATATTGATTTTCTAGTAATTTATAAGATTTTCTTATTTAATATATATTTTTAACAGGTATTAATAACTGAATTAAAACAAGTATTAATAACTATACATTAAAAACTATATTTATAAGATTCCCAAATAGTAGCCCCCGGTGCTAAAGGCCGGTTTGGAAACTGGGCGCCAAACGAAAAGTTGGGGCCTTTAGCACCGGGTTGATCTAAAATCCGGTGCTAAAGGCCCCCAATTTTCGTTTGGCGCCAGTTACGGGGCCTTTAGCACCGGGTGTAGAAGACCCGGTGCGAAAGGGGGGCCTTTAGCACCGGGTCGTGGCTGCACCCGGTGCTAAAGGCCTTCGTCTGGCGCACAGTTACGGCCTTTAGCACCGGGTGTAGAAGACCCGGTGCTAAAGGGCCTTTCGCACCGGGTGGTGGGAAGACCCGGTGCTAAAGGGGGGCCTTTAGCACCGGGTCTTCCCACCACCCGGTGCGAAAGGGACTTTAGCACCGGGTCATGGCTGCACCCGGTGCTAAATGCCCCGGACCTATATAGGCCGGGGACTTCTCTCCCCTCCCTCACTTCGCCCTCATTCCTCCCAGATCGACGCCACAGAAACCGCCGCCTCGTCTCCTCAGTCGCTGCCGCCCGTCGTCCCCGCCGCCGTCGTCGTCCCCGCCGCCGTCGTCGTCCCCGCGCCCGTCGTCCCCGCCGCCCGGCCGTGGTCACCCGTGGTCCCCGCCGCCGTCGTCGTCCCCGCGCCCACGCCGCCGCCACCCGTGGTCCTCGCGCCCACGCCGCCGCCGCCCGTCGTCCCCGCCGCCGTCGTCGTCCCCGCGCCCGTCGTCCCCGCGCTACGCTAGTTGAAGTGAGTGCATGGGTTGGGAAAGGTTGTTTTGCATGGAACAGGGAAACTTTAATCTGTAGGATTGGGATTGCTTTGGGTTTTATACCTAATACTAGTATGAAATTTATGTGTTCCCTTGCCGACATATGATTCTACATCTGATATGCATGGCTCAATTGTGCTCAAATTGCCAACAATTATATGCATTGCGAGATGATGCCTTGACAATGTTATATGTTTGAAATGTATATTGGAAATGTTATATGTTTGAAATGTATATTGGAAAATGCTTCATTTAAATGTATTGGAGATATTTACATTGAAATGTATATTGGAAATGTTATATGTTTGAAATGTATATTGGAAAATGCTTCATTTAAATGTATTGGAGATATTTACATTGAAATGTATATTGGAAATGTTATATGTTTGAAATGTATATTGGAAAATGCTTCATTTAAATGTATTGGAGATATTTACATTGAAATGTATATTGGAAATGTTATATGTTTGAAATGTATATTGGAAAATGCTTCATTTAAATGTATTGGAGATATTTACATTGAAATGTATATTGGAAATGTTATATGTTTGAAATGTATATTGAAAAATGCTTCATTTAAATGTATATTGGAAATTCTATGTATATTAGAAATATATGTGCTTCATTTAAATGTATATTGGAAATGTTATATGTTTGTATAATGTGTTGGGCATCATTGGAAGGGATGACAATGTCCAGGGCGACAATGTTGCAAGGGCCGAAGATGTTGAAGGGGCCGCAAATGTCCAGGGCGACAATGTTGCAAGGGCCAAAACTATTGAAGGAGCCGGTAACGCGCCCTCGTCTAGTCAGGTCTGTATATAGATAACATAAATTTGTATTGTACATGTCAATTATGTATACCATCTCTATATCATCTCGTATATATGTAATTTGTGTAGGCCGCCTCTGCTAAGAAATCAAAATGATCGACCACGAAGAAGCTGAAGGATGTCAAGTTACACATCACCCGAGTGGAGGATGACGGGGAGCCAGTTGAGCCCCCAAAAGTGGCTAAGAAATTTGTATCTCAGTGCGGGGTAATTGTACGGGACAATGTGCCCATTAGTATCAGAAAATGGAAGTCCACGAACCCCACCGAGGAGTACGTGCTCCCCGATACAGAGAAGGAGATGCTATGGAGGGAATTAAAGGCAATATTCGACTGGCCTAGCACTCATGAAGCAGAACTGAGGGATTGGACAATGAAGAAGATGACAGTTCTGTTTCAGGATTTCAAGAAGAAGTTGTACTCGCAATTTCTCAAAACCGGAGAGGCCCCGGATCCTGAGAAGTATAAGAAGATCACCAATGATGAGTGGGAAGCATTCATTGAGTACAAAACCTCCGAAGAGGGTGCAACGGCTAGCGCTAGAAACGCTGGAAACGCCGCAAATAAGAAGTACTCTCATAAGATGGGTTCGGGAGGTTACAAGGAAAGCATCGCTAAATGGGAGAAGATGGAAGAAGATCTATATGCTAGAGGCATCACTCCAGCGACACATGACTGGCCCACAAGGACCAAGCATTGGTACTATGGTCATGGAGGCACCCTAAACCCAATCGATGGCTCCTTAGTTTTTCCCGAGGACTTGCGAGAACTAGCTCAGTGTCTCCTCGATATCCTCAGGGCATCTGATAGGGGAGAATTTGTTGCCGATAGAGACAGAGATGAGCTAACCTATGCCTTAGGGAACAAGGAGCATCCTGGACGGACGCGCGGCGTAGGCACAAGCATCTCATGGAAGAAAGGTTTCCAAGAGCACGCCGCCACCTATAGGAGCCGTTCGAGGAAGAAGGCCGAATATGAGCAAAGGGTGAGGGACCTAGAGCAAACGGTTGCCGCCCAGGGCTCAAAGCTCCAAGAAATGGAGTCAGAGATGGAGCGACGGATGAAGGTAGCATGGCTGCAGATACAACAAGCCACAGGCGGGACCGGTTCCACAGAGCCTGCACCTCTCCAACAAGCCGCAGGCGGGACCGGTTCCACAGAGCATGCACCTCTCCAAGATGCGGCCCTTATTAGCCCTCCACAACAATATCAAAGCAGTCACGCTTCCACACAGGCCGCCGAAGCGGTCCGTTACACCGTGGATGAAATAACTCAACGGACCGCGTGCGAGCTTGTCGTCAGACAGAAGAACTTAGCTGTGGTGGTACGTATGCGACCTTAGTTCATACTGCATACATTTCACCGTAAATACCATTCATTTACTAACTTTCTTTGTGACTACTAACTTATCAGGTCGCATACGGTATGACCAAACGTGTGGAAGAAGGGCAAAAATGGCACTGCAATGACATTCCACATGATTACGTACCTGTTGAGGTGGAGCAAGTCGTCACCAGCTGGGAAGACTTGGAACTTGACATCCCCGGAAGTGACGGAGAAACAAAACTCGGTCAGTGTTCTCACTGCATCATTCTATGGAGCAAGGCAGACGTCGTCATACCCGGTACACCTGCGGCTACCAACAAGCCCCCGTCACCTCCAAGAGATCCACAGGATCATGACGATTCTCCGGGAGCTCCTGATGCAAGCCCGTCTCCTCCGCCAAAGAGGTCTCCGTCTCCTCCACCGAAGAGGTCTCCGTCTCCTCCGCCGAAGAGGTCTCCGTCTCCTCCGCCGCGGAGGTCTCCGCCCCCTCCGCCAAAGAGGGGACGCCGCACTAAAGCCTCTGCCCCCACTCCACCAGCGAAGAAGGCGTGGAAAACCAAAGAGAAGCCCGCACCAGAGAAAAGAGCGGGTAAGAAGACTCTAGAGGAGCTCGAAGCCTCGGTCAAAGCAGACACAAAGAGGCAAATGGCCGAGTGGAGGAAAAAACCTGAGCCGGAGCCGAAGCTTGATCCCACCGTCGTCAAGTCATTCCTCGGTAATTTGGGCAAGGGTCAACAGAAGGAAGTAATAGTAACAGACTATGACCGCTCATTACTGAAATCTCGCCGGAAGCGGAAGGCTGCAGATAAGGAGGCGGGCCCATCCAAAAAGGTTCCACAGCTCGGCCAGCAACCTCAGCGGCCCTTGGGTCCATTGCCATCTCTGGACGAGCTTAACGTGCAACGAGTAATGGCCGAGACTGGACTAACCAGAGCGCAAGTCCTGGGGGAAGAAGAGGTGCCTGTAAACACAACGCTGAGGTGGCCGTTTAATCTTGGCGAGCCTATGGTCCCTCCTGAAATGGAGAGGAAGCTACAGACGAAGATGCGCCGATTCCATGAGTGGTACTTGGAAGAATCAAGAAGGAATAAATGGCGCATGATCAAAGTAGGCGTGAAGGACCATGATTTCTACAATGGTGACGAGGATTGGGTGTGGCTGAGGTTTAAGGATATATATGAGCTGTATCACCGCGACGCCATGGACGTGGATTTGATCACCTGTTGGACACTGTAAGTACTTTGTTGTTGCTTATAATTCACAGTTTGAAAACAATAATTCCAATCTATGCTGACGCGGGCTTTATTTATTGCTTAACATATGCAGAATGGAGATTCAAAAATGTCGGAGATCCGGGATATATGACGTTGGTTTCGTGGATCCTCGAAGGATAAGTGAAGAAATGATATTGATGAATCCTGAGGAAACATATGGAAACCTATACAAGTATATTAAGAAACAAAATTACTGCGACTCCATACTAATCCCGTACAACATCGAGTGAGTACATACACAAGCTTCTTCTTATACTGTCTGTGTACTAATTCATTTCTGATTATAATGTATACATGTGCACAGATTCCACTGGTTCCTAATAATATTGTGTCCTGACCAGGGTGTCGTGAACGTCTTTGATTCGTTGCACACTCCAAAAGAAAAACTACAGAACATCATGGACATGATGACAAGGTGATGTATATTTTCCCCTACTTAATTCACCCCTTACACTTGCAATGACTTAACTCAATTTTTTTGTTCGCAGGGCCTGGATTCAATTTCGTCGAGAACACCCGGGAATTCAACATGAAACACTAAAATGGAACATTGGCTTTCCGGTAAGCAAGTAATTTGTACATGTAGGCCTCGGCTAATATATTATATGAATTTTACTTAATTTCTTTTGGTCGACAGTGTGCCAAACAGGGGCCGGGAAATAATTTATGTGCATACTATGTTTGCGATTTCATGTGGAATTGGGGACATAAAAAGCTTACACAACAGGATATTATGGTACGTAATAATAAACAACATTTTCATTATTATTAAGTGCACAATTATTGTCTCCAACTCGGCGGATTAAATATCTTTCAATTATTTATAAATTACAGATGTTCAACCTAAAGGATGAGTCCCTAGAGCTAGAAAGAATTGACGCAATTGCAGAACAGCTCGTCGGATGGATCTGGGACGAGGTTGTCAATCCCCGAGGAGAATACTACTCGCCAGTACTGGAGGACGTGCCGGACAGTCCAACAAGCTAGTCGTCAATCTTAATTAAGTAGAAAATACAGTTTAAATATATATAACTCGAGTTGACATGCATGAATATCTACTTTTGTAATATATATGTCTTCTATTTTGATGAAATGTCAGCTAGTATGAATATAGAGTCGGCCGAATACGCATTAGAATACACGTATTAGAATATATACGTATATAGACGTGCACGCATGGCTACTGAAAAAAGCAAAAAAAAAAGAAATCCAGGGCCTTTAGCACCGGTTGCAGACAGCAACCGGTGCTAAAGGCAGGCCCTTTAGCACCGGGTGCATCCACGACCCGGTGCTAAAGGCCCTGCTAACGGCGCTGCGGGTCAGGCCCTTTAGCACCGGGTCGTGGCTGCACCCGGTGCTAAAGGGCCCCTTTAGCACCGGTTATTCAACCCAGTGCTAAAGGGGTACCCCTTTAGCCTCGGATTAGTTGCACCGGGTGGGAAACCCGGTGCTAAAGGGCTTTCCCACCCGGTGCAGATGTCGATCATTCTGGTAGTGAAGATTAGTCTCTCGACGTGTAACAATGCTTACGATGTAGAGAAACAACCAGACAAGTACGGATTAAGTAACCAAACCTATGAAATGAAACCATGGGCGGAGCTAAGCTTCAGCAAAACAAATTCAGAGATGATATTAAAATAATATGCATGTGCCTACTTAAAATAATACAATTCAGAGATATTTGCCGTCTGATTTTTACCAATTTTTGTGCAGCAAGTGGAAAGAAAGAGGCTTGAAGCTATCATACAAAATAAATTCTCTAAGCCTTCTACATCTATATAAGTGGATGCTTGTATGTTGAAACTTGTAGCAGATGCACCACATCTTATCATAGTTGTCATATCAAGAAGCAGGGTTATACAGAATGGTATTGCTTCAATCATTTTATCCATCTCGTCATCTGAAAAGTTACTATTTGAAGTTTTGTATCAGTTTTACGATGTTTATATCCATCAAAAAGAAGTTATTGGTTCATATGCAGAGCACATCTCTTGTCAAGGTTGGACCGTGGGGTGGACAAGGTGGTAATCCTAAAGACATCGATGTGCTGCCTGAACGCCTTATAAGCATGACGATCCGCAGTGGAGATGTTATTTAAGCAATTATGTTCAGTTATGTTGGCACCGATGGGAACAACTACACAACAAAACTTTGGGGTGGTGGAAATGGGAGTTTCACTGAGGTATGTCTTTTATACAATTTGGGTGTCATTGTTACTATTGTACTCGGTATGCAATTTGTAATTAATGAGATAATAAGGAAAGAGTAAAAGGCAGCAAGCTAGTAAGTAAAAAATAACATGAGTAATATAATTTCGCTGATCTGCCTTTTTCAAACATTTTTTTAAATTCTAACATGTATTTCAGCAAATTGAGATGTAATAAATGTATAGTTACAAATTACCTAGTGTAAGGGAGTACACTGTAATTTTTTTTTGCGAATATATTGAAGACTACTAATGGTTAAATTTTATTTCCTAAATGCAAATAACGAATTTTGAGCGTTACCCTGTGATAAAAAATATATAATTAACAAGGACAGCATCTGTTGTTATTTCTATCCATATTTTCCTTTTCTTTTCCTTCTCGTATGCATCTATTGTCATTTCTTATAACATATCCTCATGAAAATT
This sequence comes from Echinochloa phyllopogon, assembly GCA_033239725.1. NCBI lineage: Eukaryota > Viridiplantae > Streptophyta > Magnoliopsida > Poales > Poaceae > Echinochloa > Echinochloa phyllopogon. The sequence goes on from BTCW01000017.1 coordinate 14,011,267, forward strand.
TGATGTTTTTGGCAGATTACGCTTGGTGATAATGAGTACGTGATGGAAATTTCTGGCACTTACGGCCCATACGGTAATGTGCAGAATCTGATAACATCACTGAATATTGTCACCAACGTCGCTAGCTTTTCGCTTGGAAACGCAGATGGAAATACTTTCAGTATCCCGGTGGAAAATGATGGCCAAATTGTTGGTTTCTACGGGCGTTCAGGGTGGCTTCTCGATGCAATTGGTGTCTATATTCACCCCTGAAGAATGAATTAATCTAGAGGCTTTGTTTGGTTCCTTCCAGCCATCCACTGTTCCGTTGGAGAGTGTTGTCGCAATAAGACGGCTTGATGTTCAGCGTCGTCGTCACGAGTATTGTGCTTGTTTAATTTGGTTTCGTCGTTTCATTATTGTTGTTGTAGCTGGGTTCTGCCCTTATGTTAGTGCGAGTGAAGCTTGATGCTTTTTCTATTATGAGTCCTACACTTGTATTTGTTGCGAGTGAAGCATGGTGCTTTTCCTTGTGCTGGAAGGAAAACAGAATATAAGCTATTGCACCGATTGTTACACGGACCAGTCCACGTCTGCAGCTACTCCATCTTCAAGAATTTACGTCGTCGATTGCATAATATCCACACAACTAACCATGCTCTTTGGTTGACGATCTTCATAAAAATAATTTTCGTCCAAAGGCTAATTGCTAAGGGAATAAAGATGTCATGTACAAGAGACACCCATTAATATTAGAACTGACTGACGGACAACCTTCAATTTTGTCTTTGCTCGTGGACACTATTCAATTACGGTAATTTGCTACTAGACATTATGGTCAGCAAAAATAACTTCCTTCTTTGGAGGAGATGGAACACGTGAATAATGGAAAAAATTTCCCTTGCGGGCCATGTCACGCACAAGGTCCAGGTTGAGCCCATCAGCAAATTTATTTTGCCATGCACTACAATGTTTTTTAGCTGTATTTTTAATGTTTGACAATGTTACAAGCAGTTGATACTGAAACTGTATAAATAAATCTTATGGGTGATTTTAGTTAGATGGAACAATACTGAAACATGGATAGCATTTTCTTTATTCGCAAAAGTCTCAGATGCATTATTGTAAAAATGCATTTAAAGTAACCCTTTATTGAAGTCACGATTTTTTTTTGCAAACTACTTATGTAGAAAGGAACTTTACTTGTATGTACATCGTAATATACTTAAATTAAAGCTGATAAGAAAATGTTACTGTATAGTCAAATTTAGTAGTAGGACCAAATAATCTGAAAGTACACATACACTATTTGTCATGTGATGGATAACTAAAATAAAATTTGCAAGATAATTTGCGATTAATTCAACAAACAGTTACATGCTCTGGAAGACTTCAGAGGTAAATTTCAAAGCCAAAATTGAGTTGCACGGCAGTGTATAACTAAATTTCATATGTTTCTCCATCCTAATCTGTTGTTGAATAATTCATTTTCTATATGATAATAGTTACTAACCGGATTAATCTAAGGTACTATTCTTGAAACCATGTGTGAATAATTGATTTTTGCAAAACAAAAGTGTGTAGAAGGACAAAGTTGTAGCGATTTATTTGTGATGGTCTAGCTTTGATCAGACTCAGAAAGAAAAAAATTCATAGTTATGGCAGTACAAGAAAATTTATTGCTATGGTGGTATGAGAATTTTGTGCAATCAAACAAGCTCAGTACTACATATGTCACTACCAGAAAACGGGAATACGCCGTGCGCCTCCCTCTTTGCCGTGCGCTTTATATCGGGCGCACGGCAAAGCTCCCCCTTTGCCGTGTGCCGATGAAAAACACACGACAAAAGCGCGGCGCACAGCAGAAATACCTTTCACCGTGCGCCACACAAAATGCTCACGACAAATCAAAACTTTGCCGTGCGTCGCAAGAGGGGCGCACGGCAAACATCCTAGCACGTGCACGGCCCCTGCCTTGCCCGGCTGGCGAGCGACGGGCCGTGGACGGCCATTAATGTTTGTCGTGCGCCTCAAGTAGGATCATGGCAAACACCTAGCCTTTGCCGTGTGTCCCAGTCACGACGCAGCACGTGCATGGCACGGACGGCCAGTGGGCCTGGTAACGGACGTCACCACGTCTCCGGCCTTTGTCGTGTGCCCTTGGAAAGGGCACGACAAAGGTAGACATTTGCCGTGCGTTACCTGTAGGCACACGGCGAAGCTTTGGTCATTTCGCCGTGTGCCAGCCTTGGCACACGACGAAGTGACCATAACAGAAATGGTCACTTCGCCGTGTGGCAGGGGCTTGTTTTTTCTGTTTTTTGACGTATAAAAGACCCTAAAATTCTCACAATCATCATAGGCATATTATAATCATCACAGGCAGTTAATAGTCACAAATTCATATCCTCATCATTGCTTAACAAAGACAATAAGTTCAAATCCATAGAAATAAAATGGTACATAAGTTCAAATACATCACAAGTTCACAACATTCACAACTGAAGTTCACATCTCAAGTTCACAACAGAAGTTCACAACAACATTTCACAACCATGCTCGCAGCGTCTCCGGTGTAATTTTCTTGAGTACTTGCCCCTTCCAGTGTCTCCTCATGTTTGGATTAAGCTATAAAGGAGATGTGTTAGCAAAGAGATGGCTGGAATATTATTTTAATTAATTTGATAGTTGTATACATAAGGATTAAAGTTCAACTAAATGTACCCTTCATTGTTTATAGGTGATAATGTTCCCGATATTATCTCAGTGGAAGAACCTTCATGGCTGCAGGGAGTATTGGAAGACGATATTATCTCGGAGGAACCTGTTCCCATGTCCTCATGAGTTTGGGTCGAACCATTGTTTGATGAATTGACGGGTGCTTCAAGATAGCAACCTGATGCATGAGGATCCGCATGAGGTAGTGCAGTTTTTGGACTATCTAGGTGCTCAAGTTTGTAGTTAAGGGGTGATGTATAGACTGGTTGTAGGATACCTGCTTGCTGACGACCTGCTCCAAGTCCACCTCCTGGTCCGAAAGGCCCCGCACCCTCGTCAACATTTAGTTGCGGATATAGTGTGTAGCGGAGTCGTTTGTTGGGGGTTTCTATAGTAAGAGTGACAATTGTTAGAGGGAACAATGTAACATGATCGGAGCAAGGTTGTGTTGTAACTGCAGCTACTGTTGGCCAGACGTGTATGTAGATCACCCAGTGCAGCTAGTTCTACATGAATCCAAATTGACCATATGTTCCGGAAGGCAGCGGGAACCCGATGGTGGAGATCGGTGCTCAACTCCTGAAAAAAATGAACATAATAGTGTCAATTAAAAATTTTGGCAGCACCTCCCTTGCACGGTGAGGTTTCCAAAACCTACAAGAAAAGCCACTACACGAAGGTCGGGCCACACAAAAAGTTTCTCCTCATAGCTCGATGGCCGGACACATGACATGTGGTGCCGCACGACACGAGGTCAAATTGACAAGTATGACAAGTCAAATTGAGAGGCATGACAAGTTAAAATTCTATATCTAAAATTCTGTATCTATAATTCTATATCCAAAATGCTATACATACATTTCTATATGTAAAATTGATAACTAAGATCCAAAATTTCTATATGTATCTATTCTTCTATATCCAAAAATTTTAAACATACATTTTTATTCATCACTAATTCTATATCTAAAATTTCTATAATTGATAACTAAGATCCAAATTTGATCTAACATCACTAATTCTATAATAAATTATTGAAATCGAGAGGAGGTCGAGAGAGCACTCGCAAGGGGTGAAGCAACGGCTGCCTAATGTGGCTGCGACAATGGATGCTCCTCGTCTTTCTCCTCCGGATGTGGCTGCCTCTGTGTCCTCCCTCTCCTCCTTCTTCTCCCCCTCTGTCCCTTCCTCCTTCTCCCCCTCCACCGTCTCCTACCCCTCGTCCCCGTCGTCCTTCTCCATCTTCTCCTCCTTCTTCTCCCCCTCCTTCACTACCTCCTCCTTCTTCTCCTTGGCAGCTGGCGAGGCCCGAACGGGGCTAGGGGCGGCGCGGAAGGGCAGGCGCCGGCGGGCGGGGCAGGCGTGGTGGAGCGGTGGCGCCGGGGCGAGGTGGGGTGGGGCAGGGCGGGGTTGGGGCGCGCCGACGGGCTGAAGGCAGGGCGGGCGGCGGCCGCCGGCGGCGCTTAGCACGGCGGGCTGAGCGGGCGGCGCACGGTCGTGATGGAACGGCGGCGGCAGGACGACATTTGACAAAGGATAGCGTAAAGCACCATGTCCCTGCAGCAAGTGTGAAAACATGATGGCATTTCTTGAACAAGGCATTTGACAAAGGACAGCGTAAAGCGTCGTGTCCCTGCAGCAAGTGTGAAAACAGGATAGACCAACCTAAGCTCCAAATGGGTCAACACATTTGCAACAATGGGTTTATGGCAAACTATACACGGTGGATCTGCCATGGTGAAGCCCATCATGCGAGAGACGAGGTCATGAGGCAACGCATCGATGATTATGATGCTGAAGCCGGTGCGGAGACATGTTGGATGACTATCATCAAGCACACTTCGATCGAGGGCCTATCCATGTTAGGGAGGATCCTCCAGAGGCTACTGCAAAGGCTTATTATGATATGTTGTCTTCTACACAGAAACCACTTCACGAGCACACCGAAGTGTCTCAACTGGATGCCATTGGGTGCATAATGGCCCTAAAGTGTAAACTTGGCATCAGTCGAGACGGCTTTGATGAAATGGTGGTAGTTTTTGGCAGCCTGCTTCCGAAAGGTCACAATCTGCTACGCAACATGTATGACACACAGAAGATGCTTCGTGTACTTAAGATGCCATACGAGCCGATAGATGCTTTTCCGAAAGGATGCATCTTGTTTCGGAAAGAACATGCAGATGCAAAGTACTGCCCTAAATGTGAATCCTCTAGGTACCTGGAGGTAGATTCTGGTGATGGTCATAAGAGGCAACTCTCCATCCCAGTTAAAATCTTACATTACCTTCCATTCATACCGAGGATCCAACAGATTTACATGACAGAGGAATCCGTGAAATAGATGACATGACACAAACAAGGCATATGATACCATCTCAAACACATGGTACATCCAGCCGATGCTGATGCTTGGAAATATTTTGACACGCGTCATAGTGAGAAAGCCGAGGAATCTTGAAATGTACGTGTTGCACTGGCAACCGATGGGTTCAATCATTATGGAATGACGGCCGCGCCACACACGAATACCCGGGGAGAATATGAGTGTGTACATGAAACCTCTGATTTATGATTTGCTCCATGCTTGGGAGGACGGGGTAGACACATATGATCGAGCTACAAGGACAAACTTCAAAATGCGAGTGTGGTATATGTACTCCCTGCATGACCATCCGGCGTATGGGATATTTTGCGGCTGGTGTCCATGGGAAGTTCCCATGCCCAGTTTGCAAGGCAGCTTTCAAGTTCATCTGGTTGGCGAAGGGTGTCAAGTATTCTTGTTTCGACTTGCATCGACAATTCCTACCTATGGAACATCCATTCAGACAAGACACCAAGAACTTTACAAAAGGTGTCATGGTTCTAGACCCCCCACCGCAGATGTTGACAGGCGCCGACATTCTTGCGCAGTTAAACACGCTCAAGGAAAAAAAGGAGGTGGTTTTGTGGGATACGGTGTGGAACATGCCTGGACTCAGAAGTCGGGCTTGTGGAGGCTACCCTACATGAATGACCATGTTCTTCCACATAACATTAATATGATGCATACGGAAAAGAATGTCGCTGATGCACTCTGCGGTACAGTCATGGACATTCCTGATGAGAAAAAGGACAACGTTAAAGATAGGGTTGATCAAGCTTAGTTATACGATAGACCAAAATACACCATTCCGCCTCCGAAAGAAGGCAAGAGATTGAAAAAGCCCCCAACCCCATACGCCATAAAGAAGGACTATAGGAAGGAAGTACTAGAATGGTTCAAAACTTTATTGTTTTCCGATGGGTACGCAACAAATCTAAGAAGGGGGGGGGGTGAACTTAACTACTATGCGAATAAATGGGCTCAAGAGTCATGACTACCACATATGGATTGAGCGGCTTCTTCCGGTGATGGTTTGAGGCTATGTCCCTAACCATGTGTGGCTAGTGCTGGCAGAGTTAAGCAATTTCTTCCGCATCCTTTGTGATAAGGAGTTATCTCGGACACTGGTTGCAAAAATGGAGGCTTTGGCTCCGGTGTTGCTTTGTAAGTTGGAGAAGGTCTTTCCACCCGCCTTCTTCAATCCGATGCAGCACATGATTTTGCACCTCCTGACTGAGGCACGACTGGGGGGCCTGTGCATGGCCATTAGTGCTATGCAATTGAAAGACAACAAAAGGTTATTCGAATGAAATATAAAAACAAATGCAAAATTGAAGCTTCCATTGCTGAGGCATACTGTACTGAGGAGGTGACAAATTTTACAACTAAATACTACGCTGACACCCTTCCTAGCGTGCATAATCCGACCCCTCGTTACAATGCCAACGATAATGATTCGAACCTTAGCCTCTTGAAGGGGCAACTCGGAAGTGCAATTGTGTCGACTACTAAGAACTTGCAACATGAAGAATGGCGCACTATCATGATTTATGTGTTGACCAATCTATCTAAAGTGCAGCCATAGATTGAGTATGTTCTCAACCCCGTCATTATCCTTTGTGCGTCCTTTGTACTGGCAGAGTACTTAACTATATTAATGCCATCCAACTCCCAGTGGGGAAGTAGAGAACCGACCCAGCGGGAAGTTGATACCCTTCTTGATAAGGGTGCGGGACGTGGATGCCCCGATTTCATTTCTTGGTTCAAGCAGAAGGTACGGAAGAGTTGTTTTTGTTGGTCAATACATGTTCCTCGTACGTGCGAATAATATAACAAAAGGTCTTGATTGTACTTCCAGGGCCAAAACGATGGGTCTATGGATCCTAAGTTGAGACTGGTTTCGGTTGGTTGTGACTATAGGGTCATGTCATATGGCGGCTATGACTTGAATGGGTACCGCTTTCACACAAAAAGACACAAGAAGAGTCGGCCCAATCGAAGAACCACAAACACCGGAGTTTGTATGAAAGGCAATGATGGCAATGACTATTATGGAATAATTGAAGAAATATATGAACTCACGTTTCCTGGTGGCAAACATCTTAATCCTGTCGTATTCAAATGCCATTGTTTCGATCTTCAAGAAAAGTGAGAGGAGTTTGCAGCGCAGGAGGTGAAGTCTAGTGAGAGTGAGGGTGAGGGGGAGGTGGAGGGGGAGGAGGGGGACACGTCAGGGGGAGGGTCTAGTGTGACTATTTGGCAGTGAGGTCCCTCGCGACACCCGACAAGGCCAATACATGAAGCTCTACGCCCGATGATTAGACCTTTGGGCAAATAGTTCGTAACTTTGTGCATTGTCAATACCTTTTCATTTGATAACTTGAAATTGCAATACAAACTAATATTTTATCTTTGAACTTTTGGTAGGAGTTGGGAAACCGTCGTAGCTATTGGTCACAACAGTCTCTTCAATGACATCTTGGGTCTTTTGTGTAGGGAGCACTTCCCAGGCATGGTCCGGACGAGTGAGGACAGGTACGAGCCGGCGTGGACGTGGGCGCACTACCACCGAGCCCCCGATACTCTCGATGTGGTTGGCAGGGTCTATGAGAGTAAGGCGGCACCGGTCAAAGCCGAACTCTGGGTAAGTCTTTCTCACACTACACTGTTCAATACATCATATTCATTGCACATTTTTGCAATATTGACTGGAGATCACCGTGTTTATGTGCAGGATTTCTACAGGGTGGTGGATGGATGTGCTGAGAAGGCGGAGGAGATGATGGAGAGGGTATGCAAGAAGCTGGTGTTAGACATGCACTACGAGGCACAAGTTCAATGTGTCATCAACTACGGTGCTAACAAGTTAGGGATGAAGATCTCAAAAAAGGAAGCAAGAACCTTGAAGGTGACCCGAGAGAAATACATGTAGGTAAATTGGATTTTTTTTCAATTTAAGAACATAGCTTAATATGATATTCTTACCTGTCATTCACTTGATCACGTGTAGATGCCTGCGAAATTGTGCCGTAATGATTCCTATTGCTGGGAACACATAGTCAACAACTGGTTGACACCGGAGTGGCTGGCAAAGCATGATGCTGGCTGACAGAAGCGTTTGCTGATGCAATATCCATCGCACCATCAAGGCAGCCTTACAAACGAGCAATACAGGGCTAGATGGGTATGAAGATTCATTTCTATGTTGTAACATTTAATTCTGCATAATTTGTAATCAACTTACTTTTTTTTCGCAGTCCAATGCACATGGAGGCGCTGAGTGCAGCGAGTTCATGGGATGGGTCTTGTCACACAAGGCCAAGGCCACGTCATCCGAGGCCACCTACAACCCCCAGGACCCGCCCAAGGAGTACAACAACCCCTCCATCCATGACTGCATCAATGTGTACACGGAGACAGGAAGGCAGGTCCATGGGCCAGAGTGGGCCGCTTGATGGAGAGGTGATCGTGAGGATTGGACAAGGAAAGAAGCATGACCGGTACTATATTGGTGACAGCATTTGAGACACAGCCACTACTCCCACTCTCGCGGCCCTCCGAGCAAGGAGCATGAGCAGTAGCCCTCCGATACTCCCACGGTCGTCTGCGACACAGGTCCAAGTGGACCGACTTCAGGTTATTTCTGATTTATTCATCATTACTCAATTTCTACATATGTTTCTCTTGCATTGTGATAATGAGACGAATAATTGTAGGCCCGGCTGGATGAGCAAGCAACGACACACCGTGCATCCCATGTTGAGCAGCGGGTGGCCCAACAGGTGGCCGAGCAGCAGCAGTTGATGACCCAGCACTTGGCTCAGCAGCAGCAGATGATGGCCGAGCACATGCATGCATGCATGCATGGTTGCTTTACAAAGCGATCTACTAATGCCGGTGATGCCTTCAATGCCCCGTATGGTGTTCACTCCGCCTTCGGCTATGGTTCCGACAACTCCTGTTGTGAGTCACTTGACAACCTTCCTTCATTTCAATTAGTAGAGACATAGAGAACGTAGAAAATTAAACTCGCTTAGAGACCTAGAGATAGTAGAGGCTTAGATAAATTACATTACAACTTAGATAATTTAGATTACATCACATGCGGTTTACTCTTTTTTTTGTAGAATCAATCGGCGGCATCGAATAGTGTCGAAATGCCGCCGGCCGTGTGACCGGGGTTGAACCCACAGCAGTTGTTTCCACCTATGATCAGCGCCTCACCGCCCCCGTTGCAGCCACCTCCTCCTTGGTGAGCTTTGTGGATGAACTTTGAGTTGGTGATGCCCTTTGTGAACTTCTGTGGACTTTTTGGAGTTGTTGATGTGCTAGGAGACTCGTCGTCGTCCAATTTGTGAATTTATATGGATTTATCTATATTAATTGTATGTGATGGTTATTATGGTATATATATATATGATGCCTGTGATTATTAATATGACATATATATGATGCATGTGATTTTTGAATGAGTTGGGACTTTTAAACGGGAAAAACAAAAAAATAGGAAATTTTTTGTCGCTTTGCCATGCGCCAAATAGTGGGGCGCACGACGAAGTGACCATTCCTGTCACTAGAATGGCATGTTTGACGTGCACAAGCCACGGTGCACGGCAAAGATGCCATAGTTTGCCGTGCCTCTAGAGGATGGCGCACGGCAAACGTGCCATCATTTGCCGTGCGTCTGTTTGAGGGAGCACGACAAAGGCCCTCCACTGCGCCATCAATCCCGCGCCGTCAATCCCCGTGCTGTCACACACCGCTATCTCCTTTATTTTGTCGTGCGTTGGCTTTGACGCACGACAAAGACTTTCACCATGCGCCTGATATAAAGCGCACGACAAAGGCCTGTTTGTCGTACCTTTGGCTGTCGTGCAGCCTTTGCCATGCACATAGGAAAAAAACGCACGGTAAAAGTTTTGCCGTGCGTTTTACGGCCTTTGCAGTGCGCCTGGGACACACGGCAAATGCTCTGTTTCTGGTAGTGCGTATATGTTACCGCCAAAAGTGGCAGGTTTGATATATGTGTGTGGAAAAACATGGAAGTATGACATGTAGAATGGAAGGCTTTCTCAAACATATACACACAACCATAGTTTTCTTTTTGATCTGCTCATTATAATAAAGTGGCAATACATATCGATCTACAGTCTAATCCTTTAGATTTTCACATATACACACAACCATAGTTTTCTTTTTGATCTGCTCATTATAATAAAGTGGCAATACATATCGATCTACAGTCTAATCCTTTAGATTTTCAATTACTCAATCACCTCTAAACAGTGGTATCACACGTCAAAGAAAGCCTGCATTACAAAAGTGCTTGTAAATCAAACATGACCCTGACCTTGTGCAAATCTGATTGATATGCATAGGGCAAGTAAGGAGCCAAGTGCTGTGATTGTTAAGCAGCCGGATGGCTTGATTTTGACTGAACTGCAGTAGAGATATTAGCACGACTACAAAATCTCTTATCAGTACCGGTCAGGGAACCCCAGTTAGTACCGGTTCCCTGACCGGTACATGCTCGCCGGCACTAATGTGCTGGCCATTTAGTAGAGCGGACCGATACTAAATTCTAATTTTAGTGCCGGCTAGTAACCCCAGACGGTACTAAACTGCCCGCCCGCACAGGAGCGTAGGGCGCACAGTTTAGGACCGGCTGGGCTTACCAGCCGGCACTAACCTGTTTTATTTTTCTTTTTTTGTTTCATTCCTTTTTCATTTTTATTTTTATGCTTATATTATTCATACGCATATATAGATATTATATCTATATGCGTATGCGGCTGATATTACGTTATATGATGTATAATATTACTTTATAATATGTATATACATCATCGGTCACATATAATACTTCAAAATCAAGTATTATATTTGAATTGTTACAAGTAATTCATAATAAACGAGATATTACAAATCAAGTGTCCTCATCAAATAACCCCCTACTAGGATCTAGATGTGCCACAAATACATTAAAATAGGCATGAAATTCCCCTTTGGGATTTATGATTCATCGAGCAGGAGTCCACAAAGTTGTTCTAGAATTGCCCTCACTTGTTCCGATTGGATGAGATCTTCTTTCATGCACTATTTATGCAAATTTCAATGGAATCAAAACTTTAGCGAAATGAAAAAATAATGACTTAATAAAAAAAGAATGAGCAGAACTGATATTTGCTTACGTACCTTGAATGCTTCTGACGTCATTTGCCCCCGTGGACCAACAAAATTGTCGATGAACTCGCACATGTAGTAACCACATAGATTTGTCTTTTGCGCCTGTCTCATGCATTATATATATGTAGCAAAAATTATTAGAAAATATTATGAATTACTAAAAAATATTAGAAATGACTATAAATTTTCTAAAAATAGTAGGGTCTATTATAAAATAGCAGAAATTACTATAAAATTATAGAAAATAGTACGAAGCACTAGAAAATGACACTAGATCGAAGTGGGGATTATATTCTTACCGGGACGTTAGTATTAATATGAAGATCGTCGCCGTTATCGGTTACTCCTATGTGTTTTTTCAGGAAGCGAGCCCATGCTTTCTTAAGCAGGTCTATGAGGTCTTGGTAATCTGATATTGGTTTCCTCAAGGAGTCAAACACCGTGACTTGGGCTCGATCAACCTCGATAGAAAGCAGTATCGAATGGAATCTGTATGTACATATACATTAAGAGAGGCAGTGTTGATTATATTTTGTATTTATTATTAACTTGAAATGATTTAAAAAAGTTGAAGAACTCACTTATAGTTATATGGAAAAAGAATGAATGAACATGTATTCTGCCGGTCCAAGGCGTTGAATAGAAGTGTAGTAGTTTCTTTTGATCCAACCTTTACGGTCGTCTCGTGTACAACATTGGGGTCGATGAAGCTAATGTTGTAATATCCCTTTTTCCTGCACTGTTGGACCTTCATCCTATGAGCCATAAATCAAAAGACATCATGAGACAGCACACTAGTATATGTAGTGGATATTAAATCAGAAAACACTGAGGCAGGAGGCACTTACATAACCCATACACTGATGAGAGACTTGTCAAGGGCATCTTGATGGAATAAGTCATAAAGTGCATGAAACTCGATCCAAATATCATCTAGCCCTCACTTCAGATGGTCATCTGTAATCCGAGCTGCGAGCATCGTCTGGCCCAACCGCGATTTCTCTAGGTATCATGTATGCAACTCGTGCATTCTCGTTGGTAGGAACCTCACCAACTCTTCCCAAATAAGCGGTTCACCCAGCACGAACTTTTTCCTGCCCCGGGTTTCTAGTAAGTTCGCCTCTAACTCCCCTCATAGTTGACCTTTTGTAAGGTTCGTTTCCGCTATCATTTGGGCCATGACTGCATTATTTTCTTGCGCTGCATGTACCACCAATGGCTGGACTGTTTGGTTGGACTGCTCTCCGAGCTGGGGAATGGATTTTGTTGATTTACTACTACTACTGATCCGGTTATCGGGGTTGTTGTAAGACTTTCTGATTGACCGGTCGTAGTCCAATTCCCGCTCTTTCACCAATTGTTTCATCATTTTCCTAAAGAACGCCACTTTAGCCGGATCTATTGGTTTCGGCGGATCAGGCTTTTTCGGATGAAAGTGGTCATGGACATGTTGAGCCATGCGAGCATCTAGTTCTTCCGGGGTCAGATCACATACACGCTTTGGAGGTGGTGGCTTTTCTTTCTTCTTCCTCTGCTGCTTCGGAGCTGGAGGTGGCGGGGCCGATCATGCCTTTGTTGACTTCCTTTGTTGCTTAGGAGGTGGCGTTGGATCCCGTGCTGGAGGTGGCATTGGGTCCCGTGCTGGAGGTGGCATTGGTTCCCGTGCTATCCGGTGATACATGTGGGTTAGGTCAACTCTCACAAGTTGACGGTTGGTCTGGCGTTGTGTCTACTTGCTGCTTCAATTTGATGTACTGTTTCGGCCAACAGATCCATTGGTGGACTACTTGTAGTAGTTCTGTTTCACCGTCACCTCCAGGGATCTTAAGGTCCAGATCCTCCCATCCATCATCCACTCGGTCAAAGAAGACCTTAGCGTATCCCTCGGGAATCGGCACGCAATGAATTGTCGCGCCATCGACCGGAGCCTCAACGTATCCCTCCGCACATAATTTCAGCTTCTTCCCGCGCAGATACAGAAGGTCACAATTTGTCATTTCAGTGATGTCGTCCACAGGGTGTAGTTGGGCATCATTCCCTGCTTGCCTCTCTCTGACGCTGCTACGACGCTGGGAGGCGGGGCTGACCTCCAAATTAGCAATCGGCTATTCTTGGCGTTGGCTAAGCACTCTATCATGTTTATCCCCTCTGGATTCAACCATCTCTAGCCTTTCTTCCAAGGCACGGAACTTCTCTTCCATTACTTCCTTGCTTCTGCATCGGCTTCTTTATATGTCGAGATCTCCAGTGAAGCCGCGGGTCCATGGGACTACGCCCATGCCTCGGGTCCACCCAGTGTGTTCTAGGTTGTCAAGAGCATAAGTCAGGTCGTCTTTCTCTCTGTTAGGCTTGAAAGTTCCTTCTTGTGCAAACCTCATTGCATCTTCGAGCCTGTCAGTCGCTTCCCTGATTGCGTCGCTAGTCACGAATGACCCATCTTCCATGTTAAGTATTCCTCCATTGGCATAGAAGTTCCACTTTGCTCTTTGTGGCCAATTAAGAGTCTGCGGTACAATTCCCCTAGCAACCAGGTCTCCTTCCATCTTTTCCCATTTTGGAATCGCCACCGCATAGCCTCCTGGCCCAAGATGGTGAAACTGCGTCTTTTTGCCCGCATTGATTTTGTTCTGATTAGATCGGGCCTCATAAGCGTCGTCTGACAACTTGTACGCTATGAAATCACTCCAGAACTGGCGTTGGTTTTTGAATTTCTTGTCAAAGTCTGGTGTGAGGCCCTTGTTGACATATTCATCCGTCAGCTTCTTCTTGAACGATTGAAACTGAATGGCCATCTTCTTGAACGCCCATTCCTTGACTTTTGGTTCCGTGCCTTCAGGGAATACAAAGTGTAGCAGAACTTCTTTCCATAACAACTCTTTCTCACTATCAGGAATAATATCTGCTGGATTATCATCGGTTTTTTTATTTTTCTTCCATAGCTTGTAGCTTATGGGGATCCTTTCCCTAACAAGATAACCACATTGATTTACAAAAGTTGTCTTAACAGCTTTAGGCCTCGGTTCGCCATCTTCGACCACTTCACCGACAATGGTGGTTCCATCCATCTTCCTCTTGTGGCCTCTTTTCCGTTTTGGTCTCCTCGATTCGGATGCCTAACAAATTATATATCAGTGCATGCTATTGATAATTTTATATAATTCAAATATACATGAAAGAATTTCTTATACCTCGGGTGCATCCTCTTCCTTGGGTGCATCATCTTCCTCTGGTGCAGCCTCTTCCACAGGTGCCTCTTCCTCAACATGCAAGTTTAGATACTGGGTTCCATCATCAAGTACATCAAGCACCTCATCATAACCACGGATTATTGCGGCCATAAGTAGCTCATCATCGGGATTCGAAGGAGGATTATTCATAGCTTCTTTCTTTGCACTACAACAACGTTAATAAACAAATATATAAGCAAATACAAATATCATCAATATTCTAGTAATTCTACTATTTCTAGGATTTTCTAGTAATTTTTTAGAATTTTCTAAAATTTTCTATTAATATTAACTATTTTCTAGTAATTTTCTAAGATTTTCTAGTGTTCTAAAATAAGAAAAATAAATATATCATCAATTAACTAGTCATTTTAGTCATTTTCTAACAATTTCTAGTCATTTTCTAATATTTTCTAGTAAAAAAATGCTTTCTAATAAGCAAAAAATATATATATCAATCTAGTCATTTTCTAATAAACAAAAAATATATATATCATCAATTTTCTAGTCATTTTAGTCATTTTCTAGCAATTTCTAGTCATTTTCTAATATTTTCTAGTAAAAAAAGCTTTCTAAGAAGAAAAAAAAATATATCAATTTAGTCATTTTCTAATAAACAAAATATAAATATATCATCAATTTTCTAGTCATTTTAGTCATTTGCTAGCAATTTCTAGTCATTTTCTAATATTTTCTAGTAAAAAAATGCTTTCTAATAAGAAAATGACTAGAAATTTTTCTAATAAGCAAAATATATAAATATATATCATCAATTTTCTAGTCATTTTCTAGTCATTTTTTAGTCATTGTAGTCATTTTCTAATATTTTTCATTAAAAAATGCTGACGTCAGCACAACAATGTGCTGACGTCAGCCAGGGCCCACGCGCGTGGGCGACGAGCAGAGAAAGCCGGCAGGGCGACGGCGGGAAGGGCGCGCGGGAGGGGGGAGGGCTGAGGCTCGGCCGCCGGGGAAGGAAGCGTGCGGAGGAGGCCTGCGGGCGGTGACGGGGAGGGGCCGGGCCGGGCCGGCGACGACGGGCGACGGCGCCGGCGAAGGGGGCCCCCGCGGCGAAGGGGGCGCGACGACGGGCGAAGGGGGGCGCGACGACGGGCAAAGGCGGAGTGGTCGAGGACGGGCGGCTGGCGGTGCGCGGGGAGGAGGCGCGGCGACGACGGGCGGTGCGCGGCGGCGACGGGCGGCCGAGGGCGAGAGCGGGGGCGACGACGTGCGTGTAGATCGAACAGTTGGGCAAGAAGAGGGGGCGTGCCTTATATAGGGTGGCCGGTTTAGTACCGGCTCGTGTTACCAGCCGGTACTAAACTGCCCCCCAGGCACTTTAGTACCAGCCAGTACTAACGTGCCACCAATGTACCAGTGGTGTGCACTTTAGTACCAGGCTGTTTTGTGGCCCGGTACTAAAGGGCCCGCCAAATTTTGGGCTCCCGCCCAAATGCATTTTCTTTTTCTTTTTTGGATTCTCTTTCTTTTCTTCAATTTGATTAATAAATTTAAACATGTTGGGAAAATTACAACCTAAATGTTTTTACTATATTATTAATTATATCTATACACCTAAAATTTTAATTAAACTAAATTATATAATATAGTATTATTGCTATTTTCTCTATACAATTTTGTACTAGTGTGTTTATGTTTCTATTAATTCATAATAAATTGAAAAATTTACTTTTTATCCAAGCAAAAATATACATAAATGTTACTTTTTCAAATCATATATTACTTTCCTAATTTTTCTAATTTAACGTTTCAATGATTCTATTAACGTCCAAATTAATGAAGTACTCATATTTTTAACATGCAATATTATAATATTGTATTTTGATGCGGTTAATTCATGATATCTTATCTAAATTGCACAAACAGTACCATTAATTCAGAAAAATATGACAGAATGCATTGTATTACAGCACTTGACGTAAAATACAACATATAATAGCCATTATTTAACGTCACATACACCATAATGGTTCAAGAAACTACTCCTCATTATTTAATGTGACATTGATAACCTTTCTTCTCACAAAAGTGTCGTGGTCATGATCGCGGCGTAAGTAAGGTGTGCCTTCTTTCGATAATAAGATACTGGGGTCAACATCAACTGAGAATGGAGGAAGACCATCAATCTGATCATAATCTTGTGACTTGTCTGTAATGTCCTCAACTCCAACAATTTTTCTTTTTCCTAGGAGGACAATATGGCGTTTAGGCTCATCATCTGACTTTTTTTTCAACTCATTTTTATTTTTCCTTGGCATGCTTGACATGTCCTTCACATAGAACACATGTGCCGCATCCTTGGCTAGGACGAATGGTTCATCTCTATATCCAATCTTTTGGAGGTCCACTATTGTCATCCCAAATTGATCTTTTGTTACACCTCCATAATTGTTCACCCATTGACAACGAAACAGAGGGACGATAATGGGTCCATAGTCAAGCTCCCAGATCTCCTCTATGACACGATAATAGCTGTCCTTTTTTCCATTGCTGTCTAGTGCATCTATACAAACACCGCTGTTTTGGTTAGTGCTTTTTTTTCTTGGGCTCTTGTGTAAAATGTATATCCATTGATGTCATAGCCTTGGTATTGCTGGACCGTGATTAATGGTCCCCTAGCTAGCCATTGAAGTTGTTCATCAATAGTGCTGTCGCCCAAGAATCATCGTCTAAGCCAACTGGCAAAGGTATCCATGTGCTCGAGTGCAATCCATGCCTAAGACTTCCCCGCGTTTTCACACCGCAAAATATTTTGGTGCTCTTCCTTGTATGGAGCCACCAAAGATGAATTCTGTAGAACAGTGAAGATTGCTTTGCGGATTTCACTGTAATGGATGTTGACATTAGATTCCTTTCCTAGTGTGTCCTTTCCCTTCAGTCGCCCCTCATGGCGTGACGCAGGAAGTCCAATCGGACTAAGATCCTCAATAAAGTCAATGCAAAACTCAATGACCTCCTCTGTTCCGTAGCCCTTAGCAATGCATCCTTCTGGCCAAGAATGATTTCAAACATATTTTTTCAGGACCGCCATGAACCTCTCAAAAGGGAACATATTATGTAACAAAATCGGTCCGAGAATAGTTATCTCTTTGACAATATGAACTAGAAGATGTGTCATAATGTTAAAAAAGGAAGGTGGGAAGATCATCTCAAAGCTGACAAGACATTGGACAATCTCCTTCTGTAGCTTTATTAGCTTCCTCGGATGAATTGCCTTTTGTGAGATTTCATTCATGAATGCACAAAGCTTAACAATTGTCAATCTTACATTTTCTGGTAATATACCCCTTAGTGCAACCGGAAGTAACTGTGTCATCAGGACATGGCAATCATGGGACTTCAAGTTTGTGAATTTCTTCTCTTTCATGTTTATTATGTTCTGTATATTAGAGGAATACCCTGTGGGGACCTTAATATTGTTCAAACAATCAAACATGCTTTGCTTCTCCTCTTTGCTGAGTGTGTACCTCGCAGGACGTAAATAGTGTTGTCCTTTGTCTATTTTTTTGGGATGTAGGTCTTTTCGCTCTGCCAATAGTTGCAGGTCACTTCTTGCTTCAATTGTATCTTTTGGCGCCCCATAAACTCCAAGGAAGCCTAGCAGGTTCACGCAACGATTTTTCGACAAGTGCATCACGTCAATTGCGTTTCGAACCTCTAAGACTTCCGAGTAAGGTAGCTCCCACAATATAGACTTCTTCTTCCACATTGGTGCATGTATGTCATCGTCCTTGGCAACAGTATGGCTACCACGGCCCTTTCCAAATACTACATGCACATCCTTTATAATTGAGAACACACGATTTCCATTACGGAACAGAGGCTTAGCACGAAGTTCGGACTCCCCTTTAAAGTGCTTTCCTTTCTCTCTTAGAGGGTTATTGGCAGGTAGAAATCGGCGGTGGCCCAGATACTCACTCTTCCGATAGTTTTTCAAATAAATGCTATCAGTTTCATCTAGGCAGTGGGTGCATGCCATGTATCCTTTGTTCGACTGTCCCGATAGGTTAGCAAGTGCAGGCCAATCATTGATGGTTACGAAAAGCAAAGCTCGGAGGTCGAACGATTCCTGTTTGTACTCATCCCACACACACACGCCTTCTTCCTTCTAGAGCGATAAAAGTTCATCAACCAATGGTCTTAGATACATGTCAATGTCGTTGCCAGGTTGTTTTGGTCCTTGGATAAGCACCGGCATCATGATGAACTTCCGCTTCATGCACAACCAAGGAGGAAGGTTGAAGATACATAGGGTCACAGGCCATGTACTGTGACCACTACTAAACTCACTGAACGGATTCATACCATCTGTACTTAGGCCAAACCTTATGTTCCTGGCGTCCCTGTCAAAATTACGAAATTCTCGATCAACGTTTCTCCACTGGGACCCATCTGCAGGGTGTCTCATCATCTCATCTTGCTTACGTTCTTCTTTGTGCCACCGCATTAACTTTGCATTCACCTTGTTCCTGAACAAGCGCTTCAAACATGGTATTACAGGGAAATACCACATCACCTTTGTGGGAACTCTCTTCTTGGATGGGTGCTCATCAACGTCACCAGGATCGTCTCGCCTGATCTTATACCGCAATGTGTCGCAAACAGGGCAGGCATCCAAGTTCTCGTATTAAGGGCCGCGATACAGGATACAGTCGTTCGGACATGCGTGTATCTCCTGTACATCCAATCCAAGAGGGAAAACAACCTTTTTCGCTTCATATGTTGACGAGGGTAGTTTGTTGCCCTCGGGAAGCATGTTCTTTACGATTTTCATTAGCTCCCCGAATCCTTTATCTGTGACATCATTTTTTGCTTTCCATTGCAACATCTCCAGCGTACTGCCCAACTTTTTGTGCCCATATTTGCATACTGGGTATAACAAATTTTTATGATCCTCCAGCATCTTCTCAAACTTCTTTGACTCCGCCGTTGTTTCACTGTCTTTTTGTGCATCTAGCAACACTTGACCTAGTTCGTGAGGTGGCTGCGCTTCTTCAGCATTCTGTTCGGCCTCATTCATTGGCTCATCTTCCAAGGCACCAGATGCATATAGCTGAGCCCAATTTGGAATGTCATTTTCATCGCCTCCTTCATCTTCACCGTCTTTCATAACAACTCCAGCTTCACCGTGCTTTGTCCAAAGGGTGTAGTTCGACATGAAACCACTTTCATATATGTGGGACATTAGAGTGCTTCTTTTCTTCCAGTGCTTAACATTTCGGCAATGTACGCATGGACAACACATGAGACCCTCTCGTGACTTGTTGGCCTCTGCCGCATCGAGAAACACTTGTACGCCAAGAACCCATTCCCTAGTGTTGCATTTGCCGGCGTACATCCATTGCCGGTTCATCTACAATTGGATTAAAAACATCGGCAACTGGAATTACATATAAAATTTTATAGTAATACCTAGTAAAAACATTAGCAACTGGAATTACATATAAAATTTTATATTAATACCTAGTAATTTTTACTATAATTAATGTCTAAATAAAAAAAATTTCTAAGATATAAAACATCTGCAATGTACGCATGTAATTTTCTAAAACTTTTAGTGTTTTATATCAAATAAACAAATATATAATCAATAATAAATAATTAATTGAAAAATCACCCTAACAATTTGCCACATGCATGCAATCAAATAATTGGTGTCCTTAATTAAATTCATCAAGTTTATATATCTCAAACTAATGTCTAAATAAAAAAACATCGTGTTCATTCTCTCTAGCTTCCTCAAAAACTAAAAAAACTCTAAGTATAATGGATGAAACAAAGCACAAACAATATGAAATAGAAGAAGATGAAGTTGCTAGCCTTTGGCGCGCTTAGACGACTGAAATACCCACAATTTTTGGAAAAAATGGGCAGCACCTTCCCTCTAAGACGCCATGGACGAAGTGGAGAGCTCGAGTAAGTTCTGTCTGCTTGAGCTCGGGGAGGAAGAGAGTCCTCATATATGAGGACATTTAGTACCGGCTGGTGGCTCCAGCCGGTACTGATGTGCCCACTAGCCGTTGCGCAACACGTGGCGCACAGGCACATGCTTGGTCATTTTAGTACCGGCTAGTGGTTCCAGCCGGTACTAAACTGCCAAAACTTGGTTTTATTTTCCAGCTTGTTTTTTATTTTCCATTAAATAAAAATGATGTTTTTTATTTAGTTTAAATCACTTCCTTGTAAATCTTTTTTTTGCATAGTGGAATTTGGTGGTGTAATTTGGGATCTAAACAAGGCCTTAAGCTTGGTTCGGTGAGTATGCACAGTCATTTTGTAAATCTTAACAAATAATTGGAAGCAAAAAAATAAAAAAAAACATGAATACATTATTAGATCTTACAATATCATTCCAATAACACACACATTGTCAAGGTCTTACAATATCATTCTGATAACACACATGATCAAGATCATACTAAGGATCAACATTATGAAGCCTGACAAGGTAGACAGAATAATTTATATCCAAAATATCAACCCCTAGATATTTGTCCACATAGTTTAGTGCGTATATTAATGCACTATTCGTTGCCTTGTATGGTGCATCTAATGTCTCACCGTATATTGTAAACGGGCCTTGACTTGACATCAAGGATACTGATGACTAAAAACCACCTTGTACTCGATGCGAATATGGCGGCACAAATGAGTATCCCAAAGACGGCAGAATCTGGCGCAACACTTCTCTCAAACCATACTCTCTGTGTAGAATCCACAATTCAAAGTGTCCTACATATACATGAGATATATGTACAAACAAATAAGAGTACAATTGATAAGAGAGCATATGTAGAAACAAAGAAGAGTATGTATAGAATCAAATGTATAGTAACTTACGTATTCCAATTCATAAGGAGGGGAAATCCTTTTTGGAACTTGTGTGACGTCTGGTTCATTGAGCTCAAGAGCCTTCAACTTCAAGAAACTATAGTCTGGGATAACATGCCCCGTATGAATTTCCATCTGTTCAAGTGCCTTCCTCACGGCATCGTGTGCAGCAACATATTCTTGCTGGTACGGGCCTGATTGGACGTGGAAAATAACTGTATCACCAGGATTTGGGTCGCGCACGGCACGTTCTTGGAGTGCAATATAAACCACATAACTCCCATTGTATAAGCCATTTTTCTGTCTCACCACCAAAGGACGGGAGCCACAGATATGGTACACTATCTCTTTGAACCATTGCATTGCATCAATAGCCTGTTTTACATATAAATTATGAATATATCATCATTATGACATAATCAATATATGATTGTAGTATTACAAGTATTAAAAACAGGATATCGTACCCGATTCTGACGGTTGTTAGCCTCGACAGGAATGAAGTTGAGGTCGTCGAATAACGGCCCAGGAAGGTGTGGTAGCGATGGTGGGGGAAGGTCCGGCAATACATTGTGCGTGGAGTGTCCACCACGACTAGCTCTCTGGCGTTGTCTCGGCATTATTTTCCTAATAAATTATGTAAATTGCAATATTTTTCATATCAACTATACCATTACTATCTAAACAACAATTAACTCCAAAATACATATCATGCGGGACTCCAAAAAAATCTCTTGGCTCACATGTGTCATAAGAATGTCGATACAACAAGGACAACAAGTAACCATCCGATCAAAGCGATTGAGGTTCATGATCAGATGGTTACTGTTGTCCCTGTACTATCGATATACTTGGTACCATTTGGACTCATCAGGAAACTTGGCGACATCATTCCTTCATGATAGGGTGTCCCAGAGATGGGTGAACGTGCTGGTGTCATGCCAAGTCCAGACCTTGCACATAACTTGGACTTTGGCATGACACCGGTCCGGACTTAGGCATGACACCAGCATGTTCAACCACCTCACCATCATATATGTACAGCTGGCTCTCCCACTTACAGTCCTACAAGATTAATCAAGTGTTTCCTATTAATTAATGTATAAATAAAAAATATGATCCATAATACGAAGATCAAAGTTTTTCGTGTTTTATAATCAATACTGTGAAGATCAAAATTTTTCTAGTGATCTCTATTATGATCCCTAAATTAATGTCTAAATAAAGAAAATTTGCACATTATTCTCCCATCCCTAAAAAACTAGAAAAAATCTCTAAGTTGATGCATGAAACGAAGAACAAACTGAATGAAACAGAATGAAAGAGAAGAGGATGAAGTTGCTAATTACCTTTGGCGTATTTAGATGCGCGAAAATGGGCAGCACTCCTTCTAACCCGCCATGCACGGAGAGGAGAGCTCGAGCAAATGTGATGTGTGTGTTCTTGAGTTCTCGGGGAGGAAGAGTACGGTGGATTTATAGCCGGTAAACACATTTAGGACCGGCTGGAGAGCCTAGCCGGTACTAGTTCTAGAAGCTTAGTACCGGCTAGGGATACCAGCCGGTAATAAATTTCCCGGTGGCAGTTTAGTACCGGCTCGAGGTACAAGCCGGTACTAAACTGCCAACTAAACCGTTGTTGGCGTCGGTGCGGGGCAATTTAGTACCGGCTGGTGGTTCCAGCCGGTACTAAACTGCCCCCGGGGGCATTGTGCTGCAGAACCGGTACTAACCGCGTGTCCGTTAGTACACCATCCAAAAACACCCAAACTAATTTGACGAATAAATTAGGTAAGCATAGAGCCTTTTTTTAGTTAATAGAAAATATATCCGGCCTTGACCACAATGGCTACAACCCTTATTTACAAATCTGCAGCACTTCCGTCTGCAATCTCACAATTTAACCAAATAAACCACACCACGTAGTTTGATAAGAGAATTAATATGTAATCCTATTACTAAATCTCCATCCATGGTGGGCAAAGATACGCATCGCCAGAGCCTCCAATGCTTGGCCGACGTCTTTTATTACCTGTCTGTCCTGTTCATGATGATGTAGCTGCGCCCAGAATCAAAGCCAGTAGGTTCCTCTGAACAGTACCTACAAGTAAGTTTTTTTGGGGGTTTTGTCAAATACCAAATCATTCCTGCTAAGCCATAATACCCAGCATAAAGCCGAGGCACCAACCAATAGTTGACTCTTTAACTTTCTATTCAAACCTACCAGCCAATAATTGAACATGTAATTAAAGCTATGAGGTTTTGGAATGTTAAAAGCAATCTGAACAGCTCTCCAGAGGAAATTGGCCATATGGCAATCAAAAAAGATGTTCTGAATAGTTTCCTCATTAGAACAGAGCGCACATGTTTTACTCCCATTTTAATTCCTCTTAGCTAAATTATCCTTTGTCAAGATAACACCTCGCCTTAAATAAGTAGATTTGCTAGCCTCAACTTATAACTACTTACTTCTTAGACTTAATGACTTAGATTGGGACACATCTTTCACAACACAATGTCTAAATCATCATGGCTTGACACCATCAATTACTATATTATTACTTGAAGAAATATTGTAATTAAATCACAATAATTCAAAGCTAAAAGGGGTAGTACATAGTACTAAATCCTGTTTCGCAGAAAAGAAACACTCCCCTCGAGGAGGCTCTTTCTAAAAGCTAAAAGGGTAGTACATAGTACTAATCTTGCGCCAGTGTGTCAATATACTCAGTATACAAAATAAGTAAACATGCAATAAAACACAGAGAAATATCACTTTATTCATTCATGATAGAATTATAAAGTACAATTTTCCACAATGTAGCCAAGTAGCATATGAGTCAGAGGATTGCTTGGCTTATGGTTCTCAGGGCCTCTAAAGGCTTGACGGTTAATTACATCTGCAGCAGTGGACACACAACACCACCGATTAAACTATGGCAATGGTCGTTGTTGTCATCTCCAAATAAATATGAGTTGGCTACGAATATGCATGATCACAAAGGAATGAAAATGGTGAACTACTAGAGCCTCATCGGCCTCTAGCAAAAGATATCCAGCCTCATCGTGCGGATCCCATAATGAAGCCTTAAAAGGGTCTTCGGCCTTGTCGGTCGCGAATAAAGTAATTCCCGCCTTGTCAGTCACGGAAAAAGGAACATTCCAGCCTTGTCGGTCAGAGGAGAAAAGGAGACTTCACATGGATCATCTGTCTTCTTGACGGTGCGGAAAGATGGTGTTGTGATGGTTGTGAGGCTCATGCTCACGTTGTACTTAGAAGACTCCTCCTGGTGTAAACTTATGAGATCCTCGGTATAACATGAAGTCAACCGGTTTAGCTTCTCAAATAGCATGTATGTGTGTATGGTGTCGATGATACTCAAATAGTGTGGCAACAATAAGACATGCTGGCATCTATATACGGCAGTGCTATTCTACACCCAAGGTGTACAATATTATACTACACTACTGTCTATTATTGAACTAATCGACTAGGAATTACTGAACTGGATGTACTGGAGTACGGAACGTGACTTTATAGTAGTTCGTCGGTAATCAGGTCAGTAGTAATTAAATACTAAAAATTCTGATCAGTAATTCTGCCCAGTATAGATACGGGTGTAGAATAACCAGCTACACCACGTGCATGTATTACGCTGGACTTGCTTGTCAAGATAATAAGACATGCTGATTTTTGTAAGTCGCATGGGAAGCCATGGGAAGCACAACTCCACATCATCATCGTGGTTGAACCAATGTCGGTTCAACCGAAGAGACGAGATTAACCTATGTGGATCAATCACGGATTGTGTGGCCACTGCTCTAATCATGCACCCAACATGAGCTAAATCACGCAGGATACCCACTAATGATGAGGACATCACCACGCTAGACATACACGAGCCGATCTCATCTACAAGCTACAAGTCATCGTCATGTTGGACAACGTCTTCGGTTCGGATTCAGCCTAACATGTCTATACCAAAACGGCGATATCTCCCCATATGATGTCCAATCAAAGCGTTTTCGGTTGTATTGAAATCGTTACGATGAGACGCTTCTTTTGGTTCTGGTCCTAGCTCTATAAGCCTCGTGGAACTTTGGTTTTTTTAATTTAAATTTTAAACATGAAATTTGCACAAATTTATACAGACATACAAGATGACATATACTATGCAATGACATGTTTAATTTTAAATAATCTTGCTTAAATATTTCAAAACACCAGAGGTGTTACATAGTTGTATATTTATTATAATGAACCGGATATCAAAGCTTAACATTGAGATACAAAAACATTAATGTAGGCATGAACCCTGAGTCCATCAAAATGAAATCAATGATGTACAAATGCTGATAAGCATCACAACTGGATAGAGTTATGATTATTATTTGGACGAACAGGATACCAAACCTTAAATTCATATACGGAAACAATAATATACATTAATCCTAAGTCCATTAATCTGTAAGTAGGATTTGATTGTTCTTCTACAAAGTTCTATATAAACCAGCAAACATGATCAGCAATGTGCACACTGAACACAAGCGAAGCACACATTTGTTCCCATGGAAATCATGAAGAGCAATAGGGTGACGATGCTATACTCGATATCTGTAGTTTCCATTGTTCTGATGGTCATGTTTTCTGCCTCCTCGGCTTTCTATGCTGGTATGTCTCCACAATTGTATATCTTCTCTAACTCCACAATTTTTAGATGATGGAATGCCTGCATGTGCGCCCCTCTCAAATGCCTTCTGAATTGCAGCTGGATATGGTGGTGGCTGGATGTGTAGCAATATGATACGCTGCAACGATGAAAAGTGTAAAGAGAAGTGTCATGAAATTTAAGGTCCTGTGTTTAGAGGTTCCAAATGTGATGCTTTTCTGCAGTGCTGCTGCGAAGTTCCAACCTCACCCCCGAGGACACCCCCTGCCACCCCACCCGCCCGCCCACACGAACCCCTAGTGTAGTGCCAAAATTAAATAAAAGCAATATCATGATCGATGACTAGCTCCATCATGTATTGCTGATGTTTGAGTAGCTCAGTCTCCCATGTATCACAGATCCAAGAAATGACATTATGTGTTTTAAATGGGTCGTGTTCAGCAAGTATTTTTTTTCCTTGCACTGTCCATGGAAAATAAACTCATGGACATAATAACTGGAAACAAGAAATTTGCATGGACTTTAATTTATAGAGAGAAACGGATATTGTTTGCTGGTGTGGGTGACAACTCATGACACATCACATTGACGTAACCGAATACAAATAGCTTATTGCACATATAATTGTCTCAACAACATGTAATTTATTAAAAAATAGTTTCCACATAGTAACTACAAAAGATTGCATAGGTGAATCGGAAGGATTTATATGCATTGATATATATGTGTATGCAGTGCATGGTGGATCTATGTGCATAGTTTTACATATTTAATTTGTCAGAAAAATCTCTTCTCTATCTTCTACTATTAAAAAGACCATAAGGGGGGCGTCGACACACCACAGGTCGATCCGCCGCCTGTGAATCGTTGACCTTCCATGTCGACAGGTGGCACTTGCGAGCGGTGATGCTCTCACTCTCATTCCACATCCAATATCTGCACCTGTTCTGTAGTTCCAATTCAGTCGCCAAAATCCCACCTCTTGCAAAAATTCCAAAAGAAACAGATCGGCAGAAGATGTGCACACACGGCCATGCTTCCCTTGCCTTCCGCACAGGCCAACCCAACCTTCTTGCCTGCCTTGCATATCCTCCTTAATTGAGAGTTGCGATAGACTGCACACATACTTCAAGGATAATACCTCAGACTCGCAGAGTCCTCGTGGTGGTGGCAATGCACGAGGCTTTGGGTGCTGTGGCCAGTGCAGGGATGCTGCTCCAGCGCGTAATTCAACCATCATGATGTGGTGTATAGAAGCGGGAGCCGAATCCTGCTATAGTAAACATGGCAACTACATCTCACAGCTGTTTAGGAAGACCACCAGCGACAATGGCATGGAGGTGCACTGGGAGCGGCTTGAGGGGTTGCCGGAAGTTGTGGACCTAGGCGGCTAGAACCGGAGAAGTTGGTAGTCGTGAGGAGTAGAATTGGCATTTTGGGGAGTCCCAGTATTGATTCGAGGTGAGACTCTAGGAGTCTAAGAAGTTTGCAAGTCCTTTTATGCCTTTAATTCAGTATATGCTAAAATCTGTATGCAATCGAAGTTTAAAGTATTGATTTTTCCCAGTTGGGGTTTGGCTTAGCTTTGGTAGTTTCTCTTCTGTCAAAAAGATAAAATAGCATATGGATCAATTTATACTTTATTGATTATGGTTCCGTTTGTCGTTTGATAGCTTTTCATATGTAGTAAAGTCATTGATGCACAATATACTTTGTACTCTTTTATTGCTGGATCTGTTTGAACTTTTAACCCACTTATCGTCAAGGATATGAAAGTCAAGTTAATACTCTTCTTTATGATAGTGGTCACAGGTTTTCTTATCCTTCAATGATGTTTGATGTGCTCTGTGAGTTCTTTATTCTTTATAAAGGAGCAGAAAAATAACACTTCCAAGTCCTCTGTTTATTGCATTTACATAGACCATACTCCCTCCGTATCGGTAAAGGAAGCCGTTTAGGACAAGGTTTGAGTCAAACTTTAGAAATATAAATCATGAATAAGTTTTAAGTTGTTGAGTTTGAAATTGTAAAAGTTATATGAATAGATTTATTTTTGAAAAATACTTTCATAAAGTATACATGTATTCCTTTTTGATAAATATTTTTATAGAAATAAGAAGTCAAAGTTGTGTTTTGATGACCTGTCTTAAATGACTTCTTTTACCTGTACGGAAGGAGTAGAATGCAATCCTGAAGTCTGGAACAAAGAGCAATTGGTGTAAGCACCTATGTCAGAGCAGTAAATGTGGGGCATTGTGAAATTCGCCACTGCAACTACATGTCAAAATAGTTAAGGAATCACTTTTCTAAGCTCAACAGAATGTCACTAGGACAAAAGGTATATGAGAGTCGTTCAAGGAAAAGATTGCCAGTTGAACTGTTATAATGCTTCTTGCACTTGGCGTTAGCATTTCTGCTAATGCTATACCTGATAAAGTATGCAATGATCTTATTTCGAACAAATGTAACACCTTGAATCTTGATCCATAAGTTCTATTATCAGGACAAGATACAAACTTCTTCAGTAAAGTCACCTTCTCAATGCTGTGTTAAGCTTGATTAACAACAGTTTCAGTCCGCAGACTGCAGAGACAATTGCTTTCCTTAACTATAGTTCTTTTTATGAACAAATTCAGTTGTATCAGTGCGCAACACCTAATGGCCCACAAAGTAAATCTGCATCTTGACTCTGGAGTAAGATAATAAGAGGCCAATCTGCATTGGAGGGCACGAAGAATGCAATGTAATGGTAATTAAATACCTGGAGAGAGAGCACACAGCATGGAAGTTGGAAGCTGCCCCAGATGGAAGCTGGATGTCTTGCTCCTGGAAGGTCAAACCTAATAACAGTAACAAATGAGAATGTAATCAACACTACACAGAACACTGCATCTTTCTTTGGACAACCCCAGTTGACTACCAGTAGTCAATAACGAAGTGTGTGAACAATATAACAAAAACAAAATACTTCCTTTCTCTATATTTGTGCTCAGATCTTGACTGTAAAACAATGCATTGACTCCCATGGACTATCAGTATTCGTTTCTAAGAATATATATTAGTCTATAAAAATCTACACCTCTGTGTTAGACAATTTACTTTTCGTAGCAAAGTTTACAAGAATTATATTAGGAGCCTATATCTTCCTGTGATTGTACAATCTTCCCAGCCAACAAAATGGCAAACAATCATCCAACATCCGTGCCTTAGCATACATGCATATGATGTTGATGTCCAGCTGCGAGCCGGGAACAACAACATCGGCTAGCAAATCGAGCCGTACAGCCAAGCCGGTGGCTCCAGGCGCCAAGAACCGCGTCCCGCAGTTCGGCGCACGCCCGATGAGGCGGTGATTGCGGTGGGCACAGCGTACCTGTGTCCCGGTGAGGTGGTGAGCTTCAGCGCCGCGACGGGCTAAGACGCATTGCATCGAGCATCTGACGGGCGCGATGGAGCGCACCCGCAGCGGCAGCAGAGCAGGACGAGGTCGGTGTCCAAGGTGGCGTCCGGATGGTGCCCGCCGAGGGCCTGCCCGTGGATCTTCGCGCCTGACGAAAGCGCCCCGCCCGCAGCGGAGGAGCGCCGAGAGGCGGCCGGCGTGGAGCGGGGCATTCCGACGGCCGCCGTTTTTGGAGGGCGTTGCTGTGGGCCTGAGGTCTTTGGGTTTAACAAGCTGAGCAGGCCTAAATCGACGAAGGGTAAATAAACAACTAAGGCTTTGAAACCCACCAACTATCTCTCAATCACCTGTCGTCCGTCGTTACGGAGCGAATTGGTCTGGCAGTGAACGGAGTGTTTGTTTAGTCCCGTATCGGCAGGGCAAGAGCGGACGCCCAGCAGGGGAGTGGCATAAAACAGTGGGTGGGTGCACGGAGTTAAAGGGAAAATGATGAGCGGTAAAACCTCGCAATTTTATTACTGCGGGAGGGGCGCCTTGCCCCAAACAAGCCTGTTACGACATCAAGGCGCTCCAATTTTTTACCATCTGATCCCGAAATTGAAACAATTTAAACTTTGGCTACCTCAGTTACAGACGACAGGGGACTGAAAAATATTTTGATTCTGTTTTGTCTCTTTGTTATTTATTTCAACGGTGGTGGTTTTATTGTGAATTTAAGCTCAATTCATGCAATCTGAAGAAAATATGGATTATTTTTAGGCGTGTGGGTTCAACTTTACTATTCTCGCTGACTCTTTCTCGCCATTTATCTTACTCAAAAATTATATAGCCATTTTCATAACTTAGAAGTATTTAAGCATAACTTATTTATTTGTATATTTAAACTAAATTTTTAAATAAAATGAATGGTCAAATACTATTTGAAAAATTCAAGTGTAAATAGTAATTTAGAACAAAGGCCGTAAGAAATTAGAATCTTTTACATGATTTGTTGGAGGATGGAAAAGTCTTAGAGATAAAAGGTTTCATGTATTAGTCATGTAAAAGTTAATCAGGATTTCAGTCATTTGGACTGCGTAGCTCATTTTTGGACTCAGCGCAAAAACCAATCGTGCATGAAATATGACTGGTTACGTTTTGGACACCATGTTTTTTCTTTGCCGGCGTCATCCATATCCGTCGAACTGTCGTGACGATGGATGCACACGTGTTATTTTGGAACCTCATACAGAGCATGATTGGTTACGTTTTGTAGACCGTATCGTTGTCATAAATGTCATCTAATACCAATATGGAGGGAGTAGATTCATTGAGATGATATCTGTAAACTAAGACCAACGTTGATTATGCTTTGAAACCATTTTATACAAATGTCAAATTATGTTGTAAAATGCAACATAATGGTTGAATCTAATTTAAAAACATGGTGGATTTTATCAATTATACGTCATATGACTATTTCATATAAAACTTTAACGATATCATAATGCAACTTTTATGATAATGTGATATATTTATAAAAAATATGTAAATGGTTATTAGAAAAACGTAAATACAAATCCATACGTAAAAGCTAAGCTTATTAGAAGACATGCATTTATGGTTGACTCTACTATTTCCAATTAATGCGCACTTCATTTTACCTTCGCATTATCCTTGTGAAACTGGGACCAAAAATGAGAAGAAAAAAGGTACACGCAAGAATTCCTACTCTACATTGACTTGGTGATGTGTGATGAATACAAAGCAAAGCTCTCTTTCTGCTCCTCTTGGTAGGGTTGTATAAGTTTTTTAAATTACATCAAATTCACTTTATTTAAAAAAATGATTGTGATTATCTGATATGAAATAAACAAAATTGATATAGTGTGTGTCTGGTGTGATCCCCCTACTAACTAAAGCTTAGTCAGGATAAACGTGGTTTCTAATGTCTGCCACTAATAAAGCGTTAACATCACATCCCGAAGTCATACATGGGAAGCTAGAGATTTCAGAATGGAAGCCGTCATCTCTGATCTCCACTTGTTGGCCTGTGCCGGGCTGTGCTCATTGCATCATGCTCCGGGAGAGTGATCAGCCAAATCATATAAGCATGTACAAACTGATCATTAAGTCATTAAGGTACAATACGTTATAAAAACATGGAAGCCGACCACGTGGTCGTGGGTTCGATCCCCACGGTCGGCGATGCTTTGACATTTTTGCGTTTGATCCCCACGGTCGGCGATGCTTTGACATTTTTGCAACAGTGCAATTTGCTCTTTCACATGCCATTTTTTGGGCTTTTGCATGTAAAAAACAATTTAAGTATTTAACCTTCAAAGTGGTAGGCCCAAAACAAATTAATGAGAAACACATCATGACAATATGCTCTTTCGGTTACGCCTTTTCTGCATGTGAAAAACAAACTAACCTTCAAAGTGGTAGGCCCAAAAATAATTAATGAGAAACGCATACCGTGCACTATGGATCATATTACAAATCAACGTCTTCAATTATTTTTGGTAGGTTACAGTCCAAATTAGTACCCTCGAATATTACATTTTACACTCACAACTATATAAGTGGTTTAATATACTGCTACATAACTTTTGTCTTTTTTTTATTTCTCCGTGCACTAGCGACGTTTTAAGTTATAATTTGTGGAATGATAGATGGTGTCGGTGTTTAGAAATCGTGGTCCCGACACCAATCAGAAATGCGTTGTATTCCCTCCCTTGATGGTTGATGCAGAAGATAACACGAGACACGGGTTTATCCTGGTTCCGGTCAGAGGACCGTACTTCCAGCAAAGCGGTGTGCGTGTGATGTATTATTCTGCACCGGAATGCAAGCAGTAGGGGATACAAGCAGGTTGGGACGAGAGGCTAGACCTCCGAGTCCCGGATGATTGAGGCAGAGTGCCAATATCGTGATCTATTCTGAGTGTATGCGGATTCTCTCCTTTCTCCTCTCTCCTTTTGCTCGATCACCCCCTCGTTTTATAGGCCAAGGAGGAGGGGTTACAGGAGCGTGTTGCTGGTTAGGCATAATTGTTGCACAGTAGTAGGAACGGCGCTGGGCATGCTTCTCTGTCCTTGTTTGCTGTAGTCGATTCTTGTACTGGTGATGACGTCGAGGAGTGGTCTTGAGGATCCGGGGCATCCTTAATGTGATAATGGCTCGTCCGTACACTACCTCGAGGGTCTCCCATGCCGGCGCACAGCTTATTCTGTGGGAAATCGCTGTGGGAGTTGGTGGCACAGGGCGTGCTCGGAATGGCCCGCCATACCTCTGTCGTCCTGAGCTCTTCTCCTGTGTGCTCGAGGGTCTCTCCGTCCACGAAGGTCTTCGAGTCGTCGGAGTTGGCAGTACAGGAGCTCGGAGTGACGGGCTCTGTTCGCACAGTGTCGGCCTGTCTGCACAGAGCCTCGTTTGGCAGCGTAGTGACGGGAGTTGGTGGATATGATGGGAGGAGTCGTGGCCGTCAGGGCAGTACGGTAAGAAATCTGCTTTTTGACTTTGGAGGCATGGTGGCAGAGGGCGCCATTTAATGTTTGTTGGAGCGAGGGTCTCGACCGAGGCGGAGCTTTCCCCATTCCGTGGGTTGCTCGAGGTTCGGTCCCCAGGCCTCGACCGAAGCGGAGTTCTCCGATTCGCTCAAGGGGTCGGTCCCCTCGAGCGAAGCGGAGATTTTGGTTCGCGTCGAGGCACGCCGCGGGGCATCTTGGCTGGGCCTTCAGTCGTTGCTGGGCCGTGGGCCTTAACTTCCGCTTTCTTTTTCTGGTTACATGGACAAAATTAATGTTTATTGGGACAATTATCCCATAGGTTTGGGTACCCCTAATGATTGCCCCCAACAGTAGCCCCCGAGCCTTTGTCGGAATATGTTTTAATCCGACAAAGGCTCTTCGTCGTGGGTGCTTCTGACAAGGTTTCCCTTGAAGAATTCCACTGGGTGCGCGCTAGCGCACCCGCGGGTGTAGCCCCCGAGGCCTTGGAGGAGTGGATATCCACTCCTCCAAGGGCTTATCAGTGTTTCGCGCCTTCGTGAGCTACAGCATGTTTCGTCTTCAAGGAATTCGATCTTGTGGTGCAAGGAGCCCCCGAGCCTTGGCCCTAGCAAGGTCGATCAGGGGCGGTTCTTGACTTTGAGTTACGACCCTCGTCGCCCCGTCTGCGGGGAGGAGGGGTGACACAATCCATGCTTCCCTCGAATGGGCTGCGAGTCATGGATGCCTCTGTGAGCTGTTAGCGGGTAATTCAAGTGGACATCCGTGCCTCGTTCGATGGAGGCCGGCTTGTGGTCCGGAGACATGTCTCATAAGAGCACTTGTGGAGGTTTGCTAGGCAGGGCTCGACCCCGTTCGTTTGGGGTCGAGGGCTCATTGCTCTCCCTCGGTGGGATCCCTCGACTAGCTGCCTCCATCCTGGCCTTGAATATAACATGAAGGGCACCCTCGAGTTTCGTGTTCGAGGATAAGCTTGATCGCGCGTGCCCTTGGTTATCCCTGACTCTGTTAGATCTGAGGTGCCTGTCGAACCCTCGAGGGGCCAGGACTTCGAACCCCTGATCAGTAGGGCCTCGAGGAGAGGTAGCTTACCTCGGAAGCCTTTTGGCTGGCCTCGAGCGTTTATTTCCGAACTCGTGGGGCGACGTGGCGCGGAGTACGCGAAGTGGGCGCGCCTTATTAGGCGGAGCGGAAGAGACGTGGGCAGTTACGATGCGACGTGTCGCCTGGATTTTCGCGCGTAGTGGTTATCCCAACTCGTGGGGCCGTGTCGTCAGTGGCTGAGGTGTTTAATCGTATCGGATGCGTTTTTTACGCGGCCGGGGTGCCGGTTGCGCTTCGCATGATACTATAAATAAAGGGACAAGGGAAAGGATTAGCTTACCCAGCCTTTGCCTTCCGATTGCATCTACTATTTCCAAGCGCCGCCGCTCTTCGCCTGTCACCTTTCCGTGCACAAAACTTTGTCCTTTTCGCCGCCACCGTTCGTCATGGTGACCATTGTCGACCCCGCTCCGTGGAGCCCTTCCATCGCCACCGACGCTTATCTCGCCGGGCTGGTGGACACCGGGGTGCTGCCGGCGAACAGCAATCCGGACGAGCCGATGTGGATTGCGCCGCCATCCAATCACCACGAGCCTTCTCCGCCGGAGAGCTTTGTGGTGAGCCTGGCGAGGCTTCATGAGCGGGGGTTCGGAATCTGGGCTTCGCCATTCTTCCACGGGTTGTGCCTCCACTACGGCGTGGAGCTCCACAACTTTGCCCCCAATGCCATTTCGCAAGCGGCGGTCTTCGTCGCCATTTGTGAGGGGTACTTGGGGATCGAGGCTCACTGGGACCTATGGGTTCACCTTTTCCGGGGTGAGCTCCATACGGCCGTAGGTGAGTTTCGGGGGCTCCGCCGGCTGGTCCGCGTCGGGGGCCTTACCCTGCAAGTTCGGGGGCAGCGGAGCGGATTGTACATCCCGTCGATGATGACCTCCAACAACGCCGATTGGGACAAGGGGTGGTTCTACCTCCGCAACGTTGACAACAAGCTGCCGGAGTACACCGGCAAAGTGCTGCGCGAGCGATCGGAGGTGTGGAGCTACGGAGTTTCCCCCGCCGACCGTCAGGAGCGACTTCGGGTCTTCACCGACGCCTTTGTCGCGCTTTCGAGGGCGTGTTTGACCGCGGTTGGAGTGATTGCAAACTTCAATCAACGGTATGTACTGCCGCTGATGGAGAGGAAGCTGTGGCTCGACCAGCTCAGGGCGGATTCGCCCTGGCAGGGCTCGAAGATAAAGGAGGGGACCCTCGTCCTCGAGTACTGCATGCATCAAGCACGGCGTGCCGTGGAGGTCTCCAAGCTTGACTGCAAGGAGGAGGCCCTTTTCGCCGTCAAGATGCGTCCCAAAGCGGGGTTTCTACAATTTGTAAGTTCCGCTTTAAGTTTGGTTTAGATTCAATTTTGCTCTCTACACTCGAGATTATCTGATTGTTTAATTCTGAATTCTTTCTTCAGGGTTTGTCTCAAAATGGGTACCATTTTGCTCCTCCTCTTGGCGAGGTACGTGCTGCGAACCGCCTTTCTGCAGAGAGGCAGAAGGCGCGGAAGGATGCGGCAAAGCAGAAGAAAGAGAGGAAACGTTTGCGGAAGGCGGCGTACGAGAAGGAGTGCCGCCGTCGAATCAGGGAGGGGCGTTCCCCGCCTACCACCCCTGAGAGTACTCCGGAGGAGTCTTCCTCGGAGGACCTCGTGGAGATTCCGCCACCTGCACCAGTGGCGGCTGAAGTGAGTGCGCCCCCGAGGGAGCAACGCCAGGAGATCCCGTCGTCGTCACGGGATAGGGAGGCCTCGAGGGGCCCGGCGTCTTCGACGGCGGGCGCCGCCCCCCCCCCCCCCCCGAGTTCCGTGGTGGTGGCTGCCGCGGCTCGAGCTCGGAGCCCGTCGGTGCCTGGGTCTCAAAGCTCCGTACCTGCGGGTTCGAGGCCCGCGAGCGAGACCCCGCCGTCTAGGGGCCGTGGCCGTTCGGGGGCTCGGCGGCCTTCGAGCAGCAAGAAGCGCAAGCTTAGCCACATCATCCGGGTTAGGTAAGTCACCGTTCTTTTCTCGGGCTTAATTCTTAAGTTGTTGTTCTGATTTTGTCAACTTGGTTTCTGTCAGCCAATCAGGTCCGCCGGTGGCGCTTCTGTTGGCGCCGACGAAGGCTCTGAAGGTGTCGACGCGCGCCACACCTCGTTCAACAGCGCCGCCTTCATCCGGGGCACCCCAGGCGTCGGGGATTGTGGCTCGGTACCGGGCCGCCCGATCAAGGGGGGAGACAGTGGCCGGAGGAGCGTCGGTGGTGGCGGGCGAGGAGCGGGCCAAGGAGACGCCCTTGGCCCTCCCCGTGGAGGATGTGGCCCCTGCCGTTGTGGGGTTGACAGAGACCTCCGTGCCGGCCGAGGGCACGGGGGCGGTTCGGCGGAGGTCGAGGAGGTGCCTGGGGCCGGCTCCGCAATGATGACCCTCTCGGCCACCCTCGAGGGTGGTCAGGAGGATGAGGATGCTCCAGGATTCCGCGACGGGACCTGGAGCCCCTGGGAGGAGAGGGCCATGGGCACCGTGCCTGGCATTCCGGCCTTCGAGGCCTGGCGCAACTTTGGGCTCGGTCGTCGCGGCGTCCCACCCGGCCTGGCCAAGGCTGCTGAGGCTGAGCGCCTCCTATGGGAGGAACAGCAGGCCCTGGGGACGACGGTCCAAGAAGACCTGAAGTAGGTCCTCGAACTCCACCTAGGTCGGGGTTTGGACCTCCACCGGGTAAGTGACTTAACCACTAATTTTGTCGCGCATTTTGCATTTCTCCCCCTTTTTTCACCTTCATTTGTCATGTTAATAACAGGATCTGAGGGACATGGCTGGGCGAAAGGTCGCCGAACTTGCTGATGCGGACGTCGAGGTGCATCAGCTAAGGGAGGCCTTAAGCCACGCCGAGCGGGAACGCCTACGCGAGAGGACACTTGCCGTGGAGACGGCCGAAGAGGTCCTTCGGCAAGGGGACGAGCTCCATCGGCGGACGCAATCGCTGGCGGCGCTCGAGGGTGAGCTTCAGCAGGAGTGTGCCGCCCTTGCCGAAGTCCGGGGGCAGCTGCAGCAACGGAACTCGGCGCTTGCCGTGGCTGAGGCCCAACTGAAGACCCAGTGCGAGGCTATCGACCTGCTCACCGTGATGGTGATGGAGGGAGATGTCGCCATCACGGAGCTGCGGGCATCGGTCGAGGCCCAACAAGGAGAGATGGCGACGCTCCAGCAGGAGGCCAGCACTGCCCGAGAGGCCCTCATCAAGAAGGAAAAGCTGGTCGAAGGTAAGTCTACTGTGAACTTACCCTAAATTTAAATTGGAGTTTTTGAAGACTTATCTGATTTTGGTGTTGGGCTTTCAGAGGTGCGGAAGGTGGCGGAGGAGACCTCCTCACAGGCGGAGTCGCTCTAGGTAGCTTACTCGAAGGCCTAGGAGGACCTCGAGGAGCTACGGGAAGTAGCTCTTGCTGTCTGTAAGGAGGTCGAGGGGCCGGAAGTTCTCGAGTCCCAATCGGGCAGCTCGGTGGCCAGCCGTCTAAGGGTCTTGGGCGGTTGTGTTATCGAGCGCTTGAGGGGGGCCCTTCTCCTCGGCGTGCAGAAGACCCTCGGGGTGATCTCGACGCACTTTGTCGTGGGCCTCGAGGCGGTCAGCGGTGGCTACGTGGTGGCAGACGACCTCGATGATGATGCTGCGCTGGCCATCGTGGAGAGTGCGGATGCTGCTGTCTCTGCTCCTGCTGCCACCCTTGCGGGAATCTTCGAGAGCAACCTCCTTCCCGATGCTGAAGACGAGGAGGATGCTACCCCCGAAGACCCCGAAGACCCCGCTCCATGAGTAGTTTTTAGAGATTTTTTATGTAATAAGCATTCTAGTGGTTCAAACAATATTATGTTTTTGAAACGCACATTTCGAGTTTTTATTTGGATTATGGTTTTTTTATCACGTTTATTTTGCTGAATTTGCAAAGGACTTGTCGAGGAGGGTATCGTTCATAGAGCAATTTTAGCGTAGGGTGACGAGGGGGATGTCGTATCCTTTCGAAGGCGTAGGCGGTCCCTCGACTCGTCGAGCCCTTGGCCTCAATTATTCTATGCCTCGAGTTGCCGTTTGACAAACATAGGAGATGGACGTAATAAAAGAACTTTATAAAAAACTTTAAAATTGGGACAATTTTAGAAGGGGGTGCCCCCCGGATTAGCCCCCGAGTGAGACTTGGCTTTTTTCGATGGTAAGCCTAGTCTTACTCATTTTAAGGTCCTTTACATTTTTATTGATATAAGTACAAATGTACATGAATGTTTAAAAGCTTAAGGGTAGAAGCGACGTAGCTGTTGGATATTCCAGGCGTTGGCGAATACTTCGCCTTTCTCGTTTGCGAGTTTGTATGTGCCTGGCTTGAGGACTTCAGCGACTATGTAGGGCCCTTCCCAGGGCGGTGTGAGCTTGTGGTGCCCTCGATTGTCTTGTCGTAGCCTTAGCACTAGGTCCCCCTTGCTGAGGTCTCGTCGTCGGACCCTCTGGGCCTGATACCTTCGAAGCGACTGCTGGTACTGAGCCGAATGTAAGACCGCGGCGTCTCGAGCTTCGTCTGCTTGGTCGAGTGAGTCTTCCCGCATTTGCTTGTTTCTTTCCTCTTGGTAGGCTCTGAGCCTCGGGGACCCATATTCCAAGTCTGTGGGGAGGATAGCCTCTGCACCATAGACGAGAGAAAATGGAGTAAAACCCGTGGCTCTGCTTGGGGTTGTTTTGAGGCTCCAAATTACTGAGGGTAGTTCTGTCACCCATTTCCCGCCGAATCTATTCAGCTTGTTGAAAATCCTTGGTTTGAGACCTTATAGAATCATGCCATTGGCACGTTCTACTTGGCCGTTTGTCTGTGGATGCGCTACGGCCGACCAATCCACGCGGATATGGTGGTCGTCACAGAATTCCAAGAATTTCTTGCCTGTAAACTGGGAGCCATTGTCAGTGATTATCGAATTGGGGACCCCGAACCTGTGAATTATATCTGTGAAGAATTGCACAGCTTGCTCGGATCTGATGCTTCTGATTGGCCGAGCCTCGATCCACTTTGAGAACTTGTCGATAGCCACCAGCAGATGTGTAAAGCCCCCAGGCGCTGCTCGCATTGGACCAACGAGGTCTAGCCGCCACACGGCGAACGGCCATGTGATGGGAACGGTTTGCAAGAAGTGAGCCGGGAGGTGGGTTTTACGTGCGTAGAATTGACACCCTTCGCAGGTGCGTACGATTTCGTTGGCGTCTGCAATAGCCGTGGGCCAGTAAAAGCCTTGGCGAAACGCGTTGCCCACGAGGGTTCGGGGCGCCGCGTGGTGGCCGCATACGCCAGCGTGGATGTCTCGGATGAGCTCCCTTCCTCCGGGATTGGAATGCACCGCTGCAAAATTCCGGAGGGGCTGCGCTTGTACAATTCCCCATCGATTATGTGGAATGAATTTGCCTTTCTTGAGATGCGTCGAGCCTCGGTTCGATCCGAGGGTAGTTCCCCTCGGATGATCCAGACGATGTATTGGTTACGCCAATCGCGAGTTGATGGGGCCTCGTCGATTTCCAGAATTTCACCCTCGTCCACCGAGGATATCTCCTGACTTGAGGCTTCAGGTTCCTCTTTCGAAGGATCCTCGTCCATGGGCTCGACATATGGAGCCCCCGAGGGTTCGGTGCTCGAGGGAGCATCGGGAGCGCCACTGTTGGGGTTCGGCTTGAGGTCGATGCTTGGCTGTGTCAGGTCACGGGCGAATACGTTTGGAGGAATGGTCATCCGCCCAGACGCAATTTTTGCTAATTCATCGGCTTCCTCGTTATACTTTCGCGCGATGTGGTTGAGCTCGAGGCCATGGAATTTGTCCTCGAGTCGGCGTACTGCATTGTAGTATGCTTGCATCTTGTCGTCATGGCAGCTTGCCTCCTTCATAACCTGGTCGATGACCAATTGTGAATCTCCCCGGACGTCGAGGCGTTTAACGCCCAATTCGATGGCTATGCGGAGACCAGCTAGTAAGGCTTCAAATTCGGCCATGTTGTTGGACGCCGGAAAGTGCAAGCGTACCACGTGTCTTATATGTTCTCCGAGGGGTGAGACGAAGAGCAGGCCCGCGCCCGCACCGGTTTTCATCACCGACCCGTCGAAGTACATGATCAAACATTCGGCTTGGATTTGTGGTGGGGGCAGCTGTGTGTCGGTCCACTCTGCCACGAAATCGGCCAAGATTTGCGATTTAACTGCCTTGCGGGGGGCATAAGTGAGGGTTTCGCCCATCAGTTCCACGGACCATTTGGCTATTCTACCCGAGACGTCCTGGTTGCGGAGTATCTCCCCCAAAGGGAAAGATGAGACCACGGTGACAGGATGAGCTTTGAAGTAGTGGCGCAATTTGCGCCGAGCTAACACTACTGCGTAGAGCAGCTTCTGGATCTATGGATATCGCGTCTTGGTTTCGGTCAGTACTTCGCTGATGTAGTATACCGGCCTTTGGACAGGCAGAGCGTACCCTTCCTCAGTTCTCTCTACGACGATGACTCCGCTTACTACTTGAGTCATTGCGGCTACGTAAAGGTAGAGGCGCTCGCCTTCCTTAGGTGGCGTTAAGACTGGTGCTCGTGCGAGAAACGCTTTTAGCCCGTCGAGGGTTCCAAGAGAAATGTTCGCTCTTTTTCAGGAGTCGGTACAGGGGTAAGCCTTTCTCGCCGAGACGCGAGATGAACCGGCTTAGGGCTGCTAAGCATCCCAATATCCTCTGTACCCCCTTCAGATCTCGGATCGGTCCCATTTGTTCGAGGGCCGAGACTTTTTCAGGGTTGGGCTCAATGCCTCGTTGAGAGACTATGAAACCCAAGAGCATACCTCGAGGTACCCCAAAAACACATTTTTCCGGATTCAGTTTTACCCCGTTGGCCCGGAGACAATCAAACGCAATGCGCAAATCGTTTACCAGGTCGTCCGCCTTCCTGGTCTTTACAACAATGTCGTCAATGTATGATTCTACGGTTCGCTCGATATGATCTCCGAAAACACGAAGCATACATCGCTGGTATGTAGCTTCGGCATTTCGAAGTCCAAACGGAATCGTGACATAGAAGAAAATACCAAAAGGCGTAATAAAGGAGGTTGCCAGTTGGTCAGAAATTTTCATCTTAATTTGGTGGAAACCAGAATAAGCATCAAGGAAACATAATAGCTCACATCCTGCGGTTGAATCTACGATCTGATCGATACGTGGTAGAGGAAAAGGAACTTTTGGACATACTTTATTTAAACCGGTATAATCTATGCACATCCTCCACTTCCCATTCTTTTTCTTAACTAAAACAGGATTGGCAAGCCAGTTAGGGTGAAATACCTCCTTGATCAATCCGGCCTCGAGGAGCTTGCGCAGCTCCTCACCAATGGCCCTGCGCTTGTGCTTGTCAAAGCGTCGCAGTCATGGAACCACCGGCTTGGAATGGGGCAGGATGTCAAGGGAGTGCTCGACGACCTCCCTCGGTATGCCTGGCATGTCCGAGGGACTCCACGCGAAAATGTCGGTGTTAGCGTGGAGGAAGTCAACGAGCACCACCTCCTATTTGCTATCGAGGGTCGAGCTGATCCGCACCGTCTTGTCGCTGGGAACACCTGGGTCGAGGGGCACAACCTTGGTGTGCTTAGCGGGCTCGAAACTGCCTGCATGCTTCGAAGTGGAGGGTATGGTTTTGTTCTCCATCCTCTCCAGGTCCGCGACGAGAGCCTCGTCCTCAGCAAG
Source organism: Echinochloa phyllopogon (assembly GCA_033239725.1). NCBI lineage: Eukaryota > Viridiplantae > Streptophyta > Magnoliopsida > Poales > Poaceae > Echinochloa > Echinochloa phyllopogon. The sequence continues at coordinate 14,052,954 of BTCW01000017.1, forward strand.
CGCCTCGGCGCTCTCGACGCATTCCACGTCGCATATGTAGGCATGTTCGAATGATGAGGCCACGGTGATAACGCCGCTTGGTCACGTCATCTTCAACTTGAGGTAGGTATAGTTCGGGATGGCCATGAACTTGGCATAGCATGGGCGGCCGAGGATGGCATGGTACGCACCTCGAAATCCCACTACTTCGAAGGTCAGGATCTCTCTGCGGAAGTTGACGGGGATACCGAAGCAAACAGGCAGATCGATCTGCTCGAGGGGCTGAACTCGCTTTCCCGGCGCAACGCCATGGAACGACACCTTGGTAGGGCGCAGCCTGTCCCTGCCGACGCCCATGAGCTCCAAGGATGAAGCATACATGATATTGAGGCTGCTGCCTCCATCCATAAGTACCTTGGAGAACCGGGTATTGCCAATGATAGGATCAACGACAAGCGGGTATTGCCCCGGGTTCGGGATATAGTTGGGGTGGTCGTCTCGACTGAAGGAGATGGTCTCCTCTGACCAATCGAGGTACGACGGCCCCGCCTTGTGTATGGAGAATACCTCTCGGCGCTCGCGCTTGCGCTGCCGAGGGGTCATGTTCGCGGTTGGCCCACCAAAAATGAAGAAGACGTTCTCCACCTCCGGGAAGCCCTGGCCATTCCCGTCGCCCGTGTCTCTCTTTCCCCCCTCGTCCTTTGAAGCGGCGCGATTGAAGTATTTCCTTAGCATTCCGCACTGCTCGAGGGTGTGGGTCACGACGCCCTTGTGATAAGGGCACAGTGTCTTGAGCATATCGTCGAAGATGCCGCCTCCTCGAGGGGGGCCTCGAGGAGGTTTGGGCGCGGCAGGAACGACTGCGAGTATTTCGTCAGGGTCCTCGGTCCGCTCTTGTTGGCGCGAGGCTTTTTGGGGCTTCTTCCCTTTCTTGCCTTGCCTTTGTTTCTTGGCGGATCCTTTCGACTTGCTGCCCTCCACGGGCGCTTCCTCCGTCCGCTTCCCCCTTCCACTATCAAAGATGGCTCCGACCGCCTCCTCGCCGGAAGCAAAATTGGTGGCCACGTCGAACAGTTCGTTTACGCTAGTTGGAGGACTGCGTCCTAACTCGCGTACCAAGTCTCGGCAGGTTGTACCTTCGAGGAAAGCGTGGATGACTTCGGAGTCACCCACACTCGGGAGCTCGGTGCAACACTTGGAGAAGCAGCGGATGAAATCACGAAGGGACTCGTTGGGTGTTTGGCGGCACCCTCGAAGGTCCCATGAGTTTCCAGGGCGTAGGTAGGTGCCCTGAAAGTTACACATGAATGTGCTCATGAGGTCGTTCCAGTCATGGATCTGGTTCGCGGGTAGGTGCTCCAGCCACGTCCACGCAGAATCCGCCAAGTGAAGCGGCAAGTTGCGGATGATCATGGCGTCGTCGGTCGCGCCGCCCAATAAACAGGCGAGGCGATAGTCGCTGAGCCACACCCTTGGGTCCGTCTCCGCCGAGTACTTGGTGATAGTCGTTGGCTGCCTGAATCGTGCGGGAATCGGGGCCACACGAATCTCCCGGCCAAACACCCGGGTTCCTAGGGGCTCTAGCGTTGGGCTCTTGTCTTCGTCACTGTCGTAGCGGCCTCCACGGCGGGGGTGAAAACCGCGAGATGTGCCATCCCGCCTCTTTCTGTTAAGGGTGTTGTGAGCGTCGTCCTCGCTGATGTCACCACGTGTGTCAAGGATTCGCTCCTTGAGAGGCTTCCTTCCGATGCGTTCGTGCACTGAAGGCGCCTTTCCCTTACTCGAGGGCGGGGGTGGCATTAGATTGTCCATTCGCAGGGTTTGTGCTGATGCCTCGAGCTCCCGTGTTGGTCCACTGGTCCTTGGGCCGGCGGAACTGCGGATGCGAGAGGCTGAGCTTTCGGCTTGTTGCACAGCCGCTTGTTCGATTAGGAGCTGCGCCTCTTGACGTAGGTTTCGGCCTTCAGGTGTTGATGGCTCGGGCATGGCTCGGATCAGAGTTGTCGCGGCGATAAGCTTTTGGCTTGCCCTGGCTAACACAAGTGGGTCGTCCACATCGTCATCAGCCTCGATGCGGGCTCGTACTATGCGCCCGACTTCCCTGGCACGTACGCCGCGCATAGGACGATTGTCCTCAAGCGTTGCCCGAAGCTCTCGGACCTGTCGGCGTTCTTCTTCAAGCTTGGCTTCGAGTTCGTGGACTTGGGCCAGTTGTGCCTGTGCGAGCGCAACGTTGTTGTGCGCTTGTTCGTGGTCTCTGACGTGCGCTGGCTCTCCTGCCCCGTCATCTCTGCCATCCTTTCCCGAAAGGACGACGAAGCATTCCCTGGTGGGATCGTAATCCTCCTCGCTGGGATCATCGGAGCAGGTTAGGCAATAGTCTGCCGCAGCTTGAAATGATAAGAGGGCCTCTCGATCGCGAAGCCCTGAGTAATCCCATTCGGGGATCCTCTGGCCGCTCTCGACTGCCTCGCTGTCAGACTCAGGGTAGTTTTCGTCTGGCGATGTTGCTATGAGATTGCGGATCGAGATCAGGTGGTGGCCCGACAAATCCTCATACGTCGTCATGTTTGTGTCAACTGATGAAGAGTTGGTCATGGTTGCGGTGCGTGTCCCACCGGGGTTTCGCCACGGGTCGATCGTGCTATCCCCGGCTGGTTGTACCGCGGTGGTGGCGGTTGTTGCCCTTGTCGTGCCGGGCTCGACCCGTTCGGGGTAGCCGGCGTGAGCTGTTCTGCGTCGCTCCGCGCGCGTTCGCCGTGCGCGTTGACGCGAACGCCTTTTGCGTCACGGTGACAGCGATGGGCCGCGACAGCGATGGGAGTGACGGTGGCACACTCATGCTGTCGTTCCTCGTCAGGAGCTGCATGTTGTAGCCATCACCAGTCGCCCTGAAGTCGAGACTCCCGAACCAGATTTCGAATCCGGCAGGAAGCTGGTCCGATGCTGGCATCGAGAACAGGTTGTCGCGTGCGACTCGAGTTGCCATCGAGGGAGATGGTGGATAAAATGATCGATCACAGCGCGAATCCCCTACCTGGCGCGCCACTGTCAGTGTTTAGAAATCGTGGTCCCGACACCAACCAGAAATGCGCTGTGTTCCCTCCCTTGATGGTTGATGCAGAAGATAACACGAGACACAGGTTTATCCTGGTTCCGGTCAAAGGACCGTACTTCCAGCAAAGTGGTGTGCGTGTGATGTATTATTCCGCGCCGGAATGCAAGCAGTAGGGGATACAAGCAGGTTGGGACGAGAGGCTAGACCTCCGAGTCCCGGATGATTGAGGCAGAGTGCCAATATCGTGATCTATTCTGAGTGTATACGGATTCTCTCCTTTCTCCTGTCTCCTTTTGCTCGGTCACCCCCTCCTTTTATAGGCCAAGGAGGAGGGGTTATAGGAGCGTGTTGCTGGTTAGGCATAGTTGTTGCTGGGCGCTGGGCGTGCTTCTCTGTCCTTGTTTGTTGTAGTCGATTCTTGTACTGGTGATGACGTCGAGGAGTGGTCTTGAGGATCCGGGGCGTCCTTAATGTGATAATGGCTCGTCCGTACACTACCTCGAGGGTCTCCCATGCCGGTGCACAGCTTATTATGTGGGAAATCGCTGTGGGAGTCGGTGGCACAGGGAGTTAGAGTGACCCGGCACTGTTCGCACGGCGGCGACATGTCCGCACAGCGCCGGGGTTGGTCGCATAGTGCTCGGAATGGCCCGCCATACCTCTGTCGTCCTGAGATCTTCTCCTGCTGTGTGCTCAAGGGTTTCTCCGTCCACGAAGGTCTTCGAGTCATCGGAGTTGGTAGTACAGGAGCTCGGAGTGACGGACTCTGTTCGCACAGTGTTGGCCTGTCTGCACAGAGCCTCGGTTGGCAGCATAGTGACTGGAGTTGGTGGATATGATGGGAGGAGTCATGGCCGTCAGGGCAGTACGATAAGAAATCTGCCTTTTGACTTTGGAGGCATGGTGGCAGAGGGCGCCATTTAATGTTTGTTGGAGCGAGGGTCTCGACCGAGGCGGAGCTTTCCCCATTCCGTGGGTTGCTCGAGGTTCGGTCCGCAGGCCTCGACCGAAGCGGAGTTCTCCGATTCGCTCGAGGGGTCGGTCCCCTCGAGCGAAGCGGAGATTTTGGTTCGCGTCGAGGCACGCCGCGGGGCGTCTTGGCTGGGCCTTCAGTCGTTGCTGGGCCGTGGGCCTTAACTTCCACTTTATTTTTCTGGTTACTTGGACAAGATTAATGTTTATTGGGGCGGTTATCCCATAGATTTGGGTACCCCTAATGATTGCCCCCAACAGATGGTAATATAGAGTATTTTTAAAAAATATAATATAAAATTTTCATCATTACTTCTCATCAATTTCTATAGAAATGTTATCAATTTATTATCTATACTAAAAGGGTCGAGTTCTTTTGAAAACTTTTGCTATCAACTAAAACCCCATATACCCCTCACAATGGACCCACGTGGACCCACATTGAAGAAAGAAAAATGAAATATTGTAAAAGTTTTTTTGACAGAGCGAAAAACCTCGTGTGAGTTCATCCCTAACCCCCTTTTTTTTTTCACCAGTGTTTTTTGTACCCACTTTTTTTGAAAGAAAAAAATGAGTTGTTTTAGAAAGGAATAAACTGGCTTTTTTTCTGAACTGAAAAAACAAGTTTTTTTAAAAGGATCAACGTCCGAACCAGTAGTATAATGGAAAATGGCTAATTTGGTCAATTAATTGCTTGATTTGCTACAAACATCAGCGTACTAGAAAGTTGGACAAGTCAGCTGATTGACCGGCTGATTAGTTGGCTTGACTTGAGCCTGGAGGGTCTGTTAACGTTGTTAACCAACTAACGCATCTTTTTTTTAAGTCCAAATTACTACATCGTACTATAAAGTCTGGATAACCTTTTAAAAGTATGTTATGGTTTATTTTACACCCACAATTATATTAATCGGTTCAATCTATCCCTTTATTTCTCCATACACAAATGATGTTTTAAGTTAAAATTTTATGGTATAATAGACATAATCATTAATTATATTAGAAAAATACTAAAAGGATCGAGTTCTTTTGAAAACTTTTGCTACCAACTAAAACCCATTATATCCCTCACAATGGACCTACCTGGACCCACGTTGAAGAAAGAAAAAGGAAATATTGCAAAAAAAAAATTTGACAGAGCGAAAAACCCCGTGTGAGTTCACCCCTAGCCCCCCGTTTTTTTTCACCAGTGTTTTCCGTACCCAATTTTTTTAGAAAGAAAAAAATGAGTTCTTTCAAGGAATCATCGTCCTACCCGGTAAAACCCCTCGGAGCTTTTTTGGAAAGGAATAAACGAGCTTTTTCTAAACTGAAAAACAAGTGATTTTAAAAGAATCAACGTCCGAACTGGTAAAACCTCCTCACAGTTTTTTGTGTGTCCATACATAATTATTCCGTAGTGCCAATAAACAATAGATTGAAGAGTTTTTCTCCATATAAGTAAAGACCAACTATCTCAAAAAATCATGTGCCTCTGGATTTGAGGATACCTAAAGCTCTCTATAAATGAGAGTGCGAATATAAAGTATATTTAAAAGCGCTTCGCATGACTAGTATGTTTACCTTGGCCCAGTCAAGTGACATTGTTTTAATACCTTTGTGTCATCAATAAACGTGCGTGCCGCACGTGAGTTCTTGCTAGTTAAATATAATAGCCTTTCAAAATTATAATGAAAAAACATGTTATATATTTTCTAAAAATGCTCTGTGTTGCCTGATATCATCCCATAAATTTTCACTTAAAACAACACTTGTACATACAAAAAAAATAAATCATATGAAGGGATACATTAGACCGATTGAGATTGTTGTGGGTGTAAAATGAACGAAAACATAGTTTAGGAAATTATTCGGACTTTGTTTATACTTAAGGGTAGTTATTTGGACTTTTTCACTTTTGGAAATTGTTAGTGATATCAAGAATATGGACAAAACTATAGACTCCCACTGTATCAAAATATTTGTTATTGTGGTCTTTTCTACATGACGTTTGACCATTCTTCTGATTCAAAGTTTTATTATAAATTCTCAAAAAGATGAGTTATGTTTAAATACCTTTCATGATAAAGTGAGTCACGAATAAAATAAATAATACTTGTATAATTTATTCAATAAGGTGAATTGTCAAAGATTGATAAAAAATCAACAATGACAAATATTTCAATATGGACATAGTAATATTAATTTACCTCTTGGTACATTTGTGTAATACCTTAGTGTTATAATGCCCGTGAGCAGTCTATATAGTGCAAAAAAAATTACCTTTACAATTCTTATGTAAAGAAAATTGTTGACAGAAGACAATATTTTAGCTATTAACCCAAATATAAGCATTGTACTTTCGTACTGATATATTGTGCAGCATCTATTCCAATTTACAACTTTTAATGATTTCTTGAAAACAAATAAAAAATGAACTAATCGCAATTGATCGAAACATTTTAATACATGAATAATGTGTGAGTGTACGCAAGAACTATAGATAATTGAGGAAAAAAGCTGAATTGGTGAAATGTGCCAGAAGAATAAAGCATTTGGTTGTGTGTTCCAGGCTTCCAGCACCTGCGTAATGTTCCCTAGTTGACTCTCACCGCCAGGGCCGGCTCTATGATTTTGAGGCCCCCGAGCGATCCAGATATCATAGGCCCTCTAAACTAAATATATTTTTAAATTTATAACATAATAAAGAAGATAATAGTATTAAAAATATGTAAGTAGAATAATATATATACACTATAGTACAAAATAAAGAACCATGAAGTATGATTACCTTAAATAATTATTAATTCTCATTACTCTATCAACCTGCAAAAATAAAAACGACTATGATTATCTCAAGTAATAACTAAGCCCATGAATCCATCAATAATAGCTCAACTAATTCATCATCTTGTTTTCCTCTCTTTTTTTAAGTCCCTGACAATTGCTGGTTCGACAACATCTAAGACAAAGATTACAAGAAAATTATATAAAAAATAATTCGATCTTGTTTAAAACTAAAGATCTAACATGTTAAATAAACGTTTTATGGAATAACACCCTATGTTGCTCCATCTCATAAGTAAGAATCAAGAACAAAGATGAAAGGCAGCGCTGCGGCAACTGGCAAGGGGATCGGCGACGCCACCACACCGCACGTAGTGATGGCAAAGACGCTCACCACGAACATGCAATCACACAGGCAGGGAGGAGGGTTTTGGCCGGCTGGGAGGACACAGCAGACAAGACGATTGTCGAACTGACGCTACCCTGATAAAGATTCGATTTCTTCCTGAGTTTACGCGGGCAGCAAGACCAATGAGCCGAATTGACGATCGCTGCCTCCTCACATTTGCGGACGTCACGACACTTTGCCTTGCCTCGCCGAATCGAAGACTCAGAAAGCCGTCGCAGTGGGTGCCTACTGTACACATATTTGTGGTTGGGCCCCCGGCTGTCGCCTCCGGTGCATAGGGCTAGAGCCGGCCCTGCTCACCGCTTAATTTGAAATCTCTTGAAAGCCAAAAAAACCAAATTGAATGGAACTTAGGGGGTGTTTAGATCCGCGAAAAGGTGGGTAAAAAAGTCACATCGGACACCGTAGCGCATTGTAGCATTTTTCGTTTGTTTGTGGTAATCATTGTCCTATCATGACCTAATTAGTCTCAAAAGATTGGTCTTGTCGTGTACATCAAAACTATGCAATTAGTTTTTTTATTTACCCATGTTTAGTGTCCATGCATGCATCATTTGCTATATTTAATGTTTCGATGTGATGGAAAGTTTAGAATTTATGGGAACTAAACACACCCTTAGACTATTTGGAACGATGTGCTCTATAGTTTACCCTCTAAAAAAATATTTCAAGACCTTGTAAAATATTCCGACCTCCAAACACTAGGAGTGCTGCAACGCAGGCCTCTGTCCCTCCCCGCCGTGCTGTCCTGCTGCTCCTCATCGAGCACCGTCGCTGCGCCCTCGCTCGGTCGCAGACGCAGACTCGCCGATCCACCGACCGACAGCGATGGAAGTGAAGCCGCACACGGCACGGGTCCTCGTCGGCCGCATGTGGGGCGCCGCCGCGGCGTGCAACGGGGCCGCCACCGCCGCCGCCGTGGCCCAGATCCGCGTTGCCTCCAAGGACGACCCCGATATCTGCACAACGCTAGCGGACGCGGGCGCCGTGCCCCTCCTCGCCGCGCAGCTCGCCATGGCAAGAGACGAGGCAGCTTGCCATGCAGCTCCCGCCGCCCGTCACGTCACCGTCCGATGGCCGACGGAGTCGAGGGTGACCGGTTCGGCGCCGGCAGCCAGGAGCAGCTTGACGGTGGCGACGGCGTTGGGAGAGCCGCCTCGCCGGAGGCGGCGCAGTGCAGCGGGTAGCGCCGTCGACGCCCGGGCGCCGGTTGACATCGACGCATCCGAGGCCGAGCAGCAGCGACACCACCTCCGCGCTGCCGTACGTGGCCGCCACCATCAGCGGCGTGCGCGGCTCGTACGCCTTGCTCCGGGTATACTACAGCCCCATCCCGTCCGCCAGCTCCGTCGGAACCCGCGGTGTTGTCCTCCGCCGCAAGCTCCAGCAGTGCCGCCAGCCTGTCCCGCCGGCCGCCGGCGCCGGTGAGATGCGAGCGTGCGGCCTCACCCGCGCACTTGAGATCAGCAAGGTCGCCCATCGCTGGTTGGGCTAGTGGCTTTTTTGAAAAGCTAGAGCAAGAAAAACCCCAACCAAACACACCCTTAGTCTTTATGGGGCCTTATAGAAAGGTTTCGGCGGTTGCAATGGTGGACCGCGCTCGGTGGCATTTGTGGTGGACAGGTTATACCGGTTCTTCGGATGGTGATCCTCAAACGCACGCTTCGGTCCAGCGGGTTGGATCGGGCAACGAATTTCCCTATTGAGGGCATTGCTTTTGTGGTCATGTCCTGTGGTGGTTCAATGGAATTTCCTCGGTGAAACCGAACGGTGGTGCCGCCTTGGTGCCTTTGCCTTCCTGATGGCGTTGGTGGAGCTCTTCCTTGTACCGTGACGATGAAGCTTTGGACCCGCTGACGGTCCGATCTTGGAGTTGCCTTAGGTTGTCTCGATCGTTTCTCCTGGGCGTCCCGTCTTCGTCTCATAGTTGTAAGTAGTTGGATGTTATCGGTGGAAAGTGCGTTATTGTAAACCAGTAATCTCAGTATTTAACTTAACTTTATATATAAAGTCCGGGTTTCGCCTGTTGGTCGTACTAATGATCCGGGAAATTAAATGCAACAGGGTTCGAACCCGCATCACTCGACACCCATTTTGCACCTCTCATCGCGAGAAATTTAGAATTCTACCATTATCAAAAATGGGCTTCGCCACTTTGCCATCCCGCAATTTGGTTTCACTCATTTGTCATTATCAATCTATGTCACACCGCTAGAATGCCTTTTTGATTTTTTTCAACTCTTTTTATGTTTTTTCCTATGTGACCTGACCATTATACCCTTGGGGCATCAAGTCTTATCCTCAAGTTCTTTTCTTTTCGTGGTTCCCTTCCGAGTCAACTCTGTTCGCCCACAGCCGCCTCTCCCCACGCACCCTTCGTGGCAGCCGCTACTGCCACTTCCCCACGGGCCCTTTGCTCGCCGGCGTCCAAATCCCCGCATGGCCACCGGCGCCCAAGATCCCCCACACGCCCTTCCTGCTCGCCGACGCTCCCCAAGATCCCCATGCGCCCTTCCTGCCTGATGGCGTCCAAGCTCCCCACGCACCCCCTTCAGGTCGCCGCCGCCACACAATCCCCTGGAGCACCATGTTCTAGGCTTGGGAAAGTCCGGTTGGACTTGCATCATGGATCTGCATCATGAATTGCGACTGGATGGATCTGTTCCCTAGGTAAGCCATTTTCCTCCTCGTGGTTGTCCATCTGCCATAGGCTATCTAACTCGAATGCGTTGAACCGTAGTTTTGTTTCTCCATATAACTATTTCTTCTGTGCAATTGATTTTTAATAGGCTCGATGGGGAGCCTGAGCTTAGTGTAGCACTAGTAGAACTTCCTGGAGCTGTTGATGCAGCTTTACCTCATTCACAAGAAAAAGTAGCAACAAATGTTGATTGGAATATGCTGCAAATCAATGAAATAAATGATGAGTATGAAGGAAGGCTAGAATTCATTGAGGATGCCCATGTGTTTGAACGGTTAGATTTGAGAGATGAGGGAGACAAAGCTAGAAAATCTACTGGGGAAGCTACCGAGTCCACTGACAAAGGAAAAGGCCCTGTTCAGAATATTGATGGTGCAGCCATACCTGTGGATGATTGCATTCCAGGGGAGAGGGTGATAGTCTATGATCCTGACAAGCCATGCATGAATCTTGGCTCTGTTTACCCTAGCATGAAAGAATTCAGATTGGCCATGAGACAATTTGCTATAAATGAGGAGTTTGAACTAGAAATTGTGAAGACTGACCCATCTAGATATATAGGCAATTGTAAGGCAGAGGACTGTCCTTGGCACATTGTTGGAAGACGACAGCCTGATATGAAGATTATTATGGTACTAACTTAGCAGCTAACAATTTCATATGTATTTGTTCAGATTATTTTTGATTAATGGCAGCTAACAATTTGTTTCTTCTGTAGGTCACAGTATTGATTGATGAGCACAAATGTATGTCCAGCAGTAGGAGAAAGACTATGTCGACGATTTATGTTGAGCACGTCTATCTGGGGGTATTCCAGGGAGTAGATTAGTTTGTCTCGCCGAGTTCTATGAACGACAGTGCACGAGCAACACAAAGATTTAGACAGGTTCGGGCCGCGATTAGCGTAATACCCTACGTCCTGTATGTTTGATTGTATTGTATGTGAGTTGAGTTGTTTTGAGGGGTCCCTGCTCCTCCTTATATACCCGGGGAGCAGAGTTACAAATTGATTACAAAGACTACTCGTATCTGACCTGGAAGGTTACATTAAGGTAATATATCATGAATACAAGTAGTTCTACTACTTGACTACATCGTCCTATACCTTATGTGGCTAGTCCAAAGCAGTCGGGTCATAACCCTCTATATCGAGTAGTTTAATTCCTTAGATGAGTGGCCCTAGGGATCCTGGCCGCACAAGCCCCCGAGCATCTTGCGCCTTTGCTTCAACTCTTGAATCTTTTTAACATCTTCGAGTAATTAGAGCTAAGCCCAAGACGCTCAAATCTCTTCTGACGAGTAGTTTCACTAAAGCACATCTTTTGGTGCACCCAATAAATGTAGCCCCCGAGCCTCCAAATACTCGTTTAAGCAGTCAAAGGTTCAAGAAACTAATCTTGAATTTCACCTGAGTAGTCTAATGGTGCGCACCGAGTAGATGCAACCATCGAGCTTCGAGTAGTTTTGTTAAAACTAGTCAAAGGTCTTGGATAACGTGAAACCATCGAGCTTTCGAGTAGTTTCGTTAAAACTATTCAAAGTAGGTTTAAAAGAAATTGTATCCTTCAAATGCAGTCCCCGAATCCAGGGGTACTTTTAAATAGTCGTTGGATCGAGTACTGGTCCCCTTATTTACTCCAAGCCATGAATCCCAATACATACTTGATAATTATTTTCATAAGAATCAGCATGCTTTCTTGAGCATCCATGCAAGTATAACAACTTTCGAGTTGTCTTCAAATGTAAGAATTGATCAACTGTAATTCCGTATCTACGAGTGGTTTTGTTAAAACCAGTCAAAGATCTTTTTTCTACTGTTTTCCGCCTTAAATCTCGGAAGGAAATCAAATCCCAGATTATCCATTAGCAGCCCCCGAGCTTTGAATCAAAAGAATATCTTTGATTTGAAGATCTAATTAATCACCAGGATTCTGTTGTAATGTAATCCGAAATTTACGCCGGGAAAAACTAACCGAACCATCCCCTGTAACGGAATGCGATACGCCGTTGATACTGTTCAAAACAGTAACCCTAACTGAAAGTTATAAATCTGGAGTGAGACCTTCCTTTGCTTCATTAACCTTTAGCACAGCGCTATAGCCTTGGCCTCCTCATCAAAGCTTCCTTGTCATTTCAAACTTTCCGTGCTTGCTTCTCATGTGAATGCATGGGAAAAGCAAAGTCTTAACTCGATCTGCAACCATGAGCTCGAAGAAAGCAGAGGCCTCTTCTGCTAAGCCTGCGGAGAAGAAGACATCAAGGAAGAGGGTTCCCTTGGTAGATCCAAACACGAAGCCAGATTGCAAGACTCATCCTTCCCCTGCTGATGCGTGGAAGTATTGCACCGCGAAGGAAAGAGACCTTCATGACTTGGTGGAGCAAGGTTTGCTCTTATCCCAAGACACTCTAGAGTGGAGGGCTTGCTTCAATGCACAATTTCCCACTGAAAACACAAATGAAATCCCTTTGTTTGTGTCGTTTTGTGAGCGCGGAGTAGGTCTTCCAATCTCCTCCTTTTTCTGCGAGCTCCTTGATTTTTACAAACTCTAACTCCATCATCTGAATCCTAATGGGATTTTGAATATCGCTGTATTTGTGCATGCTTGCGAAGCATTCCTTGGCATCAATCCAAATCTCGCTTTGTTCCGTACTTTTTATCATGTAAAGCCCCATCTGAATTTCTAGAGGATGGAAGTGGTTGGAGGGGCGGGAATTCAATTCCGCCAAAGGATGAAAGAGCAATGGTTTTCCGTGCCCCTGAAGGAATCATGTGGAGACTGGAAGTCCGAGTGGTTCATAATCGGTGAGTAGTCAAAAAACGAGCACTCTTCCTATAGTATTTACGGTCAATGCACATTGTTATACACTAATCTTGGTCCTGTGTCATTGTAATACAGCAGGGAACCATGGAAAAAGCTGTCATGTCAAAGATGGATGGTATCCCAAGGATCTATCCAACTGGAACACTAAGCCAACCACTGAAGAAGCCAAGGATGTGCCTGCTTTGCTAAAGCGAGTTCAATCGTTGAAGAACAAAGGCTTAACTGGAGTCGGGATAGCCTTCAGTTTTCTGAAGAGAAGAATTCCACCACTCCAAGAGCGTGTCAATCTTGGATACAAGTATGAGGGAAATACAGATCCTTCTCGCATGGTGCTAGAAGAACTCGCAGATGAGACCGTGCTAATGCACTTGTCGCGCATGTTCAGCAATGTGAACAATAAGAAGCCATATATTGCAAAAGAATTCTGTAAAGGCCAATCTCCAAGTTCTGTATGTGCTCGAAACCTTTGAACTGTAGTCATTATTAACATGCGTCTCAATAGTGATTCCTCTCATGTAGTCGGCCACTGATTCTGACGGGCCAGTTGGTGGCCTATCTCCGCAAGATTGGGAGAAATTTGGAAAGAGTTCTTCAGAAAAGTTGGAGCCGTCAAATGAGGAAACAGAGGCAATTGCCGACGATATAGAAGAACTTGAAGTGATATCCAATGAGAAGGCAGCTGACTCGTATGGCCAGCGAGTTAATATTCAGGGTAAGAGAAGTCTTCATGATTTAATTTGAGTACTTTGTACGTTCCTCCATCTGATTTGGATGTACTGTTTTTTGAAAAACAGAGTATATAGACATAGTACCAAGAGTTCCCACAGGGGTAAAATGGAAAAGAAACACTCGGTCTCGATCAGATGTCCCTGCGGGATCATATGTGCCTGGAACAGAGGAAGGTCAGCGCATCAAGATCTCCAAATTTATCACTGCTGTTCAAAGCTCTTCAACTACAAGTGCCATGGTGAGTGGTACCACATGGAGTACAACTAGCTCCAAAGTAGGCGTGCTAAAGTTGAAGAAGTTCAACTTTAAGCCAAAAACCACCGCGCCGACAAAGTAAGTTTGTTAAATCAAGATATCCTTTCAATTGAGCCATAATTCAGCTATTGAATCTTTCGTTTTTGTGAAGGATTGTATCTGGTGCACTTGTGCCACAAGAACAATTGAAAAGAGCTGAAGAGACAGAGCATAATGAAGAAGAAGTCCTCCCTGGCGCTGTCGAAGAAAGCGGCGGAGTTGCGGGTCTGAACCAGTCTCCAGAGAAAGAGCAAGCTGATGTCCATTTGGCTTCAGAATCAAACCCCGTAGAAAGTGCAAACCAGGGAGACGCCGAAAGGCCTCCGTCAACTATGGAGGTAAATCATATAGCCTTTGCTCTGTATATCCACCAGATTTTAAATGCTTGTAAAACCATGAAGGTTGGTTTGGAGGCTGCAGAAGTCGCCAACATTATTATCAGACAAAGTACTCCACCGCCACAAGAAAGGAGTATGGACAATGAAGCTGTGCAGCTGAAGCAACACCTGGCAGCCGCTCTGGTAAGAGGAAAACTTAATAGTAAATAGTTAATACACTGGTTACTAACTATCATCCAATGCAGGCTTTGGTAGATCAAATGGAGAAGAATAGAGATGCCAGTCTGGAATCTCGAATAAAAGAACTCGAAGAAGATCTTGCGGCTGCCTATGAGGCATGTGAGAAAGCTCGAGTTGATAATCAAGAATTGGTCTCTCGACTACACAAGCAGCTCGAGGGAATGTGAGATGAAAAATCTCGAATGGATACTCGTAACCGGGCGTTGATCCGAGACAACAATAGTAAGTAAAGCAAATTCTATATATTTAATTATTAACTTAGTCTTATGAAGTGTAATCATAGACTTGTCTCGCCTTTGTAGGATTGAAAAAAGAATTGATTGAAGAACAGAGCACCAGCACTTCATGGTATAACTTGGCTCCATCTAAAACCGATGATTGCGCCCGCTAGGAAAAAGAGGTTGAAGACCTGAAAGGAAAATTGAAAGTGCATCTAGGCACTTAATCTATTTTGGTGATTAGTGACAATATAAATTTGGATATAATGCTTTGAATGAGTTGTGCAGGAATAAAATGAAAGAAAAGAAAAAGAAATGTGACAGATGGTCCCCAATTCGATTTCTTATGGTAGTGGACTCGATCGAAGAATTTAATTTGATTTTCGGTTTGAATTTGAGTATAGGACCACCGTACTATCAAGGGGGACGTGTTCGGCAAATTCTAGTTGTTTTAAGTGCTATGCTTGAGATGAAAATCCACTTGAGAGACACACAAAGTCACCTTCACATGTTGTCTGCTTGGTCGGAACTTAGGCCGGAAGATCCGACTAGAAGTTCCGGCCTGCTTGGTTTGGATTTGTTCCGGGGCCGGAAGATCCGACGCCTGTCGGAAGATCCGACAGGGTGTCAGAAGATCCGACGCCTGAAACTGTTCTGAGGGATTTCTTGCTATGTTCTGTCATTTGCCGGAAGTTCCGGCCCTCATCGGAAGATCCGACACTATGTCGGAAGATCGGATGCCTGAAATTTGTCTGGGGTTTTCTAACACTAATCTGTCATTCTTCGGATGATCCGACTCATGGTCGGAAGATCCGATACCCCTTCGTAGAACACATAACGGTCACATTTTGGGGGGTTGGTATATATACCCCCTCACCCCCCTCATTCATTGCTGCTGCCTCCACTGACCTAACTTGGGACAAGCACACACTTGAGCATTCATTTCACTCCTCTACTCCTTCCCAAGCTTGATTCTTGCAAGGATTCATCTAGGGTTTGAGTGAGAGAGAAGATTGAAGGTGTGCAGCTTGTGCTAACTTTGAGCCCTCACTTGTTCATCTCTTGAAGCACTTGAAGTAACTTTGATTCGTCGATTCACGTTTGTTACTCTTGGAGCTTTGCTCCTAGACGGTTAGAGGTGCCGGTGAGCTCCCATTCCCTTGTGGTTGAGCCCCGGAAGTTTGTATTACCCCTCTCTGATGAGGACATCACTCCTATGGATACTCACAACAATCCTCCATTGATAGTTCAAGGTCCAATCACTAGAGCTCGTGCGCGACAATTGAATTTAGAGGTGAACTCGTTCCTAGGTACTTCTCTATGTGATTATGAGAATAGATTGCTACCTAATGATTATATTGTAATTAGGAACCATGGAGAGGACCGGAGGATAGTTGGAGAAGGGCTTCAAGGTGGAGAGGACCATCAAGGGCGTGCAAGTCAAGATAGAGGCCCAAATCAATTCGATTTCGAGTCCACCTCGGAGTCCAGGAGCAGTCAGCGCTAAATCGGACGCCCAGGTCGCATACGGGCTCGGATTTGGATGTTCTTTATATGCTTGGAAAGCTAAGAAGATAATATTTGCAATGGCACTGGTCTCATGTCAAAATTCGTCCGGAGTCATGGGGAATCGACGAAACAAGTTGACGTCCAGAATCTGTTTCGGCGCTGCGTTGTCGTATTTTGGTCTTTGGGCCGTGTATCGTGTTGAGCCCAATAGGGGCACGTACAAGGGGGTCGACCACGACCCTAGACTCTTTAAAACAGTAGCCGCCACCCAAGTTAGGGTTTTGGGTTTTGCTTAGATCAATTCTGTTAAGAACAGTGTCACCGCTCGTCGGTTTGTGAGACCCCAACTTCGTGAGTTTAATCATACATCGGCAATTGTGTTGCAATCTTTCTCGGTCTTGCTTGTGTTCTTCGATTTGCAGGCAAGGATTAGCCTTCTGGGCGAGGTCAACCGTGCAACGCCGGTTGATAACCTGAGGAGACGTGGTGCTGCGATTGCGGGGTTCGGAACGTGTGGTTCGGAAGCCGGATCGATTTGAGTCACGACTCCACCAAATCGAGAGTTATCAGAACCTTTCGGAAGATCGGGAAACCCTAGTTTCCATCAAGTGGTATTCAGAGACAGGTTTACCGTCAGGTTCGTCCTTTTGCCTTTGTCCTATAATCCAGAAAATAGCCCTAAAAAAATTTCCGCTGTCCTAGTACCCTTTTAGCCTTTGCAATTTCGTTTTAGATTCGCTTTGTTGAGTTTGTGTCCGTGGTCGAGTCTTGTTGCTGGTATTAGGTCGTGTTCGTCGTCGTAGTTCAATCGCCCGTTGCTGTGTATTGTTTGTTTCCGCCGCTATCCCATCCACCATTACCAGATTACAAGTCGTGCCACCCCATAACTCGACTTGCCCTCGCTAGCCGCCTTGCGTGAACTCCTGCCGTGCAAGCCCTAGATAGGTTGCGAGCCGCCGCGTGTTCATCGCCTTGCATCGCAGCCCTTCTTGGTTCATCTTGCATACCCTAACCGCCGCCGCGCATCCTGCTGAGTTGAGCCTCCAGAGAACCACATCGTGGGCCTCCGGAAAACCATAACTTGAGCTACCTTCAGTAAAACGGGCATAACTTTTCGCTCGGTGCTCCGTTTTGGCTCAATTTTTTACAGCAGCTTCGTGACTCCATTGTGAGGGGACCCAAACTTGGCTTTGCCCTGTTTGCCTGACTCAGAAAATTCAAAAAAAATCAGGAAGATAAAGAAAAAAATTGATCAATTTGTTTTAGGGTTTTCAGCGTTTGTTCCTGAATTTCCCTAGGCCGCATCTCACCTCAAAAAAGGGTGAAAATTTGTGTGCTTGGAGCTTTTGGTATCGCTGTTAAGAAAAAAATATAAAAAAATAGTTCAAAAAATAAAAAAACTCGTGATTCCTACTAGCCTGGAGGTTTTGGACGGAAATTCTGAAAAGATTAAAAACGATTGCATAGAGTGCTGTTTTCCTTGTCCTATGAGATTTTTCCATCGTTTCTTGCTCCAACTTGTTGTGCTACGTCTACGACATGTCTAAGCCAGCAATTGTGACTTGTACTTTGGATACTTATTGAACTTTGCTATTCTGCATTCGTTATTTGCTACTCCTTGCTACATATTGTGCCTTCCCAAAGCTCCACATACACCTTCTGGACGGCACTGGTTTTTGACCCTTGCAATCGCGGACTACACGCCTTCCAGGTATCCTTTGTCTTGCTTGTCGGTAAGAACCTTGCAAGAGCTTGGTAAGACGCTTCCTTTGCTGTGTTGAGAGCACGTAGTCGGATTATTAGGGATAACCTTCACTGTGTGTTCTTGTTTTGGTGCTTTTCGATGGCAGGAGATGATGCACCGAAGGCTCCCGCAGATTTCAGTGAATGTGTTAGTCGAGAAGAGCTAGAAGCTTCTCGTGACAAGATGGAAGAAACAATCAACAAGGCTGTCACTGACGCGCTCATCGCTATGAAGCTTGGCACCATGTTAGAGAGGGTGGACCGACGGGTGTCTGAGCTTGCCGACAGAGTTGCTGTAGTGGAGGCATGTCCACAGCCACAACAACAACCACCACCTCCACGTTTTCCTGATGACGCGGTGTTTGATGATAATGGTAATTATGATGAAGCAGCTACTAGAAACACACGACTACAACGTCGCCTTCGCCATAATAGGGTAGGTATGGGTGGCGCTCACCAAGGTAATAACAATCGTGATGACCCTTATGCTAAGATTAAGTTTACCATTCAATCTTTTTCGGGTCATTATGATTCCATCACTCTCTTTGTGAGAGCCAATAGTAAGTGATTCAATCTTCCTTTGTGGTTGATTGAGGGAGACTTGGGGCTAGTGTGACAGCCCGGCTCTTTGTGAGCTTCTCAACGGAGACGTAGCTCCTTTGTAGAGTGAACTTCGGAAGTAAATCCATTGTCTCCTTGTGCTCATTTGTTTTATTGTTGGATTTGCTTGATTTGATCCTATCTACTTGCTTGTTGTTATTCTATTGCATTGATCATATCCAGAAGGCTCTATACCCTTTTTGTCACACTTCTATTCAAGTAGAATCTCTAAAAAGTGTTCTAGAACTCAAATTACGAAGTAAAGTTTTTATCCCGTCGGAAGATCCTACATAGTGTCGGATCTTCCGGGGGTCGGAAGATCCGAGACTGCGTCGGATCATCCGACGTTTGACAGTTTTCAGAGCAATTTTGCAGAAATTTTTACAGGGCCTATTCACCCCCCCTCTAGGCCTAGTGTTGGTCCTTTCAATTGGTATCAGAGCCTAATCCCTTGATTAAGGATTAACCTCTAAGGGAAAAATACTATGTCCGACAAGGGGGACAACTCCGGTGTTGGTGCTTCCGCTTCCAAGGATGATCGATCATTGTTCATTGATTCAAGCTCAAGTGATGATGATCTTATCATCAGCGACGTTGATGAAAGCTTTATGAAGAAGAAAAGAAGAAGAAGAGAAAGGAGAAGATGAAGAAGAAAATTCAAGAAAAGGCCGAAAGGAAGGCTCAAAAGTTTCTCAAGAAGAAGCTAAAGGAAAAAGAAGTGTTGGATGGACTCCACTCCGTGTCTCATAAATATGAGACTTCATCTTCTAACAAATCTCTTAATCCAATGGGCAAAGTTCCCAAATTTAATGGGGTCGACTATGCTCGTTGGAGTGATGATATGAAAATGTATTTATATGGTCTTCACCCCTCTCTTTGGACCGTTGTGAATATAGGTGTTGACAAAGACGTCAAGCCAAGTCGTGAACAAGAGTATGATTTCTTTCGCAACTCTCAAGCCGTGATGGTTCTTAGAATTGCTCTTAGTCCCTATGAGTACAACAAGATTAGAGGAATTGAGGTTGCAAAGGATCTTTGGGACACTCTTCAATTGTCTCATGAAGGGACGGATGTGGTCAAGGAAGGCAAGATTGATCTTCTACAAGGAGAACTAGAAGCCTTTGTCATGAAGAAGGATGAGACTCTCCAAGAGATGTATGATCGGTTGAAGCTACTTGTAACCGAGATACGAATGCTAGGTAGCAAAGATTGGGATGAGCACAAAGTGACCAAGAAGATGCTTAGGGCATATGCACCCAAGAACCCAATGCTTGCCACCATGATTAGGGAGAAGGGCAAGTTCAAGAAGATGCTACCAATGGAGTTGTTCAACAAATTAGAATATCATGAAATGAACAACTTGGATGTAGCTAGATCGACGGAACCAACCGAAGTGAAGACCATTGCTCTCAAAGCCGAACCAAGCAAGAAGGTTGAGTCAATTGAAAAGACTTCCAATTCCAAGAAGAAAGAAGACTCAAGTGATGGTGATAGCATCGATGAAGAAACCGCCATGATGGTGAAGAACTTCAAGAGGTTCATGAAGAACAAGGGCGACAAGAGGTCCATGTCTCAAAGAAGATGCTACGAGTGTGGGGAGAAAGGGCATTACATTGCCGACTGCCCCCGCAAGAAAAATGACAAAGAAGACAAGAAGTTGAAGGACAAGTACTTTGACAAGGAGAAGAGATACAAAGAGAAGAGTCAAGAGTACAAGAAGAAGTTTGGAAGTGCTCATGTTGGTCAAGGGTGGGATTCTTCGAGTGATAACTCCGATGATGAAGAAGTGGCAACTCTTGCCATTCAAGTTCCTACATCAACATCTAGACTCTTCAACAACTATCAAGATAGTGATGATGAATCTCCCATGTGCCTCATGGCCCAAGGGACTAAGGTATTAAACATCACCCCATCTATCTCATCCACCATCTTGACATCTAGGAATGTAGAAAATGATCTAGATGAAGAGGAAGCCGAACATGAAAAGAACATGATAAACAAGTTTGGCAAAGAAGGCTACAAACAAATTAAAAACTAGTAGAGAAATTGGAGAAAAGGAAAGAGTCTCTTGATAGGCAAGAAGAATTGCTCATCCTTGAAAAGGAGAGAAACCTTGCTCTTGAAGAAACTCTAGTTGAGGAGAAGATCATGGTTGAAAAATTGACTTGTGACTTGTCACTTGCCAATGACTCTTGTGAGAAGATGTCTAAGGAATTGTCCTTGGCAAATGATTCTCTTGCCAACCTAAAGAATGTACAAAGTAAGCTTCAAGAAAGGCATTCAAGCCTAGAGGTCAAATATAAAGATCTAGAAGTGAACTTTAACGCTCTTTCGGAAAGCACTAAGATTAACTCTAAGACAATTCTTGACTCAAATGTCTCTACTAGTGAAGGTTGCTCAAGATGCTATAAGTTTGATATAAATGCTTGTGCCACTAACCTTTCAAAACTAGAAGAGAAAGTCAAAGCTAAAGATGCAAAGATTCAAGAATTGACCAAGACAATTGGCAAAGGCAAGGCCAAAGGTAAGAGTGAATTTGAGAGTCATCCGGCATATAAAGCCGGAAGATATCCTAGTATCAAGGATGGGCTCGGATTCACTAGAGGAGGAAAGGCAAATGGTACAAGAATGTTGAGAGGTCATGAAGTGCCAATGTTCACCAAGGGTGCAAACCTTGGAGACTTGATGAACATTGCTCATGGTGTGATTGTGAACACCATAGAAGACAAGCCTAAGGTTGAGGTAATAACCAACAATGTCAAGAGCTCAACCAAGATCAAGAAAGAAGAAAAGAGCATTGAGCATAAGCCATCTCCCAACTACACCATTGACTACACGGTTGTGTGGGATCACAATGGGAAGATGGTGGTAAAGTATATGGGTGCTCATGCAAAGAAGATGATGAGTGTTTGGGTGCCTAAGATTTCAAAAGCTAACACTCAAGGACCCAATCTCTTTTGGGTACCTAAATTCAAAGCTTAAACTTGTTTTGTAGGCATATACCTCCGGTGGATCCTCGTGGTTGCTTGATAGTGGATGTTCAAATCATATGACTGGAGAGAAGGACATGTTTGCTAAATTGAAAGAATACGACTCGCCTATAGAAAAGATCATGTTTGGTGACAACAACCATGGTGATGTGATTGGTCAAGGTGAAGTTGCTATATCACAAGACTCATTTCTTTCAAATGTTTATCTAGTCGATTCTCTAGGGTACAATTTGTTGTCCGTATCACGACTTTGTGAAAAAGGCTACAATTGTCTCTTTACTAATGAGGGTGTGAGCGTCCTTAGAAGGGAGGATTCCTCTATTGATTTTACGGGTCAACTTAAGGGAAAACTTTATTTAGTTGATTTGACAACAAATAAAGTGGAACCAAAGACTTGTTTAGTGGCAAAATCTAGCTTGGGTTGGCTTTGGCATCGCCGGCTAGCTCACGTTGGGATGAGGAACTTGGCCAAACTTCAAAAGGATGAACACATTCTAGGATTAACAAATATTGTCTTTGAGAAAGATAGATTATGTAGTGCTTGTCAAGCCGGAAAGCAAGTTGGAGCCCCTCATCCACCCACAAACATATTGACTAGCTCAAGACCCTTGAAATTGCTTCACATGGATTTATTTGGGCCAATTGCTTATATAAGCATTGGTGGGAACATGTATGGACTTGTCATTGTGGATGATTTTTCTCGATTCACTTGGGTTTTCTTCTTACAAGACAAGAGTGAAGCTCAAGGGGTTATCAAGAAGTTCATTAGAAGAGCTCAAAATGAGTTTGAGTTGAAAGTCAAGAGAATAAGAAGTGACAATGGGACAGAATTCAAGAATCTCAATGTTAAGGAATTCCTTGATGAAGAAGGCATCAAGCATGAGCTCTCCGCTCCATACACACCTCAACAAAATGACATTGTTGAGAGAAAGAACCGGACCTTGATTGAAATGGCAATGACCATGCTTGATGAATACAAGACTCCGGATATCTTTTGGGCCGAGGCGATCAATACGGTTTGCCATGCCACTAATCGCCTCTATCTTCAAAAGTACTTGGGCAAGACTCCGTACGAGATCTTCACCGGTAACAAACCAAAGGTGCACTACCTTCGAGTTTTTGGTTGCAAATGTTACATTCTTAACAAGAAAACCAAAAGCTCCAAGTTTGCACCCAAGGTTGATGAAGGTACTAATGAACATGCTTATCGTGTCTTCAACAAAACCACCGGTTGTGTTGAGATCACGGTAGACGTAAAATTTGATGAATCAAACGGCTCTCAAGTAGAGCAAGTTGTGAATGACCTTGTAGATGAAGAGCCACCAAGTCAAGCTATCAAGAAAATGAGTGTAGGTGAAGTGAAGCCTCAAGAGCCCCAAGTAGAAGATGATGAACAAGACCAAGTCTCGGAAATCATTTTTAACATTGATCCATCAACATCATCAACAAGAGTGGAACCACCAAGTTCTTCGCAAGATCAAGTTCATGATCATGGTGACGATCATGATCATGGCAATGATCAAGGGGGAGCTCAAGGTGATGAAACTCAAGGTGACGAGTCCCACAATGAAGAAGATGATGATGGACCTATTCAACGTCAATCAACATTTCCACACCCAAGAGTTCATCAAAGCGTTCAACGGGATCATCCCATTGATAACATTCTAGGAAGCATCCAAAGAGGGGTAACCACTCATTCTCGTCTAGCAATTTTTTGTGGATGTTACTCGTTTGTTTCCTCTTTGGAGTCTCCCAAGGTGGAAGAAGCTCTTGGAGATGTGGATTGGGTCATTGCAATGCAAGAAGAGTTAAACAACTTCACAAGAAACGAAGTTTGGGAATTGGTCCCAAGACCCAAGCAAAATGTAATTGGCACCAAGTGGGTTTTCCGGAACAAGCAAGATGAAAATGGTATTGTCACAAGAAAAAAGGCAAGATTGGTTGCTCAAGGTTTCACTCAAATTGAAGGTCTTGACTTTGGTGAAACTTATGCTCTGGTGGCAAGGCTTGAATCAATTCGTATTCTACTAGCATATGCCTCACATCACAACTTCAAGCTATATCAAATGGATGTGAATAGTGCATTCTTGAATGGACCTCTCTCCGAGTTGGTATATGTGGAGCAACCACCGGGCTTTGAAGATCCCAAGCATCCCGACTACGTCTACAAACTCCATAAGGCGCTCTATGGGCTCAAGCAAGCCCCAAGAGCATGGTATGAATGCCTTAAGGAATTTCTTCTCAAAAATGGCTTTGTAATGGGCAAAGCTGATTCTACTCTCTTCACTCGAAAGATAGACAAATATTTATTTGTGTGTCAAATTTATGTTGATGATATTATCTTTGGTTCTACTAATGAAAAGTTTTGTGAAAAGTACAGTAGGATAATGACCAAGAGATTTGAGATGTCAATGATAGGAGAATTGAAATTCTTTCTTGGTTTTCAAATCAAACAATTGAAGCATGGAACTTTCATATGTCAAACAAAGTATACAAGTGATATGCTCAAGAAGTTTGATATGGCCAATGCTAAACCCATCAAGACTCCAATGCTCGTGAATGGTCATATTGATCTCAATGAAGAAGGAAAATGGGTCGATCAAAAGGTATATCGCTCCATGATTGGATCTTTACTTTACCTTTGTGCATCTAGGCCCGATATAATGCTTAGCGTGTGCATGTGTGCAAGATTTCAAGCCAATCCAAAGGAATGTCATCTAATGGCTGTTAAGAGAATCTTTAGATATCTAGTGCATACTCCGAACCTTGGCTTATGGTATCCCAAAGGCTCCACTTTTGATTTACTTGGCTATTCCGATTCGGACTATGCCGGTTGCAAGGTAGATCGAAAGAGTACAACGGGGACTTGCCAATTTCTTGGTAGGTCTTTGGTGTCTTGGAGTTCTAAGAAACAAAATTCCGTTGCGCTATCCACCGCCGAGGCCGAGTATGTTGCAGCCGGTGCTTGTTGTGCTCAACTACTTTGGATGAGGCAAACCTTGAGTGACTTTGGATGTGAATACAAAAATATCCCTCTCTTGTGTGACAATGAGAGTACCATTAAACTAGCAAACAATCCCATTCAACACTCAAGAACCAAACACATTGACATTAGACATCACTTCCTTAGAGATCATGAAGCCAAAGGAGATATCGTTCTAAGCCATGTATGAACCGATAAACAACTAGCCGATATCTTCACCAAGCCTCTTGATGAGCAAATGTTTTGTTCTTTGAGAAGTGAGCTAAATATCTTGGATTCTCGTAACTTGGCTTGACTTGTTGCATACACAAGTTGTTTGTTGCCTAGTCTAGAAGAAAAATTGTTTTATCCTTTTTGTGTGGGTTTTTCAAAAATCTTTGGATCCTGTGATCGGTGTATCATGCCTTGTCTCAAAAGATCATAGTTATGTGTTGATGATTGTGGCTGATCTCTTTGAGTCAAGGGTCTTACATGTCCATAGGAAATATCTCTCAAAATCTTCCATCAAATCTCATCTAAAAAATCCGTGTCAAATCTGTTTTCTGGAATCCAGGATCTTCCGACACACCATCGGATCTTACCCAATGAAGTTCCGGACAGCTGTGTCTCGCTTCGTTCTCTCTCAGTTTTCTTTCGGAACTTCCGGCGGTCGGATCTTCCGACAGTCCGTCGGATCTTCCGGAGCTGGGAAAGGCCGGAACTTCCGCTGGAACTTCTAGTAACTTTCTCCAAGGTCGGATCTTCCGACTGTGCGTCGGATCTTCCGGCCTGCTCGCGACTATAAATATCTGGACTTAACTGTTATCTCTCCCATATGTTCTATCCTTCTACCAGCGCCCTCTCTCTTCTCCTCTCCACTCCGTGCGGCGATTTTGAAGTTCATCCGTGGAGCTGTTGATCTTCAAGCCTCATTTGATT
Organism: Echinochloa phyllopogon; assembly: GCA_033239725.1. NCBI lineage: Eukaryota > Viridiplantae > Streptophyta > Magnoliopsida > Poales > Poaceae > Echinochloa > Echinochloa phyllopogon. The sequence goes on from BTCW01000017.1 coordinate 14,078,223, forward strand.
TCCCAAACCTCAAGGAACTCGAACCCCTTCGGATCTTCCGAACTTTTCGCGGGAAAATCTCAAAGGTATCTCATTCAAACTTCCCGTCGCCCGATCTATCAATGTAGAAGGTTCTAGTGGTTTTCCCTTGGTGAATATCTTCATATACATGTCTAGAACACTTCCCTATGATCTCATAACTTTTGGTGGGCTAGAAGTTCGATTCCCAAATTTTTTGGTCATCCCCGATTTTGTCGGATCATCCGACTATGCGTCGGAAGATCCGAGCCTCGGATCATCCGACACATAGCCAGAAGATCCGACAGACCTGGGGCACCGACTCTTTAATTGGAACTCTCTCTTCATCGTCCATCTGTTGATCCTTTCTTGTTGTCTGTCTAGATGGGTCGTATGAAGCACACCGAGAAGAAGAAGTCAACTTTGCAAGCTCGGCCAAGCTATGGAAGAACTATTGGCTCACCATCTGACACCGAGTCCGATTTTGACAATGGGACAAGAGAGCAAGGAAGAGGCAAACGAGTAAAGAAATAGTTTGCCACAAGGACTGTTAGAGGAAGGGGGCCCTCTAGTGGTGAAGGGCGAGGAAAGGAAATTCAGACCACCTCCTCTCCTCCACGTCCAAGGACCAAGAGAGCTAACCATGAGGAACATACTGGGTTAGAATACAATGATGACATTGATCTATCTACTCTTTCTCAGAATTTCATATCCACTACTATTCCATTTCGTCATCTGAGTGATACAGCTTTAATAAATTTCAAGTCTGCAGCCAATAGCATGAAACCACTTCGGTTTAGTGCACATTGTTGGCGGTCGTTACAGACCGATTTCCGACCTCCAACCAAGTATAAAACAGACACAATGGAGACACGCACCATAGCTATAGGGCTTATCACTGACTATTTCCACAAGTTTTGGTGATTGTCCTCTGTGCAGGTACAAAATGGAGAAACACGTGCTATAAGGGTCGGAAATGACCTATTCGGCCGAACGACACAATTTAGCCGGTTACCCCCCTTAGCCATACCCGACGCGGAGCACGATCGGGAGGCCGTACACATCACCGACAACTGCGCAGCGACCGGACATGACATGTGGACCACCGCCACGTTGCCTCTGGGCCAAAAGAGCACGAGGAACACCAAGATAAGGCAGCCCAAAGGGTCCAAGAGGGAGAGGCGGTGTAGGGGAGCGCTGCTGGGCCGAAAACCCAGTTCGGCCGAACCAGCCCAAGGCATGTCCCCATGCAACCGACCCTGGAAACCGCCTCCTAGGGGCAAATCCAGGCCGTAGGGGCCTTGGTCGGTGCATCCACCGGTTCGGCCGAATCCTACAGTTCGGCCGAACCGGGATTTTCGCCCGAACCGACCTCCTACCGTTCCAGGGTTGCGTGGCTGCCACTTCTCTTCAAACCGATCCTGGGCACTACAAATAGAGGCCCTCCTTCACCTGCAAAACACACAACACAAGAGTAGAGTGAGCGTTGCCAAGTTCCGCCACTTGTATCAGTAGAATAGGGAGAGAGGAGAGGTGAGCGTCCCGGAGAGGAGCCGGAGTGTCGGCCCCTCTTCCCGCTGTACCTCTACGGATGCGGCTCTGCTTCGAGTGACATCCGGGTCATGTCTGGTAACTCTTGTATCTCTTTCTGATTAATTGAGCATTCAGTTCTTACATCTATATACTTGTCTCGTTCTTCGTTCAATGCTTAGTTGATTGGTATAACTGTATACTGGTTGCTTAGCTTGGGTGCTTATCTTTCTATAGGAGATAAGTAGTTATTGACTAGTGTAGGAGTGGTTCCTAGACTTGCCAGTAACCTTAGTTTCTGCCCGTCGCAACGGAGGTGGTAGCCGTAAGGTGGTGACAGCCCTTTCGGTCTTCGTAGTCGATCACGTTAGTTCCGGTGTCCTAGGACCCAAGGTTCAGGGTAACCGGCACCCCTTCTCATCCCTTTCTGTGTGTCGGAGGCTCTGTAGTCCCGAAGCAAGTATCTATCTGTATCTTCTGCTCTGCTCAGTCAATCGGTAGAATACCCTTACCAGACCTGTACCCTCTCTACCCTCCTACCTCTTCTGTTCTCTCCTTGTTGTCGTCATCCACCTCATCCATTTCATTCATCCACTCCATCTACCTAGGACAACTTAGTTTAGGATTAGTACACTTCTCGTTCCCCGTGGAAATCGATACCTTGGAATACTCCCGGGTGAAAGCTACATCGGTATCCGTCTGCTTGCGGATTTATCTGTAGGCCGTAAGGAGTGCCAACACACATGAGGACCCTAGATCCATCATCTCCAAGCAATTCAAGGGTGATCCTCGTTTTTGGCTGCCTCATCAAGCGGATTGGTATGAGTTAGTGATTCTGAAGATGGGTAGGCTGTGTACACCCCTGTATTGGGTAGATTGGAATTATTTAAAGGGCATGCCACCGCCACTGAAGCTAGTTGTTGATGATGTTTATGAGCGGTGTGTTGAGATGGATGTGGCCAACATCATGGCCTTTGAGTGTGCCTACAATGAAGAAGTGATTGCTCAGTTCTATGCCACCCTGTGGATTGATCAGGAGAGGGATGAGATGCATTGGACTCTTTGTGGCAAACGCCTATCCATTTTCTTACATGCTTTTGCGGGGTTGTTTGGGTTAGCTGAGGAAACCGCCTATGCTCACACTATCAATGATCACAGTAAGGTAGATCTTCATCAGGGGCGTGAGATTGATGATGTGAAGCTCGCTTTCATGTATGATGGGGCTTATGGAGCTGTTGTCTTTGGGAAGTACAAGGGTCTCTCTCTGTTTTACAAGTTGCTTAATCAACTCTTTAGGGGAACCTTGTATCCTAGGGCAGGTGATGCCGATAACATCTCTAAGAGGGCCAAGAACTTGCTATTTCAGATGGCCCCCGGCAAGCCCAAGTTCAAACATCATCCACCAACACCTTTCGCTCACTAGTCGACTCGGTGAGCTCCCTCCCCACGTTGTCTCATCAGCGTCGCTGGACCAATCTCTCATAACCCAATTCAAAGGATGAGGTAAGAAAGCAGATTCCCATGCTAGTCGGAACTTATCAGAAGCGGGTCGTCCGTAACCGTGGACACGGCTATACGTATAGTTTACACTCTGCAGAGGTGGCACTCCAGGAATCCATCCGGGCTGCAAGGCTACTCCGCAACCAACCTGAGACACAGCCCACAGCAAAGACCCTAAATAGTAACGGCGCCAATCCTGTCTCCCTGGGCTCGGGAAACATCTGATCTAACATCTGCCCCAGGGATGTGAAACCTTCCCACCGGGGCCAGTCGGGGGCCGTGGTAAATCAGGGAGATTACGCCGCAACGAGTCCCCCTTACACATATCAAGCTCGATTCTCCTACAGTCTCGGCGCCGCACTAGAGTAGGCTTGCTGGAACCCTCCCCATACTGGGTAGATGGTGAGCAGGGTATTCCCACGTCCAAAGTTGGAACTCGACTCGGTCCTTAATTGTCGGTAAAGCGAGTATCAGCATCATAAGCGATCCGCCGCCACGCTCCGCAATCGGCACCCATAACAGGTATTGCCGCCCAAACTCCTCAAATAACCCAGTATCCAAATAACCATGTACCCGCAACAGGTACCCCATAGGGACTGCCCGAGTGCAGTCCCCCAGCACCTCAATCAAACGATCGAGTTGTTATTACTCGCTTACACCGCCTAGCTGCACTACTCCTCCCTTACCACCCACAACTCACGCCAAGAGGATCAAATCACAACCATCCCAACACATGCATAGCATATTCATAAAGTAAGTGGTAGGTAGCAAGGTAACAGGATATTAACAAAGGTAGTGCAGGTTTATCATGCGAGTAAAGTAAAGCGCTAGCATACTAGTTGCATGTCTAATAGGTATTTCAGAGAATGGCTGGGCGTGAACCTGGGCAAAAGTCTTCGTCTTCGTCAAAGCAGTTGTCGTAGTGGTCTGGCTCCTCCTGACTCTCCGGAACTCCTAGGGTCGCGGAAAATAAAATAAGACGCGACTACTAGCAAAGAAACACCAAAACAGCGATGAAAGAAGGCCCAAATAACACCAAACTCTACACTAACACGTAGGTCATGATTTTAGAAAAATATAGAAACTGGTTTCATATTTTTCTGAGCTACGGTTGATTTATTATTAATTTTCGAAGTTTAAATCATTTTCTGAAAATAATAAATAATTTCTGAAAAAGAAAAACAGACAAATAATTAGCCTGCTGACGTCAGCATGACGTCATGCTAACTTCATCAGTGGGGTCCGCCTAGGATGACGTCAGCAGTGGGCCCTACTGACGTCAGCGTTGACTGGTCAACGGTCAACGGGTCAACGAGTCAACGGTCAACTCTGGTCAGTGGGCCCAGGTGGTCAGTGACTCACAGAGTATGACAAGTGGGCCCCATATGTTAGCGCAGTTAAAAAGAAAAAGAAAAAGATTAAACGATGGCCGGGCTGGATTTGGGCCGAAAGGTGGATGGGCCAAGATAGTTTAGGGTGGTTAACTGGACTTAAGTGCAAGATTCGGCCCACGAAGGGGGCCCTGCTGGATCTGCTCTGGTGGACTTGGTCCACGGTGAGCCGTGAGTGCGGTGCACGTGAGCCAGGCGCACGGGATCAGTTGTGGCCGAAACGGGATTTTCTGCGGGTGCTCGTGTGGCATGCTGGTGTGGTCCAGCGTGTGGCTCGGCCACGTCGCGACGCGACGCGCGCGCGGCGCGCACTGGAGCACGGCCGGCGGCGACGGTCGACGGCGAAACTCGCTGGGAATGGCTCGGCTCGGCTCAAGGGTGGCCGGGAAGGCTCGGCTAGGGTTTCGCGAGATCAAACGGGGTGAAAAAGGCCACGGCTTGGCTGCGGCTTGCCCTCCCGACGCGAGTGGCGGCGGCGCGGCCATGGCGCCACGGCGGCCGGCGACGCGCGGGCAGAGACAGCCCGGAAACGGCTCGGCTGCGATGGCCCTCGCACGCGCGACACCAGCGTGTGCTGGTGCGCGACGTCGCGGGCGCTACGGGGGTGCGCGTGCGCGGGCACACGGTTGCCCGTGGCCGCGACACGGCCTCGGTGTGCGCGCGCGGCGAGCGGAGCTCGGCCGCGGCGGCCTTGGCAGCTGCTCAATCGACGGCGGGTTGCAAGGAGAGAACGGCGCGACAGGTTCCTGCACGAGAGCGACGGCCACGGCTCGAAGACCGGGTCCCAGAGGGGGTCGGCGACGGCGAGCGCAAGGAGCGGCGGCGCTTGGCCGGAGACAGGGAAGAAAAGGGGGCTCCGCGAGTGGCTCACCTAGGGGCACGTCGAGGTTCGCTGCAGCTCGGGGAAGACTTGCGGCACTCCGGCGATCCTCGTGATCCGGGAGTGGGTGCTCACGGGTGCGCGCGGGGGAGAGAGCGGGCGGCGCGGGGAAGAAGGTGAGGTGGGAGAGAAGGCTAATAGGCGGGACCCGCCTGTCAGTGGGAGAGAGAGAGACGCGGAGGCGACGCGGAGGAAGGGCTGGGCCGCAGCTGGGCCGCAAGGCCGGCTGGGCCGCTTGGTTCGTTGGCTCGGGAAGGGAGTTCGAGGGGGTTTCTCGGACTTGGGCTATGGGTTTCGGCCCACTAAGGTTAGGTTTAGGTTTTAATTAGTTTAGTTAGTATTTGTTTGAATTCAAATCTAGAATTTGAATTCAAACACAACCAAAAATCCAATAAAACCAAATTAACTCCAAATCACATCTATTTGGTCCTTAGCACTTCAAATTATTTTTAATTTGAATTTAAATTGCCTAGGAATTTAGGAAGCAATTAGAAGACACTCTTATATGTTTGTTGACTTGCACAAAATTCACCACAAAATTTTTAAATTCACATTTTTGCACTCAACAAATCCTATAGGGAATTTTAGGGCTGTTACAGTCTCCCCCCGTCACAAGAATCTCGTCCTCGAGATTTGTGATTACCTATGGTTTAAACAAGTGGGGATATCTCTCTTTTAGCACTGACTCCTCCCATGTAGCCTCCCTTTCTGTATGGTTGCTCCACTGCACTTTGCAAAATGGGAAAGATGTGCTTCTGGTCTCTTTGACTGCTCTGTCTAGTATCTTCTCTGGGTACTCCAGATACTCCAAGGTGTCTTGTAGGTCTAGCGCTTCTGTTTTGATCTCATGTTCTGGTACTCTTAGACACTTCCTCAGTTGAGATACATGGAACACTGGGTGTACTCCAGCTAGGTCCTCTGGTAGGTCTAGCTTGTAGGCTACCTTTCCTATCCTCTCCAGTATCTGGTACGGTCCCACAAAACGGGGTGCTAGCTTCCCTTTCACTTGGAATCTCTTATGCCCTCTGAGGGGTGACACTTTTAGGTAGACGAAGTCTCCTACTTCAAACTCTAGATCTCGTCTCCTTTTATCCGCATAGCTCTTTTGTCGGCTCTAAGCTACCTTCAGGTGCTCTCGGATCTTGGCCACATTTTCTTCTGCCTCTACAATCATGTCAGGTCCAAAGAATGTTCGTTCTCCCACCTCTGACCACATTAGAGGCGTTCTGCATCTTCTGCCATATAGTGCCTCAAAGGGGGACATCTGCAGACTAGCTTGGTAGCTGTTGTTGTAGGAAAATTCTGCATACGATAGACTCTTCTCCCAGTCTGTGCTGTAAGCTAAGACACATGCCCTTAACAAGTCTTCAACAACCTGGTTCACTCTTTCGGTCTGCCTATCTGTCTGAGGGTGGTAAGCTGTGCTATACTCCAAGGTTGTCCCGATGGCTTGATGTAGGCTTTTCCAGAACTGAGCTGTGAATTGTGGTCCTCTGTCTGACACAATACTTTTTGGTGCCCCATGCAGCTTAAGAATGTTGTCTATATATAGCTCTGCTAGCTTGTTCACTGGGTATGTGCTTTTGACTGGTATGAAGTGGGCTACCTTTGTCAGCCGGTCAATTATGACCCAAATGGCATCATTCCCTTTCTGAGTGCGAGGTAGGCCAACCACGAAGTCCATGCTGATATCTTCCCACTTCCACATTGGAATTTCCAGTGGTTTTAGCAGTCCTACTGGTCTTTGATGTTCTGCCTTGATTCTTCGACAAGAGTCGCACTTGGCTACATATTCTGCTATGTCCTCTCTCATTTTCTTCCACCAGAACTTATCCTTCAGATCCTGATACATCTTGGTGCATCCTGGGTGTATCGAGTACTTGGACTCATGAGCTTCTGAGAGAATTATTCTCCTGATTTCCTTGTCCTGCGGTACACAAATACGGTCTTTCAGCCATACCGTCCCTGCTTCATCTACTCGTAAGTCAGGTGCCACTCCTCGCTGGATATCCTCTTTTACTTCTTGGATTTCTGGACACTTTCCTTGAGCTTCTTTGATTTGGTCTTTTAGGTTGTACTTCACCCTCATTTCCTGGGGTTTTCCTTCTTCTACTAGCTCGAGTTTCAGCATGTACAATTCCTTTGCTAGGTTTGGCTGACTTTCTTCTATCATCAAGTTGTTGCAATAACTCTTTCGGCTCAAGGCATCTGCCACTACGTTGGCTTTGCCAGGATGGTAGTGTATCTCCAAGTCGTAATCTTTGATCAGTTCTAACCACCTTCTCTGCCTCATGTTCAGTTCGGATTGGGTGAAGAAATACTTCAAGCTTTTGTGATCCGTATAGATATCGCACTTGTTGCCAATCAAGTAGTGCCTCCAGATCTTCAAAGCATGTACCACTACTGCCAGTTCTAAATCATGTGTGGGGTAGTTTTCCTCATGTTTCCTCAGCTGCCTTGATGCATAAGCAACAACCTTGCCCTCTTGCATTAGAACACATCCCAAACCTTGTCTCGAAGCATCGCAATAGACTACGAAATCCTTGCGAATATCTGGCAGGGTCAATACTGGCGTTGTAGTGAGTTTGTGCTTGAGCTCTTGGAAACTTCTTTCACACTTGTCCGTCCACTCGAACGGGACATTGTTCTTGAGTAATTCGGTCATTGGCTTGGCAATCTTGGAGAAGTTCTCAATGAACCTTCTGTAGTAACCGGCCAAACCCAGAAAGCTTCGGATTTCCGTGACACTCTTCGGCTGCTTCCATTCTGCTACTGCCTCAATCTTTTCTGGGTCTACTGCTACGCCCTCAGCTGTCAGCACGTGACCCAAAAAGGCTACTTTCTCCAGCTAAAATTCACATTTGCTGAACTTCCCGTAGAGTTGATGCTGCCTCAGCTTCTCTAGTACAATCCTTAGATGCTCCTCATGTTCTTCGGCTGTTTCTGAGTAGACTAGTATGTCGTCAATGAACACCACCACGAACTTGTCTAGTTCCTCCATGAATACCTTGTTCATCATGTTCATGAAGTAAGCGGGTGCATTGGTCAAACCGAAGGACACAACGGTGAACTCGTACTGCCCGTACCGAGTCACAAAGGCTGTCTTAGGAATGTCGCCTTCTCTAATCTTCATCTGGTGGTATCCCGATCTCAGGTCAATCTTACTGAAGTACTTGGCTTTCTTCAACTGATCTAGCAAGTCATCAATCCGAGGTAATGGGTACTTGTTCTTGATTGTCACTGCGTTCAGGGATCGATAGTCTACGCACATGCGCATTGACCCATCTTTCTTCTTCACAAACAACACTGGCGATCCCCATGGGGATGCACTTGGTCGAATTACCCCGCTTTCTAGCATCTCTTTCAGCTGCTTCTTGAGTTCCTCTAGCTCTTCCACTAACATTCTGTATGGTCTCTTGGCAATGGGCCCTGTGCCTGGTTGCAGCTCGATTATGAACTCCACGTCTCGGTCAGGTGGTAGTCCTGGTAGCTCTTCCGGAAACACGTCAGGATACTCACACACAACAGGTACTTCTTCGATCGTCCTTTTCTCGATAGAGTATACCAACTGTCTCAGAATACATGTTCTGGATCTCTTCCCTGTTCTTCTTCTTCGTGGTTCTACTGTTACTTTGACTCCGCTAGGGTGTGTAACCTCAACTGTTCTGGGCGAGCAACTGATTACCCCTTTGTGCCCTGTAAGCCAATCCATTCCCAGTATCACGTCAATTCCGTCTGACTTCAGGACTGTCAGGTCTCCTACGAACTCCTGCCCTCCTATCATCAGACTAACTGCTGGGCACTCTAAGGTGCACCTAAGCTCTCCTAAGGGAGAAGTAGTGACTATAGGTCTAGCCTTAGGTATTGTGGGGGGTGACTGCTCTTTCACAAACTTTGTCGAGATATAAGATCCAGTTGCTCTAGAGTCAAACAGTATCAAAGCTGGAATGCCATTTACTAAAAACTCACCGAGCACAACGTCGGGAGCGTCCTCGGCTTCTTCCTCTGTCAGGTGGTTGAGGCGTCCCCTCTGCGCTGTTGCTGGCTGCCTGTCCTGTCCTCCAGGTGCCGGTGCCTTGGCTGGGGTTTGTTTGTTCTTCTTCTCCGGACAGTCAAAGGACTTGTGACCGGGCTTCCCACAAGCAAAACAGACCACTGAGGTCCCTCCACCAATTCTGGGCGTGTTGTTTGGCTTCCAGTTGGGGTTTCCCTGGCCTGAGTAGCTATTGTTTCTGTTGCCAAAACTGTTGTAGTTGTTACCTCTGCTGCCAAAGCTGTTGCTGTTACTGCCTCGGTTACCCTGGTAGCTGTTTCTGTTGAACCCTGAGCTTCCTTGGCTGTTGCTCTGCTGAAAGCCTCTCCTGAGCATGTTGCTCTGGCCATTCCTCGGCCTCTGACTCAGTCTGTGGTTGTGCAACTGTTCAGCCTTTCTTTTCTTCTCTCGCCAAGTATCTTCAAGACCCACTCTTTCCTTCTCGACTGCGATAGCCCTGTCAATCACCTCTCTGAGTGACCTGTGTGAACTCGCTGCGAGTGCTGTCCTCAGACCTCTGTGTAAGCCGCGCTGGAACCAAAACTGCTTCTTCTTTTTAGTGTTGACGTCTTCAGGAGCGTACCTTGACATCTTAGCAAAGTGTCGAGCGTACTCAGCTACAGACAAACTTCCTTGGGTCATCGTCCTGAACTCCATTGCCTTGTGCACCATGACTTGTTCTGGGATGTGGTACTCTTTGAAAGCTTCACAAAACTCTAGCCAGGTGATCTGAGCAGGGTTTGCGTGAGAGTCACAGTAGCTCTCCCACCACGCTTTCGCTGCCCCTTCAAGCTGGTGCGCCGCAAGGGCCACACATTCCTCTTCAGTGTAGTCCGTCAGGTCCAGCTTCGTCTCGATGGTACGCAACCAGTCGTGCGCGTCGAGTGGCTCATCCGAGTAGTCGAAAGTGGGTGCTTTCAGCCTGATGAACCTTTCAATCTTCCTTTGTAGGTCTTCCTCACGATGTCCCTGACGGTTCTGGTTCTGGTTTCCCTGTATTTGTTGCATAGCTTGCATCATCTGAGTGTTGGCCTGTGCCATCTGTTGCATCAGCTGTGTTTGAGTGGTCATTACTTCTACCAAGTTAGGCGGTGGCGGTGGTTGCTGGTCGTTCTGCTGGTTCTGCTGAGGCTCCACTGCTGGCTCTTCCATCTCCACTTCCTGTTCCCCACCTGGTAAGTTGCCCTCGGGCTGGAGCACGCCTGCTGCGCGTCCACGGCCCCTGCCTCTAACTGCAGTTGTTGCTCTTCCGTGACCACGACCTCTGCCACGTCCTCTGCCCCTAGCTGCCACTGCTGCCTCTTCTTGCTCAGCTTCCTCAAAACGTGCAAGCAGTCGGTTGGATCTTCGGATTGACATCTTGCTGTATTTTTCATAGAGCAGGTATAGTGGCGGTCGGTAATGGTTAGGTTAGCGTAAACTAGAGTAGGAGCTGCACACATGAAATAGACTCAACACTAAAGTACACTCAAGATGAACATCAATAAAACTGCAAGAACAGCCATAAAGATCGATCATTCATAACAGCATTACACCCTAGACATGAGTACTATCCCGAGGCCAGCTCCTGGAACCTTGAGGATTAGTACATCTAAGCGGATGCTACATCGTGGCTGAGCCAAAAGGTAGTCATGATCTACTAAGTCTAAAACATCTACTCATGAAGATAGATACAAGTCTCATCACTACTGCTGGCATCTGCTGATACTGCCTACTGCATCCATCTCATGCTGCTGGAAGTGCCTGTGAGGCGCACTGCCGACCTCACAGCCTCAGTCTCTGTCTGCTGCTTGATCACTGCCTGTCGTCGTGGAGAGTGTCCGTGAGGCGCGCTGCCAACCTCACTGTGTCCACCTCAGGTCTTGCCAACTGCTGCTCTAGGTGTGCCAGTTCTTGTCTTAGTCTTGTCATCTCGGGGGTAAGGGTTCGAGCCTCAGGTAGTGGTATCGGCTCATCCCGGCTTGGTGAGACCCTGTAGTGCTCTGTTCTGGGTTCAACTCTGCGTTCCTCTGGAAGTCCTTGGTTCACTGTGATCACCTCTGCTACCCTCTTCCTGTCTGACCTTACCCAACTACTAAGGGTCCTTCGAGCTTCATCCTTTATCATAATCTGCTGAAGACTCAAGTACTTCATCAGCTGGTAGTTTCGCCCACTCTTCTCCTTGTAGCTATCCACCTCTTCCTGAAGTTCTGAGTTGTGACTGTCCAACCAATATACTTCTTCCTTCAGTTCTTCTATCTCTTCTTCCTTGGCTGCCAGTGCTTTGTCTTTCTCTGTGAGTTGATCTTCTAGACGGATATCTCGAGCATGGTGAGTTGCTCGGATCAGCCCTGCCAACTGCCTGTTGTTGCGAGCTTCGTATTCCAGGACTCTGACTTCCCATGCCTTAGCTTTGAGTCGCTCCTCAAGTAGGGCGATCCTGTTGTCCTTCTCCATCAGCTGGATGTCCTGCTTCCATACCCTCTCTCTTAGCTTGGCAACTTTCTCCTCTAGGCCAATGTTTAAGTATTCCTGCTCGATCATGCACTGAACTGAGGTCCGCTGGGTCACGTTCCGCTCTCGGTCCGCTGCGTGAGCCTGCAAGCTGACTGCGTCTCTATCAGTTGGATCTTCAAGAGCCCGCGGTAGGTACCGGAAACGAGTGTGGCTGAGCTGGTTCTGGTACACAAGTGTGGCAAGTCGGAGTATCCTCATGGCTATAGTCTGCAATGCCCGACTGAAGGTGCTCTCGCTGGTAGCTACACGTAGCATTAGTGACCTTGGCCGTCCAGGGATATTGGGTACTTCCATCTGCAACCGGGTGTGTACTCCCTCGCCAGGGCCGTAGGTCCAGCCCTCGTAGAAGACGTTGTCCACGTCTATCCCCACTGTACGCAGCACCTCCCTCAGTAGCACTGCCAAACCTCCACAGTCTGCTCCTGTGGTCCTGATCTCCCATCGTTCATCTGCTGGTCCTCTTGCTTCCATCTGCCAGACAGTTAGTGGGTTGTTAGTAAGTTAGCAAGTTAGTAAGGTAAGGTAAGGGTAAAAATTTTGTAAATAGTTGAGATGTACTTATATATAGTTTTCAAATAGTCCAAGGGGTTTCATATACAATAGAGGACTCAGTTATAGCTTCTGTCCTAAGTTTCCGATCTAAGGGTTACGCGCTACGGTCAAGTATGGCTCTGATACCAACTGAAACGAATCAGATTCTCAATGACGAGAATCCGACTCCATGTACCCTCGAGATAGTCCCAGGAATAGCAGCTATCTCGTACAGAACTCATCTCAGTCGAATATCACATCCATACAACGATAAAAGATTCATTACATGACATATATAAAACATAGCGTCTGGTACAAGCCCTCTGGGCTAAATCGACAATAAGAAACATCTGCGCAGCAATAGCTAGATCATCAGGGTCCACTCCTCCACAGGCATCCTTGATCATAGCGCACACCCACTCCCCAAATCCAACCATCAGCGTCACATTCTCATCGGGCTCGTCCTGCCACGGCAGGTTCCCGCAAACATCATCCACCAACACCTTTCGCTCACTAGTCGACTCGGTGAGCTCCCTCCCCACCTTGTCTCATCAGCGTCGCTGGACCAATCTCTCATAACCCAATTCAAAGGATGAGGTAAGAAAGCAGATTCCCATGCTAGTCGGAACTTATCAGAAGCGGGTCGTCCGTAACCGTGGACACGGCTATACGTATAGTTTACACTCTGCGGAGGTGGCACTCCAGGAATCCATCCGGGCTGTAAGGCTAGTCCGCAACCAACCTGAGACACAACCCACAACAAAGACCCTAAACAGTAATGGCGTCAATCCTGTCTCCCTGGGCTCGGGAAACATCTGATCTAACATCTGCCACAGGGATGTGAAACCTTCCCACCAGGGCCAGTCGGGGGCCGTGGTAAATCAGGGAGATTACGCCGCAACGAGTCCCCCTTACACATATCAACCTCGATTCTCCTACAGTCTCGGCGCCGCACTAGAGTATGTTTGCTGGAACCCTCCCCATACTGGGTAGATGGTGAGCACGGTATTCCCACGTCCAAAGTTGGAACTCGACTCGGTCCTTAATTGTCGGTAAAGCGAGTATCAGCATCATAAGCGATCCGCCGCAACGGTCCGCAATCGGCACCCATAACAGGTATTGACGCCCAAACTCCTCAAATAACCTAGTATCCAAATAACCATGTACCCGCAACAGGTACCCCATAGGGACTGCCCGAGTGCAGTCCCCCAGCACCTCGATCAAACGATCGAGTTGTTATTACTCGCTTACACCGCCTAGCTGCACTACTCCTCCCATACCACCCACAACTCACGCCAAGAGGATCAAATCATAACCATCCCAACACATGCATAGCATATTCATAAAGTAAGTGGTAGGTAGCAAGGTAACAGGATATTAACAAAGGCAGTGCAGGTTTATCATGCGAGTAAAGTAAAGCGCTAGCAAACTAGTTGCATGTCTAATAGGTATTTCAGAGAATGGCTGGGCGTGAACCTGGGCAAAAGTCTTCGTCTTCGTCAAAGCAGTTGTCGTAGTGGTCTGGCTCCTCCTGACTCTCCGGAACTCCTAGGGTCGTGGAAAATAAAATAAGACGCGACTACTAGCAAAGAAACACCAAAACAGTGATGAAAGAAGGCCCAAATAACACCAAACTCTATACTAACGCGTAGGTCATGATTTTAGAAAAATATGGAAACTGATTTCATATTTTTCTGAGCTACAGTTGATTTATTATTAATTTTCGAAGTTTAAATCATTTTCTGAAAATAATAAATAATTTTCGAAAAAGAAAAACAGACTAATAATTAGCCTGCTGACGTCAGCATGACGTCATGCTGACGTCATCAGTGGGGTCCGCCTAAGATGACGTCAGCAGTGGGCCCTGCTGACGTCAGCGTTGACTGGTCAACAGTCAACAGGTCAATGGGTCAACGGTCAACTCTGGTCAGTGGGCCTAGGTGGTTAGTGACTCACAAAGTATGACAAGTGGGCCCCATACGTCAACGCAGTTAAAAAGAAAAAGAAAAAGATTAAACGATGGCCGGGCTGGATTTGGGCCGAAAGGTGGATGTGCCAAGATAGTTTAGGGTGGTTAACTGGACTTAAGTGCAAGATTCGGCCCACGAAGGGGGCGCTGCTGGATCTGCTCTGGTGGACTTGGTCCACGGTGAGCCGTGAGTGCGGTGCACGTGAGCCAGGCGCACGGGATCAGTTGTGGCCGAAACGGGATTTTCCGCGGGTGCTCGTGTGGCGTGCTGGTGTGGTCCAGCGTGTGGCTCGGCCACGTCGCGACGCGACGCGCGCGCGGCGCGCACTGGAGCACGGCCGGCAGCGACGGTCGACGGCGAAACTCGCCGGGAATGGCTCGACTAGGGTTTCGTGAGATCAAACGGGGTGAAAAAGGCCACGGCTTGGCTGTGGCTTGCCCTCCCGACGCGAGTGGCGGCGGCGCGGCCATGGCGCCACGGCGGCCGGCGACGCGCGGGTAGAGACAGCCCGGAAACGGCTCGGCTGCGATGGCCCTCGCACGCGCGACACCAGCGCGTACTGGTGCGCGACGTCGCGGGCGCTGCGGGGGTGCGCGTGCGCGAGCACACGGTTGCCCGTGGCCGCGACACGGCCTCGGCGTGCGCGCACGGCGAGCGGAGCTCGGCCGCGGCGGCCTTGGCTGCTGCTCAATCGACGGCGGGTTGCAAGGAGAGAACGGCGCGACGGGTTCCTGCACGAGAGCGACGGCCACGGCTTGAAGACCGGGTCCTTGAGGGGGTTCGGCGACGGCGAGCGCAAGGAGCGGCGGCGCTCGGCCGGAGATAGGGAAGAAAAGGGGGCTCCGCGGGTGGCTCTCTGTCACACCCGGTTTTAAGGGCAAAACCAGGTGCATCTCATATGTGCGCCAGGATCAGTTTACACACATATGGTAGACGTCACAAGTGAATATTCATAACCATGCATAACGAAAGAGTACTAAAGTGTATTTCTTACAATCTCAGAGTTGACACAAATGTCATAGCGGAAGACTTGAATAAACGCTCATCTAACGAAGCAAGAGTGACTCCAACTCCACAGGCAATTGACTGGGGGAGACTCGCCTAGAACTCCTCAAAACCAGTAGTGAAATCCTCAAAATTCTCCCGCTCTGAGCAGCAATCCGGTTGTAGTAGATGCAATAAAGGAAAGAAAGAGAAGCAACAAGTATGAGCACATAACGTACTCAGCAAATGTAATATGACATACAAGGCTGAGGCAAAAAGGTTGGCTGACCATACTGCAGTAAGCACTTTTAGTTGGTCAAGTTTTATTAAGCAACTATTTACTAGCAAATGAAAGTATATACCACCCACAAATTAATGAATGTCATATTCCCAACATATTCAAGTAACCACGATTTAGATCATGTTCAAGTATGATTATCATGTAAGGGTCCAGGCCGCTCTTAACCGTGAGCACGACTGTTATAACAGTTTTACACTCTGCAGAGGTTGTACACTTTCACCATAAGCCGCGTAAAAGTCCAAAAGAACTTTAAACCCAACCATGCCGAGGGGGCCAATCCTCTTAAATCACACTATCGAGGTGTGACCGCATAGGGACGCTACGAGGCCTTTACAAAGATTCCTTAGTAAATAGTAACCCGCTAAGGTTTCCGGTTCAGAAGAAAAGTATAACCCTCCCTAATGAGGTCTGTCTCTTACCAAAGCCCACAGCTCAAGAGGACCGAGCTATACCCCGTCAACCGCCGCGCCTCTTGCCCCTTTCGGGTAAGGTTACCATCCACTAAAGTCTCTAATTAGTCAGCCAAGACCAGAGCCATATGGTACTTATGGTTGCACTGTTTTCCTCGGTGGTTCTCCATGTTCCAATTAAAAAGATATGATCTTGCCAATTAATTATTAAAAAGAGTATATGGAACATAGAGTAGGGGTTCATTTAACCAATCCCAGTTGAGCAAACTAAGCATCATCTACCATCAAAATTAATTAAGTAACCTAGTTTGAGGGACAGGGAAAATATAGTGGCTAGGTAAATCCTTAAATAGGAACCCATCAAATTAAGACACATGCACAGGTGGTGAAATTAATAATTATTAGGACATTTGCATGACATAATACACTTGCCTTTCTCCAAAGTATAGCTGCTCAGATTCTCTTCGAAGTCTTCTTCATTTGAACAACGTTCCGTCTACTCGGAGCAATCATCAAGCACAAGAAGAAGCTAAACAAGCAATCAAACAATATACAACTAAGAACAATACACTAATCAAAAGAGAAGCTTTTAAAAGAGCGTACCAACGGATAGGGCTCGATGCTAAGGTCACGTGAGCGCAAGAATTGCTGAAAACGGGGCAACGGTTGAAAGGATACAACCACCGGGAATTGATACTCTCAACTAATTGCTTAATTAATTTTAATTAGATAAATCGATAGTTAAATATTAATTTAGTTCGTTCAATCATATTTGGATTTATAAAACCAAGTAAACTTAATCACATTTTATTTATAATTGTTTATGTATAAATTATACCAATTTAAATATTGATTTGAAATAAAACATGTGAGAGCAACTAACTTTTTATATCGAGTTGAACTAGTCATATTATTATTAAAACATATTTTTATTGATATTAATCAGATTAATATTTATTTTATAAAACCGAAGTTTAACCTTAATTAGCTTTTAAATTAGAAAACTAGTGGTCATAAACATTAATGAATTTAACATAAGTTTATGAAGAATCGAAATAGATCCTAATTAACTTTTAGTTAGAGAGATTTATGAAATTATTAATCAAGTTATCTTTCATTTATAAAAACTCGAAGTATAATCTCTAATTTGGTTTTAATTTAGAAAAGCTAGTTATCAAAAACATTAATCATATTAATATTATTTATGAAACCAAAATATTTGTAACCTATCAACTTTTATTTATAAAACTCACTGAATAGTATTAAACAAATTCATAGTTGACATGAAAACCGGGTTTAAACCTTAATTATATTTTAATTTAGAAAGACACATTTTAACTAGCCTTTAATTAAATTAATGTTAAATAAAATTCAGAAATATTTGTCATGGTAAATAATAGTACTAACACGTGGTTTAAGTTGATATGAAGCTAACGCAACAAGAACGGATTAAAACGGAGTTAAAACGCAAAAGATATGGCTTTTCTAAGGTTCAGGGACTTGCTGGCAAAGTTTTAAAAGTTCCAGGGGCTAAAACAAAAGAAAAAGGACCTATTTGTAATTATTTTTGAATTAAATTGGACCGCGGGTTAATTTCCAGAAAACTCAGGGGCTTCTTTGCAAAACTACCACTGTTGACCGTTACGGACAGGTTTGACTTGGCGCTTGGTTTGACGTGGACCGTTGGATCGCGATCGGATGGCTGGAAACAGATCAGCCGGGAGCTCGCCGGCGCGGGGGAAGGAAAGCGGCGGCGCTGCGTCGGTCGCGGCGGAGCTTCGCCGGCGATCTTCGAAAACACGCTACGGTGCACGAGCTTCGACGGGGATTGAACGGAAAGCAAGAGGAGGAGATTGCGAACTCACTGAGGGGGTTCCCGACGAGGGAAGATCAACGACGGCGGCCGGCGACGAGAGGAGGCGGCGGCGGAGCTCGGGTTCACACGAACCACGGACTTCGGCGGTCGGGCTACGAAGAGAAACAGCGGGATCAACTCGTGAAGATGAGAAGAAGCTTTTGGCGGTATTGGTTTCTCACCCCGAGCAGCGACGGCGACGAATCGTCGGCCAAGGCGGGCGGCGGCACTGCCAAATCGTCGACGAGCGATTAATCGCGGAGCGGGGCAAAACTCGGCGCAAGAACACGAAGGACAGCTTCGGGGCTCCAAGGCGAACCTCCTGGTGTGCTTAACGGCGAGAGAGCGGCGGCGACGGCGCAGATCGTCGGCGGCGGCTTGAATCGGCAGAGGCGGCGGCTCGAAGCTAGGGTTTGGGCTCACGGTCGGTCTTCGATTCTTGATGGGAAGGACGGCGGGGGTTTGGGCGCTTAAATAGGCCGGGAAGGAGCAGGCGTGCGGCGTCGGGACACGAACGCGGCGGCGCACCGGACTCGGGTTAGAGTCCTAATCGGTGACGAGAGGGAGAAGATGAAACTGACCAGTGGGGCCCACAAGTCAGCGACACGAGAAAAAGAAAGGAGGGGAGATTCGGGATGGGCCGGTGCTGGGCCTGAAGTGAAATGGCCGAGCTGCACAGGGTCGAATTCGGCCCAAGAAGAAAAAGAAAAGGCCGGGGAGGAAAAGAAAGAGAAGGAAAAAGATCAGGGAGCAAAAACGGACTGGGCCAAGAGTTCGAGGGCCAAAACCGAACTCGGCAGATTTAAACTTTTCTAAAACTCAATCAAAAGCAAATCAAATTCGAATTTAAACCGAATTTAAATTCCAACTTGATTTACTAGCAACAAAAAAAATGTATGCAACAGCATGAATGCAACAAAAACTTATTTTGGCTAAAATAATTATTTAATGTGATATTTACATTGTTAAAAGGCCAAAAATTCCAATTAATTCCTAGAAAATTTATTTAAGCCTTAATAAATCCTAGAAAAATTCAAAGGGTTGCTACAATTTAAATGTGATGAATTTTAGGGTGTTACAAACCCAACCCCCTTAAAGAGAATCTCGTCCTCGAGATTCGGACGGATTAGAGAAAATCTGAGGGAACCCTGCCATCAACTCGTTCTCTCTTTCCCAAGTTGCCTCACTTTCCACATGGTGACTCCACTGAACTTTACACATCTTAATCACCTTACTCTGAGTAACTCTCTCAGCAGTTTCCAAATCTCAGCTGGGTATTCCTTATAAGTCAAATCATCTTGCACATCTGACTCATCCAAGGGTAATTCTTCCTCAGGAACTCGAAGACACCTTTTCAACTGAGAGATACGGAATACATCATGCACATCTGACAGTCTAGCTGGCAATTCTAGTTGCTAGGCAACCTCACCTTTTCTATCAACAACCTTGAAAGGTCCAATGAAACGAGGAGATAATTTACCTTTCACCTTAAACCTTCTCGAGCCTCGAATGAGATATACTTTCAGGTACTCATAATTACCTACTTCGAATGTTAACTCTCTCATTCTTGTATCTATATAGCTCTTCTGCCTAGACTGAGCCGTTCTTAAATTCTCTCTGATAATCTGAGCCTGTCTTTCTGCTTCCTGCAGTATCTCTGGACCAAACAACTGACTTTCACCAGTCTCACTCCCATACAACGGTGTCCTGCACTGTTTTACCATAAAGCGCTTCGAAGGGTGCCATCTTCAGACTTGCCTGATGATTGTTGTTATATGAGAACTCTGCATATGGAAGACTCTTTTCCCAACTAACTCCATGCTTCAAAGCACAAGCTCTCAGCATATCCTCCAAAATCTGATTAATCCACTCTGTCTGACCATCTGTCTAAGAATGATATGCAGAACTGAAATTCCACTTTGTATCCATAGACTCATGCAACTTCTGCCAGAATCTAGATGTAAACTAAGTACCTCTATCAGACACTATCTTTTAGGTACACCATGGAGACAAACAATTCTGGACATGTATAACTCTGCTAACTTAGAGCTGGTATAAGTAGTGTGAACGGGTATAAAGTGAGCTACCTTAGTTAATCTGTCCACAATAACCCATATAGAGTCATATCCTTCTCGTGTACGGGGTAAACCAACAATGAAATCCATACTGATTTCTTCCCACTTCCATTCAGGCACCTTGAGTGGTTGAAGCAAACCGGCTGGTCTCTGGTGTTCAGCCTTGACTCTCTGACAGACATCGCACAATGCCACATGGGCAGCCACATCCCTTTTTAGTCCATACCACTAATACCTTTGCTTCAGATCCTGATACATCTTGGTGCTTCCAGGATGAATAGAATATGCGGAATCATGAGCTTCTCTCAATATCTGCTCTCTGAGAGACTCAATATCCAGCACACATATCCTCTTTCTAAACCAGATTGTACCTTAATCATCTTTGGTGAAATCTGGAGCTTTCCCTGCTAACATGGTTTCCTTGATTTCCTTTATCTTCTCATCAGTAAGCTGACCCTTCCGAATTTCCTGTTCCAGTGTAGACTCAACTTCCATAGTCACACCTTCTATCTGATTCAGAAATCCCAAGTTCAGCTTTTCCATCTATGTAATCAACTCAGCTGGTAACTGGCGACCAAACATTGCGTTTACTTGTGACTTCCTACTCAACGCATCAGCAACCAAATTAGCCTTGCCTGGATGATAGTTGATCCGAGATCATAATCCTTGATCAACTCCAACCATCTTCTTTGCCTCAAATTCAGATCCTTCTGAGTAAATATGTACTCCATGCTTTTGTGATCAGTATACAGCTCACATCTATTACCTAGAATATAGTACCTCCAGATCTTCAAGGCATGGACAACAGCTGCAAGCTCCAAATCATGAGTAGGATAGTTCAGCTCGTGTTTCCTCAACTGCCTGGATGCATAGGCTATAACTCTGCCTTTCTGCATGAACACACATCCAAGACCTCTACGAGAAGCATCACAATAGATATCAAAGTTCTTGTGAATATCTGGCATAGCAAGCACTGGGGCTGTAGTCAACTTCATTATCAACTCTTCAAAGCTGGCTTGACACGCTTCAGACCAAACAAACTCCTTGCCCTTCTCTAATAGCGAAGTAAGAGGTTTCGCTATTCTAGAAAAGCCTTCAATGAATCTCCTGTAATATCCAGCCAATCCCAGAAAGCTTCTGATCTCAGAGACTGTGGCAGGAGGTTCTCAATCCAACACATCCTTGTCTTTACTTGGATCCACTGCAATACCTCCATCAGTAACAACATGACCAAGAAAAGACACTTGATTCAACCAGAATTCACATTTACTAAACTTGGCATACAACTGGTTCTCTCTAAGGGTCTGCAACACCAACCTCAAATGTTCTTCGTTTTCTTCCTCATCCTTCGAGTGAACCAGAATATCATCGATAAACATCACCACAAATTTATCCAAGTACTCCATGAACACCTTATTCATCAGGTACATAAAGTAGGCGGGTGCATTTGTCAATCCAGACGACGTCACAGTAAACTCATACAACCCATATCTGTGGTGAATGCTGTTTTAGGAATGTCGGAACGCTTGATCCTCAACTGATGGTAGCCAGATCTCAAATCAATCTTGGAGAAAATCTTAGCTCCTCTCAGCTGGCAAATCATCGGGGAAGGCATCCGAAAACTCACAAACAACTCTGATATCTTCCAAAGTAACTCCAGTAGCTTTATTCAATGTACCATCTGTAGATGTCGGTATGGTAGTAGTAAACTCAACCTTCTCTCCACGAGGATTCTTCAACAGCACTGATCTCTTGGCACACTGAATTGTTGTATTAAAAGCAGCTAACCATTCAATTCCAAGTATTCCCTCAGAGTTCAGGAAAAACTACCCCAACTATTTTCAGATTAACTCAGGGACAGATAAAAGTTGATGTATAACGAGTTGCCCATGACTGGAACATCAAATTCTGAAACAGATTCTGTTTGTCCTAACTAAACAGTTGTAACTCTCATTCTGTGTCTCCAAAAATCATGATATTTTGTATGAACGTAGACTATCAAATTCTGAAACTAACCCAACTTGAATCACCTCAATCGGAATTTTGTGGCTCGAGGTATAAAATAAACAAGACAGCTGTGTCAGGACCACGAGACAGATTCTGGTTACTCCAATAAATCCATTATATCTCTCTGCCAGAACCTCCAAAAATCACGAAAAATTCCCAGAACCTAGGTTACCATGTCCTTAATCCGTTCCGACTGGATTTACGTCAAACGGATTTCTGAAGCTCCAGAAACAATTCGGACAGTATCAGGGTATCATGCAGCAGCGAAAACAGATTGTCGCATAGCATGATTTAGATGGGGGATACAATTATATGGATAAAGTGATGGTTAAGGACTAAGATCAGAGATTAAGATAACCCAAAACTAACTAAATTTATTTATTTAATATTTACTCAATTGTGGTCATCACTCCACAATTAAGTTCAATCATTACAAAGATCCAATTCACACACTTAGCACTAAACAAACACGAAGCATTCACTCCTAACCAAGAGCTAAGCATCGAATCGATCTAAACGTTTATTAAGATTGGGTGGGTAGATTCTAAAATCCTAATTAGAGAGGGTAAGAAATTCTCTATTCAGATCACAGAAAGGTTGAGAATAATATGAACAGGTAGCAAGGACGAGGGAGTAAGTTAAGCAATCAAGGAGGAGACAAATTGTCAATGGGTAAGGATATAACAGAATAGGATCAAGGGTATTTAGAACAAGGTTATTTAAGCAAAATAATCCTTATAGATTGACCATTGCTATCTAGGCTTGCGTCCTACAGTCAACATAGCTCTGATACCACTTCTGTCACACCCGGTTTTAAGGGCAAAACCAGGTGCATCTCATATGTGCGCCAGGATCAGTTTATACACATATGGTAGACATCACAAATGAATATTCATAACCATGCATAACGAAAGAGTATTAAAGTGTATTTCTTACAATCTCAGAGTTGACACAAATGTCATAGCGGAAGACTTGAATAAACGCTCATCTAACGAAGCAAGAGTGACTCCAACTCCACAGGCAATTGACTGGGGGAGACTCGCCTAGAACTCCTCAAAACCAGTAGTGAAATCCTCAAAATTCTCCCGCTCTGAGCAGCAATCCGGTTGTAGTAGATGCAATAAAGGAAAGAAAGAGAAGCAACAAGTATGAGCACATAACGTACTCAGCAAATGTAATATGACATACAAGGCTGAGGCAAAAAGGTTGGCTGACCATACTGCAGTAAGCACTTTTAGTTGGTCAAGTTTTATTAAGCAACTATTTACTAGCAAATGAAAGTATATACCACCCACAAATTAATGAATGTCATATTCCCAACATATTCAAGTAACCACGATTTAGATCATGTTCAAGTATGATTATCATGTAAGGGTCCAGGCCGCTCTTAACCGTGAGCACGGCTGTTATAACAGTTTTACACTCTGCAGAGGTTGTACACTTTCACCATAAGCCGCGTAAAAGTCCAAAAGAACTTTAAACCCAACCATGCCGAGGGGGCCAATCCTCTTAAATCACACTATCGAGGTGTGACCGCATAGGGACGCTACGAGGCCTTTACAAAGATTCCTTAGTAAATAGTAACCCGCTAAGGTTTCCGGTTCAGAAGAAAAGTATAACCCTCCCTAATGAGGTCTGTCTCTTACCAAAGCCCACAGCTCAAGAGGACCGAGCTATACCCCGTCAACCGCCGCGCCTCTTGCCCCTTTCGGGTAAGGTTACCATCCACTAAAGTCTCTAATTAGTCAGCCAAGACCAGAGCCATATGGTACTTATGGTTGCACTGTTTTCCTCGGTGGTTCTCCATGTTCCAATTAAAAAGATATGATCTTGCCAATTAATTATTAAAAAGAGTATATGGAACATAGAGTAGGGGTTCATTTAACCAATCCCAGTTGAGCAAACTAAGCATCATCTACCATCAAAATTAATTAAGTAACCTAGTTTGAGGGACAGGGAAAATATAGTGGCTAGGTAAATCCTTAAATAGGAACCCATCAAATTAAGACACATGCACAGGTGGTGAAATTAATAATTATTAGGACATTTGCATGACATAATACACTTGCCTTTCTCCAAAGTATAGCTGCTCAGATTCTCTTCGAAGTCTTCTTCATTTGAACAACGTTCCGTCTACTCGGAGCAATCATCAAGCACAAGAAGAAGCTAAACAAGCAATCAAACAATATACAACTAAGAACAATACACTAATCAAAAGAGAAGCTTTTAAAAGAGCGTACTAACGGATAGGGCTCGATGCTAAGGTCACGTGAGCGCAAGAATTGCTGAAAACGGGGCAACGGTTGAAAGGATACAACCACCGGGAATTGATACTCTCAACTAATTGCTTAATTAATTTTAATTAGATAAATCGATAGTTAAATATTAATTTAGTTCGTTCAATCATATTTGGATTTATAAAACCAAGTAAACTTAATCACATTTTATTTATAATTGTTTATGTATAAATTATACCAATTTAAATATTGATTTGAAATAAAACATGTGAGAGCAACTAACTTTTTATATCGAGTTGAACTAGTCATATTATTATTAAAACATATTTTTATTGATATTAATCAGATTAATATTTATTTTATAAAACCGAAGTTTAACCTTAATTAGCTTTTAAATTAGAAAACTAGTGGTCATAAACATTAATGAATTTAACATAAGTTTATGAAGAATCGAAATAGATCCTAATTAACTTTTAGTTAGAGAGATTTATGAAATTATTAATCAAGTTATCTTTCATTTATAAAAACTCGAAGTATAATCTCTAATTTGGTTTTAATTTAGAAAAGCTAGTTATCAAAAACATTAATCATATTAATATTATTTATGAAACCAAAATATTTGTAACCTATCAACTTTTATTTATAAAACTCACTGAATAGTATTAAACAAATTCATAGTTGACATGAAAACCGGGTTTAAACCTTAATTATATTTTAATTTAGAAAGACACATTTTAACTAGCCTTTAATTAAATTAATGTTAAATAAAATTCAGAAATATTTGTCATGGTAAATAATAGTACTAACACGTGGTTTAAGTTGATATGAAGCTAACGCAACAAGAACGGATTAAAACGGAGTTAAAACGCAAAAGATATGGCTTTTCTAAGGTTCAGGGACTTGCTGGCAAAGTTTTAAAAGTTCCAGGGGCTAAAACAAAAGAAAAAGGACCTATTTGTAATTATTTTTGAATTAAATTGGACCGCGGGTTAATTTCCAGAAAACTCAGGGGCTTCTTTGCAAAACTACCACTGTTGACCGTTACGGACAGGTTTGACTTGGCGCTTGGTTTGACGTGGACCGTTGGATCGCGATCGGATGGCTGGAAACAGATCAGCCGGGAGCTCGCCGGCGCGGGGGAAGGAAAGCGGCGGCGCTGCGTCGGTCGCGGCGGAGCTTCGCCGGCGATCTTCGAAAACACGCTACGGTGCACGAGCTTCGACGGGGATTGAACGGAAAGCAAGAGGAGGAGATTGCGAACTCACTGAGGGGGTTCCCGACGAGGGAAGATCAACGACGGCGGCCGGCGACGAGAGGAGGCGGCGGCGGAGCTCGGGTTCACACGAACCACGGACTTCGGTGGTCGGGCTACGAAGAGAAACAGCGGGATCAACTCGTGAAGACGAGAAGAAGCTTTTGGCGGTATTGGTTTCTCACCCCGAGCAGCGACGGCGACGAATCGTCGGCCAAGGCGGGCGGCGGCACTGCCAAATCGTCGACGAGCGATTAATCGCGGAGCAGGGCAAAACTCGGCGCAAGAACACGAAGGACAGCTTCGGGGCTCCAAGGCGAACCTCCTGGTGTGCTTAACGGCGAGAGAGCGGCGGCGACGGCGCAGATCGTCGGCGGCGGCTTGAATCGGCAGAGGCGGCGGCTCGAAGCTAGGGTTTGGGCTCACGGTCGGTCTTCGATTCTTGATGGGAAGGACGGCGGGGGTTTGGGCGCTTAAATAGGCCGGGAAGAAGGAGCAGGCGTGCGGCGTCGGGACACGAACGCGGCGGCGCACCGGACTCGGGTTAGAGTCCTAATCGGTGACGAGAGGGAGAAGATGAAACTGACCAGTGGGGCCCACAAGTCAGCGACACGAGAAAAAGAAAGGAGGGGAGATTCGGGATGGGCCGGTGCTGGGCCTGAAGTGAAATGGCCGAGCTGCACAGGGTCGAATTCGGCCCAAGAAGAAAAAGAAAAGGCCGGGGAGGAAAAGAAAGAGAAGGAAAAAGATCAGGGAGCAAAAACGGACTGGGCCAAGAGTTCGAGGGCCAAAACCGAACTCGGCAGATTTAAACTTTTCTAAAACTCAATCAAAAGCAAATCAAATTCGAATTTAAACCGAATTTAAATTCCAACTTGATTTACTAGCAACAAAAAAAATGTATGCAACAGCATGAATGCAACAAAAACTTATTTTGGCTAAAATAATTATTTAATGTGATATTTACATTGTTAAAAGGCCAAAAATTCCAATTAATTCCTAGAAAATTTATTTAAGCCTTAATAAATCCTAGAAAAATTCAAAGGGTTGCTACAATTTAAATGTGATGAATTTTAGGGTGTTACACTCTCCTAGGGGCACGACGAGGTTCGCTACAGCTCGGGGAAGACTTGCGGCGCTCCGGCGATCCTCGTGCTCCCGCGAACGGCTCCGGTCCGGCTCCCCTTCGGCGTTTCCCACGGGCGGCGGCGACGGCGGCTTTGGCTTGGCGACGAGGATGGCGATTGGCTTCCCCTCCTCCCTCGGCTTCTCCTCCATGGGCTTCCCCGACTCCTTCTCCCACTCCTCACCCTCTCGAACTGGATCTAGACCCCAAGGGGGGCGGCGGCGGCTTGAAGGGAAAGGGCTCCCGGTGCTGATTTTATAGGGCGGCGGCTAGGGCTGGAGGGCACGGACGGCGAGATGGATGCGGTGGGCGGCCGCGGACACGCGTTGCCATCGCAACGGGCCGCGAGGAGGGCTGATGGGACCGGCTCCGCGGGAGTGGGTGCTCACGGGTGCGCGCGGGGGAGAGAGCGTGTGGCGCGGGGAAGAAGGTGAGGTGGGAGAGAAAGCTGACAGGCAGGACCCGCCTGTCAGTGGGAGAGAGAGAGAGACGTGGAGGCGACGCGGAGGAAGGGCTGGGCCGCAGCTGGGCCGCAAGGCCGGCTGGGCTGCTTGGTTCGTTGGCTCGGGAAGAGAGTTCGAGGGGGTTTCTCGGACTTGCTCGAATTTTAGGGCTGTTACAGTCCCGGAGAGGAGCCGGAGTGTCGGCCCCTCTTCCCGCTGTACCTCTATAGATGCGGCTCTGCTTCGAGTGACATCCGGGTCATGTCTGGTAACTCTTGTATCTCTTTCTGATTAATTGAGCATTCAGTTCTTATATCTATATACTTGTCTCGTTCTTCGTTCAATGCTTAGTTGATTGGTATAACTGTATACTGGTTGCTTAGCTTGGGTGCTTATCTTTCTATAGGACATAAGTAGTTATTGACTAGTGTAGGAGTGGTTCCTAGACTTTCCAGTAACCTTAGTTTCTGCCCGTCGCAACGGAGGTGGTAGCCGTAAGGTGGTGACAGCCCTTTCGGTCTTCGTAGTCCATCACGTTAGTTCCGGTGTCCTAGGACCCAAGGTTCAGGGTAACCGGCACCCCTTCTCATCCCTTTCTATGTGTCGGAGGCTCTGTAGTCCCGAAGCAAGTATCTATCTGTATCTTCTGCTCTGCTCAGTCAATCGGTAGAATACCCTTACCAGACCTGTACCCTCTCTACCCTCCTACCTCTTCTCTTCTCTCCTTGTTGTCGTCATCCACCTCATCCATTTCATTCATCCACTCCATCTACCTAGGACAACTTAGTTTAGGATTAGTACACTTTTCGTTCCCCGTGGAAATCGATACCTTGGAATACTCCCGGGTGAAAGCTACATCGGTATCCGTCTGCTTGCGGATTTATATGTAGGCCGTAAGGAGTGCCAACAAGCTTTCTGGCGCCGTTGCTGGGGAACGGTAGCTGTTCTGATTCCGAACCCATTTTGTCCGTGTATCCCACCACCGTCCACCATCCATATGGATCCCACTCTTACCTTACGCCAACACTCGGCTCCAAAGGGCGCTTGTTTGGAGCCACCACCATCATCACATCCCATATCCACACCCGGCTATGAGCTACGTCCCGGCTTCATAGCCATGGTTCGTGAGCAATCGTTCTCAGGAACGAAGGTCGAGAGTCCATACGCGCATTTGCGCGTGTTTGAGCAACTCTGCTCGTGCCTGACCATTGCGGGCATGACACAAGAGACACAAAAATGGAAGCTATTCCCGTTCTCATTAACGGGAGGAGCGAAGAAATGGTACTCTCTGGCTGTCGGTAATATGGAAGGGAGTTGGGAAACTCTTAGAGAGAAATTCTGCCTAAATTTCTTCCCAATTTCCAAGGTAGCCAGCCTCTGAATCGAAGTTCTTACCTTTAAGCAATTAGAGGGAGAGTCATTAGGAGCTGCTTGGGCTCGTTTCAAGCAAATCTTGGCATCCGGACCAGACCTAAGCCTACCAGAACCTGTTGTTTTACAACACTTCAGCCTTGGCCTCTGTCCCGTAGCCGCAACTTTCTTGGACTCTGCTTCAAAAGGGTCGTTTTTTCATTTGACTCCTAGTGAAGCGAGGATAGTCCTGGAGCGCATCCTGGACGACACTCCCTACACTGGAGTCTATGACGAACTCCCTGATGAAGAAGAGAAGTAGCCTAAACCTGAAGAGCCTGTACACCAACAATCCAAATCTATCAGCCCTTCCATTCCATCAGAACCCGATGCTCAATTCGAACCACAACCTTACTCTAGCCTGGACTACTATCCTCCACTCTACACCACTCCCTACGATTTTGACGATGGTCTATTCGATGACATCGACTGCACCATACGTTTCCCACGGGGACAATGTGTAGAGCAAAAGGATCCACCACCCGACAAGGAAGCACTAGAATATCAAAGAGGGTACTTAGGCCATCTCTCTGCCATCAAGAGTTGGGAATGGCTAGACGAGGCCGAAGCCTCGACCGAGGTTGTCAAAATGCCCAAAAGGATCAGAAGCATATTCTATGAAGTTATGGGCAATGACAGAGAAATCGGGTACGACCCAAGCCTCGGAATCAACGTAATCTCTAGCTCTTTGGTGCGAGCGCAACTCCCCGATGAACCATGGTCATCATCTCAGAAACGTTTAAGGTTCACATCGGGAAGGATCCTCGACTGTTTAGGTATCTTGCGGGTCACACCCGTTAAGATTAACGACCCTGAACTTTTCTTGGATTTCCATATCTTTGACCTACCTAAAAATTCCACTTACTCCATCTTTATTGGTAGGCCAATCATGAAAATCCTAGAAAATTCACCAATAATCCAGCTAGAGCTTAGGATCAGAGAAGAACTCGTCCCAGTCTCTTATTTTTATTCCTTGAATACCCCAATAGAGACAGATCCCGATCCTGATCCAATAGAGGAGGTCATGTCAACATCCTTGATAGACTTAGAGCAACCTTTCTTAGAAGAAGATGCCCAATTCCTTATGGAGGAAGAAGAAATTCATCCTCCAATCGAGCCTATGCCTCTTCCCTCTGGATTGAAGTGTGCTTCCCTCTTTAAGGATGAACACACTCCAGTGACCATTAGTGACCAGCTCTCTGACATTGAAACCCAATAGACTTTCACGGTCCCGGAGGAAGATCGGTCAGTCTTTGGACACTCAATCCAAGACTTCAAAGGGATTAGTCCTAACCTCCACACTCATCATATCCCTATCTCATCTTACCTTGGGGTCGCTAGGAAAGTGTCACGGAGATTCGTCTTTGATCGGGGAAAGACTAGAATCAAAGCCTGGAGCCATCATCTTCCCTTGTCATACCCTCTAATACGACCCTATGCCTACACCTCCTACGAGTAAAGGGGATTCGTAGTTCCTTTGGCCACACTGGGCTTTATAGGTGTTTCATCAAAAATTTCTCTCTAGTAGCCCGGTCATTGACCAATCTCTTGGCCAAGGAAACCCCTCTCGTCTCTAATCAAGAGTGTTATGCTTCCTTTCACACCCTAAGAAAGCACTCAATTCTGCAACCATCATCCGGTCTCGCGACTAGAGCATCCATTTAGAAATCATGTGTGATGCGAGCAATTATGTTGTTGGAGCTGTTGTGGGCCAAACCAAGGACAAGAAGCATTATGCTCATTGGCCCCAGCTCAACTACGCAACCACGGAAAAGGAACTCTTAGCAACTATGTTTGTTATAGACAAATTCCGGTCCTACCAAGTTAGGGCAAAGGTTATAGTCTATTCCAACCATACTGCTCTGAAGTATTTCTTGGCCAAAAAGGATGCGAACCCAAGACTCATTCGTTGGGTATAAGTCCCATTTGATCTTTCCATCAGCAATTTTCTTACGGGGTGATACACTCCTCAAAGCCACAACACTAGAGCCGTGGTACGCCACCATAGTTGACTTCATGGTGTTAGGGTACGTCCCATCAGGTGAAAATAGGAAAAGATTGGTTTATGAGAGCAGACATCACCTATGGGACAACCCGTATCTCTTCTGGATACAAAATGGACTCAGAGGATACATGCCTGGACCTGAGGCACGTAAAACCTGGGAGAGATATCATGGAGCACCTTATGAAGGACATTATGGAGTGTTCAGAATAAAGGTCTGGCAATATGGAGAAGCTAAGAAACTTAGCAAGTGATGCCCACACTACCATAAACACGGGAAAGAGACGCGAAGCCACTCACCAGTAATATTCAGTAGAAATCTTTGATGTAAGGGGAATAGACCCCATGGGTCCTTTCCCTAACTTAGAGAACTACGAGTTTATTCTGGTAGCTGTAGATAGTGTCTCTAACTGGGTAGAAGCCAAGCCCTATCGATCCGCAGCCACTAGGCATGCTGAGCAAATGACCCATGAAAACATCTTTCCTCGCTTTGGCGTCCCTGGGCTAGTCATAGGGGCTCCCATCTCATTGACTCCCGGGAATATCTAAGCTTGGGGGAGCCGCATTTTATAGCCACACCTTAACACCCCCAAGCTAGTGGTCAAGCTGAAGATCAAGAACACTCTGTAAACACCATCAATGAGATGGGTAGGCACTAGAGAGATAGACTCACTGAAGCACTTTGGGCAAACTAGACCACTCTAGTTTGGGCAAATTAGGACAATTCGGCCAAACCATGTTGGTTCGACCGAAGGACCCCTCGGTTGCCCTTGAGCATCCATTTGGACCCTAGATCCTATCTCTATCCCATCTTGTCTTAGAGTCGCTAGGAAAATGTTGGGAAAGTTGCTTGTCAATCTCGAGTCAGAAACCATCCTCCATCACTTTCCCGAACACGACCAAGTGTTCACATTTCCCAGCCACCATCCTTGTCCAAAGACCTTTCCTCACCCAAGGGCTCCCTCTCCATAAGTATGACAAGTCCACTAACGAAGAAAGCCATGGAGGAGGCAGAAGAGAAACCCATGGTTGAAGAGCCTGAAAAAGAACTGGCACAAACCAGCCAGAAGTTGAGCAACCGGGATGAGAAGGTCACTGAAGGCGAGCCTTGGCAGATGGACAAGAACAATGTCCTCTTCCAAGCATTCACAACCAAATTCAAGAGGCTCGCCAAAGCCACATGACATCTAGACCTTTACAATCCATCTATAGAGTAGAAGTCGTGTGGTTGTAACTTTTAGAGCACCATTAGTTTCAATTTATTTCCCAATTCAATTTCCCTTTGCTCAAATCATTGTTTAGGAGGTGCTCTAATTATTTCCCTTCCAACACATTTTGTTTCCAACCTTAGCTTGATGAATAAATAAAATTAGAGTTGAATGCAAAAAGAATAAAATTGTCGCTCCGGTTGGTGCATTTGAGCCAACCGGAGATTGCCCTGTTTAACAGAAAGATACATGAGTACATGCATGACACAGTGGAGGAGCAGGATGAGGACGAGCAGGCCGACCAGCTAAATCAGTACCTTTCAAGGTTGAATCCCTACCAGTGAAGAGTCCAAGTTTGGGGGAGGACCCCCATCAGGTACGATCCGAATTACTCAGCACTTTGGTCATTCAATTGAAAATACTTCCTTTGAATAAACTCCCAACCATGCATGGAATGAAACATATGCCTCTCACTTTGGAAATGATGAATAGTTGCTCTGTCATTAATTTTGCTAGTAATTTGTTGCAACTAGTTGCTTGACTATGCTTGAGTTATTTGGCATGAGTAGAAATGAACCTGAAAGCCTTGTGGGAGCATATGCCTTATTCCAAGTCTCGGTTGTTGTGGGGATTGATATAGTGAGACTTCGGTTGAATTCTATTTCGGCTCTTAGTATGGTGAAAATCTCGGATGTTTATGTTTTCAAAAATAAACAAAGTTCCTCATTGGTCAAAAATTCCTACCAGAGCCATATGATAGGATTAGTTCTAAACTTTCTACCATATGCTGCCTGTCATCTTAGTGAGCCTTGTCAAATTGTTGTAACCTTTGTGGGATCTTTCATGCTTTCAAGATTCAGATTCACAAACACTCCACCTCTCACTTGCAATTCCTACACTGGGAGTTAGCAAAACCATGCCATCATCCATTCCACAAAAATAAACTTCATGTTCTCTGATTCCCTCTCCAAATATCTTTGAAGTAGAGGCATGGGCTATGCAAAAAGAAAAAGAAAAGCATGCCAAGTGGCATGGCAAAAATATGAGAAAAAGAAAAGCATGCCAAAAAGGCATGGCAAAAAAAAGGGAATAAAAGATAGCCCATGCTCTCGAAAAATAAATAAAGGAGAGGAAGAATCATTCCATGAAGTTCCACCAAATTCCACTCCACATATTCCACTCCGCATATTTCACACACTTGCACTTCTCGATCTAAGAGTGTGATTTGATTCTCCTAAGGTCCGGTCTTTGACTTAGCAAAATATAAGATGCTTGTATGCCTTCATCCTTTGTCCCTAAGCCACACAAAAAGCCAAATTAGATGTTAGGATAAAAAGAAGGAAAAGCCTTTGGTGAGGATTCAAATACACTTGAGTGATTGAGTGAACCAATGAGGAACAACTTATCTTTTCACAAAAGGGGTGAAAACTCCGAGATAGGATCCTGAAAAGAGTAGAGTGGAATAAAACTAAGTTAAACTGTTCATCCTTTCAACCGCCCAAGATAAGGAGTTTGCTATAAGCCCCATAGGTAAAATGGTGAATTAATACTTTGCTAAGTAATTCAAGTAAAAATTTGAGTACTAGTTGTTTATAAAGTCACCTGCAAGAGAAATGATATTGTAGCAACTCCTGATCCACCGAGCCTAAGTTTTTATCTTTGCTCGAGGATGAGCAAAGAGCTAAGCTTGGGGGAGCTTGTTGGCGGTCGTTACAGACCGATTTCCGACCTCCAACCAAGTATAAAACAGACACAATGGAGACACGCACCATAGCTATAGGGCTTATCACTGACTATTTCCACAAGTTTTAGTGATTGTCCTCTGTGCAGGTACAAAATGGAGAAACACGTGCTATAGGGGTCGGAAATGACCTATTCGGCCGAACGACACAATTCAGCCGGTTACCCCCCTTAGCCATACCCGACGCGGAGCACGATCGGGAGGCCGTACACATCACCGACAACTGAGCAGCGACCGGACATGACATGTGGACCACCGCCACGTTGCCTCTGTGCCAAAAGAGCACGAAGAACACCAAGATAAGGCAGCCCAGAGGGTCCAGGAGGGAGAGGCGGTGCAGGGGAGCGCTGCTGGGCCGAAAACCCAGTTCGGCCGAACGGATTGGTTCGGCCGAACCAGCCCAAGGCATGTCCCCATGCAACTGACCCTGGAAACCGCCTCCCAGGGGCAAATCCAGGCCGTAGGGGCCTTGGTCGGTGCATCCACCGGTTCGGCCGAATCCTACAGTTCGGCCGAACCGGGATTTTCGCCCGAACCGACCTCCTACCGTTCCAGGGTTGCGTGGCTGCCACTGCTCTTCAAACCGACCCTGGGCACTATAAATAGAGGCCGTCCTTCACCTGCAAAACACACAACACAAGAGTAGAGTGAGCGTTGCCAAGTTCCGCCACTTGTATCAGTAGAATAGGGAGAGAGGAGAGGTGAGCGTCCCGGAGAGGAGCCGGAGTGTCGGCCCCTCTTCCCGTTGTACCTCTACGGATGTGGCTCTGCTTTGAGTGACATCCGGGTCATGTCTGGTAACTCTTGTATCTCTTTCTGATTAATTGAGCATTCAGTTCTTATATCTATATACTTGTCTCGTTCTTCGTTCAATGCTTAGTTGATTGGTATAACTGTATACTGGTTGCTTAGCTTGGGTGCTTATCTTTCTATAGGAGATAAGTAGTTATTGACTAGTGTAGGAGTGGTTCCTAGACTTGCCAGTAACCTTAGTTTCTGCCCGTCGCAACGGAGGTGGTAGCCGTAAGGTGGTGACAGCCCTTTCGGTCTTCGTAGTCCATCACGTTAGTTCCGGTGTCCTAGGACCCAAGGTTCAGGGTAACCGGCACCCCTTCTCATCCCTTTCTGTGTGTCGGAGGCTCTGTAGTCCCGAAGCAAGTATCTATCTGTATCTTCTGCTCTGCTCAGTCAATCGGTAGAATACCCTTACCAGACCTGTACCCTCTCTACCCTCCTACCTCTTCTCTTCTCTCCTTGTTGTCGTCATCCACCTCATCCATTTCATTCATCCACTCCATCTACCTAGGACAACTTAGTTTAGGATTAGTACACTTCTCGTTCCCCGTGGAAATCGATACCTTGGAATACTCCCGGGTGAAAGCTACATCGGTATCCGTCTGCTTGTGGATTTATCTGTAGGCCGTAAGGAGTGCCAACACACATGAGGACCCTAGATCCATCATCTCCAAGCAATTCAAGGGTGATCCTCGTTTTTGGCTGCCTCATCAAGCGGATTGGTATGAGTTAGTGATTCTGAAGATGGGTAGGCTGTGTACACCCCTGTATTGGGTAGATTGGAATTATTTAAAGGGCATGCCACCGCCACTGAAGCTAGTTGTTGATGATGTTTATGAGCGGTGTGTTGAGATGGATGTGGCCAACATCATGGCCTTTGAGTGTGCCTACAATGAAGAAGTGATTGCTCAGTTCTATGCCACCCTGTGGATTGATCAGGAGAGGGATGAGATGCATTGGACTCTTTGTGGCAAACGCCTATCCATTTTCTTACATGCTTTTGCGGGGTTGTTTGGGTTAGCTGAGGAAACCGCCTATGCTCACACTATCAATGATCACAGCAAGGTAGATCTTCATCAGGGGCGTGAGATTGATGATGTGAAGCTCGCTTTCATGTATGATGGGGCTTATGTAGCTGTTGTCTTTGGGAAGTACTAGGGTCTCTCTCCGTTTTACAAGTTGCTTAATCAACTCTTTAGGGGAACCTTGTATCCTAGGGCAGGTGATGCCAATAACATCTCTAAGAGGGCCAAGAACTTGCTATTTCAGATGGCCCCCGGCAAGCCCAAGTTCAAAGTGTTCAACTTCATTTGGAACGAAATTATCTTGTGCTCCCATGAGTCATCTAGTGGCTGTCACTTTGCTCCCTACATCTTCCATATGATTAAGCATGTGACTGGAGTAAACATTATAACTGACAAGCCTCACTTCCCATATCGCTCTCCCCAAGGCAAAATTGAGCAACTGTTAAAGATCAAAGTCAAGCCCTATGAAGGCGTCCGTGCTCCGACTACTACTCATGGTGCTTCATCTTCTCGTGCACCTCCTCCTTCAGAAGGTCCATCTTCCTCTCGTGGTGCTCCTCTTGGTCCCAAGAGCAAGAAAGGTAAGCTAGACTTTATTGTGCAAGGGCTCTTCGCTTGTTTCACCGCTTGCTCCTATCAAGCCAAGAAAGCTCATGAACGTGACATTCGCTTGGATGAGGACATGTGCAAGCTTGACAAGCAACACAAAGAACTCTTGGATCACTATCAGTTGCCTCATTCCCCCGTTCGCCAGCCTAGAGAGTTCTCTCCTCCTCCTCAGTTCTACAATCCTTGGGAGGCTAATACTCAAGAATATGTCTTTGGAGCCCCTCAACAACTTGATGAGGATGAGATTGAAGAAGTGGAAGAGGAAGACACCGACAATGAAGAGGAATTCTACCAAAGTGAGTCGGAAAACGAAGAAGAAGCCGGTGACTATGAGGACGATGACGGTGGTGATGATGGTGATGATGGTGAGGACGATGGTGATGGTGGTGCCGGGGACGACGACGAAGCCACCGAGTAGCTCCCTTTTTGGTCCTTGATGACAAAGGGGGAGTGAATTGTTGGATAGATGGATAGAGGGCCCATCATTATCTTTTATCCGTTATTCATGTTTTAGCTTGTGCTTGTGGACTTGTAAGAACTTTATTTGGAGTTATGTGTGGTGTGCCAAGTGAGAACCTTTATGTTTGTAAGACTTATTTTTAATTCATGCTAGTGTGATGTTGAACTTGATGTCATTTTCACGTGTTGCTTATGGATGGTGTAATGTTATTTCTCTCTTTAATGATTGTGGATATATGTCATACGCATCATGGATTCATTATCACACTTGAGCACATGGATGAAAAGGTTGATTAGTGTTGACACTTCTTACGGTCCACTATTAGGATTGCCAATCCCAGTAATGGTGCAAGTAGTGTTCATTGGTATTCTTACGATACAAATATAAATCTGCAAGCGCACGGGTACCGATGTAGCATTTCACCCGGGAGTATTCCTAGGTATCGTATTTATATTTCCGCAGGGAAGCATTGGATAAAGAGTATCGACTATTGACAAGGATGTAACTACTAATTAAAGTACCGGCTAACAAGGCAGGGGTAAAGGATAGGATAGGAGTGATATTCAGTTGACACACACAAGGAGAAGTTTAAGATAGAGATAGAAGAGCGGTCTAGCTAGTGGGAGAACAACGAGACAGGAAAGGATTCCTATATACTTCCACTGGACTTGAGATACCTCTGGCAAGGGTTACGGCTAGCATGAAGAATGACTTCTATGGTTCTTTTCCTAGTTCTATTGTCTTAGCTTCGGGACAAGGGAACCGGTGAACACACAGAAAGGGATGAGAAGGGGTGCCACTATTTCCCAACTGGGGAATCCTACGGACCGGAACTAACGTGATGGGCTACGAAGACCGAAAGGGCTGTCACCACCTCACGGCTACCACCTCCGTTGCGACGGGAATAAACCAAGGTTACCATCCAGACTAGGTACCACACCTACACTAGACAATAACTACTCACTCTTCTAGAAAGAGCAAGCAATCCTGTCAATACCCCAGTGACAATTCACCGCAAGTATTGAGCAGAAACGAGGAACCAACTAAGACAAAGGACTAAGAGAGAACTTATAGAACCAGACTACAACAGCTTATAACCAAGGCTAGACATTCCACAATTACTCACGAAATAAATGCAGAACAAATAGCTCAAGTAAATGCAGAGGAAATATATTGATTACTCAGAGTCGAACATAAAGAAAAGGAAAAGATACAAGAGCTTTACCAGAACTCCAGAAGACGACTCCGGAACCCCGAGCGAAGCTCGACCCTGACTCTAACTCTCAACTGGACTAGCCTAACTCTACATCTTGAAAGTGGAGAATTGGAGACTTGCTCCCAAGTGGTGTGTGTTACAAGTGAGGAGAGTGACCCTCTATTTATAGGAGTCCAAGGCGGTTGAGGTAGGGTAGCGGCCAAGGAAGCCAGGGGGGTACCCCCTGGGATTTCGGGTGAGGGGAGGCGGTTCGGCCGAACAGGTCGGTTCGGCCGAACTCCCCAGTTCGCCCGAACCAGAGGATCTGCCGACCTTGCTTCCCATGGCCAGGATTGGCTCCCTGGTGTCGGTTTCCAGCTGGGGGCGGTTCGGCCGAAGGGCCAGTTCGGCCGAACTGGGCCTGGCCCGTGGCCGGCCTCCCCAGCACCGCCTCTGCTGCCTGGACCCCCCTGGGCTTCCTCCTGATGCATGACTTCGTGTTGATCTGGCCCAGAATGACGTGGCATGGTCCAGGATGAGTTGGCGGTCGCCCACGTGTCGTGTGATGTGTTCGCTTGGTCATTGTTGACGTGGACGACTCCCGGTGGTCTGCTCGGCTAAGGGGGCTAACCGGCCGAACGTAGTCGTTCAGCCGATTTGGTCATTTCCGGCCCCAATAGCACATATTTGTCGTAGTTGTACCTGCACAAGTGACACTCACCAAAACTCGTGGAACTTTATTAGAAATAAAACCTAAGTGCATGGAATGTTGCATATAACCTCATTTATTCTCGAGTATTGGTGGTCGGATTTGGGCTGTAATGACCGCCAACAAGCTCCCCCAAGCTTAGCTCTTTGCTCGTCCTCGAGCAAAGATATAAACTTAGGCTCGGTGGATCAGGAGTTGCTACAATGTCATTTCTTTTGCAGGTAACTTTATAAACAACTAGTGCTCAAAAATACTTGAATCATAGGCAAAGTTTCAAATCACCTTTTTACCTATGGGGCTTATAGGAATCTCCTTATCTTGG
This sequence comes from Echinochloa phyllopogon, assembly GCA_033239725.1. Lineage (NCBI taxonomy): Eukaryota > Viridiplantae > Streptophyta > Magnoliopsida > Poales > Poaceae > Echinochloa > Echinochloa phyllopogon. Next base: position 14,116,717 of record BTCW01000017.1, read on the forward strand.
GCGGTTGAAAGGACGAATAGTTTAAATTCAGTTTTATTCCACTCTACTCTGTTCAGGATCCCATCTCGGAATTTTTTTTTCACAAGTTTTGAAAACTACAAATTGTTCCTCATTGGCACACTCAATCACTCAAGTGTATTTGAATCCTCACCAAAGGCTTGTGCCTTCTTTTCATCCTAACATCTAATATGGCTTTTTGTGTGGCTCAGGGACAAAGGATGAAGGCATGCATGCATCTTATATTTTGCTAAGTCAAAGACCGGATCTCAGAGGAGACAAATCACATCTTAAGATCGAGACGTGCAAGTGTGTGGATATGAGTGGAGTGGCATATGGTGGAGTGGTGGAATGGAATATGGTGGAATGGTGGAATGGAATATGGTGGAACTCCTTGGATGAAACTCCCTCTCCTTGATTTATTTTTGAGAACATGGGCTATCTTTTATTCTCATATTTTTGCCATGCCACTTGGCATGCTTTTCTTTTTCTCTTTCTTTTTGCCATGCTCTTTGGCATGCTTTTCTTTCTCTTATTTTTGCCATGCTTCTTTGGCATGCTTTTCTTTTTGCATAGCCCATGTCTCTATCAAGAATATTTGGAGAGGGAGATCATAGAACATGGAGCATTTATTTTTGTGGATGGATGATGGAAAATGTTTGCTAACTCCCAGTGTAGGAATTGCAAGTGAGAGGTGGTGTGTGTACGTGGGTCTCGATCTTTAAGAGTATGAAAGCTTCACTCAAAGGTCAAAATAATTTGACAAAGCTCACTAAGATAACAAGCAGCATATGAGTAGAAATTTTCAACTAAGCTTATCATATGGCTCTGGTAGGTATTTTGACCAATGAAGAACTTGTTTTATTTTGAAAGCATAAATTTCTGAGATTTTCCCCGTACTAAAAGCAGAATAGAATTTAACCAAACTCTCACTATATCAATCCCCACAACAACTTAGACTTGGAATAAGGCATGTTCTCCCACAAGGTTTTCAGGATCATTTTTACTCATGCCAAATAACTCAAGCACAATCTAGCAACTAGTTGAAGCAAAGTACTTGCAAATTTAACGACAGAGCAACTATTCATCATTTCCAAGGTGAGAGGCATATGATCCATTCCATGCATAGTTGGGAGTTATTTTATTCAAGGGAAATATTTTTTTGGTATTTTCATTTTTTTAAATGCAAACTATCATGAAGGGAAATGAAAGGGAAATTAAATGATCAAAGTGCTGGATAAATCGGGACTTACCTGGTGGGGGTCCTCCCCCAATCTTGGACTCTTCACTGGTAGGGGTTGAGCCTTGAAAGGTACTGGCTCAGCTGTTCCGCTTGTTCGTGGACGTCGTGCTGGATAGACACCACCATCCCGCTATTCTCTTGATGGTACTGAGAATGGCGGGCTAGCGTGTCTTGAATCTCTTGGGTACGGTCGTCGATGAGCTCGACTCGGTCGGAGATGTAGGACAACTCCCGGTCGTAGTCGAAGCGTGCGGACTGTGAGTATCCGGGGTAGTATGGCTGGGAGGCACTGTCGTATCCCCCTCCATACCGGCTCCCGAACCACTCATAGTCTGTGTCCTGGCCGTAGTCCTAGCGTCCTGAGGTGAAGTAGTTCGGCTCTTGATGCTGCCCGGAGCCTCCAGCTCCGGACGTCCCAGCGCCGGTGTACATGTCGTAGGTGGCCTCAAAAGAGGAAGTGTGTCGGTGCGGCATTTGTGGTGCATCTTCTTCCGGCTCCTGTGAGGTGGCGAGCCCAGCATCACGCCTGGCTCGTCCCCTCATGACGGGTCCGTCACCTGCAACGCTGTGCCGAGCGGGCTCTCTCCAAGGTGGAGAATCGTCCGACTCGGTCCTCAACTGAAGAGTTAGTTTCGGCGTGGTATACAACCTTAGTGCTGCACTGGGCAAAGGCACTTCGGTTGTATATACACGGCAAATCATTGCCAGCGTTGCGTCAGGCGTCCGCCGTATCATGTGGGCTTGCACGAAGTGCTCGGCATCCACGACGGAACGCGCTGTCTCGATGTACGTGAGCCGGGCGCCTTGAAGGACGCCCAGGTGGTTAGCGAGGCGAGTGACTAGAGAAGTCATCGTCATGCGACCCGCACGAGAAATATGAGACAGCCAGTGACCAACCATGTCTTTCACAGGTGAATAGGGAATCTGCTTGACCATGGCAAAAAGAAGCCGCAACTCGATGGTGTTGACAGGGCGCAAATCTGCCCGGGGGAATACCGTCATAGACACCCAACGATGCATGAAATGCAAAGTGGGGTTATGTATGCTGTTCGTGCGTGGCGCATGACAGTTGGTATCCCCCGAAATCTTTTTCCAAAATGCCACCCAGTCAAATCTTTTAAGCGCTTTGTTCGGGTCTAATGAACAACGGCTTGAAAATCTGAGACCCGAACTAAAATCCCTCCAAGAGCAGAAGAACTCTTGGTTGAAGAACCGAAAACGAATCCCCCCAGTTTCAGAAACCAAAGTCGAGAGGAATTCAAGGGTGAGCAGGTACGAACCTTCTTCGTTGATGTGCCAGAAATTCTCCCAGCCAATGGCCTGGAAGATTTCTGTAAACTCTACGTCCATCCCCGTGTCCCTGAGCAAATCTTGCTCAAACACACGGGTGTGCTCGAACTCCTTCAGCCGAAGCTCGTTGAAGGTGTTCCGCTCCCTTTCTGTTCTAAGGTTGATGTCACTCTCGCTCAGGAGCTGCCTGGCCAGGGGTGTGGCATGGCCCCATCCCGAGCCGGCTGCTCCGTGCTCGTCCGTGTCCATCCGGCTCGAGCCTCGAGACGGAGCTGGGGAACTCCCAGCATCGTCCGATCATCGGCCTAGCCGGGCGGAACGACGGAGTGACGTGAAGAACTTCGACATGATTCCTGCAAAAGGTTAGTACACAACAACTACCCGAAGGACTGGATATATATGGTTAGTACAAGAAAATCAAGTCAGTCGTTCAAGATAGTTAGTCGTTCTTGCGGGGATGAAAACCACCACAAAAGGTTAGTCGTTCTTGTGGGTGTCGGTGACCACCACAAAATCGTCCAGAAATTCAGCACAAAGATCACAACAAAAGCAAGATATTTTTGGGATTTTCTAGTGATGCAAGTGAACCAAAACTTGAGCAAGAACTTGGGGAGAACTTGAGCAAGCACTAGAGCAAAGAATCTTGAGAGGGAGAGAGAACTTCCTAGCAGAATTTTCAGAATGTATGAGTGTGTGAATGGTGCAAGGAAGCAAGGAAGCTTGGCCAGCAATTTATAGGCCGAGGGGAGGGCCTTGGCCAGTTCACCCGAAGGCTCTGGTTCGCCCGAACCAGGCCTGGTGGCCGGGGCACTCCCATGTGAGTGCAACACTCACATGCCTTTGTTTCCACTCCAAGTTTGTGTGGACACCAATTCCCAAGGACATTTGAGTGGTTTTTAGTGGTAGGTAAGATGCAAACTTGACATGACCAAAGTGGACTTTAGTGGAGTTATCCCCATGCTGCCATGTTTGTGATAATTGGTGAGTGTGCAGCCATTTTTAGTGGGGTACACATGTTTGGTGCTGGTTGATGGTGATGGTAAATAATTGGAGATGTTCTAGAAGGGATGAAAATGATAAAAGTTACCAATTACATCCACCCTCGGTAAAATTTCAGCATGTGACCAATTATTTCTAACCAAGCTTGCAAAATTTTATACTCTCTCTCAAATTAATTACTCAAGTGGTTCATTTATTTTGGAAAGGGAAACATGCAAATGCAATTGAAAAATTAAAAATTGGAAGGGAAATATGGGATACATACCGGTTTTCCTCGCGGCGAGAGCTCAGCTTTTAAGTCCGCGAGCGGGACTTCTCTTGTCTTCAATTGTTCTTATCACCGTCCGATCTGGAGAGAATGTCTCGGACGATGCAACTTCTTGTTCCAGGTTACTTATAATTTACTGCAATATGTGCATATCTGGAATGATTGTCCACCCTGGGCTTCAACTGTATCCATAGCCTTCATATCCGGTGTGAAGTATATTTTGGGACTCCCCCTTCTCTCTTTTTTTTGTTTTCTGTAGGGGTTAGTCCACACATACAACCAATATCCATAGAAGTACTGCTTTAAAGGTTCATTAATCAAACTTGACACCATGTCTAGTTCGATTAAAGCAAGTTAATTAACCTAAGCACCATGCTTAATTTAAAGAGCTTATGAATGTATTCTAGCTAGCAACACATTCAAACCCGAGCAAACCGCAATAGATGAAGGGGGCATGGAAACACCTGAGCGTGCCTACCGTTGGCATCTGATGATGAATACTTTCAGAACTGATGTAGCGGTGATGCTACAAAGCCAACGTGACTGCACGAAGTTGGCTGAGTCCTCCTCCGCGTTGATGTTTCCGTGTACGGATACACGGTTATGGATGTGGAAAAGGGAATCGGCACTCAAATATACCAACTAGTGGAATGCCGCGGAACTAGCTTGTATGCAAATGTTGAAACAATGGGTCCCAAAAACAAGCAAGTGGAGCGGCAAAGAAGTGGAGGCGTAGAGTTTGCCTCCTCTCTCGCGCGAAGCGCAAAGGACAAGCGAAAACTGGCCAGGCCAGGTTATGTTTGGCCACTAGCCTTGGATTAAGGCTTGCAGACATACAGACACCTTGGCCTAACACTAGTGGTCGCTGGATATTTATTTTATTTTTCTTTTAGTGTTTTTTTTATGCAAAACAGTGATGGGGCGAATGAATGCAAATGCAAGAATGGGAAATATGCAGTGAATTGGGAAAAAAAATGGGGTAATAGTATGCATGAATTCCTAAATTAAGTGATTCAATGCAGTCATGCAGTGGATAATGCAATAATTTAAAGGATAAAGCTCAAAATTTAAAGTCTAAGAGCTGGACTATCTCACATACCTTGATTTTTCTCGCCATTACCAACAATTTGAGACGGAATTGCGGTGATGCAGCGTCATTCGTCCGTCACATTTGATTTCCTTTTTCTTCCTTGATGACGATCTTTCTTCCATTCTGCACGTGGTTATGATAAAATATGTATATGTATGAACACATACCTGTGCAAATTTTCTTCAGAAGCTTCCGTACGGTACTCATTGCAGTAGACAACGAGACAGGAAAGGATTCCTATATACTTCCACTGGCCTTGAGATACCTCTGGCAAGGGTTACGGCTAGCATGAAGAATGACTTCTATGGTTCTTTTCCTAGTTCTATTGTCTTAGCTTCGGGACAAGGGAACCGGTGAACACACAGAAAGGGATGAGAAGGGGTGCCACTATTTCCCAACTGGGGAATCCTACGGACCGGAACTAACGTGATGGGCTACGAAGACCGAAAGGGCTGTCACCACCTCACGGCTACCACCTCCGTTGCGACGGGAATAAACCAAGGTTACCATCCAGACTAGGTACCACACCTACACTAGACAATAACTACTCACTCTTCTAGAAAGAGCAAGCAATCCTGTCAATACCCCAGTGACAATTCACCGCAAGTATTGAGCAGAAACGAGGAACCAGCTAAGACAAAGGACTAAGAGAGAACTTATAGAACCAGACTACAACAGCTTATAACCAAGGCTAGACATTCCACAATTACTCACGAAATAAATCAGAACAAATAGCTCAAGTAAATGCAGAGGAAATATATTGATTACTCAGAGTCGAACATAAAGAAAAGGAAAAGATACAAGAGCCTTACCAGAACTCCAGAAGACGACTCCGGAACCCCGAGCGAAGCTCGACCCTGACTCTAACTCCCAACTGGACTAGCCTAACTCTACATCTTGAAAGTGGAGAATTGGAGACTTGCTCCCAAGTGGTGTGTGTTACAAGTGAGGAGAGTGACCCTCTATTTATAGGAGTCCAAGGCGGTTGAGGTAGGGTAGCGGCCAAGGAAGCCAGGGGGGTACCCCCTGGGATTTCGGGCGAGGGGAGGCGGTTCGGCCGAACAGGTCGGTTCGGCCGAACTCCCCAGTTCGCCCGAACCAGAGGATCTGCCGACCTTGCTTCCCATGGCCAGGATTGGCTCCCTGGTGTCGGTTTCCAGCTGGGGGCGGTTCGGCCGAAGGGCCAGTTCGGCCGAACTGGGCCTGGCCCGTGGCCGGCCTCCCCAGCACCGCCTCTGCTGCCTGGACCCCCCTGGGCTTCCTCCTGATGCATGACTTCGTGTTGATCTGGCCCAGAATGACGTGGCATGGTCCAGGATAAGTTGGCGGTCGCCCACGTGTCGTGTGATGTGTTCGCTTGGTCATTGTTGACGTGGACGACTCCCGGTGGTCTGCTCGGCTAAGGGGGCTAACCGGCCGAACGTAGTCGTTCAGCCGATTTGGTCATTTCCGGCCCCAATAGCACATATTTGTCGTAGTTGTACCTGCACAAGTGACACTCACCAAAACTCGTGGAACTTTATTAGAAATAAAACCTAAGTGCATGGAATGTTGCATATAACCTCATTTATTCCCGAGTATTGGTGGTCGGATTTGGGCTGTAACGACCGCAAACAATTAGGAAAGTTTCACTTAAATTTGTGCAAAAGCATTTGAGGCTTTTTAAGTTAAAAATGCACAAATTTAGGGGGAGCTATTCTATCTATTGATTGGATGTGAAAAACATGAATTTCATTCTTATCTTGTAAAACAAAATTGATATTGTCATCAATCACCAAAAAGGGGGAGATTGAAAGTGCATCTAGGCACTTAATCTATTTTGGTGATTAATGACAATAGAAATTTGGATATAATGTTTTGAATGAGTTGTGCAGGAATAAAATGAAAGAAAAGAAAAAGAAATGTGAAAAGAAGGTCCCCAATTCGATTTCTTATGGTGGTGGACTCGATCGAAGAATTTAATTTTATTTTTGGTTTGAATTTGAGTATAGGACCACCGTACTATCAAGGGGGACGTGTTCGGCAAATTCTAGTTGTTTTAAGTGCTATGCTTGAGATGAAAATCCACTTGAGAGACACACAAAGTCACCTTCACATGTTGTCTACTTGGTTGGAACTTAGGCCGGAAGATCCGACCAGAAGTTTCGGCCTGCTCGGTTTGGATTTGTTCCGGGGCCGGAAGATCCGACGCCTGGAACTGTTCTGAGGGCTTTCTTGCTATGTTCTGTCATTTGCCGGAAGTTCCGGCCCTCATCGGAAGATCCGACACTATGTCGGAAGATCCAATGCCTGGAATTTGTCTGGGGTTTTCTAACACTAATCTGTTATTCTTCGGAAGATCCGACTCATGGTCGGAAGATCTGATACCCCTTCGCAGAACAAATAACAGTCACATTTTGGGGGGTTGGTATATATACCCCCTCACCCCCTCATTCATTGCTGCTGCCTCCACTGACCTAACTCGGGACAAGCACCCACTTGAGCATTCATTTCACTCCTCTACTCCTTCCCAAGCTTGATTCTTGCAAGGATTCATCTAGGGTTTGAGTGAGAGAGAAGATTGAAGGTGTGAAGCTTGTGCTAACTTTGAGCCCTCACTTGTTCATCTCTTGAAGCACTTGAAGTAACTTTGATTCGTCGATTCACGTTTGTTACTCTTGGAGCTTTGCTCCTAGACGGTTAGAGGTGCCGGTGAGCTCCCATTCCCTTGTGGTTGAGCCCCGGAAGTTTGTATTACCCCTCTCTTTGTGAGAGCCAATAGTAAGTGATTCAATCATCCTTTATGGTTGATTGAGGGAGACTTTGGGCTAGTGTGACAGCCCGGCTCTTTGTGAGCTTCTCAACAGAGACGTAGCTCCTTTGTGGAGTGGACTTCGGAAGTAAATCCATTGTCTCCTTGTGCTCATTTGTTTTATTGTTGGATTTGCTTGATTTGATCCGATCTACTTGCTTGTTGTTATTCTATTGCATTGATCATATCTAGAAGGCTCTATACACTTTTTGTCACACTTCTATTCAAGTAGAATCTCTAAAAAGTGTTCTAGAACTCAAATTACGAAGTAAAGTTTTTATCCCGTCGGAAGATCCTACACAGTGTCGGATCTTCCGGGGGTCGGAAGATCCGAGACTGCGTCGGATCATCCGACGTCTGACAGTTTTCAGAGCAATTTTGCAGAAATTTTTACAGGGCCTATTCACCCCCCCATCTAGGCCTAGTGTTGGTCCTTTCAAAAATATACCAAGGAGCATCAGATCCGTGTTGACATGGAACAAGCTTGCGCCAGGGCCTTGGCAGGACAACAAGCCAAACAACAAGAAGTGGAGGATCTCCAAACTGAGAAGAAGGCCATAGAAGAAGCGGTGCTCCCCACCATTGACATGGTAACACCGGAGGGTGTTGCTACTACCAACCAGTCATTATTGGAGCGGATCAGCGCAGTGCCTGGATAGATAACTGATTTCTATAAGAATACCATGAAAGAGTGCATGAATCAGTTGTTAGCAATGGTGAAGGCGCACAATCCAGACGCCAAACTTGAAGTTGTAGAGCTTCCAGAAGGGATGGAAATCGAAGGATTCGAGGAATTGGTGAAAGAAATAGAGCCAGTCGCAGATACTTTTATTGACTCGTTAGAGTAGATCTGTACTGTAACTTGAACTACTCGTTTCAAATACTCTATTTTTAATCCGATATGGATATTTGTCATGTATATAACGCCTCATACTTTTTAAAGTAATCCATTTGGAAATACTACTATGTAAGTAGTATCCAATAGTTTGTGCGTATGCGAAGTATTGTGGGTAGTATATTTGATGAGTGACTACAGTTTAAGTAATCCAGTGGTCGTATAAGGTTCGCAAATAGGAGGAGTTGAATCGAGCCTTGTTAAGGATTAACAACCTTGCTAATGCAGGGCGAGAAGTTATGCGCATAGGCATATGCTGTACTTTTTAGTACTTTAGAGCACCTTTAGGTGATTTTTATAGGAAATGAAGAATGAGTGTAGTTGGTATAACACTGATTCTTGAAGCTTTTGTTGAAAAAAGCCACAGAGTCAAAAGAAAAGAAATTATTGCCTTCAACCATGTATAGGTGAGGGTAATTCATCAAAGATTTTTAGGTAGTTCGACACCTCCTTTTAAAAGGAAATCCTGGTTTCTTTTGAGCGGGAGTAGAAAACTACTCGGATACCACACGACGGCTATCGCCGTAATGAACATGATATAGTTTTATCTAATGAGATAAAGGATGTCATGACTTTGTAGATGACAGGGAAACATAACTTTATTAATTTGAGAACAAGGGTTGTTTTACAACGTCTCTAATATAATGTCCCGTGTTACGGGTAAAATTTGCGGAGATGTTCTATGTTCCATACATTTGGTAATTCCTCTCCCTCTGAGGTTTGCAGCCTGTATGTACCAGGTCCAATGACTTGTTTTACAAGAAAAGGACCTTCCCATCTAGACATAAGTTTGTGCAACCCTTCAGTCTTTTGGATTCGACATAGTACCAAGTCTCCTATAGTAAAGGATCGAGGTTGAATAGAGCGTTGATGAAAGCGACGTAATCCTTGAAGATAACGCGTGTTCTGAATAAGGGCTGCTACTCGAACTTCTTCGACGCCATCAACATCTTGAGACCTTTCTTTATGAGCGAGTTGTTCATCGTAGTTCTCCAAACGTGGGGCTTCCCATAAAAGATCAGCCGGTAGGACTACTTCGGAGCTGTAAACCAGGAAATATCGTGATTGGCCAGTAGACCTGCTGGGTTGGGTGCGTAGCCCCCAAAGCACCGCGGGCAACTCTTTTGCCCATTTCCCACCATATTTCTTTAGAGGCTCATACAATCTGGGTTTTAACCCTTGCAGTAGCAAACCGTTTGCTTTTTCCACCTATCCGTTGGCACGAGGATGAGCAACTGAAGCATAATGTATCTCAATAGAATATCTGTCACAGTAGTCTTGGAATTCTTCGCTGGTGAATACAGAACCGAGGTTTGTGATAATGTTGTGAGGAACTCCAAATTTCTGGACAATACCATCAAAGAATTTGATCAAATTAGCAGCTTTAGCGTTTACTAAAGGCATTGCTTCGATCCATTAAGAAAATTTATCGATGGCTATGACGAGCCTCTCGAATCCACCTAGAGCTTTGGTAAGGGGACCAACGAGATCAAGACCCCAACAAGCGAAAGGCCATGATAGTGGTATAGTGTTGAGGTCGTGTGCTGGAACGTGAGCTTGTCGTGCGAAGAATTGACATCCTTGACATTTTTGACGATGTCCGTTGCATCGTGCTTGGCTGTTGGCCAGAAGAAACCTGCTCTGTAAGCTTTGCCGACCAATGTTCGTGAGGCATCGTGCTTGGCTGTTGGCTGCTATGAATTTCTTGTAGTAGAGCTTTTCCTTGGTCAATTGTCATGCATTTCATTAAGACGTTGGCCGAAGCCCCACGCCTATAGAGTACATTGTCCACTACTACGTAATTAGCAGCTCATCGTTGAATGCGTATTTGCTCTAGCTTCTGCTCTGGCAATTTGTGGTCTTTCAAGTACTCAATGAAAGGGGTCATCCAGTCAGTGTCGATTACCATGATCTGAGTTTCTGGCTGGGACTAGGGTTGCATGGTTTCAGCTCGTGTTGGTCCCTTCATAGATGGCTGGAGTAGTTCTTGGACGAATATTTCTGCTGGGATGTCAGCTCGCCGAGATCCTAGCTTTGACAAGGCATCTGCGGCGACGTTGTAGTCACGAACGACGTGGTGAAATTCCAGGCCTAGAAAGTTTCTTTCTAGTTTACGAACTTCGTGAACGTAGGCATCCATTGTCTCTTTAGAAGCGTCCCAATCTTTATTAACTTGGTTGATGGCCACCGCCGAATCACCATAAACAACAAGTCGCTTGATACCGAGAGATGCAGCCAGACGGAGCCCGTGCAGCATAGCCTCGTACTCTGCTTCATTATTGGTGACCTGAAATAGAATTTGAAGAACGTATTTAAGTTGGTCTCCTTTAGGAGATATAAGAAGTATGTCTGCGCCTCCTCCTTCAAGTTTGAGTGATCCATCAAAATACATGACCCAGTGTTCAGGTCAAGTGGTTGTCGTAGAATTTTGAATTTCTGTCCATTCGATTGTGAAGTCGGCAAGAGCCTGGGACTTGACGGATGTTTGAGATGTGAAGTCAAGGTGGTATGCTCCAATTTCAGCCTTCCATTTGCTGATGCGACCTGTTGCGTCTGGATTATTGAGGATTTCGCCTAGCGGGAATTTAGTTACGGCCGTGATGTGGAAAGCTTGGAAGTTATGTCGTAGCTTGCGTGATGTGATGAAGATGGAGTAGAGAAATTTTTGGACTTGAGGATAGCGAATCTTGGACTCCGAGAGTACTTCACTGATGTAATAAATTGGCCGCTGTACTGGGAATACATGGCCGTCCTCTTGTCTTTCAACTACTATTACAGTGCTGACCACATGGGTTGTCGCTGCAATGTATAGATATAGATGATCATCTTTCAGAGGCGCTGTGAGTACTGGCGGAGTAGATAGATATGTTTTGAGTTCTTCGAACGCCGTATCTGCTTCACTCGTCCAAGAAAACTTATCCTGCTTTTTAAGCAATTTGAAGAAAGGGAGGCCTTTTTCTCCTAATCTTGAGATGAACCTATTTAAGGCTACGATGCATCCTGTCAGCTTCTGGACATCTTTTACGTTCTTCGGTACTCCCATGGCAAGGATTGCTGAGATCTTTGCCGGGTTGGCTTCGATGCCCCTGTTACTGACCATGAACCCCAAACATTTTCCTGACGGAACACCAAAGACACATTTGGTTGGGTTAAGTTTCCAACGGAATGTTCTAAGGTTGTCGAATGTCTCTTGAAGGTCGTTGATGAGATGATCTGACTGCCTTGTTTTGACGACTACATCATCAACATATGCCTCTACATTGCGCCCAATTTGTTTAGATAGGCACGTTTGTATGGCTCGCTGATATGTGGCACCGGCGTTCTTCAATCCGAAAGACATAGTTGTATAGCAGTAGGCGCCGAAGGGAGTGATGAAAGATGTTTTGATCTGATCTTCTTTCTTTAGAGCTATCTGATGGTATCCTGAATAGCAGTCAACGAAGCAGAGCAATGCGCATCCGGCCGTGGAGTCGATGACTTGATCAATGCGTGGGAGTCCCATGGGATCTTTTGGACAATGCTTGTTCAAATCTGTGTAGTCGACACACATCCGCCACTCGTTGTTGTTTTTCTTCCGAACCAACACTGGATTAGCCAACCACTTGGGGTGGAAAACTTCTTTGATGAAGCCGGCAGCGAGTAGTTTGGCGAGTTCATCTTTTATTGCCTCACGTCTATCTTGTGCAAATCGTCGGAGGCGCTATTTTTTGGGTTTTGCGTTTTTGTCAACGTTTAGTTTGTGCTCGTCAAGTTCTCTAGGAACACCAGGCATATCAGATGGTTTCTAAGCAAAAATTTATTTATTATCTCGGAGGAACTTGACGAGCGCGTCTTCCTATTTACAGTCTAAATCTGCCCCTATAAGGGTAGTTTTGGACGGATCGCCTGTCCCAAGATTTACAGTTTTGAGCTGTACTTCTTCGGAGGGCTTGAAGTTGGCACTTGTTGACTTCTTGCTGGGTACATCTAGGTCATCTTCCTTCGACTTCTTGGCCAGGGCGAGTACTTCCAGCATCTGGGTAGGGACATGCGAAGTGGCGGCGAATTCTACTGCCTCGACGTCGCAATCATACGATACCTTTAAGTCTCCTTTTAGGGAAAGTACTCCTTTAGGAGCAGGCATCTTGAGAACCAAGTATACATAATGCGGGATCGCCATAAATTTAGCGAGGGCTGGTCGCCCAAGAATCGCATGGTATGAGGTCTCGAAGTCAGCAACCTCGAACTTGATATACTCGGTTCTGAAGTTTGCTTCCGTCCCGAATGTAACTGGTAATGTGACCTGGCCCAGGGGGATTGCTGCATTGCCTGGGACAATGCCATAGAATGGAGTGTCTGTAGGCTTGAGGTATTTTGTAATGTCTAGGCCCATCTTCTTGAACGTGTTTGCGAAGATGACATTGAGTCCGCTGCCTCCATCAATGAGTACTTTAGTCAGTCTGGCTTGCGCCACGACTGGGTTTATGACCAGAGGGTATCTGCCAGGATTTGCAAAGTTGGTCCACTAGTCTGTTCTGGAAAATGTGATAGGCACTTCTGACCACTTTAAGTATGCTGGGGTGGCAGGTTCTATCGACATGATCTCTCGCAGAGTGAGCTTCTTGGCGCGCTTCGACCGGTTCAGGGTTTCCCCACTGAATAGTACTGCTACGACGTTCTCGACATTTGGGAAGTTATTGCCGGGGTCTTTGTCTTCCTTCGACTTCTTGTCGGATTTGGGAGCATCTGGTGTTTGCTTGTCGAATTCCTACTTTAGGTGAAAACACTTCGCCATTGTGTGCTTGCCATTGGGGTGGTAAGGGCAACGACCGTTCATGACGTCTGCCGCTGAACGAGTCTTACGACTAGGGCGCTGGACCGCCGCGACTGTGTTGTCTGCCTTGCGCTTCCTGTTATCGCGATGTCTGTCAAAACGCTCCCGCTCGCGATCGTCTTGGTCTGCCCATTCGGCGACAATGCGTTGTAGCTCGCTGATGTTTTCTGGGCGGCGTCGGCCGAACTCACGGTGTAGTTCTCGGGTGTAGAGACCATCATGAAAGCAGTCGATTACTTCCCAGTAAGAGATATCCACGATTGTAGCTCTTTTATCGAAGAATCTCTTGATGTATTTTCGCAAGGTTTCTCCTTTTCTTTGCTTGCAAGCTGCCAGTTCGTAACGGGTTCCGGGCCAACCCAGGTTCCCTGGAAGTTGGTGGTGAACTTCCTGGTGAGATTGTCCCAGGAATCAATGGACCCGGGGCGGAGGCCTTCAAGCCATGTTAGGGGTGTGGTATCTAGCATAACGGGGAAGTAACTGACTTTGATATCGTTGGATCCTCCAGCCATCTGGATGGTTGTAGAGTAAATTCGGAGCCATTGTTCAGGGTCTTGCTTGCCTGTGAACTTCTCAATTCCTATGGGTTTGAACTTTCTTGGCCATTGGACCTCTTTTATGCGCCTGGAAAAGGATGGAAAGCCGTCATATTTGTCGCCTGGTGATCGATCACTCCGGAAGCTAGAGGTACTGTGGTCGAAGTCGTATTGTCGTCCACGGTTGTGTTTTTGGGGAGGTCGATCGCTGTAATTTGAGGACTCTTGATGTCGGTGGCAATCGTTACGGTGTTCTCCTCGGCGATCGTTGTGGTGTTCTTCGTGACGGTCGTAATGGCGTTCTTGATCGCGTGGTCGGTTTCTGTAATTATGGTGGGGAGGAGGCCCGTACTTGTGGTCGTAGTCTGCACGGCGACGGAGTTCCGATTCCATGCGCCGTTGTTGACTTGACTGAATGACAGAGTGAGCATTGTGGTTGTCATTAATGACGTTGCGAAGGTCTTGATCTCGTGGCCTTGCATCGTCTTGGTTGTTACCGCGTCCTATCCCCAGCTGGTGGTTGCGATCAGTGTCTTGGCCACGTCAATGTCCTCCTGTGGTGGCGATTGAAGCTTCATGTGGGGGTGGTCTCTCAGCGTCTGGGTGTCTGGTGTCTGTGGTGTGGTGGCTAGGATTCGCCTGGTTCGTAGCCTTCTGAGCCGTGTCGAGGAGTGAGAGTATTTGTCTGACCGCAGGGGTGTCGGGCATGGCCCTCACGAGTTCTGTTGCGACGAAGATGTTTAAAGGCGCGTTTTGGGATACTAGCTGATCGCCGACCATATCGAAGTCCTGTGTAAGGTTTCGCATGACGTTGCCGCGTAACGCGGCGTTAAGACGCCTCTGCTTGCGCTTGGTGTTCCTTGCTTGACGCGCGGTCTTTTGCTCCTCTGTTTCTCCGTCAGCAGTGCGTACCTCTTTAGAAACGTCGGTAATCAGCTCACGATCGTACTGAGTGTCTTGGTCTTCGTTGCCAGCCATGAACACCTGACGGCTTGGGTCTTGATCGCTGAGGACGATCTGAGTGGTTGAAAAGTTATCACTCGAGCTTTCAGTTGGAGTGGTGAGCGATGCAGTCTTGCCGTCTTGGAAGGGGAGTTCTTCCAGTATAACGACAGCAAGTCTTGAGTCATTGTCCTGGGAGGTGTCGCCCGGAATCGCTCCGGGCCAGTGAACGGCGAGTCCTCCCGGTGTTCTGGTCACGACTAGTCCGGATGGGAGACGAACGAGTGGTTCCTCCAACACGAACTTGGTGTTGAAGTGAGCATGATGATGTAGGCGCGCGACGTTGTCAGGAGCGTCACTTAGCAGGATGGTGAAGTCATCGTCGTCGTCCCTCGATGGCATTGATGTCAGCTCGAGGTTGTCGGGATGATCTGCCTTCGAGTGAGGTTCCTGAGTCATCCTTGCTCTTGCCTTTGTGGTACGCATCTGTTTATATGGATGCGATTTGTTGGAGAGTTCGAGCGGGAGTTGATCTGGGGGGTTGTCCGATGGTGTGGCCAACTCGGAGTTCCCTGCCTTCTTCGTATTCGGAGTCGGGCTGTACCCGGACTCGACTTGGGGGATCCCGAGCGAGCTTGGAGTTGGGATCGAACTCGAAATTAGGGCCGAGGTCGATCTGGGAGTAGTCGTCGAGTAGGGGCCGGGGTTGTTCGCAAGGTAGCTCGCGAACCTACTGTTGCTTTCGGTGATGAAGGTCCATGCACCGAAAACGAAGGTGGCTCCTTCCTCGACGTCGGTGATCTTGAAGGTGGTGAATCCCATCATCCCTGATGGTGAGCTTTCGGCGAGATGCCCCATGGTGGGCGCCAAGTGTCGACAATTTATGTTGAGCACGTACGACAGTGCACGAACAACACAAAGATTTAGACAGGTTCGGGCCGCGAGTAGCGTAATACCCTACGTCGTGTATGTTTGATTGTATTGTATGTGAGTTGAGTTGTTTTGAGGGGGTCCTTGCTCCTCCTTATATACTCGGGGAGCAGAGTTACAAATTGATTACAAAGACTACTCGTATCTGACCTGGAAGGTTACATTAAGGTAATATATCATGAATACGAGTAGTTCTACTACTTGACTACATCGTCCTATACCTTATATGGCTAGTCCAAAGCAGTCGGGTCATAACTCTCCATATCGAGTAGTTTAATTCCTTAGATGAGTGGCCCTAGGGATCCTGGCCCCACAGACTACTACACCAACAAGTGCTTGGGTTGCATCAAAGGAGGTCAAGATTCTTAGGAAGAAACCAATGAGTACTAAAGATTTGCTACTAAAATTGCAAGATGACCACAAGTGTGAAATTCATTAGGACACAGTATGGAAGAGACATCAAAAGGCTCTAGAGCAGATTTATGGTACCTGGGAAGAGGGCTTTCATCTACTATTTAATTGGAAGAAGAGGTCTTGAAGCGGTCACCAGGTAGTATTATTGAGATTGAGACCAGGGTAGTTGATGGTCAGATCTACTTTTATAGGTTCTTTTGTGCATTAAGTCCTTGCATTGAAGGTTTCAAAGAGGGATGTCGGTCATACCTTAGTATAGACTCAACTACTCTTAATGGTAGGTGGAATGGGCATTTTGTTGCAGCCACAACATTAGATGGTCATAATTGGATGTATCCGGTTGCCTTTGGATTTATAGATTCTGAAACAAAGGATAATTGGACTTGGTTTATGGAGATGCTACATAAGGCTATAGGAGATATGCCTACTCTTCCTGTTTGTACAGATGCATGTAAAAGGTTAGAGAGTGCAGTGCAGGCTGTGTTCCCTCAAGCTGAACAAAAGGAATGCTTTAGGCATCTTTGGTGACACTCATTCTAAAATGTACCCTGCAGCTTGAACATATCGAACGGAAGTTTTCAATAGCACATGGAGCCAATTGTTGAAGCATCCACTGAAGTGTTAGAATGGCTGCAGAAAAATCATTCCTTGAGCTGGATGAGGTGTGGCTTCAACCTAGATATTAAGTATGATCATATCATTAACAATTTTGCAGAATGTTTTAATAATTGGATCAAACAGATAAAGGATCTATCTGTTTGTCAGCTAGCAGAATGTCGACGATTTATGTCGAGCACGTCTGCCTGGGGTATCCCAGGGAGTAGATTTGTGGGTCTCACCGAGTTCTAGGAACGACAGTACACGAACAACACAAAGATTTAAACAGGTTCAGGCCGCGAATAGCGTAATACCCTACGTCTTGTGTGCTTGATTGTATTGCACATGGGTTGAGTTGTTTTGAGGGGGTCCCTGCTCCTCCTTATATATCCGAGGAGCAGAGTTACAAGTCAGTTACACAAACTACTCGTATACAGCAAGGATTATTACAATAAGGTAATCTATCATGTATCATGTTCGAATACGAGTAGTTTCATTGATCGACTACACTGTCTTGTACCCTAACTGGCTAGTCCGAAGTAGTCGGATCAAAACTCTCCATATCGAGTAGTTTAATCCCTTGGATGAGTGGCCCTAGCGATCCTGGCCCCAAAAGCCCCCAAGCATCTTGCGCCTTTGCTTCAAATCTTGAATCTTTTTTCATATCTTCGAGTAGTTGGAGCTAAGCCTAAGATGCTCAAATCTCCTCTGACGAGTAGTTTCATTGGAGTGCATCTTTTAGATGCACCTAATGGGTGTAGCCCCCGAGCCTCCGAGTACTCGTTAAGCAGTCGGAGGTTCAAGAAATCAATCTTGAATTTTACTTGAGTAGTTTAATGGTGTGCACCGAGTAGGTGCGCCCATTGGGAAAAACCCCAAAGCTTCGAGTAGTTTGGTTAAAACTAGTCAAAGGTCTTGAATTAATCATAATAGGCACAAAAGAAATTGTATCCTTCAAATGCAGCCCCCGAGCCTACGAGTACTTTTAAGTAGTCGTTGGGTCAAACGTTGCTCTCTTTATTTATTCTGAGCAATGAACGCTAATATATACTCAATGATTATAGCCCCTAGAGTGTGTATACTTTTTGAGCAATCGCATAAGCATAACAATCTTCGAGTTGTTTCCAAACGTATAAATTGATCAACTATAGTCTTGTGTCTACGAGTGGTTTTGTTAAAACCAGTCGAAGATCTTTTTTCACAGCTTGTCTCCTCAAATCTCGGAGGAAATCAAATCCCGGATTATCCGCTAACAGCCCCCGAGCTTTAAATCAAAAAATATCTTTGATTTAAAGATCTAAATAATCTCCAGTAATCCGTTGTCGTTGAATCCGAGATTTTCGCCGGCAAAAACTAACTTAGGAATGTTAAACCATTCCTTGTAACAGAATGCGATATAACGGAGATACTGTTCCAAACAGTAACCCTAACCGAAGGTTATAAATCTGGAGTGAGACCTTCATTCGTTTCGTAGCTTTGAACGCAGCACCATTGCCTTTCTTCTTCACATCGTAGCTTCCTGAGCATTTAGAGTTCCCTCTGTTCCCATCTCTTGTGAATGCGAGAAAAAAGTAAAGTCTTAACCCGCTCTGCAACCATGGGCCAAAAGAAAGCTGCCACAAAAAACACTGAGAAGGCCACGTCTACCAAGCCTGCGTAGAAGAAAACACCAAGGAAAAGGGTTTCCTTGGTGGATCCAAACACAAAGCCAAATTACAAGACCCATCCTTCTCCAGCCAATGCTTGGAAATATTGTACCGCGAAAGAGGGAGATCTCCATGACCTGGTGGCGCAAGGTTTGCTTTTATCCCAAGAAACTCTTGAGTGGAGAGCTTGCTTTGATTTGCAATTTCCTACTAAAAACACAAATGAAATTCCTTTGTTCGTGTCTTTCTGTGAACGTGGAGTTGGCCTTCTAATTTCCTCCTTTTTTCGCGAGGTCCTTGACTTTTATAAGCTCCAACTGCTTCATCTGAATCCTAATGGGATTCTGAACATCGCTGTTTTTGTTCATGCTTGCGAAACATTCCTTGGCATCAAACCCAATCTTGCTCTATTTCGCTCCCTCTACCATATAAAGCCACACCCAAATTTCCAAAGAATGGAGGTGGTCGATGGAGCGGGAATTCAATTCCGCCAGAGGATGAAGGAGCAGTGGTTTTCCGTGCCACTCAAGGAATCATGTGGAGATTGGAAGTCCGAGTGGTTCATAATCGGTGAGTAGTCGTCTACGAGTACTTCTTATTTGATATTTATAATCAATGTACTTTGTTATACACTAATCCTATTCCTGTGTAATTGTAATACAACAAGGAATCATGGAAAAAGCTGCCCTATGAAGGATGGATGGTATCCCAGGGATCTATCTAACTGGAGTACGAAGCCAACTGCTGAAGAAGCTAAGGATGTACCTGCTTTGTTAAAACAAGTACAATCCTTGAAGAATAAAGGCTTGACCGGAGTAGGAATAGCATTCAGCTTCCTCAAGCAGAGAATCCAACCACTCCAAGAGCGCATCAACCTCGAATACAAGTACGAGGGGAATGCAGATCCATCTCGGATGGTGCCTGAAGAGTTGTCGGATGAGACAGTTCTAATGCGCCTGTCGCGCATGTTCTCTGGTGTGAACAACAAGAAGCCATTCATCGCCAAGGAGTTCTGCAAAGGTCAATCTCCTAGTTCTGTAAGTACTCGCAACCTATGTAATTTAAATTTGAATTGTTATAAACATACATCTTGATGTTGACTCTTCTGATATAGTCGACTACTGATTCTGATGGGCCAATTGGTGGCCTTTCTCCACAAGATTGAGAAAATTTCGGAAAGAGTTCTTCAGAAAAGTCAGAGCCATCCAATGAAGACATCAAAGCAGTCACTGATAGTATAGAAGAACTTGTAGCAGAATCAGAAGAAAACATAGCTGCCCTAGATGACAGTCAAGTGAATCCTCAAGGTAAGAGAATTCTTATAGTGATCTTCATAATAGAATCCGAGTACTTTATCCCTTCCGCCATTTGATTTTTTTTTTTACTATTTCTGAAAATAGAGGGTACGGAAGTAGTACCGGCTGTTCCTGTGGGGGTAAAGCGGAAGAGAACTGCTCGATCTCGATCAGAAACCCCATCAGGAGCGTACGTGCCTGGAGCAGAGGAGGGTCAGCGAATCAAACTCTCCAAATTCATTACCGCCGTGCAAAGCTCATCGACCACAAGTGCTATGGCGAGTGGTACCATAGGGAGCACAACCAGCTCCAAGTTGGGTGTTCTGAAGTTGAAGAAGTTCAACTTCAAGCCGAAAACCACTGCGCTTATAAAGTAAGTATATTAAAACAAATATTATTCCATTTGTGCTGTCATTCAGATACTTAGATTGCTTCCTTTGTGAAGAGCACCATCCACCGCACTTGTGGGCGCATTGCAAGCGCACCAAGAGCAACAATTGAAGAGAGCGGAAGAAATGGAGCACATCGAAAAGGACGTAACCCCTATTGCCGCTGATGAAGGTGGCGGAGTTCCAAAGTTGAACCAATCGCCAGAAAAGAACTCGACCGACACCAATCTGGCTCCAGAAGCAAGCCCAGCGGAAACCACAAATCAAGGAGGCACTGACAGGCCACCGTCAATTGTGGAGCTAAGTCATATTACACTTGCTTTGAAGTTGTCCTTGAATTCTATATGAATAACACTTGTGCAAATCTTGAAGGTTGATATGGAGACTGAAGAAGTCGCCAACATTATTATTGAAGAAAGTACTCCAGAACCACAGGGAGAAGCTTCCGCACCAGTAAGTAATACTTGGAAAGAACTTGTCCTTTTGAGTAGTATCCATGCCATCTGAATCTGTTAATGATTATAGTACTAAATGCAGGGCCAATTATCAGTAGAAGAACCTGGTAATGAAGCAATGCAATTGAAACAACACTTGGAAGCTGCTCTGGTAAGAGAAAAGCTTAGTAGTGAGTAGTTAATAGAATAATCATTAACTGAAGTCAAGTGCAGGCACTGGTAGATAAGTTGGAAAAGACCAAAGATGCGAGCCTAGAGTCCCGGATAAAGGAACTCAAAGAAGACCTTGCAGCTGCTTATGAGGCGCAGGAGAAAGCCCGAGTTGATGGTCAGAACCTGATTTCTCACCTACACAACACAAATCGAAGGAATGGGAGATGAGAAATCTCGATTAGACACTCGTAACCGAGCATTGATTCGAGATAATAATAGTAAGTTAAGCCAATGTTGTACACTTGAACCATTAAATTAGTCAAATGAAGTATAATCATAGACTTGTCTTGTTTCTGTAGGATTGAAGAAGGAATTGGTGGAAGAGCAGAGTAGCAGTACATCGTGGTACAACCTGGCGCAATCAAAGACCGAAGACTGTGCCCGCTTAGAGAAAGAACTCGAAAAGCTTAGCAAGAAATTTACCAAGGAGCATCAAATCCGTGTCGAGATGGAGCGGTCCTGCGCCAAGGCTTTGGCTGGCCAACAAGCGAAACAGCAAGAAGTGGAGGATCTCAAGGCCGAGAAAAAAGCCATAAAAGAAGCAGTCCTTCCCATCATTGAGATGGTAACGCCTGAAGGTTCTGTCGCTGCGGACCCGTCAATCCTGGAGCGGATCAGCGCGGTACCTGGGCAGATTACCGACTTTTGCAAGAGTACCATGAAGGAGTGCATCAATCAGCTGCTGGCAATGGTGAAGGCGCACAATCCAAATGCCAAGCTCGAAGTCGTAGAGCTACCAGAAGGAGTAGACATCGAGGAGTTCGAGGCTCTAGTGAAGAAAACAGAGCCAGTAGCTGATACTTTTATCGATTCATTAGAGTAGTTCTGAGTTGTAATTGTAAGTACTCGTTTGAACACTCTGCTTTGTAAGCTATATTGAATGCTTGTCCTGTATATAACCTTTGCTACTTATTTAAAGTAGTCATTATGAAATACTACTAGTTAAGTAGTATCTTTCGAGTGGTTTATGCAAACTCAAAATACTACGGGTAGTAGTCTATTTGATAAATTGCTACTGTTTAAGTAGTCCAGTGGTCGTGTAAGGTTCACAACTAGGCTATGTAGAATAGAAATAGTTGTATCAAGCCTTGTTAAGGCCTAACAATTTTGCTAATGCAAGGAGAGAGAGAGTTATGCGTATATGCATGAGTATTCTGTACTTGTTAGTACTTTGAGCACCTTTAGGTGATACTTTAGGAAAATGAGTGCAGTTGGTACAACACTAATTCCCAAAGCTTTCGTTGAGAAAGCCAAACAATCAAAAGAAATGAGACTATTGCCTTCGACCATGTATAGGTGAGGGTAGCTCATCCAAGATTCTTAGGTTTTTTATACCTCCTTTTAAAAGGGAGTCTTGGTTTCTTTTGAGCGAGGGTAGAAGACTACTCGAGTACCATGCTACGACTAGTGTCGATATGCATACGGTAGAGTTTTCTCTAATGAGATAAAAAATGCCACAACTTGTAGATGGCGGAGAAAGATAACTTTATTGATTTGTAATCAAAGGTCGTTTACATCGAAGAAGATACAATTTCACGTGTTACCGGTAGAATTTGCGGAGATGCTCTACGTTCCATACATTTGGCAATTCTTCGCCTTCTGGAGTTTGCAATTGATATGTACCTGGTCCAATGACTTGTTTTACAAGAAAGGGACCTTCCCATCGTGACATAAGCTTGTGCAATCCGTCAGGCTTTTGGATTCGACGTAGTACCAAGTCTCCTATGGTAAATGATCGAGGTTGGACAGAGCGCTCATGAAAACGGCGTAATCCTTGGAGATAACGCGTGTTCTGGATAAGAGCTGCTACCCGAGCTTCTTCGACGCCATCAACATCCTGAGACCTTTCTTGATGAGCGAGTTGTTCATCATAGTTCTCCAGACGCGGAGCTTTCCATAGGAGATCAGCAGGTAAAACTGCTTCGGAGTCGTACACCAGGAAGTATGGTGAATGTCCAGTAGCCCTGCTAGGCTGGGTGCGTAGCCCCCAAAGCACCGCGGGCAACTCTTTGGCCCATACCGCCGTATTTCTTCAAAGGCTCGTACAATCTAGGTTTTAACCCTTGCAGTAACAAGCCATTCTCCTTTTCAACCTGCCCATTGGCACAAGGATGAGCAACTGAAGCATAATGTATCTCAATCGAGTACCTGTCGCAATAGTCTTGGAATTCTTCACTGGTGAATACAGAGCCTAGGTCTGTGATGACGTTGTGAGGAACTCCGAATCTCTGGACGATACCATCAAAGAATTTGATCAAATTACCGGCTTTGGCGTTCACTAAGGGTACTGCTTCAATCCACTTAGTGAATTTATCGATGGCTACGATAAGCCACTCGAATCAACCTAGAGCTTTGGTGAGCGGACCGACGAGGTCAAGACCCCAACAGGTGAAAGGCCATGATAGTGGGATAGTGTTGAGGTCATGTGCTGGGACATGAGCTTGTCGAGCGAAGAACTGACAACCTTGACACTTTTTGACAATATCCGCTACATCAACTTTGGCTGTGGGCCAGTAGAAACCCGCTCGTTAAGCTTTACCGACCAAGGTTCATGAAGCGGCATGATTACCACATACAGCGCTGTGAATTTCTTGTAGTATGGCTTTTCCTTGATCAGTTGTGATGCATTTCATCAAGACGTTGACCGAAGCCCCACGCCTATAGAGTACATTGTCCACCACCACATAGTTAGCAGCTCGTCGTCAAATACGTATTTGCTCTTGCTGCTCCTGTGGCAATTTATGATCTTTCAAGTATTTGATGAAGGGAGTCATCCAGTCGGTGTCGATTACCATGATCCATGTATCCGGCTGTGACTGGAGTTGGGTGGTTTCGTCTCGTGCCAGCTCCTTAATAGATGGCTGGAGTAGTTCTTGGACAAATATTTCTGCTGGGACTTCAGCTCGACGTGACCCTAGTTTTGACAGAGCATCTGTTGCGACGTTGTAATCGCGAACGACGTGGTGAAACTCCAGGCCAAGGAAGTTTTGTTCCAATTTACGAACCTCTTTGACATTGGCATCCATCGTCTCTTTAGAAGCATCCCAGTCTTTGTTAACTTGGTTAATGGCGACAGCCGAATCGCCCTAGACGACAAGTCGCTTGATACCAAGTGATGCTGCCAGGCAGAGCCCGTGCAACATAGCCTCATATTCTGCTTCATTGTTGGTGACCTGGAACGAAATTTGTAGACCGTACTTGAGTTGATCACCTTTAGGAGATACGAGAAGTACACCTGTGTCTCCTCCTTCAAGTTTGAATGACCCATCAAAGTACATGATCCAGTGCTCAGGGCGAGTAGTTGTCATAGAATTTTGAATTTCTGTCCTGAAAGTGCATCTAGGCTCTCCCTAGTGGGTTTTGGTTGAGTGATGACAAATATAACCAAAGGGCTAATGGTTTAAATTGAGTCTATGAACAGGTGATACTATGTTAAAATTCATGGTTGAAATATGTTGATGTATCCCTCTATGGATCTTGGTGGACGGCGTGAAGATTAAAGGATTTAAATTATTTTCTATTTTGAATTTGAGTTAGGAACGTCGTACTATCAAGGGGGATGCATGTTGATTGTGCCATGGATGATAAAGTGCTCAAAAGAAATAACAAGTGCACAAGAGAGACACAAAAATACACTCACGGGCACCAGTTTTTCTGGAGCCAGATACTCCGGCAAGGGGTCGGAGTATTCTAGTCCAGAATCAGGGTCAAAGCTTCATGTTCATTTCTGGAGCCAGATATTCCGGGAAGGGGCCAGAGTATCCAACCCAGATCTCGCAGACAGCATAACGGTTAGATTTTGGGGGCCGAGTATTTATACTCCCACGCCCCCTCTTCACTTGGCTGCCGACTCCACTTGCAAGAAACACTCTCTTGAGCCTCCCTTTCACTCCCTCATCCTTCTAGAGCTAATCTTTGTGAGATTTGAGAAGGGGATTGAGTGAGCTTGTGGATTTGAGTGTGGGTGAGCATCAACTCCAACCTTGAGCACTTGAAGCATCCTTCGGCCATCGATTCACGTTTGTTACTCTTGGAGCTTTTGCTCCTAGACGGCTAGGCGTCTCCGGCGAGCGCTCAACTCGTGTGAGCTTGCCCCGGAAAGTTTGTAAAGCCATCCCCTCGGGGAAATCATAGTAAGTAACCCTAGCTTGGCTTTTGGGCCCTAGGGGGAGGGTAGGGTTGTGGCTCAACCCGGTCTCTTTGGAGGCACCTCAACGGAGACATAGCTTCTTTTGGGAAGTGAACTTCGGGAATCAAATCTCTTGTCTCTTGTTGTTGTGTTTGATCCTCTAGTTCATACTTGTTCTTTGTGTTCATCGTGTTCTTCCTAGTTCATAGTTGACTTTCACATATTTGCTCCGATCTACTCGTGTGTGAAGTTTGTAGTGCAGCCCTTGGTTGGAAAGAATCCTGAGACGATTCCCCACCTTTCTATTCAAAGGAAATCAGCTAAGTTGCAAAGAACATTGAATCACGAGCTCATATATTTCTGTCACAGGAAAATCTGGGAACCTGCCACATACTCCACGAGTGTCTGAGTCGGAGTATCCGGTAGGGTGCCGGAAGTTTCGGGTACTAATCCGAGATTGAGTTGAATTGTGTGCAGATTTTTAAGAAGATCCTATTCACCCCCCCCCCCTCTAGGCATCTTGTGATCCTTTCATGTCCATTCGACCGTGAAATCAGCAAGGGCCTGGGACTTGATGGCTGTCTGAGATGTGAAGTCAAGGTGGTACGCTCCAATTTTGGCCTTCCACTTGCAGATGCGACCTGTTGCATCTGGATTATTGAGGATTTCGCCTAGTGGAAATTTGGTTACGACTGTGATGTTGAAAGCTTGGAAATAATGTTGTAACTTCTGCGATGTGATGAAGATAGCGTAGAGTAGTTTTTGGACTTGCGGGTAACGAATCTTGGACTCGGAGAGTACTTCGCTGATGTAGTAGATTGGCCTCTGTACTGGGAATACATGGCCGTCCTCTTGTCTTTCGACTACCATTACAGTGATGACCACATGGGTTGTGGCTGCAATGTACAGGTAGATATGATCACCCTCCCTAGGTGCAGTTCGTACCGGCGGAGTAGATAAATATGTTTTGAGTTCTTCGAATGTCGTGTGTGATTCTTTCGTCCAAGAGAACTTATCCTACTTTTTAAGCAGTTTGAAGAAAGGGAGACCCTTTTGCCCAAGTCTTGAGATGAACCTGTTTAAGGCCGCGATACATCCTGTCAGCTTCTGCACATCTTTTATACTCTTTGGTGCTTCCATTGTAAGGATTGCCGAGATCTCTGCTGGATTGGCTTCGATACCCCTGTTGCTGACCATGAACCCTAGAAGCTTCCCTGATGGAACACCGAAAACACATTTGTTTGGGTTTAGTTTCCAACGGAATGTTCGAAGGTTGTCAAAGGTCTCTTGTAGATCATTGATGAGATGTTCTGACTGCCTTGTTTTGACGACCACATCATCAACATATGCGTCTACATTGTGCCCGATTTGTTTGGATCAACACTTTTGTATGTACTCGGTCCTGAAGTTTGCTTCCGTCCCGAAGGTGACCGGGAGTGTGACTTGGCCTAGAGGGATTGCTGCGTTGCCTGGAACAATGCCGTAGAATGGGGACTCTGTAGGCTTGAGGTATTTCGTAATGTCTAGACCCATCTTCTTGAACGTGTTTGCGAAGATGACGTTGAGCCCACTTCCACCGTCGATGAGTACTTTGGTCAATCTGGATTGCGCCACGACTGGATCCAAGACTAGTGGATATCTCCCGGGATTTGCGAAGTTGGTCCATTGATCCATCCTAGAAAACGTGATGGGAACTTCCGACCACTTCAAGTATGTTGGAGTAGCAGGCTCTATTGCCATGATCTCTCGCAGGGCTAGCTTCTTGGCGCGCTTCGACTGGTTCAATGCTTCTCCACTGAATAGCACGGCTACGACGTTCTCGACGTTTGGGAAGCCATTGCCGGGTTCTTTATCGTCTTTATCTTCCTTTTTCTTGTCGATTTCGGGCGCTTCTGGTGTTTGCTTATCAAACTCCTGCTTCAGGTGGAAACATTTTGCCATTGTGTGCTTGCCATTGGGATGATATGGGCAAGGACCATTCATGACATCTGCCGCTGAACGAGTCTTGCGACTAGGGCGCTGGACTCCCGCGACTGTATTGTCTGGCTTGCGCTTCCTATTGTCGCGGTTGAAATCCCGGTTGTTTGAGCGATCATTACGTCGGTCACCGTTGTCTTTGTTGTGGTTGTTGGTGTTGTTGTCGTGATGCCTGTCAAAGTGTTCCCGCTCGCGGTCATCTTGGTCTGCCCACTCAGCGACAAGGCGTCGTAGCTCGCTGATGTCCTCGGGGCGACGTCGGCCGAACTCACGGTGTAATTCCCGAGTGTAGAGGCCATCGTGAAAGCAGTCGATTACTTCCCAGTCAGAGATATCCACGATTGTAGCTCTTTTATCGAAGAATCTATGGATGTACTTGCGCAGAGTCTCCCCTTTATCTTGCTTGCAAGCTGCCAGTTCATAGCGGGTTCCAGGCCGAGCCCAGGTTCCCTGGAAGTTGGCAGTGAATTTCCTGGTGAGGTCATCCCAAGAGTCGATGGACCCGGGGCGGAGGCCCTCGAGCCATGTCAGGGGCGTGGTATCTAACATGACGGGGAAGTAACAGACTTTTATGTCGTTGGATCCCCCAGCCATCTGAATGGCGGTAGAGTAGATTCTGAGCCATTGTTCAGGGTCTTGCTTGCCCGTGAACTTTTCAATTCCAGCTGGTTTGAACTTGCTTGGCCACTAGATTTCCTTTATGCGCCTGGAAAAGGCTGGGAAGCCATCGTACTTGTCGCTTGGTGAACGATCGCTCCGGTGGCTAGATGTGTTATGATCGGAGTCGTATTGTCGTCCACGGTTGTGGTTCTGGCGTGGTCGATTGTCATGATTCGGTGACTCTTGGTGACGGTGACTATCGTTGCCGCGCTGTTGATGATGGTCACGAGGGCGATCTTGATCGCGTGGACGGTTTTTGTGGCTTTGACGGGGTGGAGGGCCGTAGTTGCGGTCATATTCTGCGCGACGACGGAGCTCAGATTCCACGCGAAGCTGTCGGCTTGACTGGATTACAGAGCGAGCGTCGCGGTTGTCATTAATGGTGTTGCGAAGGTCTCGATCTTGTGGCTTTGCACCATCTTGGTTGTGACCGCGCCCTCTCCCCTACTGGTGGCCACGATAGACACCCCGGTCACGTCTGTGTCCTCCCGTAGTAGTGGTTGAAGCTTCGTGTGGAGGAGGCCTCCCAGCACCCGAGCGCCTGGTACCCAATGTGTGGTGGCTAGGATTTGCTTGGTTTGTAGCCTTGTGAGCCGTGTCGAGGAGTGTGAGTACTTGTCTGACGGCAAGAGTGTTGGGCATGGCCCTGACAAGTTCCGCCATGATGGAGATGTTCAGTGACACGTCCCAAGATACTAGTTGGTCCCCGACCATGTCGAAATCCTGTGTAAGGTTTCGGATGGCGTTGGCACGTATGGCGGCGTTGATGCGCCTCTGCTTGCTTTGGCGTTCCTTGCTTGGCGCGAAGTCTTTTGCTCCTTTGTGTTCTCCGTTGGTGGTGCGTTCCTCTTCTGATATGTCACTAATTAGCTCGCGATCATATTGCGTGCCTTGGTCCTCGTTGCCAGCCATGAACACTTGACGACTTGGGTCTTGCTCGCTGAGGGAAAGGATGATTTGGGTGGCTGAGAAGTTGTCGCTCGAGCTTTCAATTAAAGTGGTGAGCGACGCAGTTTTACCGTCTTGGTAGGGCAGTTCTTCTAGGATGACTGCAGCAAGTCTTGACTCGTTGTCCCGGCAGGTGTCAGCTGGGATCGCTCCAGGCCAGTGAACGGCGAGTCCCCCAGGTGTTCTGGTTACGACTAGTCTGGCCGGGAGGCGAACGAGTGGTTCTTCCAACACGAAATTGGTGTTGAAGTGGGCGTGGTGGCGTAGGCATGCGACGTTATTAGGAGCGTCACTTAGTAGGACGGTGAAATCATCGTCGTTGTCCCTCGATGGCGTTGGTGCCAACTCGAGGTTTTTGAAACAATCTACCTTCGAGTGAAGCTCCTGACTCGTCCCTCCTCATGCTTTCGTGGTCTACATTTGTTTATATGGAGCCGCCACGTTGGAGAGTTCGAACGGGAGTCGATCTGGGGGGTTGTCCGATGGCGTGGCCAGCTCAGAGTTCCCTGTTCTTTCCATATTTGGAGTCGAGTTGTACCTCGACTCGACTTAGGGGAATCCCGGGCGAACTTGGAATTAGGATCGAACTCGGAATTGGGACCGAGATCGAATTGGGAGTAGTCGTCGAGTAGGGGCCGGGGTTGTTCGCAAGGTAGCTCGCGAACCTGCCATCGCTTAAGGCGATGAAGGTCCACGCACCGAAGACGAAGGTGGCTCCTTCCTCGATGTCGGCGATCTTGAAGGCGATTGATCCCATCGTCCCTGATGGTGAGCTTTCGGCGAGTAGCCCCATGGTGGGCGCCAAGTGTCGACGATTTATGTCGAGCACGTCTACCTGGGGGTATCCCAAGGAGTAGATTTGTGGGTCTCGTAGAGTTCTAGGAATGACAGTACACAAACAACACAAAGATTTAGACAGGTTCGGGCCGCGAGCAGCGTAATACCCTACGTCCTGTGTGCTTGATTGTATTGCATGTGGGTTGAGTTGTTTTGAGGGGGTCCCTGCTCCTCCTTGTATATCTGAGGAGCAGAGTTACAAGTCAGTTACACAAACTACTTATATATAGCAAGGATTATTACAATAAGGTAATCTATCATGTATCCTGTTCGAATACGAGTAGTTTCATTGATCGACTACACCATCCTGTACCCTAACCGGCTAGTCCGAAGTAGTCGGATCAAAACTCTCCATATCGAGTAGTTTAATCCCTTGGATGAGTGGCCCTAGGGATCCTGGCCCCACACATACAAGCAGAGAAAAATGATTATGGTCCTCTGGGATAAAAGGAGAATGGTTGGAGAAAGGTTGACCGGCAAGATCCTACCAGCAATTATACAACAGCTCAAAGCAAAGACTAGAGGATTAGGATACTTGACAATTGTGAAAGGTGACCATATTCAAGGTGAAGTATGGAATAATAGTAGTGGGTCCAGGAATGTTGTCAAGGCACATTTGCAAGACTGTACATGCTTAGAGTGGCAGCACATAGGAAAGCCTTGTCATCATGCTTTGGCATTGCTAACAGCACAACAAAACAATGATGTCAACTTGGAGGAGTTCATGAGTACTTCTCTATTGAGAGGTTTCAGAATTCATACAAAAGAATGATTGAGCCACTACCTGACAAGTCACATTGGTCACATGTAGACCTACCTTTTGAGGTTGCAGCACGACTTGTTCCAAGAGGTGTAGGAAGGCAAAGGAAAGAAAGGATCAAAAGATTCCTTGAAGGTGGTAGTGGCAAATCTAAGGCCAAATCTGATGGTCAATCTGCTGAACAAGCCGGTGACAATGAGGAGGGAAAGAAACAGATGTTCATCGGAGGTAAAAGAAAGTGTAATAGATGTGGAAAGTTGGGCCATGGTGAAAGCAACTACAAATGTGCACTTAATGGAACAAAGAAAAGGAAGAGAAAGCCAAGAAAAAATACCACCAAGGAAGCTAGGAAGAAACCTGGGAAGTAAAACACTAAGAAAGTTACCAAGGAGACTATACTGCAGAACAATCCTGGTAGAGTGACTAGAAGGTAAAACAAATTCAATTGTTGTGTTCTGACCTGGTAGAGTGACCAAAATATATGATACATCTTTTTGCAGCCGACTCGCTATGCTACTGGGAGAAGATAGCAGTTCCCAGCCAACCATGGAAGCCTCTCCCAGACCATGGCACCTCCAAAGAAGCTAACACCTAAAAGGCTGAAGACCAATTAAGTTGTGATCTATAAATTTATGTATCTTTGAATTATGTCATGCAACTGAGAGAAACTCAGTATCTTTGAATCTATCATCTATTTGCCATGTTTTATGTAACTGAGATGTGAACTCAGTCAGTTTGAACCTATCATGTCTTTGTGCCCTGTTTTATTTATGTGAACTCTGTCACTTTGAACTTGAAATGTATTTGTCATATTTTATTTATGTGAACTCTGAATGTGGATTTTCATTTGTTAAATATTTCTTAATATTGTCTAGAGCTTGTATTTGAAATGTCATTGTTTCGTTTGGTAAACAAGAGTTTGGGCGGCAGCCATTATTGACTGGAGAAAGGGTGCCACTGTTTCTCTGGAGAGGGAGGGAGTGCTTCGTGTGGTTACTGATGAATGAGAGAGGAAGGGCAATATGAAAAGTTTAATCAGTCAGATAGCTCAAATGAATAAGAAAGTGTCGAAAAAACATTCTAGCGGTATGACACAGTTTGATAACGATAAAGGAGCGAAATCTAAGTTACGGGATGGCAAGATAGCGAAGCTCACTTCTGGTAACGCCAGAATTCCAAATTTCTCCCTCATCGCCGCCGCCTCTCGCGTCTTGGCCGCCGTCATCCTTGGCGCCTCGAGCCTGACAATGCGTGGCGGGGGTAAGGAGAGGGAGAGGAATGGGGAGGCGGCAGCCGGCCTTCCTCCTGTCCTCCACACGTCGAGACATCTCCGCGCGCACCGCCGCACCTTGCATCTCCGTACTCGCCGGCCTCCCCAAGCTTGGATCTAGAGGAGAGCGCCTCCCTCCCCCAAGCCCGGATCTAGCGGGGAGCGCCACCCCAAGCAAAGAACCAGAGGTAACCGCCGCCAGCCAGCTGAGATGAGCATATTCTTCCACCTCTCGATTTTGATTCCATTCGTGCTGAGAGTCTGAGACTTGCCGTGTTGTTGATTCAATGCAAAATGGAGCAACCGAGAGAGTGAGGGAGGTGATTCGGGGTCTCGGAAAATTCCACACGCCTATCTGCAAGTTAGCTCCCTCTCTCGAGTTGCGTCATTAGTATTATTACTAGTACTAGTATGCTACAGTCCCGGGGAGGGGTGGATTGGATCAATCCGTCTTACTTTTTTCTGGTGAGGTAACCAACATTTGCAAATGGGAAGAAAACCATAGAAATTTGACAGCTACCAGCTACTGCCGTAAGAAAATCCAAAATCCAACATAAATAGTTATCATTCTGTAGTCTGGACCCAAAATAGTGTAATTCCACAAGATATACTGTCATAAGTGGTACAGCTATGTGTTGATATACTGTCATAAGTAGCTCGGTGTCCGAGGCGGCCAACCTGGTTTGTCAGGCTCATGACCTGTGTTGATGTACAGATGACTGAGGTGACTGCCCATGAGGTGTTCGATGATTTGGTTCATTGGGATGACGATGCGGCATGGGAAAATCAGGCATAATAGATGTATGTCATTGACTCTTATACTCTGCTCAATCTATTATGTCATAATAGATGTATGATATTTAGCTGCCAAATCTGGTAATAAGTGTATCTCATTGACTGATTTAATTGAACTTTGTATGCTGTTTGCATGGGGCTGCTGCCATTGTGTTCATGTCAGCAGTTGATTGAAGGGAAGAGAGCTTGGCTGGTTGAATTCAGGAGGGAGGACTGGAGGATGTCGAGGCGGTCAGTGAACTCTCTGCTCATCTCCACTGCGAACTCGTAATTTCATGGAAATTACCAAGACACGGCACGGAGAACACTATTTCTACACTGCTGCATCCTGCCACATCGAGAGGCAATACCTAACCAGCGGATTTAATGCAAAACCTAGCTTATTCCTTCTGCCAAGATGTTTAAGATGCTGTTTGCCACGTTCATGAGTTGCACGCGGAAGAGCAGCTAGGGGGAACAGAGAGGAACGGTAGTGTTACTGTTCAAGCCGTGAACAGTACTCGAGGGGGAAGGCAAGAGAGGTTTAGGGCAGAGGGGAAACCCCAATCTCTGCTTAATCTTTCCTGTAAAACTGGTTGTGGGGGGGGGGGGGGGGGGGGGTGTTGCTTGCTCCGCAAGACTCCAAAACAATTACAAGTACTGCTTCCTAAGATTACTATTTCTTACAATGAGCCCAAAGGACATATTATCCTAAATACTGGATAGCCACCTTGGTCCTGCACCTAAAGGTCCTGCCGACCAGGACATCTCTCCCTGCCTGGTGAAGCAGCTTGTCCTTAAACTGCAGTACTGGATAATAGTTCCCTGATCAGGTTGACATCCTCCCAAGAAGTTTCTGTTGGTGGTTGGTCTTTCCATAGAATTAGCACTTGCAGATTTCCTCTATGTAAGCAAGACTTAAGTGCCTTTTCTGGTACTGGAATTGCATGGACTGTTGGCAAGGTATGGGGGTTGCTCTGGTGGAGGTCCATTAAACTTTTTTAACAATCCGACATGGAAGATATCATGTATTCTGCTGTTAGGTCGTTGATCTTCTAGAGAGAGCATCGGTGTTACGGGTCTAGAGGGCCCTACTGGCCCCATGGAGGCAGCTAGCAGGTGTGCAAGGGCAGCAGCCGCCCTAACAGGAGTGCACAAGGAGGAGGTGCCCTAGGGCGTCACACTAGGGCACCGCCGGGCCCACTGTCGCTTATCCATAGGAGTCTTGGAGTTTAAGTGAAGTTTAGGGAGATCAGGAAGTATTTTGTTTAGGAAAGGATGGATCCAATCCTAGTCGTCATCTTAGGGGCCAAGTCATCGAGTCCCTATATAATGAGGGGGATTGTACTCATTGCGAATCAAGAAGGAAAATTATTTTTCCCTGCCCTCAAGCTCTCCTCTCTCCCTGAACAGCGACCCCCCCCCCCCCCCACCACCATTACAATCGGGCACAACAATCTGTTTCCCTGGTTTATATTCCACATTGAAATCATATCCCAGCAGTTCGCTTACCGATTTGGTGTTGTGGAATTGTCGACAATCGCTGGTCTTGAATGTTTTAGACTGCAGTGGTATGTCTGTATTAGAAACTTACGTCCCCACAAATATGGTCTCCAATGTTTTACTGCTTGCACCAAATCCAATAAGTTCTCGTTCATAAGCTGCTAGTGCCGCATGTCGAATAGCAATTGGTTTGCTGAAAAATGCAATTGCACGCATGCTTTGGTGTAAAACTGCTCTAAATCCTGAGCCCAAAGCATCACAGTCCACAATGAAAGATTTACTGAAATCTGGTAGTTGTAATACCAGAGCTGACTGAGTGGATCCTACAACAGCAAGTCTGCGTATGCAGCATTCTTTGTGGGTAGGGATGAAAGTGGTGTGGATAATTTCCACGTCCGATCCGATCCGAATCCGAATTTTGAGGATATGGAGAAGAGTTTTGGATATCCGTGCGGATATGGATAATCCGAATCCGATTGTGTGCGGATATGGATAATCCGAATCCGCTTGTGTGCGGATGCGGAGTAGGACATGGTTTTAGTGAAATCCGATGGATATGGATCATCCGATAATTGATCGCGGATTATCCGAAGCTTATAATAGGATATCCGACTACTTTTGTGAGCCCACTATAATAAAATTTAAGCCCAACGCACATATATATACATAATATTTTAGTAATATTTATTTTATTTTACGTGCTCACTCGAACTGATGATTTGAATAATTTTTGTTCGGAGTCAAGTGTGAAGTACCGCTGTCAATTGTTAAGGTTATTTTAGCTGTGTCGTAAACTATAAAGGGGAATATTTTTCAAGTTATACTATTTCTTTGTGGTTTTCGTTTAGAAAATATTCACCATCATAAAAAGTTACACATAAGTATGTATTATCCGTCTATTTTAATCCGCTTCCGCACCATCTCTGGTATCCAAAAAAATCCATATCCATAACCGTATTCGGATAATATCCGTTCCGATCTGCATCCGACAAAAAAAAGAGGATGAGGATATGGAAAATGTATTGTCCGCTCCGATCCGATCCGCTTTCATCCCTATTTGTGGGAACTATCAAATTTGGTCTGTGGCGCAAAATCTGGAAAAGTTGTTGCCCCTCAGGTGTAAATTCTTCATCTGGCTTGTGTACCACAACAGATTGTGGACGGCTGACAGGTTGGTGAAACGAGGACTACCCCATTCTGAAGCATGTCCCTTATGTGACCAGGCAGAGGAATCCATACATCATTTGCTAGTCGGTTGTGTGTTTACTCGCCAGGTATGGAGTATTTCCAGAAACCGGGGCTGTTACAATTGGCGCCTGATCCCGCGGTGACTCGTTTCTTCGGCTGGTGGAGGAAATGTATTGCATCTGTTCCAAAGGAAATCAGGAAAGGACTTAATTCTCTAATCATTCTAGTGGCCTGGGAGGTCTGGAAGCATCGCAACGGGTGTCTCTTTGAAAATTTGAGACCAAGCATTCAGGAGGTCCTCAGGGCAGTGAGCACAGAGGGTGGCAGCTGGTGCATGGCTGGGGCTTCTATGCTCCTACAGCTAGTCACCAGGTCACCACACCAGGGTTTCTAAGTCCCATGTGGTCTGTTGGTCGTTTTTCTAGCAGTTTGTGGCGAGTTTTTGGTAGTCTGGGTGTTGTTGGGGTGTGGGTGTGGTGTTCGGTACTCGGGTTGGGTCCCTCCGGACTCGTGTACTTTCTTTCTACCTTAATGAAATGACGCGCGGCTCTCCTGCGTTGTTCGAGAAAAAAAATACCAGAGCTGAAGATAGTACCTGTTTTAACTGATCAAATACTGTTCATACTGAACTTGTCCACAAAAATCCCTCTTTTTGTAATAGTTGTGTTAGTGCTTTTGCAATATTCCCATAATCTTTTATGATTTTTCTGTAGTATATCCAGCAAGCCCTAGGAATCCTCCTAGATCTCGTACTGTGGTTTGCAAGGGCCAATTTATTATTGATTCAATTTTGGCTGGATCCACGGCTACTCCTTGTGCGGATACATTATGTCCAAGATAAGATACTTCTGAATCCCCAAATAAGCACTTTGATTTTTTTAGAACTAACTGATGCTGTCGCAGTGTCTGAAGTACTAGTCTGACATGCTATAGATGTTCGGTCCATGTCTTACTGTATATCAAAATATCATTGAAGAAAACCAATACAAATTGCCGTAGATATGGTGCTAGAGCTTCGTTCATTAAAGCTTGGAATGTTCAGGGGCATTAGATAAAACAAAAGGCATCACTAAGAATTCAAAGTGGCCATGATGAGGTCCTGAAAGCCGTTTTCTCAATATCCTCCTTATTCATGTGTACCTGGTGATATCCTGAGTGAAGATCTAATTTTGTGAAATATTTTGCACCCCTCAGTTCATCCGAAAATTCGTCAATAACCAGAATAGGGAATTTATTGTTGATAGTATTATCATTTAAGGCCGGGCCCAATTATCCACACAGAAATGCCATGATCCATCTTGTTTTTTTATCAAGTGAAACTGGAGATGAATAAGCTGAAGCATCTCTTGGCATTGTTTCTCCAACTCATCCTTTTTGTAAATCAGGATAATGATATGGCCAAACTGCAACTGGATAGTTTGGATCTTTTATGTGTATGCGATGATCATATCGTCGTGTGGGAGGTAAGCCTTTTGAGGCTCTAACAAATCTGAAAATTCTTTTAATAAAGAGTCCATTAATCCACTGTTGTCTGTAGCGTCAAGAAGAAAGGATAATGTAGGTTGCTGATTAATCCCTGATTGCCTGTCGACAGTATGGGACGGCCATGTCTACAGAATTTCATTGTTAGGTTTTGGAAATCCTATAATATTGGTCCTAACGAGCTCAAACAATTTCCTCCTAGCACAATATCATAACCACCAAGGGGTATATTGTAGCAATCAATTATGAAATTTTCTGGACCAATCATCAATTGTATGTCTCCGCAAATTCCAATTCCATCAATTTGGTCACCATTGGCTACTGCTACATTTAGCCCGTTTGCTACTGTCATTGTTGACATACTAAGAGATCGACAGGTTTCCTTGTTGATGAAATTATGAGTTTATCCAGAGTTGAGCTAGAAGTATTTGATCATTTACCTGCACATGTACTTTCATTGTTTGTCCTATCAACTCTAGTGACTGCATGTCGGGAGATTTGAAGATCCACTTGTGGTTGTGTCTCTGACAGTGCCAATTTCTCTTTAAGCGAGATTAGTCCCTCTGTTTTTTTAATGCTTGTGGGCTAGTGAAATTGCTGATTCCACATCTGGAGGCCTGTGTAGTTCTAATTCCAAGCGAAGTAGATCAGATAATCTAGACGTGTATAGCAGGGCTTTCTGTGCAGCCTGTAAATGATTCGCTCGGGATAGACGATGCATAAATTGGTCTGTGTAATCTTCCAGAGATCCATCCTGTCGAAGATCTGATAACTCTCCTAACAAATTTTTGCATAGGGGTGGTCCAAATCTTTTATTAACTGCAGAAAAAAATTGGGGCTATGGTTGGAGTGCCCTTGTCCCATTCAAGACACATAAACCAAGTTAAAGCACTATCTGACAGATGAAACGATGCTATGAGGACCTTGTCCTCTGCTGAAGTTTTCTGACTTTGAAAGAATTTCTCACAACGATAAAGCCAGGGCAATGGATCCTTCTGACCAAATTCTGGGAATGATAATTTGCATGAACTTTGATTACCCAAATTTCGTTTTTGTTTAATCTCCGTTTCCTCCTGTGAATAGTTTGCCATGAACTCTTATCATCTGTCCCAGATTGGCTGAATTGTTCATACTCCAAAAGTTGATTTCGAGGCCTCGAGGGGCTAGGCAAGGGAGGTTTAGTGCAGAGGGGAAACCCCAATCCTTGCTTAATCTTTCCTGTAAAACTGGCTTACTTGTTCCCCAAGACTCATTACTGCTTCCTAAGATTATTATTACTATTTCTTACAATGGGACCGAAGGCCAAATTATCCCAACTGCTAGTCAGCCACCTTGGTCCTGCGCCTAAAGGTCCTGCCGATCATGACACTGTTCATGTTTCCTTATTCATATGATGGAACAAAGTCCTACTATGTTTATTTCAAGTTCCTTCATGTTTTTTTCCTTGACTAATGTGCATCTTCACCCACCTGACATAGTAGGTCTTTCTCTGTGTGCAGATCAGGGAGGGAGTTCTGAAAAGCTCAAGTGGCTTCTAAAGGTATGCAAATTGCATACTTCTATGCGAGCATGTTTTGATCAAGGGAGATTTGCCAAAGCTTTAAATTGCTAGAAATATGGTGTTCTGTAGTCCCTATATCCTTTGCTTGTTTAAATGCTAGAAATCTGGTGTTCTGTAGTCCCTATATCCTTTGCTTGTTTGTTTCCAGTGTCAAATGGTACAAGGTCTTGGTGTTTGGACATCAGGGCTTGACGCTCAAACTATTTCCTGTTGGTTTTATTTGTGCCTGTTACTACCTTATAAAAAGTCTGAATAAGAAAAACATATATATGAGTTGCAAACTTCATTGCGTACATTTTTTTCTCTTGCACATAGAACTGCAGTTCAATGTATGCATATTATTGGCAGTATTGCAATATGCTGAAATGTTGTTCCCATTTCCTAATGTGCATGAACTCGCCAATTTTTGTATGGTCATCACATTGCATTGTATAAACCTACTTCAGCGTACCTTTCTAGATATTTCTACTGTATAGATAGCATCACATGACAATTTATGCCTACTTCAGTGTGCATTTCTAGATACTTAGTATGCCTTTTTATTGTACCTAGTTGTATGGCTTGATCAGCTGTTGCTGCCAAGAAGGTGATGTCAAGACCCAGGCTTTGAAGGTTGCCAAGGCTGTGAAGTCTGGGGCAGTCAAGAAGACCGAGAAGGTCCTCACATCCGTGACATTTCACCACCCCAAGACCCTGAAGGAGGCTAGGACACAGAAATATGTTCTTGGACTTGATTCTGATGGTCATACATGCTGTGTTGCCCCGATGTTTTATCGGGATTCACTGAAAAACATACTGTCATTAGGGCAATAAAGTCAAGTACATGTTCAATATGTAATTTTGTATGCATCTAAGTGGATTTTTTTTATAGAACATGTGTATTTTTGTGGTGTATATAATAAAGATCTATTTGATATCTTGTTTTTTTCCTCCCGCATTTGTGACAAGTCATTATAGACTCAAATTTCTGTGAAGTGTGAGATGTAAATTTTGTCTCTGATGTGTGTTAAAATGTATCTGTTATCAACTTCTCCATGGTAATGATTCTACCCGTGCTGGTTTAACCTTCAGGCAGACCTTTTAACTTGAGTCATTCGATCGGCAAGCTCCTTTCCGAGTGCCTAGCATTCTCCTTTCAAAAAAATATGATAATTTGCACAAAAATTTATGAAAAAAATTTATGAAAATATAGTTAGATTTAAGACATTTATGAAGATTTTATATTAATAAAGCAAACCACCACAAAAAATATGATAATTTGCACAAAAATTTGAATAAGACGAGTGGTCAAACTTGAGGTCAAAAAAGTCAAACGACCTACATTTTAAAACGGAGGGAGTAACATTTTTGCTGTGATTTAATTTCTCAGTTTCCCCAATGACAAACCTTTCAGGAAAAAATATTTTGGAGAAAATTTCAAGAATTTGAAATAAAATTGAAACATGAATAAAGTCTGAATTCAACCAGGCGAGATTTTCTTTCCTTGACCGTACCCTAGTTATTATTACAGCATCTAGTGGCGTGCTATGGTCTCAAGGTAAGCAGCCTCATCCATTTCGTACCCGACGACGTTCCTCCATGAATAGCAGTCTAGGTCATCAGCCACCTTCTCGACATGCTCTATGTCCATGTTGAGTACATAGGCTCCAGGAGTAGTGCTGTCTTGGCCAAGAGTAAAGAGCAGGTTGCCGCTCTTCTCGCAGAACCACCGAAGGTTAATCGTCTCTCCAAATGGCGTTAGCCTCACTTTTCGAGAACCTACATTGAGCTGCTTCAACCTGATGCATCGTCCTCGGGTTCCTGGGGCTTTCCACACCCACTCGCCGGTGCTGGGACATAAGAATGACTTTGGCGCCACGGTGAGGTGATATTCCCAAGGATCTTCAGCATCGGGATCTGCTAAACCAAGAGCAGCGTCGATGAATATAAGCCTCCCTTTGGGATCGACGCCGAGCGCTCGCCAGCTCGGGGGAATGTCCCGGATGCCGGTAGCCGGCATGCGCACCTCCACGGGCTCCGTCGTGTCCACCCGCACCGCGAACGCCGTTCGCCGAAGCTGCCAGTGGGCCACGCCGCCGACCACGATGCTCTGGCCAAGCTCACGCAGCTTGTAGCTCGGGATCTTGGCGCCCGACCTTCTAGCCTCCGCGCTCCAGCGGCCGGTGTCCGACGAGTAGGAGCACAGCGCGGTGAAGGAGCGGCGGTTGTAGACTATGAGCAGCCGGAGGAACGCCGGCGATGATGGCCGCGGGGGGTCGAGGTCGTGGCCAGTGTAGAGCGCGCACGCGTAGTCACCCGGGTGGTCGTCGCCGGCGAGGGGCGGGAGCAAGGCAAGGTCCCCTCTCGTGGGGTTGCACACGCAGAGCCTCAGCCCGGCGGTGCGCCGGTCCTGCCGGAGGTCGAGCGCGACCCAGCCGTTGCGGGCCGCGACGGGGCGGGCGTGCTCGAGCAGGTCGTCGCCGGCCATCACGGCGTCCGGCAGTGCGGTCCAGGACGGACCCCGCAGGCCGATCAGCCGAGAGACGGCGGCCGTCGGGACGAAGCAAGGCTGCGCCGTGGCGGAGGTGAGCCTCCGCTTCCGCGCGATGACCCTGTCGTCCTCCTGGTGGAGAAAGCCGAGGGTGAGGCATGGCAGGGGCAACGGCAGCGGATGGGTGCGGGAGAGCACGGCGGCGTCTTTGGCCACGACGCACGCCCAGCGCCGGCAAGTGGCGGCGGAGCGGACTACGTCGGCCGCGCTGGGGAGCCTGGCCAACACGGGCGTGAGCACGTCGTCCGGGACAGAGAGGAACGCATCGTCGTCGTCGTTCCGAGAGCATCTCGGCAGCCAGCCATTGCAGTACGACGCGGCACGGCGCGGCGGCAGCATGGTGCGCGCGTCCTGATCTTGGGAGATTTCTTGGTGATGGATTTGGCTGAACGATGGATGGGATAGATTTTGATGGAGGTGCATCGAGCACAGATTTATAGCCGCCCTCAGGCACCGGCTTTCCCGTTCCCGATACAATAAACAAGACGAGTCGAGTCCGAGACACGAACGACAAATATGATATGGACCCTATCCCGCAACCGGTTCGCGCTTCTAGCCCACCACGCGACCCCATCCCACCTTGCTTTTTTTTTGTCATCTGGTCATTTCCCCTCAAAGTACCCTAGAAAAAAATAGACAGGACCATTCTTCACCGGGAGATACGGCTGTGCGATATAGATACCACTGGGTCCATTATCAATTGGAAAGACAGCCGACCTAGACCCACATCGGACAAGACTATGGACTAACCTGGGGTGGCCCACAAAGAACCGTTGACTTGCTGAACAAGCTCGGTGAAGACACGAGTCACACGACGAGTATGCATTGAAGTCTATCTGGCGGATCAAGTCCGGATATCTCGAAGTATTGATAGAAATATGGTCGGATACATTTTCCAATTGTAATCTAGTAGATTTAGATTAGAACCGACTTGTAAACTCTAAGTTGTTGGCTTATATAAGGTGGCCTAGGTCATCCCTTGAGGGACAACTTAAACCATTGTAACCACAAAAGCTCGCCCTAGCTTCCTGAGGTTTTGTCGAGCAACAACAATAAAAACACCACCGAAGGACGTAGAGTATTATATCTCTAGGTATAGCCTGAACTTGTATAATCCTTGTGTCTTGTATTACCATCAAGCAAACTAACTCGACGATCCCCTCCTACAAATCTACCACTTAGGAACCTCCGCATGGATTGCCGGTTCTAAGGTCCGACAGTTGGCGTGGCAGGTAAGGGTAATTGTTGGGTTTTTTTGCAGGAGGCTCGATGGCACATCAATCGCACATCATCTTCTCGGCGAGCGTGCAGAGCAACCCCTAGCACCTGCAAGGGAACAACTTCTTCGCCGATTGCCACAACGACTCCAACAGCTCCAATTCCGTTGGTGCTGACTCGACGCCGATTGAATCTGCACCGACAAGCTTGGGGGCTTCCCCAAGCGTCACCGACCCGCTCGTACAGTAGGTTGAGCGCCTCAGTATTCAGGAGCAGATCCCTAATCTGCTTCCTCGACGTCGAGTCCTGCCGCCCAACGAGATCATCGCAAGGTTAGACCGTGTCAATGCCACCCTCGCTGAGTGCATTGCTCTTTCCGAGGAGGCACTGAATTGACCCAGGAGCCAGCTCCCGTTTGGGCTCAGAAACACTGCAGTCGAATACTCCATCCGCAATCACCGATGGTCATCTTAGATCCAATCTGAGAACCCACCCGAACCCACCCAGTTTCCCGACTGCGGGGAGTTCCAGGTCGCTGTGACCGTACTTCCGCCAACCGAGCACTCGGCCACTGGGGAGTCAATCTATACCACGCCTCCTGAGTGCGAGGAATTCGTCTTGGACGACCAACAAACTTAGGATGGCAAAACTAAGTCAGAAGCTGCACGCCGCGTGCAACGGAACGAAGACAAGTCCCAATGCCGTCAACAAGAATCCAATCTCCAGGCTGGAAACCAACTGGTCAACCAGCCAGATCTCTGTCTCGACGGGCTGGCCAATCATATAGATCCATGCAACCTGGAGTGTGACTTCAACATAGCACGTGCGGCGTTCCGCATGCCCCAAGCTAATATCACCGCCGCCTTTGCAGAGTTGGATCCCCTACCCGACTCCCAGAGCTGGCCCACATTAGAGCCCGCCTTGCAGCAGCTCAAGAGCAGGTTAAGCGCAACCAGTACGCCAAATCCAGATTTGGAAGATCAAGCTCAGTTCGGTCCACCGGGAATAGATCCGTACACGGTAGGTCCAATTGCGACCACTGCAGATAGTGTGGCTCGGCCCTAGACGTCATCGATGAGGAAGTGGACCAGATCTATATGGGCGACAGTGATTTAGAAGAGTCAGCGGGTAGGAACCATCACAACTACCATAGGGCCGACCATGGCGGGAGAAGAGACGAGCGCCACCTCGAGCACGACCTTCGCGACCACTTGCGAAGGAGGGAGCGTGACATACGCGCCGAATTGGATAATCGCGACAGGGAAAGGGAGGTGGCCGAGTTGGAGCGCTGCGAACGCTACAACCATGACTATGGCCGACCAGAGAGAAGGGGCACCCACCCTAATGACTGCGACGACGAGGACGGCCGGCACGCCATGCACGAGCTTGATCGCTACGGCTCCCCACGTGACCAAAGGCCGCATCATCATGATGACCGACCCAATGACGCTAGAGACTCCACGGTCAACGATGACTACAAATACGAAGGCTTCTCAGCCTTCACAACAAGGCTCCATGCCGTGCAGTGGCCTGACTTATTCAAGCCGACCATGGTGTACAAATTTGACGGTCGCTTTGACCCCAAGCACTGGCTCAAGACATACTTCACTGCTATCAAAGCTGCCCATGGACCACTAACCAAGCAACCACCTACTTTTCCGCCTACCTTTGCAAGGCATTCACCCAGAACTACCAAGCTACATACACCAAGCCCGGGTCCAGATTCGAAGTGGACGTAGTCATGCAGCGCAAGGGTGAAAGCCTCACGGAATACACCAACCACTTCTTCGACAATTGCAACAAACTTGCGGACATCGAAGAATGAGACGTCATCGATGCCTTCAAGCGAGGCTTGTACGATGCTGCCTTCTTCCACACCATGTTCAAAGTCAACCCAAAGATGGTGGGGTAGATGATGCAAGTGGTTGAGTTGGAGGCTAGAGCTGACGCCGCCAAGCAGGCCCAGTTTAGATCCAAAGATAGAAGAGCTGACGATCACGACCAGCCCGGTGCCGGCCCAAAGAGAAGTGAGCCACCTCGCAATGATCGTAACCGGTATGATAACCTCGTAGCCGTCACCAAAAGCGAGACCAAGGTTGAGTCCAGGTTCCTGCTTGAGGAACTGTCACAATTGGACGAGCGCTTCCCTTTCCACAAGGATGCCAAGCACATATTCAGGGAATGCCACATACTATGGAGGGAGATGGGGGTCTCACTAGCCCCATGAAGCTGTGCTTCAACGACAACCGCGGAGCCGACTGTCATAACGACCAGTATCGTCACAACGACTATACTAAAAGATATGGCGGCTACCACCGTAATGACCGACCCCGCCGCAACGACCAGCGTTAGCCCGAGCTAATAGAGAAGAGGCAGAATGATAATGTCAATAGTTACTTCTAGCAAGTCGACCGACAGGTGAACATCATCATGGGGGGGGGGGCGGTGCCTTACCCGACAAAAGAAAGAAGAAACTCCACAGACAAGAGATCCACATGATAAGTACCCGACCTGTCGAGTACCTACGTTGGTAAGAGATACCCATCATATTCTCTAGGGCCGACCACTTTGTCCTCGGGGGTGTCGAAGGTGCCCAGCCACACGCGGGCGCCCCGCCGCGTGGATGTTAGCAAATAATGCTAAAAACAAGATTGAACACGAGACACGATTTAACGTGGAAAAACCCTTACGGAAAAAAACCACGGAAGACAATCACTATTGAGGAGAGTTTACAAGTAGGGATGATATATGGCTCATCTAAGATGTCTTATCTGTCTTACCCTACCGTTTGCATATGCTTACGTATATATAGGCGGCTCACACAACCGTGCTTGGTTGCGTTTCCGAGGTGGGACTAAACTGTAGGCTCCTGAGAGAAAACATAACACCACTTCGCTCCGGCCCAAACCTCCGGCGACGGGCCTTCTTTGCGCTCCGGCAGAAGCCCAGCCATTATCGTGGATG
Source organism: Echinochloa phyllopogon (assembly GCA_033239725.1). Taxonomy (NCBI): domain Eukaryota; kingdom Viridiplantae; phylum Streptophyta; class Magnoliopsida; order Poales; family Poaceae; genus Echinochloa; species Echinochloa phyllopogon. The sequence goes on from BTCW01000017.1 coordinate 14,161,321, forward strand.
TGAATTTGGAACATATCCAACAAACTCCACCTTGAAACAAATTCCCTCTTGTAGACAAATAATAAATGTCCATATTCAAATCTTGAATGCCAATATCCGACGGACTAACCAACAAGTAAGATCACTTGAGTATTCTCCCAACACTTCATAGGAAGTAAAATTTGAGCAAATAACCAACAGGTCCAAACACACACAGCTATCAACAAAGCAGACGAACAATCTGGGTCTTCATCAAAATCATAATCCCAGCAAAAGTCTGAGTCTGTGCAACTAACCTCAAAAGCAAATGGCAATAACGTTCAATCATCAAACGACATAAAGTCGCAATATCACCTGTGGTATTAAAATAAATATTCAGTGAAGAACTCATCTCATGGAATAATATATGCTCCATCAGGAACACTAAACTTTGGCAAAACAACACTCTTGCAAGAGCAACTAGCACGTGTATCCATCACGTACCATAAACTTGCCAATTGTAGAAGAAACTAAATTCCATGACATGGTCAATTACTGCTTCATTCAAACACGGTTCAGATGCAGACATAAATGTGCAACCCACGGAGTTAAACCTTTGAACTAAACCCCTCAACATGAGCAAAGACAACAATAAACGTACTGCTTCTACAATACAAAACGCTGTAGTATCTAGTAAAAAAACCTCCTCTGTTGCACTTGGAATCCTCCACCTCAAACTCAATTCAGAGCAAAACCTTCACATTAAATTAACCAACTCTATAGGAGTAAAAGAAACCACTAGGGTGACATGAACATGTTGTCAAAACATCAAGAAGAATTAACTCAAAGTGATCCAATAATAATCCCAATATCTCCTCAAAATATCAATATGTTTCAACAGCGAAAATCATATCATATATCAAAGAAGCCATATGAAAGAAATAACTAGAAGAAAATAATCTGTAGTAATAATCTAGGTATGTTACTGTGTAAACCTAGCAATAACCTGTAGCCTTGTGTACAACTCCGTGTACGTTCAGCAAAGCTGAGAAAACCTTCTTGTAGCTTCTCGTGGATTGGTCTGCAGCCTCTGGCAAATACGGAATCAGATTTCGTCTTAAACTCCACGTCGACGAGTCTTGCACGAGGTAGCCAATCGTAGATTTATCCGACTGGCGGCGCGCGATAAACAGGGATGAAACCCTAATTAATTTTTTTCATGTGATCTCGTACCAAGCTCTGATACCATTTGTTAGCAAATAATGCTAAAAATAAGATCAAACACGAGACACGATTTAACGTGGAAAAACCCTTACGTGAAAAAACCACGGAAGACAATCACTATTGAGGAGAGTTTACAAGTAGGGATAATACATGACTCATCTAAGATGTCTTATCTGTCTTACTCTAGCGTCTACGAATGCTTACGTATATATAGGCGATTCACACAACCGTGCTTGGTTGCGTTCCTAGGTGGGACTAAACTGTGCGCTTCTGAGAGAAAACACAACACCACTTCGCTCCGGCCCAAACCTTGGGCGACGGGCTTTCTTTGCGCTCCGACAGAAGCCCGGCCTTTATCGTGGATGTGAATTTGGAACATATCCAACAGGAGTTCCGGATCTCAGCGGCAAACTTTCCCAGGGACGCTGCACACGCTTATGGAGGGCAAGGACTCCGGCTGCCGCTTCTTCTTGCCCGTCGAGGATTCCTGCCACGGCTGTTCATCGCTCGAGGTCGCTGACGTGCCACCAGAATCTGACGAAGAGGATGGGGACGAGGTGCAGAATGTGGAGGAGCTCTCGTCTTCGGCCTCCATTTGGAGGAGGAGAGCGTTGAGCTGCACGTACATTTCGTCACCGTCGGCCGTGTAGTGCCACAGCACCAACTCCGGCGAGGGTGGTGCCACAGCAGTGTAGCAATAGGAATAGGAGGAGGAAGAATGGCGTGCAGTGCACGTGCTCCATGACGAAGGATGGACAAATGATGGTGAATGTGCAAGCTGCTCGTGCGACCAAATTCTGGAATCTGGACTCTGGAGCTACTAGCTAGCTAGGGGAAGAAGAATGACGACGACATTGTTAGCCGGCGACGTAACACGCGAGGGGGGTTTTAGGCCATCCCAACCCTTATAGTCAGCTAGTGTTCATAGAATTAATGAGGCAAGTAATCAGAAATCCTATGTGACAGAAGAGTTAAGGAGGAGAGAGAAGAAAAAATATCAAAACCGGATCATATGCAGGAAACCAGGTCGTCACGCATTCTAAGGGAGGAAAGCCAGTAAAAACATTCAGACACGTGTTCCAAAAAATTAGAGGAGAGTGAATGGACTAGAAAATTAATTAAGGGCTCACGAGAAGACACTATGGGTTGGGTACCATAGTTTCTAGATTTGATGTCTTGATGACATGACAACATAGACATCACTTATGAACATTTTGGGTTGGGATTGGCTTTATAGCCATCTGAATTTTATTATCTTTAGTTTTTTATATAAGGTTCAGGTTCCTCTTCTCGTGGACTGGAACAGTATTGTTGGATGCCTTAAATTGACTTGTCAATCAAACAGATAGAATGCGTGGATTGAGGAGCAAAAGGGCATGGGGCTTCATTCCCCCATGACAGCCAGATGACGTTCGGCCTGGTCACGAACAGCAGCTTCTGTTCTTCCTTCCTGGAAGCATCATCCAGCAAGCAGGCAATTTTATCCTACATATATATAGGAGCACAGTTCCTGGCAAATGGTAGGGATGAGCTTTCCTCTCCCCAGCCCCCCGCCGCCTAGCTCCCCGCCGGCGGTGGCCACCCACCAGAGCCCTCACGGCACAATTCCTTCCCTGGTCCAGCCGCTCCCCCTCCCTCCCCTGCCACCATTATCCTCCCCTCGTCTTGAGGCTTCCACGGTGGTGTCACATGGGGGCAGATCTGGCTCTGTCCCCGGCGTGCTCCGCCATGAGACGTCTTCTCAGCAGGCGGCGCGGGATTCCCTGGACAAAGGTGGGAAGGTGGACGCGTCCGGGCCCCGCCCAGTGTCGTTCAAGGAGGCGCTGCTTCGGCCACGCACCTTCAAGCCCCGCTTCCTGGCTGTGGCGCAGCTTGGGGAGCAGCCTTGGCTCCATCAGCTGCCGCGTCGTGCGGCCAGGCCTGGTCCTCTGCCTGTGGGGCGGTCCCCTGCTCTAGGGCCGTCGGACGGTGGCGGTTCCTGGCTACAGTATCTTAGGATTAAAGCCGGCACTGAATGCTTCAACTGCCTCGCCCCTGGCCACCGCATTGCTTCTTGCCGACACCCGCCCCATTGCATTCTCTGCTGGCGTTTCGGGCACAAGGCACGGTTCTGTCGCCATCCCCCCCCGGCTGTGTCCCGCTGTTCCACCGCTCACCGCGCCCACCCCAACTCCACTGCTCTTCCTTCGGGCGCTGCTCGCTGTGGCGCCGACGGATCAGCCGCTGCCACGCCCGCCACCGCCGCTGCTTGCGCCCACCCCTCGTTCGGCGCCACCGCTGCCCCTTTTCTCGTGCCGCCGCTCTCTTGCCCGGAAAAACCTGCTGCCGCAATGGATTGCTGCAACTCGTCCCCCTGTGCCCCTGGTCAGCGCCCGGAACATGTCCGTGCAGGGGTGCCAAGATCTGACGCCATTCGTGGAATGGAGCGCGAGCTGGAGGTCTTTGCGCTGCTCGCCGTCCAGATTGATGCTCGTGTTCGCCTGGAGGCTGTGCGGGTCCGGCAGGAGGCCGCCCAACAGCTTCGCATCCCCCTCCTTGAGCTAGGAGTGTCGCGGGTCGCTCCTGCCTCCTTCCTGTTGCGCTTGGACGACCAGCACAGGCGCAATGCAGCGATGCAAAGGGGCGCTCTGCAGATTGGGCCGGTCAGCCTGAGGTTGTTGCCATGGAAGCGCCAGGTGGGTGCAAATGCTGTGCTCTCCAAGCTTAACTTCCGTGTGCGCTTGTGCATTGAGGGTGTGCCCGGCCATGTGCGCCATGCCGATGCCATCTCCAGCCTCTTCAAGTCGCCGATGTTCATTGACGACATGGACTGTGAGATGGAGAAACCCGAGGAGGAGTGTGTGAGATTATGGCTATGGACTTCTGATACGGATGGGATTGCCACCGCTGGTACTTCGCAGGTTGAAGAGCCTATCACATTCCCGGAACAAAATTATGCCGGCAGCCTGCTCGACCTGGGAATGCCTTCTGGGGCCTTACGCTTTGGGCCAGCTGAGACAATGGACTAAGAAGTGTTGATTCACGTTGACAGGGTACTTGACTACTCGGCACTCCCTGCAAGCCCCTCCCACCGAAGCTTCAACTGTTCCACCAGTGGTTTGCCTGATGCAAGACTCGAGGCAGAATGGCCGGTGAAGTTCCTGTTCCGGTGGAAGTTGGGTGTCCCTGATGGGAGTCGCCAGGAAACGGCACCTCGCCGTGCCTCTGTCCATGACAGGCTGGGTGACCGTGGCAGGGACAGGTCGCCGCCAAGGGGGGGGCTTTGGTGGTGGTTTGGGTCTTCGACAGATGCCACCTTCGGGTGCTCATGACCTATGGGGACATAATGACAGTGGCCGGACCTCTCGGCAAGGAGGTGGCCGGCAAGGTAACACTCACTACCGGCGGCGAAACATGACGCCTGTAGGAGGAGCGTGGAAATGGCAGCCTAAAAGGCCAGCAGTTCAAGAGTCAGTTCTGACAGGAAACATTGCGGATGCTATTGACAGTCTTCCTGTGTGTGATCCTCGCCCCTCTGACATGATTACCTCGGACCCAGTGTTGGATGAAGCTGGCTGTGCGGCCGGTTCCAGACTTGGTCCTGTCACGGTGCTGCAGCGCTCCGTGGAGCCAACTGCGACCAATGTGATGGCGGCCTTGTCATGCAACCATTGTGAAACAGCCTTGCTAAATGATTTGGGTCCGATTCAGGCACCTCTGATGGTTTCTCTGGAGTCCCCAATGGCGACACAGACCAAGGTTGCAGGTACACTGGAAGCCAATACTGTGCTGGCTGAGGGGGAACACAGGTTGACAGCAAACACTAATTTTCGGAGCCCACATTCTGCTGATCCCCAGTTGGGGATAGTGCCTGATCTCAATGAAAGGGTCATAATGGGAGATAACGTGGTGCAGCCTGGTAACCTGAACAGCAGAGCGGCTTTGGGAGTCGCTGATGCTCGACTGAACAGGGAGGATACTGATGTGGGCGGTATAAAACCGCATGGGAAAGGAATCGCCGTTTTGCGGTGCCACTTAAGAAATCACTGCTTCGTAATCCATCTCACAAGAACCATTCTTCCCACAGTAAAAAAACCAATGTCGTGACTGAGGAAGCGGGCAGGAAAATTATCAAGGCAAGCGCAAGGATGAAAAGAGGGCTAACTGCAGATCAGAAGGCTACAACGTTGTTGTTAGAGACTAGTGACATCATTGAGAAAAACGGCTTGATCACTTCTACTAGGGAAGACCAATTTGGAGAGCAATTTGTTGAGCAAATGGATGCCAGTTTGATTGATGGAATGCGTGCTGCTTTTGGACTGAACAGTAATGGCGCCGGGGCCTTGCTCAACTCCTTGGCGCTGGAGGCCGAAGAATGATGAACGGTTTTGAACACCGTCATCTGTACACTCATTTGGAGTGTGCGTGTATCCTAGTTTCCATGTTTAAGTCACTAGTTACTGGGTTTGCTGTTAACGTCCTTAGACAAGAGTTTCTCTGTGTTGGTGTTGTAGTCCAGTTTGCTTTATTGGAATTCGAAGATTGTGTTGGGGGTACTGGTGTGTCTTCTGTCTGTTGGTGGTGGATGTGTATTATTGGGGCCCCCTGTGCGACATCTGACAAGGGGATGGTGTGCAACTTTTTTTATCAATGATTGAACAAAATTGCAGTCTACTCAATTGGAATGCAAGGGGTTTAAATAATCGGGCTCGACGGCAAGTGGTTAAGGATCTGGTCCGGGACTCAAGGGCCACGATTGTGGCGTTACAAGAAACCAAGGTACAGGTTATTGACAGGCAAATGGTAATGGAGATCCTTGGATGTAATTTTGCTAACAGCTTTGCTTTCCTGCCGGCACGAGGAACCAGGGGGGGGGGGGGGGGGGGGAATTCTTTTGACAGTGGATGAAACATACTACAAGCTAACTAATACAGAGAGAGGTGTGCACACGCTGACTGCTACTATTTCCACATGCTCTGATCTGCTGTCCTGCAGTATTACAGTGGTTTCTCGGGGAGCTAAGAAGGATCCAACTCTCAGTTAATACAAAATGGCTTGTAGTGGGTGATTTTAACATGATTCTGAGTGCTAATGATAAGAGCAATGATAACCTAAACATGAGATTAATGGGGGTTTTTAGAGATGTGATTAGGGATCTAGAGCTTAAAGAATTAAGCCTCAGAGGTAGAAAATTCACTTGGTCAAATGATCGCACTCAAACAAGAATCGACAGAGCCTTCTGCTCTATGGGATGGGATATAATGATGCCTAATGCGTATCGGATCATTGCCCCCTGTTGGTAGTGGGTAACAACACTATTAAAAAATTCAGAGGCTTCCGTTTCGAGGCCTTTTGGCCACGGATTCAAGGATATCAGGAAGTTGTTGAGTCATCTTGGTCCAAACCCACCCATGTGATCAACCCCTTCCTCAGCTTGCACACCAAGTTGCAGAGAACAGGAAGGGCTCTGCGGACGTGGGCACACAACTTGATTGGCAATAACAGAATACTTCTATTGGCTGCACAGAAGCTAATTGGTATCCTAGATGTAGTGGGTGATTATAGGCCACTGTCAGAAAGGGAGATTAAGTTCAAGAGAGACCTCAGGATCAGACTCCTCGGTATGACAGCAATAGAAAAATTAAGAGCCAAGCAAAAATCCAGATTAACTGCTATTCGAGCTGCTGAAGCCAATGAGAAGCTATTTTATGTTCAGGCTAATGGTAGGCGTAGGAAAAACACAATTCTTTCACTGCAGACTGACTTTGGAACCTGCTATTCCCATGAAGAAAAAGCTGAGGAATTATTTAAGCACTTTAGCTCACAGTTCTGCCCCCCTGGCCCAAGGGATTACACTTTAAACTGGGAGAACTTGGGGCTGCCTTCTCATGACCTGTCACAATTAGAGGAACCTTTCACAGAGGAGGAAGTTCTTGGGGTCATCCAAGACATTGCCAGTGATAAGGCGCCCGGGCCAGATGGATACATTGGGTTGTTTCTCAAGCAAAATTGGTCACTAATCAAGCAAGATATCATGAAAGCTTTTGAAGCTTTCTATCAACAACATGATCATCATTTCAGGCTGCTAAATAATGCTCACATTGTTCTGTTACCTAAGAAACCTGATGCAAAGAGGGTGTCAGATTATCGGCCAATTAGCTTGTTACACACTGTAGCAAAACTCTTTTCAAAGTGCCTAGCAGCCAGACTTTCGGGTGTGCTGGGCTGTCTAGTGTCTCGAGCACAAAGTGCATTCATCAAAAGACGGAGCATACAAGATAATTTTTTGTACACTCAGAATTTGATCAGGGCCTTGCACAGACAAAAACAATCTGGTCTTTTTGTAAAGTTGGATATAGCTAAAGCATTTGATTCAGTGCGTTGGGATTTCTTAATGGAGGTGCTTCAGCAACTTGGTTTTGGGTCCAGATGGCGAGCTTGGGTAACAACCCTGCTGTCCACGAGCTCTTCATCTGTTTTGCTAAATGGAACAAAAGGAAAATGGTTTACTCATCGAAGGGGACTGCGTCAGGGTGACCCTTTATCTCCCATGCTATTCATCCTTTGCATGGAGCTGCTACAGAAACTACTGGCTATTGCATCAGCCGACGGCTCCCTCACGCCATTGCAAAACCGAGCGGCCACCCTCAGGGCGAGTCTGTACGCCGATGATGCGGCCGTCTTTCTGAAACTGTCCAGACAGGACGTGGTGGTAATGGCCCAGATACTTGAATTGTTTGGGCATGCATCCGGGCTCCTAACCAATAGATCGAATTGTGCTGTATACCCTATCCAGTGTGACAATCTGGACCTGGGAGAGGTACTGGAAGGGTTCCAATGCCCTGTGGAGTCCTTTCCTTGTAAATATTTGGGACTGCCACTTCATATAAAGCATTTGCGCCGGGTTGATTTTCAGCCTCTAATCGACAAGATGTCCAATCGCTTATCAACTTGGAAAGGGAGATTCCTCAACAGGCCCGGATGACTCAAGCTTGTTACCTCTGTTCTGTCATCTTTGCCAACTTACTACCTATCCATGTTTGCGCCAAAAAAGTGGATGGTCAAGAAGATGGACAAGATTAGAAGAAGTTTCTTGTGGACAGGTTCAGAGAAAACATCAGGAGGGCATTGTTTGGTGAAATGGGCTAATGTCAAACGACCGAAAAACCTGGGAGGTCTGGGGGTACTTGACATGGAATTATTTAGCAGGGCTCTAAGGTTGCGCTGGCTTTGGTTTCAATGGGTCGAGCCTGAGAGGCCTTTGGTTGGCGCAGAGGTCCCATGCAATGATGTGGACAGGCAGCTATTCAGAGTCTCCACCAGAGTCACTTTGGGCAATGGTAATCAAGATAGGTTCTGGGAATCGGCGTGGCTGGATGGGCATGCCCCAAGGGACATTGCCCCTAATCTCTACATGCTCGCTTGGCGAAAGAATAATTCGGTCAGAGAGGATCTGCACAACCTGAACTGGACCAGGGGATTATGGAGGATGTCCACTGCTCAGGAGATAGCTGAATTCATAAACCTTTGGGGCCTGCTGCAGGATGTTCAATTAACAGAACAAAAGGACTCCATCCAATGGCGTTGGACCGCAGATGGCACATACACCGCTAAATCAGCTTACAGGGTTCAATTTCATGGCACTCACTGCTCTTTCAGGTGGCAGGAGATTTGGCAATCCAGAACTGAAGGCAAGCACATTCTTCGGATGGCTATTGGTGCAAAATAAAATCCTAACTACTGATAGGCTATTAGTAAGGCGTTGGCCATGTGACCCTATATGCCCTTTGTGTGACCAGAGGAGAGAAACAGCTGAGCACTTATGCCTGCACTGTGTTTATGCGCAAGAAGTCTGGACTCTTGTCTCCAGAGCAACCAATGGCTTCGTACAGGTGCCTTCATGCACTATCTCAACTGAAGATTGGTGGAATTTATCTTTCCAAGGGTTGAACAAGGACAGCAGAAGGCAGAGAGCAGCACTTATGCTATATACGACGTGGAATTTGTGGAAGGAACGAAATAGAAGAATCTTTGAAGGTGTCACGGCTTTACCGGCAAGAATTCTAAGCTTGATAAAGGAAGAGATGCAGCTTCGAGTGGCTGCCTATGGGCAGGGGGCTTACCCTTTTGTTTAGCAATGCAACCATCATTCTTGTGCTTCGAGTTTATTTTGTTCCTGTAATATCGACTTTGTAAACGCTCGCATTCTTCTCCTTCTTACATGAATTGGCGGTGCTCCTGCCTTGTTTAAATATATATATATATATATATATATATATATATATATATATATATATATATATATATATATATATATAGGAGCACAATTTTCGGTACGAACGATGTTAATTGACGAAGTGGTCTTGTTACCGCTTCATCAGTCATTAGCAGGGAAGATAAAATCGGTGACATCAATATTTGAAACAGTTACTCTGTTTCATTGCTTTAAACCGGATTAGTTCAACGAAATGATTTTTGGCATCCCTAATTACTATGATAGTCGATGGAAGATATGGACAATTTACTCGCAGCACATGATATAAACAAGTGGATCCGAGACAATGCCGGAAGGCGGCTAATGTATCGTCAAATAGTCTATGGAGCAATAATAAAATGAAAATTTAAGGAACACACGACGGCTTTAATTGCGCTTTGGTTATGAGAGCGTGAAGCGTGTGTTGTTTCCGGGAAGAAGCAGCTGCTTGGTCCTACATGTTTGGAGTACGTACTTCTTCCGGTTGAACGATTAGCATATTTCTTCCAGTTCAGCTAAAATTGTTCTTAATTTTGTACAGTATAAGTAAACTTCGTCTTAATATATATGCTATCCACTTATTATAAAACCGACAGTTATAAATATGCAATTTGGACAATTCTCCGTTCTAAAGTCGAACCAATATGGAAAATCACTTAAAAATAATCACTGACAAGACTAAAACATGAGCAAAAAATCCACAAATGTATTATACTGTAGACCATTGCAGCATTACTTCATTATAACTGTGGGAATTAGAGAAATTGGATGTTGTGTAGTCGTTGGAGGACATTTTCAAATATATGAATTTCTTTTTGTGGGCACGAGGTGTCATGTATGTCTACTATGCATTAGTCCCGCTCCCTTCCCACCTCCGGCATCTCGCCGGAGGCCAGAGGGAGTGGGGATCCATCTCTCCCAATAGTCTCCAATAGATCGAGTCTAGATTAGGGTTAGGTTTTCTACATGCCGCGTTTCATGGTATGAGAGATTTATTTCCTCCTCCTCCTCCTCTCCGGTAATGGTGAGGAGATAGGGTGACTTTGAGTTTCTCCATGACGGCTCCGATAAAGGAATTGGCGGCATCTACGACATCGGCAACTTTCTTCAGGAGACGGCATGGAGATTTAGGTTTTCGGTTGGCGACAACAAGGCCGAGATGGTGCCGTCATCGTGGAATAATTATTTTCTGCAGCCACTTCTCCATTTTGTCGTGGTTAGATCCAACCACGGTGAAAGGCTTGGGAGAATAGGTCTGTCCCCCGAGCTGATGTCGATCAGTCTTGGGTCAGATAGATTAGGATCAGTCTCTCTTCCTCATCGGTGGTAGAAAGATGAAGAAGAAATATGCAAGAAGGAAGAAGAAGATTGTGCTCGTTCCAGCCTACAGGGCGATTGTTCTTAGCCTGTTTGCTGAGCGTATGCCTATGCGGCCTTCTAGTTGCTTTTTTTACACAGGTTCGGAATTGAGATTTGGAGCTGCCTAGTGTGTGAGTTCATTGAGTGTGCTTGTAACTTGATGATGTACTCAACCTTGATATAATAAAATTCTTCCTTTGATCTCAAAATTCTTCCTTTGATGATGTCTGTTTCTATATAAAGCACTGATAAGAGTACTATTTTAGGATCTATTAATTCCACAGCTAGTGACAGCACTCTTACATCCTAGTGTTATGTTATTTCATGATAATAGTTTCAACGGTGATATTAGCTTCAATATCTTATTATAGAAAGGAAACAACAGAATACCAACTCAACTGTTTGAATTATTAGGCCTCGTTAGTTAGAATTATACATGCATGCTTTTTGTTTCATCGTGGGCTCTCAGCCTCTCATACTAAATATAAAAACATGCCATCGTGCCAAAAGTTTCACTTGATTACCAAGTGATTCGTTGTTCTTCTAACTACTGTGGTCAATCAGAGTTTTTTTTAACATTTTGGTCGATCTGAGTTGAGTTTCTCAAAAGGAATCATCATTAACAACATCCACCTGACGTGCATGTATTTATTAGAGAGTAGCTTTAATAAAATCATATATATTGTTAAGTGTGAAAGTGAATGAAAGGAATGGAATGATCGATTGATTGTACAGGAACATTTACATCTATATATACAAGCCCAAAGGGCATGGGGGTTGCCACCCTAAAGGACATGCCCCTTGGGAGTGGCCCCTTGTTGAAACCATAACTGTCTCTATTAATCACTATAATAATTATAATATTATTTGTAACACTCCCTTGATCAATTGCTTCTTGTAAGTGTCCTCCATTCGTAGATTGTTCTGTGGGAAAAACTCCTCTAAAACCCTGTAGAAAAAATACGAGGAGAAACTATGTGATATTCAATGGATAACCATCAAATGGATAAAACTCCAAAAACCCAGTGGTAAAAACTTTGAGGAGAAATGTATATATGTCATGAGAAAAACTCATTAAAACCCCCGAGGGAAAATATAGGAGAAAATATCATTGACATATATGATTGCTTGTTAATGCATATTGCACTGCCTATGTATGACAAAAACCTTGATAGGAAAACTCATTAGGAAAAGAGTGCAATATTTATAATCAGAAGATCATGTACAGGTTATATCAGAGGATTTATCCCCCCTAATGCTTGCAAATCTTTGAATCGTCTCATACCTATTCCGAAAACATATTTCTGGAATAATGATATAGGTAGGGACTTTTGAATAAATCTGCAAGGTTATCATATGATTTGGTTTGCAAGATTTAACATGCATTCATTTGTGCAATACAAGCAGAATTATCTTTATAGATAATTGTTGGTTTCGTGATCGAACCAATACCACATGACTGTTGTATGTGATTAATCACTCTGCGAAGCCATACACATTCTTGTAATGCTTCATAAAATACAATTATTTCAGAGTAATTTGTGGATGTGGCAATACACATGACTTCCATGATATAGTCATTCCACCATGTAAGAATATAAAGTATGTCTGACATCTGGCATTATGGGGATCAGATAAATAGCCAGTATTAGTATATACAGTTAAAGACTTCTCTTGGTTAAATCTGTAGATTAAACCAAGATCTATTGTGCCATAGAGATATTGGAAGATATCCTTAACTCCCGCCAAATGGCGATTTGTTGTAGCAGCGCCATGTCTAGCTAGAAAATTACCGCAAATGCAATATCAGGCCTTGTGAAATTTGTGATACACATAAGCGCTCCAATGACACTGAGATATGGAACCTCTGGTTCCAATAACTCATCTATTGATCTGAATTGATCCTTATTGATATCAAGAGATCGAACGACCATGGGTGTCTTTGATGGATAAGATTTATCCATATTGAATTTCTAAAGAAATTATCTGGATATATGCAGACTGATGTATTAAAATCCCTGTAGGGAAGTGCTCAAGTTGTAAACCTAAGCAAAATTTTGTTTTACCCAACATCCGTCTTAAGATGGTTTGTGCTTCATCTGTATCTTGTGTATTTCCAATGATATTGAGATAATCAACTTACATAGATATAATACAAAATCCAGTCGAGGATTTCTTGATGAAAACACATGGGCAATCATTGTTATTGGAATAACCTTTCTGTAGAAGGAATTCCCTTAGTCGGTTTTACCATGTTCTTTCCGACTGCTCCGAGTCGTATAATGACTTCTAAACCTTTACACTATACATATTGCGTGAATGATTCTTGTTCGGAATATCAAGCCCTTCAGGAACTTTCATATAGATATCCGAACCAAGTGACCCATAAAGATATGCAGTCACAACATCCATGGGATGCATGGGTAGACCTTTCTGTTCTGCCAATGATATTAAATATCAGAATGTTATACCACTCATAACTGGAGATTATGATTCATCAAAACTCGATAATGGGTCTCTACGTGAACCCTTCTGCTATAAGCCTCACTTTATTATTCACCACCTCGTTTTCATCCCACAGGAAAATGTTTCGAGGAGTAGGTTTCACTGTGGTGAATACCTCTCGTTTTTGAGAGAGTGCAATTCTACCTTGATTGCTTCCTTCTGTTTGATCCATTAGAAGTGCGGATGCACTGCCACGGTCTTATGTTTGGATCAGTTGAAGATAATTTGTAATCTTAAATGGGTAGTGTCGACAATTGTAGTCTTTCAGCTGAATGATTCTCCATAATCAATATAATTGGTGGAAATTTAATTTACCCTTTCCGACTCTTGGTGATTTCCCAATACAGTAGAGTCAGGGTCTTCCGATGTCCCAGCACCAAAATCTGTGTGCACACTTGTGCTGGGTATGTGATGTATCTGTTGGAAATCCATATTATTTGGATTTGCAATATCCAATTGGTGTCTATCAACTTGATGTTGATTTGCATTTACTGCTTTGGAAGTGAGCTTCCGTTTTCCTCGGATATCCTTTAAAGTTGTACCTCTCCCCCTCTTATTTTGATTTGGGAGATTTTGAGTAAGAGTTACTACTCTTCCTGGTAGTTTTAACAATATGATTAGTGACACCTGGTAGATTATTTGCAATGCTTTGCAAATTGTTGTGATGGAAAATACTTGGTTGATTTCCACGTACTAACTGCAACGGAGAATCCGTATGATATGCAGTAGGTCTGATTTGAATCAAGTCAGCGGCGTGTAAGACTGCATGACCCCAACATGATGTTGGTAATTTGCAATTCTTTAACAATGGTCTAGCAATTAATTTGATTCTCTTTATAAGATATTCGACTAATCCATTTTGTGTATGTACATACGGTACATAATGTTTCACATAAATCCCTAAAGCCATGCAATAGTAATTGAAGGCTTTTGAGGAAAACTCAGCGGCATTGTCAATCCTGATGGATTTTATTGGATTTTCCAGATAATTTGATAATTTGAGCAATAAACCTTGCAAAAGCATGGTTCTTGTGGACAATAAACACACATGGGACCATCTAGTAGATGCATCAATAAGTACCAAGAAGTACGTGAATGACCCAGTTAATGGATGAATAAGACCACAAATATTACATTGAATACATTCAAGAAATTATAGTAGTTTAGCCTTGATATTAAGATAAGAGGGTATTAAGATTAATTTCCCTATGTCACATGCAGTGCGTACAAAATCTGAAGGTTTGGGAAATTTATGTGATGACCAATTGAATTGCCGATAATTTTTCCACATCATCCCAATTCAGGATGACCTAGGCGATCATGCCATGTCTTGAAGATATGAAGATTCTAAAAAACTATCTTATATGTAACATGTCGTACGAGTTTGATGTATGTGTAATACAATCCAGAGGATAATGAAGGAATTTTCTCAAACTGTTGCTTGTTATATCCGTCATTTTGGTGATGAATAGATATCTTCATCATTGTTGTCATTATGAGTTTCGATATGGAAACCACTATGACGGATATCCTTGTAACTCAATAGGGCACGAGTTGAATTAGGATACATGAGTGCATCCTCAAGTTCCAGTTTAGTACCCATAAGGAGAACTATGTGGTTCGACCAGAACCCGCCATCACGTAATCGTGACCAGCGATAGTTGTGACGTTTCCTTTACTCTTAGTAAGAGTTTGAAATATTTAATTTCCCTGAGTATTGTATTAGTGGAACAACTTGCCACTAAACAAATTTCCTCTTCATTTGGATTGTTCATGTAGTAAAAAATAAGTAATTCAAATATCTGAAGAATTTGACTCATTAGATTATATATATAAATATGCAAGATATCAGGTGGAAACCAACCTCTCCGTGCAAACTATGCAAACCAACGTGCATGGGGACATGAAGGAGGAGTGGAAGGGGGAATTTGTAAAATAACAGGGAAGGTGGGAGGGGAGATTTGGAAATCAAACATGCATGGAGACATGCAGGAGGAGTGGGAGGCCCATTGGATCAACATCGTGTGGTCCAGATTGAAGTTTGCATAGTTTACATGGGGAGGTTGGTTTCCACCTGATACATTGCCATATAAATATATATAAACTAGGTGATACCCCGCGCGTTGCTGCGGGAATTTGTTAAACAAAATTTTAAAGTGAAATGTGAAAGTATAAACACCAAAGTGATTGTATTGCAACATTCTTTAGTAAACATTATACATAGAAGTATGACTGATCATGCATGTAATTTTTACTCCTGTAATTTGTAATTGCTACTTATAAAAATGTGGCCACAGAAAATCGATTGAAGAATAAATAGATGGTCTAGTGGATGATGACATGGCTTATAGTGGATAGTGATATGGCGCATAGTGGATGATGACGTGGAATGGTTGCATGTTGAGAGAAATCCAACCATGACTTGATAGTGGGTACCAATTATATAGGTTATATAGATACACATACTATGTTAATGATGTATTGTATGTCTTACAACACTTATGACAACAAAGATTTACAACACAATACAAGATTTCATAAGATAACTTAGAGAACTATGTCTTTGGGGACCATGGAGACCAGTTTATGTCGTTGGATTGATATTCCACGAGCATGTCACCAGTGCTGAATAAGTCATCTGACTGCGGTCGGTTCGTCTCATTCTCGAGTTCCGTGGGAACATCAGTGAAGCAACTAGCATCGGTAGGTCGAGTAGTGAAGTGAGCTTCAAAACTTGTCCACTTGAACTTGTTTACCAGCAGACTTCTGGTATAAGTTAACCAAATGTTTGGCAGTGTGGCACTTTCTGGTGTTATGGCTGTGACAAACACACCTTTGACAAACTTGAGAGTTGTCATTTCGAGTATTCTTAAAAGTGCCTTTGACTTTGTTATACCTTGTTTGTCGAATAATTCTGCCTTTTCCATTTTCCTTGAAATTCTGTTGAATTTCTTGCCACCAAACTATGGCATAGCTATAGCGACAGTAATGTTGTTGCCATAGCCCTTTTGTAGGGAGAAAAATACATAAAGTCTGGCAGAATTATGGCTTGTTGTTAGTCATAATTCAATGAAATTCTTATTGGCTATATGAGAGATCATGGATGGAATTAATTTACTATTGTAAATTAAGTTGTGTTTTATGTATGCAAAATATTGAATGTAAGATGTTTCTTACGGTAAAAATTAAGGTAAAGGACAATATGCAGTGTAACTGCTTAAAATATTATTTTAATTCCTGATGGAGCATGTGACTTGATAGTCATATGTCTGTTTATATGTACTTTGGATATACACGATGAAGGTAGTCATCAAAAAATGTAGACCTCGCAGTGATGAGCAAATAAATTGCTGCCTAAAAGCCTGGATCTCAGGGCAAATAAGTTCAAAAGAACTTATCGCACCCAGTGCCTAGGGCGCATCCCCTTGTGTTGTTCCAAAAATTATATTTAATATTTCTTAATTTAAATTTTGCATAATTTAACTCATTGAGTTAATGCCAAAAAGTATAAATAAAATAATGGCATAATAAAAATATTGTTATGAAGGAAAAATATGTCAAACCAATGCGAGATCTGAGGATCGAATAATGCTGAATTACCGCGGTCATCATAGCATCCAGAATACAATGGTTCCAATATCTGAGGATAATACTTGACGACACATCCAAATATATACAGAACAATACAATACTCTAAATATTTAGAACAGAACCATTCTAAATAGGTAGTTAAATAAAAGTTTGGGGGACTTCTAAATAAATTCAGAGAAAAAGTACAGGGAAATCTGGCTTGTGGGCTGTTTTTTATTCTCTATGCAGCCCACGGCGGATTGGCGCACTAAGCAGCCCAGTGCGCGCGCGAACGCGCAGCCCGGGCGCGGGCGTGAAGCGCCGCCCATGAGCTGGCTAGTGGCGGGCGCCGCGCGGCCCAGGCGCTGCATGGTGCGCGGCCTAGCAGCGAGTGCTGCGCGGCCCAAGCGCTATGGCTACGGCATGCGGCTCGGGCAGAGGCCCGCAGGGGCGCCTGGAGGAGCCCGGCCCAGTGCAGCGCGGCCTGGCCAGCCTTCAAGGTGGCCTAGCCGGCCTGCCAGGGGCGCGCGGCCCATATAGAAGGGCGGGGAGGCCGGTTAGGGTAACCGCTGCCTCCCCCCTCGTGCAGCCGCCTCCACGCGGTTTCCGCTACTCCCACCGCGTCATGTGCCGTCGAGGGGCTCCGCCGCTGCCTGGGCTGGGCGCGGACACCGTCGTCGCCGCCCGGGCCAAGGCGCAGCCGGAAGAGCCACCGCCACCACACGAGGTTCCGCGCCGTGTAGGCTGGATCCACCGCCCGCCGGTCGGGGCTCGACGGCCGCAGCCCCTACTGCTGTCGTCGTGTAGCTGTGCGTGCGGGCGCCGCCATCGCTACCGCGCAGGCGGGCGCAGGGCTGCGCCACTGCCACCGTCACACGGGCTTGCTTGCGGACGCAGCACCCGGGCTGAGGCGTGGGCTGTTGAGCCACCGCTGCGCGGATGTGGGTGCCGCCTCCGCGTCGCGGGCGGGCGCCTCAATGGAGGTCCCCAAAGGGCTCTGGCGGACGGACATCATCGCTGCTTCTAGTCGGGCACTCCCGAAGAAGCCGCGCTACAACGTCGGTCGACGCGAACCACACAACCGTGTGCGCACCTTACGTGATGGCAAGGAATAACAACAGTTCCATGGGTAATTTATCAAATTGGTAAGAGCATTGAAATGCTTACAGTTATTTTGATGTTGTTCATATGTGATTGTTGGAAAACGCAGAAGTTGCTTGTTAATCTCATGAATTGTCTACTGGTTCATCATGGAATCACCATGGTTTTGTATGAATACGCTAGCAGCGGTACGATTGTTTTTTAATCCTAACCAATTTTTTAAGATTATTTTAAAAAAACCATAGGAACCAACTGGAATTTTGTTAGAATCTATCGTGAGATAGAGGCCATGCAAGGAGCTCCAAGAAATGACCCAGATAGGTCTTGGAGGGATACTTACCAAATGCCAAAGGGAGAGGACCCCCTGAGTGCTATTGCGGTAGTAATTGCCAGTGTCTTTGCTCACTCGTAGAAGAAACCTGTGGAAGAAGGTACTGGTGCTGCCCAAGGATACAACTCATCACATCGGGGAATGAAAGCTCTCAAGTAAGACTAGTTTTTTGCATTCTAACAAATTTTAGGCATACCATGCTAATTATTGACATATATTTGAAACAGGGATCCAGAAGGACCAAAGCACCCAATGTTAGGGCATGCCACTTTATTGAGTGGATAGACGATTCCATCAGCCAAAGGGACGCTGAGTATTTGGTGGGGACAAAGAGGCGGGAGGAAGAAGGACGAAGGGCCGCGAGAAACGCCGAGATCACCAGGCGTCGTACCGAGGCATCCAAGAAGGAACTGGATGACATTGTCAATGGTAGAAATGGCCACCCATGATAATTTGTTATGTTACCTTATTTCCCTAAGGCATGCTAGGTCTTCTGGCACACCAAGTGCATGTGTGATGTATTTCAATTACCTAATGCATGTTAGGTTTAGTAATGACACAGTAGTAATGCAATAGTGCACGTGCCGTACATGCCACTGCAATGGTGTAGTCTTTTCAATGTACCTTGTCTCTGTCACTAATGTGTAGACTTCTCAGTGTGGCTTGTCTCTATCACCCATGTGTAGGGTTTTTAGTGTATAAGCCTTTCAATACCACCATACATGTTTCAGTTGCTCACAGAGCATCCAAGGTAAGTTGATATGTGGAACATGTCCACTGCACTGATATGAAATCATGCCTATAAAAGGCTAGCAACCTTAAGTTCATTCAGCAACACAAACACACACACACACTGAAGAGCCACACATTCACAATAGAAGCAATGTATGGAGGGTCGTTCTATCTGGAAGGGTTTGGGCTCTAGGAGGGGAAAGGGTGGGAGGAAGGGACCTCCCATTGTGTGGGAGGGGTCTCTTGGTCTAGATGAGTTTGGGGAGGCAGTATTTGAGTTTCCAGTTCAGAGCAAAAGTGATTTCGGTAAAGAGTGTCCTCTGAGAGGGTATGATACCTGAAGAGAAGAGTGACCGAAATGCATGCATGGGGAGGATTGCTTATTGCAAATGATGGCGGATGGGACTGATGGAGGTCGTCGTTTCTTCAAATGCCCATGAGCATGGGTAAATATTATTCGTCTTTGCTTTTCTATATATATTCATATTGCTTTCAACAACTTACGTTAGTTATTTTGTTATAGTCCTCCAAGGCCCCAGAAAACTGTGGTTTTGTTAGGTGGGCCGATCCCGCTCCTATTGTTCCACATCAGGAGTACATCTACTACCTACAGAATCGTATCTTCGATCTAGAAATGAACATGAGCAGCGGTAACCATGATCGTGACGGTTCTGAGGAGGCACTATGCACGGACCTAGATTGCACCTGCGCATGCCACAAGAAGGATGGACCTCCGCCACCACAGTCTCCTCCACCGCCCCCGCCTCCAATGGGAGGATACTATGGAGAAGGTGCAACACAATTTTCTATGTGGGGACAGTACTAGGAGTAACATATCGTAGTCACGTGCTACAACCATGCTCTTGTTGTTGGTTATATTTTCCTAAGGCATCTATGTTCTTGTTGTTGGTTTGAATTACCTAAGGCATGTTAGGTTTAGTACCTGCCATCTTTTATTTGGTGAATGATCTATTATGTACTTCGCATGCAACTTCTTTCAATTCGTTTGTGCGCGATCTATTATGTTGTGCATTGCATAAAATTAATTTAGTTCAAAAAAGAAATGAACAACATTCAGAAATTTAAAGAAATGAACAACATTCAAAAATTGAAAAAAGAAATGAACTAAATAAAGGTTCAAGTACCCGGCAACACAAATTTGAAGTGCCTTACATCACAACCATAATGATCACATTGTTTATAATAAAACCATCAATCTACCAAATAAAACATACTACTACTGAGTGCAACGATGCCACTTTCCCTTCCTCAAAGCGTCGGTATTCTCCTTCAATGCTTCTTTTTCACGGCGAACACGCTCCAACTTCTTCTCCCTTTCCTCTATTGCCTTAGCAGCACGCCTCCTTTCTATCTACTCTTCACGCTCCTTTTTTTCTGCCTCCTGTTTGCGCCTCATCTCCAACCTTTCATTTATCTCCGCATCCCACTGCTTCATTCCATCCCAAAAGTTCTTGTATTCCTTCTTAATCTGAGTGTCGATCCACTGCTTAAAATCGCATAGCGGCGGTCGAGTCTACAAGAAAAATAATCATTACATTGCTATTTGATGATGTATATGTACAGTTCAAAAGTAACTAATTTCACCAAAGATTTCTCATCAGAATGCCATTGCGGACCATCTGCGGTGGTGGATTGAATGCAAAATTCACACACATCCAGTGCTTTGCCTAAAAGTTTCCTCTTCCTCAGAAACGTCTACCTTGTAAGGATCACCGCAAAAGCACATCGGCAACGGAACGCCACTAGGTAACGGATAAGGTTCGTAGGCATTGCGAGGCCATAGTTGAAAGGTATTTCCCCTATTTAACAAAACACATTTGCAATCAAGGTTATGGTTATGTCAAATTAACGACTAGAATAATAAAATTGTAGAATACAATGGATGGAGATTACCTTACTTTCCCATCTCTACCACCTCTACGATGCCTAGGCATCCTAGGGTTCAATAACACACATACACATATTAATCATGTTAATAACTTCTAACCCTTTTCACATCTAGGGTTGCAAAATACGCAAAATATAGAGCAGGGAGTATATACCAGCCCGTCCATGCAATTCATGAACAACATTCAAAAACTAAAGCATTCACCTAATTCTACACGTCACAATCACAGGCAGAGACTTCACTACGGTACCAAATAAGTATCCGATCCATCAAGAAAAACATCTAGTTCATCTAAAATTTGAAATCAATTCCTAACCCTAACTCAACAAAACAACTCAATATCTAACAAATTCTACAGTGAAACATAGAAAAAAGTGAGAAAATACCTTCGGGATGACGTGGGGATCGATCCCCCCATTTTTCTCCTCCCCAAACCATGGATTTGGGGGGATCTGGGGGCGCAATGGCCGGCGGCAGCGGAGGAGCTCGGGGGCAGTCTTTGGCTAGAGGAGGAAAAAATGACGGGGGAGATAGAGATAGAGAGAGAGAGAGGAGGCCGGCGCGTGGCCTGTATGGGGCCATTGTCTGGCCACCCCGCTGGGCGCGACAGCCTTGTCGCTCCGGAGCATGTGGCGCGGCAGCTCGTGTGCTAGGCTGGCGCGTCGTTGCCCGGCCTGCCATGGCGGCAGCCTTGCCGCGCCAAAGGATGTGGCGTGGGAGCGTTGTTTGGTCGCGCCTCGCGCTTTGGCGCGACGAAAAGGGTCACCCGATGCAAATAAAGTTTGGGACAGGTCTTTTTTTAAAAAAAATAATATTAAAAATTTGGTTAAAATTAACAAAATCCAGCGGTACAGAGGACATTAAGCCTCTATTCTTCTCCATCTTCTCATTGGCATCGAAGAAGACAGGATGTAGGGTCGCCATCATCGGCGGCATACGCAGAGGAAGGCATCCATGTCGCATCGAGGGCATCACCAAGAACGCCGGCCGTGGTGCACTGCAACCGCTCCTCGTCGACACCAAGGGAATCGAGTTCTCATCTTCGGCGATCAGGCACTCAACGTAAAGCCAAAGTGCTGATAACGTGTTAAGTATGAAAGTTAATGAAAGGAATGGAATGATTGATTGATTGTACAGGAACATTTACATCTATATATATAAGCCCAAAGGGCATGGGGGTTGCCACCCCAAAGGACATGCCCCTTGGGAGTGGCCCCTTGGTGAAACCATAACGGTCTCTATTGACTACTATAATAATTCTAATTATTTTTAACATATATAGCTAAGGGAGAGGAAGGTTCGTGGATGGAGTTTATATTTCTGCGTCCGGGCATATAAAATTGAAAACATTTTACTTTTATTTGAAGTCATATAATACTTCTCTAATTTGACCAAAGTATATATGCATCACTAAATTTATCTAGATTGAACAGTTATTTGATATTCTAAATGTTAACATATTTTTCTATAAACTTGATTAAAGATGGAAAAATTTGACTTGCAACAAAACTAAAATGGCATGCATATATGTTGGAATGGGTGCTGGTATATAAACTATCTAAGCTGTGGGACCAGGATCCCTAGGGCCATTCATTTACATGATTAAACTACTCGGCTATGGGAAGTTTGACCTGGCTACTCTAAATTAGTGGGCTATGGTGCAAGACGGCGTCATTGACTAGGAGAACTAGTCGTGTACTGTTAGGAGACTCCCCTAAGTACTCTATTGTAGTACTCCCTGTTGTATACGACTAGTATCATGGAACCGACTTGTAACTCTGCTCCCCGGATATATAAGGCGGAGCAGGGACCTCTCCAAAACAACTCAATCTCATGTGCAATACAATCAAGCACACATGACGTAGGGTATTACGTAATTTGCGGCCCGAACCTGTCTAAATCTTTGTGTTGTGTGTGCACCATCGTTTCTAGAACTCGGCGAGACCCACAAATCTACTGCCTGGGATACCCCTAGGCACACGTGCTTGACGTAAATCTACGACACTTGGCGCCCAGCGTGGGGCCGCACGCCGGAAGCTCACCATTATGCACGATGGGATCAATCAAGTTCAACACCCGCGACATCGAGAAGGGTGCGACCTTTGTCTTCGGCGCCTGGACCTTCATCGCCCTAGGCAATGGCAAGTTTGCAAGCTACCTTGTGGATTGGCCGGGCTTGTACTCGATGACGGCGATTCCATCGGAACCTCTCCGCAACTTCATCGAGAAACAAGACTCGGAGACTACTTCAGCCTCGACGTCGACCTCGGCTCCGCAACGCATCATGACCTCGAGTTCGACTCTGACTCCGACTCCAACTCCGGTCGGGACTCTCCAAGTCGAGTCCGGGTACAACTCGTTTCCAATTACAGAAAGAGCAGGGAACTCCGAGTTGGCTACGCCATCGAACAACCCCCGGATCGATTCCTGCTCGGACTCACCAACTCCGTGGCTTTTCATCAGCAGATGCAGACCACGGGAACCATCAAGACTACAAGTCAAGAGCCTAGCCCGGTCGTGGATCGTTGCAAAAACTTCGAGCCGGCTCACGAACCATCGAAGGACGATGACGAAGACAACTTCACGATCCTACTAAGCGACGCTCCTGACAACATTGCACGCTTACACTACCACGCGCAGTTCAACACCAGCTTCGAGTTGGAGGAACCACTCGTTCATCTCCCGATAGGACTAGTCGTAACCAGAACACCAGGAGGACTTGTTGTTCATTGGCCTGGTGTGATCCCAGCTGAGACCTACCGGGATAATGAGTCAAGACTTGTTGCGGTCATCCTAGAAGATCTACCTTACAAAGACGGCAAGACTGCTTCGCTCACTACCTCAATAGAGAGCTCGAGCGACAACTTCTCCACCACCCAGATCGTTCTTTCCCTCAGTGATCAAGACCCCGGTCATCAGGTGTTCATGCTGGGCAATGATGACCAAAGCACCCAGTATGACCGTGAGCTCATAATAGATATTTCCGAAGAAGAATGCACTGCCAACGGAGAAACTGAGGAACAAAAGACCTCCCGACAAGCAAGGAACGCCAAGCACAAGCAGAGGCGCTTAAACGCTGCCCTACGCGCTGATGCGATCCGCAACCTTGGACAAGACTTCGACATGGTCGGGGACCAACCAGTCCTTTAGGAGGCACCGCTTAACATCTCCGTGGCGGCAGAACTCGTCAGGGCCATGCCCGACACTCCCGCCATCCGACAAGTACTCACGCTTCTAGAAACAGCGCGCAAGAGCACCAACCAGGCAAACCCTGCCTCAAGCCACCACACATCGGGAAGCAGGTGCACCGGAGCCGCGGCGGCTGCTCCACACGAGGCGTCAACGCCACGACAGGAGGCCATAGACGTGGTCAAGACGCTGCCCGTGGCCTGAACCAAGGAGGAGGACGCGTTTGCAGCCAAGACGGTGGAAGACCACACAACGGAGACCTTCGCAACACCATCAACGCCAATCGTGATGCAGGTTCAGTAATCCAGACGAGTAGATAGCTACGAATTGAATTAGAACTACGCCGACGCGAAGAGTACGACCGCCGTTACGGACCCCCTCCCCACCAACAAGACCAAGATCATCCCCGTGACCACGACCGCCCGTGCCACCAAGATCGTCCATGCGACAACGACCGGCCTCGTGATCGTGATCGTCCCCGAGATAACGCCAATCCCCGAGAGCGAGATAACCCACGCGATCAGGATCGTCCTCGACACCGTAACCAAGCCTCACCCCGGCATAACGACCGCCCTAAACAAAACGAGGGGAACTGAGGTCGATAGTACGACTCTGACCACAGCAACTCCAATCACCGAGATGATCGCTCACCGAGGGACAAGTACAATGGATTCCCAGCCTTCTCCAAATGCATCAAGGACATCCAGTGGCCAAGCAAGTTCAAGCCAACTAGAATCGACAAAGTTCACAGGCAAACGAGACCCTGAACAATGGTTGAGAATCTACTCGACTGCAATCCAGATGGCGGGAGGCTCCAATGACATCAAAGTCAGCTACTTTCCCGTCTTGCTGGACATTACACCTCTCACATTACTCGAGGGCCTCCGCCCCGGGTCCATCGACTCCTCGGATGACCTCACCAGGAAATTTACCGCCAACTTCCAGGGAACCTGGGCACGACCTATAACCCGGTACAAATTGGCAGCATGCAAGCAAGAAAAGGGAGAGACTCTACGCAAGTACATCCAGAGGTTCTTTGATAAAAGAGCTACAATCGTAGATATCTTCGATCGGGAAGTCATCGACTATTCCACGATGGCCTCTACACAAGAGAACTACACCGTAAGTTTGGAAGACGACGCCTCGAAGACATCAGTGAACTAAGGCAGATAGTTGTCGAGTGGGCTGACCAAGATGATCACGAACGCGAACGCTTCGACAGGCATCGCGACAACAACAACAACAACAACAACAACAACAACAACAACAACAACAAGGACAACAATGATCGTCGCAACGATCGCTCCAACAATCGTGATTTCAATCGCGACAACAAAAAGCGCAAGCCAGACAACACAGTCGCGGCAGCTCAGTGCCCCAATCGCAAGAATCATTCAGCAGCAGACGTTATGAATGGCCCTTGCCCTTATCACCGCAACGGCAAGCACACGATGGCTAGGCAGACGTGCTCGACGTAAATATTCGACACCCACCTTTTTCTTTTTTAGAGATAATAAGTCTGAGGTTCGGAGCTTTCCTGCCTCCTTCCTTTATATTGCTTATATTAGTTCATTTCTGTCTTAATGACGTTTCCATTGCTAACTAAGTTCATCAGTGTGGGAACTTAGGTATAGTTCGGGCCAGCCGACTGGTCTATCTCGAATGTAGTCGCTTTGCATGTCCAGATGCATGCTGGAGATATGTGGAGTGCCACACATTTGTTACCCGCCAAAAATAAATAAAGATCGTGCGCCTATTTATTTTTTTCATTTTGCCGAATATTACCGAACCGAGAGAGTTGGTAGCTGGATCTTGACGAATGGCATATTTTATAGGATTAGGATCCTTGGATAGGATGTTGGGGGCACGGAGCGGACGGACCTCACATGCATGCTTTATCTGTTTGCCATGTTCTGATTTGTAATTCTGATGAAATACCAGACTTTGAATATGGTGCCGGGGAATCCAAAGCTCCGTCTTAGTCTCTACTCCTAATAAAACCCGCGAGGCGAACCATGTACGCAGAAAACGTCGCTCCTCCTACTCTGCCCCCGCGCCCCTTCCCAACCGCCGCCTCCCTACCCCCACCATCTCTCTACTCTGCCGCCGCCGCAGAACCGTTCCTCTCTCTCTACTTCTCTCTACTATATACTCTGGCCGTACACGCCGGACCCGCTCGTCGCCCACTTCGGCAGCCTCCTGCCCGGCGGCGAGGTCCTGGCGCCGCTCATGGAGGGATCGAATGTGGCCGAGGACGACACGTTCGGCGATGAGTCCGGGCGCCATGACGGGTTCGGGCAGTGGGTCTGCGGCCACCTGGCTCGCGCCACGCTCATGGCTGCTGCCGGCGGCTGCTTGTTCCGCCACTCCGACCTCCGCCTCCTCCTCGGCGTCATGGATGCGCCGCTCGCACCCGTCCCGGTCTCGGCCACGGAGCCGCTGCCGCATCTCTCTGTCAAGGATGTCCCCATTGTGCGTACACATCTCGGTTCTTCAATTGGATCTCCCTCTGTTCCTAAAATGCGGCAGCTTCTGACGCAAGTGGCGGCGCTCGATCGGGTGTTCTTCATCACTGGAGTCCTCGTCGGGGCAGTACATCCTGCAGCAGTACCTGGCGGCAGCGGGAGGCGCCAAGGTGCTCCGATCGGTGTGGAACACGTACGCGATGAGGAAGGTCCGGATGGTCGCGTCCGAGTTCAATACGGCGACGCGCGTGGTGAAGAACCGCTGCTCCGACGCTGCCTCCGCCGTGGAGCTGGGCGGGTTCGTGCTCTGGCGGATGTCCCCGGACATGTGGTACGTCGAGCTTGCTGTCGGCGGCAGCAAGCTCCGCGCCGGCTGCAACGGGCGCTTCGTCTGGCGCCACACCCCCTGGCTCGGCGCCCACGCCGCCAAGGGCCCCGTCTGCCCCCTCCGCTGTGCCCTCCAGGTCCGGCGCCATTCCTTCCCCTGCGCTTTTCTCTTCATCTGGTTATCTTTCCATTGGTGGCCATGCCAACAGAGATCTGGGTACGCTTGCTGCAGCGTCTGGATCCGCTGTAGACGGTGGGTCTGTTCGCGGAGGCATGGTGCGTGGGGGAGAAGAAGGTGGGCGACGAGGACTGCTTCATCGACGGGCGCCGAGACGATGTTGCTGTTGCTGCTCCCATGTTCCATGTACGTGGACAGCTGCTGCTCGCGTGTCCTATTTGGTTCATCGATTCATTCTGGCTTCCATTGTCTTCTGCATGTTAGGTGTTCGATGAAATGCATCACTAAATCAATCTGTGAAGAACCATGAGGCCCTTTGATTCCATATCTGTTGTGTTCAAACATATAGAAAGGGATGTTTATGTATGTGTATAGTCTGTAAGTTGGAAGCGTTCCTCGCCCCCGTAGGGGCCGTGATGCGTGTTAATATATGGTTGGGACATGTGGTACAATCCATGGTAAACAACTACCTGGCCGGATCCTTATTTACAAAGATATCTACGCAACTAACTAACCAGCACTAGGTAGTTATTCACACGTGTACAGGATATACATGTTGGTTAACACTTCCCCTCAATCACACCTTATCTAGGTTGAGATTGCGTTTAAACAGTTCCAACTGCTGGATTGGAAGTGCTTTGGTAAATCCATCCGCAACTTGATCAGATGTTGACACAAACTGAATCTGCAGCAACCCTTGAGCCACTCTTTCTTGAACAAAATGAAAGTCTACTTCTATGTGCTTAGTTCGGGCATGAAACACCGGATTCGCTGAGAGGTATGTAGCTCCAAGATTATCACACCACAACCGAGCTGATCTAGGGGCTTTAATACCAAGCTCATTCAGCAAGGTTTGAACCCACATTATCTCAGCTGTTGCATTAGCCATAGACTTGTATTCTTCTTCAGTGACACCGTGGCTTTCTATCGCGCACACCAGGAAATCAAATTAGATCCTAGAAACACTGCAAATCTTCCCGTTGATCTTCGATCATCAGCAAAGCCTGCCCAATCTTGTCACACTCGGTTTTAGAAAACAAACCAAGTGTACAACGTATGTGTGCCATGATCAAGTTTTACACATACAGTAAACTAGAAAGTGAATAAAAGATACAGTATCACGTAAAATAAACTATATAAATGACTTACAAGTCTATCAGAGTTATACATCAAATCCTGGAAACGAATGCTCCAAACTTCACAGGTAATCGACTGGGGGTTGCGTACGCCTAGAACTCAGCACCATCTTCATCAGCTTAACACAAGTTCTTCTTCTGAGCAGCAATTAGCAAGGTTGAGTACACTTATGGTTGGTACTCAGCAAGGCCACAAGGAATAACCAGAGAGCAAATTAATTATCAACTTTAAGTAAATTAATCATGCGAGGGTCCAGGCCACTCTTAACCGTGAGTACAGCTGATATATCAGTTTTACACTCTGTAGAGGTTGTACATTTTGCACCATAAGTTGCGTAAAAGTTCAGAAGAACTTTAAACCCAACCATGTTGTGCGGATCAGGCACGCATCACACTTCTGAGGTGTGACTGCATAGGGACGCTACGAGGCCTTTACAAAGATTCCCTAATAAGTGCAGTCCGCTAAGGTTTCAAAATCCAAGCAAAGCATAACCCTCCCTAATGAGGTCTGTCTCTTAGCTAAGCCCACAACTCAAGAGGACCCGGTTATACCTCATCGAAGTCTCCCCCACTTGCCCTTTCGGTAAGACATGCACAAACTAGAGTCTCTAATTATTCAGCCAAGGCCAGAGCCCATTAGCACTCATGGTTGTACTGTTTTCCTGGGTGGTCACTCCATGTTCCAATTAAATCATCATGATAGTGTAATTAAAGCATAGGTAGAAAGATGGTTAGGGACACTTGCCTTTATGCAACATAAATACCACTGCTCAAAGTCTTCAACTTTTGCTGTTGCTCTTTTAATCTTCAAATCACTCGAACTGCGCTTCTTCTTCTCATAGCAATCATCGAGCACAACCATACAAACACGCAACTATACAAACAAACAAACAAGAACAACTAAGAACAATACACCAATCAAAGGAAAACCTTTAAAAAGAGCGCACTAAAGGATAGGGCTTGGTCAATTCTCGTCACCATCTGACATAATCTGCTTGTTTATTTTATATCTCGAGTTCTAGACATCTGATTAATGTGATTCCAATTGGGTTAGCTTCGTAATTTGATAATCTACCTTCTGGAAAAATTTCACAATTTTAGGAGCTATTGTCTAGAAACAACATAAGATTTAGTGCACCTTTCAGAATCTGTTTTTGAGGGTGAAAATCTTCACTGTGACTTATTGCTATTCTTCACATCCCTCTGATAGCTTATATTAGAGGGTTTCGATCCTACAAGTTAAATAATACTTCTAATCGTAATTCATGTCGATATGAGTCTATCGCAACGAAAACGGATTAAAACGAATCTAAAACGTGGAAACTATGGACTAGACAAGATTTCCGACGCTTAAAACTAGTAGGGGCTTTTCTACGGAAGAGTATAGACTAAACGAATATGATAGAAAATTACAAGATTCGCTGAGGGTCTTACTGAAAATGTTGAGGCCAAAAACGACGGAAGACTCGGTGCGACGACGAGGCGAAGAATGGGTGGTAGTAGAAGATATGGTGGAAGAAGACTACCTTAGGGAATCCCAAATAAAGGGGCCTCCCTGTAGAGGAGTCTATGGTGTCTTTTCCAGAGGAGAGGTGGTTCGTATATATAGGTAGAAAAACTCATCATCTCCATGTACATTAGCAATATGGGACTAATCGATAGATTACCCCTTTTAATGCTAATGGGCTTTAGAGATATCACACAACACTAATGGGCTTTGAAATTTGGCCCAATAAAGTGATAGGATGGATATGGGCTAAAATTGGATCAACTTTGGGTCAAGGCTGTTCTAGTAATATTTATGGTGATTTTTATTCTCGGAATAATTATTTTCCTGGTTATAAAATAATTCTAGATAAGTCCAGAATTCATATTTAAACCATAAAAATACTCAAACAAATTCCAAAAATAAAAGAAATAGATTTAGACATGAGGAATACAAATAATGTATTTGGACCTCACGAAAAGGATTTTAGCCTACTCCAAAAATTGAAATTTTCTCTAAGGAAAATAGGAATAAATGCCAGAAAACTCTGAAAAATTCCCATTATGCTTCTAAATGTGTTTTTTTAAAAACTTTGCACACACAAAGGCACTAATTGCAAGAAGCACACATTATTACCACCTATCTTATTTTAATTTAGAAAACAATTTTTTTCCTATAGTAAATTCCCTATTAATTATAGGAAGCTTGAGAAAATTTTAAAAATTTGAGAAAATTATTGTATTAATTAGACTAACTGTTCATTTTAGGGTGTGACAAATCTGCATCAGAAAAAGCACTAACCAGTGTCGGGAGAGATCTGTGTATGCGAAGTCCCAAACCAAGTGTGAACTTTAAATATCACAGGATCCTCTTGACTGATGTCCAATGTAAAATCGTGGGCATATGCAAATATTGACACACCTTATTCACTACAAACGAGATATCAGGCCGAGTCAATGTGAGATACTGTAATGCTCCTACTATACTCCTGTATTGTGTAGTGTCTGACGGCCCTAGTTGTTCTCCTTGTGCTGACAATTTTTTAGTAGCCATCATAGGTGTATTAACAGGCTTACAGTCCATCATTCTGACTCTCTTTAATAAATCAGAGGTGTACTTTTCCCGAGTTAAGACAATACCATTTTTTGTATTCTTTACTTCAATGCCCAAGAAATAGTGGAGTTCCCCAAGGTCCTTTAGTGCAAATTCTGATTTAAGATCCTTTAACAGTGCAGAGGTTGCCTCTTGTGATGAGCTCAAAACTATAATATCATCAACATATATCAATAAGAAAATAGTCACACTTCCTTTATTAAGAAAGAACAGAGACACATCTCCCTTGGAGGGTTTGAACCCTAAGCTCTGCAACCTTGTGCTTAGGCGAGAATACCATGCTCGAGGTGCTTGTTTCAATCCATACAAGGCCTTGTCCAACTTGCAGATGAAGTTTGGGTAGTTCTTACTCTCGTACCCAGGAGGCTGCCTCATGAACACTTCTTCCTCAAGGACACCGTGAAGAAACACGTTCTGAACATCCAACTGGCGAAGACTCCAGTTATTAGACACTACAATCGACAACACAAGCCTGATTGTAGCCGCCTTGACTACTGGACTGAAGGTGTCCTCGTAGTCAATTCCGTACCTTTGTTTGAAGCCCTTTGCAACAAGACGTGCCTTATATCTGTCAATTGAGCCATCCGGTTTTCGCTTCACCTTATATACCCACTTACAATCAATAACATTCTTCCCTGGTTGAGGAGGCACAAGATGCCATGTCTTATTCTTATGAAGGGCAGCAAACTCATCATCCATTGCTCTTTTCCAATTAGCATCATTGAGAGCTTCACAGAGATTATTTGGTTCAGTACTGGTCGCAAGCATCCCATACCTAATTGTGCCATCAGTGTAGATTTTAGGCTTGAAAATTCCATTCTGTGCACGAGTCCTCCCTGGAGGTA
Source organism: Echinochloa phyllopogon (assembly GCA_033239725.1). NCBI lineage: Eukaryota > Viridiplantae > Streptophyta > Magnoliopsida > Poales > Poaceae > Echinochloa > Echinochloa phyllopogon. The sequence goes on from BTCW01000017.1 coordinate 14,192,982, forward strand.
TCACCGGTTCTTCCCCCTGGCTCTGTTGTGGAGGATGGAGCAAACGGAGCCACAGAGACAACCGGCGCAGATGAATCGGCCGGAGCACCCTATACAGCTGCAGTGGTCGTCAGCGTAGGTGTGGACGGATTGGTCCGCGTCGCAGGCACAGACTCGCCGGAGTGGCTGTGGGAGGAAGATTCGCCGCTCCGGTAAGGCGCCGTCCCCAGAGCTGATTCGCCTCCCTGCTCCGGCACAGACGCGGAGGCTGATCCGCCTGTCGTCACCCCAGGTGGTGCAGGTGCATCATCTTCGATAGCTGTGCCCGGTACTGCCTGCATAAAATCATGCACAGAGTCTTCTGGGATGGGATTTGCACCGGAATTCTCATCAGTATGCACTGGTAGATTATTAGAACTATTAGCCATATCAATGCTGCGTGCTGTTGTGCTACTAATAAGAGTTGGAGGGTTTTGTAAATGAACAGGAAGGAGATTGATCTCGGCCCTCAATTGGGCACCAGCATTAGCATGTAGATCAGAGAAAGGAAAAATCCCTTCATCAAAAACAACATCACGGGATATATAGATGCGACCAGAGGGGATATCTAGGCATTTAAATCCTTTGTGTAGATGACTGTATCCAAGAAAAACACAACGCTTGGAGCGAAAAGCTAACTTGTGTGTGTTATATGGGCGGAGATTGGGCCAGCACGCGCACCCGAATGTACGAAGGATAGAGTAATCCGGTTTTTCATGAAACAATCGCTCAAGAGGGGTAGCATGCTCAATAACTCGACTTGGAGTTCTGTTAATGAGGTATGTGGCAGCAAGGAATGCCTCGCCCCAGTATTTGAGAGGCATGGATGCATGTGCTAATAGCGAAAGGCCAACCTCAACTATGTGCCTATGTTTGCGCTCAGCAGCCCCATTCTGTTGATGGGCATGAGGGCAAGATACAATATGTGTAATGCCAATCTGCCGAAAAAAAGAATGAAGTTTTTCATACTCGCCACCCCAATCAGATTGAACAGCAAGTATTTTCCTGTTAAACAGACGTTCAACAAGTTGTTGGAACTCATGGAACCGCTGAAAAACTTCAGACTTATGTTTAAGCAGATAAATTCATGTAAATTTACTATAGTCATCAATAAAGCTCACATAGAATTTATTTCTCCCAGCAGAGACAGGAGCGGGTCCCCATACATCCGAGAAAACTAGTTCTAAAGGGAAACTGGAAACACTAGTAGACTTGGGGTAGGGAAGTTGATGGCTTTTGCCTTGCTGACATGCATTACACACATGTTCTGGATGATCTTCCCTAGCACAAGGCAATTTATTTTCACTAATGACTTGACGAACTACAGGAAAAGATGGGTGACCCAATCTGCTATGCCATCTAGCAGTGGATGGTCTGTCAATGCTCAGGACTTCTCTGCTTGGTTTAGGAAGAGGGCAGAGGCCACCCCTACACCTGCATACCAAAATTGTTCTCTTCGTTGCCTGATCCTTAATCAAGAAAAAATCAGGGTGAAACTCAAGGAATGCATTGTTATCAGAGGCAAGGCGATGAACGAAAACAAGATTTTTCTTTACTGTGGGCACGTGGAGAACATTATTTACATGAAGATTACGATTAGAAGCACGAACAACAGCATGACCGATATGGTTAATGTTCATACCTGCACCGCTTGCTGTCCGGATTTGGTGGTTGCCATTGTACTTGTCGTGGATGACCAACTTATCAAGCTCGCTGGTGATGTGGTCAGTGGTGCCGGTGTCGGTGTACCAGTTGGTGTCAACACCGTAGGAGTGCATTATGGCGTTGACGTGCCTCTCATCAGGCACAAAATCTTGATCACAACGATGCCAGCAATTGACAGCGCTGTGTCCCTCCTTGAGACAGACTTGACATCTGCCATTGTAGCGTGGTTTCTGTCCTCCACCAAAGTTGCCGCGGCCCCGACCACCATTACCAGATCCACGACCGCGACCGCCAGCACCACCGCGTTGTCCTCCACGATTGGATCCGCGTCCTCCTCTGAACGCAGAATTGACGGAGGACTGGGATCCACCATTGCCGATACGCTGCATCTCGAGTCGTGCTTCAAAGCTAGTGATCTGGGCCAGCAGATCGTTGTAGGCTATCGGCTCCACCCTTGCAAGCATGGCCGACACAAGTGAGTTGTACTCCTCGTCGAGCCCCGTCAGAACATACGACGTGAACTCATCATCGCCGAGAGGTTTCCCGGCGGTCGCCATCTCATCGGCAAATGTCTTTATCTTGGTCAGGTACTCGGTGCATGATGAGTTCCCTTTCTTCGTTGTGGCGAGAGCGATGCGGGTGTTCACCGACCGCACACGCGTTTGGGAGAAGAAAATTTCCTCCACTGCAGCCCAAAGTTTGGCCGCCGTCTTGGCCGTGGCGACCTGCGCCATGACATCTTTAGTCATGTTGCTGAGCAAGTAGCTCAACACCTGTTGATCATGCGCTACCCACTTGGAGTAGTCAGGGTTGGCAACCTTCTCGCCATTCTTGACTTCAATCTGCTTCGGTGGTGCAGCGACCGAACCATCGAGGTACCCCTCCAGTTGGGCTCCTCGGATGGCCGGCAGCACCTGGATCTTCCACAACCCAGGGTTTTTTCGAGAGAGCTTCTTGGTGATGATGAAGGGGAACGGCGAGGTAATGGCCTGGCCGATCGAAGAGCTTGAGTCCGCCATTAACAGATGCAATCTAGAGGCAGAAAGAGGCTCTTGGTACCACGTAAGTTGGAAGCATTCCTCACCCCCGTAGGGGCCGCGATGCGTGTTAATATATGGTTGGGAAGAGCCCCCAACGTGGTGTACAATCCACGGTAAACAACTACCTGGCCGGATCGTGATTTACAAAGATATCTACGCAACTAACTAACCAGCACTAGGTAGTTGTTCACACGTGTATAGGATATACATGTTGGTTAACATAGTCAAGGACAAAGTTAAGCTAATTGATGAGTCGATGGTTGAAGTATTGAAAAATCCAGAGAAGGGTCAACTTTCTTTGTTAGTGAAGGTAATTGCAGGAAGAGACATTTTTTTTTCTCTCACTAAGCCAATTTGCATAGATATTTGACACTTGTGTTATTGCAGGAATCATGTGATCAAGTGATGAGGACTATCATCATCTGAAACCTCAGGTCTTCCTATATTTACCCATCATCAAAGAATTTTTCAAGTGTGGTGGATTTTGGCTGGTCTGTTGCCTGCTTTTTTTTTGAGCAAATCACAAGAGCTTTATTGAATCATGGCAGAATTACAATCTTTAGTTACAACCCCTAAAAGCCAGTCCGGGGCATAACCAAAACTAGACCACATGGCCTCACTAACCGCCGGCATCTTCGCACAGCAATGGGCTGCCAAATGTGCTTCCCGGTATACAAATGAAATGCGAAAAGACAAAAGGGATCTGCCTGGGTCTTGGATTCCTTGCCAAAGATCACTGATTGTTGATCTATCATCCTCCATCGACTTCAAGGAGTTAGCTAGAGATTGATTGTCCAACTCCAGGATGACCTTGTTGTAGCCTAATGCCACAGCCAACAACATGCCATTTCTTGCAGCCAAAGCTTCCGCTGTCAAAACATCAGCTAAATTCTCATACTTTCGTCCTTCAGCTGCTAGTGTTTCTCCTCGTTCATTCCTCAAGATTGCCCCAGCAGCACCTTTCCCAGATGCAGCATCAAAAGCCCCATCCATGTTGACTTTAATCCAGCCGGTATCAGGCATGGATATGGTAAAGAATATTTGGGTCAATGAAAATAATGGTTCCACGCCTATGGAGCGGTGGCAATCAAAAATCCAAAAGGTGCGCCAACACTTATGTGGGTGGGCAAAAAACACGAGTGGTCATTATAAAAAAGAAAAAAAGCAGCTCTTGGATAAACTTGACTCTCTGGACAAGAAAGCAGAATCTTATCTCCTCTCTACACAGGAGATTGATTTGAAACAGTATCTTCATAATAGATTGGCTGAACTATTGCGAGAAGAAGAGATCAAGTAGTACCAAAGAGGGAAAGTTAAACGGTTACTTGAAGGAGATGCTAATACTAAATATTTCCAACTTATAGCCAATGGAAAATACAGAAAGACAAGGATATATCAATTGCAGGACGGGGATCGAGTTATAAGTGGTGATAATGAGCTGAAGTCATATATTACTACTTACTACAAATGTTCATTTTGTCCACCGGAAGGTAATAACTTCCAGTTAGATGAGACTCGAATAGATGATATCCCTCAGGTCTCTGCTCTTGAAAATGAAATCCTTGTGTCGGCATTCTCTGAACAGGAAGTCAGGGAGGCAGTTTTCCAGATGGAACATAATAAGGCCCCAGGCCCTGATGGTTTCCCAATTGAATTCTATCAGGCCTCATGGGACTTTATAAAAGGGGACTTATTGGATCTGTTTCAAGAATTTCATCAACGCAACCTGCCTCTGTATAGCCTTAATTTTGGAACAATAATCTTGTTACCAAAATGTAAGGATGCAAGTAAAATCCAACAATACAGACCAATTTGTCTGCTAAATGTGAGTTTTAAGATATTCACAAAAGTGGCGACAAATAGAATCTCTCAAGTAGCCCAGAAAGTTATTAGCCCCACCCAGACAGCGTTTCTCCCAGGGCGAAATATCATGGAAGGTGTAGTGGTCCTTCATGAGACTATCCATGAACTCCATAGGAAAAACAAAAGTGGGGTGATCTTTAAGATCGACTTTGAAAAAGCATATGACAAGGTTAAATGGAGTTTTGTACAGCAGACTCTTAGAATGAAAGGTTTCTTAGAAAGGTGGGGACAGTGGATTCAGGCGTTTACGCAAAGAGGTCATGTAGGGATAAAAATAAATGACCAGGTGGATCAAGACTTCCAGACCTGGAAGGGTCTTAGACAAGGAGATCCGCTATCACTGATCCTTTTTAATATTATCGTAGACATGCTGGCTATTCTGATAAATAGAGCCAAAACAGAAGGGCAAATTTCAGGTGTTATCCCACATTTGGTTGATGGAGGGTTATCCATTTTACAATATGCGGATGATACTATTGTTTTTATGGACTATGATTTTACGAAAGCAACTAACATGAAGTTGTTGCTTTGTGCGTTCGAACAATTATCAGGTCTTCAAATTAATTTTCATAAAAGCGAGTTATTCTGTTTTGGGGAGGCTAAGGATTTTGAACAACAATACACTGAATTATTCGGTTGTCAAGTAGGTTCATACCCTTTCAGGTACCTAGGCATTCCAATGCATTTCAGGAAACTTAATAATTCAGATTGGAAGGTGATAGAGGAAAAAATTGAAAGGAAATTAGCTAGTTGGAAGACTGGTTTTAATCAATTCGGTCTTAACAAGTTTAGCAATGTTTATCATGTCCTTTTTTGAAGTACCGAAAGGGGTTCTCGAGAAATTGGAATATTTTAGATCATGTTTCTTTTGGCAGTCTGATAACCATAAGATGAAATATAGATTGGCCAAATGGAATATCCTGTGCCAACCCAAAGAATCGGGCGGATTAGGCATCAAAAATCTACAAATTCAAAACCAATGCTGGTTGAGTAAATGGCTGTTCAATCTCATCAATGGGGATGGTTTATGGCAGCAGTTATTGTGAAAGAAGTATTTAAGGTCCCACACTGTTCTACAGGTACAGAAAAAACCAGGTGATTCTCACTTCTGGTCAGGGTTGATGAAAGTTAAACAGGCCTTTACCAATTTTGGCTCCTTTCACTTAAATGATGGTAAGCAAATCAGGTTTTGGGAGGACAAATGATTGGGTAATTTTACGCTTAAACAACAATACCCGTCTCTGTGCCAAATTGTTAGGAAAACAGGGGATACTGTGGCCAAGGTTTTTTCCAGGATTCCTCTTAATATATCTTTTAGACGATCTTTACAAGGAGTGACTCTGAACCTTTGGCACAACCTGGTGGGATGAATCAACCATGTTTGGTTGAATGATCATAGTGATGTTTTTAGATGGCACCTTACGCCAAATGCAATGTTTATGGTTAAATCAATGTACATGGCCCTCATTACAGATGCGAATATCCAAAGTATTCCTAGGCTAGGGATGATGAAAGTACCTCTGAAGATCAAGATCCTCATGTGGTATTTAAAGAGGGGCATCATTTTGACAAAGGATAATCTAGCGAGAAGGAACTGGAATGGGAGTGGGAGTAAAATGTGCTAATTCTGTTCCCATGAGGAGACAATTCAACACCTCTTTTTTGATTGCCATATGGCCAAATTCCTATGGAGAGCGGTACAACTTGTTTTTAATATTAATCCACCAGCTAGCTTTAATGTTATGTTTAATAATTGGCTTATTGGTTTGGATGGAAAAATTAAAAATCAACTGTTAGTCGGTGCCTCAGCATTATGCTGGGCAATTTGGCTCAGTAGGAATGATTTGGTATTTGATAAAGCTCCTATGAAAACTTACTTGCAGGTATTCTTGTAACACCCTAAAATTCATCACAATTAAATTGTAGCAACTTTCTGAAATTTTCTAGGATTTATTATGGTCCAAATAAAGTTTCTCAGATTTAATTGGAATTCTTGTGAATTAATTGAATTTAAATATCATATTAAATAATTTTAGTCAAAATAGGTTGTTGATGCATTCATGCTATTGCATTTGTCTTTTGCTTGTTGTTCAATTAAGTTGGAATTTAAATTCTATTTAAATTTGAATTTGTTTGAGCCATAGAAAAGTTATTCCTGTCGAGTCTATCTTTGCCCCTCCAACTCTTGGCAAGTCCAAGTTTGCTCCCTCAACTATTTTTTCTCTAGCAGCCGCCTGCCGCTTCAGGACGTTTTCCTTCCCCGGCCCAGTTTCTTCGCCCGGCCCGTCACTCCCGCGCCGGCCCGCTTCCTCCTCCTCCCGCTCAGGTCGCTGCCAGGCGGGTCACGCCTGTCGGTGTCGTCGTCCTCGAGTCGGACTCGACTCCGACTCGAGCTTGAGCTCGAGTCCGACCCGGCCGGGGCACGCACACCGAGAAGCGTGGGCCCCGCCCTCTTTTACCCGTGCGTCGTGGCCCCTTGTGTTCCCCCACTCTTCTCTCGCGCGCCGCCCCTACTCGCGAACCCTAGCACACGCTCGTGCCGCCGCCGCCGAGTTGAGCTCCGCCGCCGCGCCATCGATCTCCGCCCGGGTCGCAGCTCCGCTCGATTTGACCTTCTGGGCAGTGTTGCGTGAAGGTAACGAGGCCGACCGAGCAAGTTCCCGTCGTTTTTCCCCTATTTTGGCCGTCGCCCGTGTTCACCAAATTTCGTTTCCGCAGCTCATCGCCGGCCGGCCACTGTGTTCCCCTTCCGCCGCCAAGAACCCATCAGGTGAGCTCGCCGTCTCCTCCCGAGCCCCAAGTCAATCCGAGCCATACCGGTCAACCCCGGTCAAATTTCTAAAAGAGCCCCTGGCCTTTCATTGAATCAACCCGCGGTCCAGCCTATTCAAAAAGTATTTGCGGTTATGCCCCTGCTTCACATTTTAGCCCCTGCAAGTTTAGAAATAGCACACCGAAGCCCAGTCTTGGTTTCTTTTCAAGTTAGCCCTCAAGTTTTTATATAAAATTATGTTTTAGCCCTTATTTTCTCGCAGTTAAGCCCCTGATACTTTAAAACATCACCAGCATGTCCCTGAACCTTAGAAAAGCCATATCTTTTGCGTCTTAACTCCGATTTTGGCGTTTCTCGTGCTCACGCGTTCGTGGTAACGCGCAGAATAGTTTTGTGCTGTTGCTTACTTCTGTTGGAATTGTTTGGTGTACTGTTTATTATTTATTGTATTTTTTTCTTGTATGTGTTCGTGTGCTGCGTATAGGAAACATGTCGTTCGAGGAAGTGTTTGAAGAACCAGCTCTTGAAGAATTTGAGCAGCAGCAGGGTTGGGAAGAAGGAAAGTATTCCTTGATCATGCCCATTTGTACCTAAATGACATGCATTTTAATTACACCGTTTATTTATCGCTTGCATTAATATTGCTGGGTCCCATTAAGGATTTTCTAGTCTGTTTTACCATACCTTGCAGCTGGGTCATTAAAGCAATTTGACTGGTAGATGATGCTTATTTGCTCAATTGGGATTGGTCTAATGACACCCGTACTCTATGTTCCACTATTATCTTTTAATTAATTAATGGACAAGATCACCTCTTTTAATTGGAACATGGAGCGACGACCCAGGAAAAAAGTGCAACCATAAGTGCTATGTGGCTCTGGCTTTGACTAACTAATTGGGTATTCTAGTTTGGGATAGTTTTATCCAAAAGGGGCAAGAGGTGCGGCGGTTGACGAGGTATAGCCCGATCCTCTTGAGCGGTAGGCTTTGCTAAGATACGCGACTCACTAGGGAGGGTTATGATTTGCTCCTGAACCGGAAACCTTAGCGAGCTATCACTTATTAGAGTATCTTTGTAAAGGTCTCATAGTGAAACCCGGTATTCGGTCCACATGGTGTGGGAAGAGTACATGCTTTCGGGCAATGAGAATCACGGCTTATGGTGAATGTGTACAACCTCTGCAGAGTGTAAAACTGTTATAACAGCCGTGCTCACGGTCATGAGCGGCCTGGACCCTCACATGATTAATCTATCTGAATACGATCTAAACTGTGGTTACCTGAATTTGTTGGGTTTATGGCATTAATTTAATTGTGGTTGGTGTATACTTATATCTGGTAGTAAATAGATGCTTAATAAAATTTGACCAACTAAAAGTGCTTAATGCAGCTGTCCTTTCAGCCTTCCACTTTATAAAGCCTAGCATGTCATTTATTTCCATATTTTGCTGAGTACAACATGTGCTCACGCTTGTTTATTTATATTGCATCGACCACACCCGGACTGCTGATCAGATTGGGAGAATTTTGAGGACTATACTACTGATTTTGAAGAATTCTAGGCGAGTCCTCCAGTTAACTGCCTGTGGAGATGGAGTTATTTTGCTTCGTTTAGTTAAACGTTTATTTAAGTCTTCTGCTATGACATTTGTGTCAACTCTGAGATTGTAATCAATATACTTTTATACTCTTTCGTATGCATGGTTATGGATATTCACTTATGACGCATATGTGTGTAAACTTGATCCTGACGCAAATATGAGATGCATCTGGTTTTATTCCTAAAACCGGGTGTGACAATTCTTCAGGGGAACTTACTGGCTCCGCTTCTCGGCGCAGTTACAGCGGCATGATCAGGATAAGCAAGCAATAAATGGCGCTTGTCAAGCACTGGAGGTTGTGACGATGCGTCTCTTCGCTTACCACGGCTGGAGGTTTAGTAATAGGATTACTTACTAATTCCTCAAACTTGTGGTGATTCCCTTTTTTCGCTTGTGTGAAAGCAGACGGACGTGCTGCTGATTTGTAAACTTTGGCTGTAGCCGTTTCGGTCAAGGCCGGATTTTATATCCATTATCTAAAAAAATCAGGTGGTTTCTAGACTTCCACCACTCGCTGCTTCCTAGGTATCTCATTTGTAGGTTGATATGGCAATATAGATGCGACCAGAGGGGATATCTAGGCATTTAAATCCTTTGTGTAGATGACTGTATCCAAGAAAAACACAACGCTTGGAGCGAAAAGCTAACTTGTGTGTGTTATATGGGCGGAGATTGGGCCAGCACGCGCACCCGAATGTACGAAGGATAGAGTAATCCGGTTTTTCATGAAACAATCGCTCAAGAGGGGTAGCATGCTCAATAACTCGACTTGGAGTTCTGTTAATGAGGTATGTGGCAGCAAGGAATGCCTCGCCCCAGTATTTGAGAGGCATGGATGCATGTGCTAATAGCGAAAGGCCAACCTCAACTATGTGCCTATGTTTGCGCTCAGCAGCCCCATTCTGTTGATGGGCATGAGGGCAAGATACAATATGTGTAATGCCAATCTGCCGAAAAAAAGAATGAAGTTTTTCATACTCGCCACCCCAATCAGATTGAACAGCAAGTATTTTCCTGTTAAACAGACGTTCAACAAGTTGTTGGAACTCATGGAACCGCTGAAAAACTTCAGACTTATGTTTAAGCAGATAAATTCATGTAAATTTACTATAGTCATCAATAAAGCTCACATAGAATTTATTTCTCCCAGCAGAGACAGGAGCGGGTCCCCATACATCCGAGAAAACTAGTTCTAAAGGGAAACTGGAAACACTAGTAGACTTGGGGTAGGGAAGTTGATGGCTTTTGCCTTGCTGACATGCATTACACACATGTTCTGGATGATCTTCCCTAGCACAAGGCAATTTATTTTCACTAATGACTTGACGAACTACAGGAAAAGATGGGTGACCCAATCTGCTATGCCATCTAGCAGTGGATGGTCTGTCAATGCTCAGGACTTCTCTGCTTGGTTTAGGAAGAGGGCAGAGGCCACCCCTACACCTGCATACCAAAATTGTTCTCTTCGTTGCCTGATCCTTAATCAAGAAAAAATCAGGGTGAAACTCAAGGAATGCATTGTTATCAGAGGCAAGGCGATGAACGAAAACAAGATTTTTCTTTACTGTGGGCACGTGGAGAACATTATTTACATGAAGATTACGATTAGAAGCACGAACAACAGCATGACCGATATGGTTAATGTTCATACCTGCACCGCTTGCTGTCCGGATTTGGTGGTTGCCATTGTACTTGTCGTGGATGACCAACTTATCAAGCTCGCTGGTGATGTGGTCAGTGGTGCCGGTGTCGGTGTACCAGTTGGTGTCAACACCGTAGGAGTGCATTATGGCGTTGACGTGCCTCTCATCAGGCACAAAATCTTGATCACAGCGATGCCAGCAATTGACAGCGCTGTGTCCCTCCTTGAGACAGACTTGACATCTGCCATTGTAGCGTGGTTTCTGTCCTCCACCAAAGTTGCCGCGGCCCCGACCACCATTACCAGATCCACGACCGCGACCGCCAGCACCACCGCGTTGTCCTCCACGATTGGATCCGCGTCCTCCTCTGAACGCAGAATTGACGGAGGACTGGGATCCACCATTGCCGATACGCTGCATCTCGAGTCGTGCTTCAAAGCTAGTGATCTGGGCCAGCAGATCGTTGTAGGCTATCGGCTCCACCCTTGCAAGCATGGCCGACACAAGTGAGTTGTACTCCTCGTCGAGCCCCGTCAGAACATACGACGTGAACTCATCATCGCCGAGAGGTTTCCCGGCGGTCGCCATCTCATCGGCAAATGTCTTTATCTTGGTCAGGTACTCGGTGCATGATGAGTTCCCTTTCTTCGTTGTGGCGAGAGCGATGCGGGTGTTCACCGACCGCACACGCGTTTGGGAGAAGAAAATTTCCTCCACTGCAGCCCAAAGTTTGGCCGCCGTCTTGGCCGTGGCGACCTGCGCCATGACATCTTTAGTCATGTTGCTGAGCAAGTAGCTCAACACCTGTTGATCATGCGCTACCCACTTGGAGTAGTCAGGGTTGGCAACCTTCTCGCCATTCTTGACTTCAATCTGCTTCGGTGGTGCAGCGACCGAACCATCGAGGTACCCCTCCAGTTGGGCTCCTCGGATGGCCGGCAGCACCTGGATCTTCCACAACCCAGGGTTTTTTCGAGAGAGCTTCTTGGTGATGATGAAGGGGAACGGCGAGGTAATGGCCTGGCCGATCGAAGAGCTTGAGTCCGCCATTAACAGATGCAATCTAGAGGCAGAAAGAGGCTCTTGGTACCACGTAAGTTGGAAGCATTCCTCACCCCCGTAGGGGCCGCGATGCGTGTTAATATATGGTTGGGAAGAGCCCCCAACGTGGTGTACAATCCACGGTAAACAACTACCTGGCCGGATCGTGATTTACAAAGATATCTACGCAACTAACTAACCAGCACTAGGTAGTTGTTCACACGTGTATAGGATATACATGTTGGTTAACATAGTCAAGGACAAAGTTAAGCTAATTGATGAGTCGATGGTTGAAGTATTGAAAAATCCAGAGAAGGGTCAACTTTCTTTGTTAGTGAAGGTAATTGCAGGAAGAGACATTTTTTTTTCTCTCACTAAGCCAATTTGCATAGATATTTGACACTTGTGTTATTGCAGGAATCATGTGATCAAGTGATGAGGACTATCATCATCTGAAACCTCAGGTCTTCCTATATTTACCCATCATCAAAGAATTTTTCAAGTGTGGTGGATTTTGGCTGGTCTGTTGCCTGCTTTTTTTTTGAGCAAATCACAAGAGCTTTATTGAATCATGGCAGAATTACAATCTTTAGTTACAACCCCTAAAAGCCAGTCCGGGGCATAACCAAAACTAGACCACATGGCCTCACTAACCGCCGGCATCTTCGCACAGCAATGGGCTGCCAAATGTGCTTCCCGGTATACAAATGAAATGCGAAAAGACAAAAGGGATCTGCCTGGGTCTTGGATTCCTTGCCAAAGATCACTGATTGTTGATCTATCATCCTCCATCGACTTCAAGGAGTTAGCTAGAGATTGATTGTCCAACTCCAGGATGACCTTGTTGTAGCCTAATGCCACAGCCAACAACATGCCATTTCTTGCAGCCAAAGCTTCCGCTGTCAAAACATCAGCTAAATTCTCATACTTTCGTCCTTCAGCTGCTAGTGTTTCTCCTCGTTCATTCCTCAAGATTGCCCCAGCAGCACCTTTCCCAGATGCAGCATCAAAAGCCCCATCCATGTTGACTTTAATCCAGCCGGTATCAGGCATGGATATGGTAAAGAATATTTGGGTCAATGAAAATAATGGTTCCACGCCTATGGAGCGGTGGCAATCAAAAATCCAAAAGGTGCGCCAACACTTATGTGGGTGGGCAAAAAACACGAGTGGTCATTATAAAAAAGAAAAAAAGCAGCTCTTGGATAAACTTGACTCTCTGGACAAGAAAGCAGAATCTTATCTCCTCTCTACACAGGAGATTGATTTGAAACAGTATCTTCATAATAGATTGGCTGAACTATTGCGAGAAGAAGAGATCAAGTAGTACCAAAGAGGGAAAGTTAAACGGTTACTTGAAGGAGATGCTAATACTAAATATTTCCAACTTATAGCCAATGGAAAATACAGAAAGACAAGGATATATCAATTGCAGGACGGGGATCGAGTTATAAGTGGTGATAATGAGCTGAAGTCATATATTACTACTTACTACAAATGTTCATTTTGTCCACCGGAAGGTAATAACTTCCAGTTAGATGAGACTCGAATAGATGATATCCCTCAGGTCTCTGCTCTTGAAAATGAAATCCTTGTGTCGGCATTCTCTGAACAGGAAGTCAGGGAGGCAGTTTTCCAGATGGAACATAATAAGGCCCCAGGCCCTGATGGTTTCCCAATTGAATTCTATCAGGCCTCATGGGACTTTATAAAAGGGGACTTATTGGATCTGTTTCAAGAATTTCATCAACGCAACCTGCCTCTGTATAGCCTTAATTTTGGAACAATAATCTTGTTACCAAAATGTAAGGATGCAAGTAAAATCCAACAATACAGACCAATTTGTCTGCTAAATGTGAGTTTTAAGATATTCACAAAAGTGGCGACAAATAGAATCTCTCAAGTAGCCCAGAAAGTTATTAGCCCCACCCAGACAGCGTTTCTCCCAGGGCGAAATATCATGGAAGGTGTAGTGGTCCTTCATGAGACTATCCATGAACTCCATAGGAAAAACAAAAGTGGGGTGATCTTTAAGATCGACTTTGAAAAAGCATATGACAAGGTTAAATGGAGTTTTGTACAGCAGACTCTTAGAATGAAAGGTTTCTTAGAAAGGTGGGGACAGTGGATTCAGGCGTTTACGCAAAGAGGTCATGTAGGGATAAAAATAAATGACCAGGTGGATCAAGACTTCCAGACCTGGAAGGGTCTTAGACAAGGAGATCCGCTATCACTGATCCTTTTTAATATTATCGTAGACATGCTGGCTATTCTGATAAATAGAGCCAAAACAGAAGGGCAAATTTCAGGTGTTATCCCACATTTGGTTGATGGAGGGTTATCCATTTTACAATATGCGGATGATACTATTGTTTTTATGGACTATGATTTTACGAAAGCAACTAACATGAAGTTGTTGCTTTGTGCGTTCGAACAATTATCAGGTCTTCAAATTAATTTTCATAAAAGCGAGTTATTCTGTTTTGGGGAGGCTAAGGATTTTGAACAACAATACACTGAATTATTCGGTTGTCAAGTAGGTTCATACCCTTTCAGGTACCTAGGCATTCCAATGCATTTCAGGAAACTTAATAATTCAGATTGGAAGGTGATAGAGGAAAAAATTGAAAGGAAATTAGCTAGTTGGAAGACTGGTTTTAATCAATTCGGTCTTAACAAGTTTAGCAATGTTTATCATGTCCTTTTTTGAAGTACCGAAAGGGGTTCTCGAGAAATTGGAATATTTTAGATCATGTTTCTTTTGGCAGTCTGATAACCATAAGATGAAATATAGATTGGCCAAATGGAATATCCTGTGCCAACCCAAAGAATCGGGCGGATTAGGCATCAAAAATCTACAAATTCAAAACCAATGCTGGTTGAGTAAATGGCTGTTCAATCTCATCAATGGGGATGGTTTATGGCAGCAGTTATTGTGAAAGAAGTATTTAAGGTCCCACACTGTTCTACAGGTACAGAAAAAACCAGGTGATTCTCACTTCTGGTCAGGGTTGATGAAAGTTAAACAGGCCTTTACCAATTTTGGCTCCTTTCACTTAAATGATGGTAAGCAAATCAGGTTTTGGGAGGACAAATGATTGGGTAATTTTACGCTTAAACAACAATACCCGTCTCTGTGCCAAATTGTTAGGAAAACAGGGGATACTGTGGCCAAGGTTTTTTCCAGGATTCCTCTTAATATATCTTTTAGACGATCTTTACAAGGAGTGACTCTGAACCTTTGGCACAACCTGGTGGGATGAATCAACCATGTTTGGTTGAATGATCATAGTGATGTTTTTAGATGGCACCTTACGCCAAATGCAATGTTTATGGTTAAATCAATGTACATGGCCCTCATTACAGATGCGAATATCCAAAGTATTCCTAGGCTAGGGATGATGAAAGTACCTCTGAAGATCAAGATCCTCATGTGGTATTTAAAGAGGGGCATCATTTTGACAAAGGATAATCTAGCGAGAAGGAACTGGAATGGGAGTGGGAGTAAAATGTGCTAATTCTGTTCCCATGAGGAGACAATTCAACACCTCTTTTTTGATTGCCATATGGCCAAATTCCTATGGAGAGCGGTACAACTTGTTTTTAATATTAATCCACCAGCTAGCTTTAATGTTATGTTTAATAATTGGCTTATTGGTTTGGATGGAAAAATTAAAAATCAACTGTTAGTCGGTGCCTCAGCATTATGCTGGGCAATTTGGCTCAGTAGGAATGATTTGGTATTTGATAAAGCTCCTATGAAAACTTACTTGCAGGTATTCTTGTAACACCCTAAAATTCATCACAATTAAATTGTAGCAACTTTCTGAAATTTTCTAGGATTTATTATGGTCCAAATAAAGTTTCTCAGATTTAATTGGAATTCTTGTGAATTAATTGAATTTAAATATCATATTAAATAATTTTAGTCAAAATAGGTTGTTGATGCATTCATGCTATTGCATTTGTCTTTTGCTTGTTGTTCAATTAAGTTGGAATTTAAATTCTATTTAAATTTGAATTTGTTTGAGCCATAGAAAAGTTATTCCTGTCGAGTCTATCTTTGCCCCTCCAACTCTTGGCAAGTCCAAGTTTGCTCCCTCAACTATTTTTTCTCTAGCAGCCGCCTGCCGCTTCAGGACGTTTTCCTTCCCCGGCCCAGTTTCTTCGCCCGGCCCGTCACTCCCGCGCCGGCCCGCTTCCTCCTCCTCCCGCTCAGGTCGCTGCCAGGCGGGTCACGCCTGTCGGTGTCGTCGTCCTCGAGTCGGACTCGACTCCGACTCGAGCTTGAGCTCGAGTCCGACCCGGCCGGGGCACGCACACCGAGAAGCGTGGGCCCCGCCCTCTTTTACCCGTGCGTCGTGGCCCCTTGTGTTCCCCCACTCTTCTCTCGCGCGCCGCCCCTACTCGCGAACCCTAGCACACGCTCGTGCCGCCGCCGCCGAGTTGAGCTCCGCCGCCGCGCCATCGATCTCCGCCCGGGTCGCAGCTCCGCTCGATTTGACCTTCTGGGCAGTGTTGCGTGAAGGTAACGAGGCCGACCGAGCAAGTTCCCGTCGTTTTTCCCCTGTTTTTGGCCGTCGCCCGTGTTCACCAGATTTCGTTTCCGCAGCTCATCGCCGGCCGGCCACTGTGTTCCCCTTCCGCCGCCAAGAACCCGTCGGGTGAGCTCGCCGTCTCCTCCCGAGCCCCAAGTCAATCCAAGCCATACCGGTCAACCCCGGTCAAGTTTCTAAAAGAGCCCCTGGCCTTTCATTGAATCAACCCGCGGTCCAGCCTATTCAAAAAGTATTTGCGGTTATGCCCCTGCTTCACATTTTAGCCCCTGCAAGTTTAGAAATAGCACACCGAAGCCCAGTCTTGGTTTCTTTTCAAGTTAGCCCTCAAGTTTTTATATAAAATTATGTTTTAGCCCTTATTTTCTCGCAGTTAAGCCCCTGATACTTTAAAACATCACCAGCATGTCCCTGAACCTTAGAAAAGCCATATCTTTTGCGTCTTAACTCCGATTTTAGCGTTTCTCATGCTCACGCGTTCGTGGTAACGCGTAGAATAGTTTTGTGCTGTTGCTTACTTCTGTTGGAATTGTTTGGTGTACTGTTTATTATTTATTGTATTTTTTTCTTGTATGGGTTCGTGTGCTGCGTATAGGAAACATGTCGGTCGAGGAAGTGTTTGAAGAACCAGCTCTTGAAGAATTTGAGCAGCAGCAGGGTTGGGAAGAAGGAAAGTATTCCTTGATCATGCCCATTTGTACCTAAATGACATGCATTTTAATTACACCATTTATTTATCGCTTGCATTAATATTGCTGGGTCTCATTAAGGATTTTCTAGTCTGTTTTACCATACCTTGCAGCTGGGTCATTAAAGCAATTTGACTGGTAGATGATGCTTATTTGCTCAATTGGGATTGGTCTAATGACACCCGTACTCTATGTTCCACTATTATCTTTTAATTAATTAATGGACAGGATCACCTCTTTTAATTGGAACATGGAGCGACGACCCAGGAAAAAAGTGCAACCATAAGTGCTATGTGGCTCTGGCTTTGACTAACTAATTGGGTATTCTAGTTTGGGATAGTTTTATCCAAAAGGGGCAAGAGGTGCGGCGGTTGACGAGGTATAGCCCGGTCCTCTTGAGCGGTAGGCTTTGCTAAGATACGCGACTCACTAGGGAGGGTTATGCTTTGCTCCTGAACCGGAAACCTTAGCGAGCTATCACTTATTAGAGTATCTTTGTAAAGATCTCATAGTGAAACCCGGTATTCGGTCCACATGGTGTGGGAAGAGTACACGCTTTCGGGCAATGAGAATCACGGCTTATGGTGAATGTGTACAACCTCTGAAGAGTGTAAAACTGTTATAACAGCCGTGCTCACGGTCATGAGCGGCCTGGACCCTCACATGATTAATCTATCTGAATATGATCTAAACTGTGGTTACCTGAATTTGCTGGGTTTATGGCATTAATTTAATTGTGGTTGGTGTATACTTATATCTGCTAGTAAATAGATGCTTAATAAAATTTGACCAACTAAAAGTGCTTAATGTAGCTGTCCTTTCAGCCTTCCACTTTATAAAGCCTAGCATGTCATTTATTTCCATACTTTGCTGAGTACAACATGTGCTCACGCTTGTTTATTTATATTGCATCGACCACACTCGGACTGCTGATCAGATTGGGAGAATTTTGAGGACTATACTACTGATTTTGAAGAATTCTAGGCGAGTCCTCCAGTCAACTGCCTGTGGAGATGGAGTTATTTTGCTTCGTTTAGTTAAACATTTATTTAAGTCTTCTGCTATGACATTTGTGTCAACTCTGAGATTGTAATCAATATACTTTTATACTCTTTCGTATGCATGGTTATGGATATTCACTTATGATGCATATGTGTGTAAACTTGATCCTGACGCAAATATGAGATGCATCTGGTTTTATTCCTAAAACCGGGTGTGACAATTCTTCAGGGGAACTTACTGGCTCCGCTTCTCGGCGTAGTTACAGCGGCATGATCAGGATAAGCAAGCAATAAATGGCGCTTGTCAAGCACTGGAGGTTGTGACGATGCGTCTCTTCGCTTACCACAGCTGGAGGTTTAGTAATAGGATTACTTACTAATTCCTCAAACTTGTGGTGATTCCCTTTTTTCGCTTGTGTGAAAGCAGACGGACGTGCTGCTAATGTGTCGAGGCCATTTCGCACCGGTTGCTGGCTGCACCCGGTGCTAATGTCTTTTGTATATAGCACCTTCTTCCTCCCCCAGCCGAGCCAGCTGAACACTTAGGCATTGTGTTCATGCTGCTCGGCCGTGGGAGGGGAGGTGCTTCCCAAATTTTTTTCAAAATTTGTGAAGATTCTACTCATCTAAGGAGCACTACAAGGTACACTCTTTCATTCTCTAATGTTTTATTTAGCTTGTAATCCTTCTATGATTTAGAAATAGAGGGATTTGTGAATTAAAGTAAAGCTAGCTAGAGAGAGCTTGTGTTCTTGGAGGAGAGAGAGGAGAGAGCTTGAGTTCATGGTGGAGAGAGTGTTCATGTTGTGTTTTAAATGGAGAGAGAAGGCAAGCTAGTTAGTATTTTGTTTTGTATGACTTGTGAATAGTTATAAGGCTTATGTATTTTATTTATTAGAGAGGTTTATTTATTAAAAGTTGGAATAGTTATTTATTAATTTATTGAAATATATATTATTAGTTATTTATTAAAAGGTAGAATAGTTATTTATTTATTTAACGGAAGGTATATTTATTTATTTAATGAATATAGTAATGTAGTTTTAGAAATTTATTTATATAATGGAATATATATTATAATTTGTATTTATTTTTATATTAAATTTTTTATCTTTAAATTGTATTGTATATTTGTTATTTGTTAATAATGCAGATGAATAGACAATGGATGTACGGGGACCCCCACGCTCAGGCGTTCCGTGATGGCCTTAGGACGTTTCTCGATGCCGCCGAGGCTAACAGGACGCCATCCGGTTTCATGTTTTGCCCATGCACCCATTGTAAAAATATACAATCGTACAAACAAAGAGGTTGTCTTCAGGTGCATTTGATGAGACACGGTTTCATGAGGAATTATTCTGTTTGGACGAAGCACGGTGAAAGAGGAATTCTAATGGATGATGATGAAGAAGACGAGACCGATGACGACATTCCGTTATTGGCTCAATACTACGGTTCCTTTGCATATGCTGCAATGGGTGATGCCGATGAGGAAGATGTTGCTCGGGAAGGCGATGCTCAGGAAGATGTTGCTCACGAAAATGAACCTACTGATGGACTCGGGCAAATGTTGCGTGATGCCGAGAAAGACTGCGGCAATGATAAGGAACTGAAAAAGATACAGCGCATGTTGCAGGACCACAAGACTGACCTGTACCCAGATTGCAAAGAGGGGCTAAAGAAGTTGGGTAGCACACTTGAACTTCTGCAGTGGAAGGCAGCAAATGGTGTTACTGATAAGGGTTTCGAGGAGCTACTGAAACTCGTAAAGAAGATTCTTCCAGAGGGTAACAAATTGCCATCGACGACGTATCAAGCAAAATGTGTTGTTTGCCCTCTCGGTTTGGAGGTGCAGAAGATGCATGCGTGTACTAATGACTGTATCCTCTATCGCGGACAGTACGAACAATTGGATCGTTGTCCGGTTTGCACCTGCGCACGATACAAGATCAGGCGGGACGACCATGGTGATGTTGGGGGAGAGCGTTCTAAGAAAAAAATCCATGCGAAGGTGATGTGGTATTTCCCTCTGATACCCCATCTGAAGCGTTTGTTCAGGAACAAAGACCTTGCCAAACTGATGCGCTGGCACAAAAAAGAACGTAAGCAGGATGGCATGTTGAGACACCCCGCCGATGGATCCTAGTGGAGGAACATCGACAGAGCATTCCCAGAGTTTGATGCTGATGCGAGGAATGTTAGACTTGGTTTAAGTACCGATGGCATGAACCCTTTTGGTGAAATGAGCAGTAGTCATAGCACTTGGCCCGTGACTGTTTGTATCTACAACCTACCCCCTGGCTCTGCATGAAGTGGAAGTTCATTATGATGCCAGTGCTCATCGAAGGCCCAAAGCAACCTGGCAACGACATTGATGTGTACCTAAGACCATTGGTTGACGAACTTTTGCAGCTGTGGAAGAATGAAGGTGTTAGCATGTGGGATGAGGACAAGCAGGAGCAGTTTGACCTTCGAGCACTGCTTTTCATAAGCATCAACGACTGGCCTGCACTAAGTAACCTATCAGGACAATCAAACAAAGGATATAAAGCATGCACTCACTGTTTAGAGGAAACCGAAAGCATGTATTTGAAACATTGTCGTAAAGTTGTGTACATGGGTCACCGCCGATTCCTTTCGGCGAAGCATGAGCTACGAAAGAAATGTGCGCATTTTGGCGGGAATGCTGACCGCCGTACAAAGCCGAGACACCGGAGTGGAGAAGAGCTATTTGATATGGTGAAGGACCTACACGTGGTGTTTGGCAAGGGAGACGGAAGCCAGGCTGCTCCGACGGGCGAGGATGGTCGTGCCGCGATGTGGAAGAAGAAGTCTATCTTTTGGGAGCTACCTTATTGGCAACGTTTAGAGGTCCGAAACGCGATTGATGTGATGCATCTGACGAAGAATCTTTGCGTGAACTTGATAAGCTTCCTGGGTACTTATGGGAAGCCAAAAGATACACTGGAAGCACGTCAGGAGCTGAAACGATTGAAGCAACGGACTGATCTACATCCAGAAAAGAGAGACAAAGGACGCCAGTACTTGCGTCCTGCCAGCTTCACTCTCAGCAAAGAAGAGAAGGCAAGCATGTTTGAATGTTTGAACAGTATCAAGGTTCCGTCTGGCTACTCCTCCAATATTAAGGGAATAATAAATATGATAGAGAAGAAGTTCACAAACCTGAAGTCTCACGACTGACATGTGTTGATGACACAACTGCTTCCCGTCATACTCAGGGGTGTGCTACCAGCTAACGTGCGGAAAGCCATTGTGAAGCTATGTGCATTCCTCAATGCAATTTCTCAGAAGGTGATCAATCCAGACCATTTAGATCAGCTACAGAACAACGTGGTGCAATGTCTTGTCAGCTTTGAGATGATATTTCCACCATCCTTCTTCAATATCATGACACATCTATTGGTTCACCTCGTCAAAGAGATTCGTATATTGGGCCCAGTATTTCTACACAACATGTTCCCATTTGAGAGGTTCTTCGCTGTCCTAAAGAAGTATGTCCGTAATCATTTTCGTCCAGAAGGATGCATTGCTAAGGGATACGAAATAGAAGAGGTCATTGAATTCTGTGTTGACTTTGTCGACGATCTTATGCCGATTGGTGTGCCCGAATCACATCACGAGGGGAGACTTGGTGGAAAGGGCACACTAGGGAGAAGATCGATGGTGATCAAGGACGTTGAGACATTTCGTAAAGCGCACCTCACAGTTTTGCAACAATCAACCTTAGTTGCTCCGTACATCGAGGAGCACATGCAGATTCTCAGGGACGAAAACTCAACAAAGTCTGCGGCCTTCATTCAGCGTCTGCACAATAGTACTTTCGCCGATTGGTTGCGAAGACGTCTTATGGGTGTCGAGGGTATTGATGCGCAACTAGCTTTTGTAGCTAGAGGAGATATGGGAACTAGAGTACGGACCTTTGAAGATCCCACTGTTCAAGTGCCAATGGGTGAATCTGACTGGAGGAGGTGTTAAAGTTGAAGCGGACTATGGAATGACGTTAGTGGACCTAAACAAGATTGGCTTTCTAGACGAACCGTTCGTCCTGGGCAAAGCTGTCACACAAGTTTTTTATGTGAAGGACATGGCTAGCAGACCGAAGAAAGGGGCGGATAAGTAAGGTGGGGGTAAGCAATTGGACCCATCACAAGACGAGCCAAAGCGTCATATAGTTCTTCCTGGAAAGAGAAAAATCGTAGGAGTTGAGGACAAGACGGATGAAGATTATGATATGCTCGATGGCCGGCCTCCATTCTCAGTGGCTGATGACCCAAGCATCCTGTTAGCGGCGGAGGAGACACCGTATCTACGGCGTGATCATAATCAAGGAATATTTGTAAACAGGAAGTTTATTAGTGTCCGAGTAAACGATGATGCCATGTAATTTAATTGCACTATGTTCCACCCAATTTGTAATGACTATATTTACATTTTCTATTGATTTATAAGATTGTTTTTATTAATTCTAGCATTTTATATTGATTTTCTAGTAATTTATAAGATTTTCTAGTCATTTATAAGATTTTCTAGTAATTTATAAGATTTTCTAGTAATTTATAAGATTTTCTATTAATTTATAAGATTTTCTAGCATTTTATATTGATTTTCTAGTAATTTATAAGATTTTCTAGTAATTTATAAGATTTTCTATTAATTTATAAGATTTTCTATTAATTTATAAGATTTTCTAGCATTTTATATTGATTTTCTAGTAATTTATAAGATTTTCTAGTAATTTATAAGATTTTCTAGTAATTTATAAGATTTTCTATTAATTTATAAGATTTTCTAGCATTTTATATTGATTTTCTAGTCAGTTATAAGATTTTCTTATTTAATATATATTTTTAATAGGTATTAATAACTGAATTAAAACAAGTATTAATAACTATATATTAAAAACTATATTTATAAGATTCCCAAATAGTAGCCCCCCGGTGCTAAAGACCGGTTTGGAAACTGGCGCCAAAAGAAAATTTGGGGCCTTTAGCACCGGGTTGATCTAAAATCCGGTGCTAAAGGCCCCTAATTTTCGTGTGGCGCCAGTTACGGCCTTTAGCACCGGGTCGTGGCTGCACCCGGTGCTAAAGGCCCCCACCAATTTTCTCGTTTGGCGCCAGTTACGGCCTTTAGCACCGGGTCACCGGTGCTAAAGGGCCTTTAGCACCGGGTGATGGGAAGACCCGGTGCTAAAGGGGGGGCCTTTAGCACCGGGTGTTGTACAGACCCGGTGCTAAAGGGCCTTTAGCACCGCCAGTCGTCCCCGCGCCGCCGTCGCCCGCCGCCGGTCACGGTGAGCCCTCTGTGAAGCCGGCCTTCATGCTGTGCGTGCATGTTTGTGAGCCGGCCTTCGTGCCGTGTGTACGTGTTTGTGTGTGCAGGTACGCGTTGCATGGCCGAACACGTTCGTTCGGCCATGCACATTTGCTTAGCGAACGTGTTCGGCCATGCGCATTTGGTTAGCGAACGCGTTCGATAACCCATACATTGGAAATGCATTGTATTGAAATATTAGAAATATATATGCTTCATATGTATTGAAAATATTAGAAAATATTAGAAATTTATTTTATTGGAAATGCGTTGTATTGGAAAATTTAGAAATATATATGCTTTATATGTATTGGAAATTTAATTTATTGAAATGCATTGTATTGAAATATTTACATTTAAATGTATATTGGAAATTTTATATCGGAAATTCTATGCTTCATTTAAATGTATATATGCTTCATTTAAATGTATATTGGAAATTCTATGTATATTAGAAATATATGTGCTTCATTTAAATGTATATTGGAAATTTTATATCAGAAATTCTATGCTTCATTTAAATGTATATTGGAAATTTTATATCGGAAATTCTATGCTTCATTTAAATGTATATTGGAAATGTTATATGTTTGTATAATGTATACTATCAAAAATGTTTATTATCGGAAATTCTATCGCGTACCCGAACCCACCGCCCACCCGAACCCCTTAGCGAATCCGTTTTTCGCGCACCGACCCCCTTAGCGAACCCGTTCGCGTCACGCACCCGAACCCTTAACAAACCACTTCGCGTCGCGTACCCGAACCCTTAGCGAATCAATTCACACCACGCACCCGAACCCCTTGGCGAATCCGTTTTTCACGCACCGACCCCCTTAGCGAAAATGTTAGAAATATTGGGAATATGTATGCTTTGTATATATTTCTTATTAATTATTTTTAATTCTATAGACGGCGGACAACAACAACCCCGTCCCACCCATGCAAGAGGACAACAACAGCCCTGTCGCACCCATGCAAGAGGACAACGACACGTTCTTTGCGAATCAACTTTTTAATATTGTAACCCAACCAATGTCCATGGATGATGTGTTGGGGATCATTGGAAGGGACGACAATATCTAGGGCGACAATGTTGCAAAGGCTGAAAATGTTGAAGGGGCCGCCAATGTCCAGGGCGAACGTGTCCAGGGCAGCACTATTGAAGGGGCCGGTAACGAGCCCTCGTCTAGTCAGGTGTGTATATAGATAACATAAATTTGTATTGTATATGTCAATTATGCATATCATCTCTATATCATCTCGTATATATGTAATTTGTGTAGGCCGCCTCTGCTTCTACAAGTCGAGCTAAGAAATCCAAATGATCGACCACGAAGAAGCTGAAGGATGTCAAGTTGCACATCACTCAAGTGGAGGATGACGGGGAGCCAGTTGAGCCCCCAAGAGTGGCCAAGAAATTTGTATCTCAGTGCGGGGTAATTGTACGGGACAATGTGCCCATTAGTATCAGAAAATGGAAGTCCACGGACCCCACTGAGGAGTACGTGCTCCCCGATATAGAGAAGGAGATGCTATGGAGGGAATTAAAGGCAATATTCGACTGGCCTAGCACTCATGAAGCAGAACTGAGGTATTGGAAATTGAAGAAGATGGCACTTCTGTTTCAGGATTTCAAGAAGAAGTTGTACTCGCAATTTCTCAAAACCGGAGAGGCCCTGGATCCTGAGAAGTATAAGAAGATCACTGATGACGAGTGGGAAGCATTCCTTGAGTACAAAACCTCCGAAGAGGGTGCAACGGCTAGCGCTAGAAACGCTGGAAACGCCGCAAATAAGAAGTACTCTCATAAGATGGGTTCGGGAGGTTACAAGGCAAGCATCGCTAAATGGGAGAAGATGGAAGAAGATCTATATGCTAGAGGCATCACTCCAGCGACACATGACTGGCCCACAAGGACCAAGCATTGGTACTATGGTCATGGAGGCACCCTAAGCCCAATCGACGGCTCCTTAGTTTTTCCTGAGAACTTGCGAGAACTAGCTCAGTGTCTCCTCGATATCCTCAAGGCATCTGAGAGGGGAGAATTTGTTGCTGATAGAGACAAAGATGAGCTAACCTATGCCTTATGGAACAAGGAGCATCTTGGACGGACGCGCGCCGCCGCCTATAGGAGCCGTTCGAGGAAGAAGGCCGAATATGAGCAGAGGGTGAGGGACCTAGAGCAAACGGTAAGCTCCAAGAAATGGAGTCAGAGATGGAGCGACGAATGAAGGTAGCATGGCTGCAGATACAACAAGCCACAGGCGGGACCGGCTCCACAGAGCATGCACCTCTCCAACAAGCCGCAGGCTGGACCGGTTCCACAGAGCATGCACCTCTCCAAGATGCGGCCCTTATTAGCCCTCCACAACAATATCAAAGCAGTCACGCTTCCACACAGGCCGCCGAAGCGGTCCGTTACCCCGTGGATGAAATAACTCAATGGACCGCGTGCGAGCTTGTCGTCAGGCAGAAGAACTTAGCTGTGGTGGTACGTATGCGACCTTAGTTCGTACTGCATACATTTCACCGTAAATACCATTCATTTACTAACTTTCTTTGTGACTACTAAATTATCAGGTCGCATACGGTATGACCAAACGTGTGGAAGAAGGACAAAAATGGCACTGCAATGACATTCCACATGGTTACGTACCTATTGAGGTGGAGCAAGTCGTCACCAACTGGGAAGACTTGGAACTTGACATCCCCGGAGGTGACGGAGAAACAAAACTCGGTCAGTGTTCTCACTACATCATTCTATGGAGCAAGGCAGACGTCGTCATACCTGGTACACCTGCGGCTACCAACAAGCCTCCGTCACCTCCACCGTCTCCAAGAGATCCACCGGATCATGACGATTCTCCGGGAGCTCCTGATGCAAACCCGTCTCCTCCGCCGAAGAGGTCTCCGTCTCCTCCGCCGCGGAGGTCTCCGCCCCCTCCGCCGAAGAGGGGACGCCACACTAAAGCCTCTGCCCCCACTCCACCAGGGAAGAAGGCGCGGAAAACCAGAGAGAAGCCCGCACCAGAGAAAAGAACGGGTGAGAAGACTCTAGAGGAGCTCGAAGCCTCGGTCAAAGCAGACACAAAGAGGCAAATGGCCGAGTGGAGGAAAAAACCGGAGCCGGAGCCGAAGCTTGATCCCACTGTCGTCAAGTCATTCCTCGGTAATTTGAGCAAGGGTCAACAGAAGGAAGTAATAGTAACAGACTATGACCGCTCATTACTGAAATCCTGCCCGAAGCGGAAGGCTGCAGATAAGGAGGCGGGCCCATCCAAAAAGGTTCCTCAGCTCGGCGAGCAACCTCAGCAGCCCTTGGGTCCATTGCCATCTCTGGACGAGATTAACGTGCAACGAGTAATGGCCGAGACTGGACTATCCAGAGCGCAAGTCCTGGGGGAAGAAGAGGTGCCTGTAAACACAACGTTGAAGTGGCCGTTTAAGCTTGGCGAGCCTATGGTCCCTCCTGAAATGGAGAGCAAGCTACAAACGAAGATGCGCCGATTCCATGAGTGGTACTTGGAAGAATCAAGAAGGAATAAACGGCGCATGATCAAAGTAGGCGTGAAGGACCATGATTTCTACAATGGTGACGATGATTGGGTCTGGCTGAGGTTTAAGGATATATATGAGCTGTACCACCGCGACGCCATGGACGTGGATTTGGTCACCTGTTGGACACTGTAAGTACTTTGTTGTTGCTTATAATTCACACTTTGAAAACAATAATTCCAATTTATGCTGACGCGAGCTTTATTTATTGCTTAACATATGCAGAATGGAGATTCAAAAATGTCGGAGATCCTCAATATATGACGTTGGTTTCGTGGATCATCGAATGATAAGTGAAGAAATGATATTGATGAATCCTGAGGAAACATATGGAAACCTATACAAGTATATTAAGAAACAAAATTACTGCGACTCCATACTAATCCCGTACAACATCGAGTGAGTACATACATAGGCTTCTTCTTATACTGTCTGTGTACTATTTCATTTCTGATTATAATGTATACAGATTCCACTGGTTCCTAATAATATTGTGTCCTGACCGGGGTGTCGTGAACGTCTTTGATTCATTGCACACTCCAAAAGAAAAACTACAGAACATCATGGACATGATGACAAGGTGATGTATATTTTCCCCTACTTAATTCACCCCTTACACTCGCAATGACTTAACTCAATTTTTTTGTTCGCAGGGCCTGGAATCAATTTCGTCAAGAACACCCGGGTATTCAACGTGAAACACTAAAATGGAACATTGGCTTTCCGGTAAGCAAGTAATTTGTACATGTAGGCCTCGGCTAATATATTATATGAATTTTACTTAATTTCTTTTGGTTGACAGTGTGCCAAACAGGGGAAGGGAAATAATTTATGTGCATACTATGTTTGCGATTTCATGTGGAATTGGGGACATAAAAAGCTTACACAACACGATATTATGGTACGTAATAATAAACACATTTCCATTATTATTAAGTGCACAATTATTGTCTCCAACTCGGCGGATTAAATATCTTTCAATTATTTGTAAATTATAGATGTTTAGCCTGAAGGAAGAGTCTCTAGAGCTAGAAAGAATTGACGCAATTGCAGAACAGCTCGTCGGATGGATCTGGGACGAGGTCGTCAATCCCCGAGGAGAATTCCACTCGCCAGTACTGGAGGACGTGCTGGACAGTTCAACAAGTCGTCAATCTTAATTAAGTAGAAAGTACAGTTTAAATATATATAACTCGAGTTGACATGCATGAATATCTACTTTTGTAATATATATGTCTTCTATTTTGATGAAATGTCAGCTAATATGAATATAGAGTCGGCCGAATACGCATTAGAATACACATATTAAAATATATACGTATATACACGTATATAGACGTGCATGCATGGCTACTGAAAAAAGCAAAAAAAAAGAAATCCGGGGCCTTTAGCACCGGTTGCAGACAGCAACCGGTGCTAAAGGCCCTTTAGCACCGGGTTGTGTCTGGAACCGGTGCTAAAGGCCCTGCTAAAGGCGCTGCGGGGCAGGCCCTTTAGCACCGGGTCGTGGCCGCTTTAGCCTCGGTTTAGTTGCACCGGGTGGGAAACCCGGTGCTAAAGGGTTTTCCCACCCGGTGCAGATGTTGATCATTCTGGTAGTGCAACTTGCAGACCATATTTCTATTTTTTTAATTTGTCCAAATCTTGTTTGTTGTTCTGTTTTGTTGATTAGTTAATGATATTGCCTGCATCAATTGATGTGGAGCCTAAAATAAAATGGGTTTAGAGCTTGAAGTGCCTGCCACCTTGGTGCTGACCTTTCGCACCATGTAAAATTCATGTGAGTATAAATATAAAATGTTGAGTCTCTTGATACAAGTAACCCAGAAGTTTGATTTTAACATTTTTTATTTTTGCTATGGAGCTGCAAGTACTTTTATTCTTTTTATAATTCCCACCAAGCCTATCTTATGACATGGTGCTTTGCTTCTTCGCAATTCTGTTGGAAAGAAGCATGGTTTGCAGTCCATGAATTCTTCCTCACCTGCTTGAAGCACAAGAGAATTATTATATCCCTGAAAGTTCTTAAGAATCCTTGCATGTGCAATCCATGACCATTATTTCGGATGGGGATATTCTACATGGCACGCCCTCGAAATGGATAAGCAGTGTCATTTGACATCCCTGGACCAAGTGTGGCATGCAGGGGAGAGGCTGCCGTTCCAACTGGTACAAATAAAGGTTGTTCAGTTGTTTATGCTTTATTTCATTTGATTAAAAATATTGAGTGGAGCATATGATGGTATATATATGCTAATTGGCACCAATATGCAATACCACTAATACAAATCACAGGGTAATTGACTTGATGCTAATTAATTATAAATTACTTTGTTTTAAGATGATTCTGCCAATGATATTTGATTTGTTCCTTATTACATGTGAATTTTCTTTCTTATACGGTCATTTGTTGCTTATGTAAAACAACAAAAAGTTAATTGTCAAAATGTTTCGGTGTAAAGCTGTAAACTGATATAGAGAGAATAGCCATCTAACTGATATATTGATTTTTTGTGGCTTCTTGTCATTCTTAGTGTCTCCTACGGACAGTTTATGAGATCTCATGATGTTTTTGTGGCGTTTGCAGTGTTCAGTGGTTTCCTCAGTCTGCCACTAAAATTTGCTTAATGGTTGATCTGGGTAAGCTTAGCACTAAACCAATTTGGCTTTCTTAATCAGTGAGCATGATTGATGGTATGAGCAGCAGTGGTGGGTATTGCAAGGAACAAAGTAATCCAGCTCTAGCGCCACCTCCACAGAAAGGTAACCGGGGGATCCACCTGATGCCGGCAGTTGACTGACAACATGGCCAAGCTAATAGTGTGCTTTGCTTGTGTTCCTGCAGGATTGCAGCACTCGCAAATCAGCATTCAGAAGGACGTTCTTTTACATCCTTCTCCCAAGGTGTGATTATGCTCATGCACGCTGTTTTCTTTGATATTGGCTCGAACAGTTGAATGGAATCAATCACCATCAAGAAGCAACATCATGGTGCTTGTTCAGTTCTTTCATCTACATTCTGTTTCTTGGTGCCAGTTAGTAATCATGAGATTATTACAGTGATTTAAATGTGCATGACATGTGTCGTGAAGAAAATTGATAAATTTTCAAGCCAAATTTTACAACAGAGGCTTATCCTTATCTTTCAGCTATGCATTTTGTTTGATCACATTGGCTCTTTACATCAAGATGGAGATTGACTGGTTTCAAAAAGCCTCCATATTATCTCAAGATTGAGATCAGGTCCTACTGCTTAGTTGTTGGCTTGCTTTCCATCTATATGTAGAAGTGATGAGTGGAGACTCCTTCAAGCTAAGCACAATTTGAAGTGAGTGCCTTACCTGGGCATGTGCTACTATAGTTGTAAACATAAACCTATTGTTGGATCGATAATGTGAAGCTGTGATCTATCATGATCATTGAGGCACGTGTGCTATTTCAAATCACAAGTGCTATCACTGTACCTATACAATAATTGTAATAGTTTTTTAAACCATTTAAATATTAGTCTCGTTGTACAACCAGTCGGTAGCAAGTGATTGAATTTACTCGGGAAAAAATTATCTATGTACTTATGATTTGATTTGTTGTCCTGTTGCAACACACGGGCATGTTTCCTAGTTAATAACTATTTTCAGCAAAGAGCAGAACAGTTTTCGCCAGAGATTGTAGCAATAAACAAGTGAGCACGACTCCACCATAAGCAATTCCGGGGAAAAATAAATTGCCTTCTAAGCATGGTAGCTGCTTGCTGTTTGCCAGTATACCGTTATTATTACTCTACTATAGTACTACCTACATTCTAAATTGTAGCTTATTTTGGATTTTCTAGATACATTTATTTTACTATACATCTAGACATAGTGTATATACTAGATACATAGTAAAATAAATGTATTTAGCAATACCAAAACGACGTATGATTTGGATACTATATATATTGGAAAACCAACGTGAATTGGGAACCAATAATGAAGAGCTGAAAAGAATATTTGCAGAATTTACACATACGACAGTAACTGAACGTCGAAAATAAGGGCGAAACCGCTCGACTGTTTCTTTATATTATTTTACAACAAAAGAACTAAGTTATTGTCATGATTTAATTTGAAAAGTATCTGATCTCAATGCTGCTCTTGGCTTTAGGTTTGCTGTCCATCTGCAGAAGTTTTTTTATAGAAAAAAGGAAACTCCTTAATTTGATGCTTGGCATCAAGGTTATGAACTTATGATCATCCGCGGACGCCCAGGGTAGCTTCCAGCCACCTGAGTACCTGACGCACAAGTGGTTTAAATGACTAAATGCTTTAGAATTTTTCATTGCCACTTTACCTTATATCGACAAGTCATAGTTCTGAATCTGATATCTAGTCATGGCATGCGTAGCTAGGTTCTTCGCCAAAAGCAGAGGATTTTCTTTGCTGGCCGGATGCGGCCGTGTGCTTGCTAGGTTGTAATCATTGGTCAGCTTTTATATTCTGACTTTGAAGAAGTCTTGCAACAAAATTTGTTTTTACATGAATGATCAAACAAGAGCGCCTAAGCTTACATAGACCGATAACGTATCCAAACGTTGCATATTATGTATAAGGGTTGTGATGCAAGTGTATGTGTTGGTTAAGCAGAGCAGTGATGCAAGTATTACTCAGTATAAGACAAAAAATGGTTATGGGTGTGTTTAGTTCCCCAAATTCCAAACTAAATATAGCAAATGACGCATGCATGGAACATTAAACGTGGGTAAATAAAAAAATAAATTGCATAGTTTTGATGTATACGATGAGACGAATCGTTTGAGCCTAGTGAGGCTATGGTAGGACAACGATATGATTACCACAAACAAACGAAAAGTGCTACAGTGTGCTATAGTGTCCGATGTGTCTTTTTCACCAAACTTTTCGCGGATCTAAACACACCCTATATATCTTTTGAGGCCAATATAGCGAATGCTTCTTCAGTTTAAAATTTGCCAAACTTCTTCCCATTATACAGCGATATAGCCGGCCGCCGTCAGCGACCTGCGCTCGCTGCCCACCGCCGCCAACCTGCAACTTTGAACTTGCTAGCACCTGCGCTTACCTCGTCGTCGTCGTCGCCGCCGCCGCAGCCGCCTCTGCCCCCTCCGTTCGCATCTGTTGGATGCAGATTCCGGCGTATTGTCTACATGCTCCTCAACCCCTTTGCATTTGCTCCGTTTTGCATTTTCTTCTTTTATCAATCCTCTTTATTGCTGTGGTTAGAAGTCGAATTCAAAATTCAGCAAATTGGTTATGTTCATCACTAGACATTCTTTTGCGAACTCAGTAGATTCAGTAAATATTTTTTGATTAACACTACTGTTTATCTCAGGCTTGTTTGTATGGGATAAAGGTAAGTAGATTCTATAAGTATGATTGGAACAGTAGGAGGAGGCGTAAAGCTCCTGTTCCATTTGGAATTCTTGTGGCTGCTGCTCAAGGTAGAAGAAGAAGACAAGAAGAAGAAGCAGAAGCAGCAGCTTTGATCGAGACGATGAGACAACGGCACGTCGGCACGGGAATTTATAGCCAGCAGCCTCCTGGGTTTCCATTTCTTGAACGCTCGTTCAGGCTTCAGACTATCCTGGTCTCGTGGAGTGGATGGAGGTGGCGATTTTACCTGTGTTTGTGGATGTCAGCTCCATGGAAGCAGCCACCATGTTCGTCTTGGTTTCACTGGTCCGCAGAGTGGTATGGTGGCCCTCCACACCTGACGTCCTGCTGGCGGCAAGATAGGAGTATAGGACAGGCCCCCGGCTAGCTACACTACGGGAGACCGGCCCTTTGCCGTGCGCCTGTGATGCACGGTAAAGCCTGCGTTTTTCGTGACACACGGTAAAGCCAGCACGTCAACAATTGGGACGGTAAAGGATCTTTGCCGTGCACTTTTTTTATTGTACGCACGGAGACGGTAGTTGCAAACGGCGCATGGATGACAGCTTTGCCGTGCGTCAATACACACGCACGGCAAACATTTTCAAAAGAAAATAAAAAAATAGAGCGCCCTGCCGGCGTGGGAGGGAGCGACCGCCGGAGCTCCTGGCCTCTCTGCCGCCGAAACCCGCCACATCGGAAGTCACCATGCCGCGCCGCGCCGGCCGCCCGCGCCGGGCCACGCCGCACCGCGCCAGTCGGGAGAGGAAGGTAGGAGAGAGGAATATAGGAGAGAGAGCTGGCCGGGAGAGGAAGATAGGAGAGAGACAGGGGAGAGAGATAGAGATGGCTTTTTTTCCATGTGGCACTGATGTGGCGAGTTTTGTTTCTTCTATGCGTTTATAACAAAATTTTGAATATCTAAACAATTTCAAATGAAAAAGTTACAAACTTTTACATCTCTTCGAGACCTACAACTTTGATATACAACATATTTATATCTGAGGTCATTTAAAATTTTTAAAAATTTTAGATTTCAAATTAGATACATTATAAAAATATTTTAAGGTATTAAACAATCTCTAATTAAAAAGTTGTCAACTACTAAGTTTTATATTTCATGAATATGTACAAGTTTGATATATAACTTATTAACATTCGAGATCATTTGAAAATTTCAAATTTCAAATTAGATAACTGATAATAGCATTTTATGTTATTAAATAATCTCAAATGCAAAAGTTGCCAACTATAAAGTTTTATATTTCGTCAAGGTGTATGACTTTCGTATAAAGAGTTTTTTCATATGAGATAATATAAAAAAGTTTATATTCAAAAAATACATTTACTAACTCTCTCATATACAATCACACGTATACATATACAATCTCATATGTTAATGATCATATTTCTTGACATAAAATGTTTGAAATTTCTTTTCATTTTATGGGTAAGGACTCAAACTGGGCTACATAACATGAATATAATTTTTTTACTCATTGTATTCTATTATTTGAATCACTTGCAGTTCAAATCTAACTTTATTCAAAAAATTGCTTGAAATGTAATTAATTAATTAATTATAGCAAATAAATACAAAAGTGTACCAAATTTTAACATTGAGAAACACATGTTGTATGTGGAGAGTAGAAAAAAATTTAGAGTATAGAAGATAAATATAGATATGAGTTGCTTCACAAATGTCATTTTATATATTAAACACGTATTTAGAGCTTTGCCGTGCGCCAAAATAAAGACGCACGGCAAAGACACCTCTTTGCCGTGCGTGTAGCCAAGGCACACGGCAAAGATGAAAAAAAACCAAACCCACCTAGCTGCTAACGGTTGCTAACAGCCGGCGTGGAAAAAAAAGTTTACCGTGCGCAAAAAGAAAGCACACAATTCAAGTGTTTGCCATGCGTCGCAAAAAAACGCATGGCAAATATTGAGTTTGTCTTGCATTTTTTTCGCTGTACGCCCTATAAAAAACACACACGGTAAAAAATTCTTTGTCATGTGCCCGATATAATACGCACGGCAAAGGTTAAAACCCACAGTAAACTTCTCTTTTTCCGGTAGTGTAGCTAGCTCTTTTTCCATGCTTCTTCCTTGATCGTATAGCAACTGGCGGGCACAACATTTTTGTCTAGTTCTGTTGCCAACCTCACCGCACTTTTGTCCTGCCGTTAGAAATGTAGGAGGCGATGGTCGTCTGCTGTGATAGTGTGATAGTACAATCTTAGTGATTGGTGTATACAGGGCAAAGACAGAAAAATATAACAGATTGCAAAAGTGACCAATTTAGATGGGCTAATTTTTTTGAGATTGACATGTACATGGTAAAATTAATGTATAATTGTGCATCTAACATACGTCTCGGTCCTAAATATATTGTAGTCGTTTTGGGTTTCTCCATACATAGTTTTTCTATACATCTAGATAAACGCTATGTTTAGATACAAATGAAAAAACTATGTTTTTAGAAATGCCAAAATGACCCATAATTGGGAATGGAGGGGGTAGGGGCCCACTACCAGAATGCTTCACATCCGCCCGCCTCCTCCGCCTCGGCCATTTTTGGACCCGGTGCTGATGGGGCTTCAGCACCGGGTCCAACGGCTAGGAGCGGGGGCGGCGCGGAGGTGTGTCAGGGCAGACACATTAGCACCGGGTCGTGGCAAGACCCGGTGCTAATGTTCACCCTTTAGCACCGGGTGCAGCCACGACCCGGTGCTAATGTGCCCGAGGCCTTTAGCACCGGGTCATGGCTGCACCCGGTGCTAAAGGGTGAACATTAGCACCGGGTCTTGCCACGACCCGGTGCTAATGTGTTTGAATATAGGGGCTTCCTCCTCCCCCGCCCGAGCCAGCTGAACACTTAGGCGCTGTGTTCATGCTGCTCGGCCGTGGGAGGGGAGGTGCTGCCCAAACAGGAGGTCCCTCCCGAGCTAGAGATTTTAGGTTTTTACCGTCGCCCCGTCAAAAGCGGTCTGACCGGTTTCATAAAGCGGTCTGACCGGTTTCGCTTCAAGGCAGCGGCGACTTCGTTGGCGCGGTCTCGTGTCAACAGTTTGTTCGACGGTACGAAGTACACTCTGTACATACTAGCTATGTTTGTTCTACTGGCCATTGCATGTTCCACTCCGGCCAGTTAGCCAACGATCCCTACAAACTTTAGGAATATTTCCTTCATTAAAAAAATATAGTCCATTTTTACACTAGTACAAAAACGGTTTGTTGCTGGCACTATCTATTTACAGTGCTGGCGGTTAGTATTGGACATTGTCAGCACAAATGGAATGGGGACTGGCCATTTACGGACTGCCAGCACTGATCCACCCGCAAGCACAAATCAATTTCTTTAAATTGGCATAAATTCAATTAAATCTTAAAAATAGCAAATGAGCTTAAAAATTGTTAAACTCCTACGAAACTATCTATATGTAGTACATTATTTGTAGAAAATAATACGAGGTGTATGTGGTCAAAATAATATTATATGATGTATGAACTTCGAGGTTTGACTTATACTATACGGTGAACTTTACGAATGATGCATCAATTTGTAAAGCATGTGTCCTATAATTATTATTAAATATAGTAAAACTGGTTTAACATAATTATTGAGCTATAAAAGTATTGCTGCCAATATTTAGATATTTTTACCACTTTTTGGTTCCATTAGTATTATTATTAGTAAAACCGTAAATAGAAGTTTGAATTATCTTAATAAAACAATTGGAACTTTCATCTATTTTTTAGATCATCATCTATATTAGGGCACTTGAACTTAAATGTGAATATTTAAAAACTTAATAATTGTAAACTAATTTATTTGATTTAAATGAATTTTTAAAATAAACATCGCTCTATTTGTGTTGGCGGTGAAGACCACGTCGGCCAGCAAAAAGAATCATAGTATGTTCTTTCTTTCCCTCTGTCCTTATCTGTTCTCCCACCACTCAGTTCCTCTAAATCTTATCTCTTTCCCCTCGGTTCCTCACTCACCTCTCTCTGTGTGTCTCTCATGCAGGTTGGTGGGGAGACCAGCGCACAAAGTTGGCCGGCGGGCGGGCTGCGGGCGTCGCGTGGGCGGCCAGCAGGCGCGGTGAGGGCGGGCGGCGGTGTGGCTGCAGATTTTTTTTTATTTTGTAGAGCTATCTGGGCTGGCGGGTTGGTTTTTTTAAATTTTATAGAGCCACATGAGCCACCCGTCAGCACAAATGTGGTTTGTGCTGACAGAGAGTTGCTGGCGGGTGGGAAACCGTCAGCACAGAGCTGTTTTGACCATCAGCATAAACTTTTTCTGTACTAGTGTTAGTTTGTCCAGTTAAATCTCTCTAACTTTAACCAAGTTTAAAAAAATCACATTAATTAACATCTGCAACGTCATCTTAGTTTTGTTCAATCTATTTTGAACAATGTCTTGATAGTCCATTTATTTGCTATACTGTAAATGTTATTATCATATTTCATCTTCATGTCCGCTGGCCTGCAACTTGGATGCGTGCTCCTATAATGTAGATATAATATAAATTTATCATATATTTTTTTATTGAAAGTCTTTTAAAAAATGCTATAGCTACATACTAGAACAAAAGATGGAAGGTTCGAGGATGGTGCGGTGTTTATAGCTGCCATCTCTTGCACGAATGGATGAGGCAGGCTAGACGACGAGAGGATGTGGATGAAGCCCAGGTGCAGACCATGGCAGCCACAATATCCATAACTGCACCAGTTTAATCTTCAATATATGAACTACGTACATAGGATCAGATATTGTCAATCACAACTCAATGCTTCCTTCCTTAATATTTCAAAAAAAAAAAACGCAATGCTTCCTTCCTTCCTTCCAGGAAATCAGACAGATAATTGGAGCTTTCCAGCCGCCTGCCGTTCCTTCCCGCCACAGTGCATATCCAGATGGATGCTTGTATACCATGATATTCAATAAACAGCTAGCTAGCTACCTCTCAATCGGCTGCTGCTTATTTGATACAACTACTCCACTTGTACAATGCTGTCCGATACTGAGGAATAACGTTAAGAATGCACACACTTTGAACAATAAGGCAGCAGGGCAACATATGTTGAAACTGAATCAACCACAGTGTGCACAAACCGATCACTGATATACGAAGGCAGATATGCCAAAGATAATCTATGTATACTATAATCTATCTATATATTACACTATAAGGATCCAGTTCTTTTCAAAACATTTATCACCTAAATAATTCTTACCCACCCATCACAGAAGACCCACGTGCTAGGTCCAACGATGGAAACGACGTGAAAGTTTTTAAAAACTGATGTTTCTAGATAGTTTTTGTTGTTTTGGGATTATTTCTCACCATGAAATTTGTTTACCTACCCTACGTACCCACCAATCAAATAGCCCTAAAATAACCATCAGGTACGTGTGTATGTCGCGCGACCACCCCATTTTTTTTAACCGGACTTTTTTTAGCCCACATCCCTGTATTTTTTGAAATTGCTATCGGACTCATTTTTTTGGAATTTGGAGCTCCGGCTGTTTTTTTGGTCCCTGTACTATTTGTTTAGCCCGATTTTTTTTGGAATTGGTAGCTGGATTTTTTTGAAAATTGCTACGGAACGTTTTTGAAAATTGAAGCTCGGTACTATTTTTTTGTTGTTGCTACTGAGCTGATATTTTTTCCTTTAAATATAGATTGTAGCCACATTTTTTACATTTCTTTTTGTTACCGTAGATATTGTTCTAGTTTAAGCTGGTGCCTCCATCCGAGCTGAGGCTTGTACTCAGCGGCGCATCGCGCAGGTGTTATGGGACTCGGTGGTGCCGAACATCACCACCGGTATATACATCTCGGTAGGGTAGGCTCGGCGGCGCCCACTCGGCCATAATATATTGGGCATAGCCGTCGGTGCATCACTGCATCCTCGGAATCTTGCCGTCATGAACCGTCCGAGGTGATTGTTGCCGGCAGGTGATCACGCGATCTACGTGATTGTATCGTGCTTGTGATTTTTACTAGATGTATAACGTATTGTTTGTCCATCGTTTTATTGGCAACTGATATTGTGGGATTCCTGTGCCCTGCCTTCTACAGCTGGGGGACACTTGTCTACTCCCCAAGCTGATTGGGGAGACCAAACCAGAGCAAACCACTCGGCGCACCCCCATCCACATGGAGCCACGGGGCCTGCTGAGGGCATGTGGCTCCTTCCCAGCTCAACTCGAAAGGATGGGGAACACATGTCAAAATACATGTTGGCCCTTGGCTCTTCGAAGATCCAAGGCTGGCCACATCGTGGCATCTAGGTCCAAAGCCCAAGAGTCGGACACCAGTATCCAAGAATTAGGCCCTATGTGGGCAGAGGCCGAGGTCTACTCGAGGTGACAAGAGAAGGCTAGCCTGCGGCCTGTTGACACTTCTTACGATCCAATATCAGGATTGAGAATCCCGGTACTGGGGTAAGGAGTGTTTCAGTGGTTTTCCTTATGGCTTAGTAAAATATATAAATATTCTGCAAGCGCACAGAATCACCGCTGTAGCACTTCACCTGGGAGTATCCTGAGGTATCGTAATTTATATTTCCGCAGGGAAGCTTTGGCAAGAGTACCGGTAAACAGGGAAGCTTTGGCAAGAGTACTAGTAAACAGGTATTCAAGACTATCAGAAAAAGGTACACAACTAAACAAGACAGGGGATAACGGTATTGGATAGGAGTGGATATACCGTGACACACAGCTCAAGGGAGACTCAGGTAAGAGAGATAAGGTATAGATAGCTGGGAGGACAACGAGAAGAGATAGAGGATTCCTATGGATTTTATCTGTCTATGTCACTTGGGCTTAGAGATACAGCGGCTAAAGAGCCAGCACTAGAAGGTTTGGATTAACTCTAATGTCTTAGTATTGGGACAATGGACACCAGTGACATGCAGAAAGGCATGAGAAGGGGTGCCACCAGCTCCACAGTGGGGGATCCTACAGGCCGAGACTAACGAGGTGGATTACAAAGACCGTATAGGGCTGTCACCACCTAACGGCTACCACACGTTCGTTGAATCGGGGGCAAACCAAGGCCACTGACTAGTCTGGGTACCACACCCACACTAACCAACGACTACTTCACTAGAAAAAGCAAGAAACCCATCAATACCCCTGATGACAGTTCATCGGTAAATATTGAGCTAAATCGAAGAACAAACTAAGACAAAGACTTAAACAAGAACTAGAAGCACTAGAACTAGAACCGACTATAATCTAAACACGATATAGATGCAACTAGAATAAAGTAGAAGCAAGATATAAATGATAAAGGCAAGATGATAAAGCTAATTATATTGATAACGCAAGTCTTGCAAAAGGAAAATGAAAAGATACAAGAGCTTATAAAACTTTATACGAAAGTCATACACATCGATGAAATATAAAACTTTGTAGTTGACAACTTTTGTATTTGAGATTGTTTAATAACTCAAAATGTTATTATAAGTTATCAAATTTGAAATTTGAAATTTTCAAATGATCTCGAATTTTAATAAGTTATGTATCCAATTTTTACATATCTATTAAATATAAAACTTTGTAGTTAACAACATTTTAATTTGAGATTGTTTAATACTTTAAAATATCCTTATAATGTATCTAATTTGAAATCTTGAATTTTTAAAATTTTTAAATGACCTCGGATGTAAATATGTCCTATATCAAGGTTGTTGGTCTCGAAGAGATGTAAAAGTTTGTAGTTTACAACTTTTTTATATAAATTTTTTAGCCATTTAAAATTTCATTATAAATGTATAGAGAAAACACAACTCGCCACGTCAACGATCCAACCCTTCAAAATGGTGAGCTCCTATTGGTCCAAAAAGAGTGACACAGATCCCTCCTCCTATACACATAAAATATCTCTCTTCCACCTCTCACATCTCTCTCTTGACTCTCTCTCTCTCAGCTCTCTCCCATCTCTCTCTCAGGGGCGCGCGGCAGGCAGGACGCGGGGCGGCGCGATCGAGGGGTGGCCCTGTGCACGGCGCGGCAGGCGGAGCGCGTGGGGTGGCTCAACCGGCGGGCGGGGCACTGGTCGGGGGGGGAGGGGGGGCAGGGCAGCGGCCGAGCGTGTCGGCCCATGCGGCGGCATGGGCGGGCGGTCGGGCAGCCGTGCAGGCGGGGCGGCAGCCTAGCGGCGTGGGCCGGCTGTGGGGCCGGGCGGCCGGCGGGGTGTTGTTTTTATTTTTCTGGAATAAATGTTCGTCGAGTGTTGTTTCCTGACACTCGGTAAAGCTTCACCGAGTGCCCAAAAAAACACTCGGCAAAGCCTTTGCCGAGTATTGCACTCGGCAAAATGTACTTTGTCGTTACTCTATTTGCCGTTTGTCCTTTGTCGAGTGCCACTCGGCAAATCCGATGTTTCCAGTAGTGTTTTCTCACCGAACAAGTTTGGAATTCCCATATATACTCTGTAAGCAATTGAATATGTCAAATTTCATTAGTACCATAAATTTCAATGGCAGTAAAAGTATTACTGTTGTATGTTGAAAGGCTATAATAACATTGGCCTATAGCCGGACTTGAACAGGAACACCATAACTGTGCACCATGATAGATCTAATTTTGTATGCGTTGAATTTGTCTCTTCATAATGTATGGAAGTAATAAACGGGTGTAAATTATCTATTATAGTATAATTTATATATATCTGGATCCTGAATTTTGCTAGCATCTCCAACAGTCTATCTAAAATATATTCTTTAACTCATCATTTCAAAAGTCATATGAATAAAAATTATTTTTTATATATTTATACTTTCCAACAACTTTTCTATATCCTTTATTCTTGTGCGCAGTCTAGATAGTCATCTCGCTCTCTATCTTTGGCTAGCAAGAAATCCAGAATATAGGATATCTGTATTTGAATATTCAATTGAAGAGGCTGTTGGAGGGTGTTTTTTCACCAAAATCTCTATTTTTGTAAGTTATAAAAGATATAAATAGTCTCTCAAAGATGCTCTACCTTTCCCTGACAGAAGACTATACATAGGATATCTGACTTTGTGTAATTTATACGGGTGTAATTTATATATATCTGGGGACTGACTCTGTGTATATATTAAAAATATACATAGGATGGGATTAAATTTCAGTTTCTTAGAGCAACTCCAAGAGCTCATGTAAATGCTTTTTGTTAGCTAAAAAAAGAAAACAGAGGAAAAAAACCCCATCCAACTGAAAACAAAGGTGAACTCATCCCCGTCATCACTTGTACCCGTGGTGTCACCTGCTACTAGTGGTGGTGTTGGAGCAGCACAAGATGCTTCAAAAAAGACCGGATGGAAAGAAGACCGAGAAAAAGAAGCATATTGGACTATCTTGTGGCGAAGATGAAAGAAGCTGATGCTCAGAAAGATTTCAAGAAAGAAGAGCGATGCAACAAGATCTTTGATCTGCAGGAGGAAAAGATCAAGTTGGAGAGAGAGAAATTTGAGGGATGCAACAAGGCCTTTGCTCTAGAAGAGGAAAAGATCAAGTTGGAGAGAGAGAAATTTGAGTTCCAAATGGATCTAGAAGAGGAGAGGATTATTGCACTGGATATGAGCAATATGAGCTACAGCAGCAATACTATGAAAGGCATAAGGATGCGATTTTTGCAAGACGCTGTGGTTGCTAGATATAAATGGACAATGGTAGGTGGTTAATTCTGAATGGTACGCAATTTACGTATAATCTGTATGATATTGAGGGCAGATCGGTACACAAATGTATTAGCTCCAATGCTCATCTATTTATTAGCTTTATGATGGGGTGAGTACTAGTGCAGAAACAAATGATCAACAGATGCAAGTAATAGGACTAGTAAATTTGCAGGATGCATTTTTTGCATTGTTGGACTATGACTGTTCTTTTTCTACCTCTTGGTCTGTTTAATCTCAATGCATTGTACTTCCTTGGCATGCAGGTTTCATGGGAGGAGGCTTTGTACCGTCAAAAGGCATGCAGGTTTCATGGGAGCAAAGTCTTTTGACGGCATCCGGGCACCACCGCGGCCATGCCGCCGCCCACACCAGCCGCCAAGTCATCTCACGGTTACACGGTAGTGCCCTCATATTTATGGGCCCTAGGGACACAAATTACGACTCAAACTCTATCCCTAACCTACCAATTACAACTCAAGTCCACGTCGTAACCAAAACATACACATATTCGACACAACTCTAACAAACTCCGCGTATCGAACTTGAGTTGACTCCTTTGGCTGCTCATTCAGAACAGCCCGATGAGGTCTCCTCCACATCATTGGAACTGCACATAGCTACAGTTGCTCTCCCGTCCATGACTCCACCTTCAACAACGCTTCCTCTCAGCTTGTACTGGTGTGTAGTTATTGACTTCTCACCAATCATAACAGTCTTTCCACCTTGCATAACCCTCAAGGTTTTCTTATCAGGAGCCGCCTGATATAACAAGCTTTCATTATGCAAAATCCCCAGCGATATTAGATTTCTCCGCAGCCGCTGCACATGCTTCACACCCTTGAGCAGTATCTCTTGATCATCATGCATCTTGAACATGATGTCGCCTACACCAATGACCCGGTAGCGTGAGTCATCTCCCATGTAAACAGATCCACCTTTATCTTGTTCAACGTACGACGAGAACCACTCCTTCTTGGATGTTGCATGAAACGAGCTAGCTGAATCCAATAACCACGCTCCACAAGACCTTTCACTTGACACAATGAGAACGTCACCATCACTATTATCCGAGTCATCTTTCTTCCTTGAGAACACAACACTTGCAGTTCCTCCCTTCTTCAGATCCGGGCAATCCCTCCTTAGATGCCCATACTCCTTGCATCCATAGCACTATGGCCCCTTCATTTTCTTCTTCTTTTCGGTCTCTCCACCTCGATCACCTCTGACCAGCAAAGTATCTCCAGAAGACCCCTCAGTTGCATTGTTCTTTCTCCTCTCTTCATGTGAAAGTAACACGGCAACAACATCCTCCACCTTGATGCTCTCCTTGCCATACGTCAATGTGGTGACCAAGTGTTCAGACGACCTGGTCAAAGAACACAAAAGAATAATAGTCATGTCTTCATCATCAACCTTTACCTCGACCTTCACAAGATCCGCAATAACTTGATTGAAGACATTGATATGCTCCGCAAGATCCGACCCTTCTTGCATGTTCAAGCCATACAACTTCTGC
Organism: Echinochloa phyllopogon; assembly: GCA_033239725.1. Lineage (NCBI taxonomy): Eukaryota > Viridiplantae > Streptophyta > Magnoliopsida > Poales > Poaceae > Echinochloa > Echinochloa phyllopogon. The sequence continues at coordinate 14,236,354 of BTCW01000017.1, forward strand.
TTCAGATACACCTTCTGAGTCAACGTCTTGGACATAAACTGATCAACCAACTTCTTCCAAATCTTTCCAGGATCATACTCCTCCATGACAGTGTACATGATACGATCGTTGGGACACAATCGAATTGTCGAAGTCGCTTGTTGTTGCATTTCCTTCGACTTATTATTGTCCACCTTTACCGGCTGCTTCCCACTGAGCACCTTCAGGATCCCCTACTGAGCTAGCAGATCCTTGACCCTTGTTTGCCTCAGCCCAAAGTTGCCAGTCCCGTCAAACTTCGTCACCTCGAACTTGGAAGCCATCGACGTCATGTCGACCTGCAATTACACCAGCTAAATAACCTAGTCAGACCGCAGCACCCTCGCTCATGCACGCCTCCTCGCCGCTGACCTTCGACGAACGCCGCCGAGCCTTGTTGTCCACAACCCGTGAACCACGAAGCTTTCTCCTCAAAGCTTCGATAACGCAGCCTCCGAGCCTCCCGTCAAACTCCACGCCATTGCACATCGATGATGTTGACCCTGCTCGAACGCCGCCCGCTATTCACCTTCAACCACGCAAGCACCGATTTGCAAATAGCCTTATTGCTTCTGTAGCAATCCTTCGTATACTCTCTTTGTTTTTATGGAGACTGAAACAATACTACAAAAGTCCAATCGGACTCCAACGCCGTTCGTTTCCTAATATTGTTCTGGACGTTCCTTTTTTCTCCGTGGAAACACATCAACGTGGACATATCCTGATCGGACTCATGCATTGGGCCCACCAGGTGTTCAATAGCCATACGGAACTAGTCCACCTGAGGCTAATTGGCCGAGCAAACAAAATAAAATAATCCACATGCACATGCATGCATGTTGGCACTCCTTACGGCCTACAGATAAATCCGCAAGTGAACGAATACCAATGTAGCTTTCACCCGGGAGTATTCCAAGGTATTGATTTCCACGGAGAACGAGAAGTGAACTAATTTTAAACTAAGTTGTCCAAGAGTAATGGGATGGAGTGGATGAAATGAATGAAGTGGATGACAACAACAAAGAGGGAAGAGAAGCGATAAGATGGTAGAGAGGGCACGAGCCTGGTAGAAGTACTCTACTGATTAACTGAGCGGGTCAGAAGTTACAGCTAGATACTTGCTTCGGAACAGCAGAACCTACCACACACAGAAAGGGATGAGAGAGGGGTGTGATCTATCCTGCACTGGGGGATCCTACAAGCCGAGACGAACGTGATGGGCTACAAAGGCCGTATAGAGCTGTCACCACCTAACGACTACCACCTCCGCAGACTTAGGGGCAAACTAAGTTAGCCTCAAGTCTAGGCATCGTGCCTACACTAGTCAACTAATACTTATCTCCTATAGAAAGATAAGCACCCAAGCCAAGCAACCAGTATACAGTTATACTAATCAACTAAGCATTGAACGAACAACCAGCAAGCATATAAAAGTAGAACTGAATGCTCAATTAATCAGAGAGAGATACAAGATTTACAAAACACGACCCCGATGTCACTCGAAGCTGAGCCGCATTCGTAGAGGTACAGTGGGAAGATGGGCCGACACTCCGGCTCCTCTCCGAGACGCTCACCTCTCCTCTCTCCGTATCTTTTAAGTATGAAAGTGGAAGAGCTTCGCTAAGGGACTCTCCTGTTGTGTTGTGTGTGTTGTGCAGGGGCTGGAGGCTTCAATTTATAGCAAGCAAGGATGGTGGGAGGTAGAGTGGCAGCCAAGGCAGCTGGGAGGCGGTGCCGAACTGTTCGACCGAATCCTCCGGTTCGGCCGAACCAGGGAGTTCGGCCGAACTGCCACATGCACCGCCTTAGCTCCCTACGGCCTATATCAGCTGCTGGAAGGCGGTGCTTTGCTGGGGGCGGTTCGGCCGAATTGTAGGATTTGGTCGAACTGGGCTTTTAGCCCAGCAATGCTCCCCTGCACCACCTCTCTCTCCTGGACCTTCCGGGCTGCGTCATCTTGATGTACTTTGTGTTGTCTTGGCCCAGAGGTGATGTGGCGGTGGTCCACATTGCATGCTCGGTCGTTGTTGACGTGGATGTCCTTCTGCTCGTGCTCCGCGTCGGGTACGACTAAGGGGTGTAACCGGCCGAATCGTGTCGTCCGGCCGAATTGATCAATTCCAACCCTTGTAGCCCGTATTTCTCCATTTTGTACCTGCACAATAGATAATCACCAAAACTCGTGTAAATAGTTAGAAATAAGTCCTATAGCTATGGTGTGTGATTCCATTGTGTTTCTTTTATACTCGGTTGGAGGTCGGAAAGCAGGCTGTAACGACCGCCAACAATGCCCACATGCAATTCCAGCTCTAGCCTAAGTCCTCCTCTGGACTTTCCGCGTTAGCTTCTCTGCTACACCACCGAACGCGTCCATCCACGCAATCAATCTTGCCCAATTGCATGCTCCAGCCCATGACACCGATCGTGCCCTAGCAGAGCTACATACGGTGTGCCACCAAGACTGCTCCATGCGTCGTTCCATGTCATTGTACATCCTTCTTGAACAAGCCGCCTTCGTCAACACATCAAGTCCACTGTGACTTTCGCCACCGAAGTCGTCGTACTCGTCTACGACGTCTTCCAGCCACACTGTCAAACTTGGTCGTCACATCTAACCGACCCCTATCAAACAGCAGCCAAACAGCTCAATCAGCCCCAATCTCCATGTCTGGACGCATCCCGCTAATGTCTTGCTCATCGGATGGTTCGAGTCTCCTCCTTGAAGTGTCTGACACCGATCGAATCCTCAACCGCCACCATGCTCCACCTTGCGCCATGTCCCTCCGTGGACATTGTGCAACTCCGACGCGGTGTGGAAATATACTCATCGCACCTCTCCGAAGATCTTCACAGCTCTGGCTCTGGTACCACTTGATAGAGAAAACCGGCACTAGCGTCGAGATCCTGATGGATCGACTAGCACCATCGCAGCGGAAACAACAAGATCACAAACGCCATCACTAAGATCAACATGAGAACGACACCGAGGCATGATATTTTTAACGAGGTTCGGCCATGTGCCTACATCCTCGGGGCATGACTACAGGCGCTCCTCCCCATAAACAGCAGCTACACCGGCATCCGGGCACCACCGCGGCCATGCCGTCACCCACACCAGCCGCCAAGTCGTCTCACGGTTACACGGTAGTGGCCTCATATTTATGGGCCCTAGGGATACAAAGTACGACTGAAACTCTATCCATAACCTACCAATTACAACTCAATTCCACGTCGTAACCAAAACATACACATATTCGACAAAACTCTAACATCTACCTTGTACTGTAATTTTGATGTGTGCTTTGGCAAGAAAGAAAGCTTCCTGTGTCTGGAATCTGATGCAGCTCTACCTTGTACTGTAATTTTGATGTGTGCTTTGGCAAGAAAGAAAGCGTGTTTCTGGTCTGAATGTCCCCTGCCTGCTCGTGGACAGAATGGGAAGCACATAATTTGAATGGCTTAAGCACTGCAAGTTCTTGTCTGTTACTACCTAAGTTGGATAGCAGATAATCATTAATTAAAAAGCATTCACACCATCCTGAGACTGTTGCTTACAGTCTATTCAATTGGCGGGCGTCGGAGGAAAAAGAAAGGCGGCGTCTGTGGAAAAAAATCGTCAGCGTGGCAAGAAGGGATCGCTAAAAAAAAGGAAGGACCGACGGTTCGGTATTCCGACGACGTGGAACAGGGTTTTAAACCTATCAAGCTTACCTAGTCTCTGGGATTCCCTCGTATAATTAGATGCTTTTCTATTTTTACAAAGGTGGTTCTATCTCTAAATTTAGCTAATAGGATATCAGAGCTCTTGAAGACGCTCTTATAGAATCTATAAAGTCTGTTGGTTCAACGAAGAAATTAACATCCAGATGATACCTAACGTCTTCAATAATATAGCACTCCAGCTAATGGCAACCAAATCAGTCAACTCTCCGACAAGCGCTTGTAGATTAAATAGACGAACCATGGTAATATTGACCCATCTCTAAATAAAACTAGGATCGAAATCTAGATGATTAAAGTAGAAGAATGCGATGGACGATTATACTGAGCCACACGATAACAGACTAGATGGAATGCAAGTCGGCTCGAGATAATTTAATTTCTCTAACACAAGATCGCAAATCCCAATCGATCAAATATGGCGATTTACATAAATATATACTCTAAAAGTTGTTGATGTGTAGACAGATTATTTTACGTATCATGCTATTTCCATAATAAACTTAATTTTTTCCATAGGCTTTAGGCTCTTCTGAGAGTTGCTTGGTGGTGCATACAGTATATAATAGCTCAAAGAGTGGTATTCTTCTGGTGAAGTCGTAATCCACCCGCTTTACTTCCGTTTTGTAAAATGGGTGACTCATATTCCACGTTTGAGGCGAAAAGAAGGCTGGGGTTTAAAGTACATGCAAATTTGACCGTGTTTAGATCCGTGAAAAGAGGTGAAAAGCGTCACATCAAACACTATAGCACATAGCACTTTTCGTTTGTGTGTGGTAATTGTTGTCCTATCATGACCAACTAGGCTCAAAAGATTCGTCTCGTCGTGTACATCATAACTATACAATTAATTTTTTATTTACCTATATTCAATGCGTCATACGTACGTCATTTGTTATATTTAATGTTTCGATGTGACAGAAAGTTTGAAATTCTGAGAGTAACTCAACGCAGCCTTTGTCAACTTTGCGCGCAGCAGTCTACAATTTTATTGTTTGTTGAACTAGGTACCCTAAAAGCTAAAATAATGAAAAGTATTAAAGTAAAAGAAGGCTGGGAAGAATCCATTTGCTCCACTGTTTTCTCCGGTAGACACTAGACAGTGCCATGCCCCTTGGAATCAGTAGTGTTATTCTATTGGCATCATATTATATAGTTATTAGAGGTATAAGAAATATGTTTGGTTAGTGGGTGGTACGTCCAAAACTAATAAGATGATAAAGTGGGTGCCAATGATCGCACAGTTCGTTTTCCTATTTTAATCCAACAATTTACAATGGTGGGTCGCCCTGCGATAGCAATTGGCTTGACAGTCCATGACTTCAACCTATCATCGTCGTCGTCGTGAGGACGATGGCGACGCGACGTCCATGACTTCAGCCTATCAGGGAAAACTCCAACTCCGATGACACCCGAAGGAGCTCGTCCAGGTACTCCGCGCCGAGGTCCTCCAGCTCCACGGCGCCGCAGTGGAAATGGCACGACGCCGCCACCTGCTCGTGCGACACCACCGCCATGGCCGTTCCGGACTCGCTGGACACGTCGGAGCACTGCAGCACCGGCTGCCGCTCTGGCCTGAGATCCTTGCTGCCGGCGGCGGCTGCAGTTGCGGGGAGCTTCCGCCGGCGCGTGCGTTTGGAGTGCCGCCGCTTCAGCGCGAGGACAGGGGAGCCGCCGCCGGCGAGCGCGAGCGGCCCCGCCAGCGACGCCCGCACGCGGTCGATGGGGAAGTTGAGCACGGCGGCGGCGCCGCGCGCGGCGAAGGCGGCCTGGTCGTAGGCGAGCGCGGCGGCCTCCGGGGTGTCGAAAGTGCCCAGCCACACGCGGGCGCCCCGCCGCGTGGAGTCCCGGATCTCGGCGGCGAACTTGCCCCACGGCCGCTTGCGCACGCCGATGAACGCCGCCGGCCGCTTGGCGTCGTCCGCGCCCGCGCCAGGCCGCCGGTGCGGCTCCGGCGTGCTCGGAGACAGTGGCACCACCGTCGCCTCCGAGGACGACGACGAAGGCGAGGGAGAGAGCCAGCCAGAGCACTCCTCGGCGCCGCCGTCGGTGCCGAGGAGGAAGGCGTCGAGGTGCAGAAGCACGTCGTCGGTGTCACCGGCGGCCGCGTCGAACGGGAGCGACGCGGATGGCGCGGCGGCGGAGTATGTGTAGGAGGACGAGGAGGTGTGATTCCCCTGCTCCATTGGAGCTGTGCTGTGACTGTGACTGGCGAGTGAGCTGCAGGTAGAAGAAGAAGCGGCAGGTGGTGAGAGACAGAGACGCCATGGCCGGGATTTATAAGCTCAGAGAGGTTGAGCCTCCTGGTCTCCAGGGGAGATGAACTGATGGGTGTTCGGGTCTGACTTGTCGTCGGCTTCGGCTGTGCTGACGTGGATTTCCAGCGTGGGGCCCGCCGTATCGTGTTTTCACCACAGGTCAGCCGGACGGCAGCGCTCACGGGACCGTCGGCTGACGTAGGGCGGCTGGGTCACGACAAGGCTGACGACGTCACCCTGGTCTGCTTCCAGGGTGAAACAGTTCCAAATTTGAAAGCCAAACTTTGAACTTTAAAAGTGCTTGCGTCACCGTAGCAATTTGTTTGTATGTCTGAAAAATTATCCAAAAATTGATTAATTAGCTTTAAAATGTTCGTCTCTGCGCGTAGAGTACAACAAAACTATGCAATTAGTTTTTAATTTCATCTACATTTAGTACTCCATCCATGTGCCGATATTTTGATGTGATTGAAATCTACTTTTTGTATAGTGAGTTTTGAGGGTAAAATTTAGGATCTAAACAAGATAATACTCTGATGCGATAAAGTTTTTGGTGTCCATGTGGGCTTTGTTCTGGTCCGTAAGCTGCCTCTTACAATATGACTGGATGATGATATGATTGCTCGACTCTCCACGCCCCTTTTTGTCTCGTCAGCATCACCAGATGACTTTGGTGTAACTATATTTTTGTATCATTAAACTTTTTAATTGTGTGATATTCGGCCAACTTTTTTTAAATATATGCAAAATTTGTGGTAAAACATGGGTTCGTTGTACGTAAATTAGTCGTGCCAGTAAGGTTTGTATTTCGTAGAACATCTAATGCAAGAGCGACTATTTAGAAGATAACATACTGTAAGAGAAATTATTGGACAAATGCAACACTTAACACTGACTGTTTAGAATTGATAACATATTGTAAGAGAAAGTATTGGACAAAGTGTGCTTTTAATGTCTTCTTTTCAGATCCACCCACACCATGTAAAAACAACAGGTTCGATAAGGACCGTGGAAAAAGGTATGTTAGCATGTTTATTGATTAGACAAGTTCAAATTTTAGATGTCACAATCCAGTAGTAGATGGGCCAGGGAAAAAGAAAAAAAAGTGGAAGAGATTTTCCATATGCGGCGATCGAAATTAATTGCATAGGATGTGAAATGTGATGGTTCCGGGAAGCAGCTGCTGATGTATGGGTCTCTTTCAATATATAGAATTAAATCCAGAGGTAATCAAAGAAGTCATATATTTTTCAACAATACGCTAGTGCTTAGGGTTGGACAAGGACGTTCTTAGTACTAGTATATTAACTGAGATTGTTTCGGGCACGACTAAGCAAATCAAAACTTTACCTGACTGTTTAAGTTGGATCTTACAGCTTAGTTTCAATGCCACATATTTGTACCAAGATTAGTGCTCTATGGATGGTTAATACAGGAGTAACATAAAAATAAAGTAGTCTATAGACTCCTACCACCAGAATATTTTTACAATTAGTAGGATTATATTTATGTCACGCATGAGTTAGATTCAATTGTTGGTGTCCTTTTCAGTAATGATCACGTAATAGATACTCCCTCCGTCCCAAATTATTATTCACTGTTGACTTTTTTCTACAACCTTTGACCATTCATCTTATTCAAAAAAATTATCCAAATATACAAAAAAGTCACATTTAAAGTATATGTGATGATAAAGTAAGTCACAAATAAAATAAATAATTTTTGCACAAATTTTTAAATAAGACGAATGGTCAGATGTTTAGCGAAAAAATCAACAACGAATAATAATTTCGAATGCAGTTATATTCAAGTATGGTATCTACAATTTGCTCTTTAGTAAGGAAAGTTTTCCTTACTAAAGAGCAAATTGTAGATACCAAACTTGAATATAACTCAAGCATCGAAGCGACTGTATATAATGCCCCCCTTTTAATAAGCGATGCATGTATATTCTAAATTTAAACTTTATGGTTTTTTACTAAATCAGAAGCAAGCAGCTATGGCTCAGTAGGTAGCTGGTTTATCATGTAATTGAAATGTTTTATTTTAAGTTCAATTGCATTCTTACAGATGCCAGGTAGATCAGGTGGCGTGCATATTTCAGCAGCATATTCAGGCGCAGGCCGGAACAGAAGTAAAAATTCTCGATCCTCCCACCTACACCAGACTAAATCAAATATTTGTTCACCAGCATGTGAAAAATCATGATATAAACCTGGTACCATTGGATCCATAGTCATACAATTTGCTTGCATCACAATTTTTCTGCTACAGACACATTTGTACTACTCTACTGTAAAGAAAAAATAATAGAAAAATGTAATGTGGGGACTGTACCAAGTCATAATTATATTTGAAATGCAGGGAGTACAGACCAGGGTAAGAAATTTACTGAGGAAATGTAATATTGAGACTGTACTAAGTTTACCAGCGTCTTATGTATTTAAAATACAGAGTACATAGACTACCGTGTCTAATATTGATATTGTACCAAGACTACCGTGTCTAATATTTGAAATGGAAAATTTCAAATAATGGCACACAAGAGAATGGATCAAATTCTATTGGCGTACATGGAATTGTCTCTTAGATATCACCATGAACATTAAAATAATATAACCAAAGAAAGCAACAATCCTGTCGTCCTTCAATTATTGCTAAAGTGACCCTTAATCCTGGGCTTGGGCTTTATTATTGGAACCACACAAGAGGCTGGTTAAACAAGAGATATATGTAAAAGCGTATATGCTTCTGTGTCGATGATGTGTCTAGATCAGATTTCAGGAGATGTCACAAAATTTTGTTTGGACAGCATGAAAATAAAAAACTTTAGAGAACTAAACTAAATCATATCCTTAGTCGAATTAAATGTGGCCTACGATGTTAAGTATGCTGCTTCGTAGAACCAGCTTGATCTGTTTCGACAAATAGCACACTCGAGTGATATCCAACTACTAACACTTAGTTTATTGGCCCAGGCGACTGATTGAGGTATAGGTATCGTTGGGTTTTTGGCTTTTTCATGGGTCTAATCTTGATAGCCGAAAAATCTAGTGTTACATGATACAAATCATTATACAGTATATTGTAGTGAGTGGTGGGACCATCTGCTTTTCTGTGGTTACAATATATATGATTGTATAATCGACCGCGTGCAACCACACCTGAACCAAAATCTAATGAAAGTTTTCTTTTTCGTAGTATTTTAATTTGTGATGTTCTACTTTCTGCTGGTGCCACCCACGTTCCAATTATTGTTCGGTTTTTTGGGATCAATGTAATCTTAGCATCATCATTCAGCCTGATCGGAATAGCTAGCTGCGGCTGCAGCTGCAGCAACCGCTACAACACTTACGGCCAGCCAGTAGCAGACTGGCTGCTGCAGCTCTGTGCTTGGGTTCAAAAAATAGACTATAGATGTAATATATTGTGGTTAAGCTGCAGCCGATGGGCTTTGCTGGGCTGCAGCCGTGGGAAAAGCTCAAGCGAGCAGGCTGAATGTGTATATATCTTTTCTTGAAGAATTTCAATCCCATGTAACATAAATTTCATATCACCTTTTATGTATATGTATATTAGGCGTCAATGCAGAGATTATTAAAATACATTAGGCTCACACTTTTTATGTTTGACACATTTCATCTTAGTTGTGCTCGTGCATTGGCCTATATTTGATTAGCTCCCGGGCTTCTCATCGTATCTATACTATAAAGATCCAAAAAAATTTATATTGTCAAACCATCATAAGTTTTAAAAACCTACTAATCTATACTATAAAGATTCAAAGCTTTTCATGTTGTGAAACCGTCGTAATTTTATAAAAATGTTCTAATATTTATAAAAAATCAACCATGATTTTTTAAAAAAAAACCCAAAACATTTCATCTAATCAACCTGCAAGATCTTGTCTCCTCTCGTCGTCCCGCATCACCACACCCACCCCTTCATCTTCTCATATCGTTTGCATCCCTATCGTCGACCCACGGTCGTTCCGAGCATGACGTCTTCAGATGTAGAACCAGAGGCGTCCATGTGTCTCCGTAGGTCTTCGCTCACAATATCACATTCACTATACCAACACAGCATTAATCAACTTGTAGCTCCGGTCTGTTTCATCTTCAGCTCAGTTTTTTTCCACCATTTTTCTTACCCGGCGGCTATACCCAAAATTGATTTGGACCACATTACATATTGATTTTTGATGTATATAAAAAAAGAATCCGGCCATATCTTACATATCCTCGATACGTATTTGATGTATACTAAAAAGAATCGATTATCATGTTGCGTCGCCGCCATCGTTCACGTAGCGGGTTCGTGAGTATGATCCTTGCGATCTAGTGGTCATGTTATATAATTTTAGTGTTTTCATCTTACGCTACGTGACGAGGACATGACACCTATACATATGTCCATGAGTGGTGCATGGGGTGGAGAAGAAGGGGACCAACAAGGTTTTCTAAGTCAAGAAGAAGGTCCGAGGCTAATCCGATTCGAGTCCCCAAGGTGGAGGCCCAAAGAAACTCAAGTTCGAGTCCATCTCGGAGTCCAAGAGCAGCCCGCACTAAATTCATCGTTTAGGTCGCATACCGCGTCGGTTTTTGACGTTCTATATATGCTTGGAAAGCTAATGAGATAAGCTTTCCAATGGCACTGGTCCTACCTCAAAATTCCTTCTGAGATCGGGGCACCCTAGTTTTCATCAAGTGGTATTAGAGACTCAGGTATCACCGTCAGGCTTACCCTAGATTAGTTTGTGTCTTCGTCCTATAGTCTAGAAAATTGCCCTACAAAAATATTTGTTTCATTGTATTCCGCTGTCCTAGTACCCTTTTAGCCTTTGCAATTTCGTTTCAGATTCGCTTTGTTAAGTTTGTGTCCGTGGTCGAGTCTTGTTGCAGGTATTAGGTCGTGTTCGTCGTAGTTCAATCGCCCGTTGCTGTGAATTGTTTGTTTCCGCCGCTATCCCATCCACCATTACTAGATTACAAGTCGTGCCACCCCATAACTCGACTTGCCCTCGCTAGCCGCCTTGCGTGAACTCCTGTCGTGCAAGCCCTAGATAGGTTGCGAGCCGCCGTGTGTTCATCGCCTTGCATTGCAGCCTTTCTCGGTTCATCTTGCATACCCTAGCCACTGCTGCGCTTTCTGCCGAGTTCTACATCTCGAAAACCATAACTTGAGGTACCTTTCATAAAATAGGCATAACTTTTCGCTTGGTGCTCCGTTTGAGCTCAGTTTTTTAGAGCAGCTTCGTGACTCCATTCGAAAAGTTCAAAGCTGTTTCAGGGTTTTCAGGAAACGTTCCTGATTTTCTGTAGACCGCATCACATCTCCAGAAAAGTTACAAATTTTTGTGGTTGAAGCTTTTGATATCCCTGTTCAAAGAAAAATATAAAAAATAGTTGAAAAAATAAAAATCTTGTTTCCTATTGGTCTTGGCGGGAAATTGCTAAAAAGATTAAAATAATTACAGAGAGTGATGTTTTGCTAGTTCTGTGAGATTTATCCATCGTTCTTGTTCCAACTTGTTGTGCTACGCCTAGGACACATCTGAGCCAGGAATTGTGACTTGTACTTTGGATACATATTGGACTTTGCTATTCTGTATTGGTTATTTGCTATTCCTTGCTACATATTTTGCCCCCCAAAGCTCCACAAACTATATTTCAGGTCAGTGCAGCGAAGGACCCTTGCAATCTTGGTACTACTTCCTCATAGGTATCATGATCCAGCCACTGGTTTGTACTATTTCGTGTTTTGCTTTAGTAAGAACACTTGTAAGTATTTGACAAAGCATGTGAGAGCGTGTCTCCACTGACACACATATAGTAGTTGATAAGGATAACCTTTTATGTTTTTCTCTTGTCAGGGAACGATGAGATTATTCGAGAAGTACTAAGTTCTCAAATTGAGAAAGCGGAGCAAAATCAATTCAATAATTTATTTCAGATTTTCTTTGTTGGTATGGAGAGACGTTGTCGAGTCATCATTGATGGTGAAAGTTGCAACAACCTTGCAAGCTTAGAGCTAGTTGAGAAGCTTGGTTTGACCACAAAGCCACATCCACGTCTATACTACATGCAATGGGTAAATTCTTATGATAAGATAAAGGTAACTGAAATTGCACATATTAAATTTAGCATTGGGTCTTATAGGAATAGTGCTGATTTTGACATAGTACATATGCAAGCATGTCATTTGTTGCCAGGCACGCCTTGGATTAATATAAATAATATGGTAAACAAAAATATTAGTAATAAATATTCCTTCAAGTACAACGGTAGAAAAAATACACTTCTACCTTTGACTACTGCCGAAATTTTAGAAGCAGATCTCCAAATGGCGGAGAGAAGAAAAGGTGAACCTTTTAGAAAAGAATGGGTTGTTTTCAATGACACAACAAATTCATCTAAATCTGAATTTTTACAAAATGATGATATTTTTTTGCCTATTGTTGGAATTGATACTTTGCAGCATGTACATAATGAAGATGACCATACAAATGAACATGAACATGTAAAATTTTCAGGTAAACGCTCTCTTGATGTGCTGAATTTGCCCTCCAATGATGCAAATAAGGTTATACTAGAACATTCTCTTGTATTACCTTTGTCACAAGTAGAGAAGGAGCGTGCTACTTTTGATTTGAAGCAATATTTATGTGCTGAAAATAATATTATTATGCCGATTACTTGTGCACACGACGAACTGAAATTATTATCTTCTTTATACACTTTGGGTTATGTTGAGTTTAATACTTTATATGCTCTTAGTAGTTTGGAAGAGAAATTTAGATGTGCTGAGTTGCCATGATTGTGTACTTATACATATCATTTTTTTGGCAAATATAATTGTAAAGGAGAGTATAAGGTGCATCGAGTCTATATTTGTGCAAATTTGAAATCTCCTTTTGATGTACAAGATTGTGATCAACTAGATTGTCCATTTAGTTTCACTATAACAAATCGGGTTCGCTTTTAAGAAGGGAAGCATTGTTGGCTGTTACCTATGTGTGTGCTAGTGCTAATTTTTCTTGCATTGAACAGATACTGGAGGTTATGTAACCATCTATGCATTGTGTTTGGTTAGTGCTAATCTTTTGCAGGATAGTATTGAAAAAGATCACGTGCGTTTCGATCAAGGAGCCTACGTATTTGCCAACAACTCTATAGGAGAAGATACTTTGGGAGATTGTAAATATGGTCATGTCATTCTCAACAATATTCTCAGTTCCCATATTTTCCGCAACCTCATGTTTCTTTGTGTTGTGTAGGGCCATCTTAGAGCACAAACGATGTCGAGGACGGCTTTTCGTCAAGAAGGGGAGGATGATGAGGATATGACACACATGCATATATCCATGAGTGGTGCATGGGGTGGAGAAGAAGGGGACCAACAAGGTTTTCTAAGTCCAGAAGAAGGCCCGAGGCTAATCCGATTCGAGTCCCCATGGTGGAGGCCAAAAGAAACTCAAGTTTGAGTCCACCTCGGAGTCTAGGAGTAGCCCACACTAAATTCATCGTCCAGGTCGCGTACGGGCTCGGTTTTTTACGTTCTATATATATGCTTGAAAAGCTAAGAAGGTAAGCTTTTCAATGACACTGGTCCCACCTCAAAATTTCTTCTGAGATCGGGCACCTAGTTCTCATCGCTACACTCGCATGATTCTACGCTCCAAGCCATTATACGCGATTCAAGACAGAAAAGCACGACAGAAACGATGGAAGTGGTACGCACTCAGCCTCATCAGTCAGCGCTACTACTAGCCGCTTGACCGGCAAGAGTTGTAGAAGCTTCAAGTTCTCCCCTCCCGTACAGGGCAAAACAAAGTGTGATAGAATTAGTCGGGTAACATGATATATCGATGCGCGCACTGTAATAAAGCTCATGCTAATTGCTAACCACATAGACTGTCAGTCGAGATAAAAAAAATTACAACTAATAGGGCAGGGATAAGGCTTCGGTCCATGTCAGTAGTTTCGTTCGATTCAAATTGATATGTTGATCTGAAGCGATGCAGTTGGCCTTGCAGGCAATTAGCTGCTAGAGCTTTCTCACCTAATCTTTGCACTACGAGTGATTAGCCCTTACATCGCTGAACACTCTTGCTTGGCTAATACTAATCTAATACGATTGATTACTTGTCATCTGCTCGTTAAAGGATAAGTTTGGAACATTATTACATATACAATACATGATATGAGTGATAAAAAGTAATAATAGATAACTCACAATCTTATCTATATAGCATTCTTATTTTGATTTCAACAAATAGGGAAAAAGATCGATTATGTCCTGCATAACTAATTTTGCTAATATTATTTATCTATCTAGCATTCTTATTTTGATTGCAACCTATCAGAACATTTATTTTGCTTAACTAGTTTTCTCTATTTCTTTCTACCTAGGTCCTCTTACTAATTTGGTTTCCATGTACAGTTCCTCTAAGTAGTTATTTTTCCACCGAGTTTCTCTACTACAACTAATTAACGCTTAGTCTTTTCAACTGTTTTATCTTCACAGCCTACTCGGAAGCTCTTTTGTGTTTAGAAGACCTCCCGAACAGACGACGACATCATCAACCATTTGTTCACTTACAACAATAATGTCTCTCCCTCGGTCCCTCGGCGGCGCGTTGGAGATGCATGCAGACTGCTGGGTTTCTAAAACTGGCCGGGTGTGTCCGTGATATTTGCTTGCACATCGATCAATTTGTCTGCCCCGGCCGGATATATAGATATGTATATAGATAGACATGCTGACAGGCTTTGGTAACGCTAGTCGATCCGGCCAGAATGCCACGAAACCTACACTAATAAGCAACAGATCTGCAGACCTGCAGCCCTCGCCACCGCGCAACTACGTGTTGAATCCCTCGCATGCAGCCCGCCTGCGGCCGATCGGCAGTCCAGCCACTTGTCCGGCCCGGCGTGCTCCGGCCGGCTTTTGGATGGATGAAGCCTCCTAGAGATAGATCAGAAACGTAACACAGCTTTAGGCTAGGGAAGTTACTATCTTTTCCTCTTTCTTGTGGCCGGATCGGAGGGGATCAGATCGGAAAAGGCATGTTAGCTTGTAGCGTTGGATAAACACAAGCTAGCGGTGCCATCTCGTAGACAGTACACGCGTACATGCATACGTGCCTCTTGATTGAGTAAATTGCAGTGTATTTTATTAGCAATAGAAATGCAGGACAGTTTGTTTGTCGGCGATGTATTCAGTTGAAAAAGATCCTTTTTCAACTAAAGTAGAAAATTATTAAGATACCCAAAGAGAACTATGTGCACACCCCTTATCCCGGCCCTTTCATTATCACTTTGACGAGTATGAATGTGCCTAGTTTTTTTTTATCAAACTGGTGTGTTTCAAAGAGGGATAGTAGCTAGGGCAAATTAAATGAACACTTGCAAAAAAAATTACCAAGAGGCGCAAGTAATAATTATTTTTCCCATAGGACTGCACTTGCTTTTAGATTTATGGTACTACTATAGTTTACAATGCAATAGTGCAAGGATGGGCACCCAAAAATGTGCATGCAGATTGTCAACACGTAAACTATTTTCACGATAGCGACAATATATACACAGGTCAGCGTGGCGGTGGGCATAGATATCTCGCCGCTAGCCCATGGCTATAAATAGTGCCGGCCCAACCGCTCCTTCGCGTGAACTTCTTTTATGTGTATCTATCAACAAAACATCGATACCACGGTGCTCCTAGGTAGAGGTCGCGGTACCCCCTCTTCGGCCTCTCTTGCGTATGTGCTATCTCCAATTCTGATACCACCATCTCCTGCTTGGTGTTCTTGTGATGATGGTTGAGATCTACTATTTTCAATTTCAAATTTTCACTAATGTGTTCCTCCCTGTAACATGTGTTCTTCAAGTTCATCAATTGCTGCATCTGTTTCGATTGAGCTTATATGCCAGATCCTCGTTTTCTCATGTGTTTCCATGCTTGCTGATCTATTTGTACTTTGATGATTTTGCTCTATGGTGCACGCAAATTATGCTCATGTGGCAAATATGGTGCACACAAATTATGCAAATATCTTCTTGAGACCTTTTATTTGATCCTCTGCAGCTTATGATCAATAAAGTGTATGATATTCATATATGATCAAGGGCAGATGTAAATCATTCGCCCAAACTCACATTAGTTTGCTTGTGATTGAATATTCTCGTGATTTCTGATAAACAAATAGCGACCAAACAGGGGTGAAATAGATCTAGGAGAAACATTATAATGGAAACATATGTACAATTGCTTCCTTTTCTAGTTATCTTGCAACTATATATGAACATACATAACCATATGTTACGGTATATACTTCTTTATAACAATGAAAATATATTTGTTATTTTGCTATATATTTATTATTAACCCAACCCCTTGTTAGTAGAAAACCTAAACAAACTCCTCCCAACAAGAAAAGTAGAAATCCAGCAGCCTGTGCCCAATTAGGTGAAAGTCTCATTTTGATCTAGTTTTCCTGCATGTCTGCGTAACAAGAACACTCCATAGCACATACATAAATCCAATTTAGGTTGCTTTACCATAGACAAGTGTCACTCTTGGGAGAATGGCATAGAAATGTAGATGCATATACGTGTCACCCGAGATATTCCACACCGAAAAGGCAATAGTACGTCTACAACATCTTCAAGCTACATTGGTACAGACAAAACGGCCCCACTGGTGATACACCAAACACTACTATACAGATCCGACCCCCTATAAATACAGGCATCAGGGTCTAGTGATTTTCATTCACACAAACAAACCTTCTTGACATATATACATCACACACATTGCACTTACGCGGTAGAAAAATAGTAAAACCATAGGCCTCGCCATAGCAAGAAACCATAGGTCTAGTGATCGTAGTGTTCTATATCGTCTCGATAGCTAGTTCACTGTTAGCATAATTAAGGAGTTCTTGATGGCCATGTCCTCGTCCATGGCTACGGGTAGTAGTAGTAGGCACCCGATCGACCCCACGAGGTGGTGCGCGTGGGCCCACCGCGGCCACCGCCTCTGGGCGTCCATGCCGGAGGCGTTCTGGGTGTACGTCTACAAGGTGCAGCTATGCCCGGAGCTCAAGAGCCGGCACGAGTGGAGGACGTGCCCGTACGCGCACCACGGGGAGCGCGCTCGGCGCCTCCACCCTGACCGCTTCCCGTACCTCCCCGTGCACTGCCCGGACTACCGCGACCCGCCGCCGCCGGAGCAGCACCACGCGGCGCCGCGCCGGGCGGCGGCGGCGGCATCCTCCTGCGCGCGCGGCCTCGACTGCCAGTACGCCCACGGGGTGTTCGAGCTCTGGTTGCACCCCTCGCGGTTCCGCACCCGCATGTGCGACGGCGGGGCGGGGTGCCGCCGGCGCGTGTGCTTCTTCGCGCACTCCGGCGCCGAGGACGATCCAGTGCCGCACGTCGAACTCCCGCCGCCGGCGCCGCCACGTGCCCTGCGTGCCCGGCCGGCGCCGCTCTCGTCACCTCGGCAGTCCGATCTCGCCGTTCAGGCCAGGCCGGGCAAGGTCCGCCTGCACGGCGGTCATGACGCTTCTTCGTTGTCGGCGCCCCCTGCCGCCGCAGTCGCTGTTGCTGCCACGGTAGCGCCGGCGCCGGCACCAGTGCAGCCGCAGGCCTCGCCGGACGATCACCGGAAGGAGGACGAGACCGGCGGCAAGAGCTAATGGGTTCGTGGCTGGCGACTACCCGTACTTGGATCTTATCAAGGACATGATCTAAGACATTAGTAATTCTGTGGGCAAAGATTGGGAGGTCAGCATATGGCCATTTCTAAGGCATTTGTAATTATGTGGGCGTGTATGTATTTGGTAAATGAACATCTTGTAAATTAACCAATTATTACTATGTTGAGAACAAACTTAAATTGTTTTGTTTTGGATAATAATTCCATGTTCTCGTACAACGGAAAGCACTAAGTATCTTGTCTACATGTTTCAGAATCTGGAAGCCTAAATAAATCAATCAATTACAAGGTCCATCGGCATCTCCACTTGGGTGAATCCCGTGAATAATAATGTGCACAAGCAACTACAAGGAAATCTTTTGATGACTGAAACCTGGTGGCATTAGCGATCAGTGACTTCAGCCACGTCACGTGAAAAAAGTTCACCGTAGGATAGAAGACGTACGATAATTAAAACACCGTTTTCTGCGGTCACAATTATAAAGTAACAATACCCGTTGCTCTAGACTCTTCTGCAGTCATCGTAGAAAGAAGCTGCTGTGGGCAGCTTGAGTTCAAAGTAACGGTGTTTGGCTTGACCGGAGCGCCAGGCACTTTCCAGGAGGCCATAAACTCTACATTGGCACCGTTTCTGCGGAAGTTTGTATTGGTCTTCTTCGATGATATATTGATCTATAGTAGGACTTTTGAGGAGCACATCAGGCACATTCGGTTGGTATTCGAATTGCTGGCCTATGATCAGTGGAAGATCAAATTATCCATGTGCTCTTTTGCTCAGCGGAAAATCAGTTATTTGGGCCATGTGATCAGCGAGCCGGGAGTAGGAACAGATCCAACAAAAGTGTCAGCTGTGGCCCAGTGCCCCACTCCATCTTCTGCAAAAGAGTTGCACAGTTTCTTGGGTCTTGCTGGCTATTATAGAAAGTTTGTGCGCAATTTTGGGCTGATTTCCAAGCCACTCACAAAGTTACTGAAGAAAAATGTGTTGTTCGTGTGGACGTCACTACATGATAAGTCCTTTGCTGCCCTTCAACTTGCTCTGTGCAGAGCTCCTGTGTTGGCTCTTCCGGATTTCTCAAAACTTTTTGCTGTCGAGACTGATGCTTCAGATATGGGCGTCGGTGCCGTGCTGATGCAGGACGGACATCCCATTGCCTTTATCAGTAAAGCACTAGGGCCTAAATACCAAGGCATATCAACCTATGAAAAAGAATATTTGGCCATCCTAATGGTCGTACAACAATGGAGGTCTTATTTGCAACACTCAGAGTTCACAATTTTCATTGATCAGAAGAGCTTGACAAAGTTGACAGAGCAACATCTAAATACTCATTGGCAGCAGAAGGTGTTTTCTAGACTGTTGGGGCTCTCTTACAGAGTAGTTTATAAGCAAGGCACTGAAAATAGGGTGGCTGATGCTCTCTCTAGGAAATCCTCTCATGAGATTTCTTGTGCTGCTGTATTAGTGGTTGCTCCTACTTGGCTTCAAGAAGTGCTGGCAGGATATCATCAAGATGAGCATGCCACTTCACTGCTGACAAAATTGACAATTGATCCTAATGTAGTTGCTGATTTTTCCCTCACAGATGGATTGCTAAAATATAAGGGTAGGCTGTGGATTGGCAACAACCTGCCCTTGCAACAGAAATTAATGAAGGCATGTCATTCTAGTTCTGTGGGGGGGGGGGGGGGGGATGGGGGGCACTCAGGTATTCCTGTTACCCACTTGAGGATGAAGAGGCTATTTGCTTGGAGAGGCATGAAGTCTGACATACACAAGTTTGTCAAGTCTTGTGTTATTTGCCAGCAGGCCAAACCAGACAGGGCCAAGTTACCTAGGCTGTTACAACCACTGGAAGTGCCATCTGAAGCTTGGCAAATTGTGTCTATAGATTTTGTTGAAGGTCTTCCAAGGTCTAGCAATGCTAACTGCATACTGGTGTTAGTGGATTTCTTGACTAAGTACGCTCATTTTATTCCTCTCTCTCACCCCTTTACTGCTCTAGTGGTGGCTAAGCTGTTCCTAAACAATGTGTATAAGCTGCATGGAAGCTGTTCCTAAACAATGTGTATAAGCTGCATGGATTGCCGAAGGCCATTGTCTCATATCGCGACAGAATATTCACTAATCAACTTTGGAAAGCGTTATTTGGCCATGTAGGGGTTGAACTGAGAATGAGCTCTTCTTACCATCCTCAGTCAGATGGCAACGAATGGGAGCAATAATTTAATAATAATTTTTGGGACTCATGTAGGATTGTGTGGGTGCAATTGACGGTACTCACGTGCGTGCTAAAGTACCAGCCGAGATTCAAGCAGCCTTTAGGGGTAGGAAGCACTACACAACTCAAAATGTGCTAGCTGCAGTTGATTTTGATCTGAAATTCATATATGTATTGGCTGGTTGGGAGGGATCTGCACATGATGCCCTTATTCTTGCTGATGCACTAGAGCGGGAGGATGGGTTAAGGGTTGCACCAGGTAATTAAACCAACTTGTGGTAGCTTTTGATTGGTGAATGCATAAACACCAGGACTAATGCATGTGCATAAATTTTTTTTAAGGAAAATTCTACTTAGTTGATGTTGGATATGCATGTCGCCCTGGTTTCCTTCCTCCTTACAATGGTACTAGGTACCATCTAAATGAGTATGCTGGAAGGAATTATCCAACTAATCCAAGAGAGCTATTCAATTTGAGGCATTCAAGTTTGCGTGTAACCGTTGAAAGGGCTTTTGGGGCATTGAAGAATCGCTTCCGCATTCTTGATAACAAACCATTTCATCCATACAAGACACAAGTCAAGTTAGTCCTTGCATGTTGCATTCTACACAACTGGATCATTGGGCATGGTCAAGATGAGTGTATTCCTCCTGAGTTAGCCTGGGCACCTAAAAGCAGCAATCCACCTTCGGAGAGGCATGGTGTTCCTTTCACTGATAACTCAGCTTGTGCTAATAAAAGGGACGAATGGGCTCAGCAAATGTAGAACAATAGTGGTCACTCCCATGTCTAGAATGTCATGTATTAGGATACGTGTTCTGTATGACCACCTACCCATGGATGTTCCCATTCTCTTGTCTCTTGTCTTTTTTTTTCTAAGTTTGGTTTGATAATTGCAAATAGGTGATGGATGAAGAAATTGCTCCTGTTGTGGGGGATGTTGGGGAGGAGGTTGAGGTTGCTTCAGCAGCTGCTGCTGCTGCTGCGCAACCTCATAGGGGTTGCATGCGATGGACTAATGTCATGTCAGGATTTGTGATTCGCCGCATGTGCCAGCTGATTTCTTCTAGAGTTAGAACTAATAAAGGGTTCAAAGAGGTCCACCTTAACCAAGTTCCAAAGGACCTTCAGAGTTCACCGGCAATGAAGTGATTGGTGTGCAGGTGTACAACCACCTGGGTCAAGGTGTCCAACTGTCCAAGCTTAGAGATTTGAGTGGAGCTCACTGTGCTGAGGACAACACTATGATAGTGCTTGAGTAGGAGCACTACAATGGTCATGTTAAGGTGTGTGTGCGCGCGCGCGCCTATATGTTAACATTATTTGACAAGTATAATGCATTTCTAGTATGACTTCTATTTTACATAGTTAAATGATTCTTTCTGACTTTGTGTCAAATTTATGCATGCTAGGCACACCCAAAGGATGCCAACTTTTTGAACAAGCCCATTGAGAACTATCAGCAGATGATGATTATCTTTGGGAGTGGAATGGCAAGTGGGAAGTATGCAATGGGCTCAAATGAGCCATTGGGCTGCCCTTCTGAGTTTGGTGATTGCTCTATGAAGGTAGATGCATTTTATAAGGAAAAACTACTAAAGCTGGTGATGAGGTGTCTAAGACTCAGGGTCAGGCTACTAACTCTAATGCTGGCAATAAGAGGAAGAGGTCTTGTGTGAGTGAAGCTCAAGCCATTGTCCTTACCAACATGACAAAAGCATTCCTGAAACCAAACATGAGGAGGTGCACCCTGAGCTGTATGGAAGTGTCATGTACATGCCTGGTTTCACTGAGGAGGCACTCATCTGGTTGACAACAAGGCTCAGGGAACTGCATTTGTTGGGATGAGCGACTCTCACCGTGGGTTGTGGATGAGGACCTTCCTCTCCAAGCACTACTAAAAGTGATGTTGCTTTGCTTGCTGGTTGATCCATCTTTTGAGCAGCAAGGCTAGACAATTGTTGTGGGACTCTTTTGTGGAGTGAGGTGGTGGTGGAGCAAATCAAGTTGGGACTCTTCTTTTGTACAGCGAGGCTCATGGCTTGCTGTAAGTACATCTCTGTGTGCAGGGCGATGGTGATGGCAGTGGGCCTGGGACACATTTCTTTTGTTGTAAGATAGGATGAATTCTCTAACTTGCAAAGATTAGCTGATGTTAGTTCATGGGTTAGTGAGGTGCGGCATGATTGCCCCTCCATCGTTAGAAAATTGCTAATCTGTTGTGTAAAAGTTAGGTCAGTCCATTAGGAGGTACTGTGAGCCCCTCTGGAAACTACGCATCACAAGTTTGATGGTGTCTATGCATCAATCAGCTTACTTATATTATGACTGAATGGTATATATATTGTGCATTGGACCTATCATTTCGTTATTTCCTTGTTCATTTACCACTTGCCCTTTTGATTCCGATGAAATTTTCAGAGTTACTGTTACATTTGATCCATTGGTAACCTTATTTTCAAAAAGCCACAAGAGTATTGCAATGTGTTGGTCTCATTTTGATTCAATTATTTTGCTTACCAAATGGATTTCTGCTACACGACAATGGTTATTTTTGTGACAAACGTATAGCTAATATGTACTTATCAATGTCTATTCCATGTCTAATGTTCCTGTGTACTAGATCGAGTGACTTGTGGATAAAATTTATTGATGTCCCAACTTATCTGTGTGCTCTCTAATACTAGTCGATGAAGCAAATGCCCTGAGAACTGGTAATCTCTCCAAGCTGAGAAGTGGTGACCAAACCGAACTGAATACAGCCTTCCAAACACATGATTACATGAACCTAGCACCCACCCATGCAATCAAGCTTGCAAACAGAGCAACCAATCGGCATCTTAATGCAGCCTGGCCTCAACGAGCCAGAGAAACCAATCAAGCATGTCTGCATGCATACATCCTGGCCAGACTCGGCCTGGCTCCGGTGGGCAGCTTGGCACATCTACGGGAACCAATCACGCCCTAAAACACTAAGTAAAGACTGCGGCACTCGGCAAACGCGAGATTTCCCGTAGTGACTCCACTAAGAAAATGAAATTCAGCACGGGAGCAAAAACCTAGATTATTGCCAACTAGGATTTCAACTATAGTTTGACTTTGGATACAAGTAGAATTGTATTATTTTTGCATTGGGGAAGTAGACACTGCTATAATAGTCAAACATATGTTTCTAACAATCTCAATACAACAGTAAGCCCGCTAACTGCTTTTGAAGATTCCTCTCAAAATAAAGATTTTCATGTCGTATCTTAAAAAGGGAGTGATCTTAACAAAAGATAATTTAACCAGGAGAAATTGGAATGGAAGTAAAGTTTGTTGTTTTTGCAGTAAATTAGAAACCATCCAACACATGTTTTTCGAATGTCATTATGCTAAGTTTCTATGGCGTGCAGTTTACTTTGTGTTTGGGATCCCACCACCAAAAGACACAAATGACTTGTTTAACAGTTGGTCTAAACTAGGGAGTCCTAAGCACAATTTTTTGTAGGTTCTATTCAGAGGTACGCATTGGCTTCGGTTTTGGGCTCTGTTACAGCGCACTGATGACAAAAAGGAGGAGAAGGCATGCCAATTTCTAGAGTCAAAAGACATGGAGTTCTCCGCGTCCCATGGATGGCCACTTATTTTATGCATTGGTCAATAATGTTAAACCATTACTTATTTTAAATTGGGAATGAGTGTAATAATTTTAGGAGTACGGAGCCGGAACTTTTCCATTATAAAAAAACAGTAAGCCCCTAATTACTACCTCCGTCCCGTGAAGAATGTAATTCTAGTTTTTCTAGACGGATTAATAACATTGGTAAATAACCATGCTATCCTCAGTAACCGTCTCAATCCTACTAAATTTGGCATACAGGTTGTTAGTGCATGCGTATAATTATCTATTTAAAAAATAAACAGTTGGTTACCGCTAGAATTGCATTTTTTGTGGGATTTTTTTTAAATCTCAGGATTGCACTCTTCACGGGACGGATGGAGTAGTTAACATCGTAGACGCATATACGGATAAACAATTAGGGAAGGGGAAACGGATACAATATCTAGACCCACCATAACACACCAGATACCTCGCTCGGACCAAGAAGACGATGATAATCATGCGATAGCTAGCTCTGGACCTTGACGATGACGACACTGCTGGCCATGCTCTCCTCTAGCAATGTCAACCCCAAACAGCATGACGACACGGGAGTCAACAGAAACCACATCCGCCGTAGTAGTAGTATCTTCCTGCTGCTTCTTGTGCGTCTTCTTCTTCCAATAGTCAATGTGCAGCTCATCCCTGAACGACGACGACCCAATCGCCGACCGGGAGAATGCCACCGTGTCCCCGGCTTGCAGGCCCTTCTCCCGGACGAAGCGCCTCCAGCCCTTGGTGATCACGTAGATCCGGCTGTTCGCGCAGTACGAGTACCGGAACCGCCACGCCTTCCCCTCGCCATCCTTGAACTCGAGCAGCACGCCCATGGCGGCGGCCATCATGGGGGTGCGCTTCAGACGATAGAAGTGCTTCTCGGCGTGCTGCTTCGGCACCACCAGGCGGTTGAGCAGGCCGACGTCGCTGGGCGTCAGGGCCTTCTCGAAAAGATGTTCCCGTGGCCACGACGGCGGCCGCCGTACCTCGTCGGAGGGCGTCGAGTGCGCCGCCTGGAACGCGAGCTCGCCATTGAACCGCGGAGACGGAAGTGGGGCAAGCTGCAGGGCCGGCACCTCGTCGGCGGCACAGTCTACGGCGGCGAAGGCCATTCTTGTGCCGGAATTTGTCGTCGCTGTGGGCGACGGCGGAGGGCCTCGAGAAGGTGTGTCTCGAGTCGGGGATGTGCTACTAGCCTACTACTTTGCTGTAAGCTACTGCTACAGCCTCCAAGCTTCATTGGTCGTAGGGTACAAGCATTTATATTGAGCTTGGTCCACCCTATTTAGGACATGAATGTATATTTTGTTTTGTGTTTATTTTTTGGAGCGTCTCTTTCTGCATTTTTAGTTACTTCAAGGACCAACATTTATGCTACTTCCGTATGCCTTTCGTAACTCTGCATATATTACACATACAATGCGTATGAGGGGTTTCAATCTAGACTAGACTCAGCATAGTCCTATGAGATCTCTCGGGCGAGGAGAAGCTCACAGTCGTGTTATTCTTGATGCATACGGAGTATGTGCTAATCATTCAATTGTTATACGCGAACCGCGACGACTGAAGTGTGCAAGTTGAAGGTATGGCACATCATCGGCAACAAAGTTTAGGGCAGAGAAGGCCATTTTTTTGAAGATTCCATCGTCGCGGTTGACGTCGGCGGAAGGCCTCGAGCCCTCGATCGTGAAGGGGCTATCTGTATTATATACATTGTACTACTATTGCTACAATT
This sequence comes from Echinochloa phyllopogon, assembly GCA_033239725.1. Classification (NCBI taxonomy): domain Eukaryota; kingdom Viridiplantae; phylum Streptophyta; class Magnoliopsida; order Poales; family Poaceae; genus Echinochloa; species Echinochloa phyllopogon. The sequence continues at coordinate 14,261,669 of BTCW01000017.1, forward strand.
ATACCCTACAAGCTCATTAGTCGAAGTCGTTGGCCGGGTAGATGTCTTTTATATTTGGCCCACCCTGTTTGGGACAAGATGTATATTTGGCTTTGTGTTTATTTTAGCATCTCTTTCAGCATTTTTAAGAAAAAAGACTAGACCGGTGGGTACCATCGCTCCACTGCTTTTCATGAAGAAGAAGAAACCTTCTTCAAGCCTAGGAAAACCCCCGAACCTCGGCTTTGCCAGTAAGAGGATTTTTTTGAAAAAACAGCTCCGTAAATTTGCTCTATTCAAACCCGGATCTATTGAGTGCTACTTAAGCTCGATGTCTGACCACTAGGCTAGAAGCCCTTTTACAACAGCATTTTTAAGTAATTCAGGGGCCATCGTCTTGCACCCAAGAAGAGCCACTGCTTCCTGTTTCCATAAAGATCATCCAGATGAGCCGCGGCCACTTCTGCCAAATATCTCGGAGGTTCGCCGCTACCTTTCAGCCAGTGTCGAATCAGTGTTACGTTTCAATATCCATGATCTGGTTGCTTCTCAAAAAATTATGTAATACAAATTAAGTTAGCACTGTCAATTGCTTTGCTTCAGTTTATAAAATGCATCCTCAGCATTGTAGTGAGATCGAACCAATTAGATAGCTGTAGATTAGAATATACATGCATTTTCTCATCAAGGTTGTAAGATTTAGTGCCACTACTAGAGAGATCCTACGTATTGGCCTATACATGCCGGTCCATACATTGCTGGCCTAGAGTGCATCGGTGCGTTAAGTGAAAATAAACATACCAGGCAAGTTTTAAACCCATTAAAATAAATTTATATTTTTGCCGGTATAGTATTGGATTAATTTCGTTGACTAGACCATTGAAGTCAACAGTCGACATACGTGTAGTTATATGCCAGACGTAGTCTATCGTCTTCCCTGATGTAGGGTTATGAAATCAAGATGTGGCCCACGAAGTTGAAACGCTCCATCTAACCAAAGGCCCGTGCCGAGTAGTTACATATATGGACTCTCTAATCTGGTTCACCTTCATTCTAGTCTCTCTCTGCTCCATCTACACATTTATACTCTCTCGATCTCGCTAGCAAGTCTGTCGATCTCGCCACTACACACAAGCTTCAATTCTCCCCCATCGAGATGGCGTTCGCTCCAGGTGCTGCGACATGGACCATGTCGGCAGACATCCCTGAGTTGTACATGTCATGGCGTGTACTTGGCCAAATGGGTGTCTGGGAAAGCAACCAAGACATAGTCGTCCTTGCTTAGGTCGAAAGATGGATCGTTATGACAACGCTGGGGAGGTACAATTGGAAGATTCCCAAGGACGACAATGTGGGGGATGGCTGCAGCGTCTTCGCCAAGCACAAATATCCTATCGATGTCAAAAAGCTCCACGGCCACTTCTGGAAGTGGTGGAACAAGCCAGTAGACTTCAGGTGGGTCAAGAAGCTGAAGATTCTCGATGCGTACCGTTGCAACGAGAGGGCATGCCATCCTCGGTACTTAATTTAATTAGTTTAATTATAATTTGACCTATGGTGTACCTAAACAATTTCTTTTAATGTTAATATTTATATTTGTGTTCTATCTCATTATATTTTTGTTTTACTTCATTTTACAAAACTTTTTATATTTTTAAATGAGTATTCTTGCTGGCTTAATTCTAAGCCGCTTAGAACGAATTCTTCTCTAAATCAGTTTTCGATTTGGCCATTTCGAATATGGAGAGATCTAAACGGCCTGTCATTGGTCCAACTAGAAAAGATGACAAACCAAGAATCCAAGAGTGATTTGTATAACCCGAGGCTGTACGAAGCAATTATCGCTTAGCATGCTTCTCGTATTAATAGAAATGGCAGCCGGCCCATGCGCCATTCCCATCTCATCTCCTCGAGCGCTCGTCCCTCTCCTCCTGCCCATTTGCTCTATTCCAGTACATTACGCACCTGCACACACTCTTACCTCTCCTCTCGCGAACGAAATGGTGGCGCTGGTGAAGTTGCTACACTTGGAAGCTGGAGGAGATCATGGAGTTGTACGTGCCAGGCGTACATCATGGAGAGCGATGAGACCATTATCATGGAGACAGTCTAATTGGCAACAAATTCCGGGAGGTACAACACCTTCACCATATGTTGTTCGTGAACGTCCATGATCATGCCCACATCGACAAGCTCCACGGCCACTACTGGAGGTGGTGAAACAAATATGTTGACTTCAGGCAGGTAATGAAATTAACTGAACATTCTCGAGAACTAATGCATCATCAAGAGAGTAGTCATCCTTGGAGAAACTCGTGTAAATCCAATAATCAAATGGTGGTATGAAAACATATGGTTTCTTATGTTTGCTTTGATTTTGTGACTTGTATCCAACGGTTAAAAAAAAATAAATGTATGTTGTATTTAAACGGCCAACAACTTTTGGTCCATCATTTAGAATATCTCCTTGGTATTGACTCGTTTTAGCACACTATGCTTATTTTACTATCCTTACCTATACAATTTGTCTACTTAGCCCCCTCAACAAAATTTTGGGTCGACTTGCTCCCGCTAAGTATTTCATTTGGTCAAATCTAGCCCCCAATGTAATTTATCTTTTTTGTTTCTCTACCTAGAAGATGAGTTTTCAGTTTAAATTTTGTAAGGAGGTATAGAATTGTTTATACTTATTTTTATAGGTTATGAACATTTCATGCAAAAATGATCATAGGGATACAAAGTTGCACAAAAATAGTTATAAAAAAATTTATGATGTATTTTTCTAATATAGGGCATCGTGTTATAAGCTATCTCTTAAAGTTTGAACTTAAAACTCAACTTATATATAGAGAAACAAAAAAAGACTGATCCACTTGAGGTTAGATTGGATCAACTAAAATATTTCATTGAGTATAATGAATCCAAATTTTATTTAGTTGGTTAAGTAGACAAATTGGATGTTTAGGGATAGTAAAATTGATTTTTTTTGGATAATTAAGGATAGTAAAATAGATTTTTTTTTATCTACTTGTCTTTTTCCTATTTTGTCCTTTACTACTCAGAAATCCGTTTTCGTCGTTCAAAATCAAGAGGACTGAAATAGCTATATTAGCTGTGTTTAGATCAGTGAAAATGGGGTGAAAAGTGTGACATCGGACACTATAGCGCACTGTAGTACTTTTCGTTTGTTTGTGGTAACTGTTGTCCTACCATGACCTAACTAGACTCAAAAGATTCCTCTCGTCGTGTACATCAAAACTATGCAATTAGTTTTTTTATTTACCTACATTTAATGCTTCGCGTCATTTGCTATATTTAATGTTTCGATAAGATGTCGATGTGATGGAAAGTTTAGAAAGTTAGGAGGACTAAACACAAGCATTGTGACGCAAGCTGTGTTCAGTTCCTCCCAACTTTCCAAACTTTTCATCACATTGACATCACATCGAAACATTAAATATAGCAAATGACGTATGCATGAAGCATTAAATGTAGGTAAATAAAGAAAACGAATTGCATAGTTTTGATGTACACGACGAGACGAATCTTTTGAGCCTAGTTAGATCATGGTAGGACAAATGAGCGGTAAGGACTGACGGATAATCTACCATCGCAAATGAGCGGCCAACAGCGACGGTCCTGTCTGCCACAAACAAGGCACTGCAATGCTAATTATATCAAGGAGCAGGAGAGTACTCACTGCACGATAGATCTCGCGACGATCAGGCTGATGGGTATCCGGGATGCAAACCTGCATGCATTAGCTACGCTCTGTTCTTGCAGCAGCTGAATTCAATCGGCGGCTACCGTGGCTACCCAGAGCCAGGTTGCTGTGGACATTCGTATCATCTGTGCGTTGCTTGTATCCCTTGCGTTATTTATTTGCTTCCAACAAACACGTACTAGTACGTATCTCATGGACATTGGATCTCTGTATCAAAGGGCTTTGTAAGTTTCATAAATTGTTATTAAACCATCGCACTGGGCATATAAAAAGGTCAAAACTTTCTAGAATGATAACCGTAGGCGACTAATAACATAGATACAGTCCATTCTACACAAGCATGTACCCACTTGCATACATACGGATCTGTGCGTTGCTTGTGTCCCTTGCGTTAATTGTTCCATTATTTATTTGCTTCCAATGAACACGTACGTACTAGTACATATCAGCAGTGGCGGAACCAGGTAATTTTGCTCGAGGGGAGCCGCTCGATATATCATTATTATTGAATATATAATCAATAAATAAATTTTTTTAAAAACTATTTCATAAAATATATGCTACTCATGATTCATGATGAATACACTACATATTGATAATACAAGTAATTATCATTTTATTAAAAAACAATTTGTAAGAATCACAATCGTGTTACACAAAAGCAAGAATAACTATCCTTTTTCATTTTAGTAGCAACCAAATGATTTTCTATCATCCGTAACTGTAGTACTTTTTAATTTCTTGAGTATTGGCCTATGTTTTGCATCAAATAAACAAATAAATAGTATTGGTCTTTTTTCCATCAACTACAACTCCACAAGCAATAGATAAGATGACATAAATTTTTATCTTTACCTAATACTAAAGTAAAAATCTTGGTGCCATTCTACCGTCTTAGTCCGTCATCCGTCCATCTGTGTCCAAGTTAACTCTCTGCACCTTGAAAACAAAATCAGGGAGAAACCAATTTGTTGAGGGCAGAAAACCGATGAGAACTCATACGTCGTTAGGTGCTGGATCCTTTGCCGTCCACTCTCACGTGTCATGGGCCTATCAGCTGTTTCTGTCAACTCAGTAGGATGAGGCATCACGAGCCTCCACCGTGGGCTTCTGATACCTGGACTGCTAACAGCAGCTTTGGCGATGCATGTGGCAATGAAGCACCTGCCTCTCGTGTCTTCCAAACTACTTGATGATGACGATGATGTATGGGGACAAACAATAGTTTCTGAGCCCAGTCAAATCCAAACAAAGCACATATATAAATGTACATGCCTATGGGAATTTAAAGTATGAATTATCGAATAAATGTACACTTTTGATGTTGTCAAACAACTAATGGTGCATCCTTCTTGATTGTACAATATACATGTACTCAAGATTACGTATGATCAATAAAACAGACACTTGGGCCTGTATTTCTTCGATAATTCATACTTAACTAATCCTTACTTGAGGATTTTCAACATTATAATCTCGTTGGCAATTCTGACTTGAGATAGTGGCTTAGATCTTCCAAAGTGTTTGATCATAAAGTCATCATCCATTCATAAGCCACTTCAGTATATATAGGAGCCCAGAATGTTTAGATGCATTGCATTGTTTCACTATATAAGGCTTCATAAATGTTTAGAGGCCAAACCAAGATATTAGCTTATTCACCCTAGCAAAGTTCTTTGGCCACAAGATGAATCTTGCCCTTCTTCTTGCTCAATACGTGGTTCATAGTCCTTGCTTGATCCTTTCATTCTATCTTTCCACATTGAATTTAGCTTTGCGATGCAAAAACCATGAATAGAATTCGGACTCTTCAAATCTTTTGTGAGATTATATCTCCAATAATCTTCAACGTATGACTTCACACTAAACTTTCCAGTTTGTGAGGCCATCAACTACACATAAAGCCATGCATCTTGATACTTCGAACCTCATTAGGACAAGTCCAAAGAAATATCAATTTCTTCAATCAAAGTCCCACACTTTTTGACAAGTTTCATTTTAATTGAGTCCATTCCATATACATAAATACTTGTCTCCTTTGTCATTTGCATCCACTCGTCATTGTTTATATTTTCTCTCATGAGATCACACATACCTACTTGCTTCTATTACGAACCAATAGAGAGTATAGATTTTTATCAACATAAGTGTTACAAGAATATATTCAATAATAAATCCCCTCTCAAGCTTTAGCAAACAAGTTAGTTCATCAATCGTGTTGTCATTTAATACATCGAAACTCATAAGTGCCTAGATGCAGTTTTAAGTCCATGATTGGGTTGGCATTGACAAGTTCCATGGCCACTATTGGAGGTGGTGCAATGAGTATGTCGACTTGAGGCGGGTAAAGAGACTCAACATTCTCGATGCATACATCCCCGTTGTTAAGAGGGTAGGCCATCATAGGGGGTTGTGTTAGTTTAGTTTCTTGTAAGAATTGTTATTTCAATATATATATGTCGTACATGATATATATGAACAATTTATATATGATCAATGTAAATATTATTTTTTTCTGTTCTATACTATTTAGTTATGTACATGCTCATTCTATATTTGCATTATCTATGTTATGTTTCTATTTTCCAACATTTTATAATTTTTTAATTAGAATCAGCATTCTAATCGGGCTAGTATTCAACCACTTAGAATGTGTGATCATTCTAATCGGCCAGTATTCTATCTGTAACACCCTAAAATTTCATCACAAATAAATCATAGCAACTTGGTAGAATTTAATTTTCTAAGGACTTGATTAAAAATTTTAAATTAATTTGAGCCTAAAAATATTTAAACATCATTTAAATAATTTTGGAGCAATAAGTGCTTGTGCATCATATTTAAATTTGCATGTCTTTTGTTTAATTTGTGTGAGAATTTCAAAATCACGAAAAAGTCCAGAAATGCTCCCTAAACTCTCTCTCTATCTCTCTTTCACCCCTCGGCCCAGTCTATCTCTCTCCCTCTCTCTCTCCCGCAGCCCACCTCCCTTTCCCGTTCCTTTCGGCCCAGCAGCAGCGCGCGGCCCAGCTTCCCCCCTCTTCTTTTCTCTCGCTGCGCGGCCCGGCCGCGGCCCAATCTCCCTCTCCTCCCTCTCGCAGCCGCCGACAGGTGGGGCCCACCTGTCAGACTCACCCCCAACCTCCAGCCACGCCCCTCCTCTGCCCCGCCGAGCGCCGCGCCGCTCGAACTCCACCGCGCCGCTCCCTCTTCCCCGTCCCTTCCCCTCCTAGCCCCACCAAGCTGCAGCAATTGCCACCCCCACTCCAACCCCTCACTCTCCCACTCGAAACGGCCGCTCCACCGAGCTCTCCACCACCGAGCTCCATTCAATGGCCGGCCGCTCCGACCCCCACCGTGCCGGCCTTCCCAATCCCCTCTCCGCCCTATTTAAACACCGGCCGAGCCCCTGTGCGCCGCTTTCCTCCGCACGCACTGCCCAGAACCAGAGCCGAAGCTCCAATCCACGCCGCCGCCATCACCGGAGCGCCGCCGCACCGTCGATCCGCCGACACAGAGCCGCACCGCCCCGCCCGACCGCACCAAACGCTTCCCGTGGAGGTAACGAAGCTCTCCGTCCCCTTCTCGCTCTCTGTTACGTCCTCTAGCACCCCCGACCGCCCTCACCGGAGCCCCGCCGCCGTCGTTCGTCGACGAGCGCCGCAGCCGCAGCAAATTGGGCGACGAGAACCCCCTGAACGTGCTCGCCAACTCCCCAGCAACACACCGAGCCCCTTCTCGCCCTCTCTCTCACGCGCTAGCCCCTCCATTCATCTCACCGGAGTAGCGCCGCCTCTATTCGCCGTCGATCGCCGCCACCATCGTGCTAGCGCCGCCTAGAACCCCCTAGTCTTGTTCGCCCTGTCTCCCTGATGCCGTAGGGCCAAACCGTGCTCAAAACCGAGCCCGGCAGCTCAAGTTCGAGCTTCGCCGGCGAAATCCCGGCCCGGCGCCGCCGCACGCCGGCGTCCCGCCACCGCCCGAACTGCCCCTTCCCTGTCAGCCGTCCGATGCGCATCCAGCGGCCCACATTCAACACGACCCAAGTCAATCCGGCCGAGTAACGGTCAGCGCCGGCACTTTTGCTAAAAAGCCCCTGCCTTTCTCTGTAATCAACCCGTCGTCCTGTCTAGTTCAAAAATAATTAGATTTAGGTCCTGATTTTTACAGAAAACACCCTAAGCTTCACTGTTTTTATATCCCGAAGCCCAGCTCCTGTCTTTTTACGCGTTAGCCCTCGGGTTTAATGCGTATTTGCGTTTTAGTCCCATGTTTTCGCAGTTAAGCCCCTGTAAGCTTAGTTTTCATGCCAGCAAGTCCCTAAAACTTGTTTTGGCCATATCTTTTGCGTCTTAGCTCCGTTTTTAGCGTTCTTGGTATCCAAACGTTCGTCTTTTCGAGCTTATTAGTTTTAGACGCTTGTTCTAGTCTGTTAGAAACGTTTGATGTACTGTTTTCTTATTGTTTTATTGTTTTAATCGTAGATCTCGTGCCAGTTGCAACCGAGCCGCCCGTCAACGCGGATCAAGAACAACTTTTCGAAGAAGAAGAGGATTTCTTTGTAGAGCAAGGCAAGTGGCCCTCCTCGCATATTCTTTTTGTCCTATATAACTGCATGACAAACTAAAATTTACTTTTATTGCATTAAATTGACGGGAACACCTTTTTAAGGATTTATCTAGTCTTTGTACCCATGATCCCTTGTATCAACCCCCGATTTAAATAATATTTTGGGTTAGTTCATGCTTAGTGTTGCAATACCTTGGGAATGGTTAAAATTGAATCTTTATAAAATTATTGATCATGGCAACTTTGATAATAAATGTTGTGTTTTGATATTACACTCTTTTGTCTATCATATGTGTGTAAACATGATCATGGCGCACATATGAGATGCACTTGGTTTTCCCTCGAAAATCGGGTGTGACAGAGTGGTATTAGAGCGGTGTTGACTGTAGGACGCAGCCTTAAGTTAGAACTGGTCGGAAATTAAGGACTCAACATCTAGAAAGCCATATCATCTTTCAAAATTACCCTATTTTCGCATAAAAATCTAATTTATATTGTTTCTTAAAAAAAAGATCTCATCATTTTGATTTATTCTATACTGATTCAAATTTTCTTTTCCTTTTGTCAGATGGTTCGTGAGTATCAGACCGCTCGTGCTGTCACCGGAGGTTCACGCCCAGCTGGACCGTCAGTTCCCCAGCACCTCGAGGAGGCACCGGCTGAGGAGGTCCCGGTACAGGTACTGCCTGAGGCACAGGCAGAGGCACAGGAGGAGGAGCCACCTCAGCTCTTCGACGGCACTGTGCTTGAGGTGGACGCCGACGGAGACATGGTGATTCCACCAGCTGCTCCTGCTGCCGGTGACGCTGCACCAGACGCTGCTGGTGGTGACCCAGACGACTCTGGGGATGATAGCGACGAGGAGGAGCCCAGTGACGGGGATGACCCCGACATGGAGGTGGACGACCAGGAGAACGACAACAACAACGACGAGGAAGATCCAGAGGAGCCTCGCCAGCGTGGTCCGGAGTACCACCTTCACGCTTCGTTGGGTGGGACCGGGCAGTTCTGCAGACTGCTGGAGGAGTTACTGGGGTTCTTAGAGTTCACTCTAAAGCCTCAGTATGTCATCGAGCACTTTGAGGAGCCCGGCCTGGAGGACTACTACACAGCTCAGGTACACATCCGGGTACCTCAGCCAGAGGCTTCCGGATGGAGGATCCGTTCGACGCACTACAGCTGTGTTCCCTTCTCCACCGAGGATGCCGCCATCAACGACGCTGCCAGGAGGGCACTCTACTCCTACAGCTACCGTTTCCGCGACCAGCTGTACTACTCCGACTTCCGCCACGTACCCAGCCGACCTGTTGGTACTGAGGACACGGTGGTACCAGCTTCTCAGATAGGAGACGACTGAGTGGACGTTCTTGCCCGAGTCACGGCTGCGCTCAACACCGACTTGGAGGGAGCCACCTCCGAGATCGAGGGACTGCACGGGAAGCTCCAGGACGCTCAGGCCAAGATCGCACAGCTTGAGGCTCAACTTGCAGGACAGGCACCCCCAGAGGAGATGGTACAGCACTGCACCACGTCTTCTCCACCGCGCAAGAAGCTTCGCTACGGCACCCCAGGAGCTACCACCAGTCTTGGCTAGGAGTTTTTAGATGACTACCCTTTTTCTTTTGTTAATAATTCCGTTCCTGCAAGGACGATGCGTTGTAAATAATGGTTGATGGTTGAAAACATGCTTGAGTTGGATCTTTGTGATGAATGAATGCTTTTGTGGAGTGATGGCCACAACTGCGTTAATAAAATAAGTAGTTTAATTAATTAATCCTAGTCCCCTTATGATTTTACCTTACTCATCTTTATCTATTCAGTTCCTATCTGAGATACCTTTCTCTAACACTCAGATGGTAAACACCAGGTCAGGAGGAGGACAAGATATTCCACCAGTAATACGAGCTCATATCGCAAGTCAGCGAAATCAAGCACCACCTCCCCCACCAAACCCACCAATGGATCCGGCTATGCAACAGCTTCTGCCTGCCCAAACTCAGCTGCTGCAGACTCTCGCCGCAACAGTGCAGAACTTGCAAGCACAACAAAATCAGCCACCACAACCAGCACCAGCACCACTTCCGCCCAGAGACAAGCACAAGGAATTCATGAGCCACCGTCCACCCACTTACTCTCACTCATCAGATCCCTTGGATGCTGATGACTGGCTAAAAGTTGTCACCAGGAAGCTGGAGATGACACAATGCACCGATCGTGAGATGGTGCTATACGCTGCAGGCAGACTTGAAGGACCAGCGGCTCACTGGTGGGATGCGTACACCGCTGCACATGCCGCACCATAGAACATCACCTGGCAGGAGTTTAGGGATAGCTTCAGAGCTTACCACATTCCCTCTGGAGTTATGAAGCTTAAACAGAAGGAGTTCCTCGCACTGAAGCAAGGAAACATGTCAGTCAGCGAGTATTTGGACAAATTCACCCAGTTGTCTCGCTATGCACCTGAGGAGGTCAACACTGATGCCAAGAGACAGGAACGATTTCTGGATGGTCTTATAGGGCCGCTCAATTATCAGTTACAGAGTCACATCTTTCCAGATTTCCAGACTCTTCTAAATAAAGCTATTAGCCTGGAGAGCAAGCGCAAGGAGATTGGTGAACACAAACGCAAGTTCCAGTCTCAGGGACAGTCCAGCAGTAACACTCGCCCCCACTACAATTCCCCTCAGGGTTCTTACTTCCGCTCTGGTGGACAGAATGGAGGTTATCCACAGAACATGCAGCTGCAACGTTCATTTCAGTAGCCACAGCGCTTCAACCAACAATCACCCCGCACTCCGAATCCTCAGCAGAATCGGCCAAACAACAACTCAGCCACTCCTCGCCCAAACAATGCCACAGGCGCTCCTGTGAGAAACAATGCTCCAGTACAGCCAAATGGGTGTTTCAAATGTGGAGAGTTGGGACACTATGCAAACAGTTGTCCTCGGCATGGAATGCATACTCCACAGAGAGGCAACGAACAGAGAACTGAGAAACCTTCATCACAAGTTCGTCCAGGAAACTCAAGTGCACAAGGCAACAGAGCTCAGCAGAATTTTGTTCGTGGAAGAGTGAATCATGTGACCGCTGAACAGGCCCAAGAAGCCCCAGGAGTTGTACTTGGTACGTTCCTTGCCAATTCCATACCTGCAACAATTTTATTCGATTCTGGAGCAACGCATTCATTTATTACTGAACAATTTGTGGCAAAACATGGCATGACCATGAGAGCTATGAAAAAGCAACTATTAGTTAGTACTCCCGGCGGAGAAATGCAAGCCAATTTAATATGCCCACAAGTGACTCTTAACATCATGGGAGTAGATTTCCCAGCTGATCTGGTAGTTCTAAAATCTTGGGGAATAGATGTAATTCTGGGAATGGATTGGTTACACCAGTGGGATGGATCTATTCAGTGCCGAAAGAAGTCAGTGCTCTTAACCAGCCCTCAAGGAGACAGAATTGAGTATGTGGCAACTCCCTCATTGACAGAAGGCGGAGCAATAAATTCTATGAAAGGCAAGACTCTGGAAGATATCAAAGTAGTGAACGAATATCCGGATGTATTTCCAGATGATTTACCAGGTATGCCACCTGACCGAGATATTGAATTCAGCATTGAACTTTTACTTGTACTGCTCCTATATCTAAGAGGCCATATAGAATGGATGTTAAAGACTTGGCAGAACTTAAGAAACAAATAGAAGAATTGTTAAGTAAAGGGTTTATCCGTCCTAGTTCGTCACCATGGGGAGCCCCCACTCTCTTCGTAGACAAGAAAGATGGCTCTAGAAGGATGTGTGTAGACTATCGATCTCTTAATGAGGTCACCATCAAAAACAAATATCCCTTGCCTAGGATCGAGGATCTGTTTGATCAGATGAGAGGTGCAAAAGTGTTTTCTAAGATAGATCTGTGATCTGGATATCATCAATTGAGAATCCGTCCAGAGGACATTCCTAAGACAGCCTTCACATCCACATACGGATTGTATGAGTTTACTATCATGTCATTTGGATTGACAAATGCCCCAGCGTACTTCATGTATTTGATGAACAAGGTGTTCATGGATTATTTGGACAAGTTTGTAGTGGTGTTCATCGACGACATTCTGATATTCTCTCAGAATGAGGAAGAACATGAAGAACATTTGAGGCTTGTATTGCAAAGACTTCGAGAACATCAGTTATATGCCAAGTTCAGCAAGTGTGACTTTTGGTTAAAGGAAGTTTCATTTCTTGGTCATGTTATCACCGATGGAGGAATAGCAGTGGATCCAAGTAAAGTTCAGGATGTGTTGAACTGGAACCCTCCAAAGAATGTGCCTGAGATCAGGAGTTTTCTCGGGTTGGCAGGTTACTACCGCAGGTTTATTGAAGGCTTCTCAAAGATCGTGAAACCGCTTACAACCTTACTAGAAAAAGGAAAAGAATTCAAATGCGATGATAAATGCCAAGCTAGTTTTGAAGAATTGAAGAAAAGGTTGACTACAACCCCTGTATTGATAATGCCCGACATTCACAGAGGATTTGACGTATATTGCGATGCTTCACGTCAAGGTCTTGGTTGTGTTTTAATGCAAGAAGGAAAAGTAGTGGCTTATGCTTCCAGACAACTGGGAAAACATGAACAAAATTACCCCACACATGATCTAGAATTGGCTGTCGTTGTACACGCGCTGAAAATTTGGAGACATTACATGATTGGTAACAAGTGTCAGATCTTTACCGACCATAAGAGTTTGAAGTATATCTTCACTCAAAAGGATCTCAATCTTAGACAGCGCAGATGGCTGAAATTAATCAAGGATTATGATTTGGATATTCAGTATCACCCCGGTAAGGCTAATGTTGTGGCAGATGCTCTGAGTCGAAAGAGTCAGGCAAACATGCTTATAGCTTAGTTGAAACCGCAAGAGTTATGTTGGGAAATGGCACGGCTCAACTTAGGAATCGTAGCCCAGAGTGAATCTATGACCTTGGAGGTCGAATCAACACTTGAATAGGAGATCAGAAAAGGGCAGTTGACAGATGAAAAGATCAAAGAATACGAAAAGTTGATTGATTTAGGAAAAGTTCCGGATTTTAAGAGAGATGATCAAGGAACAATTTGGTTTAGAAACAGGATATGTGTGCCAGAAGACGATCGCCTTCGTGAGGCTATTCTGAAAAAAGCTCTTGATTCGGCATACTCTATTCACCCTGGTAGTACCAAGATGTACCAAGATTTAAAACAGAAATACTGGTGGTACGGAATGAAAAGAGATGTCACAGCTCATGTCGCCTTGTGTGACATATGCCAAAGGGTAAAAGCAGAACATCAAAGACCAGCCGGTTTGCTGCAACCACTGAAAGTACCTGAGTGGAAATGGGAAGAAATTGGTATGGATTTCATTGTAGGTTTACCTCGTACACGCGATGGTTATGATTCCATATGGGTTATCGTGGACAGGTTAACCAAAGTTGCTCATTTTATACCAGTTAAAACCACTTACTCAGGAGTCAGGCTAGCAGAGTTGTACATGTCACGGATAATATGTTTGCATGGAGTTCCTAAAAAGATAGTGTCAGATCGAGGCACTCAGTTTACATCACGTTTTTGGAAAAAGCTACATGAGTCAATGGATACGAAATTGAATTTCAGTTCGGCATACCATCCACAGACTGATGGTCAAACTGAAAGGACGAATCAGATTTTGGAGGATATGTTAAGGGCTTGTGCTTTAAAGCATGGAGGTAGCTGGGATAAAAGTTTACCGTATGCAGAGTTTGCTTACAACAACAGTTATCAATCTAGTCTCAAGATGGCACCGTTTGAAGCCTTGTACGGAAGAAAATGCAGAACACCCTTGTACTGGAACCAAACTGGTGAAAGTCAACTCTTCGGACTGGAAATTATAAAGGAAGCAGAAAGACAAGTCGAGATAATTCAGGAGAATCTTAAAACCGCACAGTCACGCCAAAAGAGTTACGCTGATCCTAAAAGAAGAGAAGTGGTATTCGAGGAAGGAGATTATGCTTATCTCAGAGTATCACCTATCAGAGGATTACGAAGATTTAATGTCAGAGGGAAGCTATCACCTCATTTTATTGGACCTTTTAAAATATTGGAAAGAAAAGGAGAAGTGGCATACAGGTTGGAATTACCGGCTCGATTATCGGGAGTTCATGATGTGTTCCACGTATCACAGCTGAAGAAGTGTTCAAATGAGATTAGAGTGGAGCACTTACCACTGGAGAATTTAGAAGTGAAGGATGACTTGACTTATAAGGAGTATCTTATCAAAATCCTAGACAAGTCACAGAGGGTCACACGGAGCAAGGTGATAAAAATGTGCAAGGTTCAGTGGAGTAATCACTCAAAAAATGAGGCTACTTGGGAAAGAGAAGAACTTATGGAAGAGTTCCCTCAGCTATTCTCCAAATCTTCCTGAATCTCGGGACGAGATCTCTTTAAGAGGGTAGGATTTGTAACACCCTAAAATTCCATCACAAATAAATCATAGCAACTTGGTAGAATTTAATTTTCTAAGGACTTGATTAAAATTTTTAAATTAATTTAAGCCTAAAAATATTTAAATATCATTTAAATAATTTTGGAGCAATAAGTGCTTGTGCATCATATTTAAATTTGCATGTCTTTTGTTTGATTTGTGTGAGAATTTCAAAATCACGAAAAAGTCCAGAAATGCTCCCTAAACTCTCTCTCTATCTCTCTTTCACCCCTCGGCCCAGTCTATCTCTCTCCCTCTCTCTCTCACTCCCGCAGCCCACCTCCCTTTCCCTTTCTTTTCGGCCCAGCAGCAGCGCGCGGCCCAGCTTCCCCCCTCTTCTTTTCTCTCGCTGCGCGGCCCGTCCCCGCTTTCGGCCCGGCCGCGGCCCAATCTCCCTCTCCTCCCTCTCGCAGCCGCCGACAGGTGGGGCCCACCTGTCGGACTCACCCCCAACCTCCAGCCACGCCCCTCCTCTGCCCCGCCGAGCGCCGCGCCGCTCGAACTCCCCCGCGCCGTTCCCTCTTCCCCGTCCCTTCCCCTCCTAGCCCCACCAAGCTGCAGCAATTGCCACCCCCACTCCAACCCCTCACTCTCCCACTCGAAACGGCCGCTCCACCGAGCTCTCCACCACCGAGCTCCATTCAATGGCTGGCCGCTCCGACCCCCACCGTGCCGGCCTTCCCAATCCCCTCTCCGCCCTATTTAAACACCGGCCGAGCCCCTGTGTGCCGCTTTCCTCCGCACGCACTGCCCAGAACCAGAGCCGAAGCTCCAATCCACGCCGCCGCACCGTCGATCCATCGACACAGAGCCGCACCGCCCCGCCCGACCGCACCAAACGCTTCCCGTGGAGGTAACGAAGCTCTCCGTCCCTTCTCGCTCTCTATTACGTCCTCTAGCACCCCCGACCGCCCTCACCGGAGCCCCGCCGCCGCCGTTCGTCGACGAGCGCCGCAGCCGCAGCAAATTGGGCGACGAGAACCCCCTGAACGCACTCGCCAACTCCCCAGCAACACACCGAGCCCCTTCTCGCCCTCTCTCTCACGCGCTAGCCCCTCCATTCATCTCACCGGAGTAGCGCCGCCTCTGTTCGCCGTCGATCGCCGCCACCATCGTGCTAGCGCCGCCTAGAACCCCCTAGTCTTGTTCGCCCTATCTCCCTGATGCCGTAAGGCCAAACCGCGCTCAAAACCGAGCCCGGCAGCTCGAGTTCGAGCTTCGCCGGCGAAATCCCGGCCCGGCGCTGCCGCACACCGGCGTCCCGCCGCCGCCCGAACTGCCCCTTCCCTGTCAGCCGTCCGATGCGCATCCAGCGGCCCACATTCAACGCGACCCAAGTCAATCCGGCCGAGTAACGGTCAGCGTCGGCACTTTTGCTAAAGAGCCCCTGCCTTTCTCTGTAATCAACCCGTCGTCCTGTCTAGTTCAAAAATAATTAGATTTAGGTCCTTATTTTTACAGAAAACACCCTAAGCTTCACTGTTTTTATATCCCGAAGCCCAGCTCCTGTCTTTTTACGCGTTAGCCCTCGGGTTACGTGCCAGCAAGTCCCTAAAACTTGTTTTGGCCATATCTTTTCCGTCTTAGCTCCGTTTTTAGCGTTCTTGGTATCCAAACGTTCGTCTTTTCGAGCTTATTAGTTTTAGATGCTTGTTTTAGTCTGTTAGAAACATTTGATGTACTGTTTTCTTATTGCTTTATTGTTTTAATCGTAGATCTCGTGCCAGTTGCAACCGAGCCGCCCGTCAACGCGGATCAAGAACAACTTTTCGAAGAAGAAGAGGATTTCTTTGTAGAGCAAGGCAAGTGGCCCTCCCCGCATATTCTTTTTGTCCTATATAACTGCATGACAAACTAAATTTTACTTTTATTGCATTAAATTGACGGGAACACCTTTTTAAGTATTTATCTAGTCTTTGTACCCATGATCCCTTGTATCAACCCCCGATTTAAATAATATTTTGGGTTAGTTCATGCTTAGTGTTGCAATACCTTGGGAATGGTTAAAATTGAATATTTATAAAATTATTGATCATGGCAACTTTGATAATAAATGCTGGTTAATACAAGAGAACAATTATTTAATCGGAACATGGAGAACCACCCAAGAAAACAGTGCAACCATGGTGTCAAAATGGGCTCTGACCTTAGCCGATTAATTAGGTGTGTAATTGTACTGATGGCCTTATCCGAAAGGAGCAGAGGGGGTCTGGGGTTGCAGGGGTACAGCCCGGTCCTTTTGGGGTAGCAGCCTTTGCTAAGGTGTTGACCATTAGGGAGGGTTGTGGTCCGCCCTAGCTGTAACTCTTGCGGGTTATTGGACTTTTGCATATCTTTGTAAAGGCTTCGAAGTGGACCCCTAGCCACTCACCTTGGAAGTGTTTAAGGGTTTGGCCGACCCGGGCAACATGGGGAACACGTGCTATGGTGAAAGTGTACAACCTCTGCAGAGTGTAAAACTGATCGATCAGCCGTGCTCACGGTCAAGAGCAGCTTGGACCCTCACATGATAATTGAACTTAAAGATGGAATCTAAATTGTGGTTTTACCCGTGGGTTTTTGAATAAGATGTTCTTTTAAATGCTTAAGTGGGTTGGTATAAACTTACATCTAGTAAATAGGAATTTACTAATAAAACTTGATCAACTCTAAAAAGCTCACTGCTGTGAACCATAGCCCATCCTTGTGGCCTTGCATTTTCACCCCGCTTGCTGAGTACCTAGTTAGGTGTACTCACGCTTGCCATTGCTGATTCAGAAGAAGGAAATGGAGAAGAATACTACAGCGACTACGATGAGTTCTGAGGCTTGCGTTTCCCCCAGTCAAGATGCCTGTGGAAGATGGAAGTTGAAGACACCTCGTTTAGCTACCGCTTGTTCTACGATAAAGACCTTCATGTCTCTCGAGAGTGTAATATGAATATTATAATAAATCCCTTGTACTCTAGAACACTGTGTTTTGATATTACACTCTTTTGTCTATCATATAAGTGTAAACATGATCCTGGCGCACATATGAGATGCACTTGGTTTTCCCTCGAAAATCGGTTGTGACACTATCATTCAGAACATATGATTATTCTAATCAGCTAATTGGAGGACTGATTATAATGTATAGTCATTCTAATTGAATCTTTTTGGAACCCATTAGAATATTTATGAATTTTTGAAGTCCAACCAGTTCATCGTTTTGAGTTTTGCATCCAACTAACTGTAGCCACCCATTGATGCCCAACCACACTATACATCTTGCCTTTCAAGTTAGTAGGCATTGAATAGTCGAATTGCCCCCACTATCTTATAAATATAGGGCGATCTGGCCAAAAAATGTCACTTCATTCGATCGATCATCTTTGCAATCTCTTCAACAATATCTAGTATTTCAATGTAAATTGTGTTCTTAAATCTATATTTTCCATTCAACTAGTCATTTATGATCAATGTTTTGAAAGTAAAGCACGAAACAAACTATCGACATGATGACACTGACACCGACCGAGCAGGTGCCCCCTATGGCGGACATGCAGGTCTCCTGCCATGTGCTTCACCAACTCACCGTCCAGGTCAAAGACCAAAAAGAAGTCATGTTGGCCATGTGCATCGACCCGTTTGTGACCACATCGATTTGCAATAACAAGAAGTTGAACCACCTCAACTTCATCTTGATCAAGGATAACAACTCTAGTGGCGGCCACATCATGCTCGCTAAGATAAACTCCTTAAGATGTCAACCTCCTCCATGGCCACCATGGATGTGGTGGGACCAGTATGTGACATTCCACCACGTACTCAGGCTCACCGTCAACTACTTTTTAAACGAGTATTAGGAGTTTGTCCGTGCCAGAGTGATAATTTAATTTGCTAGACTTTTTTTATTTGTGTAACCTTAAGTACTACTCTGTAGTGATGTTCCGTTCACAATTTAAGTTATTTGCCTACAATTAATGTATTAGGATTCGTTTGGTTTTATTTTTATTTTTTAAGGAATACAACAATATTCTAACCAGTGCATTATATTACGCCAATTAGGAAAGTCTACATATTCTAAATAGCTACATCTTAAACCAGTAAGGAATAGTGTTTGTCGATATATATGGGCCAACCCGACCAGGGTAACCCTAACCCTAATGTTTTTCATTTGTCCTCTTTCACCGCCGCCGCCTCGCCCTCCCCGGTCATCGCCTCTCGCCTCCGCCGCCTCAACCTCTTTGAAGGCATCTAGGCCCCTAAATTATGTTTTGGTAACTAATGACAGCCTCTATGGACTAACAATTTCATTTGAGAATATGAGAATAGATTAGTCCCGGGGGTTGAAATGAGCTTCATGAGATGATGTGCAAATAGTATGGACGCTATTAATCATGGAAGCTCAAGCCAAAGGTAAAAGATAGGGCTTTTTGCTTTGACCGGTCATGAGGCGATTAGAGAATGAAAATGACCGGGTTGATAGGCTAGATAGCCGTACTATCAAGAGGGATCAATGTCATTGGCTTGACGTGTCTATAGTGCCACTTTGATCATTGAGTTGCATGTTGTGCATTTAGATGAGTGGTAACTAACTTGAAAAAGAGCGTTGTTGAAAATCTTGTGAAAATCTAGTTCTGTCGAGAATGGTCGGACAGTCCCTGAGTCTTGGTCAGACAGTCCATGAAATGTGAGTTAAAATTTATATGAAAAGTCTTTGAAAATTCTGATCGGACCTTGTCCGAACTTTTGTCGGACTATCCGTAGTTGAGTGTCGGGCAGTCCGTGACCTGTGTTTACAGGTGGGCCCATGTGTGCTAACATGGCGAGTTGTGCGCTGGCTGTCGGACTGTCCATGATGGGGATCGGACAGTCCGTATTAAATAGACTCAATTTAGACAGAGACGGTTTTCAATGATCCAGGGGATCAGACTGTATGTCCGCGCTGGTCGAACTGTACGTGATGCGTCTCGGACAGTCCGTGAGTGGCGGTCGGACAGTCCGCCAGACCCCAACAGCTTTCTCTGACACACGTTTGACTGCACAATATGACCGTTAGATTCAAAGTCGGACAGTCCGAGGGGGCAGGTCGGACAGTCCAAGGGAGTAGGTGTGTGAGGTCTCTTGGCACTTTGAAAAGCTTTCTTGGTATTCTAGAGCCATTGTTCTTCCCTCTCTCTCTCTCTCTCACTTGCTTTGAGATTGCAATTATTTGTGAGATTGAGAGCATCTAGTGCATTGCATCAAGGATTTGATCATTGTGGCACTAGGGATTCATCAATCGAGCGGGTTGATTTATTACTCTTGGAGGTTGCCACCTCCTAGATGGCTTGGAGCTTGTGATTCCATTGAGCACTTCAAGAAGATTGTGAAGTTGCCTTGAAAGATTGGTGTGAGAAGTCATTGTGCTCACCTCGTCGGAGCGGTGAAGAGCAACTCTAATGGAATCGAGATTTGGAGCGGTTCTTTGGTTCTAACCGGCTTATAGATCAAGCGGAGTCTTGATAGAGAAGCGGTTGAACAATGAATCCATCTCAACGTGGAATAGGGGTGACCGGCAAGGCATTGATACCACGGGGTAGAATTTGTCTCTTGTGATTGGTCATTTCCTTGCTCATTTCATTTCAAACAAATTCATTTGAGCAATTTACTTTCTAGAGATTGAATTTTATCTTTTCACCCTAGGTTGCAAACCCGCAACATAGGCTAAGAGTAGCTAGAAATTTAATCCTGCAAGTGTTTCTAATTAAATTTATCTAGTATTGTGATTTTAGTTGAAAACCGCCTATTCACCCCTCTCTAGTCGGTAATCCTAGATCCTACACTCTCGTATCTCCCTTGCCCAACATCGCCTCTTCACCTCACACTTCACCGCTCGCCTTCTAGATTTTCTCAAGAAGCGCCATGGTGCCCACAACGGAGGATAAGGCCAAGTTGATCACGGCCGTGGATGTTGTGGTGCTCTGCCTCGCTGATACCACGGCCAAAATTGTGGTTGTAGCAGCTGCGAGGGAGGCCATCCTCTGCACCTTGGTGATACGACAATCAAATCTTCGGACAGCATGACCGAATCTACGACCCAAGATCGAAAGGCACTTGCTTTTACCGCACAAGCCATGGCAGATGCCTGCACAGCAGCCATTGGAAGGGCGGCCGGGATCAAGTCCCAGGCATGATTTGCCACCGCTGAAGCACGATTAGCTGTTGTGAAGGCATGGGCTTACGTTAATCTGTAGCCAGGCCTCACGTCCCACCGCCGTTGCCTCTCCTTCGACCATGTCCTTGGTCGCCCAAGTGGCGACGGCGGAGGTGTTTCCGGCACCATGGAGTTGATTTAAGCATGGTCGTCATGATCTCCTTCGGCAAAGTTAATGTCGGAATTGTTATGAATGAAATTTTCTTTTGTCCAGTTAGAATGTATCGTACTTCTTTGCCACGTTCCCCTGATTAGAATGATGAACTGCATTATTATGTTCCACTACCTAGAATGATGAGCTGTTAGTGTTAAGTGTGTTTAAAAAGTTCATATATATTCTTGTGGAATTGCTACCGATATTTATGTTTATGTTATTGTACAACTTCTAGTCATATTTATGTGCTTCCGGAAATTCTATCCATTTTTTGGTTGTGGAACTGCTATTGTAGTTATGTAAAGTTTTTGTCATCTCCAAAATGACGATGAAATCTAGTGATATATTATCATTATTATAAACGTCTAGCACGTGCACGTGCTTATTCATTTGATTGTGCATCTATTGTGTTTGCAATTCATTCGTTACAACGCATATTTACTCATGGTTCTGAATGGACATGGTTAATGGCAAATATTTCATTATACGGTATTTTTAGTAGTACTAAATTACGCTGATGTGGATAGTGAACATACAAAATAATAGGTTAATTAATGACCGATAACTTTAGAACCAAGTTAACGGCATGGGTCAAACACTATTAGGGATGGTAACCCCACAAGTACTAATCCAGTGAGTTAATTGAGGGACACGAGAGTCGATCAATAAAGAAATTTATTTGCAGCAAAAACAAATAGTGAGGAAGTAGTTTCATACCAACACATACAGAGGGCAGTCTCAACCCTCCAACTAAGATGGTTTCTATATCATTAAATAGGGTGACACATAGGACTATTGGTTTATGTGGCGCTACATTAGATAGAAGAGAGGGGAAAAGGGCAAGACATCGGGTCTCATGCAAGACCCAGTTTCTACACGAGAACCTATGCATAGGACACTACCAAGTTTAGGTTGGGAGATGATAGTGTCTTCATTATATATAAAAACAAATACGATTGGTGGAGAGAAGCGATTATGAATTTATTGAGGATCCACACTAAAAAATCATGGTTGGAGAACACAATGTCTAAAGTAGTGTCTTGCTAACATTGCATCATGGACACTATCTATGGACATCATGGGTTGAGACTGCCCAGACAGGAGTCGTCGTTGAGGGCTGCGAGCCTCATAGTACTGCTCGAGGAGGCGTGCCACAGTGAGGTGAGGCGGTAAGTGGCGATCACGGGGAGCGTGTGAGGTGCCTCCGTCGTTCGGCGATTCAAGGGTGCTGGGCAAGAGTAGGGATGGCAATGGGTACCTAAAACCCGTGTACCTAATGGGTTTTATCCGATTAGAAGACGGGTATGGAAAGATATCTTCACCCGCGGATGTGGTAATGGGCACAAATCTCTACCCATCGGGTAAAGCGGGTGCGGGTGTGGGTGCAAACTACCCATACCCGCCTACCCGTGGGTAAAATATACCCGTCTATAATATGTAATTAGGTCATAAACTTATAGTTTGATAGCAAGTAGTGACTTGATACCAATAATAAACTCATAATCTAGTAATTTATTAGACTAATCATTAGTGAATGTTTGTCACTTGTACCCTTATTTACTCATATTTCTTAACATGTGCTTTCTATCATCATTATATTCATAATTTCTATACTTTTTAGTGGGTGTACAATCGGGTACGGGTTACCCAACGCGTAGAAAAAACCGTTCGGGTACGTGTATGGGTAAGTTGTTGTACCCGCATACGGGTGCGGGTACTAAAACGGGTAAACTTTATTTGAGGGTGTGGGTACGGAATCACTAGTAGAGAAATGACTTTCCATCCACCCTCTTTAGTCCCGGTTAAGTTTTGGTCCGAGATAAATAAATTTTTAGTCCTGGTTCGTATTTTTCTGGGTCCGGAAGGATCTTTTACTCTCGGTTGGAGCCTCCAACCGGAACTAAATGGTCACCTTTAGTCCCGATTGGAGCCTCCAACCGAGACTAAAAGGTCTCAACCTTTAGTCCCGGGTGGTGGTTTCATCCAGGACTAAAAGTTTTTTAGTCCCAGTTGGTGGCTCCAACCGGGACTAAAGACATTTCCTTATTAAGTCTTACATAGAGAAGGAAAGTGGTAGTGAGCTGTCTATAACAACAAAAGCGTCAGAAATGATGAAAAAGGGGGTGTGACCGTGAAGAGGTTGGGCTGGTTTTAAGCTGCCCTTAGACCAATTCTCTCTTTCGGTAGCAGACACCGAGATGGGCTAGGCTTGGAAACCTTATTCGATACGATATAGGAGGAGAGGTAAACAAAGCAAGGCATGGGTCGAGAGCCAATTTCATATTCTCCGGTTCCATTCCTGATCGAACTCCCTTCCTGTCATCGTATCTTGTGTAAGAATCGCTTTCAGGCTTCTTGTCGCATTCCCATCAGTGGGCGTTTTGTCTCCCGTCCCTACCGATGGTAACTGATCAACTTACTGTTGTAGTTCTTAAGCATATCTTTTTCCATTTTTAGTTCTATCTTCCGAGTGGACTAATCTAAACTAAAAATCTTCGCTTGGGAATAAATGCTTCCCTAGCAGCTTGCCCCTATCCCTCGCTTGACTCTTCGAGGAAAAGGTTCTCGTTCCCATAAATCTTGATCTGCCTCCTAGCATTGATAGCGATTGCCCGAATTCCTACTCTGGTTTGAGAAGGTTTTCCGTTTTCCTTATCTCTCGTGCATTTGAACCGTCCTGAAGTTGTTTTACGGGTTACAATAAAAAAAAAGTAAATGTATCTCACCTTTCATCGTACCTACTGCGTAGGTGGAGTGGCTAGATGTTGTATGTGACACCATGCAAAAAGTTGTGGGTTTGAATTCTACTGGGTACAAATATTTTTTAGCATAAAAATCTTTAGTCCTAGACGACTCCTGGTCCCGAACATGGCGCCTGAGACTAAAAGGGTTGAGTACCGTCCCGAACAGGGTTGAGTACCGTCCCGAACGTGACGCCCGAGACTAAAGGGCACTACCAGATATCGTCACATTCGCTCCTCTCATATGCCTCGGTAAACTTAAGATCCGGTGCTAATGCAACATTAGCGACAGGTGCAAAATTAGGGTGCCCCCGGGGACTCCAACCGGTGCTAAAAGTCACCTTTAGAACCGGTTGATGTTACCAACCGGTGCTAATGATACTCCACCTTTAGCACCGGGTCGTAACACCACCCGATTTTAGCACCGCTTGGTAATAACACCACCCGGTTTTAGCACCGCTTGGTAAATACGACCCGATGCTAAATGGGGTGTTCTTCTGTCCTATCACATGCGTTGCGTAAGTGAGATGGTTAGGTTGGTACGCGCGAGCCAAGAGGTCCTGAGTTTGAATTCACGCAGCAACGCACATATTTTTTGACGAAGGTACACCTTTAACACCGATTATTTAACTCGGTGCTAAATATGCCATCCTTTAACACCGGAAGGTTAGTATCGGTTAGGAATCTGATGTTAAAGCTCGTTTCCAACCGACGTGGACGTGAGATTCTCTACCGGTGAATGGCAGTACCCAGCGGTAATTGCCCTACCCGTTGCCATCCTGAGGCGAGAGGGGCGCTTCGTGGTGGCGGCCTCGTCTCGAAGCTGACCACACAACGCGAGTATGCGAAGCGAAGTAGCGAACTGGTTGGCCGTCGCCTGTTGGGCCGACCGTCGGCCTTCATGGGCTGACTGCTGGGCTGCAAGGGATGAAAATCAGACTTACGCAATAGTCGAGGGACGCCGAAAGGACCTTTTCCGTGCACAAATGGTGAAAACCGGCCAGGTTCAACGTGGCGTGACAATAGTGAGAAATTTCTGGTTAGCTCAATGGAGAACAATTTTTTTAGATAATGGATATAATATCCGGCCTCTACGTCAAGAGACGTACACAGCCCATTATTATAAAGTTTGGTATCAAAGAGCACATCGTCTCAAAATAAAAGACAATAATTAAAGCAAACGGTATAAATGCTTCCATCCTCTGTTGGCCTGTTCTAAAGGCACCATCTCTAGCTTTGTGCTCAACGAAGAGATTAAGTTCTTGTTGTGCTCATCATGCTGCAGTTGCGCCCAGAAACGTAGCCAATACGTTCTCCTGAAAATAACCTGCAGAATCGAGTTATATTTAATTCTGTGAAAGATAATATCATTACGAGTTTTTCATATTGCCCGGCATAATGCAGCAATCCCCATCCAAATCAAGGCTCTAATCTTGCTATTTTGATTAGAAAGCCAAGAACCGAACATATGTCGTATATACTTGGGTTGAGTTAATCCTGTAGCTAGATATACCATTCTCCAGACCATTTTCGCAAAATGACAGTCCAGAAATAAATGTTGGACCGTTTCGTTAAGGTTAGAGCTAACGCATTTTTTACTACCTTTCCAATTTTTCCGTCTCAACGGAGAACAATAGTGCATCAAATAGAGCACTTAGACTATACAGCACGTTGAGTTCTATGAAGTAAAATGTTGTTTTGACTCTTAGAGATTTTTTCTTTATGATTGATTGTCTTTTATTTATTTTTATTGTATTTACTTATTGTTGTGCCTTTACGGAAAAAAATGAAGGTAACTAGGGTATTTAAACACATTTGACACAGAATAGAAATATACTTATACTGCGAATCAAATAGATTATGATTAGAGTAAATTTTACTGTAGGTCCATGAACTTTGCTCGATATCTAATCTAGGTCCGCAAACTAAAAAAATAGTCATCTAGATCCGTAAACTTTTCCAGAGATCTCATGTAGGTCCGCAAACTAAATAAACGGTCACCTAGATCCATGAACTTTTAAAAACTTTTAAAGAGCGGTCGTCAAGGTCAGGCTCGTCGCAAGCGCCTTGAACCTAGACGACACCTCTTTAAAAGTTTATGGATTTAGATGACCACTTATTTAGTTTGCGGACCTAGATGAGACATCAAAAAAAGTTGATGGACCTAGATGACCGTTTTTTGGTTTGCGGACCTAGATGAGATCTTGAGAAAAGTTTATGGACCTGCAGTGAAAGTCACTCCTTATGATTAAGACATGCTGCAATAAGTTCGTGCGCGGACTATCTCGCTAATTGTTTACCGGATAGTAAAAGCTGATAGTAACAAACAAGACCATATCAGCAGAAGAGAAAAATAGAAAACATATATTGCGGTGACAGGTGACGACAACAACATGATTAGAGTATACGGTAATAACGACAGATTTTCCGAGTCAGTTTCAACAAAGACAGAGATATTAGAGATGATTGTCTACTGGTGCTGACACATAGGGCTTTCTCTAAAGCAATTAAACTTAGCAAAATCTCATGATTTTCTATTTTGAGAGATATATATATTTATAAACTACTACATGATTAAATAAAACAAGCGAGGCGGTAGTCAGACTCCATAATTAGCCAACTGAGAATCAGGATGTCTCTCTTGAAAAAAAAAAGAAAAAAAAACTGAGAATCAGGATGGCTCTCTTCAAAAGAAAAAACTGAGAATCAGGATTTGACTGATAGCAGCGCTCGCTGAAACATATGCTAAGGACAACCACAACTTCGCGTGACAAAACGGGGCAGGAAACCCAAGTGCCCACAATTGTATGTCAGCTAAGTTGAAATACCATACAGATCAGGTGAAAATTTGCCTCCTCTGCTATTACCAGTGATGCGCCCTCTGTTGAAGCGATCAAGCATTACAACGACCCAGAAAGGACATGACCACTGAACCGTAGCCGCTGCGGCGACGACAGTTCGCCATCTGAGAGGCGCATGAGTCCCAGGATCGCTGTGTCCGACAGCATGCAAATCGCAGCAATAGAAGTGACGCGCCGCGTCGTGTTCACCTGATATGATATCTCCCTCTTGACGGACTAGCAGGGCGCGTGGCGCTGGAAATCAACGGCATGTCTCGATCGCAGGCGTAAGCCTGTCTGAAGTCTGAAGAACGACGTCGAGAGCAACCCATAGCTCCCAGATCAGCCACTGCTTTTGAGCCATCCTTGTGATCTGATCCCTGCTGCCCCTTTCGACGTTTCACGCACGAATGAACCCATTAATACTCCAAGGCCATGTTCTGCGGTGGATGATTTTGCAACTTATCTCCTGACCTCAAGATTTTTGTTTTTTTTTTCTTTCTGATCAATGATCTAGATGAAACAAGTTGATTACCTTTAATATATCTTTCCTTCTGCAGCGCAGGTAGTAGCAATAGATGCTCTCTGTGATGGCTGAAGAGGACATCTGATGGACTAGCAACAGGATATCTGGACAAAATTGGCTGCAATAATCCAAGACGTACAGATCGCGACAAGTGGATCCAGCCTTCCTGTTTGCTAAAACGACACGAACCACTGCACTGCATGATGAGACCTGGTGAATTATGCGCGCGCATTTGCGAGAACAATCATACGGACGACGAATAGCAAGAGACACTAATCGGAGTCGGACAGAACGCATCCTGTCCGCAGCACATGCTTATTGCTCCGCAGTCCGCGTGCACAGCTCTTCCACTTCAGGATTTAGGGGAGTTTGATTAGCTGGGTTCATGCACCTGTCTCTCTTAGCATCAGAGTGAAGAATCTTCGCCTTTTCTTTGCCCGTTGGGTTGGTTGTTGCTTTCCTGCAGCCAAGGTTGCAGGATATAGGCAATTTGGAGCACCATCAGGGAGAAGCTGAGTGCTGACACACAAGAGCATCTCTCCACTTTGTAATTCCGAGTCTTAACAGTGTGTGTAGCTTTAGCTAATCATCACTGCATGCGTTGTGCTAGCCAGGCCATACTGCTCTGTGACAAAGGATTACCGAAATCAATGTCCTCTGATGTAATAAGGTCGCAAATTGTTCATGTACCGGGGAACTCTTCAAATTTGAAGAAAATAGTGTCAAACTAGTACTTTTCTAGTCACTTTTTCAAAATATTAGACATCATACGTCCTTTTTAAAACGAATGCATTTTACATGGAGACTGTCAACTTCAGCAGGATGTTACTAATCCAAACATCGATTCTCCAAGCTAGTACAGGTCTATATATCTAAAATATAACGAGTGATCAGGGAACCTACCGGCTCCGCTTCTGGGCGCAGTTACAGGATAAGCAAGCAATAAATGTTGCTTGTCAAGCACTGGAGGTCCTGACGATGCGTCTCTTCGCTCACCACGGCTGGAGGTTTAGGAATAGGATTTCGTACTAATTCCTCAGACTAGTGATGTTTCATTTTATTTCATTGTGTGCTAGCAGACGGATGTGCTGCTGATTTGTAAACTTTGGCTGTAGCCGTTTTGGTCAAGGCCGGATTTATATCCATTATCTAAAAAAATATAACGAGTGACGTCAGTAATTACTCTTCCCAAATAATATAAGTAGCTATACGTCTTGCTCCCTCCCTCCTATGCAAATGGCACTTCTGAGATTAAAACACAAATGCTATAGAAGAGTGCTCTTCTAGCCTATGGACCACTTATCATGACTACAAAAACCGGCTTCACAAACGGTCTATTCCAATCCATTTGTGATACTATCATCATAACCGGTTGCAAGGCTGTTGGGCTCACTAGCCATTGCAACCGGTTGTGATGTGGGGCATCACAAACGGCATCACAAACGGTTCGTAGCAAAAACGTTTGTGATGCCTCCGAGCACCATCACAAACGGTTTTCCTACAAACCCTTTTCTGATGGTGTGTACAGTACACATTAAAACCACATTTTAAAGTAGTAAATCAATTCAAATCAAAAAGTGTTGAACTACAAAGTTGTATAACTTTTTAAGATGTAGAACTTTTAGTTTGGTCATTTCTTTATTCGATAAATTCATATGAATATTGTTCATAAAATCTATATCTCTTGTAGAGTTTCCAGAAACTATAGGAGAGATCTATAAGATTTATGAACAATGTTACTCTCACTACAACGGATGAAGAAATGAGATATAGAAAAGTCGTAAATCTTCAGAAGTTATACAACTTCATAGCTTAAAACTTTTTAATTTGAATTTATTTTACTAATGAAAAGTACGTTTGTAGTTCTTAAAATTTGAAATATGAGTTTTTTCAAACAACCTCGCATGAAGAAACAATTAAAATAATAGTTGTAGATCACAATAAGCTATGAAACTTTGTAGTTGACAATTTTTTCATTTGAAATCATCTAGTCAACGAAAACTAAGTTTGAATGTTCTCAAATTTGAAATTCAAATTTTATAAACGACTTCGGATGGAGAAACTAACAAAATAAGACTTGTAGATTTCAAAACGTTATGAAACTTTGTAGTTGACAACTTTTTAATTTGAAATCGTTTAGGGCCTCAAATAAGTAATTTACACCCGATTTAGTATAATACGATAGGAATCAGAATGGTAGTCACATGTGAGATTGTGGTGCAGTGGTAGAGGAGGTCATGCGCGAGAGATAGGTTCGTGGGTTCGAATCCCGCCGACCACATAGCGCGCAACTTCGACTTGCAACCTGTTGGCTTGGAAGCTTTGGTGGCCTTCCCTCATTAAAATATTTTTTTGCTATTTTTTAAGGTTTTTCGGTGCACTTGGCATCACAAAGCGGCTTGTGTTACAAACTGTTTGTGATGCCCCCATCATAAATGGTTCAAAAATTGTTTGTGATGCCTGGAGGTATCACAACCGCCTCCCAAAACCGTTTGTGATGGCCGTTCAAAACCGTTTGTGATGCTGAATTTTATAGTAGTGTATGGGGCCTATGTTATCATCAATGCCCTGAAAATGAGGCGCTAAATAGTTTTTTTAGCACCAACATCCTTTCATCTGACCCATTAAATAGGACGTTCCTCTTGACAATGAGGCACTCGCCACGAAAACTGAAAAGATGTAACACCCCGCCCTCCAAAGCTACCACGCACAGCCCTTCCGAGGGGCGTGCACGCATACATATAGCACCATGCTTACGATTTCGTCCTCGCTTCGTGTAAAAGGGTTAATCCAAAGATGTTATGGCTGTAAGATAAGACTTATAAGTTGGCTCCACATCTGCTAAACTAGCAAGTGGCAAATGTCCTCGTTAGCCTAACTCATCTACATGGGAAAATATCTATGAACATTTCTGTGGGATATGGATCCCCGGGTACCCTCAAGAAATAAGATCGAGTCCTAGTAGAACTACTCGTGTATTCCTACTAGGACTCCCATATTATAATCGACTAGGAGACTAGGCATGTAACATTGTCCCCTGGGACATATAAAGGACTGCAGGGGTCCCTAGTTCGGTAGACTACATATCAACTCATGTGACAATACAACATACAGGATGTAGGGTGTTACGTATATTGCGGTCCGAACCTGTCTAAATCTTTGTCTCGTGTATGCACATTGTTCCTAGAACTCAGCGAGACCGACGATACTACTCTCTAGGGTACCCTAGGCAGGTACTCAGTCGTTAAACACCGACATCTGGCGTCCAATATGGGGCAACTCGTCGCAAGCTCACCACCAGGCGTGATGGGATCAACCATCTTCACCCGCGACATTGAGGTAGGCGCGACTGTCGTCTTCGACGCTTAGACCTTCATCGCCCTAGGCAAGGGCAGGTTCGCAAGTTACCTTTGCGGATTGCCCAGGCCCTGCCTCGATGACAGTGACTCCTCCAGAGCCGCTTCGCAATCTCGACAATCAACTAAATGAGAAACAACTCTCAAAGGCGACCTCGACTACCCGGCTCAACCCGAAACCACTCGGGAACGAGTCTCGCAAGATCAGGAACTAGTCAGGGACACGTCCCGACCAGTCGGCTTCATCAAAGAACCACTTCATCACGCGCGACGACTACTTCGACTACGACGCAAATCAAGCTAAGTCACTTTTAATAATTATTTTATTTAGAATAATTTCTTCAGCTTGTTTGACACATGCTTGGCCACGTGCCATCTATTTTTTGGGTACGTTCTCGACAACAGTAGTTCTCGAGGGCTACACCATCGCTGACTATGAAGCATGCCACGTTAGCCCAAGTATTTGGTCAATCGAGTTACGTAGGGCGCTTAGCCCGCGAACTTGGTGCATTAAATTACGTAGGGCTCTTGGAGGCTATATCTATGGATTCAAGAATCATTGCCGACGGGTGACAAAACCCTTGCACGATCTCTCCAACAGGAAAAAGTCTAATGGGAACTAGGATGCCCGATCTTCCGTTAGGTGAAGGAAAACCCGTTTTGGGCGGAGCACGACACACTGATCCGGCTTCAAGTCAGCAAACTCGAACCCTGCAATCTTAGCACTACGACTCCTCTGGTTATCAACTGTGTCACAATCCAGTTGACCTCACCAAGAAGGCTAATCCCTGCCTGTGAAACGAAGAACACAAGCAAGAACTCGAAAGAAGCAGCTCTCAATAGAAAGTGACCAACTGCAGATAAATGATCAAGCACAAAAGTTGGGGTTCTACACCCTTGCTGGTCTCCTCCAACTCCATGCCATCCCCCAAACATGGTCATATGCATGGATGTCATGACCTCATCATCCTCCCCTTCTTGACGAAAAGCCGTCCTCAGCATCGTTTGTGCTCTAAGATGGCCCTGCACAACACGAAGAAACATGAGGTTGTGGAAAATATGGGAACTGAGAATACTGTGGGGAGTGACATGACCATATTTCCAATCTCCCAAAGTGGCATTTCCTATAGAGTTGTCGGCAAATACGTAGACTCCTTGATCGAAACGCACACGATCGTTTTCAACACTTTCCTACAAAAGATTAGCACTAACAAAACGCAATGCAGACATAGATTGTTGCATAACTACTAGTATCTATTCAATGCAAGAAAAATCAGAACTAGCACACATAGGTAGCAGCCAATAATACTCCCCTTCTTGAGAGTGAACCCGATTTGTTATAGTAAAACTAGAGAAACAATCTACCTGATCACAATCTTCTACATCAAAAGAAGATTTCAGATTTGCACAAATATAGACTTTATGCACCATATACTCTCCTTTACAATTATATTTGCTAATAAAATGATATGTATAAGTAGACAACCATGGCAACTCAGCACATTTAAATTTCTCTTCCAAACTATTAATAGCACATAAAGTATCAAACTCAACATAACCCAAAGTGTTTAAAGAAGATAATAATTTCAGTTCATCATATGCACAAGTAATTGGCATAATACTATTATTTTCAGCACATGAAAATTACTTTAAATCAAAAGTATCATGCTTCTTCTATACTTGTGACAAAGGTAATACAAGAGAAGGTTCTAGTATAGCATTATTTGCATCATTGGAGGGCAAATGCATCGAGAGAGCTTTTACCTGAAAAATTTACATGTTCCTGTTCTTTTGTATGGTCATCTTCATTATGTACATGCTGCAAAGTATCCGTTCTAATAATAGGCAAAACAATATCATCATTTTGTAAAAATTCAAATTTAGATGAATTTGTTGTGTCATTGAAAACAGCTCATTCTTTTATAAAAGGTTCATTTTTTCTTGTCTCCGCCCTTTGGAGATCAGCTTCTAAAATTTCAGCAGTAGTCAAAGGTACAAGTGTACATTTTCTACCGTTGTATTTGACAGAATATTTATTACCAACCTTTTTATGTACCACATTATTTATATTAATCCAAGGCGTGTCTAGCAACAAATGACATGTTTGCGTTGGTACTATGTCAAAATTAGCACTATTCTTATAAGACCCAATGCTAAATTCAATATGTGCAATTTCAGTGACCTTTATGTTATCATAAGAATTTACCCATTGCATGCAGTATGGACGTGGATGTGGCTTTGTGGTCAAGTCAAGCTTCTCAACCAGCTCTAAGCTTGCAAGGCTGTTGCAACTTTCACCATCAATGATGACTCGGCAACGTCTCTCCATCACAACATAGAAAATTTGGAATAAATTTTTGAATAGATTTTGCTCCGCTTTCTCCATTTGAGAACTTAGTACTTCTCGAACTATCTCATCGTTCCCTGTCATTGTTAGTATGTAGACAAGAGAAAACACAAAAAAGTTATCCCTATCAACTACTATATGTGTGTCAGTGGAAACACGCTCTCACATGCTTTACCAAATTATTACAAGTGTTCTTACTAAAGCAAAACAGTGGATAGTACAACCGGTGGCTGGTTCGTGATACCTGTGAGGAAGTAGTACTAAGATTGCAATGGTCCTTCACTGTACTGATCTGAAGTATGTATGTGGAGCTTGGAAGGCAAATATATGGTAGCAATGATTAGCAATAATTCAATTCAAAAATTGTAAAACTGAAAATTAGTCCCAAGCTAGTCTATGTCGCCGGCCTAAACTCGTCTTGGACCTAGTTCAAGCATGTAACAATACAATTATGCACAGGGACACAATTGATGCAAGCACTTCTAAATTTTTTTCTTTTATATCTTCTTTTTCTTCTTTCTTTTATTAATGAGGCGGCTTTTTTGAATCACCTTTGCCTCTTTCTATTCTCTTTTTTTATACCATAGAGTGCCACAAAATAACGATTACAATGAATTAATCTTTGGAACAACTCAAGACACTTTTTGCTAGTGTAATAACATCAGCAACAAATATGGGGAGCTAGCAAAAATCTTTATGAGAAACAATCCTCACGCTCCACTACCAGACTTGACACTAAAGACCAATAACGACACCTAGACATGACGAATACAACGACACAACGAGGCACAAAGGGGTTATAGGACAGCGGAAACACAATGGACAAATATTTTTGTGGGGCAATTTTCTGGGGTTTTAGGACAATGGAACAAACTGACCAACGAAGGGATACAACCGATGCAAACCTGACGGTAAACCTGTATCTAAATACCACTTGATGGAAACTAGGGTGCTCAATATTCCGCCAGGTGAAGGATTGGGCGGAGCAGGACACACCGATCCGGCTTCAAGTCAGCAAACTCGAACCCTGCAATCTTAGCACCACGACTCCTCTGGTTATCAACCATATCACAATCTCGTTGACATCGCCAAGAAGGCTAATCCCTACCTACAAAATGAAGAACACAAACAAGAACTCGAAAGAAGCAGCTCTCAATAGGAAGTGACCAACTGCAGATAAATGATTAAGCACAAAAGTTGGGGTTCTACGAAACGATGACGACAAAACTGTTCTTGACAGATTAATCTAAGCAAAACCTGAGTCTAAACGATGGCGGCTACTAAGTTTATATAGCCTAAAAGGTGTGCTGGGGTTGGAGGGGGGGGCCTATGGACTCTAACACAATGCATGACCTAATGGCCCAAAATACGATGGTGCAGCACTCTGACAAATTTTGAACGTCATATTGTTTTCGCGATTCCCGTTGACTCAGAAGGAATTTTGATATGGAACTGGTGCCATTGGAAATCTTATCACATTAGCTTTCTATGCATATGTAGAACGTCAAAAACGGAGCCCGTATGTGATCTGGGCGATGCTTTTAGTACGTGCTGCTCCTGGAGTCCAAAGTGGACTCAAACTTGATTTGTTTTACACCTCCACCTTGGCGTCTCGAACCGGATAAACTTTGGGCCTCCTTCTCAGCTTGGACACCCTTGCTGGTCTCCTCCAACTCTATGCCATCCCCCAAGCATGGTCATATGCATGGATGTCATGTCCTCATCAAAGTCCTTACTGACTAATTTATTATTTCTCTCAACTCTTAATGACCAACACTGCTCAGTAGCATGCACCTTAATTCATAAAACTTCGGCTCCTTCGCAACACCTACTCACCTACACATCCAAGAAGACACTAGTCTCTACGTTATGGGCTATGGTTAAGCGGGACCAAGTGTTTAAACGTAACAGGGGGCTACTCGAGTGGTTACGAGTCTAACAAGAGCAATGACCAGAAAGCTTAAACATACATTATAATGTGTTATTATTTTCTTTTTGTTACTATTTTTTGATCGGATACTACTCATCCTATGTATTTAAATTGCAGGGTTTCCAGCTAAGTACTCACATCACTCATGATCTGGCACCACCTTGTCTCTCCATGGTGTCACAAATCCTCCCGAGTACTTACACTAGTCGGTGCTCATATGATGCGGCTCCATAATACCAGTCGAGTACTCCAACTAGTCACTTGAAGCTCGGGGCTACACAGCGCAAGACAAGACATAAAGATGAGTACTAGAACTAGTCGGTACTCAAACGGCATGGTACTACAACGCCAGCCGAGTACTTTAACTAGTCGGTGCTTGCATATTACGATGACTCGACGTCTAACCGAGTACTGGCATAAGTCGGTATTTGAATATTATAAAGAACTAAATCTGGCAAGAGGCATTTTGTACTGACAACAATTAGAACGCACCTCACAACTTAAAACTAGTAGTATTATAATAGATATTACAAGTCAAAGTAATATAATAGAGACCATATTAACAGCTTAATGGATACATATTTGTGATCCGAGGAAGTATAGACCTCATGTTTCAAGATCACCTGCAAAACACATCATATACTAATTTAGCACTCTTACCCTCCCAGAATATAGCTAGATTTATTATTCAAAATTTATTATCCAGAAAAGGACTAGTATACGATGCTCGAACGGCTGAGAATAATTATATACTAGTGTTACCCTATCTAGTGGTATAGGTAGTATGGAATGAGTAGTATAGGTAGTATAAGAGTATTATTGAAAAAAACTTGAATGGCAGCATTGTAATTTAGATATGTATTTTAATATTCATATCATTTTTTTCTACTAGCAATTATGCCCGCACGACACGGGGATGCTATCTTCGTTACACCGGCGATCACGACGCTTCTGTTTTGACGATGACGAATCCTGGGTTCAAACTTCATAGGGCATGTCACTTTTGGTTTCTATATATTTTGACGATGAGTAGTTTTGGGTTCGGACTGTTTCGTCTAGCATGGTTTAACGAAAAACAGTGTAACAGATGGGGTCGTAGAAGGGATACTGTTTCAATGACTGGTGTGTCGAAAATTTTAGATCCTTATAGTATAGATTTCCCTCCTCATTTTTATTTCTCTGTCCTGGTCTATTATCACTATCTATCTCATCTCCCCATCTTCGGGGCATTTCATTGCTGGCACATCTCGCCACTAATTGAGTTAATATATCAACACACCAATTACTAAATTATCATTCTTTATACCATATACTACCATTCACTTGTATAAGACACTGTAAAAGACCTACAGAATATATAATATTTTGTATTAAAAATCACAGTAAAAATGGGAGTAACAGAAATAGATGAATTTGTACACATGTTCACCATTTTGCAGCTTGGCATGGCACATATATACCGACTTTTTTGTTTTTTAGCCCTTTTAGCGAAAGATGTTCCCAAATACGTCTCTGATAGAAAGATTTCAAAAAGGGACCCTAGGCTCGGCGCCATGAATCGTGGCGCCGAGGTTACACGTCTCGGCGCCATGATTCTTGGAGCCGAGGTACCAGAATCGAAAGATGATGTGGCGTCTATGTGGCATACCTTGGCGCCGAGCACGCCATGCCGCTGCATGCTGCTCCCGCTGCCCTGTCCTGCCAATAACTCAGCACATGCATGCATGCAGGTAAAACAAGACGTCGCTTTCACCTTGTCTTTTCAAATTTTTTGTGAATATATTTAGGATAAATCTTCACTGGAACGTCCAATTAACAAATAGTTTTCACCATTAGTTTGCTGATATTTTTTGCACAATTTAAGATCCATTATGAATATATTTTTTGAAATTTAAATTTAAAAATTTATGGTTTTAAGGTACGAGTTCTATGACACAATTTGAAATTGCTAACAGAGATACAAAACATGTAAAACAAATGCATTAGTATAAAACATAAAATTCAAGATCTCTATTCATTGCCTAAAAAATAATCTGAATTTTAGCATGTGGAATACTGGAATAGAGATGGAATAGAGACCTTGAAGGCCTAAAACGACTTGAGCACCTAATTTTTCAGGCAATAGTTAGGTGAAGAAAAAAATTCTGCCTAAAAATAACTTGAATTTTAGAATGGTGGAATAGAGATGGAATAAAGACCTTAGAGGGCTGAAATTACTTGAGCAGCTAATTTTTCAAGCAAGTCGTTTATTTGAGCATGGTGGAATAGAGACCTTGAATTTTATATTTTATACTAATGCATTTGTTTTACGTGTTTTGTATCTGTGTTAGCAATTTCAAATTATGTCATAGAACTCGCACCTCAAAATCATACATTTTTAAATTTAAATTTTTTAAAAAATATATAGATAATTGATCTCAAATTGTGCACAAAAATGTCAACAAACTAGTGGTGAAAACTATTTATTAATTGGATGTTCGAGTGAAGATTTATCCTAAATATATTCACAAAAGATTTGAAAAGGTAAGGTGAAAGCGATAGATTTGTTGTATATGCATGTATGGATGCATGCATGAGGGTGCGGACCACGGAGCTCTTGGCAGGGCAGGCGGCAGCGCGGCGCAGGCGCGCGAGCGGCATGCAGCGGCAGGACCAAGGCGGCGCGCATGCCAGCAGCCCGAGGCAGCGTGCTCGGCGCCGAGATCTACCACGCGGAGGTACGCCACGTAGACGTCGCCTCATCTTTTGATGCTACATGGTGCCGAGACGTTTAACCTCGGCGCCACGATTCATGGCGCCGAGTCTAGAGTCCATTTTTTAAAATCTTTCCAACAGTGACGTATTTGTGAACATCTTTCATTAAAAGAAAAAAAAAGTCGGACGTATACCTCGGTCGGTTTTCTCAGCCGTGCCACCGTCGAAGAGATCCTTTTCCGAGACAGTTAGGCATTTTTTCGCCGTTGACCCGTTACATTACATCTTCGCCAAGCAATAACGGCCGCTGGATCACTGGCCACTAGTATTGCTGAATTACATCCTACGGCGAAATCGTTGACCTGGACTTTGTTTTAGTAATGCGCGCCTTCTACGTAGCAGAGCATACTAGCTTATAGTACCCTGTTTGGATGCAGCATTTTGCTTTGTGACCACTTTTGGCCTTGGTGCAGTGGTTAGGATTCCGCTCTGACGGAACTCTCTTTTATATATACACCACGACGACGAATGAAGCATACTTACTTCTATGTCAAGTTGTCAACCATGGCTGGATTTTACTGCCGGGCTGATTCAGCAGTTAACCTGAACGTCGAATTAAGATATAGGTAAGAAATTGGTTCTGTTTGGAACGGTTTAACTTCAGCTTATGATCAAAATAAGCTGAAACTAGAAGCTAAGCGATACGCTTTTTTATTGCTTTTTTTACCACGCTTCTCTCCATCACCCCCATTTGTATTAAAACGCAGAAGCTGGTTTAGACCCGCTTTTAAAATAAACATTATTTTTATATTTATACAGCTTATCTGAGAAGTGCTTCTCACCGCCAATATTCCAAACAGGACCATTAAACGAGCATGCAAAGCACTGGGCCAAGTACACTGGGTAGTAAATCTATTAGGACATAACATCAGCAGCTCAGCACTACTGTGCCTGCTAGCATGTCACTTTAGTAGTCTACGTATAAAAGT
Source organism: Echinochloa phyllopogon (assembly GCA_033239725.1). Classification (NCBI taxonomy): domain Eukaryota; kingdom Viridiplantae; phylum Streptophyta; class Magnoliopsida; order Poales; family Poaceae; genus Echinochloa; species Echinochloa phyllopogon. The sequence goes on from BTCW01000017.1 coordinate 14,300,170, forward strand.
CTAGACCAGGCAGGCGACAGCAATCAAAGTCTTGTACTCTTGTTCTAAAAGAAGTCTTACCGAGAACAAAACCAAGACGGATTATGTGATTACAAACAAGATTATGTGATTATAAGGCCCCGTTTGTTTCCCACACGCTAAACTTTAGCGCCGTTACATCAGATATAAATATATTAATTAGGAGTATTAAATATAGATTAATTAAAAAACCCAATACATAAACGAGGAGTAATTTACGAGACGAATCTATTAAGCCTAATTACACCATGATATTATGTATTAATTATAGCAAAATTATGCTTGTTATGTTCGTCTCGCGAAATAGACATGACTTATGTAATTAATTTTCACTACCAGAATCATGCACTTTCCCACCCGGTGCCAATCTTCCGGTGCTAAAGGTGGGGGCACTAGCCAAAAATATTTGCATATTTACGTGTTGTGGGATTCGAACTCAAGACCTCTTGGCTCGCGCGCGTGCACCCACCTAACCATCTCACCTACGCAGCGCATGTGATAAGATTAAAGATGCGCTCCTTTTGAAGTAGCATGTGACACCTACATTAGCACTGGATCGTGTTTACGAACCGGTGCTAAAGGGCCTTTAGCACCGGGTCGTAACACCACCCGGTGCTAAAGGGTGACCCTTTATCACCGGGTCGTAATACCACCCGGTGCTAAAGGGGACTTTTAGCACCGGTTGGTGTTACAACCCGGTGCTAAAGGGTTCCCGAGGGCGCCCCAATTTTACACCCGGTGCTAACGTTACATTAGCACCGGATCTTAAGTGCATCGAGTCATATGAGGGGTGCGGATGTGAGTTATTCTGGTAGTGTTTATAATTAATTTATGTTTAATACATCTAATTATCACTTATTTAAAGCGCTAAACTTTAGCACTGAATCCAAACGTCACTCGAGTGTTAATTATCGCCGTATGTAATGGCCCGTTGTTGCTTAACTAACTTGTGATGGCACGTACACCGTACCACACCGGCAGTGCAGCGGGTACGCGATAACCGTGGGCACAGGCCGGACGCACAAAAACCGTAAGCAGGAGGAGCCACGTGCCCGGCCGACTGTTAAGTTGCAACTCGCACTAAACTAACTATCCCAGGCCAGGCGGCTGCCATTGCTAAGCTAGCTAGCTGCTTGCTTCGCTCTTTGCTTGGCGAGCCCCCGTTTGGCCATTTGGTTTGGCTTAGCTTAACTAATTGCCCCGCCACTAACTAGCCCGGCGTTAACCGGATGGTTTGGGTCGATCTGCCACCCAACCAAAACCCATAAAAAAAAAGATAGAACCACAGGTCGCAGGTGAGTTGGGTAACTAACTAAGAGGTGTTTGGATCCAATGGGTTAATGTTTAGTCCCTTAAACAAATAATAATTAGAATTATTAAACATAAATTAATTATAAAACTAATTACATAAGTCATGTCTATTTCACGAGACGAACCTAATAAACTTAGATCATGTTTGTTTCCCACGCGCTAAACTTTAGCGCCGTCATATCGGATATAAATATGTTAATTAAGAGTATTAAATATATATTAATTTAAAAACTCATTATATAAATGAGGAGCAATTTACTAGACGAATATATTAAGTCTAATTACACCATAATTAGACAATGTAATGCTACAATAAATGTATGGAAATTATGTATTAATTATAGCGAAATTAGTTTCGTCTCGCCAAATAGACATGACTTATGTAATTAGTTTTATAATTAATTTATATTTAATACTTTTAATTAACATTCTTATATGTGATGTGACATTAATTAATTTATATTTAATATTTTTAATTAACATTCTGGCCTCCGATGCGACAGTACTGAACTTTAGTCGAGTCGAACGAAACTACCCCTAGCAGCCATGGTTATTTCATTATAAAAAAACACGGTCAGGCTATTAGGATGCTGCCAGCGAGAGCAAGACGACAAGAGTGGCGGATGGGATCGTGCTGGTACAGCAGCGGAACAGAGGCGCCGGCGGCCGGCCCATTCCCCGGTTTCTGCCTGCGCCGGTGCAGGTAAGTCAACCCCGCCTCCACGTCACGGCCGTTGACCCGTCTCGTCCGCGGACGGGTATGCTGGCTCGCTGCCGCGTGGGGCCCGGAACCCTTACGTACCTGTCAGCCCGTGGAGTCCACGAGAAGAGGGATGGATGGCACCCAGAACCAAAAAGGAATAAAAGGATCTTCTGTGCGTGGGGCCAGTCAAGAATTATTCTACACGATGTCGACGTTGAGACTTTAGGGTTTAGGAATGAGATACTTAGTAGTAGAGAGACTTGTGTACATGCGTCGTTCGAGTGTTACCGGGACCCAATACAAAAGAATAGCCTTCTTCCACTTCATCAATGTCTTTTTTTTCTTCCCATGCATGGAACCATAGTTTTAGCACTAGCGCGATTCGTGTATTAGGCGAAACCATCACTAAACCCCAAGGGAATATCTACAAATGGTCCGAAACCGTTTCCTGAAATTTGAGCGGACAGAGATCGTACTAGTCTAGTTGTACTTTGGTTCTCGAATGCATCTCGGCTTATCCTACGAATTCAATTGAACAATAAGGGTGGCAAGATAAAATTTGCCCTTTTTTTGGTTAACGATGTGTACTCTGTCACTGTCGTGGCAAAGATGAAATGGCTTGCTCTGGAAACTGAGGCTACATCTCAAGATTAAAATAAATTTTGATTTGCTTTTCGAGATTAAAGGTGCGATTCGGACGAAATAAAGATAACCTTATAGGAATCTCAATAATAAACTATCCGTTCTTATATTCTTAATTGTCACCATGCAATATTTTTTAAGCAGCACCATGCAATATTTATTTGGCAGAATATACAAATTTATTTTGGGTTGAAGATGGCACGAATACCTATTTAGACAACCAAAATGACATAAGTTGCTCCACAACAAGATATATGGGCCAACATATTGTCAAAAATGAAACGCTAATGGACCTGGTATTACATTCTCCCCTCTCCCAGGGACGACACTCTCAGTAATTAATGTTTACGGTATCTCCCTGATGCTGCAACCATGCATGTCTCCTCCACGAGCCAACATGCATGTGTTCATGCAGCAAGAGCTCTAGCTTCAGCTCTAAATATTGTCATTAACATCTTGCATCAAATATCTGCTTACCACCCACCTTTCTCACGTGGAATGGGCCCACATATGCATAGCGCATCTCTTATATTTTTTCCTCGCTTTATGTAAAAAAGATTAACTTAGAGATGCTACTTTTAGGATATAAAATTTTATAAATTTACCCTAACCTATTTAGACAATAAAGGTTGGATAAATTCCACTAAAAGAGGATGTACGGGTCAAGAATGAGCCAAAACTATAATACTAATGAACATATTACAATTGTGTTTGGATGTGCACTTTGTTGAGTGAAAAATACCCTGTTGTAAGGGAAAAACACACCAATTTAGAGCTAAAAGTGGTTTTCTAAGTATTATTGAGAAAAAAACGTTTAGAAAAATATTAACCCCAAAGCTTACGAATGTTTAGGGTAAATATACACTACGAAACCAATACTTACTAGTGTCATTTAATACACTCGTTTACCAGCTGCCATTTAATGTACACAAATAATTTCTAAGCATTTATTAAAAATATATTTCATAAAGATACAAAATCTATGTAATTTTTTTCAAAATACAAACCATATCGTTGTTCCGTGTACTTAGATCAGTCTTAGTGGAGGTTTTATAAAGAGTTTTATGTCATTAAATTAGATGACGTGTGGAAAATAGAGAATACGAAACTCATATTTTCTAGTTTTTAGTTTAATTAATTAACTGACTTTATGGCAAAGAAAAATCTGATGGCACGAAAGGTCGAATCAAATCTCTCGAGTCGAGTAAATAAACGCCTATCGACGGCCGTAATCACCGGCCGGCCAACGAAGGGGGGTAACTATCATTTGTCCACTCCACTGGAATATGGAAACGGAGGAAACCAAGAAACCGCCGGAGGCAGAAACCACCGGCGGGCGGGTGGGCCGGCCTGGGTGCGGCCTCGATCGCGGAGGCCGGGAAACGGAAAGCGGCGGGAGCCCCGGCCTCTCGTCCCCGGTTTCTCCCGCGACTAAAAAAATCCGACTCTTTCTTCCCCAACTTGCGCCGCTCCAGACGAGCCGTCGCTGCCGTATCGGCCAATCACCACTATATATACTGCCCTCCTCCCCGGCTTCCTCCCTCACCAACACATCATCAGCCAAGTGTAAAAGCAGCGAGCTCCGTTCTTTGATTTGTAGAGGGGAAGTACTGAAACAGCATCAATGGCGACCGCCGGGAAAGTGATCAAGTGCAAAGGTCCGTCGTCTGCCACCTCTTGTTTTCAGATTCTGTCGGAATATCGAAGGATTGTGGTGGTGCCAGTTGAATCGGTTCTGATTCTCCGGTGTGCTTGACCGTTGCAGCCGCCGTGGCGTGGGAGGCCGGCAAGCCGCTGTCGATCGAGCAGGTGGAGGTGGCGCCGCCGCAGGCCATGGAGGTGCGCGTCAAGATCCTCTACACCGCGCTCTGCCACACCGACGTCTACTTCTGGGAGGCCAAGGTATCATCATTTATACACAAACTGTCTCATACTAGCCCGCCCAGTGTTTATATCAAGTTATTACTAATGGTGATCTCAGGCCGTGATCAGAGGTTGATTATATTACTTGTAAGTAATCCTGCTTGAATCTGTTGTGCAGGGGCAAACACCGGTGTTCCCTAGGATCTTGGGACACGAAGCCGGAGGGTATGCAGTCACTTTCTTTCCTCTCTGTCTTGTTCTGCTGTTACTCTTCTGTTCTTGAGTTCATAGTGCTTTTTCCATGTGCTATACAGTAGGTGTAGGTGGAATCCGATGTGTGCTTCTGTGTCGTATATGCCTTACAAAATTCTAGTTTTAGCTCTTCGATTGCTAGTTGTAGTCGGTCTATCCATTTCAAGTCCTGATTCGTCAGTGGATTTAAGATTGATTGCTAAAGAAAGCAAGTGTGCATATTTTAATGGACTGGTGGTATAAACTATGTGAAGCAGCCTCAAGTACAGATTCGAAGAACACAACGTCAGTCATGACATAAGCACGCCCATAATTGGTCTTTTAGGATAATATTTTTTTTCTGTGTTCTGGATTAAGAAACTTACTTACAATGCTTATTTTCTTAGACTGAAAAACACAAGCACATTAATTATTCATTTCCTGAAACATGGTCGATTGTGTTGAAGTGTGACCTTGATATAATTTTAGTGGCTATTATGCATACTATTAATAGTTCAAGTTGCCTAATAAATCTCTCTCGAAACAAACTTTGCTCACAGAATTGTGGAGAGCGTTGGAGAGGGTGTCACCGAGCTCGCACCTGGTGACCATGTCCTCCCAGTGTTCACCGGTGAGTGCAAGGAGTGTGTTCACTGCAAGTCAGAGGAGAGCAACATGTGTGACCTCCTCAGGATCAACGTCGACCGGGGTGTGATGATCGGCGATGGAAAGTCCCGTTTCTCCATCAAAGGGCAGCCTATCTTCCATTTTGTTGGCACATCCACCTTCAGCGAGTACACTGTCATCCATGTCGGTTGCCTTGCCAAGATCAACCCTGAGGCACCTCTTGACAAAGTTTGTGTTCTCAGCTGTGGTATCTCAACTGGTAAGATGGCCTCTCATGCCATTATTTTTTTTTGCAAAAAGCATTTGTTCTTCGATGGCTGTAGTAGTTACTAAAAACCTATCATTTGGCAGGTCTTGGTGCAACACTCAATGTCGCAAAACCGGTGAAGGGTTCGACAGTGGCGATTTTCGGTCTTGGAGCTGTAGGCCTTGCAGTAAGTCGCAGTCTCAAGTTTTTTATTCTCCTAAAACAATATTGCAGCTTGATGGGAATATATGTGATATAATTCTGGCTGATCGTTTGCTGATGATTAATGATTAATTAGGCAATGGAAGGTGCCAGACTGGCTGGGGCATCAAGGATCATCGGTGTGGACCTGAACCCGGCAAAATATGAACAAGGTATAAACTGCTTGCAGCTTTAAGTTAAAAATGAATAGCAGTTTGGTTCTTAACGGCACTCTGAGCCTACCACCAACTTGTACGTGTCTCTTTCAGCTAAGAAATTTGGCTGCACTGACTTTGTGAACCCCAAGGACCACGACAAGCCAGTTCAAGAGGTGCGTTTCTTTGTCTGAGTATACTGATGATGATCGTTTGTTTTGTTCACGGGAACACTTGTATCTGATATATCCACTGCTCATTGGTGTTCCAGGTACTCATTGAGATGACCAACGGAGGTGTCGACCGCAGCGTGGAATGCACTGGCAACGTCAACGCCATGATATCTGCCTTCGAATGTGTCCACGACGTATGTCCTCAACCAAGCCATGATCTTGCAGCTATATATTTGAGCATTTGCTTTTAAACGGACTAGAATCCTGAATGGGACGTTCTGAAATATGTAAATTCAGGGATGGGGTGTCGCCGTCCTGGTGGGTGTCCCACACAGGGAGGACCAGTTCAAGACCCACCCCATGAACTTCCTCAACGAGAAGACTCTCAAGGGGACCTTCTTCGGCAACTACAAGCCCCGCACCGACCTGCCCAACGTCGTCGAGATGTACATGAAGAAGGTAAAACACGAATTCCTGAATCTTGCAAGTTAGAAGGACGGTGAAAAAAGATCTGAATCTTGGAGTGTCCACGGTTGCTTCAAACATATTATTAAGTCCTGATCGATTGATCAACCTGTGATGTCTGCAGGAGCTCGAGGTGGAGAAGTTCATCACACACAGCGTGCCGTTCTCGGAGATCAACACTGCGTTCGACCTGATGCTCAAGGGAGAGGGCCTGCGCTGCATCATGAGGATGGAGGAGTAGAGCTCGCCACCTTCGGTTGCAACTACCCAGTTGCAAAAGGAAGGAAATGAAAAGTTTGAGGGCGCTCCCTTTGGATATAGCAGTAATAATGTGGTCCTGAGATACGAACATGCCCATCCCCTGTATTCTGTTTCACGGTTTCATCTTTATTGTCAGTGCGTGGTCGTTGGTCAGGTTAATTTCGGCCGTCTAAAAAGAAAGAAGTTTGTGGTCAGGTTTCAGAGTCCATGTAATTACCATTTTGCTTATTAACAATAATGGAAAAATATTGTTAGTGTTAATGTTCCTCAGCCTTGAGAACCTCGATCCAATGCAGCTTGCAGTTACATGTGCGATTTATCTTGAGATTTTCCATGGAGATGCTAAGGAGGAGTCCAGTCAAAGAGAGTTCTGCACGAAACACTCATTTGCATTCTTTTGTGGTTAATATACCCAGACACCTCTCTCTCTCTCTCTCTCTCTCTCTCTCTCTCTCTTCGTTTTCTTCTTCTTCCTACTTGTTTGAAAACTTCGTACCAGTGCCAGATTCGAAGTGATACTAGCTCGTCCCCCCAAAAAATCTATTGAATCCAACGAATACTGGCAACCAAATCGTACACCTGACCGTGTGTGTCCAAAGAAAGCATTGTCTACGCTACTCTGTACCAATAGGCTACATACAAAAACGTCATTTGGCCAACCCAATACAACGGTTTTGTAAGACAGTCCGTACCACTTTTGGATTTATTAATTGCTTCAACAATATATATGTGACTACGATTCCCGTTAGGAGTGTGGTGCTTCTGAAAGCTGCTGGTGATACAGACCCAGGTGCAAAGATCCTAACCTGTGACGAGGGAATCAAGCAACCCTGGCTGCAAGATTTCCGTTGTGTGCTCCCGCTGTTTCCCGTAATCCTGACCTTGTTCCCACGGTAATGACCATTGTGGGCACACATTGTTTGAGAACCTACGCCACTTGGGCGGCGCGGTGGCATGTGGGCGGACATGTGTGGCAGCATATATGGATATATAAGTGGGTGCCCAATGCAGACCGTCTGATTCCAATCCGAGGTTGTTAAGGCATCTACGGAAGTAGCAGCACATCTCGTACTTTGGCAGCGTGATTCCTTTGAAACAGCCATGGCCCCCTGTTTTAGGAACTTGCTTAAGAAAAAAGAGTATTTTTCACTTAAACATATATACTAACAAAATAATGAATGTAAGCGTATATTTGGGTTGATTTCTTAGCTTGGCCTCACTGCTACCTTGCCCAAGCTCCGTCACTGCTTGTAAAATTGCCAGATATCTCTATTTAATCAGGCTCATCCTGACCCGTTATTAAAGTCTGTAATTACAAATTGAATAACACCTTTAACATTTTATTACTACTCTTTTCGTTCTAAATCATATCTAAAGATAATGTATATCTAAATATATACTCCATCCGTTTTAAATTATACTTCGTTTGACTTTTTTGACTCTAAGTTTGACCACTCGTCTTATTCAAAATTTTGTGTAAATTATCATATTTTTTGTAGTGGTTTGCTTTATTTATAAACATTCTTAAAAAATAACTTAAATTTGACTATATTTACATAAAATTTTTAAATAAGATAAGCGGTCAAACTTGTGGTTAAAAAAGTCAAACGAACTATAATTTAAAATGGATGGAGTAGTAAAAATCATATACTTGTTCATATAGAGCTCGGTGGCCTCTTCAAACAAAGATTGCTATGGTCGTTATTGATCCTGAACTCGCTTTATTCTGCAGCTCACTACCGGCATGGATCTCTCATGTGTGCAACTTTCTCCATCTAAAAATTATAAGTTTGGTTCGATGCATCCAGTAGTCGGATACCACGGAATGCAATACCGTGCAATTAATTTGCGGTTACCCCGTCCGCAGCTGTTATAGCTTCCAGTGTCGCCGCTACTTGAAGAACCAAACAAAGGCATCAAACCTTTTTCAAAAAAAAAAAAAACAAAGGCATCAAACAAATCTAATTTCATTTCCGTTGAACCAAACGGTATCATAGTAGTACTAAGGCCCTGTTTGAATCCCATAGAACGGTCATTTAGTTCATAAAATTTCAAACGCAAAGACTAAAAGGAGACTAAATAATTCAGTCCCATTAATTTCATGAGGGTTGCTAAATGAGACTAAATGGGTCAAAAGTCACCACCTATCCCTTGTGAACCCTACCGCGCCAACAGGAGGGGCAGTTAGGGAAGGGAGGGGCAGTTAGGAGGGACAAGTTAGTCTTTTTTACAGAGCCTTGAATACATTTTACTCTCCTCCTCCAAACATGGTAGGGACTAATTTTTACTCCCTACTAGTTTTAGTCCCAGGGACTAATGGGATCCAAACAGAGCCTTACTCTGTATTTATTAAGGAGTGTTTGGATCCAAGGGGCTAAAGTTTAGTTTTAATAAATGATAATTAGACATATTAAACATAAGCTAATTATAAAACTAATTATATATGTCATGTCTATTTTACGAGACTAACCTAACAAGCTAGCATTACATTATCTAATCATGAACTAATTAGGCTTAATATATTCATCTAGCCCTCGTTTATATAATGAGTGTTTTAATTAATCTATATTTAATACTTGTAATTAACATCATTACATCCGATGGACCAAACAACCCCCTAGACTCAAGGTGTAGCGTGCATATTCTGCCCAGAGCACACTATGGAATCTGAATGAGTACCTAGAATCAAAATAAGTACTTCAATTTCTACTAGGATCACGACAAAGATTTCTCAAAGAGTAAAGTCCGTGGGTGGCTCTTCAACCGGTATCTAGGTCTCAAAACTCTAAAAACGTATTTTTAAATCATCAAGTTTTTTTGGATGTATCATCTGTGACCTTAACTATCAAAATATATTTTTGGGTCATGTCATCAAACTTGTCTAGAGGTATTATATGGGTCCTAACCCCAAAATATATTTTTATAAATTCATCACGGGTATTATTAGTAGTCCAAATGCACGACAAAGACGAGGACTAGTACTTGTTTTTGCAGTTTCAACTTTCAAGCCGCACTTCTCTTCAAATCCAGCAAGGCCGCCGCCCACCCTACCACAATCAAGTGTCAAATAACACCGCAATAAATCACAGCTGATATCTGCGAGATTGTGCCTACTCTTAGAGCAACTCAAAGAGCCTCGGTAAACTTGGTGGACTAGGTAAAAAAGAAGAAAACCCAGCCAAAGTCCCGATCCAACGGACTCGCTATTTTCGTCCACTCGTTATCTCCCTCGCCATCCGCTTCCCTCGGCTCGTTATCTATGCCAAGCACCTCCACTCGCCACCCCCCCTCCGGCCCGCCCTCCCGCGCTCCCGCCCCGCGCCAATTTCTGCTCCCGCGCGTCCCCGTTCATCAGCCGACAGGGGCCAAATCGGCGGCGAGGGCGGTGCTGAAGCCGGCGACAGGGGGCTATCGGCGGCGACGGCAGCGCTGGAGCGAGCGGTGGGCGGAGCTTCGCGGCGGGAGGAGTACGGCGTCGCTGGTGAGGGAACTGGTGGACGTCTAGGAGGCCGCCGGCTGCCTGTCGAAGGCGAGCCCGTCTCTGGAGCACTGGCAAGACGAGCTGGCGCACCAACGGCGGGCAAGTATGCACCGGCACCGCCGGGAGGCTGCCGCGTCCTCGACGTTCTTCGGGCTCGGCTTCCACGTCCGCCGCGAAGAAGGCCGCGCATGGCGGCGGGGAGGCCGCGCGCGGCAGCGGGGAAGAGCGGCGTGGAGGCACGGCGGGGGTGGCGGGTCGGCGTCGCGTGGAGGCACGACAATGGCGCCAGCTACGTTCGGCGGAGGCGCGGCGGGAAGGCGGGGGGAGAAGAAGGATAAGGTTATGACGGGCGGGGCCCACTGAAATTTAATATATAGAGAGCCAATTTTAGAGAGTCTAATTTTAGAGAGTCTGTTGGTTTACACCTCTTTTTTGGAAGCTTTTTATCTTTTAGCTGGCCTTTTGTTTTTTAAATTTAGCTAAGATTATTGCTAGTCTCCTGAAGATGCTATTATGTCGCCTACTTTGTAATTCTTTATTTCGTGCTTCAATGTCCTTATTTTCTCTGCATGATTCAGGTGTCTGTGAATAACAATACTGGAAATGATAGATAATAAGTTTAGCTATGTAAAGGCATATTTTGAGCTCCAATGTTATGCTGGGATAAATTTAAGTACATCCAAATTTTTTAAAAATTTGAAGATATAGATGGCACGTCTAAACATCTAAAAATGTATTTGCGTAATTTGAAGACCTCTCATTGACGCACCAAGATAAATTCAGAGACAATAGTATATTTTACAAACACAGATGCGTTAATTACTTTGACTGTAACGGGAGAATCCCTCGTCATTACGCACGATCTGGAAACAAACCCTCTCCGTCACGGCGACACTTTCCGGTTTCCACATGCCCCCGCGCGGCGTCTAGAATTCCCCGAAACACCCCCTGATTCAGCAGCACACCTTTTTTTTTTTTTGAGAAATTCAGCAGCACACCTGTGCGCCTGCTGCAGTGACGCGCCGCGCAGAGCCCCGGCCCACACGGGAACGCAGAGACCCCTCCACCGCCGCAGATCACGGCCCCGCGCCGCGGATCCGACGGCCGGGATGGCGAGGTGGCGTCCGCCCACCTCACCGTCTCCCTCGAGCGGCGGAAACCACGGCCGCGTTCCAGGTGGAGGCAGGAGCCCTGGTTTCGCTCGCCACGCCAGTGGTTTGCTGCCCACGAAGGTGGACGCGCGGGGAGGTGGCGAAACCGCACCCTCCTTCCCCTTCCCCTCGCCCACGCTTGCCGCCGGGCCCGAGCTATATATGGCCAGGGCTCGCCGCCCCCTCCCTCCTCACGGATTCGATTTGCTTCGGGTTGTATTGGATTGATTTGATCTGGTCGGCGGCGAGGCGAGGTGCTTGGAGTTACGTGATCTGGGGCTCCGCTCGGGGATTCTTCGGGGAACGGAGCAATGGCGACGGACGGGAAGGTGATCAAGTGCAAAGGTACCCTCCTTTGCTCTCCTGTGTCTCGATCTGTCCAGCTTCCTTCTGTGATTCGGATTTTTTTTTGGGGGAAAGGCTGGATGCTCGGCGCTCTTTATGTGCTAATCTGCTGGAAAATGGAATTGCAGCCGCCGTGGCATGGGAGGCCGGGAAGCCGCTTTCGATCGAGGAGGTGGAGGTGGCGCCGCCGCAGGCCATGGAGGTGCGCGTCAAGATCCTCTTCACCTCGCTCTGCCACACCGACGTCTACTTCTGGGAGGCCAAGGTATCTACTCACCCATCCCATCTCGTGGCCTTGTCGGTGGATATGATGCACAAACTCGCGGTTGACTTGCGCCTTCTTGTTGGCGGCTTATCCTGTCTTAGGGGCAGACTCCCGTGTTCCCTCGGATCTTCGGGCATGAGGCTGGAGGGTACGTTCTCTTCCCCACTGATCCACTTTATTATGTTGCTGACTGCAAATGCACCTTGTCTGTACTTCACATTGAACTAGTTTTTATGTTTTTATTACACCTGGATCTGTGGTCAGCGTTGGTGGTCTTTGTTTATTCGCTTACTAGATGCTTAGTAATCTGTTTGTGTTGCCTGGATTCACGAGAACACGTGAAAGAGTCTTAAGAAATAAAAACATCTTGTTTGAAATGGCACATTGGGATGATTGAATATTATCTATGTGGACATCAGATGTTTTTGGGCTCTTGGCAGTGGACTTTGACAGTTTTATTATCATTTCAGCAGCAATTTCTTCAACCAATTTGGTATTTTTCAGTTGGTTGACAAAGACATGTACAACTAGGGGTTGTGTAGTCCATTGGTTGACTTATTTTGTGATAATGTTCTCCTTGAAGTATACTGCTGTAGAATCATTTTAGATCTGTTACTGAGTCAAATTTGTTTATTCTATCATGCCTGAAATTTCTTGATTTTTACAGTATCATAGAGAGTGTTGGAGAGGGTGTGACTGACGTCGCCCCTGGTGACCATGTTCTTCCTGTGTTCACTGGGGAGTGCAAGGAGTGCGCCCACTGCAAGTCTGCGGAGAGCAACATGTGTGATCTGCTCCGGATAAACACTGACCGGGGTGTGATGATTGGTGATGGCAAGTCGCGGTTTTCAATCAATGGCAAGCCTATCTACCACTTTGTTGGGACTTCCACCTTCAGCGAGTACACTGTCATGCATGTTGGTTGTGTTGCCAAGATCAACCCAGAGGCTCCCCTTGATAAAGTTTGTGTTCTTAGCTGTGGTATTTCTACTGGTAAGTGCGTTTCGTACATTTTGTACATTTTGTTATGCACATTGGAATATATTTATCTTGAGATGCTTACTTGCATCGTTTCTCTGTTTTAGGTCTTGGTGCATCAATTAATGTTGCAAAACCGCCAAAGGGTTCAACTGTGGCTATTTTTGGTCTAGGAGCTGTTGGTCTTGCTGTAAGTCTTGAAATCATTCGCGTGCTATATGCCTGTTCAACTTCCAGTTGAAATGAGAATTTGTGCTTGATTTGCATCTGATTGGCCCTGCTATATATGCTTGATTAGGCTGCTGAAGGTGCAAGAATTGCTGGAGCGTCCAGAATCATTGGTGTTGACCTGAACGCCAGCAGATTCGAAGAAGGTGAGAATCCCTTGGATCTAACTCACTCCTCATTTTATTATGTTTATAAGTCAGTAACTCATCACTTCATTCATTTTTCAGCCAGGAAGTTTGGCTGCACTGAATTTGTGAACCCAAAAGACCATGACAAGCCAGTGCAGCAGGTCTGCTTCTTTACCTAGATAACCAAAACTTGTGACAGCTTATCCAGAACATGACCATAACATCCAGTTTCCTTATGGTTTGTTTAGGTACTTGCTGAAATGACAAATGGAGGGGTTGACCGCAGTGTGGAATGCACAGGCAACATCAATGCTATGATCCAAGCATTTGAATGTGTTCATGATGTACGAACACTCTGTTTACCCACAAGCTATTCAGCTATCATCCTCCTATTTTCCTTCTTTTGCACAGAATTCTAACAGCTTTGCCCTTAATCCAGGGCTGGGGAACAGCTGTGCTGGTGGGCGTGCCACACAAGGATGCTGAATTCAAGACTCACCCAATGAACTTCCTGAACGAGAGGACCCTGAAGGGAACCTTCTTCGGCAACTACAAGCCACGCACTGACCTGCCCAATGTGGTGGAGCTGTACATGAAGAAGGTATTTGCAAATCGCTGTTTCTTCAGTAGCATTGCTACTTTCGGTTAACCTTTGCTGAAATTGTTAGCCTGTGCCCAATGACCTGCTGCTGATGCTACAACTCTGCTTTGTTTGGTAACAGGAGCTGGAGGTGGAGAAATTCATCACTCACAGCGTTCCGTTTGCGGAGATCAACAAGGCCTTCGACCTGATGGCGAAGGGTGAGGGCATCCGCTGCATCATCCGCATGGAGAACTAGATCCCGTTGCCTGATTTACCTGATTCGGGTTGGGTCAATAAAGGTGGCAGTACTGAGTGAGCCTGCCCTGTTGATGGGGGATTCGGATCATGTTCAGTTTGGCCTTGTCAATCAGTAGGGTAGCTTCCAGTGTCTGTAATCATCTGTCGGCATGAGTCTAGGGAAACTGTCTGTCTTTCGGCTATTAATATCAATATAGTACCACTACGAGTTTTCACTTTCTATCAGGTGGTTGTGGTCCACTAGCTGTGATGCTTTGGTTGTGTCTGCTCTTTCTGTGCAAATCGTGTTTAATTATATGTGTGGAGACTGGTAAAAAGTTTTCTGTGGGTGAATGGAAGCTAATCAACAATATTTCTTCGAGTATGGTAAAATAACAATATTTCTTCCAGCTGTCCCCTTTATTCTTGGCTATGAGACGCTGCATATACTAGTGTAGGGAAATCTGTCCAACACAATCTGTGCATTTTTTTCTTCATATTTTTCATGCATATTTTTGGTAAAAAACGAAGCTGGTGGCATAATGCTCTTTGCCTCCTTCCTACGTGCCCCGTAGATAAAACCGTAAATTTGAAATATAAATAGCTAAAATAAAAACGTAAGTGTTTTTTAGAGGCAAATGTAGGCAAATTTCCTTAGTTCTTTTGGATAATTGCGGGGCATGCTGCCTTTTCTGTTTGCTTGGAACGCCCTGCAATTCAATTGTTCATCTGGTTTTTAAACCGAGATATGATGACCAGATTAGCAATAATTCTAGCTAAATTTAAAAATTATAAAAGGCTAGCTAAAAAAAATAAAAAAACTTACTAAAAACAGAGGAAAACCAATAAACTCTCTAAAACTGGACTCTATATTTAAAACTGGCTAAGAACAACTCCAACAGATTAGCTAAATTCTACTCTCTATATTTTTCATTTAGCTAAGATCCAATCTCTAAATTACAGTCAATTCCAACCGTCTAGCCAAATCATACTTCAGATTATATACAACATTGGGTGGGCCCGTATGTCATTCTCACTACATGTCTTCTTCCTCCATCCTCCATCTCCCACGCGCCTCTGCTCCGGCGCCCGGCGGGCCGTCCCGCCTCCGCTCCGGCCGGCGAGCTCCTCGTCCTCCTCGGCGCACGAGTTCCGCCATGCACCCACTGACG
This sequence comes from Echinochloa phyllopogon, assembly GCA_033239725.1. Classification (NCBI taxonomy): domain Eukaryota; kingdom Viridiplantae; phylum Streptophyta; class Magnoliopsida; order Poales; family Poaceae; genus Echinochloa; species Echinochloa phyllopogon. Next base: position 14,315,635 of record BTCW01000017.1, read on the forward strand.
CCGCCGACCTCAGCGGCCCAACCTGCTCCTTCTCCCCTCCACGCTCCCTGCCTGCGCCGCTTCGCCGCGCCGATGCAGCTCCCAATCCTCTCTGGCACAGCCTCGCCATCCCCGCCACCGACGCAGCCTCGCACTCCACCGTAGCTCCCCAATCTCCTCCACGGTGGCACGATTCGCGAGGGGGGGGGAGCGCCGAGCTCGTGGTCAGCCGAGCGGGGGCGGGAGCGCGAGATGCCGTCGTCGGGGCTCTTTAGCTCGTCGCCGACCGAGCGGATGGGACGTCCAGATCTTCGTCGGCCGATTGGGGGAGGGGCGGGACGCCGATGTCTTCGTCGGGAGCGTGAGACGCCGTCGTTTGGGCTCTTCTGCTCGTCGCCGGCCGAGCGGCTGAAGTCTTCGCCATGGGGGAGGATGGGAGGCGGCACAACGGGGATGGGACGAACAGAGAGAGAGAGAGAAGAGGGATGGCGAGTCGCTGTCTTTGCCGAGCAGAGAGGTGCGGATGCTGAGCGAGATCCCAAGCGGATGGATATACCGAGACTGGTGGATCGAGTTTTTTTCCGCCCTAAATTTGGAGCGAATGAGGTGGGAGGAAGAACCACTAAATTTGGAGGATCATTTTCAGAGTCCGTTGAAAACATTTTTTTCTCAACAATAGCTAAATTTAATTTTAGAAAATAATTTGGGTAGTCTCTTAGAGATGCTCTAACGCGGCAAAGATATCTAGCGAAGGAGAGGAGATAGCTAGTGTGGAAAGATAGCCATCTGGTTGACTAGTCTATTGGATACAATTTTCTCTCTCTTTTCTCTTTTAGCTAGCCAACGGGGTATACACGAGCTTTTAGATAGGCTCTACGTCCGCATCGTGTCACTTTTTTCTTTGAAGATCTGAATTATTCATGTCACAATCAGCAGTTCTGCACTGATTTATTTCCAAAAAAAAGTGCACCGATACCGAGCGACGTAATAACAGAAATGGTCAACAAGACATCGGCTGATACCGTTAAGATCAGATCCGTTCTGCCTCGTTCAATCCCGTGGACACGTCCACTACGAGATACTCCATTTTTAAATATATGATATTTAGAACAAATAATTTATTTATTTTTTAAACTAAATAGGTTGTGTCGCCGGAGGTAGTACTCTGATATCAGTGTTTGAATATATATATATATATATATATATATATATACTTATAGATTATACAAGGTAAAAAGAACTAAAGAATTACACCTCCCTTTGATGTCCAGAGTACTAGCTCTGGTCAAATTGAAAAACAGAAAACCACAACACAAGAAGAACTACCAATCAAGCAATGATTTCAGAGCAAGCCGGGCGCGAGTGGAAGGGGAACTGGTGCATCAGGATCGGGGGATCCCGCTTCTTTTGATCCCTCTTCTTCCTCTCCTTCCCCGCCGCCACGACCTCGCCTGGCTCACCTCCCTTCTTCACCTTCTCCTCTCTTACCATCCACTGCTGCTGTTTCTTAGCTTCAGGACGATGGCCTTGTCCATCTGCCTGCTTTGCATCAGGCGACACCCTCCTTCCGTTGGCGACGGCGCCGCCCCCGAAGGATCCTCCCAAGCCGAGCACCATGGCCGATCAACCGAGCTTTTTCTCAGCTCCTACTACACGACCTCTAATTTTTCCTCCGATCCTAGGCTGGCTGGCTGGCTAGCTAGCTCCTGATCGTGTGTCTCACGAACTCTTCTTCAGTTGCTGCTCTCTCTCTCTCTATATATATATATATCCGAATCCGGTGTTGTTGGTCTTGTACTTTCTGCTGCGTGCTGTGTCTCTGGCCGAGTGGTAGCTGTATTTATAGGAGAGCGTTTCTGATAAGCTACGCGTGGTTGGGTGGGTGCTTTTGCTGTTGGGGCATCGGAGGAAACGGATGGAATCGGAGGAGGAGGAGGCCAGCTTGAAGCTTCGTCCAAGAAGGCCGGGTGGGTGTATTGGAAAATATCCTTGTAACGAATGTTGTCACGTTGGTTAGGATCGTGTGCTGGTTTAGTTGTAGATAGAGTTGGAGTTATCTGCTCACCTTGTATCTAGGGATGGCCGGCCAGGATCCTAACCAACGTAGCTTGTAAACCACGCCGAGGGTTGTTCTCGGTCTATATAAACATGCAAGGCGTGGCCAAGAGGCTATACGCTTTCATCCAACTTACATGGTATCAGAGCCAACCTCATATACATCTATGGCGAGCTCCTCGTTCTCCTCCATCGCAGCTGCGCCGCTCGGTCATCTCGTGACGGAGAAGCTCACCCGCCACAACTTTCAGCTATGGAAAGCGCAGGTCATGCCAGCCATTCGGGGCGCCCAACTTGAGGGCTTCCAGAACGGTAAGGCACCCGCACCCCTGAAGGAGATTGAAGTCGTCGGCGCTGATGGGAAGAAAACGACAGTGCCGAATGAAGACTACGTCAAGTGGATTGCATCTGATCAATAGGTGCTGAGCTATTTGCTCTCCACCCTCTCCAAGGAGATCCTGACTCAAGTCGCCACCAAGGAGACGGCGGCTGAGGCATGGACCGGCATCAAAGAGATGCTGGCCTCTCAAACCCGTGCGCGTTGTGTGAGCACTAGGATTGCTCTCACCACGACGCACAAAGGGAACATGTCCATGGCAGACTACTTCGGCAAGATGAAGACGCTGGCTGACGAGATGGCGGCAACCGGCAAGCCCCTCGATGACGAGGAACTGATCGGCTACATCCTGACCGGGTTGGACATCGACTACAACCTGGTGGTGTCAGCAGTCCTCGCACGCCCGGAGTCCATCATTGTGGCGGAGCTGTACACCCAACTCCTCACCTTCGAGCAGCGCGTTGATCTGCAGAACGGTGGCTCTCAGTCATCTGCTAATGCTGCTGCTCGTGGTGGTCGTGGCGGCGGCCGCGACAACTTTGGAGGCAATGGCATGCGTGGGCGTGTAGATGGTGGCGGCCGTGCACGCGGAGGAAACCGTGGACGTGGCAACAACAATAACAGAGGGGGCTACTCCAACAACAACAACAGCTCTGGGGGCAATCGTAAACCCAAGGTGAAGTGCCAAGTTTGTTTCAAAGATGGTCACTCTGCAGCACACTGTTGGTACAGATTCGACCAGGATTTTGTGCCAAATGAGAGAAGTGCAGCGGCGGCCATGAACTCCTATGGAGTCGACACCAATTGGTACATTGACTCCGGCGCCACTGATCACATCACTGGTGAATTGAACAAGCTTGCTACTCATGATGTCTACAACGGCAATGATCAAATCAGGACATCAAGTGGAGCAGGTATGAACATTGATCATGTTGGTCATGCTATTGTACGTACTCCCAGTCACAATTTATATCTTAAAGATGTCTTGCATGTTCCTGATGCTAGTAAAAACCTTGTCTCTGTTCACCGCCTTGTATCTACAAATCAAGCTTTTCTAGAATTTCACCCTGATTTTTTCTTGATCAAGGACCAGGAAACGAAGAGGGTTCTGCTTCGAGGCAAATGTAGAGGAGGCCTCTACCCTCTTCCTTCCAGTACGCATAAACCCTGCAGCAGACAAGTCCTAGCCGCATCCAAGCCCTCCTCTACACGATGGCATGATCGACTAGGACACCCATCATCCCCGATTGTTCGTCGTGTCATTAGTCATAATAATCTTCCTTGTTCTAGTTATGAGAATAAAGAGCCTGTGTGTGATGCATGCCAACAGGCCAAAAGCCATCAGCTGCCATACCCTAAGTCATCAAGTGTGTCTCGTTTTCCTTTAGAACTCATATTTTCTGATGTATGGGGTCCTGCTCCTGATTCTGTTGGAAGGAAGAAATATTATGTTAGTTTCATTGATGATTTCAGTAAGTTCACTTGGATTTATTTGCTGCGACATAAATCTGAAGTGTTTAAATACTTTCATGAATTCCAAAGCCTAGTTGAGCGCCAGTTCAATCGTAAAATCATAGCAGTTCAAACTAATTGGGGTGGTGAATATGAAAAGCTTAATTCTTTCTTTCGACAAGTAGGGATCACTCACCATGTTTCCTGTCCTCATGCCCACCAGCAAAACGGCTCCGCTGAGCGCAAGCATCGACATATTGTTGAAGTTGGTCTGTCTCTCCTAGCACGTGCAAGTATGCCTCTCAAGTTTTGGGATGAGGCTTTCATTACTGCCACATATCTCATTAACCGAACCCCTACAAAACTTCTTGGTTATTCTACACCCTTTGAAACTTTACTCCATGAACAACCAGATTACTCAGCCCTGCGAGTCTTTGGTTGTGCGTGTTGGCCAAATCTTCGGCCATACAATGCGAGAAAACTTGAGTTTCGCTCAAAGCGATGTGCGTTTCTTGGGTATAGTAATCTTCACAAAGGGTTCAAGTGTCTAGACATCTCCTCTGGACGTGTTTATATATCTCGTGATGTTATTTTTGATGAGACAGTTTTTCCATTCGGAACATTACATCCTAATGCAGGTGCCCTTTTGCGCTCTGAAATTTTGCTCCTATCTCCTGAACTGCTCAATAATACTGGGACTACTACAGTACATGATCACGTGATTGATAGTTCTCCTGAGTCTACTAACTGTTCTCATGATTCTACAGAAAATTCTGGATCAAATCACCCCACGAGTAGTGGATTTGGGCGTCAGTTTATGCAGGGAGGAACTAGCACAGGACACGAAGATGATCCAGGTGCTGCGTCCGTCCCAGGAGAATCCACCTCGGGATCAATTCCTAATCCTACTCCTGACGGCGCCCTCTCCCCGACTGCCACGACGCCAACTCAGGCGCGACATCCCGGCGCGTCCCGCTCTCGCCACACACCGGCCGCCACGTCTCCCTGTCGCGTGAGCTTGCAGCAAGGGGGCACAGCAGGCGCCTCTGCTGCAGCTCCTACTGAAGCTCCGGTTGAACACACAGAAGCACCATTGGATGCATCTGAAGCTGTTACTGCTGATCCTGGACCTCCTGTTGTTGCTACTCGACCCAAGACAAGGTCTCAAAGTGGGATTCACAAACCAAAAATATACACAGATGGCACAGTAAGGTATGGCCTTCTAACAGCATCAGGTGAGCCTCATGAATTAGATGACGCTTTTAGCAATAAAAATTGGAAGCATGCTATGGACTGTGAATATCAAGCCTTGCAAAACAATAGAACCTGGCATTTAGTACCACCTGAGCATGGTAGAAATGTTATTGACTGTAAGTGGGTTTATAAAATTAAAAGGAAAGCTGATGGTTCTATAGATAGATACAAGGCCTGCTTAGTTGCCAAAGGTTTCAAGCAACGCTATGGCATTGATTATGAGGAAACTTTCAGTCCAGTTGTTAAAGCAGCTACCATTCGACTAGTTCTGTCTATAGCAGTTTCCAGAGGATGGAGTCTTCGCCAGCTTGATGTACATAATGCGTTTCTTCATGGCATTCTTGAGGAAGATGTGTTCATGAGGCAACCACCGGGCTATGTAGACAAGGTCAGACCGAACTATTTATGCAAACTTGATAAAGCATTATATGGTTTGAAACAGGCGCCTAGAGCGTGGTATGCACGACTCAGTAAGAAGCTACTTGATCTTGGTTTTCAGTCATCCAAAGCAGATATTTCTCTGTTTTACTACAGTAAGGGATCTGTCACAATGTTTTTGTTGATATATGTTGACGACATTATTGTGGCAAGTTCGTCTCATGATGCAACTCAGACACTACTAAAAGATCTTGGTGATCTGTTTGCACTCAAGGACCTTGGTGATCTTAACTATTTTCTGGGAATTGAAGTAAAGAAAAATTCAGAAAATGGTATTCTGCTCACACAGGAGAAATACACTACTGACTTGTTGAAGCGAGTTGGTATGATGCAGTGCAAGCCTGTCAACACACACATGTCTACAACCGAGAAGCTAACGGCACATGAAGGGGAATTGTTGGGACCAGAAGATGCAACAAGATACAGAAGCATAGTTAGTGCATTGCAATATTTGACTCTTACACACCCAGATATATCATTCTCAGTTAATAAGGTATGTCAATATTTGCATTCACCCACTACTCTTCACTGGACAGCAGTTAAGCGGATACTAAGGTATTTGCGGTTCACATTGGGCATCGGTCTTAAGATATCCAAGTCTATGTCTATGCTTGTTAGTGCATTCTCTGATGCAGATTGGGCTGGGTGCTCTGATGACAGAAAGTCCACCGGAGGTTTTTGCAGTATTTTTGGGATCCAATTTAATATCATGGAGTGCTCGTAAGCAAGCAACTGTATCTAGATCGTCTACAGAGGCTGAATATAAGTCTGTTGCAAATGCCACAGCTGAAGTAATGTGGGTACAGAAGTTGCTTGAAGAATTAAGGATTCCATCTCCTAAGATTGCTCGGTTATGGTGTGATAATATTGGGGCAACGTATCTTTCAGCAAACCCGATGTTTCACGCCAAAACGAAGCATATTGAGGTAGATTACCATTTTGTTCGAGAGAGAGTAGCACAGAAGCTACTGTCTATTCATTTTGTATCAACCGGAGATCAAGTAGCAGATGGTTTTACTAAGCCGCTACCTGTAGGTAAGCTAGAGTTGTTTAGAAGCAATCTCAACTTAGGAAGGTTGTGATTGAGGGGGAATATTGGAAAATATCCTTGTAACGAATGTTGTCACGTTGGTTAGGATCGTGTGCTGGTTTAGTTGTAGATAGAGCTGGAGTTATCTGCTCACCTTGTATCTAGGGATGGCCGGCCAGGATCCTAACCAACGTAGCTTGTAAACCACGCCGAGGGTTGTTCTCGGTCTATATAAACATGCAGGGCGTGGCCAAGAGGCTATACGCTTTCATCCAACTTACAGGGTGAACCTGTACGTGGACTTGTATTGCTCGGCGTGCTGACGCTGACGCTGCCTTGGCTGCCAAGGTTCAGGAAGTAGCAGCACTTGACTTGGCACGGGTGGTGAGCTCGATCGATGGCGTCCGGTCAAATTGACATGGATGCATGACTTGGCAAGGGGAGGAACTTTCTTGTGATGAGCGAGAGAGGAGACGAAAACGGTGCTGTCCAGTGAAAACGACCGCTGATGTAGTGGCTCGTTAACGGTTTAATTTGTTCAGTTTATTATCGGCAAGTCGTGTGTAGTAGTAGTTGCACTCGATCGAGGACGTACTTGCTCGATTAATTTGTTCTAACTGGCGGATTTGATTGATCATATTATTCGGTAGAGCCCCGCCGCCGGGCTGTGTCTTTGTGTTTTCTTTCTATGTTGTTACAATACTCCTTTTCTACGTTTTCTGACTTTTCTTGATTTGTGTGACTTTTCCTTACCTTTTCTTTTCCACAGAAATTTCAACTCCCGCACAGGTACGTACTATTATACTAACTCCATCATGCTAGAGATAGCAAATGTTGCATCTCTACGCGCCGTCACTGTAGTCTCCTTTTTTCAAAGGAAGTTCTTCTCATCTTTTGCTTTTCAAAAATTAGAAAGTTCTCATCACTTGTGCCCTTAATTTTTCCATAGCTCACGCTGTCCCGCATCACTAGTTTGACTGGGTTGTTAGCACGACGGCACCACAGCCGAAGAACAGAAGAAGGGAAGAACCTTGGTGTCCAAGGCATGCATACAGATACAGCAGGTCAGCAGCGCAGCAACAGTCAGCAGTAAGGATTCCACCCGGAAAAAAAATGTGTGCAAAAGGAAATATGCCTGCACCTCCACTAAAAAAACTATTTATCTACCCTGGATCAGCAACACTTGATACACAAAGTACACAACCAGCACAAGCTGTGCCAGCTTAAGAACTCCAAAGCTAGCACACCACCAGGGCCCCAGCAAAATCGCAAGAGTACGTGATGGCTCATCGCCTCGGACTCGGCAGCCTGTTCCGTTCCGCTCCTGCAGCCGAAACGAAGAAGATTGCGCCCTCACCTGCAGAGGGTGCAGACGACGGAAAACCCAAGACGCAGCAAGCAGCCCAAGACAGGATAGCGTCGGTTGTTGGTGGCGAGCGGAAGATGGGAGATGATGAGGTCAGTGTTGTTGTGAAGGTGGAGGCGACGAAGAAGAAGAAGATGACGAAAGCTCCCATTGTGGTGCATCACTTCCCCTTCCAGTCTCGTCCTGGACTGCTGTGACGATCTTAGCCGGCTCGTCTCCTTTGCATCGTCATTTCTGCTGCTTCTGTCTTGTCTGGAAGATATATATACATGTACATCGGGCTTCTGACGGAGTTTTTCTTCTAGATATATTCGTTTTTCAGATGAAAAGAAAAAATATATCTCATCTAGAGCGGTTGTACTGTCACTATGTAGTTGGAGGTTATTGGTGTATCTCTCCTGATTCGTTGATTTCGTTTGTACGTGCTTTGAGCCTTTGACTATAAGAGTTGCAATTTAACTTGGTTCCTTTTAGTACTTCAGTAATTCAGTCTTTCAGCTGTTGGACCCTTGGACGTCTTCCGTGCATTGAGTTGCTCGGCTTGATGTTCCTTTGTTTGATTATGGTACAGAAATGCTGAGAGGATCCCGAATATAATAGTGTACCTATAAGATGCTAAAATAAATAATCTACTAATAGAAGTGGGACTTGAGCTGCTGCCGTTGGCGTGTGTACGTGGCCCCGCCTGTCGTGTCTCATCTCGTATTATACTGTACTTAGACGTAAGCTGCTCTTGTCGCAGCGTGCAAAGTATGCCTAGCCTAAAAAGTAAAAGGTCTGCAACTAGATGCAACCACAGTACGTCCGACTGCCATGCGTCATCGACCACATTTTCTCCACAATCCGTGTATGTATATCGATATAATCTGCAATAGAGCTGGAACTTACGCGGTGCTATATATAGGCCATCCAAAGCATTATATTTTGACATGGTCAAAAGTACAGTACATCACAATAAATTTTGGTTCGTGCCGTGAGGGCCATACTACGCGAATCTCAGCACGATGGGCGATACAACACCTCACAAATTTTGTACTATGTTTGAGACGTTACGGCACAAAGATGGCACATCGACACTAATGTCAACCGTATATTTCTTGTTTTACCATTCTGAAAAGCCTCAAATAACCACTGTCATACAAGAAAATCACAAAGTTTACTTTTAATATATGAAATTGTGGCAACGATCATTTCGTAAAATAATGAAGAATAAATTGCATCAATGGTCATCAAACTTGTCCTGGAGTATCATCTGCGACATTGAACTCTTAAAATGCTCATTATAGTCCATAAACTTGCTAAAGGCGTGTCATTTAAGTCAAAGTACCCTTATATTACAGATATTTGTCGATCTATTAATTTATAACCTCGCTATGGTACATCAAATATAATCATCCAAGTATTATGATGGAAACAACTAATTTACTGAGAGAAATAATATGAAAAATCATGGTCAATTAGCAGCCATGTCATCGTACATAGGGTTATTTTTAGGATTTTTGACCCAGATGACACAATTTAGCAAGTTTAGAGGCTCAAACATGCATTTTGAGATTTTGAGGCCTAAATGACACCACAAGATCAGTTGAAGGACCCTTCATGTATTTTACTTCAATAATAAAATATACTACATTTTATATGGTTGCTGCTAATCTTAATATTCACCAATAATATCGATATAGTAAGGCTCATTTTCTCTATTAGTTCTGGAGATTCTTGTACCTTATGGAACACTAGTATATGTGTGCAGATAAATGATCGCAAAATATAAACATGTATATTTTGAGGGCCATGCTTAGACTCATACGGCACAAACGCACGCCGTCGTGCCATGAGTCGTGCCATTACCAGAGAAAGCCACATCCGCACCGGTTGGGAACGGGCTTTAGCACCGGATTCCCAACCGGTGCTAAACTTCCGGTGCTAAAGGGCCGGTTCTTAACACCAACCGGTGCTAAAGGCCCTGACTACGCAGCGGGGATAGGACGGCCTTTATCACCGGTTGGTGTATACAACCGGTGCTAAAGTGCGTGGATTTATTTTTTTGGTTACTTTCTACAGCCGTCATGCATGTACGTTTTTATATGTTTATATATGTATTATGATACGTATTCTAACATGTATTCAGCTGCCGTGCATGTAGTCCTATATATTCATATTAGCTAGACATATAATCAAAATAGAAGATATATATATTATAATTTTGAACTGTATATATATTTGAACTGTATATATTTGAATTGTATATTACAAATTAAGAAATCCAACTAGAGGAACGACTTGACGGCGCATCCTCCAAGGGGAGATGGAATTCTCCACGGGGATTAACGACCTCATCCCAAATCCATCCAATGAGCTGTTCTGCAATTGCGTCCATTCTCTCTTCGTCGAGTCTATCTTCTTGCAGCCTCATCATCTATAATTTGCAAATAAATGGAAATATTAATTCCATGGAATTGAAGACAACAAATGTGCAATTAATAAACATTTAATATAAAATAAATGCTTTACTTACAAATACAAATGTCCGTCTATATTTAAATAATCATTTATTATAAAACAAAGTGTTTTTCTTATTAATACAAACATAATAATTATTAAATGAAGCCCTATATTTCTAAATAATCATTTGTTTTAAAACAAAGTGCCTTACTTATTAATTCAAATTTAATAATAATATTATTTATTATAAATGAATCCCATTATCAATAAAAGAAGCCGTATATTTCTAAATAATATAATTTATTACAAAATCAAGTGCTTTTTCTACAAAAATAGTAAATATATCAAATTAAAACCTGAAAATGTGTTACATACCATAACATCATGGTGGGTCATCTTTTTCGTCGACCAAAAGGTTGTGTTAAATCATTGTGATTGTAAGGGCAGAATTGAGTTAAATGGGTAAATATATGTCACCTTGTAAACATGTCGATGATGTTCTGGTAAGCATATGTTGGCCTCTTCAACGAATCAAAGACATGGACGATACCCCGGTCAGGACACAATATCATTAAGATCCAGTGAAAACTATATACATGTAGACATTATAATGAGAAATAAAATTGAACGGTAATAGTATGGAGTCCATAAAATTTTGTATAGGCACCATAAGTAGATACATGTATAGGTACTCACCCGAAGTTGTACGACAATAGTATGGAGTCGCAATAATTTTGTTTTTGGAGATACTTGTATAAATTTTGATATGTCTCCTCTGGATTGATCAAAATCATTTTTTCACTTATCCTTATCGGGTCCATGTAACCAATGTCAAATATTCCTTTCCTCCGACATCTTTGAATCTCCATTCTGCATTGTTAAGCAATAAAGGGCACGTCAGCAAAGATTAAAGTTTTTTTCAAGTGTCAAATGTAAATGAGAACAAAGCACTTACAATACCCAATAGGCGACCAAAGACACGTCCATGGCGTCTTTGTGGTAGACCTCATATATATCCTTAAACTCCAACCAGATGGTTTCCTCGCCATTGAAAAAATCATGGTCCTTTACACGAACTCCAAACATGCGCCTTTTGCTTCTTGATTGTTCCAGATACCACTGATGGAAACGACACATCTTTGTTTGTAGTGTGCTCTCCATTTCTGGACCGACCAAAGGCTAGGCAAGCTTAAATGGCCACTTGATGTCTGTGTTCACAGGGATTTCTTTTTCTCCCGTGATTTCCTCTCTCGAGAGTCCTGTCTCGGCCATTTGTCGTTGCACATTCAGCTCGTACTAAGATGCCAACGACTCCTGAGGTTGGTTGCCGAGCTGAGCAACAGGTTTGGACGCCGCCGCCTTCCTCTTCCCTTGAGATTTCAGTAATGATCGGTCAGAGTCTGATACCTGTGCCCTCTTCTTTTGTCCCCTAGTCAAATTTTGGAGGAAGGATTTTGCCATGGCGGGGTCAATCTTCGGCTCTGGTTGTTTTCTCGTGAAAAGTTGCCTCTTTACGTCTTCTTTTAAAGAGGCATCGAGCTCTTCTTGAGTCAGGTCGTAAGCTTTTTTCGGTGGTGCAGGCTTCTCTTTGACCTTCAGTGGCTTCTTCTGTGGTGGAGGGACCAAGCTAGCCAGTTTAGAGCGCTTCTTTGGTTCAGGCTTCTGCCGCGGTGGAGACGGAGACTTCCGCCGCGGAGGAGACGGAGACGGAGATAGGTTTGCGTCATGAGCTCCCAAAGAATCGTGATCCGGTGGACCTCTTGGAGACGGGGGATCTGAAGGAGACTTGGTGCTACCAGGTATGGCGATGTCTCGCTTGCTCCATAGAATGATCCCGTGAGAACACTCCCCGAGTTTTGTTTCTCCGTCACCTCCGACGATGTCAAGTTCCAAGTCATTCCACTGGTCAACGACTTGCTCCACCTCAACGGGTACGTAACCATGTGGAATCTCCATGCAATGCCATCTTTGACCTGGTTCCACTGGTTTGGTCATACCGTATGCGACCTAATAAAATAAGTAGAAAGGAATTTAGTAAATGAATAATATTTATGATGATATTTACGAAATATACAAACTAATGTCGCAGACGTACCACCACGGATATGTTCTTCTGCCTCACGACAAGCTCACACGCGGTCCGTTGAGTTATTTCATCCACGGGGTAACGAACCGGTTCAGACTGAGGTGCTAATGTGTCTTCATGACCTTGTACATGCTCTGTGGAAGCGTGGCTGCTTCGATGTTGTGGAGGGCTAAGAAGGGCCGCATTAGGATCTTGGAGAGGTACATGCTCTGTGCTGGCGGTTCCTGTGGCTTGTATCTGCAGCAATGCTAACTTCATTCGCCGCTCCGTCTCTACCTCCATTTTCTGTATCTTTGAGCCCTGGGCGGCTACCGTTTCCTCTAGGTCCCTCACCCTATGCTCATATTCCGCCTTCTTCCTCGAACGGCTCCTATAGGAGGCGGTGTCCTCTTTGAAACCTTTCTTCCAGGGTACTATGCCTACGCCGCGCGTACGTCCATGATGCTCCTTGTTTCCTAAGGCATAGATTAGCTCATCTCTGTCTCTATCAGGAACAAATTCTCCCCTCTCAGATGCCTTAAGGATATTGATGAGACGTTGAGCTAGTTCTCGCAAGTCCTCGCCAAAAACTAACGAGCCGTCGATCAGACTGAGGGTGCCTCCATGACCATAGTACCAATGCTTGGATCGTGTGGGCTAGTCATGTGTCGCTGGACGAATGCCTCTAGCAAATAGAGATTCTTCCATCTTCTCCCATTTCTCAATGCTCCCTTTATAACCTCCTGAACCCATTCTATGGGTGTACTTCCTATTACCGGCATTGTCAGCATTTCTAGCGGTCATACTTGACCCTTCTTCGGAGTTTTTGTACTCCAAGAACGATTCCCAAGCATCATGAGTGATGGTTGGATGCTTCACTGGATCCGGTGCTTCTCCGGTAATGAGATAATTCTTGTACAATTTTTTCTTGTAATCCTGGAACAGAATTGCCATCTTTTTCATTGTCCAATCCTTCAATTGCTCTTCATGACTGCTTGGCCATTCGAAAATTTCTTTTAAGTCCGCCCATAGCATCTCCTTCTCAGTATTGGGCAACACGTGAGGCTCAGTAGGGTCCGTGGATTTCCATTTTCTGATGCTAATGGGCATGCGTTCCCGTAGAACAACCCCGCACTGAGATATAAATTTTCTGGCCACTTGTTTGGGCTCAACTGGCTCCCTATCGTCCTCTACTCGAGTGATGTGAAACTTCACATCCTTCACCTTCTTAGTGGCAGATCGTTTGGATTTCCTAGTTCCGGTTGTCGACGCAGAGGCGGGCTACATAAATTACATATTAACGATACAATAGTAAATGAGATATATTGAGATACAATACATATTAAGTGAGATATATTGAGATATACAATACATATTAAATGAGATATATTCACACCTGACTAGACGTGGGCTCATTATTACTGCGTTCATCCACATTACGTTGTTCCACATTTTCGCTCCCTTGAGCAATACCCAGCACGTCTTCCATGTTTGGTTGCGGGTTATCTTCGGCATCGATACCAAATATTTGATTCAATAAGAACTGGTCATTATCCTCTGGCAAGGGTTCGCTAGGGTTGTTGTCCGCCATCTATAGGAATAAAAATAATTTGTAAGCAATAAATATAAATAAATATAGATATGGGGTTTAGGGTTAGGGCTAGGAGGTTTAGGGCTTGGGTTTCGGGGTTTAGAGTTTAGGGTTTGGGGTAGGGGGTTTAGGGTTTGGGTTTCGGGGTTTAGGGTTAGGGCTAGGAAGGTTTGGGAACGCGATGCGTTTGGGTTCGCGAAGGAGCTCGGGCGACGAGTTTGGTTTCGCGATGGTGTTCGGGTGCGCGATAGTTTTGCACATACAAAATATGCACATATACAAAATTATATATACAAAATTACATACAAAATTATATATACAAAATTACATACAAAATTATATATACCAAATTACATACAAATTTATATATACCAAATTACATACAAAATTATATATACCAAATTACATACAAAATTATATATAGCAAATTACATATAAAATTATATATACCAAATTACATACAAAATTATATATAAGCATATAAATAATAACAAATTATATATAAAAAATTAAATAACAAATGAAATAACAAATTATATAACAAATTAAATAACAAATTAAATAACAAATTAAATAACAAAATTAAATAATAAAATGTAAAAATCGACCGAGGGGCGACGGGTGCGGGCGACAGCGGCGGGTGCGGGCGACGGGCGGCCGTTGACGGCGGCGGGTGCGGGCTCGGGCGAGGGGCGACGGACGACGGCGCGGGCGGCACGGGCGAATGGCGGCGACGGGCGACGGCCGACGGCGGCGTGGGCGACAGGAGACGGTGGCGAGGGCGACCAGCGACGGGGAGCGGGACCAGCGGCGGAGGCGAGATGCGAGAAGTGAGGAGGGGAGAGGGCGCGGGACCAGCGGCAGCGCCTTTAGCACCGGGTGAGGGTAAGACCCGGTGCTAAAGGCTCATTTGCACCGGGTCTTACTCTAACCCAGTGCTAAAGGCCACCACATTAGCACCGGGTGGATACAACATCCGGTGCTAATGAGTCTTTAGCACCGGGTGTATTACACCCGATGCTAATGTGGTGCCCGGGGAGGCCACCACATTAGCACCGCGTGGAAACAACACCCGGTGCTAATGAGACTTTAGCACCAGGTGGAAGCACACCCGGTGCTAAAGAGGTGCCCAAGGCGAGGTGCCCGGGGAGGCCAGTGCTAAAGGGTTAGGATTTCAGTTGCCGCCATTTTTTCATCCAAATCGACAATTAGCACCGGGTCTTTTTTCTATTTCTATTACTTTTCTTTATTCGTAAATAAATAAAACAAAGCTCTTTAAAATTGTTAGAAAATTCTTGAAAAACAGTAGGAGTTACTAGAAAATATTAGAAATTAATATAAAATCCTAGAAAATCGTAGGAATTACCATTTGCTTTCATTTTCTAGTAATTATTAAATGAAGCTCTTTATTTCTAAATAATAATTTTGTAGAAAACAAAGCCCTTTAAAATTATTAGAAAATTCTAGAAAATAGTGGGAGTTACTACAAAATATTATGCGGTTAAATGGTCTGGATTGATCACCTTCTGAGAAATTGCATTGAGGAATGCACATAGCTTCACAATGGCTTTCCGCACATTAACGGGTAGCACACCCCTGAGTATGACGGGAAGCAGCTGTGTCATCAACACATGACAGTCGTGAGACTTGAGGTTTGTAAACTTGTTATCTTTCATATTTATTATTCCCTTAATATTGGAGGAGTAGCCCGACCGAACCTTGATACTGTTCAAGCATTCAAACATGCTTGCCTTCTCTTCTTTGCTGAGAGTGAAGCTGGCAGGACGCAAGTACTAGCGTCCATTGTCTCTCTTTTCTGGATGTAGATCATTCCGTTGTTTCAATCGTTTCAGCTCTTGTCGTGCTTCCAGTGTATCTTTTGGCTTCCCATACGTACCCAGGAAGCTTATCAAGTTCACGCAAAGATTCTTCGTCAGATGCATCACATCAATCGCGTTACGGATCTCTAAATATTTCCAATAAGGTAGCTCCCAAAAGATAGACTTTCTTCCACATCGCGGCACGACCATCCTCGCCAGTCGGAACAGGCTGGCTTCCGTCTCCCTTTCAAAACACCACTTGTAGGTCCTTTAACATATCAAATACATCTTGTCCACTCCGGTGTCTTGGCTTTGTACGGTGGTCCGCATTCCCGCCAAAATGCGGACATATTTTTCGTAGCTCATGCTTCGTAGGAAGAAATTGACGATGACCCATGTAAACAACCTCCCTACAATGTTTCAAATACATGCTTTTGGTTTCCTCTAAACAATGAGTGCATGCTTTATATCCTTTGTTTGATTGTCCTGATAGGTTACTTAGTGCAGGCCAGTCATTGATGTTTATGAAAAGCAGTGCTCGAATGTCAAACTGCTCCTGCTTGTCCTCATCCCACATGCTAACACCTTCTTCCTTCCATAGCTGCAAAAGTTCATCAACCAATGGTCTTAGGTAGACATCAATGTCGTTGCCAGGTTGCTTTGGCCCTTGAATAAGCACTGGCATTGTAATGAACTTTCGCTTCATGTAGAGCTAAGGGGGTAGGTTGTAGATACATAAAGTCACAGGCCAAGTGCTATGACTACTGCTCATTTCACCAAAAGGGTTCATGCCATCAGTACTTAAACCAAGCCTCACATTCCTCGCATCAGCATCAAACTCTGAAATGCTTTGTCGATGTTCCTCCATTGGGATCCATCAGCGGGGTGTCTCAACATGCCATCCTGCTTACGTTCTTCTTTGTGCCATCGCATTAGTTTGGCATGCTCTTTGTTCCTGAACAAACGCTTCAGACGGGGTATTAGAAGAAAATACCACATCACCTTCGCAGCAATTTTTTTCTTACAACGCTCCCCCACAACCTCACAAGGGTTATCCCGCCTTATCTTGTATCGTGCGCAACTTCAAACTGGACAACAATCCAAGTGTTCGTATTGTCCGCGATAGAGGATACAGTCATTTGGACACGCATGTATCTTCTGCACCTCCAAACCGAGAGGGCAAACAACCCGTTTTGCTTCATACGTTGCCGATGGCAATTCGTTACCCTTGGGCAGAATCTTCTTTACGAGTTTCAGTAGCTCATCGAAACCCTTATTAGTAACGCCATTTGCTGCCTTCCACTGCAGAAATTCAAGTGTACTACCCAACTTCGTAAGCCCCTCTTTGCAATCTGGGTACAAGTCAGTTTTGTGGTCCCGCAACATGCGTTGTATCTTTTTCAGTTCCTTATCATTGCCCAAGTCTTTCTCAACATCACGCAACATTTGCCCAAGTCCATCATTAGGGTCATCTTCCTGAGCATCATCTTCCTGAGCAGCATCTTCATGATCGGCATCACCCACTGCAGCATCTGCAAAGGCCCCGTAGTATTCAGCCAATACCGGAATGTCGTTATCCACCTCGTCTTCTTCATCTTCATCCATTAGAATTCCTCTTTCACCATGCTTCGTCCAAACAGAATAATTGCTCATGAAACCGTGCCTCATCAAATGCACCTGAAGAGCTCCTCTTTGTTTGTACGATTGAATATTTCGACAATTACTGCATGGGCAGAACATGAAACCTGACGGCATCCTGTTGGCCTCGGCGACATCGAGAAACCCCTTCAGGCCATCACGAAACGCCGTATCGTGATTGTCCCCGTACATCCATTGCCTATTCATCTGCATTAGTAACCAATAATAATTATTTGTATAATTTAATATATAATATAATACAAAGGTAATATATAAGACAATACAAATTTAATATATAACTAAATATAAATTTAACATATAATAGATTACAAAGTTAATACATAAGACAATACAAACTAAACACATTTCTAAAACTATAATTAATTTATTTATTTTCTAAAATCAAATATACTTCCATTAAAAAAATAATTAACTATTCCAACTTTAAATAAATAACTAATAAATACAATACATAAGCTCTCTCTCTCCACCATGAACACAAGCTCTCTCTCTCCATTTTGATTCACAAATTTCTCTATTTCTAAAGCATATAAACAATACAAGCTAATAAAGAACATAAGAGAATGAAAGAATGTACCTTGTAGTGCCCCTTGGATCACAAATTTTGAAAAAAAAATTTTAGCAGCACCTCCCCTATCCCGAGCACAACATGAACACAGCTCCAAGTGTTGATGCTGGCTCGGGCGAGGGGAGGGAAGGAATTATATACGAGCACATTAGCACCGGGTCTTGCGACGACCCGGTGCTACTGCTCTCACATTGGCACCGGTTGCAGCCAGCAACCGGTGCTAAAGGGCCTTGGGCACATTAGCACCGGTTGCTGGCTACAACCGGTGCGAATGTGAGCACATTAGCACCTGGTCGTCGCAAGACCCGGTGCTAATGTGCTCACCCTGCCATCCCTGCGCGCCGCCCCCGCTCATAGCCGTTGGACCCGGTGCTGATGCACCCTTAGAACCAGGTCCAAAATGTGCCGCGGCCTATTAGGGGGGCGGATGTGAGGTTCTCTGGTAGTGTGCTTAGGCACAGAGAAAAACTTGTCATGCCCAAATCCCACATCTAATATGGAGTGAGGAGAGACGAAATAGACACAAGAATAGTTTGAGCTTTGGTAAATAGCAGAGCAAAATTTAGAACGTTTACATGTGCATTTCAAATAAAAATAATCTTGAAATGGTGTGAACGATTCTAACTGTTTTATTCTGTAATATCTATTTTACGTTCTCAATCTACATTCTTATCTAATTAAATCATTTGTCAAATAAAAATATACAAATAACTTATAATTGTAATATGATTTTTCCCAAAGTTCAAATATTTTCTTAACTTTAATTTTTTTGTTTTTTCTAAGGATCTATATTTTTACCCCCTCTGTTCCAAAAAATGCAATCCTATGATATTATAGACAAATTAGTTGTTATGAGAAATGACCTAAGTGTCCCTAATTAATCATGCAAATTGAAATTAAAAGCCATGCATCACGTGAATATTGGAAAGAGAAAAACAGACAATTAAATGGCGCACATTGGAAAAGTTTTGTTTGACAAAATTAATCTTAATGCTAGGATTGCATTCTTTTCAGTAGGGAGAGTATATATATGATTAGGCTGATATTTTCAGGTCACATTACTAGTTTCTCAAAACAAAGGCTTTCTTTCCTCACATATAAATTCATTTGTGCCATTGGGTTTCTATTGGAACATTTAGTTGTATTATTGGGTAACTTATACTGAGGAAAAGAAATAAGTCACCATAGAAGAGATATACCAAAACGGCGAACTCATTTGTCATTCTAGGACCGTGAGTGTGGTGGCCGACCACGGCGCGTGGCGGCCATGCGTTGGGCCAATGACGTCTAGATGCGGTCAGAGCCCGAGAGGACATGACGGTTCAGTCATGTCCACTCAAGGCACCCCTTCGCCAGAATGGACATGACAGTTACCTCCCATAACAACTAATTTCTCTCTCTCTCTATATATATATCCATCCATTTGATCGATGAATACAAGAATCAATTGTTCTTTCCATTCACACAGTTTCTAACACGTTATCAACACTTTTCCTCTACAAATATCTAGACGACGTTGGTGAAAAAGAGGAATACGGAGGCAACAACCTCCAGTACTTGATGGGGATCAATGTCTTCGGTCCTCGTCGCCATGGCCATGCATCTCCGTCTACTCCTTCATCAACGCCTGTTGAGGCATAGCCAGTGCAATTTCACGCTGTGCACTTCTGTGAGATCCATGGATGGACTGCAGTGGTGACTCCCGGTGGCGCCTTGTGCACCCTACCAGTGGAGGACGTCTTGCCACTGCCCACAGAAGTCGTTCCCATGAGTGCAGCCGCATCAACGGCTCCAAAACGGGCAGCGTGGTGTGGTGCCCCACCTTTCTTCCCTCAGAGGAGGTGGGAGAAGCCATACCTGTGTATACCAATGCGGCACACCCTCTCTCCGCTCGTCACCATGCCTCGGAGGTGGTGCATGTTGGCCCAGCTCTCACAGCTCACACTCTCAACTCACACACACAGCACTCTCAAGAACTCACGATGATGAAATAGGCTAATAGATAAACACAGAAGCACTCACGCACAAGCACGAGATGCACACAGAAGCAATTTTTTGTGGCGCTGCACACCAGCGGCCTTTTCTGTTTCTTTTTCACTTCACCGCACACCACACACACTAACGATGATTACAGACGGAATAAATAGACACACACGCAAGCCTGGCTGTTCCAGGCCTTTCACCCTGCCGTAGGAACCGGACAGCAGCTAGCTAAACACCACACGTGTCCCTCTCTACCGCACGACCCGGCTGCACGTTCACGCCATGAAGATCACTCCTTCCTGTTGGCCACTTCCATTCTTCAGCCGCACATATCGGCACTCCACGAACGGATGCACCTGCATGCAAATTGCCTCCACCTTGCATGTGCACGCACTCACCGCCGGTCTGCAGATGCACGCACTGCTTGCTTCTGTCCACCAGACTCTACACGTAACAACTCATACAGACACAACGCCACGCTACTTGGACTCCAGACGCTACACGACTCAAACACTGTTACACCCGACACATGACACGATTGAAAATACACAAAAAAAACATCTAAACAACAAGATTACTCTAACAGTGCATCGATGCCCGGGCCTCCACGCGAACGACATCGGCAACCACGACCCCTTTGCGCAGCCCACCGAGAACTCCCACACTTTTGCTTGGGAGGCGAACCTCTCTCCTTGACTCTGCGGCAGTGGCGGTGGCCCTCAGGCGCCGGTGGCAGCGGCGCCTCCAGACGCTTACAGCGGTGGCCCGTGGGCGGTTATTGCGGCCTAGGGCAGAGATCGTGCCGGCCATCCAAGGCAGCCGCGATCCAAGGCACTAGCGGTGTCCCCGAGCGACCGCAAGGCAGAACAAACAACAACGATCGGGCGGCTGTGGCGGCGGCCTAGGGCGGCGCCCGTGAGGGGCTGCGGCGGCGGTCCAGGGTGGCTGTGGCGGTGGCCCAGGGCGGTGGCCGCGGTAGAGATCCACGGGCTGTGGCGGCCCCCAGCGGTGGCCCTCAGCGGCAGCGGCATCGTCGCATGCCATCGTGGATGTGGGAGTGCGGCGGTTAGGGTTCATTGCCCCTAACCGCCCCTTCCCCCTTATCCGTTGGGCGCGAGGCCAACTTGGGCCTCATTTTCAGCCCAAGTCGGGTGTGGCCAGCCAACCTCCCGCACCCCTACTTGGTGGGTTGTAAATGGTGGCGGGCCAATATATATTATTTGGCCCGTCATCACAACTATACATATATTTTTTTCTTTCTTTCTTTTGTTTATGTAGACTATTTTACATTTTAGTCTATATGCTTTGCAATATTTTAGTTTAACAATTTTATCAGTGTGTAATGTCTAGTATTTTTATGCTTGGACTCCTGATATTTTATGTACTTGTACTTAAGTGTATTTGTACATATGTGTCTGTGTTGTTCTTTTATGAATTCTTTTATGAATGCAAGACCTTGCTTTGCTCAATTATTGCATTATTTTTACTCACTTTGTTACAATCCAAATTTTCTTTTTAATTTTGGATTCTAACCTAGCAAATCCTCTTTTTTAAAATCCATTAATTAATGATGGGTTTAATGTGGAATATAGTACATGTCTTTACCATTGGGATTCACAATATATGTGATGGAGACCTAGGCATTGGCTGCGGTATATTTTATAAATATATCAGCCCCGAGACCAAGCTTTTAGCCAGCAAATATCTTGCCCATCATTGAGAGGTCTACATCATTTGATGACTACCTACATATAATATTCCAAGATGGTGTTTTAGATTTTGAGTCTATTTTCTTTGAAAATTAGTTTAGTATAACAGTGGTGGAGACCTAGGCATTGGTTGCGGTATATTCTATAAATATATCAGCCATGAGACCAAGCTTTTAGGCAGCAATATTTTGCGGACTACGAGATCTACTCCATGTTTTAATTCTATGGAGATTATCTCTATGTTTTACTACTAATTTCATGCCACACCCTAAAATTTCAAATTTTAGGATTTGAACAGTTAGCCTAATTAATACAATAATTTTCTCAAATTTCTAAAATTTTCTCAAGCATTATACAATTAATAGGGAATTTACTATAGAAAAAAATTATTTTCTAAATTAACATAAGATAGTGGTAATAATGTGTGCTTCTTGCAATTAGTGCCTTTGTGTGTGCAAAGTTTTTAAAAAACACATTTAGAAGCATAATGGGAATTTTTTCAGAGTTTTCAGGCATTTATTCCTATTTTCCTTAGAGCAAATTTCAATTTTTGGAGTAGGCTAAAATCCTTTTCGTGAGGTCCAAATACATTATTTGGATTCCTCATGTCTAAATCTATCTCTAGGATTTTCCTAGGATTTTTGGAATTTTTTTATTATTTTTCATGGTTTAAATATGAATTCTGGACTTATCTGGAATTATTTTATAACCAGGAAAATAATTATTCCGAGAATAAAAATCACCATAAATATTACTAGACCAGCCTTGACCCAAAGTTGATCCAATTTTAGCCCAAATCCATCCCATCACTTTATTAGGCCAAATTTCAAAGCCCATTAGTTTAAAAGGGGTAATCTATCGATTAGTCCCATATTGCTAATGGACATGGAGATGAGGAGTTTTTCTCCCTATATATACGAACGACCTCTCCTCTGAAAAATACACACCATAGACTCCTTTACAGGGAGGCCCCTTTGTTTGGAATTCCCTAAGGTAGTCTTCTTCCACCATATCTTACACTACCGCCCATTCTTCGTCTCGTCGTCGCGCCGAGCCTTTCGTCGTTTTTGACCTCAACATTTTACGTAAGACCCTCAGCGAATCTTGTAATTTTCTACCATATTCGTTTAGTCTATACTCTTTCATAGAAAAGCCCCTGCTAGTTTTAAGCGTCGGAAATTTTGTTTAGTCCATAGTTTCCACGTTTTAGATTCGTTTTAATCCGTTTTCATTGCGATAGACTCATATCAACATGTATTACGATTAGAAGTATTATTTGACTTGTTGTAGGATCAAAACCCTCTAATATAAGCTATCAGATGGAGGTGAAGAATAGCAATAAGTCACAGTGGAGATTTTCACCATAAAAAACAGATTCTGTAAGGTGCGCTAAATCTTGTGTCGTTTCTAGACAGTAGCTCCTAAAATCGTGAAATTTTTCCAGAAGATAGATTATAAAATTATGAAGCTAACCCATTTAGAATCACGTTAATCGGATGTCTAGAACTCGAGATATAAAATAAAGAAGAAGACTATGTCAGATGGTAACGAGAATTGACCAAGTCCTATCCTTTAGTGCGCTCTTTTTAAAGCTTTTCCTTTAATTGGTGTATTGTTCTTAGTTGTTCTTGTTTGTTTGTTTGTATAGTTGCGTGTTTGTAAGGTTTTGCTCGATGATTGCTATGAGAAGAAGAAGCGCAGTTCGAGTGATTTGAAGATTAAAAGAGCAATAGCAAAAGTTGAAGACTTTGAGCAGTGATATTTATGTTGCATAAAGGCAAGTGTCCCTAACCATCTTTCTACCTATGCTTTAATTACACCATCATGATGATTTAATTGGAACATGGAGTGACTACCCAGAAAACAGTACAACCATGAGTGCCAATGGGCTCTGGCCTTGGCTGAATAATTAGAGACTCTAGTTTGTGCATGTCTTACCGAAAGGGAGACTTCGATGAGGTATAACCCGGTCCTCTTGACCTGTGGGCTTAGCTAAGATATATACCTCATTAGGTAGGGTTATGCTTTGCTTGAATTTTGAAACCTTAGCGGACTGCACTTATTAGGGAATCTTTGTAAAGGCCTCGTAGCGTCCCTATGCAGTCACACCTCGAAAGTGTGATGCGTGCCTGATCCGCACAGCATGCAGTGTACAACCTCTGCATAGTGTAAAACTGATATATCAACCATACTCACGGTTAAGAGTGGCCTGAACCCTCGCATGATTAATTTATTTAAAGTTGATATTAAATTATCTCTGGTTATTTCTTGTGGCCTTGCTGAGTACCAACCATAAGTGTACTCATCCTTGCTAACCGCTGTTCAGAAGAAGAAGGTGTGTGAGGCTGATGAAGATGGCGCTGAGTTTTAGGCGTACGCAACCCCCAGTCGATTGCCTGTGAAGTTTGGAGCATTCGTTTTCAGGATTTGCTGTATAACTCTGATAGACATGTAAGTCATTTATATTTATTTTACGTGATACTGTATCTTTTATTCACTTTCTGGTTTACTGTATGTGTAAAACTTGATCCTAACACACATACGGTGTACACTTGGTTTGTTTTATAAAACCGGGTGTGACATTTCAAGAATACATCAATGTGAGGTCTAAATATACCCACGACTCTCTAAAATTTGACAATATACTATTTAATATTCTGCATTGAGATTACAACATCACCATCAAGACTCTTAGTTTACCTAGCGTAGATTAATTGAAGTCTATGCTCGATTGTAGGACAATGTCAACCAAAGAGTTCGATGAACTCGCCCTTGATGGGGCACAATTACCTAACTTGGGCTACGAATATCAAGATCAATTTTGCTTCTCGTGAGATTGTTGAAGCACTAGAGGAAACCTTAATCCTCCATTACCGGTCAGGAAGAAATTCACTACCCTTTTTCTCCTAAGGCTCTATATTCATAAGGTTCTCAAACAAGAATACCTTACGGTACAAAGCCCACTTGAGTTATGGAATGCTCTCAATGAGCGCTATGAGCAGCAAAAAGAACTCATTTGGCCTGAGGCTAATCATGAGCGGAATCACTTTTGTCTCCAGGATTTTAAAACTATTGCAAACTACAATCATGCTGTTTATAGTATTTTCTCTAAGTTAAAATTTTGCGAGAAAGAACCATCAAATGCTCCCAGCAGATCGGATATTGCAACATCAATACCATACTAATAACTTCCAGCAATACTCACGGCTTATTCATACATTAACTCAGGCTGAAAAACATCATGAGCTTCTTTTAAAGAATGCCAATCACTGCCCTTTTGGGTTATGCACCTTTGCCTGACTATAATGTTAAGAATAATGCTGAGAATAACAAGAATTTGAGTGGAGACAATCCTAAGAATTATGCTAGGAAAGGTTCTCGCAATGGCCGAAGACGCGTATCCAAGGCTCGTAAGACAGGAAAGGAAAATGGCAAGGCAGTACCACCTCGTGACAACGCATTGTAGTAGGTGTGGTAGCTACTATCATGTAGCTAAAGAATGCAGGATACCTAAGTATCTTGTTCTCTTGTACCATAAATCCCTTAGGGCACCCACAATGTGATAAAAAAGCGGGTAGTAAGCAATAAATACAAGCTTCTTATCGGGTAGGAAGCATTGTGAAGGTAGGTAGCCTGGTAGTAGGCTTATTACCCGGCAACAAAGAATAATATATTAAAAAAGTACCGCACCCTGCATGCAGTGGCTCTCCTGCCTCCCTCTCTTTCTCTACCTCTGTCCCTTGCACCACCATTCCGATTGGACTGCGGGGCCTACCTTAATACCTGCTTTTACTATTTTACATTGTGAATTTTACAACAACAAATACCGACTGACACGAGCCTGCTCTTTGCTTATCGGTTGGGTAGTAAACACTGTGGGTGCCCTTAAGGAAGCAAAATCTACTGCATCGCCATGATATGAAGCTCACTTCAATCATACTGAGGCTGTACCGGAGGTTGGTAGTTCAAAGCAGATTCCGAACGAATCACAGAACAATCCTACTCTTTCTCAAGAGGACCCCAATGACTCCGTTGCATTGGATGATATGCTCATCGAGTATGACTCGAATGATCCACTTGGAGATTTAAACTATCAGAATGATGCACTTTGGCACCGGGTGGGAAAGCCCTTTAGCACCGGGTTTCCCACCCCGTGCCAATCTTCCGGTGCTAAAGGGTGTCAAATAACCGGTGCTAAAGGTGGGGCACTAGCCAAAAATATTTGCATATTTGCGTGTTGCGGGATTCGAACTCGAGACCTCTTGGCTCACGCGCACCCACCTAACCATCTCACCTACGCAACACATGTGATAGGATTAAAGATGCGCTCCTTTTGAAGTAGCATGTGACACCTACATTAGCACCGGATCGTATTTACGAACCGGTGCTAAAGGGCCTTTAGCACCGGGTCGTAACACCACCCGGTGCTAAAGGGTGACCCTTTAGCACCGGGTCGTAACACCACCCGGTGCTAAAGGAGGGGGGCCCTTTAGCACCGGGTTGTAACACCAACCGGTGCTAAAGGGGACTTTTAGCACCGGGTCGTAATACCACCCGGTGCTAAAGGGTTCCGAGGGCGCCCCAATTTCGCACCCGGTGCTAACGTTACATTAGCACCGGATCTTGAGTGCACCGAGGCATATGAGGGGTGCGGATGTGAGTTATTCTTGTAGTGTCTCCATGTCCAGAATTGAATCCAACTACTGATATCCCATTTCGTTGACTTTTACATACTGTAATAAGTAGAGATGTACAAACATGTCAGAATTGGTAGTCATTCAAGATGTGTGACCTTATTTGAGTCGCACAAACTCCTATATATTGTAACATCATACATTGTATTCAATGCTCAATAGTTACTTATATGTTTAAATAAGTCATTTCTTATTTTCACAATAGATGTCTTCTTAAGTTATCCGATGGAGGAGGAATAATGCCTTGTGGACAGTTATACCACAAACTCTATACTTAGAGAGCTCAAATATTTCCAGACTCTAAAAAAGAGAGATGGAAAAGTTCTGACCATCGCTGGGCGCGATGCGATGACAGTTGGTTCTGGACGAGCCATTATCACACTCCTATGGGTACACAAATTATAATTGAGGATCCTGGCTACATCTACAAACCATTCTAAAATAATTGCATTATCTGAAGCTTCACGAGAATGTGTTTGGCTTCGAAGAATGGTTAAACATATACTAAAATCTTGTGGTATTTATTCACTTGAATCACCCATCGTTATCTATGAAGATAATGCTGCTTGTTTTGTTCAGATGGAAACATGTTATATAAAGAGCAATATTACTAAGCATATTGTCCCAAAATTGTTTTATCCTCATGAAATACAAAAGAGTGGGGAAATAAACATCTTACAAACTAAGTCCTGCGATAATATCGCTAATTTATTTACTAAGTCCCTGCCTTACTCCACATTTCATAAATGTGTTGAAGGAATTGGTATGAGATGACTTAGAGATTTGTAAAGATCATGGGGAGTTTTCTTTCCATATTTATAACTCGTTGAACATCATGTTATACTCTTTTCTTGATGAGTTTTTCCTTTAGGTTTTCTCATTAAAGTTTGTATGTCTTATCATCTATTTTCCCATTGGGTTTTTGAGGATAGTTATCTATGGCATATACATTGCTCTTTGAACTAGACTATGAGTTTACCTGATAAGTATTCAAACGGAGCAACAATTTATCATGGTTGTTCTCCACATTTTTCCAACTGGGTTTTATGGAGTTTACCTGATATACTATATAAATAATATTTCTTAAAGGAATAAATCGTCTACATGGAAGATTGATCAAATCAAGCTAGACTCAGTCAAAGGGGAGTGTTGCAAATATTTGGATTAGTGATCTCATCCATAGGGCAGTTAGAACCCAAGAGGACATGACGGTTGTTGGCGGCTCTTAATTACCAAAATAACCACCAACATTCTCTATTAAAGTGAAGGATTAACATTTCTAACACGCATATTTCCCTTCGAATAACGTAGTTCCACATGTCCTTGGAGAATATTTGGTTGTAGGTGATTTGCTGCAGAAAATAAAGGAGAATCCACCTCATGGATCCAAGTGACAACATCCCGATGAATCAGAAGCCGCGACACATGCTACACATGGTTTGAAGGGCCCACAACTATCCAAACCGCCCCAATTCTGTGCTTGCACATCACAACAACACTCAGGATCCACCTGTCAGCCCCCTCGAGAAAGAACATGACCAGAGGCGCCAGGACTAGTTCGGCAGTTCGGCCGAACCGACCTTGGCCCCCAATGATCCTGGCCATCCACGTGTAACTCTCTCGTGCTGTCCTGATGGTTAGTTGCCCGTGGATGCTTGGAATATTCCCTCGCGATTCTACCTCTTGGAGCCTACAAATATGAGGGAGGGGGCTCCAAATGAAGACACACAACATTTGGGCAATCACTCTCTTCCTTAGGTTCTAGGCTTAGTGGAGTTAGGCTAGAGTAGCTCTATTCGTGTTCCAAGTCTATGTGGAGCAAGGGTATGGCTCTTGTATCTCTTAGTTCTAGGATGCCTTTATTCTACTTTGATTATACATTTCCTTCATATATAGTTAGTCCTTATCATGACATGATTGAGCTGTGTTTATGTTTTTGCTATCTTATAGTGCTTGGCTTATATGCTTGTGAAGTCCTATACCCTAGCATTGATAGTATAGAAATGAGTGCCCTCATGCATGTTAGACTTTGCTCTAGTTCAATTGGAATATGGTTTCATGCTTTATATGGGTAGCATCTATATTTAATACTACTAATTAACATCCTTACCTTTGATGTGAGAGGACTAAACTTTACTCCGTGGTATCCAAACACCCCCTAAGTCGTGTGGTTAGTCTGATTTGACATAATTTTTATATCTTGTCGTTTATGTTCTTTTTTATTTTCTATTTTAGTCTTTGTGGATCTTAGCTATGCAGAGTGCAGAAATAATTTTAGTTTAATTATATCATCTTGATGTAATTTTTAAGATTAATAAAGTTTCCCTTTTAGGAAAAAAATCCAGGACCATTGATCTGCCCCACGAGATAATCTATTGCACGAAGAAATTTTTTTGAAGTATCTGGGATGAAAGGACATGCATTTTCTTTATGTCCTTTTCATGGTGACATATAAGGCTTGTTTAGTTCCCCAACTTTGCCCCTAAATTCTACTATGCAAAAAGAAGATATCCATCACATCAAAATACGGGCACATGCATGGAGTACTGAATGTAGATGAAATCAAAAACTAATTGCATAATTTATTGTACTTTGAGAGATGAACATTTTGAGCCTAATTAATCAATGTTTGGATAATTATTCACAAATACAAATGAAATGCCACAGTGACGCATTAATGGCAAAATGCCAACTTTGACATATCAAAGTTGGGAACTAAAAAGGCATAAGTCAAGAATGAAAAATAGGGGGTGGAGATTTGGGGTCACTTTGTAATCATTGCGCCACTGTAGCATTTCGTTTGTATGTGTGAAAATTGTCCAAAAATTGATTAATTAGGCTCAAAATGTTCGTCTTGCAGAGTACAACAAAATTGTGCGGTTAGTTTTTGATTTTATCTACATTCAGTACTCCATGCATGGGCCGACATTTTGATGTGATGAAAATCTTCTTTTTGCACAGTAAACTTTGAGGTTGCGTTTTGGAACTAAACCAGGGCTGAGTTTAACCGTGACTATGTATCCAACTTGGTAGCAGGAGTTCGTTTTACATTTCCACGCGTCATGTTCACCTTCCTTCACGACAAAGTTCCTCACTCCTATCTTGCAAATTGCAGATGAACCTTGGTGGTGAAGGCATACAACACTTTCAAGTCACGACTCCTCTCTCCTCTTCTCCAGCTGGGAGCTTCATTCTCATGCTTCAACACAAAGAAATGTTCCCAACTCCCTTATAAATTCGATCCTGATTCCTGAATCATTGACGATTCACACATCCTCAAAAACCAGAACAAGGGTCAGCACCACGCCACCACCTACAACTCCAATCCAAGAGTAGATCGTCGTCAGAAATATAAAGCACGTTAAGTCAGATGGTTCCGGGGCTGTGCAGCTGCTTCAGACCTGCTCCTGCAATGGCGGAGGGAAATAAGCCGGCACCTGCGCGGCAGTTAGTATCAGGAGGTGAAAAACAGAAGAAGCAATGGAGAAGCTGGTGGCGAAGCAGGTGAGCCGAAGACGGCTGTTGATCGGTCCATGGTGATGAAGGAGAAGAAAGTTCCGGCACCCATAGCAATGCATCAGTTCCCATTTCATTCTCGCCCTGGATTGATGTGACTTAGTCTGCCCCTTTTTGGTCGTCAGCATGTCGGTCTGCTAGTTTCAGAACATGCATGGTTCAGTTCTTCCATAGATGCTTGGGGAGCGTTTCTTTGGATTTTGGAAATTTACAGAGACACGGTTTACAGAGAAGTACAAATGATAGGCACATACCGATTTCTTTATTCTCTGTGTAACAAGTTCTTAATTTGTTTCCTGTATCTAATAATAAAACTAAAAGTCTTTGTTGTTCCCGTTCTTGAAGCTTACATGCACATGGTTCCAGCTCATAATTTCCCTATACTAGCCGTGGACATGTGCATTAGCACAGATTAGTTGTAAATGCTAGCGGCCTCTTTATCTTCTATGCCATTGACAAAGTATACGAATCTTATATGTTTTATATTGGCCAAATAAACACATATATTTTTTTGTGCTGTCAATCGGATAGTAGAGAGAGTTAGACAATAACTGAGGATACTATGTGATGCATCCGGACCAGGTAGGGTTAGAAAAGCCCCGACATACCGATCCGGTTCTAGACCCACACGATCCGAACCTGCGGTCTTAGCACCGTAACTCCGGCGGCACGACACACCGATTCGGCTATAGATACGCACGATATGGCCCTCACAAAATCTAGCTTCAGGTACGCACGACCTGCCCCCCGTGATTCCGACTTCAGAAACGCACGAGTTGACCCCCACAATCTTAGCACCGCACCCTAGCACACCCACTCGGGGAAAGGCTCAATCTTCCTAAAAGACTAGTCTGATAAGGGAAAGGGTGGCTCTCCCTTTTAATGTGGCTTTTCTTCCCTAGCTAAGCAAAATGGGAAGGAACATCATGGAAGGGGTTGTTATCCTACATGAGACGATTCATGAAATGCATAGGAAAAATCATAGTTGGGTGATATTTAAAATTGACTTTGAGAAGGCATCTGACAAAGTAAGGTGGTCTTTTATACAACAAACCATGAGAATGAAAGGTTTTTCGAGCAAATGGAGACAGTGGATTGAGGCTTTTACTCAGAAGGGTCATGTGGGTATTAAAATAAATGAGCAGGTTGGCCAGAATTTCCAAACATGGAAAGGTGTGGGACAAGGTGATCCTTTGTCACCAATCTTGTTTAATATTGTGGTTGATATGTTAGCCGTCATTATTAACAGAGCCAAAGCAGAGGAGCAAATCTCTGGTGTTGTACCGCATCTTGTTGATGGAGGTTTATCCATTTTACAATATGCAGATGACACCATTCTATTTATGGATCACGATTTTGTTAAAGCTACAAACATGAAGCTGTTGTTGTGTGCGTTTGAACAATTATCGGGTCTTAAAATAAATTTTCATAAGAGTGAATTATTTTGCTTTGGTCAGGCAAAGGATTGCGAACAACAGTATGCTGAGTTATTTGGTTGCCAATCTGGGTCATATCCCTTTAGATATCTTGGCATTCCAATGCATTACAGAAAATTAAACAATTCAGATTGGAAAGGCATAGAGGAGAAATTTGAACGTAAATTAGCCAGCTGGAAAGGTAAACATATGTCAGTTGGAGGAAGATTAATCCTAATCAATTCCGTTCTAACTAGTTTGGTAGTGTTTATGCTCTCATTCTTTGAGATTCCAAAAGGTGTCCTGGAAAAGTTAGACTATTACAGATCCAGGTTTTTTTGGCAATCTGATGGTCACAGGAGAAAGTATAGGCTGGCAGAATGGGAGATTCTGTGTCAACCAAAAGATGTGGGTGGTTTAGGAATTAAAAATCTAGAAATACAGAATAAGTGCTTATTGAGTAAGTGGTGGTTTAATTTGATAAACGGAGATGGCTTGTGGCAACAATTGTTAAAGAATAAGTATTTACGCTCCAAAACATTTACTCAAGTGGAGAGAGTACTAGGAGATTCACATTTTTGGTCAGGTCTGTTGAAGGTAAAACAATCCTTTACTGCTCATGGCTCCTTCCAGTTAAATGACGGTAACCAAGTCAGGTTTTGGGAAGACAAGTGGTTGGGAAATTTTACCTTGCAACAACAATATCCTTCTCTTTATCAGATTGTCAGGAAAAAGAGTGACACGGTTGCCTCAGTTTTTTCTAGGGTTCCTCTCAATGTGTCTTTTAGGAGAGCATTAGTTGGCCAGAATTTGAACTTGTGGCACAACCTGGTCGGTACAATCTGTCATGTTCAGTTAAATGATCACAGAGATGCCTTTCAGTGGGGCTTTACTCAGTCAGGCGTATTCTCTGTTAAATCATTGTACTTAGCTTTAATAAATAACGGCAATATACAAAGATGTACGCTACTTTGGAAATTGAAGATTCCGCTCAAAATAAAAGTTTTCTTATGGTATCTAAAGAGAGGTGTTACACTTACTAAAGATAATTTAGTTAGAAGGAACTGGAATGGGAATAAGTTATGCTCATTCTGTTCTAAAGAGGAGACAATACAACATCTTTTTTTCGATTGCCATATGGCTACCTTTTTATGGAGAGCAGTTCAGATAGTTTTAGATCGCCCAAAGCCGCTTAGTGTCAGTCATCTTTTTACTAATTGGCTAGCGGGTTTAAACAAAAAATTAAAAAACCAGATGTTAGTCGGGGCCTCTGCTTTATG
This sequence comes from Echinochloa phyllopogon, assembly GCA_033239725.1. Taxonomy (NCBI): domain Eukaryota; kingdom Viridiplantae; phylum Streptophyta; class Magnoliopsida; order Poales; family Poaceae; genus Echinochloa; species Echinochloa phyllopogon. The sequence goes on from BTCW01000017.1 coordinate 14,348,288, forward strand.
TTGGACACTTTGGCTGAGTAGGAATGATTTGGTTTTTAACAATTCATCACAAAAAACTTATCAGCAGGTACTGTTTCGGGGCACATATTGGCTCCGATTTTGGGCACAACTTCATCAGCTTGAAGAAGACAGACAAGCAATAAAGGACGTCTGCCAGGCGTTGGAGACGCTGGCTATGCGGGTTTTTGCACATCATGGATGGCGGTTTAGTAATAGAATTATGAACTAATGCTGTATTCATCCTCTTGATGTGGGTAACGCTTTGAACTTTATGTGAGCGCAGACGGAAGTGCTGCAGTTTTGTAATTTTTTTAGGCCGTAGCCGTCTTGGTCAAGGCCGGATATTTTATATCCATTATCTAAAAAAGCAAAATGGGATTATTCAGAGGCTCACATGGTCGCTGCCCGACTACAACTGGGCCACTTGGCCCATCTTTGTTGCATCTTTGCCAGCAGGTAATAGTGGAGGATGTCTTAATCATTCTCCACTTCTTAATAAGGGCCCAGCTCTGATACCAAATGATGCATCCGGCCTAGGTAGGGTTGGAAAAGCCCCAACACACCGACTCGGTTCTAAACCCACACGATCCAAACCCGCAGACTTGGCACCACAACTCTGGCAAAATGACACACCGATCCGGCTACAGATATGTACGATATGGCCTTCGCAAAATGAATATGAGTCATGAAATGATATAGATTTAAAATCTAGTATGTTTCATTTAATGTTCTCAACCTAAATTTTATTTTTATACCGATGGTTTCATTATAGAAGTTTCTAAAGGATTAGATTGGTTTTTTAAGGGGGGAATGGGCTGATATTTGCAAGGCACATGGACACATGGTTATCCTATCTTTTAGAATAAAGAGTAAATTCCTAGTATGCCATAAAAAATTATAGCTATTCCTTATTTGCGTCAAAAATTATACTATGCCCTCAGTGCCATCAATTGTAACACTACCAGAATGCTTCACATCCGCCTGCCTCCTCCGCCTCGGCCATTTTTGGACCCGGTGCTGATGGGGCTTCACCACCGGGTCCAACGGCTAGGAGCGGGGGCAGCGCTGCGGGGTGTCAGGGCGGACACATTAGCACCGGGTCTTGCCACGACCCGGTGCTAATGTCTTTTAAATATACGGGCTTCTTCCTCCCCCGGCCGAGCCAGCTGAACACTTAGGCGCTGTGTTCATGCTGCTCGGCCGTGGGAGGGGAGGTGCTGCCCAAATTTTTTTCAAAATTTGTGAAGATTCTACTCATCTAAGGAGCGCTACAAGGTACACTCTTTCATTCTCTAATATTTTATTTAGCTTGTAATCCTTCTATGATTTAGAAATAGAGGGATTTGTGAATCAAAGTAAAGCTAGCTAGAGAGAGCTTGTGTTCTTGGAGGAGAGAGAGGAGAGAGCTTGAGTTCATGGTGGAGAGAGTGTTCATGTTGTGTTTTAAATAGAGAGAGAAGGCAAGCTAATTAGTATTTCGTTTTGTATGACTTGTGAATAGTTATAAGGCTTATAGTAATGTAGTTTTAGAAATTACTAGAAAATCAATATAAAATGCTAGAAAATCTTATAAATTAATAGAAAATCTTATAAATTACTAGAAAATCTTATAAATTACTAGAAAATCTTATAAATTACTAGAAAATCTTATAAATTACTAGAAAATCAATATAAAATGCTAGAAAATCTTATAAATTAATAGAAAATCTTATAAATCTTATAAATCTTATAAGGCTTATAGTAATGTTATATTTAATGAATATAGTAATGTAGTTTTAGAAATTTATTTATATAATGGAATATATATTATAATTTGTATTTATTTATATATTAAATTTTTTTATCTTTAAATTGTATTGTATATTTGTTATTGGTTAATAATGCAGATGAATAGACAATGGATGTACGGGGACCCCCACGCTCAAGCATTCCGTGATGGCCTTAGGACGTTTCTCGATGCCGCCGAGGCTAACAGGACGTCGTCCGGTTTCATGTTCTGCCCATGCACCCATTGTAAAAATATACAATCGTACAAACAAAGAGGTTGTCTTCAGGTGCATTTGATGAGGCACGGTTTCATGAGGAATTATTCTGTTTGGGCGAAGCACGGTGAAAGAGGAATTCTAATGGATGAAGATGAAGAAGACGAGGCCGATGACGACATTCCGTTATTGGCTCAATACTATGGTTCCTTTGCATATGCTGCAATGGGTGATGCCGATGAGGAAGATGTTTCTTGGGAAGGCGATGCTCAGGAAGATGTTGCTCAGGAAAATGAACCTACTGATGGACTCGGGCAAATGTTGCGTGATGCCGAGAAAGACTGCGGCAATGATAAGGAACTGAAAAAGATACAACGCATGTTGCAGGACCACAAGACTAACCTGTACCCAGATTGCAAAGAGGGGCTAAAGAAGTTGGGTAGCACATTTGAACTTCTATAGTGGAAGGCAACAAATGGTGTTACTGATAAGGGTTTCGAGGAGCTACTGAAACTCGTAAAGAAGATTCTTCCAGAGGGTAACAAATTGCCATCGACGACGTATCAAGCAAAACGTGTTGTTTGCCCTCTCGGTTTGGAGGTGCAGAAGATACATGCGTGTCCTAATGACTGTATCCTCTATCGCGGACAGTACGAACACTTGGATCGTTGTCCGGTTTGCACCTGCGCACGATACAAGATCAGGCAGGATGACCCTGGTGATGTTGGGGGAGAGCGTTCTAAGAAAAAAATCCCTGTGAAGGTGATGTGGTATTTCCCTCTGATACCCCGTCTGAAGCGTTTGTTCAGGAACAAAGACCATGCCAAACTGATGCGCTGGCACAAAGAAGAACGTAAGCAGGATGGCATGTTGAGACACCCCGCCGATGGATCCCAGTGGAGGAACATCAACAGAGCATTCCCAGAGTTTGATGCTGATGCGAGGAATATTAGGCTTGGTTTAAGTACCGATGGCATGAACCCTTTTGGTGAAATGAGCAGTAGTCATAGCACTTGGCCCGTGACTGTTTGTATCTACAACCTACCCCCCTGGCTCTGCATGAAGCGGAAGTTAATTATGATGCCAGTGCTCATCGAAGGCCCAAAGCAACCTGGCAACGACATTGATGTGTACCTAAGACCATTGGTTGACGAACTTTTGCAGCTGTGGAAGAATGAAGGTGTTAGCATGTGGGATGAGGACAAGCAGGAGCAGTTTGACCTTCGAGCACTGCTGTTCATAAGCATCAATGACTGGCCTGCACTAAGTAACCTATCAGGACAATCAAACAAAGGATATAAAGCATGCACTCACTATTTAGAGGAAACCGAAAGCATGTATTTGAAACATTGTCATAAAGTTGTGTACATAGGTCACCGTCGATTCCTTCCGGCGAAGCATGAGCTACGAAAGAAATGTGCGCATTTTGGCGGGAATGCTGACCGTCGTACAAAGCCGAGACACCGGAGTGGAGAAGAGCTATTTGATATGGTGAAGGACCTACACGTGGTGTTTGGCAAGGGAGACGGAAGCCAGGCTGCTCCGACGGGCGAGGATGGTCGTGCCGCGATGTGGAAGAAGAAGTCTATCTTTTGGGAGCTACCTTATTGGCAACGTTTAGAGGTCCGTAACGTGATTGATGTGATGCATGTGACGAAGAATCTTTGCGTGAACTTGATAAGCTTCCTGGGTACTTATGGGAAGCCAAAAGATACACTGGAAGCATGTCAGGATCTGAAATGATTGAAGCAACGGACTGATCTACATCCAGAAAAGAGAGACAAAGGACGCCAGTACTTGCGTCCTGCCAGCTTCACTCTCAGCAAAGAAGAGAAGGCAAGCATGTTTGAATGCTTGAACAGTATCAAGGTTCCGTCTGGCTAGTCCTCCAATATTAAGGGAATAATAAATATGAAAGAGAAGAAGTTCACAAACCTGAAGTCTCACGACTGCCATGTGTTGATGACACAGCTGCTTCCCGTCATACTCAGGGGTGTGCTACCAGTTAACGTGCGAAAAGCCATTGTGAAGCTATGTGCATTCCTCAATGCAATTTCTCAGAAGGTGATCAATCCAGACCATTTAGATCAGCTACAGAACGACGTGGTGTAATGTCTTGTCAGCTTTGAGATGATATTTCCACCATCCTTCTTCAATATCATGACACATCTATTGGTTCACCTCGTCAAAGAGATTCGTATATTGGGCCCAGTATTTCTACACAACATGTTCCCATTTGAGAGGTTCTTCGCTGTCCTAAAGAAGTATGTCCGTAATCGTTCTCGTCCAGAAGGATGCATTGCTAAGGGATACGAAACAGAAGAGGTCATTGAATTCTGTGTTGACTTTGTCGATGATCTTATGCCGATTGGTGTGCCCGAATCGCATCACGAGGGGAGACTTGGTGGAAAGGGCACACTAGGGAGAAGATCGATGGTGATCAAAGACGTTGAGACATTTCGTAAAGCGCACCTCACAGTTTTGCAACAATCAACCTTAGTTGCTCCGTACATCGAGGAGCACATGCAGATTCTCAGGGACGAAAACTCAACAAAGTCTGCGGCCTTCATTCAGCGTCTGCACAATAGTACTTTCGCCGATTGGTTGCGAAGATGTCTTATGGGTGTCGAGGGCATTGATGCGCAGCTAGCTTTTGTAGCTAGAGGTCCATCGAGCACGATCTTGACATTCCAAGGATACGACATGAATGGGTATACATTTTACACAAGAGCCCAGGACAAGAAAAGCACCAACCAAAACAATGGTGTCCGGATCGACGCGACAGACACCAATGGCAATACAAACTCATACTATGGAATCATAGAGGAGATATGGGAACTAGAGTACGGACCTTTGAAGATCCCACTGTTCAAGTGCCAATGGGTGAAGCTGACTGGAGGAGGTGTTAAAGTTGAAGCGGACTATGGAATGACGTTAGTGGACCTAAACAAGATTGGCTTTCTAGACGAACCGTTCGTCCTGGGCAAAGCTGTCACACAAGTTTTTTATGTGAAGGACATGGCTAGCAGACCGAAGAAAGGGGCGGATAAAAAAGGTGGGGGTAAGCAATTGGACCCATCACAAGACGAGCCAAAGCGTCATATAGTTCTTCCTGGAAAGAGAAAAATCGTAGGAGTTGAGGACAAGACGGATGAAGATTATGATATGCTCGATGGCCGGCCTCCATTCTCAGTGGCTGATGACCCAAGCATCCTGTTAGCGGTGGAGGAGACACCGTATCTACGGCGTGATCACAATCAAGGAACATTTGTAAAGAGGAAGTTTATTAGTGTCCGAGTAAACGATGATGCCATGTAATTTAATTGCACTATGTTCCACCCAATTTGTAATGACTATATTTGCATTTATGTTCCACCTATGTTCTAAGATTTTCTATTGATTTATAAGATTGTTTTTATTAATTCTAGCATTTTATATTGATTTTCTAGTAATTTATAAGATTTTCTAGTAATTTATAAGATTTTCTAGTAATTTATAAGATTTTCTAGTAATTTATAAGATTTTCTATTAATTTATAAGATTTTCTATTAATTTATAAGATTTTCTATTAATTTATAAGATTTTCTAGCATTTTATATTGATTTTCTAGTAATTTATAAGATTTTCTTATTTAATATATATTTTTAATAGGTATTAATAACTGAATTAAAACAAGTATTAATAACTATATATTAAAAACTATATTTATAAAATTCCCAAATAGTAGCCACCGGTGCTAAAGGCCGGTTTGGAAACTGGCCCCAATTTTCGTTTGGCGCCAGTTACGGCCTTTAGCACCGGGTGTAGAAGATCATTTTCTTCCTAAAAATTCCTAAAATCATACTCTATCAAGTTATGAAACTTATTAATGTTATTATTTTGAAAAATCTTCTCGTGTGAGACTGTTTGAACAATCCAAATTTTGAATTAAAAATGACAACTACAACCAAGGTTTTTTTCACACTAGGTGATGTCAAATAAAAAAGTGATGAATACCAAAGTTTCATATTTCATCATGATCTACAATCTTTATTTAGGTCATTTTGTCATTTTCAAAAGTGGTAATAACATGTAGTACAAATTTGACAAGTCTCTAACAAAGTTTTAGAAACTATGCGAGTGAATCTAGGATTAATGAACAATGTATACTACCACTTTCTCAAATGCAAAAATGACTTAAATAAAGATTGTAGATCTTGATGAGATATGAAATTTTGGTATTCATGACTTTTTCATCTGAGACCATTTAATGTTTCAAAATCTTTCTTTTAGTTATCAATTTTTGTAATTTATAAGATTTTCTAGTAATTTATAAGATTTTCTAGTAATTTATAAGATTTTCTAGTAATTTATAAGATTTTCTATTAATTTATAAGATTTTCTATTAATTTATAAGATTTTCTATTAATTTATAAGATTTTCTAGCATTTTATATTGATTTTCTAGTAATTTATAAGATTTTCTTATTTAATATATATTTTTAATATGTATTAATAACTGAATTAAAACAAGTATTAATAACTATATATTAAAAACTATATTTATAAGATTCCCAAATAGTAGCCACCGGTGCTAAAGGCCAGTTTGGAAACTGGCGCCAAACGAAAATTTGGGGCATTTAGCACCGGGTTGATCTAAAATCCGGTGCTAAAGGCCCCCAATTTTCGTTTGGCGTAGTTACGGCCTTTAGCACCGGGTCTTCTACAGACCCGGTGCTAAAGGGCCTTTAGCACCGGGTCGTGGCTGCACCCGGTGCTAAATGCCCCGGACCTATATAGGCCGGGGACTTCTCTGCCCTCCCTCACTTCGCCCTCATCACCTCACAGATCGACGCCACAGAAACCGCCGCTTCGTCTCCTCAGCCGCCGCCGCCCGTCGTCCCCGCCGCCGTCGTCGTCCCCGCGCCCGTCGTCCCCGCCGCCCGGCCGTGGTCACCTGTGGTCCCCGCCGCCGTCGTCGTCCCCGCGCCCGTCGTCCCCGCGCCCATGCCGCCGCCACCCGTGGTCCCCGGCCGCGCCCACGCCGCCGCCGCCCGTCGTCCCCGCCGCCGTCGTCGTCCCCGCGCCCGTCGTCCCCGCGCCGGCGCCCCTTCGTCCCCGCGCCGCCCGTCGTCCCCGCGCCGATGCTGTGGTGAGAATGCTTCCTATCCTTTTTGCTGCTGCTGCTACCACCATGACGAGAATGCTTCTTGTCCCTTTTACTGCCACCGGTGCTGCGGCTGTTGCTACTCTTCGAGGGCTTGTATTTGTTGTGGCCTTTCCTAGAACTCCTCTGGTGCCCTCTCAAAGTATGCGAGTCAGAAGTAACAGGAGGATCATATACATCAGGAGCCCATGAAACGCTCAACTTCGTCATGATTCCCTCCTTTGCACGGATTCCTTTCATTGCAGAAACCAACCTGGGAGTGCCCTGCATGAAAGATAATTTATACATGTTAATAAACCAAATTTGATCGGCTCTTTTTTTCACACAATCAGCAGATACAATATGAAACTTATGGTATATTGGAAATGAATATTGGAAATGTATATTGGAAATGTTATATGTTTGAAATGTATATTGGAAAATGCTTCATTTAAATGTATTGGAGATATTTACATTGAAATGTATATTGGAAATGTTATATGTTTGAAATGTATATTGGAAAATGCTTCATTTAAATGTATATTGGAAATTCTATGTATATTAGAAATATATGTGCTTCATTTAAATGTATATATTTCTTATCAATTATTTTGAATTCTATGTATATTAGAAATATATGTGCTTCATTTAAATGTATATAGGAAATGTTATATGTTTGAAATGTATATTTGAAAATGCTTCATTTAAATGTATTGGAGATATTTACATTGAAATGTATATTGGAAATGTTATATATTTGAAATGTATATTGGAAAATGCTTCATTTAAATGTATATTGGAAATTCTATGTATATTAGAAATATATGTGCTTCATTTAAATGTATATATTTCTTATCAATTATTTTTAATTCTATGTATATTAGAAATATATGTGCTTCATTTAAATGTATATTGGAAATGTTATATGTTTGAAATGTATATTGAAAAATGCTTCATTTAAATGTATTGGAGATATTTACATTGAAATGTATATTGGAAATGTTATATGTTTGAAATGTATATTGGAAAATGCTTCATTTAAATGTATATTGGAAATTCTATGTATATTAGAAATATATGTCCTGCATTTAAATGTATATATTTCTTATCAATTATTTTTAATTCTATGTATATTAGAAATATATGTGCTTCATTTAAATGTATTATCGGAAACTCTATGGCGTACCCGAACCCACCGCGCACCCGAACCCCTTGGCGAATCCGTTTTTCACGCACCGACCCCCTTAGCGAAAATGTTAGAAATATTGGGAATATGTATGCTTTGTATATATTTCTTATCAATTATTTTTAATTCTATAGATGGCGGACAACAACAACCCCGTCCCACCCATGCAAGAGGACAACAACACCCCTGTCCCACCCATGCAAGAGGACAACGACACGTTCTTTGCGAATCAACTTTTCAATATTGTAACCCAACCAATGTCCATGGATGATGTGTTGGGGATCATTGGAAGGGACGAAAATGTTGAAGGGGCCGAAAATGTTGAAGGGGCCGCCAATGTCTAGGGCGAACGTGTCCAGGGCAGCACTATTGAAGGGGCCGGTAACGAGCCCTCGTCTAGTTAGGTGTGTATATAGATAACATAAATTTGTACTGTACATGTCAATTATGTATACCATCTCTATATCATCTCGTATATATGTAATTTGTGTAGGCCGCCTCTGCTTCTACAAGTCGAGCTAAGAAATCAAAACGATCGACCACGAAGAAGCTGAAGGATGTCAAGTTACACATCACCCGAGTGGAGGATGACGGGGAGCCAGTTGAGCCCCCAAAAGTGGCAAAGAAATTTGTATCTCAGTGCGGGGTAATTGTACGGGACAATGTGGCCATTAGTATCAGAAAATGGAAGTCCACGGACCCCACTGAGGAGTATGTGCTCCCCGATACAGAGTACGGGACAATGTTGTAAATTATAGATGTTTAGCCTGAGGGAAGAGTCCCTAGAGCTAGAAAGAATTGACGCAATTGCAGAACAGCTCGTCGGATGGATCTGGGACGAGGTCGTCAATCCCCGAGGAGAATTCCACTCGCCAGTACTGGAGGACGTGCCGGACAGTCCAACAAGCTAGTCGTCAATCTTAATTAAGTAGAAAATACAGTTTAAATATATATAACTCGAGTTGACATGCATGAATATCTACTTTTGTAATATATATATGTCTTCTATTTTGATGAAATGTCAGCTAATATGAATATAGAGTCGGCCGAATACGCATTAGAATACACGTATTAGAATATATACGTATATACACGTATATAGACGTGCATGCATGGCTACTGAAAAAAGCAAAAAAAAGAAATCCGGGGCCTTTAGCACCGGTTGCAGACAGCAACCGGTGCTAAAGGCAGGCCCTTTAGCACCGGGTGCAGCCACGACCCGGGGCTAAAGGCCCTGCTAAAGGCGCTGCGGGGCAGGTCCTTTAGCACCGGGTCGTGGCTGTACCCGGTGCTAAAGGGACCCTTTAGCACCAGTTATTCAACCCGGTGCTAAAGGGGTACCCCTTTAGCCTCAGATTAGTTGTACCGGGTGGGAAACCCGGTGCTAAAGGCATTTCCCACCCGGTGCAGATGTTGATCATTCTGGTAGTGTAAGTTTGTATCCCTTCTATACTACTTTCGTTATTTTTATCGGATATCTTACGATAACACTGTTAAAATTGGACCCACCATATTATGCTAGGACAGTTTTACCCTTGTCTTGTCCAATCTCGCCGACGCGCACGCCGCGCTCGCGGACTCCATCGAGTCCATCTGCAGCGGACCCCCGGGCTTGCGCTGCCCTCCGGGCGCAAGGGCGGCTGCCGCGGCCCTTCGACCCGTCGTCGGCGCGCGGCCGTTCCTCGCACCTCCAATTTGACGCCGCGCCTGGGTTCGAGACGGCGTCGCCGGCCAACTCGCCTCCCCGCGGTGTCGTCCTCCCCAAGCAGTTGCCGCCGCCGCAGCCAGCGTACGCGTACCGGGCAGCGGCGGGCTCGCTGCAGATCTACTACGCGCGCAGCTGCCCGCCATCGGCGTCCGTAGCCGTCACGCAGCACGCCCCGGCGCCGCCGGAGCGCGTGCGCTACGCCTCCTTCAGCGCCGCGGGCGTGTACCCTCACCAGTGGCGCATCGGGCGCAATAACCCAACGCGTGGGCGCGTCGGAGGCTTGGGTGAGCGATGCTGCGGGAGCAAGCCGCCTGCGCCCCTGCGTCATCGTGATCAGACGAGCCCTGCAGCTGCAGATCCATGCAGGCTTGCAGCATTGCTTGCTTCCTTCGTCAAATCACTTGCTGGGTGAGCCCCTATTCATTTCCCCCTTAGTAGTTACCCAATAATTTTGAACTTACATCATGCACAGGAGCAAGGAAAGCAACGGTAAGCGAATCAATGCAGTAGAAAACAGTTACGAAACAGACGAGATATTAGAAATATGCTTCATTTTATTCAGGGGTAGTATTATCTTTTGAACCTATACTAAACAGCACTGTTATTGTTTTGTAACGATAGTGGCATAGAAGGGATACAAAATTATAATTGATGGCACTGAGGGGGATACTGTAATTTTTAATGACACATAAGGCATAGCTATAATTTTTAGTGGCATATATGGAATTTTCTCTACAATAAAAGCGTCCTAGTTTAATTTTTCAAGTGGTATGAATCATATATCTGTTTGTGGCTCCATTCACACGCCTACAAACTCCAGGAAGCTCCCGTGTGTCTAATCTAAGGTTTACTTTTGTGGAAGTCCTTCAACACCAAACAAATAATCTGGATGTCCATTTTTTTTTGAGGTTGGGAAGTCCTACGACGTTCACTACTACACTGGGAGGTGGTTTTGGACCAAAGAATTTTAAAATTACAAATTGCAACAACGGACATATATGAATGCATGATCTTGATGTCAATCATTTTCAACGTGAAAGATGACGAGTGAGCTACTGATTTTGAGATTAATTTTCCATTTCTCATGCCATTCTTTTCAACTTCCTTCGCAACCAAGTTCCCCACGTACTCTTTACTTGCCCCATTCTCCACTACCCAACATTACAGTGGCCGACATGTCAGTTTTGCCCTGTGCACTACCCAACAATTGAAGACGATGAACCTTGGTTATGAAGGTATACATTTCTGCACGACTCTTCTTTCTTGTACATCTGGAGCTTCAATGCCATCCTTCAACAAAAAGCAATGTTATTACCAACCCCGTCATAAATAGGTCCCTGAATCAGTGACACAATCACACATCCTGAACGAACTGAACGACCAATAGTTCAGCATCTCCAGCACGCAGTTCTGGTACTGTGCAGCTGCTTCAGTGCTGGTCCTGCAAGTAGCAAGAAGCCGGAACTTGTGCAGCAGCAAGTAGCTGGAAAAGAAGGGAAGAAGCAGCTGGCAGCCGGTGGTTCAGTTACCCTTTCATTCTCACCCCGGGTTGATGTGACTAAGTATGATCCTTTTGCGTCGTCAGAACATGCACGGTTTACTATCTTGGATTGGGATATGGTCCGTTTAGATCCGTGAAAAGTTGGGTAAAAAAGTCATATTGGATATTGTAGCGCACTATAGCACTTTTTGTTTGTTTGTGATAATCGTTGTCCTCTCATGACCTAACTAGGCTTAAAAGATTCGTCTCGTCATGTACATCAAAAATATGCAATTAGTTTTTTTATTTACCCATGTTTAGTGTTCCATGCATATGTGATTTGTTATATTAAATGTTTCGATGTGATGTTGATGTGATGTGGATGTGATGGGTTTATGTAGTACTTCTTGTCAGGAGACATAGAAGCATGGATAGTAGGCACATATTGATATCTCTGCTTGACTGTAGCACGTTCTTCGTTTTTTCTTTTATAATATAAACATGTTCTTCAATTTTATTTCAGTGGCCACAAAATTGAAGAACTTCAACAATAATATGGATCTTTATGTTTATTTTGACCAAATAGACTTGAAATTTTGTTTTTTATTGTAAATCCGATGGTAGAAAGTTTAACAGATGAACAAGTAAGAACCTCAAAAATTTTATTGGATTTCGAAAAACATTATTCTTTTTTTACAGAAGAAGTAGATGGAACGCCTAAGAAAATATATTGTGGTCATTAATAAGTAGCAACACGTTGGTTCCATTGGCTATAATTTTTTGTATATTTAACTTTTTACCATCCTCGTAAGGCGAAACATCCTGTCAATGACTCAGCTGACCCATCAATCAGTGACACGTGATTAAGTAACATCCGTAAGGATAATAAAAAATTAAATATCCGGATTTTCCAAACCAAGAAGAACCATGGGTACATACAAAATTTTATAACCCAAGTCCAGATAAAACAAAAGAATAGGACTCAAGGCCATTTCGTTAGATACCCCTGATTTAAGACTCACAGCTGTACAATGAACCTTTTTTTCCAAATAATCATGGAATTTATTTTTACTGTAAATTTGATGGTAGAAAGTTATAAATAAAACAATTGAATAGGTAAGTACATTGCAAAATTTATTTTATGAGAAAAATAATGTCCTCACAAGTCACAACAGAAATACATGGAAAACCTAGGAAAATATATTCTGGTCCATTTGACTTTCCGTGTCAAGAAGAATTGTGTGCGCGTACAGAACTGTTCACCCCAAGTCAATATAAATCAAATTTTACGAGCTAAGATCATTTCTTTGATATCCGCTGTAAGACTCATGGCTTCACAATGGACTTTTTCTTTCTTTTTTCTTGCAAAAAATAGTACAGACTAGAAGCTTATCATAGGCATCTCGTTGTCGATGGACATATTGCTTAGCACGAAAAGAACAACACTAGTTAAATATTATAATAAATTTAGAAAAATGCGACACCGATGTTCAGTCGAGGACACGTTGATGGACAGATTTCTGGCATATCTTCCGTGACTGAAACAGCGTCGCGGTCTGGGTAAAAAAGTTAAGCCACGCCATTCAAACAAATATCGTCCGTACAACTATGATCTGACGGCTGAGAAAGAGTAAAAAAAAAGACACCCAGGACCATAATCTCTATATTCTTCGCCTCACAGACCATAATCTTTATTCTTTGGCCGGAACCTGTTCCCACGAAAAATATAATCAAAATTCATGGAACAAGAGTAACCGAATCAACATTTTTTAAATCAAAATCAGTAAGAGAATTAGTTAGTTCCGCCGGATAAAGCTCGAGCGTGGTGTCAAGCCTCGAGACAGCGATGCCGGTGCAGCTTCAGATAAAAAAAACATAACATATTTAAGCATTTAAGCATATCAGCACTAACACGGCAACTGCTGGGGCTTGGTCGCCAGAGCCACCGCTGCCGTCGCGAGATGCTCGCCGTGGAGCGGAAGCCCAACCTGCTGGTCGGCCTCGCCAAATCAAAGGCATACTTGGGCCCACTCGCCGTAGAGGGTCCGGCAGCTCCCTCCTTCCCTCAAACACGAATCTCGGAATGAGAAAGGGGAACTAGCAGAGAGGAGAGAATGGGTGGAAGGGATGATGTGTTACCTCCTTATCCAATCGGCGTGAGTCCATGCACGAAAAAAAGTAGTCGCCCAAAAGCAGTACAACAACTGTAATAATTTTCCCTCTTTGTTTATTCTTCCTTTTTTACCATAATCAGAAATAAACAACTTTGCAACAAGAATGTAACGAGTGAAACACCGCGTCATCTTTGTTAATTCAACTTTGCAAATTTAAAAATAAACAACTCTAAAAATTTAAAAGTAAATAACATGATTAATAGCAACACACTGCTATAATTAAAAACTAAGTCCGCGGCCATTTCACAGAGCAGTAGCTCATGGCAACAAATATAATTAGTAGAGCAGTACGTTTACTATTTTTTTTTCCTACACGTATAGGACCGAGAGGAGAAGTCAATGACAATAAAACATATAAATGACTAAAACCGTCTGCTCTTATAATAATAGAGAGAGATAAACACATTTAAGTTATTGGTCTCTATTTCGATAAATATTATAAGTACATTGTCAATCTAATATATATACACATTTCAAACTCTTAAGTTGTCCCAAATTTTATCATAACACATATTAAATACTTCTTTTTTTGACCGATGTCAGCAGGGGAAGCCCCTACCTATTTTTTATATTTTTATTCTAAACCCAATTAACTCGCTCCCACAAGAAGTCGAACTTGGATCTGCTAGGTGCTCTCAGGTGGTCTAGCCACTAGGCTAGAGGCCCTTTCACTCATATTAAATACTTCATAATACAACAGCTAACAGAGGGCTAGTTTGCACGGCAACGCTGTGCACTGTTCTAGTATATTATGGAAAATGTTCTTAACTGACAGGTGGATACCCCATATATCGGTCAAATTTAACCTGTTGACCCAAAAATTATTCCAAATTTCGTTCTTTTAAAAAGTTTTGCTTTAAAATTACTCAAAAAAAGATAACATTGAAAATGTCATTTGGAGAAAACCAAGAAAGAACTAGGAAACCGATTATTGTTTTACTAGTGTGGTCATGTTTTACTTTTGCAATCAGGGAATCGAAACCTTGAGTTTTGACCAAGGGGAAAAAGGTTCGAGAATAATACCAAATGTGTACCTCTTGAGATATAGATAGAAGAAACGAGATTGATACTCCTTGGTATGTGCAGGTGGTCCTTTTATCAGTGAGGGGTTGAACCTCATCGTTTGCTCACGAAATATACCAGCTGAACCCAAATATACCAGCAGCTCCTCCTTGGGATTTTACTCCGATTCTACTGATCGAACTGTTGCGTGGAAGCTTCCTTCAGTGTTCCCCTTTGAAAAGCCGTTACAGGCTAGAAAAGAAAAGCAAGAAGCGTATATATAGTAGAAAATTGGACGTGGCCGGGAGAGACGTGGCAGGTGCCAGTTTGGCACATGCCGCACGACGAAGGCAACGCCTCTCGACCTCATCACATACAAGTCTCCAACCACCAGATCGCAAATCGACGCACCAGATCCACCCGGTGATGTGTCCCGTACCCCACACGGACTCCCCCCGGACGCGACGGAAACTAGCTCCTTTTAAATTTGCCTCCGTTCCAGCTAGCTCGATGGAATATATCCATGTCAGGTCAGGTCTAGGGCAAATCGTAAACACATTACGACCGACCACCGTGCAGTAGTGTCATCATCCTCGCTCCTCTCGTCGCCGGCGATGTCGTTCCTGGTGGATTGGCTCTTCGACGTGCTGGCGTCCCTGGGGCTCTGGAAGAAGGACGCCAAGATCCTCTTCCTCGGTCTCGACAACTCCGGCAAGACCACCCTGCTCCACATGCTCAAGGACGAGGTCTCAGCGATGCTGCTGCTGCCTACTGTTTTCTCTACTACTCCTGCTGGTTGAACGAGAATCATATATTCCTACTCGCCGGGAAAGTTTTAGCTTAGCACTTTCTCGCCGTGTCGTGTCGTGCTCTGCAGAGGCTGATCCAGCACGCGCCGACGCAGCAGCCAACGTCGGAGGAGCTGAGCATCGGGCGGATCAACTTCCGGGCGTTCGACCTCGGCGGCCACCGCATCGCGCGCCGCGTCTGGAGGGACTACTACGCCGAGGTCGACGCGGTGGTCTTCATGGTGGACGCCGCCGACGGCGCCCGCCTCGCCGAGTCCAGGGCGGAGCTGGCGGCGCTCCTGTCGGACGACGCGCTGGCGGGGGTGCCGTTCCTCGTGCTCGGGAACAAGATCGACGTCCCGTGGGCCGCGCCGGAGCACGAGCTGGCGTACCACCTCGGGATCGCCGGGAGCACCACCGGCAAGGGCGGCGGCGGCGGCGCAGACCTCGCCGGCGCCGGCGCGCGGCCGCTCGAGGTCTTCATGTGCAGCGTCGTGCGCAAGATGGGGTACGGCGAGGGGTTCAGGTGGATGTCGCAGTACATCAAGTAGAGCTGTACGTGTTCATGTGTTGTGTGGTGACGCCTTTATTTGCTATATATATATATATATATATATATATATAGATGTGCAGGTTGCAGTACAATTGTGCTATTTCTGGTGTTATGGACAACTCGGTCCACTCACCACTGGATATTCTCTCATGTTCTACACTGTAGTCTTTGCCCCCTTGGCACTGATCTCAACATTACTTAACTTAGTTTTCACAGAGTACACATTAGGATCCCGCGCTTTATTAGTAAGCAGAGACTGGCATCTGTAATTCATTCGGATAGGTACGAGGACCGAACTCTGTGTTGGATAATAATTAAATTCAGAAACTATATTAAATAAGACAAAAATAAAACCTAGCATATAAATCTCTAACATACTAGTAATTAGTAATCATTAAGCACATCATCACGATCTCAGAAAATATGATGAAAAAACAGATTGGTATGCGCAGGCACAGCCGTCGTGACGAAGACGGTCAAGGTGATGTCGATGTTGCGGAAGAGGCGCAACAACCAGCGTCGTAGACAACGAGCTTTTGCATCACCGGATGGGTATGGAAGACGAGTCGTGGCGAAGACCTCGAGCAGTCATGTGGAGCGCTTCTCAAAAACCTTATTCGCGCTCTCCCGATGAAGTACCACAAGGGTGAACGGTTCCGGAGACATGCTCTCCCGTTCGCTGGTGCATGATGGCACTCGGGATAGAGTAGACTGCGGAGGCGGCGCAGAAGCGAGAAGAGGCAAAACCCTAACTCGAATAGATGTATCTCTCGTAGAGGCCGATAGGTAGCATATACAGGGAAGCCCATGATCTCACGTCGCGATCGTGATCTAAATGGTTAGGACTTCACAAATCTAGTTGTTGACACTATTTTTCATACCGATGGTCAAATATATGGTCAAAGGAGTCTAACCGATAAAGCCAACATTGGACGTCAAGGCTAAGGGGATAGCCAATGAAGGATTGAATGATAGTCGATGTGCTTTGAGCGATGGGGTTGGCCGGAGCCGATATGGTCAAAGCTGGTGGTCAATACGGCTAGTTGATATGGTCATGCTGACGTAGCCGAAGCCGATGGAATTGGTGAGGCTGATTGAACGAAGAAATTGGTCGACACACGTGGTGGTGGGGTCACATCTTCGCTTAACTAAGCCAACAGAAATATATTAAAGCATACAACTAACCTACCTTACAACATTTGAGAGTACTGCATCTTCACTCAGAGAGGGTTTCAAAGAATTACTCTCCTCAATCAACCGGCAGTTTGTTCTTTTCAAATCCTAATTCACGGGATCTCCAATCACATTGGTTGGGTTACCACTTTGACAACTTAAATGGGTCTCATACCCATCTCCCTTTATGCAATTTCTATCACGTTCCATGATAGCCCTTTTGTAAAGGGATCTGCCCGGTTTTTGTTTGTATGAATATAAGTAACGACTTATTACTCCAGAGTTTCTCAACTTCCCGATCACATAGGTTGGGTTACCACTTCGGCAACTTAAATGCTAGGTTTTTGTTTGTTTGAATACGAGTCACACTTATTACTCCAAAGTTTCTCAACTTCCCGATGACATAAGTTGGGTTACCACTTCGCCAACTTAATTGGGTCTCATACCCCATCTCCCTCGAGCATAGCGGGTTGCCTGAAATAGTGAATCACATAACTCATTGTCACCACCAAGTAGCACATAAATAGGATTAGAACCTGAGTTTGACATGAATCTGCTCAATTTGCTCAATCCGACCCGGCGAGGCGACGCGAGCGAGAGCGCGCGTGTGTGGAGCTCTTCTTCTCTCCCCACATACACAGCCTGGAGGAGTGAAGACAACCTCCATATTTATGTTGGTCATCCTCCTTATCAACTAGCAATGTGGGACTAAGTTTTACACCACTTACTAATGGACACATGAGCATTTGAGATTTCTTAGGAATTCTAAATTTTCTTCGTGGGCTTCATGGGTCAAGCACAAAATTCCAGCACTCTGTTGCATTGCTAGGATCGATGCTACAGATTTCAAGCTTACGATGGTACAACTCGTATTGTTGAGTCCCCTTTTTTTATCTTCGTAGTCCAAAGAGAAAAATGTAGGATCGACTGGTACCAAAGGTTCATCACAATGAAAGGAGCTTAGAGAACCGGGATTGCTATATAATAGTAGATACTAAATTACTAATATATATATAAATACATATATAGAAATAGAAAAAAATCAATATTTGATAATTGAAATTGAAAAAATGTCTTTCTTATGATTTCCCCATTTTGTTGCTACATTGCGGGTCTTATGCAATCAACCATATCATACAGGAGACAGAAGGACCTTGGACCACTCACCAATGCACATGGGCAATTAGAACATGGATTCCAGCGTCTAATAAATGGACTATTTGGTGGATGATGCATGGCAGGGGAGGCATCCGTGGCATCGTTACTACATCAATCTCATCAAGAACCAGCAATATAGGGCCTGACTATTTATGGCATTGAAAGTAAAATCCAGCAGCTCTCACACCCAAGCTCTTGTACTAAGTCCTTTCATTCATCTCTCATCTGAGTATCTGACATTACAGGCCAATGAAAATAGGATTGGTGAATGCGGGAGGAGAAACTGCCATTACCATTTCCCACTATCGTGGCATAGTAGCCATGGTGATTGCAAAAGTGTAAACAAACTATAATAAATTTCCACACAATAGTAATTGCTACATGAAAAGTAATTCTTATAGGTAGGTAGTGATATATTATGGTTCATGATAACTCCACAAATACACATAAATGATGAGAAATTTGCAGAATGAAGTTATGGTTTGCAAACAATTACATCCATATTATACATGATTGTATGGAATTGTTTTTATGGTTGTAATTGTTTGCAACACTTTACAAAACATTTATGGTTGTCATTTACAGACACTTTTTATTGTATGTATTTATGAACCAGCTATAATCCTTAGAAATACTTTATGGAGACAATTTGCAAAATAATATTACTTGAAAAATCTTGTTCTGGCAACTGTCCTTTGTTAGCCACCACTGCTTGTAGCTTCATCATCATCGTATTTTAATCAAAGACTTCTCTCCTATTGATTCACCTTCAAGGCTCACCCTAGATCTAGCTATGATCTTCGCTTCTTCAATTTGCTCGGATCATCATTTCTGCTTCCCATTCAGGACATTTGCTCACTGTTTGTTCTGCTCTAGTTGCAACATAGCATTTGTCTCTTGTAGCCAAAAGGAAAATATATTTTCTTGAGAAGATTCAAGAGAACATGTTGGAGGACAATTCTCCAACATTGCCACCAACACTAAGCCTCTCCTACCGCCCTTCTCATCCTCCCTACCCAAGTCACAACTACAAATCCTCCTATAGCTCCTTGATTGAATTGTGTCCCTCACAACTCATCCAGTTGTAGATGCAATCCTCCTCACCCCTCTCCTGCCCTAACCCCACTAGCTCCTCCATATTGAGTTGCCCATCCATGCTTCCCATCAACTAGAAGATTTTGGGGATGGCACTACCATCGTGAGCCCCAGGATTCTAATCCTTGGGTGCTTGCCCATGTTCTAGTATGATCTAGATGTGCTTGTTTGGCTACTCTAGTGAAAATCATCACCATTCTAGCCTCATGAGTCATCCACAAGTGAAGACCAACTTTGCATATACCTAAGTTACAGCATACAGACTCACATGGTCTTGAAGTCTTTCTTCAAGGATGATATCATAGGAGACGAGCTCCTGGATTGACCGGTGAAATTACAAATAACCACCTCATTTTGGATTTTCCATTATGTTGATTCCGTCTTCTTTTCCTAGCAAATTAACTATTCCATGCTTGCTAAATCTCAAGAGTAAAATACATCAAGAAGGTTTTCCTTTTGAAAGGAAATTGGTGCTCATATATAGCCTAAGAGGGGGGAGGTGAGTTAGGCTATCTAAAAATCTTAACATATGGCCTCCACTATTTTGCGCAAATCATAAAATAAACCGTGCTATCTAGAAGTGCAACTATGGCTCAACTAGTGATCACACCCACCCAAAAGGAGTGTTGCAACCTAGAGCCAATCCTAGCAAGATACTACTCTAAGAAAGTAAAGGCAATCAAGTTGGAAGTACGAAATACAAAACGTAAAGGAGTGGGTTAGAGAGATGCAAACTCGGCATCAAGTAAAGGCAACTATGATTTATTTATTGATTGCACCCACGCAAAAGGTGTTTTGCAACCAAGAACCAATGTAGAAAGATACTACTCTAAGAAAGTAAAGGCACTCAAGTTTCAAGTATGAAAGGAGGAAATGTAAAGTAGTGGTTTAGAGAGATACAACCTGAGCACATGGATTTATATCGTGGAGTCGGTAAGCAAATTCTACCCCTAGTCCATGTTGGATCTCCACCAAAGATATACTTTAGGTCACCAAGTCTCTCACGGTTAAGGTCATGGCCTCGCTACTAAGGTATTCGCCAAGTCGGATGAGGAACTTGCCACTAAGACAAGGCTTTCTACTCCCTCTCTTCTAGCCACCTTGATGTAGTCTTCACTTTGGAGCTTCTCCATGGAGGAAGGGGTCTCCTCATCCCCCTACATGATCATCGACGCTACTCCACACCTAGTAGGAGAGTAAAAACCTTGGCACAGAGCCACTAAAGACTCCAAGGATCTGGTGCACCAAGCTTACAAGGATAATTCATTCCATGAACCAAGCACAAGGCAACTCTGCCTTGCAATCTCTCTCTCTCTCTATTTGTCTAGGCTCATGTAGCACTAATAAGGATATAATGTGTGATAATTGCCATTGATGATCAATCTTAGCACTTTGTTGTCTTGGATGTGTTATTGATGTATCTTGGACTCCAATGGAATTTCGCAAAATCTAATCTTGTGGTATGTTTTCACCTTGAACTTATCTGATTCAAACCTCTTTGAGTCAACTCTTGATTTTACCACCATTTGGACAACTTACTATCATTTGGATGCCTTAGAATAATTCTAAGTTCTTTTTCTATGACCTGAACATCATCGTTTGTAATAAGTTCATCATTTGGAACTTGAGAATTTTGGTACCATAGTTTGGAACTTCATAACTTGGATACCATGGTTTGGAAATCATCCTTGGGAGTGCAAATTCCTACAAAGATACACTTGAAAAACTTGTCATAAAATAACCAAAATCACAAACTATGGCATATGGTGCCATATTTATTGCACCTTATTTATTAAGTGAAATGGTAGTTTTCCACAAGAATTTTACATGTATACCTTGGTACATTTATAGAAAGAGTTGTCGTAGCTTGAAAATACATCTCAATCCACCCAATCATTTAGGTACCAAGGAATGGTTCATCCATGGGCTGCTTTGTTCCTCCCGTTCAAGGAAAGGCGTCGCTTGTTGTGAACCAATCAAGTGGTTTTGGATACCTTTTATATAAGAAAAAAATATTAATTTCAAAGGTTTTCATGTTAACATGAAACAAAAACTTGAGAACAAATATTCTGGTCCACTTCATAACTAGGATACACGTCCGAAAGAAATAAAGGAGTACATGCATGCTAATGACTATCAATCCAAAGACTATACTAAGGGATATGGGTACTCCTGGGCCCACCACCAACAAGGGTGATAGATGGCATGTACCCACTTCTGACAAGATTGTGGGCCAACCCTAAGGTGGCCCACAAGGAACCACTGACTTACTGGACAAGCTTGATGATGATGTGGCTTACAAGATATGCGACCCGGCATGCAGATTGTTCCCAGATACTTGGGAGTATCTGTACTAATATTATTGGATTGATTTCTTTATGGAGTCTGATAGGTTTAGATCTTAACCAACTTGTAAATCCTATGTCGTCATCCTATATAAAACTGCCTAGGTTAACCCCCTGGGGGCCACGAGAATCATCGCCCATATTATAACCACAAAGTTCAACATGGTTTCCTAAAGCTCTGTCAAACACAAGCAATACAAACACCACAGTATACAAGATGTAGGGTATTATACCTCCAAGTAGCCGAACTTGTGTAAACCTATCCGCATAAACCCAAGTTTATTTCCATTCTTGCTCTCTCTTTTATTTTGCTAGCCCAAATCCCCTTCTAGCCCAACCTAGTCACTTGTGCACCCCCAACTTCCTTCTAGCCTACTTGCACGCTCGGCCCATCATCCCCTCCTCCTCTTTTCTTCTCTACTAGCCCAACAATAGGCCAATATGCACCCCGACCCAAGATGACGCTAGCCTAGCATCAACTACAAGCCAACATTCCTAAATTCTCTTAGCCGACATGTCCTCTCTTTCCTTGTCTAACTCTCCTCCTCACTTGCTTTGTACCTTGTCCAACAGTTGCCGCCACCCACACTCCCTTTGTCTCTAAGCAACATTCATTGTCACTTGATTTTACTACAGCTGACCACTTACCATCCATTGTTACCACATCATGATCACATGATGATCACAAACAACCATGGTGCAACAACCCTATAACAAGGGTTGGGTCATTGCCCCCCCCCCTTTTGCTTGCACCCTAGTTAACAAGGGTTGGGTCATTGGTCCGCCTTTTGCTTGCACCCTAGTAACCATGGGACAAATGACCGTGCGAGGGTCATAGCTGCCCTCGGCTCTTGTCATGCCTCGAACCACAACACCTCATCCCCTTCCCTCTTCTTCTGTTTCCCTTTTTCAAACCCAGGCCACATCTAAGATACTTGCATCCTCACCCTCCCCTTATCTAGAACCATGACATCATTTTCCCACCACTTGCTCCTTCCCGCATCACAAACTTATGCCACATCACTATTAAGGACATTTGCATCCCCACTGACTAAAGACCAAAATAGCTTCACCCTACTCCCACAACCTCCTTGCACCGAGCCATTCTCCCCTATTCGAGCATGAACCTCTCCTCTCCTCTTCTCTCCTTTCCTTTGCATTCCATGGTTTTCCCCGCTTCTACTAGAGCAAAATAGCCTAGCCATTTAGGGCATGTTTAGCTACCATTGAGGGTGAAATAGCCCGGCCATGAACCACTCTAACATGCTTCAGGTATGCCATTTCCCATCCCTCTGATCACCTAATTGGAGCCTGATTCTATTGGCCCGACGTGGCAGTAGGTGAGCCTTCCCCCCTCTCTCTCTCTCTCTACCTCTCTCTCCCTTTACCTCCCTCTCCCTTTCCCTCTCTCTCCCTCTCCCTCTCTCTATCGCCTACCTGTGTGCGGCTTGGTTCCACGGACCGAAGGGCTAGCTTCACCCGGCCCACCACACAAGGGGACTTGTCCATGGAATGGTTAAACGCGCCGGATCCCGCTGGCAGACACAACTTGCCTCAGCGTCTTCAAAATATCCAAAGCCAACACCCTAATTATCCTAAAATTGCCCCAAAACACCAAAAAAAGTACTACAACATATTAGAAGCACATACATGTTGTTCTTTACCTATCTAATTGAGATCAATGACATATATACTTAAGTGTTAAGTTTCTAGCATTAGCTGTTGAGCGTTGGCATGGATATTAAAACCACAGCACATACATCTATGGTAGTGTGGGTGATCCAGCGATCATGGATGAGGCTTTGGTACCGGTGCTTGTTGGGCCTGCACGAATGAGTGGATGGAAGTTTCTATAGTAGTATTACATAGCATCCCATATATGGATGAATCAATGTGACCACTCTATATCGATTATGGATGAGCCTTCAGTATCGGTGCTTGTTGGGTCTGAAGGAATGGGCGGGTGACAGTTTCTATAGAAGTGTTACATAGCATCCCATTTATGGATGAATCGACGTGACACTCTATATAGCTATATTTATCTTCTGGTTATAAAAATATCTTTGTGCCTAGCTTGGAAATCATAACTTCCAATGTTCCTACACAATAACCTTTCCACATAACTAGGTAGTAATAGATAATAGCTAGATCATCAAGTAGGGATTTATAATTGTTCATACTTGGTCCTCACGGTGTAGTGCTTCTGATCATTTATAGTAGGAGAAGTCCTTTTTGAGCCTTCAATTAAATATCACATGAGGCAAAACTAGACTCTAGAACTCCAATATCAGGTAGTTTCATCCCACAAGCTATTCAAAATGTATGTTTTTGGAGGTTGAGCCCAAGCAGTGGTGGTTTTGCTCCAACATTGCAATGGAATTATACCAATTTCATCCATGTTTGCAGATACATCACATGGCAACCTACTTGGCAAAAACTGGAGATAATTTAAAAAAAAATAGCAGGACCCAAAATAGCACCTCCTTGATTGCTCTTTCCTCCCATAAAATGCACCCGGTTCCTATGCAGTCACTAGTGTCATTAATTTCAACTTCAGTAGGTAATATAACAGAAGAGCAAAGAATGGACCAGGTCAAACAAATATATACACTACTACAAAAATAATTTTCGAGACCCCCCCCCCCTCCTGCCTTCCACACGTGGCTCAAAATATCACATTTCTTTTGCAAATGACTCCATATGTTCATTAGATATTATTGGAATAATCAGGTTTAGTTAGAACTTATTTTAATGTAGACCACTAACTAAAATTGTCATCACCTAGCATCCTTAGCCAAAATTGTCAAAAGGGGGATTTTCCATCTACAGTGAACTTTGACCAGGGAAATATACAATATGTTATTCTGTTCTGATTACTGGAGCATGTTGTTTTCTTGATGAAACTTTAAAGTGTACTCCACATATACGAATAAAGTGGTTTGATTTTATGGAGTACTCAAATATTATGGGGTTCAAACCAATAAAACCACTTGCAAATTTGAATACCAAATTAGTGGTTTTGATAAATTATGGGTTATACACATTTATGCAAATATAAAAGCAATGTAAGCACATTTTAGAGACTCGTTGTCTCATCCTTTTAAATCATAAACAGTGTCAACACAGTGATAAGGTTATCATTCATCCTTGTAATGGCCATGTTTCTTTGTGTCAGTAATTTTTTTCCCCGGAGAATCTTGCATGCATGAAGTATTAAATAAAGTCTATTTGTATAACTTTTTTAAGAATGAGTGTAACTTTATGTGACGAATCTAATTAGCCTAATTAATCGGTCAAAGACTTCATTAGATAGGTCTCGCGAATTAACTAGGGGGTTTTGTACGTAGCTTTGTAAACTGACTTTATTTAATACCCATATTTAGTGCTCCCCCAAAGAAACATGACCAATAGCATCTGTCTGTGCACCTGGCTACAGCATTATTGCATCATATTTGAGGAAGAAAATTTTAGTTTCCCATCTTGATAACCTTCGCAACATTATCTACCATTATAGCCTTCTAGCCAGAACAGATACACACCATATGCAGACCTTCTGGCCTGAGAAAAATTACATGTGAATCAAGAAACACCTTTGATTGGTGAAATTTCAGGTTGCTTTATTATTCTGGAAAATGTAAATTCAGGTTGCTTTTGATTGCTGGGGTACTTGTTTGTTTTAAACTGTCTATTCGTACCTGGGCGGGGTATCAAAGATTTATAGCCTCAGTTCTGTTATAACTAGTTCAATCATTGTAATTGATATTCAATATGATCACTACAATGTCAGAGACAAATCACTCTATGCCACTGCACGGATTTTCCATTATATGGGATGCAGAACAAGATATATTTTACGACCATGCAATCCATCTTATGCATCCAGGTGCAAATAGGTTGTTATACATGCCAATGCACTACTGCTCATAGAGTAAAACAATTATCTTTTATTTGCTAGTATATGTTGTCGTCTATTACAGCAAGATAGCATAACGAGGGTTAACATAGATTTAAGCTGACTTAACCAGCCAAAATGTCTTCGGTAGCCACAATGTCTTTTTTTTGAACGAACCAGCGTGAGATTGTGCTAATTTCATTGAAAAAGAGGAGAAGTTACAGACCGGCGAACCGGGAAAGTTAATTACATAGTTTTACTCTCGCGCTAAAAGGGACGCAAGGTCCTTCGCTCGCGCCACAATCCACGTAGATGCCTCCTCTTTGATTTTTGCCAGCAAGGTTACCGATGATGTTTCGTGCCGATTAAAAACTTTCATTTCGCTCTTTCCATAACTCCCATAGAACTAAGAGTGCGAGACCGTGCAGTGCTCTGTGGGCCATTCCTTCTGTGTTGGTGATGTTCGTCCACCATTGCGCCGCAGTGTGCTCTGGCTGCCAGTTAGATGGCAGAAGGCCAGGCTGCCCGAGCCATAAGGCTATAGATGCCATATCCACCTGGTGAATCTGCAGTCTTGGACTAGGTGCAGAGCTGTCTCCTAGGTGCATCGGCAGAGCACACAGCGATCGGTGTGTGGCCACCCTCTGCGCGCGAGTCGGTCCGAAGTCCACACTCGGTTCTGTAGAATGAGCCACGCAAACATTTTGCATTTTGGTGGTGCCCAGGATTTCCATATGGTGCAGGTCCGCGCTTGATATACTAGCCAATCAATCCTCTTCTTGCAAAACCTACACAATAGAGGCCATCCTCACATTTCCAATGACTGGGATAACCTTTCTTAGGAACTCCATCACTGTTCAACATGCACTTGTCATCCTGTGCCATATATAAAAAAAGTAATCTATTTGTAAGGACAAAAGATGTCACAGAAGCTGCATTAATAGAGTTGACAGGGGAGAGGCACCCATGACCATGTACAACGTGCTGCATATTTTCACGTTGCATCTGGTCCCCAGCAGGGAGCAGGCTCGGCAGCCGCGCACATGAGTGATGGCTGGCCGATGGAAATGGATTGTTGCCTCACAAGTCCATCATTGTGTTCCGCCCACTTCTGTCCATCCATCACTATCGCGAAACTGAATCGTTGTTGCCTGGCGAGTCCGCCATCCAGAACTCAGAAACAAAACTGCAAAACCAATCGACAATCCTCGTCCCGTCGTCCACTCCTGCCATCCTGCGCTTCAGGTCTCCAGCGACTGATCAGCGCTCGCAGCTCTGCTACGGATGGTTCGGCGAGTTACTGGTTATCTGAATGACTCATTCTGAGTTAGTTATCAGTAGATTACTATGCCAGATGATTTTTGGATCTTTTTTAGTTTGTTACAACCGCATATTGCTATCCAAATGTTTCTGTTGCCAATTGGACCCCCTTAAATGTACCTATGACTGTAGCCTATAGTGAAAGATGTTTCTCAAAATTGAAACTACATAAAAACTGTTTAATGTCAACTATGTTACATCAAAGATT
This sequence comes from Echinochloa phyllopogon, assembly GCA_033239725.1. NCBI lineage: Eukaryota > Viridiplantae > Streptophyta > Magnoliopsida > Poales > Poaceae > Echinochloa > Echinochloa phyllopogon. The sequence goes on from BTCW01000017.1 coordinate 14,375,476, forward strand.
GAATGGCTTTGCTATGTGCTGCGTTAAGAAAGATATCTTGGTCAACACTGATCTCGACATTGTCCTTAACGATTTTGCATCAAGAAATGCACTAATGACTTTTTTAGGTAATCATACTAGTTTCACTTTGTGGCTCTTTTAGTTGATAGTATTAACAATGTTTTTAAGAATTAAATACACATTATTAGTATTACTATCTCTTTTTTCATGTTACAAATAAAAAATACTTATGCTAGGGGCCCCCGCAAACTGTAGAGCCGGCCTGGCTCCTGTTCCTGTCCAAAGAAAGGATGGGAACTTCTCCTCAAGTTCTCAGCCCCACACCATATGCTATTAAATTTAAGATCTAAATTTTATATATGTTTATGTAACTATATAGATACTAAAATAGAAACAAATTCACTACAAAACCATGTTATACTGGTATGAATATACGATAAATACATACATGATAAATTCAAACATTACTAAAACAAAAAAAAAGAATACCGGACTGGGAACAAGAATGGATGTGTTAGCACCATGGCTTGCAAGATCATAAGCAATCTCCACTCCAGAATTGCCACAACCAACCACAAGCACCTTCTGCCCAGCATAGCAGCTTCATGACTTGTAGGTTGAGGAGTGGATAGCCTCCCCAGGGAAGCTCTCTAACCGGATCTCCGGAATGCTCCCCACTGCATTCTCACTCGTGGCCACGACCAGGAACCACACCACATACTGGATCTTTGTGCCTCCAACTGTGTCGCGCGCAACGACAGCCCAGCAGTTTCCCCCTCGTCGTATGCTGCCGACTCAACTGTGGTGCATTACCTGGGCTTGATGCTGAAATGCTTGGTGTAGCTGTCCAAGTACTCCATTTACTCTTTCTTGGGAACATAGGTCGGGGTACTCGGCATGGATGGCAAGGCACAGAACTCCTTGGCCAGGTGAAGCTTGATGCGGTCGTAGGTGCGGTTGCGCCACAGCGACGCACAGCAGTCCTCACGCTCGACGATGAGGTAGGGGATAGAGAACTGTCTCAGGCACGCTGCCATCGCCAGCCCTGCCGGGCCAGCCCCTACGATCAGTGCAACCCCTTCCTCCATTTTTGTGGGGACTAGATGCAGGAATCAGGTGAGATGAGCAAGATACATGCAACTACAGTTTTCTACTTGGCAGGCATGACTGGCATATAAAAAGGTACCTTCGTTGTGCTAGATTCACACTGTCAGCCAACTTCAAGGAAATCTAGATAAAATCCTTTTGATTCTGCTTATTAAAGTATCCCCCAATTTATTGAAAGATTCGGGTTTATCTGGTGGCCTTAAGATTTTGAGTTTTTTCTGAAGGATGAGTTCAAACTCAAGCGTAGAGGAAATGGAAGTATCTAAAGTAAAACCATTAATATAATGCTGCTTTGGTTCAAAATTATTGATTGCTGCCCGCAAAAAGTTGCTGTTTCACACTATAAATTTCGAACTTGTCTGGAATATTCCATGGTATAAATGTATTTAACCTGTGATGCAAAAACTAGTTGCCAAATTTGAGGCAAGAAAAGCATTTGAACGGATCCTTTGGTGAAGAAATATGGTTTTACACAGAAAACTTTCCGTTGTGTCCTATTTTTAGGATATGCTGATTTCAATTTCAAATTTTATGGTGCGAAGATTTATGCAAAAATGGTTATTTGAAAATTAGCCTAAACCTTGATTGGTAGTAAGACAAACTTGGCTTGGTTCTTTAACTCATGCAAAAGCCCACCTTCATATTTTGTAATAATTTTGGACAGATGCTCCTCAAGTTAGGAGTCTGAAGCCGGAACTATTTTCCATTATCTAAAAAAAATCTAAAAAGAACTATATTGTCCCGCCAACCAAATGTTGATAGACCGATTATTAGAAATAGCACACAACTCAAGACCAGCATGAGCGGTGTGACCTCAATGGTTAGTTTGCAAAGTGGGGATAATGGTGATTTAATTTGCAAAGTGGATCATCATACTGAATGATGATTTACCACTATAGTCTGTTTTTAGGTTTTGAAAAGCCAATGGCTACTTTTTGGAGTGGGGTATATATGCATCTCCTACATGGTGAGCTTATTCTACCTTAGTGAATACATTGGCTATCAATACTATATCTCTGTGGGGCCAGTATCCCTAGGGCCACTCATCTAAGGAATTAAACTACTCGATATGGAGAGTTGTGATCCGACTGCTTTGGACTAGCCAGATAAGGTATAGGACGATGTAGTCAAATAGTAAAACAACTCGTATTCGAATATGATACATGATAGATTACCTTATTGTAACCATCAAAGTCGAATACGAGTAGTCTGTGTAATCGATTTGTAACTCTGCTCCCCGGGTATATAAGGAGGAGCAGGGACTCCCTCAAAACAACTCAACTCACGTGCAATACAATCAAACACACAGGACATAGGGTATTACGCTACTCGCGGCCCGAACCTGTGTAAATCTTTGTGTTGTTCGTGCACTGTCGTTCCTAGAACTCGGCGAGACCTACCAATCTACTCTCTGGGGTATTGTCGGATATACATCCCCGGGTACCCTCAAGATAGAAGACCGAGTCCTAGTAGAACTACTCGGAGAACTCCTATTCCAAGTAGAACTACTCATGTATTCCTACTAGGACTCCCATATTGTAACTGACTAGGATACTTGCCATGTAACCTTGCCCCCTGGGATATATAAAGGAGGGCAGGGGTCCCTAGCTCGGTAGATCAAGCCTAAAGGCAGAGGCCTAAAGGCAGAAGCCTACAGGCAAAACCATACAACTCAACTCACATACAATATAATCAAACACACAAGACATAGGGTATTACGCTACTCGCGGCCTGAACCTGTCTAAATCTTTGTGTTCGTGCACTGTCGTTCCTAGAACTCGGCAAGACTCACTAATCTACTCATTGACATACCCCCAGATAGACGTGCTCGACATAAATCGTCGACAGGTACCCCCAGATAGACGTGCTCGATATAAATCATCGACAATCTCTGTCCCAAATTGATTGCAATTCTGGTTATGCTCCTGGATACATACTTGGCATATGCTCGCCTAGTGTCATTCCAAAATGGATCAACTCCTTGGTCAATATGTGTACCTACACCCAAATGACAATGATGCGTCTAATAATTAGAACGTCAGCTAAGCAAAAATAATGGTAAGTGATATGATAGTAGTAGTTATGATCAGCAACGACACATGAGGAGATATCTAAGGTAATGGTAAAAGATAAAGAGTGGTTTAAACTAGTCGGGAGGACAACAAGATGGGACTAGGTTCCTATGTACTTCCTATGGTTTAGATCAGTCAACTCCAGTAGCGACTAAGATAGATCATAGAGTCGGCTACAGATTTTTTATCCTATCTCTCTCTCTCTCTCTTAATTTTGTGCGCCAAGACAACTCGTGGGCAGGGATAAGAAAGGGAAGCGGTTGCCTACCTTTAGTCCTACGTGCCTGAACCAACGTGGTGGACTACGTAGGCTACTGTTGGCTACGACAACTATCCACTGAACTGAGTGCAGATTTGGTCAGCAAAGAGTTCTAGGTTCCACACCTACAACTGATGGGTATATCCCTCGAAACAATAGGACAAGCCCTTCATCCAGTCATGAGAACTAGAGCCCGACAGAAAAAACACTAAGAGAGAGTTTAAGATAAATCCGCTAAATATCTAGAGCTGAATAAGCTAGACGCGACACAGATGCCAAGAATGATTTTCATTACATTTGAATCAAAGTAGTATGTAAGCTACGGTGCAACCTTGGTTTCTTTATTTTTGTCCCTTTTTAACAACACAACATGGCTTCAAACTCTATGTTTATACCATTTGCCTACATGTTGACTGCTATAATTCATCCACTTGGAAGTTGGTCTATGAGTGTTCAACCCAACGGGGGCAAACAGAATAAACCATAAGCGCGCGCCTGTTGCAGAGTATTTCAAGGTATCGATTTCTACAGGGAATGTGAGTGTATTATCTAAGAATCAGGTTCATCCTAGAGAGATCAACGAGAACTTACACTAGTAGTGAATGGACTTTTCACCCCCTACATTTATTCCGGGTAACTTTTGGCATGAGACTATTGTCTCTTTTAGTCCCGGTAGGTAACAAATGTCCCTTTAGAGTAACCCTTTAGAGTAAAGGGTCAGTTTTAGTCCTGGTTGGTCATTATAAAAGGAAAACACCCAGTATTTAGTCGCATGTGCTCTATTGGTGAGATGGTAAGGAACATGCGAGTTCCTGGGTTCGAGTACCACACACCGCGCGTGCATATTTTCGCGTGAAAAATTGTGACTTGTGACCTCATGGACACGACACGTGCGGGGCCTCCCTAGGTGTGACTGTTTTTTTTTGGAACTCGACCTTTAGTCCTTGTTTTGGAACCCGGACTAAAAGCCGTTCCCAACCGGAACTAATGTGCGGTTTTCTACCGGTGTTAGGTAGGCTAGTTAGAGCGGAATCAATGGGTTAAAACTGATTACAAGCAAGGTTGTCTTTAATCACTCACTTTGGGCACTAGGTCACCCAAGTGAACTAGGTATGTACCGGCCTACAGCTCTATGCTGATCCTGAACATGGTGGATTACGAAGGGGCTAGATAGGAATGTCACCACCTAGTGGCTACCTTACAAATACATGGACAACGAGGCAAACAAATGTAACATATAGCCTAGGCACCACACCTACGCTAATGATAGCAACCTTTGCATTGCACAAGACTAAAGCATTCATGAAAAATTAATGAACGATGAACCAGCAAGCAGAAGAAAGACAACTAATTACTTGAACCAAGATTCAATTACCACAGAAACCCGGATAGTCACTTATACAAAGGTAGCAGCTGCTGAGGTAACTCCATGCACTCTCCCTCACTCTCTTACTCTTTCTACTCCAAGAAGGGTAGGACTTCACCTTGCAATTGTGTAGTCTGCTTGTTCATGCATCCAAATGGGCATAGCTCCTCTTTATATAGGCCATACGGGATTGGATAGAGCTCCTCGAGGTGGCTGGTGGCGGTTAGGGCAGTTGTCAGGTCAGCCTTGACCCCCATGCATGACTGAGATGCACTCTAGACGACTGTGGGAACTCACACATTAAAGATGGAGGCAAACCACCTCATTTTTGGCGGGGAGGGGGGGGGGGTCGGGCGACCTACCCCTAGCATCGTTCTGCCCCCATATTCTGCTAGTCTCTACTTGGTGGCCCCTAGGTTTGGGTGCATAGTGGGTTGGCTTCATTTGTGTGCATTTGCTTAGAGTTGTGGGCCACTCAATCCATGTTTAGTCTATTTGATCCAAGTGACATTGAATCAATGGCTAAGATGTTTGTGTGCTTCTAGGGATTAGTTGGAATTGGGCCAAATTGGTGTTCATCCCAGGCCGGCCGACCTAGGGGGTCCACCGACCTATGGCTAGGTCCATTTCAGGCCATCTTTTGGCAATGGGTCCCAGCATATACGTAGTCACCAAAACTAGTAGAATTCATTAGATATAGACACTATGATTGTGGTTTATGCTTATTCCCATGATGAAGTTGACGATCAGATTTGAGCATTAGTGTCCGTCAACATGCTTCGAGTAAGAACCTTGCTCTCCTCGTTCATGGGCTTGGGAGCTTCCAGAGGAGAATGTGTTGCTTGGGCGCTATAGCTTAAGGAGAAATGGGAGTGATGGCGCTACAGAATTTCGGCAGCTCTAAAATGGTGAGTGAAGCAGATGGGAAAAGCCCTCCCCTTCTTGCATCTAATTATAACCACTAGCCGTTTGTATTCCACAAAACAGGGGTCAACGCAACGTTATTCCATGACTTGGCAGTTTTTAAGGGGTTTTAAATCCTGTTAACCACCAGTTATGGCATTTGATCAATTTTGAATATTAAAATACTAAAATCTTAACCATTAGGTTCAAAATTATTTGAATCAAGGCTCTAGGGCTACAGGCACCTACAAATAAAAAATGTATACAATTGTTTCCGATATGAATACATGCAAGATAGAGAAACTCAAATGAAGACCCTTGAGTGATTTTTTTCTAAATTGCGTAAGGCTCGAGGGCTATACTCAATGGGTGCACCTAGATCAAATGCATGCCACCGGAGAACTTGAAGATTTTTCTAAAGATGATTCTTGAACATCATGATGTTTCTCTGAAGTAGTATAAGGCTTGGAGCTACACCAATTGGGTGCATCTTCGATGAACACCAATGGAAAACTACTCGCAAGATCGAGAACACCTCACACCTTCACTTCAAGGATTTGCGACTACTTGGTTGATGAACCTTGGTTCTGAAGGACTATTTGGATAAGTACTTTAAACTACTTGGAGCAGTTCCAAGACTTCAAGAGAAGGCACGCAGAGCTCAGGGAGTTCTAGCACCGGGATCCCGGGAACTACTCACCGACGCGGCTAACCAACCTGTCAACCTGGGTTTTGAGCACCAATCTAGCCCAAACTTGTCTAGGAGGAAGAAGCACACCCATCCAACATTTGGACCCTCTAATTTGACATAATCGTTTGGATCCAAAGGATGCAAACAAACCAAATGGGTTGCACATAGACTGAAGGGTCCACAACAAGAACTAAATCCACCCAAATCAAGCGAAGCCACATAGGAAACCCACCAGGGGGATACTTATCTATTTGCCATCCGTATGGATGACACTTCTTCAAAATCCATTATTAAAATGGTCCCTATATATTTACCACTCTTCTACATATGAAGCAACATAATTGCCAATTTTGCTAATGTGGCGAGCCAACTTACTAACCCAGCGTGGATTGGCCATGTGAAATGACCACGGTGCCCCTCCCTATTCCAGCTCTCTTCCTTTTCTCTCTCGGTGGCCGGAGGGACCCACCCGATATCCCAACTATTCTTCTTCATGTCAACCCGCAAAGGAGCTAGCTCTCTACTGCTGCAATCCGCGCAGCCGCAGTAGGCGATTCATGAGATGTGGTGCCGAGCCGAATGATGTAGCTGCTGCTACGCCAGAGCGGTTGTGCGGGGATGGAGGTGGGGCTCAACATTGGTGGGGAGGAGCATACCAAGCGGGGCCAAGTGAAGGCAGCGGTAGACGATGTGGACATAGAGATTGTCCAGATGAATCACCGTGCATCCGCGTCCCCTCCACCCCCCCTCCTCTGCTTCCCTCTACAGACTCTGCAACCAGGGCGAGCGCCATGAGGCTGAGAAGCACCGGTAATGCGCTCTTGCAAGTTGAAGCCGCGTTCATGACAGAGGGTGCGGCCTTCTGCTTCTACAGCCATCGGAGGTCACACACGAGTACATGATGCAACCAATTGAGTGGAACCAGTAATTGAAGCTTTCATCTCCATGCATCTCATGCAACCATGGTATACGAAAGAAGCAAGAACCAATCAGCTAGCAAAAAGATCAAACATTCGAGCGATTTCTCCAATCATGATTCCTTCGTGGCCCACGCATGCGCTTGTGTGGATCAGCTATGCTAGGAAGTGGGCGACCGTGTGCCAGCAGCGACTGGCCGAGGCAGACGTGGGAAGGGCATGAGCCCGTCTGGGGGAAGTTGCAGGTCGGCAGAGCTGCTCGTGAGCTGCGGCAAGCCGTGACTCATATGCTCCTCCATCTCGTCATGGCCCGCGTGTGGCTATGGCTCCCCTTAGCTCCTCTCAACGCCTAGAGGCTCCTCTCACAGGAAAGGGGATTGGGATATCCGCAAGAGGTAAGGGATGACAAGTGGAGGCCATCTGTCATAGTGAGAGAATAAATAGTGTGGAGGCACTTGGGCACGGAACGGACTAAAAAAGGGGCATGGAGTTCATTTTACACACATGATCCACGCTGGTTTAGTGATTTAGCTCACCACGTCAACAAAATTGACAATTCAAGGAAGGAGTACTTGGTTTTGAAGGAGTGCCACCCATAAGGATGGCATATAGTTAAATATCCCCCCACCAGGACCCCACCTTAGCCACTTAGGTGAAGCAGAGACAGTTCGGTGCCAGGAAGGCGTCGACCTAAGCCATGTGTCGCCCGACCCTCCAAGGGAACCAAACCACCCCAACTTCCACTTGTGCATGCATACCAACCTTGGGAGTGCATCTAAGCCATGCGATGGCTGAGGTGGTGCATCTTGGGGTCGGCTGACGCCCTAGGTTACCTGACCTAGGAGCCATGTTTTCAAATCGTATTATCGAACCTAGTCGTAAGACCACCGATAAGACGACTAGTCACGATTACTCATCGATCAGGCCAATTAGTCAAACCTAGTCGATTGTCTAGTTGCCCCGCGTAAATACCATGGTACAAAGAATGTATACACAAACATATACTGCAGTGCATCTATGGCTTTTCTCTGTGAGAGGATGAACCATCTGTAGCAGTTGAGGAAGCTGAGACAACACTCACTTCAGGGTTCGGCAGGACCACTTACATATCCAAAGGACAATGGTGGACAACGATGGCAGGAATTGTCGGTAGACGTGCGCAGAGAGCTTGCAACACCGCTGGCAGCAACAGAGAGGATTAGGAGAGGAACTTACACAACGCAGTCTAGAATGGCACTAAAACCGGTTGGGCACACGTATTATATTTAAAACCTAATGGGCCTAACTCACAGCCCAAAACCATCCAAGCCCATATGTTCTTTAGCCCAACCGTCCAAACTCTAATCGGATGACTAATCATGGTTAGTCCATGATTAGTCGGACGAGCAGCTTTCTAGTCGAGCAAATTGCATCGATGGGCATAATCATTGTCGGGAGAACAATAAGGGTGACTAATCACAACCAATCATGATTAATTGGATGATTTAAAAACATGACCTAGGAGTGGGGTCCACAGCCACCATCCACCTCCAGGAGTCCCTTACCAACCTCTGGAGCCTATATCATTTGGAAATCATCGAGCGGTTCACTACTTCCCAAGGCTAAGCCCTACTCTTCTATAGAGTTAGAAATAGGGGGAGAGAGAGGCAGAGTTCGGTGGAGTGCCGGTTCGGTCAACGACTATCCAGCTTATGCTTCAGCGGATGCTTGCCTTCTATGAGTAAGCATTTCGGATCTTATGGTAATTGAATCTCAGTTTGAGTAAATAATTATCTCTATTCAGTACAGGTTTAAATGGTATGAATATTATCAGTCTATATCCAAGTTCGTATTCAATTAGAGAGGTTTAAATCCATCTGAATCCGAAATTGGAAACTTAGTATACTTCTCCCATGTTGTAATCAACTAGGATCATATAACCGACTTAACTCTGCCCTCCCCCCCACCCCATACATACAAGGTGGAGTAGGGACCCCTCCAAAACAATTCATACAACACACAATCCTATGCAAGGCAATACATTGCACGCATGTTGTAGGGTACTATGCACATTATGTTCTGAACCTATCTAAATTGTTAGCTAGTGTACACCATCATTTCCAAGAAGTTGGCGTGCCCCAACTACTCTCTGCCGTGAGGTAACCCTAAGCAGGTACTCGGTGGTAAAACATTGACTGGTCCTTACAAAATTTGTAACTCATAGTTTTTTGTCAGTTATGCAACCCATGTTTTGTCGTTGCATAATTCAAATTTGGAGTCCATATTGCTGAGTTTGTGCCCTAGGTCAAGTATGGCTGCTAGTTTAGTTTGTTTCTTGATCCAGTCAGTGCTAATCAATCCATCCACTGCATTTCCATCCATGAACTCTACTCAGCCTTCAATCAAACCTTGATTCGGAAGTCCTTCCATAAAATAGCCATAACTTTCACATACAGACTCGATATCAGGCAATTTTTTTCATATACATCTATAGAAAAATTTTGCATTGGCAAGTATACTTAATAAGCTTTCTAGCCATGTGTATTGTGGACCCTGTATCTTCCCGAGTTGGTACATACTTCAATGAGAAGTCGGTACACTCGTAGCCCTCGTGCGACTATTGTGCTTCTATTTAGTCTCCAATAAGTTGATCATAACTCCTCAGTGGGAAGTCCAAATAACCAGCTGCTTGTTTTGGTGGAAAGTAAACTCTATAGGATTACACAGCTCACTCCCTCAAGCCCGATCAACAAAGAACATTGAGTCAGATTAGGGAGATGATATGGAAGTTCATCATGAAGGACTTGTGCTAAATGAGATGTCGAAACATAAGAAATTTGTGGTTAATTCGTGTACATTTAGTACTTGTTCAAAACTTGTGTTGGACCATATGTAACTACCTGTTGGAAATAATGTTTGTGGTCCCCAATGTGTCGGTGATTCGGACACCGACGATTTACTTATGCCATGCTAGCTCATGGTCTTCGGTGGTAAACACTCCAAACATAGAGGAATTATATTGTGTGGGCAAAGACCCTACGTCCAGTGGGAGGGAGTCATGTTCCTTGCGATGGATGCTTCAAGTTTACAACGGGGGTGCTCGTAAGCAGGGGTGTGTGAGTGAGCGAGTCTGAGTGCAAAAAACTATCCGTCTCCCGATTGTGTCGTCGCTTCCCCCTTATATATATGTTTGGGGTCAGTTACATGGGGAGAAAGAAGAAAGAAAGGGGCAGAGAGGGGCCTCGTGGGCCCTCATTTTGGTCTGTGATCGTCACCATCCCCCGACCTCGCCACGCTTTGTCAGAAGACCTTGGCTTGCGTCATACACTTCTTGCCATGCCATGTTATGGCGGAGTCATGGGCACAGTGCTGTTATGTGCCGTGCAGGGCTTCTTTGCACTGTTGTCCGCCATGCCGGCCGTTGTGCTCGCTGTTCAGGGAGTTGTTGGCGGTTCCGTACCCTCGGCTGTGGGGGAGTTGTTGGCGGGGTTTGGCCTCCCCGCGTTTTTGCGCTGCCTGCGAGGTCAGGGATCGTCCAGGTGGCTGATCCACGTGGGTCCTACTGCTGCTGCCACTCCGCCTGTGTGGGTGGCCGTCTTTCTGTGCTGTGCCGCAGTCTTGGTGCAGTCAGCTTGATGGTAGCCGTCATCTCAGGGTTCCCGGGCCGTACTTGCAGGAACAGCAGGGGATGCGGAGCGGCGCCCTCAGATTCTTGGCTTGGATTCGATAACTGGTTGCGTGGTTCGACCAACCCCCCCCCCCCCCCCCCCCCCGAGCGTTGCCACGCGTGGGGGTCAGTTTGGCCCTCCCGAACGGTCGAGTAGACGTCACGTGTCCTAGAGCACGAGCCCCCCAACGGTCGGGGAACTGCCATGTGCATGGGTCGGCAGCGTCCCCCGAGCGATCAGGGAACTACCATGTGCGCAGGTCGGTGGTGTGTCCCCCAAGCTGCTGGGGGATTGCCACATGTCGCAGGTCGGTACCATCCCCCAATCAGTCGGGGGACTGCAACGTATTCAGGTTGGCATAGTTTCCCGAAGTGGTTTGGGAGACTGGCACTTGCCCTGTTTATCTTGACGATGATGATGGGTTCAGGTATGTCAGTTTGTGTCTACTTATCTGGTCGTGGTTAGTACCCTGGTTACTGGTATCCACACAATGTGACTTGTAATGTATAAGCTTGTTGATGTGGTCTAGTTATTACAATATATATGGTTGTTTTATGTTGTTCTGAAGTATTTTGCAGGTGCAAGGCTGTTGTCAAATCCTGACTGGCTCTAGGATGCAGCCAAAAAGTAGGCTTCACCTACAGGGATGGTTAGGTTAAAGGTAATGGACTTTGTTCAGGGTAGAATACCAATGAGTCTTGCCCAGGTAATAAACATTGTTAAGTGACTAACATGAAGTCGGCTACATGAAGTCGAATACCAATGAATTAGGTACGGCCGTAGTATATGTAATCTATTAGCTTTCATATAGTTAATAGTTATGGACTACATGAAGTCAGCTACCCGACGTGTTATATCAGCCCGCAGAGGATGATGTATGGTGTCATTGGTAACGAGAGATTAGTGTAGGTGGTCATAGTGGTCTGTAATCTGTTACATGTTTGCTATCACAGGTAATGAGCATGTATCTGTTAGCTTTCACGAGTCATTGGTAACTCATCTTAGGTGACAGACTCGAAGCCTATTACCAGTGACCATCTACGTCCGTTACTGAATACCCTGTTTCCCTATAGTGATTCTCTTTCACTTTGTTCTTTTTTCCTATCATTTTTACTATCGATATAGTACTTTGTACTTTTGTAGTATATGTTAGTAAAACACTCTGAAAATGACAGAAGGACATTTTATCTTAATACAAGGACTTAAAAGTATTTAACCAATTAATATTGTTTTTGTGCATAATGGTAGCTGAAGTTTCTTTTTTGTTTAATGCCTTTATAACCTTCCACATTGTCATGTACTCCATCCATCTACAAATGTAAGAACTTTTGAGTTTATCCTAAGTTAAAAAAATTATGTTTGACTAAGATTGTAGAAAAGACAAACAATATTTACTAACCTCCGCTTATGTATAATTCATAACTTTGACTAATAGTTAATAAGATGATTTTTGTATGAAATGACCAAAATGGCCCTACAAAGTTACCTCTAAATTTCTAGAACATTCTCATAATACTTAATGAGGGGCAAAATTGGAAATTATATCTAGGAAACGTGAATTGCAAGTATTTGGAAACAGATAAAATAGTCAAAGTACCAAAATGGTAAGTTACAGTCAATTTTATGTTTTGGAGACGACGACGAGACGTACTGCATCGATGTACTAAATGTAACTTATTTGCGACCGAAGGAAACACTAATATATATTCGGTGGCAAGTTAACAAACCCACTTATTTAGCTGTCGTTTTCATCTTGACGTGCCATTCACATCTTCCGTCACAAGAAAGTTTCTAGCCCCTTTCCACCGGTCGATAACAAAATCCCCTCCAGATGCACGTGTCGAATTGACTCGACACCGGCAGGCCCGATCATCTGCCAAGTGAGATAACGCCCAAGAACCTTGGCAACCAAGGCACAGCTCCTCGCACAGAGCAAGAAGTCAACAGATTCACCCCTGCCCTTCCGCTCCAAGCCAACAGTCTTCTTGGACGAAGCTTCAAGCCTCTTTCTTCACAACAAAAGCACCCGCTCCCAAGGCAGGACGTACTCATCAGCAAACACTCCCCTATAAAACACCTGCCAGCACCGCCAGAGCCGCACACTGCAATTAAGATCATCGGAGCAGCAGTTGATTAGATCATCGGAGAGCTCAGAAACAGTCAGGAGGGAGATAATCGAGCTGAGGAAGAGGTCGATCATGGCGCTGGGCTTAGCAGGATGCTGCGGCGGTGTCGCCGTCGCCGACGGAAGGAGGTCGTCGCCTGCTGCGAATCAAGAAGGAGGTCGTCATGCAGAAGCTAAGAAGCGGCAGCGGGTGGTCAGAGAGGAGAAGATGAAGGGGATGAAGAAGGGAGGTGAAGCTGCGAATGAGAGGAAGAAGAGGGATCATCAGAAGGATCCCCCGATTGTGATACACCAGTTCCCCTTTCACTCGCGTCCCGGCTTGCTCTGAGTTCGTCCATTGATTCTTCAATTTTGAGTGGAGATGATAGTAGTGGTCTAGTGGTAAACTCCTGATTGTCTTTTGTGTGTTGTGTAGTTCTTCTATTTTGTCGTCAGCCAATATATAAAAATTGCTTTTCAGTAAATTTTGGCTGGTAACTTTATTGTCTCCATATCGCATAGCATGAAGAAGAAAAATCGTCAGAGAATAGGAAAGAAGGTAGTTGAAACTTTATGAATGCAATCATACTACACACTCCGTACAACCCAATCCACATAACAAATCCGAATATAGTTTTGGGCCGGGCCAACCCTCTTGAGCCCTTGGTGTGTGACTGGTCGGCCCATGGATCTCGATCTTCCTTTCTTGTTTCATCGGTTTTTCGCAAGAAAAAAGATACGTCGTCCAAGGCTTTAGACAGTAGCCCGGTATGGCCCATTCTGCTAGGTACTGCAACTACTAATAGTAACGACAAAATTTCACTAAAAAACGAATCAATAACATCCTCTCTTGAAAACCAATCAAAAGTATAATACGGAGAAAAAAAATCGAGAGAACCTTATCCTGAGACTAAGCAGGGTACTATCGTATACAACTGATCTGCTAAAATACACGGTACACACGCGTCACTGTTATCTCAACATACATGAACAAGATGTTATCTGTTCAACGCTAGAGAAGGGTAGGAGGAGAATAAGATGTTCACGGCATCCAATTAGATTTTTGGAGTTGTCGCCGGTCTCTCCAATTTTCTGCTTTTTTGTTCGTCACAAGATTCGCCCGTACTTACAGCAAGCTTGATCTCGAATTTATTTTCTTTCCCTAGCTGGGATTGAGATTTAAGTGGACTTACACAGCTCAATTTATTTTGCTGAGATGAAAATCTTCTGTACTATGTCTGAATCACTCACTTCTGAGCATGACAGCATCAATGCAGCATGTACTCCGTACGTGTTGTTCATGACCATTTCTTTACAAAGCTTTTTTTCTATATAATTTATATTATTACAATTTGAATTTTAAGTTTACTTTTTGCAAGATGAATTATAATATAATGCCCTATGCTAGAAAAATATATTAGCAATTTTCTTCAAGATTAGTTTTTATGTAGTTTTTTAGCTATGATCAATTTTGTATTAAATGTTGCTAGCTTATGATCGAAAATGAAATATTCTTAATGATTTTTCTAACATACATCGTCATGCTCATTATCCTCTCACAAAATTTGAGCGTAGAACTCAACTTATATATATAGAAAAATAGAAAAGATAAATCTTATTATGTATAAATTATGGGTCCTTTTACGGTGGTTGGAAGCACCTCTAGGTACCTTTTGGTACCTCCCCAAATTAATTGCATTAGACAATTTTAATCCCTGAAGGGTAAGAAGGTCATTTGTCCACCCAACACCCCCTCCCCACCGGCCCACCCCTAGCCCGCGCCGAGGACGAACCCCAAACCGCACGCATTGCCTCTAGCCGCCCGCGCCTCCTCTGTGACCAAGCCGCCGCCGGCGCCGCCGCTGCCAACTCCCTACACTCGCCGTCTCCCTCGCCGTGGCCCTCGGTCGTTGTCGACGACCCTACACTTGCCAGCCCCTGCCGCACTCCGCCGCCCGTAGCCTCTACGCGGGGGTGCCCTAGTTGGCGCAGCCGTGCTCCGTCGCCATCGCCCACCTTGCTTGTTGTGTTCCACGACCTCGTGGCGCTCTTGTGGCTGCTGCATGAATTTCAATTCAGCAGGTTGGACTCCGCCGTTCGCTCAAATTTCGTTTCTTGATATGCCGGTGTTGATCAGATGGCAACTTGCGGTAGACAGTGACAAAATGTGTGAATTTGTTACGTGGATATCTAATTTATGCAACGCTCTTGATGGATGCAGGAGTCCTTGCTGGAGATGGCGGATATTGGGTCTTTGATGGAGTACAATCAAATAGTTACGACGACGTTCGTTAGTGAAGATGACGGAATTCAGTTTTACAATTCATATGCTCTTGAGAAAGGATTCCGTATGAGGAAGGGCTATGTTGAGTGGGACGCTGGCCATAACCACGTAATCCTTAGGAAGTTATATTGAAATCGTGAGGGTTTCCGTGCAGCGAAGCACATGATCAGGGAGGATAAGCAGCGCAGGCCGCGAAATATAACTCGTATTGGATGCCCTGCTAGATTTGTGATTGCACTAGATAAGAACATGGGGCAATGGTTTGTGAAGGATTTCATCGACGAACACAACCATCCTATGGCGCCGCGTGACCTCAGTTGTCTGCTGCCTTCACATCAAAGAATCGGCGATGAGCAGAAAGCAGAAATTCTCGAGTTACAAATTACTGGTATCCCTAATCACCTGATATACGAAGTTTAGGAAATATAGTATGGTGGGTATGATAAAGTTGGCTACACACAACGAGACTTGTATAACTTCTTCCATCGTGATAAGGAGGAGTCAATTTCTGCTGGTGATGCTCAAACAGTCCTCAGACACCTTAGGGAGCGTGAACTGAGAGACCCTGAATTTTTTTCAGGTGCATGACTGATGGGCAAGGACATATGGTGGGACTGTTCTGGTGTGATACCCAGTGCCTGCTTGATTATGCAGCATTTGGTGATGTCGTTGTATTTGATAGCACGTACAAAAGTAACTGGTACAACGTGCCCCTAGTTCCTTTAGTTGGGGTGAATCATCATCAACGCACTATTTTTTTTAGTGTTCAATAATTTCTCATGAGAAGGCAGCATCGTTTAATTGGCTGCTTAGAACATTTTCGGACGCTAGTATTCAGAAGCGTCCTATTTTCGTGATCACTGATGGAGACCTTGCTATGCAGAGAGCAATAAGGACTGTGTGGCCGAATACATCGCATAGGCTTTGTGGATGGCATATTGAGCATAACCTTGTGTGTAATATAAAGATTTCAAAGTGAAGGATGTGTTCAGGGTCTTTATGTATGACTGTTGCTCCATAGAAGAGATTGAGAAGAAATGGCTGGCATTCCTCTCAGAGTTTGAGGTTACAACAGACTCTTAGATTTATCTGATGTATGAACTGAGGAAAATATGGTGTGCTGCGTATCATGTGGGTAAGTGCTATTTAGGAATTAGGAGCAACCAACGGAGTGAGAGCCTCAACGCTAGGCTTCAGATGAAGGTGAATCCTAAAATGACACTGTTACAAATGGTGCAGAGCTATGAGAGCTGCCTTTCAAGGACGCGCAGAATGAGGCTGATGATGATAACATTGCCTTGCAATCTGAGCCATTCACAGCTCCAGATGCTCTGATTCTTGAGATAGATGCGAAGAAAAGGTTCACACCTGCTGTTTTTTTTACAGTGCAGTTTAGCATACCAGCAGCAAGCAAGTGTCATCTGGTTGAGATCCTAGATGGCGATGATACAGAAGAGTATATTGTCACTAAGAAGGACACAGGAGACATCTGGTTCTATGTGAAATATGAATTGAATGCAGAGGGCAATTTGGAGGGGATCTCTTGTTCTTGTCGTAAGTTGCAATCCCTTGGCCTCCCTGCTCACACATGTTCTTTGTATTGGGCTATCGTGGCGAACGCAAGCTTCCAGACTGCTGTGTTTTGGATAGGTGGACAATGAGGGCGAAGAGTGCATTTCTGCCGATAAGGAAGAGTACCATGTACGAGTATTCCAAAACCCTACTGAGGTACCGTGAATTACGCAATATGAGTCGCGCTGCATCATTCGCACCATCTCTTTCATCTGAAGGATATGAGCTGTTCAAAGCCATCCTTGCTCAGGAAGCTACTCGAATCCTGCCAGATGTAGGAGCGAACCAAGGCAGGTTGTATGGACCGATAATGGCACAAGCCCCGGAGGCTGATTGTGAAGACATCATAGATGTCTATGATCCCATCCTAGTGCCTGGTAGAGGGGCTCCAAAGAAAAAGCTCAAGTCAAGTTCCAGTCAAAACAAATGTAAGATTAAATATATGCTTTGTAAACAGGAGGGTCACAGTCGGCGAAAATGTCCCCTGAGAGAATAGGTATTTCTCGGATCATCAAAACTGACAACATGTCATTTTATGAGGCATGTTTAGTTTTGACTAATATTCCTCTTCATTTGTAGGCAACAAAGCTCCCTGAAGTTGTGCTCGATGACTGATTTGTAGGTGAGGTGGTGCATCATACAATTTTTTCCTCTTCTTCGCTCATAAACTCCTCTTTACGATAATCTTTATTTTTTCCGCTTGAACAGAGCAAGGCTGGTGATCTACATCTTCTTCGCGCGCGATTTGTGATACCATGGGGTTCTAATCAAAGAGATGGTTCAATGGTAGCAGTGGATATTAGTGGAGCTGAGTTTCATAGTTATTAACTCTCATTTTGTTAGCACATTCATTATACTCTGTTTACCATGACTGTATGTCTAGACATAGTCATGGTGCATAGAATGCCCACGAATTCCTGAAATATTTGTGAAATATAGGATGATGTGAAATGTGTGGATCGATCTGAGACCTTGACAGTATTTCTCATGAGATGGAGTTCACTTGTTCCTCTCCAACTACACCCACCGGTCCGACTGGTGGGACAACATTACCGTTTAGTTTACCTTTACGTAAGATTCCATTGGTATTGTGATGCCAACGCACTACTTGTGCCTGTGAGCAACCTGGTAGTCTCGCACAACGGAATTCGGTTACGATCCGGTGATCACCTTATTGCACTGGTGATCATCACTGGATATTATCACTCTACTGATCAACACCGGATATGATCACTGTATGGCACATGTGATCATCACCGGATGGGATCACTGGATGGTCACTGTATGGTCACCGCGTTCTGGGTGACTTGGTGTCAGTGTTTGGAAATCGTGGTACCGACACCAACTAGAAATGCGCTGTGTTCCCTCCCCTGATGGCTGATGCAGAAGATAATGCAAGACACGGAATTATCCTGGTTCCGGTCACAAGACCGTACTTCCAGCGAGGTGATGCATGCGATGTATTATTCTGCACCGGACTGTAAGTAGTAGCGGATACAAGCAGTTTGGGAGAAGAGGCTAGACCTCCAAGTCCCAGATGATTGAGGCGGAGTGCCAATATCGCGGTTTATGGAGTGTGTGCGAATGTTCTGTGTTCTGCTCTCCTTTTGATCGATTGATCCTCCTCTCCTTTTGTAGGCCAAGGAGAAGGGGTTACAGGTGTGTGTCGCTGTGCAAGCGTAGTTGCTGCACAGTAGTAGGAGTGGCATCGGGCGTGCTTCTTTATCCTTGGCCACTGTTACGCGGTATTGCGGTCCCTGTGATCGATTCTCATACTGGTGATGACGCCAGGGAGTGGTTTCGAGGATCCGAGCTGTCCTTCAAGCGGTAATGATTCACCCATACACCATATCGAGGGTCTCCCATGCCAGGGTACAGCCCATTCTATGGGAAATCACTATGGGAGTTGGTAGCATAGGGAGTTAGAGTGACCCGGCCCTGTTCGTATAGTGGCGACATGTGCGCATAGTGCCAGGGATGGTCGCATAGTGCTCGGGATGACCCGCCATGCCTCCACCGTCCTCTCTTCTTCTCCTGCTGTGTGCTCGAGGGTCTCTCCCCCCCGATGAAGGGCTTCAGGTCGTCGGAGTTGGCAGCACAGGAGCTCAGAGTGGCGGGCTCTGTTCGCACAGCGCCGGCCTGCCCGCACAGAGCCTCGGTTGGCAGCATAGTGACGGGAGTTGGCGGATGCGACGGGAGGGGTCATGGCTGTCAGGGCGGCATGGCGAGAGATTTGCCTTTTGACTTTGGATGCACGGCGGTGGTGAGCGCCATTAATTGTTTGTCAGAGCAGAGGTTTCGACCGAGGCGGAGCTTTCCCCATTTCGTGGGTTGCTCGAGGCTCGATCATCAGACCTCGACTCAGGCGGAGTTCTCCGATTCGCTCGAGGGGTCGGTTCCCTCGAGCGAAGTGGAGATTGAGGTGCGCGTCGACGCGCTCCGCGGGGTGTCTTGACTGGGCCTTCGTCTGTTGCTGGGTCGTGGGCCTTAACTTCCGTTTCTCTTTTTCTAGTATGTGCATGAGTTTAATATTTAACAAGGGTGATTATCCCATAGGTTTGGGTACCCCTAATGATCGCCCCCAATACTTGGTGCCCTTTTAACTTTTTTCTCCTGATAAGGGATGGACGCCTAGTTTCCCCTCGCAACTGGACATGTTCTTAATCAAACTCGGCGGGTTTGCAAGACAAACTCCAGTCTGCCATGAGCCGTTTACAAATACAAAGACATAAGCTGCCTACTTGGCAGTACACGGGTCACTACAGTAAGGTATGCAGCCCAAGTGACACCAGTCTAGTCTACACGGACCACTCGTTGGCTTTCTTGTGGCATCACACTTAAACGTGGGGGTGCCACCTATATCCTGGGATGTCTCCGCGTCATCCCGGGCTGCCTTCGGGGAAGCCATGACCCCGGGGTCACCTTCCCACAAGTCCACGTCTGACGAAGCGTCAGGCGCCTTATGTGGCGGGCTCTTTTGGGCCTTTCGTTTGAATGGGCCGATGGGACGGGTCGGGGCCCATATCGAGGCGCTGCCACGGCCGTCTGCCGCACGCCTCTCTGCAATCATGTCGGTTTACGGTGAAGTCAATGGTCTCACCGGACAGTGTATCACCGGACGGACCTGAGGCTCTATCAGGTGATCTAAACGTTCTCACCAGAAAGTGTTTCACCGAACGGACCTGAGGCTATATCCGGTGGTCTCAACGGTCTCATCGGTGAAAGCTAACAAGATCTACTAGCATGACAGCACATGAATTATAGGAGTGCAACAACAAGCACAACAACTGAGGCTAAGTAGAAGACGCATTAGAGCATTTCCATTTACAGTTCGTACACTTATTTTGAAAGATTTCAGTAACAAAATACAGTTGGCCATGAGTCGTTTACAAGAGCAAATGTATAACCACAGCATGGTATATGCTACAAGTTCAACCAATTTGGTTGACATGAACTCGTTGCTAGTTTTCTTCTAGCATCATACCAGGTAAGGAACACTTATACAGCTAGAGTGTTGGAGAGGAGCAGCATTCAAGATTCCCTCGGCGCTGAGACTTTACCCTGGTACTGCCGGGATGGATCTCTGTCTCGTCCCTTTGCCAAAAATGTTGGTGCTGCTCTCACTCAACATCTCCTTCACCTTCGTCGAGATCTGGGGGTGCCACCTGTATCCCAGGATGTCTCCGCATCATTCCTAGCTAGCCGTCCTGGGCTGCCTCCGGGGCAGCCTAGGACCCCGAGGTCACCTGCCCTCAAGTAAACATCTGACATAGCGTCACGCGCCTTATGAGGTGGGCTGTTCTGGACCTTCCGTGGGCCTTAACTTCCATTTCTCTTTCTCTGGTATGTGCATGAGTTTAATATTTAACAAGGGTGATTATCCCATAGGTTTGGGTACCCCTAATGATCGCCCCCAATAGTAGCCCCCGAGCCTTTGTTGGAGTAGGTTTAATCCGGCAAAGGCTTTTCGTTGTGGGTGCTTCTGATAAGGTTTCCTTGAATAATTCTGCTGGGTGCGCGCTAGCGCACCCGCGGGTAGCCCCTGAGGCCTTGGAGGAGTGGATATACTCCTGCAAGGGCTGTCAGTATTTCGCGCTTTCACGAGCTACAGCATATTTCGTCTTCAAGGTAGTCAATCTTGTGATGCGAGGAGCCCCCGAACCCTGGCCCCAGCAAGGTCGATCAGGGGCGGTCCTCGACTCTGGGTTACGACCCTCGTCGCCCTGTTCGTGGGGAGGAGGGGTGACGCATTCCATTCTTCTCTCGAGCGGGCCGCGAGTCATGGATGCCTCTTTGAGCTGTTAGTGGGTAGTTCAAGTGGACGTCCGTGCCTCGTTCGATAGAGGTCAGCTCATGGTCCGGAGACACAGCTCATGGCTCGACCCCGTTCGTTAGGTGTCGAGGGCTCGTTGCTCTCCCTCAGTGGGATCCCTCAACTAGTTGCCTCCATCTGGCCTTGAATATAACATGGGGGTGCCCACGAATTTCGCATTCGAGGATAGGCTCGATCGCGCGTGCCCCCGGTTATCCCTGACTCTGTTTGTTCTGGGGCGCCTGTCGATCCCTTGAGGGGTCAGGGCTTCGAACCCCTGATCAGTAGGGCCTCGAGGAGAGGTAGCTTACCTTGGAAGCTTTCTGGCTAGCCTCGAGCGTTTATTTTGGTAATCGTGGCCGACGTGGCACGGAGCATGCGAAGCGGGCGCGCCTTTTCAGGCGGAGCGGCAGAGGCGTGGGTAGTTACGATGGGACGTGGCGTCTGCGATGCCTCGGTTCTCACACGTAGTGGTTATCCCAACCGGTGGGGCCCGGGCGTCAGTGACAGCGGTGCCAACCGCATTGAATGCGTATTTCACGCGGCTGGGATGCCGGTTGCCCTTCGTATTACACTATAAATAAAGAGACAAGGGGAAAGGTTTGGCTTAACCAGCCCTTGCCTTTCGATTGCATCTACTACTTCCAAGCGCCGCCGCCCTTGCCTTTCGTCTTCCCTGCACAAAGTCCGCTTTTCACCGCCGCCATTCATCATGGTGACAATCGTTGACCCTACTCTGTGGAGCCCCTCCATCGCCACCGACAACTACCTCACCGGTCTGGTGGAGGCCAGGGTGCTGCCGGCGAACAACAACCCCGATGATCCCATGTGGATTGCGCCGCCGTCCAACAACCACGAGCCTTCTCTGCCGGAGGGCTTCGTGGTGAGCCTGGCGAGGCTACACGAGCGGGGGTTCGGAGTCCCTGCTTCGCCGTTCTTTCGCGGATTGTGCCTCCACTACGGCGTGGAGCTCCACAATCCCCCCCCCCAATGCCATCTCGCAAGCGGCGGTCTTCGTCACCATTTGTTAGAGGTACTTGGGGATAGAGGCTCACTGGGACCTATGGGTTCACCTTTTCCGGGGTGAGCTACATACGGCCGTGGGTGAGTCTCGGGGGTTCCACCGGGCGGTTCGCGCCGGGTGCCTCACCTTGCAAGTCTGGGGGCAGCGCAGCGGGCTGTACATCCCGGCGACGATGACCTCCAACAATGCTGACTGGGACAAGGGGTGGTTCTACCTCCGCAATGTCGACAACAAGCGTCCGGCGTACACCGCCAAGGTGCTGCGGGAGCGGCCGGAGTCATGGAGCTACCTATCTCTCCTGCCGACCACCAGGAGCGACTGAAGTCTTCACCGATGCCTTTGCCGTGCTGTCGAGGGCTGGGTTGACTGCGGCAGGGGTCATAGCCAACTTCAATCAGCGGCACATCCTGCCACTGATGGAGAGGGCTCTGCGCCTCAACCAGCTCAGGTCGGATTCGCCCTGGCAGGGCTAAAATATGAAGGAGGGAACCCTCCTCCTCGAGCACTGCATGCACCGAGCGCGGCGAGCTGTGGAGGTGTCCAAGCTTGACTGCAAGGAGGCAGCCCTATTTGCCATCAAGATGTGCCCCGATGCGGGGTATTTACAATTTATAAGTTTTCTTAAGTTTGATTTAGATTTAATCTTATTTTTTTACCCTCAAGGGTTATTTGATTGCCAATCTTGGATTTTTCTCTTCAGGGCTTGTCTCAGAAGGGATATCGCTCTGCCCCTCCTCTTCGCGAGGTCCGTGCGGCCAATCGCGTTTCTACCGAGAGGCAGAAGGCGCGGAAGGATGCAGCCAAGCAGAAGAAGGAGAGGAAGCGCCTGCGAAAGGCGGCGCATGAGAAGGAATGCTGCCGTCGGGCCAGGGAGGGGTGCTCCCCACCTACTACTGTAACATCACCGTAGTTAAAACCCCTTAAGCACAATTAAGGATAAATTAACTCTATATATATAGTCATTATGGGTTAATAAGCTCAATAGTCAAAATAAAGTAAATTTGAATTCAAATTTTGATAGAAGTTTTTCAAATACGGATAATTAAGTGAAAATGTGCCAAATCTTGAAATGAGTTACTTATAGCAACATTATGGAGTTGAGAGTTCAAAATATAAGTTTAAAATTTGAAATTTGGATGAAAAATTAAAGAAAAACAATAAAATATCTAAATATAAACAATGTCAATAGGCCATCTTGGAGCTATGAATTGGAGGAAATTTATATTTAAATTTTGATCAAGTGCTAGCAAAATGAAAACTAGGAACCTTGCACTACAACATGGATTGGTTCTTGATCAAAGAAAATGTTGCTTGCTATTTAATTTGAAGGATCAAAGATTGAAACATGGGTTGTTCTTGCCAGCTACAGTAACACGCGAAACTGAATATCTCAGTTTAGTAAAATCCCTCAATCTTCAGAGCCTGAATTCTCTCCTATGGTTCATGTTTTGGTCAAACACTCTACACAAGATTTGAAGTCTAGTATACTAGCTACAAGTTTGGTTTAAACATTATCAATCTGTTACACATGAGATATAGAGAAAAGAAGAATGATTCAGAGCAAGAAAGAAAAGGAAGGAACAGAGCAGAGCCGGCAGAGAGCTGCCTGCCTGCTTGCCGCCAATGACGCGCGACGATTTTGATCCTACCACACGCCGGGAAGCATGAGGACCAGCACATCTAGATAAGCTCGAGGTGACCAACTTCATCACGGCTAAAAACTTCAGGTATATATCGAGCCAATCGTTATCTATTCCTCGCCGTCGTTCTCGCGCTCACACTCACCATCGCCGCCGCCTCTGCTCACCAGCCAATTCACCGCCGTCCTTGCGCCACCGCCTGATTCATTGCATCCATGACTCCACCACCTTCCCAGCTCCACGCCCGACCTATTCAAGCTCAGCTTCAAGCGCCACCGGCACCGTACGCCGTTATCTTCCGCCTCCGACCGCCGCCGACCATCTCCAGGTGAGCTCTCGAGGGGAGATGGGTTAGAGTGTCTTTGCTGTCAAATTAGGCTTGTTGCTAGGTTCCCTAGGTCATGGAGATGCTCTTGAGCTATCCCATAGCATGGGTGATGGCTCTTGTTCGCCGGAATGCAAGCGCCGCCGTGGAGCACCGTCGTGCCATGGCCGCCGTCGTGGGGAACCATGCTCCGGTCGTTATCTTCGATTTGTTGCTAGTGGATCATGTAGAGGAGGTCGTGGTGAAGCTTTTGCGCCACTTCAAGTCACCGGAGTCGCCGTCGTTTAGCCGGCTGACGAGCTCCTACGGAGCGCCGCCGTCGTCGGATGTCACCGTCCGGTCACCATTGGCGATGATTTGACCCATGAAAGTGCTTGTCATGTCGAGCTGATGCTAATGATATGCTTCTCGTCGCCGGAGACCTCGCCGTCGGGGAGATCATCGTCGGCCGACCGCCGCCGGTTTAAGATTCGGCCGGGAGGACCTGATTGCAAGGAAGAAGAAAGTTCCAGGGGGTTATCCGAGAAAATGCTAAGTAAGGAACGGGAGGACTTGTTTGTGAAGTTTTAATTCTTGCAGGGTTCTTTTGCAAACCGATTTTGTTAAGTTGTTGTGATTATATTTTTAATGCTGAAATCTTGTTTTAATCATCATAATTAGTAGAAGTGTCCAAAATTAGTGAAACTAATTTTGTTAGCTTTGTTAGATTTTTCTCTATACATTAAAAATGATGAACTTTAGGAAATCTTAAATAAAAATTTAAGTTATTTAACATGCTTTTCTTTGAAGCTTTGAAATAAATAATAGGATTCCTAAATAAATAAAAATGTGATAAAAGTCTATTAAATTAAAAATGATTTATTATAATTAGAATAAGATTAATTCTAGTATAAAAATAATTTAAGTAATTCTTTTATGAGTTTTAAAAATGCTTTTAAATGGTTTTAAATGTAGGAAAAATACTAATAAGGTTTAAATGAGAGTTTTTATTGTTGGCTTGCAACTTTATTGTGAAGGAAAGTTGTAGATCTAGGTTTTCTAAAATTGCATATTGAATTCATGGCATATAGATACCGAATCTGTGGAATTGGAGATACGTCAAGTTCAGCCGAAGGAATCCCAGGAATACGAGGAAGTAATCGGAGAATCCAAAGCCTGAAGTCGTTGCTAACAACCTTAACCTCGTTGCTAATCCAGGCAAGCACCGGAGCATCTGTACCTACTATTTTACTTATTATTTCACGCTTCCAAACTATTTTAGTATATGCATTAGGTTTAGGAATTGTTATGGAACCCTTTGAATGCATGACATCCTTGACTAAGGACATCTTTGACACCTCTTCATAGATATGATGAAACCCTGCTTAGTAAGCTTAGTAGTTTCCTACCAGATACTTGTGATACTCATCTCTATGATAACAACACATAAAATATGGAGATTTACTTGGTAAGTTGGACGAGGGCTTGAAAGATTTGATTGTGAGTAGGTTTATTGGATAGCCTCGTCTAACTTTTGACATTGAATAAGGATCCAGTAGTTGTTGACCTGAGATCAAGTTTTGAACGTACTAATCACATACTGGGTGAATGGAACCAGTAAACCGACGTAACTCAGTCACACCAGGATTGGAACTATGGCTTGCCCAGTCAGAGAGAGGCAGTAGGCGGGAGTGTAGTCTGAAACTCATAAGTGGGTCAGGCCAGACGTGGGGCCGCTTATGGGGATGCACTCCTGGACCCTGGCAAGAATAGTTTCGATCGCTGGAAGTGATGTGAGCGAAAGGTTGTCGCGTGCGGTTATCCGGAATGCGCACGTGTCGTGTGATTAGGTTTTCCCCTGCAGGATGTACAATTGATCATGATCATCGCACTTCTCGATATGAATACCGCTTGATCACTGATGAACAACTTAGCAAAGTAATGATGGTTAATGGATATTATGGTATTGGTTATCATGGAAAGCTTTCTTGAAAAACGTTATTTCATGTCACCTTACATCTACAGGACCAATAATTAGTAAGCATTTTGCAAAACCTGAAGTATACCCGTCCAATAAATAGCCTTGCATATCCGTGTCTTCATTTTATTTTAATGGTTGACGGGTAAGTCTTGCTGAGTACCCTTGTACTCAAGATTCTAATTGCTGCAGAAGTGAAGGTGGAGAAAGTTTAAGGCTCGCGAAGGCCAAGAGACACGAAGGGTCTACGTGATCTCTTGATGACAAAACTTTTATATCAAACATGACCGGTATAATTTAACTACCAGAACAGCCTGTTTGATTTCCAAAACTCTTAGCGATGTTAACTTGCATCTAAGTTTTATGCTTTATGATCTATAATAACTCATATCCCTAAGTATTTTTGTAAAGAATGTAATTCCTGTTGAGAGCTTCCTATGCGAACGATCCTATATGCATAGATTTGTTCTTGAATGTGGTGTTTCGGGCGTCTTCGGACACTTGACAGATACCTGGTTTACACTGTTTCATGTGCATTAAGTCCTGACCCGTCTGGGACGGTGATTAGTGCACCTGAACCAGATTAAACTGAACGGTTCTGCCACAACTACCCCCGAGAGCAGCCCAAAAGCGTCCTCTTCGGACGACCTTGTGGAGATTCCGCCACCCGCGCCGGTGGCGGCTGAAGTAACTCATAAACTATTTCACAAAAGCATTAGAGCAATTAACTATTTCACATAGTCAAGAAAAATAGGGCAGGTGGCATAACCATAAATAACTCGTCAAGTGCCCAACAATGACGTTCCCGATGATTCGAGTGGCCAGTCGCGACGGGAATTGAACCTAAAGCTTCTTTGAATGATGGTGATTCGGTCTTAGGGGTTAGCTTTGACATGCACGAGGTTTTGCTTGACCTACTGCTTCAATAGAGTTTAATGGAGGTAGGGAACCATGACCAGGCTAATGGAGCATGAGAGAGGAAGGGGAAACGATGGGGAAAGCTCACCTAGGATGGGTAAAGACAATTCAGAGCCTTGCTAGTTGAAGTAAAACAGCAAGGGAGGAGATCAGGCTTCAACTTGCTTCACCGGAGTTGGGGAAGAAGAACCCCATGAACTGCTTGCTTCCTGTGGGGATGGGGTCTTGGTTTTCGTGGAGGAGGAGGAGCTCGCCGTTGTCGTGGGCCATGGCTGAGCGCCCTCGTGCTGGCCGGCGCCGGTCGTGGGTGATGAGGGGCGGAGGAGACGGAGCGGCTCGCGCACGGGAAAAGAACGGGAGGGAGAGGGAACAGTGGGAGAGAGAACGAGAGAGAAGGGTCGAGGGTTTTGACGAGCTGAGGAGAGGAACGGCGTGGGTGCGCCGTCACCAGTCACGGGAGGGCAGCGCCGGGCGCGTGGCTGCTCGGGCGGAGCGATCCCGACACGCAGGCAGTCGCACAAACGGTGTTAGATTAATTTTTTCGTCGAGGGAGCCGGATGTTCCGACACTTGGTCGGATGTTCCGGGACGTCGGATCTTCCGGCTTAGAGAAAACCACAAACCGAGCCGCTAGGAACTTTTGGTCGGATCTTCTAGTGCAAGTTCCGGTAAAACTGGTAAATCCTGAAAAGTGATCTGGAGGGCTCTAAAAATCCTGAAACTTTTATAGTATCTTCTATACATCAAGATGAATCCATTTTACTAAAAAACTGGCATGATAGGCACTCTAGATTGGAAATAAAAATTCTTACTGAAATGATATTTTTGGACTTTCAAGTAAACTTTTTGGCCTCAAGATGGCTTCTAAAACTCCGGGAAAAATCACCTAAATTCAAGATTCACATCCTACTATTTCATCACGACAACTTCCAGCACAGATGCTATGATAAAAATCTAAATTGCTTCACAATGCATGTGTTTCTATTTTATTCAATAATTCAAAATTATATTAAAAAATATTCAATCGTAACTTATGAATTATAATAATGGTAACCAATGATGCTCAGGATGCAATGCTTAAATTGGGTCGTTACAAATCCTACCCCCCTTAAAAGAATCTCGTCCCGAGATTCAAGTATGAGTAAAAGAAAGGAGATTGGATAACTGATATGAATGATAATAAGATACACAAAGTTCTATTGAAATAGATAATTATAGAGACTAGAATTTTTAAATGTGGTTGTGTAGGTTTCTAAGGCTTTAAAGGAAACCCACAAAAATATAGAAAGGCATGATCCCATCTATCCACATTGATAAAGTTCACTAGGCTAAAGCATGAGCATAAGAGGGAAAGTTTCCATCCAAAAGAGTTAAAACTGGAACAATTATGGTTCTTTAATTTGACAAGATAACTACCTAATGGTTCCTAGAATTTGGGTTCGAGGTTAGTATTTTGGCTTTTCCCAAATTTCTTGCTCATAGTGGTTACTTATATGATGGTATGTATGGCATGTTGCATATGGGATGATGATCATGGTAAAACACACACTTCATGATGCACTCTACTTTTTACTTACTTTATGCATGACTTTTTTTTTACATGTGCAATGCATTGGTGCAAATGATGCAATGAACTTATGAGATGGTCCGGATGTGTTATGTGCATTAGTGCAAATGACATGGTGTCATGCATTGTTCTCATGAATTGGTGCATGATGATATATGTCATGGTGCCTACTTGACGACATCGATAATATTTTGTATGTCTCGTGGTGTATGTAAAATGATGCTTATCATATGACACGACCCATGATACACATGCATGTTGAGATGTTGATCCTTGGTGCAAATGGTGTGATGCAAAAATGGTTGCAAGGATACAATATTCACTAATGCTATTATAAAAGTGCACATTGGTACATGATTTTTTTTATCATTAATGTGAGCAAGAATGGGAAACATAGGATAGGACATTTGTTACAACTTGCTAAGTGTGCTGCCATGGTGGTTTCTATCTAAACACCTAGCACAAGGATAGTTAGCTCTAAACTAAGTTCCCTTTACTTTAGGCACACTACAAGTTCTAGCTAGGTAAGGCCATAGTTAGATGGTAAAGCTATCTTCTAATTTTTTTTAAACATCATCACACCATTTATGACTATGGAGTATTTCAAAAGGCTTGATGTAATGAAAAGATTGTATTCCTAAGATTTTGATGTTGCCATGAAAGAGATGGATCCTAAATTAGTACTCACTAGTAACATGAAAGGTTCACTTAAGAACTAGGTAGAAGCTTCATGATGTGATAGTATGCTGAAACAGAGAGCACTAAAAATATTCAAGATTGAGATAGAGCATCAGTGGAATTTTGCAGGGCATCACGCCTATGTACCCCAAGCACCAGTGCGCGCCTAGCGGCACAACCATATGGCTGCAGCACACATAGGGCCCTAGGTTCCGTCACGGCACTATGGGACACATGGCAGAACACCACTACAAGCAATCCACCAATGAAAACAAAATGCAAGCTAGATTTTTTTTAAGCGGCAGGGAGGTGATCTACTATTAGGTATTGTGAGCAATAAACATTGGTGAAAAGAGTATCTACTTGTTGATGGCATGAAAAAAATTTGAATGCAACATGTAAAAGAATTGGACAACAAAGATAGAGGATCTCTATGGATTTTTTTTTGGACAGCATGACAACAAATATTTAAACACATATGTTCGAGAGAAATACTAAACAACAAGATTAAACTATTTCTATATGTTTTGGACAGCAAAGTAACAAACATATCGACATGCAATGTTCATCAAAATTATTACTAACATACAAAGAGATGGATGCAACATGAGAATGACTAAATTACCGCAGTTTCGCTACACGTTGTTCTCACATTCGTCACTCAACAATAATTCCAGCAAGCTATTCACCAGAAGAATTTTTTTTAATCTTTATAGTAAATAGAGCTAAAAGAATGTTAAACACTCATCCTCATTCACGTCTAGTCATTTTCTTACCTTACAAACTTAATAAGAATTTAAACCTTAACCCTTGCAAGCCGATTAAAATCTAAGGCATATACGAGCGGTCTAGGTTGGTCACGGTTTTATTCTTCTTATTGGCCAACAACCTTTATATGGAAGAACTCATCATGGCATCTCTAATGCCTCTTGAGATAGTAAGAATGAATTAGGGTAGAGTAGACCAAAACAAGGTAAGATACAAGATAAGTCTTCCATCAAGGGTTAGACAAGATATAAAATTAGAATAGCACCAAAATGAGAGGACATTCTCTACGCGCCCATAACCATGATGGACAAGATAAGTTAAGAACAAATTACAAATTCAATTGGTTAAGCATAAGGAGAGGATAGCTCTAAGATAGACAAGAAATAAAAGAGGAAGATACACTTAGTCACAATTTTTTAGTGGTATAAATAGGTCATTATTTGTACATTGTTCTCTTTTAATTACCCGTCTAACTAAGCTATCTAGGGTTCTCTCCATAACCAAGCTCTGATACCAAGCTGTAAGGAACCGCCCAAATTATTTTGACTAAACCGGATTATCAAGCATTGATCAACCCGGCTTAAGCAAAATAATCCCGGTAGTCCCCGGTATGTGCCTCGAGCATTGCCCAGGAACAACTCACATATCGTAAATACATCATGGAAACCATCACAAGGTACATATCAGAGCAAATTTTTAAACTTCTTATTACAAGTGTTGAACGTATTACAAATTCAATAGATTATTATTACTACAACTAAACATGAGTTTTCACCAATTAGATTGATGTTCTTTTCTAACTTATGTGGCATTGATCTTGGTGGTTGTCCTACCATGTTCTTCTATATTGAGAGATAAATCGCAGTGGAAAGATAGAAAGGATTAGGAAGCAATGATGATGTCCTGGCCCATAAGACACCACTTTGCATAAACAAGAGCAATATCCACCATTCATCCACTTTGCCGGCTCCGGCGGGACGAACGTGGCCACAGGTCCTAAGAGGGAAACCTGCAAAACAACTTAACAGCAGCACCGTGAGTACAAAAGGTACTCGCAGGACTTATCCAAGATATGGTTATATACTTAGACCGACTCCAAGGAGAATGCATTTGGTTTGAGTAGCAAGGAAATGGCGAGGTCAATTATTTTGCATAAAAGCATCCACATTTGATCAAGTTATAATAAGCAAAAGGACATAGCATACTAAATAATCTAATTCAAGCATCAAACAATTACATAAATAAAGTGATCAGGTAACTTGAGCTCAATCTTCCATAAGCTCGTTCCAGTAAACTCTAAGTTAAAGTCAAAGTACGAGAGCGTGCTCAATGACCGAGAGCGCGGCTATTGCAATAGATTAAAACCCTGCAGGGGTGCACAACTTTTCCCACACGAGGCGCAAGACCAATGACCATACCCACGGCCAAGGATAAGTGTTAATTCATGCCCTCAACCTTTCACATACCCGCACCCAGAATTGAACGAATGGCCGGAGGAAATAGATGCAACGGAACCGCCGACTACACCTCATTTGACCCGCGCCGAATCCGCCCAATACCCGGTGCAACTTATGCTACTTGGCTTATCATTACCATATTTAGACATGTGGTTAGTACGAGATAGTGCTGAAGTATCAAAGCGATAACACATAGTTCCTTATTCGCCTCAATTCTCATTTGTAGTTGCTCACTTTTAGACCTTCTCAACTATTTATGTATAACCAAGCAATTATTCTATAACTCGCGAGTAGTGGTGCCCTTGCCACCGCTCGGCTTCTACCGGAGCTAAGCATGGCTAAGCAATTTGTTCGTGACCCTAGCAATCATACTCATCTAATGGGAGCATTCTAATTCAAGGTTGATAATGCAACAAATAAGTGCTAAACAATCATGGATAAATAGTATAGACAATGCACAACCAAGACTCATATATACAATTGATCCAAAATAGGGAGTAAGAATGCTTAGGGGCCTGCCTGATATATGGTGCTCCACAACGCGTCACTCTGGAACGTCATGCTCTAAAGAATTGAGCGAATGCATGAATTAGAATAATGTCATGAATGCATATGCATATGAAGTGTAGTGATTGAATAGAAATAAGAACTAACATGATTAAAGGTTATCAAGCAAATAATTTAAAGTTGGAAATTAAGTACACAAGCATAACATAGGGCAAAAGCACCATCACAACTATTCATGCATATTCACATATCTTGCAAGACAAAAGGTAACACGAGAATGGCTCAAATTAGTTTAGCTAATTTTTAGTTGTAATAGGAATTAATAATAAATTAAGCATGTCACAACACCTAGTATCAACCATGTAAGTTATTTCATTTATTATTATCCATATTAGGTGATAGATTATACTCTTGTAAGATAACACACTAGTATGATCAACATTAGGCACTTTAAGAATTAAGGATAGTAAGCAACATCATATTTTAGTTAAGAGTAATACATCATTATCCAAATTAGAGGCTAGATGGTCTCGTTATACTTGATTAAGACAAGCTCATTCATTCTGATTTATTTAAGCTAGATTTCAATATGAAGAACATGTTATATTTATTTACAACTGGTGAAAGAGACTAGCCTTTTAACTATTGAAGGATAAATAGAGTTATTAGATATTTTACAATATGAAACTAGTTCTAGAACAAAATAACTAAAGCTATGTCATTCTTCAACCATTTCATGTGATCTATATCTTATAAATATTAAATAACATAGCATAATTCTTAAAAAGGTAGAAGAGTTGAACTCATAATTTTAGCATCACAATTAAATGGACCATAACAATTAGCAAGCTTTTAATCATGACATGACAAATACACTCACAATACAACCACTTCATAAGTGTTATCAATTCTAAACAATAGGATAAAGCTTAGTAAAATTAGTTCCATGATGTTAGGGCTCATGTTAAATTATTATGAATTACCAATTTAACTAGCTACAACCGAATATAACAATTGAATGCACTAATTTGCAATCATATCATAGGTTTTATTAATTTTAGATAGGCTATACAAGATAATCAAAATTATATTCATGACTATAGGATCTTATGTAAATTTATTATGAATACAACAAGTTAAATCGGATCGAAGGGAATATATTTGCAACCACACCAATTTATATAACCAATCATGCAAACAAATAGTTCTACTAGAATTGTCTATCATAAAGAATTTAGCCGATTAATTTATTTCACAATTCTTGAAAGAATCAACCATATACCTAACAAATTATACTTATCAATGTAGTTCAAATATTATCAGTAATTATTTCATAAGGCATATATATATGTATGAGATGCACAAAAGACGAGAAAATGATTTGTATCATATATGCACAACACATCACTATAGTCAACAAAAGCATTAGAGCAATTAACTATTTCACATAGTCAAGAAAAATAGGGCAGGTGGCATAACCGTAAATAACTCGTCAAGTGCCCAACAATGACGTTCCCGATGATTCGAGTGGCCAATCGCGACGGGAATTGAACCTAAAGCTTCTTTGAATGATGGTGATTCGTTCTTAGGGGTTAGCTTTGACATGCACGAGGTTTTGCTTGACCTACCGCTTCAATAGAGTTTAATGGAACCATGGCTAGGCTAATGGAGCATGAGAGAGGAAGGGGAAGCGATGGGGAAAGCTCACCTAGGATGGGGAAAGACGATTCAGAGCCTTGCTAGTTGAAGTAAAACAGCAAGGGAGGAGATCAGGCTTCAACTTGCTTCACCGGAGTTGGGGAAGAAGAACCCCACTGCTTGCTTCCTGTGGGGATGGGTTCTTGGTTTTCGTGGAGGAGGAGGAGCTCACCGTTGTCGTGGGCCATGGCCGAGCGGCCTCGTGCTGGCCGGCGCCGGGCGTGGGTGATGAGGGGCGGAGGAGACGGAGCGGCTCACGCACGGGAAAAGAACGGGAGGGAGAGGGAACGGTGGGAGAGAGAACGAGAGAGAGGGGTCGAGGGTTTTGACGAGCTGAGGAGAGGAACGGTGTGGGTGCGCCGTCACCAGGCACGGGAGGGCAGCGCCGGGCGCGTGGCTGCTCGGGCGGAGCGAGCCCGGCACGCAGGCAGTCGCACAAACGGTGTTAAATTAATTTTTTCGTCGAGGGAGAGGGATGTTCCGGGACGTCGGATCTTTCGGCTTAGAGAAAACCACAAACCGAGCCGCTAGGAACTTCTGGTCGGATCTTCCGGTGCAAGTTCCGGTAAAACTGGTAAATCCTGAAAAGTGATCTGGAGGGCTCTAAAAATCCTGAAACTTTTATAGTATCTTCTATACATCAAGATGAATCCATTTTACTAAAAACGGGCATGATAGGCACTCTAGATTGGAAATAAAAATTCTTACCGAAATGATATTTTTGGACTTTCAAGTAAACTGTTTGGCCTCAAGATGTCTTCTGAAAATCTGAGAAAAATCACCTAAATTCAAGATTCACATCCTACTATTTCATCACGACAACTTCCAGCACAGATGCTATGATAAAAATCTAAATTGCTTCACAATGCATGTGTTTCTATTTTATTAAATAATTCAAAATTATATTAAAAAATATTCAATCATAGCTTATGAATTATAATAATGGTAACCAATGATGCTCATGATGTAATGCTTAAATTGGGTTGTTACACCGGCAGCCCACGAGTGGCAAGAAGCGCAGGCTGAGCGGCCTCCTTCGGGTTAGGTAAGTTCTTGTCCTCTTTTCTTGGTCGTAATTCGTGGGTTATTTTTTGTCTAATTTTATTGACTTGGTTTCTGTTAGCCAACCTGGGCCGCCGTCATCGCTCCCGTTGGCGCCAATGAAAGCGTTGAAGGAATCGACGTGTGTCACGCTTCGTTTGGCGGGGCCGCCCTCGTCCGGAGCGCCCCAAGCGATGGAGATCATCACCCAGTATCAGGCGGCCCTGGCGCGAGGGGTCGCCCAATCAAAGGGATAGGCGGCGGCCCTGGAAGCATCGGTGGCAGCGGGCGATGACCAGGCCAGGGAGACGACCCCGGCTCCCCGTGTGGAGGATGCGGCTCCTGCCATTGCGGGGATGAACGAGACCAGAAGGTGTGGCCTGCGCTGAAGACGCGGGTCAGACCACGGCAGGGGACAGCGGTACGGTGAAGGCGGAGGAGGTGCCGGGGGTGGGCACCGCAATGGTGACCCTCCCGGCCACCCTCGAGGGCAACCAAGAGGATGAGGAGGAGGATGCTCCGGGCTTCCGGGACGGGACCTGGAGCCCTTGGGACGAGAGGACTGTGCGTGCCCTGCCCGGCGGCCCGGCCTTCGAGGCCTGGCGCAACCTGGGCTCGATCGGTGTGGCATCCCTCCCGGCCTGGCCGGGTCCGCTTAGGCCGAGCGTCTCCTATGGGAGGAGCAGCAGGCCTTGGGGACCACGGTCCAGGAGGCCTTGAGGCATGTCCTCGAGCTCCACCTCGGTCGGGGCTTGGACGTCCACCTAGTAATTTGTCTGATTGCTAAATTCGTTGTGTGTTTTGTGTCTCTCCCCCTTTTCTCACCATTGTCTGCCGTGTTAATAACAAAACCTGAGGGAGATGACCGAGCGAAAGGTCGCCGAGCTCGCTGATGCGCACGTCGAGGTGCATCAGCTGAGGGAGGCTTTGAGCCATGTTGAGCGAGAGAGCCTGCGCAAGAGGGCCCTCGCCGTGGAGACGGCAGGGGAGGTACTTCGGCAGGGGGACGAGCTGCATCAGCGGACGCAGGCGCTGGTGGCGCTCGAGGGCGAGCTTCAGCAGGAGCGCGCAGCCCTCGCCGAGGCTCGAGGGCAGCTGGAGCAGCGGGACTCGGCTCTTGCCGTGCCTGAGGCGGCCCAATTAAAGACCCAGGGCGAGGCTATCGACCTGCTCACTGTGACAGTGACGGAGGGAGATGTTGCCATCGTGGAGCTGAGGGCCTCAGTCGAGGGCCATCAAGGCGAGATGGCAACGCTCCAGCAGGAGGTCAGCACTGCCTGGGAGGCCCTCGCCGAGAAGGAAAAGCTGATAGAAGGTAAGTTTGGTGCGAACTTATCCTTAATTTGAATTCTAGTTTTTGAAAACTTATCTGATTTTGTGTTTGGGCTTTCAGAGATGCGGAAGGTGGCGGAGGAAACTTCCTCACAGGCGGAGTCGCTCCAGGTGGCCTATTCGAATGCCCAGGAGGACCTCGAGGAGCTACGGGAAGTAGCCCTCGCCGTCTGCAAAGAGGTCGAGTGGCCAAAAGCCCCCGAGTCTCAGTCGGGCAGCTCAGTGGCTAGTCGCCTAAGGGCCTTGGGTGGCTGTGTTACCGAGCGCTTGAAGGGGGCCCTCCGCCTTGGCGTGCAGAACACCCTCGGGGTGATCTCGGTGCATTTCGTCGTGGACCTCGAGGCGGTGAGCGCCGGGTACGTGGTGGCGGATGATCTCGATGATGATGTCGCGCTGGCCGTCGTGGAGAGCGCCAACGCCGGTGCCTCTGCTCCTGTTGCCGCCTTTGCGGAGATCTTCGAGAGTGACCTCCTCCCCGACGCCAAAGACGAAGAGGACGCCACCCCCGTAGGCCCCAAAGACCCTAGTGGTTAAACAATTTAATGTTTCAAGTGCACATTCGAGTTTTTATTTGAATTATGGTTTTCTTTATCACGTTTTTCTCACTGAATTTACAAGGGACTTGTCGAGGAAAATATCGTTCATAGACTAACTTTAGCGTAGGGTGGCGAGGGGGATGTCGTATCCTTTCGAAGGCGTAGGCGGTCCCTCGACTCGGCCGGCCATTGGCCTTAGTCAATCTATGCATCGAACTGCCTTTTGGCAATTTACTGGAGATGATTGTGCTGAAAGGATTTTGAAGAAAAAACCTTAAAATTGGGACAATTTTTAGGACGGGGTGCCCCCCGATTTAGCCCCCAAGTGAGACTTGGCTTTTTTTCGAGGGTAAGCCTAGTCTTACTCATTTTAAGATCCTTCTTTATATGTTTATTGAAATAAGTACAAATGTACATGAATGCTTGGAAGCTTAAGGTAGAAGCGACGTAGCTGTTCGATGTTCCAGGCGTTGGCGAACACTTCGCATTTCTCGTTCGCGAGTTTGTATGTGCCTGGTTTGAGGACCTCAACGATGATGTAGGGCCCTTCCCATGGCGGTGTGAGCTTGTGGCATCCTCGATTGTCTTGTCGCAGCCTTAGCACCAGGTCCCCCTTGTTGAGGTCTCATCGTCGAACCTTTTGGGCTTGATATTTTCGGAGGGACTACTGGTACCGTGCTGAATGTAAGATCGCCACATCTCGAGCCTCGTCCACTTGATCAAGTGAATCTTACGAGCTTGCTTGTTCCTTTCTTCTTGGTAGGCCCTGAGCCTCGGGGATCCATATTCCAAGTCTGTGGGGAGGATAACCTCGGTGCCATAGACGAGGAAAAACGGGGTGAAACCCGTGGCTCTGTTTGGGGTCGTTCTAAGGCTCCAAATTACTGAGGGTAGCTCTGACACCCATTTTCCGCCGAATCTTAGCTTGTTGAATATTCTTGGCTTGAGGCCTTGTAAAATCATGCCGTTGGCACGTTCTACTTGGCCGTTTGTCTGCGGATGTGCTACGGCCGACCAATCCACGCGGATATGGTGGTCGTCACATAATTCCAAGAATTTCTTGCATGTAAACTGGGTGCCAATGTCAGTAATTATCGAATTACGGACCCCAAACCTGTGAATTATATCCGTGAAGAACTGCACAGCTTGTTCAGATCTGATGCTGCTGATGGGTCGAGCCTCGATCCATTTTGAGAACTTGTCGATGGCCACTAGCAGATGCGTAAAGCCCCCGGGCGCTGCTCACATTGGCCCGACGAGGTCGAGTCCCACATAGCGAATGGCCATGTGATAGGAACGGTTTGCAAGACATGGGCCGGGAGGTGAGATTTGCGTGCGTAGAATTGACACCCTTCGCAAGTGCCCACAATTTCGTTGATGTCGGCGACAGCCGTGGGCCAGTAGAAGCCTTAGCAAAATGCGTTGCCCACGAGGGTACCGGGCGCCGCGTGGTGGCCGCAGACGCCAGCGTGGATGTCTCGAATGAGCTCCCTTCCCTCCGGAATTGGAATGTATCGCTGCAAAATTCCGGAGGGGATGGGCTTACACAATTCCCTATCGATAATGAGAAATGACTTGGCTCTTCTCGCGATGCATCGGGCCTCGGTTCGATCCGAGGGTAGCTCCCCTCAGTTGATCCAGGCGATATACTGGTTGCGCCAATCGCGAGATGATGGGGCCTCCTCGATCTCCATAACTTCACTCTCATCCGCCGAGGATATCTCCTGACTTGAGGCTTCGGGTTCCACTTTCGAAGGATCCTCGTCCATGGGCTTGATGCCCGGAGCCCCCGAGGGTTCATTCCTCGAGGGAGCATCAGGAGCTCTGGGAGTTGGCTTGAGGTCGATGCTCGGCTCTTCTAGGTCACGGGCGAATATGTTTGGTGGAACGGTGATCTGACCTGACGCAATTTTGGCCAATTCATCGGCCTCCTCGTTGTATTTTCCTGCGATGTGGTTGAGCTCGAGGCCATGGAATTTGTCCTCGAGTCGGCGTACCGCGTTGCAGTACGCTTGCATCTTGTCGTCATAGAAGCTTGCGTCCTTCATAACCTGATCGATGACTAGTTGTGAATCTCCCAGGATGTCGAGGCGTTTGACACCCAACTCTATAGCTATACGAAGGCCGGCTAGCAAGGCCTCGTATTCGACCATGTTGTTGGACGCCGGAAAGTGCAAGCGCACCACGTGTCTTATATGTTCTTCGAGGGGTGAGACGAAGAGTAGACCTGCGCCCACGCCGGTTTTCATCACCGACCCGTCGAAGTACATGATCCAACATTTGGCTTAGATCTGGGGCGGGGGCAGCTGTGTGTCGGTCCATTCTGCCATGAAATCGGCCAAGATTTGCGATTTAATTGCCTTACGAGGGGCATGAGTGAGGGCTTCGCCCATCAACTCCACGGACCATTTGGCTATTCTACCCGAGACATCCTGGTTGCGGAATATCTCCCCCAAGGGGAAAGATGAGACCACGGTGACAGGATGAGCCTCGAAGTAGTGGCGCAACTTGCGCCGAGCTAGCACTACTGCGTAGAGCAGCTTCTGGATTTGTGGATATCACGTCTTGGTTTCGGTCAGTACCTCACTGATGTAATATACGCCTTTGGACGGGTAGAGTGTGTCCTTCCTTAGTTCTTTCTACGACGATGACTCCGCTGACTACTTGAGTCGTTCCGGCTATGTAGAGGTAGAGGCGCTCGCCCTCCTTAGGTGGCGTTAAAATTGGCGCTCGCATGAGTGATGCTTTTAGCTCGTCGAGGGCTTTCTGAGCATCGAGGGTCCAAGAAAAATGCTCGTTTTTTTTAGGAGTCGGTACAGTGGCAAGCCTTTCTCGCCAAGACGCGAAATGAACCGGCTTAGGGCTGCTAAGCATCCCAATACCCTTTGTACCCCCTTTAGGTCTCGGATCGGTCCCATCTGTTCGAGGGCGAGACTTTTTCAAGGTTGGGCTCAATGCCTCGCTGAGAGACTATGAAACCCAACGCATTTTTCTGGATTTAGTTTTACCTCGTTGGCCCAGAGATAGTCAAACGCAACGCGCAAATCGTTTACCAGGTCGTTCGCCTTCCTGGATTTTACAACAATATCGTCAACGTATGCCTCTACGGTTAGCCCAATATGATCTCCGAAAACACGAAGCATACACCACTGGTACGTAGCTCCGGCATTTCGAAGCCCAAACGGCATCGTGACATAGCAAAAGATACCAAAAGGCGTGATAAAAGAGGTTGCCAGTTGGTCGGAAACTTTCATCTTAATTTGGTGGAAACCAGAATAAGCATCAAGGAAACATAATAGCTCACATCCCGCAGTTGAATCCACAATTTGATCGATATGTGGTAAAGAAAACGGGACTTTTGGACTATTTAAACCTGTATAATCTATGCACATCCTCCATTTCCCATTCTTTTTCTTAACTAAAACAGGATTAGCGAGCCAGTTAGGGTGAAATACCTCCTTGATGAATCCGGCCTCGAGGAGCTTGCGCAGCTCCTCACCAATGGCCCAGCGCTTTTGCTCGTCGAAGTGTCGCAGTCGTTGAACCACTAGCTTGGAGTGGGGCAGGATATCAAGGGAGTGCCCGGCGACCTCCCTCGGTATGCCTGGCATATCCGAGAGGCTCCACGCAAAGACGTCGGCATTGGCGCGGAGAAAGTCGACGAGCACCACCTCCTATTTGTCGTCGAGGGTCGAACTGACCCTTACCGTCTTGTCATTTGGGATGCTGGGGTCGAGGGGCACGGCCTTGGTGTGCTCCGTAGGCTCGAAACTACCTGAATGCTTCGAAGTGGAGGGGATGGTTTCGTTTGCCATCTTCTCCAGGTCCACGACGAGAGCCTCGTCCTTGGCAAGGGCCTCGGTGCTCTCGATGCATTCCACGTCGCATATGTAGGCATGTTCGAACGATGGGGCCACGACAATGACGCCCTTTGGCCCCGGCATCTTCAACTTGAGGTATGTGTAGTTTGGGATGGCCATAAACTTGGCGTAGCATGGGCAGCCAAGGATGGCGTGGTATGCACCTCGAAATCCCACCACTTCGAAGGTCAGGGTCTCCCTGCGGAAGTTGTCGGGGGTACCGAAGCAAAATGGCAGATCGATCTGCCCGAGGGGCTGAACTCGCTTTCCCGGCGCAACGCCATGGAACGGCGCCTTGTTGGGGTGCAACATGTCCCTCCCGATGCCCATGAGCTCCAAAGATGTGACATACATGATGTTGAGGCTGCTGCCTCCATCCATGAGTACCTTGGAGAACCGGGTGTTGCCGATGATGGGATCAACGACAAGCGGGTACTGCCCCTGATTTGGGATGTAGTTGGGGTGATCCTCTCGACTGAAGGAGATGGTCTCCTCTGACCAGTCGAGGTAAGATGGCCCCGCCTTGTGTATGGAGAATACCTCTCGGTGCTCGCGCTTGCGTTGTCGAGGGGTCATGTTCGCGGTTGGCCCCCCGAAGATGAAGAAAACGTTCTCCACCTCCGGGAAGCCTTGGCCACTCCCGTCGCCCGTGTCCTTTTTTCCTCCTTCTTCCTTCGAAGCGGCGCGGTTGAAGTATTTCTTTAGCATTCTGCATTGCTCGAGGGTGTGGGTTACGACGCCCTTGTGATAAGGGAAAGGTTTCTTGAGCATGTCATCGAAGATGCCGCCTCCTCGAGGGGGGCCTCGAGGAACTTTGGGAGCAGCAGGGTCGACTGCGAGGATTTCGTCGGGGTCCTCAGTCCGCTCTTGTCGGCGCGAGGCTTTTTGGGCCTTCTTTCCCTTCTTTCCTTGCTTTTGTTTCTTTGCAGATCCTTTGGACTTGCTGCCCTCCGCGGGCGTTTCGTCCGTCCGCTTCCCCCTTCTACCATCAAAGATGGCTCCAACCGCTTCCTCGCCGGAGGCAAAGTTGGTGGCGACATCGAACAACTCGTTTACACTGGTAGGAGGACTCTGTCCTAACTCACGCACCAAGTCCCGGTAGGTTGTGCCCTCGAGCAAGGCGTGGATGACTTTGGAGTCACCCACGCTTGGGACCTCGGTGCAGCGCTTGGAGAAGCGGTGGATGAAATCACGAAGGGACTCATTGGATGTTTTGCGACACCCTCGATGGTCCCACGAGTTCCCAGGGCGGAGGTAGGTGCCCTGAAAATTACCCATAAAT
Organism: Echinochloa phyllopogon; assembly: GCA_033239725.1. NCBI lineage: Eukaryota > Viridiplantae > Streptophyta > Magnoliopsida > Poales > Poaceae > Echinochloa > Echinochloa phyllopogon. Next base: position 14,417,299 of record BTCW01000017.1, read on the forward strand.
GTCTTCATGAGGTCGTCCCAGTCGTGAATCTGGTTTGCGGGTAGGTGCTCAAGCCATGTCCGCGTAGAATCCGCCAAGTGGAGCGGCAAGTTGCGGATGATCATGGCGTCGTCAGTCGTGCCGCCCAATAGACAGGCGAGGTGATAGTCATTGAGCCACACCTTTGGGTCCGTCTCCCCCGAGTACTTGGTGATGGTCATCGGCTGCCTGAATCATGAGGGAATCAGGGCCACGCGGATCTCCCGGCCAAACACCCGGGTTCCCGGGGGCTCTGGTGTTGGGCTCTGATCTTCGTCGCTGTCGTAGCGGCCTCCACAGCGGGGGTGGAAACCGCGAGATGTGCCATCCCACCTCTTTCTGTTGAGGGTGTTGCGAGCATCGTTGTCGCTGGCGTCACCGCGTGTGTCAGGGATTCGCTCCTTGAGAGGCTTCCTCTCGATGCGTTCGTGCACCGAGGGTGCCTTTCCCTTATTCGAGGGTGGGGGTGGCATTGGATTATCCCTTTGTGGGGTCTGTGCCTATGCCTCGTGCTCCCGCGTTGCTCCACCAGTTTTTGTGCCGGCGGAATTGCTTATGCGAGAGGCTGAGCTTTCGACTTGCTGCACAGCTGCTTGCTCGATGAGGAGCTGCGCCTTACGGCGCAGATTTCGTCCTTCGGGCGTTGAGGGCTCTGTCATGACTCAGATTAAGGTCGCCGTAGCAATGAGCTTTTGGCTTGCCCTGGCTAACGCGAGTGGGTCGTCCACATCGTCAACAGCCTCGATGCGGGCTCATGCTACGGGCCCGGCTTCCCTGGCACGCGTGCCGCGCATAGGACGGTTGTCCTCAAGCATTGCCCGGAGCTCTCGGACCTGTCGGTGTTCTTCCTCGAGCTTGGCTTCAAGTTCGCGGACTGGGCTAGTTGTGCTTGTGCAAGCACAGCGTTGTCAGGCGCCTGCTCGTGATCCCTGGCGTGTGCTGGCTCTCTTGCCCCGTCATCTCCGCTATCCCTTCCCGGGAGGACGACGAAGCACTCCCTGGCGGGATCATAATCTCCCTCGCTAGAGTCGTCGGAGCAGGTTAGGCAATAATCTGCCGCAGCCTGGAATGATAAAAAGGCCTCACGATCACGATGTCCTGAGTAGTCCCGTTCGGGGACCCTCTGGGCGCTCTCGTGTTCCTCGTTGCCAGAGTCGTGGTAGTCGTCGTCTGGCGATGTTGCTACGAGGTTGTGAATTGAGAGCAGGTGGTGCCCTGGCAGATCCTCATACGCCATCATATCCGTGTCAACTGATAAGGAATTGGTCACGGTTGCGGTGCGCGCCTCACCGGGGATTCGCCACAGTTGTTCTCTTGTTAAAAACAGTGTTGTACTGCGCTCGATCTAGAAGACCGAGATTATACACCGATCAACCGCCATGGCCTCTAGGGCCGAAGAAGCTGAGTCCAAGCTCACGCAGCAGAGAGCAGCCTGGGATGTGGAGCACGCTCTCACCAAGAAGGAATTGGACAAGTGCTATAAGAAGATTGACTCTATCCAAAAGGAAAGGGAGGCACTGGCCATCAAGAACAAGGAGCTCCATGCAGATATCAGAGGTGAGCACTTTTGTTCATGCTGCACATTCTATATAAAATTTTGCACTTTTGCGGTGGTTTGCCTCCTTAACCCTCCTGTCTCTGCCAGACCGAGACAAATAGATTGCAGATTTGGAGGCACAGGTGAACGACTGTCTGAAGTGTGAGGTGGAAATCATCCGTCAGCTCCAGACAGAGAATACGTTGCGTGAAGAAGGGGATCAGCAATTTGATGCGCTCCATGAGGAGATCAAGGAACTATCAGCCGCCGCCGCAAAGCTCTAGGGAGCTGACGGATGCTAAACTCCATACAACATAATCACTCTACCGGTGCTACCAGAACGGTTCTTACCGGTCCAACTGGTACGTTGAAGCACTGTGGCGTTACATATCTAGGACATCGTCCATTGACCATCCAGTGACTTCATCGGTTAATCTGGTCCTACAGTCAATATAGAACTCGTCCTTGTCATACTTTGAGTTTGAACTCAATTTCTCACCTACTTTAAGTTTGAACGAGTTTGAACTCAATTTCTTTCAACTTATTTGTTCTAAGATACCTAGTTGTATAACTGAATAGCATGCACCACACTACGGCCAATCACAGTGGAAAGTGTCATCGCACGGTTACCATAACTGTAACTAGTAAACCAAGGCAAAGGTGTGTCATCACTATATCTATGAAAGTAGAAGAAGCAACAACACGCACAACGGCCGATGCAAAGTAAAAGAAGCATAAGAATGTTTTACTTTATAAGTAGAGATTAAAGTATTTGCATACTATGGCCTAGACGCAGCGAGAGCGGCGCATGTGCTCGTGAGTCTCTGTAGGGCTCGATCTGTTTTTTTACATTCCCAAATTCGACCGGTCATGTCCATGGTCGTACCCCTCTGGCTTTCCAAAGCGGATGCGTGTCCACGATGGCTCGATCTGCGGTTAAAGGGCAATCTAATTGGGCAACCTATATAGGCGCTTATCCTTGATTGTTATTTAAAGGAACAAGACAGGGTAATAGGTGTAATACCTTGGATATCGATCGTGCCCTCGCCCTCTTTCCTCCGTCATTGTCATCGACCTCCTCCTACCAAACCTCCGTAGCCCTTCTCGTTCCTGGGCAGATCGACCATGGCATCGGCTAAATCCCTTACCCACCTTCCAAAAGTCATGTTCATCGAGGTTGCCGCACGCGTCGCGGCTTCATCAAGCTTCCCAATGGACGATCTGCATCGCCTCAGGGGGGTTTCCTCTCTCATGCGAGACAGGGTGTGCGGCATGATGCTAATGCGCCGCAGCCTCAACCTGAGTTTGGAGTTGCAGAAGGAGGGCAATGAGGAGACTCGCGGGCGGCTGATCGCGAACACCTACGAGTCTAGCAACCTTGAAGCCCTCTTCTTCGAGAGGATGAGGGCCATGTTCCGAAAGCACGACGGGGCTCTTCATCCGCCGCTAGACGACCTAGAGCGGGCTGCCCGCGAGGGCCACAAGCCGGTGGCATTCTTGCTCGCTATGTTCCTGTGGCGAGCAAATTGTGGCGCCGAGGCCGACCACCGGGCCAAGGACCTCCTGGCCCAGGTGGCGGATGACGACACGGCGCCCACCGTATGGAGCAACCGTGCGGTTTGCGGTACACGCGCGCACATCTACAACACACTGTGGGCAGACGTCTGGCCTCGTGACAGGCCTCTTGACTACCGCCCCCCATTGGCCGTGCATGAGCAGACGGTGCCTCGCATTGTTCATCTGTGCGCGTCCTCGTACCAGAATCCGAACGGATGGCTCCCGGGCTGGTGCCGCAAGCGAAGCGGCCTTGATGGATGGTGGTGGTGGTCGTACTTCTGCAGTGAGGAATGTAGGATCCGGCACATGTGCGAGTCCACCTTGCAAGTGATTGGTAATCGATTTTAGGAAAGCTTCCTCTTCGTCCATGTTAATGCGGTGTTCAGAGCATGACCTTTAGTATGGTGGATAGGGAACCATCATCCTTAGGACTCTAATTAAGTGTTTTGCTACATTTTACCTGCAGTTCATTATATCATTCCTTCTGTACACACCGAACCATATATGAGGAAGCTAAAAATATCTTTTTGTAAGAACTAGTGCTTGCGTGCACATGCCGGACCGGAGCATCTATCGGTGCGATCAACGGTCTCTCCTTGCCACCTATCATAGAACCTTCCCTAGGACTCCAAGTTTGTACGCTTCACGTACCCTTTTAATCGTTATAAATTATGATGCCGGTAGATGCAGGATGATAGCATGACTCTATAAACATGGGAGCAACGCTATAGGCTCTATAATCATGATCTAATAGCCCATGAATTCCTGGATTATTTGTGAAACATATGATGCTGTGAAATGTGCGGATCAATCTGAGACCTTGACACAGTCCAGCGGTGTGGTCCGGTGTGTGGATTAAAAAGTTTCGATGCTAAACTCCAAAGATCATAAACACTTGACAGGACCTACCAGAATGGTTCTCACCGGTCCAACTAGTACGTTGAATCACAATGGCGTTGCATATCTAGGATACCGTCCGATGAACGTCCAGTGACTTCATTGTGACCTACTTTGAGTTTGAATTCAATGTCTCCCTGTATAAGTAGAGATTAAAGTATTTCCATAGTATGCCAATTGGATCACTGGCACGTGGGGGCGGGGCCACACGTCAGTGACTAGGACTACTGCAGAGAAACCTCATGTCACGCAGTGCTGACCTGAAGACAATCTGGCATGGCAAGCATGAACATCCTTCTACTAGCTCTACTAGCCATGATTGTATTTCTTATTCTGGCAATCTGTATCAAATTATATTCCATGTAACCCAAGGCAATGCTCCATGACCAAGACAATATTGTATCCATTATTCAAAAAAAACCAAACAAAAGTGCTTCAAGCCATTCCACAGATAAGTAGAGTAAATTTACAGCACAAAAGTTTATTTAGTGCTACTTTCACCCTAGACTATCCAGTGCTTCAAGCCATTCCATATATAACTGTCATGCAACTAGTAAAATACATTATACGAGTCATCCCTATACTAGCTAACAGATAGACAAAATACCAACAAAATAGTACCATAAGATCATCAGTTCTTCAAGACAACTGCAAGCAGCACTACCACCATAAGAGCAATCAGGCACATGACCAAGCCAGGAACCATCCACTTGTCAAAGTCAGCGCACATATTTCTACTGTTCAGCTTATTCTGCAGGTTCTCCTTCTCCTTCTCTGGCCCAGTTTTCCTTCTCTCTCTCTAGTGCATGTTTCTCTTCGTATATCTCATTGCGAAGCTGAATGGCCACCAAGAGGTCCACATGAGTTTCATCTGCCTTCTTCTTGAACTTGCTCACAGCTTCCAATAGGCTTGAAGCCACATCAGGCATTGGTGTCCATTTGTCATCCTTCCACACAACGAAATCACACATGTTCTCCTGCCCCTACAATGGAACCAGCAATCAATTAATCAAACATTCAAACCCCACATCAATGCATTTTTCTTTCATCTACCATATAGGACTAGAGAGGGGAAATTACCCAGAGTGAGCAACCGTGGAAACGACGCCCCTTGTTCTTTCCATCCCAGCAGAGCAGGCGGCGTGGATGCATTCCATTGCGGCACCGATCCTCGGTGTCATGATCAATCCCGCCCCAATCCGCAACCTCCATTCCTTGGGGGAGCTCGCTAGACGAAACTGACTACAAAATCACAAATTATAGCATCAAATTCTATTTGCCAACACAATCAATCGAATTCTATTCACCAACACAATCCCTAGATTATTGCAATCAATCTTGCAGATCCAGATCAAGAACGAGTCCTACCCTCTAGATCCAGATCAAGAAAGCACAAAGATTAAGAGGGAGATGCACGAAACCTAGAGTGGTCGCTGGATGGGATATAGCTGATCGATTTCTTCGAGCCACTGGAGGAAAAAGATCCGTTGATCCAGGCGCAGCACCCGGCAATGCCTTCTTGCCCTGCGCCATGGCGACCCTGGATAGAAGCCTAGCAACGCAGGGTGCTCCCTCCAAGCAGAGGGCTGGAACCGACGGATTCGAGCTCACCTTGACAGATGATGACCTCCGGCAGGCGCTGTGAGATCCCTTCCCCCTGGATCCATCTCCGCCGCTTGCAGCCCCACGCATCTCACAGCCGCACATGTCGACCACGCCGGATGAAGAAGACGAGAGCGAGGGAGACGCGCGGCCGGTTAGCGGAAGAGACGAGAAACAAAACAGACGGTCACCAGGCTAGGGTTGAGCGGCGGTCGTAATGGTAACCCCACACATCTTGTTCAGGTGGTGGGCCGAATGGGCTTATGCAGGCTTCCAAACACGGACTTCCAAATATGGGCCGAAATGCATTATTATTCGTATGCACTTGTTCGACCGGTGATAAACGGTAATGCTCACCGGACAATGTATGAGGAAGCTATAAACATGCGTTTTGATAGAACTAGTGTTTGTGTGCACAGGCCGGACCAGAGCAATCAACGGTCTCTCCTTGCTACATGTCATGGAACCATCGTTAGGACTCTATGTTTGTACGCTTCATGTACCCTTTTAACTGCAATAAATTATGATGCCGATATATGGAGGATGATAGGGTGGCTCTTTAAACACTAGAGCGACACTATAGGACTCTGACCGTTGAAAGCTATCACGATCCACTAGCATGGTTCATACAATGCCCATGTATTCTTGAATTATTTGTGAAACATATGATGCTCAGTGTGCGGATCGATCTAAGGCCTTGGCAGCATTTCTCATGAGATGGACTTGATTTGTTCCTCTCCTACCGCACCCACCGATCTGACTGGTTGGACAACATTACCGTTTAGTTTCCTCCGTTCCTGTTGTGATGCCAACGCGCTAGTTGGACCCATGAGCAACCTGATAGTCTCGCACGACGGACTTATGCTACGATCCGGTGACCATTACCGGATATGATCACTGTACGGTCACCGAATGTGATCACCGGATTTCTCTTGTTTAATAGATAGTGTCATGCACTCAACTCTAAATGTGTGACACTGACGCATTGGGTTTTATAGACATAAGAGCGAGCATTATACGTCGTCGAGTTCTCTGTTGTCCCAGGCTGTCTCCGGGGAAGCCTTGGACCCCGGGGTCACCTACACGCGACTGTCGAAGCGTCAGGCGCCTTATGAGGCGGGGTCCTCTCGGCCTTTCGTTTAAGTGGGTGAAAGCATACTGCCACCCAACAAGAAGCCAAAGCAACCAGCACCCATGAATAAACAGGCATCAGATAGCGATGCGAAAAAGCCGCTGCCAGGCATGTCCGGTCAAAAGGTAATCAATGCATGCACAAAAAAAGAAGTGCATGTGAATCTGCATTCTAGCTGGTAGTGAGTCAATGCCAACAGTAACCATGCCATCACGCCTATAAATAGACGTCCATGCCAGAGCAACACACTCATAGTCGTCAACATGTGTAGCTTCGGATTTCGTCCTCTTGATGTGTTCTTGAGTTAGTAGCAAAGCGAAAAGAGCAATGCGCAAGGGCGCGCACCACTGATGCCAGAAGAAAGCTAGCGAGCGGCGAAACAGATGGTGTGCAAGATCAGCGGAGATTCACGCTCCTCTCATTGGCGAGGCGCATCAAGGACGAGCCTTGCACGCTCCTCTCGTTGGCGAGGTGAATCAAGGATGAGCCTCGTTGCCGAAGGAAACCTCAAGGCTGCCCCGCTCAACCATTTCTGCCATGTAAGTGTCTTCGGAAGGTGTGATGCCACAAGAAAACTAGCGACGAGTCCGTGCAGACTAGTCTGTTTCCTTTGGGCTGAGCGTCATATTGTAGACATCTCTGAACTACCGAATAGGCAGTTTATACCTTTGTACCTTGAAACGGCCCCTGGCCAACTATGTATTTACTTTTGTAAACTCATCGAGTAATGCATTCTATGATCATGTTCATTTCAGAATGTTGATTTAGAAGTTCCTCGAGTAATACATTCTATTTACTTTTATAACTCATCGAGAAATACATTCTATGAACCAGTATCGAGGCGCTGCCATGCCGGCCTGCCCCACGCCTCTCCGTAATCATGTTGATTTACGGGGGAGTTGTAACGCCCGTAAATTACCCTAACTAAACTACGCGTTAAAAATTTTGTTTCCGAAAATCTTTCCGCCGAGCTGCCGATTTTTTTCCCCGTTGTCGCCCGAATCTTCTCCTCATTTTCACCCCGCTTTTCTTTCCCATGTCAACCGCCGTAGGGAATCCCGCCTCGGATCCCCTCTTTCCCTCCCCTTTTCTTTCTTTCTCCATTTTCTTTTTCTCTTTTCCCTTTTCCTTATTTTCTTCCTCTCTTTTCTTTTTTTTCTTTCTTTCCTCCCTTCTTCTTCTCTCCCCGGCCGAGCCACCTCTCCCCGGCGCCATTCCTGCTCCCGGCCGCGCCACCGCCTTACCGACCTGCACGTCCTGCCGTTGACACGTCGCCCTCGCGCACTGCCCCACGTGCACCACCCGCGACGCGCGTGCACACTCGAGCCGCCTCGCCGCGTGCCCCGCCACTACATCACTACGCCGCGTGCACATGCTCTGTCTCGCCGCGCCGAGCGCCGGCTCACTCGTTGCTTCACCGCCGGCCGGACCCGCACCACGTGCCAGGTGCTGCCCCACTCCACGCGCATGCGCACGTCACGCACAGCGCCGCTTGAGTCCGCCGCCGCTGCTCGACCGCACTGCCCGCTGGAGCGCCACTGCTTCGCCACAGCACAGCCGCAGGCACGCCACGTCGTGACGTGCGCTACACGACGAAGCACAGCGGCGCCACAGTGCACCACCCGTCGTTCGTCACGCCGTCGTGCCCGCAATCCTCGCCGGCGCCATTAATTCCACATTATCCCGCCCGCCGAGCCCCGCTCCGTCGACCACCACCATTAGCTCCCTTTCCCCGCCTATAAATAGGCCCGGCCGCACCTCTACCCCTCCACCTTGCTCGCGCGCCACCGCTACTCGCCTCCCTTGCCGCCGCCGATGCTCCCCGCCGCTGCTTTCGCCGAACTCCGCCCACCGCCTTGGGCCGGCAACCACACACCACCCCTGCGCAAGGTGAGCACGTCGGTAAACTCCCCACGCACCCCTATTCCTTTCCCCCTCCCTTCCCGGCCGATTGCCTGCCCCGTCCAACGGTGAGGCTGTCGCCGCCGACCGACGGTCGCCTGCTCTTTCCCCCCCCCCCCTCTGTTCTAATCGTGAGGAAGAAGAGGGCAATCTTGCCCATAACCACCTGCCCCTTTTAGTTAGTTATAAGAAGGTCCTTTATCCTTTGAAACAGACCCTTAAACCCCATTTATTATCCTTTTTCCATCCTAAACCCTATCAACTTTTAGGTATTCACGAATAAACCCCTCTAGCACCTTATAACCCTCACAAATATAACCCTAGCCCTTTCCAAGTAAAACCCAGGACTTTCGGGAGCTTTCTGAACAAGTCCTTTATTATTTAAACCATCCGAACGACGCGTCATTTTATGCGTCGTTTTAACCCGGAACGACCCCAAATTTCACAGTTCACTTTTCCACTATATCTTCCGCCAAACCAAGTGTCGCTATCCCTAGCGTGACCCCTCCTCCTTCATCTTCCGTTCAACTTCCATTCCTTCTTTCTACGAGCTCGACAAATAAAACTTTTCTTTATTTTATTTCTCTTCTTTTATTTATTGTGTGTATGCTTATTGTGCGTGTCGCAAGATCAAGTTGAGGGAGCGCCCGAAAGGGAGCAGTGCTACGATCAGGAGCACAAAGGCCAGTACCCCGAGCAGGAACTCTCGGAAGGCTTCGAGAACGGCAAGTTCAATCTTACCCTTTGATGCATGTTTATCCTAGTTTTAAAAGTGCAACCCCTAGCCTATTTTATAAAACTTGCATGAATGTTGCTAAACCATGATTGTTTGAGCCATTCCTTGATTGTCATAAATATTCCATGATGACCTAGATTAATTTCTGAATATTTTAGCTTGGGAGTTAATCATTGTTAATGCCGCTTAGGACCAATTGATCTTTTATCAATAAATACCATCCACTAAATATTTAGTAAAATATTTGAATAAATGCTTTAAAATGAATGGGATTTAAAATGGTCAAAATTAGAAGATAAGCCGGACGGTGTTTCCTGTGTGAAATACCAGGGTGAGCTCGTGCCTGTGTGGCTGAGCATGGTGGGAGAAGTCGGACTTGTCATTAGAAGGATGAGTTGATGTGTCATCTTGCCTAACCCAAATATCAGTACCACCACTCGATCGTTGTATGTGGCAACGGCTTGGCATAAATCCCACTAGTTGAACTGGTAGTTATCGGGTGTGCTGGTGAGCAACAGAGGGCCATGGAGACGGGTATAAGTTCTTGGTGAGTTATACTCTGGGTAGAACCTTGTGGGTAGGTTGCTGACCCCCTGGTTGCTTCTGTGGTAACTTGTCAGTTTAGCTAAGGAGGGTAATGGCCTTGATAGGATCTGCACTGACACTAAGGTGTTCAAGTTGTGGTACCCTACTTGTGGTTGTGTACACCTCTGCAGAGTTGAAACCTATCCGGATAGCCATGTCCACGGTATTGGACGAGTTATGACATGGTCACTTCACAAGTCCTTTAGCTTGGTTTGGTTATGGGTAGCGTCCTGATGAGTCAGTGGCGTTGGGAGATGTTGGTAGTGTCTACGATGGACGGGGAGTCCGGTAGCACTGGGTTGAGTCTTACGATTTACTTGATTCTTGTCGCTTTTATTATCGGAATTGCTTTACAAAGCTTTTATAAATGAACCCCCTGCATGTGGCATTTACGCAAATAAACCAATAACTTATCCTTGATTATTATCCTTGCATACTTCTGTGTAACCCTCCGTGGGGATGGTTGGACTTGCTGAGTACGTATGTACTCACCCTTGCTCGTTTTACAGAAGAGGACCCGGACTTCGTTCCCGAGGGCGTCGAGTAGGAGTTACGTTCTGCACCCAACCTCGCATGTGTGTTAGGGCCATCCACTTGAAGAACCGCATGGCGCAACTCTCTAATGATGCCATGATTAGATGTACCGTTTGGTTTCTAGTTTTTATCCTCGCGCTAGTGGCACGTTTGTGCCCGCTACCACGCAGGTTTGTTCGATAATGGACCATCTGTTGTAATAAATGTGAATCAGCCACTTGGGACTGCTGTTTGTATCACATTTAAGTCTTCTCATTTTAGGGGACACTTCAGGTGGTATCAGAGCTGATAGGTTGGCCGTAGGACGTGACCCTAGGATCAAGACCTTTTCCCTCAGCCTTTGTAGTCACACTTTTCCTGGTTTTAGCCTTTCCCCACACGAGCGCTCACCGATGGTTTTGCCCTGTCCAGATGGCTGACAATGGATGGAGTGAGGGGATCTGCCCCATGGATCCTGGCCTCCCTAAGTTGTTGCTACTCAGCCTGGAGTGCAACGGAGTCACGAACCCACCAGAGTACTCCTACCGATTTTACGACTCCAGAGGTACCCGTCGGTGTGAGATGATGATCTTCGTGGGGAAAAGCACACTTTACCCTGAGGTCGAGCCCTGGTTCGTCAGGACCACTGGCTTTGGTTTACCAGACACCTATCATAAGGCCGCCAGAAAAGCCCTGATATGCCTGCGCGTGCTCTACAAGCGACATCTCCAAGGGACACCTATGGGATTCTTTCCGCCCACTAGAGGACGAGGACGCGCATGGATTGCACGGATGAGGAGTCTTGGGAGGGACGAGGAACTAGAAGATACTGTCTCCCATCTGGCTATCTACCTCAACGGCTTGGACCGGTTGTATCGTGACCAGGCGGTTCAACTGAAGCACCAAATCCGCTGGGCAGAAAAGGCGGAACAGGAAGTGGAGAAGCAGAGAATAAGAGTCGGACGAGCCGAGAGCTCCCTAGCTGCCCTCCAAGCCAAATGGCAAGACTATGCCGAAAAAATAGAGCAGATCGAGGCCCACCGAAGGAAAGTTGGGTTACTGGAAGGAGAACCCGAAGAGACCCACCAAGACATGGGCACCAAGACTGAAGAAGAGCCTTATCTCCCACCCAAGAAGTGCCTTAATTGGATCATTAAGAGGGCCCCTAGGAGTGAGGAGTAGTATGTGTAGGCAGGAGTTGTTGTTTGAATAAAAATGTACCCACCCATGATCAATTAATAAAACCATCACCCACCATTATGCTTATTATCCTTGCAATTGATTTGCCCTATCTTTGTTTTTAGATGGCTGTGGAAGGATGGACCCAGGGCGCTTGCCTCGCCGCACCTAGTTTTCCCAGCCTTTTGATCGACTCCCTGGCGTGGCTCGGTGTGACTGAGCGCCCAAGGTACTACAGCAGGGAGTACAAGCACAATGGCACCCTTCGTTGTAGGGTGGTCATCGCTGTCGCCAGAAGCGACCGTCACCCCGCAACCGAACCGTGGCGAGTAACCGCCATAGGGTTCAGGCACCAAGACACCTACACCCTGGCCATCACGAACGCGCTCCGCTATCTGTGCCGGATTTATGAAGAGCACCTCGTCCCCACGCCAATGAGATTCTTTCCCGTGATCGTCCAGAATCCAGTCTGGCGGGTCCGGATAAGAAACCTGGAACAGCGCCGTCAAGAGGAAGGACCTTTGTACCAAGTGGTCACCTACCTCTCTGCCTTGGATCAACTCCTTGACACGCAGGCCAATTTCCTGAGTGAACAGATCAACATGGCCGAGCAAGCCGAAAGCGCGGTACGGATGCATCAAATCTAGGTGGCCCAAGCGGAGGCCAGAGCCGCAGCAGCCATCAGCCGTGAAGCCCTTGCCCAGGATAGCCTCAGGCAGGCCCAGGACCAACGTTTGCAAGACTGGACTAGGAGTGGAACACCTGTCCCTGTGATAGGAGAAACCCAAGTCCTGCTAGGAACACCCGTCATCGGGTTGGGAAGACTCTTTGGGACCCCAAAAGCCCCACCCGAAAGTCCCGCAAGATCGGAGGAAGCCGCAACGAGAAGCGGCCGAGCAGCCCCCAGAAAATGGAAACGTCGAAGAAGACAAGCTGCTCAACCCACAGGAGGCGCACCCCACCCCAGAAGAAGGTTCGTCCCGCGAGTAGAAGCCCCGAAGCTACCAAGCTGAAGCCCTAGGCCCTCGCTTAGAACTATACCCCCCCCTCCGTGTTGTACCCTTGTGATCGGTCATGTAGCTGCGTTGTACCCCGCGTGTTGTACCCTCCCCCCCCCGGTTGTTTGAATAAAGCCACTTGTGATTGTCTACTTGCTTTTTGTTGAGTGTTTCTGGCAGGGTGAACCTTGCCTTTTAGAAAGTGCGAAACAAACAACTTGAACATCACCTAAGAATTCCTTTCCCCACTTCAAACTACAGATGGTTAACACACGCACAAGGCTCTCCCAGAACCGCACCCCTTCCAGAGGTGTAGGACAGTAGGGAGGAGAAGGACACGGCCCGGTGGTGGAAGAACAGGAAGTAAGCCAACCAAGGGTAGGGAACCAGGGTGGAGAGCAGCAGATACCACCCCCACCCGGCAGCTTGGTGCAAGCAATACATAACCAGACCATTGCCATGCAAACCATGCTGGAAGCCTTCCTTCACCGCGAGACACGTCAACAGAACCTTAATGACAAGCTATCACACTTCCGAAGGACCAAACCACCCACCTTCGGAGGATCCAGCAACCCACTGGAGGCAGACGATTGGCTGCGGGCTATTAAGAGAAAGCTTGAGCCGTTCGATTGTCAAGACCGCGACAAGGTTCTCTTGGCAACCCACCAACTCACTGGAACTGCTCTAGCCTGGTGGGAAAATTACTGTGAGGCTGCCGATGATAAGATCTCCATCACCTGAATGAGTTTGTGAGAGAGTTCTGCCGTTACCATATCCCTGCAGCCACCATGAAGCGAAAGGCGGACGAATTCCAGGCACTACAGCTAGGGACCAAGTCGGTGGAAGAGTACACCCACCAGTTCATAGAGCTTGCCCGCTATGCACCAGAGGAAGTGGACACAAAAGAAAAGAAGCAAGACATGTTTAAGAAAGGCTTGACCCGAGAACTCAAAACCTTGCTTACCCCTCAGATCTACCCAGATTTCAACACCCTGATGAACATGTCCATCCTTACGGAGAGAGCCAAGGCAGAAGAAAGGAAGGAGAATAAGCGCAAGTTCCTGGAAAACAAGAACCGCCAACAGGACCGTTTTTAGAAACCAAGGAGCTCCAACTATACTGCACCAAGGACTTATGCCCCAATGCAGTACAGGACCCAGTCGCAGAGGACGGGCTCCTAGACCCAAAGCACCCAGTACAAGAACCAGAGCACCACGAAGCCCACGCAAAGCAAAGCCAGCCAAGTCACCAACAACGACAATAATGGTAGAGCTTGCTTCAATTGTCGTACGACAGGGCATTACATTGCCAACTGCCCCTATGCCAAGAACAAGCCTGCTGCATCGACCTACTCCAACTCAGTGAACGGGCCCAAGCCGCCAGTCACCAGAGCAAACCGAGTTCCAGTCCGCAGCAGCAACACCAACAACAACAACACGAACCAGCAGTCTTATGGACAAGCCCGCGTCAACCACATCGATGCGCAAGAGGCTCAAGGAGCACAAGGAGTAGTACTCGGTGAGTTCCTAGTCAGCTCAGTCTTGGCAACAGTATTATTTGATTCTGGAGCATCACATTCTTTTATATCGTCAAGTTTTGTGGAAAAGAACAACGTACCTACAGTACTACTAAAAACGCCGCTGGTAACCCGAATGCCTGGAGGTGACCTAAAGTGCCAACTAGGCTGTTTATGGGTAAGGATCATTTTAAGTGGGGTAGAGTTCTTAGCTGACTTAGTAGTACTTAAGTCCAAGGGAATATATGTGATCCTTGGAATGGACTGGTTAAGCCTACACAATGGACTCATAGGTTGTGCCAACAAAATTGTACATCTAACCAACCCAGAGGGAATACAAGTAACCTGCCACACTCGTGGAAGTGGACCAGACCCGATGGTTTTCAGTGTGGACGTAAGACCTCTAGAAGAAGTCCAAGTTGTCAACAAATACCCTAACGTGTTCCCCGAGGAGCTTCCTGGAATGCCACCATATAGTGACATAGAGTTTTCCATCGACCTTGTCCCAGGGACCTCACCCATAGCCAAGAGACCCTATAGGATGACAGGCCCTGAGCTAGCAGAACTTAAGAAACAGCTGGAAGAATTACAACTACTCGGTTTCATCAGACCCAGCTCATCCTCGTGGGGAGCCCCAGTGCTCTTTGTTCAAAAGAAAGATGGAAGCATGAGAATGTGGGTGGATTACCGTGCACTGAATGAGGTCACCATCAAGAACAAGTACCCTCTCCCTAGAATAGATGACCTATTTGATGAACTGAGAGGAGCCAGATATTTTTCAAAAGAGTTAAATGCATTATTAGTACGTAAACTTGGCTTGTGGGTGCGTTTAGGTACGTCATCTATCTGATTGCTCGTTTATGAGCAACAACTTGGCGAGTGGGTGCGTTTAGGTACATCATCTCTCTGATTGCTCATTTATGAGCACCAACTTGACATGTGGGTGCAAATAGGTCACCAGACATACGGGCAAAACTATTGCAAATTACCCCCTATTTATTTTTCTATTGTTTGTTAGGACTGTTTTTTACGGCTACAAGTTTATACGGAGATCAAGTTTTTGGGCCGATCAATTTTTCTACGACATGCCGTCGGCAAGTCTTTTCCATGTCCAATGCCGCCCGGCCAGTCTTTCCATGCCGCACGTCAGTAGTCCTTCCCGGTACTCATCACTTCACGGTATGAGTTTCAAAACAATAAGTGAGTAGTGAAACGGAAAAGATTTGATGAGATATAGACAAACATGAATATATCGTGCTTTTTATTATTTTATTTAATCTAGCCAAAAATAATTATTTTTATAAAATATATGATTTTGAAACATTTATAATATTTTTTTGATACAACATCATAAAAAAAACCCAAAACAGAATGTTAATCAACTCAATTAAATTGCCCAATGAGTAAAGTCTTTTCCAAAAAAAATCAGCTAACACATCATCTGCCTACGTGGCATCATTTTGCCCGTGTGTTGTTTTGTGACCTATTTGCACATACATGCCAAGTTGTTGCTCCTAAATGAGCAATTAGAAAGATGATGTACCTAAACGCACCCATACGTCAATGTCACACCCGGATTTACACAAAAACCCGAAATGCGGCCATATGTGTTCCCAGGAAGTCATTACACATATAGCGAACAAATATGATAACAGAATACAGTGCTCGAATGAGATAAATGGTTTTACATCAGAGTTTGACTCAAATAAATAAATAAAACAGCAGAAGTCTCTTTATTAAATCTCTTTAAACGAAAACGAAAACGAAGCCGATAACCCACGGGGACACCGACTGGTTGAGCACAGCTAGTAGAACGGCAGATCCTCAGGAAATTCAATAGCAGCAGTACCATCTAATCCATCTGTTACCCATCCGGGATTTTGTTGAATAGCAAGTGTAAGTAAATGTCTTACTTAGCAAGTACAACACGGATAATGAAGGCTTAAAAGAAAGGCTTGACACGGCTGTACTGCATTAGCAATTTTAGTGGTTTCATTTTAACATCATCATAGTCACTACATTTACATGAATCCCAATTGTAACCCAATTAATATAGTAGAAGTGAACATTAAACGATAATAAATAACAGCATCTTCTAATCATAAAGGATCCAGGCCGCTCGTGACCCTGAGCAAGGCTATCATGATAGATTATACACTCTGCAGAGGTTTCACCCTTTACCCACCAGTCGCGTAAAAGCTCATGGAGGCTTTTCACAAGACACCCTAACGAAACAGTAGCCGTTATGGTACAACCTAGGCAGCATGACCCAAGGCACCGAGATTGACTGACGCTCATGTAGCAACACGAGGGGGTCAATGGCGTCCAAGCGCGGCAAAGAATATCAACAACAAAATAAATAGTGCAACGTGTGGAGCCCCTGCCATACGGTGGCTCCCAACACGGGACTGTGCCTCACGGGGACGTAGCCGATGGATACCCCGTCCTCGGTGGATCAAACCATACTCTCACCCATGCTTCCCATAACGCCGTCGGCCCGTCGGTAACTACTGTCAAGCTAGAGCCGTACATGTTACTTGTCCAAGACCAGAGCCATTATAGTTCCAGCGGTGGCGACAGGTTCCTGGGTTGCCGCTTTAAGAACCAGTCCTTACGGAGAGACACTAGGGCCAAGCACGAAGCGTACGCCCTAGTTCCCTGATCCATGTTGCTAAAAAGCAAGTTTTAATCATCAAGTTGGAGTGAACCATTATGTCAAAGTTAACATTTGCATAATAGTGACAGTAGCTGCACCTAGCAAGGATCTACCCAAATGCATAAACCCAGGATATTCAAGGTACAGGATAAACAGAGCTAGGTACAACCTTAATAGGAACAATTTAGACACATGCATATGCAGTAAATAATGTAAAGGTGTGTTTAGGTAGCAAGGATTGTCCATGCTATACTTGCCTTCCTCAAACTGCTGCTGCTGCTAGTGGTCCTGCTCCTCGTAACCCTCGAACTCAAGCGCGTACGGCTCACCGACTGGACTCACGAAGCAACACACAAGCCAGTACATGCAAACAATATTATTCTATTAGAACAGTACACCAAACAGTAAAAACAGAACAAAAGAAGGCTTAGAAACTAATCTACGCTTCGCTACGAACACGTGAGCGCGAAAATCACTCAAATCGGAGCTAAAACGAGAAAGATATGGCTTTTCTAAGGTTCGGGGGCTTGCTGGCAAAGTTTTAAAAGTTTCAAGGGCTTATTTGCAAAAACTCAGGGGCCTAAACGTAATTTAATATAAAAACAGCAGGGCTAAAACGTAAAATAACTTAAACAGGACCTCAGGTGCTAATTTTAAATAAGACAGGGGGTTTTCCATAAAATTCAGGACCTAAATCTAATTATTTTTGAATAGATCTGGACCGCTGGTTAATTTCAAAAAAAGGCCGGGGTTCTTTTGCAAAACGGCCGCGGCTGACTTGGGGGTTGACCGTTACGGTCAACTTTGACCCGGGGGCTGACTCGATCTGAGCCGTTGGGTTTAACGCGGGCGGCTCAGATTGGATCTGGGAGGGGTTGTCGGTGGCGGCGCGACGAGCGGCGGCGCTGGGGTGGCCGCGGCGGAGCATCGCCGGCGAGGAGCGACGTTTGCGCTATGCGGCTCGGTTTTGGACGCGGCTTGCACCTACGGTTTCGGGGCACGACGGCGAACGCGTCCAGGGGGTTCATGACGACGGCGGTGCAGCGGGGGCGACGAGCAATGGCGGCGGCGGCGCTCGGCGACGGCGGCTCGACGCGGTGGCGGCGCTACCGAACACGGGGAAGGACGGGGAGGGGCTCGGGAGATCCCTTACCTCCACGCGAAGGTCCTGGAGCAGCCGGCCGAGGCAGAACGACGACGGGCGGCGAGATCGACGGCAATGCGCGAGCTCGGGCGGCAGTGGTGATGGCGGCGCTGCGAGCGGCGACTAGGGCTAGGGTTTTTTGGTAGGGGGTTGGAAGGCGGCGGCGGCAGCTATTTAAAGAGTGGCCGAGGAGCGGCTCGGGTGGCCCCAGTGGACCTCGGCGTGCGCGCCCTGCTCCGGTCGGACTCGAGCCAGAGTCCGGCTCGGTCGGGAGGTCGGGGACGACCCTGACACGCGGGTCCCGCGTGTCAGCGGTTGGAGGCGGGGCGTTGCGGCGGCCTGCTGGGCCGCGTTGGGCCGCGGAGTGAGGGGAGGCGAGCGCGCTGCTGGGCTGCGTGGGCGGGAGAGCGAGCGGGCCGAAGGCGGGCCGAAAGCGGAACGGGGCGAGCTGGGCTGCTGCGGAGAGAAAAGAAAGAGGGGGCGAGCTCGGTCGAGGAAGAAAGTTGAGGGAGGGAAAACGGACTCGGGCTGCTGCAACTTTTCTAGGGCTCCAAACAAAACGATTCAAATTCGAATTTAAACAGAATTTAAATTCCAATTGAACTGCACACAAACAAAACATAATGCAGACAGCATGAATGCAACAAAAATGTTTCTAACCTTATATTTAATTTTATTTCTCATAAATAATTTATTTCTTCCTAGATAAATATGAACATTACTTAAATAAAAGCAATTTAATTATTAAATTTTAAAATCGACATTTTTAGGGTGTTACAGTCAAGTTTATGTACTAATGATGCATTTAACTCTTTTCAAAAATCGACCTGAGATCAGGATACCATCAGCTGAAAATCAAAAAGGAAGACATCCCAAAAACGGCCTTTGTTACCCGCTAGGGACAATTTGAATTCACAGTAGTGTCCTTTAGACTCACCAACGCACCTGCATATTTTATGAGTCTCATGAACATAGTATTCATGGATGAGTTGGATAAGTTTGTCATAGTCTTTGTTGACGACATACTCATCTACTCCAAGAGCGCCCAAGAGCATGGACAACATCTACGGGTGGCTCTAGAAAGGTTGAGAGCACACAAGCTCTATGCCAAATTCAGCAAGTGTGAATTTTGGCTTGAACAAGTAGATTTTCTAGGTCATGTTTTGACCGTAGAGGGAATAGTAGTGGACCATGGAAAGGTCGAGGCTATTTCCAATTGGCAGCAACCGACCAACGTAAGTGAGATTAGGAGCTTTCTGGGCTTAGCCGGCTACTACCGAAGGTTTATCGAAGGATTCTCCAAGTTAGCCCGGCCCTTGAAGGAGCTGCTCAAAAAGGAGAAGAAATTTTCTTGGACACAGTGTTATTACTCGCTTACACCGCCTAGCTGCACTACTCCTCCCATACCACCCACAACTCACGCCAAGAGGATCAAAACTCAACCATCCCAACACATGCATAGCATAGCATATTTCATAAAGTGAGTAGTAGGTAGCAAGGTAACAGGATATTAACAAAGGCAGTGCAGGTTTACCATGCGAGTAAAGTAAAGCGCTAGCATACTAGTTGCATGTCTATAATAGGTATTTCAGAGATTGGTCGGGCGTGAACCTGGGCAAAGGTCTTCGTCCTCGTCAAAGTAGTTGTCGAAGTGGTCTGGCTCCTCCACACTCTCCGGAGCTCCTAAGGTTGCGTAAAAATAAAATAAGACGCGACTACTAGCAAAGAAACACCAAGACAGCGATGAAAAAAGTCCCAAGGAACACCAAACTCTACACTAACGCGTAGGTCATGATTTTAGAAAAATATAGAAACTGGTTTCATATTTTTCTTAGCTACAGTTGATTTATTATTAATTTTACAAGTTAAAATCATTTTCTGAAAATATTAAATAATTTCTGAAAAAGAAAAACAGATAAATAATTAGCCTGCTGACGTCAGCATGACGTCATGCTGACGTCAGCAGTGGGGTCCGCCTAGGTTGACGTCAGCAGTGGGCCCTGCTAACGTCAGCGTTGACTGGTCAACGGTCAACGGGTCAACGGTCAACGGTCAGCTCTGGTCAGTGGGCCCCATGTGTCAGTGACACACAGTGTATGACAGGTGGGTCCCATACGTCAGCGCAGTTAAAAGAAAAGAAAAATATTAAACGATGGCTGGGCTGGATTTGGGCCGAAAGGTGAATGGGCCAAGATAGTTTAGGGTGGTTAACTTGACTTAAGTGCAAGATTCGGCCCACGAAGGGGCGCTGCTGGATCTGCTCTGGTGGACTAGGTCCACCGTGAACCGAGAGTGCGGTTCACATGAGCCGGGTGTATGGGATCAGGTGTGGCCGACTCGGGATTTTCTGCGGTGCTCGTGTGGCGACTTGGTGTGGCCCAGTGTGTGGCGTGGCCACGGCGCGACGCGAACGCGCGCGGCGCGCACTGGTGCACGACCGGCGGTGATGGTCGGCGGCGGTTCTCGCCGGAAAAGGCTCGGCTGGGGCCAAGATCGGTCGGAGAGCCTCGGCTTGGGTTCGGCGAACACGAATGGGGTGAAAAAGGGCTCGGCTTGGCTTTGGAATGGGCTCCCGACGCGAGCGGCGGTGGCGCGGCCATGGCGCCACGGCGGCCGGCGACGCGCGGGCGGGAACGGCTCGGCTTGTTGCTCCAAAACGATTCAACGAGATGCGCTCAGCTGTGCGTGCGGTGTATGGGTGAGTTCGGCTCGCGCGCGCGCAGTTCAAGCCACGGGCTTGACTGCGCCGCGGCCATGGCGCTCGCGCGGTCCGAGCTCGCTCGGTGCGCGGCGACGGCATGGCGGCCGGGGTCCAGAGGCCAAAGGCGTCGGCGGGTTGCGGTGCGGAAAGCGGCGCGATGGTTCCTGCACAAGAGACGCGGCCACGGCTCGAAGACCGGGTCCCAGGGGACTAGCAACGGCGCTGGCGGCGGAACTCGTCGGAGACAGGGGAGAAGAAGGGGGTCGACGACGACGGCTCACCTCGGGTCACGTAGACGTACGCTGCAGCTCAGGGTAGACTCGCGGTACGCCGGCGGTACTCGTGCTCCTCTTCTCGCTCCCTGGTTCGGCCTGGTGTCAGCGGTCCCACGCACGGCGACGCTCCGGTCTTCGGCGGCGGCGCGGGGAAGACGATAGGCTCCACCTCTCCTTGCTCCGGCTGCTCCTCAACCTTCCCCACCTCTCTCCCTCTCCTCTCCTCTCATGAATTGGATTGGGAAGAAACCCCAAAGGGGCGGCGCGGCTTGGGGAGGAAGAAGGGCCGGCGGCGGCTTTATAGGGGATTGGCGCTAGGGTTTGCGGCATGGACGGTGAGATGGATGCGGTGGGCGGCTGCGGACACGCTTTGCCATCGCAATGGGCCGCACAGGGGCGATGGGACCGGCTCGGTGGTTGGAGGTCACGGGCACGCGCGCGAGAGAGAGAGAGCGATGCAGGGAAGAAGAAAGAGAGGAGGGAGAGAAAGCTGACAGGCGGGACCCGCCTGTCAGTGGGAGAGGAAGGCGACGCGGTGAGGGAAAGGCTGGGCCGCTGCTGGGCCGTAAGGCCGACTGGGCCGCTCGGCTGGTTGGCTCGGGGAAAGGAGTTGGAGGGTGTTAGATGGACTTGAGCTCGAAGATTTGGCCCACGACAGGTTAGAAGAGTTTGACAATTAGTTTAAATAGTTAGAGTTTGAATTCTAATCTAGAATTTGAATTCAAACCAACCAAAAATCCAATTAAATCCAAATAACTCCAAATCACACTATTTCATCCTTAGCACATCAAATTGATTTTAAATTTCAAATTTAAATTGCTTAAGAATTTGGGAGCACAATAGAATTAATTTTAAGTATGGGTTTGCATGCACAACAATTCACCAAAAATTTTTAAATTCACATTTTTGCACTCAACAAATCCTAAGGGTATTTTTTTAGGGTTGTTACAGTCTCCCCCCCTCACAAGAATCTCGTCCTCGAGATTTGTGATTACCTATGGTTTAAACAAGTGTGGGTATTTCTCTTTTAGTACTGACTCCTTCTCCCATGTAGCCTCCCTTTCTGAATGATTGCTCCACTGCACTTTGCAAAATGGGATAGCTGTGCGTCTGGTCTCTTTGACTGCTCTGTCTAGTATCCTCTCCGGGTACTCCAGATACTCCAAGGTGTCTTGTAGGTCCAATGCCTCTGTCTTGACCTCATGTTCTGGTACTCTTAGACACTTTCTCAGCTGGGATACATGGAACACTGAGTGTACTCCAGCTAGGTCCTCTAGTAGATCTAGTCTGTAGGCTAGTTTTCCTATTCTCTCCAGTATCTGATATGGTCCAACAAAACGGGGTGCTAGCTTACCTTTCACTTGGAATCTCTTATGCCCTCTGAGGGGTGACACTTTTAGGTAGACGAAGTCCCCTACTTCGAACTCTAGATCTCGTCTCCTTTTATCTGCATAGCTCTTTTGTCGGCTCTGAGCTGCCTTCAGGTGCTCTCGGATCTTGGCCACGTTTTCTTTTGCCTCTACGATCATGTCAGGTCCAAAGAATGTTCGTTCTCCCACCTCTGACCACATTAGAGGCGTTCTGCATTTTCTGCCGTATAGTGCCTCAAAGGGGGACATCTGTAGGCTGGCCTGGTAACTGTTGTTGTAGGAAAATTCTGCATATGATAGACTCTTCTCCCAGTCTATGCTGTAAGCTAGAACACATGCCCTTAACAAATCTTCAAGAATCTGGTTCACTCTTTCGGTCTGCCCATCTGTCTGAGGGTGGTAAGCCGTGCTATACTCCAAGGTTGTCCCGATGGCTTGATGTAGGCTTTTCCAGAACTGAGCTGTGAATTGTGGTCCTCTGTCTGACACAATACTTCTTGGTGCCCCATGCAGCTTGAGAATGTTGTCTATATATAATTCTGCTAGTCTGCTCACGGGATATGTGCTTTTGACTGGTATAAAGTGGGCTACCTTTGTCAGCCGATCAACTATGACCCAAATGGTATCATTCCCTTTCTGAGTGCGAGGTAGGCCAACCACGAAGTCCATGCTGATATCTTCCCACTTCCACATGGGGATTTCTAGTGGTTTCAGCAGTCCTGCTGGTCTTTGATGTTCTGCCTTGATTCTTCGACAAGAGTCGCACTTGGCTACATACTCTGCTATGTCCTCTCTCATTTTCTTCCACCAGAACTTATCCTTCAGATCCTGATACATCTTGGTGCATCCTGGGTGTATCGAATACTTGGACTCATGAGCCTCTGAGAAAATTGTTCTCCTGATCTCCTTGTCCTGCGGTACACAAATACGGTCCTTTAGCCATACTGTCCCTGCTTCATCTACTCCGAAGTCAGGTGCCACTCCCCGCTGGATATCATCCTTTACTTCTTGGATTTCTGGACACTTTTCTTTAGCTTCTTTGATTCGGTCTTCTAGGTTGTACTTCACCCGCATTTCCTGGGGTTTTCCTTCTTCTACTAGCTCGAGTTTCAGCATGTACAACTCTTTTGCTAGTTCTGGCTGACTTTCTTCTATCATCAAGTTGTTGCAATAACTCTTTCGGCTCAAGGCATCTGCCACTACGTTGGCTTTGCCAGGATGGTAGTGTATTTCCAAGTCGTAATCTTTGATCAGCTCTAACCATCTTCTCTGTCTCATATTCAGTTCGGATTGCGTAAAGAAGTACTTCAAACTTTTGTGATCCGTGTAGATATCGCACTTGTTGCCAATCAGGTAGTGCCTCCAGATCTTCAATGCATGTACCACTGCTGCTAGTTCTAAATCGTGAGTGGGGTAATTTTCCTCATGTTTCCTCAGCTGCCTTGATGCATAAGCAACAACCTTGCCCTCTTGCATTAGGACACATCCCAAACCTTGTCTCGAAGCATCGCAATAGACTACGAAATCCTTGCGAATATCTGGTAGTGTCAATACTGGCGTTGTAGTGAGTTTGTGCTTGAGCTCTTGGAAACTCCTTTCACACTTGTCTGTCCACTCGAATGGAACATTGTTCTTGAGTAGTTCGGTCATTGGCTTGGCAATCTTGGAGAAGTTCTCAATGAACCTTCTGTAGTAACCTGCCAATCCCAGAAAACTTCGGATTTCCGTGACACTCTTCGGCTGCTTCCATTCTGCTACTGCCTCAATCTTTTCTGGGTCTACTGCTACGCCTTCAGCTGTCAACACGTGACCCAAAAAGGCTACTTTCTCCAACCAGAATTCACATTTGCTGAACTTCCCGTAGAGTTGATGCTGCCTCAGCTTCTCTAGTACAATCCTTAGATGCTCCTCATGTTCTTCGGCTGTTTCTGAGTAGACTAGTATGTCGTCAATGAACACCACTACGAACTTTTCTAATTCCTCCATGAATACCTTGTTCATCATGTTCACGAAGTAAGCGGGTGCGTTGGTCAAACCGAAGGACACAACGGTGAACTCGTACTGCCCGTACCGAGTCACAAAGGTTGTCTTGGGAATGACGCCTTCTCTAATCTTCATCTGGTGGTATCCCGATCTCAGATCAATCTTACTGAAGTACTTGGCTTTCTTCAACTGGTCTAGCAAGTCATCAATCCGCGGTAATGGGTACTTGTTCTTGATCGTCACTGCGTTCAGGGATCGATAGTCTACGCACATGCGCATTGACCCATCTTTCTTCTTCACAAACAACACTGGCGATCCCCATGGGGATGCACTGGGTCGAATCACCCCGCTTTCAAGCATCTCTTTCAGCAGCTTCTTGAGTTCCTCCAGTTCTTCCACTGACATTCTGTACGGTCTCTTGGCAATGGGCCCTGTGCCTGGTTGCAGCTCGATTATGAACTCTACGTCTCGGTCAGGTGGTAATCCTGGTAGTTCTTCGGGAAACACGTCAGGATACTCACATAATACAGGTACTTCTTCGATCGTCCTTTTCTCGATAGAGTATACCAACTGTCTCAGAATACATGTTCTGGATCTCTTCCCTGTTCTTGTTCTTCGTGGCTCTACTGTTACTTTGACTCCGCTAGGGTGTGTCAGCTCAACTGTTCTGGGTGAGCAACTGATTACTCCTTTGTGTTCTGTAAGCCAATCCATTCCTAGTATCACATCAATTCCGTCTGAATCCAGCACTGTCAGGTCTCCTACGAACTCCTGCCCACCTATCATCAGACTAACTGCTGGGCACTCTAAGGTGCACCTAAGCTCTCCTAGGGGAGAAGTAGTGACTATAGGTCTAGCCTTAGGTATTGTCGGGGGTGACTGCTCTTTCACAAACTTTGTCGAGATATAAGATCCAGTTGCTCCAGAGTCAAACAATATCAATGCTGGAATGCCATTTACTAAAAACTCACCGAGCACAACGTCGGGAGCGTCCTCGGCTTCTTCCTCTGTCAGGTGGTTGAGGCGTCCCCTCTGCGCTGTTGCTGGCTGCCTGTCCTGTCCTCCAAGTGCTGGTGCCTTGGCTGGGGTTTGTTTGTTCTTCTTCTCCGGACAGTCAAAGAACTTGTGACCGGGCTTCCCACAAGAAAAACAGACCACTGAGGTTCCTCCACCAACTCTGGGCGTGTTGTTTGGCTTCCAGTTGGGGTTTCCCTGACCTGAGTAGCTGTTGTTTCTGTTGCCAAAACTACTGTAGTTGTTACCTCTGCTGCCAAAGCTGTTGTTGTTACTGCCTCGGTTACCCTGGTAGCTGTTTCTGTTGAACCCTGAGCTTCCTTGGCTGCTGCTCTGCTGAAAGCCTCTCCTGAGCATGTTGCTCTGGCCACTCCTCGGCCTCTGACTTAGTCTGTGGTTGTGCAACTGTTCAGCCTTTCTTTTCTTCTCTCGCCAAGTTTCTTCAAGACCCACTCTTTCCTTCTCAACTGTGATAGCCCTGTCAATCAGCTCTCTGAGTGACCTGTGTGAACTCGCTGCGAGTGCTGTCCTCAGACCTCTGTGCAAGCCACGCTGGAACCAAAACTGTTTCTTCTTTTCAGTGTTAACGTCTTCAGGAGCGTACCTCGACATCTTAGCAAAGTGTCGAGCGTACTCAGCTACAGACAAACTTCCTTGGGTCATTGTCCTGAATTCCATTGCCTTGTGCACCATGACTTGTTCTGGGATGTGGTACTCTTTGAAAGCTTCACAAAACTCTAGCCAGGTGATCTGTGCGGGGTTCGCGTGAGAGTCACAGTAGCTCTCCCACCACGCTTTCGCTGCGCCTTCAAGCTGGTGCGCCGCAAGGGCCACACATTCCTCTTCAGTGTAGTCTGTCAGGTCCAGCTTCGTCTCGATGGTACACAACCAGTCGTGTGTGTCGAGTGGCTCGTCCGAGTAGTCGAAGGCGGGTGCTTTCAGCCTGATGAACCTTTCAATCTTCCTTTGTAGGTCTTCCTCACGGTGTCCCAGACGGTTCTGGTTCTGGTTTCCCTGCATCTGTTGCATAGCTTGCATCATCTGAGTGTTGGCCTGTGCCATCTGTTGCATCAGCTGTGTTTGAGTAGTCATTACTTCTGCTAAGTTAGGCGGTGGCAGTGGTTGCTGGTCGTTCTGCTGGTTCTGCTGAGGTTCCACTGCTGGTTCTTCCATTTCCACTTCCTGTTCTCCACCTAGTGCGTTGTTCTCGGGCTGGAGCACGCCTGCTGCGCTTCCACGGCCCCTGCCTCTAACTGCAGTTGTTGCTCTTCCGCGACCACGACCTCTGACACGTCCTCTGCCTCTAGCTGCCATTGCTGCCTCTTCTTGCTCAGCTTCCTCAAAACGTGCAAGCAGTCGGTTGGATCTCCGGATCGACATCTTGCTGTATTTTTCCATAGAGCAGGTTTAGTGGTGGTCGGTAATGGTTAGGTTAGCGTAACTAGAGTAGGAGCTGCACACAAGAAATAGAGTCAACACTAAAGTACACTCAAGATGAACATCAATAAAACTGCAAGAACAACCACAAACATCAATCACTCATAACAGCATTACACCCTAGACATGGGTACTATACCGAGGCCAACTCCTGGAACCTTGAGGATTAGTACATCTAAGCGAATGCTACATCGTGGCTGAGCCAAAAGGTGGTCATGATCTACTAAGTCTAAACATCTTCTCATGAAGATAGATACAAGTCTCATCACTACTGCTGACATCTGCTGATACTGCCTACTGCATCCATCTCATGCTGCTGAAAGTGCCTATGAGGCGCGCTGCCAACCTCACAGCCTCAGTCTCTGTCTGCTACTTGATCACTGCCTGTCGTCGTGGAGAGTGTCCGTGAGGCGCGCTGCCAACCTCACTATGTCCACCTCAGGTCTTGCCAACTGCTGCTCTAGGGGTGCCAGTTCTTGTCTCAGTCTTGTCATCTCGGGAGTAAGGGTTCGAGCCTCAGGTAGTGGTATCGGCTCAACTCGGCTTGGTGAGACCCTGTAGTGCTCTGTTCTGGGTTCAACTCTACGTTCTTTTGGAAGTTCTTGGTTCAACATGATCATCTCTGCCACTCTCTTCCTGTCTGACCTTACCCAACTACTAAGGGTCCTTCGAGCTTCATCCTTTGCCATAATCTGTTGCAGACTCAAGTACTTCATCAGCTGGTAGTTTCGTCCACTCTTCTCCTTGTAGCTATCCACCTCTTCCTGAAGTTCTGAGTTGTGACTATCCAACCAATATACTTCTTCCTTCAGTCCTTCTATCTCTCCTTCCTTGGCTGCCAGTGCTTTGTCTTTCTCTGTGAGTTGATCTTCCAGACGGATATCTCGAGCATGGTGAGTTGCTCGGATCAGCCCTGCCAACTGTCTGTTGTTGCGAGATTCGTATTCCAGAACTCTGACTTCTCTTGCTTTAGCTTTGAGTCGCTCCTCAAGTAAGGCGATCCTGTTGTCCTTCTCCAGTAGCTGGATGTCTTGTTTCCATACCCTCTCTTTCAGCTTGGCAACTTTCTCTTCTAGGCCAATGTTTAAGTACTCCTGCTTGATCATGCACTGAACTGAGGTTCGCAGGGTCACGTTCCGCTCTCGGTCCGCTGCGTGAGCCTGCAAGCTGACTGCGTCTCTGTCAGTTGGATCTTCAAGAGCCCTCGGTAGGTACCGAAAACGAGTGTGGCTGAGCTGGTTCTGGTACACAAGTGTGGCTAGTCGGAGTATCCTCATGGCAATAGTCTGCACTGCCCGACTGAAGGTGTTCTCACTGGTAGCTGCCCGTAGCATCAGTGACCTTGGTCGTCCAGGGATATTGGGTACTTCCATCTGCAACCGGGTGTGCACTCCCTCGCCAGGGTCGTAGTTCCAGCCCTTGTAGAAGACGTTGTCCACATCTATCCCCACTGTATGCAACACCTCCCTCAGTAGCACTGCCAAACCTCCACAGTCTGCTCCTGTGGTCCTGATCTCCCGTCGTTCATCTGCTGATCCTCTTCCTTCCATCTGCCAGACAGTTAGTGGGTTGTTAGTAAGTTAGCAAGTTAGTAAGGTAAGGTAAGGGTAAAAATTTTGTAAATAGTTGAGATATACGTGTATATATATAGTTTTCAAATAGTCCAAGGGATTTTATATACAGTAGAGGAATCAGTTAGAGCTTCTGTCCTAAGTTTCCGATCTAAGGGTTACGCGCTACGGTCAAGTATGGATCTGATACCAAATGTGACGAACCGGATTCCCAACGACGAGAATCCGACTCCCTGTACCCTCGAGATAGTCCCAGGAATAGCAGCTATCTCGTACAGAACTCATCTCAGTCGAATATCACATCCATACAACGATAAAAGATCCATTACATGACATATATAAAACAAAGCGTCTGGTACAAGCCCTCTGGGCTAAATCGACAATAAGAAACAACTGCGCAGCGGTAGCTAGATCATCCGGGTCCACTCCTCCACAGGCATCCTTGAGCGTAGCGCACACCCTTCAATCGTACCACCCGTCCTGGTTGAACTCGTGGTCGGGGTCTTCACCTGAGAACCCAAAGTCTGTCCCCAAGGAAATGGGACAGGACCACGTCACCAACCATAATATGATGCAAGCTTTAAAGTGGCCTATTCTAAGGTATAGAAATAATCAAGGTTTGGGCCAGGGTTTTCTTATGCAAGCAGCAGCAATGACCCAAATTCATCTCATCGCCAACTCCTTCCTCACAACCACATCCACTCCCCAAATCCAACCATCAGCCTCTCATTTCCCATCGGGCTCGTCCTGCCACAGCAGGTTCCCGCAAACATTATTCACCAACACTTTTCTCTCTCTAGTCGACTCGGTGAGCTCCCTCCCCACCTTGTCTCAACATCATCAGCTGGACCAATCTCTCATAACCCGAATCAAGGATGAGGTAAGAAAGCAGATTCCCATGCTAGTCGGAACTTATAAGAAATGGGTCGTCCGTAACCGTGGACACGGCTATACGTATAGTTTACACTCTGCAGAGGTGGCACTCCAGGAATCCATCCTGGCTGCAAGGCTAGTCCGTAACCAACCTGAGACACAGCCCACAGCAAAGACCCTAAACAGCAACGGCGCCAATCCTGTCTCCCTGGGCTCGGGAAACATCCGATCTAACATCTGCCCCAGGGTCGTGAAACCTTCCCACCGGGGCCAGTCGGGGGCCGTGGTAAATCAGGGAGAATACGCCGCAACGATTCCCCCCTACACATATCAAACTCGATTCTCCTACAGTCTCGGCGCTGCACTAGAGTAGGCTTGCTGGAACCTTCCCCATACTGGGTAGATGGTGAGCACGGTTTTCCCACGTCCAAAGTTGGAACTCGACTCGGTCCTTAATTGTCGGTAAAGCGAGTATCTGCGTCATAAGCAATCCGCCGCAACGGTCCGCAATCGGCACCCATAACAGGTATAGCCGCCCAAACTCCTCAGGTACTCCCCGAGTACCAATCCCCAAGAAACCATGTACCCACAACAGGTACCCCATAGGGACTGCCCGAGTGCAGCCTCTCACCACCTCGATCAAACGATCGAGTTGTTATTACTCGCTTACACCGCCTAGCTGCACTACTCCTCCCATACCACCCACAACTCACGCCAAGAGGATCAAAACTCAACCATCCCAACACATGCATAGCATAGCATATTTCATAAAGTGAGTAGTAGGTAGCAAGGTAACAGGATATTAACAAAGGCAGTGCAGGTTTACCATGCGAGTAAAGTAAAGCGCTAGCATACTAGTTGCATGTCTATAATAGGTATTTCAGAGATTGGTCGGGCGTGAACCTGGGCAAAGGTCTTCGTCCTCGTCAAAGTAGTTGTCGAAGTGGTCTAGCTCCTCCACACTCTCCGGAGCTCCTAAGGTTGCGTAAAAATAAAATAAGACGCGACTACTAGCAAAGAAACACCAAGACAGCGATGAAAAAAGTCCCAAGGAACACCAAACTCTACACTAACGCGTAGGTCATGATTTTAGAAAAATATAGAAACTGGTTTCATATTTTTCTTAGCTACGGTTGATTTATTATTAATTTTACAAGTTAAAATCATTTTCTGAAAATATTAAATAATTTCCGAAAAAGAAAAACAGATAAATAATTAGCCTGCTGACGTCAGCATGACGTCATGCTGACGTCAGCAGTGGGGTCCTCCTAGGTTGACGTCAGCAGTGGGCCCTGCTGACGTCAGCGTTGACTGGTCAACGGTCAACGGTCAACGGTCATCTCTGGTCAGTGGGCCCCATGTGTCAGTGACACATAGTGTATGACAGGTGGGTCCCATATGTCAGCGCAGTTAAAAGAAAAGAAAAAGATTAAACGATGGCTGGGCTGGATTTGGGCCGAAAGGTGAAAGGGCCAAGATAGTTTAGGGTGGTTAACTGGACTTAAGTGCAAGATTCGGCCCACGAAGGGGCGCTGCTGGATCCGCTCTGGTGGACTAGGTCCATCGTGAACCAAGAGTGCGGTTCACGTGAGCTGGGTGTATGGGATCAGGTGTGGCCGACTCGGGATTTTCTGTGGTGCTCGTGTGGCGACTTGGTGTGGCCCAGCCTGTGGCGTGGCCACGGCGCAACGCGAACGCGCACGGCGCGCACTAGTGCACGACCGGCGGTGATGGTCGGCGGCGGTTCTCGGCGGAAAAGGCTCGGCTGGGGCCAAGATCGGTCGGAGAGCCTCGGCTTGGGTTCGGCGAACACGAATGGGGTGAAAAACGGCTCGACTTGGCTTTGGATTGGGCTCCCGACGCGAGCGGCGGCGGCGCGGCCATGGCGCCACGGCGGCCGGCGACGCGCGGGCGGGAACGGCTCGGCTTGGTGCTCCAAAAGGATTCAACGAGATGCGCTCAGCTGTGCGTGCGGTGTATGGGTGAGTTCGGCTCGCGCGCGCGCAGTTCAAGCCACGGGCTTGACCGCGCCGCGGCCATGGCGCTCGCGCGGTCCGAGCTCGCTCGGTGCGCGGCGACGGCATGGCGGCCGGGGTCCAGAGGCCAAAGGCGTCGTCGGGTTGCGGTGCGGAAAGCGGCGCGACGGTTCCTGCACAAGAGACGCGGCCACGGCTCGAAGACCGGGTCCCAGGGGGCTAGCAACGGCGGTGGCGGCGGAACTCGCCGGAGACAGGGAAGAAGAAGGGGGTCGACGACGACGGCTCACCTCGGGTCACGTAGACGTACGCTGCAGCTCGGGGTAGACTCGCGGTACGCCGGCGGTGCTCGTGCTCCTCTTCTCGCTCCCTGGTTCGGCCTGGTGTCGGCGGTCCCACGCGCGGCGGCGCTCCGGTCTTCGGCGGCGGCGTGGGGAAGACGATAGGCTCCACCTCTCCTTGCTCCGGCTGCTCCTCAACCTTACCCACCTCTCGCCCTCTCCTCTCCTCTCACGAATTGGATTGGGAAGAAACCCCAAAGGGGCGGCGCGGCTTGGGGAGGAAGAAGTGCCGGCGGCGGCTTTATAGGGGATTGGCGCTAGGTATTGCGGCACGGACGGCGAGATGGATGCGGTGGGCGGCTGCGAACACGCGTTGCCATCGCAACGGGCCGCACAGGGGCGATGGGACCGGCTCGGTGGTTGGAGGTCACGGGCGCGCGCGCGAGAGAGAGAGAGCGGCGCGGGGAAGAAGAAAGAGAGGAGGGAGAGAAAGCTGACAAGCGGGACCCGCCTGTCAGCGGGAGAGGAAGGCGACGCGGAAGCGACGCGGTGAGGGAAAGGCTGGGCCGCTGCTGGGCCGTAAGGCCGACTGGGCCGCTCGGCTGGTTGGCTCGGGGAAAGGAGTTGGAGGGTGTTAGATGGACTTGAGCTCGAAGATTTGGCCCACGACAGGTTAGAAGAGTTTGACAATTAGTTTAAATAGTTAGAGTTTGAATTCAAATCTAGAATTTGAATTCAAACCAACCAAAAATCCAATTAAATCCAAATAACTCCAAATCACACTATTTCATCCTTAGCACTTCAAATTGATTTTAAATTTCTAATTTAAATTGCTTAAGAATTTGGGAGCACAATAGAATTAATTTTAAGTATGGGTTTGCATGCACAACAATTCACCAAAAATTTTTAAATTCACATTTTTGCACTCAACAAATCCTAAGGGTATTTTTTTAGGGTTGTTACACAGAGTCTTGTGAGAAGAGCTTCCAAGAGTTGAAGCGAAGACTAACAACTGCTCCAGTCCTAACCCTACCGGACATCCACCGGGATGTCGTCATTTATTGTGATGCATCCCGACTGGGATTGGGGTGTGTGCTCATGCAAGACGGGAAGGTAGTGGCATATGCTTCCCAGCAGCTTAAGCCCCATGAGTTGAACTATCCAACCCATGATCTGGAGCTTGCAGCCGTAGTGCATGCTCTAAAAATTTGGAGACACTATTTAATCGGAAATAAGTTTGAAATATACACGAATCACAAGAGCCTGAAGTATATTTTCGCCCAACCGGATCTGAACCTAAGGCAGAGAAGATGGTTGGAACTGGTTAATGATTATAATGTCGAGATCCATTACCACCCTGGCAAAGCCAATGTTGTAGCAGATGCCTTGAGCCAGAAATCTTATGGGCCCAAGAATGACCACCTACAAGAGGAAATGGCACGGTTAAACATGCACATTGTTCCCCGAGACTCCAGTCAGAAATTGAGCGTTCAACCCACCCTGGAAGATGAGATCAGGAGAGCTAGGCCACCCTGGAAGATAAGGACTTAGTGAAGATTTGCCAGCACACCGGAGAAAACAAAGCACCGGACTTCTGAGTTGACAACAAGGGAACCTTGTGGTATAAGCAGAGGATCTGTGTACCCCATGATGGAGATTTTTGACAGAAAATTATGGACGAGGCCCATAACACGCCGTATTCCATCCACCCGGGATCCACCAAGATGTATCTGGATTTAAAGCAGAAATATTAGTGGAATGGAATGAAGGCAGATATTGCCAAGTTTGTCGCTCACTGTGATACTTGCCAAAGAATTAAAGCCGAACACCAGAAACCGGCAGGATTACTGCAACCTTTGCCCATCCCGGTTTGGAAATAGGATGAGATAGGAACGGACTTCGTAGTTGGTCTACCCAGGACACAAAAAGGACATGATTCTATATGGGTAATAGTGGACCGACTCACCAAAGTCGCTCACTTCCTGCCCATACGAACCAATTATGGTGGAGAGAAGCTAGCCAAGCTTTATGTAGAAAATATAGTAAAGCTACACGGAGTGCCTAGCAGGATTGTTTCGGATCGAGGAACCCAGTTCACCTCTCAATTCTGGAAAAGCTTGCACAAGGCCATGGGCACTAAGTTGGACTTTAGCTCTGCTTATCACCCACAAACCGATGGTCAAACCGAAAGGGTAAATCAAATTATGGAAGATATGTTGAGAGCATGTGTCCTGACATATGGTAAGGATTGGGAACAAAGTTTACCCTATGAAGAGTTCTCATATAACAACGGCTACCAAGCAAGCTTGGGCATGTCACCTTTCGAAGCCCTCTATGGAAGGAAGTGCAGAACCCCATTAATGTGGTCAGAAGCAGGAGAGCGTACCCAAGTGGGACTCACGCTCATAAAAGAAGCTGAAGAAAAAGTGGCCGAAATAAGGGAAAAGCTGAAAGCAGCCCAGTCCCGACAGAAGAGTTACGCAGACAAAAGGAAGCGAGGACTAAGCTTTAACCCCGGAGACTTTGTCTATCTCAAGGTCTCACCCATTCGAGGGCCCGCAGGTTTCAAGTCCACGGGAAGTTAGCCCCTCGATACATTGGGCCATATCAGGTATTGAAGAAAGTAGGAAAGGTAGCCTACCGGTTGGAACTACCAGAAGCAATGTCAGACATTCACCAGTGTTCCATGTCTCACAACTGAGGAAATGCTTGAGAGTGCCCAAAGCCGAGCATGTGTTGTTAGAGACGATAGATCTACAGACCGATCTACGCTACCAGGAAGCGCCAGTCAAGATTTTGGACACCGTCACCAAGAGGACAAGGAATTCTGAAGTACGGATTTGTAGAGTCCGGTGGAGCCGACATGGAGTAGAAGAAGCTACGTGGGAACATGAAGATGCCCTGAAGAAGGAGTTTCCCCATCTGTTTAGGAGCCAGCCGAATCTCGAGGACGAGATTCCTTTTATGTGGGGTACATTTGTAACGCCCGTTAAATTACCTAACTAAACTACGCGTTAAAAATTTTGTTTCCGAAAATCTTTCCGCCGAGCTCCCGATTTTTTCCCCGTTGTCGTCCGAATCTTCTCCTTGTTTTCACCCCACTTTTATTTCCCGTGTCGCCCGCCCGCGGGTCGGTCGCCGGCCGACCGCCCCTGGGAATCCCGCCTCGGATCCCCTCTTTTCCTCCCCTTTTCTTTCTTTCTCCATTTTCTTTTTCTCTTTTCCTTTTTTCCTTCTTTTCTTCCTCTCTTTTCTTTTTTTCTTTCTTTCCTCCCTTCTTCTTCTTTCCCCGGCACCATTCCTGCTCCCGGCCGCACCACCGCCTTACCGACCTGCACACCCTGCCACTGACCCGTCGCCCTCGCGCACCGCCCCACGTACACCCCCCGCGACGCGCGCGCACACCTGGTCCGCCTCGACGCGCGCCCTGCTGCTGCGTCACTGCACCGTGCGCACGCGCTCTACTTCGCCGCGCCGAGCGCCGGCTCACTTGTTGCTTCACAGCCGGCCAGACCCGCACCACGTGCCAGGTGCTGCCGCACTCCACGCGCACGCGCACGTCACGCACAGCGCCGTTCGAGTCCGCCGCCGCTGCTCGCCCGCACTGCCCGTTGAAGCGCCACTGCTCCGCCACAGCACAGCCGCAGGCACGCCACGTCGCAACGCGCGCTACACGACGAAGCAAAGTGGCGCCACCGCGCAGGTTTGTTCGGTAATGGACCATCTGTTGTAATAAATGTGAATCAGCCACTTGGGACTAATGTTTGTATCACATTTAAGTCTTCTCATTTGAGGGGACGCTTCAGGAGTGAATAGTCTCACCGGACAGTGTATCACTGGACGGACCTGGGGCTCTATCCGGTGATATCAACGGTCTCACCGTTGAAAGCTATCATGATCTACTAGCGTGGCAGCATGAATTCTAGGAGTGCAACAACAAGCAAATCACCCAAGATTATGGAGAAGACGCATTAGAGCATTTATTGGCACGTCGAAGCTGGCTATTGTTAGCATGTGAACGATGGCCAACAGCGGTCAGGATAAAGATAACGCCGGTCGCTCCTTGGCACGAGCGTACTGTTCATTGACAAACATGTCACTCCAGTGACACAAGTTGTTGGATGCACCTGCATGTAGGTTCGCGGATGTGATTTTTCCCGAGAGTCATCTTCTGCATTATCTCAGCAACGTGGTTAATTCCTTCTCAGTTTCTAGTTGCACTATCACCTGCCTGAGATCTCCGTTTTCCTACTAAACCCGCTTAACGTGCCGCTGCTTCTCTGCTTTCTTCCTCTGCTCACCGGACAATGTATGAGGAAGCTATAAACATGCTTTTTGAATGAACTAGTGTTTGTGTGCACAGGCCGGACCGGAGCGTCTATCTGGTGCGATCAACGGTCTCTGCTTCGTACCTGTCATGGAATCATCCTTAGGACTATTAACTTTGTACGCTTCATGTAGTACCCTTTTAAGTGTGATAGATTTTGATGCCGGTAGATGCACCACATTACAGCCAATCTCTCCACGGTTACCATAATTGTAACTAGGTAACTGAGGCAAAGGAGTATGGTCGGCATGCTTCGCCTTGATTCCTTCTGATGGAAGCATGCTTCACCTTGACTCGCTTATACTAACCAACCCAACGCTCGGGGGCTACTGTACATAGGAAGAGTTTCATGGTATATGAGAGTAACTGTGTACTAAAACTGTGCACTGAGACTGGCCTTACCATTTAGTTTACCTATAGGTTATATTCCAACGCACTAGTTGGACCCTGAGCAACCTGATATTCTTTCACAACGGACATAAAGTTACGATCAGGTGATCACCTTATGGCATCGGTGATCACCAGATATGATCACCGGATACCACTTGTTTAATAGACAGTCTCATGCACTAAACTCTAAATCGTGCGAGACTGATGCGTGGGGTTTTATTATAGAGATAAGAGCTAGCAGCTGGCTTAACGAATGGAGAAGGCTGGTTTAAGAGATAGCCTTCCTTGGACGGAGGCTGGCTGCCGCCTTGGGTGTCAACGTGGCGCCCGGCAGGGACCCGCACGCCTTAAACGTGGGGGTGCCACCCGTATCTCGGGATGTCTCCACGTCATCCCGGGCTGCCTCTTGGGCAGCCAGGACCCCGGGGTCACCTTCCCACAAGTCCACGTCTGACAAAGAGTCAGGCGCCTTATGAGGCGGGCTCTTCTGGGCCTTTCGTTTGAACGGGCCGATGGGACGAGTCGGGGCCCGTATCGAGGCGTTGCCACGGCCGCCTACCGCACGCCTCTTCATAATCATGTTGGTTTACGGGGAAGTCAATGGTCTCACCGGATAGTGTATCACCGGACGAACCTAAGGCTCTATCAGGTGATCTAAACGTTCTCACCAGAAAGTGTATCACCGAACGGACCTAAGGCTATATCCGGTGTTCTCATAGAGGGTATCCACATCATGGTATATCCTACAAGTTATACCAGCTTTGTCCACATGAACTCATCGCAAGTTTTCTTGTAGCATGATGCCAGCTGAAGATACTTTCGCGGCTGAAGCGGAGGTGAGAAGGAGCATTCAGGTTTCCCTCAGCGCTGAGACTTGACCCTGTTCGCCATGATCGACCTCTGTCCTTCCATTGTCGATCTCAGTCCCGTCCTATTCCCAAAAATCCTGATGCTACTCTCGCCCATCATCTATTTCGCCGCTCGCAAGTTTTCTTCTAGCATCAGTAGCACATATCCTTGTGCTCTTCTCCCCCATACACTACTACTACTGGAGCACTCGTTAGGAGGGTGGATTTTGTTCCACCACATGTTTGGTGTCTGATAGGATTTTGAGTGCTCAGTATGCTGAACACCCAACGCATTTATAGATGTGTCGAAGCCGGCAATTGTTGGCATGTGAACGATGGCCGACAACGGTCAGGAATAGATCACGTTTGTCGTTCCTTGGCACGGACGTATTGTTCGTCGACAGACATGTCAGTCCATTGACACAAGTTGTTGGATGCACCTGCATGCAGGTTCACGGATGTATTATGCATTGGATTTTTGCCGGGACTCATCTTCCGCATTATCTCAGCAACATGGTCGATTCCCTATCAGTTTCTAGTTGCACTATCACCTGCATGAGATCTCCATTTTCCTCCTAAACCCACTCAACCTGCTGCTCCTCCTCTGCTTTCTTCCTCAGCTGCCAAACAGCATCACGAAGATCACACAGCAATCCACACCTAATAGCTGCAATCCCCGGGCTTCTACACTAAAATTAAACAGTGAATCAGAAAACCAATCGCAGAATGGACCAAATCCAAGGGAAAACCTAAAGAAAGGCTTACCAATCCTGAAGGGCGTCTGTAGTACCTCCGGCCCGGGTTCTCGTCGCACCTTGATGTCTAGCAAGGCGCCGTCCTATTGCACTTCACCGGCGGGGAGTAGTCATACGGACCTACTCGGTACGGCACCGGCGCCGTCAACATCTCCATCTCCCCGCCTCCTCTTCCTCTCGACGACGATGCGGACCACCATGGCGAGCGCGAGCTGGACGATGCCATGGCGGCAGCCACCCTCCCGCGTCGCCTTACCGCGCCCCCTCGTTGGCAGGAACCCTATGTCCGCCACGAACCCTAGGTCTGACCTACAGATCTGAGCAACCTTACCGGGCTCAAGCTATATTAGATCAACCATTCAATCCAAACTATACTACCAAAACGTTATTCCAATCATTATGGATTGACTATTTTACCCTTAGTGCAAAAACTTAATCCTGAAATGACAATTATCCCGCACTCTCTTTTTTTGTGCGGGCCCCACCAAAACAGTATGCACCGGGTGCATACTGGCCCACCATCTAGTATGCACCGGGTGCATACTAGGTACCTCTCATTTGGGTATCTCTTGGTACCTCCTCTGCTTACGGCCGTCGGATCGAGCGACGTGAGCCATCCAATTTTTCTTCTACTACCGTAAAATGATTCATAAATTATTGGTCCAACTGACGAAGTGAATAGATGAATATAATAAAACTAACTTTTTCCGAGTAACGTCTACTCCCTCCGTCCCTAAATATATGTCATTTTTGCTTCCTAAGAAACATCTTTGATCGAATATATAAAAACATATATTAATATTTATGGTACATAATAAATATCATTAGATAGATATTTAAATCTAGTTTTTAATAAATTTATTTGAAGATTAAAATGTTGCACGTATTTTTTACAAATTAAAGCAAAGTCGTGGTATGAAAACCAACGACGACCTACATTTAGGGACGGAGGGAGTAGTTGTCAAGAGACATGTGTCCCATTGAAAAAATAGTTAACCGTAAATGCATCACCCTTGCTGAGTGGAAAATTCAGACCTACTCCCTCCATATTGGTATTAGATGACGTTTAGGACAACAACACGGTCTCCAAAACATAGCTTTGACCTCTTATTTTTTTATAAAAAATATTTATTAAAAAATAATATATACTTTTATAAAAATACTTTTAAGACAAATCTATTCATATGCTTTTTAAATTTCTAAACTCAATGACTTAAAAGTTATTCATGATTTATATTCTCAATGTTTAACTAAAATCTTATCCAAAACGTAATCTAATACCAATATGGAGAAAGTACAAGAAATACTCATATGGGTCTCTCTCTCATGCAGCCACAGTAAATGTGAGGGAGAAATCAGTTGATGATGGGTCCCAGCCAAATAAAAAAACAGCTTAATAGCATTTATGAATGGATATGCTAAGGCTGTCCGCACTGGCTCCTCCAAACGTTCTTGTAGGAACGTTTACCGAAGAAATGAGCTGCATCAGGCTCCTACAAACGTTCCGCAATGAGAGAGGAAGGGCTTCGTTCCCCCAAATTCAGAGGAATAGCGAGCCTCCTCTATCTCCAATGCAGGCCCACTCACGTCGCGCAGTCGTTGCCTCCCCGCGCTCGCAGCTCCTACTCCCGCCTCGTCTGCGCCGCCGCTTGCCGCTCCTGCTCCTCCTTAGCCGCCGTTGCGCCGAGCTCGCACGGGTCACCGACGAAATGGACGTGCCTCGATGAGCGCGTAGCTGTGGCCTCCACTTCCACCGGCGTCGACGCTGGCGCGGCACTCCCCGCGCTCGAGGCGTGGGACGAGATTCGGGTGCCGAGGAGCCCGCCCGGCCCACGGACGCCGACCCTTGGCTACCTGCGAAGGAACCGGCAGCAAGAGACGCCCCAATCGAAGCACTGGAGCGGCCGATCTCTGTCAATCGAGCTTGCGGAGGCAGCGCTTGGAGAAGCCGGAGCCGCCCGACGGCGACAGCGCGACGTCCTATGTGGCGGGGGGCGGGCCCATCGGCTGTGGCCTCAGCTCATGGGTGGGGCGGCCCAAGAAGACGCGGGGAGAGAGAGCTGGAGGGTGGTGGTGGTGTGGGGGTGGCGGGGGAGGAGGGGGTGTGGCAGGACGGTGGCGGGGGAATGGCGGCCTGGCTCCCCCTCTCCATTCGGGCCGCACGGCCGTCTGCCGCCACTCGACCGCCGTGCCGGGCGTCTGTGGCAGGGGAGGAGCGGGCGGAGGGGGTGGAGAGGGTAGGGCGGCGGTGGGGGAGGGCAGGGACGGCGGAGGGAGTGGAGGGGACGGGGCGGCGGTGGGGCGTCGGTGGGGGAGGGCAGGGGTGGAGGGAGTGGAGGGGTCGGGGCAGACGGGGGGAGAGAGAGAGAGTAGCGGAGGGGGGAAAAGAGGAGAAGGGGAGAGGAGAAGAGAGAGAAAAGGAAAGAAAAATAAAAAGGAAAAAAAGAAAAAATTAAGAAAAAGAAGAAAATAGATTTTAGTGTATGTGAAGAATATTGTTTTTTCTTTAATTAAATAGTATTACTAAGAATTATTATTTAATTAAAAAGTTGTATTATTAATTATTTCGGATTCCATGATTTAATAATCATTATTTTAAATGATTGTATTATGAAGGAATGTGTTTGTTAAAATGAAACGGTAGTTGGAGATGGTGGAATAAAATATGTGATAGTTGGGATAGAGGACTATATAGAGGAGAGATGGTTGCGGAAGAAATTAGGACAGAGGAATGAATCTCGATAATCATGATAAAATATTCCTTTTAGAGGAGGTAAATAAGTAACATGAGTGCCGACAGCCTAAGAGACCATTGTTGTACAACTTATCTCTAATATGACATGTGTACTCCTAGGGCGTCTCCAAAGGAAATCGCCGGTTGTTACTATTTGCTGTCCACGTGGGCGTGAGAGGCAGCACAAAATTTTACCCCTTAAACAGTAAAGCAGCAGCACTACTCAAAGAACCATAGTCCCCACACACCAGACAAGCTAGAAGAGAGAAATACGTAGTAGCCGCTGTGAAAAGAAATGAAAGTCTCCACACGTAAACAGAAATGCTCCCCTTGGCTTCACCCTCTTGAAAGGCAATTTCCTCGCGCAACCTCTCGCTGAAATGTGGGGCTTGGAGAATACCCAGTTGCCGGTGATATATATGGTGAAAACAAATTTACACGTAAACCAAGCTACTCCGTCCCCGCCCACACGGCCCGGCCACGCCCCGAAAGCTTCCCGAAGATGAAGGAAAAAAACAAAGAAAGTGCAGTTGAGAGCCAAGGAAGTCAATTCTGCTTGGTGAAGCATTAAATGTACTACTACTGCAGGGGGCACACAATCGTGCTTCGGGGTGTAGCATCAACTGAAATGTTGATCCACTCGTGCTATGCAGGAATACATGCAGATTTTAAGTCGGTTACGTGCCCATAGTGATGAGTATGCATGCTTTGGGGAAAAAAAGCATGGAGGTCAAGAAACGGCCAAAATACGATCCATCGTGCGCGCAAGTACGTTGGATAACGGTACAAAAGTTACATATGGAAAGGTCGTGCACTTTCTTTCTTTCTTTTCTTCACGGGAAAAGCATTGGAGTATTTGATTAAAGCCTCTGTTTTTTAAAAAAAATCTGTTTAATTATATGGGGGTAGAATGAGAATTGCCTCCGCCAACCAAGTAGAAAGAATAGCTTTACACGTCGAAAGATTAAACTCTACCTACTAGAACGAGGTTAAGAGCATCATTAGAACCGTGGAAGGAGAGGGGCAACTCGCGCAACAAACCAAAGATTAAACATTACGTGTCTACAGATGAGCACCAGCAGTATTTCACAAATATGACCCCATCATGTCGCACGAAAAACACAAAGATTCATTGTAGACCAGAATTGTAAGGAATTGAGATCGAAAAAACTGAATACATAGCAAGTTCAGGAATGGCTTGCTTCCTCTATCATCTTAAGTAAATTCGCGATTAATATACCACTTAACCTAAGTTCTAAGTCACATCACCACGGTTCCATGTATGTTCCTAGTACAGTACCACTAACAACCATATGAAGGATCAAACCAATTTATGTTTGCATGAATGAAGATTGTAAAAATAAACCAGTACACTCATCAGTGTTCGTCGTGTCCAATATGCTCCATCAGAGACACGCAACGTGGGCAATAAATAGGCGTGACCGTTCAGCCGGTGAGAGCTAGCGCACATGCCAGAACAGAGCGTGAGCTAGCAACCTAACACAGTTGGGCACAATGATCAAGTGCGTGCTCAATTAGCTCGTTTATTATTTGCAAGGCACAACAGCTCATACTTGTTGCTCTACGTTCTCTTGTGTGTTGTAAACTTGTAAGCAATCTTGCACGTCATAAATCCATGTCTGCTGATGGCTAGTCGCCATCAGCACAGCCTAGTCGACTTGGATATATAATTGATTCCACCGTCATGGAGATTCTTTTTTCTCTGTTGATGTAGTTTCCTCCATTATTTTTCTTATTTGTTTGTTGTTAGGCTCTGTTTTTCTCTTTTAGAGAAAGGGGGTCAATGTGTTGATTGCTTTCACTTTCAAGGTTATAAATGTTTGTTGTTTCAGAGCTAAGAATGTTTCTACTTTCAGTTACTTTAAATCTAGGGAGTTTTCAGGGTGGTAGTAGCTGCTCCCAATACTTCTGTCTAATATTTAAGTCAGATGAGCTTATCAGCCACCAGCCAGCAGTTTTCTCTAAAACAAATCAGCACCAGCCACCAGCCAGCCAGCAGTATTTTTCTCTCAGCACAAACCAGCACCTGCCACCAGCCCGCCGAACAGGGCCCGCTCACTCCTAGCTCCACATCTAAGCTGAATTACTCGGGATTTATGCACCCATACACTTTTCTAAATTAAAACTTTCGAACAAGGTTAAGCCTTGGATTTGTCATTGTTAGGGTTTATGTTTCGTTAGTTCTGCGGTGGGTCATAGGGTTAGATGGTATGAGGATCATGGCAGCTGACCACGGTGTAGGCATAAGGCATTATTAAGCACCCAGCGATGTGACAATTATTCTAGGTATTTGGATGATACGAGGTTTCTAAATGGTGATCAGATGGAACGTTATGATAAAGGGATGGAATCAGTCAGGCCAATAAGAACAAGTGGAATTAGGTGGTGGGATTGCACTTTATGGTTTGTTTGGATCTCATGTAACTGAATTAGTTTTAGGAAAACAGGTTTTTGGAGGATTTTTAGGAAAACTACTTTTACTTAGTTTGTTCGTTAAGATTATCTATTATGAAGATTCTGTTTGGTGAAATGTGAGAGCTGAAGTCCAACTTGAGCAGCGGACGTAGTTTTGTGAAAAACAATGAATACTTGTTTTTAGTAAAACACAAAATCCTGGTTTTATGGAAATCAAGTTATGGTTAGCCCCGTGTTAGTTGGCGTAGCCAAACAACATTTTAGTGGTAGTTGAGTTAAATTCGGTTTTGGTAGATCTGGTTTTAGCTCTGCTAGACCTTTTTTACGATGCTCCATACTATTATAGAAGAAGATCTAACTGTC
The DNA here is from genome assembly GCA_033239725.1 of Echinochloa phyllopogon. NCBI lineage: Eukaryota > Viridiplantae > Streptophyta > Magnoliopsida > Poales > Poaceae > Echinochloa > Echinochloa phyllopogon. The sequence continues at coordinate 14,460,605 of BTCW01000017.1, forward strand.
AATTTTTAAGGATAATTTAGTAATTATTTTGATCTTTTTGGCCTCAATAATATTATAACTTTGTGCTGGTGTCAAAAAATTATATAACAGTGATGTCATTTTGTTTTTTTATCCATAATATCCTTAGTACTATTTATACTAGTCATATATAGTACTACATATACCACAGGCGAAGTCTTCAGTAGTATGTAATTAAGCTTATCCGTCGGATGTTTTTATACTAATCCTTTCAAACACTAATATAGCATAGTATGGAGCACCATAAAAGACCTTATTGGCTAAATGGGTGATGCGCATTGCGAGGAGAGTGATTGGGTCTAGGTTAATTGGCTCAAGAAAGTTTGTTTTTTTAGAAAGGTCAACATCAACTGATACATAGATGGACCCTTTCAAGTAGAAACAAACTACATCAGGTTGATCGATTTTAGCAGGGGAATCTATAGCTATTTAATGGGTGCAAACAGTTCTATTTTCCCATTTGGACTTGCAATTACCCATAAAAAATCTGCTATAGTATAGAAGTGCATCAGCCGTGCAAGATTACCATTTGGGGTATAATCAAATCTCTTTAACTTTGATCACTAATCGAAGAAGAACACAAATGGATTGGTCATATACATAGTATCATAAGATTTGTCTCAAAACATATTCCCATCAGTTATATTGTTCTTTTCTTCTAAAAAAGTTAAAATTATTTATTAGAGACAGTGTCAATGTTCATAACATCATACATACATATATAAAAATGTAGGAAATTAATCTTCACTTACCCAAGAATTGAACTGATACGTACACATGGACTTCACTCAGAAGCGTCAAGTATATGAAGCCGTTTCCTTTCAAGAAAAAAAAAGGTATACCTAAACTCATATATACGCATGTGCCAGGGAATCTCAACTGTACTTTTCTACAGGAAGAAGCCGGGAGACAACTTTAACTGCGAAAGAGGCCACTGCCCTACATACCTTGCGACCGTGATGGCGTACTTCCAGGCCAGCAAAGTTTCCTCCCAGTAAAAAAAAGGTGAGAATGAACAAGTACAGAGTACACTGGTCACACTCTCGGGACGAGATCCCAAGGGGATCGTTTCAGAGCTGGGTGCACACAATTCTGTACATGTGAGCTGTGACCTGCATTAAACCAAACCAAACCAAACCAAACTCTGGGAGCTCAGCCGACACGCTCATGTGTCCCGCTGTGCCAACCACATTTTGGACCATCTCCCTCTCTGCTTTGCCGTGACAACCGGCCCAGAAAGCCTCATAAATTGTGCACGGCAGATGGATGAGGTTGCCACGCCACACGAGCCCACGACATGGCGGCCATGCACCGGAAGTTACTCCGGCCGGTGACCTGTGCACATGCAGGAATGGCCTAACCACGGCCCCGGGCCTGGAAAATAAGTTTCTCCTTGTGCTTTCGGCAGCTCCGGAATGATGCAGCATTCATGGTGGTACCAAGATTGAACTGAAGAAGAGTAGATTCGGGAAGTATTCAACTATGATGCAATAAATCTTCAGATGTCTTGCGAGTGAAATCAAAGTATGGTCTCGTATAGCGAAATCGAAAAAAAAACAATAACATATTCACATTGCACAAAAATATTGTGGGTTTTTTCTTCTTTCAGATTTGTTCCATGTAATGTGTTATATTTTCACTTAATCTTTTTCCCGGATATGGCTCAAATCATTAAAAATTTGGAGCAAATCTCTACCGAATATTAAAATATGGAGTGTTCCTTTCGTCTGTCGTGTCATTTTACAAAAAAAAAACAAATCTCACTTTTTCCTTGAATCAACCATGGTTTGCGAAGGGAAAACGCCAGGTCACGGATATTTTTCTGGAAAAACACTTAAGCATAATGATAATCAGCCCGCAATCTTTTTTTATAGAAAAATTTGTTGTTAACCATTAAAACATAGAGTAGTTTTTATTTACATTGAAGCCCTTATAATATTTAGAAGTTCACATCTTTCATGTTTTACTTATGTTTACAACTATTCTTAAGCTTATGCGATTGTAGTGATAGGTGCTATCTTTTAGAGTGTTTTTTATAATCCTTTTCTTTTGACTGGGGTCAGCCTGTTCGGCTAGCTGGTGGCGGGTGGCTGGTGCTGGTTTGTGCTGAGAAAAAAATACCATTGGCTGGCTGGTGGCTGATGACTGGTACTGGTCTGTGCAGAGAGAAAAATATTGTTGAATGTCCTTAATTGTATTTATTTGATTAACTTTATATTTGCATTCAATGATTATCATGAATAGAAGAAACATACTAGATCTCAATCTACTAATCACCTCTCCGGTAAGTGTATATAATATTTCTTTGGAAAATCCATTTTACTACTCTCAATTATTTAACTTTTCCATCTAACAGCTTCAACATAATTTAAGCTCAATTAACTACCCCAAACTATTTTATTTAGTCTAATCTACCCCTAATTAGATTTATCTTTTTGTTTTTGCACATATAAGATGAGTTTCAGGCAAATTTTGTGAGGAGATAGAGAACATGATGCCTTATGTTAGAAAAATATTTGTAGTTATTTTCATATACTAGAAACATTTAATATAAAATTTATGGTAAGGATACAAAACTATATGCAAATAAATCATGAAAAAATCAAATATATTTTTCTAGTATAGGGCTTCATGTTATAAGTCATAGTTATCTTGACAAATTTAAACTCAAATTTCAATTTGTGTAGGAACAAACATAAAAGAAAAATCTTATTGGAGACAGATTGAATCGACTAAAATAGTTCGGAGGGGGATAAAGTGAGCCTAACTTTTGTTCAGGGTTAATCAGACAAAATTGATTGGTAAAAATAGTAAAATAGACTTTTTCCTATTCTAAATAAAATTAATATACAAGTGTTACTCTTTTAAATGTCTAATTAAAACATAAAAAGTTGTATGTCGTGTATAATATATTATATTTTTATAAAATTACATTAAGTATTATAGTTCCATAATATATAGTCATATTGCCTTGATCTGTAGCTAACAAGATACAGATATATTTAATAATACATTATAGTACAGGCCCGAAAGATTAGAGAGACAACATAACCAGGTCCTCACTCCTTAATTCAGGCTTTACATTAATTCCTAGTAAATTATAGAAAAAATAGGTACTACTAGAGCCCGGACGGTCCATTGCAACATAAACAAATGAAATCTGTAACATTAAAATTTACCTTCTGCAACATCAAAAAAATATGTGTAAAAACGATAGATATCTAGCATCCGATTTAAGAATACTTTAAGAAAAAATTTCTGTCACAACAAATAAAGATGTTACATGCAACATTCAATCCAAATCCTCCTTTTTCTTTTGAGAATCACACACATGCAAAACTCATCTATTGAAACATTTCAGAAGAACTTATGTAACATGGACAAAACGCTAACGCAACATTAAAGATAAATACTTGCAACAGAACAATAATAAGTAAATTATTGCAACATGTAAAAACAGCTATCACAACACTAGAAAATAGTTATTGCAACAACTAATATATTAGCATTGAAGGGACTGGCAGAGGATACAAATTTATTTTGCTGCATTCAAAAACAAAACATAGGCTGCAACACAGAATTTATATGTTTGCAACACCGTAAATTAGTTGCCGAAAAATCCAAAAATCACCCTTAAAAATAATAGGTTGCAAAACACAAAACAAAGCGCCCAAGACCTCTTCTCCCTCGCTGGTCTCCGCCAACGGCGCCGAGGGTCCGCAGAGTGTGAGCTCCGCCGCATACAGCTCTATGGAGCTCGTCCTTCCCATTAGAGCTCCTTCTACTTGGCGAGATGATGAGGAGCCCCTCGAGAAGGTCGGCGTCGTGGTCCTCTCCAGCGGGCTTATCGGTGGTGATGAGGAGCTGCGAAGAGAAGCAGAAGGTGGAGGGAGCGGTGCTGCGGAAGACGGCGAGAAGGGGGAGGGAGCGGCACCGCGGGAGACGGCGAGGAGCTCCTCGGGAAGGAAAGGAAGGCCAGTGGTGTGGTCCTCCACTTTGCTGCCTTGGCTTATGAAAATCTTCGGTGCAGTTAACGGAGGATGGAGTGGATAAGAACAGGAGGGGGAAGGAAAGGATAAGAACAGAGGAAGGACATGCTGGCTGATCAGGCTATCCGCACTCGTCATACTCCATATCCATCCCCAAAAAAGAATATTTTATCCTAATCATCAAAATTATATACTCTATACTAGTTTTTTCTGCACCCGTCATACTCTATCTCATCCCCTATATCAACTACCGGGCCCACAAATACTATATTTTTCCCTCCCTTCCCATCCTCTCTCTCCTCTATCTCTCCCATCCCCGCCACCTCCTCTCCCCCGCCGGACTCTTCCTCTCCCCCACAGCCTCCTCTCCCTATCCCTCCGCTCGCGCACCTCCCTCCACCTCGGCATGCCGCCCCCGCCCCGTCCCCACCCCCACCGCCGCCGTCGCTCCCTGCCCTCCCCCACCGCCGCCGCCACTGCCCCACCCTCCGCCCCTCGAGCTCCGCCCCCACCCTCCGCCTCCTCCCTCTCTCTCCCACGCCGACACCTCCCCTCGCCGCTCCCGCCTCCCTCTCCCTCATGGCTAGCGCGGCGACGGCGGCCGCGGGCGGCGTGGCGCGGCGAGCGAGGCGGCGCTACGAGCGATGCGGCCGTTGGCAGCGCGGCGTGGCTCCCTCGACCTCCAACCACGGGGGCAGCGCAGGGGCGCAGCCACTCCTCTCGTCCCCAGCCGGCGGGACGCCGCCATGCCAGCCTCTGAGGGCACGCAAGGCTCGTGCGCGACCATGGCGGCCAGAGCGACACAGCCTCGGTGGCGGCGCGGGCGGTCGGCCAAAGCGGGCCGCCGCTCCTCCCTCCTCCCTTCCACTCCCATGGTGCTAGCAGCCGGATCCGCCACCTCTCCCGCAGAGCCGCTACCTCGGCAAGCAGGGGCACGGCTCGGCGCGTTACGTGCACGCACGGCGGATGCGCCGTGCGGCGGCGGCGGGCACGGCGTGGCGGAGGACGAGGGGGAGGAGTACGGGCGGCCTTTTCCAGGATGGTAGCGGGCACGACGGGCGGTGTGGATGCGAGGGCGGGACGGCGGCAACGTCCATGGCCGAGCGGGGCGGCGGCGGCGGCCGTGGCTGTGTGGGACGGCTCAGTGGGCAAGCCCAGGTGGGGCAGCAGCCGTGGCCGAGCGGAACGACTCGGCCGAGGTGGGGCGGAGGGGAAGGAGACCGCGGGCAGCGGTGGCGGCGCGGTGAACGAGCGGATCGAGTGGGCGCGGGAGGAGGCGGGGGGCAATGGCCGGAGGCGGGCCCCACGCCACTGTGGCTGCGTCGTGTATGCCCGCTGTCGTGCCAAATTTGGCGGACAGCCTCGCCTCGATACGCATTCCAGACGGCTTACCGAACCCCGCTGCAGCGAATCGGTGCGCTATCTCGTACTGGCGTTCGGCTTACCGAACCCCATTGCGGATAGACTTAGCGGGAGAAAAATAGAGAAACGGATCAGAGCCATAAATTACGCGAGGTGTAAGCGGACGGTAGATGTGCCCGTCCGATAGAAAGACAGGGTGCGGGACGTCCTACCTGTTGTAAAACAAGTCGTCAACGGTTGGATCTTCTCCCTCTCACGCCTCTCACGACAAGCACAAGAACACAAGTATAAAGTAGACAAGACATGATATAGGTGGAGCTTCTCTTTATTCCTCAAATCGATATCTTACAATAGGGGTGCTCCTCCGTATGTATACTCCGAAGTAAAGGTAGAGTTTGGTAAGAGCCCACAACATAACCGGACTAGGACTAGAAGTCATTTATCTCCCCTGCCTTCTATGGTTGGTAGGTCCGGTTAGGACTCTCCAAGAGTCTTTGTTTTACAACACTCCCCCTTGGGCGATTACCACGGATACATATGCCTCATCAAAAACTCCATCCGAAAACCCAGTGGAAAAAACGGTACTTGGAGAAAAGAGTACATATCATCCGTTATTGTATTGCACATATTGCCTCATTAAAAACCTTATGTGAGAAACCTTCAAGGAAAAAGTCACAAAGGAAAAGAGTACAACATTAAACCTTCTTGGTAATATAAATTCTATATTTGTTATTCTTCATGAATAGTTATCAATCTTCAAGATTTATATATGAACTTTCAGATTCATATAATAATGATCTTCTTGATCTCAAATAGTCTAAGTGGTAAACCTTTTAGGTTCATTTAATAATTAATCGTCAAGTTGATTCCTTCTAGGTACAACATAAAATTTTCAAATCTATACAAGCTCCCCCTCACAATGATATCATTTAAACTTCAATGTTTAAAATGTTTTAGTCATATTTTTCAGAAATATGAGTAAGCAATTATGTTCAATTATCATAATACTTCGTCTTCATAGACTCTTCTAGATTATGAGTAATTGGGAGCAATGTGCTTCATGCACTCATTACCACTTTTAGTTGTACAACACAAATGGAGTTTAATCCTTTCATAGGATTGTGGGGATTAATCAGTCTTCTTTTGGCATTAAAAGGGGATAATTTAATCTGCCAATCACCAATATACCTTCTATGGTATTTGACGATCCTTGCTATTTAGTGCTAGCTAGCTGTATATGCACTTGGAAGTGCTTGCATGGTTCCTCGCTTCTTTTAATTCAATAACTCGGGTCTATGTGAGTCGTCATTCATATCTTCAGAATTGTTGGTGTTCATTCAGGAATAGACTGATAAGTCATTCATTGACTATTTCCTTCATGGATTTCTAATTCTTCGAGAATAATATTTCTTTTCGCTGTGAGAAATTCTCTCATGCAAGAGAGAAGTGATAGTCCTTTTATATTAACTTAAATTCTTCATTGAATCTTTTACAGAGACAGTGTTATTCATAACAAGTCATTCTATGACTTAATTTCCTTCTAGGATTTTTCTCTTCTTGAGACTTTTAATATTCTTCTAGAATATTATCTACCTTAGACATTTAGTACTTAATATAAGATTAAATTATGTTTCTTATGATTTTATCCTTCACAGAAATTATGAGTCCTTCAAGGATCTCTTCTCACGGATTTTCAGAACCCACTAATTAACTGCATAATATTTATTTTATTCATTCATGCCATTTGCCAGATATGTAGCAGAATATCCATTCATATATAATGGGAGTTTACTGGCCTTTCTCAAAAGACTTATGAACCATTGCATTTCACCATATCATTATTCCATGATGACTCTCTAATTTGAACTTCTAGGTTCAAGTATTTTCTTCATGGTTCAACCTCAATTTCATTCTTTCATTGACCCGATATGAGCGCTTTATGCGACTCTGCCATGGACTTTGTTATGGATCCATTTTCTCATTAGAGAAACATTTCCAATAATAGAGGTAATGTTGTCAACATTCATTATTCTCTCCCATATCTCTAGGATAACGCTATTATAATAGTCAACTAGTATCTGCTATGCCAACACAAAATATTTTGCGCGCTTTATAGTGTTAGGCATTCATCTTCATGATGATTATTTCTTAGTACGTGAGGTAACGATCTTCTTTTAGGAATTTATGGAGATTTCATTCAGATTATTTGACAAGTTCATTTGGTCCAAAACCAACAGGCGTCCCCGTAGATTTTAAATTATGATCAAGTCATTTGCGATGGTGAGCATACTATTAGATACCCGGGGTATACTTCCACACATAGCATTATGTTTACTGCAAGTAAACTTAATTTCTGGTTAATAACTTCATGTTGTTTCTCCTGATTTCGGATTCCCATTTGCGAGTTTTCATTGTGTACACATTCTCGTTGTGGTCAAATCCTTCAACGATTTTTCACTTCTAGTGTGTTTCCACTTCGGGTGATGTCCTATTCTAGGACTTCCTCACATTTAGATTTTCTGGCATTATACTCTGCTTCATGCTAAGATTTTGTTTCTTCTAGAAATCTAGTGTGTGATTATATTCCCGCTTCAAGCTTTCTAGGAATACTTCAATTCTAATATAAGGCATTCGATAGGTATAGGCTTTCTCTCCCCCCTAATGCCGATATTAGATATTCTTAATCGCATACCTTTCATAAGATATCCCCAGATAATGAGCTTATTTTTAATGAAAATTCAGATCCATAGTTCTCCAACTTCAAGTGGAAGCCCACTCGTGTATGCTAAATTGGTGAAATTATTTCATAATTTTTTTTTGCGCACATTTACAAGTATTGACATTCATATATGCAGTGATCTAGACATATTACTGTAGTGGCATGAAAAAAACATACATATACTTCATAAAGTTACTTCAAGTTATAATTATGCAAATATAATTTAAATGGAATTTCTACTAGAAAATTTAATTGCTCGCTCATTCAAGAATTCTCCATATTCATTAAAATTCTGAACCCATTAATACCAAATTATTTTCCACACAATGGACTTACATGTACATTTTCTTTCCACAATCCGCAAACCCATTCTAATCGGGTCATCCAATTTCTAATTAGATAAATTCACTATTGAGCTAATTTCAGACCGGTTTTCTCCCCCTCATCTCAATCTTCTTGATTAGAGATGAACTAATGACTTCTAGTCATATAGAGCATGGAAGCTAATTAATTGTGTGTTGTAATAGCTTCCTGACTATCTCAACTAAATGGGAGGTGTTTCTCAACAGGATAAATTTGAGTGTGCATAGCATACAAGCTAATGCAATGTCGAAATATATGATAGCTACAAGCCAACATAGAGCGAAATTTTGATGTAATATCGTTGCAAGGGTTACAAATTAATGTAATGACATGCATGTCTTTACATTAGTGTGGAATTTCTTCTAACTAGCTATTCTTATTGACATAGTGGTATATGGATCACAAATGCTATGCGCAAAGCTACATGCTTAGTCATTATAATGAACATAGCTACAAGCCAACTTGCGCGTTGGTTTGTCCATCAATCTAACAGGATGCGGCTCTAGACCAACAATCTTGCAAGATTTAGGGATATGCCTATTAGAATTTTCAAGTTTATCCACATTCTTTATATGCCTCTATATCCCCAGTTTCTCCCACTTTTCATATCATAATTACACTTCATGTGATGCTATGCTTCAAGCATAATCTATAAATCATTTTAATGTTCCATAGACTTCAATTATACTTCTAGTATATATATTCATAAAGTGGTATGAAATTCACATATAGATTGTACTATTCGGTGTACAATAATATGATTTGGGTAGAATAAACTTCAAGTTATAGGGGTTATGTATTCGGTACATAATTAAGTAATATACAATTTCATGACTAAATTGAATCTTCTGAGATCAATTAAAAGTCTGTATATTATTAGTTCATATGCATAATGGAAATTCAGTTTCCATTCTACCTGCATGGTAGGAATGCACAATACAAATATAACCTCCAAGGTTACTTGAGGCCTTTTTCGTGGAAGTATCACTTCCAATGATCATCAAATAGACATTTAAAGGCAATAATATTTACAATATTCAGCATGTAATTCTTTATTTATTCCATGATATTAAAATAATTACTATAGGTAAAAAAATGCTACAAGCAAATAGGAACAAAAATAAGGTGATAAAAACCAATACAGAGATAGGAAACACCAATTTACTAATTTGCCCTTCTATTCAGGAAAAGATTCATAAACTAATGCGAAACTTCTAGTTAAAAGAAAAAATTACTTGCTCTTCATGAGTATAACCATATTCTTCATGAATTTAACTAATAGTGCAACTTATGTAGGAAATTTTATTTGATTTTGGTTAAGTGGTGAGTATGAAACTTCTTTGTCTCAATGCATCTCCCCCTAAGCCTAGCATTACTTCTGAAATGTACATTATTTTCCTTCCACTTCTATGATATATGCATCTTCTAATTGCATAAATGTGTATCATATTGATCCTATGCAAATTCTTCTTGAATTGGACAATATGCCTACGTGGCAAACAATATGATTCTTCAAGAAAACATATTGAATGTGTGTAACTTCATGTTATATATGAACTCAAATATTTGGCATGCTTCGTATGAATTTAGTGCTATTGTAAAAACATGATGCCATGTTGGGAGGAAAATGTGATGTGTATAAAATAACTTTTAGAGTTATACAATATTTCTTCTAGAAAAATTATGTTGTGAAAGGCTTAAAACCAATATATTTCTTCAAGAAATAATAGACTTCATGTCACGCCTACATTAATCATGCAGTTGCTAGAGGCTCACTTCATGTGTTTAAATTGCATGAAATAAGTGCAAAATTAATTTGTATCGGTTAAATTTATTCAATTCAATTAATTTCCCAGAATTTTCCTAGCAAAAACATATACCCCATTCACATAATTACTAGGGGAAAAATATGACACTCTCAAGGGGTGATATGTCTAAGGTTCTTCAAGATTTAGAGAGGTCGTAAACCTAAAATCATGTTTCTATGATTAAAGGTAATTTTCTAGCAACTTCAAGGATTAATGGCTCATTTTTTTCAAAAATATATGTCCATTAAACATGCTAGAAAAAGTGAAAATATGAGCCTTAAGGGGGTTTTCAGATTTAGAGAGCTCATACATTTAAAACCATATTTCTATGATTGAAAACATTTTATTTACTGTATTTATATGCAACTATAGAAAATTATCATAAAACAGTAAATAACTTCATGGGTATTAATTTATAGGAAGTGCATACTGTGAATAATAAATAAATTATTAATCTGCCACCAAAATTAAGTTATCCGAGATATCTTCTTCTCGAAATACTCATATTTTTTTTCAACAAACATGTTTTAAACTGCAAGTTTAACAAGACCATACTCCCATGCCTATTATCTTTCTGTATATAGCAGTTTTTCGTAAATTTAGCCTAACCGAGTTCAGCTCACGTGCAGGCATATAGATGTCGAATTCGGCTGCGGGCGAGACTCGAATTAGTCCTCTACTGTAATTTGGACTGCTGGACTTGGATTCGTCCTCGGCTACAAGTGAAACTCCTTAATTCACAGATATGATTCGGCTTCTGGTGCCGGTGTCATGGCTGCTGCATGCTGGCAGTTGTTATAATGTGGAACAGCTGGTCTTCTGTGCCGGTTTTTCTTCGATGAGGTAGTATAAGTATTTTCTTCGTGACCGGAATACGATCAAATCGGCAACTCGATTGTATTGACCGTACAGGGTAACACAAATCAGTTTGTAGTTAGTGCGTGTGACCGTCAGGGCTATGTAAACGATACAGTCGCATTGATACTTCAAGTAATCAATAGTTGTGTATTATTCTGTAATACATCGAAAATATGCTTGACGCATTGAACAATGCATATGCTCCTGTTGATATGCTTCACTCCATATACAGATTAGCCTCTAGTCATTATCTTTGCTTGACAATGAATACATCAATAACCGTGAGGGCCCAAGGTCACATGCAGGCACCTTTGCCCGGTATTACTGTACTAGCCTCCGAGGCCATAGTAGATTAGATTTTTTTTTCATGCTGCTATACGTATATGCTAAGATTGCATGGATGATTAGTGATTCAGTCGTAAAGTACTCAAGCATTGATGCCAAGCTTCATGTTGGAATCGGTCCCCTCGCGTGCAGGCAAAAATAAAGATGCTCACACGGCCTTCATGGCCAAACTGTAGATTTTGAAAAAAAAATCCGGTTCATAACCGGAGTACAAATCTGATCTACTGTATGATTTAAATACTTTATACATTTTTATTGCTGGATGCCAATTGATCTACTCCACTTGCCGCGTAGGGCGGTTATCAGTAGATACATACTGCGTAGGGCAATAGGCATGGTCGAAGACATGCTTGCTTGACGTTGAATCGGTGCAGATCCGCTCGCTGGCGACGTTGATGTAGTCGACGTCGCTGAAGTAGTCGTTGGCGAGGACGACGGCGATGATCGCCGACGTTGAGCTTGAAGGCGACTCCTCCGACACGTAATCGACGAAGAGCGGTCGTGCTGATAACGTGTTGTAAAACATGTCGTCAACGGTTGGATCTTCTCCCTCTCACGCCTCTCACGACAAGCACAAGAACACAAGTATAAAGTAGACAAGACATGATATAGGTGGAGCTTCTCTTTATTCCTCAAATCGATATGTTACAATAGGGGTGCTCCTCCGTATATATACTCCGAAGTAAAGGTAGAGTTTGGTAAGAGCACACAACATAACCGGAGTAGAACTAGAAGTCATTTATCTCCCCTGCCTTCTATGGTTGGTAGGTCCGTTTAGGACTCTCCAAGAGTCTTTGTTTTACAACACTACCTACAGCATTACCAAAAAAAATCAGACCAAAGGAGCATACATACACGGTACGTATAATAAGCACCGCAGTTTTTTTGCACCGTACCAGATGTTTGGCACCTACCTACCCTGTGGTGAAGTCAAATCATGCACCGTGCGCGCGCGCGCACACACATGTGCCGCCGCATTGGTGCCAACCGCCACCAAAGCAGCCTATAAAACCTCATTTACGCAGCTCACAGGACTTGCACCTCCTCTTCTCCATCCCCTCCTGCTGCTGCCATCCACTCTCTATCGCTAAGATGGCGAGAAAGTGTAGGTGTAGCAGTGGCAACGTGCCAGCCCTGGCCCTGGCAGCATCATGGCTGCTGCTGCTGCTGCTGGGCTTCTCCGACGGCCAGCTCCAGGTGGGGTTCTACTCCAGGTCCTGCCCCGGCGCCGAGTCCACCGTCGCCTCCGTCGTCCGGCAGGCCGGCTCCGCCGACCCCACCATCCTCCCGGCGCTCCTCCGCCTCCAGTTCCACGACTGCTTCGTCCGCGGCTGCGACGCTTCCGTCCTCATCAAGGGTGGCAACAACAACGCCGAGGTGGACAACAGCAAGCACCAGGGCCTCCGCGGGCTCGAGATCATCGAGGGCGCCAAGACCCAGCTCGAGGCCCAGTGCCCCGGCGTCGTCTCCTGCGCCGACATCGTCGCCCTCGCCGCCCGCGACGCCGTCGCCTTCACCGGCGGGCCCTCCTTCGACGTCCCCACCGGCCGCCGCGACGGCAAGGTCTCCAACCTCCGCGACGCCGACGCGCTCCCCGACGTCCACGACGGCGTCGGCGCCCTCCGCACCAAGTTCCGCGCCAACGGCCTCGACGACAGGGACCTCGTGCTCCTCACGTCGGCGCACACGGTCGGCACCACGGCGTGCTTCTTCCTGCAGGACAGGCTGTACAACTTCCCGCTCCCCGGCGGCGGGCGGGGCTCCGACCCGACGATCCCGCCGGGGTTCCTGGCGGAGCTCAAGTCGCGGTGCGCGCCGGGGGACTTCAACACGCGGCTGCCGCTGGACAGGGGCAGCGGCGGCGTCTTCGACACCTCCATCCTCCGAAACATCCGGAACGGCTTCGCCGTGATCGGCTCCGACGCCGCGCTCTACAACGACACGGCCACCGTCGACGTCGTCGACTCCTACTCCGGCCTGCTCAGCGACTTCTTCGGGCCCTACTTCCGGCAGGACTTCGCCGACGCCATGGTCCGCATGGGAAGCATCGGCGTCGTCACCGGCGGCGCCGGCGAGGTCAGGAAGGTCTGCTCCAAGTTCAACTGACCCCACCAGCAACCAGGAGACACCGGTCGAACCATAGATCCTTCGTTCATTCATTGCACGCAGCTGGCACAGTGGTGGGGTTTGGTTGGGTGCTTTCATGGAGGCGTTCTTCAATTCGTTCGTTCATCAGTACGTACACCATCGTGTAGATCTCACTGGCAAAAAAAAGAAGAAAATTCAAGTGCTTCTTCTTCTTCTGTATATCCTCACCAAAATGAATACTGCACAAGATTCAGAAAAGTGATTTCAATCTGTGCATATTTCATTTTTGAAGTGGCATATATGGGATACAAGCAGCGGTGGCGAGGGAAATATATATATAGGGTATAAAATAGCTTGTTCTTGTGTTTATATATATACGAATTAATTAATTATAATATATATAAAAGTGGGTATGCTAGTGATTTTGTTGTTGGTTTTTGGGAATTCATTTTGTTGTTGTGTCGAGTGTAACTGTAAAAAGTTTTGAGTTCTTCTTCATTGCAAGAGGTGTCAAATATTGCAAGATTGATTTTTTAATATGAACTCTTGCGAAACTTCATAGAAATTCATTTTTCGCTGCTTGTGATTAAACTTTATTGCGCAATTATTGTGTTGTTGTACTGCAAAAGGTACTTTCATCATAGTACAATTATACGAGTACTTCCCAATCATTTTTTTGAACGGTAACTGAGCCGGTTACTTCTAAAAACATTCTGATGATGAACTTCCATGGTGCAACTGTAAACAAGACCTGCATTCATGTGAATTCAAATCCCCAAGCTACTCATGTTGACTGTGTCTGTGCCAGAGCTGATCTACCAAACTTCAGAAGTTCAGACATAGTACACTCTTTCTCCTTCCAGAAATGTATTCAGAAATTTTGCAGGATCTCTCTTGTCTCCGTGCCTAGTTATGGATGGTTGGCGAGGAAGCTGGCAAGAGCGTCGGTTGGGCTTGTTTTTATTGAGGACAGGGACTTCTCTGCCATGCAACAGCAACTACAAAGTGGCATGGCATTCAGAATGCAGAATAGCATTTTTTTTCCAAGCTTCTAGATCCGGAGTTCAGCGGCTTCACTTTGTTGTTTTGGCCAATATTTGTACCGGGCACTTCCGATTTTTGTTTTGTACTGGCCAGAGCTAGCTATTAAAAAAATTTACGCTATTATTCTGAGTTTTACTGGACTGAGGTACATTTTTATTTTGCGTTTTACTGGACTGGAGGTACGTACTACAGTCTTAAAAAATTATGTTTTGAGTTCATTTTCAGACGGTACTGAACCGTGGCCTCTTGGCCTGCATAACGAATGTTTCCAGTAGAACTAGATGAATCTGGCACTTAAATGGTCCATATGGATTGTTGAGGATCTCGAATACGGTGGTGACCACACTTTCACTCTTTGGACATTGGCCGGGAACTTGTTAGCTGGTGAGTGGTGACTGTGCGGATTACTGGTCCAAACTTCAGTGGCATCCATCTCATTTATTTCTCGCCCCTATTTTTTGTCTTGAAAATCAATACAGTACATGCATGCAGCAGCAGGTTCCAAAATAGTAACAAGGAGAACAATACTAATATACCCTCCTCTGATAATTCTTCCCAAAAATCACCACCATTTTTCCCGTTTCGACTGTGCAGTAAACCTCAAGTTTTGAAATAGCCGCCTGTGTAGCTCTCTTCGTGTTAATAGAAGGGTCACGTTTGTTCAAAAAAAAATGCAGCTATGAGTCACTGCTCCTTTGCGGTCGTTATTAATTGGGAAATGGACACGAACGAAGCATGTGGCGTGAGGTAGCGAAAGAAATGAAGCGCATGAGCGTGACCATCGTATCCTGCTGACAGAGAAATGGTCCAGATTGGTGAGGCGATCAGCTCTGAGTCTTCTGATAGCGCAAGCAATTGAGAACAGGCTGATTTTTTCGGTGCGTACTAAAGCCGGCCAGTGAGGCGGCTATTTATGAAAGGAGAGATGTGTGAACAGAAGTGAAGTCTACGTCTTCTTAAGCACCGCGTAATCGCTAGTACTGCCACTCTAAACGTGGTTGCGGTACAAACAAGACCGTGCTGATCGACCCGTGAGATCCAAAATGCTGGTATTAACATTTACTGTACTCCCAAATAGTAGTGACCTACTACTGTTCACCAATCATCTCACAATAATATTGATGGAGTGACTGATTGGCTCTCCTCCTTTTATTCTATATATCGTAATAAACGCAAAAAAAACTTTGATAACCAATAATTTGTACCGGATCAGTGGAACATAATTGACAAAAAATCACCACTATCACATTGTTGTCGATGATATATGATGCCCCGCGCGCCATCGCCTATGATCACTAACAAAATAGTTAGCTGAAAACTTAAACACCGATCATTATTCATTCAAACTTGCATTGTTGGGTGGACGTACATGGTATTGCTTACTAAAACAATGAAACATAACCGGATAAACTAGATGTACTCAATTAGTCGTCAGGTTGGGACATCTGATGGGCGCAGAGATGCTAATTGCCAAATAAGTTAGCTGTGAGTAATAATGCAAGTGGCAGGACCGGCAAATTAATTAATCAAAACCACGATCGACCTACATTTCGCTGCCTGGCCCTGTTTGGAACGATTATAATCGGCTTATCCACGAAAATAAGCGAGAATCCCGTCAAACGCTTCACTTATTTTCGCTTATTCTCGCTTCTGTGATAAGCCGCTTCAGAGATTGGTACTACAAGAAGCGATAAGCGATAAGCGAGAAAATCTTCGCTTACCTAAGAATCTAAGGCCCTGTTTGGGTAAGCTTCTCCCAGCCGCGCTTAGATTCTTAGGTAAGCGAAGATTTTCTCGCTTATCGCTTCTTGTAATACAAATCTCTGAAGCGGCTTATCACAGAAGCGAGAATAAGCGAAAATAAGTGAAGTGTTTGGCGGGATTCTCGCTTATTTTCGTGGATAAGCCGATTATAATCGTTCCAAACAGAACCTAAGCGTGGCCGGGAGAAGCGTACCTGTTTGGACCTAAATCGATCATCAGTCGCGATTAGTTGCAGCAAATAAGGACACAAAACACACGCACAAGCAAAAACGATGATCTCTAATAATCAAGTAGTAGTACTGAATAATCATCATCATCAGCCGCAGTCGCGTCCTGTACGTGGATATATACGTATAGGATGCCGGGCGTCGTCCGTGGGATGTCGCCCGTGCGATTGATTGATTGGGACTCGCTCGATCGATGGATATGATCACGACGGCCCGGAGAGACATAGCTAACGCCCGAACGGACCGGCAAGCGCGGCGGTTTAATGCATGGCGCGCGGACGGCGGCGACGGCGACGACACGGCATGTGGCCGCTAGCTGTCGGCGACACCGACCGAGCGCTGTACACGGGCCGCTTGGAGGTGGTCATGGGTTGGGTTCTGGTGGAATGATAAACTAGGCTAGTGTTTGCCTTCTTGAAAAGATTCTTTTTTTATATTCGTATATATAGACTACTAAGGCCTCGTTCCGTTACCTGGGAACCATTCTCAGCTGCAATGGTTCCTAGGCATGGATCAAGTGAATCCCCCGTGTCACTCAAACCATGTGGAGGATTAATTCCTTCCTTTTTTTCAATCCCCTTCTTAATTCTTGTGTTCGGTTAAGGGACAAGGAATAAAAACAGGAGGTGTTCAATTGGAAAATACTCGTATAGCAGCACAGACCAATACACGATAGCACAGGCTAACACACGACCAGGGAGCAGCAAGCTACAAGCACCCAAACAAATATAGTACTAAGAAAGCCTCAAACAAACATATAAACTATACATTCTTTCAATTCAAGCATGATTAAAACATATTCCAACAATCATAGGATCCAGGACCGACAAACACATCTGACCAGTACCAACACACTTTTACCCAAAAAAGGGAACCTCTGCCTGAGAAAATTCCTTCTACATGTTTCAGCATCCGCCCATTCCATGACACAACCAACCGGTGCTGGAGGGATCTACATGTAACAACAAAAGGTATTCGTTAAGCTCCTGCTCCAACAATAATTTTTATCTCAATATGATTATCTCAATTGAACTTTGGAAGATAGAGGACTGATAGCCTATAAAAAAGTCAAACAAAATTTAGATGCTGCTGCTGCACATCTGCAGGAGGACAGGCAATTGGAAAAAATCATTATAAAAGTATAATCCCATCAGAACACTTTTATCTGATGAAACTAGTTATCCAATCAGATTTCATAAAAAAACGTGTATATATATATATATATATATGCATGCAACAACGAAGAACAGTTTTTTTGAATACTCCAGGTCTGAATTTAGCAAACAGATTAATATGGAAAGACAGATTAATATAAATATGGAAGCAGTAATATACAAGCAAACATATTAAGCAACTATAAAATATAGTTTATAAAATGGGACCGGAGACTCAACAGACAAGCAGCAACTCCGACAGAAGTCCGACAACAGAAAGAACGAGCAGAAACAAGCAGGTTCAGATGCAGCTGAATAAAGGACTCGCAAACACTAAAATGGAGCAGACCTTTTATTACAAACAAAGAGCCATTCATTTGCTCCATATATCGACCAAAGATAAACAACAATGAGCTATTTCAATTTAGAAAGTGGTTGTTCCTATGGCTCTTTTTCTGAATATAGAACAGATATATAGAACAGTATGAGCAGGCTCTATTCTTTGTAATTAAATCTTACAGTGAAGATGATATTCACAAGAGCATCAGGTACAATGTTTGGGCAAGTACCTCTAATGGAAATAAAAGACTTGACAATGCTTATAGACTTGCACGTGAAAGGATGGCAGAGAAAGGAACCAAATGTCCTGTTAGGAAGTCCTTTGTTCACCTAGAATCAGAGATGGCTATGGTTGACTAGGGTGCATCAAATATGATGCAAGCCCATTGTGTAGCTCTAATTTTGCTGATTCAAAATAATGTCAGTAGCAATATGTTTTCATGCACAACAGAATCTGTTCTGCAGCTGACCTCCGGCGATGGCCTTAGGCACGACGAGATCGACATGGAGTTCATGGGCAACTCGACCGGCCAACCCATGGTACTGAACACCAACGTATGGGCCAACAGCGACGGCAAGAAGGAGCACCAGTTCTACCTATGGTTCAACTAATCCCCAAATTATCTCTGATTTGGAACAGAATGTTAAACTATTGGCACAGATCAAAAATCCGAAGTAAGCTTGCGCCGGCGAGCAAGCTGGACCTCACAGTGACCTCGTTTTCAGGGTCCGGGGTGCTGCACGCGCTGCCGGGGAAGCTCGGCGAGCTACTGGAGTAGGAGTACCCACTCCTCTCTGGCTTCCGCGATGCGCGCCAAGGTTCACCACTGCGAGTCCCTCGGCGAGCTGGGAATGGGTCAGACGCGTCCACGAGCTCTCCTACGACGTCGAGGACTGGGTCGACCTCTCCGCCCTCCGCGTCGACGCCGACGGCGGCGGGATCTAGCCAAGAACGGCGACGAACCAGAGGAGAGGAGAGGGGAAAGATGGGCGGGACGCTACCGGGGATAAGTAGACTAGAGGCGGGGAGGAGGATCCGGTCTCCGTCGTTGCCGTGCCGTCGCCGCCGCCGCCGCGCCGCCTCTCCCATGCGACTGCGACGAGATGTGACACCGTTCCCGGAGGTGGAGCGCCCGGCTCCGATCCAGGCTCACAAGGGGCGGAATGGCTGGTTCCTAGGCCGTCTTCGTTCCGGGCCAGCCCAACCGAACAGCCATTCCAGGTCCAGCCTGACTCCAAACCAGGCCGGACCGAACCGGCCGGAACGGGCCATGTTCCAGGTCCGGAATGCCAAACCGAACGAGCCCTAAAGAAAGTATAAGATTAGGCCATTGCATAGGTACATTTTTTTAATGGGAAATACTAGGTCGGGTTTTCTTTTGGAATTTTTGCTCGGACGAAAACTCAACGGAACTGAAATTGTACAAGGGGCCAACAACCAAGTTATGATGATGGAGCTTTGTTTTGGGTTGCCAACCTGCTGGGTGCACGGGCTGATTGATACTCACTGAAGCGAACTCATTGGGCTGAGCAGGCCCAACTAGCTAACCAATTGGTTTCACCGCAGCCAGTCCCCATTGCCACCACAAAGCCCTTCTCGACAGGCCCATGTATCTAGCAGCCCATTAGGCCAGAACCATGTATGGGCCGAGCCAAATCCTACTATCCTTGCACAGGCTGTTCTCCAAATCACAGTTTGTACGGGCTCTATAGCTTAAATAATTGTTTAACTGGGTATTTAAGGGCACCATTTGGTTTTAGACTTTTTTTAATCAACTATACATATTGTTTTAGACTTAATATAACTATAAAAGATTCTGAACCACTGTGTTTTAAACTCCACTGCTAAAAAATACCATATAAACTCCAGATACGATTGTGAGAGCATATAAGTGATGACTTCTTGTTCCTAAACATTGGATGGCACGACAGCTATATATAATTGTACAAATTGGATTCCTGTTTCAAATCGTCTCATGAGATACTACTAGTACTGTATAACTATATAAACGACACACGTTTTGTAAGAAAACAATGGCCAGGGTCTAATTTTGAAGATCGGAAGCCTTTAGTTGTACTTCCTGAATTATTTAGAAGTACACATTATTTAGCCCAACTCTAGAATCATCAAACATTTTTATTTCCATTCTATCATATAGACACCACTTTCTATTCTAACAACATAGTTTTTGCTATCGTATAGTGCATCTCATTAAAACCGAAGTCTTGGATGAGACCCGCCGCTTAATATTTCTTCGTCTCTTCATATATTCCCCTCTCATTTAATGTATACTATCACCTAAAATCTTACAAGGTGTGGCGTTGCCGTTAATGTCATCATACGTGAGTGATCCTAAGCAGGCATTAATTTCGAAGTCAGCAAACAGTGTCAAAACGGAAGAAAAAGTGGGCTACATCTGTCGATCCAGCAGTACGTAGCCGGCGGCTCCGGCGGTTAACCGCGCCGAGATGAAACTTAATCTGTGGCTGATGCAATTGCTCTGAAAACCGACCAAATGGAGCATACCTACCTGCGACTCCGATCACGAAACTTAGAAAACTCACCGCGCTAGCTGATGCACACACACAAAGCAATAATAAGGTCGTCTACACATATATAATCTATATGCACCAGCTCAGCCGCACAGCAAATTGCTGGCCAGTTTAACGTCTGCAATTTGGCGACCATCACAAGCAAGCAATTCCCATTGCATTGACCACAGCGATCCCACAAATCAAAGTCATCGTCGATCTCGCATTATTTGGCATTATTTGATTTATATATTCATTGTTATTATTATGATCTCCTCATCCAATCGGAATTGTTCTTGAATTTTCTAATCGTGAAGCTGATCGACACATGAAGCGATGGGGGCTGGGGTTCGGTATAAATACATATGCACTTGCTGTAACCATGCAAGATATTATTCCAGCAGCCGTACTGCAACTGCAATCCTAGCTGGGGGAGGCCGGCGGGCATTTTGATATCACCAAGAAGCATCTGTAAGGGATTATATTGGCGGGGGGCAAGCAACTAGAGCAGGTAGCGCATGCCGTCGCTTCAACCGGTGATGCACGGCGAGGGCGAGGTCGGCGGCGGCGAGGTCGGCAGCGCGTCGTCGTCGGGGAACACGAACACGAGCACCGGCACCACCACCACCACCCTGGTGAGCCTCCTCCGGGCGGAGGAGAAGGTGGAGTGGGTGCGGTCGCAGCTCATCGGCCGCGACGCCGAGTTCGAGACCCCCTTCGGCCGCCGCGCCCTCCTCTACGCCGACCACACCGCCTCCGGCCGCAGCCTTCGCTACATCGAGGACTACATCCTCCACCACGTCCTCCCCTTCTACGGTCAGCCACGCACCATGAATATATGACATCTCGATCGATTTCAAGCTTCATTTTTCCATGCATATATATGCTTGCAACAAGGCCAGCAGCTGTGAGCGAGCATGCAACACGTACTGATACTACGCGAGATGTATGTACGTGCAGGGAACACGCACACGGAGGACAGCTACGTGGGGAGCCGGACGACGCGGACGGCGAGGAAGGCGGCGCGCTACATCAAGCGGTGCATGGGCGCGGGTCCCGGCGACGCGCTGCTCTTCTGCGGCTCCGGCGCCACGGCCGCCATCAAGCGCCTGCAGGAGGCGATCGGGGTGGCGCCGTGCCCGCCGGCGGCGTCGGGGCAGCTGCACCTGCTCCGCGACGAGGAGCGCTGGGTCGTCTTCGTGGGGCCCTACGAGCACCACTCCAACCTGCTGTCGTGGCGGCGGAGCCTCGCCGACGTCGTCGAGGTCCCCGCCGGCGCCGACGACGGGCTCGTCGACCTCGACGCGCTCCGCCGCGCGCTGGCGGCGCCCGAGCACGCCGGGCGCCCGTTGCTCGGCGCCTTCTCCGCCTGCAGCAACGTCACCGGCGTGCTCACCGACACCCGCGCCATCGCGCGCATCCTCCACCAGCACGGCGCCTTCGCCTGCTTCGACTTCGCCGCCAGGTACGTACGTACGTTCCTGGGTAGCGATCGATCGAGCTGAGCTGTTGATCCATTACATCGTTCTTGTTTGACTGTTCACAGGAAAATTCCACTGAAATTCATTTTTAGTCTAGTTCGCAGCTGCTGCGTCTTGTTGCTTGCCGTGTGAAACAAAGAACTGCACGTAAGATCGATTACTAGGTTAGTTCCACACGTAGTAGAATAGTAGTAGTTTGAGGATAGGACTCGCAGTTGTTGCAGTTGTTTCTACGTACAGGGTTTCCTTGGTAATGTACGTGGCCGTAAATTTCTAGGTTCGTCATTTTCCAAATGCAGCCAGCAACCCACGTTAATTTAGTCGTTTTATTGGACAGACTATAATACCAATGTAGTATATATTCCACGTACGGCCTGCTGTGGTGAGACTGGATCGAAATTCAGTCCACACTGTTTTCATCCGTTCATCAGTCAGACCTGATGAGCAAAAAAATCAAGCGGCATTGTTTGAATACTCAACCAAGCTAGCAGCAAGAGTATTTGATTTCCTCACCAGAAGCGCGCGCGCACCTGTTTCTCCCATCCTTGACATCAAAATTTGACAAATTTCTCCACCTCCCTACACTACCAGAATGATCGACATCTGCACCGGGTGGGAAAGCCCTTTAGCACCGGGTTTCCCACCCGGTGCAACTAATCCGAGGCTAAAGGGGTACCCCTTTAGCACCGGGTTGAATAACCGGTGCTAAAGGGGCCCTTTAGCACCGGGTGCAGCCACGACCCGGTGCTAAAGGGCCTGCCCCGCAGCGCCGGTAGCAGGGCCTTTAGCACCGGGTCGTGGCTGCACCCGGTGCTAAAGGGCCTGCCTTTAGCACCGGGTGCAGCCACGACCCGGTGCTAAAGGCCCCGGATTTCTTTTTTTTTTTGCTTTTTTCAGTAGCCATGCGTGCACGTCTATATACGTATATATTCTAATACGTGTATTCTAATGCGTATTCGGCCGACTCTATATTCATACTAGCTGACATTTCATCAAAATAGAAGACATATATATTACAAAATTAGATATTCATGCATGTCAACTCGAGTTATATATATTTAAACTGTATTTTCTACATAATTAAGATTGACGACTAGCTAGCTCTCGTTGGACTGTCCGGCACGTCCTCCAGTATTGGCGAGTGGAATTCTCCTCGGGGATTGACGACCTCATCCCAGATCCATCCGACGAGCTGTTCTGCAATTGCGTCAATTCTTTCTATCTCTAGGGACTCTTCCTTCAGGTTGAACATCTATAATTTAAAAATATTTGAAAGACATTTAATCCGTCGAGTTGGAGACAATAATTGTGCACTTAATAATAATGGAAATGTCTTTATTATTACGTACCATAATATCGCGTTGTGTGAGCTTTTTATGTCCCCAATTCCACATGTAGTCGCACACATAGTATGCACATAAATTATTTCCCGGTCCCTGTTTGGCACACTGTCGACCAAAAGAAATCTAGTAAAATTCATATAATATATTAGTCGATGCCTACATGTACAAATTACTTGCTTACCGGAAAGCCAATGTTCCATTTTAGTGTTTCATGTTGTATACCCGTGTGTTCTGTACGAAATTGAATCCAGGCCCTGCGAACAAAAAAATTGAGTTAAGTCATTGCGAGTGGAAGGGGTGGATTAAGTAGGGGAAAATATACATCACCTTGCCATCATGTCCATGATGTTCTGTAGTTTTTCTTTTGGGGTGTGCAATGAATCAAAGACGTTCACGACACCCCGATCAGGACACAATATAATTAGGAACCAGTGGAATCTGTGCACATGTATACATTATAATCAGAAATGAATTGTTACACAGACAGTATAAGAAGAAGGCTGTGAATGTACTCACTCGATGTTGTACGGGATTAGTATGGAGTCACAGTAATTTTGTTTCTTGATATATTTGTATAGGTTTAAATATGTTTCCTCAGGATTGTGCATTATCATTGCTTCACTTATCCTTCGAGGGTCAACGAAACCAACGTCATATATATTGTCTCTGCGACATTTTTGAATCTCCATTCTGCATATGTTAAGCAATAAATAAAGCCCGCGTCAACATAGATTGGAATTATTGTTTTCAAACTGTGAATTATAAGCAACAACAAAGTACTTACAATGTCCAACATGTGATCAAATCCACGTCCATGGCGTCGCGGTGGTACAGCTCATATATATCATTAAACCTGAGCCAGACAAAATCCGCGTCACCATTGTAGAAGTCTTGGTCCTTCACGCCTACTTTTATCATGCGCCGTTTATTCCTTCTTGATTCTTCCAAATACCAGTCATGGAATCGGCGCATCTTCGTTTGTAGCTTCCTCTCCATTTCAGGAGGGACCATAGGCTCGCCAAGCTTAAACGGCCACTTCAGCGTTGTGTTTACTGGCACATCTTCTTCCCCCAGGACTTGCGCTCTGGTTAGTCCAGTCTCGGCCATTACTCGTTGAATGTTAAGCTCGTCCAGAGATGGCAATGGACCCAAGGGACGCTGAGGTTGCTGGCCGAGTTGAGGAACCTTTTTGGATGGGCCCGCCTCCTTATCCGCAGCCTTCCGTTTCCGGCGAGATTTCAGTAATGAGCGGTCATAGTCTGTTACTATTACTTCCTTCTGTTGACCCTTGCTCAAATTACCGAGGAATGACTTCACGATGGTGGGATCAAGCTTCGGCTCCGCCTCAGGTTTTCTCCTCCACTCGGCCATTTGCCTCTTTGTGTCTGCTTTTACCGAGGCTTCGAGCTCCTCTAGAGTCTTCTCGCCCGCTCTTTTCTCTGGTGCGGGCTTCTCTCTAGTTTTTCGCGCCTTCTTCGCTGGTGGAGTGGGGGCAGAGGCTTTAGTGCGGCGTCCCCTCTTCGGCGGAGGAGACGGAGACCTCTTCGGCGGAGGAGACGGAGACCTCTTTGGCGGAGGAGACGGGCTTGCATCAGGAGCTCCCGGAGAATCGTCATGATCCTGTGGATCTCTTGGAGGTGACGGGGGCTTGTTGGTAGCCGCAGGTGTATCGGGTATAACGATGTCTGCCTTGCTCCATAGAATGATGCAGTGAGAACACTGACCGAGTTTTGTTTCTCCGTCACCTCCGGGGATGTCAAGTTCCAAGTCTTCCCAGCTGGTGACGACTTGCTCCACCTCAACAGGTACGTAACCATGTGGAATGTCATTGCAGTGCCATTTTTGCCCTTCTTCCACACGTTTGGTCATACCGTATGCGACCTGATAAGTTAGTAGTCACAAAGAAAGTTAGTAAATGAATGGTATTTACGGTGAAATGTATGCAGTATGAACTAAGGTCGCATACGTACCACCACAGCTAAGTTCTTCTGCCTGACGACAAGCTCGCACGCGGTCCGTTGAGTTATTTCATCCACGGTGTAACGGACCGCTTCGGCGGCCTGTGTGGAAGCGTGACTGCTTTGATATTGCTGTGGAGGGCTAATAAGGGCCGCATCTTGGAGAGGTGCATGCTCTGTGGAACCGGTCCCGCCTGTGGCTTGTTGGAGAGGTGCAGGCTCTGTGGAACCGGTCCCGCCTGTGGCTTGTTGTATCTGCAGCCATGCTACCTTCATCCGTCGCTCCATCTCTGACTCCATTTCTTGGAGCTTTGAGCCCTGGGCGGCAACCGTTTGCTCTAGGTCCCTTACCCTCTGCTCATATTCGGCCTTCTTCCTCGAACGGCTCCTATAGGTGGCGGCGTGCTCTTGGAAACCTTTCTTCCATGAGACGCTTGTGCCTACGCCGCGCGTCCGTCCAGGATGCTCCTTGTTCCCTAAGGCATAGGTTAGCTCATCTCTGTCTCTATCGGCAACAAATTCTCCCCTATCAGATGCCCTGAGGATATCGAGGAGACGCTGAGCTAGTTCTCGCAAGTCCTCGGGAAAAACTAAGGAGCCGTCGATTGGGCTCAGGGTGCCTCCATGACCATAGTACCAATGCTTGGTCCTTGTGGGCCAGTCATGTGTCGCTGGAGTGATGCCTCTAGCATATAGATCTTCTTCCATCTTCTCCCATTTAGCGATGCTTGCCTTGTAACCTCCCGAACCCATCTTATGCGAGTACTTCTTATTTGCGGCGTTTCCAGCGTTTCTAGCGCTAGCCGTTGCACCCTCTTCGGAGGTTTTGTACTCAATGAATGCTTCCCACTCGTCATTGGTGATCTTCTTATACTTCTCAGGATCCGGGGCCTCTCCGGTTTTGAGAAATTGCGAGTACAACTTCTTCTTGAAATCCTGAAACAGAACTGCCATCTTCTTCATTGTCCAATCCCTCAGTTCTGCTTCATGAGTGCTAGGCCAGTCGAATATTGCCTTTAATTCCCTCCATAGCATCTCCTTCTCTGTATCGGGGAGCACGTACTCCTCAGTGGGGTCCGTGGACTTCCATTTTCTGATACTAATGGGCACATTGTCCCGTACAATTACCCCGCACTGAGATACAAATTTCTTGGCCACTTTTGGGGGCTCAACTGGCTCCCCGTCATCCTCCACTCGGGTGATGTGTAACTTGACATCCTTCAGCTTCTTCGTGGTCGATCGTTTTGATTTCTTAGCAGAGGCGGCCTACACAAATTACATATATACGAGATGATATAGAGATGGTATACATAATTGACATGTACAGTACAAATTTATGTTATCTATATACACACCTGACTAGACGAGGGTGCGCTACCGGCTCCTTCAATAGTTTCGGCCCTTGCAACATTGTCGCCCTGGACATTTGCGGCCCCTTCAACATCTTCGGCCCTTGCAACATTGTCGCCCTGGACATTGTCGTCCCTTCCAATGATGCCCAACACATCATCCATCGACATTGGTTGGGTTACAATATTGAAAAGTTGATTCGCAAAGAACGTGTCGTTGTCCTCTTGCATGGGTGGGACAGGGGTGTTGTTGTCCTCTTGCATGGGTGGGACAGGGGTGTTGTTGTCCTCTTGCATGGGTGGGACGTTGTTGTTGTTGTCCGCCATCTATAGAATTAAAAATAATTGGTAAGAATTGATTCGGGTGGGACGTTGTTGTTGTTGTTGTTCGGGTGCGCGGTGTGAATTGATTCGCTAAGGGTTCGCTAAGGGGGTCGGTGCGCGAAAAACGGATTCGCTAAGGGGTTCGGGTGCGCGATGGGTTCGGGTACGCCATAGAATTTCCGATAATAAACATTTTCGATAGTATACATTATACAAACATATAACATTTCCAATATACATTTAAATGAAGCACATATATTTCTAATATACATAGAATTTCCAATATACATTTCAATGAAGCATTTTCCAATATACATTTCAAACATATAACATTTCCAATATACATTTCAATGTAAATATCTCCAATACATTTAAATGAAGCATTTTCCAATATACATTTCAAACATATAACATTTCCAATATACATTTCAATGTAAATTTCACCCTCAAAGTTTCACCCTCAAAGTTAGCACTGTTTAGATCACAAATTTAGCACTGTATACATTTCAATGTAAATTTTCCAATGTAAATTTCCAATATACATTTAGCACTGTTTAGATCTCTGTATACATTTCAATGTAAATTTTCCAATGTAAATTTCCAATATACATTTAGCACTGTTTAGATCACAAATTTCACCCTCAAAGTTTACAATGCAAAAAGAAGATTGTCATCACATCAAAATATCATAGCATGTATGGACTACTAAATGTAGATAAAATCAAAAACTAATTGCATGGATTGGTTGTACTCTACGAGACGAACATTTTGAGCGGCGCGGGACGAGGGGCACCGGCGCGGGGACGACGGGCGCGGGGACGACGACGGCGGCGGGGACGACGGGCGGCGGCGGCGTGGGTGTCGGAGCGCGGGGACGACGGGCGCGGGGACGACGACGGCGGCGGGGACGACGGGCGGCGGCGGCGTGGGCGCGAGGACCACGGGTGGCGGCGGCGTGGGCGCGAGGACCACGGGCGGCGGCGGCGTGGGCGCGAGGACGACGACGGCGGCGGGGACGACGGGCGGCAGCGGCTGAGGAGACGAGGCGGCGGTTTCTGTGAGGATTGAGGGCGAAGTGAGGGAGGGGAGAGAAGTCCCCGGCCTATATAGGTCCGGGGCATTTAGCACCGGGTGCAGCCACGACCCGGTGCTAAAGGCCCTTTCGCACCGGGTCGTTGCTGCACCCGGTGCTAAATGCCCCCCCTTTCGCACCGGGTCTTCCCACCACCCGGTGCGAAAGGGCCTTTAGCACCGGGTCTTCTACACCCGGTGCGAAAGGCCGTAACTGTGCGCCAGACTGAGGCCTTTAGCACCGGGTGCAGCCACGACCCGGTGCTAAAGGCCCCCCTTTCGCACCGGGTCTTCTACACCCGGTGCTAAAGGCCCCGTAACTGGCGCCAAACGAAAATTGGGGGCCTTTAGCACCGGATTTTAGATCAACCCGGTGCTAAAGGCCCCAACTTTTCGTTTGGCGCCCAGTTTCCAAACGGGCCTTTAGCACCGGGGGCTACTATTTGGGAATCTTATAAATATAGTTTTTAATGTATAGTTATTAATACTTGTTTTAATTCAGTTATTAATACCTATTAAAAATATATATTAAAAAAGAAAATCTTATACATTACTAGAAAATCAATATAAAATGCTAGAAAATCTTATAAATTACTAGAAAATCTTATAAATTAATAGAAAATCTTTTAAATTACTAGAAAATCCTGTAAATTAATAGAAAATCTTATAAATTAATAGAAAATCTTATAAATTACTAGAAAATCTTATAACTTACTAGAAAATCTTATAAATTACTAGAAAATCTTATAAATTACTAGAAAATCTTATAAATTACAAAAATTGATAACTAAATGAAAGATTTTGGAACATTAAACGGTCTCAGATGAAAAAGTCATGAATACCAAAATTTCATATCTCATCAAGATCTACAATCTTTATTTAAGTCATTTTTGCATTTGAGAAAGTGGTAGTGTACATTGTTCATTAATCCTAGATTCACTCGCATAGTTTCCAAAACTTTGTTAGAGACTTGTCAAATTTCTACTACATGTTATTACCCATTTTGAAAATGACAAAATGACCTAAATAAAGATTGTAGATAATGATGAAATATGAAACTTTGGTATTCATCACTTTTTCATTTGACATCACCTAGTGTGAAAAAAACCTTGGTTGTAGGTGTCATTTTTAATTCAAAATTTGGATTGTTCAAACACGAGAAGATTTTTCAAAATAATAACATTAATATGTTTCATAACCTGATAGAGTATGATTTTAGGAATTTTTAGGAAGAAAAATGATCTTTTTTGAAGTTTGTACGAGGGAGAACGACTAGTTACAACTTTTATACAGAGATTAAAAAGAAAAATTGTTCTTGTTCATCCAGTGACGTGGCCCGGTGACGTGGCCAGCTCTCGCACGGCCTCCGTGGCCAGGCCGGTCTTTGGCCCCGCCGCAGCGTGGCCTTTAGCACCGGGTGCAGCCACGACCCGGTGCTAAAGGCCACGACCGGGCCAGTGACGTGGCTCGCGTGCGCCCGGTGACGTGGCCGGCCGCCGCACGGCCCCCGCGGCCCGGTCGTGACCTTTAGCACCGGGTGCAGCCACGACCCGGTGCTAAAGGCCTAAATCTTATAAATTAATAGAAAATCAATATAAAATGCTAGAAAATCAATATAAAATGCTAGAAAATCTTATAAATTACTAGAAAATCTTATAAATTACTAGAAAATCTTATAAATTACTAGAAAATCAATATAAAATGCTAGAAAATCTTATAAATTAATATAAACTCTTATAAATTAATAGAAAATCAATATAAAATGCTAGAAAATCAATATAAAATGCTAGAAAATCTTATAAATTACTAGAAAATCTTATAAATTACTAGAAAATCAATATAAAATGCTAGAAAATCTTATAAATTAATAGAAACTCTTATAAATTAATAGAAAATCAATATAAAATGCTAGAAAATCAATATAAAATGCTAGAAAATCTTATAAATTACTAGAAAATCTTATAAATTACTAGAAAATCAATATAAAATGTTAGAAAATCCTATAAATCAATAGAAATTACATGGCATCATCGTTTACTCGGACACTAATAAACTTCCTCTTTACAAATGTTCCTTGATTGTGATCACGCCGTAGATACGGTGTCTCCTCCGCCGCTAACAGGATGCTTGGGTCATCAGGCACTGAGAATGGAGGCCGGCCATCGAGCATATCATAATCTTCATCCGTCTTGTCCTCAACTCCTACGATTTTTCTCTTTCCAGGAAGAACTATATGACGCTTTGGCTCGTCTTGTGATGGGTCCAATTGCTTACCCCCACCTTTCTTATCCGCCCCTTTCTTCGGTCTGCTAGCCATGTCCTTCACATAAAAAACTTGTGTGACAGCTTTGGCCAGGACGAACGGTTCGTCTAGAAAGCCAATCTTGTTTAGGTCCACTAACGTCATTCCATAGTCCGCTTCAACTTTAACACCTCCTCCAGTCAGCTTCACCCATTGGCACTTGAACAGTGGGATCTTCAAAGGTCCGTACTCTAGTTCCCATATCTCCTCTATGACTCCATAGTATGAGTTTGTATTGCCATTGGTGTCTGTCGCGTCGATCCGGACACCACTGTTTTGGTTGGTGCTTTTCTTGTCCTGGGCTCTTGTGTAAAATGTATACCCATTGATGTCGTATCCTTGGAATGTCAAGATCGTGCTCGATGGACCTCTAGCTACAAAAGCTAGCTGCGCATCAATGCCCTCGACACCCATAAGACGTCTTCGCAACCAATCGGCGAAAGTACTATTGTGCAGACGCTGAATGAAGGCCGCAGACTTTGTTGAGTTTTCGTCCCTGAGAATCTGCATGTGCTCCTCGATGTACGGAGCAACTAAGGTTGATTGTTGCAAAACTGTGAGGTGCGCTTTACGAAATGTCTCAACGTCCTTGATCACCATCGATCTTCTCCCTAGTGTGCCCTTTCCACCAAGTCTCCCCTCGTGATGGGATTCGGGCACACCAATCGGCATAAGATCGTCGACAAAGTCAACACAGAATTCAATGACCTCCTCCGTTTCGTATCCCTTAGCAATGCATCCTTCTGGACGAGAACGATTACGGACATACTTCTTTAGGACAGCGAAGAACCTCTCAAATGGGAACATGTTGTGTAGAAATACTGGGCCCAATATACGAATCTCTTTGACGAGGTGAACCAATAGATGTGTCATGATATTGAAGAAGGATGGTGGAAATATCATCTCAAAGCTGACAAGACATTGCACCACGTCGTTCTGTAGCTGATCTAAGTGGTCTGGATTGATCACCTTCTGAGAAATTGCATTGAGGAATGCACATAGCTTCACAATGGCTTTCCGCACGTTAACTGGTAGCACACCCCTGAGTATGACGGGAAGCAGCTGTGTCATCAACACATGGCAGTCGTGAGACTTCAGGTTTGTGAACTTCTTCTCTTTCATATTTATTATTCCCTTAATATTGGAGGAGTAGCCAGACGGAACCTTGATACTGTTCAAGCATTCAAACATGCTTGCCTTCTCTTCTTTGCTGAGAGTGAAGCTGGCAGGACGCAAGTACTGGCGTCCTTTGTCTCTCTTTTCTGGATGTAGATCAGTCCGTTGCTTCAATCGTTTCAGCTCCTGACGTGCTTCTAGTGTATCTTTTGGCTTCCCATAAGTACCCAGGAAGCTTATCAAGTTCACGCAAAGATTCTTCGTCAGATGCATCACATCAATCGCGTTACGGACCTCTAAACGTTGCCAATAAGGTAGCTCCCAAAAGATAGACTTCTTCTTCCACATCGCGGCACGACCATCCTCGCCCGTCGGAGCAGCCTGGCTTCCGTCTCCCTTGCCAAACACCACGTGTAGGTCCTTCACCATATCAAATAGCTCTTCTCCACTCCGGTGTCTCGGCTTTGTACGGCGGTCAGCATTCCCGCCAAAATGCGCACATTTCTTTCGTAGCTCATGCTTCACCGGAAGGAATCGACGGTGACCCATGTACACAACTTTACGACAATGTTTCAAATACATGCTTTCGGTTTCCTCTAAACAGTGAGTGCATGCTTTATATCCTTTGTTTGATTGTCCTGATAGGTTACTTAGTGCAGGCCAGTCGTTGATGCTTATGAAAAGCAGTGCTCGAAGGTCAAACTGCTCCTGCTTGTCCTCATCCCACACGCTAACACCTTCATTCTTCCACAGCTGCAAAAGTTCGTCAACCAATGGTCTTAGGTACACATCAATGTCGTTGCCAGGTTGCTTTGGGCCTTCGATGAGCACTGGCATCATAATGAACTTCCGCTTCATGCAGAGCCAGGGGGGTAGGTTGTAGATACAAACAGTCACGGGCCAAGTGCTATGACTACTGCTCATTTCACCAAAAGGGTTCATGCCATCGGTACTTAAACCAAGCCTAACATTCCTCGCATCAGCATCAAACTCTGGGAATGCTCTGTCGATGTTCCTCCACTGGGATCCATCGGCGGGGTGTCTCAACATGCCATCCTGCTTACGTTCTTCTTTGTGCCAGCGCATCAGTTTGGCATGGTCTTTGTTCCTGAACAAACGCTTCAGACGGGGTATCAGAGGGAAATACCACATCACCTTCGCAGGGATTTTTTTCTTAGAACGCTCTCCCCCAACATCACCAGGGTCGTCCCGCCTGATTTTGTATCGCGCGCAGGTGCAAACCGGACAACGATCCAAGTGTTCGTACTGTCCGCGATAGAGGATACAGTCATTAGGACACGCATGTATCTTCTGCACCTCCAAACCGAGAGGGCAAACAACACGTTTTGCTTGATACGTTGTCGATGGCAATGTGTTACCCTCTGGAAGAATCTTCTTTACGAGTTTCAGTAGCTCCTCGAAACCCTTATCAGTAACACCATTTGCTGCCTTCCACTGCAGAAGTTCAAGTGTGCTACCCAACTTCTTTAGCCCCTCTTTGCAATCTGGGTACAGGTCAGTCTTGTGGTCCTGCAACATGCGCTGTATCTTTTTTATATCCTTATCATTGCCGCAGTCTTTCTCGGCATCACGCAACATTTGCCCGAGCCCATCAGTAGGTTCATTTTCCTGAGCAACATCTTCCTGAGCATCGCCTTCCCGAGCAACATCTTCCTCATCGGCATCACCCATTGCAGCATATGCAAAGGAACCGTAGTATTGAGCCAATAACGGAATGTCGTCATCGGCCTCGTCTTCTTCATCTTCATCCATTAGAATTCCTCTTTCACCGTGCTTCGTCCAAACAGAATAATTCCTCATGAAACCGTGCCTCATCAAATGCACTTGAAGACAACCTCTTTGTTTGTACGATTGTATATTTTTACAATGGGTGCATGGGCAGAACATGAAACCGGACGGCGTCCTGTTAGCCTCGGCGGCATCGAGAAACGTCCTAAGGCCATCACGGAAGGCCTGAGCGTGGGGGTCCCCGTACATCCATTGTCTATTCATCTGCATTATTAACCAATAACAAATATACAATACAATTTAAAGATAAAAAAAATTAATATATAAATAAATACAAATTATAATATATATTCCATTATATAAATAAATTTCTAAAACTACATTACTATATTCATTAAATATAACATTACTATAAGCCTTATAAGATTTATAAGATTTATAAGATTTTCTATTAATTTATAAGATTTTCTAGCATTTTATATTGATTTTCTAGTAATTTATAAGATTTTCTATTAATTTATAAGATTTTCTATTAATTTATAAGATTTATAGCATTTTATATTGATTTTCTAGTAATTTATAAGATTTTCTATTAATTTATAAGATTTTCTAGCATTTTATATTGATTTTCTAGTAATTTATAAGATTTTCTAGTAATTTATAAGATTTTCTAGTAATTTATAAGATTTTCTAGCATTTTATATTGATTTTCTAGTAATTTCTAAAACCACATTACTATAAGCCTTACAACTATTCACAAGTCATACAAAACAAAATACTAACTAGCTTGCCTTCTCTCTCCATTTAAAACACAACATGCATGAACACTCTCTCCACCATGAACTCAAGCTCTCTCCTCTCTCTCCTCCAAGAACACAATCTCTCTCTAGCTAGCTTTACTTTGATTCACAAATCCCTCTATTTCTAAATCATAGAAGGATTACAAGCTAAATAAAACATTAGAGAATGAAAGAGTGTACCTTGTAGTGCTCCTTAGATGAGTAGATTCTTCACAAATTTTGAAAAAAATTTGGGCAGCACCTCCCCTCCCACGGCCGAGCAGCATGAACACAGCGCCTAAGTGTTCAGCTGGCTCGGGCGGGGGAGGGGAAGCCCCTATATTCAAACACATTAGCACCGGGTCGTGGCAAGACCCGGTGCTAATGTTCACCCTTTAGCACCGGGTGCAGCCACGACCCGGTGCTAATGTGCCCGAGGCCTTTAGCACCGGGTCGTGGCTGCACCCGGTGCTAAAGGGTGAACATTAGCACCGGGTCGTGCCACGACCCGGTGCTAATGTGTCCGCCCGGACACACCTCCGCGCCGCCCCCGCTCCTAGCCGTTGGACCCGGTGCTGAAGCCCCATCAGCACCGGGTCCAAAAATGGCCGAGGCGGAGGAGGCGGGCGGATGTGAAGGATTCTGGTAGTGCTAGCTTCATGATGATCTCACTTTGACCTGATGCCATCACTTGTATACTAATAGGCCGGGTGTATACCAACACCATACGTTATCAATTCATGGTTTGCTAGACCTAAGAGCGCATCGATCACACGCTATTGAGAATTTGTGATGAACTAGAAATTAATATTAATTAGACCCTGGCCGGCCGGTTCGGTTTTCGCATCGTCGAAGCAATCCCAATTCCTTGCCCGGCTTTGTTTTTCCCAAGTCAACTAGAAGGATCAGAAAGAAACTCATTGCATGCATGGCATCAGAGGTAGCCACGGGATCGCAAGTCCACTTCGTAGCTCATCTGACAGCGAAAGCCATTGACGTACATCTCGCTGTTATGTTACGCGCGTCTGAACCTCCAAAGAAACTACAGGCTTCAATGGCGCCGCGAAATTATTAAAAAAAAATGGCGTCGCGTCGTGTGTCTCCTTGCATATAGTATGTTTCTTGGCTATCTATATCTCATGCTTAATGTTATTGTAGAGAGAGAGAAATCATTTACGATTTTTATATATAATATGCACCCAACAACTACGGAAATAAATAATTGAAGATATGAAAACAAATAAAAAAAGAGATTTTTTTCTGTACACGTCATATATCAGCGCGTTCTTATTGCTCTGACATTGCGATGTTTGAAGTGTGATTTGTAGCGGTCAACAAAAAAGCTAACGGGGTTTTCCTGTGTCTGCGCAGTGGGCCCTACGTGGACATCGACATGCGGTCTGGGGAGATGGACGGCTACGACGCCGTGTTCCTGAGCCCGCACAAGTTCGTCGGCGGCCCCGGCACGCCGGGGATCCTGCTCATGAACGGCGCCCTCTACCGCCTCGCCGGCCACCCGCCCTCCACCTGCGGCGGCGGCACAGTCGCCTACGTCAACGGCTTCAGCGAGGCGGACACGGTGTACCACGACGGCATCGAGGAGCGCGAGGACGCCGGCACGCCACCGATCGTCCAGAAGGTGCGCGCCTCCCTGGCGTTCTGGGTCAAGGAGCACGTCGGCCGCGGCGCCGTCGCGCTCCGAGAGCGCGCCCACGCCGACGCCGCCATTGCGCGGCTGCTCGCCAACCCCAACGTCGAGGTGCTCGGCAACCTCACCGCCCACCGCCTCCCAATCTTCTCCTTCCTCGTCTACCCCGGCGGCGCCCCCCGCCACCACGGCGGCGACCGCAGCACCGGGAAGCCCCTGCA
This sequence comes from Echinochloa phyllopogon, assembly GCA_033239725.1. Taxonomy (NCBI): domain Eukaryota; kingdom Viridiplantae; phylum Streptophyta; class Magnoliopsida; order Poales; family Poaceae; genus Echinochloa; species Echinochloa phyllopogon. The sequence goes on from BTCW01000017.1 coordinate 14,496,556, forward strand.
CGGCCGGTTCGTGGCCAAGCTCCTGAACGACCTGTTCGGGATCCAGGCCCGTGGCGGGTGCGCGTGCGCGGGGCCCTACGGGCACGCGCTGCTCGGCGTCGGGGAGGAGCTCTCCCTCCGCATCCGCGACGCCATCGTCGGCGGCGGGTACCACGGCGTGAAGCCGGGGTGGACGCTGCTGAGCCTCGCCTACTACATGTCCCGCGAGGAGGTCCGGTTCGTCCTCGCCGCCGTCGACTTCGTCGCCGCGCACGGCCACCGCTTCCTCCCGCTCTACGGCTTCGACTGGGCCACGGGGAACTGGGCGTTCAGGCGCCGGACGTTCAAGCACCTCGTCATGAGGGAGGACCTGCTGCGCGATGATCGTGGCCACGCCGCCGCCGCCAACGACGTCGAGCGCTGCCCAAAGAAGAAGCCCGCCGCCGCTGGTGGTGGTGGCCTCGGCGAAAAGTACGAGAGCTACCTGGAGATCGCCACCAGGATCGCGCTCTCGCTGCCGGACACGTACGATGAGCTGGTTTCGAGCGTGCCCAAGGGATTGGACCCTGACATCATACTCTTTCGAGTGTGATTCATCGTCGGCGTCCAAGAGATATCTCGATCGATCGGTGCTCTAGTCACTAGAATAGTACGTAAATATACTTGTATATTATAAGCGTATATGATCGATTACAGAGTTTTCTTTTTCACTTTCTAGAAAACCAAAATTAATTATAGAGTTTCGGAGAACGGGGAAGAAGAGCAAGCACATAGAATATATACGGAGTATATATATTGTTGCTAGTTTCTTATGAAACTACATACGCGGGCATTGTATCGCAATCTAGTTGAGTCGTTGCAGCGTGGGCATATACGGAGTAGTAGGCTAGTAGTACGTATAACTACAAAAAAGTGTCACTATATATACTGCATGCGCGTGCTTCTCCCTCCATCGATCTTTCCTGGTAGATTTGATTGCAGTGGACTATATTTTGCTATCTTTGAATGATCTGGAACGGTCTGGACCAATACCAATGCAAGGAACAGATTATTCCCACAGGTGAAAATATTGCACTGCTGCTGCTTACCACCGCTTCCGATCCATCTCAGCGTTCAGACCGGCAGCGAGGACGTACGTACTCAGCCCTGAACCTTTCTTTTTTCTTTTTCTTTTTTTTGAAAGAAAGGCAGCTCTGAACCTTTCTTTTTTTCTTTTTCTTTTTTTTGAAAGAAAGGCAGCTCTGAACCTTTCAGAGTGCAGGCAGCATGGCCATGTCAAGCAAAAACAATGAAGCAAGAAACCGGCCCATGCCATCATCTCCATGCATTGCTCATCTGCCCATTAAAATCCGTTCATCAGTGCAGGACAGAGCCTCCATGCCCGCCGGTGCGCCACATGCATGCCAATATATGGAGGTTTCAATTTGAATTTATGCAGACCCGATCTCTTGCTTGCGAACCACACCATCCAGACACTACCCATATGCATATATATTATTCAAAGATTTTCTTGTCATAAGATACATGCAGATTGGAAACAAAGAAAAAAAAATGCAGCAGCGAGCTCGCGGAGCTAGCTGGAGTTTCTCAAAGCTCTGGAAGTTTGACTGAAACAACGGTCCACTAGCTAGTCGGTGCTGGCATGTGACCTCAAAACCTTAGCGCTTACTCAGGTTGAATGGTTCCGGGCTTTCTCTCTGTTTTCTTTTTTTCAGAACTAAAGCTAGGTTTGAATCGTTCACTGCGTACGTACATAATTTCACTCGATCGAGTTGGGGGGAAATTGCAGCTTGGGACTTTGGTCGGTCTCCGAGACGTGACTTTGACGTCGACCCCTCGTCAGTCAAAATTACCGAAACAATTTTCTAGAGCAATTGTATTACTTGATTATATAATTGTTTGAAACTATTTTTATAATCGTTTGGCTTTAAAAGCCGCGGGCATCAATCTTGTGTGTGTACTCGCTTGGCATCGCATCTCCGGGTGCCAAATGTGGCGGTGCATGCATGCCACCAGCTAGCCCACCATGCATGGGAGGACACACGGAGGAGCAGGGTTTGACAAAGTCGGTAGCTATGCAATTGGGACATCGCTAGCCATCCAATTGGCAAAGTCAACCTTGGCAAATGGCGGGTTGGAGAAGAATAAGAATAGCCGATCAGGTGGCTCCGTTGTCCTCTCCAAGTTGACTTTGCTCTGCGCTCGTTGGCAACACGTCGATGCCGCCGTGCCTATACAGTTGCACACTTGACGCGTAGACTTGACATGCGTGCGTATGTCATGGTTGGTCCAGGGGCGTGCATGCCGGCTGCCGCGCGCACAGGATTAGGGATAAGAACAGGGTTGTGTAATAAGCAAAAATGATGGCCAATCAATTTTTCTTTAAAAAACTAAAAAAAAGGAACTGAGTGATGGCAACACTGGAAATATATGTGTTTGACTTCTTATTAGGCAGGTAGATTGCTAAGTCTGATAGGTCGTCTCATGCAATGCCACGTCGAATTTTTGTTGATGTGAAGGAGAGAGCGAGATGAGAAAAAGATATCGTTATTTCGTAAAATAACTACCTTATGAGCTAAATTTTAGAATTATGAGACAACTCATCCATCAATATATAAGTTACAATTGCCATGCAACCTATAATATTTTTTCAGTCAAAGGATATTGTATTATTACGAGACAACTACAACAACAAACTATTGTACGAATTGTCTGAAGTCGTCTTAACATTATACGGAGTATGTCACTATATAATGCCGTCAATTAGACGGCACCAACATATGGCCTCGGCGTATATAGAAATATGAAGGTGTGTTTGACTTGTTATGGTCAGAGCGTATATGAATTAGAACGTGATAGTGAGGTAGTGTAAACTAGTGAAAATTATTCAAGGAACATAGGAGGAAAGATATTATAGAACTCTCGATGAGTCTGCGCGTGCGAGTGTCAGAGTTAGAGAAATCCACACCGAAAAGGAAATTAAAATCAGAGCATATTCAAAAGATTAGCTAAAAACACTAGTTAAATTTATTGATTTACCTACTCAGATTTAAAGTAATCCAACAGATTCGGTAAAGATAACTAGTGAGATATGCTAGCTAAAAATAGCTAGCGAATAAGGTGGGATAGAGAGCCACTAAATTTGGAGGGTCATTTAAAGCATCTGTTAGAAACATTTTTTTCTCTAGCTAAATTTAAGTTTAGAAAACGATTTGACCAGTCCTCCAAGATGCGACGGACGACGAACCCAAAGACCTTGATTGGGCCGGGATTAATAAAGGCCAAGAAGAAACAACTACAAAAAGGAATCTCTCCAAAAGAAATATGCTGCACCGAATAAACGACCGAAGCCAGCGTTTTGCTACTACTACATCGGATAGCCCAACTAGAGAGAATGGTCGGCCCAGTGCACATGGAGGTCAGCCAGTATTTGTTTTGTTATTTCTTTTTTCTTCTATAATCAATGCGATCAACACATCTTGTATCGGTTCATGTATTTGTGCTTTCAACATTTTCAAATAGTTTATCCCATTTTTAGTTTTCTAATTCAATGTTTTGAATATGCTGCCTCAAATTTTCACACATAATGTGGGGCTAACATACAGGTGCATCTAGAACACATGGATGAATTATTTTATTCATAATTTAGATTAAATACAAGTATTAAAATCACATTTTTTTAGCCTTCAAACTACAGATACAATAGTGTATCAAACAAGCCCTTAATAGGTGCTCCAACTTGACTATATGTGGTTTTCGAGGCCATCGATATCACAGGGTAAATCATGTGCCAAATTTGTATCTCTTGATCTTCTCTTTATCACCACATTTACAATACCAAACTACGCAATCAATAGTGGTAGAAGCTTTTTCATGAAAAAAAGGGAAACAAATCACAAAACATCTCTCTTTGGTGCATCAATTAAAAGAGAGGGGCTTTTTTTAAGAAACTACTTTATGCACACATAATTTTGGTTAGATAACGAACTTATATTTAGTTTATGATAGCGAGCCATTTAAAATGATGCATAGTTGGGAGTGCTCTCAATGGTATGATTGGTTACTTGCATGGAGCTAGTAAACCTGCATCGTATATCCTGGATGAGGGAAATAGGCTTAGTGGATGTAGTGACTGTAAAAACATTGTGTTTGGTTAGTTGTATAGGTGGAAGAAGTGATTCTTGTGAAGATGTTTAGTTGGTTGCATAAGTGGATGCAAGTGACACTGATGAGTAGGCCAAAACTGATGCAATGCACCCACTGAGCTTGCATGAGTGGATGCGGCCAATTCGGACGTATCCATAGGCCAAGGATGAGGACATATTTTTGCACCCGTTCATACAGTCAACCAAATGCCCTTCCTGTGAGTTTATACAATCTTCTTACTTTCTTGGTCTTAACCCATACTATGAAAATGGCAAACAATTAGACATGATGGGTATGTGTTGTATGAAAACTTTGCTGGATACAGAAAGTATGATATGACACATAAGTCTCCATTGATGTGGGTACCCGCAAATTCAGTTTGCGAGTAAATTAGCTTATAACCATAAAAGTTTATTTAGAAAAAAATCTAACAGCTTTTTTTTGAATTGGTTAAGAGATTGAGAGCAGATGTTTAGAAAAATTCTAGCAAATACATAGATCAAAACAAAAGAAAAAAAATAGAACTTACTTGTTTTTGGCCTGCCTTTTCTTTTAGCAAAGAGTAAATTGCATCCACTATACAACAATTTGTATCCTTGTATCACTTTAGTCCAATAAGTTGCAAAACATGCAAACAGATATATAAACTTGTCAAATGTATGACTATATGGTCACATGTACGCCACAAAATGTATATTTTCACAGTGATGACAGGTGACTAATATTGTTTTCTTTTAATGTATCAATTTTCATCTTTTCTATGCCATCTTAATTTATATTGTTCTTTAGATAATGATCCACTTAGTGATTAACCACTTATATGCGCGCTTCCATTTTGATGTGGTATTTGAATACAATTTACTTTTTTATTTATTAATTTTTTCTAGCGTCTTCATCGTACCTGAATTTTAGTGTTGTCTATTGCAGTAGCAAAATTGCATGAAAGCTGGATGGATGTTAATGAGACTAGTTGTTGCTCCCCATTTTCCCCCGTGTGATCGAAATTTCTAGTAAATACATGAAATTGAAACGAACCAGGCAGGAGAGCCGCCGATTATATTAAAAAGCAGAAGTAAACCAAGACTGGTCGGTACAACTCATGGAAGACAAAACTTCCATAACACAACGCTCAACAACCAGCAACAACGGGGGGTTGGATTGGAAACCCCAACAACACTCCACAAACGCCAAACACCCATATATCTGGGAGGTTACGCCGATGAGCCATCTTCACCGCAAGCGCTGTCATCTCCGACGATGTCCTATGCCGAAACCAGCCACCGCTATGCAGTGCTGGCCGCCACAGTCCGCTGCAAGCTATGAAGCTACCACGCCTCCTCAACTCAGGTCACTTCCACGCATTCGCCAATCTCCCAGCCACAGCCCCGCGTCAGCAGAAATCAAAAGTGGAGCACACCGAAAAAGGCCACCGCCATGCAGGACCTATCGCCGAAGTGTCGCTGCAGCACCATACACACCAAACGACCAAAGCACCACCAGATCTTGGCCTCTCCAAGGCTAACTCGCGTGGGGGCCTCGCCACATCCAACGCCGCATACCACTCCTCGGACTCATTACCTTAAAGCTAACGGGGGCCTTGCCACTTCCGCCGCTGGACTCCTCGCCAAAGATCCGGACTGCCTTCGCCATCTAGGTGACATGAAACCACCGAGCCACTCCATTAGCTTCTCATCTGCCTTGCCGCGATCAGGATACAAGCTAAACCATGTAAGCAGACCCAAAGCTTTCAAAGATCAAGCTCATCATCTTGGCGAAACCTGTCGGACGTCGGCCTGAAGAGAGGGTATGGAACAACACAATGACGACGCCTCCAAGGAGGGAACGACACCCGAGGGTGTCGCCGTTGTCGTAGCCGGGATCCACCAAGAGGGACAACAGATCCACTGCGGATCCGGCCACCCGGGCGCCGGAGCAGGCCTGCCCTCGCCGGAGAAGGAGGCGCCGCCGCCCACATGGCGTGGCCTCGCCGGCCGGATGAGCCACCCCGCCGTCACCCTCCTCGCAGGTGCCAGACTTCTGGCTGCCCGCTTGGGCGACGGCGAGGAAGGTAAATACATGAAATTGGTTGCAGATTAGTTTTATTTGCTAATCATAAGTATTTTGGACGTTTTTACCATGGCAAAATAAGTCTGGTGGCATCCTTGTGACCGTACATGCACATATTTGTGTCAAGTTTATGTGCGTGCATGCATATTTTATAACTTGTTGGATCAAAATGATACAACCATACAAGTTGTTGTGAGGTAAGTGCAGTTTTCTCTTTAGCAAAATGCTACTATTAAAGTGAACGTACCATTCTTCATTCCTTATAACAAAGAGTTGAGTTTTAAGTTCAGTTTTCTTATATGTCAAACTTAAATTTTGACATGCTACATCTATATTATATCGATCGAATATTTGCATACATAGAAGAGTGGTTCTGTTGCATATATATATAAAAAGGCCGAAAGCAGTATTACAAATTGCAAATACTAGAATACGCTACAAGAAACTATTTAATCTGTAACGGATTCTTCGCGATGAATTCCCAAAACGTCGCAGATCTGCAAATAGCCCATTCGGGCTCAAATTCGGGTGTGTTCTGTGATGAACTTCAGTAATTGTCGTAGATTGAAAATTAAAATCGTCTTGATTTAATAACATACCAGGCTACCAACACAATTTTGACAAACAAATATGTTTATTTTTTATTTATGACTTAGTTTGCATTGTTTATATATAGCTAAAGGTCACATTTTTGGCCAATATTTCTACAGTGGTCTAGGCATACACTTAGGAACAACATATTGAAAAATTAGCCCTATAGCTTCACTGTATTTAAGGTTATGCATAAAACATCTAAACTCTTATTTGATTTTTTAGAACAAAAACTATATAGAAAAAGGATATACATTCTTTGTGAAAAAGGTAGATCTTGTTGCATAGATTCCAAAAAAATTAGTTTGCATTTTTCTGATTTTTCTACGGTTTTTAGTTGATTTTAAAAGTTCACTGTTTTCAACTCAAAAACTGAAGTATAGCTTTACAAACAACTCCCTAGATTTTACATTACTGCCCCTACAAGTTTGTAAAGGCTCGCAATGAGGTCCCTCGCTGGCGGGCGGCTCGGGCGGTTAAATTGCCATCAATGTGGGCTCTGGACGGTGACTTGGTCTAGCTAGGGAGTATTAGGGACTCACCACGAGTTGATTGAGGTGCGACTTGGGGTCGGTGATGGCCAGAGGAGGGCTGCCAGAACTCGGGCGGCTCCGGCGAGGTGGCGCCGACGCCGTAGATGGCCGGAGAGGCTTGGTGAAGTAGCATGGGAGCTTCACGGGGGCCATTTGGAGTGCAGCTGTGCGGTCGGTTGAGGTTGGGGTGGAGCGAGCACGGCTGCCCGCGTGGAGGTGGCGGATGGCAGCGCCGGTGAGCGGTGGTGAGGCTCGAGGAGTGGCGGGGGAAGGCTCAGCGGTGGTCAGGAGGTGGGAACACGATGGTGGTGACGATTTGGGCCGAAGAGCACTGGAGAGGGCTGCCCATGGCGGGGTGCTCGCGACGGCGGTAATTGCGGCGGTGGAGCTTGGGTTGGCCGTGGGAGGCGCGGGCGGCCTTTTATATGCGCCGGGGAGAGCTAGGGGTGGAGGAGAAGGGCCAGGGAGCTCTCCGGGCGAGGCCAAGTGCCGATTGGGCCGTCGGGACGCGTCGGGCGGAAAAAAGGGGCTTGTCGGGCGGCGGCTTGCAATGCGGCCATTGGCCGGCGGTGCGGGGGAGGGCGGTTGTGTGCGGACGCGGGAGAGGGCTTGGCGTGAAGCAATCGTCGGCTTCACTGGCGGCAGGGTGGTGACGTAGTGGCACGGCGGGATGCGCGGGAGAGAAGCAAAGCAGGAGAGGAGGGAGAGGGAGAGAGAGAGAGAAAGTTGCCACATCACCCGGTCGCCGACCACATGAGCCATGTCACCCGGCCGCCTGTGCCACGTCCACCGGGCGTTTCAGCCATGTCACCCGGCAGCCCATGCCACAACGCCGGCGGCTCGGGCACTCAAATTCCGACGATGTGGGGCCATGACCGTCGACTTGATCTAGCCTACGAGCATCCGGAGCTCACCGGTGGTGGAGAGGATCGGGCGGTCTTCGGTGAGGTCGCGGCGGCGTCATGGAGCACTGGTGAGCTCGAGGGATGGGTCGGGGAGCTTCCTGGGATGACGGGGAGTGCGATGGTGTTATCCATTTGGGCTGGGGAAGTGTAGGTGAGGCTGCCCACGTGGAGGCGGCAGACGACGGCGAGAATGGCGGCGGCGGTACGTGGGAAAGGCCGGTAGGCGTCGGGGGAGGTCCTTCAGGGGAAGGAGGTCGGGGTTCCAATTGGGCGGCTGGAGCGTCGGGCAGGCATCGCTGGCGGCCGGGGGTTGGCGCGGCGGTGCTGTCGGGCGAGAGGAGAGGAGGTGAGGGAGAGAGAAGGAAGATAGTTGACCCGGGGTCAAACATGTTTGACTGAGGTTTCCCAAGGTTTTTATGTTGAAACTCGAATTTTGGCCAAAATAAAAGTTTCTTAGAATTGAAAACCATAGAACTTTCATATTGGGCGATTTTTGAATTGAGCTGTGGTTTAAGTAGTAAAATAAATTTAGGAGAGTTGACCTAGGGTCAAACGATGTTTGACCAAGATTTAAAGAGGAAAACATGTTGAAACTCGAAGATTGGCAAAAACAAAAGTTTCTTAAAATTAAAAGTCATACAACTTTCATATTGAAAGGGTTTTTATTTGAGCTCTAGATTTAGGAGAAAAGTTGAGTTTCCTTTAAACTTCTTTAAATGAATTTGAACTTGAATTTCAAATTGGAGTTGAACCAACTTTTTTGAAGAAAAATGGTAATGTAACTTCATATTTGCTAATATGATACTAAATGTGAGGTTGTGTCCAATTTGTAAGTGTATATGAGCAATATAAGACTTGAGTTGTATGGAATTTCAAAGTTTGAGTTGAGTTGTATGAAACAATGTGAGAGAACAATCTAGTTTATGAACTATGTATACTCCAATTTGCATAAAATCTTATGGAACTTTTATGTCAAGCTTGTCCATTCATAAAATGATTTTATTCTAATTTACATATTTTTTGGAGAAGTTTTAGGTATTATTATCATTATTTTATAATAAGATGACTAGTAGAAATTTGATTTTTCCCTATAAGTCTATTGAACTTTTCATCAATCTCCAAGAAGTGGGCTAGAATAGAACATAGGCGCCTAAATATATATATTTTTTGCAATTTTTCAAATCTTATCAGAGGTGCATATATGTCAAAGCGGAATTACTTTCGATAAACACGCATAAATTCGTTTAAATGATAGAAAATAGCAAATCTATTAGGGAATTATTGAAACTTCTATATGACAACTTCTATATTGTATGTTACATGCTAAAATGTATTTAGGCATTTAAGATAAATATTTGTTTAAGTTATTTCACAAAGGATGCATTGATTAGTTGAAAAATTCAAAAACAATAATAACCGGGCCAAAATCCTTGCATCTAGGTTGTTTTCTCAAAGGGCCTCCACGGCCCAACCGGCCCAATCATCCATGTTCATCGATTTGCAATTGGACGGTCGATGTTGCGCCCACTCTGTATAAATACTCGGCCAAACCCTAGCTTCCTGCCCCTCCAGCATACCCCTCTCGCCGCGCCTCCCTCCACCTCCTCCCTCATGACATCCGCCGCCCTCCTTTCCTCTCGCCGCCGCGGCCCCCTTCTCTCCCCTTCCGCCGCACCCCATCTCCATCTACCACCGGCGCGCGGCGCACACCACCCTGCAGCCCCTCTCCCGCTTCGGTCGCGACTCGCCTCCTCCTCCCCCTCCTCGCCTTCCCCGCTGACTGGCCCTTGCCGCGCCAGATCCAGCGGCCACCGAGGGCGTGCGGGTGGCCCTCGCGGCGGCGGCGGTTCCTAATGAGGCGCACCCGGTAGCGCTCGATCTCGCGGCTCTAGGAAGATGAAGAGGTGGCGGCGACGACGTGCAAGATCTACGCGGCGGAGGAGGTCGGGGGAGCCCTCGCGGCTGGATCCAGCGTCCCAGTCGCTGTCGCTGCGGGGCTCTGAGGGCTCGCGGCGGTGGTGCAAGGTCATGTCGCCCGCGCGGGGACAGGGTGATGGCTGCGCTCACCGCGGCAACGGGGATCCGGTAGCAGCTCCAGGATGTCTCCTCCAAGGTGGCTGCGTGAGGTGTTGCGGCTCCTGGGCAAGCTCCTCATTTAGGCCGTGATCAACAAGAGCGAGGTAGCATTTGTACCATTTCGCATCTATCTCGTTAGTAACTAATTACTAGTAGAACACCTCGTTAATGATCTGCTAGTGCTTGACCTACGTGTTGTAAGTCTGTTATTGATCTATTGGGATTTCATGTGTTAGTTCTTTAGCTATTAGTAATTAATTAGTATTAGTAGTGAGCACTGATTATTTAGTATTAGTAGTGAACACCGATTAGTGTAGTGCTTGATCTGTTAGCTTGAGCTAGTACGTGTGCGTTGTTAGCTTTACTTGATATGTTTGCATTTCTTGGACACGGCTTGAGCAAAATTTGGTTGATAGCAGAGGTGAAGTGTATTGTCCTTGTGTCAGATACACTGTTTGAAGCTTGTGCTTTTGAACTTTGACATGTCTGTCCATATGATTTGGTACGATGTTTGCTCTAAGACTTTCATTTGTATATGACATGATCTTCTGTGTTAGTTTACTAAAGCAGTTAGACATTGCCTCCCAAGCACAAATTCTTTTCCTTGTCATTACTTATTGTCAGAATCAAATCTGAATGCCAAATTGTTTAGTCGTCCTCATACAGTGCCAAATAGCCATGCTTATTCCTTGGTAAATTTGTTTGCTTGGCGGCTTCTTTAGTAAATTACATACAAATGTCTCATCGTACTTAGTGTTTGAGGCACTATTCTGCCATCTAATTTCTTATGTGCTTTTAGTGTGCAATGAATTAAAAGACTTACATTATTTTAATGGATTGCTGTTTGTGACTGCATGTGCTTCTTTCAAATGCGTTGATATTGAAAGGCTTCTTTCGCTTGCTGCAGATCGAAGATAATCATTCTTGCTGCCGGCGCCGGTGGCCGTGACTCACGCGTGGACACCCTCCAGTCGTTCGACCTATTGCCTGCATCTAATCCTTCCATCACCACCAGCAAACCCACCACTAAACTTCATTTTTGTAGCTTTACTTGCAACCAGTAATTTCTCATGCTAGTCATTTAGGCAAACAATAATTTTTGTGCCATTTGTCATGTTTCATGAATGTTAAGTAAGAACTTAATCCATTTTCTAGAATACATATTTTTGACATGTATATGCAGTGTCATTTTCATTGAATAATGGTATAATTACTAGCTATTTAACTTAGGCTCCTGCATATATTCATTTATGTAACTTAATTGGTCTGAATCACTAGCTATTTAACTTGAGCTCTGCATGCTACTATCATATTAGCATAAGATATTGTTGGTTATTTAGTCTACCTTGGCATGTACCTTTGTTGATGCATATGCTACTATAATCCACTCACGGGGTGTTTGGGGCACCTCAGCAGCTCCATCTTAACTCACTCATCGGTAGAAAGGTATAGATTAGATTCTCTTCTCGATGCTGATGTGTATTTAATCTCATATCATGACTGTCTTAAATATAGCTCATATCTAGTGTTACCTAAATACAAAGATATATCAGAAATATTTAGGTGGATTGTCCTAATATTTCCTTTGCTTCACTTTATTTAGGTTTTCCCGCGTGAATAGCTAAATGGGCACTATATATTGTGCTGGTCAGTTTGTAAAAGAAAAAAACACAGAGAAGGTTATATCTTTTTTTAGCTATTGATTCTACACTTTATTCATGACATAAGTTGACATATACATTCATCTGACATTAATCTGTGACTAGCTGTGATGTAATATTGGATCTGTTGTTGGATGAATTGGATAAAAACTTGAGATTGTTTGCATTTCTCTTGAATCTGATGTTGGCATGTTTCCAAATGGTGGAATGTGATGTTATTTTGATGGGCTGAAATGAATATGAGTCACTATGTTATTGGGTGCTTCTTGTGGGCTGAAATGAATATGGGTGTTGTTTATGGGCTGAAATGAATATGGGTGTGAAATGGTCATCCGTGCAAATCATTTGGCTGAAATATTTATGGGCTGAAATTTTGGGCTAAAATGTCATCTGTACAAATCACTGGGCTGCTGAAAATGTATATGGGTAAACTTTTGGGGCCAAAAAGTGATTCACTTTTGAAATTGGCCCATTAATAAATGGCCCATGATCGAAAAGTCAATGTCCACGTCAGCAGCCATGTCATTGTCCACGTCAGCGTCCATGTCATGAGGGTAAGCAACCACGTCATTATCCATGCAGGCAACCACGTCATCGTCCACGTTGGCAGCCACATTAGCGTCCATGTCAGCAGCAATCCGTGACGAACATTTTCGTCATTAAAACTAGGCTTTGGGCTGGGCTAAGTGGGCTTCAGGCTGTTTTGCGACGGTCAAAAAATGTCACAGATCGCTTCAATCCGTGACTATTTGGAAGGTCCGCCAGTCGATTTAATCAATGACGCTCAATCAACCACGAAATTTAAAACCGTCGCGGACAATTAATTGCAACGTATTTTCAACGATATGCGACGTAGTGATTCCGTCGCAGATTAAATAGTTTCTTGTAGTGTTAGTTTGGAACCATGCAAGATTTGTTTTCATATCTGTGAAAATGATGAATCACAGTTACAATTTTATTATGAAATCAATTGAAAATAATTAAATTTGATTTTAAACATGATCCGTTTTACCCGTTTGGTCATTGGGCTGATCCGATGACGCAGCAGGTGAAGGGCAACAGAGTGGCCGCCACGGCGGATCCGGTGGCCGCGGCCATCACCGCCCCCACCTGCTCCGCGTTCTCCGATCCCCACCCGCACCCCACCACCACGCCGGAGAAGAAACCCGTAAGAAACGGGGGCAAAAATAATTAGAAAAATCAAATTTCAAATCAAAGTCTCCCACACCCAGCGACGAAAACGCTGCGACAATTCAAATCGAATCCACCCGAATCGAATCAGCCAGCTCAAACCCCCACCCCCCCTGCGATCCCCCGTGCTCTCGTCTCGCCGCCCGCCCCCGCCTCCCCCGATTCCGCAGCCCCTCGCTGCGAATCTGGGCGCGATTTCGAGGCTAGGGTTTGGGAGGCTCCGGATCGCGGGGCCGCGTCGAGGCTATAGGGTTTGGATTTGGTGCTCGTTGCTGTCGGATTGGGGGTTGCTGGATCGAGCTGCTCCGCGTCTGCTTGTGATGGTGGTGAGAGGAGGTGGAAGACGAGTAGGCTGCAGCGGAGGCGGCGGCGGCGGCGGGGGTGAGTAGGGTTTGCTGATTGGGTTGGGGCCGAGGGCGCGCCGGCCATGGTGCGGCTTCTCGGGCTGCGGAGCCTGAGCTTCGGGCCGGAGGAGTCGCCGCGGGAGATCCCCTCCACCGCCGACGCTGCCCCGCCCGTCGGCAGCAGCGGCTGGCTCGTGCGCTTCTTCGACTCCGCCTTCTTCTGCGAGTGGATCGCCGTCAGCTACCTCTACAAGCACGACCATGCCGGCGTGCGCGACTACCTCTGCAACCGCATGTACACGCTCCCCCTCCCGGGGCTCGAGGCCTACCTCTTCCAGGTCTGCTACATGCTCGTCCACAAGCCCAGCCCCTCCCTCGACCGCTTCGTCATCGACACCTGCGCCAAGTCGCTCCGCATCGCTCTCAAGGTGCACTGGCTCCTCGCCGCAGAGCTTGAGCTGGAGGACGCTGACGATCTGGACGGTATTGATAAGGTGCAGGAGCAGTGCCAGGTTGCGGCAACCGTGCAGGGCGAGTGGCCGCCGCTGGTCCGGCCCGCGCCGCCGTCCCCTGCCGCCAGTCCGCGAGGCAACCCCATGCTTAGCAGAATACGATCTTCCAAGCAGCGGCTGTTGTCCCTTGCGTCGTCTCCGTCGCTTGGCCTGAGCCCTCAACCCAGTGGTGGGGCCAATGTGGCAGCTGCTGAGGATGCTGTAGGTAATGGAGGGAAGCAACCGGCGACACCATCATCAGAGGATAACAAGTTGCTCAAGAGGCTGAGCATTGGGCCGAAGATGCGTGATGCGCTGCTCTTCAGGCGATCTGGAGAGAAGGATGAAGAACAGGACCGGGATGGATTCTTTAAGAGGCTCCTTAGGGACAGTAGAGACAAGGAGGAAGAGGACGGGGACAGGGAAGGATTTTTCAAAAGGTTACTGAAGGATAGCAGGGAAAAGGAGCATGAGGAGGAAGAAGGGGACAGAGATGGTTTCTTCCGCAGATTGCTAAGGGACAGCAAGGAGGAGGACATGGAGTTAACGCCGAGTTCAGAAGGATTGTTAAAGAGATTCTTCCGTGATAAGGAGGATAGGCAAGGTGAAGATGATGAGAAGGAAGGCTTTTTTCGCAGGATGTTCAAGGATAAGAATGACGAGAGGAGAGACAGCATTCATTCAAGACATGGGGATGAGGAAAGAGTGGGCAAGAGTCTGGAGGATGATGATAGAGAAGGTTTCTTCCGTAAGATTTTTAAAGAGAAGACCGAGGAGAGGAAAGATGGAGCGCATAGTAAGCAGGATGAAAGGGAAAAGATTGGTGCAAACATAGAAGAGGACAAGAGAGATGGTTTCTTCCGGCAGCTCTTCAAGGAGAAAAATGATGAGAAAAAGGACGGAAGCACTCCTGGCAAAAAAGAGGAAGATGAGAAAGGCCATAAGAATGCAGATGATGATAATTTTTTCCGCAGGCTTTTCAAGGATAAGAATGAAGAAAAGAAAGGAGCTGCTCATGACAGGAATGAGGATGATAAGTGTGAGGAAGGTGATAAGGAAAACTTCTTTCGCAAATTATTCAAGGACAAGCATGAAGAGAGGAGAATTGAGGGGCTTGAGAAAAATGATGATGATGGTAGGAGCACCAATGGTATTGAAGAGGAGGACAATCCAGAGTTCTTGTCGTTCCGTAGGCTGTTTAGAGTGCACCCAGAAGATGCTAAGGGTGGACATGTAGAAAGTAGTCAACCTAACAATCTTCCAGAGGGGAGCCCAGGATCAGAGAGCTTCTTTAAGAGGCTATTTCGAGATAGAGATCGTTCACTTGAAGATTCTGAGCTTTTTGGCTCAAAGGTAAATGAAAAGAGGCAAATGATCTGCTGTTAATTTTTTTTCTTCAGTTTGAAGACTCCAATGTTTGTGTTACAGTGGTCTGGTACATCATTATATTGGATAATTGCTGCTTCTGGTTTAAGCAAGAAAGTTATATGTTACCTCTTGTGATAAGGTGACTTTTTATGGCTAGCGGCTGTGTAAGCATGATGTATTCCACTTTATTGTTTCAAGCGCAAAATCTAGTGCTTCAAATGGTGCGACTTATGTGTTAATTTTGTTGCAAAGATGCTCAAACAACCACAGCAACAGAGCCTTTAGTCCCAAGCAAGTTGGAATAAGCAAGCTAAAAATGAAACCCAACAAGATTGCATTTGTATCAATGTATCAATATAGTAGATTTTCCTTCTGTATCGTGGTAATATTTCAATTGTAACCTTCGTTGTGTAAGTAAAATTAAATACAATCGCATGACGTTGTCTTCATTTGGAAAACAATGGTGTTTTGCAACTTGTGATATCGTTGCATCAATGAACATCTCTCTGCCCATTTTCATCTTCCATCAGTAAATATTTCTAGACAAAGGCTGCTGAGTGACATAATACTGTTTTTTTATTGTGCTAGTATTCATATATTCCAATTCATTTTATATTTATACTTCTAGACATGGTTATCTATATTGCAGAAACACCCTGGTAGCACAGGAACCAATGAGAAGCAAAGTGGAAAACCACCTTTACCAAACAACGCCATAGCAGAACTTCGAAAAGGTTCTTACTATGCTTCTTTGGAGCTTGTTCAATCCTTATGTGACACATCTTATGGGCTGGTAGACATATTTCCTATTGAAGATCGTAAGATTGCTCTTCGAGAGGTAGGTCAAATACATTATCTTTACACCTATATATGGTTATTCACCTCATGGCTTTGATCCATACTTTTAATTTTCTACTACTTGACATCCTAATTCGTTACACACAATGGTATCTTCTTTTACGTGGCAGTCTCTTGTGGAGATCAATTCCCAGATTGCTTCTGCTGAGAAAAATGGAGGTGATTTCTGCTGTCCTTTTAGTATATGTTAGATATTAATGTTATTTTTTCTTATTTTCGTGTGTTGTGTTTTTTTTTACCTTGCATTGTGTGCGTGAGATACTCCTGTCCTAAGCCTTTGGATACCAAATTTCGGTGCTGTGCTGCCAGTAAGAGTACATTAGCACCATGCATTTCGTGCCTTTCTATCTGTTTCTTTATTCTTTTTGGCCGCATTTTGAGTAGTTCTGGTTCACCTTTCTTTGTTCACCAGTGTTGCATGCACAGAAAGTTAATATATCATTATAGGGTGGCTTTAATGTTTCTATAGTTGTGGTTGTCCAAAGTTTTAGTTGTTTTGGATTGGTAATGGATAAAACTTACTTTCTGTGGCATGTAAGTCTATTCAGTATAAAATCTTTTGATTTTTGGTGTATTAATTGTTCCCACCACATTACACTCCTTAATCAGTAGTGTTGTTTGGTCTATTGAATGTTATGTACAGATTGAATTATAGGCATTATGCTGCAAAATGTTATGTTAAACCAATGTGGTGCTTGTTCCAAAAAAAAGTGTCTTGCTATTAGTTGCAGCTCTCGGCTCTGGCCTGACTTGTCTCTGTTTACCTTAAGCATCGTAGGGTTGGATTAGGCATCCATCCATATCAGCATATTGCAAAACATCAACTAGAACACCCTCCTGATATTTTTTTGTTTTCTTCTATTCATAGGAGTTTGCTTTCCAATGGGCAAAGGCATTTATCGAGTGGTTCATATACCTGAAGATGAGTCTGTTCTTCTGAATTCTAGGGAAAAAGCTCCTTATCTTATATGTGTTGAAGTTTTAAAAGCAGAAGCACCAAGGTATGCAAGTTTTGTGCTAGCTTGATTGGAGTTAATTCTTTGAATCTTTACCTATATCTGGTTTTCTTTTTGGTAGTAGCGTTTAAGTCTATATATTAACTTACATTTATAGGCCGCAGCTAGTTTTGCAAGAAGTCTATGTCAATTAGTACCCTTTGTCACATCTTTTGGTACTCAATCCGTGGTAACCTGAAACAGTTGTTCTCTCTCCAGTCACTCTAAAGGATCATCAGATGTGCACAAGCTCTCAAAAGGTGGGATACCCTTGGCTAATGGAGATGTCCAGTTACCAAAACCACCTCCCTGGGCATATCCTTTGTGGAGTCGGCATGAAACACAAAATTATGAAACAGACAGAATGCTGAAGTCTACATCTCAGGTTATTGATCAAGCAATGGCTCAACTCTGGGAGACCAAAGTGAAATTTGTAAATGTTAGTTTCTCAATTGAGAAACTTGGCCGTTCAAGGAGTCTAGCAATCTCTGATACAGGACGTAGGTTACGACATGCAAGAACAGATCTTCATGATCCTCCAGAAGATTCCCAGCCAATTGATGATCAGCCTATTGAATGGGTGAAAGTTACTCTGTCTGCCGTTCCTGGAGTTAACATGGATGATGTAGATGAAAATGAGCCCACACGTAAAAAGGACCATCGCCGTGTCCCTAGTACAATTGCCATTGAGGAAGTCAAGGTGAGGATGACATCTAAAATTTTTATTTTCATTTTTAATAGTTCCAATGCATAGTGAGGTGGCTATGCTGCAATAACATTATATTGTGACTGTTTTGATATTTGATACATGTTGGGCTAATGTCTGTTCAATTATTTTCCTTGACTAGGCTGCAGCACTAAAAGGAGAAGCACCACCTGGTCTTCCACTTAAAGGAGTTGGGCAGAGCACCCAAAATTTAGATCCTAAGGTGAACAACTTAGTTAACTTACATTCTGGTTACTTTTGAACTTATCTAAAAGTTAGTAACTCTCATTTCCATAGACCACTGATGGTGGGGATCCAAAACCAACTGATGCTTTGGCGGGCGAGCTTTGGGCTGTCAAGAAGGAGAGAATACGGGGGTCTTCGATTCATGGAAAATCACCTAGCTGGGACTTGCGTTCTGTAAGCAAAATAACTTCCATCATTAGTTCTTTCTTTTTCTTCTATGGCTTGATATTGGTGGGATGATGGATGCTTTATGTGCGGATATGTGCGTGCCTACCGTCTTGTAGGCTGCAAATAATGTTTGCCTCAAGTCTGGCTTATGCATTGCCATTAAATTTATTCGGCGTCGGTAATTTTCACAAATGCCATATTACATTCTTGATTTAATAATAATTTTAATTTAGCTAAAAAATTTGTAATAACTTCTTAAATTAGATCTGGCAGCCCTATCGTAACAATCTCAGTTTTCATAGTAGACTTTATATGAATTAAGGTTGTGTTGCCTAGAGGATTTGGCTTATGCTGCTATGTCTATTGAAGGATCGTGGTATCTTTACCTAGGAATTGGGTTTGTTGAATCTAGTATCTTGCATTTAAATAGTTGAATTGTTTGATCCCATTGTTTGTCCTGAGTGACGAACTGGGATCTATTCAATTACTCTGTTAGTTGCATGTTTGGTGACGTCCCTTGTCATACCTTAGATTGAAGAAGCCTGCATGTTCTGTAATATTTTGTTCTGAATCATTTTCGATTACTGCCATGCTTCTGAAACATCTCCTACTGTAGATCATTGTGAAGAGTGGTGATGACTGTCGTCAGGAACACTTGGCTGTGCAGCTTGTTGCACACTTCTATGGTGAAAACTTATTCTCAATCTACTATAATTGTAATATTTTTGTTATAGAGACTCCAGAGGTTCTTCTGTTCACATTGTGCCTGTTCTTCACCTGATGTCACATGAAGCTTGTATTCCCTTCAGAAAGTGACACATTGGATTGACCTGGCTTTGTGTCTTATCCTTTGATGTTGTTTTAATTTATTAGTTTATTTATGCTTATATATTTCCAACCTTCAATATTTAACTGTGCTACATATTCTACATCTGTGATTTTCTATGAGCGCACAACCAAATTGTGTGCAGATTTAGCCATACATATAAACTTAGGGCATGTTTGTTTGCAGCTTTTGGAGCTTTTCTGAAAAGCTACCGCTGGCTATCCAAAAAAAAAAGAAATGCTGCTGCTGGCTTTTGGTTTTAAAAAGCTGATAATAGCTTTGAGAAGACGTTTTTAACTTTCTGGGCTCAGAAAGCTACCATAAGCTCACAAACCTGATAAAGCTTTCCATATAAACTCAGGTTTTCCGAGCTTCTGGTTTTCCGGAAACTCGCTGTTTGTTTGAGCTTCTGTCTTTTCATGCTGAAAAGCTGTCCAAAAGTTCAAACAAACAGGCCCTTATTCTTCTTAGGGAAAGCATTGAACACAGGAAAATATAACATCTAAATAGGCAAATTTCTTGCACATAACAATAGAAGCAGGTTCCTGGATATAGAACTAGCATTTGTCCCATGACAGTTTATTGGGTTGTTGTAGGCGTATTTGGATAAGAGAATTGACACAAGGCAGTGTCAAAGTTTTATGGTTATCTTTATGTTATTGTCTATACAGCATATATATGAGATTAAGATGCTGACTTCTGTTATTTCAAAACTCAATTTAATTGCAGACATATATCAAGAAGCTGGTTTGCCACTTTGGCTGCGGCCTTATGAAGTTATTGTGACTTCTGCTTATACAGCACTGATTGAGACTATTCCTGATACGGTACTTCGCAATTTGTTAGTGTGTTCTGCTCTGAATCTTGTCTCAAGTGTTTGATTGTACCACTCTATTTACATTTTACTGCAGGCATCAATTCATTCCATCAAAAGTAGGTTTCCCAATATCTCAAGTCTCCGTGACTACTATGTAGCTAAGTATGAAGAAAATTCTCCAAATTTCAAACTCGCACAGGTGAGTTGCATTTGCAGATAGCCTCAATTAATGTTATTTTCCCAGCCTCCAAGAGAACAAATGGCACCCAACGATTTTCCAGTTATGTGCAGATCTAAGCATTTGCATGCCCTGTATATGAAATAATGACATGTTTTCAGTATCTGTCAACATGAAAATTATGGTCCACTTTTGAAGCATGATGCATGTGTATCATGGTCATTGCAGCACTGCATGTCGTGGTAAAGAATGCCTTTTGATTTATGAATAAAATCTGAAACTTAGTACCTGTTAATTGGCAGTGATAAGAGTTAAGTAGAAATGCAACCACTTGAAAATTTGAATAACATGTATAGTACTATACTATACTATTGCCTGAACAGAATGCTTATTTTTTTTAATTTTCACAGAGAAACTTTGTGGAAAGTATGGCAGGATATTCGATTCTATGCTACCTACTCCAGGTATTGAAATCAAATAGCTCATTTGTAGTTGAGGGCATGAAATGGCTTAAGATATGGTGAAGAAGTTTTGTTTCCTTCATTGACATCTGTGATTCTAATTATATCTCTGTAGTATTTCTCAAATTCTAGGAACGTTTTCCATTCTTGTAGTTATTACTAGCTGATGCTGGGAAGTTAGCTCTGCTGTTGTGGCCTTCTAGAGTATAATCCTTTTGTACTGTGAAATGCTTTCTGGAAACATGTGTAGCAGCAATCATACAGTCATGTAGCAAAGAAACTAAAAGAATGTTCTCCACTTCTCCTGTCAATAAACCGTCAATAAACCGTAGTTTATGTCACCAGATCAATCCCCTGCTTTTGTGTTATTTTTTGTGAGTAGGATGCTAATTTAAAGCATAAAAAGGTTATCCAGATGATATTGTGGAAGCAGAATCATTATTACATGAATTGTTGATTAAAATGTTGCAAGTGCTAAGCATATTGCAACAAAAGTTGAAAGGGACAGCCAACTGATTGAATGAGTTCTTTCTCTTTTAGGTCACCAAATAGATTGCAATGCAACTGATTAAAACTATGATCAATTTGTTCTGTTGTGCTAGCTCATGTTGAATGTTGAGTAGGATTACTGGAATTTCACTATTTTTGTATGGCTGCGACATTTATTGAAGTGTTGTTGCCTGATTCTTTGCAAACGAAATGTAATTCTATCGTTTTGCATTTCCAAAAGAGAGGCAGTTTTCTGGTGGTTGCTTTTCCCTTAATTATGTGGAAAGAAATTAAATCATAGACTTGTATCCTTTTATTTTTCTTTTTTATCTTGTAGGTGGTGTGCTAAGCACATTGCTGGTGCTTTTTGTTAATTTACAGGTCAAAGATCGCCACAATGGAAATCTTCTGATAGATGAGGAAGGACATATTATTCACATTGATTTTGGTTTCATGCTATCGAACTCTCCTGGAGGTGTAAATTTTGAGAGTGCGCCATTTAAGCTGACAAGGGAGCTCCTTGAAGTATGAGCTTGTAACTTATTTTTGATAAGAAATATCAGCTCTGGAAATGTTTAACCCTCTTCTATTTCGTGGTTGGAACTTTGCTAGGTGATGGATTCTGATGCAGAGGGAACTCCCAGTGAGTTCTTTGACTACTTCAAGGTATTTGACTAATAAACTCTCTTTGTCGCAGGGTATTATCCAATTTGTATCTGTTTATATTGAAATTTCCAGTTTCTTCAGGTGCTATGCATTCAAGGTTTCCTTACTTGTCGGAAGCATGCAGAGCGTATTATACTTCTTGTAGAAATGTTGCAGGTAACATTCTTTATCAAAGGATTTGGCACATTAGATGTTAGTGTATGTTGCAGTAGATCTTTTCTTCCCATGTCCTCTATCTACTGACCGAAGTTATCCATGGTCATTTGCCATTCTTTGTCCAATATATCATCATCCAAAAATGAAGTAGTTATGTCGCATTCAAACTTCTACTTTTCTATTTTAATGAGGCTAGTCTTTTGGTATAACTATTTATTGATATATTTTCCTGCCTATAGTGTAATGCCTGTTTCATGGCTCTGGAAGTCCGGCAATGCATTAATGTCTTTAGTTTAATGTCGGCCCTGCAATTCCTGATATTGCCTGTAATTATGATGACTTTTCTGTTTCTCTAATTGGTTTGTAGAAGCCACTGACACAAAATAGCTTACATGTGGAAAATGTGCTTTTCTTACCAGGATTCTGGCTTCCCATGCTTTAAAGGTGGCCCTCGCACTATACAAAACTTGAGGAAGAGGTTCCACTTGAGTCTCACTGAAGAGGTTAGCTAACTAATATTTTGTAGTCATCATTTCTGGACATCTCTTACTAGTGTTGCTATGGTTGCAGCAATGTGTATCCCTGGTCCTATCACTGATCAGTAGCAGCATGGATGCTTGGCGCACTCGGCAGTATGATTATTACCAGAGAGTATTGAATGGGATTTTATGACATTGCCTACAGGAGCGCCATACGATTTCAGAGACCATTTTCCTTGTATCCATGTGACAAACCATTGGATTACATAGGTCAGTTTGGGGCTGATCTATAAGCAGATCCCACCTTGGGAGTGAACCAGGTAATTGGCAGTGTGTTTTCCTGTGGTATTGCCCATCGGCAGCCATCAATGGGAAACAGAACGGTGCCTGCATTATACTGCATGCGATTGCCCATCTGACAGAGTTGAGAAGTGTATAGTCATCGGCAGTTATTAGTTAGTGCTTAGGAGTTTGTGACTGGGTGGAGCTCTATTTGGCGTATTGGAATTTGGAATCCGCGCTGCATTGCTGTACAGACCGTTGATTGACGTAGCTTGGACAGGATGTAGGGGAGGACCGAGCAAACAAGTGTAAATTATAGGCATATTGGGAGCAGTGATCATGCGAGGACACGAAGCAGATGTGCTTTTGGAATCGTTGTCCTGATGCGCTATGCCATCCCTACCTGAAACCTGAGTAGATGTTGTGCTTGCTGCATTTGTAAATTACCATTACTGTACAGGGTCCATACTATAGGAGCTTTCTACTTTTGGCGTTGTTTATCTGTTAAGGTTGATTCCTTTAGTTTTTGGTGCCTTATCTCTGGGAACACCTAGGTGATACCTTGTTGCCTAGCTATATGATCAGTGTTTTGAGTATTTATTTTTGGTCATTTTCAAATTGCAATTCTGAATGCCTTCTAGTACCTCCAATTGTGAATACGTTTTGGGCTGTGTAGAAGAAAAACACAATGTCGTGTTAATAATACGTTTCCTCATTCTATGAGCGATCAGTTCTGTTTTTCGTTACATTTTTCTATAAAAATGTTATGCACCTGTAGTGTCGTGGTGATTGTTACGTCTAATCCAGGATATCACTGTAGGAGTAAAGTCCATTTTACTCACTGACCTTATTATCACGAAATCTGAAAAAAACCCCTTGAATTTCAGGCGCTATATACTACCAACTCTTTAAAACCGGACAAACTATCCCCTTCTCCAAGTTAAATGGTATGCTTTAAAGGTGGTTTTGACCATTTTATAGTTCAAAAACAAATACATAGGTTTTTATGTGAAAAAACTTTTGGTCTCTAAAACTTAAAAAAAATCGGTAGTGATATATTGGAACACAGGAAATTCAAATAAAATATTTGAAGATATACCATCGTATCCGTAGTGTTTTTATCATCATATTTATATATAAGTCCTAAAAATATATTTATTCATGGATTAAAATATTTTGGAATTTTTCTAGATATTTTTTTTCTAAATTTCAGGGCTAAATATAAATTTTAAAAGCCTCTAGATATATTTTGACAATATTTAAATATTATATTGAGTTTCTCGTGTTTCAATATGTGTCTATAATTTTTCTTGTATTTTTTTAGCCTAGAGAAAGTTTTGTGTTTCAAAAACTTATCTTTTATCTAATAGATATGTTTTCTGTATAATAAAAATTCAAAACTACCCCGAAAACCATTTGTAAATGTAGCCGGTGAGTAGTTTGTCCGGTTTTGAAGATCCGAGCGTGTATAACGTCCAGTTCGTGAGTTTAGGAGGCTTTTTAGATTTCGTAATAATTTCAAGGGTGTAAAATGGACTTTACTCTTGCTGCAGTGCAGTTGCGTAAACATGGTAAGGTAGGCGATTTGGCCCAGTCACTTGACCAGCTGGTTCTTTCTGCGTCGTTACAGGCCGTCGCATTTATTTTAGCTGGGTCTTCCTACGTCGTCACGGGCCGTCGCACAGGGTCTTCCTATGTGCACAGGGCTTCATTTTCGGCGGGAGTGCATAGTAACAGGAAACGGGGTCGGTGGCACATTCCTCGATCTGGAAACGTCGTCCCAATTTGTGGGTCGGGGTCACCATGAGTCATCGTCTCAATTTTCGTTGGATCATCGTCCCCACTCCGTAGGGTCATGAACTCTGGATCAAGGTCCTGGAGGTCGCCATGGAGAAGCTCCAACATGAGGCAGGCACGATATTGCAGCATAGATGTAAAACACAGTAATTGGTAGCTCCAACATGATG
Organism: Echinochloa phyllopogon; assembly: GCA_033239725.1. NCBI lineage: Eukaryota > Viridiplantae > Streptophyta > Magnoliopsida > Poales > Poaceae > Echinochloa > Echinochloa phyllopogon. Next base: position 14,521,202 of record BTCW01000017.1, read on the forward strand.
TAAAGCATAGTAATTGGCAGCCCATCTAGCCCTTTTCTTTCATCCTTTTTCTTCCTTTCCTTTGTTTTCATTGACTCTTGTATACCTCGTTCCGGGGTCATCGACCCGGCACTCCTTGGTTCACATACCATGTTGTGAATATTCGTCTCAAAAAGGTATACCCCATCCGTACCACAATTTCATAAAGCATCGACCCTCGACCCTCGATCCCGTTTCTCGACCCAATCGACCCCGGAACTTTGTGACTCTGGGCGGGACTAAAAAACAAATTCCTGCTGCAAAAGATCATGATGTTTCATGGAGGAATCGATTTAAATCCTCTTTTTATCCGGAAAGAACTAGCGCATTGTAATTTAGTTATTAAAAGACTCAGGAACACCTCATACAACATCACGAAATAACAAATGCAATATCATGAAAAAACATTACTGCAACATCACAATCTGCGGAACATATGCAACATCTGTAATACAATAATACAAAAACTAAATTGCATCATCATAGAACTCTTGTTGCAACATTCAAAAATTTGTAAAGCACTGCTAAGCCTCTCGTACCTCGTCAGCCATCGAGATGTGTCGTTGTTCGGCAGTTGCCGCACTAGCCAGCTCAGACGAGCCGCCGTCGGGTAGGGGAGCAGTGAGGGCAGGGCGGCAACGATGTGTGGAGGAGCGGGGAGGGAGAAGCGGCAGCGGCGGCGTGCGGAGGAGAGGGAGGGGCGTGCGCCGACGCCAGCATGGAGACGAGGTGGCAGCGACGTATGGAGGCGGCGACGACGTGCGGAGGCGGAGGAACGAGGGGGCGCATGTGGCGGCGGCGGCATGAGGACGAGAGGAAGAGGCGTGTGGAGACGCGGCAGCGTGCGGAAAACCAATTAATCGAGAAATGCGGACGCTTGAGCGGACCGTCCGATATTTTAGTTCTATCGAACGTCTTCCACTAAGCATTACCGGAGATGTAAAATTCTACGGATACAATTCCAGATGAGGATGTCTCTCCGGGTTTTGAAAGTAATATTTTATCCGTGTGTGAACTAAGGTTTTTTTTGTATGTATATCCTACTCTCTGCTACCGTACCAGTACACCATAGTTCTTGATTTAAAACTACATATGCCAATTTTAGCAAAGATTAGAAAATATACGGTGCGTTGGAACCGGATACACGGATGGCTGGCACAACCACGACAATGACGTGTTTGGCATAGCAAAAGGTCCACGTGACCAGAATGGTGATATCAAAAATAGAAATATGTGAATATAGTTGTTTTTTGCTATAGGGTTTGTCATTTGTTGATTTGACAAAAACATGACTCTAGAATAGGTGTCTTCGATTTCATCTGGCTCTCCAACCACGTAGTATTCGACCATAGATTCCTCTTACTAAAATGCTAACAAATATAATTTTGGTATAAAGAAACACAAATATAAGCTAAATGATCCACTATTAGAGATACTTTCAAAGTACAAAGTGTATTAAATTAAAGAGCTTATAAAAATGATTAAAGATCTTCTAAAGTATGAAATGCTTCTCAGATGAAAAAAAATCAAAACACCATGTCGAGCAAGCCTCACACATGCATTTTTACGAACCAGCACGTTGGGACTGCCACACCCCATGATCACTCACGGCCAGGCCACGGCTCTCCTCACCCCTGTTTCATCCATCTCCTGCTTAGCTCTGCACCCCACCGCCTGCTGCTTAGCTCTGCTCCTCTGCACTCTGATCCACTTCATTCCCTCCCGCGTGCCTACAAGTTGAGCTTGACAGATGCGGCTGCGGGTGCACCACCGGCTTTGGGGTGTTTGGTTACGTGGACTAAAATTTTAGTCCCGTCACATCGAATGGAAGAATACTAATTAGAAGTATTAAATATAGATTAATTATAAAATGCATTACATAAGCCAGGACTAATTTACGATACGAATCTATTAATCCTAATTAATCCATGATTAGACAATATAATGCTACAGTAATAATTTGATAATTATGTACTAATTATAGGTTAATTAGTCTTGTTAGATTTGTCTCGCGGAGTAGATATGACTTATGCAATTAGTTTTAGAATTAATTTACGTTTAATGCTACTAATTATCACTTATTTGAGGGACTAAACTTTAGTCCCTCGGATCCAAACACAGCTCCCCATTGACGATCGTTCCCTAGACCTTCCTGTTTTCCTCCTTGATTTCCCTAGTTAGTTTTAGTTAGCTAATAACTGGTGAGCTACATCATGTGGCAGCTAGGATTTGTAATTTAGGATTGTCAGTGGGAGTTGACTTTTAGTGTGCTTTTTTGCCCATAAGACCTCAATCACTAACAAATTTTTAATTCTTTTCTGCGACGTGTGTGCGTAGTGCGTGCAGCCGTGCAGGAGCAGGACGAAAGGTGTATGTCCATAAACAGGGTTACAGTTGTTTGATTCTTGTGAGGTGGATAGTTGGTCACTCTTGTGGATTGAGGATTATTATTTGAGCTTATACTTTCTTTTTCTGTGAAACACAAACGTCGCCTGTACCTTTAAAAGCATATCCCAAGCTTAGTAAAAGACTCGAATCTGAATGGACATAATTTACGACAAGGGATCCAACTGACTTAGCTATGCTTGTTCATTTGTTTGCTCTTATACTCACTGTGCTAGATAAGTAGGCTTCACTCCTGGTCTATCCCCTTTACTCTTGGTAAATGAATTTTAGAACCAGTTGTGAAGGGTTCTATACTCCCAATTTTTCTCCTAAGTTAAACATGGTATAAATCTATTAATTATTTAATATGATATAGCTTTTATACATTAGTGGTTCAAGTTAGAAAAGTTTGATAAAAATAAGACTGAATAGACTTATATTTGTGATGAAAGGAAGTATATGCCATCTTAATTGCAACATCCTGCACGAGAAGGGATCGTCATTAACTCCACTAAATACTATAGGCACCCACTAAATATTTTAGGCCTCATTAACTCCATGTCAGCAGCAATCTCCGTCAGTTAACAGCCGGTTCCTGTGTGTGCAAACCGGTGCCAGTGCCAAGTTGAAGGACTTGCAAAATTGATTTGCAAGTTTAAGGGTGCAGGTGCTACAACTTGCCAAATTGAAGAGCCTGCGATGATATTCATTTGTGCAGAGTGCAGATATGACGCAAGACAAAAAGGCATGCAGCTAGCTGAATTGGATTGATCAATGAAAGCAAGATATATATAATAATAATGACCAACAGGTATAGCAATAACAGAGAATGAAAGGTAACTAGGCAATATCATATTTGTTCCTTTTCGCCTCCTGTCATGCAAAGCTCCTTACATCAATAGATCAACCAAATAGTTCATCCCAAGAAGCAGAGATAAGAATACGGCAGTGCGATCAGACTCTGCACCAGAGGACACGTAGCTATCTCATCAGAAGATCACTAAGAAATTGACAAGGCCAGGCATGCAGTGATGATCCTGGTGGCAGACACAAGAATCAAGTCGGCCTGGGGATGAAACGAATATCCAGAGAGTAGTGCGGCTAAGGGATGCATTAGCAGAGGTGACACAACGACTGTGCTAGGTGCTACAATGACCACGTTGCTCAAGCAAGGTGACGTACGATGGTCAACCACATGTAAAAACAAATATCCGGCCACTGACTGTTTTAGTTAGTGTCACTATATGTTATATAGACTAGCCATGCCACCCGACACCCACCCCTGGTCGCCGCCACGGGGAGGACCACCACCTGTTAGTTCGACCTTCTCTCCGCACTAGTCGGGGGCGCCCAACCCTAATCATGGTTGGTGGGTTCCCGTCGCACAGTGCTACAAAGAGAGGGTGGGGGCCACGACGCTTAGTACGAGGTTCACCGAGCCGCCACAAACCCCACCTACAAACCCTATCCGACCCGAGGGAGCACTGGAGCGGCGGGAAGCTTCTCCACCGCCGCCGTCCTGCTACATCGCCCGTCGCCGCTGTCACCGACCCGATCTACGCCGACGAGCTCTAGCCGCCCCTGCGACCTTCGCCCTCGACATGGCTGCGCAAGCACCGTCGGCTCCAACCACCAGCGACGGTCTGCTACTTGGTTACCCTCTCTGTTAGTGGTATTATAGGTGTTCGTGCTTGTTGTAGTCATAGATCTATGTTCAAGAACCTTTTATTATCAAAGTTATTAACCCGAAATAGATCTACTGCTAGAGATCCTATGTTTAAGTCTAACAATGGTATCAGACGCCTACTAGTTAGTAGATCTAGTTTCTTTTCGGGTCAGTGCGGTGTTAGTTCAAGAGAACAGACCCAAAATCAAGAGGATTAGGGGAAGAACACCACAAATCGTGTCGGTTTAAAAGCAAATCGACAAAATCGAGTCAAGATTCAATCGAATCACATCTAAAAAGTGCCACGATTCAAGTGAATCGAAGAAAAGAAAAGAAAACTGAGGCAAACCCTAACCCTTACCTCGTGGCCGTCGCCACGCGAGCAGCACCACCGAGGGACCCATCGACGGTGGCGCGCGCACTCTTGGGTGCACGCGCTCGCCGGCGAGAGGACCCGCGGCGGCGCTATCTTGCTCTCCGGATCTAGCGACGTCGCGATGAGGAGAAGAGAGCAGAGAAAGGGAAAGGGAGTCGGCCGCGTGCGCTCATGGCTCTCCGGCCATGGCGCGGCGGTGCTTGCACGGACCCACGGCGGCGCAAGGCGGCGCGACGCGGAGGCGTGCACGCGTGAAAGCAAGGGGGAGGACAAGAGGCACGACGGCGTGAGGCCGCCGGCCGAGCTGCGCGGAGGTGCGGCGGCGCTTGGTCGCCGGCCATGACGCGTGGCGGCGCGGCGCAAGCGCGCCGGCGCTCGAGGCGCTCGGACAGAGATGCGCAGCTGCGCGAGGGAGGAAAATAACCCTAGGGTTAGGGTTCCCGGCGGAACGCCGGCCTTTTATCCCGAGAGAAATCTGCGGCTGGCCGTTGGATCGTCTTCGACGGCTGCGTTTGAAGCGGGGGGCGCGGGCGCGCGAGCTGGGCCGAATTGGCGGCCCGCTCGTTGCCGCCCGGGACGGCTTTCAGCCGGGCCGCGCCAACTGCTGCATGCGCTGCGGCCGAGTGGGCCGAGCTGGGCCGTGCAAGCGCGCTGGGCAGGCGGGCGAGAGCGTTGGCGGGCCGAAGCGCGCGAGCTGCGCAGATGGGCTGCGCAAGTGCCAAGCTGGGCCGAGTGTGCTGCGCGTGCGGGCCAAGAACACTACGCGCATTGTGGGCCGTAGCAGGCCGAGCAAGTTTGCGGGCCAAATTCGAGTCTAAGAGCACAGTAGCTCCAGTCAATCATTTGCCCCTGTTTAAATTTGAACCAAAGTGATAATTTTTCAGAGGGTAAATTTAGAGAGTTTTGCTACTGATTATGAGCATTTTTTCCGCTGCAAAGTTATATCTCTACTTAAATTGAACCAAAGGGATATTTATTTAGAGAAAGAGATTTAAGTTTAAGCATTTTATGATATTGTTATTTTCTGGCCAAAGTTGAATATTGCAATATTACAAACAGATTATTTTAAAGTTTTTTCATGCATTAATTCTATTTTTCTGCCCAAAGGTGATATAGAATTGATGTAGAGAGTTGTCTGTATTGATTTTGACCAAAGTTAAATTAATACATGCAACAATTATAGTGTTTTATATTCCCACCATATTTTTTGGATTATTAATTTCAGGACCTGGCTACATTGGCTCCATCCCTGAACTAGTTGGAAGCAACTACAAGGCATGTCGCAATTTGCTAGAGTGTGCTCTGCTGCTGCTGGAGATCGACTCGGTGTTGACTACACCGTGTCCCCCTGTCATCGAGCCAGTCGTGAGAGCTGAGAACGAAGAGGCTGCAGTCTTCCAGGTGCGACAGCGCGCCAATGCTGACGCCATCGCTGCACGGGACCTAGAGAGGGCCAAGTGGCAGCTGATGAACAAGAAGTGCCTAAAGATAATACAGACAATGATGTCTGAGGCGATTAGGACATCCATTCTAGAGAAGGATGCGAATGGTAATGTACACACTGCTGCTCAGTATCTGGAGATAGTGGAGCGACAACACCATACGCATTCGAAGGCTTATGCTAGCACCCTGATCGAGAGGCTCATCACCACCAAGTATACTGGAGGTGGTGTGAAAGACCACATTCTAAAGATGAGCAACATGAACGGTAAGCTTACCGCCATGGAGATGGGATTGCCAGAGCAGTTCCTAGTGCACTCGGTGTTCAGGTCGATGCCACCTGATTTTGGTGTGTTGGCGTGCAACTACAATACTCAGAATGAGAATTGGGACTTGCACAAGCTTATGTCCATGTGTCAGCAAGAAGAGGACAGACTGAAGGCGCAGAATGGAGGCTTCATCTCCTTTGTGCAGCATAACAACAACAGGAAAAGAGGCTTTGGCAGCAAGGGCTACAAAGCGAAGCACCAAAATGAGAGTGGTCCTTCCAATGCTAACGCTAAGCCTCATGGGAAAGGTCCCGCTCAGAACGACTAGTCCAAGAAAGTCAGCAAGAATCAATGCCTGTGGTGCAAGGAGGAAGGCCACTGACAGAAAGAGTGTCCCAAGTGGCTCAAGTATATGCTGGCTAATGGTGAGGATGTAATCACATTTGTAGATGAATCCTTGTATTTAAGTTTTTCGAGGTCCACATGGTGGATTGACTCAGGTGCAACTACTCATGTTGCTAATTCTTTGCAGGGATTCCGTTCGAGTCAGACCCTAGCAAGAGGCACAAGAAGCATTAGAGTTGCTAATGGCATCGAAGCTGAAGTGGAGGCCATAGGAGAACTCCCCATCAAGTTAAAGGATGGCTTCACTCTTCAGCTGCATGATCTCCTATTTGTGCCTTCATTAAATAGAAGTTTGATTTCAGTATCACGTTTAGCAGACAATGGCTTTAAATTTCATTTTGATGAGATACAATGTATTCTTGAGTACAATAAAGTTTGTGTGGGTCTTGCCATCCGACAAGACCAACTCTATATGTTGTAACACGTGATTCTGTGAATGCTTGCGACTCGAATGGGTGTGAGACAGAGATTGCCTCCACATCTACAAATAGAAAGCGTAAGAGAAGTGATAGCGTCTCTTCGAAATTGTGGCACTGTCGTTTAGGCCACATTTTGAGGGGAAGGATAGAACACCTAGTAAAAGAATCAATTCTACCACCCTTAGAATTTTCAGACTTAGATCAGTGCATAAGTTGCATTAAAGGCAAGTTTGCTAAGCAAATAAAGAAAGGCGCGAAGCATAGCACAAGCGTGTTAGAAATAATTCACACGGACATTTGTGGTCCGTTTAATGTAATGTCTGTGGATGGTTTTGAGTACTTCATCACATTCACAGATGATTACTCGCGCTATGGTTACATTTATCCAATGAAAGAAAAGTCAGAAGCGTTGGATAAATTTAAGATATTCAAAGCTGAAGTAGAAAATCAGCATAACTTAAAGACTAAGTTAGTAAGATCCGACCGTGGAGGGGAGTACTACGGTCGTCACACCCCGTTTGGTCAAGTGCGCGGACCTTTTGCAAAGTATTTGCAAGAGAATGGCATAGTTGCCCAATATAGTACACCGGGCGAGCCTCGGCAGAATGGAGTAGCTGAAAGAAGAAACCGTACCTTAATGGATATGGTTAGAAGCATGCTAAGTTATTCCACTTTGCCAGTTAACTTGTGGATGGAGGCACTGAAGACCGCCATTCACATTTTAAACAAAGTTCCCTCTAAGTCAGTACCTAAGACACCATATGAGTTATGGACAGATACATGCGTGTCCGGGGAAGTCCAGCAGAGGCTAAAGTATTTAACCCCAATATTGGGAAGTTAGATCCCAAGATAGTGAGTTGCCACTTTATTGGCTACACAGAGAAATCAAAAGGTTATCGTTTCTATTATCCTGACAGACACACGAAGTTCATGGAAACGAGACATGCCATCTTCCTAGAGAGCGAGATGATCAGAGGGAGCATGGCGCGTAGAGAGATTGACCTTGAAGAGAAGCGGGTATATGTGCCCACTCCAATGATTCAGGAGCCGGTCTTCCTACCATGTACTGTTCCGACACCTGCAGTGCAGCCCACTGTGGTGCCAGAACCTATGGCCAGTTCTCCAGTGAAGGCAATGGATAATCAGGAACCTGTCCCTCAGGAGCTTGAGAATCCAGTTGTCGCGCAGGAAGAACCTGAACAGGCCCAAGAGCAGGAGGCGCCAACCGTTCAGGCACCGAGAAGATCTCAAAGAGCCAGAAGATCTGCTATCCTAGATGACTATGAAGTCTATAACAGTGAAGAAGTTCACATAAAGGGTGATCCTATTTCTTATGAAGAAGCTATGAGATGTCCTGATGCGTCCAAGTGGCAAGAAGCCATGGAGGATGAGATGAGGTCCATGAGTACCAATAAAGTTTTTGACTTAGAAGAAATTCCTAAAGGAGCCAAACTAGTGGGCTGTAAGTGGGTCTACAAAATCAAATATGACTCTCAAGGGAATATTGAGAAATATAAGGGACGACTTGTGGCCAAGGGCTTTACTCAAAGAGAAGGGATAGATTACAATGAAACATTTTCTCCAGTCTCTTGCAAGGATTCTTTCAGAATCATAATGGCTCTAGTGGCGCAATTTGACTTGGAGTTACATCAGATGGATGTAAAGACGACATTCCTGAATGGATATTTGTATGAGAATGTCTACATGACTCAACCCAAAGGTTTTGTTGTGGAAGGCAAAGAGCGTATGGGATGTCGCCTAAAGAAATCCATTTATGGCTTAAAGCAAGCTTCAAGACAATGCAACATCAAGTTTGATGAGATAGTTAAGAAATTTGGGTTTAAGGCCAATGTTGAAGATAACTGCGTATACATGAAGTTTAAGAAAGGGAAATTTATTTTCCTCATACTATACGTGGATGATATCTTGCTCGCCTGCAATGATATTAGATTGTTACAGGAGACAAATAGTTTTCTGTCCTCGAACTTTGACATGAAAGATCTTGGTGAAGCCTCATATGTTTTGGGGATTCAGATTCATCGAGATAGAAGAAACGGGGTTTTAGGCTTATCTCAAAAGGCATATATGGAGAATATCCTAAAGAAATATAGTATGCATACGTGTAAAGCCACACCTGCTCCTATTCAGAAGGGTGATAAGTTTGGACTATTTCAGTGTCCTAGGAACCAGTACGAGATCGATCAAATGAAATCGGTTCCATGTGCTTCAGCAGTCGGTAGCTTACAGTATGCACAAGTGTGCACTCGCCCTGATTTAGCGTTTGTTACAGGAGTACTCGGAAGATATCAGTCTAACCCAGGTGAAGAACACTAGAAGATGATAAAGAAAGCATTACGCTATGTGCAAGGCACAAAAGACGTCATGCTAACATAAAGAAGATCTGATGTCCTAGAGATAAGAGGATATTCGGATGCAGATTATGCGGGAGACAGAGATGATAAAAAGTCTACATCTGGATATGTGTTCACTCTGGTAGGAGGAGCTATCTCATGGAGAAGCGCTAGGCAAGAGCTAGTTGCAACATCTACAATGTATGCAGAGTTTGTTGCATGCTATGAGGCAACCAGACAGGTGATGTGGCTAAAGAAATTCATACCTGAATTGAAAATAGTGGATTGTATAGACAGACCATTAAAGTTGTACTGCGACAATGCGCCAGCAGTATACTATGCTCACAACAATAGGTCGAGCAATGCTACCAAACCCATAGAGATAAAGTTCTATATGGTGAAAAACAAAGTCCAGGATCAAACTATAAGTCTGGAGCATATAGGTACCAAAGAAATGCTTGCGGATCCGCTCACTAAAGGCTTACCACCCAGTGTGTTTAGAGAACACATTACCGGTATGGGTTTAAGGGAAAGCCTGTGATTCCTGGACAAGGCCTAGTCAGACCCTTCAGAATAGATGAGTGTATTGTGGCTGATTAATCTGGTTGTTATTACGATTAAGATAACCCATACTCGGTATGGTTTTCTGTGATGGAGTGGATACACAGCGAGAGGCTGAGAAGCAAGATTTTAAGAAGAGAACGAGAGGGAGATTGTTAGTTCGATCTCTTCCCGTTACGGCCCAAAGGCCATAACGGGCCCTTCTCTGCACCCTAGTCGGGGGCGCCCAATCCTAATCATGGTTGGTGGGCCCCCGTCGCACAGTGCTATAAAGAGAGGGTGGGGGCCACAACGCTTAGTACGAGATTCACCAAGCCGCCACAAACCCTACCTACAAACCCTATCCGACCCGAGGGAGCACTGGAGCGGCGGGAAGCTTCTCCACCGCCGCCGTCCTGCTACATTGCCCGTCGCCGCTGTCACCGACCCGATCTACGCCGACGAGCTCCAGCCGCCCCTGCGACCTTCGCCCTCGACATGGCTGCGCAAGCACCGTCGGCTCCAACCACCAACGACGGTCTGGTACTTGGTTACCCTCTCTATTAGTGGTATTATAGGTGTTCGTGCTTGTTGTAGTCATAGATCTATGTTCAAGAACCTTTTATTATCAAAGTTATTAACCCGGAATAGATCTACTGCTAGAGATCCTATGTTTAAGTCTAACACCACCACCCAGCCAAGCCTCCCTCGACCCAGATCCAGCGCCAACACCATGGGCCCTACCTGACCAGCGACTGGGAGCGCTTCTTTCGAGACTCTCGCCCACCTCCGCCGCTCGCCGGCCATCTCCGAGCTGATTAGGTGGATTTCGTTCCTATCACGCCAGATCCACCCTCTGCTGGTGCGGTTCCGCTATGCCGATGTGGTGCAGCACGGTGGATTCACTCCCTCCACCAACCCGCCCCCCAGCGCCAGGTCTCCGCCATTACTGTGCGGCACCCCAAGAAGGAGCACATTCACTTTGCCAGGGAGAGGAGGACGGAGCCTGTTAGGGGGCCGGTCAGCCGCGCGTCCCCTACTCCTAAGTAGGTCTGGACCGTGGTGGACAGCCGCAAGAAGAAGCCAGCTCACGACACGACACCTACTCTACGCCGCCAAGGTGACAATGCAGATGACCGGCATTCATGGCGACGAAGCGGCTACACGGCGAATTCAAGACACCCAACCACCCGGGCATTGGAAGCCTTCAACCGGGCAACGGCAGGCCGCTGCTTCATTTGTTTGGCCAGAGACCACCGCACAGCTTCCCGCAGGGACCCGGTGCGATGCTTTCGCTGTCGCCGGACGGGGCACAAGCACGCTACCTAGATCTCCATTATGGGCATCCGGCACCACATTGCCAATGCCGTCAAGCACCTCCCTCGCCACCACCGCCTCCGCTCCCCACCGCCACCGCCCCCGCCCCCTCCCCCACCGCCGCCACCAACCCCTCCCCCGCCGCCGCCACCACTCCTCCACCTCCGCCGGTCGTTGCTGGCTGCCACCTAATGGAGATTGGGGACCCCAACACACGTCCGAATGAGGAGACAGTCTACATCCCCACTTCCTTCGTGCTGGAGCACGACGTGAGGGATTGGGAAAGCTGCGCACTTGTTCCATGGGCCATGCATCTCCCACGGGATGCTGGAGCGTGACATCAAAGAGATGCTCCTCTCCGAGCTCCACCTACGGAAGGGCGCTACCTCCGTCTCGCTCCACCAACCAAAGCCATACCTCATCTATTTCGAGCGGAGCGCAGACTGCGCGGTGGCCAACGGCCGTGGGCGCTTCAAGGGGCGACACGGGCTAGAGATCTGCCTCCGGCCATGGCGCAGCCTCAGCAATGCCCTGTGTATGCACCTGTTCTTCTAGGTGCGCCTTTGCCTGGATGGCATCCCAAGCCATGAGTGGACACTTGAGGTCGTCGAGAGGGTCATCGACAACAGATGCGCCCTGCAATGCATCAACACCGACTTGGTGCAGCCAGCGGACACCCGCGACATTGACCTGTGGGCTTGGACCATGAACCCGAGCGACATCCCCAAGCGCGTTTGGCTCATCTTCACGCACAAGCCAACAGACAAGTCTACTGTGGCATTCTTCATCACAGAAATGCTGCTGAGCGCTGGCAGTGAGGCATAAGGTACAAAGTGGTCATACATATGCTGTTTCTTGAGGATTATTCGGCTGCATCCTTTGATTTGCACGGGGCGACTAGCGGTGCCTTCAAGCCGGTGACCCGCACCTACGACTGGCGGTACGACGTTGTCGACGGGACCCCTCCTGGTGAGCGTCCACGGTACCCGACCAGACTGCCCAAGCCACTGCAAGATGATGAACAGTGCAGTGGCGATGATCACCGCGTGGGCCGGTATGATGGGCGCCGCGCAGTCACGCGCGACGACGAGCGTCTACGTGACAGCAACGACGGACGACGCGACAACTCCCGCCCTGACGCAAGACACGCCGCCCGCCACGATGATGAGTGGCCAACACCGGGGGGAGCAAATCGTGTAAGGATTAGGGCTTCTCCTGGCCTTGGCGCTACGACGATGATGATGAGGATCGTGATCATCTAGATGCTGGGCACGGTGGAGGTGGCCGCGACAAGCACCGGGGGGGGGGGGGGGGGGGGGGGGCGGGGGGACTTTTTCCCTACCGCGAGCAAACGCGCTCCCCTCGTCGCTATGATGTGGAGTTTCACGGCGGCAGGCGCAGGAACGCCAATACTGTGGCCACACGAGAGCACTCTCGTTCGCCTCTTCAGGCTGCGTCAACGCCAACCTTCAGCAGCCGGGACGCGGCGGCGGTGGCTCCGGCGACGCCAGCATTCAAGGCATTGGAACTCAAGGAGGACACCCTCCTTGGCACGCCATCGACAATACTTCAGCAGCTCTTCGCGACAAGGGCGGCAACGCTTCACCAATAATTCAGCCCGTTTAGTCAGCTTTGTGCGGTCTCATTAGCACCAGGTTCAAACTACTCGCATGCTCAGGCCCTACAGGATTGGCGCGCGAAGCTCCTTTGCTCCATCGGCGATTATATCGACAAGGCCACACATCTCGTGTCACGTCTTGGGCTAGAGGAGGCCCTCCCAAGGATTGCAGCCTGGTCCGGACAGCCATCAGAAGTGGCCTACTTGGACTTTGCCAAGGATGATGGACTGCGGGAGCGCCATTCTGCTTAACCTGGCAGGGCTAGGTGGTGGCCCACCATGCCTTCTCCGGGCTCAAAGGCGACCTCGGCCTCTTGGGACGGGCCAAAGAGAGGGCCACGGTGGAAGACGTCCAGTCGGCGCTGGACCGGCTAGAACTGGCGGGCAGTTGGGCGGAGCCGGCTCCATGGGCTTCGTCCGTACTAACGGGCTCCCTCAGAGCGCCGCCGCCTCCGTACGCCGACACAGAGGGCGTCGAGATGACAGACACCATTGGCGCCACTAACGACTCCCCGCCGCTGCAGACTCCGCATGAAGGCACCCCAAGGCCGCAGGTGAACGACCTCTTCATCTCCCCTGTGCAACCGATCCTGCGGCAGCAACCTCAAGCACGGCGGCCTCGCCAGCGGAGGACCTTCGACATGACGACGGTAAGGCCTAGTGCTCGTCTCACCAAGAATCCGACGTAGAACTCCATGGCAAAGGTGCAGAGCAATCAGTACCGCAAGCTCGGGCTGCCAATCGATGAGGTGGTGCCCGTCGAGCAAGTCCTATAGCAGTACATCAACGCCATCGACAGACCGCTCCCTGAGTACATCATCGCGGTGCTCACGGCCTTCCTCGACCTTGATAATGAAGTGGCTGAAGCCATGGTTGAGGCAGTTGCACAACAGGCAGGAGAAAACTTTGAAGACCTGCATGGCAAGCAGGGAGCAGACACAGGTCCAGGTGCTTGATGTCACGGGAAGCCAACACTGTTCAACTTTGTTTGATATGTATCCAATACTTGTGGCTCCTCTACGTTTTAATACTTGTCAGCGTCTTCGCCCCGCTGGCTACGACCTTTGGGCAAGACGTGCGCTACCTCGCCCTGCTGGCTACGACCTTCGGGCATCAATCCGTGACATTATCGATGGCACGTTACGCAAAGACTTAACATAATCCGAACCTGGCAAATGCAACCATCATCCTCGGTGGGGTAAATCTGAGAGCACGCCAATGATCGATGAAAGGAAACTGTAACATCTTATGTTGGAACATAAGAGGCCTAAATGCGCCTGCTAGGTGCCTTGCGGTGCACGACTTCATACGAGAAACGAGTCAAATAGTCTGTCTGTAAGAGACAAAATTTCAGCATATCGATAAACCCCTAGCGCTATTTCTGGGAGCCTACTGCTTTGACCACGTAGGTAACAATGCATAATATAGTAGAAGAATATTGTCTTCTCAAACTTTTCACTAGTCATTTATGTCCATTCTGCATGCATGTTAGGATTCATGTAATCTTCTGCTCCTGACTATAAAAGAAAGGATGGGAACTCATCCCCAAGTTCTCAGCTCCACAACATATGCTATTAGATTTTGTATGGGTTTATGTAACGATAGGGATCCTAATATACACAAATGCACTACAGAACCATATTATTCATGACAGAATAATCTACTCGAACTGAATGGACAAATACACATATCATGAGTTCACACATTATTAAAACAAAAGAAGGTGCATGCCGGACTGCGAACAACAATGGAGGTGTCGGCACCATGGCTTGCAAGATCATAAGGGATCTCCATCCCGGAGTTGCCACAGCCAACAACGAGCACCCTCTGCCCAGCATATCGGCCTCCTGGCCTGTAGGTCGAAGAGTGAATAGCCTCCCCCTGGAAGCTCTCTATCCCAGAGATCTCCGGGATACTCCCCACAACATTCTCACCTGTCGCCACGACAAGGAACCTCACCTTGTACCGGATCTCTGTGCCTCCAACCAAGTCGCGCACAGCAACAGCCCAGCGGTTGGCCCCCTCGTCATATGATGCCGACTCAACTGTAGTGCAATACCTGGGCTTGATGCCGAAATGCTCAGTGTAGTTGTCCAAGTACTCCACGAACTCCTTGGGAACATAGGTCGGGGTGCCATCGGGGTATGGCATGTACGGCAGGGCACAGAACTCCGTGTCAAGGTGAAGCTTGAGGCGGTCATAGGCGTGGCTACGCCACAGCGATGACTGCACTCCTCGCGTTCAATGACAAGGTAGGGGATAGAGCACCGGCTTAGGCACGCTGCCATTGCTATCCCAGCAGGGCCGGCTCCGACGATCAGCGCAACCACGTCCTCCATTTTTGTGGGAACTGGATGCAGGGATCTGTTGAGATGAGCAAGATATGACCAACTACAGTTTTCTACTTGGCAGGGCGATAGAAGGCATGGCAAGCATATAAAAAGATACCTCTGCTGGATTAGATTCACACTGACGGCCAACGTCAAGGTAATCTGGACAAAATCCATTTGAATCTGCTCATTAAAGTGTCCCTAATTTGTAGAAAGATTCACAATTATTTGGTGTCCTAAAAATTTGGACATTTTTCTGCAAATGCTGTGTTCAAAGTTCAAACGCATGCACAGTTGGAGGAAATGGATGTAGATAAAGTAAAGCCATAAATGTAAATGCTGCTTTGGTTGGAAATTGTTAATTGCTGCCTGCAAAAAGGGCAGTTTCACACTGTAAATTTCGAAATTATCTAGAATATTCCCTGGTGTGGATGCGTATCTTCTATATTAGTTGGCATATTTGGGGCAAAATAAGTGTAAGAACGGACCCTTTGGTGAAGAAATTCAGTTTTACATAGAAAATTTCCCTTTCCGTGTCATATTTTCAGGATAAGCTTCTTTCCATTTAATATTTTGTGGTGTTAAGGTTTATGCATGATGCAAGTTAAAAAAGGAACCTAAACCAAACTAGGAAGTAAAACAAACTTGGCCCCATGCTTATCTCATGCAAAGAGGCCCGCCTCATCTAAACGATATGGCATCCCGACGACCAAATGTTGGTAGATGAATTGTTAGAAGATATCACATGGCTCAACACCGACATGAGCGGTGTGGACTGCATGGCTATACATTTAACATTGCAAATGGTAATGAGAAACTTTAGGCAGCTTTCAGATTTTCAACCTCCCACGGCTAGTTTTTGGATTAGGGTCCATATGCCACCCATACTTGGGTGGGCGGTGCGCATAAACCCACATATTTGAGAGCTCTTTCTACATAAGACAAGATATTGGTAATCTATACTATTTCTATCCAAAACTAAATGCAATTATGGCTAGGCACCGGGATACATATTTGTCTAGGTGCATAACTAGAATTGCACTTATTATGGGATGAAGGTAGTACATATTAGCGCAAGATGAAGTTGTGATTTGAAGATATTTTTTTCAAGATGGATGTAGCAAAGATCCTAACACTACCAGAATGATCAACATCTGCACCGGGTGGGAAAGCCATTTAGCACCGGGTTTCCCACCCGGTGCAACTAATCCGAGGCTAAAGGGGTACCCCTTTAGCACCGGGTTGAATAACCGGTGCTAAAGGACCCTTTAGCACCGGTCGTGGCTGCACCCGGTGCTAAAGGGCCTGCCTTTAGCACCGGTTGCTGTCTGCAACCGGTGCTAAAGGCCCCGGATTTCTTTTTTTTTGCTTTTTTCAGTAGCCGACTCTATATTCATATTAGCTGACATTTCATCAAAATAGAAGACATATATAGTACAAAAGTAGATATTCATGCATGTCAACTCGAGTTATATATATTTAAACTGTATTTTCTACTTAATTAAGATTGACGACTAGCTGGACTGTCCGGCACGTCCTCCAGTATTGGCGAGTGGAATTCTCCTCGGGGATTGACGACCTCGTCCCAGATCCATCCGACGAGCTGTTCTGCAATTGCGTCAATTCTTTCTAGCTCTAGGGACTCTTCCTTCAGGTTCAACATCTATAATTTACAAATAATTGAAAGATATTTAATCCGCCGAGTTGGAGACAATAATTGTGCACTTAATAATAATGGAAATGTGTTTATTATTACGTACCATAATATCGTGTTGTGTAAGCTTTTTATGTCCCAAATTCCACATGTAATCGCAAACATAGTATGCACATAAATTATTTCCCGGCCCCTGTTTGGCACACTGTTGACCAAAAGAAATTAAGTAAAATTCATATAATATATTAGCCGAGGCCTACATGTACAAATTACTTGCTTACCGGAAAGCCAATGTTCCATTTTAGTGTTTCATGTTGAATACCTGGGTGTTCTTGACGAAATTGAATCCAGGCCCTGCGAACAAAAAAATTGAGTTAAGTCATTGCGAGTGTAAGGGGTGAATTAAGTAGGGGAAAATATACATCACCTTGTCATCATGTCCATGATGTTCTGTAGTTTTTCTTTTGGAGTGTGCAAGGAATCAAAGACGTTCACAACACCCCGGTCAGGACACAATATTATTAGGAACCAGTGGAATCTGTATACATGTATACATTATAATCAGAAATGAAATAGTACACAGACAGTATAAGAAGAAGCTTGTGTATGTACTCACTCGATGTTGTACGGGATTAGTATGGAGTCGCAGTAATTTTGTTTCTTAATGTACTTGTATAGGTTTGCATATGTTTCCTCAGGATTCATAAATATCATATTTTCACTTATCCTTCGAGGATCCACGAAACCAACGTCATATATCCCGGATCTCCGACATTTTTGAATCTCCATTCTGCATATGTTAAGCAATAAATAAAGCCCGCGTCAGCATAGATTGGAATTATTGTTTTCAAACTGTGAATTATAAGCAACAACAAAGTACTTACAGTGTCCAATAGGTGATCAAATCCACGTCCATGGCGTCGCGGTGGTACAGCTCATATATATCCTTAAACCTCAGCCAGACCCAATCCTCGTCACCATTGTAGAAATCATGGTCCTTCACGCCTACTTTGATCATGCGCCGTTTATTCCTTCTTGATTCTTCCAAGTACCACTCATGGAATCGGCGCATCTTCGTCTGTAGCTTGCTCTCCATTTCAGGAGGGACCATAGGCTCGCCAAGCTTAAACGGCCACTTCAGCATTGTGTTTACAGGCACCTCTTCTTCCCCCAGGACTTGCGCTCTGGTTAGTCCAGTCTCGGCCATTACTTGTTGCACGTTAAGCTCGTCCAGAGATGACAATGGACCCAAGGGCCGCTGAGGTTGCTGGCCGAGGTGAGGAACCTTTTTGGATGGGCCCGCCTCCTTATCTGCAGCCTTCCGCTTCCGGCGAGATTTCAGTAATGAGCGGTCATAGTCTGTTACTATTACTTCCTTCTGTTGACCCTTGCTCAAATTACCGAGGAATGACTTGACGACGGTGGGATCAAGCTTCGGCTCCGGCTCAAGTTTTTTCCTCCACTCGGCCATTTGCCTCTTTGTGTATGCTTTGACCGAGGCTTCGAGCTCCTCTAGAGTCTTCTCACCCGCTCTTTTCTCTGGTGCGGGCTTCTCTCTGGTTTTCTGCGCCTTCTTCGCTGGTGGAGTGGGGGCAGAGGCTTTAGTGCGGCGTCCCCTCTTCGGCGGAGGAGACGGAGACCTCTTCGGCGGAGGAGACGGGCTTGCATCAGGAGCTCCCGGAGAATCATCATGATCCGGTGGATCTCTTGGAGGTGACGGAGGCTTGTTGGTAGCTGCAGGTGTACCGGGTATGACGACGTCTGCCTTGCTCCATAGAATGATGCAGTGAGAACACTGACCGAGTTTTGTTTCTCCGTCACCTCCGGGGATGTCAGGTTCCAAGTCTTCCCAGTTGGTGACGACTTGCTCCACCTCAACAGGTACGTAACCATGTGGAATGTCATTGCAGTGCCATTTTTGCCCTTCTTCCACACGTTTGGCCATACCGTATGCGACCTGATAAGTTAGTAGTCACAAAGAAAGTTAGTAAATGAATGGTATTTACGGTGAAATGTATGCAGTACGAACTAAGGTCGCATATGTACCACCACAGCTAAGTTCTTCTGCCTGACGACAAGCTCGCACGTGGTCCGTTGAGTTATTTCATCCACGGTGTAACGGACCGCTTCGGCGGCCTGTGTGGAAGCGTGACTGCTTTGATATTGTTGTGGAGGGCTAATAAGGGCCGCATCTTGGAGAGGTGCATGCTCTGTGGAACCGGTCCCGCCTGTGGCTTGTTGGAGAGGTGCAGGCTCTGTGGAACCGGTCCCGCCTGTGGCTTGTTGTATCTGCAGCCATGCTACCTTCATCCGTCGCTCCATCTCTGACTCCATTTCTTGGAGCTTTGAGCCCTGGGCGGCAATCGTTTGCTCTAGGTCCCTCACCCTCTGCTCATATTCGGCCTTCTTCCTCGAACGGCTCCTATAGGTGGCGGCGTGCTCTTGGAAACCTTTCTTCCATGAGATACTTATGCCTACACCGCGCGTCCGTCCAGGATGCTCCTTGTTCCCTAAGGCATAGGTTAGCTCATCTCTGTCTCTATCAGCAACAAATTCTCCCCTCTCAGATGCCCTGAGGATATCGAGGAGACGCTGAGCTAGTTCTCGCAAGTCCTCGGGAAAAACTAAGGAGCCGTCGATTGGGCTTAGGGTGCCTCCATGACCATAGTACCAATCCTTGGTCCTTGTGGGCCAGTCATGTGTCGCTGGAGTGATGCCTCTAGCATATAGATCTTCTTCCATCTTCTCCCATTTAGCGATGCTTGCCTTGTAACCTCCTGAACCCATCTTATGAGAGTACTTCTTATTTGCCGCATTTCCAGCGTTTCTAGCGCTAGCCGTTGCACCCTCTTCGGAGGTTTTGTACTCAAGGAATGCTTCCCACTCGTCATCAGTGATCTTCTTATACTTCTCAGGATCCGGGGCCTCTCCGGTTTTGAGAAATTGCGAGTACAACTTCTTCTTGAAATCCTAAAACAGAACTGCCATCTTCTTCATTGTCCAATCCCTCAGTTCTGCTTCATGAGTGCTAGGCCAGTCGAATATTGCCTTTAATTCCCTCCATAGCATCTCCTTCTCTGTATCGGGGAGCACGTACTCCTCAGTGGGGTCCGTGGACTTCCATTTTCTGATACTAATGGGCACATTGTCCCGTACAATTACCCCGCACTGAGATACAAATTTCTTGGCCACTTTTGGGGGCTCAACTGGCTCCCCGTCATCCTCCACTCGGGTGATGTGTTACTTGACATCCTTCAGCTTCTTCGTGGTTGATCGTTTTGATTTCTTAGCAGAGGCGGCCTACACAAATTACATATATACGAGATGATATAGAGATGGTATACATAATTGACATGTACAGTACAAATTTATGTTATCTATATACACACCTGACTAGACGAGGGCTCGTTACCGGCCCCTTCAATAGTGCTGCCCTGGACACGTTCACCCTGGACATTGGCGGCCCCTTCAACATTTTCGGCCCTTGCAACATTGTCGCCCTTGATATTGTCGTCCCTTCCAATGATCCCCAACACATAATCCATGGACATTGGTTGGGTTACAATATTGAAAAGTTGATTCGCAAAGAACGTGTTGTTGTCCTCTTGCATGGGTGGGACAGGGGTGTTGTTGTCCTCTTGCATGGGTGGGACGGGGTTGTTGTTGTCCGCCATCTATAGAATTAAAAATAATTGATAAGAAATATTTACAAAGCAAACATATTCCCAATATTTCTAACATTTTCGCAAAGGGGGTCGGTGCATGAAAAACGGATTCGCCAAGGGGTTCGGGTGCGTGGTGTGAATTGATTCGCTAAGGGTTCGCTAAGGGGGTCGGTGCGCGAAAAACGGATTCGCTAAGTGGTTCGGGTGCGTGGTGGGTTCGGGTACGCCATAGAATTTCCGATAATAAACATTTTCGATAGTATACATTATACAAACATATACCATTTCCAATATACATTTAAATGAAGCACATATATTTCTAATATACATAATTTTAAAAATAATTGATAAGAAATATATACATTTAAAAGAAGCACATATATTTCTAATATACATAGAATTTCCAATATACATTTAAATGAAGCATTTTCCAATATACATTTCAAACATATAACATTTCCAATATACATTTCAATGTAAATATCTCCAATACATTTAAATGAAGCATTTTCCAATATACATTTCAAACATATAACATTTCCAATATACATTTAAATGAAGCACATATATTTCTAATATACATAGAATTAAAAATAATTGATAAGAAATATATACATTTAAATGAAGCACATATATTTCTAATATACATAGAATTTCCAATATACATTTAAATGAAGCATTTTCCAATATACATTTCAAACATATAACATTTCCAATATACATTTCAATGTAAATATCTCCAATACATTTAAATAAAACATTTTCCAATATACATTTCAAACATATAACATTTCCAATATACATTTCCAATATAACATTTCCAATATACATTTCAATGTAATTTCTAATATTTTCAATGTATGTGCTTAGCGAACGCGTTCGGCTAAGCGCATTTGGTTAGCGAACGCGTTCACTAACCAAATGCGCATGGCCGAACACGTTCGCTAAGCAAATGTGCATGGCGGAACGTGCAACGGGTACCTGCACACACAAACACGTACACGGCACGAAGGCCGGCTCACAAACATGCACGCACGGCACGAAGGCCGGCTTCACAGAGGCTCACTGCGTGATGGGCGGCGGGCGACGGTGGCACGGGGACAAGCGGCGACGGCGGCGAGGGGAAGAGGAGCGGCACCAGCGCGGGGACGACGGGCGGCGCGGGGACGACGGGCGCAGGGACGACGACGGCGGCGGGGACGACCGACGGCCGGGCGCGGGGACGACCGACGGGCGCGGGGACGGCGGCGCGGCCTGGGACGAGGGCGGCGGCGCGGCGTGGGCGTGGGGACGACAGGCGGCGGCGGCGTGGGCGCGGGGACCACGGGTGGCGGCGGCGACGGGCGACGGCGACGGGCGGCAGCGGCTGAGGAGACGAGGGGGCGCCGGCGGTTTCGATCTGGAGGAGAGGAGGGCGAAGTGAGGGAGGGGAGAGAAGTCCCCGGCCTATATAGGTCCGAGGCATTTAGCACCGGGTGCAGCCACGACCCGGTGCTAAAGGCCCCCCTTTAGCACCGGGTCTTCCCACCACCCGGTGCTAAAGGCCCTTTAGCACCGGGTCTTCTACACCCGGTGCTAAAGGCCGTAACTGTGCGCCAGACGAAGGCCTTTAGCACTGAGTGCAGCCACGACCCGGTGCTAAAGGCCCTTTAGCACCGGGTCTATACAGCACCCGGTGCTAAAGGCCCCCCTTTTAGCACCGGGTCTTCCCACCACCCGGTGCTAAAGGACCTTTAGCATCAGGTCTTCTACACCCGGTGCTAAAGGCCGTACCTGGCGCCAAACGAAAGTTGGGGGCCTTTAGCACCGGGTTGATCTAAACCCGGTGTTAAAGGCCCCAAATTTTCGTTTGGCGCCCAGTTTCCAAACCGGCCTTTAGCACCGAGGGCTACTATTTGGGAATCTTATAAATATAATTTTTAATATATAGTTATTAATACTTGTTTTAATTCAGTTATTAATACCTATTAAAAATATATATTAAATAAGAAAATCTTATAAATTACTAGAAAATCAATATAAAATTCTAGAAAATCTTATAAATTAATAGAAAATCTTATAAATTAAAAGAAAATCTTATATATTAATAGAAAATCTTATAAATTAATAGAAAATCTTATAAATTACTAGAAAATCTTATAACTTACTAGAAAATCTTATAAATTACTAGAAAATCTTATAAATTACTAGAAAATCTTATAAATTACAAAAATTGATAACTAAAAGAAAGATTTTGGAATATTAAATGGTCTCAGATGAAAAAGTCATGAATACCAAAATTTCATATCTCATCAAGATCTACAATCTTTATTTAAGTCATTTTTGCATTTGAGAAAGTGGTAGTATACATTATTCATTAATCCTAGATTCACTCGCATAGTCTCTAAAACTTTGTTAGAGACTTGTAAAATTTGTACTACATGTTATTACCCATTTTGAAAATGACAAAATGACCTAAATAAAGATTGTAGATCATGATGAAATATGAAACTTTGGTATTCATCACTTTTTCATTTGACATCACCTAGTGTGAAAAAAACCTTGGTTGTAGTTGTCATTTTTAATTCAAAATTTGGATTGTTCAAACAGTCTCACACGAGAAGATTTTTCAAAATAATAACATTAATAAGTTTCATAACTTGATAGAGTATGATTTTAGGAATTTTTAGGAAGAAAAATGATCTTTTTTGAAGTTTGTACGAGGGAGAACGACTAGTTACAACTTTTATACAGAGATTAAAAAGAAAAATTGTTCTTGTTCATCCAGTGACGTGGCACGTGTGCGCCCGGTGACGTGGCCAGCTGCCGCACGGCCTCCGTGGCCAGGCCGGTCTTTGGCCCCGCCGCACCGGTCGTGGCCTTTAGCACCGGGTGCAGCCATGACCCGGTGCTAAAGGCCCCCCTTTAGCACCGGGTCTTCCCAGCACCCGGTGCTAAAGGACCTTTAGCACCGGGTCTTCTACACCCGGTGCTAAAGGCCGTAACTGGCGCCAAACGAAAATTGGGGGCCTTTAGCACCGGATTTTAGATCAACCCGGTGCTAAAGGCCCCAAATTTTCGTTTGGCGCCCAGTTTCCAAAATCAATATAAAATGCTAGAAAATCTTATAAATTAATAGAAAATCTTGTAAATTACTAGAAAATCAATATAAAATGCTAGAAAAACTTATAAATTAATAGAAAATCTTATAAATTAATAGAAAATATTATAAATTACTAGAAAATCTTATAAATTACTAGAAAATCAATATAAATTACTAGAAAATCTTATAAATTACTAGAAAATCTTATAAATTACTAGAAAATCAATATAAAGTGCTAGAATTAATAAAAACAATCTTATAAATTAATAGAAAATCTTAGAACATAGGTGGAACATAGTGCAATTAAATTACATGGCATCATCGTTTACTCGGACACTAATAAACTTCCTCTTTACAAATGTTCCTTGATTGTGATCACGCCGTAGATACGGTGTCTCCTCCGCCGCTAACAGGATGCTTGGGTCATCAGCCACTGAGAATGGAGGCCGGCCATCGAGCATATCATAATCTTCATCCGTCTTGTCCTCAACTCCTACGATTTTTCTCTTTCCAGGAAGAACTATATGACGCTTTGGCTCGTCTTGTGATGGGTCCAATTGCTTACCCCCACCTTTCTTATCCACCCCTTTCTTCGGTCTGCTAGCCATGTCCTTCACATAAAAAACTTGTGTGACAGCTTTGCCCAGGACGAACGGTTCGTCTAGAAAGCCAATCTTGTTTAGGTCCACTAACGTCATTCCATAGTCCGCTTCAACTTTAACACCTCCAGTCAGCTTCACCCATTGGCACTTGAACAGTGGGATCTTCAAAGGTACGTACTCTAGTTCCCATATCTCCTCTATGATTCCATAGTATGAGTTTGTATTGCCATTGGTGTCTGTCGCGTCGATCCGGACACCACTGTTTTGGTTGGTGCTTTTCTTGTCCTGGGCTCTTGTGTAAAATGTATACCCATTGATGTCGTATCCTTGGAATGTCAAGATCGTGCTCGATGGACCTCTAGCTACAAAAGCTAGCTGCGCATCAATGCCCTCGACACCCATAAGACGTCTTCGCAACCAATCGGCGAAAGTACTATTGTGGAGACGCTAAATGAAGGCCGCAGACTTTGTTGAGTTTTCGTCCCTGAGAATCTGCATGTGCTCCTCGATGTACGGAGCAACTAAGGTTGATTGTTGCAAAACTGTGAGGTGCACTTTACGAAATGTCTCAACGTCCTTGATCACCATCGATCTTCTCCCTAGTGTGCCCTTTCCACCAAGTCTCCCCTCGTGATGGGATTCGGGCACACCAATTGGCATAAGATCGTCGACAAAGTCAACACAGAATTCAATGACCTCCTCTGTTTCGTATCCCTTAGCAATGCATCCTTCTGGACGAGAACGATTACGGACATACTTCTTTAGGACAGTGAAAAACCTCTCAAATGGGAACATGTTGTGTAGAAATACTGGGCCCAATATACAAATCTCTTTGACGAGGTGAACCAATAGATGTGTCATGATATTGAAGAAGGATGGTGGAAATATCATCTCAAAGCTGACAAGAAATTGCACAACGTCGTTCTGTAGCTGATCTAAATGGTCTGGATTGATCACCTTCTGAGAAATTGCATTGAGGAATGCACATAGCTTCACAATGGCTTTCCGCACGTTAACTGGTAGCACACCCCTGAGTATGACGGGAAGCAGCTGTGTCATCAACACATGGCAGTCGTGAGACTTCAGGTTTGTGAACTTCTTCTCTTTCATATTTATTATTCCCTTAATATTGGAGGAGTAGCTAGACGGAACCTTGATACTGTTCAAGCATTCAAACATGCTTGCCTTCTCTTCTTTGCTGAGAGTGAAGCTGGCAGGACGTAAGTACTGGCGTCCTTTGTCTCTCTTTTCTGGATGTAGATCAGTCCGTTGCTTCAATCATTTCAGATCCTGACATGCTTCCAGTGTATCTTTTGGCTTCCCATAAGTACCCAGGAAGCTTATCAAGTTCACGCAAAGATTCTTCGTCACATGCATCACATCAATCACGTTACAGACCTCTAAACGTTGCCAATAAGGTAGCTCCCAAAAGATAGACTTCTTCCACATCGCGGCACGACCATCCTCGCCCGTCGGAGCAGCCTGGCTTCCGTCTCCCTTGCCAAACACCACGTGTAGGTCCTTCACCATATCAAATAGCTCTTCTCCACTCCGGTGTCTCGGCTTTGTACGACGGTCAGCATTCCCTCCAAAATGCGCACATTTCTTTCGTAGCTCATGCTTCGCCGGAAGGAATCGACGGTGACCCATGTACACAACTTTACGACAATGTTTCAAATACATGCTTTCGGTTTCCTCTAAACAGTGAGTGCATGCTTTATATCCTTTGTTTGATTGTCCTGATAGGTTACTTAGTGCAGGCCAGTCGTTGATGCTTATGAACAGCAGTGCTCGAAGGTCAAACTGCTCCTGCTTGTCCTCATCCCACATGCTAACACCTTCATTCTTCCACAGCTGCAAAAGTTCCGCTTTGGGCCTTCGATGAGCACTGGCATCATAATGAACTTCCGCTTCATGCAGAGCCAGGGGGTAGGTTGTAGATACAAACAGTCACGGGCCAAGTGCTATGACTACTGCTCATTTCACCAAAAGGGTTCATGCCATCGGTACTTAAACCAAGCCTAACATTCCTCGCATCAGCATCAAACTCTGGGAATGCTCTGTCGATGTTCCTCCACTGGGATCCATTGGCGGGGTGTCTCAACATGCCATCCTGCTTACGTTCTTCTTTGTGCCAGCGCATTA
The DNA here is from genome assembly GCA_033239725.1 of Echinochloa phyllopogon. Lineage (NCBI taxonomy): Eukaryota > Viridiplantae > Streptophyta > Magnoliopsida > Poales > Poaceae > Echinochloa > Echinochloa phyllopogon. The sequence continues at coordinate 14,547,484 of BTCW01000017.1, forward strand.
GTTTGGCATGGTCTTTGTTCCTGAACAAACGCTTCAGATAGGGTATCAGAGGGAAATACCACATCACCTTCGCAGGGATTTTTTTCTTAGAACGCTCTCCCCCAACATCACTAGGGTCGTCCCACCTGATCTTGTATCATGTGCAGGTGCAAACCGGACAACGATCCAAGTGTTCGTACTGTCCGCGATAGAGGATACAGTCATTAGGACATGCATGTATCTTCTGCACCTCCAAACCGAGAGGGCAAACAACACGTTTTGCTTGATACGTCGTCGATGGCAATTTGTTACCCTCTGGAAGAATCTTCTTTACGAGTTTCAGTAGCTCCTCGAAACCCTTATCAGTAACACCATTTGCTGCCTTCCACTGTAGAAGTTCAAGTGTGCTACCCAACTTCTTTAGCCCCTCTTTGCAATCTGGGTACAGGTCAGTCTTGTGGTCCTGCAACATGCGCTGTATCTTTTTCAGTTCCTTATCATTGCCGCAGTCTTTCTCAGCATCACGCAACATTTGCCCGAGTCCATCAGTAGGTTCATTTTCCTGAGCAACATCTTCCTGAGCATCGCCTTCCCGAGCAACATCTTCCTCATCGGCATCACCCATTGCAGCATATGCAAAGGAACCGTAGTATTGAGCCAATAACGGAATGTCATCATCGGCCTCGTCTTCTTCATCTTCATCCATTAGAATTCCTCTTTCACCGTGCTTCGTCCAAACAGAATAATTCCTCATGAAACCGTGCCTCATCAAATGCACCTGAAGACAACCTCTTTGTTTGTACGATTGTATATTTTTACAATGGGTGCATGGGCAGAACATGAAACCGGACGGCGTCCTGTTAGCCTCAGCGGCATCGAGAAACGTCCTAAGGCCATCACAGAATGCCTGAGCGTGGGGGTCCCCGTACATCCATTGTCTATTCATCTGCATTATTAACCAATAACAAATATACAATACAATTTAAAGATAAAAAAATTTAATATATAAATAAATACAAATTATAATATATATTCCATTATATAAATAAATTTCTAAAACTACATTACTATATTCATTAAATATAACATTACTATAAGCCTTATAAGATTTATAAGATTTTCTATTAATTTATAAGATTTTCTAGCATTTTATATTGATTTTCTAGTAATTTATAAGATTTTCTATTAATTTATAAGATTTTCTAGCATTTTATATTGATTTTCTAGTAATTTATAAGATTTTCTAGTAATTTATAAGTTTTTCTAGTAATTTATAAGATTTTCTATTAGTTTATAAGATTTTCTAGCATTTTATATTGATTTTCTAGTAATTTCTATAACTACATTACTATAAGCCTTATAACTATTCACAAGTCATACAAAACAAAATACTAACTAGCTTGCCTTCTCTCTCCATTTAAAACACAACATGAACACTCTCTCCACCATGAACTCAAGCTCTCTCCTCTCTCTCCTCCAAGAACACAAACTCTCTCTAGCTAGCTTTACTTTGATTCACAAATCCCTCTATTTCTAAATCATAGAAGGATTACAAGCTAAATAAAACATTAGAGAATGAAAGAGTGTACCTTGCAGTGCTCCTTAGATGAGTAGAATCTTCACAAATTTTGAAAAAAATTTGGGCAGCACCTCCCCTCCCACGGCCGAGCAGCATGAACACAGCGCCTAAGTGTTCAGCTGGCTCGAGCGGGGGAGGAAGAAGCCCCTATATTCAAACACATTAGCACCGGGTCGTGGCAAGACCCGGTGCTAATGCGCACCCTTTAGCACCGGGTGCAGCCAGCAACCGTTGCGAAATGGCCTCGGCACATTAGCACCGGTTGCTGGCTGCACCCGGTGCTAAAGGGGGCGCATTAGCACCGGGTCTTGCCACGACCCGGTGCTAATGTGTCCGCCCGTACACATCCACGCGCCGCCCCCGCTCCTAGCCGTTGGACCCGGTGCTGGCTTCAGCACCGGGTCCAAAAATGGCCGAGGCGGAGGAGGCGGGCGGATGTGAAGGATTCTGGTAGTGTAAACCAAACTTGGAAGTAAAACAACCACGGCTTGGTGCTTGTTAATCCATGAAATAACCCACCAATCTAAAAAGAACTACCATCCTGATGACCAAATAGCACACCCCTAGACTAACAAGAGAAGTGTGCTCTCAATGGAGTCTATATGCATTTACTACTTAGGCCGCAGAGCATAGACCCACACATTCAAGAGCTATTTCTATCTCTGTAGATATATTATACAATAAAAATTCAGGAAAATGTTCATTTCACACCCTCCAACTAATGATGTTGTCCAACGTTTCAACACCCCGCATGTCCCCCCTCTTTTGAAGCCATACAATTTTCCTCCCTAGGCAGTTAAGGAGGATTTTGCCTCCATGGTTCCATGTCATCCACCCTACTTGGTGCCATTCAACCTTAGGGTGGTAAATCAGACCAAATTTACAATTCAGAAGGGACAAATAGACCTTTTTTATTTAATACATTATCTTAATACTTTCCCATAAAAGTTTCCAAATTAGTTTATACAAAAATAAGGAAAAGGAAAATAAATTAATGGTAATCACCCTGTAGCCTCCGCATTCTCGATCCTGTTCTTCCAAAGCACCGAGCTTCAAGGATCTTTCGTGAGGTTGAACTCTGAGTTGACCTCATTGGTGTCGTTGACGGTGACGTGGCTCCTGATGGATGAGCACCCCTAGAGTGGTTGTCAGACTTTACGACGGGCAATCCATAAGGGCGTATCCAAAGCGATAGATTTGTAGGTAAGGAGATCGCAAAGTTAGGGAGCTTGAGGTAACACAAGGCTCAAGATTTAGACATGTTCGGACTATCCAGGGGTATAATACCCTACGTCCTATGTTCTGTGATGTTTGTATTACTTGCACTCGACAGAGCTTCAAGAAGGTATGGCAAGTTTTGAGGCTACAATAGGGGGACGATTTTCATGTCCCCCGAGAGGTCAACCTTGGTCGCTTTATACAGGACAACTATCTAGGGTTTACAAGTCGGTTAAGTTCTAAATCCACTAGATCACATTTAGAAAACTAACCCGACAAGATTATAACAAATATTCCTTGATATACAAGTATATCCCACCCGTCGGGTCGCACACCTTACGAGCTACATCATCAAACTTGTTCAGCAAGTCGGTGGTTTCTTGTGGGCCACCTTGGGGTTGGCCCACAACCCTGTTAGAAGTGGGCCTAGGGTGGCTGTCATCCCTGTAGGTGATGGGCCTAGGGGTATCCATATCCCATAAGCCCCCGGGCAACATGCAGGCATGTGGTGAACTGTTGACAAGGAGCAAGGCCAATGTAGTCGACTGAAAAAACTTCACCATCTAAGAGCATCTCCAGCAGCATTGGTAAAACGGATTGCTATACCTAAAAACTGCCACAATGCCTAAAATCCATCAAAAAACTGCTCCAGAAACATATCTATATGGATTGCTATACCTAAAATTTTTAGATTATGACCTAAATTTCTCTCTTACACTTAAATATACCAATTCATTTCATGAATTGCTAAATTTCTTTCCGGAGGTGGGAGAAGCCAACCACCCCTGGCCGGACATGTCCACCGTGTAGCACCAACACCATGCCCCACCACCACCGACTCTACATCGCTGCCTGAACCTGCCGAGCTCGTCACCTTATGCCGGACCAATCACCTGGCGAGCTCGAGTGCCCCGTGAAGGAAGAGAATTGGATCAACCACACCTTTCTATTGATCTCAAGTGTTACATATATATGTGTACAATCAGCCTTTGGCTCAACAGACTCTCCTATACTAGCGCTGAGCAGCAGAACGTGCGGGGTCGTGGGCGAGCGCACGACGCGGAGCGTTCGTGGACTGCGACGCGCTAGGTCCGTTCCAACACCCCCCTCAGTCTCGGCGGGTGGCAAAACGCTGAGGCTGGATCTGAAGTCCAGGAACAATGTCGACGGCAATCCCTTGGTGAAGACGTCGGTGAATTGCTGGGCGTTGGGGATTTGATGAACGCGGAGCTCGCCAAGGGCCACCTTCTCACGCACAAAGTGGATATCCAGCTCAATGTGTTTGGTGCGCTTATGATGTACCGAGTTGCACGACATGTAGACGCTGGATATGTTGTCGCAGTAGACAATCGTCGCTGTGGTGACTGGGCACAGGAGCTCACCGAGGAATTGGCGCAGCCAAGTGCACTCAGCCACGGCGTTCGCGACGCCACGGTACTCCGCTTCCGCGCTCGATCGGGACACCGTTGATTGCCGCTTGGACGACCACGAGATGAGAGAGTCGCCAAGGAAGACACAGAAACCCGAGGTCGAGCGTCGCGTGTCTGGGCTGCCTGCCCAATCAACGTCGCTGTAGGCGGTGAGTGTCGGTGAGGATGCGCGGTGAAGCTGAAGCCCTTGCGTGGATGTCCCCTTGAGGTAGCACAGAATCCGCTTGATCATCGTCAAGTGTGAATCGCTCGGCGTGTGCATGTGTAAACACACCTGTTGCACAGCGTAAGCAATGTCCGACCGCGTGAAGGTGAGGTACTGCAGTGCACCAGCCATGGCGCGGTACCAGCTGGCGTCGTGGAGTGGAGAGCCGTCGGAGGCGGAGAGCTTTGCCTTGGTGTCAGCTGGGTGTGCACCGGCTTGCAATTTGCCATACCAGCACGTTCTAGGACCTCGTCGGTGTACTTGAATTGGGAGAGGTAGAAGCCGGCCGACGTGCGCTGGACCTCGATGCCGATGAAGTAGTGGACCGGCCCCATGTCCTTGATGGTGAACGAGCCCTTGAGTTGGCCGACGATGTGGCCGAGCAGCGTCGGTGTTGAAGCAGATAGAATCATGTCGTCGACGTAGAGGAGGTACGCCGTGTCGGAGCCGCGCCGTAGAACGAACAGGGATGTGTCGGCGCGGGACTGTGCAAACCCGATGGAGGTGACGTGATTGACGAAGTGTGTGAACCAAGCTCGTGGTGCTTGACGAAGGCCGTACAACGAGCGGGAGAGGAGGCAGACATCATCGGGGTGCTCAGGATCCTCGAACCCAGGCGGCTGGCGACAGTACACGCGTTCGTCGAGATGTCCATGCAAGAAGGCGTTGGAGACGTCGAGCTGGTGCGTCGACCAATCCTTGGTGGCGACGAGGGTGAGGACGGTGTGGATGGTTGCCGGCTTCACCACCGGCGTGAAGGTTTCGCCGAAGTCGAGGCCGGGACGCTGAGTGTCATCGCGCAAGACCCAACGAGCCTTGTACTTGTCGAGCGTGCCATCAGAGTGCAGCTTCATCTTGAAGACCCACTTGCCAGAGATCACACGAGAACCAGACGGGCAAGGAACTAGAGTCCATGTGCGATTAGCCTGCAAAGCATCAAACTCTTGTTGCATCACGACACGCCAGTTGTTGTCGCGGAGCGCGGCGCAGACGAATGTCGGTGTGGGTGATAGGGCTGGAGCGGTGCACGCCAGGGCGTATCTGGGATTCGGTCTGGCGAATGCCATCCTTGGCACGGGTCAGCATGTGGTGTCGAGGCGGCGCAACTGGGGCTGGCAAGGGAGCTCGTGGTGGTGGCGTGGCTGCGGGCGATGATGGTCCGGCCTGTAGCGGTGGAGCACCAGAGGTGGCCGCGGGCGTGTCGTGGACCGGCATGGAAGGCGGTGGTGATGATGGCGCAGCGGCGGCATGGGGTGGTGACTGGCAGCGACGACGGGAGGGCGGCGCTGGGGCAGGTGGGATGACCTGGTCGTCACAGATGCAGGGGCGAGGCTCGGGTGGCGGCGCAGGCTGCTGCAGATCGCGGAAGGGGAACTGATCCTCGACAAAAACGACATGGCGAGACGTGTAGACACGGTGTGTGGTGGAGTCGTAGCACCGGTAGCCGTAATGATCACCGGGGTACCCGAGGAAGATACACGCGACGGAGCGGGGGCTCAGCTTGTGTGGTGACGTCGCAGCGGTGTTGGGGTAGCACAAGCAACCGAAGACGCGGAGCTTGTCGTAGCGGGGTGGGACGCCGAGCAGGAGGTGATGCGGCGTCGCGGTGCAAGTTGCGCGGCAAGGGCGGCGATTGAGCAGGTAGGCTGCCGTTTGCAGTGCTTCGGCCTAGAAGGACAACGGCGCGCCATTGTGGATCAGCATGGTGCATACGCAGTTGTTGAGGGTGCGGAGAACGCGCTCGGCCTTCCCATTTTGCTGCGATGTATATGGGCAGGAGAGCCGGAACACAGCGCCATTGTGGGTAAGAAAGGTGCGCATGGCTGTGGAGTCGTATTCCTTGCCATTGTCGGTCTGCAGAGCGAGAACAGGGAGACCGAATTGTGTGCGCACATAAGAAAAGAATGTGCGAATAATGGAGAGAACCTCTGATTTCTGCCGAATTGGGAACGTCCACATGTAGTGAGTGTAATCGTCAAGAAGAACAACATAATATTTGCATCCAGAATTGCTATAAACGGGGGAGGTCCAAACATCCGAGTGCACAAGTTGAAAAGTATAAAATGTTTGATGTGCAGAAGGGGAAAAAGGAAGCCTAGCATGCTTGCCTACTTTGCAAGAGTGACAAGAATGGAAGGACTTATTACAGTGGAAATCAAAACTTTGTAGAACCCTGGACAAAGATGGACTTCCGGGATGTCCAGTGCCACAACTACACAGACGGCGACGAGGCGACGAAGGCAGAATGGGGAGGCAGCCGCAACGGGTAGAGATCACCGGGGCTATCACATCGGAGCTTCACCGTGCGGGTTGGAAGATCCTTGATGACAATGCCAGTGGGGTCAAATTCAATGGATACATTATTATCACGAGTCAATTTCTTAACGGAAATCAAATTCTTGACGAGTGGAGGAGAAACAAGGACGTCGTGGAGGTGAAGAGGGGCAGATGATGTAGGAATTTCGGCGCGCGCTGAGTACGTGATAGGCAGCGTGGTGCCATTTCCGACAGTGATGGAGGCGGGGAGGGACAGAGGTTTAGGGGAAGTGAGAATACCAGGGGATGACGACATATGGGCGGAGGCGCCGGTGTCGAGGTACCAGTCGGCGGCGCTTGGAGGCTGCTGAGTGTTGACGCCGGCAGACTGGAGAGCGGTGTAGAGGGCACTGTTATCCCAGGCGCCGGAGGTGTTGCCATCGACCGGCGCGGGAAGCTGAGGAAGAAGCTGCGCCGTCATCGCTTGCTGGGCCGGGAAAAGTGGACGGGGGCCCAGCACACCGGTGGCCGGAGGTCTGAACGGGCCTGTCCAAGGGTTATAGGCAGTGGTCCAAGGGGCGCCCGGGCGTTGCGGCAGGCTGCCGCCGCCAGGAGCACCCTGAGATCCGCCGCCCCCCTGCCGCGCCGCTTGCCATTGGCACGACCCCTGCCGCGGGAGGCAGATCCGTTGTCGGTGGAGCGGGAGCCGTCGGTGTTGCCGTCGCCGGATCGGGTGATGGCGTTGCCGTCGCCGGATCGAGCGGTGGTGTTCGCTGCGTACAGGGCGACACTAGCCTCCACCTTGGCCTCATGCTGCAGCTGGATCTCCTCGAGAAGCAGGTACGATCTCGCACTCATGAATGTGTGCGGGGCGACTTGGAGTTGATGACGGGCTTGACGTGGCGATATTTGGGGTTGAGTCCGCGGAGGAGGTTCAAAACCTGACTGGGTTCCGAGATGGGGTAGCCGACGTCGCGGAGGCTGTCGGCGAGCAGCTTCAGGCGCATGGTGTAGTCGGCGGTGCTCATGTCGCCTTGGTTGAGGGAGCGGAACTCAGCCTCGTAGTAGGTGGCGCGCTGAAGCTCGTTGTCGCGGAAGACGCCCTTGATGTCGCCCGAGACGGTGAACGCTGAGGCGTGCGACCTGTAGATGATGTCGAAGATAGGCTTGGCGATGGTGGTGTGAAGCCAATTCACGATGCAGCAGTCGATCATCCGCCACTCGGCGTAGCGCTGAGCGACGGGCGGCGGCACGCGGATGTGGGCGTCGAGACTGAACTTGCCGAAGACAGAGTCGAACATGCAACGCCATTGTCCGTAGTTTGATTTATCGAGGTTGAGAACGACATGCACATGGTTTCTGATGTTGATTGTTTGGAGGGTGGAGGCGGCAGCGGGAACTGGAAGCTCCTCGTCGCCGGAACCGGAGGCAGAAGAGGAGTGCGACATGGCGCCGGCGGCGACAACGCAAGGAAAGCAGAGACGAGCGGAAGAATCGGATCAGAGGGTAACTGATACCGTGAAGGAAGAAAATTGGATCAATCACACATTTTCTATTGATCTCAAGTGTTACATATATATATGTGTACAATCATCCTTTGGCTCAACAGACTCTCCTATACTAGCGCTGAGCAGCAGAACGTGCGGGGTCGTGGGCGAGCGCACGACGCGGAGCGTTCGTGGACTGCGACGCGCTGGGTCCGTTCCAACACCCCGGACGCAAAGTAGATGAAGTCCATTGTCCATGCCTCGGCACCGACGCGTGCTTCACCAGAGGCCAAGAGCTTCGTCGCCCGCTCCCCGAATCCAACGCGGGCTCCACCCAGGCCAGCCATGGCGTGAGCGAGCTCAGATGGCCACACACCCGAACCCGACTCAGGCTCCGCTTGGGGCCAGCAGCTCCGCCGGCCGCGCCCCGGACCTGACGCGGACTCCGTCCAGGTCAGCCTTTGCGTGGACGACCGCAGCGGGTCGAGTTGATGTGGGCGAGCTCCGCCGGCCGCGTCATGTCCGCGGACAACCTTTTCATTCCCTGGCCAAGGCACAGCTCGGGCAAGCACCACTGCGCTCGGGAGAGCTTGCTCTACTTGTAGGCCTGGCGCCACCGGGCTTGAGCGAGCGTGTTCCACTCTGAGATGCAGACGGACTGCTCATGTGGCCTCTCGACTCTGCAAGGGAGAACCAGAATAATCCGTGAGGATGAGGATAAGTTTGGATCTTTTTTGAAAGGCACCCTGAAGAAATCTGTAATATTTTAAAGATTTTATGTGTCTTGCGCCTTTTACAATTAACCCCTTGAGACAATCTAATATCCACAACTTTTTTTAGGTATCAAGTTTTTAAGTAAGCTGCTGGAGAAGACCACACATATGTTCTAAAAATCTTATCTCTCCTATACCTAAAAGAAATTTTTTGGTCTTTGATTTTTACCTATGCCGCTGGAGATGCTCTAAGAGCAGCTGCAGCGTGGGTTCCGAGGGGCTGCCAAGGGGTGCCAGGGAAAGATTCCCAGCAGCCCCACGCTGGAGGAGGGGGTTCTCTGAAGCACCCTCCTGGCAACGCTGCTCCACTTTGCAGCCGTTGCTCTAAATAAAATAACATTTTCTTCATTCATGACCGTTGCTTCCTGCCATAACCGTTGCTCCTTGCCATGACCGTTGTTTTCAACACAGCTTGCAACTACAAATATACATGCGACGCTACACATCCAGATGAGTTCACCCCTCAAAAAAAAAAGCTACAGGCCACACACTCCAATGGATCATGCAAACACATTCACCCCTTCGAGCTACTCTCCTCAAGAGGAAGCGGACACAAGCAGCCAATCCAACCTAGGATACCGGCCATCCCAGTTTGCAAATTTCCCCCCTCATTTCAATCAGAAATTCCAATCTCAGTTTCCTAGAAACTTTAGTACTTACGGCATGCCTCCAAACTACCACCCATATGGAGGATTTCATCCTGGTATTCCATATGAAGCCAACTTTAGCTTTCCTCCTAGTGCAATGTTTGGAAGAGGAGTTGCAATTGAAGGTGCTCGGTCTTCATCACCGGTTGAGTCCATGGCTTATAGCCAGGGTGTTATCAGGACAGGTCCAGCTTCTCCAGTATCTCCTCCTGCACCACAAAGCAATGGAGAAGATATTAGCAACCAAGAGTGGAGTGATGCTAGTGATGGTGAAGAAAAGAAGACAGGTCACATGAATTGGAGTGAGGAAGAGAGTTTGAAACTAGTCAGTGCATGGTTGCATCATTCTGTTGACCCAGTGAAGGGGAACTCACAAAAGGGTGAACACTTTAATTGGAAGAATATCGTGGCAGAATTCAATAGCCATGTCAGGCCAGAAAGAAGACGGACAGTTGCACAATGCAAAACCCACTACGGTAAGACAAAAAAAAAAGTAGTCCATTTCAATGGATGTTGGATCAGAATGCATCACGCACATGGCAGTGGAGAATCCGATGACCAGATTATGACAAAAGCCCATGCAGTTTACAAATCAGAAGAAAAAAAGGGGAGACCATTCACTCTAGAGTACTGGTGGAGAGCAGTAAAGGATCAGCCAAAATGGGCAAAGAGAGATGAGAACCAAGTAGTAGTTGCAAACAAGAGATTGAAGCAAGCTGAATCAGGTGCCTACACATCTTCTTCAAACCAAGATTGTGAAGACGCAGAACCTAGAGAACGATCTCGACCAGAAGGTCAGAAGAAAGCAAAGGCTAAACTGAAAGGGAAAGAGAAGAAGCTCACACCAGAAATGAGTTTGGAAAGCCTTAAAGCTGAGAGAATGAAATTTTACCATGAAGCAACACTGAGGAAAGCAGAAGCAGTGGAAAAGGCAGCAGAAGCCACAAAGGAGAAAGCAAAGTTTGATATGTTGAATAAGTACCTGAACTTGATGGCGGAGGATACTTCAGGGTACAGTGATGAACGGAAGCAACGCCATGAGAGTGTGTTGAACTATATGCAGATGCAGATATTCCCTGGAAAGCAGTAGTCATTAATTGTTTCTGAGTACCTGTGAGCAGTGTCCAAGTAGCATGTATTAGCATCAGGCAAGAATGTATTCAAGTATTAATATGAACCATGAATTGTTTCTGAGTACCTGTGAGCAATGTACAAGTAGCATGTATTAACCTGAACCATTAATTATTTCTGACTACGTGTTGTACATTAGCAGAAACAAAAAAATATAAAAAAAGCATATGACTTTAGAATCTAGGGTACTGTAAACTAGCCGTTGTAAAACTAGCCGTTGTAAAACTAGCCGTTGTGACCATACATGCACCTATAAAGGGTCTGGAGGGTAGTAGCAAGAGGCTGCACTCTACAATGTCTTCTGAATCAAATTCTCCTTCCCAAAACATAGATGGTGACCTTGAGCAGCTCATGTGGGAGTTCATGAATGACCCACTTGAAGTAGAGATTGAAGCAGAGATAGCTGATGAGATTGAAGAAGAAATTGAAGCAAGCATCGAAGCCGATCTAGCTAGTACCTCTAACCAGCCAGCAAAGAAAAGGTATATAGATCGCGAAAGAGAAGGTGCAAACAAGCGGCTGGAAGCTGATTATTTCTGCAGCAACCCAGTGTATACTGATGTTCAATTTCGCCGGAGATACAGGATGAAAAAACATTTATTCCTACGCATCGTGCACACCCTTGGTGAGTGGTCTCCATATTTTCGTCAACGTAGAGATGCCTTTGGAAAGCAAGGTTTTTCACCTTTACTAAAGTGCACAGCAGCTATGCGCATGTTGGCTTATGGTACTCCTGCTGATCTATTAGATGAGGGTTTGCGAATTGCTGAAAGTACTACCATTGAGTGCTTGACCATATTTGTGAAAGGCATTAGAGAGAATTTTGGTTTACAATACCTTAGAAGACCCACTGAGGATGACATTAGAAGGTTACTACAAGTAGGTGAAGCACGTGGGTTTCCGGGTATGCTAGGCAGTGTTGATTGCATGCATTGGCAATGGAAAAATTGCCCAGTTGCATGGAAAGGGCAGTATACCCGTGGTGATTATAAAGTGCCAACAATCATGCTTGAAGCTGTTGCCTCGCACGATCTGTGGATATGACATGCATTTTTTGGTATGCCTGGTTCAAACAATGACATTAATGTCTTGAATCAGTCACCGTTGTTCACAAACATACTACAAGGGACTGCTCCATCAACCCAGTTCACAGTTAATGACAGTCAGTACAATATGGGGTACTATCTAGCTGATGGTATATATCCTGAGTGGGCAGCTTTTGTTAAAACAATCCCATTGCCTTACAGTGTGAAACATAAATTGTTTGCAAAAAAACAAGAAGCAGCAAGAAAATACGTTGAGAGGTCATTTGGAGTTTTGCAGGCTAGATTTGCAATATTACGAGGCCCTGCTCGTTTTTGGAGTGAAGAAACACTTGCGGACATCATGTATGCATGTATTATACTACACAACATGATAGTTGAAGATGAGAGGGACTCCTACCAGGTAAGGTTCAATGACAATGAGCCTTATGACATTACACAAGAAAATGAGCACTACGAGCAGGGAACTTCAGAGCCTGTGGTAGGGTTCGCTCATGGGCCAATTCATGAATTCTCTAGATTACTTGAAGCAAACGAGGCCATTCATGATCGACAAAAACATCATCTCAAAGCTGACTTGGTTGAGTGATGGCCGCACCCTTGCCTTCACGCTAATCTGAGTGCCCCTCCTTGCGATGGTGGAGCTCTGCTCGCTCCTCACGCGGCCGCAGCGCACGCCTTCTTCATCGGCAGCCACGAGGAGAAGGTGCCTGGTCGCCCGTCGGCCGTCGCGGACTACTCGCCGCGCCCAGCGCCGCTCCGCTCGGGCCCTCGTTGTCTGCAGCCCCAGCTCCAGCCCCGGCTCAGGCCCTCACTCAGGCGCGGGAGCGACGGACGGGATCCCAGTCCCTGGCTTGGATGACGGCACGCTGAGAGAAAGGAGAGGATAAGAGCCGCGGGAAGGAAACGGCAGGAGAGATGAAAGAGATAAGGTTGCTTTTTTTAATCTCGGCACCGCTTGGACTACGCTGGAGCGATTTGTTTTTTCTAGCATCCTGTCCGTTGCCTGGATTTTTTTTGCCGGCCATACGCTGGCCCTGCTCTAAGCACCGCAAGGGTGGGCGGTTATCAAAGAATAAAAAAGAAAAAAAACTATTAGAAATGATCTGGTCAGACCCGGGGGCGGAGCCCCAAGTGGCAAGAGGCCGAGTAAAGCCAAATCAATCGGGTATCATGAGGCTTTGCAACACTCAGGAAAGATAAACCCATCATGATGGAGCATATTTAGAAAGAGCTCTCAAATTTGTGGGGTTATGCGCACCACCCGCCAAAGTATGAGTGGCGTATCTACCCTAATCCAAAAACTGGCTGTTGGAGGTTGAAAATCTGAAAGGTGCCTAAAGTTTCTCATCACCATTTGCAATGCAAAATGTATAGCCATGGAGTCCACACCGCTCATGTTGGTGTTGAGCCATGTGTTATCTTCTAACAATTCATCTACCGACATTTGGTCGTCGGGATGCCATATCTTTTAGATGAGGCGGGCCTTTGCATGAGATAAGCATGGGGCCAAGTTTGTTTTACTTCCTAGTTTGGTTTAGGTTCCTTTTTCAACTTGCATCATGCATCAACCTTAACACCAAAAAATATTAAATGGAAAGAAGCTTATCCTGAAAATATGACACGGAAAAGGAAATTTTCTATGTAAAACTGAATTTCTTCACCAAAGGGTCCGTTCCTACACTTATTTTGCCCCAAATATGCCAACTAATACAGAAGATACGCATCCACACCAGGGAATATTCTAGATAAATTCGAAATTTACAGTGTGAAACTGCCCTTTTTGCAGGCAGCAATTAATAATTTCCAACCAAAGCAGCATTTACATTTATTGCTTTATTTTATCTACATCCATTTCCTCCAACTATGCATGCGTTTGAACACACCCTTTGCAGAAAACGTCCAAATTATTAGGACACCAAACAATTGTGAATCTTTCTACGAATTAGGGACACTTTAATGAGCAGATTCAAATGGATTTTGTCCAGATTACCTTGACGTTGGCCGTCAGTGTGAATCTAATCCAGCAGAGGTATCTTTTTATATGCCTGCCATGCCTTCTATCGCCCTGCCAAGTAGAAAACTGTAGTTGGTCATATCTTGCTCATCTCAACAGATCCCTGCATCCAGTTCCCACAAAAATGGAGGATGTGGTTGCGCTGATCGTCGGAGCCGGCCCTGCAGGGATAGCGATGGCAGCGTGCCTAAGCCGGTGCTCTATCCGCTACCTTGTCGTTGAGCGCGAGGAGTGCAGTGCGTCGCTGTGGCGTAACCGCGCCTATGACCGCCTCAAGCTTCACCTTGCCAAGGAGTTTTGTGCCCTGCCGTACATGCCATACCCCAATGGCACCCCGACTTATGTTCCCAAGAAGGAGTTCGTGGAGTACTTGGACAACTACACTGAGCATTTCGGCATCAAGCCCAGGTATTGCACTACAGTTGAGTCGGCATCATATGACGAGGGGGCCAACCGCTGGGCTGTTTGTGCGCGCGACTTGGTTGGAGGCACAGAGATCCAGTATATGGCGAGGTTTCTTATCGTGGCCACAGGTGAGAATGCCGTGGGGAGCATCCCGGAGATCCCTGGGATAGAGAGCTTCCAGGGGGAGGCTATTCACTCTTCGACCTACAAGTCAGGAGGCCGATATGCTGGGCAGAGGGTGCTCGTTGTTGGATGTGGCAATTCGGGGATGGAGATCGCTTATGATCTTGCAAGTCATGGTGCCGACACCTCCATTGTTGTTCGCAGTCCGGTATGCACCTTCTTTTGTTTTAATAATGTGTGGTGTCATGATATGTGTATTTGTCCATTCAGTTCGAGTAGATTATTCTGTCATGAATAATATGGTTCTGTAAAACATTTGTGTATATTAGGATCCCTATAGTTACATAAACCCATACTAAATCTAATAGCATATGTTGTGGAGCTGAGAACTTGAGGATGAGTTCCGATCCTTTCTATATTCTTCTATATTATGCATTGTTACTTACGTGGAAGCAAGTAGAATTCTTTTTGCGCTATGTTTCCTGATTGTTTGATTTGTCATTCGAGTGCAGGTACACATAATGACGAAGGAGTTGATCCGTTTGGGAATGACACTGGTCAAGCATATACCAACTACAATAGTGGATTCTCTTATAGTGAATATAGCCAATTTCAAACTCGGAGATCTATCAAGGCATGGCATTGTGAGACCAGATACAGGTCCTCTCCTCCTGAAATCTAAAACTGGTAGATCTTCTGTAATCGATGTTGGGACAGCAGGGTTAATCAAGAGAGGGATCATCAAGGTAAGCATATATACTATTCCCTCAAGATTTATTAAGGTTAGCATGCTACAAATATATAAATTAGCTTGAAGAGAAGTGGTGTAAAATCCTCTGTCTCTGCTAGGTGTTTAGGGGGATATCAAAGATAATTGGAAACAAAGTCGAATTTGAAAGTGGGAAGGAGAGTTCATTCGATGCTATCGTGTTTGCAACCGGCTACAAAACCACTGTGAATTTGTGGCTCAAGGTACAAGATCCTTTTCCAATTTCCCCTCCAATCAAGTTTCTTAATGCAGCTGCTGTGACATCTTTTGTGCTTACAAGTATATTCCTTTTTTATATATATCACAGGATGACGAATGCATGCTGAACCATGATGGACTTCCTAAGAAAGCTTATCCCAATCATTGGAAAGGTGAAAATGGCCTCTACTGCGTTGGTTTTGCGAGAAGAGGATTGGCTGGTATATCCATGGATGCAAAGAATGTTGCCAATGACATTGTGTCTACCAAACACTTTTTGTCTGGTTAAGTCATCTTAAATCTATGTTAGCCCTTGGTTATGCAGTCTTGCATGTAATAGACTACAATATATAACATAACCATTATACTCTATATGGGCCGAAGACATGTATGACAAACTATTTACCTGCTTCCTTTGCTCCTGGATGCATGGGACTGATTGTAAAATATTTCTTCTTCTGCATCCCATACAACTCTTACTTTCCCTCAATCCTAATGATGCATGGAAATTGTTGACGGAGAGCTTGTAAAGTAAGTCTTTTGTTGTATTCAAACTATAGTAGCCTGCACTAAAAAGTAGCATTCTATATTTTTAAAGTTTTTTTGTTTGCTTTTTGGGAAAATCAGTACACAGCAGCGTCCTCCTGCTTGTGTGGTCATGAATGGCAAGCTGACGAATACTGGAATGTTGTTCAGAACTTTACCATCGGAATATTATCTTTACTTCAATGTACTACTGCGAAAAAGGATGGTATATTAGGTGGTGTTTGGATCCGGATGCTAATGTTCAGCGTTTTAAATAAGTAATAATTAGATGTATTAAACATAAACTAATTATAAAACTAATTACATAAGTCATATCTATTTCGCGAGACGAACCTAACAAGACTAAATTCGCTATAATTAATACATAATTACCACACACTTACTGTAGCATTACATTATCTAATCATGGTGTAATTAGGCTTAATAGATTCGTCTCGTAAATTACTCTTTGTTTATGTAATGAGTTTTTAAATTAATTTATATTTAATACTCATAATTAACATATTTATATCCGATGTGACGGCGCTAAAGTTTAGCGCGTGGGAAACAAACGGGGCCTTAGTGTCTGCTCAAGTAACTCGGTGATAGATTGTCGATTCGAAAATCCATGTAGTGGAAAAAATGAGTTTGATCTAACACTACAGTGATCATGGTGAATACGAATGAATCAAAATGATTGAACTAGTCATAATGGAAAGGAGACTAGGAATCCTTGATACCCATGTTCGAATATACAATTTCAAAGAAACATTAACCCCGACGACCAAAGGCCGGTGATTCTTCGTTGACAAGTAATTTCTCTCTCAGACCAGAAGGTCTGCATATGGTGCGTGTCAGTTCCAGCTAGAAGGCTATAGCGAAAATTTGATAAAGTGGTGTTGGTCAAAAATGTCGTTTGTTCCAGTTGAGAAGCTAAGATTTTCTCCCTCAGATATGTTGTATTGCAGTATCCCAGCTCACTAACAATGCACTGCATGGGTGAATGATCGATAAGCTGGTCCTTGTGTTGACAGAGTTTATGAAAAAAACTAGACCAGATAGCGAGCATATAAAATGTGCGTACTATGCTTGTCAATATTTTGCGTAAATGTGTATTACCCATTGTCGGTGTTCGGATTTCGTGGGCCGACACTAACTAGTAAAAATGCGCTGCGTCGTGTCTCTCGATGGTTGATGCGAAGGTTAATACAATGACACCAGATGTTTCCTGGTTCCGGCCACGGGGCCGTACGTCCAGCAAAGGGTGTGCGTGCACTGTATTATCTTGCATCAGGTTGCTTGTAGTAGTGGTTTACAAGCAAGGCGAGAGAGGAGGTGAGGCCTCCAAGTCCCAAGTGTCTAAGGTTGATTGAGGCAAGTACCAATATCTGGGGTGCGATTGTGTTGGTTTCGTTGCATTGCGTTGCGGATATATTGCTCTCGCCCCGTGGACGGGGGTCTACCTCCTCCTTTTATAGTTCAAGGAGGGGCAGAGACATGCGTGTTGCACAGTGGAATCTACAGTCATTGGGCACTGGAGAGCATGGCGCCGGGCGTGGCTGTCGTCCTTGCGGATCCTTCTGCTCGGCGCAAATCGGTGGGCGTCCTCCAGTTCCAGTGGGCGGAGTGGCGGTTCCTATATAAAGTACATGTCCCTGTACCTGTCCCGGGGTGACTTTGAGGGGCCGTGATGACCGGCATCCGTGCCCAGTCGTCGCCCGTACATCCATTCGAGGGTTTTCCTATGCCTTATCGAGGGCTTCGTCATGGGATTAGTACAGGGGTTGGCAGCATAGGAGCACGGGAGTTGGCAGCACAGGACCGCATAGGGCCTCGCAGGCCTGCAAAGTGTTGGGGATGGCTACACAGCGACCAGAGTTGGCGGCACAGGACCGTATAGGGCCTCGCAGGCCTGCACATTATCGGGGATGGCTGCACAGTGACCGGAGTTGGCGGACACGATCCAGGTCACATCGTCTGTGCGGGATGGCCCGTGATTTACCTTTTGACTTCGGCGTCCCGTGGTAGCGCGGGGCATTGAATGCGCCTGTCAGCAAAGCAGACGGGCGCGCGCCCCGTTAGTCGAGGGGTGGCCTCGAGCGAGCCGGAGTTTCTTGAACCGAGGGTCGCGCGGGGCTCAACTTAGGATGTCTCGATCGAGGCGGAGTATGCTATCTGCTCGAGGGGGCCGGCACCCTCGATCGAGGCGGAGATGGGGTGCACGCGTCGGGGCCTTCACGAAGGGCCTTTAGTGGGCTGTTAGCCCGAGGTGGGCCGTGGGCTTTGTGCGCTTAGACTCTTTCTGGTTTGTGGAGACTTGATAGTGATTTATTTGCGTTTTTCAAGGGTGATCATCCCTTAGGTTAGGGGACCCCTTATAGTCATCCCCGATAGTTGCCCTCGAGCCTTGGCTGGGATGAGGATCAGTCCTGCAAAGGCTTGCGTTCCTGCAGGGACGTCTCAGGTGCTCTTTATGGGGTTTCTCCTTTGAACACTTGAGGATTTCCATGGGGGCCGCACTAGCGCACTCGCGGGTGTAGCCCCTGAGGCCTTGGAGGAGTGAGTATACTCGTCCAAGGGCTATAAGCGTTCGGTTTTATGGCGTGTCGAGTGACGTGCTCGCTCAACGTTTGTTTCAGCCGGCCTCGGTGTTTTTTTAGCCGGCATCAGCGATCTACGTTGGTGAAGCGACGTCGTGCCCGTCCGGACCATTCTCCGGAGAGTTTGCTTAAGCATTAGAGGGGGTTGACCCGGCACGGGATTTCACAATCAGGTGATCATGCTATTTGTTCATAGGGTACGGCCGCGGTGCGAGGGGCCCTCGAGCCTTGGCCCGAGTAGGGTCGATCAGGGGAAACCCTCGACTTCGTGTTACGACCCTCATCGCCCTTCCGCAGGGAGGAGGGGTGACGCGGTCCATACTGCCCATGAGCGGGCCGCGAGTCATGGATGCTTCGGTGAGCTATTAACGAGTGGTTCAAGTGGACGTCCGTCCCCCGTTCGATAAAGGTTGGCTCGTGGTCTGGAGGCACGTCTCATAAAAGTGATCGCAAAGGTTTGCTAGGTAGGGCTCGATCCCATTCGATAGGGGTCGAGGGCTCGTTGCTCTCCCTTGTTGGGATCCCTCGATCTAGCTGCCTTTGTCTGGCCTTGAACACAACATAGGGCACCCCAAACTCCGTGTTAGAGGATAGCCTCAATCAAGCGCGCCCCGATTGTCCCTGACTTTGTCGATTTGGGGCACCTGTCGAACCTTCGATGGGCCAGGCTTGAAACCCCTGATCAGTAGGGCCTCGAGAGGAGGTGCCTTACCTTGCCCGGGGGGATATTTTCGCTTGGTTCTCGGCATGACCGAGTCGTGGACGCACGCGCGGTCGTGGCTGACGTGGCCCGAGGCAGGTGGAGCGGGTGCGCCTTTTTAGGCAAAATGGCGCATGCGGTGGGCGGTTTGAAGTGACGCGTTATAGTGCTGCTTGTGGCGCCTTTGATTACGTGCGCGTCGGTTCCCCATATGATGGGGCCCAGTCGTTAGTGATGGCGGCACCCACCACATTTACTGCGCCTATCTATAAAACAGGAAACCCGGGGAGGCCGTTCACCTTACCTTAGCCATTCTCCATCTCCGCCTTGCCTTTTCATCTGCTCGCTCCCTCAAGCTCTGTCGCGAGGAAGAAGAAGAAGCCACGTTTGACCGCGCCGTTCGAGCCTTGATCCATCCCTTTTCCTTCACGACCATGGTTGAGCTGAGGGACCCCGCGCCATGGAGTCCGTCCTCCGTGGGCACGCACTACCTTGGGGGCTCATTGAGGCCGGGTTGCTGCCGAAGATCATCGACTAGGGGAGGCCGGAGTGGATTGCCCCGCCGGCGTTGCATAGGGAGCCGAATCCCCCGCCGGGCAATGTCGTCAGCTTGGCGCGTCTGCACGAGCGGGGGTTCGGTGCCCCCGCGGGGCGGTTCATCCATGCGCTATGCCACCATTACATGGTGGAGCTCAACAACTTCGCCCCCAATGCCATCTCGCAGGCGGCGGTCTTCGTCGCCATCTGCGAGGGTTACTTGGGGATTGCGGTGAACTCGGAATTGTGGATTCACCTCTTTCGGGGTGAGCTCCATACGACCGCTGGTGAGGCGAAGGGGGTGCGGAGGCCCGTCCGCACCAGTGGCCTTACCATCCACACGCGCAAGAATAGGAAGAACCTCTACATCCCCTGCACCATGACGTCCAACAACCAGGACTGGGATAAGGGGTGGTTTTACCTGCGCAACGACGGCGGCAGGCTCCTGGCGTATACCGGCAAGGTGCTGCAGGAGAAGCCCGCCTCTTGGTGCCATGGCGTGTCCCCCCCCCCCCCCGAGTGCCAGGCCAAGCTCGTCGTCTTCACCGACGCGTTGCGCTCCCTGGCGAGGGAGGGGCTGACCGCGGCGGCCGTCATCGCCAACTTCCACAGGCAGAGGGTGGCCCTGCTAATGGAGAGGAGTCTCCCCATCTATGAGCTGAAGCTGGGGGTGCCCTTCGAGGACTCGCGGATGATGGAGGAGCTGCTCGCCCATGGGCACGCTGGCCAGAGGGTGAGGCGTGCGGTGGAGTGCTCCAAGATGGACTGCTCCGATGCCGCCTTGTGGTCTCTCAAGATGCGTCCCGAGGAGAGCTATCTCCAATTCGTAAGTGCTTGCTCCCTGTTCATCAATCCGATTTGATTTGTTATCGACCCCCCTTTCTGATCCTCGTTGTGATGCTAGGGGCTGTCCCGCAAGGGGTACCGATCGAATCCCCCGCTCCCTGAGACTCGCGAGGCGAAATGCCTTTTTGGTTAGAGGCAAAAAGCGCAAAAAGACGCGGAGAAGCAGAGGCGGGAGCGGAAGCAGCGGAGGAAGGAGGCGCACGAGAAGGAGAACCGGAAGCGGACGAGGGAGGGTGTCTCCCCGCTGACGACTCCAGAGAGAATGCCCGAGCCCAGCGATGACGACTCATCTAAGGAACTCGTGGCGCCCCCGTTGCCTGCCGTGGTGGAGAAGGAGGAGCTCGCGCCTACGGCGGCGTAGATCCAGGCCACGCCCGCGTCGGCAGCGGGCGAGGCAACCATCGATGAGCCGGTGCCTTCGACGGCGCAGGTTCACGTCATGGCTGCCTCCGCGGTAGGCGCGACATCCCTCAGTGGGGCGGCATCATTGAGGGCTCGGTCTGGCTCGAGGGGGGCGCAGCCCCCGGGCGGATCAAGGAAACGCAAGTTGACGGGTATCACGTGGTAATGCTCGTTCCAATCCCAATCGTCATTTGATTCGTGGTTTCTTTTTGTTGATCTCCAATTCCCATGTCTCTCTCAGCCGGACCGTGGCACCTTCTCCCCTTGCGCTCAAGGCGCTTAAGTCAGTAGCGCACGCCTCGCCGCATGCGGCGGGGCAACTCCTTGCTGGAACGCCTCACTCGGCGGAGGTGGTAGTCGCCAGATATCAGGCGGCGCTGGCGCAAGGCGTTGAGCAGGTGAGGTAGGGGCTCCGCGCAGGAGGCGCCGTGGGCACGGAGGTCATGAGCCATATGGAGGATGCGACTCACATTGTCGAATGGGAGGAGGTGGTGCCCGCGCTCGTGGGTGATGCCGCAGGCGGGGGAGCCCAAACCGTGATAGAGATGCGGCCCGGACAGCAGACGGCGGGGACGCGGCCCAATCCCTCGAGAGAGGGGGTGGCGGCCAAGCGGCAATACCGGCGTTGGTGGCCGCCGCCAAGGTGGATGTTGCGGTCGCCCCTCTCCCCGATTCGGCCAGGGTTGGGGATGTTGAAGGCGTCGTCGCTCCCTGCCGAGACCTCCGAGCATCCCGACGCGTGGAGCGATGAGGGGCTTGACCGGCCTCTGGTGGATGAAGCGAAGGCGGAGAAGGAGTTGTGGCAGCAGTACCAATAGGTCAGCTCTGCTTTGCAAAACACCCTCCTTTCCGCCCTCAAGCTTCGTAGGACTAGAGGGCTCGCGGTCCATACCTTAAGCCAGCTTGCCCCTAATTTGCTTGGTTCTTCTCGCGCTCGTGCATGTGTCTTATCTTGCATCTTCTTATTGGTAGCAATTGAGGGAGATGGCAGGGAAGAAGGTCTCCTACCTCACCGGCTTGCACACCGATGTGCATTGGCTTGGGCAGGAAAAAGCCGACTTGCTCTCAGAGGTAGAAAGGCTCCACGCCATCATAAATGAACTGTGGGCCGAGGGTCGCTAGCGCGGGGAGGTCTTGACCTGCGCGGAGGAGGAGCACGATGCCCAAAAGGCCATGGCGGAGCAGAAGGCCCAGGATGCCTCGTGGCTGGGCGTCGCGCTTCAGGAGAAGGTCGAGGCGCTAGCGGGGTGTAGGGCCAGCTCCAGTAGGAGCGCGTGACACATGATGAGGCGAGGTCCCTGCTTCAGCAGAGGGATGCAGCGGTTGCGGCGGCAAACACCCAACTCCAGTCCAGGGAGGCAGCAATCGGGCTGCTAACCGGGGCTTTGGTGGAGGGGAACGTCATCGTCAAAACGCTGCAGATCTTCACTTAGGAGAGGGAGGCTTCGATATCCGTGCTTCAGCAAGAGGCCAGCGCTGCACAGGTGCTGCTAGCAAAGGAAAAGGAGCAGACCGAGGGTAAGTCGCAGTCATTGGCACCTTTGCCTATCTTGCGTTCGTCGGGACTTATCTTGACGTTTCTTCATGTTTCAGAGCTGCGGAAGGCCATGGCGGACACGTCGGCGGTGGCGGAGTCCCTCCAGGTCGCATACTCGAGGGCTCTGGAGGCCTCGAGGACCTGGAGGGTGTCACCGTCGCCGCATCCAAGGAGCTCGAGGGGGAGGAGACCCCATGGGGCAGCTCAGTGGCCAGTCACCTAAGGTCTTTGGCGGTTGCGTCATCAATCGCCTAAGGGGTGCCCTTCGCCTTGGAGTCTAGAATACCCTTGACGTGATATCGACGCACTTCGTTGTCGAAATTGAGGCGTTGGCTGTGGGCTACGTTGTCGCCGAAGGCCTCGACAACGACGCCACAGTTGCCGCCATCGAGCAAGCTGATGCCGCCGCCGAGGGTACCGCCATGGCACTTTCTGAGCTGTTCGAGGGTGACATTTTCTCTGGCGCGTACGAAGATGAAGACGCTGCCGCCGCGGGTCCTCGCGACGGGGAAGACGTGCCCTGAAAGGCTCAGAAAGTTGAAGTACGTAGCTTAGGATTTGGCTCAGTATGCGTAATTTATTCGAAGTGTCGTTTGGTACGTTATCGTATTTTTACGCGGCTTACAAAGGTTTCGGCGGGGAAGGTCACGTTCTTAAAATGATTTAGGCGTAGGGAGGTGAGGGGGATGCCGTATCCCGTAGGCGTAGGCGGTCCCACGAATCGGCCGGCCCTGGCCTTAGTCATTTTACGCCCTGCTTCTACCTTTCCGAGTGCGTGATGTGCAATGCGATTAAAGTTTCGAAAAAAAGATCTAAAAAAATGGGGCGATTTAGGAGGGGGAACCCCCCGTCGCAGCCCCCGAGGGAGACTTGGCTTTATCGAGGGCAAAGCCGAGTCTTCCTGTTTATGACCTTTCTTTATTATTAGTTGCTGGTATGAGATATATACAAAGAAACTTGGAAATTCATGGGTAGAAACGACGTAGCTGTTGAATGTTCCAAGCGTTGGCAAAGACTTCGCCCTTCTCATTCGCGAGCTTGTACGTCCCGGGCTTGAGGACTTCAGCGACGATGTATGGCCCTTCCCATGGCGGCGTGAGCTTGTGGTGCCCTCGACTGTCCTGTTGAAGCCTCAAGACCAGATCTCCCTTATTGAGGTCTCAACATCGAACCCTCTGCGCTTGATATCATCGGAGAAATTGCTGGTACCACGCTGAGTGCAGGAGCGCCATGTCACGGGCCTCATCCATGCGGTCCAGCGAGTCCTCACGGGCTCGCTGATTTTGTTCTTCTTGGTAGGCATTGAGCCTTGGGGACCCGTACTCCAAGTCCGTTGGGAGGATAGCCTCCGCACCATAAATGAGGAAGAATGGGGTGAAGCCCGTGGCTCTGCTCGGGGTCGTTCTGAGGTTCCAGATGACCGAGTGTCACACCCGGATTTTCACAAAAAACCCGAATGCGGTCATATGTGTGCCCAGGAAGTCATAGTACACATATAGCGAACAAATATGATAAACAGCGAACATATGCTGGAATAAATTCTTCATTAAATAAAATGTTTACATCAGAGTGCTTCATAAATGATCTAAACAATAATAGCGGAAGACTAATAAAACTCTCAACTAATGGAGCCGCAATCCACAGGGACTCTGACTGGGAGATCACAACTCAGTAGTACGGTAAATCTTCTGGAAACTCAGCAGCAGACTCATGCCCAGCCCAATCTGTTTACCCATCCGGGATTTTGTTAGATAAAATAGCAAGTGTAAGTAAACAATTACTTAGCAAGTATAGCACGGGTATGAAGGCTCAAAATAGGCTAGACACGGCTCAACTGCATTAGCATTTTTAGTTGGTTCATTTTAACATTTACCAAATTACTACAAGTGAATGAAACCCAGTTGCAACCCAATTAATAAAGTATAAGTGACATTAAACATAAATAAACATCATCTTCTAATAAAAAAGGATCCAGGCCGCTCGTGACCCTGAGCAAGGCTATCATGATAGATTGTACACTCTGTAGAGGTTCCGCCCTTTACCCACCAGTCGCGTAAAAGTTCAAAAGAACTTTGCACCCAACCACACACATCAACACTTCCGAGGTGTGATTGCATAGGGACGCTACGAGGTTTTTCACAAGACACCCTAGCAAGAGAGTGGCCGATTATGGTACAACACACGCAGTATGGCCCATGCACCGAGATTGACCGACCCTCAAGGCGCAACGTGAGGGGGGTCAATGGCATCCAGAGCGCGGGCTACACAAGCCAACCAATGCGCAACGTGTGGAGCTCTAACGCGAGGGCTCCCAGCACGAGACTGTGCCTAACGAGACATAGCCAACGGATAAACCGTCCTCGGTGGATCAAGACATACTCTCACCCATGCTTCCCATAACGCCGTTGGCCCCGACGGTAACCACTTACAAGCTAGAGCCGTACAAGCTACTTGACTAAGACCAGAGCCATAATAGTTCTAGCGGTGGCGACAGGCTCCTGGGTTGCCGCTTTAAGAACCGGACCTTACGGAGAGACACTAGAACAAAGCACGAAGAACATGCTCTAGCTCCCTAAACCAATTTGCTAAAAAGCATGTTTTATCATAAATGTATGTAAAAAGTATGTTTAGGTAGCAAGGATTGTCCGTGCTATAACTTTCCTTCCTCGAAGGGCGGCTACTGGTGCTACTACTGCTGTGGGTCCTGCTCCGGAAAGTCTCCCACGTACTCGAAGTCCAACGTGAAAGGCTCACCGACTGGACACGAATCACCATACAAGCGAGCACACAAACCAATACATGCAAACAAATAATAATCTATTAGAACAGTACACCAAACTGTAGAAACAGTACAAATAAAGCTTTTAGAAATAATCTACGCTTCACTACGAACACATGAGCGCGAAAATCACACTAATCGGAGCTAAAACGAAAAACATATGGCTTTTCTAAGTTCTAGGGACCTGCTGGCAAGTTTTTAAAAGTTCCAGGGGCTAGTTTGTGAAAAACTAGGGACCTAAATGTAATTACGCTTTAAAACCCGAGGGCTAACACATAAAAGTACTTAAACAGGACCACGGGTTCGAAATCTCAAAAGCTAAGGGAGTTATTCATTAAAAACAGGACCTACTGGTAATTATTTTTCAACAGGGGTGGACCGCGGGTTAATTCAACAGAAACCAAGGGGTTCTTTAACAAAAAGGTTCGGCTGACCGGTATGATGGGCTTTGACTCGGGGGGGGGGGGGGGGTTTATCTGACGACCGTCCGATCCAGATTCAAGGGCTAGGATCGGCTCGGGGTTGGGGGTGGTCGGCGACAGAAGAAAGGCGGCGGCGCCGCCGCTGTATGCCGGGTAAGCTCACTGGAGTAACACCGATTTGATGCTCCGGGTTCACCCCGGGGGTTCAAGTCAGGGATTTCGCGGCAGAGTAGGCGGATGACGGCGACCGGCGGTGGGGCGACTCCAGCGAGGGTAGATCGGGCGCTGCGGTGCTCGATTCGGGGCGGGAGTTAGCTCTGGAGCACCAGGGAAATATGGCAAGCTCACCAGGGGGGTTCCAAGGCACCGGCGGTGCGTCGGAGGCGGCTGTCGACGACGGCGGCCGGCGAAGTTGCTCGGGCGGCGTCGGAGCGGGGAGAGGAGCTGCTTGGGGCGCTTGGAAGCTCGGGAGGGGTCGGTGAGGGTTTGGGGGTGCTTGGGGGCTGCCTTTATAGGCCGGGGAGGCTTGCTCGGGTGCGGAACACGAGGATCGTCGTCGGCCAGCGCGGATCGGGGAGTTTCCAATCGGGGGGCGACTTGCCTTCTGGGGAAACGCCGAGGAAGGAAGGAGATGGTGGAGGAAGGTGCGCCGAAGCTGCTGGGAAAACACGGGCGCGGAGATGGCAGCTCGGGCGCGGGGCTTGCCATGCGGGGCGCTGGGCGTCTGTCGCACGAGTGAGTGGGGAAAAAGGAAAGAGAGGTGGGAGAGGGAAATGACAGGCGGGCCCCGCCTGTCGGTGTAGAGGGGAGGGAGAGAGTGGGGCGTGGAAGTTGGGCCGGGGAAGCGGCTGGGCTGAGGGGGCGCTGGCGAGCTGGGCCAGCTCGGGTGAGAGAGGCCCAGGTGGGGGGAGGGGGGGAAGAGGAGTGGGGGGGTTTGGGCCGAGGAAGAGAGTTGGAGGAGCAGTAGTGGACCGGGCAGAGAGTGTAGGGAGCAGAAATGGACTCAGGTTGAAATAACTTTTCTAGGCCTCCAAACAAGGTGATTCAAATTTGAATTTAAATAAATTTAAATTCTCGTTTGAATCACAAGCATTACAAAAATTAAATGCAGCAACATGAATGCAACAAAAATATTTCTACAACTTATATTAAATTTTAATATTCATAATTAATTCATTTAACCTATATTAATTATGAACAAATTAAATAAATGCCAATTAATTACTAAAAATTTTAAATAGGAAAATTTTGGGTGTTATAAACCTACCTCCCTTAAGATGAATCTCGTCCTTGAGATTCGGACGTAGATGCGAAGCGCTGCGGGTACTCGGTCTTGAGATCTTCCTCCCGTTCCCAAGTGGCTTCATCCTCCGAGTGTCGGCTCCACTGTACTTTGCACATCCGGATGACTTTGTTCCTTGCCACCCTCTCAGACACCTCCATAATTTTGATCGGATACTCCTCATAAGTGAGGTCCTCCTGCACATTCAGCTCATCTATCGGGATTGGCTCTTCAGGCACCCGCAAACATTTCTTCAGCTGTGACACATGGAACACATCGTGCACTCCAGCCAATCTCTCGGGTAGTCCCAACTGATATGCCACTTCACCTTTCCTTTCAAGTATCTGGAAAGGTCGAATGTAACGATGTGCTAGCTTGCCCTTGACATTGAACCTCTTCACGCCCCTCATCGGTGACACCTTGAGGTACACAAAATCTCCAACTGTGAAACTGAGATCCCTCCGTCTGACGTCAGCTTAACTCTTCTGCCTGGACTATGCCACCTTCAAATTCTGCCTGATCACTTGCACTTGGCGTTCTGCATCTCTGAGTATTTCAGGACCAAAGACTTGACTTTCTCTAGTCTAATTCCAGAACAGTGGCGTTCTGCACTTCCTGCCATACAAAGCCTCGAATGGTGCCATCTGCAGACTTTTCTGATAGTTGTTGTTGTACGAGAATTCCGCATAGGGTAAACTCTTGTCCCAGCTAACACCATACTGTAGTGCACATGCCCTCAACATGTCCTCCAGAATCTGATTAGTCCGCTCTGTCTAGGGGTGGTAAGCTGAACTGAAATGTAGCTTACTGTCCATAGACTCATGTAGCTTCTGCCAAAAGTGAACTGAGTACCACGATCAGACACTATCCGCTTGGGTACTCCATGCAAGCATACAATCCTCTGCATGTATAGCTCTGCCAGTCTGGCTCCGGTGTAGGTGGTCTTCACTGGAAGAAAGTGGGCCACTTTAGTTAAGCGATCCACAATCACCCAAATGGAGTCAAATCCTCGCTGTGTGCGGGGTAGACCAGTGGTGAAGTCCATGCCAACTTCTTCCCATTTCCATTCCGGTATCTTCAAGGGTTGGAGTAATCCGGCTGACCTCTGGTGTTCAGCCTTAACTCTCTGACAAGTGTCACATAGTGCCACATGTGTCGCCACATCACGCTTCAATCCGTTCCACCAGAATCTTTCCTTGATGTCTTGGTACATCTTGGTGCTTCCTGGATGGATCGAGTATGCCGCATCATGCGCTTCCCTTAGGATCGTGTCCTTGATCTGCGCTATATCGGGGACACATATCCTCTTCCCATGCCACAAGGTTCCTTGTCCATCCACTTGGAAACCAGGGGCCTTGCCTACGGCAACATTCTCCACAATTTTCTTGATCTTTTCATCACCAAGCTGTCCGTTCCGGATCTCCTGTTCCAGAGTCGGTTCTACCGTCATCTCTGTGATGCTGGTCACGAACCCCAGACTCATCTTCTCAAATTCCTGGCTGAGTTCTTCAGGCAGACAATGGCCGGTGATCTTGTTCACATAGCTTCTCCTGCTCAGAGCATCTGCCGCCAAGTTAGCCTTGCCAGGGTGGTAATGGATCTCCAGATCATAGTCCTTGATCAACTCCAACCATCGGCGTTGCCTCATGTTCAGCTCTGACTGAGTGAAGACATACTTCAGGCTCTTGTGATCAGTGTAGATGTCACACTTGTGCCCAATCAAATAATGCCTCCAAATCTTCAGAGCATGCACCATAGTTGCCAACTCCAAATCATGTGTCGGATAGTTCTGCTCATGCTTCCGCAACTGTCTTGATGCGTATGCCACGACTCTCCCTTCCTGCATGAGTACACACCCCAGTCCTAGACGGAATGCATCATAGAAGATGGAGAAGCTCTTGGCTATGTCGGGCAATACCAGTACAAGTGCTGTTGTCAGCCTCTTCTTCAACTCTTCGAAGCTGGTTTGGCACTCCTCTATCCAGATGAACTTGGCATTTTTCTCCAATAATGCCGTCATGGGTTTAGCAATCTTGGAGAATCCTTCAATGAATCGCCGATAATATCCGGCCATTCCAAGGAAACTCCTGATCTCGCTGACATCCCGAGGCGAGTTCTAGCTCAACACATCATTAACATTCTTCGGATCGACTGCTACTCCTCCATTGGACAGCACGTGTCCCAAGAATGCCACTCCCTTCAGCCAGAACTCATACTTGCTCAACTTGGCATATAGCTGATGTTCCCGAAGTCTTTGCATCACCATCCTCAAATGACCTTCATGTTCCTCTTCATTCTTGGAGAAGACCAAAATGTCATCAATGAACACCACCACGAACTTGTCAAGGTAGTCCATGAAGACACTATTCATCAAGTACATAAAGTATGCAGGAGCATTGGTTAGTCCAAAGGACATACCCGTGAACTCGTACAACCCGTACTGAGTAGTGAAAGCCGTCTTGGGTATGTACGACGACCGGATCCTCATCTGATGATAACCCGATCGAAGGTCTATCTTGGAGAACACACAAGCTCCCTTTAGCTGATCAAACAAATATCAATCCTTGGCAGCGGGTACTTGTTCTTGACGGTCACTTCGTTGAGGGCTCTATAGTCCACACACATCCTCTGTGTCCCATCCTTCTTGTCCACGAACAGTACTGGTGCTCCCTATGGTGAAGCACTATGACGAATATACCCCTTTGCTAGCAAGGAGCTTAATTCTTCCTAAAATTTCTCCAGCTCCTTCACTCCCATTCTATATGGCCTTTTAGCTATAGGTGCAGTGCCAGGTTTTAGTTCAATAATGAATTCAACTTCACGTTCCGGGGGCATACCTGACAATTCCTCGAGGAACACATCCGGGAACTCGCTCACCACCCTGATGTCAGTGGGAGCTGCACCCTCAGCTTGGTTGGCTTGGCACTGGTCTGATGACTTGACTGCCCGGTACTCCACTTTAACGCCGCCCTTTTGCACCAGTTGCACTGCTCTCTCGGAGCACTAGATCACAACATTATACTTGGCGAGCCAACTCATTCCCAGGATTAGATCAAATCCAAGAGAATTCAAGACTATGGGGTATACTTCAAAATCTACCCCCCTTATTGTAATGATAACCTTGGAGCAGCGTAGACTGGCTCGTTGTTCTCCCCCAGGTGAACTAACTAACATAGGATTCCCCATGGGTTGCAGGGTCATCATACTCTTGTGTACAAATGCAGCAGAGATGAAAGCATGCGAAGCTCCGGAATAGAATAAAACAGTTGCGGGGGTTGAATTGACAAGGAACGTACCCACAACCACATCAGTAGCTCCCTCTGCAGTTTCTGCACCCATGTGGTTGACCTTGCCTCTGGCGGGGTTCTGGGGTCCCCGGTTGGCCTGCTGCTGGTTGTTGTTCTGACCGGGGGCATTCAGAGTCTTGCGGGGGCAGTAGTGAGCATAATGCCCAGTCTCCCCACAGTGGAAGCACGCCCTCGGATCCGCTGGTTCTTTGTTGGCGGGGTTGGGGCACTGGACAGGACCTTGCTGCGTCTCGTGGCACTGAGCTGGGACATTCTGCAGCTGGTTCTGTGGACGCGGCTGTTGTGGCGCCTGAGGGTACTAGGGGCGCTGCTAGTGCTGGCCACGGTTGAACGGGCCCTACTGACTTGGGAAGCGCTGCTGGCTTCCCATCTGCTGACTGCCCTGAGGAGGAACGAAACGGGGGCGACTGCTGCTCCCGATCTGCTGGCCCTGGAACTTCCTCTTCTTCTCCTCCATCTCACGGCGCTTGTGTTCCATCATCAAAGCACCATCCACCAGTTCCTGGAAGTTGGGGAACCTGGTGCACATCAGCTGGTACTGCAATGCATCCTGCAAACGATCACGGAACCTGGACTGCTTCTTCTTGTCGGTGTCCACGTCTTCCGGAGCATAGCGGGCTAACTCGATGAACTTGTCACGGTAGGCGGTGACACTCATCCCTTCTTGCTTCAGGGCCAGGAACTCCTTCTTCAGGGTCATCAGAGGTTCTGGCACGTGGTGGGAGCGGAAGCTGCTGCGGAACTCCTGCCAAGTGATCTGAGTACGGTCGATGTGAGCGTACTGGTACGAGTCCCACTAGTCCAGTGCCGGTCCCTGGAGCTGTCCTCCGGCGTACAACACCTTCTCCCGGTCGTTGCACTGTGCGATGTCGAGCTGTCTCTCCACCGCCTTGAGCCAATCATCAGCTTGCAGGGGGTCGGTGGCCTTGCTGAAGGTAGGAGGACGTCCCTTCAGGAATTCACCCCTCTTGTCATGGGGCGGCATGTTGTGCTGCAGTGGATTCTGCTGGTTCTGCTGCATCATTGCCATCGTCTGAGCCATCTGCTGCATCAGCTGGGTCTGCGTGAGCATCATCTGCTCAATGGTGGGAGGTGGTGGCGGCAGTCCGCTGGCACCGGGGTTGCTCCTTGTGTTCACCATCTATCATCAATAAACAATTCTCATAAAAACTCTGAGGGTTCCATAGGTTTACCAATTTTTTATGATGGAGGGCTTAAATAGAAAAAGAGCAAGAGAAATGAATACCCCCCTCTATTTAATCACTAAAGTCCTTAAACCTTAGTCCAGCATCTAGATGGTAGTAGACTTGCGTCTACGCCCATCACAATCATTACAAAAATCCAAATCAAGCATAAGCATAATGACAATCATTTAAAACACCTAAAGACAGGATTCACACAAGACTCGACTAGATTTAAGTTTTGAAAAAGTGAATCTAGATGACTTAAAACATAATCATGGCGGTCTCCTAAGATTTGTCAACCGTTCTAATTAGGCTGCGATCCTACAATCAGCACGGCTCTGATACCAATTTGTCACACCCGGATTTTCACAAAAACCCGAATGCTGGAATGTGTGTGCCCAGGAAGTCATAGTACACATATAGCGAACAAATATGATAAACAACAAACATATGCTGGAATAAATTCTTCATTAAATAAAATGTTTACATCAGAGTGCTTCATAAATGATCTAAACAATAATAGCGGAAGACTAACAAAACTCTCAACTAATGGAGCCGTAATCCACAGGGACTCTGACTAGGAGATCACAACTCAGTAGTACGGTAAATCTTCTGGAAACTCAGCAACAGACTCATGCCCAACCCAATCTGTTTACCCATCCGGGATTTTTTTGGATAAAATAGCAAGTGTAAGTAAACAATTACTTAGCACGTATAGCACGGGTATGAAGGCTCAAAATAGGCTAGACACGGCTCAACTGCATTAGCATTTTTAGTTGGTTCATTTTAACATTTACCAAATTACTACAAGTGAATGAAACCCAGTTGCAACCCAATTAATAAAGTATAAGTGACATTAAACATAAATAAACATCATCTTCTAATAAAAAAGGATCCAGGCCGCTCGTGACCCTGAGCAAGGCTATCATGATAGATTGTACACTTTGCAGAGGTTTCGCCCTTTACCCACCAGTCGCGTAAAAGTTCAAAAGAACTTTGCACCCAACCACGCACATCAACAGTTCCAAGATGTGATTGCATAGGGACGCTATGAGGTTTTTCACAAGACACCCTAACAAGACAGTGGCCGATTATGGTACAACACACGTAGTATGGCCCAGGCACTAAGATTGACTGACCTTCATGGCGCAACGTGAGGGGGGTCAATGGCGTCTAGAGCGCGGGCTACACAAGCCAACCAATGCGCAACGTGTGGAGCTCTAACGCGAGGGCTCCCAGCACGGGACTGTGCCTAACGAGACATAGCCAACGGATAAACCGTCCTCGGTGGATCAAGACATACTCTCACCCATGCTTCCCATAACGCCGTTGGCCCCGACGGTAACCACTGACAAGCTAGAGCCGTACAAGCTACTTGACCAAGACTAGAGCCATAATAGTTCTAGTGGTGGCGACAGGCTCCTGGGTTGCCGCTTTAAGAACCGGACCTTACGGAGAGACACTAGAACAAAGCACGAAGCACATGCTCTAGCTCCATAAACCAAGTTGCTAAAAAGCATGTTTTATCATAAATGTTAAAGTGAACCATTAAGTCAAGATTAACAATTAAATGATGATGACAGTAGCTGAGCATAGCAAAGATTCTACCCAAATGCAATAATCCCAAGGTGACAAGGACAAGAGTAAACAAACTAGGTACAACCTTAATAGGACATCAATTTAGACACATGCATATGAAAGTAAATGTATGTAAAAAGTATGTTTAGGTAGCAAGGATTGTCCGTGCTATAACTTGCCTTCCTCGAAGGGCGGCTGCTGCTGCTTCTGTGGGTCCTACTCTGGAAAGTCTCCCACGTACTCGAAGTCCAACGCGAAAGGCTCACCGACTGGACACGAATCCGGCGAGGGTGGATCGGGCGCTGCGGTGCTCGATTCGGGGAGGGTGTTAGCTCTGGAGCACCAGGGAAGTATGGCAAGCTCACCAGGGGGGTCCAAGGCACCGGCGGTGCGTCGGAGGCGGCTGTCGATGACGGCGGCCGGCGAAGTTGCTTGGGCGGCGTCGGTTCGGGGAGAGGAGCTGCTGGGAGGCGCTTGGAAGCTTGGGAGGGGTCGGTGAGGGTCTGGGGGTGCTTGGGGGCTGCCTTTATAGGCCAGGGAGGCTTGCTCGGGTGCGGAACACGAGGATCATCGTCGCCCGGCGTGGATCGAGGAGTTTCCAATCGGAGGGGCGACTTGCCTTGTGGGGAAACGTCGGGGAAGGAAGGAGATGGGGGAGGAAGGTGCGGCGAAGCTGCTGGGAAATCACGGGCGCGGAGATGGCAGCTCGGGCGCGGGGCTTGCCATGCAGGGCGCCGGGCGTCTGTCGCGCGAGTGAGTGGGGAAAAAGGAAAGAGAGGTGGGAGATGGAAATGACAGGCGGGCCCCTCCTGTCGGTGGGAGAGGGGAGGGAGAGAGTGGGGCGTGGAAGTTGGGCCGGGGAAGCGGCTAGGCCGAGGGGGTGCTGGCGAGCTGGGCTGGCTCGGGTGAGAGAGGCCCAGGTGGGGGGGGGGGGTTTGGGCCGAGGAAGAGAGTTAGAGGAGCTAGAGTGGACCGGGCAGACAATGTAGGGAGCAGAAATGGACTCGGGTTGAAATAACTTTTCTAGGCCTCCAAACAAGGTGATTCAAATTTGAATTTAAATAAATTTAAATTCTCGTTTGAATCACAAGCATTACAAAAATTAAATGCAGCAGCATGAATGCAACAAAAATATTTCTACAACTTACACTAAATTTTAATATTCATAATTAATTCATTTAACCTATATTAATTATGAACAAATTAAATAAATTCCAATTAATTACTAAAAATTTTAAATAGGAAATTTTTGGGTGTTACACCGAGGGTAACTCCGCGACCCACTTTCGGCCAAACTTGTTCAACTTGTTGAAGATTCTTGGCTTCAGGCCCTGTAGTATCATATCGTTGGCGTGCTCCACTTGGCCATTCGTCTGTGGGTGCGCCATAGCCGACCAATCCACGCGGATGTGGTAGCTGTCACAGAACTCTAAGAACTTCTTGCCCGTGAACTGGGTGCCATTGTCGGTTATTATCGAATTGGGTACCCCGAATCTGTGGATTATGTCCGTGAAGAACTGTACGGCTTGCTCGGATCTGATGTTGCTGTTGGGTCGAACCTCGATCTATTTTGAGAACTTGTCGATGGCTACCAGCAAGTGGGTGAAGCCCCCGGGCGCCGTTCGCAGAGGCCCGACGAGGGCCAGGCCCCCACACAGAAAATGGCCATGTGACGGGGATCGTCTGCAAGGCATGAGCCGGGAGGTGAGACTTGCATGCGTAGAATTGACATGCCTCGCAGGTGCACACGACTTCGTTGGCGTCAGCAATCGCCGTGGGCCAGTAAAAGCTCTTCCAGAACGTGTTGCCAATGAGGGCGCGTGGTTGTTGGCGGTCTTTCGGACCGATTTCTGACCTCCAACCGAGTATAAAACAAACACAATGGAATCACACACCATAGATATAGGGATTATTTCTAATCATTTCCACAAGTATTGGTGTTTATTCGATTCCAGGAGGCGTATGACTAAAGTTGAGGCAAAAAGCACATGGAATGACGAGTTCGGCCGAATCCCAAGATTCGATCGAACTCCGTCCTTGAACCCAGGCTTGGATGGACCGCCACAACTGCCGCCAACACGAACCTAGTGGACCAGAAGACGGGAGAGGCCCGAGTCCAACCCGACCGAAGCCCACCAGTCCACCGGAAGGCCTCCAACTCAGCCCAAGACTGAAACTGATCATAGAACCGACCTGCAACTGACCAAGGCGCTGGACCAACATGTGGGAGAGCAAAGGTGGTGCAGGGAGGCGGTTCGGCCGAACACGTGGCATTCGGCCGAACCCCCAATTTGCCCGAACCCCTTGGTTCGGCTGAATCAAGGGGAACCGCCTCCCAGCTGCCTTGGCTGTCACTCTGCCTCCCACGACTTGATCCACCTATAAATAGAGGTCCTGGTCACCTGAATCAACACACAACATAAGAGAGGAGTTCCTTAGCGAAGCTCTGCCACTTTCATACTTAGATAATTGGGAGAGAGAGGAGAGGTGAGCGTCCGGAGAGGAGCCGGAGTGTCGGCCCCTCTTCCAGCTGTACCTCTAAGGATGCGGCTCTGCTTCGAGTGACATTCGGGTCGTGTCTGGTAACTCTTGTATCTCTTCCTGATTAATTGAGCAGACAGTTCTGCTTTAATTTACTTGCTGGTTCTTCGTTCAATGCTTAGTTGATTGGTATAATTATATACTGGTTGCTTGGCTTAGGTGCTTGTCTTTCTATAGGAGATAAGTATTAACCGACCAGTGTAGGCGTGATTCCTATACTTGAGGTTAACTTAGTTTGTCCGCGAGTCTACGGAGGTGGTAGCCGTTAGGTGGTGACAGCCCTATACGGCCTACGTAGTCCATCACGTTCGTCTCGACCTACAGGGTCCCAGAGTGTAGGACTGGTGACACCCCTTCTCATCCCTTTCTGCGTGTCATAGGTTCTATTGTCCCGAAGCAAGTATCTATCTGTACCCTCTGATCTGCTCAGTTAATCAGTAGAGTGCCTCTATCAGACTCGTACCCTCTCTACCCTCTCATCGCTTCTCTTCCCTCTTTGTTGTTGTCATCCACTTCATCCCATCCCATTCCATAACCCTTGGACAACTCAGTTTAGAATTAGTTCACTTCTCGTTCCCCGTGGAAATCGAAACCTTGGAATACTCCCGGGTGAAAGCTACATCGGTATCCGTCCACTTGCGGATTTATCTGTAGGCCGTAAGGAGTGCCAACAAGCTTTCTAGCGCCATTGCCGAGGAACGGTAGTTGTTCTGATTCTGAACCCAAGTTGTCCGTGTATCCTCATTATCCACCATCCACCACATGGATTCCACTCTTACCTTACGTCAACATTCGGCTCCAAAGGGCGATTGTTTGGAGCCTTCACCATCATCACATCCCATCCACACACCCGGCTATGAGCTGCGTCCTGGCTTCATAGCCATGGTTCGAGAGCAAACGTTCTCAGGAACGAATGCTGAGAGTCCCTATGCGCATTTACGAGAGTTTGAGCAACTCTGCTCTTGCCTCACCATATCGGGCATGACACAAGAGACACTCAAATGGAAGCTATTCCCGTTTTCATTAACGGGAGGAGCAAATAAATGGTACTCTCTATCTGTCGGAAATATGGAAGGGAGCTGGGAAATCCTTAGAGAAAAATTCTGCCTAAATTTCTTCCCAGTTTCCAAGGTAGCCAGCCTCCGAATCGAAATCCTTACCTTTAAGCAATTAGAGGGAGAGTCTTTAGGAGCTGTCTGGGCTCGTTTCAAGCAAATTTTGGCATCCGGTCCAGACCTAGGCTTATCAGAACCTATAATACTACAACACTTTAGCCTTGGCCTCTGTCCCATAGCTACCACTTTCTTGAACTCCGCTTCAGGAGGGTCGTTGTCTCATTTGACTCCCAGTGAAGCGAGGATAATCTTGGATCGTATCCTGGATGACACTCCCTACACTAGAGTCTATGATGAACTCCCTGATGAAGAAGAGAAGCAGCCCGAACCTGAAGAGCCTACATGTTCTCAATCCAAATCTATCAGCTCTTCCATCCCATCAAAACCTGACGCTCATTTCGAACCACAACCATATTCTAGCATGGACTACTATGAGCCGCTCTACACCACTCCCTATGATTTTGACCATGATCTATTCGAGGACAACGGGAGTGCAACAAGTTTCCCATTGGAACAACGTGTAGAGTATGAGGATCAACCTCCCGACAAGGAAGAACTGGAATATCAGAGAGAGTACTTAGGACTTCTCTCTGCCATCATGAGTCAGAAATGGCTAGACGAGGCTGAAGCCTCAATCGAGGTCGTTAAGATGCCCAAGAGAATCTGAACAATCTTTTGTGAAGTTATGGGCATAGACAAGGAAATCGGGTACGACCCGAGCCTCGAAATTGACATAATCTCTAGCTCTTTGGTGCGAGCTCAACTCCCCGATGAACCATGTTCATCATCTCAAAAATGTCTAAGGTTCACATCGGGAAGGATCCTCGATTGTTTAGGGATCTTGCGGGTCACACCCGTTAAGATTAATGACCCTAAACTTTTCCTGGATTTCCATATCTTTGACCTGCCCAATGATTCCACACATTCCATCTTTATTGGTAGGCCAATCATGAAAATCCTGGAAAATTCACCAACAAACCAGCTAGTAGAACTTAGGATCGGAGAAGAACCTATCCCAGTCTCTTATTCCTATTCCTTGAACCCACAAATAGTGACGGACCCCGATCCTGACCCTATAGAGGAAGTCATGTCAACAACTCTGGTAGACTTAGAGCAACCTATCCTAGAAGAAGATGCCCAATTCTTTATGGAGGTAGAAGAAATCCATCCTCCAATCGAGCCTAAGCCTCTTCCCTCTGGACAGATGGATGCCTTCCTCTTTAGGGACAAACAAACTCCAGTGACCATTAGTGACATGCCCATTCTCACTGTCCTGGAGAAAGATTACTCTGCCCAAGATTTAGAAGGGATTACTAGTAATCATCATACACATCATATCCCTATCTCCTCTTATCTTGGGGTCACAAGGAAAGTGTCACAAAGATTCGTCTTTGACCGAGGAAAGACTAGATTCAAAGTCAGAAGCAATTATCTTCCCTTTTCCTACTCCTAAACACGACATTATGCCTACACTTCCCACCAACATAAAGGGGATTCAAAGTCTCCTTGGCCACGCCGGGCTTTATAGATGTTTCATCAAAAATTTCTCTCTAATAGCCCGGTCGTTAAGTATTCTCCTAGCCAAGGAAACCCCTCTCGTCTTTAATAAAGAGTGTTATGCTTCCTTTCACACCCTCAAGAAAAGCACTCAATTTCGCTCCCATCATCCAGCCTCCCGCCTGGAGCATCCCACTAGAAATCATGTGTGATGCAAGCGACCTTGCCGTAGGAGCTGTTGTGGGCCAAACCAAGGACAATAAGCTTTATGCTATCTCATACGCTAGCATAACGCTCACTGGCCCCAGCTCAACTACACAACCACGAAAAAGGACTATTAGCAGTTGTGTTTGTTATAGACAAATTCCGGTCTTACCAAGTTGGGGCAAAGGTCATAGTCTATTCAGACCATGCTGCTCTGAAGTATCTTTTGACCAAATAGGATGCGAAACCGAGACTCATCCGTTGGGTCTGTCTCGGATACAAGTCCCGTTAGATCACCTCATTGATGATTTCTTACGGGACGACACGCTCCTTAAGGTCACCACTACCGACCCGTGGTATGCCAACATAGTAAACTACATGGTAACCGGGTATGTCCCACCTGGAGAAAACAAGAAAAGATTGGCTTACAGGAGCCAACTCCACCTTTGGGACGACCCGTATCTCTTCAAGATATGTAGTGACGGACTCCTTAGACGTTGTATACCAGCGCACGAGGCATATAAGATCCTGGAGAGATGCCATGTAGCCCCATACGGGGGGTCACTATGGTGCATTCCGCACTAACGCAAAAGTCTGGCAATGTGGTTTCTACTGGCCCAGCATGTACGAAGAAGCTAAGGCATTTGTCATGAGGTGCCCATGTTTCCAGAAACACGGGAATATAAACACTAGAGACGCAATGCCACTAACCAGCAATCTCCAAGTAGAAATCTTTGATGTTTGGGGGATTGACTTCATGGGTCCTTTCCAAACTCAGAGGGCTGCAAATTCATCCTAGTAGCGGTAGACTACGTCTCTAAGTGGGTGGAAGCCTTGCCTTGTGTGGAAGCCGATGCTAGGAGCGCAAAACGGATGTTTCATGAGATTATCTTTCCCCGTTTTGGAGTTCCTAGGATGGTCATTAGCGACGGAGGCTCCCACTTTATCGACTCAGCATTCCGTAGGTATCTCTCAAGTTTGGGGGGTGCAGCACAACGTAGCTACACCCTATCACCCCCAAACTAGCGGTCAAGCAGAAACTTCAAACACGAAGATTAAGAACATTCTGCAAAAGACCGTTAATGAGATGGGAAAACACTGGAAGGATAAATTGCCTGATACACTCTGGGCGTACCACACGGCCTATAAAACACCCATAGGAATGACCCCATATCAACTGGTCTATGGCAAGACCTGCCACTTACTAGTAGAGATGGAGTTTAGAGCTCACTGGGCCATTAGTAAGTGGGGTATGAACCTTCCAGTAGCCGGCCTCAAACGGAAAATCTAGCCGGCGGAATTAGATGAAATGAGGGAACGAACATGCCACTGCTCCCGGCTATACAAAGAACGGACCAAGAGATGGCATGACAAAAGGATTAAGGTCAAAACGTTCAAGCCGGGAGAAAAGGTCCTCATCTTCAATTCCCGTGTCAAACTTTTCGGTCATGGGAAACTAAGAAGCAAATGGGGTGGCCCATTCACAGTGATCAACGCTGCATCCCATGGGGCCGTCACTTTGCAAAGTGAGGATGGGAATACCTTCAAGGTTAACGGGCAACGGTTGAAGATCTTCCTGGAACCAGAACCTCCCCCACTCGACGATTTAGATGTTGTCGAGTTCATAGAACTGTCACACCCCAAATTTTTGGATTTGGGATGTGAATAGGTAGCACAATTATAACACCGATTTTCTCCAATTCTTAAAAAAAATTGAAGCTTTATATAACATCAGGGAATTTAGTAAAGGAAAACAATTATTTTCTAAATTAAAACAACATATGCTTTTGGTGTTTTGATGCATTCATGTTGTTGCATATTTCTGTATTGTTTAGAATAGTTTTGTTTGTGGCTAAAATTCATTCGAATTTATCCGGCCTAAGGGTAGACCTCTACCGCCTCTCGTCCATGTTTTGGTCAAGAAATCAACTTGCATGTCATGCTCTAGCTCGCGTAACCGCAGCCATTCTTGTCGAGTTCGGTCTTGGCATGCTGCGGCTTCCATCGTTGTCTTCCCCAAACTCCAGGCATTGTTGCGAGTCATCATAGATCGAGCTGTCGGTAATGCCCCTTGTTTTACGCTCATGTATGCCTAGTTTCTGTTGTATTCTTCCATCGCCGAGTTCCTGTCCATTAACCAATGCAAGTTTGAGACAACAAGCTAATTTCCCTCCTCACCATAAGAGCAAATGATAACAGCCGCAATTAAGGTCCAATGCTCCTTTAATTCCTTTCGACATTAGTTTATTCCCTAAGCAATCTAGCTTGTGGCTTCCTTCATAACAACAGTTCAGTTTCCCTTCACCTGCATGCACCTAAGCATCAAGCAGTATTCTTATCAGCTTCTTGGTACGCACGTCTTTGCATTGGTTGATCTGTGTGCTGCCATGCAGCGCGTGTTTCAACAATGTGACCATCGTTCTGTACAAGTTCTTTTATTTACCCCACATCAAGACATGCTAGTATCCCTTGATCGGACTGCACAAAACCCGTCACCGCCCTTTTCTCCTTGCCACACTGCCAAGATGCATGGCCCGTACGTAGCAGGAACTCGAGTTGAGTTGTAGTCGGACGTCGCCCCCTAATCCAAAACAAACATGGGTTAGCCCAAGCCCAACACAGCTTCGCCTATAAATAGCAGGCAGCCTGTTCGTTCCTATATTTTTTTTTCTTTCGCAACAGCAGCACACGCCGCATCCCCAATTCTGCCCTAGCCTGCTCGGCGCCGCCGACTCGAAGCAGACGCCGCGGGTGATCTGCATCACCATTGTCGCCGGGATAAGCTACCAGCGAAGGCAGCCCTGCTGACCACGCCGACGACACACTATAAGTTACCTCGCCATCCACGAGAGGGTCGAGCCGCGGTAGTCTTCTTCCAGTTAATCTCTGCAAGTTGCCGGTTCTGCCGTCGTCGCCGCCACCGGTGAGGACCTCTACATGTCCACGTTGTCCGTCTCCTCTCTGTCTAGCCTGTGCCGTCGCACCTGCCGGGCATGTACTGCGTTGCGGCTACTTATATTGCAGCGTTACATCTCCGGCCATCATGAATCCTCGTCTACCATCATGTACAAGCAAACAACGCCATGCAGACCTGCTGAACAGCCGGCCAGAATTATCACACCAATCCTAGTTTCTTCTATTTTTTGTTATCTATACTATCTGTCTTGCAATTCCTACATCATAGCCCCATGCAATTCCATAGTATTTACTTGATATTGCTTCTCCTCGTTGCTCTTTTATTCTAACCCTGTCGTCAATCATTCTTCTCTAGGAAATTATTCTGCTAATACGTGTGTGTCATATACATCAGACCCTTGTCTCATTCTATTTGCTCCCGATAATTAGCATGTTCACAGCTTCAAGTTTTTATATTATGCTAATAGTTAAGGCTGCAGTTGTTATTACAATGGTTCATAGAATTTAATTCCGATACTAATTCTATGCCACTGTAGTAAAACATGAGCTCCAACTATTAAATTAATATAAATTAACTTGTGAGATGAAAATGTTAGTATTTCTTTTTGCCTGTTCCATTTTCTCATCTGAAACATCTAAACGTACGTTCCCGTCACATGATGAGCCTATACCTTGAAAACTTCATATCTTTTCCATTTTAAAATCTGATTTTAGCGATTCTTGTGCTCATGCGATCCAAGCGATGTGTAAAATAATTTAGAGTCTCTTCTTTTGTTCTATATTGATGATTGGTGTACTGTTTTTGAGTTTATTTCTATTGTTTGCTTGTATGTTTGCCTTGGATGCTTGTGGTTGATTGATGCGAGTAGAACGGACGCGGTTTGTG
The DNA here is from genome assembly GCA_033239725.1 of Echinochloa phyllopogon. Taxonomy (NCBI): domain Eukaryota; kingdom Viridiplantae; phylum Streptophyta; class Magnoliopsida; order Poales; family Poaceae; genus Echinochloa; species Echinochloa phyllopogon. The sequence goes on from BTCW01000017.1 coordinate 14,589,603, forward strand.
AGATTTCAGGAAGACTTTGAAGACTCTGAGCAGCTATACTTTGGATAAAGGCAAGTGTATCTGATATGCTTCCTAATAACTTTTAATCACTAAACTGCATGCTTGTGTCTTAATTTGATGGTTCCTAATAAGGATTATGCCTAGCCGTCTTTTACCATATGAACCTGGGTTTTTATATACATGTTGGTAGCTATGCTAGTTGCTTTTATTGGGTTGTGGTTGGAATAATTAGTTAATTAATATTAAAGATGATGGACCTTGTTATACGTGGATGTCTCTCTTAATACAAGATAATTTGATTTAATTGGAACATGGAGTGACCACCTAGGAAAATAGTGCAACCATGAGAACTAGTGCGCTCTGGTCTTGGCTAATTACTTGGGAATCTTTGTGTGGACATTAGTTTCATAGTAGCTGGATACGAAGGAAGGCTTCTATGACTCTTCTACTCTGGATAGGTTTTTGGATACGGAAGTTCTCTTCTATGGCTGACCTAGTCCGAGGGTAGAACGTGGTACGGGAGATTGCCTCTACGGCGTGCGACTATGAACTAATACGCATGAGAGGACTCTTTGGAAAGGCCTCGTAGCGTCCCTATGCAGTCACACTTCGGTAGTGTGATGAGTGCCTGATCAGCACAACGTGGTTGGGTTTAAAGTTCTTTTGAACTATTATGCGACTTGTGGTGAAAGTGTACAACCTCTGCAGAGTAAAAAACTGATATATCAGTCGTGCTCACGGTCAAGAGCGGCCTGGACCCTCACATGATAATCAAACTTGAAGATGAAATAAATCATGGCTTCTACATTATGGTCCTATTAATTATGATGCTTCTATTAATTATGGGTTGGTATAAACTTACATTTGCTAGTAATTAGTTGATTAATAAAATCTTACCAACTAAAAATGCTAATCGCAGTGAGTCAGCTAGCCTTTGGCCTTGTGTCTTTTACATTTGCTGAGTACGACATGTGCTCACACTTGCTATTCCCAAATTATTTTTGTTCCATATCAATTGATGCTGCTCAGAAGGAAAAAGGTGTATGAAGCTGATGAAGATGGTGCTGAATTCTAGGCGTACGCAACCCCAGTCGATTGCCTGTGAAGTTGGAGCCTTCGTTTCCAGGATTTGCTGTATAACTCTGATAGACTCGTAAGTCATTTATATTTATTTTATGTGATACGGTATCTTTTATTCACTTTATGGTTTACTGTATGTGTGAAATTTGAGCCTGGCACACATACGGTGTACACTCGGTTTGTTTTCTAAAACCGGGTGTGACAAGAACTCTGAATCCCGTCCGTGAAATCTGGCCCAAATCCTTCAATTCTAAACATTTTTGGGCCAAAACCCCCCTCAAACCTCAAAAACCCTAACCAAAGGCACGAGACTCGACCTGGCCCGCACCCCTGGAGACCCAGGGGCCAATTCGGCCGAACTGGACCAATTCGGGCGAATTGGCCAGTTCGCCCGAGGCTAGGGTTCGGCCGAATCAGGCCCCCTGATCCTTCGTGCGGATATTTGCCTTTGGGAGTATCTATAGTTGAGCCTATCCCAAATCCGCGAGAGAAACGTCGGGAATCTCGTTTTTCGATCGGGAGAAACATCGATAAAAACCAGGGGGTTTGTGTCGACTCCCTCATCCCATCTACAAGCTTCCTTGCCCATACACACAACCACCATGGCCTCCTCCTGCTCCAAAGATACATCTTCAACCAAGGGATCTAGCCTCGCCAGCCGGATCGGCAAGTCTCCCCGACGCGAGCAAGTGTTCCGCGTTGCTGACATTGAGCTGTCAGGCGATGGGCAGCGAGGAAGGGCGCATGACCGCAGCCCTATGAGGCGGTCCAACTCCCCACGCTGCTCTCCATCAGCGACGTTCAACACCTTCGCACTGCTGAAGGCGATCAAGAAGCCCCCTCGCTCACCATCGCCCGGGCGCCCCACTACTGGGCAGCTGCGACCGAAGTCGGCATCCTCCACAAGGGTGCTGGACTTCGCGCTCCCTGCAGTCAAGGAGGCGGGCATGAAGACGCCGCCCCACTACACCTGATAGTCCGCCCCCGTTTCAGCATCAAGGGCGAGCGCACTGCCACGGGGTGCGGCAAGGTGTTGGTCCCACCGCTGAACTGGGACGAGCTCGGACTGACAAAGTCCTCCCAGTCCACTCCTTCGCGGCGGAACCCTAGAGTTCAGCGCCACAGGCAGCCTCCAACAATCAAGGGGCCACCAGGAAACATTGAGTTCTCCGATGAGGAGGACAAGGAGGAGGAGGAGAAGCCGCCCACACTGGAGAGCCTGCGGGTGGAGCTGGTACAAGCACGCCAGCGGATAAACCACCTGGAGGAGAAACTGGCGGAAGAGGAGCTGGCGCGCCTAGAGACGGAGGACAAGATGGAAGTCCTCCGCAAGGGTTTGTGCGCCAAGATCAAGAGGCTTGCCAGAGCCACAGGACACTCGGACCTTTATGACCCACCTGCAGAATAGTGTCCTGTGGTCGTTTCGTTTTTAGATAGAGCACCGTTAGATTGGTTTGCTAGTTTGTTTATTTCATTTATTTCCTTTAGAATATTGTTTAGGGTGCTCTGAACTATTTCCCTTCACAAATATTTTGTTTCCAATCTTAGCTTGATGAATAAATAAAATTAGAGTTGAATGCAAAAAGAATAAAATTATTGCTCCAGTTGGTGCATTTGAGCCAACCGAAGATTGCCCTGTTTAACAAAAAAGATACATGAGTACAGGACGACACAGGAGCAACCCGACACGACGGAGCATGCACCGAGCCACTTCGGCCGAACCCACCAGTTCGACCGAACCAGCCTGGCTCGTCCCGCTCGCGCACCTACACGCTGGTTTGCACTCTTCGCCCTGACCACTTTTCCTGTGTTGCCACGTTTCGAAATTTTGATCAATGCATGCCTCACATGAACGAAATGTTCTTGGTTTTTCTTTTATACCATGAACTTGCCTATTCCTTATTCGAGTATCTTTTTCCTATGAAATATTTCATGATAGGACCCCCCTGATCTAGGTTGTTGATGATTGTGTTATGTCTCGATAAAACAAACCACTTGTTCACTCCACCATTCGGGAGAATTTAAATTTTGAAAACATAAAACTATACCCTATCCCTTCATCATGTCCACTAATTCCAACATACACATATGCTTGAGAGTTTATTCCTGAGAAACTTGTTATGGCTAGTACAAGGTCTTGTTGAATTTTGATGTCCCCGGAGATAATCATGTTTTCCCAAGGTTTATTGCAAGTATACTATCATCAGAGTGTAGTAGAAGTCCTCATGCTTTGGTGATACCCTAAAAAAAGAGAGAAAATAAAGGACTCATGAAAGTCCAAATGAAAAAAAATAGAGAAAATAAAGGACTCATGAAAGTCCAAATGAAAAAAAGAGAGAAAGAAAAGAAAAGAAAAAAAATCCCCAAAAAGGGAAGAGAAAAGAAAGGGGTCACAAAGCTGAGGACCGACATGAACTCTTCATCTTTAACTTGCAATCTGACCAAGGGCAACGATGAGAAACTCTGGGAAGCAATCCTCAACTCGACAGAAGTACATGACATGACAAGGCTACCACCTGAGAGACAAAGAAAAACACAAAAGAGACTGAGTAAAAAGGAGTGACTCCAGAGAGCTGAGAGCATCAGGGATGAAGGGACAAGGGTTATTTATTTGCTAAAATCAGAAAAACCCCGAATGCAGGATGAGCAAGATGATCTTGTTGTAAGAGCCGTTCCGACTATCAACCGCCCAAGATCCAGGGAATAGCCACTACAAACTCATAGGTATGGAGAAAAGTTTGGAATATTCAATATGCAATTATTCATGTCATGAAAGAACCCTTACCTTAGTCTTGCTCATATTTCAATTTCTTTACTCGGGACGAGCAAAGATCTAAGTTTGGGCGAGCTTGTTGGTGTAACACCCTAAAATTCATCACATTCAAATTGTAGCAACCCTCTGAATTTTTCTAGGATTTATTAAGGCTTAAATAAATTTTCTAGGAATTAATTGGAATGTCTAGCCTTTTATTAATTTAAATATCACATTAAATAATTATTTTTAGTCAAAATAAGTTTTTGTTGCATTCATGCTGTTGCATATATTTTTGGTTGCTAGTAAATCAAGTTGGAATTTAAATTCTGTTTAAATTCGAATTTGATTTGCTTTTGTTTGAGTTTTAGAAAAGTATAAAACAGCCGAGTTCGGTTTCGCCCCTCGAACTCTTGGCCCGGTCCAAGTTTGCCCCCTGAACTTTTTCTCCCGCTCGCTTTTCCTCCCCGCACTCTTTCTCCTTTTCTCTGGGCCGATTTCCCTTCTGTTCCCTCGGCCCGTTCTACTTCCGGCCCAACTCCGGCCCGTCCTTCTTTTCTTCCCCGCCGCTCTCTATCTCTCTCTCTCTCGCCGACAGGTGGACCCCACCTGTCAGCACCTTCGTCCCCGGCTCGGACTCTGCTCCGAGTTCGCCCCGAAGCCGCCGCCGCCTCCGACTCTGATTCCCGCCGCCGTGTCCGGCCGGGACACGAACACCTAGGCTTGGCCGAGCCCCTGCTCCGACCTATTTAACCACCGCCGCCTCTGCTGTCCCTCCCATCGACCCGAGCTTCGAAACCAAAGCCGCTCGAGCCGCCCTAGTCGCCGCCCGCCATTGCCGGCAATTCGCCGTCGTCATTGCTCGGGGAGGGAAACCAAGACCGCCAGAAGCTTCTCCTTGTCATGGCGCGTCGATTCCGCCGCCTCTCATCGTAGTTCGGCCGCCGGAGTTCCTGGTTCGTGTAAAGCCGAGCACCGCCGCCGCCGTTGATCGTCGACCGCCGCCGACGTGAGCTTTTTCTCAACGAGATCGCCACCGGTGAGTTCGCCGTTGCCTGCTCCATCTTCCCGTCTACCTCTCGTCGTGTTTAGTGGGCCGTAGCATCGAGTTCACCACCGCCCGAAGCTCCACCGAGCCGCGCATGGCGCCGCCGTCGTCGGCCACCGCGTGTGCGTCGTCCCAGTCGTCAAGATCACCCTAGGTGAACTCGTCTTTGCCTCGCGAGTCCGTAGGACCAAGTCCCGTCGCTTTTCGTGCTCTGTAGTGGTAGATCGATCGCTCTCCGGCGAAGGTCCGCCGCGGAATCGGGCGGCGCCGCCGTCCCGGCCGTCCCCGCCGACGAGCCGTTCCCAGATCCAATCCCGACCGTCGGATTAAGATCCAACGGTCCGCGTCAGTGCAAGCCCCGAGTCAATTAGACCAGATACCGGTCAACAGTGGCCAAATTGCTAAAGAGCCCCTATAGTTTTTCAAAATCAACCCGCGGTCCAATCTAATTCAAAAATAATTACGTTTAGGTCCTTTTTCTTCTGTTTTAGCCCCTGCAAGATTTAAAATTGTGCCCGAGGTCCAAGTTTTGTCTTTTTACAGGAAAACCCTCGAGTTTTTATACAAAATTATGTTTTAGCCCCTGGTTTTTCGCAGTTAAGCCCCTGGAACTTTTAAAACTTTGCCAGCAAGTCCCTGAACCTTAGAAAAGCCGTATCTTTTGCGTTTTAACTCCGATTTTAGTGATTCTTGCGCTCACGCGTTCGTTGTAACATGTAGATTAGTTTTGTGCTATTGTTTTCTCCTGTTGGAATTGTTGGTGTATTGTTTCTTATTTGTTGTATTGTTTCCTTGTATGTAAATGTGTGATGCGATTAGGAAACGACCAGTTCGAGGATTTCTCTGAAGAACCAACTGTTGGAGAAGGATTTGAGCAGCAACCGAGTTGGGAAGAAGGCAAGTGTATTATGTCATGCAAATGTCCTAATAATTATTAATTTCACCACCCATGCATGTGTCTTAATTTGATGGGTTCCTATTTAAGGATTTGCCTAGCCACTATATTTTCCTGTCCCTGAAACTGGGGTATTTAATTAATTTTGATGGTAGATGATGCTTAGCTTGCTCAACTGGGATTGGTTAAATGAACCCCTACTCTATGTTCCATTACTACCTTTTTAATCAATTAATGGACAAGATCATATCTTTTTAATTGGAACATGGAGAACCACCCAGGAAAACAGTACAACCATGAGTGCCATGTGGCTCTGGCTTTGACTGACTAATTAGGTGCTCTAGTTTATGGTAGCTTCAATCGAAAGGGGCATGGGGGGCGACGGTTGACGGGGTATAGCTCGGTCCTTTTGAGCTGTGGGCTTTGGTAAGAGACAGACCTCATTAGGGAGGGTTATGCTTTGCTTCTGAACCGGAAACCTTAGTGGGCTATCATTTATTAGAGTGCTTTTGTAAAGGTCTCATAGTGAAACTCAGTATTCAGTCCACTTGGTGTGGGAAGGGTACAATGCTTCGGCAATGGGAATCACGGCTTATGGTGAAAGTGTACAACCTCTGCAGAGTGTAAAACTGTTATAACAGCCGTGCTCACGGTCAAGAGCGGCCTGGACCCTTACATGATAATCATACTTGAACATGATCTAAATCGTGGTTACCTGAATATGTTGGGAATATGACATTCATTAATTTGTGGGTGGTATATACTTTCATTTGCTAGTAAATAGTTGCTTAATAAAACTTGACCAACTAAAAGTGCTTACAGCAGTATGGTCAGCCAACCTTTTTGCCTCAGCCTTGTATGTCATATTACATTTGCTGGGTACGTTATGTGCTCATACTTGTTGCCTTTCTTTCTTTTATTGCATCTACTACACCCGGAATGCTGCTCAGATTGGGAGAATTTTGAGGATTTCACCACTGATTTTGAGGAGTTCTAGGCGAGTCTCCCCCAGTCAATGCCTGTGGAGTTGGAGTCACTTTTGCTTCATTAGATGAATGTTTATTTAAGTCTTCCGCTATGACATTTGAGTCAACTCTGAGATTGTAATAGTTTCTCTATAATACTCTTTCGTTATGCATGGTTATGGATATTCACTTGTGACGTCTACCATATGTGTGTAAACTGATCCTGGCGCACATATGAGATGCACCTGGTTTTGCCTTGAAAACCGGGTGTGACAGTTGGCGGTCGTTATGGACCAATTTCTGACCTCCAACCGAGTATAAAACAAACACAATGGAATCACACACCATAGATATAGGGATTATTTCTGATCATTTCCACAAGTTTTAGTGTTTATTCGATTCCAGGAGGCGTATGACTAAAGTTGAGGCAAAAAGCACATGGAATGACGAGTTCGGCCGAATCACGAGATTCGATCGAACTCCATCCTTGAACCTGGGCTTCGATGGACCGCCACGACTGCCACCAACACGAACCCAGTGGACCAGAAGACGAGAGAGGCTCGAGTCCAACTCGACCAAAGCCCACCAGTCCACCGGAAGGCCTCCAACTCAGCCCAAGACTGCAACCGACCTAGGGGCTGGACCAGCACGTGGGAGAGCAAAGGCGGTGCAGGGAGGCGGTTCGGCCGAATCAAGGGGAACCGCCTCCCAGCTGCCTTGGCTATCACTCTGCCTCCCACCGACTTGATCCACCTATAAATAGAGGTCCTGGTCACCTGAATCAACACACAACACAAGAGAGGAGTTCCTTAGCAAAGCTCTGCCACTTTCATACTTAGAAGATAGGGAGAGAGGAGAGGTGAGCGTCTGGAGAGGAGCCGGAGTGTCGGCCCCTCTTCCAGCTGTACCTCTACGGATGCGGCTCTGCTTCGAGTGACATCCGGGTCGTGTCTGGTAACTCTTGTATCTCCTCCTGATTAATTGAGCAATCAATTCTACTTTTATTTACTTGCCGGTTCTTCGTTCAATGCTTAGTTGATTGGTATAATATATACTGGTTGCTTAGCTTGGGTGTTTGTCTTTCTATAGGAGATAAGTATTAACCGACTAGGGTGTAGGCGTGGTGCCTATACTTGAGGTTAACTTAGTTTGTACCCGAGTCTACGGAGGTCGTAGTCGTTAGGTGGTGACAGCCCTATACAGCCTACGTAGTCCATCACGTTTGTCTTGGCCTGCAGGATCCCAGAGTGTAGGATTGGTGACACCCCTTCCCATCCCTTTCTGCGTGTCATAGGTTCTATTGTCCCGAAGCAAGTATCTATCTATACCCTCTGATCCGCTTAGTTAATCAGTAGTGCCTCTATGAGACTCGTACCCTCTCTACCCTCTCATAGCTTCTCTTCCCTCTTTGTTGTTGTCATCCACTTCATCCATCCCATTCCATAACCCTTGGACAACTTAGTTTAGAATTAGTTCACTTCTCGTTCCCCGTGGAAATCGATACCTTGGAATACTCTCGGGTGAAAGCTACATCGGCATCCATCCGCCTGCGGATTTATCTGTAGGCCGTAAGGAGTGCCAACAGTGGTGCTGCGTGATGACCGCACACGCCGGTGTGGATGTCTCGAATTAGCTCCTTGCCCACGGGGAAGGGGATGCAGCGCTGCAAAATCCCCGAGGGATTGCGCTTGTACAACTCCCTGTCAATGAAGGCGAAGGACTTGGCCTTTCTGGCGATGTGCCGCGCCTCAGTTTGATCCAAGGGTAGTTCCCCTCGGTTGATCCAAGCGAGGTACTGGTCGCGCCTCATCGATCTCCATCGCCTCAGCCTCGTTAGCCGAAGATGCCCCGTGATTCGAAGCCTTGAGTTCCCTTTCGAGGAGTCCTCGTCCGATGGCTCGATATTTGCAGCTCTGGAGGGTGTAGCCGCGAGGGCATGCCAAGGACTTTGGTGATCGTATTGAAGTCGACAGAAGGCTCAGTGAGGTCGCGATCGAAAACGTTTGGGGGGATGGTGACCCGCCCTGATGCAATCTTGGCCAGCTCATCCGCTTCCTCGTTGTACTTTTGTGTGATGTGGTTGAGCTCGAGGCCATGGAATTTGTCCTCGAGACGACGCACTGTGTTGCAGTACGCCTCCATCTTCTCGTCGTGGCAGCTCGACTCCTTCATCACTTGGTCAATGACCAACTGAGAATCTCCCCGGATGTCGAGGCGCTTGATGTCGAGCTCGATGGTGATGCGGAGCCCACTGAGGAGGGCCTCGTATTCTGCCATATTGTTGGACACCAGGAAGTGTAAGCACACAACATAGCGTACGTGTTCTCCGAGGGGTGAGACAAAAAAGGAGGCTTGCGCCTACGCCAGTTTTCATCACCGACCCGTCGAAGTACATGGTCCAGCATTCTGCTTGAATCTGAGGTGGGGGCAGCTGGGTATCGGTCCACTCAGCGACGAAGTCCACCAAGATCTGTGATTTTATCACCTTTCGAGGTGCCTAGCTGAGAGTCTCACCCATCAATTCCACTGATCATTTGGCTATTCTACCCGAGGCGTCCTGGTTGTGGACTATCTCTCCCAGGGGGAAAGACGAGACCACAGTGACAGGATGGGCCTCGAAGTAGTGACGCAGCTTGCACCGCGCCAGCACCATTGCGTAAATTAGCTTTTGCATCTGCGGGTACCACATCTTGGTCTCGGACAACACCTCGTTCATGTAATACACCGACCTCTGTACCGACAGAGCATGTCCCTCCTTTGTTCTCTCTACGACGATGATCGCGCTGACCACCTGGGTCATCGCGGCCACGTAGAGATAGAGGCGTTCGCCGTCCTTTGGTGGTGTCAGGATCGACGTGCGAGCAAGCGACACTTTTAGCCTGTCGAGGGCTTCCTGACCCTCGAGGGTCCAAGAAAAGTGTTCATTCTTCTTTAGGAGTCGATACAAAGGCAAGCCTTTCTCACCAAGTCATGAGATAAAATAGCTTAGGGCCGCCAGGCAACCCAATACCTTATGTACCCCCTTTAGGTCTCTGATTGGTCCCATTCGTTTGAGGGCCGAGACTTTCTCAGGGTTGGGCTCAATGCCTCACTAAGAGACGACGAAACCCAAGAGCATGCCTCGAGGCACCCCAAAGACACACTTCTCTGGGTTTAATTTCACCCCGTTAGCCCAAAGGCAATCGAACGTAGCGCGCAAATCGTTTACCAGGTCGTCCTCCTTCCTGGATTTTACAACTATGTCGTCGACATATGCCTCTACGGTTCGCCCGATATGGTCCCCAAAAACGTGGAGCATACACCGCTGGTATGTGGCTCCAGCGTTCTGGAGGCCAAAGGGCATCGTGACGTAGCAAAATATGCCGAAGGGGGTGATAAAAGAAGTCGCGAGCTGGTCAGACTCTTTCATCTTTATTTGGTGGTAACCGGAATATGCATCAAGGAAATATAAAAGTTCACATCCCGCAGTTGAATACACTATTTGATCGATGCGTAGCAAATGAAAAGGAACTTTTGGACATGCTTTATTTAAACCAGTGTAATCTAGACACATCCTCCACTTCCCATTCCTTTTCTTAACTAGTACATGAATAGCTAGCAAGTCGGGACAGAATACCTCCTTGATGAATCCGGCCTCCAAGAGCTTGCGCACCTCCTCACCGATCGCCCGACACTTCTGCTAGTCAAAGCGTCACAGGTGTTGCTTCACCGGTTTGGAGTGTGGCAGGATGTCAAGGGAGTGCTCGGCGACCTCCCTTGGTATGCTTGGATTGTCCGAGGGGCTCCATGCGAAGATGTCGATGTTGGCGCGGAGAAAGTCGATGAGCACCACTTCCTATTTGCTATCGAGGGTGGAACTGACCCTCAGCGTCTTGCCATCGGGGATGCTGGGGTCGAGGGGTACGACCTTGGTGTGTTCGGCGGGCTCAAAGCTGCCCGCGTGCTTCCGAGCGAAGTTGACGACTTTGTTCGCCAGCTTCTCCAGATCCGCAACGAGGGCCTCGTCGTCTCCGAGCGCTTCGGCGCGCTCAACGCACTCAACGTCGCATTCATAGGCATGCTCGAACGATGGCCCCACCGTGATGATACCTGATGAGGACATCAGTCCTATGGATACTCACAACAATCCTCCATTGGCCGTTCAAGGTCCAATCACTGGAGCTCGTGCGCGACAATTGAATTTAGAGGTAAGCTCGTTCCTATCTATGTGATTATGAGAATAGATTGCTACCTAATGATTATATTATAATTAGGAACCATGGAGAGGACCAGAGGATAGTTGGAGAAGGGCTTCAAGGTGGAGAGTACCAGCAAGGGCGTGCAAGTCAAGATAGAAGCCCAAATCAACTCGACTTCGAGTCCACCTCGGAGTCTAGGAGCAGTCAGCGCTAAATCGGACGCCCAGGTCGCATACGGTCTCAGAGTTGGATGTTCTTTATATTCTTGGAAAACTAAGAAGATAATCTTTTCAATAGCACTGGTCTCATGTCAAAATTCGTCCGGAGTCATCAGGAATCGATGAAACAAGTTGACATCCAGAATCTATTTCGGTGCCGCGTCATGATATTTTGACCTTTGGGTCGTGTATCGTGTTGAGCCCAATAGGGGCGCAACCAGGGGGGTTGACCACGACCCTGGACTCCTTAAAACAGTAGCCACCGCCCAAGTTAGGGTTTGGGTTTTGCTTAGATCAATTCTGTCAAGAACAGTGTCGCCGCTCATCAGTTTGTGAGACCCCAACTTCGTGAGTTTAATCATACATCTGCAATTGTGTTGCAATGTTTCTCGTTCTTGCTTGTGTTCTTTGATTCACAGGCAAGGATTAGCCTTTTGGGCGAGGTCAACCATGCAACGCCGGTTGATAACCTGAGGAGACGTGGTGCTGCGATTGCGGGGTTCGGAACGTGTGGTTTGGAAGCCGGATCGATTTGAGTCACGACTCCACCAAATCGAGAGTTATCAGAACCTTTCGGAAGATCGGGAAACCCTAGTTCCCATCAAGTGGTATCTAGAGACAGGTTACCGTTAGGTTCGTCCTTTCGCCTTTGTCCTATAGTCCAGAAAATAGTCCTAAAAAAATTTCCGCTGTCCTGGTACCCTTTTAGCCTTTGCAATTTCATTTCAGATTCGCTTTGTTGAGTTTGTGTCCGTGGTCGAGTCTTGTTCCTGGTATTAGGTCATGTTCATCGTCGTAGTTCAATTGTCCATTGCTGTGCATTGTTTGTTTCCGCCGCTATCCCATCCACCATTACCAGATTCCAAGTCGTGCCACCTCATAACTCGATTTGCCTTCGCTAGCCGCCTTGCGTGAACTCCTGCCGTGCAAGCCATAGATAGGTTGTGAGCCGCCGTGTGTTCATCGCCTTGCATCACAGCCCTTCTTGGTTCATCTTGCATACCCTAACCGCCGTCGCGTATCCTGCCGAATTGAGCCTCCAGAGAACCACATCGTGGGCCTCCCGAAAACCATAACTTGAGGTACCTTCAGTAAAACTGGCATAACTTTTCGCTCGGTGCTCCATTTTGGCTCAATTTTTTTACAGCAGTTTCGTGACTCCATTGTGAGGGGACCCAAACTCGGCTTTGCCCTGTTTGCCCAAGTCAGAAAATTCAAAAAAAATCAGGAAGATAAAGAAAAAAATTGATCAAGTTGTTTTTGGGTTTTCAGCGTTTGTTCCTGAAGTTCCCTAGGCCGCATCTCACCTAAAAAAAGATGCAAATTTGTGTGCTTGGAGCTTTTGGTATCCCTGTGAAGAGAAAAATTCTGAACAGATTAAAAACAATTGCATAGAGTGTTGTTTTGCTTGTCTTGTGAGATTTTTCCATCGTTTCTTGTTCCAACTTCTTTTGCTACGTTTAGGACACGTCTAAGCCATCAATTATGAGTTGTACTTTGGATACTTATTGAACTTTGCTATTCTGCATTCATTATTTGGTACTCCTTGCTACATATTGTGCCTTCCCAGAGCTCCACATACACCTTCTGGACAGCACTAGTTTTTGACCCTTGCAATCACGGACTACACGCCTTCTAGGTATCCTTTTCCTTTCTTGTTGGTAAGAACCATGCAAGAGCTTGTGTCACACCCTGAAATTTTTGGATTTTAGGATGTGATTTTGAAGATTAATTAAATAAAGATTTCCCCATAATTTTAAAAATTTTCTCAACTTTATTTAATTTACAGGGAATTTAGTACAGGGGAAACCATTTTTCTAAATTAAAATAAAGCAATATAAGTTTAATGTTGTGTGCTTTGCATTCATGCCGGCTTGCATTTAGTGGTTTTATCTGTGCAAGTTTTCTAAAATGCGTTTAAAAGCCTATTGGGAATTTTCCGGACTTTTCTGGAATTTGTTCCTAATTTTCCTAGAGCATTTTCCAATTTTTGGAAGGTGCTAAAACCTTTTTCATGAGCTCCAAATATTTTATTTGGGTTCCTCGTGTCCAACTCTACCTTCGGGATTTTTCCTGGAATTTTTGGGAATTTTTGAAGCATTTTTCGGGGCTTAAATGATTAATCTAGATTTTCTAGATTTATCTTGGCACGAAAAACAATTTCTGAAAATAAAAAGGAAATCTAAAATCCCTAAACGGGCCGAGCCCAACCAAACCCAGCCCAACCCTAACCCCTCTTCCTTTTCCTCTGGTTCATTTTCCCCCTGCTCTCCTCAGCCCAGCGGCCCAGCCAGCCTAGTCGCCAGCCCGCCCCGCTCGGCCCAGCTCTGCCCCTTCCGCCTGGGCCGCTCCCCTCCCGGCCCACCATTCCGCCCCCCCTTCAGCCTAGCGCGCGCCCCGCGCGGCCCAAAGCGCGGCCCACCGCACAGCAGTGTCCTCGCCGCCCCCCTCCCGCACGCGGTTAGCGCCGCGCCACCACCTTCCTTGGCGAGCACGCCCTGCCGACCCCGGCGTCCGCGCCCCTATAAGCCGCGCGCAGCCGAGCCCACCCCGCTGCCCTAGCCCCTCCTTGCCCCTTGCGCAGCGCCGCCTCCTCTCTGCACAGCGCCGCCGAGCGCCGCCGTCTCTGCCATTGATGCCGACTCGCCGAGCCTCGTCGCCCTCGGAGCAAGCTGAGGCCACCACGGGCATCCCCATGTCGAGCCGCACCTCGTCGTCTGGTCCCCGTCACTCCACCCTCACCAGAACATCTCCCCCGCGCGAAGGCTCCGCCGCCGACCATCCCCTCCGCCGCACATCCAATTCCGGCCAGCGCCGTCCACATCCGCGCATGGTGAGCACCCCCTCGCATTACCCTCATCCTCCCCTCTCTGTTGCTCCCCTCGCCGGAGCTCTCCAGCCACCCAAACGCAGGCGAGCCGAGCCGCCCAAGAGCGCCGGCGAGCGCCTCTATGCTATCTCGAGGAAGAAGATGGGGTTTTCCAGTTAAGTCCCCAAGGAAACGCGAAATCTCTAGATCTATTCTTGTGTCTTGCGACTTTCATAGAAAACCCCACGCAAGTTTTCCCCTCATGCACATTAGCCCAACCCATGAACTTTTACAGATCTAACCTTGCCTTTCACCTTATACGTGAGCTCAATTTGTTAAGTCTCAGAAAACTTCCTAGCTAACCCTGGAAGTCTAGGGTTAATCGCGTTTAGGTCCCTGAAATCCGGTTTAACCCCTAGATTGCGCGTTTTATCTCCGTTTCGACTCGTTCAAGTGGCATTAGATTCATATTGACTTAAACTACACGTTGGCACTATTGTTTAACATATAAATTATTTCTGAATTTTAGTTATTATTAAATTGACTAAAGGCTATTCAATTCAACTTTTCCAATTAAAAGCAATCTAGGGTTTCTACTACGGTTTTCACAAGTTAATGTTAATATTAAATTGGTGAGTATAATATTATTCAATATGTTTTGTAAATAAAACTAACTAGGTCATATCTCGGGTTTTTGCAAACTAAGGTTAAATTGAATAATGTTTATCTAACTAGCTTTTACTAATTAAAAGCAAATTAGAGTTTTACTCCGAGTTTTTATAATTAAATATTAATTTGAATAATATCAACAATAATATGTTCTAAATATAATATGGACTAGTTCAACATGAAATATCTTATTATTCGATTAGTCGCTCTCACATACTTGTTCTACTAAAGTTAAATGTTAAGTTGTATAAATTCAACATAAACATTTATAAATAAAATATGATTAGTTTATTCGCGGTTTTTACAAATTCAAATAAAATTTAGATTAATTCCAACATAAGATGTTTCTCTGGAATATCTTTTATATTATTTATTTAATTAAAATTAATCAAGCATATAGTCTTTTATTTTCCTTTATAATACAAATCTTCTGATAGTCGTATCTTTTCAACCGTAGCTCCATTTTCAGCGATTCTTGCGCTCACGTGACCGTAGCCTCGAGCCATATCCTTTAGTGCACTCTTTAAAGCTTTTATTTTGATTGGTGTACTGTTCTTAGTTATATATTGTTTGCTTGCTTGTTTAGCTGCATGTTGTGCTCGATGATTGCTTCGAGTAGAGGATCGTCATCGAGAGATTTCAAGGAGAAGAGCTTGAAGATTAAGAGCTGAAGACTATGCGTAATATACCGGATTTGAGGCAAGTTATAGCTCGGACAATCCTTGCTACCTAAACACCACATTTTACATTTAATTACTTTCATATGCGTGTGTCTAAATTGATGTCCTATTAAGGTTGTACCTAGTTTTGTATACCATGGTCTTTTGATTACCCCGGGTTTATGCATATGGGTAGCATCTTTGCTATGCACAGCTACTGTCACCATTATTTAATTGATAATGATGACTCAATGGTTCACTTCAATGTTAATGATCTTTTTAGCAACATGGTTCAGGGAACTGGGGCATGTGTTGTGTGCTTTGCTCCAGTGTCTCTCCGTAAGGTCCGGTTCTTAAAGCGGCAACCCAGGAGCCTGTCGCCACCGCTAGAACTATTATGGCTCTGGTCTTGGTCAAGTAACTCGTACGGCTCTAGCTCGACTGTAGTTACCGACGGGGCCGACGGCGCTATGGGAAGCACTCGTGAGAGTATGGTTTGATCCACCGAGGACGGGGGTACCGTCGGCTATGTCTTGTTAGGCACAGTCCCGTGTTGGGAGTCCATGTGGTATGGGAACTCCGCACGTCGCGCTCTTTTACTTGTTGGCATGCGTGCCCGCGCTCTGGACGCCATTGACCCTCTTATCGCTGCGCCCTGAGAGTCAGTCAATCTCGGTGCCTTGGATCATGCTGCCTGTGTTGTACCATATTGGCTACTGTTTTGTTAGGGTGTCTTGTGAAAAACCTCATAGCGTCCTTATGCAGTCACACCTCGGAAGTGTTGATGTGCGTGGTTGGGTGCAAAGTTCCTTTGAACTTTTACGCGACTGGTGGGTAAAGGGCGAAACCTCTGCAGAGTGTAAATCTATCATGATAGCCTTGCTCAGGGACACGAGCGGCCTGGATACTTTTTTATTAGAAGATGATGTTTATTTATGATTAATGTCACTTATACTTATTTAATTGGGTTACAACTGGGTTTCATTCACTTGTAGTAACTTGATTAATGCTAAAATGAATCAACTAAAAGTGCTAATGCAGTTCAGCCGTGTCAAGCCTTCTTTTAAGCTTTCATACACCGTGCTATACTTGCTAAGTAATTTGGAATACTTGCCATTATTCAACAAAATCCCTGATGGGTAACAGATGAGTCAGAAGTGAGTCTGCTGCTACTGAGTTTTCTGAAGATCTTCTGTACTTCTGAGCTGTGGTCAACCAATCGGTGTCCCTGTGGACTTGAGGCTCTACCTATCGAGAGAGTTAATGCATAGGCTTCCGCTGTGTTTTGTTTAGGTAAACTCTGATGTAAAATGTTTTATTCGAGCATATGTACTCTGATTTCCTTTTTTGTAAGCTGTATGTGTTCTGTGGACATCCTGGGCACACATATGGCAGCATCCGGGTTTCTGTGTAAATCCGGGTGTGACAGCTTGGTAAGACCCTTCCTTTGCTGTGTTGAGAGCACGTAGTCGGATTATTACGGATAACCTTCACTGTGTGTTCTTGTTTTGGTGCTTTTTGATGGCAGGAGATGATGCACCGAAGGCTCCCGCAGATTTCAGTGAATGTGTTAGTTGAGAAGAGCTAGAAGCTTCTCGTGACAAGATGGAAGAAACAGTCAACAAGGCTGTCACTGACGCGCTCATGGAGACTTGCTCCCAAGTGGTGTGTGTTTACAAGTGAAGTGTGACCCTCTATTTATAGCTCCAAAGGTCGGTTGTAGGCAGGGTAACCGCCAAGGCAGCTGGAGGCGGCAGGGAGGCAGTTCGGCCGAAGATCTCGGTTCGGCCGAACTCCCCGGTTCGGCCGAACCGAGGGATGCACCGACCTGGCCACCAAGGGCCAGGATTTCACCCCTGGAGGCGGTTTGGGAAGGGGAGTCGGTTCTGAATTATTCTACATATGATAAGGAATTGTATGCACTTGTACTTTCTTTAGAAATGTGGCGTCATTATTTGTGGCCTAGAAAATTTGTTGTTCATTCTGATCATGAATCGCTGAAGTATCTTCGCTCTCAAAATAATTTGAATCGTAGACATGCTAAGTGGGTTGAATTTATTGAAACTTTCCCTTATGTTGTCAAACACAAGAAGGGAAGGATAATGTGATTGCCGATGCTTTGTCTAGACGATATACTTTGCTGTCCCAACTTGATTGTCGGATTTTTGGACTTGAATCGATAAAAGAACAATATGCGCTTGACCCTGATTTTAAAGATGTGTTGCTGAATTTTAGAGAGGGACGTGCATGGAACAAATTTGTGGTTAATGATGGGTTCTTGTTTAGAGCTAACCGCCTATGCATTCCAATTGGTTTTGTTCATCTTTTGTTGTTACAGGAAGCGCATGGAGGAGGGTTGATGGGCCATTTCGGTGCTAAGGAGACCGCGGATGTTTTGGCCTCACATTTTTTTTGGCCTCATATGAAGAGAGATGTTGAGAGGTTTGTTTCTCGCTGCTCCACATGTCAAAAAGCTAAGTCTCACTTGAATCCACACGGGTTATACATGGCTCTTCCAGTTCCTTCTATTCCTTGGGCAGATATTTCTATGGACTTTGTTTTGGGATTGCCTAGGACTAAGAGGGGGACTCTGTGGAACAAGTTGGGTACAAAATTGTTGTTTTCTACTACTTGTCATCCACAAACTGATGGACAAACAGAGGTCGTGAACCATACTTTGGATACTATGTTGAGAGCTATTTTGAAGAAAAATTTGAGGATGGTATGCCAAGGAATGTGCTGAATTTATTTTGCAAATGCATGAAACAACTAAGCACAACATTGAAAAGATGAACGTCAAGTATAGAATTGCTGGTAGTAAAGGTAGGAAAGAAGGAAAGCTTGAACCGGGTGATTTAGTATGGTTGCACTTGAGAAAAGAAAGATTTTCAGATTTGAGAAAGTCTAAGTTGATCCCAAGAGCTGATGGCCCATTTAAAATACTTGAAAAGATTAATGATAATGCATATAAACTTGAGTTGCCTCCCGAGTTTGGGGTTAGTCCCACCTTTAACGTTTCAGATTTGAGGCCATACTTGGGAGAAGAGGATGAGCTTGAGTCGAGGATGACGCCAATTCAAGAGGGAGAGGATGATGAGGACATCACTCCTATGGATACTCACAACAATCCTTAATTGGTCGTTCAAGGTCCAATCACTGGAGCTCGTGCCCGACAATTGAATTTAGAGGTGAGCCCATTCCTAAGTACTTCTCTATGTGATTATGAGAATAGATTGCTACCTAATGATTATATTGTAATTAGGAACCATGGAGAGGACCAGAGGATAGTTGGAGAAGGGCTTCAAGGTGGAGAGGACCAGCAAGGGCGTGCAAGTCAAGATAGAGGCCCAAATCAACTCGACTTCGAGTCCACCTCGGAGTCCAGGAGCAGCCAGCGCTAAATTGGACGCCCAGGTCGCATACGGGCTCGGATTTGGATGTTCTTTATATGCTTGGAAAGCTAAGAAGATAATATTTGCAATAGCACTGGTCTCATGTCAGAATTCATCAGGAGTCATCGGGAATCGATGAAACAATTTGACATCCAGAATCTGTTTTGGTGATGCGTCATCGTATTTTGGCCTTTGGGCCGTGTATCGTGTTGAGCCCGATAGGGGCGCCTCTAGGGGGGTCGACCACGACCCTATACTCCTTAAAACAGTAGCCACCGCCCAGGTTAGGGTTTGAGTTTTGCTTAGATCAATTCTGTCAAGAACAGTGTCGCCGCTCGTCGGTTTGTGAGACCCCAACTTCGTGACTTTAATCATACATCTGCAATTGTGTTGCAATCTTTCTCGTTCTTGCTTGTGTTATTCGATTCACATGCAAGGATTAGCCTTTTGGGTGAGGTCAACCCTGCAACGCCGGTTGATAACCTAAGGAGACGTGGTGCTGCGATTGCGGGGTTCGGAACGTGTGGTTCGGAAGCCGGATTGATTTGAGTCACGACTCCACCAAATCGAGAGTTATCAGAACCTTTCGGAAGATTGGGAAACCCTAGTTCCCATCAATACCCTTCAGCCCTGTCATCTTCAACCCGAGGTAGGTGTATTTCGGGATCGCCATGAACTTAGCATAGCACAGGCGCCCAAGGATGGTGTGATATGCTCCCCGGAACCCCACCATTTTGAATGTGAGGATCTCCTTGCGGAAGTTGTCCGGTGTGCTGAAGTAGACAGGCAGGTCGATCTGCCCGAGGGGATGAACTCGCTTCCTCGGCGCAATGCCATGAAATGGTGACTTGCTGGGGCGTAGCTTGTCCCGGCCGATCCCCATGAGCTCCAAGGTGGAGGCATACATGATGTTGAGGCTGCTGCCTCCGTCTATGAGCACCTTGGAAAACCGCGTGTTGCCGATGGTGGGGTCGACGATGAGCGGGTACTGCCCCGGGTTCGGGACGTGGTTAGGCTGATCTTCATGGTTGAAGGAGATGGTCTCCTCCGACCAGTTGAGGTAGGATGGTGTGGCCCTGTGAACAGAGAAGACTTCTCGATGCTCACGCTTGCGCTGTCGGGGCGTCATGTTTGTCATTGGCCCCCCGAAGATGAAGAACACGTTCTCCACATAGGGGAAGCCGTTATCACCCCTTTCGCCCGCGTCTTTCTTCGTATTGTCGTCCTTTGAGGTGATGCGGTGGTAGTACTTCTTGAGCATCTCGCACTGCTCGAGGGTGTGGGTGACTGTACCCTTGTGGTAAGGGCATGGGTTCTTGAGCATGTCGACCACCTCGAGGGGGGCCTCGAGGGCCCTTGCGGGCGACATCAACCTCGAGGGCCTCGTCGGAGTCCTTGTCTTGCCCTTGGCCGCGCGGAACTTTCTTGCCCCGCTTCTGCTTCTTTGTGGAGCCCTTGGGTTTGCTGCCCTCCACGGGCGCTTCCTCCACACATTTCCCCTTCTTTCTATCGAGGATGGCCCCAACTGCCTCTTCTCTAGAGGCGAAGCTGGTGGCGACGTCGAACAACTCGTTCACACTGGTGGGAGTGCTTCATCCCAGCTCGCGCACCAGATCCCAGCAAGTCGTGCCTTCAAGGAAGGCATGGATGACCTCGGAGTCACCGACGCTCGGGAGCTCGGTGCAGCACTTGGAGAAGCGGCGGATGAAGTCTCTTAGGGACTCGTCAGGTGTCTGGCGACACCCTGATAAATCCCAAGAGTTTCCAGGGGGCACATACGTGCCCTGGAAATTACCCACGAAGGTCTTCAACAGGTCGTTCCAGTCGTGGATCTGGTTCACGGGCAAGTGCTCGAGACATGTCCATGTGGAGTCCGCAAGATGAAGTGGTAGGTTGCGGATGATCATGGCGTCATCGGTTGTGCCGCCTAGCATGCAGGCCAAGCGGTAGTCGTTGAGCCAAACTCTTGGGTCCCTCTTGCCCGAGTACTTGGTGATGGTTAGGGGCTTTCGGAAGCACGAGGGAATCGGAGCTGCGCTGATCTCCCAACTGAACACGTTGGTCCCCGGGGGTTCCGGCGTCGGGCTCCTATCCTCCCATCTATCGTAGCGGCCTCCACGTCGAGGGTCGTAGCCATGGGTCGCCGTTGCGTCCAATTTCTTCTTGTTCAGGGGTGCGGCGTTGTCGTCGCTGGCGTTGCCGCGTGTGTCCAGAATCTGCTCTTTCACGGGCTTCTTCTGGAGACAGTCATGAACTGAGGGCGCTTTCTCTTTGCTCGTTGGTTGAGCCGGCGCCGCTTTGCCCTCGGGTGGGGTTCAAACCGACTCCTCTTGATCCTGCATGCTCCCACCTACCCTCGTGCTGGTCGAATGGCGTCTGCGGGATGCGGAGCTCTCGGCTTGCTGCATGGCAGCCTGCTCGATGAGGTGTTGTGCCTCGCGACGCAGGTTATGGCCCTCAGGCGTCGAGGGTTCGGGCATGGCCCGAAGCAGAGTCGCCATGACGATGAGCTTCTGGCTAGCCCTTGCCAATGCCAGTGGATCCTCCACGCCGTCGTCGGCCTCGATGCAGGCCCGAGCAACACATCCCGCTTCTCTGGTGCGCGCACCACGCTTAGGGTGTCCCGCCTCAAGCGTGTCTCGCAGCCTCTGCACCTGTTGGCGCTCTTCCTCGAGCATAGCCTCCAGCTCTCGGACCTGGGCCAATTGTGACTGTGCGAGCATGGTGTTGTTTGGTGGCGTCGCCACCCGTGAGCTCGTCGCGTGGTCAGCGCAACCCGCTGCGCCACCTGCTCTGTTGCGCTCATCTTCAGGCCCCGTCTGAGCAATGACTAAGCACTCCCTTGTGGGGTCGTAATCCCCCTCGCTGGAGTCATCAAAGTAGGCGAGGCAATAGTCCGCAGCAGCCTGAAACAACAGAAAAGCCTTACGATTACGGAGCCCGGAGTAGTCCCGCTCCGGGACCTCCTGACCGCGCACGTGCACCTCGCTGTTGGAGTTGGGGTATAGATCGTCGGGCGAGGTCGCGATGAGGTTGCAGATCAAGATTAAGTGATGTCTCGGCAGATCCTCATACGCGCCCATGTCCGTGCTGACCGATGAGGAGTAGGTCATGGCGGTGGCGTGCATCCGGTAGGGGAATCGTGACGGCTTTGCTGTGCTCTCCCCGGGGGGACTCGTTGTCGGGTTTGTTGGTGAAGGCGCAGCCTCTCCATCGTAGCAGCAGGCTGTGACTCGTTAGCTCTGACCCGCTCGGGGGAGCATGCACGAGCCGCTCTGCGTCGCTCCACGCGCGCTCATCGCGCGCTGGCCTGAATGCCTCCCGCGTCGGGATGATGGTGGGGGCGGCACTGAAGCCTCCACCTTTGCGTTCCTTGAAAGGAGCCGCATGAGGTAGCCATTACCAGTTGCATCGAACTCTAGGCTTCCAAACCGGATCTCGTATCCAGCCGGAAGCGGGTCTGAGACTCCCATAGGGAATCGGTCACTACGCTCCGTGTGGATCACCATCGAGAGAGATAGTGGATGAAGAGAACGATCACAACGCTCCCCTACCTGGCGTGCCACTATCGGTGTTCGGATTTCGTGGGCCGACACTTTCCCGTACCTGTAGAAAGTTCATGTCCCTGTACCTGTCCTGGGGTGACTTCAAGGGGCCGTGCTGACCGGCGTCCATGCCCGGTCGTCGCCCATACACCCATTCGAGGGATTTCCTATGTCTTATCAAGGGGTTCGTCATGGGGTTAGTACGGGGGTTGGCAGCACATGAGCACAGGAGTTGGCAGCACAAGACCGCACAGGGCCTCGCAGGCCTGCACAGTGTTGGGGATGGCTACACAGCGATCGGAGTTGGCAGCACAGGACTGTATAGAGCCTCGCAGGCCTACACAGTGTCGGGGATGGCTGCACAGTGACCGGAGTTGGCGGACACGATCCAGGTCACATCGTTTGTGCGGGATGGCCCGCGATTTACCTTTTGACTTTGTCGTCCTGTGGTAGCGCGAGGCTTTGAATGCGCCTGTCA
Organism: Echinochloa phyllopogon; assembly: GCA_033239725.1. Lineage (NCBI taxonomy): Eukaryota > Viridiplantae > Streptophyta > Magnoliopsida > Poales > Poaceae > Echinochloa > Echinochloa phyllopogon. The sequence goes on from BTCW01000017.1 coordinate 14,612,291, forward strand.
GCAGAGCAGACGGGTGCGCGCCCCGTTAGTCGAGGGGTGGCCTCGAGCGAGGCGGAGTTTTTTTGAAACGAGGGTCGCGCGGGGCTCGACTAAGGAGGTCTCGATCGAGGCGGAGTTTGCTATCCGCTCGAGGGGGCCGGCACCCTCGATCGAGGCGGAGATGGGGTGCGCGCGTTGGGGCCTTGAGTGGGCCGTTAGCTAGAGGTGGGCCATGGGCTTTGTGCTCTGAGACCCTTTCCGGTTTGTGGAGACTTGGTAATGATTTGTTTGCGTTTTTCAAGGGTGATCATTCCTTAGGTTAGGGGACCCCTTATGGTCGTCCCCGGCACCCATAATTAACCGAAACCAGTAATTAGTTGTTGAAATTTGCAAGTTGTCTGACCCACAATCACCATTACAAAAAAGGTTTGTAGCCGTAGTTGGAAACAGATTTGTAGGAACGGGCTGTCTGCCCGTGCTTGCTTTTCGCAGCTACAAATAGCGCGTTTGGGGACGCGGGCGTTAAACCAGCGCCTAGAATTTGATTTGTAGGCGCGGATCACAATGTCACTCACGCCTAGAAATCGATTCAAAAAACAAAAAAAAAACCCGCTCGGTCTCGCACGCCGCCGCCGGGGACGCTCGCTCATGGGGCTTGGCCGCGCTGCCGCTCCTCGCCGGAGCCGCACGTGCGTGCCGCCGCCTGGGGCCGTGCTCCCTGCCAGGGCCACTCAGCTGCGGGTCCCAACCACGCCGCCGCCAGGGCTGCTCGACTGCATGGCCCGGCCGCGCCGCCGCCGGGGGGCGGGGGGGGGGGGGGAGCGCTCCCTGCTGTGGCCGCCCGCCCGCGTGGCCTGGCCGCACTGCCGCCGCGGGGCAGCGCTCCCCACCGCGGCCGGCCGGCCGCCCGCGTGGCCCGCTTGCCGCCAAGGCTGCCCAGCCGCACCGACGTCGGGGTGCAACACTCCCCATCGCGGCCGCACGCCCGCGTGGCCTGGCCGCGCCACCACCGCAGGGCAGCGCTCCCGCCGGTAGCCTCTCCAGAGCAAAGGGAACAGGTAAAGGAAAGAGAGGGAGAGCTGAAGAGGGATCAGAGAAAAGGTTTGGACGAGAGGACAGGAGACGGAGGGAGAAGATAAGGAGAGAGAGCGCATGAGGCTACTTAAAAAACTCTGACCGATTTTTAGGAGTGTACTATAGTATCGTCCGTTGCTAAAAATTAATTTGCAGCAGGGGACGAGGCGTTGGTCCGTTTTTGAAAATCAAGGCTATTTGTACGTGTGGATTATGGAGTCGTCCGTTCCTAAAAACTGATTTCTAGGTGCGGACAAATTACTACAGTGCAGACGATGACTTTTAGGAACGGGTCATATTTCCGCCCGCTTCCGGGAAAAAATAAGGCTCCGCTCCTACAAATCCTTTTTGTAGTAGTGAATCTTTGAGTTTTCCATAAAATCAGACCACTTTATTGGTACATTATGGTGTACTGTTTAAATTTTGAATATAACAGTTTGACACAATCCTTACTAGATGATCTAGTTGCTATCTTGGTACTACCTAGTTATGTGCACAAGTTAATGCTTAGGGCCTGTTTGTTTCCCTCCGTCTAAACTTTAGCCCCGTCACATCGGATATAAACACGTTAATTAGGAGCATTAAATATACATTAATTAAAAAAAACCATTACATAAACAATGACTAATTTGTGAGATGAATCTATTAAGCCTAATTACACTATGATTAGACAATGTAATGCTACAATAAACGTATGATAATTATGTGTTAATTATAGCTTAATTAGACTTGTTAGGTTCGTCTCACGAAATAGATATGACTTATGCAATTAGTTTTACAATTAATTTATATTTAATATGTCTAATTATTACTTATTTAAAGCTCTAAACTTTAGCACCTGGATCCAAACGGCACCTTAGCCATATTTGTTGACACCGGATTTTTACGAGTGGTCGTTGCAGAATCGATGAGAGAATATTTTTGAAGACGAGGCCGATGGAATTGATCGGATGATCAAGATGATCAAACTATTGAGTCGATGAAGTGAAAGAGCCAATACTGCTGAAAAACTTGAAGCCAATATTGATCAAGGTCAGGTCTGGTGTAGTTGTACAAATCGGATAAGAAAGATGACGTCATTGAGAATTTTGTAATGACATCATCAAGAATTTTTTAAAGACTGCCCCATTCAAGAGTCTTGTATATTTAGTTCCTGTACAGTCTCGACTTGTTGTGGAAGGAACATTTAACAATAGTTTTTAAGCTGGGTACCAATAAATATATTTAGAATCAGGCTATGGGTATTTTGGTCTAAAATTTTTTATAAACACATAGAAGGGTAGGTATTGGTATATCTTCAAGAGTTATGAAATTGTAATCGCATTCTTACAAAATCATGAATAGTAATAGAAAATTTCTGAAACAGAACCATTGTGATGGCATATATCAAATTAATCCATCGTCCCATGCCAGCAACTAAAGTTATCATGCCATCGATCAATTACTATTGGCACAGATATCAACTATTTGTGTGCCGGCCCTAGTTGAGCACCGGCTCAATTATTAACGGCCTTGTCGATCTTCAAATCAAGACAGCAATAGGCATGACTGTGGCCGATTGAAGTAGTGCATATTTTCATATTGGAGGCCATGATACGAGACACGAGGTATCATCACACCACCCCCTCTTTCTCTCTCTAATATACATATATTTTATTGCAAGAGAGCTAAAACTCGCATCCCTTTCTCAATCCTTCTCATGCCTTCCTCTCATATCTCGGCTCATAGTTTTGCAGAGCACTTAAGATTCAATGGTCTCAGATGAAAGTTTGTGAATACTCTATCCTTCAGATATATCGATCCATTCGTATTCATTTTGTCTTTATTAATTACAAGAATATCATTAATTTTATCTAACACTTTAAGTGGTCCATTAGCCCAAGGCATTAGTTTAGTTTTTCTCAAATCAGGAAATCTAGCATTTCTAAAATGCAGCCATACCAAATCTCCAAGTTCAAAAATCAGTTGCTTTCTACCTTAACAAACTTATACCTAGCATCCATGCACTCTATGTTTCTTACAGTGTTAACATCAATTCAACACGCTTTATATCATCAACATTTAGTTTTCTAGAAGATGACCAAGTCATCAAATCAATAGGAGTACGAGGCAAGAAATCATAAACAATATGAAATGGGCATATCTTTATAGTAGAATGTTGCGAACGCTTATAAGCAAACTTAATATCAAGCAAACAATCTTCCCACATCTTAATGTTCTTCTTTAAAACAGCTTTCAACATAGTAGATAAAGTTCTATTCACAACCTTAGTTTAACCATGATTTTTGGGTGACAAGTTGTGGAAAACAAAATCTTAGTCCCCAATTCAGCCCATAAAGTGTTCCAAAAAATGACTAGGAAAATTAGTGTCATGATCAGAAACAATTGTATTTGGCACACCATGCAAACAAACAATTTCTCAAAAGAATAAATCAGCCATATGAGTAGCATCTTCAATTTTTTGACAAGGTGTGACATGTGGCATTTTAGAAAATGTATCAACAACCACAAAAACACTATCACGTCCCTCCCTAGTCATTGGCAATCCCAACACAAATCCATAGAAATATCTCCCAAGGAGCTCTATGAACATACAGAGGTATATATGAACTGTGTGGATTTAACCGTGACTTATCCTTTTGACATGTCGTGCAGCGAGCAACAAATCTCTCCATGTCTCTCCTCATCTTTGGCCAAAAGAAATGACCAACAAGTATGTCGTCCGTCTTCTTTGCTCCAAAATGCTTCATCAAGACACCTACATGTGCTTCCTGCAACAACAACAAATGAACAAGGCTAGCTAGAATGCATAGCTTGGTAGCTCTAAACACAAACCATCATTGGCGATGAATTTGTTCCATGCTTTCTACCTTTACAATGTAACAATACATCCCAAATTAGCTTTATGGCCACATTCTACCTCAAAAGTCTTATTAAAATTAGGGAGTTGGGGGAGAGGTGCATGTGTCAACTTATGTTTGAACATGTTGAAATAGTCCTCTTGTGCTGTGCCCTAAGAGAATTGAAAGGACCTTGATGTCACCTAGAGGGGGAGGGGTGAATAGGTGAATCTGTAAATTATGAAACATTTTTGCATTGTTAGTACCCAAACCGGTCAGACAGGTTTCCCAAACCGATCAGATCGGTTTCAGACAGAGAAAGTCAACAATGTGAATTAACCCCCCTCTACAAGTTCTAGCACAAACCAAACTTGATGGGATGCTTCTCTAGATGATTTCTAGCAAGATCACCAAGTCCCTGCACACAAGCAAAGCACAACCAAGTAGATCGAAGTGGAAACGAATATAAATGCTAAAATTGAACAAGTGAGGCAAACCAAATGAGAGACGCAAGGATTTGTTTCCCAAAGTTCAGATCCACTGCTTGCCACACATGATGCCACCAAGGCATAATGAATCCTACGTCTCCATTGAGGGGCCTATGAAAGGCGAGCTTATACACTCCAAGCCACTTTCCTCGGTTCCACTAACTTGTGATCTTTTCCCACGAAGGAGGCAAGATCGGCCTGTACACACTGTCCGTGGCTCACGACAAACTCGGTAGCTCACCGGTGACTCCTAGCCGTCTAGGAGGCTTCACCTCCAAGAGTAACATATGCTACAAGAGTTGCTAGACTTTAACCATGAGTGCTCAAGCTATTGACTTGCTCATCACTGAGTTAGCTAGCTCTCTATAGCTCACACACAATCACTCTCTCAACCCAAATCCAAAGATATGAATAATTTCAACCAATCTCACAAAGAGATTCTTGGGGAGAGCTTGCTGGTGCCCAAAATGCTATGGGCGCACAAGAATGGCAAGGAAACCAGCAGCACTCAAAGGAGAGGGCAAATGGGTATGAATACCCCACTCACCAAAACTAGCCATTATGGTCAGACCAATTACCAAAACCGGTCAGACCAGTTCTTCAAACCAACTAGCCGTTAGACATGTCAGAGCACCCAAACCGGTCAGACCTCTAGCACACTAAGTCTCAAAGGATTTTTCTCACAAGGCTTTCTCACATGGGTTGACCTATGAGCACTTATTGATATTTTCAATCAAGTAATGTTGCATCCCTCTTGATAGTACGACATACCTATACTCAAGAGTACATATGAAAAATAAAATCTCCTTTTGAGCTTCTATGTCTTTGTTGATGCCATACTTGATGTTATTCAACTTGAAGGCTCACAACATTTCCTTCTAGTTGAGCAAATCCAACTTGAGCTAATGGCTTAGAATATCCAAGTGTTTTGATCGAGAATCCATCACTAATTCTAAAGCCACTTCTTCATATGATTAAACAATGATTAGAAGCATTGCATTGCTTCACTAGATAAGGCTTGATTAATGCCTAGATATCAAACCAAGATGCTAGACTTTTCACCCTAACAAAGTCCCTTGGCTACAAGACCAACTTGCCCTTCTCTTTGCTTGGTGCCTCGTCACTCCCATCTAGCTTGATCCTTTCATCCTATCTTGCCACTTTAAGTTTAGCTTTGTTTTGTATCATCATGAATACCACTTTGAATTTGATGTCTTCAATTCACACTGATGATATGTCCACAATATGATCTTCTATGTCATTGATACCATATGACTTGTCCATAAGCTTCTCTTTATATGAGACCACTAACTCCATAGAAACATGTCTCTTTCTTTTCAAACCATAGCTTGAAGACCAAGTTCAAATAAATCCCAATTTCTTCAAAATAAATTGTCCCAATATCTTTTGACAAGCTTCTTTCTAAATAAGACGTACTAAGATGCATAGGCTCATGTTTCATTTGTCATTTCCTTTCACTTGTCATTGTCTACCGTAGTCGCATGGGATCACATCCACTTGTTTGCTTTCATAATATTAAACCAATGGAGCCCAGATTCTTATCAATAATTACATCAGAAGAATATCCATAAGAATAAAATCCTCCTCATATACTTAAGCAAACAAGTTAGATTACATATCATGTTGTCATACAAATCAACAAAACACATAAGTGCCTAGATGCACTTTCAAGAATGATACTGCCTTTTTTCGTCAGCTAATTCAATGCGGTTTTGGACGAAACTCCACACCTCCGTGATGCTCTTTGGTACAGGCCATCCCTGTATAGCCTCCACCCTTACTTTATCAACCTTTGTTCCCTATGGGGTAACTTTAACATCCTGCCCTTCAAAGCCGCACTGCACAACCCATTCGAGGGCATCCACGCATACACATAGCACCCTGCTTACACTTTCGTCCTCGCTTTGTGTAAAAGGGTTAACCCAAAGCTGTTATGGCTGGAAGACAAATGTTTATAAGTTGGCTCCACTCTTGCTAAAATAGCAAGGTGACACTAAACATGTGCATCCCACACTCATGGGTCAATACTGGGCCATAAAACTAGACCAGGTGTGACATACACCCCCCTCAAATAACCCGATATTCTGATTGGCCCAACTCACCCACACGGACAAATGTCTAAGAACATTTCCTCTTAGCGCACGAACATACGTCCAGTGCCAGCGCCATATGTCATGCCGTTTGCCCTACTCGGGCCACACATGCCATGCGCCATATGCCTGCACACTGACTCATACGAGCAAATGTGAGGGTTGGCTCTGATACCATTTGTAAGACTCTGCCCTCCAAAGCCGCACTGAACAACCCTCCCGAGGGGCGTGCATGCATACACATATCATGTAATATTTTTTAACACATCTAGAACCTGCTATGTTTAATAGCACAATATAGCATTGTCACACACATAATATTTTCTTACATAACTTAAGTTGTCACAAAATAAGTTAAAGACTAAGCGACGAGCAAGTCACTGATCATAGCATGTCACGAATATACAACAATTTGGCATGCTCAAAAGAAGCAACGACTAGTCTACTCCACGTACAACAACACATATTAGAAGTGCATGAGATGCTCCAGTGCCATTCTACCATGCACCTCAGCCTCCTCCATTGCAATTTTCCTAGCTCGACTGCCAAAGATAACAAAGATTAGTAAACAAATCAAATGTGAATGTTGATCAGAGTAAAAATAAAGGTAGATGTTTACCTCCTAGTCAGTGCTCCAGGACTACAGTTAAGGTCAAACAGGCTTAATGGTGTTCTTGGTGCTTGTTGCAGCTTAAGTGGTGTGCTTGGGCTGGGTGCTACTTGTGTGATAATTTCTTTCTTGTTCTTGGTTCATTTTGTTTTAGGTGTACTTGGGCTGGCTGCTACTTTCTCTGTTTTATTGGTTCTATTTCTCTTAGGTTTTGGTGGTGCTAGAGGTGGAGCATCTGAATCATATACTGTTTCATTGCAAGTTTTCTGCATGTGTCCTAATCGACCACATCTCTTACACCTCTTCCTCTTCTTAGTGCCTCGCTCATCAAAAGCTTTTATTCTCCTACTCCTTGGTCTACCTGCTGCCCATTTGAGTATTGGAGGCCATAGCTTGAATCCTAAGTTTACATGAGGCCATTGTGTGTTATCTGGTATTGGTTCAATCCAACCTTCATACGCTGCTTTAAACTTTGAGACAAAGTAACAGCTATCAACATAATCTTCCAATTCAAGATTCCTATAATAGCATATCAAACAGATTACATGATTACATGGTAGTCCAGTGAGCTGCCATTTCTTATAGCTGCAAGTCCTTTTTCTAAATTAACAGTATGTCTCCAAGGAGTCAAGTCCGTATAGACACCACTAATCTCTGCCAAGTGGCCAACACCTTTGTGGATTGAATAACCAAACTATTGTCTACTCTTTTCATTTAGAACTTTTATTATGTATGGCAGCACTGTAGTGTTCAACTTCATGGCTAGACTTTTTCTTTGAAATAGCTTCTCCATGATTTTTTGCCTAATCCTATCCATTAGCTCTATCACAGGTAGTGACTTCTCATGTTTTATCCGGTTATTGAAGGCTTCAGCAATATTATTGGTCACATAGTCACACTTACTAGTTGTAGAGAAGTAACATCTTGCCCATAAGTGTTTGTGATTCTCCTCAATCTAGTTCATTGCTTTTGTTGATGATGCCTTCATGATGTTATAGTGATTGTCAAATACATCCTTTATGTAAGCTCTTGCTGCTGGCCATAGGTTCTTCTCAAAGACCTTTCCATGACATTTCTTCTTGAAATTCTTGTATAGATGCCTCATGCATTCCCTATGCTCTACTCTGTTGGTAAAGACTTTAGTCATAGGTATGTCAATGCCTTTCCCAGCATCAGTTGAAATGATAAGCCCAGGTGGGGATCCAATAGCTGTTGCTAGCTTGCCCATGAACCATTCCCAATTTTCCTTTGTCTCTGACCCAAATACTCCATATGCCACATGGAACATCCAGTTATGCCCATCAACACCTATAGCTGAAGCTAGCTGCCCCTTTTACCTTCTAGTAAGAGCAGTGGAGTCAATGCCCATGTAGGGCCTGCACCCATTTTTGAATCCATTAATACATGGCTTCAAAGCAACAAACATCCTATTGAATCTTATTTTGGACCCAACCTTCTCGTAGTCTATCTCTACTATGCTTCCAAGAGATTTTCTCTCTATATCTGCCTTGAATGCAAAAGCATAGTCAAAACTATCCTCCCACTTACCTAGAATTTCATCAAGTGCTAGCTGCCTTCCATTGTACACAATCCAATATGACAACTTGATCAAGTACTTCTCCTCCAATTTGTTCCTCAAAGAAGAAGCACCAATTGTAGGGTCTTGCCTTAGCCATTGAATTACCCTGTCCCTAACCCAAAACTGATTTGCCATGTAATTGCTTTATACTTTACTTGTGCTCCTATTGTAGTGCTTGTTAGGCATTATCTATGATTTATGTCAAGCACGTCTGCCTGGGGGTACACCAGAGAGTAGATTGTGGGGCTCGGCGAGTTCTAGGAACGAGAATGCACGAACAACACAAAGATTTAGACAGGTTTGGGCCGCAAATTACGTAATACCCTACATCTTGTGTGCTTGATTGTATTGCACGTGAGTTGAGTTGTTTTGAGGGGGTCCCTGCTCCGCCTTATATATCCGGGGAGTAGAGTTACAAGTCGGTTACATGATCCTAGTCGTATACAAGAGGGAGTACTACAATAGGGTACTTTGCGGAGTCTCCTAACAGTACACGACTAGTTTTTCCAATCAACTACGTCGTCTTGCACCATAGCCGACTGGTTTAAAGTAGTCGGGTCAGATCTTCCCTATCGAGTAGTTTAATCTCGTGGATGAGTGGCCCTAGTGATCCTGGTCCCACAAGCCCCCGAGCATCTTGCGCCTTTACTTCAAGTCTTGAATCTGCCTTAACATCTTTGAGTAGTTGAAACTAAGTCTAAGACGATCAAATCTTTTCTAACGAGTAGTTTCATTGGAGTGCATCTTTTAGATGCACCCAATGGGTGTAGCCCCCGAGCCTTCGAGTACTTTTTAAGTAGTCGGAGGTTCAAAAGCAGTCTTCTATCTTCATTTCGAGTAGTTCAATGGCGTGCACCGAGTAGGTGCACCCATTGGGTATAGCCCTCGAGTTTCAAGTAGTTTGATTAAAACAAATTGAAAGTCTTCGCTTTGAATTAAGCCAAAAATTTCAGAAAAATAAAATCCCGTATATTCCGATAGCAGCCCCCGAGCTTTAAAGCAAGTATCTTCGGTATAAAGATCAAGGAAATCTTCAAAATCCTATCAAAATCTGGAATCTCTGAGTATTCCGCCACTGGTGGTTAGTTAGGAAGGTTATCCCTAAAGAACCGACCCAAATAACGGATTGTGATACGCCGTAGTACTGTAACATACAGTAACCCTAGCCACGGTTATAAATGTTGAAGTGATAAACCTTGTTTCATTCCGCATCAGTAAGCCTCGCAGCCGCCATCGACCTCTCAGAGCTTGATCTCGAGCCCCCAAGCTTTAGCCCCCGAGCTTTCGCAACCCTAGTACACTGCACCACCCATTTTTCTTCTTTAGTGAATTCGAGAGAAACCAAGGGAATAACTCGCAGCGTCACCATGGGCAAGAAGCAAGGAGCAGTGAAGAAAACTGATGACGCTGAATCTGCCCAACCGCCGGAGAAGAAGTCTATAAGGAAGAGGGTGTCATTGATAGATCCTAATACAAGGGTCAACTTAAAAGATCGTCCTTGTCCTGCTAACGCTTGGAAGCAATGTACAGCCTCCACCGACGATCTCAACAATCTGGTGGAACAAGGTTTGCTCCTTTCTCAAGAGACTTTGGAGTGGAAATCGTGCTGGAAGCAACCCTTCCCGACAGAGAATAATGAAGAGAATCCCCTCTTTCTTTCCTTCTACGAGCGAGGAGTAGGGTTGCCTCCTTCGCCTTTCATGAAAGAATTTCTTGCTTTTTTCAAACTACAACTCCACCACCTCAACCCAAACGGAATTCTCTATATTTTTGTCTTTGTTTCGCGCATTGTATGATATCAAACCTCAGCCCAACTTTCAACGCACAGAAGTAGTGGAGGAGCCGGAATTCAATTTTGTCAAAACATGCGGGCTAAGTGGTTTGACATGCCCATCATGGACTCCTGTGGAGACTGGAAAGCCAAATGGTTTACCATTGGTGAGTCGATTTAATTATCTATACTTTGCATCGATGAAATGTCATATTTGTTTTACTGAGCATCTCTTGTGTCATTTTAATACAACAAGAAATCACAGTAAAAGCTGCCCAGAGAAAGACGGGTGGTACCCGCGGGATCTCTCTAACTGGAAGCTACGTCTGAGTTATGAAGAAGCCAAAGATGTACCCACTTTGTTAAAGTGAGTACAAGAATCGAAGGAGAAAGGCTTAACTGGTGTTGGGATTGCCTTCAACTTTTTAAAGCAAAGGATTCAACCACTTCAGGAGCGATGCCTTCTCGGTTACGAGTATGAAGGAAACACGGATCCTTAGCGCATGGTACCTGAAGAACTCTCCAACGAGACAATGCTTATGCAACTAGATCACTTGTTCACTGGTGTTACGGAAAAACCAGTCATCGTGGGAGAGTACTCAAAGACTAGCCCTCCAAACCCTGTAAGTAATTGTAGACTTTGATTCAAAAGCTAATGTTGAGAAAAAACATTAATCTGAGTTGTTTTTAACAACGTAGGCTCCGATGCTTGGGAATGAATTAACCGAAGAGATCTGGAAGGATATCAGCAGGACTCTGAGTGCTGGAAACAATCCTGACACTGCCACCATGGCAGAAGAAGAAGGCGTAGCAGACTCAGATGCCGACACAGCAGCCACAGATCCAAAACAAGGAGATCTCAAGCGTAAGTCCCTTGTGCCTGGACCTTTGTTTATTGATGATTATCATAACATAGGAGTGACAAATCCTGATAACTCACAACCACTGCCAAAAATCCTATGGGGGAATTTCAAACCAGTGAGTTCAAGGGAGCCCCTGACAATTCCTGCAAGTGCCAAGAGGAAGCGATCGAGCTACTCATTTGTAAGCCACTCAAAACCAATCTTAGATTCTGCTCCTCGTGACGCAGATCCTGCTGAACAAGGCAAAATGCCCAAGCACGACATCATGCCATAAGGCTCGTCCACGACTAGTACCAAGACAAGTGGAACAACCGGAAGCACGACGAGCTCAAAGCAAAACCAACCCATCCTGAATAAGTTCAGTTTCCAGCCTTTGACTGCCCCGACACCTCTCGTAGACTAAGTAGAGAAATAACACTAGTCTTTGTTGAGTAGCTGTGTTGCTGTCGAGTGGTCAAAATCTAATCTTGTTCTTGTCTTTCAACAAGTCTCCAACCAAGGCCTTCATAAAGGCGATACAAGCCGATGATGTAGAAAAAACAATCCACTGTAGTGGAGGAGACTGCCAGAGATCAATCAACAGAGGCTAGAGTTGAAGAAACCACCAAGGCCACTCTAGCAATTGAGGTCAGTGCTGACAAAGCTGGCAGAAAGCCTGAAGCAGAAGCGAGTATGAAGGACACTAAGGAGCTGACTACTTTAACAGAGGCTCAAAAATCTGCTGTACCCATGGAAGTTGACAAGAACATCAAAGAAGATCCGTCAAGCATAGCTGAAGAGCCCACGACTATCGCGCCACCATCAACCATAGAGGTGATCACACCTTCTATTGCAAAGGTACGCCAGATAGCAGGGTTCACTGAATCGAATCCTCCTTATTTCAATTCCATTTAGTGATTTTCTACAATCATAACCTAGGATGCCGAGGCAGCTAACAAGAATGTTGGCATAAACGTCTCATTAACTGGTGAAGGAACTTCCCACAATTTAAGTAGTCTCTATAGAAGCATATAAATTTACTTGCAAGAAATAAGTAGTTTTGTTAATAACTACATAATCCTGTTATAGGTTGAGGTTGCAATAATGGAACTAGTAGATGAAGGTGTACAACTCAGGAATCGTCTGCAAGTTGCCCTATTAAGGACTCATAACCTGAAATGTGTTAGGCAATTGCATAAAGCATTTAATAATAAGTGTGCCTTAATTGCAGGCTCTAGTAGACATGGTTGAAAAACCAGGTGATACTAAATTGGCAGCGCGGATTGAGGAGCTAGAGGCGGATCTGGCCGGTTTGTTCGAGCAACACGCGGAGATGAAACTAGAGCATCAAAAAGCAATCGACAACCTCCATGCGCAACTCCAGGCTCTTGGTGAAGAACGATCTAGGCTAGATGCCCGCTGCAGTAGCTTGGTGAAGGAAAACACTAGTAAGTACTCTTTTCTAGTTTAGTCTGTGTTCCTTGAGTAGTGACTGGTTAAGTTGTTGTGTTTAACAACATTACATATGGAACATGACTAAAAAAGAATTTGAAGGAAGAGAAGGATAACGCTGCTTCGTGGTGCAAGCTCTCACAATCCTAGGCGGATGAAATTACTCAGCTCAAGCGCACCATAGAAGAAAAGGATAAAGACTTCACTGAAGAGCACAAGATCTGCTAGGATTGGGAAAGCCAAACCGGGCAAGCTGTAAAGCTTGCGTAGTCCATGCAGGAAGAACTTGATGCCTTGCTAGCTAAAAAGAAAAATATGGAGGAAGCCATTGAGCCAATCCTGGGGATGTTAACTCCGGAAGGCGCAGAGGCAAACAACCAAATGCTCTTGGGTCGGCTACATCAGGTAACAGAGCAAGTGTTAGAGTTTTGCAAATCAACTCTGAAGGAATGTACCAACAGACTGTTAGCTTTGGTAAAGGCGCATAGTCCTGATGCCAAGCTAGAGATAAGGTATCTGCCTCCTGGCACAATGAAAGAACAATATGAAGCACTGGTGGCCGAGACCGAGCCTATGGCCAATGAGTTTATCAGCTCTTTAGAGCAGTAATAGAAGACCAGTCACAATGCCTGTAATTTGCTACATTTAAGTAGTCTGTAAATTGTGCTACCGTGAAAGTAGTTGATGGTTTTTGCTACTGTTAAGTAGTCGCTATTTTATAGCCGCTATTTAAGCAGTCACTATTGAAGCACTACTTTTTAAGTAGTTTTACTACCCGCAAAGTAGTGGTATATTTTCTGAAAGCATCAGACACTTTGTGTTGAGTACTTGTAGTACTACTGCTTGTGGTCGTGATAGTGTTCAACTAGTCTCGGTAAGACTCGGCAGACTGCTATGGCAAGTCCACAATACTTTCGTAGTTTATGATTTTATGCGTGTCATGCGAGAATACTTTTGCACTGGGTACTTTTAAAGCATTATCTGCTGTAACAGATTTTGTCTATGTTAGTCTTGTCAAGACATGATTGGTTGCTAGTGCAGAGCCATGACATGACTTAGAGAAGTTTTGTGCTTATTTGCATAAAAGAGCAGTACTAATGTACACTATGAATATCCGATTTAAGACTCATGAGTTCCCGTAATGCATAAATAAGAGGTCTGATGTAGTCGGCAAAGGACACAGAGCTGAACAAAACCTTAACCTTCCATTGAAGGTAGGATATCAAATAAACGAGACTAGCGCCTACAACCGTGTATTAGTTGGGGTAGCTCTACCAAGACTTCTGAGGCTTAGCGCCGCTTTTTAATAAAAGCAGTCTTGGCTTCTACGAATAGAGTGAAAACTACCCTGGGCCCGGGCTTTTTTAAGCGGCAAGCTATACATACGGTCTCTCTAGTGAGAGTATAGTTAAGAGGTAAAAGGTATACTACAATTTTTAATTGATAGGGAAACCATAACTTTATTAATATTATAATCATCGAGAATACATTGGAGTTGTTACATAAACTGTTTTATAGGTAGAATTTCCTCAGATGCTCAATCTTCCACAGATTTGGTAAGTCTTCGCGTTCTTGAGTCTTGAGGCGATATGTTCCAGCCCCAATAACTTGCTTGACGAGGAACGGCCCCTCCCAACGTGACATAAGCTTGTGTAGGCCGTCAGTCTTCTGCATGCGTCACAATACCAAGTCTCCTATGATGAAGGAACGAGGCTGGATGGAGCTTTGGTGGTAGCGTCATAAGCCTTCGAGATAGCAAGTATTCTGGATAAGAGCCGCCACTCGAGCTTCCTCGACACCGTCGACATCTTGGAACCTTTCCTGCTGAGCAACTTGTTCATCGTAGTTTCTAGTCGCGTGGCTTCCCAAAGTACTGCTGGCAGCTCCTTGGCCCATTTGCCGCTGTATTTCTTTAGAGGATCGTAGAGTCTGGGCTTTAGCCGTTGTAGCAACAAGCCATTGGCCTTTCTGACTTGTCCATTGGCGCGTGGATGAGCGACCGAAGCATAGTGTGTCTTGATCGAGTACTTCCTACAATAGTCTTGGAATTCTTCACTTGTGAAAACTGATCTCAAGTCTGTTATGATCTCGTGAGGTACGCCAAATTTTTGGACAATTCCATCGAAGAACTTAATTAGGTTTTCTGCCCGTGCGTTTACCAAAGACCGAGCTTCAATCCATTTGGTGAACTTGTCGATGGCTACAATAAGCCACTCGAAACCACCCGGAGCTTTAGCTAGAGGGCCCACGAGATTGAGGCCCCAACATGCAAAGGGCCAGGATAGCAGGATCGTGTTGAGTTCGTGAGTCGGGTGAAGAATTGGCAACCTTGGCACTTTTTGATGATGTCTTCTGCATCCGCCTTGGTTGATGGCCAGAAGAAACCAGCTTTGTAAGCCTTCCCGACCAGAGTGCGAGAAGCTGCGTGGTTACCACAAACGCCTCCATGAGTTTCTTCCAGCAGTGCTCTTCCACGATCAGCCGTGATGCACTTCATCAGAACGTTGATCGAAGCCCCACGTCAATAAAGCGTGTTGTCCACTACTACATAGTCCGCGGCTCTGCGTCTGATGCGTACTTGTGCTTTCTCATCGTCTAGAAGTTTATGGTCCCTTAGATAATCAATAAACGGAGTCGTCTAGTCAGAGTCGATGACCAAGACTTGTAGGTGTGGCTGTGCGTGAGCTAGAGTGACCTCCTTGGGTGTCGGCTCCTTAATGGATGGCTGATGCAGTTCGTGAACGAAGATCTCAGCTGGAACATCCACGCGTTTTGAGCCTAGCTTGGATAAAGCGTCAGCAACAACATTGTAGTCACATACGACATGATGAAACTCCAGGCCATAAAAGTGGCGCTCGAGTTTACGAAGCTCGAGTTTACGGACTTCCTTGACGTAGGCATCCATTGTTTCTTTAGAGTAGTCACAGTCCTTGTTGACATGGTTGATGGCGACAGCAGAATCTCCATACACGCATAGACGCTTGATACCAAGAGATGCGGCCAGGCGGAGCCCGTGCAGCATGGCTTTGTATCCTGCTTCATTGTTGGTAACTTTGAAGAGAATCTGCAAACCATACTTGAGTTGTTCACCTTTGGGAGATATTAGTAACAGAACCGCTCCTCCACCTTCCAGCTTCAGTGATCTGTCGAAATACATGATCCAATGCTCCGGGTGAGTAGTTGCCCTGGAATACTGGATCTCCATCCACTTGACCGTGAAGTCTGCAAGGGCCTGTGACTTGATGGCCGTCTGGGAGCGAAGTTGAGGTTGTACGCAGCTATCTCCGCCTTCTATTGGCATATGTGTCCAGTCGCATCAGGATTGTTAAGGATTTTGCCTAAGGGAAACTTAGTCACCACAGTTATGTGGAAGGCCTGAAAATAATGCCTTAGCTTCCTTGAGGTGATAAAGATTGCGTAGGTTAACTTCTGTACTTGAGGATAGCGTATCTTGGAGTCAGAGAGTACTTCGCTGATGTAATATACTGGCCGCTATACTGGGAATACATGGCCTTCCTTTTTGCGCTCGACCACGATGACTGTGCTGACCACGTGTGTTGTGGCTGCAATGTATAAATAGAGGAGGTTACATTTGACGGGAGCAACAAGCACTAGGGGGTAGACAACTAGTCTTTGAGTTGTTCAAAGGCTTGATTTGCTTCTTCTGTCCAGTTGAATTGGTCTCGCTTCTTGAGCAGCTTGAAGAAAGGGAGTCCCTTCTCTCCAAGTCTTGAGATGAATCTGTTGAGAGCTGCTATGCAGCCCGTGAGTTTTTGTACATCATTGATGCTTCTCAGGGCTTCCATGTTAAGGATAGCTGTGATTTTGGAGGGTTAGCCTCGATGCCTCTGTGACTGACATTGAACACGAGTAGTTTCCTTGAGGGAACACCGAAGATGCACTTAGTCAGGTTTAACTTCCAGCGGAATGTTCTGATGTTATCAAACATTTCCTGTAAGTTAGCGATGAGATTTTTTGGTTCTCTTGTTTTGACAACCACGTCATCAACATATGCCTCTACATTGATGCCAATCTGGGATGATAAGCACTTCTGTATGGCTCGTTGGTACGTGACTCTGCCGTTCTTCAATCCAAACGACATTGTCATGTAGAAGTAGGTGCCGAAGGGTGTGATGAACGAAGTCTTGATCTGTTCCTCCTTCTTCAGGGCTATCTGATGATATCCCAAGTAGAAATCGAGGAAGAAGAGTAGCGCACATCCGGGCGTAGAGTCCACGACTTGATCAATGCACGGAAGACCCATGGGGTCTGGAGGGAAATGCTTGTTGAGATCTGTGTAGTCAACACACATTCGCCACTCGTTGTTGTTTTTCTTTTTGACCAGGACTGGATTGGCCAACCACTCTGTATGAAATACTTCTTTGATGAAGCCGGCCACGAGTAGTTTGGCGATCTCTGCCTTGATCGCATCGCGTCTGTCTTGAGCAAAACGGCGTAGGCGTTGCCTTTTAGGCTTCGCCTTCTCATCAACGTTTAATTTGTGCTTGGCAAGCTCTCTAGGAACACCAGGCATATCAGATGGTTTCCAAGCAAATATATCTTTATTATCACGAAGGAACTTGACGAGCGCATCTTCCTATTTACAATCTAAATCAGCCCCTATAAGGGCAGTTTTCGACGGGTCGCCCATCTCAAGGTCTATAGTTTTAAGCTGTACTTCTTCAGAGGGCTTGAAGCTTGTGCTTGTGGGCATCTTGCTGGGGACCTCTAGGTCTTCTTCCTTCGACTTCTTAGCCAGGGCGAGTACTTCTAGCATCTGGATGGGGACTTGCGAGGTGGCAGCAAACTCCACTGCTTCTACGTCACAGTCATAAGCGATCTTCAGGTCACCCTTTAGGGAAAGGACTCCTTTAGGAGCGAACATCTTGAGAACAAGGTACACGTAGTACGGCATCGCCATGAATTTGCCGAGGTCTGGACGCCCAAGGATCGCATGATACGAGGTCTCAAAATTTGCCTCTTCGAACTTGATGTACTCTGTCCTGAAGTTGGCTTCTATCCCAAAGGTTACTGGGAGCGTGACTTGTCCCAGGGTGATTGCCGCATTGCCGGGTACGATGCCGTAGAATGGGGACTCCGTGGGCCTTAGGTACTTGGTGATATCAAGTCCCATTTTGGTGAAGGTCTTCGCAAAGATGACGTTGAACCCACTACCTCCGTCGATGAGTACTTTGGTCAGTCTGGCTTGTGCCACGACTGGGTCCAAGACTAGCGGATATCTACCTGGGTTGGCGAAGTTGGTCCACTGTTCTTTCCTAGAGAAGGTGATGGGGACCTCAGACCACTTGAGGTACGTCGGGGTGCCTCGTTGCATTGCCATGATTTCACGGAGCGATAGTTTCTTTGCTCGCTTCGACTAGTTTAAGGACTCGCCGCTGAACATGACTGCTACAACATTCTCGACTTGGGGACAGCCATTTCCATAGTCTTTATTGTCCTTGTCGTCCTTCTTGTCGTCCTCTTTGTCTGCCTTTGCTGGGCCTTGCTTGTCAAATTCATGTTTAAGGTGGAAGAAATTGGCCATCTTGTGCCAGCCGTTCAGATGATATGGGCAAGGTTTGTTCATCACTTTGTCAATGGAGACCGCGTTCTTCTTCCGCGCAGGGTGCTCAACTGCCACGATAGTGTTGTCTGGCTTGCGCTTTTTATTGTCACGGTTGAAGTCACGGTTGTTGTTGCGGCGATCTTTACCATCTTTGTTGTAGTTATTATCGTTGTTGCTGTTGTCAAAGCGCTCGTGCTCGCCGTCGTCTTGATCGGCCCACTCGGCTGCCATATGCCTTAGCTCGGGGATGGTTGTTGGGCGAATTCTGCCAAACTCGCGATGTAGCTCTCTGGCATAGAGTCCGTCGTGGAAGCAATCAATGACCTCACGGTCAGATATATCCACAATTGTGGCCCTTTTTTCAAAGAACCTCTTGATGAACTTGTGTAGGGTTTCACTTTTATCCTGTTTACAGGCTGCCAATTCAAACCGAGTTCCAGGCCGAGCCAGGTTCCCTGGAAGTTGGCGGTGAACTTCTTGGTGAGAACTTCCCAGGAGTCAATGGACCCAGGGCGGAGGCCCTCGAGCCATGTAAGCGGGGTAGTATCCATCATGACGGGGAAGTATCTGACTTTTATGTCATTGGATCCTCCCGCCACTGTTCGGGGTCCTGTTTGCCCGTGAACTTTTCGATACCGGTGTTGGCGATCGTTACGGTATGAATCCGACCACCAACTCTCGGGAATAAAAGAGGTTTTATGTAACATTTCATGCATTTAGGTTTTACTTCTAATAAAGTTCCACGAGTTTTGGTGAGTGTCTCATTTGCAGGGACCGAGTCGGAAAAAGCCCGTTAAGGGGGGTAAAACTCCGGTTCGGCCGAAACCTTCCAGTTTCCGACCGAACCACCCCCCTTAACCATCATGCAAGCACACGAGGTGTCATCCACGTCAGCGATGACGATGCGATGACCGTGCAAGCCACGTGGACTCCCGCCACGTCATTTCATGGGCCAAATTCACCGAAGAACACCAGGACAAGCTAGCCAGGAGGCCCAGGAAGCAGAGTCTGTATAGCCCATGTGGACTCAGACATGCTCATATTTTTCTCATATTTTTGCCATGCTACTTAGCATGCTTTTCCTCTTTTTCTTTTTGTATAGCCAATGCCTCTACTCAAGGATATTCATAGAGGGAATCTTGGAGCACTTTTTTTTTGTGGATGGTGGATGGAAAGTATTTACTAACTCCTAGTGTAGGAATTGCAAGTGAGAGGTGGTGTGTATGTGAATCTCGATCTTTAAAGCATGAAAGGTTCCTCACTAAGGTCACAACAATTTTACAAAGCTCATTAAAATGGCAAGCAGCATATGTATGAAGGATTTTCAACTAACTTACATATGTATGAAGGTTTTTCAACTAACTTATCATATGGCTGTTCTCCTGAAGGTAGCGAGTTTGCTGGGCTAAAGTCCCTTCAATGTCCTGGGTGCGATCATCGATGAGATCCACTCGATCAGAAATATAGGATAATTCCCGATCAATGTATGCCCCGGTTGGCGTGGTGTACCATTCGAACTAAGAGAATCATGGGTTATAGGGTGGATAGTAGGTACTATTGAACCCATAACCCTGGGAAAATTCAGAGCCCGAACTCTGAGCATAGTCCCAGCGGCCCGAGGCAAAGTACTCTAGACCCTGGGGATATACAGAGCCTCCTGCTCCAGATGTCCCAGCGCCGGTGTACTGCTCATAGGCCTCCTCAAAAGCAAAAGTGTGGCGGTGCGGTTCTTGAGGTGAATCCATCTGTCCCGGTTTTTCCCGCGGCGAGAGCTCGAGTATTAAGTCCACGAGCGGGACTCCTCCATGTCTCCAGTGATTTTCGTCATCGTCCGATCCCGGAGTGGATGGTTCGGACGATGAACTCTGCTTCTTCCACCACACCTTCTTGATTTTCTTCGGTGTAGGTGTCGGTGGCGGTGGAATCGGATCTTCTGGTGCGTTCCATATAGCTTGATCCTCCTCTTGTTTTCGAGAGAGGCAGTCCATTTCATCCTCACTCTCAGATTCAGTGGATTGATCCCACTGCTCAGCACCGAGTATTTCCAGCTCTCCACTAAGGAGGGCTTTTAGGAAACACTCAGCGCTCCTTTGCTCCGGAGTGAACTCCCTTGTTCTTCTGAACTCCCTAGGTTGGAACATGAATGATATCGGCATTCCACTGATATGGAACGAGATTTCTCTCGTATCCACATCAATTCTAGCCCGAGCGGTGTTTAAAAATGGCCGGCCCAACACAAGGGGAAACGAATGATCGTTCCCCGTGTCAAGGACTACGAAATCCATAGGGACATAATATCCCTAAATTCGGACCGAGACATTTTCAATCACCCCTCGGGGTAGCTGATCGATGAATCTGCAAGTTGCACCTCTCGTTACGGTATGAATCCGACCACCAACTCTCGGGAATAAAAGAGGTTTTATGTAACATTTCATGCATTTAGGTTTTACTTCTAATAAAGTTCCACGAGTTTTGGTGAGTGTCTCATTTGCAGGGACCGAGTCGGAAAAAGCCCGTTAAGGGGGGTAAAACTCCGGTTCGGCCGAAACCTTCCAGTTTCCGACCGAACCACCCCCCTTAACCATCATGCAAGCACACGAGGTGTCATCCACGTCAGCGATGACGATGCGATGACCGTGCAAGCCACGTGGACTCCCGCCACGTCATTCCATGGGCCAAATTCACCGAAGAACACCAGGACAAGCTAGCCAGGAGGCCCAGGAAGCAGAGTCTGTATAGCCCACGTGGACTCAGACATGCTCATATTTTTCTCATATTTTTGCCATGCTACTTAGCATGCTTTTCCTCTTTTTCTTTTTGTATAGCCAATGCCTCTACTCAAGGATATTCATAGAGGGAATCTTGGAGCACTTTTTTTTTGTGGATGGTGGATGGAAAATATTTACTAACTCCTAGTGTAGGAATTGCAAGTGAGAGGTGGTGTGTATGTGAATCTCGATCTTTAAAGCATGAAAGGTTCCTCACTAAGGTCACAACAATTTTACAAAGCTCATTAAAATGGCAAGCAGCATATGTATGAAGGATTTTCAACTAACTTACATATGTATGAAGGTTTTTCAACTAACTTATCATATGGCTGTTCTCCTGAAGGTAGCGAGTGTGCTGGGCCAAAGTCCCTTCAATGTCCTGGGTGCGATCATCGATGAGATCCACTCGATCAGAAATATAGGATAATTCTCGATCAATGTATGCCCCGGTTGGCAGTCCACCACACCTTCTTGATTTTCTTCGGTGTAGGTGTCGGTGGCGGTGGAATCGGATCTTCTGGTGCGTTCCATATAGCTTGATCCTCCTCTTGTTTTCGAGAGAGGCAGTCCATTTCATCCTCACTCTCAGATTCAGTGGATTGATCCCACTGCTCAGCACCGAGTATTTCCAGCTCTCCACTAAGGAGGGCTTTTAGGAAACACTCAGCGCTCCTTTGCTCCGGAGTGAACTCCCTTGTTCTTCTGAACTCCCTAGGTTGGAACATGAATGATATCGGCATTCCACTGATATGGAACGAGATTTCTCTCGTATCCACATCAATTCTAGCCCGAGCGGTGTTTAAAAATGGCCGGCCCAACACAAGGGGAAACGAATGATCGTTCCCCGTGTCAAGGACTACGAAATCCATAGGGACATAATATCCCTAAATTCGGACCGAGACATTTTCAATCACCCCTCGGGGTAGCTGATCGATGAATCTGCAAGTTGCACCTGGGCATTTGTAGCATAAAGAATAGCGTAGCGTAACTTTTTGAATAATACCTTAGACATGATGTTGACGCTAGCTCCAAGATCGCAGAGAGCGTTTTCAATGCATCGATTCCAAATCGATCACTGAATGACTAGCTCTCCCGGATCTTCCTTCCTTTCCGAAGGAGTGTTGATGATGGCCTTCTTGGCAGCTCTTGGTAGGTACAGCCCTCTGGGTGTATCCACTTGGATGTACGAGGCCTTCCCTGCATGTTTAGCACAGAACGAACCACGAGACGGCTTACCCCGTCTCATGGTTACTGCTTTAACAGACTCAATGGAAGGTTCGGGTTGCCCCAGAATCTTCCTGGATTCAGAAAAAGGAACAGCAACAGCTAATTGAGCAACTTGTGTTTCTATCATTTTATTAAAGCTCAATTGACTTTTTGTAGCAGAAGAGAAAGATTCCAGCTTTGCATCTATGTTTTCCAGGATTTTATCAGTTGCAACAAACTTTTTTACTAATATTTTCATTGATTTTACCCTGGCCTAGCACAAGCTCTTTGATAGACGGCTGATTATTGAAAGTACTGGAATTGAAATTGTTACCTTGTGAAGATCTCTCAAAAGAGAGATTCGGGCGCGAATTCTAGCATTGATTGCCGTAGTTGTTCGGACGATACCCATTGTTGTTGGAGTTGTTGATGTAGTGGGCATCTTCTCGCGTTTCGGGGCAGTCATTCCCCGAATGGCCTGTGTTGCCACAGACCTCGCACGTTATGCGAGCGTCCATGGCTTGCACCGTTTCTTGAACATGGGCCTCCATCTTCTTCAGAAGGATGTCCATCTTGGCAGCGAGCATCTCCAAAGCTTCAACTTGGTTTTCCACCAGAAGGATGCTCATATTTTTCTCATATTTTTGCCATGCTACTTAGCATGCTTTTCCTCTTTTTCTTTTTGCATAGCCCATGCCTCTACTCAAGGATATTGGGAGAGGGAATCTTGGAGCACTTATTTTTTTGTGGATGGTGGATGGAAAATATTTGCTAACTCCCAGTGTAGGAATTGCAAGTGAGAGGTGGTGTGTATGTGAATCTCGATCTTTAAAGCATTAAAGGTTCCTCACTAAGGTCACAAAAATTTGGCAAAGCTCACTAAAACTACATTCAACATATGTATGAAGGTTTTTCAACTAACTTATCATATGGCTTCGGATAGGCATTTTGAACCAATGAGGAACTTCATTTGAATATTTTTGAAAATAAAGCATCTGAGATTTTCATCTTACTAAGAGCAGAAATAAAACTCAACCAAATCTCACTATATCATTCGTCACAACAACTTAGACTTAGAATAAGCATATGCTCCCACAAGGATTTTTTTTTCAGGTTTTATCATCACTCATGCCAATTAAATTCAAGTACCAATAAAGCAATTAATTAAGCACAAGATACTTGCAAATAAATGGCAGAGCAACTATTCATCATTTCCAAAATGATAGGCAAATGTTTAATTCATGCATAGTCTGGGAGTTGATTTTATTCAAGATTCAAAGCAAATATATTTTTTGGTCTTTTCTTTTATTTAAACAGGGATTGAAATGAAGGGAAATGAAAGTAAACGAAATTACTGCTGAGCTGGAACGGGTCGGACATACCTTCGCGGGGGTTCTCCCCCCAAGCTTACTTGACGACGTCACTGGTACGGTCGGAAGTTCAAGAAGTAATTGTTCATTCTCTCAAACTGCTCCCTTTGCTCATACCTTTGGGATTCCAGCATAGAGTTGTTCTCCTGAAGGTAGCGAGTGTGCTGGGCCAAAGTCCCTTCAAATTCCCGGGTGCGATCATCGATGAGATCCACTCGATCGAAAATATAGGATAATTCTCGATCAATGTATGCCCCGGTTGGCAGTCCACCACACCTTCTTGATTTTCTTCGGTGTAGGTGTCGGTGGCGGTGGAATCGGATCTTCTGGTGCGTTCCATATAGCTTGATCCTCCTCTTGTTTTCGAGAGAGGCAGTCCATTTCATCCTCACTCTCAGATTCAGTGGATTGATCCCACTGCTCAGCACCGAGTATTTCCAGCTCTCCACTAAGGAGGGCTTTCAGGAAACACTCAGCGCTCCTTTGCTCCGGAGTGAACTCCCTTGTTCTTCTGAACTCCTGTTAACACCAAAATTTAGCACCAGGAAGAGGCTGACGTGTGGGCCGGATTTGGTGGAAGGATACCATTCGGCTAAGGGGCTTTCTCTGAAGTATTTGGCAATAACGCTCTGCGGTCGGGAACGCGTCGTCATTCGGCAGAGGCATAGTTCCGCAGGCAAAAGCGGTAGCATTCGGGAAGGCGTGATGACGTGGAAAAACATAAGGAAAAGGCCGGTTCGAACAAGGAACGCAATATGGGCACGAAGATTCGTCATTTATTTTTAGAAACAAGTATTGTAGTCGTGTCCGACTAGGAGTTGTATCAAGACCTGGGTATAAATATAAACCCATGGCAGCTGTATGGAGGAATGAATCCAATCAATCATACAACAAACCGGCCCCGTGCCAACATCGAGTCCTTTAGTCGAGTCGTCGAGTTCTTCGAGAGGAGTCATCGATCCGTCGACCTCCGTAAGTACCGGCAACGTATCATGCTTAGTATCATGCGGTGGATTTAAGCTTTGATGCAAGTAGTCTTGTTACCATGCTTAGTATCATCCGGTGGATTTAAGTTGTGGTCTCAAGAAGGTTCCTCTGTTAGGTCATGAGCCATGCGGTGGGCTAAGATCTAGTATGGACCAAGTTATCGGCTCTGTTAGATTTCGGCAAGATCTAACAGATTCATTAAGTTACCTCGTGTTGCTTCGTTTTTACTCTGTGCTTAATTCATGCAACACTCCTTTGCCCAATCTAGGTCGGTTAGAATCGGCTCTACTTCACGATGCGATGACTTATCCCCTCATAGCCGAGTCCGAAACCGATCTAGGTTGCCACGTGTCGCGGGTTCGAACTTGTTGGTATCGTGTAGATCTTGACAGAACCGGGTATCATGCGGTAGATGCAGGTTTTTGGGTCGTCTTAGAGCTAATCATCCGGTGGATTAGAATTCGATTCGATCTGATAGATTTATCTTTATCGATTAAGTTTGTTCCTTCGCCGCGGACCCCGATTCGGCTAAGCAGCCGCATTCGGCAGTGCTCTCACGAGTGAACGTGTTCGTGGGTTTGCAGTGAACAATGAATGCTTTTAGCCTTTCACGATTAGATTGTATCATGCGGTGGATTGATCTAATCTGATTGGTGGTGTGGCCTCAAACGAGTTGTATCATGCGGTGGATTAACTTGTTTGTTGCCATGCTTGACGGGTGCTGCTTTCGGCCTATGCATTCTTGTTTACTGCGGATTTATGGTCATGCTTTCGCCCTTTTATTTATCTATTATGCTTTGTTTCTCATTAATCGGCTATGAGTATGCGTTACAATGTTCATTCGGTTGAAAGCCGATTTTTCGTCATGCTTACGTCACGCATTCGGCAGTGCGCTCCCTGCGTGCCTTGCCGATTGCCGAATGAGGCTTTAACTGCCGACAGATAGCTTACATGCTTCTACTGATCTTACGTCATGCTGATGTTGTGCATTCGGCAGTGTGATTCTTACATGCTTCTACCGATTGCCGAATGATATTCTGAGTAACGACAGATAGCTTGTCCGTAGCTATATGTCTCTCGAGATTGGCTTCAATGCCGCAAATATGGAACTGTCTGGTCTCACCCAGCACGTTCCAAGTTTTGATCTAAACGTTTTTGTCCCTTTGTTAGTTTTCAGGCAAACTGACTGGCACGCTTTCGGATTCATACGCACGGGCCACGTGTTGAAGCTAGCTAATTCGGCTTGCTGTGTGCTTGGCGCGAACTGCAGATTTTGCGTCAACACACTTTTTGGCACGCCCGGTGGGACCCACACAAGTTTACAAGATGCCTGAGTTGAGCGACATCATGGACGTTACTTTGGAAGAATTGTCTGAAGAGCATCAACAGGTGGTAAAGGCTGCTGCTGACCAATTCATTAACAAATGTTTACTGTCTTTCGCCAAGAACAGGAGTGGTGCACCGTTTCTCAAGTCCGATTTGCCAAGAGTTCTCCTTCCTGGGCAGTCTGATTTTACTAAAGAAGAAGAGAGGGAGAGATTCACGGGCTTGTTATACAAAGCTTTGGGGGAAGCAATGACCAATCACAATGCTGCGTTCTTGAACAGTTTTCGGCATATAATGGTAAGCATTTTTGGTCAGCATGTGGATAAACCCTTCGAGCAGATACATGGGCAATTGAGCGGCCCGACATACTTCAATGTTCAAGCACAAGCTCAGAGGCCACATGGTAAAGGAAATGCTGATGAAACTGGAGGTTCTAGTACTAAAGATACAAATGGACAACCGATTCGGCAAGATCCTCAGCCTGCACTGCCGAAAACTCGCACATACGGTGATATGGCATTCGGCACCATAGGGAATCCGCCTGCTTCTGCTTATAAGATATCCCCTCTGAACAACAGGCTGCAAAGGGACATGTATGGAAACGGATATTCAGAGTTTATGGATTACAATGCTATCGACGCTATCCCGAATCCTGGGTATGTTGGTACTGCAGGCATGCTTGCTGGAAGACCAGAGAATCAAGATACCAGTATTGACCTCATGGTGCAAAAAATGACCGATGTATTGCAAAATCAATTCGGTCTGAAGCCTAAAAATCAGGGGTACATGTACTCGTCTCCTTTCCCAGAATGGTACCAAAGGGTATCATTGCCGAATAGAGTCAAGGTGCCTACAGAGTTTACTAAATTCTCAGGACAAGATGATACTAGTACTGTGGAGCATATAGCTCGATATCTGATGCAGCTTGGAGAAGCTTCGGCAGATGAGGCTTTCAGAATCAGATACTTTCCTTTGTCACTGACGGGTCCAGCTTTTACATGGTTTGCCTCTTTGCCTGCTCAATCGATTTGTACTTGGAAAGACCTGGAGCAGAAATTCCATGCTCATTACGCACGGGCCACGTGTTGAAGCTAGCTAATTCGGCTTGCTGTGTGCTTGGCGCGAACTGCAGATTTTGCGTCAACACACTTTTTGGCACGCCCGGTGGGACCCACACAAGTTTACAAGATGCCTGAGTTGAGCGACATCATGGACGTTACTTTGGAAGAATTGTCTGAAGAGCATCAACAGGTGGTAAAGGCTGCTGCTGACCAATTCATTAACAAATGTTTACTGTCTTTCGCCAAGAACAGGAGTGGTGCAGCGTTTCTCAAGTCCGATTTGCCAAGAGTTCTCCTTCCTGGGCAGTCTGATTTTACTAAAGAAGAAGAGAGGGAGAGATTCACGGGCTTGTTATACAAAGCTTTGGGGGAAGCAATGACCAATCACAATGCTGCGTTCTTGAACAGTTTTCGGCATATAATGGTAAGCATTTTTGGTCAGCATGTGGATAAACCCTTCGAGCAGATACATGGGCAATTGAGCGGCCCGACATACTTCAATGTTCAAGCACAAGCTCAGAGGCCACATGGTAAAGGAAATGCTGATGAAACTGGAGGTTCTAGTACTAAAGATACAAATGGACAACCGATTCGGCAAGATCCTCAGCCTGCACTGCCGAAAACTCGCACATACGGTGATATGGCATTCGGCACCACAGGGAATCCGCCTGCTTCTGCTTATAAGATATCCCCTCTGAACAACAGGCTGCAAAGGGACATGTATGGAAACGGATATTCAGAGTTTATGGATTACAATGCTATCGACGCTATCCCGAATCCTGGGTATGTTGGTACTGCAGGCATGCTTGCTGGAAGACCAGAGAATCAAGATACCAGTATTGACCTCATGGTGCAAAAAATGACCGATGTATTGCAAAATCAATTCGGTCTGAAGCCTAAAAATCAGGGGTACATGTACTCGTCTCCTTTCCCAGAATGGTACCAAAGGGTATCATTGCCGAATAGAGTCAAGGTGCCTACAGAGTTTACTAAATTCTCAGGACAAGATGATACTAGTACTGTGGAGCATATAACTCGATATCTGATGCAGCTTGGAGAAGCTTCGGCAGATGAGGCTTTCAGAATCAGATACTTTCCTTTGTCACTGACGGGTCCAGCTTTTACATGGTTTGCCTCTTTGCCTGCTCAATCGATTTGTACTTGGAAAGACCTGGAGCAGAAATTCCATGCTCATTACTACATTGGCAGTACCGAGAAAAAGTTGGTTGATTTGACCAGCTTAAGGCAGAGGAATAATGAAACACCTACGGAGTTCCTCAGGAGATTTAGGGAAACAAAGAGCATGTGCTTTTCTCTGAACATACCTGATGACCAGCTGGCTGGTATGGCTGTAGCTGGCATGCTGCCTGCCATTCGGGAGAAGCTATTCGGGATGGAGTTTGATGATCTGGGCCAGTTGTCACAGATTGGCCTTAATGAGTAACCAGGCATATGGTTTCAAGAAAGATGCCAGATTTGCTAAAAATAATGATGTAGCTGACATCTATAACCAATTCCTTGAAAGAGCAGATCAAGAAGATGAGTATGAAGATAGCGAAGAGATAGCCGCAGCAGAGATAGTGTGGAGTAAAGAACCAGTCATGGTGAATCAGAGATGGATTAAACAGAATAAGGGCACCTATGATTTTGATGTAACTAAGGCAGATAAATTATTTGATTATCTTGTAAAGGAAGGCCGAATCAAGCTACCAGAGGGGCATTCTATGCTTCGGCCTGATGGAGTGAAAGATAAAAGGTACTGTGGATTCCATGATAGAAATTCTCATTCTATCAATGAATGCAGGGTTTTTAGAGTGAGGATTCAGAAAGCTATCCAAGAAGGGCATTTGAAATTCGACAATAAGATGAAGTTGGACAGTAACCCGTTTCCTCAGAACATGGTTGGGTTCTCAATCAATATGGTGAGTACTGCCGAGTCTGGAGAAAAGGAAAAAATGAGAGTCCTGACGTCAAAGAAAGCGAAGCAGAGTGGCTTAGTAGATCCTAATCGGCAAATCACGATCGAACAGATTCGCGAGGAGAGACCTCGCTTCCCGAATAGCCAATTTGAAATTGGGAATTCTTCTAAACCCAGAGTCACATCGCGTATTCTCCTCAATAAGTGGCAGCGTCAGCAAGAAAAAGAACATTACCAGAGACGTGAATACGAGGAGGAGAAAAGAAGGCGCGAAGAAGAAAGGTTTGAGGAAGAACAAGAAGAATATGTCCGAGAACAAGAACGTGCACATTGGGATTGCATTTTCTTCAGACACTGTTGGAACGAGGGTTTAAAGCTGCCTACGTGGAATAACTGTCCTGAATGCAATAATGGATATGTCGAACATAGGCAAAATGTTGCCATTCGCCGATCCGTCCATGAAAGAATTGGAAGGGTACATCCTAGTGATGATCGGCGTCTAAAAATATATAAGAATGATGATCAACCAATGAAAAGACGTGCTGAATATAGATGGATTGATCATGAGGAAGAAGATCGTGAGTATGTTTGGCAGAAAGGACAGTGGTGTCCACCTGGTTTAAGAAGGAGCCAGAAGAGAAGAGTCCAACGCCTGAGGAATCAAGAATTGAAGCAAGCAGGAACCAGGATGAAATCGATATGGCGTCCAAAAGACAGGCCTGACGAATCGGGTCATTCGGCTCCTACATGCATGGTATGTTTCTTGCCGAATGAATTCATGGCTCCAGCTAATCAAATTGTACAGGAAGAGATATTGTCAGAAGTGGATGAAGCCGAACAATATGGGTTAATGGCACAATTGGTATTGAATAAACAAGCTATTTTCGAGAAGCCAGTCCAGAATCGACACATGAAGCCACTATACTTAAGAGGATATGTCAACAGGAAGCCACTAACGAAGATGTTTGTTGATGGTGGAGCTGCTGTTAATGTGATGCCATACAATACATTCAGGAAACTTGGCATGAGCCCTGGAGATTTAACGCCAACAAGCATAGTGTTGAATGATTTTGCTGGAAATCCTTCGGACACCAAAGGATGTGTACATGTAGATCTGATGATTGGGTCCAAGATTCTGCTTACAACCTTCTTTGTTATTGAAGGCAAAGGGGCATATAGCTTGCTACTTGGAAGGGATTGGATTCATGCGAATTGCTGTATTCCATCTACTATGCATCAACAGCTTATTCAGTGGATAGATGATGAAGTGGAAATTGTCCCAGCAGATGATTCAATTAGCGTGGCTAATGTGGAACCGGCCTTCTGGGAATATCAAGGCATAGATTGCTTCTCAGGTAAGGACTGGGGAGAAGGTCCTGTTGAGCCAGTCAGCAGTGATCAACAGCCGATCAAAGCAGTCGGCTCTTTTAGTAATTTTTAATGGATAATCCAATCGATGGGACTGATGGGAAGCTAGGACGAGGATTTGTGTCGGCTGATAAATTAGAAGAAGTAGACATTGGAGACGGTAACAAACCAAGGCCGATATTCATCAGTGCTAGCTTAGATTCAGTTTTCAAAGAAAAGTTGATTGAGTTGTTAAAAGAATACAAAGATTGCTTTGCTTGGGGTTATTCGGAGATGCCTGGTTTAGATCGTTCCATTGTTGAGCATCGATTGCCGATTAAGCCTGGTTATAAACCTTACAAGCAACCACCCCGGAAAATCTACAAAGATGAAGTGTTGGCCGACGTGAAGAAGGAAGTGGAAAGATTAATAGCAGCAAATTTTATTCGGCCATGCAGATATGCAGAATGGATCTCTAATATTGTTCCTGTGTACAAGAAAAATGGGAAGATGAGAGTCTGCATAGATTTTAGAGATCTGAACAGAGCTACACCCATGGATGGATATCCAATGCCTGTTGCTGACTCGTTGGTTGATGCTGCTGCTGGATATAAAGTGATTAGTTTCATGGATGGTAATGCAGGGTACAATCAAATTTTTATGGCATTGGAAGATATAGCGAAAACGGCTTTCAGATGTCCAGGACATATAGGGTTGTTTGAATGGGTTGTCATGACGTTTGGTTTGAAGAATGCTGGTGCAACTTATCAGAGAGCTATGAATTATATTTTTCATGAGTTGATCGGCAAGATTGTGGAGATATATATCGATGATATCGTGATTAAGTCATTGGATCATGAAGCACATTTGGCCGACATAAGGAAAACTCTAGAATGCACTAGGAAACATGGGCTCAAAATGAATCCAAATAAATGTGCTTTTGGAGTTTCGGCAGGAGAATTCCTGGGATTTCTAGTGCATGAAGAAGGAATAGGAGTTGGCAAGAAAAGTATGAAAGCCATTGATGAAGTTGTTCCTCCAACTAATCTTAAGGAATTACAGTCATTACTTGGTAAGATCAATTTTGTAAGAAGATTCGTATCAAACTTATCACAGAAGATGTTGCCTTTCTCTTCACTGTTAAAGGTCAAGAAGGATCAGAAGTTTGTATGGGGCGACGAACAACAGAAGGCTTTCGATGAGATCAAGGAATACATGAAAGAACCACCAGTATTGGTACCTCCACAGCTAAACAAGCCTTTTAAGTTGTACGTGGCAGCCGATGCCCAAACTATTGGATCGGCCCTCATACAAGAATTCGAGGGAAAGGAAAGGGTAGTTGCATACCTTAGCCGAAAGTTGCTTGATCCCGAAACGAGGTATTCGGCTACTGAGAAGCTTTGTTTATGTGTTTACTACTCCTGTACAAAATTTCGGCACTACTTACTACATGCCGAATGCATTGTGTATTCAAAGTTTGATGTGATAAAACACATGTTGTCTATGCCGATTTTGAACGGAAGGATTGGCAAATGGATTTTAGCTTTGTCTGAATTTGAGTTAAGGTTTGAATCGGCAAAGGCTGTTAAAGGACAGATTATTGCTGATTTCATTACTGAGCATCGCGATTTATCAGTTAATTCGCTTGAAATTGCTCCTTGGGTATTATTCTTCGATGGCTCTTCATGTGACAAAGGTGGTGGAGTAGGTATTTTGTTAATTTCACCAAGGGGAGAGGTATTTGAATTTGCTATTCCTATTCAACCTACTGTCACTAATAATCAAGCTGGGTATGAAGCATTGCTCAGAGGACTTCAATACTTGAGAGAAGCAAAGGCCATTACAGTTGAAATTTTTGGAGATTCAGAATTAGTTATAAGGCAACTAAATGGCGAGTATGAGTGCAGAAATGATGTCTTGAGGAATTACTATGAGGAATGCAAGCAGATCTTAAAGGAATTTCAGTCAGTAATTCTGCAGCATATTCCTAGGAAAGACAATGAAGAGGCAAACAGATTGGCTCAAAGTGCTTCGGGTTATAAAGAGCTTCAAGAAGTTTTTGCTAATAATATATATGCTTTCGGGAGTGATCTGGCAGAAGATGATTGGAGAAAAGAGATTGCCGATTATCTGGAGAATCCATCCCGAAAGGTTTCTAGAAAGCTCAGGTATAAAGCTTTAAAGTTTGTTCTTCTTGATGATAATTTATATTATAAATCCTTGGATGGGGTGCTGTTATATTGCTTAAATCATGAAGAAGCAAAAAGGCTGATGAGTGAAGTACATGATGGGTTGTGTGGAGCACATCAGTCAGCTTACCGAATGAAGTGGGTTATTAGAAGAACTGGATATTACTGGCCGACAATGTTGGAAGATTGCTTTGAATATTATAAGGGATGTCAAGACTGTCAGAGATTTGGAAACATTCAGAGAGTTCCAGCATCGGCTTTGAATCCCATTATCAAGCCATGGCCATTCAGAGGATGGGGAATAGATTTGATTGGCCAGATAAATCCTCCATCGAGCAAGGGGCATAAGTTTGTACTTTTAGCAACAGATTATTTTACCAAGTGGGTTGAGGCGATTCCACTGAAAAAGGTAGCATCAGAAGATATGATTGAATTTGTCAAAGAGCACATCATTTACAGATTTGGAATTCCTCAGACAATTACCGCAGATCAAGGGTCTCAATTTAAATCTTCAGAGTTCAGAGATTTTGCTGAAAGTATGGGGATAAAATTACTGAATTCTTCTCCTTATTATGCCCAAGCTAATGGTCAGGCGGAGGCTTCTAACAAGATTATGATTAAAATTATACAAAAGAAGATTGATCAGAGGCCAAGAAAGTGGCATTCGGTACTCAATGAGGCTTTATGGGCTTACCGAATGGCTCCACATGGGGCTACACAGACATCTCCTTATGAGTTGGTGTATGGACATCATGCTATCTTGCCATGGGAAATACAATTAGACTCAAGGAGAATAAAGTTGCAAAAGGATTTAAGTTCTAAAGATTATAATGATTTAATGATGGACGAATTAGAAGATTTGCATATGATTCGTCTCAGGGCCTTGGAAAATGTTGAAAAAAATAAAATGTGAGTTGCTAAATATTACAACAAGAAGGTGAAAGTCAAGCAATTTGCAGAAGGAGATTTGGTTTGGAAAGCAATATTGCCGATTGGGACTAAATACAGTGCATTCGGTAAGTGGTCTCCAAACTGGGAAGGCCCTTTCAGAGTGATCAGATGCGTGCCTGGAAATGCATATATCCTGAAAACTTTGCTAGGAGAGGAGTTTACTGCTGCCATCAATGGGAGATACCTGAAGAAATATTATCCTAGTGTTGAGATTGATCGTTGATTGAAGTATTCAATGTCAGAACAATTGAGACAGCCGGCATTCGGGAAGGAGCCGTCTTCAGAACAAATGTTGACAGAAAAAGAAAATGGCCAGTACTGAATGTATTGCCCTTAGCACAAAATATATTGCATCAGGAGTTCATACAAGATCACAAAAGATAAGTTTTATTGCCGAATCCCTAGTACAAACTACTGGAAGAGCCTGTTCAAAACAGACTGGGGATGAATGGAATCGGCAATGGCAGCACCATGGCCGTCGAGACGATCAATGGAGGCGTCAATGTCATCGATGTCTTCTGGGTTGCTGTTGGCGAAACCAACCGGCATCCTGGAATAGTCAGTGCCGGTGTGTGTCGACATGGCAACGAGACCCACAGCGACGCCTAGGCGAACGCCATGGAGAGCCACCTCGTCGACGCGGCCTGCCACCGCGCCAAGGCGAGCCTCGGGTATGTCTCCTTGGGCGTTCACTTTGTTCGCCAGCTCATCCACCAGCGCCTTCAGCCGATTGAGCTCGTCATCACGTTCTGCAAGATTACAAAATGGAGGTAGATCAGTAATGACTAAAGATGGGATTAGGATTGAACAAGTTATGGAAATTACCATCGATGACTTCGAGCAGTTGCTTGCGCTCGGCCTGCCATTCGAGGTCCGCAATCCCGGCTTGCTTGGAAATGACCTCCAGTTCGCGACGAGAGTCGTCGCGCTCCGCCTTGAATCGGCGAGCATCGCCGTCTGAGTAGCGGGAGTCGTCCGATGAAAGAGTCCGATTGGACGAACTCGAAGAGCTGGACGCCGCAGGAGCAGCGGCTGGAGCCGCAACTGGCGCACCAGCGGCGACAATCCATTGGATTACCCTGAAAAAACAAAGAGATTCGTCAAGGAGAGGGCAAATCTCGAGAAGAACAGAGAGAAGCAAGCAGCCAATCACCTGCGGCGAGCGCCGGCGCGACTTCCTTCGGGCTCGTCGGCAGCCGGTCGCCTTCCATTCGTCATTTGGGTTTTTCTTGAGTTTACTGTGCTTGGGAAAAAGAAGAGTTCGAGGAAGGCAAAAGACTTGGTGAGGAGATAGCGGCACTCGGTATGTTTATTTATAGAACCCGCAGAGGAAATCGTGGCCAAAGATCGTGGCGCGTATTCCGAAGAGTTCGGAAGGTGGAAAGGATTTTCCAGCCGATCGGTTCCCATGTCGTTTGGGATTCTTATCGAGTCGTATTCGGCTTTGACTGGATGAGATTCGGCTATGTCATAGTTGAAGCGTTTTCGGGTCTGACGCTATTATAACCAGCTTTGCCGAATGAGTTATCCACAATGGAGAAAAAAGCAGAGTTAAGAGATGACAAGATTACAGGGTTGATAAAACATTCGGCTATCAAACTATTTGACACAATTTACACACCCAAGTACTTTGAAATTACATTTTTGGCATTCAAGATCATGTTGCTGATATTCTCTAATAGCTGCTTGTCAGCTTCTTGAGTTTCGGCCAGGGCAGAAAGTTTGGCTTTGAGTTGCTTCTCTTCATTCAGAGCTGCTGAAGCCTCCTTGCGCAACTTTTCTGTCAGACCAGGAATTTCGGCTATCTTCTTTTTGTCAGCTTCAATTTCAGCCGATAAGTTTTTCAATTCAGCCTCTAATTCGGCTTTTCTGGTCTCTTTTGATTTAAGTGCAGCCTGTAGGCCAGCTAACAGTTCCTTATTGCTCTGAGTTCTAGAGTGCAAATCTTTTACAGATTGCTTGGCCAATGTTCTTCTTTGCTCCAAGGCTGGTTGAGCAGATTGATTCTTCAGAGCTTGCTTCACTGCAATAAAATGATCGTCCAATCTAGAAACTGGATCTAAAGAAATCTTGATATCGGCAGGAAGATCTTGATCAAATGATTCAAGCAAGTCTCTTAAGAGATCAGCATTGTTGACTTGATCTCGAGTGTCCTTATGCAGAAAGGAGAGGATTTCCTTCAGTTTTGCTTGGTTCTCCTCTGATAAGGCTTGACCAGAGGAAGTTTCTTCTCCTTGTTCGGCAACAAGATCGTCCAAGGCAAATGAGTAGCTGGGTGATGAAATTGTTTTATCCTGGAAAAGAATTGTTGCCGAATTAATGATGGTCTATTGGATAAAAGCTGGGAGAACTGGGTAATCATCTCTACCTCATTCCTGACCTCTTGGATGGAGAGAGAGGGCAGCTCAAGCTCAGGCGAAGGTTCTTGTATGTCATGCTGAGGAGAGCTTGGAAGGTTCT
This sequence comes from Echinochloa phyllopogon, assembly GCA_033239725.1. Classification (NCBI taxonomy): domain Eukaryota; kingdom Viridiplantae; phylum Streptophyta; class Magnoliopsida; order Poales; family Poaceae; genus Echinochloa; species Echinochloa phyllopogon. The sequence continues at coordinate 14,648,186 of BTCW01000017.1, forward strand.
TTGGTGGAGATGAGGCTTCTGGCTGAGGTACATCAGGTAGAGCTGAAGCTGGTTCTTGATGAAAAGAGGAGCTCTCCGAAATTGGATCCATTGAAGCTTGCTCTGTGACTGAAAGAAAGTTAGTGCCGATGAAAAAGAGTTTTAAAGGACAAGATGGTGAGAAATTTTACTAATCACTGAAGCATCGGCAGGTTCTGTGCTAATGGCCAATTGCTGTGATTTGGCCTGAAATCATAAAGGAACAGAAATGAGCAGAATGAAATTAGCATTTTTACTCGAGGAAGGAGAAATTTGACCTGTGCAATTATTTTGCTGCTTGTTCTTTTCTTCTTTATAGCTGAAGGGGCAGTTAGAGAAGAAATCTTTCTCTTGGTAGAAGGTGGTGCCGCAAGAGTTGGATCCAGACTGGCAGGCCTGGACATTATTTGAGCCAGAGAAGGAGAGAGATGCCCCAGAATAGATATTGGGCCAGCGATGTTATATACAATTGCTCTAGCCAGAGGGGCAGGGACTGTATCCTGCAGAATAACAGAATCAAAAGTCGATGAAAGAGGGTGTTATTGGAAAAACAGATGGATTATAAGCATGTTTACCTCTGAATTCGGCTGATAACCAGGCATTAACTCAAGGCAAAGAGAGTGAACCGGCACATTGAAGATATGATCATGGAGTTCTTGCCACCAAAGAATGAAGGAGGGATGAGCAAGTGCTGTTGGCACGAAAGGTTCGATTTGATAAATAGCAGAATAGCACTTATAATCAAAGACCCTTCTTGTTTCTGTGGAGTCTTTGATGATCTGCCTAGGCTTGAGGAATTCATGGAGAAATAATCTTGGGGGCACTTGGCCACATCCTAGTTGCCTGGCGGCTACATTCGGCTGGTAATATTCATATGAACTTTGAACCAGCCTTCCTCCACAAAATTCGGTTAGTAAGATGCAAGGCTGAATGAAAGTGTTAAAAATTGCTGTGGACTCTGCATCTATGCATCCAGTCTCGAAGCTGAATTCACAAGGGAAGGTGAGATTGTCATTGTCCATGTATGGGAACCAGAGGGGATTGGCAAAGCCTTTAAAGAAAAGTTCAAACAGTTCTCCAATGCTCTTGTTGATAGCAATAGTGGAGGCTGCTTCCCCATAGGTTTGACAGCCTTTGGTGCTCTGGGCTTCTACTTCCTGGTAATTGACCGAGGGGAAATGTCGGCTGTTGAGGTCAATGGGGACAATTTGGTGCATGTACAATTGCAGCCACATCTGGACGAACCACCAGGGACCGTTGACGCAGGGGATTTTCTTGTTGGTGTGCATCTGATAAATGGTCTGATGAAGCATGTGATAGACACTTCCCAGGAGATATTTCCCGAGAGGGATAAGTGTGCCTGCAGCCAGGTCTTCGGCCATTACTATGTGATTCAGAGTTGGCTCATTGGCTTTACCACAGAAAACAAATCTGCACAGCCACATATTCAGAAAGGCCCTGTATTCAACGTCAGTCAGAGGACCATCATGCATGTAAGTCTGGATGTATCTCTTATAGCCGACTCCAGTCTTCACCCCTGTCTGTTTGGAAGAACCTTTGTACCTGTATGGGTGTGTTATCCCTGTGATGTTCAGGCCGGTTATCATGTAGACATCGGCCAGGGTTGGAGTCATTGGTCCGTGACCAAAGAGAAAAGCATTCATGCCATTGGACCAGAAGTGACAAGCTGCAATCAGGAGATTTTCATTCTTGGGTGTTTCGGCTAGAGATAGCTCCAAGCAATGAGAAATACGAAGACTGTCCCAATTCTGCGTCTGGGGGCTTTTATCTTCAAGAATCCTTTTGTACCAGTTTCTCCAGCCGGCGATTGAGGGCAGAGGCCAGTTCTTGAATGAATCTTGCCATTCGTGAGGTCTCGTCAGTGAAGTTTTGAAAGGGATCCTCTGAGACTCGGCCGCAATAATTTCGGAGGGATCTGGATTCCCTGAGGGGCCGAGGAAGAAAGATGCGGATTGCTCCTCAGTAGGGGTCAAGATTTCAGTGGTCAGAGCCTATCAAGAACAGAAGAAGAGCGATTCGGGAATTCAAGATGCGATTCGAAAAGAATAATGCCGAATGTGATTGAGGGAAACAAAACTTACTTGAAGAATTTGATCCTGGTTCGCCATTTGAAGATTGGAGCTTGAGAGATTCGACGAACTAGGGTTTTGAGTTTGGAAACGCACTCTGAGGATTTGGAAATGGAAAACGGATGTCAAAGCGGATTCAGCCTGGAGATGTTGGGGATTCCTGGTCAATTCCGAGATAAAAGCATCTTTTATCCTGAAATTGAAGGGGCATGTGTTAACACCAAAATTTAGCACCAGGAAGAGGCTGACGTGTGGGCCGGATTTGGTGGAAGGATACCATTCGGCTAAGGGGCTTTCTCTGAAGTATTTGGCAATAACGCTCTGCGGTCGGGAACGCGTCGTCATTCGGCAGAGGCATAGTTCCGCAGGCAAAAGCGGTAGCATTCGGGAAGGCGTGATGACGTGGAAAAACATAAGGAAAAGGCCGGTTCGAACAAGGAACGCAATATGGGCACGAAGATTCGTCATTTATTTTTAGAAACAAGTATTGTAGTCGTGTCCGACTAGGAGTTGTATCAAGACCTGGGTATAAATATAAACCCATGGCAGCTGTATGGAGGAATGAATCCAATCAATCATACAACAAACCGGCCCCGTGCCAACATCGAGTCCTTTAGTCGAGTCGTCGAGTTCTTCGAGAGGAGTCATCGATCCGTCGACCTCCGTAAGTACCGGCAACCTTGTATCATGCTTAGTATCATGCGGTGGATTTAAGCTTTGATGCAAGTAGTCTTGTTACCATGCTTAGTATCATCCGGTGGATTTAAGTTGTGGTCTCAAGAAGGTTCCTCTGTTAGGTCATGAGCCATGCGGTGGGCTAAGATCTAGTATGGACCAAGTTATCGGCTCTGTTAGATTTCGGCAAGATCTAACAGATTCATTAAGTTACCCCGTGTTGCTTCGTTTTTACTCTGTGCTTAATTCATGCAACACTCCTTTGCCCAATCTAGGTCGGTTAGAATCGGCTCTACTTCACGATGCGATGACTTATCCCCTCATAGCCGAGTCCGAAACCGATCTAGGTTGCCACGTGTCGCGGGTTCGAACTTGTTGGTATCGTGTAGATCTTGACAGAACCGGGTATCATGCGGTAGATGCAGGTTTTTGGGTCGTCTTAGAGCTAATCATCCGGTGGATTAGAATTCGATTCGATCTGATAGATTTATCTTTATCGATTAAGTTTGTTCCTTCGCCGCGGACCCCGATTCGGCTAAGCAGCCGCATTCGGCAGTGCTCTCACGAGTGAACGTGTTCGTGGGTTTGCAGTGAACAATGAATGCTTTTAGCCTTTCACGATTAGATTGTATCATGCGGTGGATTGATCTAATCTGATTGGTGGTGTGGCCTCAAACGAGTTGTATCATGCGGTGGATTAACTTGTTTGTTGCCATGCTTGACGGGTGCTGCTTTCGGCCTATGCATTCTTGTTTACTGCGGATTTATGGTCATGCTTTCGCCCTTTTATTTATCTATTATGCTTTGTTTCTCATTAATCGGCTATGAGTATGCGTTACAATGTTCATTCGGTTGAAAGCCGATTTTTCGTCATGCTTACGTCACGCATTCGGCAGTGCGCTCCCTGCGTGCCTTGCCGATTGCCGAATGAGGCTTTAACTGCCGACAGATAGCTTACATGCTTCTACTGATCTTACGTCATGCTGATGTTGTGCATTCGGCAGTGTGATTCTTACATGCTTCTACCGATTGCCGAATGATATTCTGAGTAACGACAGATAGCTTGTCCGTAGCTATATGTCTCTCGAGATTGGCTTCAATGCCGCAAATATGGAACTGTCTGGTCTCACCCAGCACGTTCCAAGTTTTGATCTAAACGTTTTTGTCCCTTTGTTAGTTTTCAGGCAAACTGACTGGCACGCTTTCGGATTCATACGCACGGGCCACGTGTTGAAGCTAGCTAATTCGGCTTGCTGTGTGCTTGGCGCGAACTGCAGATTTTGCGTCAACAACTCCTGAGGTTGGAACATGAATGATATCAGCATTCCACTAATATGGAACGAGATTTCTCTCGTATCTACATCAATTCTAGCGCGAGTGGTGTTTAAAAATGGCCGGCCCAACACAAGGGGAAATGAATGATCGTTTCCCGTGTCAAGGAGTACAAAATCCATAGGGACATAATATCCCCAAATTCGGACCGGGACATTTTCAATCACCCCCTCGGGGTAGCTAATCGACGAATCTGCAAGTTGCACCTGGGCATTTGTAGCATAAAGAACATGGTAGCGTACCTTTTTGAATAATACCTTTGAAAGTGCATCTAGGCATTTAATCTATTTTGGTGATTAATGACAATAGAAATTTGGATATGATGCTTTACATGAGTTGTGCAGGAATAAAATGGAATAAAAGGGAGTAAATGCTAAAGGAAGGACCCTAACGCTTATTCATATGGTGGAGGACTCAATTGATGGATTTAAATTTATTTTTCCGTTTGAAATTGAGTATAGGACCACCGTACTATCAAGGGGGACGTAGTTGATAAATTCTAGTTGCTAAAAGTGCTTTGCTTGAGATGACTAACTCTTGAGAGTCACAAAATCCTTCACATACACCCCTTTCTGCTCGGCCGGAACTTAGGCCGGAAGATCCGACCGGAAGTTCCGGGGAGCTCGGTCCCGGGTTTTTCCTGGCCGGAAGATCCGGCCATTGCATCGGAAGATACCTAACTTAGCTGATTTTCAAGCTCACGAGTGTTCTGTTGCAAGTTCCGACCCGAGGCCGGAAGATCCGACCGAAAGTTCCGGTTGGCTCTGTCTTGGTTTCTCTCTGGGCCGGAAGTTCCGGGGTCGCCCGGAAGATCCGACAACTGGTCGGAAGATCCGGCCCCCGGAACTTCTGTGGAGTGTTTGTTACTCGGTTCTGTTGCTTATCGGAAGATCCGACCAAATGTCGGAAGATCCGGTACCCGTTCGCAGTGAACATAACGGTCATTTTTTTGGGGGTTGGTATATATACCCCTCACCCCCTCTCATTCTAATGTGCTGCCCACACTGACCTAACTCGAGACAAACTCTCTCTTGAGCATTCACTCCACCTCTCTACTCCCTTCCAAGGCTTGATTCTTCCAAGATTCACCTAGGGTTTGAGTGAGAGAGAAGATTTGAGGTGTGAGACTTGTGCAAATTTGAGCCCTTCACTAGTTCATCTCTCAAGCACTTGAAGCACTTGGATTCATCGATTCTCGTTTGTTACTCTTGGAGCTTGCTCCTAGATGGTTAGAGGTGCCGGTGAACTCCCATTCTCTTGTGGTTTGAGTCCCGGAAGTTTGTATTACCCTCTCTCTTCGTGGGAGCACATAGTAAGTAACTCAATCCTCCTTTGTGGTTGATTGAGAGAGACTTGGGGTTAGTGTGACAGCCCGGCTCTTTGTGAGCATCTCAACGGAGACGTAGCTCCTTTGTGGAGTGAACTTCGGTAGAAAATCCTTTGTCTCCACTTTTATTCTTGTTCATATTGTTTCTATATCTTGATTTGTCCCGATCTACTTATTTGTGGCTATACTCTGATATTGATCATATATAGAAGGTTCCTTACATCATTTGTGAGCTTTGTATTCAAGTGGAATTGTCAAAAGGTCATTAGTTTTCAAATCTCGAAGTACACTTGAATTGCCTGTCGGAAGATCCGGCTTATCATCGGATCTTCCGGTATTCTGTCCCAGTCGGAAGATCCTGTACAATGTCGGATCTTCCTGGCCGGAAGATCCGAGACTGTGTCGGATCATCCGACTTTCTGACAGTTTTCGGAGGATTTTTGCAGGAATTTTTAAACAGGCCTATTCATCCCCCCTCTAGGCCTAGTGTTGGTCCTTTCAATTGGTATCAGAGCCTAATCCCTTGTTTAGGCTTAACCGCTAAGGGAAAACAATATGGCCGGTATGGGAGAAGTATCCGAGATGGCTTCCGCCCACAAAGATAAACATCCGACGCCCGTTGAGTCAAGCTCGAGCGATGATGAATTCAACATTAGCGATGTTGATGAAAGCTTGGATGAACAAGAAAAGAAAAAGCAAAGAAGGGAGAAGATAAGGAAGAAGATTAAGGAGAAGGCCGAAAGAGAGGCGCAAAAGCTTTTCAAGAAGAAGATACGAGAAAGAGACGCTCTCGACGGACAACACTCGGTGTCTTATCGATATGAGACATCTTCTTCTAACAAATCTTTTGACCCTTCTAGTCTTAATTTTTCATCCGTTCCAATGGGCAAAGTCCCCAAATTCAATGGGATTGACTATGCCCGGTGGAGCGATGATATGAAAGTTTACTTGCATGGTCTTCATCCATCCCTTTGGACTATTGTGAATATAGGTGTCGACAAGAGTGGAACGCCAAGTCGAGAACAAGAGTACGACATCTTCCGCAACTCTCAAGCCGTGACCGTGCTTAGGAGTGCTCTAAGCTCCTATGAGTACAACAAGATTAGAGGAATCGATAGTGCCAAGGAGCTATGGGACACTCTTCAAATGGCACATGAAGGATCGGACGAGGTCAAGGAAGGCAAGGTAGATCTCTTACAAGGAGAACTAGAAGCTTTTGTCATGAAGAAGGATGAGTCCTTGCAAGAGATGTATGATCGATTGAAGCTCCTCGTCACCGAAATTAGAATGCTTGGAAGCAATGATTGGGGCGAGAGCAAGGTCACGAAGAAATTTCTTAGAGCATACGCACCCAAGAACCCAATGCTTGCCACAATGATTAGAGAAAGTGACAAGTTCAAGACAATGGTGCCTATGGAGCTATTCAACAAGTTGCAATATCATGAGATGAATAGCTTGGATGTGACAAGGTCTATCCAACAAACCGAAGTCAAGACCATTGCTCTCAAGGCCGAACCTAGCAAGAAGGTTGAGTCAAATGAGAAGACCTTAACTTCCAAGAAAAGTGAAGTTCAAATGATCATGAGAGCACCGATGAAGAAACCGCTATGATGGTTAGAAACTTCAAGAGATTCATGAAGGCAAGAGGTGAAAAGAAGAGCTTCTCTCAACGAAGATGCTATGAGTGCGGGGAGAAAGGTCACTTCATTGCCGATTGTCCCCACAAGAAGAATGACAAGGATAACAAGAAGCTCAAGGACAAGACCGATGACAAAGACAAGAAATACAAGGAGAAGAGTCGAGATTACAAGAAAAAATTTGGAAGCGCTCACGTCGGCGAAGGTTGGGATTCATCAAGTGATGACTCCGGTGATGAAGAAATGGCCACTTGTGCCATTCAAGCTCCTACATCAACTCCACGACTTTTCAACTACATCGATGAGAGTGATGACGAAGCACCCATGTGCCTCATGGCTCAAGGGTCTAAGGTATTGGACACCACACCACCTCTCTCATCCACTCCTTTGTCATCTAGAAACATTGAAAATGATCTAGATAGTGAAGAAGCCGAACATGAGAAAAACATGATAAAGAAGTTCGGAAAAGATGGCTACAAGTTTATTAAAAAGCTACTAGAGAAAATTGAGAAAAGAGAGGAGTCTCTTGATAGACAAGAAGAATTGCTCATCCTTGAAAAGGAGAGAAACTTTGTCCTAGAAGAGGCTCTAGTTGAGGAGAAATTCAAGGTTGAGAAATTGGCTTATGAGTTATCTCATGCCAATGACTCACGGGAGAAGATGTCAAAGGAATTGTCTTTAACAAATGACTCTCTAACTAACCTAAAGAGTGCTAAAAGTGAGCTTCAAGAAAGGCATTCAAGCCTAGAGATCAAATACAAAGATCTAGAAGTCAATTTTAGCTCACTTTGGGAAAATACCAAGAACAACTCCAAAACAACTCTTGACTCAAGTGGCTCTACTAGTGAAGGTTGCTCAAGATGTTATAAAATTGATTTAGATGCTTGTGCAACTAACATTTCTAAGCTAGAAGAGAAAGTCAAGGCTAAAGATGCTCAAATCCAAAAGTTGAACAATGCCATTGGCCAAGACCAAGGTAAGGGCAAGAGTGTATTCGAGACCCACCCGGCATATAAAGCCGGTAGATATGGTACTATCAAGGATGGGCTTGGGTACACTCGAGGTGGAAAGGCCAATGGGACAAAGAAGGAAAGAGGTCGTGATGTGACATTGTTCACCAAGGGAACCAATCTAGGTGAACTAATGGATGCGGCTCATGGGTCGGTAAGGTCCATGGAGCCCTTGCCAATAGCAAAAGCATCTAGTCAAGATGTCAAGATCAAGACCAAGAAGGAAGAAAAGATTATTGAGCACAAGCCATCGCCAAACTACTCCATTGACTATATGGTCACTTGGGACCAAAATGGGAAGATGGTGGTAAAGTATATAGGTGCTCATACTAGGAAGATGATGAGAAGTGTGTGGGTGCCTAAAATATCAAAAGCTAACACTCAAGGACCCAACCACTTTTGGGTACCTAAGTCCAAGGCTTAAACTTGTTTTGTAGGCATATTCCTCCGGTGGATCTTCGTGGTTGTTGGATAGTGGATGCTCAAATCATATGACCGGAGAAAGGAATATGTTTGCAAAGCTACAAGAGTATGACTCACCCGTTGAGAAGATCACATTTGGTGACAACAATCATGGTGATGTCATAGGTCAAGGTGAAATAGCTATCTCACATGACTCATCTCTTTCAAATGTTTATCTTGTTGATTCTTTGGGATACAACTTGTTGTCCGTCTCACAACTTTGTGAGAAGGGTTACAATTGTCTCTTTACTAACGAGGGTGTGAGTATCCTAAGAAGGGAGGATTCCTCTATTGCTTTTACGGGTCGACTCAAGGGAAATCTTTACTTAGTTGATTTCACAACTAGTAAAGTGGAACCGAAGACTTGTTTAGTGGCAAAATCTAGCTTGGGTTGGCTTTGGCATCGCCGGCTAGCTCATGTTGGGATGAGGAACTTGGCCAAACTTCAAAAGGATGAACACATCCTAGGACTAACAAATGTTGTTTTTGAGAAAGATAGATTATGTAGTGCTTGTCAAGCCGGGAAGCAAGTTGGCGCTCCACATCCACCCAAGAACACTTTGACTAGCTCAAGACCACTCAAGTTACTTCATATGGATTTATTTGGACCGGTTTCTTATGTTAGCATTGGCGGGAACAAGTATGGACTTGTCATTGTAGATGACTTTTCTCGCTTCACATGGGTTTTCTTTTTGCAAGACAAGAGTGAAGCTCAAACAATCATCAAGAGATTCATTAGGAGAGCTCAAAATGAGTTTGAGTTGAAGATCAAGCATATAAGAAGTGACAATGGGACGGAGTTCAAGAACACCAATGTTGAAGAATTTCTTGATGAAGAAGGAATCAAGCATGAGCTCTCCGCGCCATACACACCTCAACAAAATGGCATTGTTGAGAGGAAGAACCGGACTTTGATTGAAATGGCACGGACCATGCTTGATGAGTACAAGACCCCGGATAACTTTTGGGCCGAGGCGGTTAGCACGGCTTGCCATGCCACTAACCGTCTCTATCTTCAAAAATATTTAAACAAGACTCCATACGAGATACTAACCGGTAACAAACCAAAGGTGCACTACTTTCGAGTCTTTGGTTGCAAATGTTACATTCTTAACAAGAAAGCCAAAAGCTCAAAGTTTGCACCTAAGGTTGATGAAGGCTTTCTACTTGGTTATGGTACTAACGAACACGCCTACCGTGTTTTCAACAAAACCACCGGTTGTGTTGAGATCACGGTAGACGTAAAATTTGATGAATCCAACGGCTCTCAAGTAGAGCAAGTTGTAAATGACCTTGTAGATGAAGTCCCGCCAAGTCAAGCCATCAAGAACTTGAGTTTAGGGGAAGTGAAGCCTCAAGAGTTTCCAAATGAAGATGAAGAACAAGACCAAGATCCGGAAATCATGTTCAACATCGATCCATCACCATCAACAAGAGTTGAACCACCAAGCTCATCACAAGATCAAGTCCAAGATCATGGTGACGATCATGACCATGGCAATGATCAAGGGGGAGCTCAAGGTGAAGATGCTCAAGATGTTGAGTCACATCATGAAGAAGATGATGATGGACCCATCCAACATCAATCAACATTCTCACATCCAAGAGTTCACCAAAGTGTTCAACGGGATCATCCCGTTGACAACATTCTAGGGAGCATCCAAAGAGGGGTAACCACTCGTTCACATTTAGCAAATTTTTGTGGATTTTACTCGTTTGTCTCCTCTTTGGAACCTCTCAAGGTAGAAGAAGCTCTTGGAGATGCGGATTGGGTTATTGCAATGCAAGAAGAGTTGAACAACTTCACAAGAAATGAAGTATGGGAGTTGGTCCCAAGACCCAAGCAAAATGTGATTGGCACCAAGTGGGTTTTCCGGAACAAACAAGATGAAAATGGCATTGTCACAAGAAACAAGGCTAGGTTGGTTGCTCAAGGCTTCACTCAAATTGAAGGGCTTGATTTTGGTGAGACATATGCCCCGGTGGCAAGGCTTGAGTCAATTCGTATCCTTTTGGCCTATGCATCTCATCACAACTTCAAGTTGTATCAAATGGATGTGAAGAGTGCATTTTTGAATGGGCCTCTTGGGGAGCTAGTATATGTGGAGCAACCACCGGGATTTGAAGACCCCAAGCACCCCGACCATGTCTACAAACTCCATAAGGCGCTCTATGGGCTTAAGCAAGCACCTAGAGCATGGTATGAATGCCTGAAGGATTTTCTTCTCAAGAATGGCTTTGTAATGGGCAAAGCTGATTCTACTCTCTTCACTAGAAAAATAGACCAAGACTTGTTTGTTTGTCAAATTTATGTTGATGATATAATCTTTGGTTCTACTAATGAAAAATTTTGTGAAGAGTATAGTAAGATAATGACCAAGAGATTTGAGATGTCAATGATGGGGGAATTGAAGTTCTTTCTCGGATTTCAAATCAAGCAATTGAAGCATGGCACATTCATATGTCAAACCAAATACACAAGTGATATGCTCAAGAGGTTTGACATGGCCAATGCTAAGCCCATCAAGACCCCTATGCCGGTGAATGGTCATCTTGGTCTAAATGAGGAAGGCAAATCCGTCGATCAAAAGGTATATCGCTCCATGATTGGTTCCTTGCTTTACCTTTGTGCATCTAGGCCGGATATTATGCTTAGTGTGTGCATGTGTGCAAGATTTCAAGCCAATCCTAAGGAATGTCATCTAATGGCTGTTAAGAGAATTTTTAGATATTTAGTGCATACTCCAAACCTTGGCTTGTGGTATCCCAAGGGCTCCACTTTTGATCTACTTGGCTACTCCGATTCGGATTATGCCGGTTGCAAAGTAGATCGGAAGAGCACCACGGGGACTTGCCAATTTCTTGGTAGGTCTTTGGTGTCATGGAGCTCTAAGAAACAAAATTCCGTTGCGCTATCCACCGCCGAGGCCGAGTATGTTGCAGCCGGTGCTTGTTGTGCTCAACTACTTTGGATGAGGCAAACCTTGAGTGACTTTGGTTGTGAATTCAAAAATATCCCACTCTTGTGTGACAATGAGAGTGCCATAAAACTAGCAAACAACCCCGTTCAACACTCAAGAACCAAGCACATTGACATTAGACATCACTTCCTAAGAGACCATGAAGCCAAAGGTGATATCGCCCTATACCATGTTGGAACCGAAAAACAATTGGCCGATATCTTCACCAAGCCTCTTGATGAGCAAAGGTTTTGTTCCTTGAGGAGTGAGCTAAATATCTTGGATTCTCGTAACTTGGCTTGACTTGTTGCATACACAATTGGATTGATGCCTAGACTAGAAGAAAAATGATTTTATTCTATTTCTTTGGTGTGAGTTCTTCAAAATTTTGATCTTTTGATCGTTGGATCTTTTCCTGTTCCAAGTTGATCATGGTTATGTGTTGATTGTTTGTTGCTGATCAATTTCGGGACAAGTGTCTTACATGTTCATAAGCTAGTTCTCTCAAAATCATCAATCAAATCTCGTCGTGGAAAATCATCCTTGGGACACATCTCTTCTGGACCGGATCTTCCGAGATTCTCCCGGAACTTGCCTCTGGAAGTTCCGGGGGGCTCTGTCTCAAATCCTCATCTCTAATCTTTTTTCGGATCTTCCGACCCGGTCGGAGCTTCCGACACTTTGTCGGATCTTCCGGACCTGGGAGCCCTCGGAACTTCCGGTGCTAATCTCTCTGGTTCTGTCTCTGTCGGATCTTCCGACCCTTCATCGGATCTTCCGGCCCGTGCGCGATATATATAATCTGGGACTCAACCGATACCTCTTCGTCTGTCTTTCTTTCTCCACCAACGCCTTCTTGCTCCCTCTCTCCACGCCCTACGGCGATTTGAAGATTGGACCGTGGATTTCTTCATCAAGTGACATCTTTTGATTCCCCAACTCTCCAAGACTCGATTCCCCTCGGATCTTCCAGAGTTTTCACGGGAAATCTCAATGGTATTGATTCAAAATCCCCATCGCCCGATCTATCAATGTAGGAAGTTCTAGTGGTTTTCCTTTGGTGAATCATCTCATATACATGCCTAGAACCCTTCCCTATGATTTCATGAAGTTTGGTGGGCTTAATCTACTGTTTCTAAGTTGCTAGGGTTTGACCCGACCCTGTCGGATCATCCGATCATAGACCGGAAGATCCGGCCCCCCGGATCTTCCGACCCATTGCCGGAAGATCCGACAGAGTCGAGTTCTGTCCTATCAACTTAGTTGCTGATCTTCATACCTATCTCTAAATATACACCTTCATATCTTGTCAGATGGTTAAAGAGAAGGTTACACAGAAGAAGAGCACCTCTCTGACAGTGCGCCCAAGTACCGGTCGCACCAAAAGCTCGTTTCATCCTCCTAGCGATTCATCCTCAGAGTCGGATCCTCCTTCTGATGGGGGGATTCAAGAAGCTGGCCAGGGAAAGAGGTCCATGAAGACAACGACTTCTCGCTCTGTTCGAGGCAGAGCGCAGTCTAATGTGCAGGGGCGCCAGATTCCTCCTCGCCCAAGAGTTAAGAGAGCTAATCAAGGAGAAGGACCAGGGACACTATACAATGATGATATTGACATATCATTTCTGTCTCAGAACTTCATTAGCACTGCCATTCCTTTCCGGCAATCACTAGACAGTCCTCTGGTTAACTTCAAACTAGCTCAGAACAGCATGAAGCCCCTCAGATTCAGTGAACATGAGGATCCAAGACGCATTCAGTACAAGGCATTTAAGGGTGATCCTCGTTTTTGGATTTCACATCAGGCAGACTGGTATGAGTCAGTTATTCTGAAGATGACCCGGATTTGCACTCCCATGTATTGGGTCGATTGGAAATACTTGAAAAGCTTCCCACCACCGCTCAAGCCAGTTGTTGATGATGTCTATAAGCGGTGTGTGGAGATGGACATGGACAAGCTGATGGCTTTTGAGTGTTCATACAATGAGGAGGTTATCGCCCAGTTTTATGCCACTCTGTGGGTAGATGAGGACAGGTATGAGATGCATTGGACCTTGTGTGGTAAACGTCTCTCCATATCTTTGCATGACTTTGCTGGCTTGTTTGGGCTTGCTGAGGAGACTGCCTATGCCCATACAAGCAATGATCGTAGCAAAGTTGATCTTCATCTAGGAAGAATTTTAGATGACACAAAGCTGGCTTTCATGTATGATCATGCCTATGGTGAAGTGGTGTTTGGGAAGTACAAGGGTCTCTCTCCCTTCTACAAGTTGTTGAATCAACTTCTTAGAGGGACCTTGTATCCGAGAGCAGGCGATGCTGACAATATCTCTAAGAGGGCCAAGAACTTGTTGTTTCAAATGGCCCCCGGGAAGCCCAAGTTCAAAGTATTCAATTTCATTTGGAATGAAATCATCTACTGCTCCTATGATGCTTCCAGTGGCTGTCACTATGCCCCATACATCTTCCATATGATCAAGCATGTGTCTGGGGTAAACATCTTGTCTGACAAGCTTCATCTTCCATACAAATCTCCTCAGGGCAAGATTTCACAGCTCCTGAAAATTAAGTCCAAAGCATATCAAGGTGCTCCAACTCCATCATCTCACGGTGCTTCTTCTTCCCAAGCTCCTCCATCAACTGCTCCAGCTTCTTCCAGTGGCCCTTCCCATACTCCTAAAAGAAAGATGAGCAAAGTGGATTTTCTTCTACAAGGCATGTTTTCTTGTTTCAACATGTGCAAGTATCAAGTTAAGAAGTCCCATGAGCGTGAGAAACGTGCTGAGCATGATAGATACATGGCGGATAAGCGCCACAAGGAACTTCTTGACAAGTTGAACATGCCACATTCTCCTGTTCATCCACTCCGGGAAGTTACTCCTCCACCTACCTTTGCAAATCCATGGGAGGATTATTCACAAGAGTATGTCTTTGGTGCATCTCAACACCAAGGACAAGGTGAGGAGGAAATAGTTGAAGAAGAAGAAGAAGAGGCGGATGTGGAAGAAACTGAGGAGGAGGAGGAATACATTAGTGAGCCAGAAACAGATGAGGATCGTCGCAAGGGCAAGGCCGTTGCAGCTGTTGATGATGACGATGATGATGGCGACGATGAGGGTGACGATGATGATGGCGACGATGAGTGCGACGACGATGATGGCGGCGACGACGAGGACGAGTAGCTCCCTTTTTGGTCTTTGATGACAAAGGGGGAGTGAATTTGGATTTGGGCTACAACTTTTTATATCTTTCATTCTCGTTTAGCTTGTGAACTTGTAAGAATTTGAAATTATTTGTGGTATGCATTGGTGTGCCAAGTGAGATTTTTATTTGTAAGACTTAATTTCGTTTTTTTTCTAGTGTGATGCTCCTCTCTATTTTATTGTGAGATGCTTATGGTTGATGTGATGTTATTTCTCACTTTATTGTTGTGAATATCTTGTCATATGCATCACGTTGATTTTATCACACCAAGCACTTTTATGCAATCTTATTTTGAGAGACTCTTGCAAAATATGTGCACAAGCATTTGAGGCTTTTTAAGTTGAACATGCACATATTTAGGGGGAGCCTCTCCAAAATATTGGATGCAAAACATGAATTTTACTCCTATCTTGTGAACCCAAATATGTATTGTCATCAATCACCAAAAAGGGGGAGATTGAAAGTGCATCTAGGCATTTAATCTATTTTGGTGATTAATGACAATAGAAATTTGGATATGATGCTTTACATGAGTTGTGCAGGAATAAAATGGAATAAAAGGGAGTAAATGCTAAAGGAAGGACCCTAACGCTTATTCATATGGTGGAGGACTCAATTGATGGATTTAAATTTATTTTTCCGTTTGAAATTGAGTATAGGACCACCGTACTATCAAGGGGGACGTAGTTGATAAATTCTAGTTGCTAAAAGTGCTTTGCTTGAGATGACTAACTCTTGAGAGTCACAAAATCCTTCACATACACCCCTTTCTGCTCGGCCGGAACTTAGGCCGGAAGATCCGACCGGAAGTTCCGGGGAGCTCGGTCCCGGGTTTTTCCTGGCCGGAAGATCCGACCATTGCATCGGAAGATACCTAACTTAGCTGATTTTCAAGCTCACGAGTGTTCTGTTGCAAGTTCCGACCCGAGGCCGGAAGATCCGACCGGAAGTTCCGGTTGGCTCTGTCTTGGTTTCTCTCTGGGCCGGAAGTTCCGGGGTCGCCCGGAAGATCCGACAACTGGTCGGAAGATCCGGCCCCCGGAACTTCTGTGGAGTGTTTCTTACTCGGTTCTGTTGCTTATCGGAAGATCCGACCAAATGTCGGAAGATCCGGTACCCCTTCGCAGTGAACATAACGGTCATTTTTTTGGGGGTTGGTATATATACCCCTCACCCCCTCTCATTCTAATGTGCTGCCCACACTGACCTAACTCGAGACAAACTCTCTCTTGAGCATTCACTCCACCTCTCTACTCCCTTCCAAGGCTTGATTCTTCCAAGATTCACCTAGGGTTTGAGTGAGAGAGAAGATTTGAGGTGTGAGACTTGTGCAAACTTGAGCCCTTCACTAGTTCATCTCTCAAGCACTTGAAGCACTTGGATTCATCGATTCTCGTTTGTTACTCTTGGAGCTTGCTCCTAGACGGTTAGAGGTGCCGGTGAACTCCCATTCTATTGTGGTTTGAGTCCCGGAAGTTTGTATTACCCTCTCTCTTCGTGGGAGCACATAGTAAGTAACTCAATCCTCCTTTGTGGTTGATTGAGAGAGACTTGGGGTTAGTGTGACAGCCCGGCTCTTTGTGAGCATCTCAACGGAGACGTAGCTCCTTTGTGGAGTGAACTTCGGTAGAAAATCCTTTGTCTCCACTTTTATTCTTGTTCATATTGTTTCTATATCTTGATTTGTCCCGATCTACTTATTTGTGGCTATACTCTGATATTGATCATATATAGAAGGTTTCTTACATCATTTGTGAGCTTTGTATTCAAGTGGAATTGTCAAAAGGTCATTAGTTTTCAAATCTCGAAGTACACTTGAATTGCCTGTCGGAAGATCCGGCTTATCATCGGATCTTCCGGTATTCTGTCCCAGTCAGAAGATCCTGTATAGTGTCGGATCTTCCTGGCCGGAAGATCCGAGACTGTGTCGGATCATCCGACTTTCTGACAGTTTTCGGAGGATTTTTGCAGGAATTTTTAAACAGGCCTATTCACCCCCCTCTAGGCCTAGTGTTGGTCCTTTCAACCTTAGACATGATGTTGACGCTAGCTCCAATATCGTAGAGAGCGTTTTCAATGCATCGATTCCAAATCGAGCATTGAATGACTGGCTCTCAGGGATCTTCCTTCCTTTTCGGAGGAGTGTTGATGATGGCCTTCTTGGCAGCTCTTGGTAGGTACAGCCCTCTGGGTGTATCCACTTGGATGTACGAGGCCTTCCCTGCATGATTAGCACCGAACGAACCACGAGACGGCTTACCCCGTCTTATGGTTACTGCTTTAACAGACTCAATGGAAGGTTCGGTTTGCCCCGGAATCTTATCAGATTCAGAAACAGGAACAACAATAGCTAATTGAGCAACTTGTGTTTCTATCATTTTATTAAAGCTCAATTGACTTTTTATAGCAGAAGAGAAAGATTCCAGCTTTGCATCTATGCTTTCCAGGATTTTATCAGTTGCAACAAACTTTTTACTAATATTTTCATTGATTTTACCCTGGCCTAGCACAAGATCTTTGATAGACGGCTGATTATTGAAAGTACTGGAATTGAAATTGTTACCTTGTGAAGATCTCTCAAAAGAGAGATTCGGGCGTGAATTCCAGCCTTGATTGCCGTAGTTGTTCGGACGATACCCACTGTTGTTGGAGTTGTTGATGTAGTGAGCATCTTTTCGCGTTTCGGGGCAGTCATTCCCCGAATGGCCTATGTTGCCACAGACCTCGCATGTCATGCGAGCGTCCATGGCTTGCACCGTTTCTTGAACAGGGGCCTCCATCTTCTTCTGAAGGAGGTCCAACTTGGCAGCGAGCATGTCCAAAGCTTCAACTTGGTGGAATCCTCGGGTACGTGGTTGGTCACGTTCAGTGCCCCAACCTTGATTTTCCACCATCTTCTCGATGAGGGCCTTAGCTCGGTTCTCCTCAAGAGAGAAAAATACTCCTCCAGCAGCAGCATCCAAATACTCACGGGCTGAGCTCTTTAGCCCGTGGTAAAAGGTTTGGATGATGAACCAATTCTTCATACCATGGTGAGGACAAGCAGAAATATAGTCCTGGAGGCGTTCCCATGCCTCCGGGACTGTTTCATCTTTTGCTTGCTGGAAACTAGCTATTTTATTCCGGAGGGTGTTGGTTTTCCCAACCGGAAAGAATTTTAGCAAAAAGGCACTAGTTCACTTATCCCATGAGTCTATAGCTTCACGACTAGCATAAAACCATTGCTTTGTCTTACCCAATAAACGAAGGCGGATAGCATCGGTACTTAGACCGCGTATGGTGAAGGTGTTGCAGATCTCCAGGAAGTGTTGGAGATGAGTGTTAGCATCTTCGTGAGGTTTGCCGCAGAACGGGCTAGCCTGCACCATGTTGATGAGGGCTGGCTTGAGCTCGAAAGTCCCGTCTCCGACATGCGGAGTGGAACCGGTACGCACATTCTCGCTCGATGGAGCCGAGAATTCACGTATCGTCTTGCTTTCCATCCTTGATGCTGAAGCCGTGTCGACGTCAAGAAAGACTGGGCTCGTCAAGCTGAGTTGCCTCTAAGGAGGTACAACACGGGGTCATACTTTCCTCAAAAGTGACTCAGGATTTTCTTGATAGTTTGACGGTAGTTGGAAACCAGTCATGCATTGCTCTGCTTCACAAAGACCAACGAACAGAGCAAAGGTAAATCCGCTTGAGTAGCGGTGCACTCAACTCAGATAACTTGAGATAAATGTTTAAAAGTATTCGAGCCAATTGCTTCACCGGCAACGGCGCCAGAAATGCTTGTTGCCACTTCTTACGATCCAATATCAGGATTGAGAATCCCGGTACTGGGGTAAGGAGTGTTTCAATGGTTTTCCTTATGGCTTAGTAAAATATATAAATATTCTGCAAGCGCATAGAATCACCGCTGTAGCACTTCACCTGGGAGTATCCCGAGGTATCGTAATTTATATTTCTGCAGGGAAGCTTTGGCAAGAGTACTAGTAAATAGGTATTTAAGACTATCAGAGAAAGGTACACAACTAAACAATACAGGGGATAATGGTATTGGATAGGAGTGGATATACCGTGACACACAGCTCAAGGTTGGCTTGGGTAAGAGAGAGAATGTATAGATAGCTGGGAGGACAACGAGAAGAGATAGAGGATTCCTATGGACTTTATCTATCTATGTCACTCGGGCTTAGAGAAACAACAGCTAAAGAGCCAGCACTGGAAGGTCTGGGTTAACTCTAATGTCTTAGCATCGGGACAATGGACACCAGTGACACGCAAAAAGGGATGAGAACGGGTGCCACCAGCTCCACACTGGGGGATCCTACACGCCGAGACTAACGAGGTGGATTACAAAGACCATATAGGGCTGTCACCACCTAACGGCTACCACACGTTCGTTGAATCGGGGGCAAACCAAGGCCACTGACTAGTCTGGGTACCACACCCACACTAACGAACGACTACTTACTGTTGGCGATCGTTACATCCCAAATCCGACCACCAATACTCGGGAATAAATGAGGTTTTATGCAACATTCCATGTACTTAGGTTTTATTTCTAATAAAGTTCCACGAGTTTTGGTGAGTTACCCTCCTTAGCCGTACAGACCACCGGGAGCCGTCCACGTCACCGATGACCAAGCAAACAGGATGCACGACACGTGGATGACCGCCAACACGTGGCTAAGGCGGTGGATCGGGCGTTCGGCCGAACGCCAGGGTTCGGCCGAACCGACCCTCTCGGCCGAAACGGCCGGCAACCGCCTCTGCCGCCTCCCTTGGCCGTTACCCTACCTGAACCGACCCTGGAGCACTATATATAGGACCTTACACTTCACTTGTAAACACACACCAAGCCAAGGAGCTCATTTCCACTTTCATTCCAGTAGAGTTAGGATAGTTTAGTTGGGAGTTAGAGTTGAGTCGAGCTTGCCTCGGAGGTACCGGAGTCGTCTTCAGAAGCTCTGGTAATAGCTCTTGTATCTTTTACTTTTCCTTTTGTAAGACATTGAGTATCAATATAGTTATCTTTATCACTTTGCCTTTGTCATTTATATCTCGCTTCTACTTTATCCTAGTTGCAGCTATATCTTGTTTAGACTATAGTCAGTTATAGTTCTAGTGCTTGTAGTCTTGTTTAAGTCTTTGTCCTGGCTGGTTCTTCGATCTTGCTTGATACTGGAGGTGAACTGTCACCAAGAGTATTGACAAGGTTGCTTGCTCTTGCTAGCAGAGTAAGTAGTCATTGTCAAGTGTAGGAGTGGTTCCTAGACTAGTCAGTGGCCTTAGTTTATTCCCGTCGCAACGGAGGTGGTAGCCGGGAGGTGGTGACAGCCCTTTCGGTCTTCGTAGCCCATCACGTTAGTTCCGGTCCGTAGGATTCCCCAGTTGGGAAATAGTGGCACCCCTTCTCATCTCTTTCTGTGTGTTCACCGGTTCCCTTGTCCCGAAGCTAAGACATTAGAGTTATCCCAGATCTCCTAGTGCTGGTTCTGTAGCCGCTGTATCTCTAAGCTAGAGTGACATAGGTAGATAAAGAATCTAGGAGTCCTCTATCTCTTCTCGTTGTCCTCCCAGCTATCTATCTCTTCTCTCCCTTACCTGAGTATCCCTTGAGCTGTGTGTCCGGTATATCCACTCCTATCCAATACCGTTATCCCTTGTCTTGTTTAGTTGTGTACCCTCCTCTGATAGTCTCAAATATCTGTTCACTAGTAATCTTGCCAAAGCTTCCCTGCGGAAATATAAATTACGATACCTCGGAATACTCCCAGGTGAAGTGCTACAGCTGTGATTCTGTGCGCTTGCAGAATATTTCTATATTTTACTAAGCCATAAGGAAAACCACTGAAACACTCCTTACCCCAGTACCAGGATTATCAATTCTGATATTGGATCGTAAGAAGTGCCAACACTTACTTCACTAGCAAAAGCAAGCAACCCGTCAATACCCCCGGTGACAGTTCACCGGCAAATATTGAGCTAAGTCGAAGAACCAACTAAGACAAAGACTTGAACAAGAACTAGAAGCACTAGAACTAGAACTAGAACCGACTATAGTCTAAACACGATATAGATGCAACTAGAATAAAGTAGAAGCAAGCTATAAATGACAAAGGAAAGATGATAAAGATAATTATATTGATAACTCGGTCTTGCAAAAGGAAAAGGAAAAGATACAAGAGCTTATACCAGAGCTTCTGAAGATGACTCTGGAACCTCCGAGGCAAAGCTCAAACTCATGCGATGTATCGGAGTCAAAGTCTAAGTTGAAGTCGAAGTCGAAGTCGTTGCCGAAGTAGTCGTCGAAACTTGCATCTGGACGAGATCACGGAGCGGCTCCAGTGGAGATGCCATCATCAGGTACGAGCTTGGACGATCCGCAAGGAGACATGTGAAACCACCCTTGCCATCAACGATGAAGGTCCATGCACCAATGACGAAAGTTGCACCCTCCTCGATGCCGTGGGCTTTGAAGGTTGATCCCATCGCGCCTAATGTTGAGCTTCAGCGAGTTGCCCCATGGTGGGCGCCTAGTGTCAACAATTTATGTCGAGCACGTCTGCCTGGGGGTACCCTAGAGAGTAGATTTGTGGGTCTCACCGAGTTCTAGGAACGACAGTGCACGAATAGCGCAAAGATTTAGACAGGTTCGGGCCGAAAATTGCGTAATACCCTACGTCCTTTGTGCTTGATTGTATTGCACGTGATTTGAGTTGTTTTGAGAGGGTCCCTACTCCGCCTTATATATCTGGGGAGCAGAGTTACAAGTCGGTTACATGATCCTAGTCGTATACAAGAGGGAGTACTACCCCGCGGTACTTTGGGGAGTCTCCTAACAGTACACGACTAGTTTTTCCAATCAACTACGCCATCTTGCACCATAGCCGACTAGTTTAAAATAGTCGGGTCAAACCTTCCCTATCGAGTAGTTTAATCCCGTGGATGAGTGGCTCTAGGGATCTTGGTGCCACAGGCATATCTTTAATCTGCGCATAATTATTTAAATTAAAAACCCGACATGAAGTAACATAATTGTAGAAGAAAACATAAACATAATGTCACACCCGAAGTTTTACAAAACCCGAATGCGGCCATATGTGTGCCCAGGAAGTCCACAAAACACATACAGCAAACAAATATGACAAACAAAGTACAAATGCTCGAAATAAAATAGTTTACATCAGAGTATATCATAAATGATTATTACAGCGGAAGTCTATAACTCTCAACTAGAGCGGAGCCGCAGTCCACAGGGACTCTGACTGGGAGAGCGCAACTCAGAAGTACGGTAGGTCCTCAGGGAACTCAGCAGCAGTCTCATGCACAGCCCAATCTGCTTACCCATCCGAGATTTTGTTGAATAATGACAAGTGTAAGTAAACAATTACTTAGCAAGTATAGCACGGGTATGAAGACTCAAATTAGGCTAGACACGGCTTAAACTGCATTAGCATTTTTAGTTGGTTCATTTTAACATTTAACAAATTACTACAAGTGAATGAATATGGTAGAAAATTACAAGATTCGCTGAGAGACTTACTGAAAATCTTGAGGCCAAAAACGATGGAAGGCTCGGCGCGACGACGAGACGAAGAATGGGCAGTAATGGAAGATATGGTGGAAGAAGACTACCTTAGGGAATCACAAACAAAGGGGCCTCCCTGTAAAGGAGTCGATGGTGTGCCTTTTCCAGAGCAGAGGTGGTTCGTATATATAGGGAGAAAACCTCTCACTTGCAGGTTCATTAGCAATATGGGACTAAAGGTGGGTTGCCCCATTCCAATGCGAATGGGCTTTGAAATTGTCACACCCGGATTTTCACGAAAACCCGAATGCGGCCATATGTGTGCCCAGGAAGTTATAGTACACATATAGCGAACAAATATGATAAACAGAGAACATATGCTAGAATAAATTCTTTATTAAATGAAGTGTTTACATCAGAGTGCTTTATAAATGATCTAAGCAATAATAGCAGAAGACTAACAAAAGACTCAACTAATGGAGCAACAATCCACAGGGACTCTGACTGGGAGACCACAGCTCAGTAGTACGGTAAATCTTCTGAAAACTCAGCAGTAGACTCATGCCCAGCCCAATCTGTTTACCCATCCGGTATTTTGTTGAATAAAATGACAAGTCTAAGTAAACAATTACTTAGCAAGCATAGCACGGGTATGAAGGCTCAAAATAGGCTAGACACGGCTTGACTGCATTAGCATTTTTAGTTGGTACATTTTAACATTAACCAAGTTACTATAAGTGAATAAAACCCGGTTGTAACCCAATTAATAAAGTATAAGTGACATTAAACATAAATAAACATCATCTTCTAATAAAAAAGGATCCAGGCCGCTCGTGACCCTGAGCAAGGCTATCATGATAGATTTACACTCTGCAGAGGTTTCGCCCTTTACCCACCAGTCGCGTAAAAGTTCAAAAGAACTTTGCACCCAACCAGGCACATCAACACTTCCGAGGTGTGATTGCATAGGGACGCTATGAGGTTTTTCACAAGACACCCTAACAAGACAGTGGCCGCTAAGGTACAATAAGGTAGTGAGACTCTAGGCACCGAGATTGACTGACCCTCAGGGCGCAGCGTGAGGGGGTCAATGGCGTCCAAGCGCGGGAAAATCATGCCTACAACAAAAATAAAGAGCGCAACATGCGGAGCTCCCATACCACAGGGGCTCCCAACACGGGACTGGGTCTAACGAGACCAAGCCGACGAGGCTACCGTCCTCTGTGGAATCAAGAAACACCACGTGCCTTACTTCCCATAACGCCATCGGCCACTCCGGTAACCACTGGCAAGCTAGAGACGTACAAGTTACTTGACCAAGACCAGAGCCATAATAGTTCTAGCGGTGGCGACAGGCTCCTGGGTTGCCGCTTTAAAAACCGGACCTTATGGAGAGACACTAGAGCAAAGCACGAAGTACATGCTCTACCTCCCTAAACCAAGTTGCTGACCGGTACGTCGAGTTTGACTCGGGGAAGGAGGGTTAGATCTGGCCTAGATCAGTCGGGGCGAGGGGGTCGTCGGCAGGGGTGTCTCTCGCGGCGGGGCGGCTCAAGAGGCGGCGGCACTTCGCCGGAGTGAAGCCGTTTGGGCGCTGCCGGCCACCATTCGCGACAAGATCTCGTCGGGAAGGAAGCTGGGAGCATGGGGATCCCACCTGGGTAGTCCAAGTTGGGGGAGGAGTGGGGGAGGCGGCCGACGACGGTGGACCGCGGCGACGACACTCCGGCGAGGGGAATGGGGGTGTTTGGGAAGAGAGGGAGAGCGAGAAGTGGCTAGGTGCACTCCTTACCCTTGCGCGAAGCTCGTGATGGGGTGGAATTAGTTGGATTGGCGCTGGGGCGAAGGGTCAACGACGGCCGGCGGGACTTCGAGGAGCGGCGGCGCCGAGCGGAGAGAGGGGATGCGCTGCGGCACTAGAGAGCTCGTGGGGCGCTTGGTGTGGGTTGAGAGCCCGGATGGGGGGCTTTTATAGCCCGGGGAAGGGTCTCGGCGTGCATGCCACGCCCGTGGATCAGGGGCGGCGGCCGTGCTGGGTTTCCAGGTAGGGAGAGGGAGCTTCCATTCGGAGAGCGGTGCGAAGAAGGAAAGCGAGGGCGCGGAAGCTTCGTCGGGATTGCGCGGATGTCCACATGCGCGTAGGAGTAGGGCCAAGGCGGCCGGGCAGATCGGCGATACTGGCGCCGGGAAAGGAAGGGCGCGCGAGCAAGAGAGGAGGAAGGGGGATCCGACATGTGGGTCCCCATGCGCAGTGAGAGGGAGAGAGGGAGGAGGGCGCGAGCTGGCTGGGGTGCTGGGCCGACGTGCGAGCGGGCCGAAGCGAGGAGAAGGTGGGCCGTGGTGGGAAGCTGGGCTGCTGCGAGGGAAGAGGAAGAGGGGGCAAAGGTGGACCGGCTGAGTTGGGCTTTGCACCGGGCTGGGCCGAGCTGCTGCTGGGCCGCGCGAAGCAGGGTTTGGTTGGGGGACCAGAACAGGGAGCTAGAGTGAACCAAGGAAAAAGTCTAGGGGGCAAAAGCGAACTATGGGCCTAACAACTTTTCTACAGCTCAAAACAAGGTGATTCAAATTTGAATTTAAATAAATTTAAATTCTCGTTTGAATCACAAGCAATACAAAAATAAATGCAGTAGCATGAATGCAACAAAAATATTTCTACAACTTATATTTGATTTTAATTTCCATAAATAATTCATTTAACCTATATTAATTATGAACAATTTAAATAAAGGCCAATTAATTACTAAAAATTTTAAATAGACAATTTTGGGTGTTACAGAAATTTGGCCCAATAAAGTGATGGGATGGATTTGGCCTAAAATTGGGTCAACTTTGGGCCAAGGCTGGTTTAGGCTGATTTTAATTTTTGGAATAATTATTTTTCTGGTTATAAAATAATTCCAGATAAGTCCAGAATTGATATTAAAACCATGAAAAATATTCGAAAATTTTAAAAATCCTAGAAAAAATTCCATAGATAGAGTTGGACATGAGGAACCCAAATAATATATTTGAACCTCACGAAATAGATTTTAGCCTACTCCAAAAATTGGAATTTGCTCTAAGTAAAATAGTAATAAATGCCAGAAAACTCTGGAAAATTCCCATTAGGTCTTCTAAACGCGTTTTTGAAAACTTTACACACATAAAACCACTAAATGTAACCGGCATGAATGCAAAGCACTTAATATTAAACCTATGTTGTTTTAATTTAACTCAGAAACAAAATTTTCCTATACTAAATTCCCTGTTATTTATTTAAGGTTAGAAAATTTTAGAAAATTGACAAAATCATTGTATTAATTATGCTATCAATTCACATCCCAAAATCCAAAAATTTTGGGGAGTGACAAAAAATTAAGAAAATCATTGTATTAATTATGCTATCAATTCACATCCCAAAATCCAAAAATTTTGGGGTGTGACATTTATAAGCATCCCAAATTTGTGTTATGTTATTAGGATTTCTCTAACCATGTTTTATTCTCCAAACAATAGCAAAATCAGTGAACTCACTAGTACCAGATCTAACATGAGTATTCTTAGGAAATTCATGACATGCAAACTTTGGATCAAACACAATCTCTCAAATAATGTATGCATCTGGATCATATTTACCATCAAAGGAGGCATCTTAGACTTAATTTTATTGAAAGAATCATCATTATTATGTAGCTCACATTGGCGGTTGCTTCCCATACCTCTATGATTAGTATGTAGCCATCGAAGATTATATGCGTCCTAGTCATCTTGCTCAGTATCAACAATATAATCCTTCTCCCAATTATCCTCAACACACTTAGCTTTCTTGTTGTCTTCATTACGTCGATCATTGGCTTTGGCATGGAGCTAATCAAAATGCCTCAATAGTGTAGCAAGACTTTTCTCGATACGATTGATCGATGTTGCGAACCCTGTAAGCTTGGTGTTGGTGGAAATCTGGGTGGAATCCAATTGCCAAATCTTATCATTCGTCTCCTGTAAATTATTATCAAGTCCTTCTACGTGCAGCTTCACCTACCTCTCAAAATATTGTATAATGCTCTTGGTACCAGGAGAATGTAGCAATGTGTCATCCTTCTCTGAACATGACAGCAGCAACAAGAAAACAAGTGAAGAAATGAAAACCCTAGAGCTAATAGGATGTGATTTTGGGATGTGATTTGTTAGCAAAATTAATACAATGATTTTCTCAATTTTCTAAAATTTTCCAACCTTTAAATAATTAACAGGGAATTTAGTATAGGAAAATTTTGTTTTCTAAATTAAATTGAAACAACATAGGATTAATGTTGAGTGCTTTGCATTCATGTCGGTTGCATTTAGTGGCTTTATGCGTGTAAAGTTTTCTAAAATGCGTTTAGAAGCCCAATGAGATTTATTCCTATTTTTCTATAGCTAATTCCAATTTATGGAAGGTTCTAAAATATTTTTCATGAGCTCAAAATATTTTATTTGGGTTCCTCATGTCCAAATCTATCTCTGGAATTTTTCCTAGGATTTTTAGAATTTTCAGAATATTTTTCCTGGTTTTAATATCAATTCTGGACTTATCTGGAATTATTTTATAATAAGAAAAATAATTATTCCGAAATTAAAATCACCCTAAAACTTAGTAGACCAACCTTGGCCCAAAGTTGACCCACTTTTAGGCCAAACCCATCCCACCACTTTATTGGGCCAAATTTCAAAGCACATTCGCATGGGAATGGGACAACCCACCTTTAGTCCCATATTGCTAATGAACCTGGAAGTGAGAGGTTTTCTCCCTATATATACGAACCACCTCTCCTCTGGAAAAGGCACACCAACGACTCATTTATAGGGAGGCCCCTTTGTTTGGGATTCCCTAAGGTAGTCTTCTTCCACCGTATCTTCCACTGCTGCCCATTCTTCGTCTCGTCGACGCGTCGAGCCTTCTGTCGTTTATGGCCTCAAGATTTTCAGTAAGTCCCTCAGCGAATCTTGTAATTTTCTACCATATTCGTTTAGTCTATACTCTTTCGTAGAAAAGCCCTTGCTAGTTTTAAGCACTGAAAATCTTGTTTAGTCCATAGTTTCCACGTTTTAGATTCATTTTAATCCTTTTTCGTTATGTTAGATTCATGTCAACTTAAACTACACCTAACAACTAGTTCATGTTGATCACAAGGGTACAGATTCAAAGAAATCTAACGCCTAACTCCTGAACAGCCGATTCCAACGTTTTCTGAAAATTCGACTAGATTCCGTAGCTGCTCACTGTTTTGACCATAACTTTTGATCCGCTTAATCAAATCTAGCAAATAAATACATTTTGGATATCTAAAGAAAATTTCCTACAACTTTCGTTAAAGACGTCAGGTCAAAATATGCCTATAACTAAGTCGTAAATATTTAAATATATTCCTGCACACTTTGACTGAAGTGCTTCAAAAATTTTCTTATTTGTTTGAACTCAAGTTTTACCTCGGTTTTACAAATTCAAATAGAATTATTTGAAATAACCATTACATATGATTTTGTTTAACTAAAATCAATCAAGCATATATTCGTATTGTTTTATAACCAAAATCCTTCGGATAGCAATAAGTCGCAGCGGAGATTTTCACCATAAAAAACAGATTCTGAACGGTGCACTAAATCATGTATAGTTTCTAGACGGTAGCTCCCATGTAACACCCTAAAAACCCATCAAAAATAAATCATAGCAACATGACTAGATTTAATTTTTCTAAGAGCTTAATTAAATTATTAATTAATTTGATCCTAAAAGTATTTAAACATCATTTAAATAATTTTATAGCATGACAAGTGAATTGTTGCATTCATGCTGCTTGCACCATGTTACGTTTGAAAAATGAATTTTTTTTAAAGAGCAATTAAACCTCAGTTTAGTTCGATCTTGTTGTCAATCCCAATCATTCTCTTTAACCCAAAATTCAAATAATCTCTCGTGATACTTTCTACCACATGGGTGCCACTTCTTTTTCTATTCCTGATATATGTTGCACCTGCCGAGAGCTTGTTAGACCTTGATGTCTCTAATTCTTTTCCATGGACCATTTCCTTTCTTTACTAATATATCTTTAGCCCATGCTGTATACACGTGAGCCAACCCAATAATTAATCAGACACCAGGACAATCTCTCCCCTCTCCTCTCTCTCTTTCGTATTCTGCATGAGCATTCAATGCCATTCCCAAAATTCCCACTGTCAAACCGCATGCATCCTTACCTGCTCGCATCTTTAGTGCCAACGTTGTTAATTGTTTTTCTACAGCTGCCAAGCCGGTTGCAGTACCTACAAGTGCACCATCAAACCCCCCCCCCCCCCCCCCCCCCCACTTCTATGCAAAACTGCTAATCGAGTTCCACTTTTATTCAAGTTCCACCACCAGAGATACGAACGGCTTTCCAAGTGGCATTAACTCAAGCTCCACCATCAGAGGATACTAACTCTAGATGGCCTCTCAGTTTCCCCGTCACAACTATAAAAAGGATGTCCAGGCATTGGCCTTAATCCCTTGATCCCACACAAATCACCAGCAACCCCTCCCTGTTTATCTTGTTCGTCCGGCAGACCGTTTAGCTGGACAGTTTGCTGTCATCTTCTTGGGACTCGGCAAGTTCGCTAGTTATCGTCGTCGGCACCTTGCTCGCTGGGAAGTCGTCCCATGCTCTCAACATTTGTCGGATGCCGTCGTCAGACAAGTCTCTGATCAATACTGAGTTGCATCCCTTCCGTCATCGTCTCACCATCATCCATCTTTCGACCTTCGCGCTCTGGTGAGATGCATATATATATACTGTCTTCTCTATTTTTTGTACTAGCCACTGCCGCAATTAATCCTCATCCTAGTTGCCTAATTTATCTGACACAATAAAACGTCTCCATCCTACAGCAACATAGTGTCCTGTAAAAAAATTCATGTGCTTACCAATTTAATCCTACCTACATGCATGTGTGTACTCTCGAATCCCTGGAGACATAGGAAGTCTGAACCAAAATCTCGAATAGCCTAACCACGTATGCTCAGAAGCACAGTACCGTGCACACATGCCACTAATCAAGTGCAAGTACATATTTAATCGATGCTTGCATGCATGTGCTTGACTTAGACAAGAACAAGCTAGTAAGCTTATCATCAGTACCCATGCATGCACCTTCCTCAATAAATCAAGCCGATGTTATAAACACATCCCCCCCCCCCCCCAGAATAATCAATTCAATAAATCTACACAAATATCCATCTTGTAATCCAGACCCATTCCTCTAATTTAATCTCTCCATTCTTTGTGCCATGCAATAATCTTCTGCTAATCATTGCCATCTGTAAATAATCTAGTTTAGGTCCTCAAACGCGTAGTTCCTTGCTTTATAAAAATGTTTTTACAATGTCTGATGTATTGTTTTTCTTATTGTATGTTTTCTTGCTTGGTCGTAGATCTCGTGCCTGTTGCGACTGAGCCGCCCTTTGAAGCAGATTAAGGACAATATTTTGAAGAAGAAAAGGATTCCTTTGTAGAGCAAGGCAAGTGGCCCTCCCCGCATACTCTTTTTGTCCTATACAATTGCATGACAACTAAAATTTACTTTTATTGCATTAATTTAACGGGAAGGAACACCTTTTCTAGGACTTATCTAGTCTTTTTACCCACGATTCATTGGAACAACCCCGGTTTAAATAATGTTTTGGGTTAGTTTATGCTTAGTGTTGCTATACCTTGGGATTGGTTGAATTGGATCTTTATAAAATATTGATCATGACAACTTTGATGGTAAATGTTGGTTAATATAAGAACACTTTTCTTTAATCGGAACATGGAGAACCACCCAAGAAAACAGTGCAACCACGGTGTCATATGGCTCTGACCTTAGCCGATTAATTAGGGGTGTGATTGTACTAATGACCTTATCCGAAAGGAGCAGAGGGGGAATTGGGGTTGAAGGGGTATAGCTCGGTCCTGGTAGTAGCCTTGGCTAAGGTACTGACCGTTAGGGAGGGTTGTGCTCAGCCCTAGTCTGTAACTCTTGCGGGTTGTTGGTCTTTCACACACCTTTGTAAAGGCTTCGCAGTGGACCCCTAGCCACTCACCTCGGAAGTGTTTAAGGGCCTTGCAAACCCGGGTAACATGGGGAACACGAACTATGGGTAAAAGTGTACAACCTCTGCAGAGGAAAACTGATCGATCAGCCGTGCTCGCGGTTATGAGCGGCTTGGACCCTCTCATGATAATTGAACTTAAAGATGGAATTTAAATTGTGGTTTTCTCATGTTTTTTGGATTATGATGCTTTCTAAATGCTTAAGTGGGTTGGTATAAACTTACATCTAGTAAATAAGGAGCTTGCCAATAAAACTTGACCAACTTTAAAAACTCACCGCTGTGAACCTTAGCCTATCCTTGATAGCCTTGCATTTTACCCCCGCTTGCTGAGTACCTAGCTAGGTGTACTCACACTTGCTTATGCTGTTCAGAGGAAAACAATGGTGAACAGTACTACAGTGACTACGACGAGTTCTGAGGCTTGCGTTTCCCCCAGTCATGATGCCTGTGGAAGTAGAAGATGAAGACGCTTCGTCTAGTTATCGTGTGTTCGTCTATAAGACCTTCGTATCTCCTGAGAGTGTAATAAGAATATTGTAATAAAGTTATTAATCCTCTTGTACGTTTGGATACTGTGTTATGATATTACACTCTTTTGTCTATCATATGTGTGTAAACATGATCCTGGCGCACATATGAGACGCATTTGGTTTCTCTTCGGAAATCAGGTGTGACATCCTAAAATCGTGATATTTTTCCAGAAGATAGATTATCAAATTATGAAGCTAACCCAATTGGAATCACTTTAATCGAATATATAGAACTCGAGATATAAAATAAACAAGCAAACTATGTTAGATGGTGACGAGAATTGATCAAGCCATAACTTTCTCGTTCTAGCTCCGATTAGAATGATTCTTGCGCTCACGTGGCCATAGAATTGAGCCCTTCCACTTAGCACGCTCTTTTAAAGCTTTTATTTTGATTGGTGTACTGTTCTTAGTTGTATATTGTTTGCTTGCTTCTTTAGCTGCATGTTTGTGCCCGATGATTGCTGCGAGTAGAGGAACGTCATTGAGAGACTCCATGGAGAAGAGTTTGAAGATCAAGAGTTGAAGACTATGAGTAATTATAATGGATTTGAGGCAAGTTATAGCATGGACAATCCTTGCTACCTAAACACCCTTTTACATACATTTACTTTCATATGCATGTGTCTAAATTGATGTCCTATTAAGATTGTACCTAGTTTGTTTACTCATATCCTTTGATTACCTTGGGTTTATGCATATGGGTAGATTTTGCTATGCGCAGCTACTGTCACCATTATTTAATTGTTAATTTTGACTTAATGGTTTACTTCAACATTAATGATAAAACTTGCTTTTTAGCAACATGGTTTAGGTAGCTGGGGCATGTGCTGTGTGCTTTGCTCCAGTGTCTCTCCGTAAGGTCCGGTTCTTAAAGTGGCAACCCAAGAGCCTGTTGTCACCGCTAGAACTATTATGGCTCTAGTCTTGGTCAAGTAACTTGTACGTCTCTAGCTTGCCAGTGGTTACCGGTGGGGCCGACGACGTTATGGGAAGTAAGGCACGGGGTGTTTCTTGATTCCACCGAGGACGGTAGCCCCGTCTGCTAGGTCTCGTTAGACCCAGTCCCATGTTGGGAGTCCCCGCGATGGGGAACTCCACACGTTGCGCATTGTTGGGTGTGATGCTCGCGCTCTGGATGCCATTGACCCCCTTATGGTGTGACTCCATAAGCGTAAGTCAGTCTCGGTGCCTAGAATCTCACCACCTTATTGTACCTTAGCGGCTACTGTCTTGTTATGGTGTCTTGTGAAAAACTCCATAGCGTCCCTATGCAATCACACCTCGGAAGTGTTGATATGCGTGGTTGGGTGCAAAGTTCTTTTGAACTTTTACGCGACTGGTGGGTAAAGGGCGAAACCTCTGCAGAGTGTAAATCTATCATGATAGCCTTGCTCAGGGTCACGAGCGGCCTGGATCCTTTTTGATTAGAAGATGATGTTTATTTATGCTTAATGACACTTATACTCTATTAATTGGGTTACAACTGGGATTCATTCACTTGTAGTAATTTGGTTAATGTTAAAATGAACCAACTAAAAATGCTAATGCAGTTCAGCCGTGTCTAGCCTTATTTTGAGCCTTCATATACCCGTGCTATACTTGCTAAGTAAGACATTTACTTACGCTTGCTATTATTCAACAAAATCCTGGATGGGTGCCAGATGGATCAGCAATACTTCTGAGCTGTGGTCAGCCAGTCGGTGTCCCTGTGGACTTGAGGCTCTACCTGTCGACAGAGATAGACTTCCGCTGTGTTTTATTTCGGTAAACTCTGATTTAACTATTTTTTTATTCGAGCATATGTACTCTGATTTTCTATATTTGTAAGCTGTATGTGTTCTATGGACATCCTGGGCACACATATGACAACATTCGGGTTTCTTTGTAAATTCGGGTGTGACAGCTATGCAGGGCAAGGCTTCCACCCACTTAGAGACGTAGTCTACTGTTACAAGGATAAACTTCCAGCCCTCCAAGTTGGGGAAATGACCCATGAAGTCGATCCCCTAGACATCAAAGATTTTTACTTGAAGATTACTGGTTAGTGGCATGGCATCTCTTGCACTTATTTCCATGTTTTTGGCAATGTGGACATCTTCGAAAAATTCCTTAGCATCTTCGTACATACTTGGCCAATAGAAGCCACATTGCCAAACAATGGCATTGGTCTTAAATGCGCCATAGTGACCTCCATATGGGGCTGCATGGCATCTTTCTAGGATTTTATGTGCCTCATACGCGGGTATACACCGCCTTAGGAGTCCATCACTACATATCCTGAAGAGATACGGGTTGTCCTAGAGGTGGAGTCTGCTCTCATAAGCCAATCTTTTCCTACTTTCTCTAGGTCGGACATACCCTGACACCATGTAATTTGCTATGTTGGTGTACCACAGATCAGAGGTCGTGACCTTAAGGAGCGTGTCGTCCCGTAGATAATCGTCGATTCGAAGGTCAGACGAGACTTGCATCTCAGACAGATGGTCTGCTACTAAGTTCACTACTCCCTTCTTGTCTCTTATTTATATGTCAAACTCTTGGAGTACAAGGACCCAACAGATGAGTCTTGGTTTTGCATCCTTTTTGGTCAGGAGGTGCTTCAGAGCAGCATGGTCTCAATAGACTATGATCTTTACCCCAACTAGAAAGGATCGGAATTCGTCTATAGCAAACACGACTGCTAAGAGTTACTTCTCCGTGGTTGCGTAGTTGAGTTGGGGGCCATTGAGCATTTTGCTGGCATATGAGATTGCATAGTGCTTCTTTTCCTTGGTTTGGCCCTAAACAACTAATATGGCGTAGTCGCTCGCATCACACATGTTCCAGTCGGGAGCCTGGATGATGGGAATGGAAGTCAGTGCTTTCTCGAGGGTGTGAGAGACAGTGTAGTACTCTTCATCAATGACCAAAAGGGGCTTCCTTGGCTAGGAGACTGGTTAACGGTCGGGCTATTAGACAGAATTTTTTTAATAAAACACTTATAGAATCCGGCGTGACCAAAGAAACTACAAATCCCCTTTGGTGGGAGGATAGGGGAAGATGATGGCTTCTGATTTTGAATCTAGTCTTTCTCTGATCAAAGATGAATCTCCATGACACTTTCCTTGCATCCCCATGATAAGATGAGATAGGGATATGATGTGTATGAAGGTTAGGAGTAATCCATTTGAAGTCTTGGACCGAGTGTCCAAAGATTGATTGCTCTTTCTCTAGGATAGTGAGCATATGTTGAGATTTGATGTCAGAGACCTAGTCACTGATGATCATCAGAGTATGTTCGTCCTTAAAGAGGAGAGTATACTTTAGTCCAGGAGGAAGAGGCTTGAGCTCGATAGGAGATGGTTTTGAAGTTTCACTTGTGTCGAGCTTGATTGGAAGAAGAATTTCTTCTTCCTCAATAAAGAATTGGGTGTCTTCCTTTGGGATAGGTTGCTCTAAGTCTGTCAAAGATGTTGACATGACTTCCTCTATAGGATCAGGATCGGGGTCAGCCTCTATTGAGATATTCAAGGAATAGGAATAAGAGATTGGGACATATTCTTTCTCGATCCTAAACTCTACGAGCTGGTTTGTTGGTGTGTTTTCTATGATTTCCATGATCGGCCTACTGATAAAGATGGAATGGGAAGAATTATTGGGTAGTTCAAAGATATGGAAATCCTAGAAAAGTTTAGGGTCATTAATCTTAACGGGTGTGACCCGCAAGATCCCTAAACAATCGAGGATTCTCCCTGATGTGAACCTTAAATGTTTTTTAGACGAGGACCATGGTTCATCAGGGAGTTGAGCTCGCACCAAAGAGCTAGAGATGATATTAATTCCGAGGCTCCGGTCGTACCCGATTTCCTTGTCTATGCCCACAACTTCACAAAAGATCGTTCGGATTCTCTTGGGCATCTTAACGACATCGGTCGAGGCTTTAGCCTCGTCTAGCCATTCCCGACTCATAATAGCTGAGAGACGTCCTAAGTATTCCCTCTGATATTCAAGTTCTTCCTTGTCGAGAGGTTGATCCTTCTGCTCTACACGTTGTTCCAATGGGAAACTTGTTGCACTCCTGATATCATCGAATAGATCATCGTCAAAGTCATAGGGAGTGGTGTAGAGTGGATCATAATAATCATGGATAGAATACGATTGTGGTTCGAAATGAGCTTCGGGTTCTAATGGAATGGAAGAGCTGATAGATTTGGATTGTAAGCATGTAGGCCCTTTAGGTCCAGGCTGCTTCTTAATTTCATCGGGGAGTTCATCATAGATTTCAGTGTAGGGAGGGTCATCCAGGATACAATCCAGGATTACCCTCACTTCACTAGGAATCAAATGAGAGAACGACCCTCCTGAAGCACAGTTCAAGAAAGTGGTGGCTACGAGATAGAGGCCAAGACTGAAATGTTGTAGGATTATAGGTATTGATAAGCCTAGGTCTTGTCCGGAAGCCAAAATTTGCATGAAACGAGCCCGGGCAGCTCCTAACAACTCTTCCTCTAATTGCTTAAAGGTAAGGATTTTAATTCGGTGGCTGGTGTTGGCACTCCTTACGGCCTACAGATAAATCCGCAAGCGGATGGATACCGATGTAGCTTTCACCCGGGAGTATTCCAGGGTATCGATTTCCATGGGGAACGAGAAGTGAGCTAATTCTAAACTAAGTTGTCCAAGGGTTATGGAATGGGATGGATGAAGTGGATGACAACAACCAAGAGGGAAGAGAAGCGATGAGAGGGTAGAGAGGGTACGAGTCTGATAGAGGCACTGTACTGATTAACTGAGCGGATCAGAGGGTACAGATAGATACTTACTTCGGGACAATAGAACCTATGACACGCAGAAAGGGATGAGAAGGGGTGTCACCAATCCTACACTCTGGGATCCTGCAGGACGAGATGAACTAAGTTAACCTCAAGTATAGACACCACACCTACACTAGTCGGTCAATACTTATCTCCTATAGAAAGACAAGCACCCAAGCCAAGCAACCAGTATAAAATTATACCAACCAACTAAGCATTGAACAAAGAACCAGCAAGTAAATAAAAGTAGAACTGACTGCTCAATTAATCAGGAAGAGATACAAGAGTTACCAGACACAACCCGGATGTCACTCGAAGAAGATCCTCATTCGTAGAGGTACAGCTGGAAGAGGGGCCGACACTTCGGCTCCTCTCCGGACGCTCACCTCTCCACTCTCCATATCTTCTAAATATGAAAGTGGCAGAGCTTCGCTAAGGAACTTCTCTATTGTGTTTTGTGTGAATTTAGGCGACCAGGACATCTATTTATAGGTGGATCAAGTCGGTGGAGCTTCAGCAGGCGCCAAGGCATCTGGGAGGTGGTGCCGGGCCGTTCGACCGAATCTCCTGGTTCGGGCAAACCTAGGAATTCAGCCGAACTACCACGTTGCACCGCCTTGGTGCTAAGGCGGTGCAGAGGCGGTTCGGCTCTTGGGCTCATTCGGTCGAATTGGGGCATTCACCCGAATGGGGCCCGTGGCCCAGAAGCGCTCTCCTGTGCATCCTCTCCCCCTTGGGCCTCCGGGGATACTTCGTCTTGGTGTACTTCGGGTTGGTTTGGCCCAGAGGTGACTTGGCGGTCGTCCACGTGTCAGGCATCGTCATTGCTTGGTCATCGTTGACGTGGACGACTCCCGGTTGTGCTTCGCGTTGTGTACGGCTAAGGGGGTAATCGGTCGAACAGAGTCGTTCGGCCGATTCGGTCAATTCCAACCCTTTTAACCCGTATTTCTCCATTTTGTGCAGGCACATTGGACAATCACCAAAACTTGTGGAAATGGTTAGCAATACGCCCTATAGCTATGGTGTGTGGTTCCATTGTGTTTATTTTATACTCGGTTGGAGGTCGGAAATCGGTCCGTAACGACCGCCAACAGCTGGCTACCTTGGAAACTGGGAATAATTTTAGGCAGAATTTCTCTAAGGATTTCCCAACTCCCATCCATATTACCAGCAGATAGAGAGTACCATTTCTTCGCTCCTCCCATTAATGAAAACGGGAACAACTTCCATTTGAGCGTCTCTTGTGTCATGCCCGCAATGACGAGACAAGAATAGAGTTGCTCAAACTCGCGTAAATGCGAGTAGGGACACTCAGTGTTTTTTCCTGAGAACGTTTGCTCTCGAACCATGGCTATGAAGCCGGAACACAGCTCATAGCCGGATGTGTGGATGGGATGTGATGATGATGGTGGCTCCAAACAATCGCCCTTTGGAGCCGAATGTTGACGTAAGGTAAGAGTGGAATCCATATGGTGGGTGGTGTGATACACAGACAACATGGGTTCAGAATCAGAACAGCTACCGTTCCCCGCAATGGTGCCAGAAAGCTTGTTGGCACTCCTTACGGCCTACAGATAAATCCGCAAGCGTACGGATACCGATGTAGCTTTCATCGGGGAGTATTCCAGAGTATCGATTTCCACGGGAAACGAGAAGTGAACTAATTCTAAACTAATTTGTCTAAGGATGACGAATGGAGTGAATGACAACAAAGAAAATGAAGGGCAAGCGATAGGGGGGGCAGAGAGGGTGCGAGCCAGGTAATGGTACTCCTCTGACTGATTGAGCGAGTCAAGTATTACAACTAAATGCTTGCATCAGGAAATGGAACCCGCAACACGTAGAAAGGGATGAGAAGGGGTGTTGCAAATAACCGCACCTTTTGGTCCTACGGGCCGAGCCAAGTGTGATGAACTACATAGGCCGTATAGGGTTGTCTCCACGTAATGGCTACCACCTCCGTGCCAACTCGAAAGCACTCCTAGCTAACCTCAAGTCTAAGCATGGCGCCTACACTAGTTCGTTACTACCTATCTCCTATAGAAAGGTGGGCACCCAAGCCAAGCAACCAGTATATAATTATATCAATCAACTAAGCAATGAACGAGGAACTAACAAGTATATAAAAGTAAGAACTGATGCTCAATTAATCAGAGAGAGATACAAGAGTTACCAGATACAACCCAGATGTCACTCAAAGAAGAACCACATCCGTAGAGGTACAGGTGGAAGAGGGGCCGACACTCCGGCTCCTCTCCAGCACGCTCACCTCTCCTCTCTCCCTATCTTCTAAGTATGGAAGTGGCAGCGCTTCGCTAATGCTTCTATCTCTTGTGTTGTGTCTTATGCAGGTGTTGGAGGTCGCTATTTATACTTGGAGAAGGATAGTGGAGGTAGAGTAGCCGCCAAGGCTTCTCACGGCGGTGTTCCCCCAGTTCGGCCGAACCAGGGGGGTTCGAGCGAACTGGAGGGAGGGGAGGGGGTTCGGCCGAACCGCCCTTTGCACCGCCTCGCGCCTCCCACGTCCTAGTTCACACCTTAGGTCAGTTGATACGTGGGTTTGTGGGTTTGGTCGAACTGGTGGGCTTCGGCCGAATTGGACTTGGGCCTCTCCTATCTTTCGATCCACTAGCTTTGTGTTGATGGCAGCCATGATGGTGCATCCAAGCCCAGGGTTCTGATGGATTGCACGTCTTCATGTCGTGTTACATTCCAGGTTCAAGGACGGAGTTCGGTCGAATCTCGGGATTCGACCGGAACTATCAGTCCATGTGGTTTTCACCCCAACTTTGGTCATATGCTTCCTGAAATCAAATAAACACCAAAAGTTATGGAAATGGTTAGAAATAAGTCCTATAGCTATGGTGCATGATTCCATTGTGTTCATTTTAAACTCGGTTGTTGGTCGCAAAATCATGTTGTAACGACTGCCAACATACACCACCTCCAATGGCCACCTGCGATCTTGTGGTGCGTGATACCCGGCCATCAGGGCACTCGTCTTGCAAGGAATGGAAGAACTAGTAAGAACAAGTGAAACGAGTACTAAATTACAAGATGTAAATGAATTAAGGTCTCAAACATTATCTCGATTATGGCAGGGTTCCGATGACAAGTAGACGGGCGGTTGATCAAACACGCGCTTTTACAAGGATGTAGCAAAAGCTAATTTTGCATTTAAACAAAACTCGATCTATTTTGTGGCGGCTATGGTGGTATATGAGAGGGTAGAGGATGACCGATATGTGGTGAAGATCAACCCTCAACCCTAGGGTGAGCCTCTATTGGGCTCTACTTAATACACGGCCCGTTGGTCCAAAATCAGTTGACGCAACACCGTAATAGAAAAAGGTCTCTATAGTAAATCGATGATTGCAAACACATCCAAATAGATATGGATATGAAGCCAAATCCATTTGAAAGTAGATTTGATAAGCTTTCCATGAAGTACTTTAACGCCAAAACAGAGTCCATTTGTTTTATCCTATAGTCCGAATCCAACCCACACGATTCCGCTCCCCTTTTGATCCACTCCATCATTCCTAAGCAAAACAAGAGTGCATGTGTCTCCATGTTCTAAATATGATGGACTTGAACTCAGGAATGGACTCACCTGATGGTTGAGTAATTGGACCATGAATCGGTACTTATGTAGGCCTGGATGTATCATTGGTATTGATGTCCTCATCAACATGTCCATTACCAACACCGATGAGGCCCACGTGGACTTCAATCTCATGATGTAAACTCGGAATTAAACCTTGTTAAGGACAATGGTAGCTTGCTGCTATGGAAGAACATGAGCAAGAACATGGGGTTTGCATGGTGGTTACCATTCATTTTTATTTTCCTTTTCCTTTTGTTAACCCTTTTAGTGAGAAAATATTTAGATAATTTATTGAAAAAATTCTTATTGAAAAAATCAACTTGTCCCTACTCAATTATCAATGTGGTGTGATTTACCACCCTATGGTTGAAGTGACACCTATAAGAATGGATGATATGGCACCATGGAGGCTAAATCAACCTTCTTAACCGCATAGGGAGGAAAGTTGGATGGTTTCAAAAGATGGGGAGGGGCCAAAATGTGAATTTTTGCTTGGAGTTGAAAAGTTGGACTATGTCAATAGTGGCTATTTCCTACTTGACAATACACACTAATAAATCCCTAATCCTGTGCTAGCTTGTATTGATTACCAATATAATATGTCCCCTTAGGTAGAAATAGCCCTTGAATGTGTGTGTCTATGCTCCTCGTCCTAAGTAGGGGTTACATATAGACTCCACCCCCAAAATCATGACATTGGTGAATGAATATCTAAAACCCGGATAAGTCGCCAATCACCGCTCAATTTGACACTCCACTTTTCAATGGTAAAAAAAATATTACCATTGAGGGCACATCACTCGCGTTGGGCCTGAGCCGTGTGATATTTCTAATCATCCAATTGATTATTTGGTTTTTCATTTTTAGTGGTAAAATTAATCATGACCTACACCTTACAATAGGTTTTGGAGTTATTTGGTTCTTGTTGCTTCTTCGTTTGGTGTTATATGAATGTAATCCCTCAGATCTTTTTAAGTTTACGTGTATCTAGCAGCCCCAAGTGCAAAGATGAGCCCAAAAATAACTAGTAGTACTTTAAGGAAGATGAAGATTAAGTACTATGTTCACACCTATTGACAATGCAACCTAGTATGCTAGTTCTTTAATTCAAATGGATGGTATTTATGGTATTACCTTGCTAATCATATTATCCACTTTATATAAATGCTATCCTTGCATATATTGTAAAATTGTGTTTGATATTTCTTGGTGCGAGTTATGTCACATCTTAAACTTTTGGATTTTAGGGTGTGATTAGTAAGCACAATTAATATATTTTTGTTTTTTAATAATATTTATATAGTTACCAGGATATTTAGTATATGAGAATAATTATATTCTAAATTAAATTAAAACAACATAGGTCATAATGATTTGTGCTTTCCATTCATGTTGGTTGTATTCTGGTGTTGTCATGTGTGAAAGTTTTATAAATGTGTCAACAAGCCTCATAAGTACATCTAAGAATTTTCTCGAACTTTCTGGAATTTATCCCTTTTTTGCTTGAGTGAATTACAATTTTTGGAAGGTGCAAGAATACTTTTCATGAGCTTCAAATATTTTATTTGGGTTCCTTGTGCCCAACTCTATCTTTGGGATTGTTTTGGAGATTTTTTGAATTTTTGGGACGTTTTTTATAGCTTAAATGATCTACCTAGAAATTTTTAGATTTATCTTTGCATGGGAAATATTATCCCAAAAAAAATCTAAAACCTAAATCTTTTTTTAGGTTTGGCATATCATGTGATCATATAAAAAAAGAACTAAAAGCTAATGTTTATATATTGTGCACAAGATGTATTTCTTGACATTGAAAGAATGATACCTTTTGGACCAACAGCAACAAAAGATTCAGATTGAATAAACTCCACTGCCACACCAGAAAACTGTTCCTATGAACAAGATGCCTTTTCCTACTTGTTCTTGCATTTTTTCTAAAAAGAGTAAGTCATTTTATGAAAAAGTCAAGAATGTCACTAGTGGAGAATGGACCATTAGTCCTAGTTGGGAGAGGGCATTAGTCTCGGTTTCCCAACCAGGACCATGAGACCGGGTCTAAAGGGGTCACCCCTTCAGTGACCCCTTTAATCCCGGGTGTACAACCCAGACTAAAAGTCATCTTTTAGTCCCGATTGGTATTACCACTCGGGACTAGGTTCCTTTTTTTAAAATGAACAAGGCAGGAGAGCCGTCGATTATATTAAAAAGAAGACGAAGCCCAGACTGGGCAATACAACAAAGAGGAAAAAACTACAACCATGGCAACAAGCTCACACTCTAAAAAACAACTCACACAGCTCACCCACTCCACAAAGTCAACTCCACCACTAACTAGTCGCCACACTGTTTCGCTGTCACCGGGCGACGGGACCGTCAAGGCGAAAACATCATTGTCACTGTTTGCGCCATCGTTGCCAACGTTGACCACACAAAACCAACAACTACCATGCAGGGCTAGCCGCTGCAGTTCGCTGCAAACCATGTATCCATTACGCCATCAGATCCGTTTGCGCCGCCTTCTCAAACGTTGTCCTACACCGGACTAGCCCTTGTGTGCAGAGTTAGCTGACATGGTCCGCTGCAAGCCGCCAAGCCGACACGTCCACAGCTCCCTTTGACTATCGCTAAGCCAACCACGCCCACCAAGATCCAGCTGCACACCAAGGCTCACAGCAACCTAGTCGCCGTATTGAAGATAGCGGAATGCCACATAGAATCGCTAGCTGCCAAAAGAAAGACTCCATGCGCCGAAACAGCCACCGCTATGCGGGGCCGCTCGCCCCCATACCACTAAGACAACGGCCGCGAGCAACTGTTGGCCAACACCTCCCACGCCGGCATCATTGCCACTTCGTGGTCACCCCTAGCGAACGGCCCCGCATAACTGTCGCCCTCAACTGCCAATCAGAAGACTCGTGACCGAAACACCCCACCATTGCACTCTTTTGGCTGCCAACGCCACCATGGACACCCGCACATCAACACCTCGACTTGGTCTCCACCTCGCTCAACCAAACTCCAGCCTCGTCACCACCATCAATTGACCGGCCATGGGCACGCACGACTGGCCCCATCCGACTTCAGCACGTTGACGGCAGCACAGACCCAGCGACAGCAACCATGGCGGCGGCATTTCACGGCTTCTTGTGGCCGACGACGTCGTGGTTTCTGTCACTGGGTCTGTGCCGCCGTCAATGTGCCTGGTCCTTGTGCTCTCATGGCAATGCAAGCTGGGTGGGTAGCAGATTGTGGAAGCATTGGTGAAAGTCGTGCCTGCCTTGCAGGTTACGACGTCAGCAACACTCTTGAGTTTCATTCCCCTTACTGGAGGCATCGTCATGGTGCTTCCCACCGCATCCACAAGCCTGTCTTCTAGGGACAGCTAGCTACGACAGCCGGCCAGGGCAACGCGGAGGTGTGTCAGCTGTGCCGTGGTGGCGTGGCTGATGGCAGTCAATCCGATTGCACATCAGCAACACCATGGTGGCGTGGTTAACGGCGGCTGGGCGGGGCATGCTTGTGGTGCCGTGGTGGCATTGTTAGTGGTGCCAGGCCGCGCCTTGTGCCACAGGTGCTATCCAGGTGTGGTGGGTGCTGGAGATGAAGGCTCGGAGCATTGGATCCAGTGGTGGATGTTTTGTCCATCATCGTTGTTGGCAGCTGGTTAGTCGAGGGGGTGCTGAAGTCGGAGGGGGCCGGTCGTGCGTGGCTATGGCCGGTCAGCCGAGGGTGGTGCTGAAGTCGGATGGGGCTAGTCGTGCATGCCCATGGCCTGTCAATTGATGGTGGTGACG
Organism: Echinochloa phyllopogon; assembly: GCA_033239725.1. Lineage (NCBI taxonomy): Eukaryota > Viridiplantae > Streptophyta > Magnoliopsida > Poales > Poaceae > Echinochloa > Echinochloa phyllopogon. Next base: position 14,691,230 of record BTCW01000017.1, read on the forward strand.
AGGCTGGAGGAGACACCAAGGAATCACGGAAGGTTATGGACCGGGAACGGATCCAGGCTTGGGGGAGGTGGATCCGACCATGGCAGCATTGAATCGGACACCACCGGCGGCGGAACAAGCCATCTCCGCCGAACCTTGAAGACCACATTCGTTGGGGGATGGCCGCCGCATCCGTCCCCAAACGCTCGCGCCGCCTCATCACCCACCTGCGGCCACCGCTGATCCCCTTGCAGCCTGCTCGCTTGCCCACGGCCACCGGTGGATCCACGCGTCGCCGCACACTGTCTCCTCCCTGATTCGCTTGGGGCAAGGCAAGACGCACCGAATGAGCCCCACCGCCACCATCCTAGCAGGCACACGGGCTTCCGGTGCCCTGCTCAAGCGGCGGTGAGGCGTGGGAGAGGGTGGAGAGAGGCAGCGGCGGCTAGGGTTGGGGTGCCTCTCGTGCCGCCCCTAGGAGGAGAGCGACGTGGGGGCGGAGAGCTCCTGTTGTGATGCTCCCCACCCGGGACAAGGTTGGAAACACCAACCGGGACTAACACCAAGGCTAAAGGTATTTCGGGACCATAAAAAATATGAACCGGGACTAAAAGTTACATTTGTCTCGGGCCAAAACACAACCGGGACAAATGTTGGGATGAAAAGGTCCATTCTCTGCTAGTGTGTTTTAGTTAGATATTCTCTCAGCCATCAGAATTTTAGGTACCAATTTCAGAAATACTATTTCATACTTGTGACCAATCTAAATATATTTTGCACCATAATCAAATGTACATGTTAAAAACAACTTATAATATCGAAACAAAAGCACCACGCTCTTTAACTGCATTGCAAGGAAGATCGTTGCCAAGGCTTGCGAGCCAGAAAAGCAAGCAAGGTTACACGCCAAATTTACGTGCCAACAATGGCACATTCTTTTTCACCAGCAATCTTGCCTTTTCATTTAGACAATAGCTCACATATATTCTGTTATACATATAGATGATGATAGCTACGTCTGATGACCAATGTTTTAACCGACATCTTTAAATACCCTGTCTAGCTACTTATAAAACGGATGGTTTTGTTGCCTAATCTAGCTTTCTCTTTGCTTGCAGGAACTAAAGACATGTAGTTACTATATGTGTTAAAAATGGCAAGAAGTTGCAACAACCTGGATATAAGTGTCAAAGAGAATGAAGAGAGCTGCAACTATACGTACTCCTTCAGATTTGTAGCACTCGGCTGTACAAATGTTTTTTGAGCTGTACTTTTACTCGAACTGGTAGCTAAAAGAAGAGTTAGTACGTAATTTCAACCAAGGTTAGATAGTTTTCGGGTGTTGCATGCATCTTTATAGCCAAATGTCCAACACAATCCACATCGTTTTCCTTAAATGGAAGATGGAAAATAAAATTTTGATAGATACATTATTATTTGAAATTGATTGAAGTACTCAATAAGATGATAAATGGTGGTAATGAGATGGATAATTTCGTGTGCAGCGTCTTGTTTGGTTCTATCATTCTGAAGATAACGTACAATAATCATGTCTCGGAGTATGACTAGCAGAGTATTTTAATTTTCCTTTCTCAGCAATAAACATCTTGGAGAAGCCAAAAGTAATACTTGTGCATCAAATGAAAAAAAATAAAAAACAGCATGAAACTAGATTAATATTTACTGGGGCAACAACCTTTAGTTTAGAAATCACAATTTAAACATATGAATCCATCTATACTTTCCACTAATGGACATGAACATAAAACCGGAAGGAGTAGGTAGGACCATGCATGTTGGTTTTCAAGATTACATCTAAGCATCTGATCTGATATAATCTAGAGTCCATGCGCGCATGCGTTTCGCTTCAAAACTCTAAACTCATTTGATCACATCTACAGATGAATTCTTGAACCTTATTGGATCGATGGATCATCACATGCATGCTCACAGTGTCCTAATGACCATCAACGATCATGCTCTAACCCCCTGCGCTGCATACTTCTCCTGAACTACTAGTGCATGCAGTTCAATTAGTAGTGATGCCCTAACAAATAACACCGATCAATACACTTGATTGATCGCTGCGATTGGTCTTTCCAGAATCCAATTCACGATGACACACCGACGCCGAGGAAGTCAATGAAGGGAACGTCCTTCCTCTTCATTGCCTCCTCGCCATCGCTGGCATGGTAATCATTCTGACGGTGTTCATGGCGGCCATGGTGACCGACATCCACGGCGAACGCTTGCGCTTCTCGTGGAGAGGAGAAGGTGATGGAGACAGGCGCCGCCGGCATCTTGCCGCTGTAGCTGTACATCGCCCCCTCGAAGTTCGCGCCCAGAAATCCCTTACGGCCTGCGCTGAAGCTCCTGAACAGTGAAGTAGTAGGTGCAGCCGCCGGCGAGCTGAACAGGCCGCCGCCGCCGCCGCTGCCACCTAGCTTGGAGAAGCCGAAGCAGAGAGAGCTCGTCGCCGGTGCGCCGCCGGTGCAGAAGGGGTACGCCGCCGAGGATGGGGACGAGGAGGAGGAGCTTGCGACCCTGGCAAGGAGCCTGGAGCGCTCGCGGCTGTGGCGCGCCATGACGACGTGCCAGTGGTTCTTGACGGCGTTGTCGGTGCGGCCGGGGAAGAGGCGGGCGATGAGGGCCCACTTGTTGCCGTGGACGCGGTGGGCGTTGAGCAGCCGCTCCTCCTCCTCCTCCGTGAACGGCCGCTTGTTGATGCGAGGGTCCAGCTGGTTGAACCACCGGAGCCGGCAGCTCTTGCCTTGAAAAACATATATCGATTTCCCAATCACAAATTAGTATGAAAAAATAGCAGATTTCAATTAACATGTCAGGAAATTATATGAAATTAAGCCTCTAGCAGTTATTATTGAGGAGTTGGAAAGATTAAAAGAGAGTGGGCACAGAAAAGTGTTTGCTTGAACATCTATTGCAAGCATGGCAGGAGAGGTAAGTCAAATTTTCCAGTGGGTGTAGGTGATCCACTCTTGACACAGGCACCTGTGCATGGGTCAGATGAGCCAACTGTGCCCTGCATGTTGAATTTATTTTGTAGTTTTATAGAAACATGCTTGATCTTTTCCTTCGTTTATACATATACTCCCTCCGGTTTGGTAAAAGAGGTCGTTTATGACAGCGACACGGTCACCAAAGCACAACTTTGACTTCTCTTTTCTATAAAAATATTTTTTAAAAAGTTATATATATGTATATAATTATGAAAGTAATTTTCAAGACCAATCTATTTATATAATTTTCACATTTTCAAACTCAATGACTTAAATGTTATTCATGATTTATATTCCCAATGTTTCACTCAAACTTTGTCCAAAATGACTTCTTTTACCAAACCGGAGGGAGTATATAACCTTTTGGAAAAAACAATTGGAAATTAATTTTTTATTTGGATGTGGGGAAGAATAAAGATGCTTCGTGTAAGTGGTCAAAAACTCAAAATTCAGCAAAAACCTGTGATAGGTAATCAAGATGTTACTTTCCATTTTATTTCTAGAGATCATCCGCAGATAAACACGTGAATTAAATAAATATCAAAATTCTACCATGCATGTCTTGTGAAACAGAACGAAGAACTCAGAACTACTCATCACACAAACTCTTTATTCTGTTAATTTTATCTTCTCAAATTAACTGACAAAAACTAATTTAGCTAGCTCACACAAGATTCATGGTCAAATCATTTGTGTGCGTGGCTTTCTTGATGTGTTCCGATTAATTGAAGCATGTGCTAGAACAAAATTATTTCCCCACAAACTAATAACACACACCCGCATGATATCAAATCTTTTGCCCACAAAATAACACATGTAAGCAACTCAATTTTTGACCCCCCTGTAAAAATATGGACAAAATTAAACCAAAAACCTGAATAAAATATGCTCAAAGAAATGAATCAAGCCGATCCATGGCTGGATCCAAGGAAGCAGATGATCCCGGACACAGAATTAAAACATGCACGAAATCCTTGTGGTGGAGAAAATTAATTCCTTCAAATAGAAAGGAAGGTAGGAGAACAAACACAGACAATAGACGATCAAAAGAATCCAACCAACCTGATCTCCCCTCCAGCTTCTCAGCAATGGAGTTCCAGTTCTGTGGTCCGTACTTGTCGACAAGCTGCCTCAGCTTCTCGTCCTCCCTGGGTCGCCAGTGTCCTCTCGGACATGATGACGACCTGGTGCCATCTGATGTGTTCGTCGATGAAGATGCCATCTCTGCCTGGAACAAGAAATCTGATGCTTGACCGAGCGAGCTTCGATATGGATGAGCAAGCTAAGCTAAGATGAGGAACAGATGTGTATGATTGAGCTGGCTATTTATCTACAGAATAGTCAAAAGATAGGGTGTATTTAGAGAGAGTGTGTGGGAGAGAGAAGGCCAGGGTGTTTGCCCATATATATATATGTACACACATTGGTCCATTAGCCTCTAGGGCTTTGATGAAAGGTCCCATTAGTTTAGTTTTACACGACAAGAGGGCTGTGGGGATGCTTATGTAATAATGTGTGTCATCGCCCTAGCTCTCTCACCAACTTTTCTGCTGTTTGGCTATTTGCCAAAGACCATTGTTCTCTCAGTTCTCATCAAACACAAACCTATCCCCGATCACCTGCTTCTATTTTGTACTTTTTGTCTAACCTCCCTAACAATATTCTCTTCAATGAATGGTATATACCATCCGTATTTCAAATATTGGATCTTATCTAGTTGTCTGATAATGTTCTACGTGTTGTTTACGCTGTTATACAATATGGCAAGGATCATGAGTCATAATAAAACTAAATGGTCCATGGTCATGTGTAACTCGATCAACGGTATAATACAAACACTTCAATTGATATGGCACATTTGTATATAGAATCCTAATAGACATAACTCGGTAATTTTTATAATTCCTTAAATTATTTTGTAAGCTAGCTAGGCCAAGAAACCTCATGCCAAATCCATTGTGCACACCTTTCTCAATAAACAAGACAAATCTAGGAAATTAACTGTATATGTGGTATTGCCTACATAATTTATTCCGTATTTTTATTTCTTTGGTTGCATATTATTGTTCACTACCAGAGATCTGCACATACGCCCCTCTCATATGCCTCGGTGCACTCAAGATCCGGTGCTAATGCAACATTAGCGCCGGGTGTAAAATTGGGGTGCCCCCGGAGACTCTTTAGCACCGGTTGGTAACACCAACCGGTGCTAAAAGTCACATTTAGCACCGGTTGGTGTTACCAATCGGTGCTAAAGGTGCTCCCCCTTTAGCACCGGTTGGTGTTACGAACCCGGTGCTAAAGGGGGTGTTGCATGCTACTTCAAAAGGAAAGCATATTCTATTCTATCACATGTGTTACGTAGTTGAGATGGTTAGGTGGGTACGCGTGATGCAAGAGGTCATGAGTTCGAATCCCCGCAACAACGCACATATTTTTTGGCGAATGAGCACCTTTAGCACCGGTTATTTGACCCGGTGCTAAAGGTGCCCACCCTTTAGCACCGGAAGTTCTGCACCGGTTGGAAAACCGGAGCTAAAGGTCGTTCCCAACCGGTGCAGATGAAGGCCTTTCTAGTAGTGGTTCATCCCAGATATTCATATTGTTGTCTAATTATACTTATCACTTTAATTTCATTTCATTCCTGTTTAATTTGGTCATCATTTCAAAAAATTTTAAGAATTTTTAGAAAAAACTACATAGAAAACAAATTTTGTATGAGAAAGAAAAGTTTTTATGGTCAACATCTTGGTTCACCCCAAGAGGCAAACCGTTCCATCTCTGCCATTACAACCACTCACAAAAACAGCAAGGCTATAGTAATGGCTCAGAGCTTACTAGCATTCACGAAATAAAGGTAGTTGGTTGCATCCTGATCAGATTCCCCAGATTAGCAGTCCGTCCTGGAGCATGGGATGGTATGCTGAAGGGGGATGCATTCAAGAATCCATGTTGCTCACAGTTCATTGTGTATGGCAGATATGAAGTAACACATGCAACAGGATGACTTGATACTTTGTAGTGAGCCTGCTGCCTGCAGAAAGATGTGTGCTGGTCCACACTATATACTAGGATTGACATACATTTGTAGTTGTGAGGAAAGGAAGTCTTGGAACTAGTTACCATAGTAATTTCTGCAAGTGTTTGTGCTAAGAAATGCTAGTATATATCTGACCCTGGAGAAAGATGTGTTCTGGTCCACAATATATATACTAGCTAGGATTGACATATATTTGTAGTTGTGAGAAAAGGAAGTATTGGAACTAGTTACCATATATATTAATTGGTCTGTAAGTGTTTTTGCTAATAAAGGCTAGTATCTGTCAGACTCTCAGCTTAATTACCAGCATATTCACACTTTCAAAAGGATTTTTAATGTCCATAACAGAAAGAAAACTACATCATGCAATTTTAGGCATACTTTGTGAATCTGTAGTCAGTTTTACTTCATTAGAATTTATGGAGGTTGAGTGGGCAGAATTACATCCATACAATTATGGCATGCACAACTTATTAAGGCCTTGTTTAGTTTCCAAATTCCACCCCCAATTTCACTATGCAAAAAGAAGATTCCCATCACATCAAAATATCGGCACATGCATGGAGTACTAAATGTAGATGAAATCAAAAACTAATTGTACAGTTTTGTTGTACTTTACGAGACGAACATTTTGAGCCTAATTAATTAATATTTGGACAATTATTCACAAATACAAACGAAATGCTATAGTGCCGCATTTATGGCAAATTCTAAAGTTTGGACATCCAAACTTTGGAACTAAACAAGGGCTAAATCTTACAGTTTGAAGCAATAGAAGAGAGCTCTGTGGCTGAGTAATACCACAGTACATCACGTACCTACACTTTGGCGTCTTGGATAGCACATGCCTACTCGGCATATTCACATATGTTTAAATATTGTTTGTGTTGGTGATTTGTCAAAGTTGCCATATGGGATGTGGTGCTGATGATCTGACGTAGATTGCACATGCCATGCTAGATATAGTGTTACATGTGAGAAACTTTTAATAAGCGCATCTGAGTTTGTCAAGTGAACCCAATCCAATAATATATATTAGCCACGCCAACAACAAGAACAGTTAAGCGTATGAGAGGATTTCAATATATGGGGCCTATTGGTTGTCATGCTTCGTCCAAGTAACCAAAGTGTTAATACATAAAGGAACAATTTGTGAAAATCTTCAAGTTTAGTATTGTGATATATTTGTATGCAAGGCACACTACCAGAATGATCGACATCTGCACCGGGTGGGAAAGCCCTTTAGCACCGGGTTTCCCACCCGGTGCAACTAATCCGAGGCTAAAGGGGTACCCCTTTAGCACCGGGTTGAATAACCGGTGCTAAAGGGGCCCTTTAGCACCGGGTGCAGCCACGACCCGGTGCTAAAGGGCCTGCCCCGCAGCGCCGGTAGCAGGGCCTTTAGCACCGGGTCGTGGCTGCACCCGGTGCTAAAGGGCCTGCCTTTAGCACCGGGTGCAGCCACGACCCGGTGCTAAAGGCCCCGGATTTCTTTTTTTTTTGCTTTTTTCAGTAGCCATGCGTGCACGTCTATATACGTATATATTCTAATACGTGTATTCTAATGCGTATTCGGCCGACTCTATATTCATACTAGCTGACATTTCATCAAAATAGAAGACATATATATTACAAAATTAGATATTCATGCATGTCAACTCGAGTTATATATATTTAAACTGTATTTTCTACATAATTAAGATTGACGACTAGCTAGCTCTCGTTGGACTGTCCGGCACGTCCTCCAGTATTGGCGAGTGGAATTCTCCTCGGGGATTGACGACCTCATCCCAGATCCATCCGACGAGCTGTTCTGCAATTGCGTCAATTCTTTCTATCTCTAGGGACTCTTCCTTCAGGTTGAACATCTATAATTTAAAAATATTTGAAAGACATTTAATCCGTCGAGTTGGAGACAATAATTGTGCACTTAATAATAATGGAAATGTCTTTATTATTACGTACCATAATATCGCGTTGTGTGAGCTTTTTATGTCCCCAATTCCACATGTAGTCGCACACATAGTATGCACATAAATTATTTCCCGGTCCCTGTTTGGCACACTGTCGACCAAAAGAAATCTAGTAAAATTCATATAATATATTAGTCGATGCCTACATGTACAAATTACTTGCTTACCGGAAAGCCAATGTTCCATTTTAGTGTTTCATGTTGTATACCCGTGTGTTCTGTACGAAATTGAATCCAGGCCCTGCGAACAAAAAAATTGAGTTAAGTCATTGCGAGTGGAAGGGGTGGATTAAGTAGGGGAAAATATACATCACCTTGCCATCATGTCCATGATGTTCTGTAGTTTTTCTTTTGGGGTGTGCAATGAATCAAAGACGTTCACGACACCCCGATCAGGACACAATATAATTAGGAACCAGTGGAATCTGTGCACATGTATACATTATAATCAGAAATGAATTGTTACACAGACAGTATAAGAAGAAGGCTGTGAATGTACTCACTCGATGTTGTACGGGATTAGTATGGAGTCACAGTAATTTTGTTTCTTGATATATTTGTATAGGTTTAAATATGTTTCCTCAGGATTGTGCATTATCATTGCTTCACTTATCCTTCGAGGGTCAACGAAACCAACGTCATATATATTGTCTCTGCGACATTTTTGAATCTCCATTCTGCATATGTTAAGCAATAAATAAAGCCCGCGTCAACATAGATTGGAATTATTGTTTTCAAACTGTGAATTATAAGCAACAACAAAGTACTTACAATGTCCAACATGTGATCAAATCCACGTCCATGGCGTCGCGGTGGTACAGCTCATATATATCATTAAACCTGAGCCAGACAAAATCCGCGTCACCATTGTAGAAGTCTTGGTCCTTCACGCCTACTTTTATCATGCGCCGTTTATTCCTTCTTGATTCTTCCAAATACCAGTCATGGAATCGGCGCATCTTCGTTTGTAGCTTCCTCTCCATTTCAGGAGGGACCATAGGCTCGCCAAGCTTAAACGGCCACTTCAGCGTTGTGTTTACTGGCACATCTTCTTCCCCCAGGACTTGCGCTCTGGTTAGTCCAGTCTCGGCCATTACTCGTTGAATGTTAAGCTCGTCCAGAGATGGCAATGGACCCAAGGGACGCTGAGGTTGCTGGCCGAGTTGAGGAACCTTTTTGGATGGGCCCGCCTCCTTATCCGCAGCCTTCCGTTTCCGGCGAGATTTCAGTAATGAGCGGTCATAGTCTGTTACTATTACTTCCTTCTGTTGACCCTTGCTCAAATTACCGAGGAATGACTTCACGATGGTGGGATCAAGCTTCGGCTCCGCCTCAGGTTTTCTCCTCCACTCGGCCATTTGCCTCTTTGTGTCTGCTTTTACCGAGGCTTCGAGCTCCTCTAGAGTCTTCTCGCCCGCTCTTTTCTCTGGTGCGGGCTTCTCTCTAGTTTTTCGCGCCTTCTTCGCTGGTGGAGTGGGGGCAGAGGCTTTAGTGCGGCGTCCCCTCTTCGGCGGAGGAGACGGAGACCTCTTCGGCGGAGGAGACGGAGACCTCTTTGGCGGAGGAGACGGGCTTGCATCAGGAGCTCCCGGAGAATCGTCATGATCCTGTGGATCTCTTGGAGGTGACGGGGGCTTGTTGGTAGCCGCAGGTGTATCGGGTATAACGATGTCTGCCTTGCTCCATAGAATGATGCAGTGAGAACACTGACCGAGTTTTGTTTCTCCGTCACCTCCGGGGATGTCAAGTTCCAAGTCTTCCCAGCTGGTGACGACTTGCTCCACCTCAACAGGTACGTAACCATGTGGAATGTCATTGCAGTGCCATTTTTGCCCTTCTTCCACACGTTTGGTCATACCGTATGCGACCTGATAAGTTAGTAGTCACAAAGAAAGTTAGTAAATGAATGGTATTTACGGTGAAATGTATGCAGTATGAACTAAGGTCGCATACGTACCACCACAGCTAAGTTCTTCTGCCTGACGACAAGCTCGCACGCGGTCCGTTGAGTTATTTCATCCACGGTGTAACGGACCGCTTCGGCGGCCTGTGTGGAAGCGTGACTGCTTTGATATTGCTGTGGAGGGCTAATAAGGGCCGCATCTTGGAGAGGTGCATGCTCTGTGGAACCGGTCCCGCCTGTGGCTTGTTGGAGAGGTGCAGGCTCTGTGGAACCGGTCCCGCCTGTGGCTTGTTGTATCTGCAGCCATGCTACCTTCATCCGTCGCTCCATCTCTGACTCCATTTCTTGGAGCTTTGAGCCCTGGGCGGCAACCGTTTGCTCTAGGTCCCTTACCCTCTGCTCATATTCGGCCTTCTTCCTCGAACGGCTCCTATAGGTGGCGGCGTGCTCTTGGAAACCTTTCTTCCATGAGACGCTTGTGCCTACGCCGCGCGTCCGTCCAGGATGCTCCTTGTTCCCTAAGGCATAGGTTAGCTCATCTCTGTCTCTATCGGCAACAAATTCTCCCCTATCAGATGCCCTGAGGATATCGAGGAGACGCTGAGCTAGTTCTCGCAAGTCCTCGGGAAAAACTAAGGAGCCGTCGATTGGGCTCAGGGTGCCTCCATGACCATAGTACCAATGCTTGGTCCTTGTGGGCCAGTCATGTGTCGCTGGAGTGATGCCTCTAGCATATAGATCTTCTTCCATCTTCTCCCATTTAGCGATGCTTGCCTTGTAACCTCCCGAACCCATCTTATGCGAGTACTTCTTATTTGCGGCGTTTCCAGCGTTTCTAGCGCTAGCCGTTGCACCCTCTTCGGAGGTTTTGTACTCAATGAATGCTTCCCACTCGTCATTGGTGATCTTCTTATACTTCTCAGGATCCGGGGCCTCTCCGGTTTTGAGAAATTGCGAGTACAACTTCTTCTTGAAATCCTGAAACAGAACTGTCATCTTCTTCATTGTCCAATCCCTCAGTTCTGCTTCATGAGTGCTAGGCCAGTCGAATATTGCCTTTAATTCCCTCCATAGCATCTCCTTCTCTGTATCGGGGAGCACGTACTCCTCAGTGGGGTCCGTGGACTTCCATTTTCTGATACTAATGGGCACATTGTCCCGTACAATTACCCCGCACTGAGATACAAATTTCTTGGCCACTTTTGGGGGCTCAACTGGCTCCCCGTCATCCTCCACTCGGGTGATGTGTAACTTGACATCCTTCAGCTTCTTCGTGGTCGATCGTTTTGATTTCTTAGCAGAGGCGGCCTACACAAATTACATATATACGAGATGATATAGAGATGGTATACATAATTGACATGTACAGTACAAATTTATGTTATCTATATACACACCTGACTAGACGAGGGTGCGCTACCGGCTCCTTCAATAGTTTCGGCCCTTGCAACATTGTCGCCCTGGACATTTGCGGCCCCTTCAACATCTTCGGCCCTTGCAACATTGTCGCCCTGGACATTGTCGTCCCTTCCAATGATGCCCAACACATCATCCATCGACATTGGTTGGGTTACAATATTGAAAAGTTGATTCGCAAAGAACGTGTCGTTGTCCTCTTGCATGGGTGGGACAGGGGTGTTGTTGTCCTCTTGCATGGGTGGGACAGGGGTGTTGTTGTCCTCTTGCATGGGTGGGACGTTGTTGTTGTTGTCCGCCATCTATAGAATTAAAAATAATTGGTAAGAATTGATTCGGGTGGGACGTTGTTGTTGTTGTTGTTCGGGTGCGCGGTGTGAATTGATTCGCTAAGGGTTCGCTAAGGGGGTCGGTGCGCGAAAAACGGATTCGCTAAGGGGTTCGGGTGCGCGATGGGTTCGGGTACGCCATAGAATTTCCGATAATAAACATTTTCGATAGTATACATTATACAAACATATAACATTTCCAATATACATTTAAATGAAGCACATATATTTCTAATATACATAGAATTTCCAATATACATTTCAATGAAGCATTTTCCAATATACATTTCAAACATATAACATTTCCAATATACATTTCAATGTAAATATCTCCAATACATTTAAATGAAGCATTTTCCAATATACATTTCAAACATATAACATTTCCAATATACATTTCAATGTAAATTTCACCCTCAAAGTTTCACCCTCAAAGTTAGCACTGTTTAGATCACAAATTTAGCACTGTATACATTTCAATGTAAATTTTCCAATGTAAATTTCCAATATACATTTAGCACTGTTTAGATCTCTGTATACATTTCAATGTAAATTTTCCAATGTAAATTTCCAATATACATTTAGCACTGTTTAGATCACAAATTTCACCCTCAAAGTTTACAATGCAAAAAGAAGATTGTCATCACATCAAAATATCATAGCATGTATGGACTACTAAATGTAGATAAAATCAAAAACTAATTGCATGGATTGGTTGTACTCTACGAGACGAACATTTTGAGCGGCGCGGGACGAGGGGCACCGGCGCGGGGACGACGGGCGCGGGGACGACGACGGCGGCGGGGACGACGGGCGGCGGCGGCGTGGGTGTCGGAGCGCGGGGACGACGGGCGCGGGGACGACGACGGCGGCGGGGACGACGGGCGGCGGCGGCGTGGGCGCGAGGACCACGGGTGGCGGCGGCGTGGGCGCGAGGACCACGGGCGGCGGCGGCGTGGGCGCGAGGACGACGACGGCGGCGGGGACGACGGGCGGCAGCGGCTGAGGAGACGAGGCGGCGGTTTCTGTGAGGATTGAGGGCGAAGTGAGGGAGGGGAGAGAAGTCCCCGGCCTATATAGGTCCGGGGCATTTAGCACCGGGTGCAGCCACGACCCGGTGCTAAAGGCCCTTTCGCACCGGGTCGTTGCTGCACCCGGTGCTAAATGCCCCCCCTTTCGCACCGGGTCTTCCCACCACCCGGTGCGAAAGGGCCTTTAGCACCGGGTCTTCTACACCCGGTGCGAAAGGCCGTAACTGTGCGCCAGACTGAGGCCTTTAGCACCGGGTGCAGCCACGACCCGGTGCTAAAGGCCCCCCTTTCGCACCGGGTCTTCTACACCCGGTGCTAAAGGCCCCGTAACTGGCGCCAAACGAAAATTGGGGGCCTTTAGCACCGGATTTTAGATCAACCCGGTGCTAAAGGCCCCAACTTTTCGTTTGGCGCCCAGTTTCCAAACGGGCCTTTAGCACCGGGGGCTACTATTTGGGAATCTTATAAATATAGTTTTTAATGTATAGTTATTAATACTTGTTTTAATTCAGTTATTAATACCTATTAAAAATATATATTAAAAAAGAAAATCTTATACATTACTAGAAAATCAATATAAAATGCTAGAAAATCTTATAAATTACTAGAAAATCTTATAAATTAATAGAAAATCTTTTAAATTACTAGAAAATCCTGTAAATTAATAGAAAATCTTATAAATTAATAGAAAATCTTATAAATTACTAGAAAATCTTATAACTTACTAGAAAATCTTATAAATTACTAGAAAATCTTATAAATTACTAGAAAATCTTATAAATTACAAAAATTGATAACTAAATGAAAGATTTTGGAACATTAAACGGTCTCAGATGAAAAAGTCATGAATACCAAAATTTCATATCTCATCAAGATCTACAATCTTTATTTAAGTCATTTTTGCATTTGAGAAAGTGGTAGTGTACATTGTTCATTAATCCTAGATTCACTCGCATAGTTTCCAAAACTTTGTTAGAGACTTGTCAAATTTCTACTACATGTTATTACCCATTTTGAAAATGACAAAATGACCTAAATAAAGATTGTAGATAATGATGAAATATGAAACTTTGGTATTCATCACTTTTTCATTTGACATCACCTAGTGTGAAAAAAACCTTGGTTGTAGGTGTCATTTTTAATTCAAAATTTGGATTGTTCAAACACGAGAAGATTTTTCAAAATAATAACATTAATATGTTTCATAACCTGATAGAGTATGATTTTAGGAATTTTTAGGAAGAAAAATGATCTTTTTTGAAGTTTGTACGAGGGAGAACGACTAGTTACAACTTTTATACAGAGATTAAAAAGAAAAATTGTTCTTGTTCATCCAGTGACGTGGCCCGGTGACGTGGCCAGCTCTCGCACGGCCTCCGTGGCCAGGCCGGTCTTTGGCCCCGCCGCAGCGTGGCCTTTAGCACCGGGTGCAGCCACGACCCGGTGCTAAAGGCCACGACCGGGCCAGTGACGTGGCTCGCGTGCGCCCGGTGACGTGGCCGGCCGCCGCACGGCCCCCGCGGCCCGGTCGTGACCTTTAGCACCGGGTGCAGCCACGACCCGGTGCTAAAGGCCTAAATCTTATAAATTAATAGAAAATCAATATAAAATGCTAGAAAATCAATATAAAATGCTAGAAAATCTTATAAATTACTAGAAAATCTTATAAATTACTAGAAAATCAATATAAAATGCTAGAAAATCTTATAAATTAATATAAACTCTTATAAATTAATAGAAAATCAATATAAAATGCTAGAAAATCAATATAAAATGCTAGAAAATCTTATAAATTACTAGAAAATCTTATAAATTACTAGAAAATCAATATAAAATGCTAGAAAATCTTATAAATTAATATAAACTCTTATAAATTAATAGAAAATCAATATAAAATGCTAGAAAATCAATATAAAATGCTAGAAAATCTTATAAATTACTAGAAAATCTTATAAATTACTAGAAAATCAATATAAAATGCTAGAAAATCTTATAAATTAATAGAAACTCTTATAAATTAATAGAAAATCAATATAAAATGCTAGAAAATCAATATAAAATGCTAGAAAATCTTATAAATTACTAGAAAATCTTATAAATTACTAGAAAATCAATATAAAATGTTAGAAAATCCTATAAATCAATAGAAATTACATGGCATCATCGTTTACTCGGACACTAATAAACTTCCTCTTTACAAATGTTCCTTGATTGTGATCACGCCGTAGATACGGTGTCTCCTCCGCCGCTAACAGGATGCTTGGGTCATCAGGCACTGAGAATGGAGGCCGGCCATCGAGCATATCATAATCTTCATCCGTCTTGTCCTCAACTCCTACGATTTTTCTCTTTCCAGGAAGAACTATATGACGCTTTGGCTCGTCTTGTGATGGGTCCAATTGCTTACCCCCACCTTTCTTATCCGCCCCTTTCTTCGGTCTGCTAGCCATGTCCTTCACATAAAAAACTTGTGTGACAGCTTTGGCCAGGACGAACGGTTCGTCTAGAAAGCCAATCTTGTTTAGGTCCACTAACGTCATTCCATAGTCCGCTTCAACTTTAACACCTCCTCCAGTCAGCTTCACCCATTGGCACTTGAACAGTGGGATCTTCAAAGGTCCGTACTCTAGTTCCCATATCTCCTCTATGACTCCATAGTATGAGTTTGTATTGCCATTGGTGTCTGTCGCGTCGATCCGGACACCACTGTTTTGGTTGGTGCTTTTCTTGTCCTGGGCTCTTGTGTAAAATGTATACCCATTGATGTCGTATCCTTGGAATGTCAAGATCGTGCTCGATGGACCTCTAGCTACAAAAGCTAGCTGCGCATCAATGCCCTCGACACCCATAAGACGTCTTCGCAACCAATCGGCGAAAGTACTATTGTGCAGACGCTGAATGAAGGCCGCAGACTTTGTTGAGTTTTCGTCCCTGAGAATCTGCATGTGCTCCTCGATGTACGGAGCAACTAAGGTTGATTGTTGCAAAACTGTGAGGTGCGCTTTACGAAATGTCTCAACGTCCTTGATCACCATCGATCTTCTCCCTAGTGTGCCCTTTCCACCAAGTCTCCCCTCGTGATGGGATTCGGGCACACCAATCGGCATAAGATCGTCGACAAAGTCAACACAGAATTCAATGACCTCCTCCGTTTCGTATCCCTTAGCAATGCATCCTTCTGGACGAGAACGATTACGGACATACTTCTTTAGGACAGCGAAGAACCTCTCAAATGGGAACATGTTGTGTAGAAATACTGGGCCCAATATACGAATCTCTTTGACGAGGTGAACCAATAGATGTGTCATGATATTGAAGAAGGATGGTGGAAATATCATCTCAAAGCTGACAAGACATTGCACCACGTCGTTCTGTAGCTGATCTAAGTGGTCTGGATTGATCACCTTCTGAGAAATTGCATTGAGGAATGCACATAGCTTCACAATGGCTTTCCGCACGTTAACTGGTAGCACACCCCTGAGTATGACGGGAAGCAGCTGTGTCATCAACACATGGCAGTCGTGAGACTTCAGGTTTGTGAACTTCTTCTCTTTCATATTTATTATTCCCTTAATATTGGAGGAGTAGCCAGACGGAACCTTGATACTGTTCAAGCATTCAAACATGCTTGCCTTCTCTTCTTTGCTGAGAGTGAAGCTGGCAGGACGCAAGTACTGGCGTCCTTTGTCTCTCTTTTCTGGATGTAGATCAGTCCGTTGCTTCAATCGTTTCAGCTCCTGACGTGCTTCTAGTGTATCTTTTGGCTTCCCATAAGTACCCAGGAAGCTTATCAAGTTCACGCAAAGATTCTTCGTCAGATGCATCACATCAATCGCGTTACGGACCTCTAAACGTTGCCAATAAGGTAGCTCCCAAAAGATAGACTTCTTCTTCCACATCGCGGCACGACCATCCTCGCCCGTCGGAGCAGCCTGGCTTCCGTCTCCCTTGCCAAACACCACGTGTAGGTCCTTCACCATATCAAATAGCTCTTCTCCACTCCGGTGTCTCGGCTTTGTACGGCGGTCAGCATTCCCGCCAAAATGCGCACATTTCTTTCGTAGCTCATGCTTCGCCGGAAGGAATCGACGGTGACCCATGTACACAACTTTACGACAATGTTTCAAATACATGCTTTCGGTTTCCTCTAAACAGTGAGTGCATGCTTTATATCCTTTGTTTGATTGTCCTGATAGGTTACTTAGTGCAGGCCAGTCGTTGATGCTTATGAAAAGCAGTGCTCGAAGGTCAAACTGCTCCTGCTTGTCCTCATCCCACACGCTAACACCTTCATTCTTCCACAGCTGCAAAAGTTCGTCAACCAATGGTCTTAGGTACACATCAATGTCGTTGCCAGGTTGCTTTGGGCCTTCGATGAGCACTGGCATCATAATGAACTTCCGCTTCATGCAGAGCCAGGGGGGTAGGTTGTAGATACAAACAGTCACGGGCCAAGTGCTATGACTACTGCTCATTTCACCAAAAGGGTTCATGCCATCGGTACTTAAACCAAGCCTAACATTCCTCGCATCAGCATCAAACTCTGGGAATGCTCTGTCGATGTTCCTCCACTGGGATCCATCGGCGGGGTGTCTCAACATGCCATCCTGCTTACGTTCTTCTTTGTGCCAGCGCATCAGTTTGGCATGGTCTTTGTTCCTGAACAAACGCTTCAGACGGGGTATCAGAGGGAAATACCACATCACCTTCGCAGGGATTTTTTTCTTAGAACGCTCTCCCCCAACATCACCAGGGTCGTCCCGCCTGATTTTGTATCGCGCGCAGGTGCAAACCGGACAACGATCCAAGTGTTCGTACTGTCCGCGATAGAGGATACAGTCATTAGGACACGCATGTATCTTCTGCACCTCCAAACCGAGAGGGCAAACAACACGTTTTGCTTGATACGTTGTCGATGGCAATGTGTTACCCTCTGGAAGAATCTTCTTTACGAGTTTCAGTAGCTCCTCGAAACCCTTATCAGTAACACCATTTGCTGCCTTCCACTGCAGAAGTTCAAGTGTGCTACCCAACTTCTTTAGCCCCTCTTTGCAATCTGGGTACAGGTCAGTCTTGTGGTCCTGCAACATGCGCTGTATCTTTTTTATATCCTTATCATTGCCGCAGTCTTTCTCGGCATCACGCAACATTTGCCCGAGCCCATCAGTAGGTTCATTTTCCTGAGCAACATCTTCCTGAGCATCGCCTTCCCGAGCAACATCTTCCTCATCGGCATCACCCATTGCAGCATATGCAAAGGAACCGTAGTATTGAGCCAATAACGGAATGTCGTCATCGGCCTCGTCTTCTTCATCTTCATCCATTAGAATTCCTCTTTCACCGTGCTTCGTCCAAACAGAATAATTCCTCATGAAACCGTGCCTCATCAAATGCACTTGAAGACAACCTCTTTGTTTGTACGATTGTATATTTTTACAATGGGTGCATGGGCAGAACATGAAACCGGACGGCGTCCTGTTAGCCTCGGCGGCATCGAGAAACGTCCTAAGGCCATCACGGAAGGCCTGAGCGTGGGGGTCCCCGTACATCCATTGTCTATTCATCTGCATTATTAACCAATAACAAATATACAATACAATTTAAAGATAAAAAAAATTAATATATAAATAAATACAAATTATAATATATATTCCATTATATAAATAAATTTCTAAAACTACATTACTATATTCATTAAATATAACATTACTATAAGCCTTATAAGATTTATAAGATTTATAAGATTTTCTATTAATTTATAAGATTTTCTAGCATTTTATATTGATTTTCTAGTAATTTATAAGATTTTCTATTAATTTATAAGATTTTCTATTAATTTATAAGATTTTATAGCATTTTATATTGATTTTCTAGTAATTTATAAGATTTTCTATTAATTTATAAGATTTTCTAGCATTTTATATTGATTTTCTAGTAATTTATAAGATTTTCTAGTAATTTATAAGATTTTCTAGTAATTTATAAGATTTTCTAGCATTTTATATTGATTTTCTAGTAATTTCTAAAACCACATTACTATAAGCCTTACAACTATTCACAAGTCATACAAAACAAAATACTAACTAGCTTGCCTTCTCTCTCCATTTAAAACACAACATGCATGAACACTCTCTCCACCATGAACTCAAGCTCTCTCCTCTCTCTCCTCCAAGAACACAATCTCTCTCTAGCTAGCTTTACTTTGATTCACAAATCCCTCTATTTCTAAATCATAGAAGGATTACAAGCTAAATAAAACATTAGAGAATGAAAGAGTGTACCTTGTAGTGCTCCTTAGATGAGTAGATTCTTCACAAATTTTGAAAAAAATTTGGGCAGCACCTCCCCTCCCACGGCCGAGCAGCATGAACACAGCGCCTAAGTGTTCAGCTGGCTCGGGCGGGGGAGGGGAAGCCCCTATATTCAAACACATTAGCACCGGGTCGTGGCAAGACCCGGTGCTAATGTTCACCCTTTAGCACCGGGTGCAGCCACGACCCGGTGCTAATGTGCCCGAGGCCTTTAGCACCAGGTCGTGGCTGCACCCGGTGCTAAAGGGTGAACATTAGCACCGGGTCGTGCCACGACCCGGTGCTAATGTGTCCGCCCGGACACACCTCCGCGCCGCCCCCGCTCCTAGCCGTTGGACCCGGTGCTGAAGCCCCATCAGCACCGGGTCCAAAAATGGCCGAGGCGGAGGAGGCGGGCGGATGTGAAGGATTCTGGTAGTGGCAGTTTTTTTTAATTTATCCAAAAATGTATTATATATGGTTCACTTTAACTTTTAGTTTTATGCTGTAAGATCAGTGGAAATTCATGTCCAAAGTATCCCAAGTTGTTCAACATTATTTCCATCGTCCAAGAAGGATGGTAAGTGGTTGACTGGACTACTCAACCATACACCAGAATATAACTAGCGTCGTAACTCTTGGCTCTTGTTAGTTCTAGTGAGGAAATGCAATTCTATGCAAACAAAAATAGAAAGCTAACTAACTCAAAAGTGATGACCCATGCCCAAAATTCGTTCGGTGATACAAGTACACAGGTCCCAACACAATAGAGAATGCTTGTACCAGAAAAGAAAGCAAAAGTGGGAATTTGATACGAACACTAAACGAACAGGGCTGTACTGGCTAATCCCAGTGATACTGTATTATATTACTCTCTCTAAGGCATGCCATATAAATAAAAGTATGATACAATACACACAAGCATAGTATATGTTTTACCCAACAAAAAAAGCATATATAGTGTGTTGTTATAGTTTCTTAGAAACCCGGAGTTAATTAATTATTGAATGTACTGTATATATATGACAATGGGCCTATTATATCATGTACATGGTTTCCATGCCACCCAAAAATCCTAATAAGTGGCATACATTTAATATGTATATAATAGTATGCACTGGCCGGATCAGACCTTTTTGTAACTTTGAGTAACACATAACTACTGACATATGTTAGTCTTTGTCAAAATATAAATCACCAATGTTCATTTTATTGGTAATATCATCACGTTTATAAATTTTTAAAAAAGTTTAACAATGACACGTAATATGGGGGTGGAAGAAATGAAGTAATTGCACTTCTTTAGCATTATAAACACAGAATGTTTTCTAAATTTCAAGTCAAAGTAGTTTCACCTGTGAGAGACCGATGTTGAAGGCTTAACAAGACATTTTAAAAAAGACATGTATACAGATTTAGGTCCTTAATTCTGTTCAAGAAAACATGAAAATGCACTTGCAACGGCTGACAATATAAAATCATAAATTATTACCTAACCTTGGTTAGCTTGTCAATCTGACCTGGCATGCGCCAAGGATGGAGCTTTAGCTTGTTGCTTTGGAATTGATTCAGTTTCCAGAAAGATTTGTTAACTACCAAAAGATGTTGTCGAGCTCATGAAGAAAGAAAGCTATGTTATCACAAGATCAATGAAGTGTTGCATAAGTTTTTGGCTGGTAAAAGATTGCGAGCCTTGACAAATTAGCATGCCATAATTGAAGAGCTTAGCCTCTATTATTAGTAAACTCATAGCCGCATCGTCCATTGTCGATCTGATTAAGCTTGTTCATGAAGGCTTCTGCATTTAGTCATCTGCGCAAAGTCCTAGTTATTCAGATTTTTGACGGGATAATCCTAGTTTACAAAATAAAATGATATATGTATGTTTATACTGGTTATTAGAATACCCAACATTTGGATCGCGATGCATATATACATGAAATGTTTTTTCTGTCTAACTGAATGTTGTCCATGTTGTAAAGAAAAACAAAATTACCGGATCTGTATTGATCCATGTACAATAATCTAACTTAATATAGAAAACTATCATAATAATCTTATTGTCCGATTTGCGATTGTGAAACGGTCTCTTGACTCACCAGGAGGGGATTAAATAGCAAGAACATACACACATGCGCGGTATGTGATGCAAGCATGAGACCCCAACGCGCATGGTCCAATGGGTACTTGTTCAAAAGCAATGGAAGATTGTTCACCGTTGAAAGCGACTCGCAGCCAATCCCCAGAAGAGAGGGGAATAACAAGAAAACGAATTCATCAAAGGACAAGCTTTCGTATTCATCCTTAACAAGCTAAAGGCATAACTTATTACTTGATGCCGCAACTACTTAAGAGATTAGGATGCACGTTTAAAGATGCATTAATTGAGAGAAGTATGGAAAACATGCTCGTGTATATGATTCATGCATGTAGCATGTAATGTTGGCTTGGTAGTCCATCGATGTTTGAATTTGATCAATCAAATTATGTAGCTTGCTATCTCAGGTTGGAAAGGACACTAAAGAATTTGATCTGTTTATATATGTTCTACGCATATACTTATAGCTGACCAGACCAGGTCAGCTGCAGTGCAGCACATGCATCTCTGAAACCACCTTTTGTTCTGTTCTTGCACGTGTGCACGCTAATAATCTACGGTCAGGTGAGTCAAAAGATGACTATAAACATTAACTAGATTTGAACAACTGTGGGACAAATTTCGTGAGCTACAGCTGAGTGATCAATCAGACAGGACTGGATCCAATTTCGTGTAATTTTATCAGAAAACTAAAAACTACTGATTAATTTCTGTGCCACTGCTAATATCAATTTGTTTATGGACTACTCCATCCCAAAATATAGGTACATTATCCATTCAAAATTTGTCCCAAAGTATAGTTACATTTGAGTTGCAGTCCTGATTGAATGTGTGAACGGATGAGAATAACCCTCTAGGAATTAATTGTATTATGGTCCATGCATAGACTGTCTTAATGAAGGGCACATTAGCCGCTTCTAAAAGGAGGAAGGAGTACAATTTACCAATATTTTGGTAAGGCAGTGGGAGACCGTGGGATGGACAAAGTGAATAGATGAGGAAAATAAAATAAATTATTTATGT
This sequence comes from Echinochloa phyllopogon, assembly GCA_033239725.1. Classification (NCBI taxonomy): domain Eukaryota; kingdom Viridiplantae; phylum Streptophyta; class Magnoliopsida; order Poales; family Poaceae; genus Echinochloa; species Echinochloa phyllopogon. The sequence goes on from BTCW01000017.1 coordinate 14,713,328, forward strand.
ATATCTTTTACCGCGTAATCGATCCATCTAAAAAGGTTAAAACATAGCTATATTTTGGGATGGGGTGGTACGGTATACAATGTTATCAATGAATGTCTATAAGGAAGGTATATACATAAATGAGGATTGCGCGCTCAAGCTTTGGAGAATTTGAATTGCCTATTTTTCTTTACGTTTTTTATTTTTCTTTTGCACATCAGAGTATGATGTTTGGCTGCATGTTTGTGCGTACCCTTATAGCGGTAGTTACTCTTGTAATAATTTTGGTATGATGCTTAAGATAAATCATGCATTTTCTAAAAGAGATATGAGCCACACATGCTGATGGATTGGTGACACAGGAGCAGCCAGAACAATAATTGTCATATAAAATAGTAGTTTCATTCGGTTCGTTCACATTGGCAGTTACGTGGTCGTTAGCAGTAGCATCTTTGTTGTACGTGGACGCGGACAACACGGCGGAGGGAATTGCTTTCGTAGATTCGATCAGCTTTGACAAGATCTCGTTTAGTTTATCTGCTTCTAATGGAAGTAGTTAGCCCGTGTTAGACTGCAAGTCGTTGTTAAGAGTCAATGGTCTAAAAACCATTTATCTTTTATCTCGAGGAATAACTCAAATAAAGTTACCGAATACAGATATTGGTGCATTAATTTACATGATAATATAATATAACTTTTACTGTATGGTAACTAAGGCGGTATGCAATAACTGAATTGACACTCAAGAGTGACCAAGTCAGACCTAACAATTGCATATATAGGAAATCACGCACACAAGAGTAGTAGATCATCTGGTTGAACAAGGTTGGACAAAGTAGGTCTTGTTTGCTCAGGACAATCGACTAGATCCAACCACCACCTCTCACACACACACTGCACAGGCACACAAACACACACGTGCGTGGGTCCAGCCGGCTGCTGGTCGACCCTAAACTTCGACCGTCAGACAAGCTGGTCTCCTTCTCGGTTCAGATCTGTGCAAGGGAGCAGACTCCGGCATGCATGAGACCAAGGTCTTTATCTCCTTGTAAAACTTGCTAGTTGCTGATTTTCTCTCTCTCTCTCTCTCTCTCATGATCTTGTAGTATGAAAAACTTTGTGTAGCAAAAGATTTGTTATAATAAACTAGTTGACAAATGTAGCCTTGTGTGGCTTTCGAAGGGGTCTACGATGGTAGAAACAGAGATTCCGTGTTACAGTCGACCTTTTACCGCCCGTTAACATATGAAAATATAAATGTGAAGTTTTACATCCCCAGTTCAAGGAGGAGCTTTCGAAATAAAGTACCAGCTAATTGCCCCAAATTCAGAAACCCTTGCTCAAATTTGTTTTGTCCGGTGGTGAGATTTTCATACCAGATACCAACAAAATCAGCAACCTACCATGCTGAGAGCCCTGCATATGATGCTTGTTTGCTGGAGCAACCAACCAAGCAATCTATACTGAAACAATCCAAACAAAAGTGTCAGCTGGTTGGTTGCAAGCTTCACTTCAACAGCTACACACCTCTACCCCACAACCTCTCCCTGCAAAGTGCAAACAAATCCAACACTGCCTGCAACACAAGAGGGTCAGTTACACTAGACGACCCCCGAACCAAACAATCCATTCGTCGATTATTCCGCACAGGCAGGTCTCGTGCAACCACCGGCCCTACCAGTTTCCATCGGCGAGATAGAGCCACATATAAGGCTCCAAATGATCAAGTGCAGTTACTCTGAAGCCATGGAAAGCAAACCATGGTTCATCAGTAGAGAACCATGCGTGAAAGCAACAGTGGACCATGTCGTCATAAACTTTGCCACTTCTGCATGCACCCAACCGATGCAGAAATAGTGTGGTAACAGCAGTGATCGATTGGAGTGTTTGACGCCCCGGCCAGGTGCTATTTGGGGTTAGCCAACGTTAACTGGCGCCCAGAATTAGGGCTGGCCGCTGTCAGGGACCATTGAACAGTGCTGCCAACCATTTACTGTTCTTTGCAGGGCATGAGCATGTGCATGACGCTTGTTTGTTGAATGGCTATTTTGGCAGTGCGTTGTCATGGAAAGGATGGCTTTTGAACTCAATAATTGATCTCGTCATCATCTTGCAGAAAAAAAGTAATTGTTGGTTATATCGGTGGTAGTTTGGAGCCTTTAAAACATAAAATTCATCTTTTCTTTTTCTTTTGTCTAGAGCAAAAACTTTACCATCGTAGTAAAAAGATTCCGTGTCTGGAAATTGGCTTGGTCGGCCCATGTACTTGGCCCACGTCCACACTTGCGTAAGATAAAACATTGAGAGCTCTTTTTACGGTACCTTATGCCACTAATTTAAAGGACTAATATATAAATATCCGACGGTTAAGAATAACTGTATACTAGTGTAACGTTGATCAGTGGTATAGGTAGTATATAGTGAGTAGTATAGTAGTATAAAAGTATTATTAAAAAAAATCTAAATGGCATCACTGTAATTTAGATATATTTTAATTTTTTTATTCGATTGTACGTCTCGGTCCGACAGTCGAGGTACGTCAGTGGGATGGATCTCGGTTCGGTACACACGCCGCCACTAAAAACGAGAAGAAGTATGTTTAGTTAATATATTTATGTCCAAATTATTATATTACCCGTTCTCTATACCATATACCACCGGTCGATAGTATAAGGTACCGTGAGCTCAACTTTGACCCACCAGCTACATTGGATTCTGCCGTATTCAGGGAGCCATCCATGTTGTTCAAATCAGAGTGAAAACCTTTGTATCCTTGAATCAACTTGAATTTCAGATAGGTACCTACCAAGCATGTGCGTTCTGAGCACGGTACATATTGGTTGCGGAGTACTCGTATGAACTTTCAGTGCCAGGCTTCCATCCATATAGCAGATATCTGCGCATGCCAGATATAGGACCCACAAAAAAATATGGAACCCTGCTTTCTTCTCATCTCCTCAACTAGGAGTCGAGGTGTGTTCCCAAACTCAACCTGTAGAATCTCCCTCATTGACAATGATAGTGCAGACTCACTCTCTGACCTGGTAAACAATTTCTTAGTGTCCAGTTTCAGTCTGTGGACAGCAGCAGTATCCTGTAGTATCTAGTTGGATGATTCATAAGGATACATTCAGACTTCAAGACGCTATTTACACAAAGAAGTTTCATTACAAATTTACAGTCAAAAGGGGAGGTGTATACAATTATCTTAGGTCAGGTCATATAAGCTCCTCAAGCATGTCTTTTGAGTGTGTAGCTTGTGAGGAATATATGAATTGATGTTACATTCGGTTTTATAGAAAAACCCAGATGCATCTCATATGTGCGCTAGGATAAGTTTAGACAAATATAATACATGTCACAAGTGAATATCACATAACAAAATAGTATTAAAGTATAATTATTACAATCTAAAAGTTGACGCAAAAGTCATAGCGAAAAAATAAACTCTATCTCGACAAGCAGATGACTGGAGGACTCGCCTAAAAATTCTAAAACTCAAGAGTAAAATCCACAAAGTTCTCCAAGTCTGAGCAACAATTCGGATGTTGTAGATGCGATATAAATAAACAAGCGTGAGCATGCCATACTTAGTAAAGTTTGGAAATAAATGACATGCAATGCATTATATAGTAGATGACTAAAAAGATAACTACATTTAGCACTTTTAGTTAGTCAAATTTTATTAAGGAGCTAATTACTAGCAAATATGAGTTTATACCAAACAAAAATTAATGAAATATCATAAAGCCATGATCATACTCAGGTAACCACAATTTATATCAATTCAGATAAATTAATTCAATGAGGGTCCGCCGCTCAAGACCGTAAGCACGGCTGTTATAACAGTTTTTCACTCTGAAAAAAGTTGTACACATTGACCATAAGCCGTGATCCCCATTGCCAAAGGTATATATCCTTCTCACACTATGTGAACCGAGTATTAACTTTCACTATGAGACCTTTATAAAGATAATCTAATAAGTGATAGTTCAATAAGGATTTCGGTTCAACAGCAAAGCATAACCCTCCCTAGTGAGTCGTGTATCTTAGCAAAGCATACCGCTCAAGAGGACCGAGCTATAACTCATCAACCGTCGTGCCTCTTCCCCTTTCAGTAAAACTATCACAAACTAGAATACTGAATTAGTCAATCAAAGTCAGAGCCACATGCCACTTATGGTTGCATTACCTTCCTAGGTGGTTGCTCCATGTTCCACTTATAAAGATGTGATCTTGCCAATTAATTAAATAAAAGGTAGTATATGAAACATAGAGTAGGGGTTTATTAGCAATCCTAGTTAAGCAAACTAAGCATCATCTACTATCAAAATTAATTAAATAACCAAGCAGCAAAGTACGATCAAAAGAATTTAGGAAATCCTTAATAGGACCCAAGAAAATTATGTAAGTGAGAAATAAATAGTGTAACTAAAATGTATGTCATTTAGATACAAATGGGAATGATCAAGCAAGTCTTGCCTTCCTCAAGAAGTGAGGACATTGGTTGATTTTTTCCTTTTGGTGTTGACTTGTTGATTTTTTTCCACCAATCAACAAACGTTGGTTCATTCCGGCTTGGCACATATGTCTGAAAGACTGAAATCCCAAAGGTGCTAGCACATTGAACCTGAATTCCCCAGCAAAGAGGCAAGAAGAGTGAGGAGGTGTTGGATGGTTTCATCAGGTTGATGACAAAGTGGACATTGGTTGGATTGAGGAAGATTTCGTTTAGCTAAACGATTTGCAGTGTAGCACCGGTGTGAACAGCCAACTAAAGAAAAACTTTAGACTTGGCCGGGGCTCAAGTTTTCCATATCTGTCGCCATGACTCAAGTGTAATCGAGCCATTAAAGTAAGCCCGATAGGCTGATTTAGATAAGAAAACCTGAGCCCTCAAATCTCCTAGGACGATGATCCTCCTCTTGTTTTAATAGACAGTGTTGGATTATGTTCAAATGTTGGAAGTATTCAAACAGCCCAATCAATGAAAGTCCTCCCTGCACATCATTTATCCAGTGATGGTTTAAAAGAGCACCGGCCACGTCGGCTCTTCTGTAGTTTCAGGGGAGCATTGTGTTTGATGCAGCAATCATGGTTGGAGCATTGTCTTTGATGCAGCACCCAAAAAGCCATCTATCAGTCCATAATTAGAAGGTTTTGGTTCCATTGCCAACATGAGACTCCAAAGCGATAGAAAATAGTGCTCAAGCACTGTGGTGTATTCGGCAAGTCCTTGCCAGGACCTGTTCCTGTCAGTTTTCCTGAGCCACAACCACCGTATTTGCAATGCCCAGTTCATATACTCAAGATTGAGAACTCCCAGGCCACTAAGATCAAGAGGTCTATGTACCTTATCCCAAACCACTAGACAATAACCACAACCTTGTCACGTCCCTTTAAAAGGGACGCTAGACGAATCTTATCCACGAATTTGATAAATGGACTCTGATGATAAATAGGCATCAACCGAAACCGGACGATGTGAAGATTTCTGGGTAGCGCGGTTGATCTACACTGGGAGATAGGAGATATGTGGAACAGTTCCGAATTCCTAGCAAGACATTTCCTGGAAGCTGAAGTAAGCAGAGCAAAATGTTTAAAAGATTCCTGTAAGAGAAGTTGGTCAATAGGCTGCAGAACATGAGCAAGCACCACCAGCTAAATAAATCAACTGAAAAACTAGACATATATATAACATCACTACCACAAATATTTTACTGGAAAAAAGCAGCGCCAACAATAATTAGGGATTGCAGTAACTAACATAGCAATAATAAGATATGCCACTGTTAGGAAGCATATCTATGTTAATATCATCAAGATTAAAGCAGCACACAAGAAACTTCTTCGATGTATATATCGGAGTTGTTAGCAATACAACCTTCTAAAAGATGGCTTTTTTACATAAGTTACAATTATCAAAAAGCTTGACAAAAGAAAAGAACTAGTAACACATACATGCTTTTCAGCTTTTCAACAGCTTTTCAGAAAGCTTTTGAAACACAAAAGAAGGCAGAAGCTGACAAGTGGTAACGAACAAGTCTTGCCCTTGTCACAATGAGTGGTGATATACGGCCCACCTAAAAATTATGATACGGTCTTCTTTAAAGGAAATAATAACCTTCTGCGCATATTTTTCTTTAGGAACTGAATTGTCAGACTCTTTAAGAAAAAAAAAATTCAGGTAGTCAGGGTTTTGGAAAACGATACAAGAAGTATACATTTCTTATACTCCCAATCTCAAATGTCAAGTGTGTACCCAAAAAAAAAAATCTCAAATGTCTAGTGTTTGATGCCATCCCTTACATAACATCTAGCTAGCAGAATATTTGGTTTTGTGCTATCAATTGTCCCATTTAATGATCAATTCCTTTCAAAGCATCTACATCGGCTAGATAGAGACGCGCACTTGTATCTGACCCACCCCGCATCTAGCTAGTAGAAGATCGAATATGTGTTTTCCATAAATTTTATTTGGCCAGGCCATGTATTTGGCCCACCTCCACATTTGCGTAAGCTAGCACATTGGTCCACCAGCCGATTTGGACGCTGCCGGATCAATCTGAGCCACCATGGTCTAATCTGAAACCCTTGGTATCTGTTGACCCAAAAATCTGCTAATGGTCTTCACTGTAGGCCACGTTGCAGGCTTGAGAGATTTACTTCACTCCAGCGCAAGAACTATATAATATTTGAGGTTCGTGACATGTCAGTCAATTTGACCGTAATTGTTAAGGAATGAAATTTGATAACTAATTTTTTGATAGGGTCACATCGGTTGGATTTTCGAGATGTCCTAACATGTAAATTTTTGCATCAGCTATAATACAAAATCATGATGTGTAATTTTCAATGGGTTGACAGGATTTCATCGGCTATGGCGATCAATTCCATCTATTGATTTTTACTGATTTCTAAATCCTTTTCACAATTAAATACATCGAAACAATGAAAACTAAACTATCATCACTATTATTGTATCGGATCTAACCACGACAGCAATAACAACAGGACAATAGATTAACTAGCATTGAGTTGATGGATCTAGATATGAAGCAACTTTAATAGTAAATTAAAATCTAGGCAAACACCTTGATCTAAACCCTATCGAATTAAACTATAATTTTATAGAATTTTTATGTTATTATGATCGATTAGCATAAACAATAATTGTATGATAACCTTAAAAATACTTTGAGCCCATAAAAGCCAAATCAAGATGTGATAACTGGCGGATTTTATTAACAAATACCAGTGCGAGATCAATCGATGCAGCCGTACGAGTAATATGAAACAAAATCTGATAATTTTGAATAAAATAGATTCAAAACACAAGCATAAGTTGTGGGATATGGGTACTACTAGGCCCATCACCGATAGGATTGTGGGCTGACCCGGAGGTGGCTCACAAGGAACCGTCGAGTTGGTGGACAAGATGACGACGACGTAATTTGGTAGGCTTAGATTGAAACCGACCTGTAAAGCCTAGGTTGTCGGCCTATATAAGGCGGCCTAGGTCATCCCCCTGAGGTATTATCCCTGGAACCACCTCATTCATTATAACCAAACGCTCGCCGTTGCTTCCTGAAGCTTGGTCAAGTTCCAGCAAAACAAAACTACATAGACACAGGACGTAGGGTATTATACCTCCGGGTAGCCCGAACCTGTCTAAATCTTGTCCCCTGTATCACCTTTAAGCTACTCAACTCGGTGATTCCCCTCCTACAAATCTAACAATTGGGTATCCTCAGTGGATTACCCGTCCTCAGGTCCAACATAAGTTATGGATGGAATATAAAATATTCAATATTTGACCATACAAGCAAACCGAAGATCCATCCCTATTTGTTCAAAGAACTCACCGAGAAAGCTCGGTTACCCCTACTCCTACGGTTCTAGCAAAAGCTGAAAAATAGAACTTGTATTGATTTGGTGTGGTACAGTTTTCGTATCCTCTTGGTACATATGTATATTGTAGACTAAAGACTCCTAGTTGATTATAACTTATTACAATCTTGACGCAAAATAAAGAACCTAATATATTTATAAAACGAAATCAAGTAGGACTTCGTCTTTCATGACATCATCGTTCCACTAGGAGAATCTTTGACACCAACTCCACCAGATTCCTTGCATGCTCGATCGACCATCATCTTGGTTGGCTTCATTGTATCCGAATCGGCATTGGCTTCCTATTCGTATTGGCATATCGTTTATTGTGTCGCATGCCCAATTTAGGTGTTAAAACATACCCCCAATTCCAGGATAAAATATGTTTGTTCTAAAATTCTCTCAGGCCCATGCGTGCGCATCCCATTGTGCCCTTAATGTTGTTGTCTCTGCCTTCCCGACCCTCTTTTCCCTCGTCAGCTTCCGCACGCGTAATCCTAACCCTAGCGCTGTCGCCTCTGAGCTTCGCCGCCAGCACTGATGTCGATATCTTGCTGTGGCCGCGTTCCATCCGAGCCGACCGCCGGGGCAGCTGCGTGTGAGTGTAAGGATCACCCCAAGTCCTTCCAATTCTCCCTCTTACGCTCTGTAGCTTGGGCACCACCTCGTTGCCTGTAACAACCCAAAAAAATTCCCTTAGGATTTGTTGAATGCAAAAATGTGAATTTAAAAATTTTTGGTGAATTTTGTGCAAGACAACAAACATATAAGAGTGTCTTCTAATTGCTCCCTAAATTCCTAGGCAATTAAAATTCAAATTAAAAATAATTTGAAGTGCTAAGGACCAAATAGATGTGATTTGGAGTTAATTTGGTTTTATTGGATTTTTGGTTGTGTTTGAATTCAAATTCTAGATTTGAATTCAAACAAATACTAACTAATCTAAGTCAAACCTAAACCAAACCCTGTTGGGCCGAAATACCTAACCCAAGTCCACCTAACCCCCTCGAACTTTCTTTCCAGAGCCAACCCGCCAACCGGCCCAGCCGGCCTTGCGGCCCAGCTTCGGTCCAATCTCGCCGCGCGCCTCTCTCCCTCTTCCTCTATCACTGACAGGTGGGCCCCGCCACCACTGTTCTTCTTCCCCCTCTCTTTCTTCTCTCTGCCCGGCGAAAAGCAGAGCATGTGCGGCCAATCCCAGCGCCGAGCTTGTGCGGCCCGTCGCGATTGCGACGCGTGGCCCGAGCGGGCTCGCCAAGCCATCTCGCCGTCCGTGCCTCGAACCCTAGCAGCCGCCGCCCTTTATAACCCCCGCTAGGGAGCTCCATCCCTTCCAGCGCCGCCGCAGCCCCATTGGGGTATTCCAGCCTGTGATCCGAGAGGGTGAGAGGAGAGGGAGCAGTCGAGGGTGTTGGGGAAGGTGGAGGAGCACCGGAGAAGAGGAAGAGGAAGCCGGAGCACCGCCCTCGTTGCCAAGCCGAAGCCGCCGTCGACGCCGCCCGTGGGGAATCGCCAGGGAAGGTCGAACCGGAGCTGATCGAGGGCGCGGGAGCGTCTTCACGGCATCAACAACCTACCCCAAGCTGCAGCGATCGACTACTTGCCCCTAGGTGAGCCACCCGCGGGGACCCCCTTCTTTCTCCCCTGTCTCCGGCCGAGCGCCGCCACACCGCCTTGCTAGCCCCTTTTCTGGGACCCAGCCTTCGAGTTGTGGCCGTCTCGCTGCAGGACCCCGTCGCCGAGCCGTTGAACCGCGCCGCAAACCCTGCCGTCACTGATCTTGCAGCCAACGCCGCCACGAGCCGAGATGCCGGTCACCGCGCGCGAGCCGCGGCCGTGTCGCGGCCACGGGCAACCGTGTGCCCACGCACGCGCACCCAACAGAGGCCGCTATGACGCGTCCCAGCGCTCGCTGGAACCGCGCGTACGCGTGTCGTCTCAGCTGAGCCGCTCTCCCATCCACGACCGCGTGAGCGCCGCCGGCCGCCGTGGCGCCATGGTCGTGCCGCCGCCGCTCGCGTCGGGAAGCCCAAGCCGCAGCCAAGCTCCCGCCTTCTTCTTGCTGGTTGACCTCGCGGAACCCTAGCGGAGCCTTAGCCGCCGATCCCGAGCCTCGCCGGCCCTTCTTTCCGCTGTTCGCCGCAAGCCGTCGCCGCCGGCCGCGCACTGGAGCGCGCCGCACGCGTCGCGTTCGCGCCGCAGCACAAGCCACACGCACAACCACAGCAACACGCCGCACAGCCAGCCGCAGAGAATCCCGTGGCGGCCACAATCTGATCCCGTGCACCGCACACACGGTTCACGGTGGACCGAGTCCACCAGAGCAGACCCTGCGGCCCAGCGTTCGCGGGCCTAATCTTGCACTAAAGTCTAGTTTGCACCCTTGAACTTTCTGAGCCCATCCACCTTTCGGCCCAGTTTCAGCCCAGCGTTGTTTAATCTCTCCTTTTAACTGCGCTGACGTATGGGACCCACATGTCATACACCGCGTGTCACTGACCGCTGGGGCCCACTGACCAGAGCTGACCGATGACCGTTGACCGCTGACTGTTGACCGTTGACCCGTTGACCGTTGACCAGTCAACGCTGACGTCAGCAGGGCCCACTGCTGACGTCATCCTAGGCGGACCCCACTGCTGCCGTCAACATCAGCAGGCTAATTTCTGTCTGTTTTCTTTTTTGGAAATTATTTAATATTTTCAGAAAATGATTTAAACTTGTAAAATTCATAATAAATCAACCGTAGCTCAGAAAAATATGAAACCAGTTTCTATATTTTTCTAAAATCATGACCTACGCGTTAGTGTAGAGTTTGGTGTTCTTTGGGACTTCTTTCATCGCTGTCTTGGTGTTTCTTGCTAGTAGTCGCGTCTTATTTTATTTTCCGCAACCCTAGGAGTTCCAGAGAGCCAGGAGGTGCCAGACCACTACGACAACTGCTTTGACGAAGACGAAGACTTTTGCCCAGGTTCACGCCCAGCCATTATGTGAAATACCTATTAGACATGCAACTAGTATGCTAGCGCTTTACTTTACTCGCATGGTAACCCTGCACTGCCTTTGATAATATCCTGCTACCTTGCTACCTACTACTCACTTTATGAAATATGCTATGCTATGCATGTGTTGGGTTGGTTGTGATTTGAACCTCTTGGCGTGAGTTGTGGGTGGTATGGGAGGAGTAGTGCAGCTAGGCGGTGTAAGCGAGTAATAACAACTCGATCGTTTGATCGGGGTGCTTGGGGGCTGCACTCGAGCAGCCCTACGGAGTACCTGTTGCGGGTACATGGTTCTTGGATATTGGTACTTGAGGAGTTTGGGCGGCTATACCTGTTATGGGTGCCGATTGCGGACCGTTGCGGCGGATCGCTTATGACGCTGATACTCGCTTTACCGACAATTAAGGACCGAGTCGAGTTCCACCTTTGGACGTGGGAATACCGTGCTCACCATCTACCCAGTATGGGGAGGGTTCCAGCAAGCCTACTCTAGTGCGGCGCAGAGACTGTAGGAGATTCGAGCTTGATATGTGTAAGGGGGACTCGTTGCGGTGTACTCTCCCTGATTTACCACGGCCCCCGACTGGCCCCGGTGGGAAGGTTTCACATCCCTGGGGCAGATGTTAGATCAGATGTTTCCCGAGCCCAGGGAGACAGGATTGGCACCGTTACTGTTTAGGGTCTTTGTTGTGGGCTGTGTCTCAGGTTGGTTGCGGACTAGCCTTGCAGCCCGGATGGATTCCTGGAGTGCCACCTCTGCAGAGTGTAAACTATACGTATAGCCGTGTCCACGGTTACGGACGACCCGCTTCTGATAAGTTCCGACTAGCATGGGAATCTGCTTTCTTACCTCATCCTTGATTTGGGTTATGAGAGATTGGTCTAGCGTTGCTGATGAGACAAGGTGGGGAGGCGACTAGTGAGCGAAAGGCGTTGGTGGATGATGTTTGCGGGATCCTGCTATGGCAGGACGAGCCCGATGGGAATGTGAGGCTGATGGTTGGATTTGGGGAGTGGATGTGCTTGTGAGGAAATAAGTTGGAGATGAGATGAATTTGGGTTATTGCTGCTGCTCGCATAAGAAAACCCTGGCTCAAACCTTGATTATTTCTATACCTTAGAATAGACCACTTTAAAGCTTGCTTCATATTATGGTTGGTGACGTGAACCTGTCCCATTTCCTTGGGGACAGACTTTGGGTTCTCAGGTGAAGACCTCGACCACGAGTTCAACCAGGACGGGTGGTACGATTGAAGGGTGCGCGCTATGCTCAAGGATGCCTGCGGGAAGTGGACCCAGAAGATTTAGCTACCGTTTCGTAGCTGTTTCCTATTTGTCGATTTAGCCCAGAGGGCTTGTACCAGACTGCTATGCTTTATATATATCATGTATTGGATCTTTTATCGTTGAATGGATGTGATATTCGACTGAGATGAGTTCTGTATGAGATAGCTGCTATTCCTTGGACTATCTCGAGGGTACAGGGAGTCGGATTCTCGTCGTTGAGAATTCGGTTCGTTTCATTGCCTATGGTCAACTGCTTCTCACCGACTACCGCCTTTAACACTCCCTTCAATCGACGAGGATCAACTAATCGTCTCCATCATTTGGCCCCGAGGCCACAAGATCAATCTTTGCCAAGAACCGAGCCCTCAAGCTTCAGATCGAGCATGCTGCGGTGAGCTCCACTACAAGCGTCGTCGCCCGCCGCCCACACCGCTTCGCCGTCATCAAGAGCTAGTTGTATGAGTTTGCCACTTCTCCCCGATGTCATAGATCCAAATGGAGTCCAAAACTGAGTGCCCTAGCTCGATTTGGAGTCTTCTGCGACGAAGCTCTGCCGCAAGCTAATGGTGTTGTCCGTCGTCCGGGCTACCAGCGACCTCCCCTCAGTTCGACCTGTCTCGCACCATTAGATCAAGATCCAATAGCCCAGATCTGTTCGAGCCCCAAGTCAAACTTCACTCATACCGGTCAGCGCCGATATCTTTGCAAAAAAAAACCCTAAAATTTCCAAAATAAACCCTTCATCCATCTACATTCAAAAATTATTTACAGGGATGCCCTTAGTTCACTTTTCAGCCCCTGTCTTATCATAAAACCACATCCCGAAGCCCAGCCTTGATCTATTACCCATAGGCCCTAGAGTTTTTTTATAAAAAATATCTTTTAGTCCCTATTTTGTCATAGATAAGCCCTTGGAAGATTTAAAACCTCACCATCAAGTCCTTGAACATTAGAAAAGTCATATCTTTCTCGTTTTAGCACTGACTTTAGTGATTCTTGCACTCATGTGTTTCTTCTAATGTGTAGAATAGTTTCATGTAGATGTTTAGTTATGTTAGAATGGTCTGATGTGTTGTTTCTTATTTTATTGTATTATTTCTTTGCATGTGCTTGTGTGATGCGTATAGGAAGTGCGCCTTTTGAGGAGAACTTCGAAGATCAAGCTGTTGAAGACTTTGAGCAGCAGCAGGTTTTGATGAAGGCAAGTGTTCCTTGATCATTCCCATTTGTAGCTAAATGACATGCAGTCTTGCATTAATATTGTTTGGTCCTATCAAGGATTTCCTAGATTATTTTTATCATACCTTGCAGCTAGGTTAGTTAATTAATTTTGGTGGTAGAAGATGCTTAGCTTCCTCAACTGGGATGGTTAATGGACCCCTACTCTATGTTCCATACACTACCTTTTAATTAATTAATTAGCAAGATCACCACTTTTTATTTGGAACATGGAGCGACCACCTAGGAAAATAGTGCAACCATAAGTGTCAGGTGGCTCTGACTTTGACTAATTAATTAGGTATTCTAGTTTGTGAGAGTTTTGCTGAAAGGGCAAGAGGCGTGGCGGTTGATGAGGTATAGTCCGGTCCTCTTGAGCAGTATGTTTTGCTCAGATACTCGACTCAATAGGGAGGGTTATTCTATCACTTATTAGAGTATCTTTGTACAGGTCTGATTGTGAAACCCAGTACTCGGTTCACGTGGTCTGAGAAGGTTACATGCCTATGGTAATGGGCATCGTGGCTTATTGTGAATGTATAGAACCTCTGCCGAGTGTAAAACTATTATAATAGTCGTGCTCATGGTCATGAGCGGCCTGGACTCTCACATGATTAATTTATATGAACATGATCTAAATTGTAGTTACCTAAATATGATTATGGGTTTATAATGTTTCATTAATTGTGGGTTGGTATATACTTATATTTGCTAGTATTTAGTGGCTTAATAAGATTTGACCAACTAAATGTGCTAAATGCAGCAATCCTTTTAGCCGTCCACTTTATAAAGCCTTGCATGTCATTTATTTCCAAACTTTATTGAGTAAGGCATATGCTCATGCTTGTTTATTTATATTGCATCTATAACACCCGGACTGCAGCGCAGACTGGGAGAATTTTGAGGATTTTACTCCTGAATTTGAGGAGTTTTAGGCGAGTCCCCTGGTCATCTTCTTGTAAAGATGGAATTTTATTTTGTGTTGTTCTAGATAAACATTCATTTTATTTTTCCGCTGTGACTTTTGTGTCAACTCTAAGATTGTAATAAATATACTTTAATACTCTTTCGTTACGTCATGGTTATGGATATTCACTTGTGACATCTACCATACGTGTGTAACCTTGATCCTGGCGCATATATGAGATGCATTCGGTTTTCTTTCTAAAACCAGGTGTGACAATATCCATTTACCAGTTCGTCCATTGAATATCGGCAATAAGAACATATATTTTAGCACGTCATCTACACAACCATGCACTCAGCCGATAATTAATAATGTCTCAGTTTTAAATATCAGGTCTCTCCGTCCAAAAGTATTCTGGTTAAATAGAATATAACCCTTTCTTTCCCTTAAAATTCATGAATCAAAACCGATCCAATTCATCGATCATCGGCTGAAAGATAGAGTTTAAAAGGTTTCCTTGTCCGAGGAGGAAGCAAAACTAGTGGTGCAATCAAGTATCTATAAATATCATCAAACACCTGCTACTCATCTCCCCATACGAATTCTTGACCGGCTTTTATCTTCAACAGCACTGAAAAAGGTTGAATCCTCCAAAATAAAATTGGAGATAAATGACCTGATAAAGTTATTTTTCCCGATCAATGACTGCAACTCAGTCTTGTTTGTAGGTGGAATAGTCTCATTGATTGCCTTGATACTTTTCTGACCAATTCAATTCCTCTTTAGTGCACCAAAAAGCCCAAAAACTACCCACCCGATACTCCAAAAGCACACTTATTTGAATTCATTTTCATACCATGTTCCTTGTGCATTCCAAAGTCTCCCGTAAATCGGCTAGATGCTCTTGGTAACTTTTAGACTTAACAACGACATCATCAATGTAATTTTACACAATCCTGCCAATGAGCTTATGAAGAATATAATTCATCGCATTTTGATATGTCGCACCACCATTTTTCAATCCCAAGGTCATTACAACCCACTCAAACAACCAAAGAGCAACAGGACATCTAAATGTTGTCTTGACAATATCTTCCACTACAATAAAAATGGATTATTCCCTACATTACCACCCATAAAACCAATAACTTTATGACCCGATATTGCGTCTACCAACATAGGCGTAGCTTTATTTAAATCCTTGAACTCTATACAAACTCGCAATTTGCCATTTTTCTTGAAGATTATGGACAATGTTAGAAATCTAATTAGCATATCAGCAAGGATGAATACACTTAGCTTTGAATAACCTTGAAATTTCTAACTTAATATCTTCATAAAACTTAGGCTTAAATCTACTTGGTGCTTGTTTAAATGGTTGATACCCAACTTGATCAGCAATCGATGTTCGACAATCGATTGGCTTAACCCTAGCATTTCATAATACGCCTATGCAAAACAATCGCGATACTCTTTGAGTAAGTTTATTTAATCATTGTTTAAACTTAGGATCCAAATTACAAGTTATAAATGTTGAACAATGTCTATCTCATGTTCCTATATCAACCTCTTCTAACTCATCGGCCGACGTAAAACGTTGACGTACCTAATTTGCCTTCTTCGGTGAAGACATCCATTAATACAAACTTGCCAAACCGACTGCTTGGATTGTCTTACGACCTAAATCTATATCTTCAAGAAATCGCCCTCTCATGCCTTGGTAGACAAACACTCAATGCCTTCCATCTCCCAAACCGATGAATCAGTTGTAGCAATGCTAACAGATACATCAGCTTGAACAATCTTTACATCATTGCCTTGCCACTGAATAAGGCATCGGTCCACAGCTAGTGTGGTACAAAAAATTAGCATGAATCCAATCACGCCCAAGGACCAAGCTGTAGGATTCTTTCCATCGATGACAAAGAAAGTAGTAGGTAAAACTTTACTTCCAATTGTTAATTCAACATTCAATGCCCCCCATGCCTGAGAAGTTTTCCCTTCAAAATCCTTCAGCATCATATCGGTCTTAATCAAGTCATCGGGACATTTACTAAGCTTTTGATACGTGGCATATGGCATAATATTTACTGCAGCCCCTCCATCAACAAACATTTTTGTCAGTGGCTTTCCATGGACATGTCCTTTAACAAACAAAGGCTTCAAGTACCAATACTTTTCCTGCTATGGCTTGTTAAAGATTGCTTGTTGTGGTTGCAAAGTCAAGTGAGCCATAACTTCTTCTTCACCTTTGTTTTCTTCAGCTTGAGCTTTATATTCCAAGGGAAAAATAAACACCATATTGAAAAAGCTGACGGGCTTCATTCATCGTCTTTCTTCTTAAAATGCCACTCATTGGCTTTGTTACAAATATAGTCTTGTTTCTGTTCTTGTTCTTGTTCTCTATGCCTTATGCTCTAAACCCTCCTTTTTTAGTGACTTAGTCAACTCTTCAGGACACAACTAAGGGTAAAGTTTCGAATAATATCGATAAGTATGTTGCTCATGATCTTGCCGAGTCAACAGACCTTTTTGCTGATCTACCCGATCTTGCATAGGCCGTTTCCCAAGTCGATTATTTTGATCAACATCCTTTGATTTTTCTTCCTGACGATCAATCTTTTGGTTTTGGTTTGGCCTTTCCTCAAGTGGACCAAGCCGATCATGCACTTATACGGGCCTATCTTGATGGTCCCTCTGATCATATCGTGATTCATAATGACCCCAATCAGAATAGGACAGACTTTTGGATTCACGATATTTTTCATATTGTCCACTACACTTTGGGCAATTATTATTGGTTGTTATGGCATGATTTCGACCACAAAGTCTTGGAAATAAATGAGGTTGTATGAGTCAATTCATGTACTTCGGTTTATGTTCTAATAAAGTTCCTTGAGTTTTGGTGAACATGTGATGTGCGGGTACATAATTGAAAAATATGGACTAGGGGGGTAAAAAAGGCCAATTCGGCCGAACCACCTGGTTCAGCCCAACCACCCCCCCCCCCCCTTAGCCTATGCATATGTGGCACAATACCACATGGAGAACACACTCAGGGAAGGTTGGGTGATGTGGTTCCACGTCAGCATGGTCAAGTGGTGATTGGGCAAGATCACACAGATCATTGACATCATCAATCTGGGCAAAGAAGCACAAACCGACCAAACCCAGCCGGTGGGAGGCAATCATGGACATCCCCAAGGCAGAGGCGGTGCATTGGAGGAAAACCGGGCACTGGGCTCAGTTTAGCCGAAGCCCCCATGTGCACAAACCACCTCACAACTACCATCCAGAAGCAATCCAGACCATAGAAGATGAGGCGGTGGAAAAGGGACGGTTCAACCAAACCCATCCGGTTCGGCCGAACTAGCCGGGCACCAACCCCCCTCCCCCCCCCCCCCTCCGGTGCCTTGGCCGGTGCTCCACCTAACCATCTTTCCCACCTATAAATGGAGGTGTCCGTCCCCCATTTCAAGACACCAATCCAAGGAGGTCTTTAGTTCACTCTTGTTAGTAAAGTTAGGATAGTTTAGTTGGGAGTTAGAGTGGGGTCGAGCTTTGCCTCGATGTTCCAGAGTCGTCTTTAGAACCTCTAGTATAAGCTCTTGTATCTTTTACTTTTCCTTTTGTAAGACTTTCAATTATCAATATATTATCTTTATCTTATCCTTCGAGTCATTTATATTTAGCATCTACTTTATTCTAGTTGCAATATCTCTTGTTTCGGGTATAATAGTTGTGGCTCTAGTTATTTTAGTTCTTGCTTGAATCTTTATCTCATCCAGCCTCTTCAATGCTGGTCAACTGCTTGAGGTGAATTGTCACCTGGGCACTAACAGGGTTGCTTGCTCTTTCTAGGGGAGTAACTAGAACCTGACTAGTGTAGGCGTGGTGCCTGGACATGATGGTGAGCTTGGAGTGCAAACAATTGAATGGACTGTGTGGTAGCCATCGGTGGTGACAACCCTATCTGCCTTTGTAATCCACCATGTTAGTCTTTGACTATAGGGCTAAACCCCAAGCGCCTCGGATCTCCTTCTCATCCCTTTATGCGACTGTTGGTATCATGTCCCAATGTTGAAACAATAGAGTTAGACTTGATATATAAATGTTGTTCTATAGCTATTATATCTCTTTCTTCGAGTGACCCAAATAGATAAAGTACCTAGGAATCTTATCTTTTCTCGTTGTCCTCCCAACTAGCTAGACCTCTGTCTTACCTTATTTATCTAAGTTATCCTTGAACTGTGTGTCATGGTCTATCACTACTATCATTACTGGTACCCCCTCCCCCGTCTTGATGGTAGTATATTCCTCTGTGATATCATTTGAATGCTTGTTTACTAGTACTCTTGTCGTAGTGCTTCCTCGTGGAAAATATAAATTACGATACACTGGAATACTCCTGGGTGAAATACTATAGTAGTGATTCTGTGCACTTGTAGAATATTTATATATTTTATTGAGTGTTGGCGGTCATTACGACACGATTTCGACCACCAACTCTGGTATATTTTACTTTTCCTTTTGTAAGACTTTCAATTATCAATATATCATCTTTATCATTATATCTGAGTCATTTATATCTTGCCTCTACTTTATTCTAGTTGCAAGTATTTCATGTTTAGATTATAGTTGGTTGTGGTTCTAGTTCTTGTTTAAGTCTCTGCCTTAGCTGGCTCCTCGTTTCGGCTCAATACTTGTGGTGAATTGTCATTAGGGTATTGACAAGATTGCTTGCTCTTGCTAGTGGAGTAAGTAGTTATTGGCTAGTGTAGGCGTGGTGCCCAGACTAGATAGTAACCTTGGTTTGCACCCGATTCAACGGATGTGTGGTAGCGGTTAGGTGGTGACAGCCCTATACGGCCTACGTTAGTCTTGGCATCATAGGATCCTTTTGCAGTTATTGGCAACACCCCTTCTCATCCCTTTGTGCGTGTTGTAGGTTCCATGTCCCGATATTAAGGAAATAGAGTTAACCTTGGCCTTTAAGTGCTGCTCTCTCAGCTGTTGTATCTCTTTACCTGAGTGACCTGAATAGATAAAGTACTTGGGAATCATTTTCTCGTCTCATTGTCCTCCCAACTAGCTAGTCCTTTTCTTCCCTATCTAAGTTATGCTTGAGCTGTGTGTCACGGTCTTTCACTCTTATCATTACCGTTATCCCTCGTCATGATGGTAGTGTATTTTCTGTGATATTCTGAAATACATGTTTACTAGTACTCTTGCCATAAGCTTCCCTGTGGAAAGTATAAATTACGATACCTCGGATTACTCCCTGATGAAATGCTACATCTGTAATTCTGTGCACTTATAGAATATTCATTTATTTTACTAAGCCATAAGAATAAACCATTAAGACACTCCTTGCACCATTACTGGGATTACCAATCCTGATAGTGGACAGTAAGGAGTATCAACATTGAGCCATAAGAAAAATCAACAAACACTCCTTGCACCATTACCGGGACCACAAATCCTGGTAACGGCCGTAAGAAGTGACAACAACAATTATGAAGCGAAGGCACACATAACCTTCATTCCAACATTACACAAGAAACGGAGACCTCTAGTGCGATTTATCTTGATCCCTCAACTCATCGTGTCTAAAACTTCTCTAATTTTGACGTTGAAACATGTGGATTAGTTTATGAGAAGTTTTCCTTTGCTGATGATCAGTTTTTACTCTAGAAGCTTGGCCTTGTTAGTGCTGGATAAGAACTTGACAATCTTTTTCAACTTCATCGGCTATCACCTTAAATTTTGGATTGGTGGTCCCGGCAACGGTTGACACTCGTTACGTTCTACTATCAGGATTGGTGGTCCCGGCAACGGTGCAAGGAGTGTTTTGGTAATTTATCTTGTGGCTCAGTAAAATATCTAAATATTCTGCAAGCGCACAGAATTAGCGATGTACCATTTCACCTAGGAGTAATCCAAGGTATCGTAATTTATATTTTCCAAGACACATACAAGTTTTCATCGCGACGAGAGCTCGTGTTTTAAGTCTGTGAGTGGGACTCCTCCTTTCTTCAGTGATTATTGTGGGTGGTTCAGACGATGCAACATTTATTTTCTTTTGTGTAGGTGGTGGTAGACATCTCCATTCGTTCTCCAAGTGTTGCTTCATGTGGCAACAAGATTGTAAACCTGTGGCTTTCGTGCAGCTGCTTCAACCTGTTCCTGGTTATCTAAAATTTTACTAGAAAATGTGCATAACTGAGAATATTGCTCCACCCTTGGTTTGAAGGCCAATTTCTCTTCCTTCCCATTGATGTTCAAGTTGATTTTGCCGGTGCATACATCTATGTTTGCATTGGCGAGCTAAAAACTGGCCTCCCAAGAATGAGGGGCGTTTTTTAGTCGACTCCATGTCGAGCACCACAAAGTCCATGGGAACAAAGAAATCCTGAATTCTGACCGAATATCCTCAGCGATTCCCTGGGATAGCGGACCGACTAATCCGCTAGCTGCAAATACATAGTTTTAGGGGACCAGAAAGTATATTTCAGTTTATCAAACACTACCTTGGGCATCACATTGACTCTTGCTCCAAAGTCGTAGAGAGCATGATTGAAGTGCTGAGCCTCGATGGAACACGCGATGTTAGGACATCCTGGGTTCTTCTTCTTTTATGGGAGATCATTTAAAATAGTTGCACTGCATTTGTATGTTAGCTTAATTACCATGGTGGAAGGCATGAGCCTTCTGTTGTTGAGGATGTCCTTCAGTTACTTAATAAATGTGGGAACCTACATAGCTTCAAGTAGTTCAATATTAACATAAAGTTTTCGTATTACCTCAACAAATATGCTGAATTATTCATCCATCGTTGGTTTGTGGCATCTTCTTGGGAATGGCAGCACAGTCGTGTCATAGAATTCGTGGGGGTTGTCTTTGCTTGCTTCTAGGGACTACTCTTCTGGGGTTCTGTCATGGTCTCCTCCTATTCGCTATCACTTGTTGATGTAGCTATCTTTTTACCTGCATCATTAGGATACGGCGGGTCTTGAGTGGTCTTACCCCCTCTCGTTGTAACCACTTTAACATGTTCACGAGGTGAATTCTTTGGATGCCCAGGACTTCTCCCCGCTACAGAGGAAGGTAAAGAAGCAGTTAACTGGGCAACATGAGTTTCTATCATTTTATTAAAGCTCATCTAATTTTTCATAGCTTAAGAGAATGATTCCAACTTCGAATCTATGCTTTTCAGGATTTTATCAGTTGCAACAAATGTTTTGTTAATATTTTTATTGATTTTAACCTGGCCTAGCATGATAATTTTAATTAACGGCTGATTATTGAAATTGATGGAATTGAAATTGATACCTGGTTGGGGTCTCTCAAAAGAGAGATTTGGACACGAATTCCAGCATTGATTGTCGTAGTTGTTCAGACAGTACCCGTTGTCGATGGAGTTGATGATTTAGTGGGCATCTTCTCGTGTTTTGGGGCAGTTGTTCCCCGAATGGCCAGCATTGCCATAGACTTCACACGTCATGCAAGCGTCCATGGCTTGAACGGTTTCTTGAGCAGAGGCCTCTAGCTTCTTCATCAGGAGGTCCATCTTGGCAACTAGCATGTCTAGTGCTCCAACTTGGTGGACTCCTCAGGTCCGTGGTTGTGCGCGTTCTTTGCTCCAACCCTTATTTTCCACCATCTTCTCGAGCCAAGTGGTCCGACCGAATTGGCCACTTTTTTCCCATTTAGTCTATATTTGTCAATTATGTACCTACACATTAGATATTCACCAAAACTCGTGGAACTTTATTATAATATAAACCAAAGTGTATGAAATGATGCATATGACCTTATTTATTGCCAAGAATTGGTTGTCGAAATCGTGTCGTAACGACCGCCAACACCTTCCCTATGCAATAGCCGATTTAATTTGCTACCTGAAGACTTTGCACTCATTAGTATCATGTGAATCAAAATTGTGCCATTTACAGTACATTTTCTTCTTGAGCTCTTCAAGTGATGGAATCGTGAGACAACTCGATCTACTTTTCTTGTAGTAATACATATTTATAGGCCTTTCTGATGTCAGTGACATATCTTTCGGAGTATTTTTAATCCACGAACAAGTTACTTCTTATTCCTAGTGTCAGACCTTAGGACCAGCAATCCATCAGGGAGTACCCAAATGGTTGATTTGTAGGAGGAGGATCACCGAATCATGTAGCTTGAAAGTGACACAGGGAACATGATTTAGACAAGTTCAGGCTACCCGGAGGTATAATACCCTACGTCCTGTGTCAGGTGGTGTTCGTATTGCTTGTGCTCGACCAAGCTTCAGGAAGCTAGGGCAAGCTTTCTGGTTACAATGGTTCGATATGTTGGTCTACCAATATAGAGACTCGTGCCTCCTTAATATATATCCTAGGTGGTAGGGTTACATGGCAATTCTCCTACTTGGTTACAATATGGGAGTCCTAGTCAGAGTACTACTAGGACTCAATCTTCTTCTTTACTTAGGTAATTGGGCTAGCCGCCCCTCTCGGTGATGGGCCTATGGCTACCCATATCCTACAAGCCCCCGAGCAATGTGCACGCGTGTGGTGAACTGTCGATGAAGAAACAAGGCCAATGTAGTCGGTTGAAGCTTCACCCTCCCGTCGCCATAAGGGTGGGCAGGTCTCAAAAAAGAAATACCATGACATCATGTCGAGTACCAAAGTGGTAAACATAACCATGAATCATGGTCATATGGAGGGCCGTGCAAGACGCACTCCATATGGAGTAGCCCCCGAGCCTTGGATTGATTAGAATAACCAGGCCAGTGTCAAAAAATGTTTCCCCTAGCAGCAGCCTGCATAAGAACAAAGAGAACTGGCCGAGTGCTGCAAGGCACACAGAGTGCTCGTTAGGAGCTAGCCCCCGAGCCTAGGAGCCAGCAAGGTCAGGCTAGACACGCGTAGTGGTCGCTGAGCACCAGCCCACAAGGATAGGAGCGGGCTGAGTCAGGCAAGGCACACAGAGTGGTTGCCAGCCGAGTCGAGCGAAGCACGTGGTGTGGTCGCCGTGTGCCAGTCCCGAGCCTAGGAGCCGGCCAAGTCGGGCGAAGTGTGCAGAGCGGTTGCTGTATGCCAGCCCCCGAGCCTAGGAGTCGGTAAAGTCAGGCAAGGCACGTGAAGCGATCTCCAGGCACCAGTTGAGTTAGACTAGTTACGCGGAGTAGTCATCGGGTGTGAACCGAGTCGCATGAAGCACGTGGAGGGGTCGTCGGGCGCCGACTGAGTTGGGCAAGTCAAACGGAGTGGTCGCGAGGTGCGAGTCGAGTCGGGCGAAGCACGCGGAGTGGTCACTAGGCACCAGCCCATGAGCCTAGGAGCTCGCGAGGTCGGTCGAGGCATGCAAACCGGGCGCTGGGCGCCAGCGCCAAATCCTAGGAGCCAGCCGAGTCGGACGAAGCACGCTGAGCAGTCGCCAGGTGCTAGCCCTCGAGGCTAGGAGCCGGACAAGTCGGGCGAACCGCGCATAGCGGTCGCCGGGAGCTAGCCCCTAAGTCTAGGAGCCAGCGAGGTCGGCGAGGCACGCGAAGCGGTCGCCGAGTCTTGAACCGTAATGGAACATAACAGACATTATGTAGTATGATGCAGAATATTTAGTTACAGAATAACCCAGAATTCTAATCGTAAACTCTTGCACGTCCCACTCTTGTCAGACCATATGATTTCCCCGGGTAGTTAGCCTATTACGTTTAAGCACCTAATTCTACTGACCACTGCTCACAGAGAGGACGACTTACCATGACTACAATGCTCAAAGGGAGGCATAGTTGTAAGCGGCAACACAAGATCGAGGTTTACGGATTAAGGCATGTGCTACCCGGGTATTTTTAATAATCGTTGAGAGGAGACATGCAGGACACTAAGGAAACAACTAAGTAGCTAGAACTGTGTGGATAAAGAGTGCACTAGCGTGCAGGTCGAGGGTTGTCATGTAGAAACAATTACGCATATAGCAATATACAAAAGTTATAAAAAGATAAAAAAAATACTTAGCTTAATTAGTGGCCCGGTTGAAGATCGACGAGCCATTGTCATCATGGTGTTATGACCAACAACAAAGATGGAGACCCGCAAGCTGTCGTGGAGTTGAGTCACTGCAACACCAGGCCATCATGCTCACCGCCAGGTGGTCACAGACATCGTGAGGCTGCCATACTTGCAGTAGGACCGAGCGCACTAGGGCGTGTACGACTGTGCTGCAGATTGCATAATCCATCGTATGCCGAACCATCGTGAGAGTGTCCTCACATATTTAAAAAACAAGAACAAGTATGTCATGAGTAGGGGTGAGCCTTCCTAATCAATAATAGATTGGAATAGAATAGAATATTTGATCAAAGAAAATGTAACACCCAAAAATTTCCTATTTAAAATTTTTAGTAATTAATTGGCATTTATTTGAGTTGTTCATATTTAATATAGGCTAAATAAATTATTTATGAATATTAAAATAAAATATAAGTTGTAGAAACATTTTCGTTGCATTCATGCTGTTGCATTTAATTTTTGTATTGCTTGTGATTCAAAAGAGAATTTAAATTTATTTAAATTCAAATTTGAATCGCCCTGTTTGGAGTCCTAGAAAAGTTATTCTCAGTCGAGTTCACTTTTCCCCCTGAACATTTCCCTGGTCCGCTTTCTCCCCCTCTACTTCTTCCCCGAGCTCGGCCCAACCCCCTCTCTCCTTTTTCTCCGGCCCAATTCTTCT
Source organism: Echinochloa phyllopogon (assembly GCA_033239725.1). Lineage (NCBI taxonomy): Eukaryota > Viridiplantae > Streptophyta > Magnoliopsida > Poales > Poaceae > Echinochloa > Echinochloa phyllopogon. The sequence goes on from BTCW01000017.1 coordinate 14,738,336, forward strand.
CCCCCTCCTACTTGGGCCTTCGCCTCCCGCGCGGCCCACCACTTCCCACGCCGGCCCAGCCCCACAGCGCCACTCTCCCCTCCCCTCTCCCACCGACAGGTGGGGCCCGGATGTTGGATCCATCTCCCACCTTCCTTTTTTCTCCCCCTCCCGCGTGAATGGCGCCAGAGCACTGCCGCAATAACCGCGCGCCTGCGGACTCCCTGCCTGGCCCGCTCCACACCCCGGGCTCCGACCGAGCCTGTTGCCTTTTCCCCCCATGATCTCCTTCCTTTTCCCGGTGCGCCCCAGCATGGAACCCCCCCGGAGATTCCCCGATTGCCGGCCGCCCGATTCCCCGGCCCACCTGCCAATTGCGACCGTCCCCGGGGCTATTTAAGCGCGGCCGTGGCACCCCAGCACCTCACCCAACCCCACACCGCCTCCAATTCGAGCCCCAACCCACTCAGCGCCGCCCCTCCACGCAACACCGCCGCCATTACCCCCGCCCGAGCACCGGCCACCGACGACCGGCCACCACAGCTTCGCTCCGCTTCGATTCGGCCCTCCAGGAGTTGCGCGCTGAGTTATTGAAGCTTCTGAGCCACCCCAATCCCGCTCTCGTGAGTTGTAGCGCGTGTTCCACCCTCGCCGGCGCACCATGCCTTGGTTCGCCGTCGTCCGCCCACACTGCCGCATTTGGGTCGACTTGAACCCCCTAGGGTTAATCGCCATCTTCCCCCGAAGCCGTAGGTGCAAACCCCATTGGAAACCGTGGCCCCTAGCCGTTTTTCATGCAACTCCGGCGAGCTTCGCCGCCCTGCTGCCGTCCCCCCGGTCGCCGGCGGCGGCTCGCGCCTCCCCCTCCTCCCCTGACCCTTGGATCTCGATCTGACGGCGCAGATCGAGTCCAAGCCCGAGTCAATCCCCGAGATACTGGTCAACCCTGGCAATCATGCAGGGAAACCCCTCCAATATCTGCAAAGCAACCCGCAGTCCTGTTTAGTTCAAAAGTGATTCCAGTTAGGTCCTGTTTTAATGAAAAACCCCCTGAGCTTTTAGGAATTAGAACCCGCGGTCCTGAGTTTAGATTTTTGCATGTTAGCCCTCGGGTTTTAATGCGTAATTATGCATAGGTCCCTGGTTTCTTCAAAATAAGCACCTGGAAACTTTTAAAACTTGCCAGTAGGTCCCTAGAACTTAGAAAAGCCGTATCTTTTCCGTTTTAGCTCCGATTAGTGTGATTTTCGCGCTCATGTGTTCGTAGTGAAGCGTAGATTATTTCCAGAACCTTTTTTGTACTGTTTCTATTGTTTGGTGTACTGTTCTAATAGATTATTATTTGTTTGCATGTATTGGTTTGCGTGCTCCCTTGTATGGTGATTCGTGTCCAGTCGGTGAGCCGTATGCTTCGAAGTTCGAGTACATGGAGGACTTTCCGGAGCAGGACCCACAGCAGCAGCCGCCCTTTGAGGAAGGCAAGCTATAGCATGGACAATCCTTGCTACCTAAACACACTTTATACATACATTTACTTTATACATACATGTCCTATTAAGGTTGTACCTAGTTTGTTTACTCCTAAACTTTGATTACCTTGGGTTTATGCATATGGGTAGATTTTGCTATGCGCAGCTACTGTCACCTTTATTTAACTGTTAATTTTGACTTAATGGTTCACTTCAACATTAATGATAAAACTTGTTTTTAGCAACATGGTTTAGGGAGCTCGGGCATGTGCTGTGTGCTTTGCTCCAGTGTCTCTCCGTAAGGTCCGGTTCTTAAAGCGGCAACCCAGGGGTCTGTCGCCACCGCTAGAACTATTATGGCTCTGGTCTTGGTCAAGTAACTTGTACGTCTCTAGCTTGCCAGTGGTTACCGGTGGGGCCGACGTCGTTATGGGAAGTAAGGCATGGGGTGTTTCTTGATTCCACCGAGGACGGTAGCTCCGTCGGCTAGGTCTTGTTAGTCCCAGTCCCGTTTTGGGAGTCCCTGCGATGGGGAACTCCGCACGTTGCGCATTGTTGGGTGCGATGCCCACGCTCTGGACGCCATCGACCCCCCTATGGTGTGACTCCGTAGGCGTACGTCGATCTCGGTGCCTAGAGTCTCACCACCTTATTGTACTTTAGCGGCCACTGTCTTGTTAGGGTGTCTTGTGAAAAACCTCGTAGCGTCCCTATGCAATCACACCTTGGAAGTGTTGATGTGCGTGGTTGGGAGCAAAGTTCTTTTGAACTTTTACGCGACTGGTGGGTAAAGGGCGAAACATCTGCAGAGTGTAAAATCTATCATGATAGCCTTGCTCAGGGTCACGAGCGGCCTGGATCCTTTTTTATTAGAATATGATGTTTATTTATGTTTAATGACACTTATACCTTATTAATTGGGGTTGCAACTGGGTTTCATTCACTTGTAGTAATTTGGTTAATGTTAAAATGAACCAACTAAAAATGCTAATGCAGTTAAGCCGTGTCTAGCCTATTTTGAGCCTTCATACCCATGCTATACTTGCTAAGAAATTGTTTACTTACGCTTGCCATTTTATTCAACAAAATCCTGGTTGGGTAAACAGATTGGGCTAGGCATGAGTCTGCTGCTAAGTTTCCAGAAGATTTACCGTACTACTGAGTTGTGATCTCCTAGTCAGAGTCCCTGTGGATTGCGGCTCCATTAGTTGAGAGTTTTATTAGTCTTCCACTGTTATTGTTTAGATCATTTATGAAGCACTCTGATGTAAATACTTTATTTAATGAAGAATTTATTCCAGCATATGTTCTCTATTTATCATATTTGTTCGCTATATGTGTACTATGACTTCCTGGGCACACATATGGCCGCATTCAGGTTTTGTGAAAATCCGGGTGTGACAGATTGGTATCACAGCCGTGTTGACTGTAGGATCGCAGCCTAGTTAGAACGGTTGACAAATCTTAGGAGACCACCATGATTATGTCATATATGTCGTCTAGATTCACTTTTTCAAAACTTAAATCTAGACGAGTCTTGTGTGAATCATGCCTTTAGGTGCTTGATGATTGTCATTATGCTTATGCTTGATTTGGATTTTTGTAATGATTGTGATGGGCGTAGAGACAAGTCTACTACCATCTAGATGTAGGACTAAGGTTTAAGGACTTTAGTGATTAAATAGAGGGGGTATTCATTTCTCTTGCTCTTTTTCTATTTAAGCCCTCCATCATAACAAATTGGTAAACCTCTGAAGCCATCGGAGTTTTTATGAGAATTATTTATTGATGATAGATGGTGAACACAAGGAGCAACCCCGGTGCCAGCGGACTGCCGCCACCACCTCCCACCATTGAGCAGATGATGCTCACGCAGACCCATCTAATTCAGTAGATGGCCCAGATGATGGCGATGATGCAGCAGAACCAGCAGAATCCGTCGCAACACAACATGCCGCCCCATGACAAGAGGGGTGAATTCCTGAAGGGATGTCCTCCTACCTTCAGCAAGGCCACCGACCCCATGCAGGCTGATGATTGGCTCAAGGCGGTGGAGAGACAGCTCGACATCGCCCAGTGCAACGACCGGGAGAAGGTGATGTACGTCGGAGGACAGCTCCAGGGACTGGCATTGGACTGGTGGGACTCGTACCAGTACGCTCACATCGACCGTACTCAGATCACCTGGCAGGAGTTCTGGAAAGGACAGCTTGATGATGAAAAGATCAATGAGATTGTGGAGAATGTTGCCCTAGGGAAGGTCCCTGGATTCCGAGTTGATGAACAGGGAACTTTGTGGCACGGGAAGAGGATATGTGTGCCCGATATAGCGCAGATCAAGGACACGATCCTAAAAGAAGCGCATGATTCGGCATACTCGATCCACCCAGGAAGCACCAAGATGTACCAAGATATCAAGGAAAGATTCTGGTGGTATGGATTGAAGCGTGATGTGGCGACACATGTGGCACTATGTGACACTTGTCAGAGAGTTAAGGCTGAACATCAGAGACCAGTAGGATTACTCCAGCCCTTGAAGATACCGGAATGGAAATGGGAAGAAGTTGGCATGGACTTCATCACTGGTCTACCCCGCACACAGCGAGGATTTGACTCCATCTGGGTGATTGTGGACCGCTTGACCAAAGTGGCACATTTTCTTCCAGTGAAGACCACTTACACCGGAGCCAGACTGGCAGAGCTATACATGGAGAGGATTGTGTGCTTGCATGGAGTACCCAAGCGGATAGTTTCTGATCGTGGTACTCAGTTCACTTCACACTTCTGGCAGAAGCTGCATGAGTCTATGGACACTAAGTTGCAGTTTAGCTCAGCTTATCACCCCTAGACAGATGGACAGACAGAGCGGACTAATCAGATTCTGGAGGACATGTTGAGGGCATGTGCACTGCAGTGTGGTGTTAGATGGGACAAGAGTTTACCCTATGCGGAATTCTCGTACAACAACAGCTATCAGAAGAGTCTGCAGATGGCACCATTCGAGGCTTTGTATGGCAGGAAGTGCAGAACACCACTGTTCTGGAATCAGACTGGAGTGAGTCAAGTCTTTGGGCCTGAGATACTCAGAGATGCGGAACGCCTAGTGCAAGTGATCAGGTAGAACTTGAAGGTGGCACAGTCCAGGCAGAAGAGTTATGCTGATGTCAGACGGAGGGATCTCAGTTTTATGGTTGGAGATTTTGTGTACCTCAAGGTGTCTCCGATTAGGGGCGTGAAGAGGTTCAATGTCAAGGGCAAGTTAGCACCTCGATACATCGGACCTTTCCAGATACTCGAAAGGAAAGGTAAAGTGGCATATCAGCTGGGACTACCCGAGAGATTGGCCAGAGTGCATGATGTGTTCCATGTGTCTCACCTGAAGAAATGTTTGCAGTTGCCTGAAGAGCAGATCCAGATAGATGAGCTGAATGTGCAAGAGGATCTCACTTATGAGGAGTATCCAGTCAGGATTCTGGAGGTGTCTGAGAGGGTGACAAGAAACAAATTCATCCGGATGTGCAAGGTACAGTGGAGCCGACACTCAGAAGATGAAGCCACTTGGGAACGGGTGGAAGATCTCAAGACTGAGTACCCGCAACTCTTCGCATCTACTTCCAAATCTCGAGGACGAGATTCATCTTAAGGGGGGTAGGTTTCTAACACCCAAAAATTTCCTATTTAAAATTTTTAGTAATTAATTGGCATTTATTTGAGTTGTTCATATTTAATATAGGCTAAATAAATTATTTATGAATATTAAAATCAAATATAAGTTGTAGAAACATTTTTGTTGCATTCATGCTGTTGCATTGAATTTTTGTATTGCTTGTGATTCAAAAGAGAATTTAAATTTATTTAAATTCAAATTTGAATCGCCCTGTTTGGAGTCCTAGAAAAGTTATTCTCAGTCGAGTTCACTTTTCCGCCCTAAACTTTTCCCTGGTCCGCTTTCTCCTCCTCTACTTCTTCCCCGAGCTTAGCCCAACCCCCTCTCTCCTTTTTCTCCGGCCCAATTCTTCTCCCCCTCCCACGCGGGCCTTCTCCTCCCGCGCGGGCCACCACTTCCCACGCCGGCCCAGCCCCACAGCGCCACTCTCCCCTCCCCTCTCCCACCGACAGGTGGGGCCCGCCTGTCGGATCCATCTCCCACCTTCCTTTCTTCTCCCCGTCCCGCGTGAATGGCGCCAGAGCACTACCGCGATACCCGCGCGCCTGCGGACTCCCTACCTGGCCCGCTCCGCACCCCGAGCTCCGACCGAGCCTCTTGCCTTTTCCCCCCATGATCTCCTTCCTTTTCCCGGTGTGCCCCAGCATGGAAACCCCCCAAAGATTCTCCGATTGCCGGCCGCCTAATTCCCCGGCCCACCTGCCAATTGCGACCATCCCCGGGGCTATTTAAGCGTGGCCGAGGCACCCCAGCACCTCACCCAACCCCACACCGCCTCCAATTCGAGCCCCAACCCACTCGGCGCCGCCCCTCCACGCAACACCGCCGCCATTACCCCCGCCCGAGCGCCGGCCACAGACGATCGGCCGTCACAGCTTCATTCCGCTTCGATTCGGCCCTCCAGGAGTTGTGTGCTGAGGTATTGAAGCTCCTGAGCCACCCCAATCCCGCTCTCGTGAGTTGTAGCGCGTGTTCCACCCTCGCCGGCGCACCATGCCTCGCCTCGCCGTCGTCCGCCCACACCGCCGCGTTTGGGTCGACTTGAACCCCCTAGGGTTAATCGCCATCTTCCCCCGAAACCGTAGGTGCAAACCCCATTGGAAACTGTGGCCCCTAGCCGTTTTTCGTGCAACTCCGGCGAGCTTCGTTGCCCTGCCGCCGTCCCCCCGGCCCTCCTCCCCCTCCTCCCCTGACCCTTGGATCTCGATCTAACGGCGAATATCGAGTCCAAGCCCGAGTCAATCCCCGGGATAATGGTCAACCCTAGCAATCTTGCAGGGAAACCCCTCCACTATCTGCAAATCAACCCGTGGTCCTGTTTAGTTCAAAAGTAATTCCAGTTAGGTCCTGTTTTTAATTAAAACCCCCTGAGCTTTTAGGAATTAGAACCCGCTGTCCTGAGTTTAGATTTTTGCACGTTAGCCCTCGGGTTTTAACGCGTAATTACGCATAGGTCCCTGGTTTCTTCAAAATAAGCCCTGGAAACTTTTAAAACTTGCTAGTAGGTCCCTAGAACTTAGAAAATCCGTATCTTTTCCGTTTTAGCTCCGATTAATGTGATTTTCACGCTCATGTGTTCGTAGTGAAGCGTAGATTATTTCTAGAACCTTTTTTGTACTGTTTCTACTGTTTGGTGTACTGTTCTAATAGATTATTATTTGTTTGCATGTATTGGTTTGCGTGCTCGCTTGTACGGTGATTCGTGTCCAGTCGGTGAGCCGTACGCTTCGGAGTTCGAGTACGTGGAGGACTTTCCAGAGCAGGACCCACAGCAGCAGCAGCAGCCGCCGTGCTTCGAGGAAGGCAAGTTATAGCATGGACAATCCTTGCTACCTAAACACACTTTATACATACATTTACTTTCATATGCATGTGTCTAATTTGATGTCCTATTAAGGTTGTACCTAGTTTGTTTACTCCTAACCTTTGATTACCTTGGGTTTATGCATATGGGTAGATTTTGCTATGCGCAGCTACTGACACCTTTATTTAACTGTTAATTTTGACTTAATGGTTCACTTCAACATTAATGATAAAACTTGCTTTTAGCAACATGGTTTAGGGAGCTAGGGCATGTGCTGTGCTTTGCTCCAGTGTCTCTCCGTAAGGTCCGGTTCTTAAAGCGGCAACCCAGGAGCCTGTCGCCACCGCTAGAACTATTATGACTCTGGTTTTGGTCAAGTAACTTGTATGTGTCTAGCTTGCCAGTGGTTACCGGTGGGGCCGACGGCATTATGGGAAGTAAGGCACGGGGTGTTTCTTGATTCCACCGAGGACGGTAGCCCCATCGGCTAGGTCTCGTTAGACCCAGTCCCGTGTTGGGAGTCCCTGCGACGGGAAACTCCGCACGTTGTGCATTGTTGGGTACGATGCCCGCGCTCTGGACGCCATCGACCCCCCCCCCCATGGTGTGACTCCGTAGGCGTACGTCGATCTCGGTGCCTAGAGTCTCACCACCTTATTGTACTTTAGCGGCCACTGTCTTGTTAGGGTGTCTTGTGAAAAACCTCGTAGCGTCCCTATGCAATCACACCTCGGAAGTGTTGATGTGCGTGGTTGCGTGCAAAGTTCTTTTGAACTTTACGCGACTGGTGGGTAAAGGTCAAAACCTCTGCAGAGTGTAAAATCTATTATGACAGCCTTGCTCAGGGTCACGAGCGGCCTGGATCCTTTTTGATTAGAAGATGATGTTTATTTATGTTTAATGTCACTTATACCTTATTAATTGGGTTGCAACTGGGTTTCATTCACCTGTAGTAATTTGGTTAATGTTAAAATGAACCAACTAAAAATGCTAATGCAGTTAAGCCGTGTCTAGCCTATTTTGAGCCTTCATACCCGTGCTATACTTGCTAAGTAATTGTTTACTTACACTTGTCATTTTATTCAACAAATTCCGGATGGGTAAACAGATTGGGCTGGGCATGAGTCTGCTGCTGAGTTTCCAGAAGATTTACCGTACTACTGAGTTGTGATCTCCCAGTCAGAGTCCCTGTGGATTGCGGCTCCATTAGTTGAGAGTTTTATTAGTCTTCTGCTGTTATTGTTTAGATCATTTATGAAGCACTCTGATGTAAACACTTTATTTAATAAAGAATTTATTGCAGCATATGTTCTCTGTTTATCATATATGTTCGCTATATGTGTACTATGACTTCCTGGGCACACATATGGCTGCATTCGGGTTTTATGAAAATCCGAGTGTGACAGAAAAAGAACATGCTTCCCCTTTGAACTTCACTTAGATTAGAAACGCATGCAGACCAATACTTGATTAGCGAGCTTGCACAAACATCGGAGCGGACAACGGAGCCGGCTTGGGCCATGTTTCTTGGCTGGATTAAAAATTTTGCTACTGCCGCCTACAGTGTGTTTCACAAAAGAATTTGCAGCCAAAATCAACAAATGCAACATGCACCCCACCATATGTACACATAGAACAAAATTTGCTAAGTGTACCCAATTATACACATGCAAAACCATCACATCTTCACAAACCTTTTTCAACGCAAACTATAACAAGGTTTCCTCAACCAATACAAGTACAATGTCCTCACAATACAAGATGTCCTCACAAGAATGGTACACTCATACAAGAAAATGTTCTGTTCATAAAAATTTCAAACTCATACAGCATCAATTTCCGTCTACACACAACTCATCTCACAAATGAAACATGTACAATGGGCTTCTCAACCTCTATGTTCGGACGTATAGTATGCATGTGCTATTTCATCATGGACAAGGTTCATCTTTATGTCATCGTCAACTTCATCGGCCTCACGGGGCTCCTGTGCTTCCTCATCATCGTTGTCGCCCATTGCAAAACCTCCACCCGACGGACCGGCTTCAAACTCGAAGTCATCATCATCATGTTCAATAATGAAATTATGGAGGGCACAACATGCAAGAATTATTTGGCTTTGGATAGTTTCTGGGTAGGACGGAATAGCCAACAGTATTCTCCACTTCATCTTCAACATCCCAAAGGATTGCTCTATGATGGTCCTAAGAGATGAATGAGCCTTGTTAAATACCTCTTTTTCACCAGATGGTGTGGGTGCATGGCGCCTGTGTTGTTGATGGTATTTGTACCCCTTGTACGGTGCTAGATAGCCCGGTTGGTTCGGATTACCCGCATCAACTAGATAAAATTTCCCTACATGCATATTCCAACAAGCACAAGGTCATCATGAAAATTCAGCAGGGCATAAGACTGAATGATTTTGATATACTTGATATGTACCCAATGGTGAATGATACAAGTACTGACATCAGCCACCGCTGGCTGTCAATCTAAACAGAAGGGACCTATCCTATACCAGGCAGAATGAAACAAAAATGAGCAATCATTTGGTGCAATAGCACACTGCACACAGGCACACACACGTGGTACTTGCCAACCTTTGAAAAGAAAGGAAGGCAAGTAGCTTTCAAAAGAAAGGAAGGCAAGTTCCTATCAGCAGCTAGGAGGAGGTTTCACCAGTACCAACATCTTCCCAGCCAACAAAGGGGACATATATAAAAATAATTGAATTGGTAAAGCTATCAGAGTCAGTAAAGCATGCATGTGTGCCCATACAGGAAACCAGGCACTAGTGTGCTTCATTTGGTATTATTTCCAAGTTTACCCCAGAAAAAATTCAAAGTAATCTCAGTTTGCAAGGTAATTGGTATTATCAGTTTGCCTCAACACAAGCATAGAAAAAATAATGATAACTTATAACTGATCTGGGTAAGAATTAAACAGGCAGATAATGAGATACACCCTCAAATTCCACAGTCGTGTTTCGAGCTGTGAATAAGTGTAGGACACCCCCGTGCGTGTTCTGAATGCTTTAACTAACTGGTTCTTTGCTATGGGGGTCGGTTTACCCTGGAGAACTCCCTTCTGACGTTGTTCTTCAAGCCATGACTCGCACAACGCTTGCGTAAGAAGATCAGACCACTTCACTCTAACACAACCCTAAAAATACAACCAATATGAGAGCAAGAGCAATGTCACTTTTGTACTTTGAATTTCCTACATGCAATTTGTCTGAATGTCATTGCCAAATTAAATTGCATGATGTAACAGGGATAAACATAAATATGCAGGCCTACACATCCCTAAATAGGACATAAGACGCCTAAACATCAAATTTGCAGCAACATGTATTATCTAAACATGAGTACAGTTGCCTAAACAGGAGGAAACATCCATCGACAGTCCTAATTAGTAAAGCTGCAGCCACATTGATGAAATCTATGGATGGAAAAAAAACATGGGTGTATGCAGAAAAATAGGTAAGTCACCTCTGCCAAGTAGTCATCGCTAGCAGCAGAGGGCATTGAGTTGTCATTGCTAGCCACATCATGCACGGGGGTCGGGCTCTCCTGGCGAGACGATTTTTCATCCGCTGCACGGCTTGGTGCAGCAGATGAAAACTCGTCACCTGTAGTGGGTGCAGGCCATGAGGGGGGGCTGGTGACAAGTGCAGACGGGCAGCTTGGCTACTGCCCTCGCCATAACCTCCTGCAGGTATGAAAGCAACATAAGAATGGGAGAGGTATGACAACTTTTGGAATCGGTAAACATTTATGTAAACAGGTTCAGAGTTGGTTATGTAGTTAGGTTGTTTTGACTTGGTATATTATGTAAAAAGGTTCAACTGTACTCGTTGGTTCGGATCAGGTGCAACAAATATTCAGTGATCACAGAAAATGACACATAAAAGTAAGTACTAATTCATATGTATGCAACAACAGCAGGTCATGATGCAAAATTGGGCATCTTATCAGCAGCACCAGGCACTATCATATTAAAAATGAACCCTACGCATATGAAAACTAAAGGCTTGTTCATACCCCAATAAAATGCAACAGCATATGTCATATTAAATAACTAAATGAGCGATCTTATGTAGTGCGGTGATAGTATTTATCAATAAATTGCAGGCAAAATAGGTCACTCACCATAGCTAGGTGGCACTAGACGCAGCGGCTGCGGCGCAACTGAGGCGTTGGGAACCCCTGCGAACCCTGACAGGGACGACGTAGAATGCCTCCGGGGATCAGCCATGGGGAGACTGCCGGGATGATACGGCATAGGGTAGAAAGGCGATGGTCCGCCAAACCCGGAGTAGCCAAGAGACGCTCCGGCCATGCCCCCGGGTGCCGAGAACTGTGCGGTGGAGGTGTCGAAAAGGTTGTTGAAGTCCACACTAGGTACACCAGGAGGACAGGGTTGGCTGCCGCTGGCGTCTAGCCGCGTGGGGGAGGGGGGATACGACGACGGCGGTGGGTAGTACACATCATGAAAGAATGGGTTCGGCTGCGAGGATGGCCGAAAGGGCTCATCGCCGTCCCCTGACATGATGCGGCCGGTGCGAATCTGAGGTGCGGCCGGATGGTTCACGGGAATTGGGGAAGGAGGCTGGAATACGCTTACTGCCGGCGGCGCCGCAAGTGGGAGAGGCAACCGCAGAGGCCGCAAAGGTGGGGGAATGAAGGCGTGTTGGGGTTGATAGGTTGGTGTCCGAGGATACAACGATGGAGACGATGTTGCATTTTATTGGGGTATGAACAAGCCTTTTGTTTTCATATGCGTAGGGTTCATTTTTCATATAATAGTGCCTGGTGCTGCTGATAAGATGCCCCATTTTGCATCATGACCTGCTGCTGTTGCATTCATATGAATTAGTACTTATTTTTATGTGTCATTTTTTGTGATCACTGAATATTTGTTGCACCTAATCCGAAGCAATGAGTACAGTTGAACCTTTTAACATAATATACCAAGTCAAAATAACCTACCTACATAACCAACTCTGAACCTGTTTACATAAATGTTTACCGATTTCTGAAAGTTCTGTCATACCTCTCCCATTCGCTGCACCTAGCCGTGCAGCGGATGAAAAATTGTCTCGCCAGGAGGCCCTGACCCCCGTGCATGATGTGGCTAGCAACGACAACTCAATGCCCTCTGGTGCTGACGATGACTACTTGGCAGAGGTGACTTACCTATTTTCTGCATACACCCAGGTTTTTTTTCCATCCATTGATTTCATCAATGTGGCTGCAGCTTTACTGTTTAGGACTGTCCAGGGATGTTTCCTCCTATTTAGGCAACTGTACTCATGTTTAGATAATACATGTTGCTGCAGATTTGGTGTTTAGGCGTGTTATGTCCTGTTTAGGGATGTGTAGGCCTGCATATTAATGTTTAGCCCTGTTACATCATGCAATTTAATTTGGCAAAGACATTCAGACAAATTGCATGTAGGAAATTCAGAATACAAAAGTGACATTGCTCTTGCTCTAATATTGGTTGTATTTTTAGGGTTTGTTAGAGCGAAGTGGTCTGATCCTCTTATGCAAGCGTTGTGTGAGTCATGGCTTGAACAACAACGTCAGAAGGGAGTTCTCCAGGGTAAACCGACCCCCATAGGAAAGAACCAGTTAGTTTAAGCATTCAGAACACACACGTGGGTGTCCTACATTATTCGTAGCTCAAAACACAGCTGTGGAATATGAGGGTGTATAATTCAGCACACAAAAAACTGCAGAAGAAATCTGGTGTGGGTCACACCACGAAGGGTGGGTTAGTGGTCGACACTGGTTTTTGGATGAAATGGAAAAAGGTACAATATCCCAACCCACTTGTCATATGAGAAATTGGCTACATTGCTCCTCGTTGTTGCTAATTGCGCCCTTATTTCTGCAACAGGCGCTTGTCCTTGGACGAGCCCCCTTGGCTGTTCATGCTGGACGAAATGTTCAGGGACGTGCACACCAATTACAAATCCGTCTTTCAAGCCTCTGCCCACGAGGCAGCCACTGTCAACATGGACTCCCAGGGCACCCCTGGGTCACCACGTACAACTGCTACCACATCTGGTAGCCACAAGAGGGCAAGCAGTGGGGCTGTCAAATCAACAGCTGACAGCCCCCAAAAGACGGACAAGGGACCCATGTCACCTTCAAGTACCATGGCACCCCGCAAAAAGAAGAACCTCTTTAGTAGGGTAATTGACTCAATGAATAAGTCAGATGGCCTGTTTCAAAAGGGTCTGCTCGAATTGGTGTATGCGCCTGATCGTAAAGACAAGAAACAAGAGGAGTTCAAGAAATGTTTGAGATTGGCATTAGACTGTGGGATCAGCACCAACAGTGATGTGTACGACTTCCTTAGTACGCATTTCGACAATGAGAGAAATAGAGATGCATTCCTGATATGTCCAACACTGGAGGATAAAAGGGTGTGGATCGACAGAAGATACTTTTGCCATATGTCCAGTCATCCGTAGAGTGATTTGGTGGCCGTAGTTATGTAGTATTGGCAATTAATAATTTTTGTCATGTCCACCCTAGACTATGTAATTGTTGAATAATTTGTATTGTTTATCTTTGAATGAACCTTGATGTAATGCATGTTGATTGAGTGTTGAACATTGGGCTGTTACTATTCCACCTGTCCCATTGCTTTTATAATCACTTATGTCGAGGATGCTGCAATTGTGAAGATGTGCTGGTTTTGCATGTGTATAATTGGGTACACTTAGCAATTTTTGTTCTATGTGTACATATGGTGGGGTGCATGTTGCATTTGTTGATTTTGTCTCCAATTTCTTTTGTGAAACACACTGTAGGTGGCAGTAGCAAAATTTTTACTCCGGCCAAGAAACACGGCCCATACATGTTCTCTATAGAACAGGGGCAGCTTTATTGGGCCCCATCGGATTAAACTTAGGCCTTGTTTAGTTCCAAAGTTTGGCATGCCAAACTTAGCATTTTGCTATTAATGCGTCACTATAGCATTTCATTTGTATTTGTGAATAATTGTCCAAACATTGATTAATTAGGCTCAAAATGTTCATCTCATAAAGTACAACAAAACTGTGCAATTAGTTTTTAATTTCATCTAAATTTAGTACTCCATGCATGTGCCGACATTTTGATGTGATGGGAATCTTCTTTTTGCATGCTGGAATTTGGGGCCAAATGTGGGGAACAAAACAAGGCCTCGTGCACACCGTCGGAGGCTCAGAATTGATCTGTGCATTTGACTGCTTGAAATCGGTGCCAGTTGATCACTCCGACCATCATTCTTTTTTAAACGAATCCGCTGACTGGTGTAGTTATGTGCCTAACAGCAACCATACAATTTGAAATTTGGGTGGGTTCTCAAATCGGATCTGAGATCTGTGCTGTTGCTGCCAGTTGGAGTGGCACTTGGCGAAAAAGCTAGCATCCACGCTTGCGGGGGAGATGACACGAGATTGATCTGCCATCAAGCTAACTATAAAAAAACTCGATAATAAACCCTGTTTTGCGCGCCAACTGTCCTACCTTAGGATCGGCAATCCACCAGGGAGTACCCAAGTGGTTGATTTGTAGGAGGAGGATCGTCGAGACAAGTAACTTGAAGGTAACACATAGAGCAAGATTTAGACAGGTTGGGGCTACCCGGGGATATAATACCCTACGATCTGTGTCAGGTGGTTGTTGGCACTTCTTACGGCCTACAGATAAATCCACAAGCGGACGGATACCGATGTACCTTTCACCCGGGAGTATTCTAGAGTATCGATTCCCACGAGGAACGAGAAGTGAATTAATTCTAAACTAAGTTGTCCAAGGATGTTAAAGTGCAGTGGATGACAACAAAGAAAAGGAAGGAAAAGCGATAGGAGTGTAGAGAGGGCACGAGTCTAATAGTATTGTCCTTCTGACTAACTAAGCAGGCTAAGTAATATAGATAAATGCTTGCGTCGGGACATGGAACCAACAACACGCGTAAAGGGATGAGAAGGGGTGTTGCCAATACCCGCTGTAAGGATCCTCCGGTTCCGAGACTAACGTGGTGTGCTACGTTGGCCGTATAGGGTTGTCACCACCTAACGGCTACCACACATCCGTTGAATCAGATGCAAACCAAGCTAACCTCAAGTTTAGGCATCACACATACACTAGTTAGTTAGTACTTATCTCCTTAAGAAAGATAAGCACCAAAGCAAAGCAACCAGTATACAATTATACCAATCAACTAAGCATTGAATAAGGAACTAGAAAGTATATAAAAGTAAGAACTAATGCTCAGTATCTCCAGGGACTCAAAATTTGACAAGATATTATACTAGTTATGACAAGCTTTTTCTAAAATGATTTCTCAAGCATACGTGTCAGGTGAATGATCAAAGTATATGGATGGGATGAAAGTATAGGGTAAGGTTTTATATTTTCAAAATAAATTCACATTTATCAACAACTTAGACTGGGGGGGTCCTAACATGAAAGATTTCACATGCATGTGGGTACTTAGTTTGGCATGAATAATAGGCATAATACATGGCATGAAAGAAAACTGAGAATGTTTCATCTAAATAGTTTGTTCAATGTTCAAATATTGAAACGTGGTAACAAAGAGAAACCAGAATTGAATAGGAGCAAGGAGTGCAAACCAATGTGCGTGTGCGCGAAGTGGTTGAGCCGAGCTGGTTCGGCCGAGCCAACTAGTTCGGCCAAATGGGTCATTGTGCGCGTTCTCGTTCCGTTCCTCCCCTGTGTCGTCCCTGTACTCATGTAACATCTGTGAAATTGGGCATTCTCTGACTGGCTCAACTACACCAGTCAGAGCATTATTTCTAACAATTCAAACTAAGATTTTTATTTTATTCATCAAGCTAATTTTGGGAAAACAAATATTGAGAGGGAAATAAAGAGAGCACCTCCTAAACAACGACCTATACAAAAAGGGAAATTGAATATGGAAATAAATTTAAACTAATGGTGCTCTAAAAGATACAACCATATGACATATAATCTGTAGGTGGATCGTAAAGCTTTGAATATCCTATGGCTTTGGCAAGCCTCTTGAATTTGGCGATGAAAGCCATCTGGAGGGTGTCAAGCCAGGTTTCGGGGTTGATGGTGTAGATGTGGATTTTGCCCAGGAAGATTGTTTCGTTGAGGTTCATGGGCAGAGGTTCTAGGGCCAGCTTTAGACCTCTAAAAACTCGATGACATCTAAGTCATCGAGTGCTGGCAGTTCTGGTTCTAAGAAGATCTTCAAGAGTTGCCCATTGACCTTGAAAATGTTTTCATCTTCATTTTGCAAGTTAATAGCTCCATGGGATGATGCGTTGATCACAGTGAATGGGCCGTCCCACTTACTCTTGAGTTTGCCTCGACTGAAAAGCTTCACGCGAGAGTTAAAAACTAAGACCTTATCTCCTGGCTTGAACATTTTGATTTTGATCCATTTGTCATGCCATCTCTTTATTCGTTCCTTATATAGTCGGGAGCTATGATATGCCCTTTCTCTCATTTCGTTTAGCTCGGCCAGCTGGATCCGTCGCTTAAGGCTGGCTGTTGGGAGATCGATGCCCCATTTCTTAATGGCCCAATGAGCCTTAAACTCCATCTCTACTGATAAGTGGCATGTCTTGCCATAAACCAATTGATTTGGGATCATCCCAATGGGTGTCTTATAGGTTGTGCGATATGCCCAGGGTGCATCCAGGAGTTTCCCTTTCTAGTGCTTGCCCATCTCATTAAAATCTTTTGCATGATGTTCTTGATTTGCTTGTTAGATGTTTCTGCCTGACCGCTGGTTTGAGGGTTATAGGGTTTAGCTACATTGTGTTGCACCCCCAAACTAGATAGGTAATTATGGAAAACGCAGTCAATTAAGTGAGAGCCTTTGTCGCAAATCACTATCCTAGGAACGCCAAAGCACGGGAAGATTATTTCGTGGAACATTCGCCTGACATTCTTGGAGTCTACGACAGTGCAGGGAAGGACCTCTACCCATTTAGAAACGTAGTCTATGACCACCAGGATAAGTAATCATCAATTGGAAGATTAGACGGAACTTGCATCCGAGACTTGTGGTCTGCTACTGAGTTTTCTACTCTGTTATTATCTCTTATCTCGATGTCAAACTCTTGGAGTAGGAGAACCCAGTGGATGAGTCTTGGTTTTGCATCCTTTTTGGTCAAAAGATACTTCAGAGTAGCATGGACTGAATAGACTATGACCTTTGCCGCAACTAGGTAGGACCGGAATTTATCTATAGCGAACACAACTGCTAAGAGTTCCTTCTCCATGATTACATAGTTGAGCTGGGGGCTAGTGAGCGTTCTTCTAGCATATGAGATAGCATAATGCTTCTTGTCCTTAGTTTGCTCCAAAACAGCTCCTACAACATAATTGCTCGCATCACACATGATTTCAAATGGAATGCTCCAGTCAGGAGGCTGGATGATGGGAGCGAAAATGAGTGCTTTCTTGAGAGTGTAAAAGACTGCGTAGCACTCTTCATCAAAGATGAAGGGGGCATCCTTAGCTAAGAGATTCATTAATGGTTGGGATATCTGGGAGAAGTTTTCAATAAAACGTCTATAGAATCTGGCATGGCCAAGGAAGCTACGAATTCCCTTAACATTGGTAGGAGGAGGAAGTTGCTCAATCACCTATATTTTTGCTCTATATACCTCGATCCCATGTTTCGACACCCTATGTCCTAGAACAATCCCTTCTCGCACCACGAAATGGCATTTTTGCCAGTTTAAAACGAGTTATTTTTCTTGACACTCTAGAGATCCATGTTTTTCAGGTACTCACTAAAGGTCTTCCCATAAACTGAGAAATCATCCATGAACACTTCCATAATTTCTTCAATCGTGTCAGAGAAGATGGACATCATGAAACGTTGGAGGGAGGCATTTGTGTTACACAACCCAAAGCACATCTGTCGATAGGCATATGTCTCATAGGGGCATGTGAACACGGTTTTGGTCATCCAGATGGATTGGAATTTGGTCATATCCAAAGTAACCATCAAGAAAGCAAAAGGAGTGTTTGGCTAACCGTTCAAGCTTCTCGTCAATGAAGGGAAGGGGGGAAATGGTCATTCTTGGTGGCTTTATTGAGTCTTTGATAATCGATACACATACACCACCCAGTGATGGCGCGCTGAGGGATGAGTTCATTATTATCATTGCGCACAACCGTCATTCCTCCCTTCTTAGGGATGACTTGAACGGGCCTAACCCACTCACTATTAGGAACTAGATAAATGATCCCAGCGTGAAGGAGTTTGTGAACTTCCTTTTTAACGACCTCTCGCATGGCATTGTTTAACCATCTTTGAGGTTCCCGAGATAGTGTTGCTTTAGAATCGATCGAGACATGATGAGCACAGAGGTGATCCCTTTTAGATCATGGAGAGAGTATCCTAAGACCGATCAATTCATCTCCAAGATAGTGAGAACCTGTTGGGTTTCTACATCGGATAGCTTATCACTAATGATCACTGGAGTTAGTTTGTCTGCAAATAGGAAGACATATTTCAATCCTGGGGGAAGAGGCTTAAGCTCAATCGGAGATGGTTTTGGAGCTTCGCTTGTGTCAAGCTTGATTGGGGGATGAATTTCTTCTTCCTCTACAAAGAATTGGGTATCTTCCTCTGGAATAAGCTGCTCTAGTTCTGTCAAAGAAGTTGACATGACATCCTCCATACGATCAGGATCAGGGTCTGCCTCTACTAGAATGTTCAAGGAGTTGGAGTAAGAGATAGGGACAAGTTTTTTCCCGACCCTAAGTTCTACTAGCTGGTTTGTTGGTGTGTTTTCCAGAATTTTCACAATCAGCCTCCTGATAAAGATGGAGTGGGTGGAATTATTAGGTAGGTCAAAGATATGGAAATTCAGGAAAAGTTTAGGACCATTAATCTTAACGGGTGTGACCCGCAAGATCCCTAAACAATCGAGGATCCTCCCCGACGTGAACCTTAGACGTTTATGAGATGATGACCATGGTTCATCGGAGAGTTGAGCTCGCATCAAAGAGCTATAGATGATATTGATTTTGAGGGTCGGGTCGTACCCATTTTCTTGGTCATTGCTCATGACTTCACAAAATATCCTTTGGAATTTCTTGGGCATCTTAACAACCTCGGTTGAGGCTTCAACTTCGTCTAGCCATTCCCGACTCATTATAGCAGAGAGGCATCCTAAGTACTCCCTCTGATATTCTAGTTCTTCTTTATCGGGAGGTTGATCCTTTTGCTCTACTCGTTGTTCCAATGGTAATCTTGTTGCACTCATGATGTTATCGAATAGATCATTATCAAAATCATAGGGAGTGGTGTAGAGTGGATAATAATAATCCAGGATAGAGTAGAGTAGTGGTTTGAAATGAGCATCAAGTTCTGATGGAATGGAAGAGCTGATAGATTTGGATTGTGAACATGTAGACTCTTCAGTTTGGGTTGTTTCTCTTCATCGGGGAGTTCATCATAGATTCCAGTGTAGGGAGTGTCATTCAGGATGCGATCCAGGACTACCCTCGCTTCACTAGGAACCAAATGAGAGACGACTCTCCTGCGGAGTTCAAGAAAGTGATGGCTGCAGGACAGAGGCTAAGGCTGAAATATTGTAGAATGATAGGTTCTGGTAGGCCTAGGTCTAGTCCGGAAGCCAAAATTAGCTTGAAACGAGCCCAAGCAGCTCCTAACGATTCTCCCTCTAATTGTTTAAATGTAAGAATTTTGATTTTGAGGCTGGCTACCTTAGAAACTAGGAAGAAATTTAAGCAATTTTTTTCTCTAAGAATTTCCCAGATCCTTTGCATATTACCAACCGATAGAGAGTATCATTTCTTTGCTCCTCCCGCTAGTGAAAATGGAAATAGCTTCCATTTGAGCTTCCCTTGTGTCATGCCCGCTATGACGAGGCAAGAATAGAGTTACTCAAACTCTCGTAAATGTGCATAGGGACTCTCAACATTCGTTCCTGAGAACGTTTGCTCTCGAACCATAATTATGAAGCCGGGATGCAGCTCATAGACGGGTGTGTGCATGGGATGTGACGAGGATGGTGGCTCCAAACAATCGCCCTTTGGAGCCAAATGTTGACATAACGTAAGAGTGGAATCCATATGGTGGGTGGTGTGATACACGAACAACTTGGGTTAATAATCAGAACAACTACCGTTCCCCGGCAACGGCGCCAGAAAGCTTGTTGGCACTCTTACGGCCTATAGATAAATCCGCAAGCGAACAGATACCGATGTAGCTTTCTCCAGGGAGTATTCTAGAGTATCAATTTCCACAAGGAACGAGAAGTGAACTAATTATAAACTAAGTTGTCCAAGGATGATAAAGTGAAGTGGATGAAGATGAAGAAAAGGAAGGAAAAGCGATATGAGGGTAGAGAGGGCACGAGTCTGATAGTATTATCCTTCAGACTAACTGAGCAGGCTAGGTGATACAGATAAATGCTTGCGTCGGGACACGGAACTACCAACACGGAGAAAGGGATGAGGAGGGGTGTTGTCAATACCCGCTGTAAGGATCCTACGGTTCCAAGACTAACATGGTGGGCTACGTAGGCCGTATAGGATTGTCACCACCTAACGGCTACCACACGTCCATTGAATCAGATGCAAACCAAGCTAACCTCAAGTTTAGGCAGCACGCCTAAACTAGTCAGTTAATAATTATCTCCTTAAGAAAGACAAGCACTCAAGCAAAGCAACCGGTATACAATTATACCAATCAACTAAGCATTGAACGAGGAACCGACAAGTATATAAAAGTAAGAACTACTGCTTAATTAATCACAGGGGTACAAGAGTTACCAGACCCGGATGTCACTCGAAGTGAAGACGCATCCGTAGACGTACTGGTGGAATTGGGGCCGACACTCCGGCTCCTCTTCGGCACGCTCACCTCTCCTCTCGCCCTATCTTCTAAGTATGGTAGTGCAGCGCTTTGCTATGAGTTTTCTCTCTTCTTGTACGTTTTCGCAGGTGCTGGAGGTCTCCTTATATAGAAAGGAAGGGAGGTGGACAAAGGGTTAGCGGGCACTGAACCTCATGGCGGTGTCGGGCACTTCGGCCAAACCAGGGGGTTCGGTCGAAGTGGGTCAGTTCGGCCAAACTACCCCAGTACGGCCAAACCAGCCATTTCCACCACTCGCCTTCCAACGCTAAGGATTGCACCCAGAGGCGGTTCTAGGTCGAACTGGCCCATGATCTCCTCTGCACTTAGGTCAACCGCCATTGTGTTGGGGATGGTCGTGTTAGTCCATCCTTGCCCGGCACTTGGTGGTTTGTACGTTTTCAGGGTGTCTCATGCACCGGACACGAGGGTGGAGTTCGGTTGAATCATGGGATTCGGCCGAACCCACTATTTTGGTGGTTTTGTCCCAACTTTGGTAATTCACCTCCTGAAATCAAATAGACACCAAAATTTGTGGAAATGATTAGAAACAAACCCTATAGCTATGGTGCATTGTTCCATTGTATTCATTTTATACTCGGTTGGAGGTCGGAAATCATGTTGTAATGACCGCCAACAGTGGTGTTGGTATTGCTTGTGCTTGACCAAACTTCGGGAAGCTAGGGCAAGATTTTTGGTTACAATGGTTCGATTTGTTGGGCTACCAATCTAGAGACCTATGCCCTCCTTTATATATCTCGGGAAGTAGGGTTACAGGGCAAGTCTCCTAGTCGGTTACAATATGTGAGTTCTAGTAGGAGTACATGAGGAGTTCTACTAGAACTCAATGTTCTCCCTTACTTAGGTAGTCGGTCCGGCCGCCACCCCTCTTGGTGATGGGCCTAGCGGTACCCATATCCCACACCTAGTCCACTCCTCCAAGCCAATCTCAACTTCATCATCACAATCAGAACCATGAGTTTGAACTTGAGCGATTGTGGGATATGAATCCCCGGATACCCTCAAGAAAGAAGACCGAGTCCTAGTAGAACTACTCGTGTACTCCTACTAGGACTCTCTGTGGGGCCAGGATCCCTAGGGCCACTCATCTAAGAATTAAACTACTCGATATGGAGAGTTATGACCCGACTATTTTGTACTATCCAGGTAAGGCATAGGACGTTGTAGTCAAGTTGTAGAACTACTCGTATTCAAGATAGACTACCTTAATGTGACCTTCCAGGTCGGATACGAGTAGTATTTGTATTCAATTTGTAACTCTGCTCCCCGAGTATATAAAGAGGAGCAGGGACCCCCTCAAAACAACTCAACTCACATACAATACAATCAAGTACACAGGACGTAGGGTATTACGCTACTCGCGGCCCGAACCTGTCTAAATCTTTGTGTTGTTCGTGCATTGTCGTTCCTAGAACTCGGTGAGACCCACTAATCTACTCCTTGGGATACCCCTAGATAGACGTGCTTGACATAAATCGTCGACACTTGGCGCCCACCGTGGGGCCTCTCGCCGAAAGCTCACCATCAGGGACGATGGGATTCACTACCTTCAAGATTGCCGACGTCCAAGAAGGAGCCACCTTCGTTTTCGGCGCATGGACCTTCGTCGCCGAAAGCGATGGTAGGTTCGCAAGCTACCTCGCGAACAACCCTGGCTCCTGCTCGGTGGCTACTTCCAACTCGATCTCGACTCCAATTTCGAGTCTGATCTTAACTCCAAATTCGCTCGGGATTCTCTAGGCTGAGTCCGGGTATGACTCGATCCCAGTTACGGAAAGAGCAGGGAACTCCGAGCTGGCTACGCCATCGGACAACCCACCAGATCGGTTCCCAAAAAAATTCTCCAACATAATGAACTCGCACAAACAGATTCATACCACAAAAGTAGAGGCATGGACGACCCAGGAGTCCCACTTGAAGCCAAGTCACCCCAATGACCTCGAGCCGGCATCAGCGCCATCGAGGAACAATGACGATGACTTCACCATCCTGCTAAGTGATGCTCCTGATAACGTCGCGCGCCTACACCATCACGCTCACTTCAACACCGAGTTCGTGTTGGAGGAACCACTCATTCACCTCCCATCCGGACTAGTCGTGACTAGAACACCGGGACGACTCGCCGTTCACTGGCCCGGAGCGATTCCGGCCGACACCTCCCAGGACAAAGACTCAAGACTTGCTGCCGTTATACTGGAAGAATTCCCCTTCCAAGACGGCAAGACTGCATTGCTCACCACTCCAACTGAAAGCTCAAGTGATAACTTTTCAACCACTCAGATCATCCTCAGTGATCAAGACCCAAGCCGTCAGGTGTTCATGGCTGGCAATGAAGACCAAGGCACTCAATACGATCGCGAGCTGATCACCGAGGTTTCTGAAGAGGAACGCACTGCTGACGGAGAAACAGAGGAGCAAAAGACCGCGCGTCAAGCAAGGAATGCCAAGCGCAAACAGAGGCATCTTAACGCCGCGTTACGCGCCAATGCCATGCAAAACCTTACACAGGATTTCAATATGGTCGGCGATCAGCTAGTATCCCAAAACGTGCCATTAAACATCTCCGTCGCAGTAGAACTCGTCAGGGCCATGCCCGACACCCCTACGGTCAGACAAGTACTCTCACTCCTCGACACGACTCAGAAGGCTACGAACCAGGCGAATCCTAGCCAGCACACTCCAGACACCAGACGCCCGGACGCTGAGAGACCACCCCCACACGAAGCTTCAATTGGCACCACAGGAGGACATCGACGTGGCCAAGATGCTGATCGCAACCACCAGCAGGGGAGAGGACGCAGTAACAACCAAGACGGTGCAAGGCCACGAGATCGAGACCTTCGCAACGTCATTAATGACAACCGCGATGCTCGCTCTGTCATTCAGTCGAGTCAACAACGGCGCATGGAATTGGAACTCCGTCGCCGCACAGACTACGACCGCAACTACGAGCCTCCATCCCACCACAATTATAGAAACCGATCACGCGATCAAGAACGCCATTACGACCGTCACGAAGAACGCCGCAACGATCGCCGAGGAGAGCACCCTAACTATCGCCACCGACATGAAGAGTCCTCAAATTACAGCGATCGACCTCCCCAAAACCACAACCGTGGACGACAATACGACTCCGACCACAGCACCTCTAGCTTCCGGAGTGATCGATCATCAGACGACAAATATGACGGCTTCCCAGCCTTTTCCAGGCGCATCAAAGAGATCGAATGGCCAAGCAAGTTCAAACCTACAGGAATTGAGAAGTTCATGGGCAAGCAAGACCCTGAACAATGGCTCCGAATTTACTCTACAGCCATCCAGATGGCTGCAGGATCCAACGACATCAAAGTCAGCTACTTCCCTGTCATGCTAGATACCACGCCCCTAACATGGCTCAAGGGCCTCCGCCCCGGGTCCATTGACTCCTGGGATGATCTCACCAGGAAATTCACCACCAACTTCCAGGGAACCTGGGCTCGGCCCGGAACCCGTTATGAATTGGAAGCTTGCAAGCAAGGAAAAGGAGAAACCTTGCAAAAATACATCAAGAGATTCTTCGATAAAAGAGCTACAATCGTGGATATCTCTGGCCGGGAAGTAATCGACTGCTTTCATGACGGTCTCTACACCCGAGAACTACATCGTGAGTTCGGCCGATGTCGCCCAGAAAACATCAGCGAGCTACGACGCATTGTCACCGAATGGGCAGACCAAGACGATCGCGAGCGGGAGCGCTTTGACAGACATCGCGATAACAATACCAACAGTCACAACAAAGACAACGACGACCGACGTAACGATCACCCAAACAATCGGGACTTCAATCGCTATAACAGGAAGCGCAAGCCAGACAACATAGTCGCGACGGTCCAGCGCCCTAGTCGTAAGACTCATTCAGCGGCAGACGTCATGAACGGTCCTTGCCCTTACCACCCCAATGGCAAGAACACAATGGCGAAGTGCTTTCACCTAAAGCAGGAATTCGACAAGCAAACACCAGATGCTACCAAAACCGACAAGAAAAAGGAAGACAAAGACGACAAAGACCCTGTCAATAACTTCCCAAATGTCGAGAACGTCATAACTGTACTATTCAGTGGGGAAACCCTGAACCAGTCGAAGCACGCCAAGAAGCTCACTCTGCGAGAGATCATGGCGATAGAACCTGCCACCCCAACATACCTAAAGTGGTCAGAAGTGCCTATCACATTCTCCAGAACAGACCAGTGGACAAACTTTGCAAATCCTGGCAGATGCCCTCTGGTCTTAAACCCAGTCATGGCGCAAGCCAGACTGACTAAAGTACTCATTGATCGAGGCAGCGGGCTCAATGTCATCTTCGCAAACACGTTCAAGAAGATGGGCCTAGACATTACAAAATACCTCAAGCCTACAGACGCTCCATTCTATGGCATTGTCCCAGGCAATGCAGCAATCCCCCTGGGCCAGGTCACATTACCAGTTACCTTCGGGACGGAAGCAAACTTCAGAACCGAGTACATCAAGTTCGAGGTTGCTCACTTCGAGACCTCATACCATGCGATTATTGGGCGACCAACCCTCGCCAAATTTATGGCGATTCCGCATTATGTATACTTGGTTCTCAAGATGCCTGCTCCTAAAGGAGTACTTTCCCTAAAAGGAGACTTAAAGGTATCGTATGATTGCGACGTCGAGGCAGTAGAATTCGCCGCCACTTTGCACGTCCCTACCCAGATGCTGGAAGTACTCGCCTTGGCCAAGAAGTCGAAGGAAGACGACCTAGAAGTACCCAACAAGAAGTCAACAAGTGCCAACTTCAAGCCCTCCGAAGAAGTACAGCTCAAAACTGTAAATCTTGGGACGGGCGATCCGTCAAAAACTGCCCTTATAGGGCAGATTTAGACTGTAAATAGGAAGATGCGCTCCTCAAGTTCCTCCGAGATAATAAAGATATTTTTGCTTGGAAACCATCTGATATGCCTGGTGTTCCTAGAGAACTTGTCGAGCACAAATTAAACATTGACAAGAACACAAAACCCAAAAAACAGCGCCTCTGACGGTTTGCACAAGATAGACGTGAGGCAATAAAAGAAGAACTCGCCAAACTACTCGCTGCAGGTTTCATCAAAGAAGTCTTCCACCCCGAGTGGTTGGCTAATCCAGTGTTGGTTCGGAAGAAAAACAACAACGAGTGGCGGATGTGTGTCGACTACACAGATTTGAACAAGCATTGTCCAAAAGATCCCATGGGACTCCCACGCATTGATCAGATCACGGCAGGATGCGCATTGCTCTGCTTTCTGGACTGCTATTCAGGATACCATCAGATAGCTCTAAAGACAGAAGATCAGATCAAAACATCTTTCATCACTCCCTTCGGCGCTTACTGCTATACAACTATGTCTTTCAGATTGAAGAACGTCAGCGCCACATATCAGCGAGCCATACAAACGTGCCTATCCAAACAAATTGGGCGCAATGTAGAGGCATATGTTGATGATGTAGTCGTCAAAACAAGGCAGTTAGAACATCTCATCAACGACCTTCAAGAGACATTCGACAACCTTAGAACATTCCGTTGGAAACTTAACCCAACCAAATGCGTCTTTGGTGTTCCGTCAGGGAAACTTTTGGGGTTCATGATCAGTAACAGGGGCATCGAAGACAAACCGGCAAAGATTTCAGCAATCCTTGCCATGGGAGTACCGAAGAATGTAAAAGATGTCCAGAAGCTGACAGGATGCATCGCTGCCTTAAACAGGTTCATCTCAAGATTAGGAGAAAAAGGCCTCCCTTTCTTCAAATTGCTTAAAAAGCAGGATAAGTTTTCTTGGACGAATGAAGCGGATACGGTGTTCGAAAAACTCAAAATATATCTATCTATTCCGCCAGTACTCACAGCGTCTCTGAAAGATGATCGTCTATATCTATACATTGCAGCGACAACCCATGTGGTCAGCACTGTAATAGTAGTTGAAAGACAAGAGGATGGCCATGTATTCTCAGTACAGCGGCCAATCTATTATATCAACGAAGTACTCTCCGAGTCCAAGATTCGCTATCCTCAAGTCCAAAAACTACTCTACGCCGTCTTCATCACATCACGCAAGCTACGACATTACTTCCAAGCTTTCCACATCACAGTCATAACTAAATTCTCGCTAGGCGAAATCCTCAATAATCCAGACGCAACAGGTCGAATCTGCAAATGGAAGGCTGAAATTGGAGAATACCACCTTGACTTCACATCTCAAACAGCCGTCAAGTCCCAGGCTCTTGCTGACTTCACAGTCGAATGAACAGAAATTCAAAATTCTACGACAACAACTCGACCTGAGCACTGGGTCATGTATTTTGATGGATCATTCAAACTTGAAGGAGGTGGCGCAGGCGTACTTCTTATATCTCCTAATGGAGACCAACTCAAATATGTTCTTCAAATCCTGTTTCAGGTCACCAATAACGAAGCAGAGTACGAGGCTATGCTGCACGGGCTCCGTCTGGCTGCATCACTCGGTATCTAGCGACTTGTTGCTTATGGCGATTCGGCGGTGGCCATCAACCAAGTTAATAAAGACTGGGACGCTTCTAAAGAGACAATGGATGCCTACGTTCACGAGGTTCGTAAACTAGAAAGAAACTTTCTAGGACTGGAATTTCACCACGTCGTTCATGACCACAACGTCGCCGCAGATGCCCTGTCAAAGCTAGGATCTCGGCGAGCCGACGTCCCAGCAGAAATATTCATCCAAGAATTACTCCAGCCATCCATTAAGGGACCAACACGAGCTGAGACCACGCAACTCCAGTCCCAGCCAGAAACTCAGATCATGGTAATTGACACTGACTGGATGACCCCTTTCATTGAGTACTTGAAAGACCACAAATTGCCAGAGCAGAAGCCAGAGCAAATACGCATTCAACGACGAGCTGCTAATTACGTAGTAGTGGACAATGTACTCTATAGGCGTGGGGCTTCAGCCAACGTCTTCATGAAATGCATCACAATTGACCAAGGAAAAGCTCTACTACAAGAAATTCATAGCGGCGTGTGTGGTAATCATGCTGCCTCACGAACACTGGTCAGCAAAGCTTACAGAGCAGGTTTCTTCTGGCCAACAGCCAAGCCCGATGCAACGGACATCGTCAAAAAATGTCAAGGATGTCGATTCTTCGCACAACAAGCTCACGTTCCAGCACACGACCTCAACACTATACCACTATCATGGCGGTCTTGATCTCGTTGGTCCCCTTACCAAAGCTCCAGGCGGATTCGAGTGGCTCGTCGTAGCCATCGATAAATTCTCTAAGTGGATCGAAGCAATGCCTTTAGTAATCGCTAAAGCTGCTAATTTGATCAAATTCTTTGATGGTATTGTCCAGATATTTGGAGTTCCTCACAACATTATCACAGACCTCGGTTCTGTATTCACCAGCAAAGAATTCCAAGACTACTGTGACAGATATTCCATTGAGATACATTATGCTTCGGTTGCTCATCCTCGTGCCAACGGACAGGTGGAAAAAGCAAACGGTTTGCTACTGCAAGGGTTAAAACCCAGATTGTATGAGCCTCTAAAGAAATATGGTGGGAAATGGGCAAAAGAGTTGCCTGCGGTGCTTTGGGGGCTACGCACCCAACCCAGCAGGGCCACTGGCCAATCACCATATTTCCTGGTTTACGGCTCCGAAGCAGTCCTACCGGTTGATCTTTTATGGGAAGCCCCGCGTTTGGAGAACTACGATGAAAAACTCGCTCATCAAGAAAGGTCTCAAGATGTTGATGGCGTCGAAGAAGCTCGAGTAGCAGCCCTTATTCAGAACACACGTTATCTTCAAGGATTACGTCGCTTTCATCAATGCTCTGTTCAACCTCGATCCTTTACTATAGGAGACTTGGTACTACGTCGAATCCAAAAGATTGAAGGGTTACACAAGCTTATGTCTCGATGGGACGTTACTTTTCTTGTAAAACAAGTCATTGGACCTGGTACATACAGGCTGCAAACCTCAGAGGGAGAGGAATTACCAAATTTATGGAACATAGAACATCTCCGCAAATTTTACCCGTAACACGGGGCATTGTATTCGAGACGTTGTAAAACAACCCTTGTTCTCAAATTAATAAAGTTATGTTTCCCTATCATCTACAAAGTCATGACATCCTTTATCTCATTAGATAAAACTATACCATGCTCATTACGGCGATAGCCGTCGTGTGGTATCCGAATAGTTTTCTACTCCCGCTCAAAAGAAACCAGGATTTCCTTTTAAAAGGAGGTGTCAAACCACCTAAAAATCTTAGATGAATTACCCTCACCTATACATGGTCGAAGGCGATAATTTCTTTTCTTTTGACTCTGTGTCTTTTTTAACAAAAGCTCCACAAATCATTGTTATACCAACTACACTCATTCTTCATTTCCTATAAAAATCACCTAAAGGTGCTCTAAAGTACTAAAAAGTAGAGCATATGCCAATGCGCATAACTTTTCGCCATGCATTAGCAAGGTTGCTAATCCTTAACAAGGCTCGATTCAACTCCTCCTAGTTGCGAACCTTATATGACCACTGGATTACTTAAACTGTAGTCACTCATCAAATATACTACCCCCAGTACTTCGCATATGCACAAACTATTGGATATTACTTACACAGTAGTATTTCCAAATGGATTACTTTAAACAAGTATCAGATGTTATATACATGGACAAATATCCATATCGGATTCAAAACAGAGTATTCGAAACGAGTAGTTCAAGTTACAGTACAGATCTACTCTAATGAGTCAATAAAACTATCTGCGACTGGCTCTGTTTCTTTCACCAATTCCTCGAATCCTTCAATTTCCATTTCTTCTGAAAGCTCTACAACTTCAAGTTTAGCGTCTGGATTGTGCGCCTTCACCATCGCTAGCAGCTGATTCATGCACTCCTTCATGGTATTCTTACAAAAATCAGTTATCTGTCCAGGCACCGCGCTGATCCGCTCCAATAATGACTGGTTGGTAGCAGCAACACCCTCCGGTGTTACCATGTCAATGATAGGGAGCACCGCTTCTTCTATGGCCTTCTTCTCAGCTTGGAGATCCTCCACTTCTTGTTGTCCTGCCAAGGCCCTGGCGCAAGCTTGTTCCATGTCAACACGGATCTGATGCTCCTTGGTATATTTTCCTTTCAGGTTCTCGACCTCTTTTTCCAAGCGGGCACAATCATCAGTTTTAGATTGAGCCAAGTTATACCACGAAGTGCTGGTGCTCTGTTCTTCAACCAATTCTTTTTTCAATCCTGCAAAGGCAAGACATGTCTATGATTACACATCATACGACTAAGTTAATAATTAATGAGTAAATTGCATCCACCATACAACAACTTGGCAGGTGGGTGTAAATTCATCTAGCAACTTATAAAATGTTCAATTTAGTACAAAAACTTGACAGGTGGGTGTAAATTGGTCCAAAAACATATAAAATGCTCAAGTTGATATAATAACTTGACATGTTGGTGCAAATTAGTCCAACAACGTATAAAAATGCTTAGATTTAGTATAATAATTTTGCAAATCGATGCATTTACATTGCAAACTATACAACGGCAATGTATTAAGCATAGTAGATGAGCCTATGAATAATTCTTATGTTTTTTCTATTAGTTTGTTGATTCTCAACCATGTACAACTTATTTATTCATTAATTCAAATTCAAGCAAATTATAGAACCACACCATTAGAATTATTGAAAGACTGAAGTACATGAGAGACTTTGGAACATTTTTTTCACGCTTCTGCTCATATATTCAGTAATTCTATAGAAAGCAAGTTTGTGTATGTTTGTTTAGCTCATTTTCCGTTTCTAAATAAGTACAGGAGGATTTAAAAATATTTATTTCGCATATTGATTTATTTTTTAGTTGAACAATGCATATAATCAAATACAGCGAGGGTAAACTTATCAATATCGAGTATAAAATTAAATATTCTTAATCAAAATTAAATCACTATATCAAAATAATTAATTTAAAGACATAACATTAATTTTTTAAACATTAAGGTTCTTATTTTAGCCCAATACATTAGCATCGCAACACAAATATGAATGCTTAATAATTTGCTTTGACGTGAATATATTTTCTATTATGACCCAGCGTTAGGAAATACTCTGTTGTTGTAACATTTGGATTATGGATGCACCAATTTACAAAATTATTGCACTAAAATGAGCATTTTGCAAGTAATTGGATCAATTTGCACCCACATACCAAGTTATCGCACTAAATTGAGCATTTTACGAGTTACTAGAGTAATTTGCACCCACCTGTCAAGTTGTTGTATGGTGAGTGTAATTTACTCATAATTAAGTGTACAGAATCTGCTTTACTTACTATTGTTGTCTCGGATCAACGCCCGGTTACGAGTATCCATTCGAGATTTTTCATATCCCATTCCCTCGAGTTGCTTGTGTAGTTGAGAAACCAAGTCTTGATTATCAACTCGAGCTTTTTCTCGCACCTCATAGGCAGCCGCAAGATCTTCTTCGAGTTCTTTTATTCGAGATTCTAGACTAGCATCTCTATTCTTCTCCATCTTATCTACCAAAGCCTGCATTTGATGATAGTTAGTAACTAAATATATTAACTATTTTCTACTAAGTTTTCCTCTTACCAGAGCGGCTGCCAGGTGTTGCTTCAGTTGCATAGCTTCATTTTTCGTAGCCCTTTCTTGTGGCGGTGGAGTACTTTGTCTAATAACAATGTTCGCGACTTCTCCAGCCTCCAAACCAACCTTCATGGTTTTACAAGCATTGTTCATATAAATTCTGGGAGATATAGAGAGCAAAGGCTATATGATTTACCTCCACAGTTGACGGCGGCCTTTCGGCATCTCCCTGGTTTGTAGTTTCTACGGGGTTTGCCTCTGAAGCCAAATTGACATCAGATTGCTTTTTTCTCTTGAGACTGGTTCAGACCCGCAACTCTGCCGCTTTCTTCAACAGCGCCAGGGAGGACTTATTCTTCATTACGCTCTGTTTCTTCAGCTTTTTTCAATTGTTCTTGTGGCGCAAGTGCGCCAGATGAAATCCTTCTCAAAGAATGCAAGATTCAATAGCTGAATTATGGCTCAATTGAAAGAAGACCTTAATTTAACAAACTTACTTTGTTTGCGCGGTGGTTTTTTGCTTAAAGTTGAACTTCTTCAACTTCAGCACGCCCACTTTCGAGCTAGTTGTACTCCCTGTGGTACCACTCGCCATGGCACTTGTAGTTGAGGAGCTTTGAACAGCAGTGATAAATTTGGAGATCTTGATGTGCTGACCTTCCTCTGCTCCAGGCACATATGATCCCGCAGGGACATCTGATCGAGACCGAGTGGTTCTTTTCCGTTTTACCCCTGTGGGAACTATTGGTACTATGTCTATATCCTCTGTTTTTCAAAAAACAGTACATCCAAATTAAATGGCGGAACAGATAAAGTACTCGAATTAAATTATGAAGACTTCTCTTACCTTGAAGATTAACTTGCTGGCCATCCGAGTCAGCTGCCTTCTCGTTGTATATCACTTCAAGATCTTCTACATCGTCAGCAATTGCCTCTGTTTTCTCATTCGATGGTTCCGACTTTTCTAAAGAACTCTTTCCAAATTTCTCCCAATCTTGCGGAGACAGGCCTCCAACTGGTCCGTCAGAATCAGTGGCCGACTACATGAGAGGAATCACTATTGAGACGCATGTTAATAATGACTACAATTTAACCGTTTCGAGCACTTACAGAACTTGGGGATTGGCCTTTACAGAATTCTTTTGCAATGTATGGCTTCTTGTTGTTCACATTGCTGAACATGCGCGACAAGCGCATTAGCACGGTCTCATCTGTGAGTTCTTCTGGCACCATGCGAGAAGGATCTGTTTTTCCTTCATACTTGTATCCAAGATTGACACGCTCTTGGAGTGGTTGAATTCTTCTCTTGAGAAAACTGAAGGCTATCCCGACTCCAGTTAAGCCTTTGTTCTTCAATGATTGAACTCGCTTTAGCAAAGCGGGCACATCCTTGGCCTCCTCGGTGGTTGGCTTAGTGTTCCAGTTGGATAGATCCCTGGGATACCATCCATCTTTGACAGGACAGCTTTTTCCATGGTTCCCTGCTGTATTACAATTACACAGGAACAAGATTAGTGTATAACAATGTGCATTGACCGTAAAAACTATACGAAGAGTACTCGTTTTTTAACTACTCACCGATTATGAACCACTCGGACTTCCAGTCTCCACACGACTCCTTCAGGGGCATGGAGAACCATTGCTCTTTCATCCTTCGGCGGAATTGAATTCCCGCTCCTCCAACCATTTCCATCCTCTGGAAATTTGTATGGGGCTTTACATGATACAAAGTACGGAATAAAGCGAGATTTGGATTGATGCCAAGGAATGTTTCGCAAGCATGCACAAATACAGCGATATTCAAAATCCCATTAGGATTTAGATGATGGAGTTGGATTTTGTAAAAATCAAGGAGCTCGCGGAAAAAGGAGGAGATTGGAAGACCTACTCCGCGCTCACAAAACGACACAAACAAAGGAATTTCATTTGTGTTTTTAGTGGGAAATTGTGCATTGAAGCAAGCCCTCCACTCCAGAGTTTCCTGGGATAAAAGAAAACCTTGCTCCACCAGGTCATGAAGGTCTCCTTCCTTCGCGGTGCAATACTTCCAAGCATCAGCAGGAGAAGGATGAGTCTTGCAATCGTGCTTTGTGTTTGCATCTACCAAGGGAACCCTCTTCCTCGATGCCTTTTTCTCCGCAGGCTTAGCAGCAGAGGCCTCTGCTTTCTTCGAGCTCATGGTTGCAGGTCGAGTTAAGACTTTGCTTTTCTCTCGCATTCACAAGAGAAGCAAGCACAGAAAGTCCGAAATGACAAGGAAGCTACGATGAGGAGGCAAAAGGCTATAGCACTGCGCTCAAGGTTAACGAAGCAAAGGAAGGTCTCACTCCAGATTTATAACTTTCGGTTAGGGTTACTGTTTTGAACAGTATCAACGGCGTATCTCATTCCGTTACAGGGGATGGTTTGGTTAGTTTTTCCCCGCATAAATTTCGGATTACATTACAAACAGAATCCTAGCAATTAATCAGATCTTCAAATCAAAAGATATTCTTTTGATTCAAAGCTCGGGGGCTGCTAACGGATAATCTGGGATTTGATTTCCTTCCAAGATTTAAGGCGGAAAATAGTGGAAAAAAGATCTTTGACTGGTTTTAACAAAACCACTCGTAAATGCGGAATCACAGTTGATCAATTCTTGCATTTGAAGACAACTCGAAAGTTGTTATGCTAGCGTATATGCTCGAAAAAGCATACTGATTCTTATGAAAATAATCATCAAATATGAATTGGGATTCATGGCTTGGAGTAAATAAGGGAAGCAGTACTCGATCCAACGACTACTTAGAAGTATTCGTGGACTTGGGGGCTGCATTTGAAGGATACAATTTTTCTTAAGCATATTATGCTTTATCCAAGACTTTTGAGTAGTTTTATCAAAACTACTCAAAAGCTCGATGGTTTCACGTTATCCAAGACCTTTGACTAGTTTTAACAAAACTACTCGAAGTTCGATAGGTACATCCACTCGATGCGCGCTATTAGACTACCCAGGTGAAATTCAAGATTAGTCTCCTGAACCTGCGACTGCTTAACGAGTACTCGGAGGCTCGGGGGCTACATTTATTGGGTGCATAAAAAAGATGTGCTTTAATGAAAGCACTCGTCAGAAAGAGATTTGAGCATCTTGGGCTTAGCTCTAACTACTCTAAGATTTTAAGAAGATTCAAGAGTTGAAGCAAAGGCACAAGATGCTCGGGGGCTTGTGGGGCCAGGATCACTAGGGCCACTCATCTAAGGAATTAAACTACTCGATATGGAGAGTTATGACCCGACTGTTTTGTACTATCCAGATAAGGCATAGGACGTTGTAGTCAAGTTGTAGAACTACTCGTATTCAAGATAGACTACCTTAATGTGACCTTCCAGGTCAGATATGAGTAGTATTTGTATTCAATTTGTAACTCTGCTCCCCGAGTATATAAGGAGGAGCAGGGACCCCCTCAAAAAAACTCAACTCACATACAATACAATCAAGTACACCGGACGTAGGGTATTACGCTACTCGCGGCCCGAACCTGTCTAAATCTTTGTGTTGTTCGTGCACTGTCGTTCCTAGAACTCGGCGACACCCACCAATCTACTCCTTGGGATACCCCCATATAGACGTGCTCGACATAAATCATCGACACTCTCATATTGTAACCAACTAGGAGACTAGCCATGTAACCTTGCCCCCTGGGAGATATAAAGGACGGCAGGGGTCCCTAGTTCAGTAGACTACAATTCATCTCATACGCAAGGCAATACAACATATAGGACATAGGATATTACGCATATTACGGCCCGAGCCAATCAAAATCTCTGTATCGTGTGTGCACCATCATTCTTAGAACTTGGCAAGACCCACGATACTACTCTCTGAGGTACCCTAGGAAGGTACTCGATCGTTAAACACCGACAGCGACCCTCTTCTAGAATCTATCTTTGCGGATCTACTGATACCGATTCGCATGAGCTACTACACGCTAAACCAAATGTGCTAAGCTTTCGTATTCTTAAGAAGAAAATCTTTCTTTGTTCTGGGGAATTAAACCTTGGACAACAAACTCAACCATTTGTGAGTCTGTTAACTTCAAAGTATACCATCGGTTTCAAACTTCCCTAAATATTTGCACAAATTTAGCCACATATTCGTCATTTCTTTGCATTAGGAAAGTCAAATCAGTCAACTTTGCTTCATGTATTCCCGCAGAGAAATATTTTTGAATCATTGCCAATATTATTACATAACGATAGACATCATTACAAAATGCCCGTTGTCTGAAAATAAAAATACATAACTAAATCGAAGTCTCCAACGGAAGGGGTCTCCATCTCCACAGGCAGCTGACTAGGGGCACACTAGACTAGAATGGAGCTCCTGGATTGCAGTCACTGTCTTTGGTGAACATGTCCCTGAAATCTGTGGTGGGGGATAGTAGCGGGAGAAAAGAGGGTGTTGACGGTCGTTACGGTAAGATTTTGACCACCAATTCTCATGAATAACTAAGGTCACATGTCATTGCATACACTTAGGATTATATTCTAGCAATGTTCCACAAGTTTTTGTGAATACGTCATGTGCAGGTACACAATTGAGCAAACATAGACTAGGGGTGGGGGGTAAAAGTGACCAATTCGGCCGAACCACCCCCTTAGCCAATTCATATGGAACACACCACCAAATGGGAAAACACACTTTGGTCACATGGATCACTAACATCATCAATCTGGAGTAAAGAAGCACAACCCGACCAAACCCAGCCAGTGGGAAACAATCCTGGGCATCCACAAGACAGAAGCGGTGCAGCGGAGGGCTGCTGGACACTGGGTCCAGTTTGGCCGAACATCCCAGTTCGGCCGAAGCAACCACATGGATCAAACCACCTCACAACCGACCCCATGGATAAATCTAGACCGTAGGTGCCAAGATGGTCCACATGGCAGTTTGGTCGAACAGAATGGGTTCGGCCAAACTAGCCGGACAACTGCCTCAAGGTTTCCTTGGCCGGTGCTCCACTCCACCGCCTTGATCCACCTATAAATAGAGGTGTCCATCCCCATTTGAATCCACACCACTTGGAAGCAAGTCTCCAATCACTCTCTTTCAAGATATAGAGTTAGGCTAGTCTAGTTGGTGATAAGATGAATTTGGGTTTTTGCTGCTGCTCGCATAAGAAAACCCTGGCTCAAACCTTGATTATTTCTATACCTTAGAATAGGCCACTTTAAAGCTTGCTTCATATTATGGTTGGTGACGTGAACCTGTCCCATTTCCTTGGGGACAGACTTTGGGTTCTCAGGTGAAGACCCCGACCACGAGTTCAACCAGGACGGGTGGTACGATTGAAGGGTGCGCGCTATGCTCAAGGATGCCTGTGGAGGAGTGGTCCCTGATGTCCTAGCTACCGCTGCGCAGCTGTTTCTTATTGTCGATTTAGCCCATAGGGCTTGTACCAGACGCTATGTTTTATATATGTCATGTATTGGATCTTTTATCATTGTATGGATACGATATTCGACTGAGATGAGTTCTGTACGAGATAGCTGCTACTCCTGGGACTATCTCGAGGGTACAGGGAGTCAGATTCTCGTCGTTGAGAATTCGATTCATTTCAGTTGGTATCAGAGCCATACTTGACCGTAGCGCGTAACCCTTAGATCGGAAACTTAGGACAGAAGCTCTAACTGAGTCCTCTACTGTATATGAAACCCCTTGGAGTATTTGAAAACTATATATAGGTGCATCTCAACTATTTACGAAAAACTTTTACCCTTACCTTACCTTACTAACTTGCTAACTTACTAACAACCCACTAACTGTCTGGCAGATGGAAGCAAGAAGACCAGCAGATGAACGACGGGAGATCAGGACCACAGGTGCAGACTGTGGAGGTTTGGCAGTGCTACTGAGGGAGGTGCTGCGTACAGTGGGGATAGACGTGGACAACGTCTTCTACGAGGGCTGGACCTACGGCCCTGGCGAGGGAGTGCACACCCGGTTGCAGATGGAAGTACCCAATATCCCTGGACGGCCAAGGTCACTGATGCTACGAGCAGCAACCAGCGAGAGCACCTTCAGTCGGGCAGTGCAGACTATAGCCATGAGGATACTCCGACTTGCCACACTTGTGTACCAGAACCAGCTCAGCCACACCCATTTCTGGTACCTACCGCGGGCTCTTGAAGATCCAGCTGATAGAGACGCAGTCAGCTTGCAGGCTCACGCAGCTGACCGAGAGCGGAACGTGACCCTACGGACCTCAGTTCAGTGCATGATCGAGCAGGAGTACTTAAACATTGGCCTAGAAGAGAAAGTTGCCAAGCTAAGAGAGAAGG
This sequence comes from Echinochloa phyllopogon, assembly GCA_033239725.1. Classification (NCBI taxonomy): domain Eukaryota; kingdom Viridiplantae; phylum Streptophyta; class Magnoliopsida; order Poales; family Poaceae; genus Echinochloa; species Echinochloa phyllopogon. The sequence continues at coordinate 14,776,134 of BTCW01000017.1, forward strand.
TATGGAAGCAAGACATCTAGCTGATGGAGAAGGACAACAGGATCGCCCTACTTGAGGAGCGCCTCGAAGCTAAGGCAAGGGAAGTCAGAGCCCTGGAGTATGAAGCTTGCAACAACAGGCAGTTGGCAGGGTTGATCCGAGCAACTCACCATGCTCGAGATATCCGTCTGGAAGATCAACTCACGGAAAAAGACAAAGCACTGGCAGCCAAGGAAGAAGAGATAGAAGAACTGAAGGAAGAAGTATATTGGTTGGACAGTCGCAACTCAGAACTTCAAGAAGAGGTGGATAGCTACAAGGAGAAGAGTGGGCGAAACTACCAGCTGATGAAGTACTTGAGTCTTCAACAGATTATGGCAAAGGATGAAGCTCAAAGGACCCTTAGTAGTTGGGTAAGGTCAGACAGGAAGAGGGTGGCAGAGGTGATCACACTGAACCAAGGACTTCCAGAAGAACGCTGAGTTGAACCCAGGACAGAGCACTACAGGGTCTCACCAAGCCGGGTTGAGCCGATACCACTACCTGAGGCTCGAACCCTTACCCCCGAGATGACAAGACTGAGACAAGAACTGGCACCCCTAGAGCAGCAGTTGGCAATACCTGAGGTGGACACAGTGAGGTTGGCAGCGCGCCTCACGGACACTCTCCATGACGACAGGCAGTGATCAAGCAGCAGACAGAGACTGAGGCTGTGAGGTTGGCAGCGCGCCTCACAAGCACTTTCAGCAGCATGAGATGGATGCAGTAGGCAGTATCAGCAGATGTCAGCAGTAGTGATGAGACTTGTATCTATCTTCATGAGTAGATGTTTAGACTTGGTAGATCATGACCACCTTTTGGCTCAATCACGATGTAGCATCCGCTTAGACGTACTAATCCTTAAGGTTCCAGGAGCTGGCCTCGGGATAGTACTCATGTCTAGGGTGTAATGTTGTTATGAATGATCGGTCTTTGTGGCTGTTCTTGCAGTTTTATTGATGTTCATCTTGAGTGTACTCTAGTGTTGAGTCTATTTCATGTGTGCAGCTCCTACTCTAGTTTACGCTAACCTAACCATTACCGACCGCCACTATACCTGCTCTATGAAAAATGCAGCAAGATGTCGATCCGAAGATCCAACCGACTGCTTGCACGTTTTGAGGAAGCTGAGCAAGAAGAGGCAGCAGCGGCAGCTAGAGGCAGAGGACGTGGCAGAGGTCGTGCTCGCGGAAGAGCAACAGCTGCAGTTAGAGGCAGGGGTCATGGACGCGCAGCAGGCGTGCTCTAGCCCGAGGACAACGCACCAGGTGGAGGACAAGAAGTAGATATGGAAGAGCCAGCAGTGGAGCCTCAACAGAACCAGCAGAACGACCAGCAACCACCGCCACCGCCTAACTTGGTAGAAGTAATGACTACTCAAACACAGCTGATGCAACAGATGGCACAGGCCAACGCTCAGATGATGCAAGCTATGCAACAGATCCAGGGAAACCAGAACCAGTACCGTCAGGGACACCGTGAGGAAGACCTACAAAGGAAGATTGAAAGGTTCATCAGGCTGAAAGCACCCACCTTCGACTACTCGGACGAGCCACTCAACGCGCACGACTGGCTGCGTACCATCGAGACAAAGCTGGACCTGACAGACTACACTGAAGAGGAATGTGTGGCCCTTGCGGCGCACCAGCTTGAAGGCGCAGCGAAGGCGTGGTGGGAGAGCTACTGTAACTCTCATGCGAACCCTGCTCAGATCACCTGGCTATAGTTTTGTGAAGATTTCAAAGAGTACCACATCCCAGAACAAGTCATGGTGCACAAGGCAATGGAGTTCAGGACAATGACCCAAGGTGGTTTGTCTGTAGCTGAGTACGCTCGACACTTTGCTAAGATGTCAAGGTATGCTCCTGAAGACGTTAACACTGAAAAGAAGAAGCAGTTTTGGTTCCAGTGCGGCTTGCACAGAGGTCTGAGGACAGCACTCGCAGCGAGTTCACACAGGTCACTCAGAGAGCTAATCGACAGGGCTATCGCAGTTGAGAAGGAAAGAGTGGGTCTTGAAGATACTTGGCAAGAGAAGAAAAGAAAGGCTGAACAGTTGCACAACCACAGACTGAGTCAGAGGCCGAGGAGTGGTTAGAGCAACATGCTCAGGAGAGGCTTTCAGCAGAGCAACAGCCAAGGAAGCTCAGGGTTCAACAGAAATAGCTACCAGGGTAACCGATGCAGTAACGGCAATAGCTTTGGCAGCAGAGGTAACAACTACAGATGTTTTGGCAACAGAAACAACAGCTACTCAGGTCAGGGAAACCCCAATTGGAAGCCAAACAACACACCCAGAGTTGGTGGAGGGACCTCAGTAGTCTGCTTTGCTTGTGGGAAGCCCGGTCACAAGTCCTTTGACTGTCCGGAGAAGAAGAACAAACAAACCCCAGCCAAGGCACCGACACCTGGAGGACAGGACAGGCAGCCAGCAACAGCGCAGAGGGGACGCCTCAACCACCTGATAGAGGAAGAAGCCGAGGACGCTCCCGACGTTGTGCTCGGTGAGTTTTTAGTAAATGGCATTCCAGCTTTGATACTGTTCGACTCTGGTGCGACTGGATCTTATATCTCGACAAAGTTTGTGAAAGAGCAGTCACCCCCGACAATACCTAAGGCTAGACCTATAGTCACTACTTATCCCCTAGGAGAGCTTAGGTGCACCTTAGAGTGCCCAGCAGTTAGTCTGATGATAGGGGGGCAAGAGTTCGTAGGAGACCTGACAGTCCTGAAGTCAGACGGAATTGACGTGATACTAGGAATGGATTGGCTTACAGAGCACAAAGGGGTAATCAGTTGCTCGCCCAGAACAGTTGAGTTGACACACCCTAGCGGAGTCAAGGTAACAGTAGAGCCACAAAGAAGAAGAACAGGGAAGGGATCCAAAATATGTATTCTGAGATAGTTGGTATACTCTATCGAGAATAAGACGATCAAAGAAGTGCCTGTAGTATGTGAGTACCCTGACGTGTTTCCCGAAGAGCTACTAGGACTACCACCTGATCGAGACGTAGAGTTCATAATCGAGCTGCAACCAGGCACAGGGCCCATTGCCAAGAGACCGTACAGAATGTCACTGGAAGAGCTGGAGGAACTCAAAAAGAAGCTGAAGGAGATGCTAGAAAGCGGGGTGATTCGACCAAGTGCATCCCCATGGGGATCGCCAGTGTTGTTTGTGAAGAAGAAAGATGGGTCAATGTGCATGTGCGTAGACTATCGATCCCTGAACGCAGTGACGATCAAGAACAAGTACCCATTACCGCGGATTGATGACTTGCTAGACCAGTTGAAGAAAGGCAAGTACTTCAGTAAGATTGATCTGAGATCGGGATACCACCAGATGAAGATTAGAGAAGGCGACATTCCCAAGACAGCCTTTGTGACTCGGTACGGGCAGTACGAGTTCACCGTTGTGTCCTTCGGTTTGACCAACGCACCCGCTTACTTCATGAACATGATGAACAAGGTATTCATGGATGAACTAGACAAGTTCGTGGTGGTGTTCATTGACGACATACTTATCTACTCAGAAACAGCCGAAGAACATGAGAAACACTTAAGGGTTGTACTAGAGAAGCTGAGGCAACACCAACTCTACGGGAAGTTCAGCAAGTGTGAATTTTGGCTGGAGAAAGTAGCCTTTTTGGGTCACGTGCTGACAGCTGAGGGCGTAGCAGTAGACCTAGAAAAGATTGAGGCAGTAGCGGAATGGAAGCAGCCGAAGAGTGTCACGGAAATCCGAAGCTTTCTGGGTTTGGCAGGTTACTACAGAAGGTTCATTGAGAACTTCTCCAAGATTGCAAAGCCAATGACCGAACTACTCAAGAACAATGTCCCGTTCGAGTGGATAGACAAGTGTGAAAGAAGTTTCCAAGAGCTCAAGCACAAACTCACTACAACGCCAGTATTGACCCTGCCAGATATTCGCAAGGATTTCGTAGTCTATTGCGATGCTTCAAGACAAGGTTTGGGATGTGTTCTAATGCAAGAGGGCAAGGTTGTTGTTTATGCATCAAGGCAGCTGAGGAAACATGAGGAAAACTACCCCACACATGATTTAGAACTGGCAGCAGTGGTACATGCATTGAAGATCTGGAGGCACTACCTGATTGGCAACAAGTGCGATATCTACACGGATCACAAAAGCTTGAAGTATTTCTTCACCCAATCCGAACTGAACATGAGGCAGAGAAGGTGGTTAGAACTGATCAAAGATTACGACTTGGAGATACACTACCATCCTGGCAAAGCCAACGTAGTGGCAGATGCCTTGAGCCGAAAGAGTTATTGCAACAACTTGATGATAGAAGAAAGTCAGCCAGAACTAGCAAAGGAATTGTACATGCTGAAACTCGAGCTAGTAGAAGAAGGAAAACCCAAGGAAATGAGGGTGAAGTACAACCTAGAAGACCGAATCAAAGAAGCTCAAGGAAAGTGTCCAGAAATCCAAGAAGTAAAAGAGGATATCCAGCGAGGAGTGGCACCTGACTTCCAGGTAGATGAAGCAGGGACAGTATGGCTGAAAGACCGTATTTGTGTACTGCAGGACAAGGAAATCAGGAGAACAATTCTCTCAGAGGCTCACGAGTCCAAGTACTCGATACACCCAAGATGCACCAAGATGTATCAAGATCTGAAGGATAAGTTCTGGTGGAAGAAAATGAGAGAGGACATAGCTGAGTATGTAGCCAAGTGCGACTATTGTCGAAGAATCAAGGCAGAACATCAAAGGCCAGCAGGACTGCTGAAACCACTGGAAATTCCAATGTGGAAGTGGGAAGATATCAGCATGGACTTCGTGGTTGGCCTACCTCGCACTCAGAAAGGAAATGATGCCGTTTGGGTCATAGTTGATCGGCTGACAAAGGTAGCCCACTTCATACCAGTCAAAGGCACATACCCAGTAAGCAAACTAGCAGAACTATATATAGACAACATTCTCATGCTGCATGGGGCACCAAGAAGTATTGTGTCAGACAGAGGACCACAATTCACAACTTAGTTCTGGAAAAGCCTACATCAAGCCATCGGGACAACCTTGGAGTATAGCACGGCTTACCACCCCCAGACAGATGGGCAAACCGAAAGAGTGAACCAGGTTCTTGAAGACTTGTTGAGGGCATGTGTTCTAGCTTACAGCACAGACTGGGAGAAGAGTCTATCTTATGCAGAATTCTCCAACAACAACAGCTACCAGGCCAGCCTGCAGATGTCCCCCTTTGAGGCACTATATGGCAGAAAATGCAGAACGCCTCTAATGTGGTCAGAGGTGGGAGAACGAACATTCTTTGGACCTGACATGATTGTAGAGGCAGAAGAAAATGTGGCCAAGATCCGAGAGCACCTGAAGGTAGCTCAGAGCCGACAAAAGAGCTATGCGGATAAAAGGAGACGAGATCTAGAGTTTGAAGTAGGGGACTTCGTTTACCTAAAAGTGTCTCCCCTTTGAGGGCATAAGAGATTCCAAGTGAAAGGGAAGCTAGCACCCCGTTTTGTGGGACCGTATCAGATACTGGAGAGAATAGGAAAGCTAGCCTACAGGCTAGACCTACCAGAGGACCTAGCTGGAGTACACCCAGTGTTCCATGTATCTCAGCTGAGGAAGTGTCTAAGAGTACCAGAACATGAGGTCAAAACAGAGGCCTTCGACCTACAAGACACCTTGGAGTACCTGGAGTACCCAGAGAAGATACTAGACAGAGCAGTCAAAGAGACCAAAAGCACAGCTATCCCATTTTGCAAAGTGCAGTGGAGCAACCATTCAGAAAGGGAGGCTACATGGGAGAAGGAGTCAGTACTAAAAGAGAGATACCCCCACTTGTTTAAACCATAGGTAACCACAAATCTCGAGGACGAGATTCTTGTGAGGGGGGGAGACTGTAACAACCCTAAAAATTCCCTTAGGATTTGTTGAATGCAAAAATGTGAATTTAAAAATTTTTGGTGAATTTTGTGCAAGACAACAAACATATAAGAGTGTCTTCTAATTGCTCCCTAAATTCCTAGGCAATTTAAATTCAAATTTAAAATTTATTTGAAGTGCCAAGGACCAAATAGCGTGATTTGAATTTTATTTGGTTTTATTGGATTTTTGGTTGTGTTTGAATTCAAATTCTAGATTTGAATTCAAACAAATACTAACTAAACTATTTTCAAACCTAAACCAAACCCTGTTGGGCCCTATCTAACCCAAAGTCCACCTAAACCCCTCGATCTTTTCTTCCCCGAGCTAGCCAACCGAACCGGCCCAGCCGGCCTTGCGGCCCAGCAACGACCCAGCAACTTCCACCCGCGCTTCACCCTCCGCCGCAGCCACTGACGTGCGGGGCCCGCACGTCAGCTTTCCCCTTTCTCCCATTTCTTCCCCGCGTCCGGCGCCTCCCTCCAGCCTCGCCGCGCCCGTGAGTGCCCACTCCCACCGAACCCGTCCCATCACCACCAGGGCGGTCCGTTGCGATGCGGACGCGTGTCCGAGGCGGGCCCGCGACCCTCATCTCATCGTCCGTGCCGCCCCGAAGCCCTAGCACTCGCCTATACAACCAGCGCCGGGGCAGCTCTTCCCCCTTCGAGCCGCCGCCGCCCCCTTGGGGTCTAGATCCAGTTCGAGAGGGTGAGGAGTGGGGGAAGGAGTCGAGGGAGCCCGTGGAGGAGAAGCCGTGGGAGGTGGAAGAGCCGATCGTCGTCCCCGCCGTCGAGCTGCAAGCCGGAGAGCCGCCGCCCATGGGAGAGCTGCCACGGAGCAAGGCCGGGGCCTTTCAAGGGAGCGCGAGCACCGTCAGGGAACCGCGAGTCTACTCCACGCCTGCGACGACTACACTGCCGACCCAACGTGAGCCCCGCCGGTTTTTCCCCCTTTCTTCCTCTGCTCCGGCGTTTCGCCACCGTACTTGTGCGCCGCCGTGCAGCCTAGCCCTTGTGAGCCAGCCTTTGTGCTGAGCACCTTCTTCTGCAGGACCCTGAGCCGCTAACCGCTTTGCAACCCGCCGTCGCCCGAGCTCCGCAGCCGAGGCCGCCGCGGCCGAGCTCTGCTCACCGCGCGCGAACGCCGAGGCCGTGCCGCGGCCGTGGGCGACCACGAGCTCGCGCACGTGCACCTAGCTGCGTCCCAGCAGTCGCTGGAGGCCGCGTGTGCGCAAGCCACCCCTTTCCGGCTGTGAGCCGCTGCGTCGTCGTAGCAGCTCCGCCGGCCGACCGTCGCCATGGGCAACCTTGCCGTTGGGAGACCTCCGCCGTGGACCTGGGACTTCAGTGTTCCGCGCGTGTGTGTGTAGCCTCGCCGAACTGGAAAAACCTCGGCCTTGGGCCGTTCCTTCTCGCCGAAGAGCCAAACCGCGCGAGCTCGCCGGCCGCCAAGGTCGCGCCGCCGCCGCTCGCGACGGGAACCCGCCAAGTCGGCCAAGCTTCCACCTTTTCTTGCCGTTGGTGCTCGCCAAACCCTAGCCGAACCAAAGTCGTCAACCCCGAGCCTCGTCAGCTTCTCTATCCGTCGGTCGCCGTGGTGGCCGTCGCCGCCGGCCGTGCTCTGGAGCGCGCCGCGCGCGTTCGCGTCGTACCGTGGCCATGCCGCACGGAGGACCACACCAACACCACACACAGCACGGCACAGAAAAACCAGGCGCGGCCACACCTGATCCCGTGCGCCCGGCGCACCGTGAACCCACGACACGGTCCGCGGTGGACCAGGTCCACGGCGCTAGATCCAGCCGCGTCCCCCTTCGTGGGCCTAAAGTTCGCGCTAAAGTCCAGTTTACCCCCCTGGACTTTCCTTTCGGCCCAATTCTGGCCCAGCAGCGCTTTCTTCTTTTTCTTTTTCTTTTTCGAATAACTGCGCTGACGTATGGGGCCCACATGTCATACACTGTGTGTCACTGACCGCTGGGGCCCACTGACCAGAGCTGACCGTTGACCCGTTGATCGTTGACCGTTGACCCGTTGACCGTTGACCAGTCATACTAGGCGGACCACACTGCTGACGTCAGCATGACGTCATGCTGACGTTAGCAGGCTAATTTCTGTCTGTTTTCTTTTTTGGAAATTATTTAATATTTTCAGAAAATGAATTAAACTTGTAAAATTCATCATAAATCAACCGTAGCTCAGAAAAATATGAAACCAGTTTCTATATTTTTCTAAAATCATGACCTACACGTTAGTGTAGAGTTTGGTGTTCTTTGGGACTCCTTTCATCGCTGTTTTGGTGTTTTCTTTGCTAGTAGCCGCGCCTTATTTTATTTTTCCGCAACCCTAGGAATTCCGGAGAGCCAGGAGGTGCCAGACCACTACGACAACTGCTTTGACGAAGACGAAGACTTTTGCCCAGGTTCACGCCCGACCAGTCTCTGAAATACCTATTAGACATGCAACTAGTATGCTAGCACTTTACTTTACTCGCATGGTAAACCTGCACTGCCTTTGATCATATCCTGTTACCTTGCTACCTACTACTCACTTTATGAAATATGCTATGCTATGCATGTGTTGGGATGGTTGTGATTTGATCCTCTTGGCGTGAGTTGTGGGTGGTTTGGGAGGAGTAGTGCAGCTAGGCGGTGTAAGCGAGTAATAACAACTCGATCGTTTGATCGGGGTGCTTGGGGACTGCACTCGGGCAGTCCCTACGGAGTACCTGTTGCGGGTACATGGTTTATTGGATACTTGGTTATTTGAGGAGTTTGGGCGGCTATACCTGTTATGGGTGCCGATTGCGGACCGTTGCGGCGGATCGGTTATGACGCTGATACTCGCTTTACCGACAATTAAGGACCGAGTCGAGTTCCACCTTTTGACGTGGGAATACCGTGCTCACCATCTACCCAGTATGGGGAGGGTTCCAGCAAGCCTACTCTAGTGCGGCGCCGAGACTGTAGGAGATTCAAGCTTGATATGTGTAAGGGGGACTCGTTGCGGCGTACTTTCCCTGATTTACCACGGCCCCCGACTGGCCCCGGTGGGAAGGTTTCACATCCCTGGGGCAGATGTTAGATCAGATGTTTCCCGAGCCCAGGGAGACAGGATTGGCGTCGTTACTGTTTAGGGTCTTTGCTGTGGGCTATGTCTCAGGTTGGTTGCGGACTAGCCTTGCAGCCCGGATGGATTCCTGGAGTGCCACCTCTGCAGAGTGTAAACTATACGTATAGCCATGTCCACGGTTACGGACGACCCGCTTCTGATAAGTTCCGACTAGCATGGGAATCTGCTTTCTTACCTCATCCTTTGATTTGGGTTATGAGAGATTGGTCCAGCGATGCTGATGAGACAAGGTGGGGAGGTAGCTCACCGAGTCGACTAGTGAGCGAAAGGCGTTGGTGGATGATGTTTGCGGGAACCTGCTGTGGCAGGACGAGCCCGATGGGAATGTGAGGCTGGTGGGTGGATCTGGGGAGTGGATGTGGTTGTGAGGGAAGGAGTTGGTGATGAGATGAATTTGGGTTTTTGCTGCTGCTCGCATAAGAAAACTCTGGCTCAAACCTTGATTATTTCTATAACTTAGAATAGGCCACTTTAAAGCTTGCTTCATATTATGGTTGGTGACGTGAACCTGTCCCATTTCCTTGGGGACAGACTTTGGGTTCTCAGGTGAAGACCCCGACCACGAGTTCAACCAGGACAGGTGGTACGATTGAAGGGTGCGCGCTATGCTCAAGGATGCCTGTGGAGGAGTGGTCCCTGATGTCCTAGCTACCGCTGCGCAGCTGTTTCTTATTGTCGATTTAGCCCAGAGGGCTTGTACCAGACGCTATGTTTTATATATGTCATGTATTGGATCTTTTATCGTTGTATGGATGCGATATTCGACTGAGATGAGTTCTGTACGAGATAGCTGCTACTCCTGGGACTATCTCGAGGGTACAGGGAGTCGGATTCTCGCCGTTGAGAATTCGCTTCGTTTCAGTCTACCTCTAGAAGTTCTCTCCTAGTTCTTTATCTCAGTCGGTTCTTCGATCCTGCTCAATACTTGTGGTGAATTTTCATTGTAGTATTGACGGGGTTGCTTGCTCTTTCTAGTAGAGTAAGTAGTTATTGACTAGTGAAGGCGTTGTGCCTAGACTATATAGTAACCTAGGAATGCCTTTGATTCAACGAACATGTGGTAGTCGTTAGGTGGTGACAGCCCTAGACGGCCTACATAGTCCACCACGTTAGTCTAGGCGCCGTTGGATCCTTAGAGCGGTTATTGGCAGCACCCCTTCTCATCCCTTTCTGTATATTGCTGGTTCCGTGTCTCGACGATGAGATAACAGAAATAGGAAAAGAACCATAGATGTCATTCTTCATGCTAGTCGTAATCTCTGTGAGGCACAAGGAGAAATCCAAGTGACAGCCCTAGATTTATATATGTGACATAAGAAATACAAATAGAGGGGTGAGTACAACGAATTGTACACGCGAGTGTAGTAAAAATATGACATGAGGATATTAGGAGGGTTTTCAGGTTTAACTCGAACCTAAGCAACAAAGTCCTTAATTTTAACCTTAAGTCCTTAGCACCTAATTCCTAGGTGAAATCACCTTATGCTTTGGAACAACACAAATCTTGGAAATCCATCCAAGCCACCTCAAAAATCCATCCGAGCCACCAACCAGCCACCATGAACACTACTAATCCCAAAGAAGTCTAATCCAATCTTGACCGTGAGCATGGCTGATATATAAGTTTTACACTCTGCAGAGGTTGCACACTTTCATCACAAGTCATGATTCTCGTTTGCCAGTGTTTGCAAGGCCCATATCACATTTCCAAAATGTACGTCTAGGTTTCACTACAAGGCTTATACAAAGAGTCATCCAATGTGTATTATCTCATAGTGCACGCCATAGAAGCAATCCCCCATCCCTCCTCTACTCCTGGACTAGGCAAGCCATAGAAGTATCCTTTTGTCCCATACACATATCCAAAGTAGAGAGCATAGAAGCCTTCTTCCGTCCCCAGCTGCTATGAAACTAATATCCACACAGGTATCCCCTAATTCATTAGCAAGGTCCAGAGCCATAGTAGACCTCGTGGCTGCATTGTAAAGCCAGGTTCCAGGCTTTGAGAACCGGTTCTTAGAATCCGAGACAGGAAGTAGCACAAACCCAGAAGAACCAAATCAAAATATCGAATCATCGTACAACTCAGTCCATCCTACTTAGATTCCCCAACCCAAGTTATATCACTGAGGTTTCCAACATCCTCAACTTTATCTCCAGAACTTAAGTTTAGTTGCTTTTAATTAACCCAAACCAACCCGGACTGCAAAGCTAAGCAAGATACTCCAACCAACCCGGCTTCAAGGAATATATTGAAATTATAATTAACCCTAACATGGGATTCAAATTTGACTCAGCATGCAAAATTAATGGTCTATCTAATTCTAACAAAATGTAAATAAATATGATGCTGGTTATGGTCAAGGACACTTGCCTTCAAATTGGGATTGATCAACGTCGTCAAACTCTTGGTCCTGGAAGTTTAAGTACTTGTCGCCTTCTATTTACACCAAAGCACCATACAAGGAGACAAATAAACAAATAACAAAAACAATAGACTGTATTATAAAATATTTTATAAAACACCTACTAAAAGATAGTACACGTTGCTATGATCATTTGGAGGCGAGGAGCACTAAAACAAAGTTATAACCAGAAAGATATGAGTTTGTGAAGGTTTGAGCACCTAATAGCTATAATTACCAAAAGATCACAAAAGCTAACGGAAGATTATTGCAAAGCACAATGATTAGAGACATTAAATGAAATAGAAGACATAGGTTAGATTGCAAGATAGACATGTATAAAATTATTGGATAGATTGTTTTTTAGGGAAAAGTATGTATTACACCAGCGTGATGCAATGATGACCAAGCAAGATAGAAATTGATAGACATATCGTGATCTATGGACTTATTAGCTTGTAATTGCCTATGTCAAGCAAATGCACCTGCATGCAAACAACTAGTACGTGAAGCTTTTGGTGGTGGTTCAGGATAGTGAGCTTGCCGGCAAGCGGTAGCACGGAACTTCCACGAGATGAAATCAGGATACAGATAATGTGCGGAACTTTCGGTCACCTTGGTTCCGCGGCCGGCACTGAATGGAATGGTCGACGATGAACTGAGGTCCAGCAGTGGCATGCAGCTCGGTTTAGAAACGACGACACTGTACCCACGGCACGGCCAGAGGTTGATGACGACAATCGGAGCAAGCTGCGATGTCAGCTCGAAAACTGGACGACAGAGACGACCACGATGAATGAAGCAGCTTCTGGAACTAGCTCGTCCAGACCGGGTCTGCGGACACTAATCGTCATCAGAGAGAAGCGGACATCCTCTGCTTGATTTCGTCATGCAAAAGAAAAGAGATCGGAGATGAGAGAAAGTGTTAGGACAACAGAGAGCAGCACGTGCTCTGCAGAACTATTACCGTTGGAGTAGAAGACTCGACGGCGTCGTTGCAGCGTGTGGGCAGGCGAGGAAGGTAGCTGGCAGGTGGAAATAGGGATGGGGAGGGCATGGGCGATCCTTTTTATAGCCGGGAAGGGAAGAGAGACAGGCAGACATATAAAAGAGAGGTCAGCATGCAGTTCATTGCTGGCATGAACGCGTCGAGCATTGAAACATGTGGATTAATGAGGAAAACGGTTGGATGATAGTGGGATTACAGCCAGTGGTGAGATCAGTTTTCATTTTGCCGGATAGTGGATTTGGGTGGAGTTTTATGATGCACTCAAGTGAGCTCTGTCTTATATGTCGTGAGGTGAGGGGACAAGAAAAACATAGCCAGCGCAGGCTGTGGGCTGGCTCAGTATTGATTTGCATGTAAGTATGTAACCACGATGGAAAAAAAAAAGAAAGGTCAAAATTAGTTTGATGCTAGATGATTGGACGTGAAGGATCTGGCTAGCTATTGGGCTTTTGACGTGCATAGCAAAGAGCTTAAACAGAACTGATTAGAAAAAGAAAAGGAATAGGCAATTAAGATTGGCAAAAACAAAAGATTTGGATTGGTTGAAACTTAATCGTCTTTAGAAATATTTTAAAATTCTTTTTATCAACCAAAACACTACGCAGAATAGATGAATGCGGCAACTCACAGCAAGTTGAGTTGGAAATTTAGAAAATTTTATTTAGTGTTATCTATTCACAACCCAAAAATGGAAATTTTGGGGTATGACACGGGCTGAACTAAATGCTCGAAACTCATGAGCTGGCTCGGTTCGGTCCTAGCTTGGCTCGGCTCGGCTCGACGTATTTTCTTAACAAGCCGAGCAGCTGTTTTTGCTAGTTTTGTTAACGAGCTAGCTCGAGTCAGCTCACGAGTTGCGTAGCTCACGAGCCAAACGAGCTAGAAGGTCTAATAGACTAATGAGCAAATTATTAATTAGTGTATATACTATTTGTGTGGTTCTAGATGATGTTATGATTATATTCTATTATTATAGTACGATAGACTAAATTTTGGAAGTATTAAGACCATATAATTACTATAATTTTGTATTTAATATATATTATTATGACAATTTTAAATTTATCCCTAGCTCACGAGTTTAACGAGCCGAGCCGAGCTAGCTTTTCTGCTCGTTTCCTTAACGAGCCGAGCCAAGCTGGCTCCTTTGACTAGTGAGCCAGAACGAGTCGAGTCAAAACGAGCTGAGTTGGCTCAGCGTCCACACCTAGGTGTGACAGTTGGTTTCTCAAGGATACCAGGTCTAACTATCTTCGACAATTCTTCCTTAAGGACACCCCCTTTAGGCCAGTCCCAGTGTAAGGTTTCATAGAGTTTCATGCACATTAAATAGGGTGTCAAATCAGCATTTTAGATCATGTGGCAAAGAGTTAATGAGGAGATAATTTTTGATTTAATATATATTATTATGACAATTTTAAATTTATCTCTAGCTCACGAGTTTCACGAGCCGAACCGAGCTAGCTTTTTTGCTCGTTTCCTTAACGAGCTGAGCCAAGCTGGCTCCTTTGACTAGTGAGCCAGAACGAGACGAGTCAAAACGAGCTGAGTTGGCTCAGCGTCCACACCTAGGTGTGACAGTTAGTTTCTCAGGGATACCAGGTCTAACTATCTTCGACAATTCTTCCTTAAGGACACCCCCCCTTTAGGCCAGTCCCAGTGCAAGGTTTCATAGAGTTTCATACACATTAAATAGGGTGTCAAATCAGCATTTTAGATGATGTGGTAAAGAGTTAATGAGGAGAGAGACGAAATCGGTTTCATCTAGATGAAACTCTGTATACACAGTTTCCAACAACTGTGTGTCTTGCATGCATTGCCTATGAAACATCAAAATGAAACAATGCATTGTATGAACAATTTCATCTATGAATTAATTGTCTACTTGCTTATGTGGCATTCTTGGAAACATAAAAATGAAATCCCCACTGGGAATAGCCAGTTCCAAAAGCTGATAAACATGTCCACCTCTCATCGGTTAATTCTTCCAAGCTGATTGCCACCATCTTGTTTTCATCAACCTCGTTTTGCTTCCTTGCCATATTTATGAACTTATCGTGTCCCATTGAGGGTGCCAAGAAGCGTGTTAACACAAAATTTGGCTTATGACATTTGTGCAACAAGATATGCTATAGGTCCGAGAGATTTGCTTCACTCCGACGCAGGACCTATATTATCTTTGAAGTTCATGGCATGTGACTCAATTTGACATGTAAATTTAATCAGTTACTTTTAGTAGCTTAGACTCACATTGGCTGATTTTCTGAAATATACTGATACGGATTTACCATTGGTTATCATTTCCGAATCGTGAAGATAAGTACTAAAAAGAGTAGCATGACTTCATCGACTAATTTTATCCAATTCCATCCCCGACACCTCTATTGGTTTCTTAATATCTTTCATGAATAAATTTATTGAAACAATAAGAATTAAACTATTGTCACCATTATAAGATAAGACCTAACCGAGACATCAATAACAGCAGGGCGAAAGAATTAAACTATTGTCACCGTTATAGGATAAGACCTAACCAAGACATCAATAAAAGCAGGGCGATAGGTTAATAAACACTCAGCCGATGAATCTAAATACGATATCAATCTAGAAATTAATAGAAATCTAGAAAACAATATGATTTAAAACTTATTGGACTATGTAGATTTTAATGGATTTTATCTTATTGTACTTTGTTAGATGATTTTTATGATGAATACCTTAAGCCGATATGTGCCAAACCAAAAATGTGATAATATGTAGATTTTTTGTTAACAAATACTAGCAAGAGATAACGGGACGTCCCCGAGTTAGTAAGCTTGATGGTAACACGAGATGCAAGGCTTAGCCAGGTTCGGGATACCCGAAGGTATAATACACTACGTCATGTGTTTGGTGTTGTTTATATTGCTTGTGTTTAACAAAGCTTCAGAAAACTATGGTGAACTTTGTGATTACAAATAGTTGATATCTTTTAAGGGACGACCTAGGCCGCCTTATATAGGCCGACAACCTAGGTTTTATAAGTCTATTTCAATTATAAAACACCAAATTACAATAAGAAAATGTATGCGACTAGATTTTTGTTAATACTCCAGGTTATCCGGACTCAATCCACCTGGCAGACCATGATCCTTGCTAGCCACGCTATAACCAATCTTGTCCAGCAAGCCGGCGAGTCCTTGTAGGCCACCTTAGGGTCGGCCCACAACCTTGTCAGATGTGGGTTCAAACCGACTATCTCTCCTACTAATGATGGGCCTAGTGGTACCCATATCACACATTAGGTTCATGGTTTCTTTGGTCTTCACTTGACTCCCATAGGATAGTGGGGCCAGTAGCACTGTGGGGCCAGGAGCCGAGGAGGCCAGAGATTTATTGATGAATGCACCATTTTCCCTCGATTCTCATTCTATCGCCATTAGTTTGGTACCATCAAGTGGAGGGGGAGCTGAGGAGGTCTGAGGGACGCCATCCTCATCAATTGGAGAAAGAACTAGGGAGGGCAGTGGAGCCATACTCCCTCAATTACAGCCATGTGGCCCACATCGGCTCTAGGGCCAAGGCGGTCTTTGATGAAGATCCTGGTCATTGTTGCTTCGCCAGAGGGGCCAGCTCCCGCCGACGATCTTCCCTAGGAAGAAGCTGGTGAAGAGATGTGGTGCCTTCATCTTCTTGAATTCTGATCGTCATCGTAATAGGATGGGGAGGTGGACACGGAGGTATTGGATTGTCGGCCATTGGGAGAACAGCTGTGGTGGAGAACCTTACAGTGTATTCACGCTTACGCTTAACCGGCGGTGTCTCCTCCACCACGATCGGTGGCTCCACGATCTCTAGGATTTTTGCCACTGGAATGTCTTCCAGCTTTGCACACCAAGCAGGGAGGCTGAAGCGCTTCATATCGTCTTTTGTGGAGGTCACCGGATGGATACGTTGCACCAAACTGTGAGGATTGAGTAGTTGTCCTACTATTTCCAGGCTCCACGCATGCACGGAAATTTCGTAGGCCTCAGCTTCAACAAGCGTGGATAGGGCACCGCTAGAGGCATGAGCTTGCTGCGACCATGGCTGGAGGTGGATGATGTGAACTAGGGTTCTCGATCTTTCAAAAGATTTGATAACTCTCGATTTGGTGGAGTCACGACACAAATCGATCCAGCTTCTGAACAACACGTTCCGAACCTCGCAATCACAGGACCACATCTCCTCAGGTTATCAACTGATGTTGCATGGTTGACCTCGCCAAGAAGGCTAATCCTTGCCTGCGAATCGAAGAACACAAGCAAGAACAAGAAAGAATGCAACACAATTGCAGATGTATGATTAACTCACGAAGTTGGGGTGTCAAAAATCGACAAATGGCGATGTTGTTCTTGATAGAATTAATTTATGCAAAACCCAAACCCTAATGGTGGGCCGGCGGCTATTTAATAAAGACTCCAGATTCATGGCAAGACCGTAGGACACACCCCTAATGGGCTCCAAACTATGGTAACGCAGCACCGAGATAGATTCTGGATGTCAACTTCTTTCATCAATTCCCGATGACTCTGGACAAATTATGACATCAGACTGATTCCATTGAAACTTTTGTCTTCTCAACTTTCTGTGCATATAAAGAATGTCAAAATCCAAGCCCATATGCAACCTGAGCGTCCGTTATAGCGTTGACTGCTCTTGGACTCTGAGACGGACTTGAAGTCAACTTGATTTAGGCCTCCAACTTGATTTGCACTCCCTTCCTGACCCTCTCCACCTCGAAGCTCTTCTCCATCTATCTTCTGGTCCTCTCCATAGTTCCTAATCAGAATATAATCATTAGGTAGCAATCTATTATTATAATCATATAAATAAGTGTGTAGGAACGAGCTCACCTCTAAATTTAGTGGTCACACACGAGCTCGATTGATTGGACCTTGAATGATCAATGGAGGATTGTTGTGTGTATCCATAGGAGTCATGTCTTCATCAGTGGAGGTTGTAACTGGCCGCCTGAATAATTCCATCTTCACCAAACACATTAGCTACTGAATGATCACCACGTAGAACAAGTAGAAAATCATCGGGCATCGACGAGGAAAGCTTGAAGGCATCAATCTCCAGAGAGAAACGGACCTGGAGTAGTGCAGTGACCTCCAGTTGATGTTGCTGACTTGTCGCCGATCACGATCACCAAGTAGGTGTGGAAGAGGTTTGCCTCGGTCCGTGCTAGCTCATTTGACCAGTAGATGATGAACCTTCCCAAGGGCGGCTCGTGGTCAGTGTCACCAGTAGCAGGTTGTTGGTGGTCATTACAGCACGATTTCGACCACCAATTCTCGGGAATAAATGAGGTCATATGCATCATTTCATATACTTAGGTTTATATTCTAATAAAGTTCTACAAGTTTTGGTGAATATCCAATGTGCAGGTACATAATTGACAAATATGTGCCAATTCGGCCGAACCACTTTTTTCGGCCGAGTTACCCCCCCCCCCCCCCCCCTTAGCTCATACACATGTGGCACGTTCCATGTAGCAAAGCACTACCAAGAGGTCTCAAGCACAAAGTCTGTGGGGCCAGGATCCCTAGGGACACTCATCCAAGGAATTAAACTACTCGATATGGAGAGTTTTGATCTAACTGCTTCGGACTAGCCGGTTAGGGTATAGGACGGTGTAGTCGATTAATGAAACTACTCGTATCCGAATAGGATACATGATAGATTACCTTATTGTAATCATCCTTGTTGTATACGAGTAGTTTGTGTAACCGATTTGTAACTCTGCTCCCCGGATATATAAGGAGGAGCAGGGACCCTGATTTCCTTATTGTAAATTACAATTCAGAACTATTCAAATTATAGTTCAAAGCATCCGCTACTGGCTCTGTTTCCTTCACCAGAGCTTCGAACCCTTTGATGTCTACGCCCTCTGGTAGCTCTATGACTTCGAGTTTGGCATTCGGATTGTGCGCTTTCACCATTGCCAGCAGCTGATTAATGCACTCCTTCATGGTACTCTTGCAAAAATTGGTAATCTGTCCAGGTACCGCGCTGATCCGCTCCAAGATTGACTGGTTAGCAGTAGCAACACTATCGGGTGTTACCATCTCAATGATGGGGAGCACTGCTTCTTCTATGGTCTTTTTTCTCGGCCTGGAGATCCTCCACTTCTTTTGTTTAGCTTGTTGCCCAGCCAAGGCCCTGGCGCAAGATCGCTCCATGTCTACACGGATCTGATGCTCCTTGGCAAATTTTTCGTTAAGTTCTTCAAGCTCTCTCTCCAAGCGGCCACAGTCTTCGGTTTTTTATTGCGCCAGGTTGTACCATGATTTGTTGTTGCTCTGCTCTTCAACCAGTTCTTTCTTCAATCCTACAGAAACAAGACAAGTCCATAATTACACTTCATATGACTAAATTAATGATTAAGTGTACAACACTCGCTTCACTTACTATTGTTGTCTCGGATTAACGCTCGGTTACGAGTGTCCAATCGAGATTTCTCATCTCCCATTCCTTCGAGTTGTTTATGTAATCGAGAAATCAAGTCTTGATTATCAACTTGAGCTTTTTCCCGCGCCTCATAGGCAGCCACAAGATCTTCTTCAAGTTCTTTTATCCGGGACTCTAGGCTTGCATCTCTATTTTTCTCCAATTTATCTACCAATGCCTGCATTTGACGTCAGTTAATGATTACTCTATTAACTACTTTCTATTAAGCTTTTCTCTTACCAGAGCGGCTTCCAAGTGTTGTTTCAGCTTCATTGCTTCATTATCAGAAATCTTTCCCTGTGGTGGTAGAGTACTTTCTTTAATAACAACGTTGGCGACTTCTTCTGTCTCCATATCAACCTTCATGATTTTCACAAGCATTGTTCATATAGACTTCAAGGAAAAATTCAGAGCAAGTGCGATATAATTTACCTCCACAATTGATGGCGGCCTATCAATACCTCCCTGGTTTATGGTCTCCGCTGGGTTTGCTTCTGGAGCCAGATTGGTATCAGGCGACTTCTTCTCTGGCGATTGGCTCAATTTTGAAACCCTGCCACTTTCATCAACAGCAACAGGGATGACTTCTTCTTCAACATGCTCTGTTTCATCCACTTTCTTCAATTGTTGCTCTTGATGCGCTTGCAGCGCGCTCACAAGTGCGGTAGATGGTGCTCTTCACAAAGGAAGCAATTTAAATAACTGAATGACAGCACAATTGGAATGATATTCGATTTAACATAATTACTTTATCAGCGTGGTGGTTTTTGGCTTAAAGTTGAACTTCTTTGACTTCGGAACACCCACCTTGGAGCTGGTTGTGCTCCCTGTGGTACCACTCGCCATTGCACTTGTGGTCGATGAGCTTTGAACGGCGGTAATAAATTTGGAGAGCTTGATTCATTGACCTTCTTCTGCTCCAGGCGCGTATGCTCCTGATGGGGTTTCTGATCGAGATCGAGTAGTTCTCTTCCGCTTTACCCCCGCAGGAACAGTTGGTACTATTTCCATATCCTCTGTTTTTCAGAAATAGTGCAAGAAAATCAAATGGCGGAACAGATAAAGTACTCGGATTTTATTATGAGGAATTCTCTTACCTTGAAGATTAACTTTGTTGTCATCTAGGGCAACTGTCTTTTCTTTAGATATTGCTTTGAGTTCTTCTACACTATCAGCAATCGCCTCGACTTCTTCATTGGATGGCTCTGACTTGTCTGAAGAAATCTTTCCGAACTTCTCCCAATCTTGTGGAGATAGGCCACCAACTGGTCCATCAGAATCAGTGGCCGACTATACCAGAAGAAACAGCATTAAGATGCATGTTCATAATAACTCAAATTTAAAAGGCTGCGAGTACTTACAGAACTAGGAGATTGGCCTTTACAGAATTCCTTGGTGATGTACAGTTTCTTGTTGTTTACACCAACAAACATGCGTGACAGGCGCATCAGCACCGTCTCATCTGACAGTTCTTCCGACACCATCCGAGAAGGATCTGCATTCCCCTCATACTTGTATCCAAGGTTGATACGCTCCTGTAGTGGCTGGATTCTTCTCTTGAGGAAATTGAACGCTATCCCTACTCCGGTCAAGCCTTTACTCTTCAAGGATTGTACTTGCTTTAACAAAGCAGGCACATCCTTGGCTTCCTCAACAGTTGGCTTTGTGTTCCAAATTGGATAGATCCCTTGGATACCATCCATCTTTGACAAGACAGCTCTTCCCATGATTTCCTGCTGTATTACAATTACACAGGAATAGGATTAGTGTATAACAAAGTACATTGATTATAAATACTAACGAAGAAGTACTCGTTTTTTGACTACTCACCGATTATGAACCACTCAGACTTCCAATCTCCACACGACTCCTTAAGTGGCATGGAAAACCACTGCTCTTTCATCCTTTGGCGGAATTGAATTCCCGCTCCTCCAACCACTTCCATCCTTTATGGTAAAGAGTGCGGAATAAAGCATGATTGGGATTGATGCCAAGAAATGTTTCACAAGCATGAACAAATACAGCAATGTTTAGAATCCCATTAGGATTCAGATGATGGAGTTGGAGTTTGTAAAAATCAAGGAGCTCGCGGAAGAAGGAAGAGATTGGAAGGCCAACTCCGCGTTCACAGAAAGACACAAATAAAGGAATTTCATTTGTGTTTTTAGTGGGAAATTGTGAATCAAAGCAAGCTCTCCACTCAAGAGTTTCCTGGGACAAAAGCAAACCTTGCTCCACCAGGTCATGGAGATCTCCTTCCTTTCCAGTGCAATACTTCCAAGCATCAGCGGGAGAAGGATGGGTTTTGCAATCTGGCTTTGTGTTTGGATCTACTAAGGAAACCCTTTTCCTTGGTGCTTTTTTCTCCGCAGGCTTAGCAGAAGTGGCTTTCTCTGTGTTTTTGGTGTCAGCTTTCTTTTGACCCATGGTTGCAGAACGAGTTAAGACTTTGCTTTTTTCTCGCATTCACAAGAGATGGAAACAGAGAGTTCTAAATGCTCAGGAAGCTACGATGAAAAGACAGAAGGCAATGGTGCTGCGCTCAAAGCCACGAAACGAATCAAGGTCTCACTACAGATTTATAACCTTCAGTTAGGGTTACTATTTGGAATAGTATCTGTGACGTATCACATTCTGTTACAAGGAACGGTTTTGCATTCCTAAGTTAGTTTTCACCGGCGAAAATCTCGGATTCAACGACAACGGATTCCTGGACATTATTTAGATCTTCAAATCAAAGATATTTTTTGATTTAAAGCTCGGGGGCTGTTAGCGGATAATCCAGGATTTGATTCCCACCAAGATTTGAGGAGGCAAGCTCTGAAAAAAGATCTTCAACTGGTTTTAACAAAACCACTCGTAGATACAAAACTATAGCTAATCAATTTATATGTTTGGAAATAACTCAAAAGTTGTTATGCTTATGCGATTGCTCGAAAAGTATACATACTCTGGAGGTAACAATCATTGAGTATATATTAGTGTTCATTGCTCAGAATAAATAAAGTGCAGCGTTCGACCCAACGACTACTTAAAAGTACTCGTAGGCTCAGGGGCTGCATTTGAAGAATACAATTTCTTTTAAAGCTTATTATGTTTAATTCAAGACATTTGACTAGTTTTAACAAAACTACTCGAAGCTCGGAGGTTTTACCAAATAGGTGCATCTACTCAGTGCACACCATTAAACTATTCAAGTGAAATTCAGGATTGGTTTCTTGAACCTCTGACTGCTTAACGAGTACTCGGAGGCTCAGGAGCTACACCCATTGGGTGCATCTAAAAGATGCACTCTACTGAAACTACTCGTCAGAGGAGATTTGAGCGTCTTGGGCTTAGCTCCAAATACTCGAAGATATTAAAAAAGATTCAAGGTTTGAAGCAAAGGCGCAAGATGCTCGGGGGCTTGTGGGGCCAGGATCCCTAGGGCCACTCATCTACGGAAATAAACTACTCGATATGGAGAGTTTTGATCTGACTGCTTCAGACAAGCCGGTTAGGGTATAGGACGGTGTAGTCGATTAATGAAACTACTCGTATCCGAATAGGATACATGATAGATTACCTTATTGTAATCATCCTTGTTGTATACGAATAGTTTGTGTAACCGATTTGTAACTCTGCTCCCCGGATATATAAGGAGGAGCAGGGACTCCCTCAAAATAACTCAACCACACGTACAATACAATCAAACACACATGACGTAGGGTATTACGCTACTCGCGGCCCGAACCTGTCTAAATCTTTGTGTTATTCGTGTACTGTCATTCCTAGAACTCGGCGAGACACACCAATCTACTCTCTGGGGTACCCCCAGGCAGACGTGCTCGATATAAATCATTGACAAAGTCCACGCCAGCGATGACAATGCAAGCCACACGGATCGATGATGTCACCAATCCGGGGCAAACAAGCACAACCTTGGCCAAGTGGAGGCGATCCAGGATATCCAAGTGCAGAGGTGGTGCCTCGGAGGAACCAACCTGTTCAGCCAAATTGTGGCCTGGATCCATGTCCTATATTTCTCCTAGATGGCGGTTGTGGGTCAGTTCTGGTTTGGGCGAACCGACCTGTTCGGTCGAACTGGCCCATAGCCCCCGCTGCCATCCGTTGCACCACCTCTGCACTTGGACATCCTGGATCGCCTCCACTTGACCGGAGTTGTGCTTGTTTTCCCCAGATTGGTGACGCCATTGATCAGTGTGGCTAGCCTAGTCATCGCTTGGTCATCGTTGATGTGGACTTCGTGCATGAGACCTCCTGGTTGTGCTACGCTTCATGGAATGTGTCACATGTGTATAGGCTAACGGGCGTAACTAGGCTGAACCAAGTGGTTCGGCCGAATTGGCCAATTCTATCCTCTTTAACACATACTCCCTCTGTATCTTCAAAGGACATCGTTATGGTGTTCGCTTCGATTGCCCAAAGGACGACATTTTAACCCCGCGTGCGCAAGTTTAGACATTATTGCCCTTCCTTAATTATCATGGTCCGATCGTCCGTTCGCCTTGTTTCCCGTCCGCCGCACTGATGGACCGCTCCACCGCCGGCGCATCGCTACTCCCGCACGCCACAACTCCCGCATGTCCACGCATCGCTACCTCGTCAAAACCAACCTGATGTACTCCCGCACCAATCTAGACCTCCCACTCGAGCACCATGAAGTTCATGCCGGAGTCGGAGGAGTTTCTTGCGCCGTCGCTGCAGGAGCTAGTCACGCCGGCGCTAGAGTCGCAGGAGGTGCTCGTGCCAGAGCTCATCGCGCCGCAGTCGGAGTTACTCACGCTTTACTCCTTGCCGCCGAGCTCGGAGACGACGGTGTCGGACTCCTTGCCGCCGGACGCATTCCTATGTCATCGCGTCCGGAAAAAAAGAATGACAGGCATGCACACGAGCAAAATTCAAAGCATGCACACACGTGTGCCAAAAAAACGAGCGTGTCCAGGCGTCCCAAGGAGCGGACGTGCAAAGAAAACAGTTCCCTGCAAATTCACGTGAACAGAAAAAAATTGCGGCGGCGAGAGATCGAACCTGAGACCTCCGCGGTCAAAAATCGGTGTGCTAACACTTGCACTGCGTTAGGTTGGCGTCTAAAAGTAACCGAGCTCTATTTAATAAGGGCAAACAGGGAAAAATACACCCTATTTAATGACTCCTTGGTATGCACAATCTTGTCCAAAACATCATCTAATATCAGTATAGAGGGAGTATTTGTTAATTATGTACCTGCATATTAGATATTCACCAAAACTCGTGCAACTTAATTAGAACATAAACCTAGGTGCATGAAATGATGCATATGACCTCATGTATTCCCGAGAATTGGTTGTCAAAATCATGCCGTAACGACCGCCAACAAGCTGTCACTGGGTATTGACAGGGTTATTTGCTCTTTCTAGTGGAGTAAGTAGTACTTGACTAGTGTAGGCGTGGTGCCTAGACTTAATAGTGACCTTGGATTGCACCCTATTCAATGTACATGTGGTAGCCATTAGGTTGTGACAGCCCTATACAGCCATTGGAATCCACCACGTTAGGCTCGGCATTGTAGGACCCCTTTTGAGGAGGTTGGCACTTCCCGTTTTCATCCCTTTCTACGAGCTATTGGTGTCTTGTCCCGATGCTAAGGCAATAGAGTTAGACGTGATTTTTAAGCGATGTTTCCCCAGCTGTTGTATCTCTTTACCCAAGTGACCCAAATAGATAAAGTATCTAGGAATCTTATGTCATCTCGTTATTCTCCCAACTAGCTAGTCATCTCTCTTTTCTTACGTGAGTTATCCTTGAGTTGTGTTTCACGGTCTTTCACTCTTACCATTATCGTTACCCCCCCCCCAACTGAAGTGTATTCTTCTGTAATATATTCGAATACTTGTTTATTAGTACTCGTGCCATAAACTTCCATCTGAAAAATATAAATGACGATACCTTGGATTACTCTCTGGTGAAATGCTACATCAGTAATTCTGTGCGCTTGCGGAATATTTATTTGTTTTACTAAGCTATAAGAAAAACAACACAGGCGTAAGGAGTGCCAACACAGGCATAGCGGTCGCCCCGGCGAGCGGTAGGGCTTGAGGCCCAGGTCCACTAGCAGTGTCTTGGTCATGATCGTCGCATATATGATATAAATAAAGCACTAATTAACATGTCTAACATATATTTGGTAATTGAATGAAACACCAAGTAGCATGGAAGGGATACAAATCAACAAATAATCTACACTCAACTATAATAGAGGATATTCAACTAAAATTGGTGAATCTAAATATTAGATTAGATAGAAAATTGCTTTGGAAAGTCCAAATTACTACCCTCAAGTATAAACAAAGCTTGGATAACCCCCTAAAGTATGTTTTGGTTCATTTTACACCCACAATTATCTTAATCGGTCTAATCTACCCCTTCGTAAAATTTATCTTTTTATTTCTCAGTGCATAAGTGATGTTTTATGTTCAAATTTGGTGGCATGGTTATCCAGACTTTGCCTACACTTGAGGGTAGTAATTTAGACTTTTTCCTTGAAAAAACACAACTCACAGCACTTACCAATCTGAAAAAATCATTTTATGTTTTTATTAAAATAATATAAATGAGTAAAATTCAAATAACTCCAAATGGAAAACCAATAGATAGATTACATTTTTAGAAAAAAATTGGTGCTAGATTCATATTTTTCTGATTCTATATGAATTAGTTATCAATTTTAAGGATTAAATTTGATTTTTATTAATACACAACTATCCAAATCAAATATCTGACTGGACTATCCAGATTATCCGATCGGATACCCTTTCTACCTTCGAATCTGATATCCGAATAAACTATCTGAATCTGTATCTGATATCCAAGAAAACATCCGGATATCCGAAATTATCTGAATCACTATCCGAGTTACTTCGGTCGGTCGGTCGTAAAATTCCAGTACCATTTTCACCCCTATTCTCTCACCTTACTAAAGGGATAGGAAGAACGCAATCCTTGCCTACACATAAAGAGCAACTAGTAGCCCTCAAATTGACCGGTACGGGAGATTAGCGTGGCATAAATCAAGAAACCGAGAAAGCAAGAACATGGTTCGGGAACCAAAAAATCGAACGGTGACGTGGCGCAACCACAACCAAGTAATCCTCTCCGACGGTAATGTAGCACAAAAAATCCCGCCGCAACATGGGTATGATGTTCCAAAAATAGCGTATGCAATATCAAACAATAGTATCTGCAACACGAAAAGTCGTCGGTTGCAACATCGGAGACACGTACAGAAACGCACGCCATCGAATATTATCTGGTTGCTACGGGAGTTGAGTAAAAATTCCCGCCGCAACATCAGATCATGTTTCATGAAACATTCAATTTTATATGAAACATCCAATCAAATTTCATATGAAACATCCAATCAAACTTCATGCAACATCAAGACAAGGCTATTGCAACATTTAAAATTATACGGCTGCAACATGGAAACAAATCAGCTCCGTTTCATGCAACCTCCATCGAGCCAAAATCATAGAGCTGCAACATTCTAAAAAAAGATACTGCAACACCATGAAGTACCTACTGCAGCATGGAGCCGAAGAGAACATAAGGTCTTCTTCCAGCTCAAGCCACTGCCGTCCACGCTCGGCGTTGCTGCTCACGCGCCGCCGGCATCATATACCACCGCCTCGGAGGACCTCTAGATGCCGCCATAGAGCTCCTGTTCCAGGTCGCGCCCCGCCGATGACCAGCACGAAACTCTCGCTGCCGGCCCGCGCACACCGCCCCTGCTGCCAGCCGTGCACGCCGCACCCCATGCGGTCCTCCACTCACCTCGTCGTCGGCACAAGCGGGCGGAGGAGCGGCCCTATCCCCTCAATTGCTTCCGCCTCTGTAGCCCATGCTGCTGTGGAGAATGCTCAGGATGTGCTCACCCAAGCGACAAGGATGCAAGCAAGCCAGATCTAAGTGCAGAGTTGCATAAGCTTTGACGGTGGAGAAGGGGGGTTTTTCTCGTGTGGAGAGAGAGAGAGTGGAGGAGATCGGAAATATCACATGGCCACATGGGTACGCTTCGAGTGAAAAGAAATGGGCAGCGTCGGGCGGAGGTCCTCGTGGGTCCGCTAGAGCAACACTACCGTGTGCACGTCCGAAGCGTTGGACGCTCGGATCCGAGCATTACCAAATAAAAAATGCATTCATACACATAAGATACTAGTCCTTGACATATGAATTTCAAAATATGTGAGATCCACGTAAGCGATCTCTTCTCAATCTGCCAACTTGAACCAGTAAGAAGAGGAAGAGGATAATGAAAATGGGAAGTGCAAGAGGATGATTTAGAGGAGGAGGCCTTATTTAGATTCTGAATTAGGGATGCCAAAGCTGACAAAACATCGTAAATACGTAGTATTTCGTTTGTATTTGTGAATAATTGTCCAAACATTGATTAATTAGGCTTAAAGTGTTCGTCTCGTAAAGTACAACAAAACTGTACAATTAGTTTTTTATTTCATCTACATTTAGTATTTCATGTATGCGTCGATATTTTGACGTGATGATAATTTTCTTTTTAGACAGTGGAATTTGAGGGCTTTTTTTTCGAAACTGAGATTCGAGAGGGAAGCTGGAGGAAGCATACCTGGATCCACCGCGTAGACGTCGCGAGGTAGCGGTAGCGGCGGCGGCAGAGTTGTCGTGAGGATTGCGGTGGCATCACCCTGATGTGCAGAAACGAGAGGGGCCACGCATGAAGGGTCAAAGGTGTTGGATACGACTGGTTGGGCTGGTTGCTCGGCTGCAGCAATCGCAGCCGATCGGCCCCAAAGCTTTCTTGCAGAATAGGCCCCCATAAGGAGAAGCAATTTCACACATTTTACTATTTAAGCACTACTCCGGGCCTATCTGTTAATGGCCGTGTTTCTTTACTTCTCACCAAAAAAAAATTCCAAATGAATCTTACATGCATGGAGTATTAAATGAAGTCTATTTATAAAACCTTTCAGGGATAGGTGTAACTTTACTCGACAAATCTAACGAGCCTAATTAGTTCATGATTTGCTACAGCAATGCTACCGTAACAATTCTCTAATCGTGCGATCAGAGGCCTTATTAGATTTGTCTCGTGAATTAACCCGGAGTTGTGAAGATAGTTTTATAAACTGACTTTATTTAATATCCTTAATTATTGGTAAAAAAAAAGTTTTTGACCCGAAGAAACACGGCCAATATAGCATTTCTGAGATACCCACCGATAAATTATCTGACTCCCGCAGCGGGAAGGAAGGCTTGACCAGATTCGGGGGCGGCGTGCGCGCGTACGAAGAGGCTCCTAAGTTGCGCACAACCTGTTCGATGGAATGCCGCACCAACCTGCGGCCCTTGCTGCGCGCCAATGCCGCACTCCGCGTGCTCGTGCCGGCCAGCCACCGCGAAATCCACTTCGCGCCTGGCCCAACCGCGTCCGACGACGAGGATCAGGACCGGCCCCCGCCGTCGCGGCGCTGGTTCCGCGCCGCCTATTCCCGGCTCCTCCGGCACGCGGGCTCACTCGACGGCGTCGAGCACGCGAGCAGCCTCCCGCGGCACGCCGCGACGGGCTGCCCCGTGGCATGCCCGCACGCGGCCGCGCGGGCGGCGCGCTTCGACGCGCTCGCGGGTGTGTTCGTCGCCGCCGCCGCCGCCGGGAGCCGCGGCCATCCGCCGCCGAAGATGAAGGCGACGTCGCTGAGCTCGCTGACGCGGGTCTGTGACGTGTTGGGCGTGTCGGCGCAGCGGCGGAAGAGCGTGCGGCTCACGGTCTGCCCGCAGGTGACGCAGCACCACGTCTGGCGGGGCGCGCTGGAGGCGGTGCTAGAGGACCTGCAGGCCGACATGGCGTCGCTGGACGGCCCTTCCCCGGCGACCCAGATGGCGGAGCAGATCGCGTCCGCCTGCGCCCAGTTCCTATCAGACACCGCGACGTCCTCGACGCCGTCCTGGATGCGCCCGACGCCGTTCAGGAAGCCGGCGGAAGCGCCGCCGCCGGGCAAGAAGTGGCAAGAGGTGCTGGACATGTTCGGCGACCTCGCCCGGAGCGTGGAGGCCGACGACCGGCTCGCCGGGCACGCGCAGAAGGTGGAGGCGATGAAGGAGGGACTGTACCAGATACGCGACATCGTGATCGAGCGCGACGTCGCGTTCAAGGAGGCGCGCCGGCAGGACTGCCTGGTGCAGAGGAAGCTGTCCAGGAGCCTGGGCCACTCCTCCAGGTGCCTCCACACGCTGCTGCTCTTCTACCTCTACGGCACAGTCCGGGACATCGAAGTGCACGTCGGCAGGTGTGTCTCCGGCAAGGGGGGCAGGGATGTCGCCGTTCACGCCGCGAAGTTCCTGACCGGCGGCGACGAGTTAGCGGTGAGGAGCGGCATCAAGCAGCTGAGCCACGCTCTCGGCGTCTTCCGGTTCGTCTGGGAGGCGGCGAACACAGACTATGCTGGAAACGATGATGGCAAGGATGTTGTCGTCAAGAAGAAGACTGAAGATGCAAAGGGCGTGCTGGAGCTGCAAGGTCATCTCTGGGGCTTTGGTGTTGAGAAGGCAGTGACATACAGAGGAGATGTGTTCCATGTGCATCAGATCCAATTACCCTGAATCCCCTTTCTGCGACACGACATTTTGTGCAAAGTTGACAATAGGTGCACAGGTGTGATCTGAATTGCTACTCTTTTTCACTAGAGCTCTTCTCTGAATTTGTACAAAGGCGATGCAACTGCATCCTGGGTGGAAGATACATACAGAAAGGGCAAAAAAAAAGGGAGTTCCTTTGTTCTTCTATCTATGACAACGTAAGTTATGGAACAATTTTTTTCCTTCCTGTATACAAAGTATTACTTCCTTTTGGAACCTCTATAATCTTCTTGGAGAATCAAAAGTTTGTGTTTTTTGCTGAGAGAT
The DNA here is from genome assembly GCA_033239725.1 of Echinochloa phyllopogon. Lineage (NCBI taxonomy): Eukaryota > Viridiplantae > Streptophyta > Magnoliopsida > Poales > Poaceae > Echinochloa > Echinochloa phyllopogon. The sequence continues at coordinate 14,805,984 of BTCW01000017.1, forward strand.
TTCGAACCATGGGTCTGTGAGACCGGTGCTTGGACGCAATGGATATAGCGCGTTGTTGATAGGACTGTAGTTGGCTGCTCCAGCTGAATAGGCTGGGTGAGGAGGCGATGGCAAGCAACTTCGGTTGGACTGCCGGTACTGCCGTAGCGGGCTGGAGCAAGGAGATACAGGCAGGGACATGTTCATCCTAACATTAGATGGGCTGCTGCTGGACAAAAGAATATACGTAAGACGATGTAAGAGATGTAATTTGTGATATGTCTCATGAAAGTGTAACATACATTGCAGCAATCCTGCGATTTGACATTGAAGGAATGGGGGATGTTGGTCCTGGCAATGTTCTTAGCATGGTGTCAGGATCTCTTAAAGGAGATAAACTTCTATATGATGAAACTGCAATGCTTGGCTGAACCTGAAAAAAAAACATTGGTAAGAATTCATAAATGTGCTATGTGCACATTGGAATTTGAAAAATGATCAACATAACAGATTGTTTTAAATTGTGTCGAAAGTTTATTTATATTCATTCATGGATATCTTCCATCTAGCTCTAATATGGAGGACAAGCAGATTTCATAAGGATCAATTATTTTGCAATATTAGTCGCAAATAATAGGCAGTATCTAGAAGTCATACCATGCCGTTTTTTCCATCAGTTGAAGTAGGAAACATATCCCTTGTGATGCCAGACCTGGAACTCCTAAGTGTAGCATGGTCCTTGACAAAAGGATGATCCAACAGCTGAGCAGCTGTGGGGCGGGCAGCAGGATCACGCTGCAAACAGAGTTTCAGAAAGCCTTTCGCCTCAGAAGAGAGATGATCTGGGATATCAGGTATGTCTTTGCTGTTCCCAATTTTAAATATGGCAGCCACCTGTGAAATCAATCCAAAGCTTAGCCCGTAATACATGGAAGAACAGGCATCACAACCATGTAAAAGGTCAGATCCAGTAAGTTAACAACTCACCCCTTCGTATTGACTCCAAGGAGGGTTTGCTGTTGCCATCTCAAGAATGGTGCAGCCAAGGCTCCAAATATCTACTGAAAGGCTGTAGCCATTACTATTCATAATAACCTGAAACGTTTGACATGAAAAGAGTTTTAGACTTGATTGATGTCTATTCACTAGAAAAGAATAGATAAGAAATTTAATGTTCAGAAGCCTCACCTCTGGTGCCATCCAGTAAGGGCTCCCTTTGAAGGATTTGATGGATGTGTAAGCTGATATCTGCATAAATATAATAAATGTCAATAAAAACCATAGGAAGATGAGGGAGTTATTTAACAATTTAACTGTGAGATGATCAACAGAGTATATAGTACTTACATGCTTGGCCATACCAAAATCAGCAAGTTTGATATCGCCATTAGGGTCAACAAGTATGTTTGCCCCTTTGATATCCCTGTCACAAAAGGTAACATTCATGGATAAGAGAGATGCAGTTATATGAAAGGGGAAGAGACAAATGTATCTGAAGTGTTAGTAATGATGTAAATGCTTGCCAAGTACCTATGCACTGTATTCCGCCCATGCAAGTATGCAAGACCAGAAAGGATTTGTGCTGTGTATTTCCGAAGAACTGCCTCCCCAAATGGACCATATTCTTGAAGCAACTTATGGATAGAGCCCCCAGAAACATACTCGAGATAGACCGAGAGTGTCTCGTTAGACTGCATTACAGTATGAAGAGCACAGATTAATAGGACTGCTGTCTCAATTCTTAATCTCAAGGCATTAAATTTACTGCTTACGAGCATTACGGTAACTTATTATGTAATCACAGAAGATAATTGTAAGTGCAGTAATTACCAGATCACTGCCATAGTACTGCACAATGTTTGGATGTGATAGTTGACTCAGCAGCACGATTTCCTGTACATATGAACTAGTGTCAGTAGGATAAAGATTACAAATCCTTCTTGGAGATTGATGCTGATATATCATAATAGTTACCTGATTTAGCTGCCTGAGGCACTCTTTTGAGTTAGAATCATCAGAAATGACTTTAACCTCTTTAATTGCACACATTTGGCCACCTTCACTGCCAAACATGCATTTTGAATAATAACTCAGTATGATATATGATATAAAAGTGTGAAATCATCTTCTGAAGAATTTGAGCAGAATATAATGCTTCATAATTAAGCTAAGCACCTGTTGAATCCCGTATATACTTGCCCAAATGTCCCACTACCTAGCAACTTCCCCTTCTTCCACTGTAGAGAACGGGAAGGCAAGCATGGGGAGCCTGGTGGAAGAGGAAGAGGTTGAGGTGAGCTTGAGCTTCGCGGATCATCCTGCCTTCTTGACGGCACAGGGGAGGTTGGATAGTGATGTCCTCTCGAGCTAGGCGGAGAGCTTGGCACTAGTGTATTGAAGACAATATCTGTTGACTTCCGGCCATGGCAATACATAGTTCGATCATTTGCAAGATCCAAATTTTGAAGGTGAAATTCTTTCCTTGGAGAAACTGAGGTTTCAGACAATTGAGGATGCTCCAAAGCCTGACTATTTGTGAAAATACGCCCTTCTGCTAACCCATGACTTTGTTTCCGGGATTCAATTGCTACTGTTCTGCCCGGAAGAGTGCTGCTTGTTTCTGACAACCTGTTAAATCAGACATGACAAAACAAATTTCAGCTGTAATGCATATATCTGAACTAATGAGCAAACAGTAGTACTTTGTTTCTCCATCCTGAAGATTTGTATCTCAAACAATACTACTTTTTGTTACTAAAGAACCCCAATTATTTACATAGACAACTATTGTCTCCTGCCTTTATAATCATGCAAGACACAGAAAAAAAGGGATATTTTCTCATCATAAATAATACCTCAAAAACGGGTGGGTGACTGTAGCAATTTTTTATTAAATATTGCTCCGAAATTGAAAAGATGTTCATTTCTTATATCTCTGTGACTAGAATAACTAGCCAAACCAAACCCATCAAAGAAATTCACCCAAATGCAAGGAGATCAAACGAGTTTAGAAGCAATCATCAGCCAAAGTGCTTATCTAGACGTAATTGGTCAATAAGAGTATAGGACGATAGAATCCGTAAACCAACTGGACCAATTCCCCAAACAACTACAGTATACTCTGAACTGGCCAAATTTCAGAGTAGTAATTGGACTGTAGAGGGGACAAATTTCAGAAGGCAAACAGTTGCCGCCACCCTGAACTAAGCATGCCTAGGGATTTAAAAACGATCAGATAAACGTCAAAATCGCAGCTCCAGAGTCCCCGCAGTGAAGAATTTTCCATAGAAAGCAAACATCAAACGTTTCAAAAGAAAAACAAATCTCCACGCCCAAACCCATCGGCAATACTGTACACGTGTACAGCACAAGCCCACTCCCCAAGTTCGCCCTCTATTCCATCAAAAAGGCAGCCAAAAAACACCAGTGAGCAACCAGAGTACCAAATTCTGACGCCGTCCACAACGAAATTCAGCCAGAAAAAACAATTGCCCCCCCCCCCCCCCCCCCCCCACCCCACCAAAACGAGCGCACTTTACACCGAATTCCGCACGGGAACCTCACCAAACCGCCCAACTTTAGCTTCCCCGTGAACCAAACCAACCACCGGAACCACCAGACCAACCGCCCCCACGCCGCGCGCCGCCCGCGTCTCTCACCTGTAAACGCCGAGATCCAGCTGCTCGTCGGACGCCGCCGAGGACCCCAGCGAGGAGCCGCCGCCGCTGGACGCGGACCCCGACGCCGAGGCGGAGCCCGAGGCCGAGGCCGGCGCGGACGGCAGCGGGGCCGGCAAGGACGCCGGCCGCGGGAGCGGGAGCCCAACAGCCGTCCCCGCCGTCGCCGGCTGCTGCTGCAGCTTCCCGCGGACCCCCGCGGCGAGGAGCGCCTCGTCGAAGCTGCTCGCCTTCTTCTTCCCCTTCCCCACCTCCTTAGCTTCCCCGGCCGCGGCGGCCGCCGGAACCGCGCCGGCGTTCCCCGCCGGCACCGCCACCGCCGCGCTGGCCCTGCTGGACCTGCTCCTGCCCTTGCCCTTCCACCACGCCGGCATCCTGCCGATCCACGGTGCCTTCACAGAGAGAGAAGAGGTGTGCGTAGAGAGAGAGAGAGAGAGCTGTGTCTGTAGAGAGAGAAAAGAGGGAGAGGCGTACGCGCGGGAGAAAAGGGGAGAGGGCGAGCTCTTGAGCAAGTTGTAACGACCGGGGTCGCCGTTGCGGGGCCCACCTGGCAGCCGGTGCTGCGCCCCTATCCTCCCGGGTGCGCGTAGCGGCGCGGTGCGCCCGCTGCACACGTAGCAGCGCGTCACCCCGGTGCTGGAGCGGTGGGCCCGCGCGGGCTCGGGCGGCTGGCTGGTGGGCCCGGCGCTCGGGGCGGGGCCCGCGAGGGAGGTGGGGCCAGGCGGGTGCTGTCGCGCTGCGTGGGTGGTGGTGGTGGGGGAGTGGAGGGGGACAACTGGACTGGAGCGGTAGGCTGACGTGTCCAGCGGGTTGGGGTTGGCTGCTACGCACACCGCGCTGGTGGAGTGGTTATCGCTCCGCCGGCGCTGGCAGCGCCGGCGCCCGGAGCACTACTGTTCAGTTTCGATTTGGTTCTTTTTTCATCTTTTTTTTTCTCGAGTAGTAGTATAATTCAAATTGTTTAGCTTCTGATGTTGCGATGCTACTTTTAGATTTTAATACGGGGTGTTAATGTTGACGGTGGATGATGGGTGAGCCGGTGATATACAAAAACTACTCATAAGTTATTATCTATTCTATCGTTCCGCCCCGTGAGTGTGGTAAGGGTTGTTATCTATGCTGATAAAAAGTATCGGCGACTTCATCTATTCTATTTAAGTTATATACATGTCAATTCTCGTGAAGAAAAACTTATTATGTGTCGTTATCATGTGTTGATGTTCAATGAATGCCTACCTCATCCTTGTGATGTAGTTAATGTTATCTCTCCTAAAACATCTCCATTCAATTAAAATAAACCAACTTGGTACTATTGTATCTCTTTTGATATTTGATTTAAATTTTTTACCATAATCCTGAATTTTGCTCACTATCAATATCAACGGGAGGCTTAGCTTTTATAATTGTGGGAGTATTAATTAGGGATGAGGGGTGATTGGTTATAATTTTTTATTCTGTTCCAGCATCTTGTGACTACGATGGACAGTTTTTTACTGTATCGGTTTTATGATCAAAATCGTGAGTCCGGGGGCACATAAGAAACCCAAAGAGCTAGGATAGAGTTAATTATTTAGCTATATTTATTTATTTGTTAGGTCCTGTTTGGTTTCCCTTTGCTTATTTTTAGAGACTAAACTAAGTCCCAAAAGTGTCAAACATGAGGACTTATTGGGACTAAAGTTGAGTCCCAAGCCATAAGTCTATAAGTCCTAAAATTGTTGCTTATTGGAGCTGAAAGGGAACTTTTTTTCCAGGGAGTACCCCTCGTTTACTGCACCTCATATAGGGCATGGACATTAGGTGCAAGATCAACAGACAACATGAGCATTTGGTCTTTGTTTAGCTCATTTATTGACCTTAGTTGAGTAAGAGTTTGGTGCTACACGTGCATCTTGTTGCTTACTATTTGCACGGATTGCTCTGTGTACGTGATATCTCCTACTGCAACGTAAACCTAGTTTTGTATAGGATTATTGGCTGCTCACTCCATTTATAAAATCACACGAGGCTTATTCGATGTGTATGCGTAGGTGCAACGGAGTGGTGGATCCTCCACCACTAGCAGCGCGCTCGCCCACACACTGGACAGCGAAGCTCAGTCGGGCACCGCACCGTGCACGCACGCGCGCGCGCGGCCGGCCGCCTTTGGTTCGCGTCGCCTCTTCTCGATCTGCCTTCCCTACCCGCGGCTGGCCGTGGCCGGGCCCCGCTGCAGCCACCCGCGCACGTCACGTACGCCCACAGGCCGGCGCGCGGCCTTCGGTTCCATCCACCCATCTCCATGGATCCCACACGCACCGCGCTCCTCGTTTTCCTCAGTCGCCGTCGTCGTCAGTGGTCACATGGGAAATATGCTGCATCGATGGGCCCGGACGGGGAGGGAGAACCTTCGCTGGCGGCTGGCCGGGCCCGGCGGCCACTGCACCGCCGGAAAAGGCCGTGTCCGTGTTGGTTGTGCTGGCGGTGACAAGTTATCGAGGAGCACGGATAGAAGAAGGGTGGGTACCGTGGAAAAGGATCTGAAAATGGTTCGAGGGTATCGCTAGGTCTTTAGAACCACCTCCGATCTGCATGCCGGACAAGGGACAAGCATTTCATGTGTATAGGAATATGCTTTATAGTGTGAATCTTCTGCATGCATATTCGTCACTTCTTTTTCATCGAAGCTTTTGTGTTTCGAATTAAAATAGGACCTCCGTTCCGACGGTTAGTAAAATGGTTAAAGTCATATCTGGAAAAGCATCCGGCTCCATCCGTTGATCGTCGCTCCGCGTGTGCCTCCCCGCTCGACGCGTGGCTCCCATCCATCGGCCACCGCGTCGTCGGTCTCCGCTGATTTAATCGATGTCCCCCTCCCCTCTTTCCTGCACTCTCTCTCCCATGCGCCCCCGCCTCCTCGTCCCACTGGCGACGCTCCTCCCCTCCCCTTCCCTCTCCTCCGCACCGCCCACTTACCACCAACCTGTGTCGCGCCGCGACGCCCCCTCCGCTCCGCCCCCATGCACACACACGCAAGTCACAAGTCGTACGATTTTTTTACACGTAAAAATGAACAAACACGTCCGTGAGGATTCGAACCCACAACCTCCAGCCTCGCACGTTACTTTCTTACCATCCCACCTATGTATCACTTGTGATTGAGTGGGAGATGTTTTTCTTTTAAAGTAACCAGTAGATGACACTTTAATACTGACTCGTGCTACGACTTTAGTACGGGACACTTTAGTACGAGCTGGTAACACCAGCCGGTACTAAAATGCGAATTTTAGTATCAGCCGGTGTTACCAACCGGTACTAAAGTGGCTTCCAGGGCCTTCTAAGTTTAGATTCGGTACTAAAATGGCTTCCTGCCACTTTAATATCGGATCTTTTTATGACCGGTACTACGTACAAGTGATGAATGTGAGTTTTTTATAATGAAGTAGGTTGGCGCTAGCTACCAAAGGCATCTTACATTTGTTGATACATTTACTTGAAATGATCTTCGATAGTCTCTACAGCTAAATGATCACACATTATCATCATCAGTTGGAATTGCATTGCATGGCATCGCGGTCCGGTGCCTTAGCCGTCATGTCAGACACGTCGGTAACCATATCATCATCAAGTCATCGCTATCGACTTCACATCATGGGTACACCACCAAAGTAGCGCCCACCACCATATGGTATCCTCTTCGCCATCGTTGATACTGACATCTGCATCATCGCTACTTTGAGTGCTGACTTAGCCTTATGTACCGTGACATTTTTCATATGGAGCATGACTTTCATCAGTTACTAACGGTGAATTCTCCGTCGTCGTGCGTACAAGTGGCAAAGTTATGGCAAGAGACAAAGTAAACCCATCTTCACACAGAAAACGCAAGCGAAGTATTCGCCAAAAAAATCAACCCATATATCTATTAAGTAGGTGGTGGTCGATCAGCTTGTTTCACCAGGATGAGAGATGACCTCAAGCATATGCGTAAAACACGTGTTGTATGACACGCAGGGAAAGGTCTTAGGTGTGTGCCACGCCATGCATGCATGGCTACTTCTTTTCCACTAGATCGACTCCACGATGCATGCGCTTTGGAAAGTGGAGTTTAATTTTTTTTCTCCCACTAGATCGATACCACGATGGATGCGCGTGCTTTGATTAGAAAATGGAGTTAAGTTTGTGTCGTTAGAAATATGATTGGCCAAGTACTCGTCGATCATCTTGTCCAAACCGGATGGACCATATCGCAATGATTTATAGATTTTGAGACAGTTTTCTTTCTCTGTATGCAGTGACTACGAACAACAAAGCGATCAACACTCCTAAACTATGAATTTTTTGTTTATCGCAGCAGTTTTCTTTCTTTCAGGCATGTAAAATTTTGATTAGAAAAAAAAAAACCCGATACCGAGTTGTGCTACGTACGGCTACGGAGAAGGTGATGAGAACCAACAGGATGGCACTTTTCCATGAAGCTAAGCGTCGTGAAGAAATTAGTTTTTGGATGGTAGCCGGATGGCTGGACGTACGTACGACGACAGCGACAGGGATCAGTGACGTGGCAAGATAATCGACGGAGGTACAAGCTTTGGCCTCGATCTTTTTGCTCGATCCCGGGGAGACGTACGGATGCTGGGCTGGTGGCGTGCGTGGCCGGTGGGCGCGCGCGAGCGCGACACGGCATCGCGTCGATAGCGTAGCCTCCTGGTCCTGGATCGGGGACGGCGCCAGCCGCCCGGGGAAGGAAGGAATTGAAGGTGCGGCGCACCTGACCCGTATGGGATGGGATGGGATCGGATCTCCTCGCCTCAGGCAGGGATGCGCGCTGTGACATTCCCCTGCTGCCTTCCGTTCTTTTATGCACGCGGCGGGCCAGGACGCGTTGGATCAGCGGTTGATGCGGATAATGGACGGACAGTGGTGTGGTGCCGGCCGCCGCCGGGCGAATTAACTGCTGGGCGCACACGGGGAGCATCGCTCTTATTATTGACATGGTTTTTGTTTTTTTTCTTTTCGTACGAGAGGATGAACCCAGGTTACATACCTAGGGTGACGCAGTTTACATGCATGAGGCATCTTAATTAGCACCGGGTTTCAGCTAGTTTGAGTGTGTGTTAGGATGCGTTATTTTAAGTCTCAAAAGGTATGAGTGTGTATTAGGATGCGTGATTTCAAGTCTCACGGGTGACGCGCGCGCACTCCGTAGTATGCCAGCAACTCCTTGTCACCGTCGCATCATCTTGCCACAGCTACCGGGAAAAAAATAGAGCTTTATTTCCACTAGTGATCGAACCACTCCTTCCAGTACAGAAGAAGATTCTGCCGGCATCCAGCTAGCTTCGCCGATGCGCGGCCGTCGTCCTCCGTCACCCTCATCCCCCAGCGCTGACGGCGACGGCTCGGTGAGTCACGGGCGCCACGATCTATATATCATGGAATGTTCTTCAGATAATTCTCACGCTGACAAATGGGATTAGCTGGCTAGTGACGATCGATCTGATCGCCGACAGAGTTAGTTATATATAATCCTAGGGACTGATGACTTTTATGGTATGTCCCAACGACGCTCTTTACTCGTTGTAGAGGATATATAGAACTGTTCTCACTAGCTAGAAGCATGCCAATTTTTTAATCGAGGTTATTTCCAAACATCGGAAAAGCAACTATATACATATATACATGGTCGTCCCATGAGCGGCTTCAAGCTTTGGCTTTGTTGAAGCGGTCAGATTCTGTTGACAAGGTCGTCTATCGTGGATATATACATAGATTAATAAAAGTAGTGCTTAGCATTGCTTTTCTCAATACGTACTCCGTAATCTTTATTAGCAAGGAAAGAGGGGTTTGATAATCAGTAGCAAGTGAAGAATCTGTTAAAGTTTGCCTTGGGTTTGGCGTTGCGAAACAATAGACAAAATTTAGTGATCAGGCATATATGTGTGTTGGAGGCCGGCTTGCGTACATGATCTAGTGAATTTTTTCCCGTCTTAATTACTCCATGGCAATATTTTTGAATACTTCATTCGAAACGAAATACGCCTCGTAGGGGAAAAGAACAAAGAGATTAAACATAGAAATTGAGCATATATATGCACTGTCCTTAGATTCTCGATCAGTACGGTACGGAGACGATTGTTTTGGAACGTTTAAAAGTCTGCTGATGAGACTGGCGTCGCAATTTGCAGTCACAAAACGGATGGTGGTCCTTATGATCTTGACGATTTCAGGTTTGGAAAAACCGAAATATGGCATTTTAATTTAAAACCAAACAGATCGCCATCGCCATCCGTATTTTGTATCAAAGCAAAGAGATTCTCCAAATCTGGTCGGTTGACACGTTGGTCAGAGCGAACAAATTTTAAACCCCGCGCGCGTGACCACACGACTCGATAAGACGCGATACCGCGCTGACAGTAACACGCCCTGCATGTACTTATCCAAAACAGCGCCTGCTAGTGACTGTAAGTATTTTATCATATTTTAGTTTTGTGCTGTGTGATCGAGGAGCATGTTGATCTTTTTTTTTATATTTGGACTAAATTTTTAAACAAACCGAATGATTAAATGTTATGAGGAAAACACGGAGGCATTACTGCGTACGCACGAGATGGGACACGTAACAAAGAAGGTGTGCAGCGGCGAAGACAAGAAAAGTAGCAACGAGGGCGCGAGGTTGACTAAACAGCATGCGCGCGCGTGCGTGACAACTGCATGCGGTGGGTGTTGCTGCCAAGTCAACTGCGAGGACAAAACCCATGCATGGTGTCTCCTCTGTACAGGTGGTGTACAGGTAGCACAAGGTGTGTGTGTTCTGCCCCTGTTGGCCGGATGGATGGGTTGATGAGTCCGCCCGTGCCACAGCCCACAGCGGCGGCGCCGAAACCGCCGCCGGAGCCCAAAGCACAAGTGGGTCGCAGCAAGTTGTTTGCCAGGCCGATCCGACACCTGCATCAGCGCGTCGATCGATCCCCTCCCCTGGATACATATCCATCCCATTGTTCACGTGCGCGCCATAGCCCGATCGGAATCGCGTCTTTTCCTGCCGCCTGCGTGCCGGGCCCCGGCCACGTCGTGCACGCACGCAAGTGGGAGCTTTCTGGCGTGGTTTTACGTACCCAACGGGCCGGAGCACGACCACGACCCTCCATCCATCTCAATTGAGCTCGCCAGTACATTTATTTAACTCATCAGCGGCCTAGCTAAATTTATTTAACCCGAAGCCTTTGACGGTACGGTGGCGCGACCAAACTCAAACCACACCGGACGCGCGCGCGGTGGACCTAGTGGAGTGGAGTCTGACAAATGCGAGCACAAATAGGGGGAACTAATTAGGTTAGTATAACCTCCAGGATTTTCAAAAAAAAAAGGTTAGTATAACCTCCAGGATTTTCTTAATTTATTTACGGATTATTGATATGCTTTGTATATTTTTACCTTGAGCTATAAACATAACCTTACTTACACATCTGTAACCATACTAGCTACAGCCACCACAAAATAAAGCAAAAGAAAGTTGCCGAAAGTTTATCAGATTCAGTATGAAAGAAATCCCAATTATTCATTCAGTAAGGAGTGTATTATGCTTTATACATGTTGATTTTATTAACAAAGAAACTGCACCGTCTAAATACTCTTTCATAAATCAACAATAATACAGAGTAAAATGCTATGACATTGTCAAGAACCATAAAAAGAAATCATTCTAAGCATGAAAATAACACTGATTGCACACGATTAGCTAACGTAAGGGTTCTTAGAACATGATGATGATTATTTTAGATAATGAAAGATATATTCCATTATTGATAAAGATTTTCCATAACTTGGTAACAATAGATGAGTATATTAGTATATATAGAAGGATCGAGCTCTCACACATATAATTGTTGGATAAACAATCAAGTATTATCTGCAAAATTTGTGTAAATTAAGAGATGGGATTCCCATATACGATTTTAAATGCATTGTTGTTTTGTGGGGCTAAGAAGGACAGGGGGCACATGGTTCAAATATTCAATAGTTCAAATGGTATGAGCTATTCAGTTTAGAATAGGAACGTTATGGTGGGCCGTACAGCTACAAAAAGCATTATCAATGATTAGCAATCAAGAACCTAAATAATCAATATGGGCCCCATGGGAATTTCTAGAAAAGGGATGCAAATGATCAGCTGCCTCCTAACAACATGATGTGTCAACTTTGCTATTGTTTATAGAGCCAGTTCCAAACGTACAGTTACAATTATATATTAGAATATGAAAATAACTTCAAGAAATAAGTAGGGACCATGCTTTTCCTGGGAAACCCAGCTGCCGGACTATCTTCTTGAGTCGGAAGCAGCTCTGAACTATTGCAAAATTATTGAGATATTAGGGCATGCGTTTGAAGCAGTTGAATGTGAAAGTCAGTTTAAAACGTTAGCTTTAAACTATTTAGCAAGTATTTCTTCTTAAATTAAGGTGAATGAAAATACTCCATCTGTTTTAAATTGCAATGCTTATTTTGTTTCATTATGACCAAAGTTTGAACAACAACTACTCTATTGATACATAATATTATGACACAAAGTCGATGCCTCAAGCTTCGTATTAAAATAAAATCCTGTGAAAATACCTTTGTATCACATAAAAGAAATATTAATAGAGTAATTATTAATTAGTAAAAACATTGTCCTAACAAAACAAAATAAACCGTGTAAATACAACAACAACACAAAATTGCAAGGAATAAAATCATTGCAATAATAGCAGGTGTGATGCCCCTGCAGTGCCATCTCAATGGCTCGTGATACATCGATCTGGTCCCAGGAAGCACAAATTTCACAACCACGGTGGGCCTGAGGCACTCGCCACGGGGGAAGGAAGGCGTTTCTGTTGATCTTTATACGGAAGCAAAGCCCAAAGGGTACAATAGCGAAATGATTGAAGATATATATAAAGTGAAAAGCTACGTTTTGGATGTTGGCTTCGTCTTTGGAAACTTGTAGGTCAGTAGGTGCATCATATATATTGCTTTATAGTTACGCTCAATTTAAAACATGAGGATTTAAATGATTTTTTAAAAGGATAAAATGTTCAACTTATAGCTTTATATCTTTTATTTAGGACATTGGAATCCCCACCATAATTTTCAAAGATAACAGAGTAAAAGCATTACAAGCAAACATTCTTAAGTTTACGTATACCAAATCACACAGTTGTTACTGTGTTGTATTTGTTGTTCCCCCTTGATGAATGGCCAGATGGACGGTCCAACACTAGCACGGCACTAGCACTATGCGGCACGACATTATTAGGCACGAAGGTACTTTCGTGCTGTGCCGTGCCGGCACGTCGTGCCGAAATGCCGGCCCAACCACGTCACTAAGTCTTTTTGATAGTGTTGTGCCGGCACTATGGCACGACAGGCACGATCATGCTAGTGTCAGCCCAGGCACGATGACATTGTACTCTAAAAATCACCCAAGCCACAACTCACAAATCTCATCACTTGTTCAATGATTCAAGTTCAAGTACTCAACTCTCACATAACCACATCACCACAGATTCACATAACACCACAGAATCAGATAGAAATAAATAAGGTTGAGCTGCTGCAATGGCTGCCTCATTAAAAACCTATCTCTGTAAAACTCACACCTCGTGAGAAACCCTAGATAGGAAAAAAGAGTACAACTCGGCTCATTCAAAATAAGTTCGTCAAATTATTATTGTCCCAAGTTCAAGGTTTTCCCTCACTTAACACTCAACCGATACACTAGGAATCATCAAGATACAAGTTCTGAAAAGCAGCTTCAAGCTCCTTGTCTTTCATCATGTGCTGGAGTCTTGCTTCAGTAGCCTCCCAATCCTTGACGCGGGTTAGTATCTCCACCATTTCTGGGCTCAGTCGATGTTGTCACTCCTCGATGATCCTTTGTCACACCCGGATTTTTACAAAAACCCGAATGCGACCATATGTGTGCCTAGGAAGTCATAGTACACATATAGCGAACAAATATGATAAACAGAGAACATATACTGGAATAAATTCTTCATTAAATAAAGTGTTTACATCAGAGTGCTTCATAAATGATCTAAGCTATAACAGCGGAAGACTAATAAACTCTCAACTAATGGAGCCGCAAATCCACATGGACTCTGACTGGGAGATCACAACTCAGTAGTACGGTAAATCTTCTGGAAACTCAGCAGCAGACTCATGCCCAACCCAATCTGTTTACCCATCCGGGATTTTGTTGAATAAAATGACAAGTGTAAGTAAACAATTACTTAGCAAGTATAGCACGGGTATGAAGGCTTAAAATAGGCTAGACACGGCTTAACTGCATTAGCATTTTTAGTTGGTTCATTTTAACTTTTACCAAATTACTACAAGTGAATGAAACCCAGTTGCAACCCAATTAATAAAGTATAAGTGACATTAAGCATAAATAAACATCATCTTCTAATAAAAAAGGATCCAGACCGCTCGTGACGCTGAACAAGGCTATCATGATAGATTTTACACTCTGCAGATGTTTCGCCTTTTACCCACAAGTCGCGTAAAAGCTCAAACGAACTTTAAACCCAACCACGTGGAGGTGGATCAAACCTCACAAATCACAATACCGAGGTGTGACCGCATAGGGACGCTACGAGGTTTTTTACAAGACACCCTAACAAGGCAGTGGCCGCTATGGTACAACACAGGTAGTATGGCCCTAGGCACCGAGATCGACGTACACCTACGGAGTCACACCATAAGGGGGTCGATGGCGTCCAGAGCACGGGCATCACACCCAACAATGCGCAACATGCGGAGTTCCCCATCGCAGGGACTCCCAACACGGGACTGTGTCTCACGGAGGCATAGCCGACGGATCACCCGTCCTCGGTGAATCAAACCATACACTCACGAGTGGTTCTCATAGCGCCGTTGGCCACTCCGGTAACCACTGACAAGCTAGAGACGTACAAGTTACTTGACCAAGACCAGAGCCATAATAGTTCTAGCGGTGGCGACATGCTCCTGGGTTGCCGCTTTAAGAACCAGACCTTATGGAGAGACACTAGAGCAAAGCACGGAGCACATGCTCTAGCTCCCTAAACCAAGTTGATAAAAAGCAAGTTTTATCATTATGTTAAAGTGAACCATTAAGTCATGATTAATAATATAACAATGATGAAAGTAGCTGCGCATAGCAAAGATTCTACCCATATGCAATAAACCCAATGTAAACAAGGATAGGGTATTCAAAACTAGGTACAACCTTAATGGTACATCAAATTTAGACACATGCAAGTATGAATTAATTTAATACAAGTGAGTAGGTAGCAAGGATTGTCCGTGCTATAACTTGCCTTCCTCGAAGGGGTGTCTGCTGCTGCTGTGAGTCCTGCTCCGGAAAGTCCTCACCGAACTCGAAGTCCAAAGCGTAAGGCTCACCGACTGGACACGAATCACCATACAAGCGAGCACGCAAACCAATACATGCAAACAAATAATAATCTATTAGAACAGTACACCAAACAATAGAAACAATACAAATAAAGGTTCTAAAAATATTCTACGCTTCACTACGAACACATGAGCGTGAAAATCACACTAATCGGGGCTGAAACAGAAAATATATGGCTTTTCTAAGTTCTAGGGACCTGCTGGCAATTTTTTAAAGGTTTCAGGGGCTTATTTGTGAAAAACCGAGGACTAAAACATAATTTCGTATAAAAAACCGAGGGCCTACGCGTGAAAAACTAAACTAAGGACCGCGGGTTATAAACTTTAAAAGCTCAGGGGATTTTTCGTAAATCTAGGGGCACATTTGTAAATACTTTTCTACTGGAGTGGACCGCAGGTTCTATATTAAACCTAGCAGGGGCCTTTTCGCAAAACGATCTGGTTGACCGGTAAGGGAGGGAATTGAACCGGGGGTAGGGGCTGTTTTGGGCCGTTGGATCGGGATCCTGCGGCCGGGATTGATCCGGGGGTTTGGGGGGGCGCCGGCGAGGCCCGAGGTGGCGACGAAACTTGCCGGAGTTCACCCATCTCGGGCTGCCAGCCTCCATTGGACACGTGGTTTGGCCCTACGGCCTCGGGAGGAGATGGCGAGCTCACCTGAGGTGATCGTGACAACGTTGGGGCGATGAAGACGGCGGTCGGTGTGGGGTAGCGGCTCGGCGGCCCTGGAAGAATGGCGGCGAGAAATTAAATGATGCTCCGAGCGAAAAGAAGGGCAGGAAAGGTTCGAGCAGGTCCCTCACCTCCTCTGGAAGCTCTAGGGAAGGCTCACGATGGGAATGCGGCGGAGTGGGTGGAGCTCGTCGGTGGCGGCCGGCAGGCAGTGGCGCTTGGCGAGGGGGAAGATGTTGGGGCGCTCGGGGGCTCAATATGGGCGTGGTGAGACTCGGGGGGTGTGTGGGGGCGTTTATATAGGCCGGAGGGGGGGGTACTTGGTGGGCGAATCACAGAATTCGGCGGCGGCCGGTGATCAGGGGGTTTCCTAAGGGAGAGCTGCTTGCCTTGCTCGGGCACTGCTCGGGAGGGAAGGTGAGGGCGAGAAGCTTCGACGATGCTTCGTGGAGGGCCCACCGGGCGCGGGGAGGGGCTGGAAGGGCCGGCTGGGCGGCGGGGAGGGAGGCGCTCGGGCGGGAGGTGGAAGAGAGGCCTGACAAGCGGGCCCCGCTAGCCAGGGAGAGAGGAGGAGGGGGGCCGCGAGCGGGCCGGCCGGGGAGCTGGGCCGCGGGCGCGCGAGAGGGGAGTTGCTGGGCCGGCGCGGCTGGGCAGCCCAAGGAGAGAAAAGAAACTGGGCTGGGAGGAAAAAGGGAAAGGGGGGAAAATGTTGGGCCGGTTCGGGAGAGAAACTGGGGGAGTTGGAGTGGCCCGGGGAAAGAGTTAATGGGGCAAAAGCGAACTCAACTAAAATTAACTTTTCTAGGGCTCCAAACAAGGTGATTCAAATTTGAATTTAAATAAATTTAAATTCTCATTTGAATCACAGGCAATACAAAAATTAAATGCAACAGCATGAATGCAACAAAAATATTTCTACAACTTATATTTAATTTTAATATTCATAAATAATTCATTTAACCTATATTAAATATGAACAATTAAAATAAAAGCCAATTAATTACTAAAAATTTTAAATGGGTCATTTTTGGGTGTTACATCCTGCCACATGTACTAAAAGCAAACTCTGATGATATGGTAGAAACAAGAACACTCAACACATCTTTTGCTAGAATTGATAAAACTGGATAAGTTTATGCTCATGCCACCAATTCAAGATGCTAAAGCCATCATCAAAGTGTCTCACAGTGTTAGTATCCAAGTAGGAAGAGAGTTCAGAACAAATACCAATACCAACAGCACCAGTGCTTGCAGTTTGCAGAAAGGAACTTGCAGAAGTCCTTCTGGACAATGGAGGTGGGGCACAAAAAAAAGTACCAGGAGTAGCAGAAGCAGACCCAAGTCCAAGTGCAAACTCAGTAGCAGCATTAGCATCATCTGAATAAATGTCATCTCAAGCACTTTTTTCTTACCATAACTTGGTGGTTGTGAAGGCCTTTGCAACCTAACTCCACCAAACTTTTCATCATACTTATTAAATATGGTAGACAGTTAAGCTCTTACCTCAGTTAAGTAACCAGAATAATCAGTACCAGTAAGATTAGATAATAATCAAAGCAACTTGTTAAAACCTTTAAGTTTAGCCCTTGGAACCAAAATGAATGCAACACAATAAAGCAAAGGGATGTCCCTCCAGTACTAGGAAGTAATCCATCATAGGGACAACAACATGCCTAAGCAATCCATCATTCTCATAATTTTTAAGGTGCTTAGCTATGTGGAACAACTGATGCAACATAAGCCGAGATGTGGGATAATAAACACCAGAAAGTGTAACAATGCAATCATAAAATAGTTCAAGGACCAACAATATCTTTTCAGCTACATACCAATGATCTTCTATCAAAAGCAAAGGCTAACCTTCACCCCTGGGGTAGTTGGTCTAAATGAACACATCAAATGTGTCCCTGTAAGGAACTAGATGCTTAAGCATCACATATGTAGAGTTCCACCTGACATCCATGTCTAAACAAAACTTTCTGGAACGAACATGTGCAACAATACAATACCTCTTAAATGCAGCAATGCGCTGATAAGATGAATTTAAGAAAGAAATATCAAAACTAAATGCTTCAAGGTACTTCTTAGTCTCACTCAAGGCAGATTTAACAATCAAATTAATAATGTGACAAGCACAACGCTGATACAATAACATATGAAAGGACCAACACTAGGCCTAGAGGGGGGGGGGGGTGAATAGGCCCTGTAAAAATTTCTGCAAAGTTTCTCCGAAAACTGTCAGACGTCGGATGATCCGACGCAGTCTCGGATCTTCCGACCCCCGGAAGATCCGACACTGTGTAGGATCTTCCGACGGGATAAAAGCTTTACTTCGTAATTTGAGTTCTAGTACCCTTTTTAAAGATTCTACTTGAATGGAAGTGTGACAATAAGTGTATGGAGCCTTCTAGATATGATCAACGTAATAGAATAACAACTAGCAAGTAGATCGGATCAAATCGAGCAAATCCAACAATAAAACAAGTGAGCACAAGTAGACAATGGATTTACTTCCGAAGTTCACTCCACAAAGGAGCTACGTCTCCGTTGAGAAGCTCACAAAGAGCCGGACTATCACACTAGCCCCTAGTCTCCCTCAATCAACCACAAAGGAGGATTGAGTCACTTACTATTGGCTCTCACAAAGAGAGGAGTAATACAAACTTCTGGGGCTCAACCACAAAGGAATGTGAGCTCACCGACACCTCTAACTGTCTAGGAGCAAAGCTCCAAGAGTAACAAACGTGAATCGACAAATCAAAGTTGCTTCAAGTGCTTCAAGAGATGAACAAGTGAGAGCTCAAGGTTAGCACTAGCTTCACACCACCAAACTTCTCTTTCACTCAAACCCTAGGTGAATCCTTGCAAGAATCAAGCCTGGAAGGGAGTGGAGGAGTGAAATGAATGCTCAAGTTGGTGTTTGTCACGAGTTAGGTCAGTGGAGGCAGCAGCAATGGATGAGGGGGGTGAAGGGGTATAAATACCCACCCCCAAAATGTGACCGTTATGTGTTCTGCGAAGGGGTATCGGATCTTCCGACCATGAGTCGGATCTTCCGAAAAATGACAGATCAGTGTTAGAATTCCCCAAAAAGATTCCAGGCATCGGATCTTCCGACATAGAGTCGGATCTTCCGATGAGGGCCGGAACTTCCGGCAAGTGACAGAACAGAGCAAGAGATCTTCAGAACAGTTCCAGGCGTCGGATCTTCCGACACCCTGTCGGATCTTCCGACAGGCGTCGGATCTTCCAACCCTGGAACAAACCAAAACCGAGCCGGCCGAAACTTCCGGTCGGATCTTCCGGCCAGGGGTCGGAACTTGCAGGTAATCATATTCAAAGGCTAAAATCTGGCTAAGTCCCGGAAGATCTGACATAGTGTAGGATCTTCCGATGGAAGTTCCGATGCTAGGATTGGATCTTCCGAAGGAAAACAACTCGAAACCGAGCCAGCCGGAACTTTCGGTCGGATCTTCCGACCTAAGTTCCGACCAAGCAAACAACATGTGAATGTGACTTTGTGTGTCTCTCATGTGGATTTTCATCTCAAGCATAGCACTTTAAACAACTAGAATTTGTCGAACACGTCCCCCTTGATAGTACGGTGGTCCTATACTCAAATTCAAACCGAAAATCAAATTAAATTCTTCGATCGAATCCACCACCATATGAAATCGAATTAGGGACCTTCTTTTCACATTTCTTTTCTTTTCATTTTATTCCTGCACAACTCATTCAAAGCATTATATCCAAATTTCTATTGTCATTAATCACCAAAATTGATTAAGTGCCTAGATGCACTTTCAACATATCACCAACATAAGCAGAAAATGAAGGATTTAGTTTCTCTATGGCATTGGTATTAGCGGAGGCATTATCCAAAGTAACAGAGAATACTTTCTGAGTCAAACCATACTCTTTTAACACAGAAATCACACGATCAACAATGTTCTTACCAGTGTGATATTCATCTATTAGCCTAAAACCAATTATCCTCTTCTCTAATTGCCAATCAGAATTAACATAATGTGCAA
This sequence comes from Echinochloa phyllopogon, assembly GCA_033239725.1. Taxonomy (NCBI): domain Eukaryota; kingdom Viridiplantae; phylum Streptophyta; class Magnoliopsida; order Poales; family Poaceae; genus Echinochloa; species Echinochloa phyllopogon. The sequence continues at coordinate 14,825,767 of BTCW01000017.1, forward strand.
CCACACTAATATAATCTTCCTTAGCATTACCGGACCAGATGTCAGAAGTAAGAGCAACATAACTTACACTAGATGATAATGACTCAACAAGCTTAGCATAAGAAGTAGTAAAGTACTTACTGAAATCTCTTGTGGTGGTTTGGCTGGTGACAGACTTGAATCTAGGATTATTGGCAACTTGAATATACTCTTCAAATGCATCAGATGCACCAACACAGAGAGGAAGATCAAGTCTAGCTATCAAACCACACAGCTGAGCATGTGCCACCTCAACATTGTACTCCCAATGTCAGACAGTAGCATCAGAATTGAATTGAAGCTTAGATTGGGACTGGCGACACTTGGCCGTTCTCGCTTGGCATGTTGCAATATGCCACAAGAGGTGCCCTGTGCCGCCAGTGGAGTTACCAGAGTATAGGTTGCCACAATGATTGCAGTTGGCACCAACCCTAACCCTCTTACCATTAACATCTTTACATACCTTCTCAAAATTGTTCCATGCTTCAGAGGTGTGGCGGCGCTTTCTCTTGGTGCAAGCGGTGGATGGTTCGGCATCAGCAACATCACCATCACCATCACTGAGGTCGATGGGATCTGCTTCGGTGCCCAGCAGCTCTTCTCGACCATCATCACTCTCATCATCCCCTCTCAGCCCACACAAACGAAGGTCATCATTGATGGAGTGGCTCTGATCCTTGTCATCGTCCTCCATCGCAAAACCGGAGCACCAGAGACGGCCTATGGTTCCTTAATGGCTTCGGATTAGAAACACTAGTGAGAGAAATAATAGAAGAACACATTAACACAAGAACAAAGAAACACAAGGAACAATTGAAAACAGGAAAAAGAAAGCAAGAACAGAAGAAGACTTACATGCAAACGAGAAATCGGGCGTCTGGCTGTGGAACTGCAAACAAGAAGACTAGGTGGCAGGAGGAGCAAGAACACAAGAACACGATCGGGATCTAGGGTTAGGGTTCGGTTTTGGAGCCCTTACTTGTGATTCTAGAGCACCAGAGGCACCAGCGTGGTCTGCAAACAGCGGATCCGACACTCTGGTCCCTCAACACATTCGCATCGGCCCTGGATCTGCAAACAAGAAGTGAAGAAGACTAGTTGAGAGGAAGACCAAGAACACAAGAACATGAACGTGATCTAGGGTTAGGGTTCGGTGTCATGACGTTACCTGCGATTCCAGAGCACCAGAGACACCGGTGAGGTCTGCAAATTACACATCCGACACTATGGCCCTCAACGGATTCGCATTGGCTCTAGATCTGCAAACAATAAGTGAAAAAATAAAATAGTTGAGATGAAGACCAAGAACATAAGAACACGAATGGGATCTAGGGTTTGGGTTCGGTGTCAGGACGTTACCTGCGACTCCGAAGCACCGGAGACGCTGGCAAGCTATGAAAACTGTGAATCCGACACTCTGGACCCTCAACAGCTTCGCATCGGCCCTCGATCTGCAAACCAGAAGTGAAAAAGAATAGTAGGTGAGGGGAAGAACAAGAACACGAACGAGATCTAGGGTTAAGGTTCAGTGTCGAAGCATACCTGCGATTCCGGAGCACCACCAGAGACGTCGCCACGGCGGAGAGGGAATAATATGAGAGGACCTCTACAACAGCGAGGCGAGGCAAAGAGGATCGGGATAGACAGAGAGATTAGGGGAGGAGGAGGACGTAGTAGAGTGCCAAGCCGTGCCGGCCTACGACGGCGCAGAGGCAGAGTCATCGCAGAGGATGGCCACCGGAGAATGAGAGGATGAGAGGATCTCCAGATCTACAACGGCGAGGCGAGGTGAGGCAGAGGCGGCAGCGCGGGGCGAGAAATGAGGCTAGGGTTGCGGGGGACAGCTTATATATGCCCGCCCCAACGGTTAGATCCAATGGCTGGGAGGCCTGCATCCAACAGGTAGGAGTAGGGGCGGGGGGGGGGGGGGGCTAGAAGGACCGGGCCGCCTTCGTACCGGCCCAATTTTCATCCCGGGCTTGGGCCGGCACTACGGGCCAGAGTGGCGGCCCAAACACGACGCACTGTATAGTGTCGTGCCGGCCCAAGCACTAAGCATTACGGGTCAGGCTGGGCCGGGCCTCGGGCCGTCCATTTAGCTCGGCCCATTTGGCCATATATACCACCTTGTCCCAGATCACCATCATCTACGATCTACCTCAATGGTTACCAATGGCATCGATTTCAATCCTTTACCACTACTCTAGTCCAAGGGTGCAGTGTATAGTCACAGAGCACATGATCTTGCATTCCTGTTCCTTGAGAGCATTCACCTCACTTCCAATCAATGGCTCTCTCACCTTCACTATCAAGGATACTGACATAAGCAAGTTGCACGCTATGTTAATGGCGTGGATTTAGTTCGTGCCAACAGCTATATATCTTACATTGTTGATACCTACCTCAAATTGATCCCCATTGGGCTGTATAGCTAGGTGGCCGTGCATGGTCCATAGTTGGCATCACATCCGTTGTCTCACTCTCACCGCTTATCCCTCGTATCACACAAGTCGTTGTATACCTCCACCATATGTTACCTTCATGTCATCACTATCGACGTCCCCTCGTGGGCACACCACCGATGAAGTGCCACCCAATAGAGATATCAACTTTCATAATCACTATAGTATTTAGTACCACTACCATCTAGTACCTTGTTAACGTGTCGGGTAACCACTGCACATTGTATGTTGACTTAGCCTTGTGGGCTATTTTTTGCATGAAAAAAATCTTATGTTTCATATAAATGAGTGAATTATCAACCTCGCCAAAAAAGAAGCCAACAAATACCAACCCGAAGATAATATGTTCACCCAGAAAGTAAACCATAAGAACCAGTGTTTGGTAACCATTTTGCCAGTGTCCGGTGACATTTTGCCACTCAGCCCAACTACTTTTGATGCACTTTATTCCGTGAACATTCTCCAATCTCCATGATCCATACATGCACGTAACGTTAGGATCTGCTGCAAACATTTCATTATTATTAGCTGCAAGTGGTGTCGGATCAGCTCGTTCCACCAGCATCTAGAGCTAATAGACACATGCATGGCTCTGTTCAGATTATCTTACCACTACAATCAAAAGATAAAGCTAGCGGCACAAGGAGGAGTCATGCATATAGCTATCACTTCCATCCCTCATTGCAGGGGTATCCTCCCTCCTTATCCGCATGCTTCCGTGCATGGAGCATACAAAAAAGTTTAACACACATTATATTATCCGGATCATGAAAAGAGAACTCAAAGCATGCATTAGGTACAGCACTAGCTACAACGTAGCACCATGGCCACTTCTTTTTCATCTTAGAAACTGTCACAAGTTGAAGTTGTTGTGCTTTAAACAATGGAGTATGCATGATAGTTGCCTGTGTGTAGGAAACTTTTTGGCAAGCAGTTAAACCAAAACTCCGAAATGGTGTGTGAAAGAAAATGGTTTGAAACTACTAGTAATACGCATGCAAGCATAAACCCATCCATTTTCATTTCTTCTGTAGTTGTTTTACAACGTTTCAAGAGGTACCCACTGCAACATAAAAGTACCTAGTGTTTTGAGTAAAAAATTAAATTAAATCAATAATTGATCTCACTATTTTTATATCTAGTTCTACAAAAATTTATACCTTTATTTTGATACATCTTGGTACTCCTTTTGTTTTAACCGATGAAATTAATGACTAATTAATCCTAAGTATTTTTAAAATTCCTTTTCTGAAAACGCGAGAAACATCCGAACACCTACTTTGCCGTGAAGGAAGCGACGAGAAGAAGCCCGGGCGACGGTTTCTTGGGAGTGGATTCGCCGAAAGGCATTTGACAGTGACAGGGCTCGCCGATATACTATAATCCGGCCGGATAAGCGAGCAGTGGAGGTGGTACCCAACCCAGGCAGATGATATATCTCACGGCGGCCTCTTTGCTCTCCTCCTGGCCGGCGCATGTGTCGTGTTGTGTTGGCTGCCTCGGTGCATGGTGGCCGGTGGGCGCGAGCGCGACACGATACCGTAGCCTCGGGTGCAGGGAATGTGCGGCAGGCCGGGGAAGATGTGATGCAGAGAACTGGATCGGAAGATCTCCGCAGGTTGCTGCTGCCTTTGCGCCTTTAACGCGGCAGGTACGCGTTTGGTTCGGTTCGGCGGCTGTGGATTGTGCCGTTCGGTATTATTCTGTCCCGGTGGCCGTTTGCCACGCGACTCCCAAAATCCGCTGGTGCACACATCGCGCCCCTACACTACACATAGCTCTTTTCTTTTTTTAGGAAACACGGCAGCATTCTCATTCATTCATAGACAGGTTACGATCAGGGGCCCCTGCATCATATCCATCAGCCACACCGGAATACAGTCAAAGCCACGACACTATCGGAGCAATCCAGTGGCTCTCCTTTTTTTTGGCAAAGTTCTGTGGCTCCTTTTATAGTACGAGGCCACGGGACGTGTCAATTTTGTTCTGCGTACAAAAAACAGAGATACATATGTCCACATTTATGATTATTTGAAGCAAAAAAAAGTTCTCAAGTAATTAACACTCCAGTAAGCATGCTAATGTTGGGTCATTATAATGACATAGGACTATCAGTGTCTGGTCCAAACCCTCCTAGTATTGGTTTTGGAAACAATATCTCCAATCCGGTACTTAAGGTGTTGGACATCAGTACCAGGTGAAACAACCAGTACTAATAGAGTAAAGCTAATAAAAATAAATAAATTATGAGACCGTGTGTTGCAAGCCACAAGCACATGATTTTTCACACGGAATATGTGTGCATGTGCTGCGTAGGATTCAAACCATAACAAAAATCGGTACTAAAAGATCGCTTTTAGACCTTTTAGTATTAGGTGATATTATCAATCTTTAGGTACATGTTTTTGTTTCCATCCAGTACTAAAGAATCTCTATGATCCACGCTTTCTAGACTCGGTACCAGATCTAATTCTCTCTGAAATATATATGGAGGACCAATGTGGAGTTCTCTAATAGTGCCTACTAAAATAAGTACTTCAAAACCAGTTTAAAGCAGAAGATCCCATTCCTACTCCACATTTCTAGAAGCTGATACAGTTAATTGTACTTGTTTTAAGAGAATATAATTGTACTTAGTCGCTAAGAAATTGGCAGTACACGTTTCAGGCACATGACATCATATTAAGCAAATGTAGCCATATCTTTTTTTTCCTTGTGCCCTGCGCTTGTAGACCAAGCTATTACGGCAAGGAGCATCATGGATGACGCACACAGGCCCATAGCTCCATACGCAAGCAACCTCTTGTCAGTGTCACATCAACTTTCCACTGTGATCTCTTCCCAAATTTGGGACTCCTGATTTGAGAGTACGGAATTCCATGCGCACCGTAGCATTTCGTTTTTATGTGTAAAAAATTATATAAAAAATGATTAATTAGGCTCAAAATGTTCGTCTCGCAGAGTACAACAAAACTGTGTAATTAGTTTTTGATTTCATCTATATTTAGTACTCCATGTATGCTATGACATTTTGATGTGATGAGAATCTTCTTTTTGCATAGTGAATTTGGGGGTGCAAATTTGGCCGAAGTGAACCACTCCAGCGAGAACAAAACTGTGTAATTAGTTTTTGATTTCATCTACATTTAGTACTCCATGTATGCTATGACATTTTGATGTGATGAGAATCTTCTTTTTGCATAGTGAATTTGGGGGTGCAAATTTGGCCGAAGTGAACCACTCCAGCGAGAACAAAACTGTGTAATTAGTTTTTGATTTCATCTACATTTAGTACTCCATGCATGCTATGACATTTTGATGCGATGAGAATCTTCTTTTTGCATAGTGAATTTGGGGGTGCAAATTTGGCCGAAGTGAACCACTCCAGCGAGAAGCGAAGAAAAAAAGATCCCAAATTTCACCCCCAAAGTTCACTATGCCCTTGTTTAGTTCCCGAAATTGGGGGTCAAATTTTGGTCTTTTGGAGTGTGTGTGCTACTGTAGCATTTCGTTTGTACGTGTGAAAAATTGTCCAAAATTGATTAATTAGTCTCAAAATGTTAGTCTCGTAGAGTACATCAAAATGCCGGCACATGTATAGAGTACTAAATGTAGATAAAATTAAAAACTAATTGCACAGTTTTGTTGTACTAATTAATTAATTTTTAGATAATTTTTTACACGTACAAACGAAATGCTACAGTGACGCACGCATCCAAAAGACCAAAGTTTGGCTCCGTGCCGACGCGTCGTCTCCCTTCATGCATCCTCGTCTCGATCTCCTCCGGCGCATCCAAAAGACCAAAGTTTGGCTCCGTGCGTCGTCTCCCTTCATGCATCCTCGTCTCGATCTCCTCCAGCGCAGACGTTGACGGCTCGACGAATCACACACGGACGAGCCGCGGAATGTTTCTTCCTCCTATGTGTGCATGCATGCTGACAAAAATGCACTCCAATGGCCCTGTTTAGTTGCTCAAAATTCTCTCTTCAAACTTCACTATTCACCTATCACATCAAATCATATCAAATCTCTCTCCTCCTGCATGGAGCACTAAATGTAGGTAAATAAAAAAACTAATTACATAGTTTTGATGTACACGACGAGACGAATCTTTTGAGCCTAGTTAGGTCATGATAGGACAATGTTTACCACAAACAAACGAAAAGTGCTACAGTGCGCTACAGTGTCCGATGTGACTTTTTTACCAACTTTTCACCCCTCTTTTCATCAACTAAACACAGCCAATGACATGTACAATATCGATTGATTAATAGTACATGTGAGTGACGACGTTAATTTTAGAAAATTTTGTCGAGGTTATTTTTTCATTTTGTGACAATGAAGTGCGTGTTCTCATCAAGATGAAGAAGCTTTGGCTTTATTGAAACGATCCAACTGTGCTGACATCCGACCTATGCTACGATGGATAGATTAGTATAATTAGCGTCTATATATAGCATTTAAGTGCTCTCTCACTAACCTCTCTATAAGGTTAGAAAGTTAGTAGTATATGAATAATCTGTGCGAGTTTGGCTAGGTATGGCGTTGCAAACAATTGTACAAATTAGAAGGCCTAGCTAGTTGCAAACGATTGTACAAACTAGAAGTTAGGTATGTCCATTGGAGGCTTTTGTGGTTGCGCCAAAATTATACCTTTCATGGACGCAAAAATCTCTTCAAGAGATTGAGCATGACGTGCTCCTTAGATTCCTCCGTACTACATATATTGTTTCTCAAGAAGTAAAGTATCGTTGCGAGCATCATTGGTTGATATCATAATTTGCATGTATATAAACCAGGTGGTCCTTGTGATTTTGACAACGTGCAGGTTTTCAAGAAGAAAATGGTACAAAAATCAACGTGATTACCATCAGGATCGATTGTTTTATCGAGCATTACAAGATTCTAGTTGCAACCAAAAGCATCCAGACTCGCAGTTGCAACTAAGATACATAACCAATTATAACTGAGAGACTTGACTAGTTACAACTTGATGGAACAAATTGGGAGGAACGAGTCGCAACTCAACTTGATGGAGCAAATTGGGAGGAACGAGTCGCAACTGGATATGGATCGATTGCAACTCAGATCGACCAAAATGCAACTAGACACAAACATGTGGGTGGGTGAATTCTCTATCCGTATTCTGTATACAGAATGCCCAGGCCTTTGTAGTTGCAACTCAAAGAGTGGAACAATTGCCACTTCGAGAGTGGACCAATTGCAACTTAACGGAGATAGTTGCAACCGGGCGCAAACCAATTGCAACAAGGACCAACTCAGTTGCAATTAGACACGAAACAATTGCAATTGACATGAACCAATTGCTACTGAGAGAATGTTGGTGCATTCTCTATACAGAATGCACGTAACCTCACAATTGCAACTAAGAGGCCGGACCAATTGCAACCGAAAGACTAGGCCAACTGCAAATTGGTGGAACTGATTACAATCGATGCAACCTAGATGCAACTCAGACCTAGATGCAACACAAACCGACCCAATATTAAGTGGATACGAGCCTGTTACTACTAGGACAATCCGGTTGCAACTGGACATGAGAAAAATGTAATAGTGAAGAAAATAGTTACAACTGACAAGGTGGGTGCATTCTCTATACAGAATGCACCCAGGTGTGTGTATATATGTATATATATATATATATATATATATAGAAGGTATACTCTGTGGCCGGCCATAGAATAGTTATTCTGTAGCCACATCTTTTTACTGTAGTTTTATGTAGTAATTTACTATAATTTCAATACATGTTTATGGTAATTGGGTTACTATAACACACATGGAGATATTTACCATTATATTATAGTAAATTACTTAGTAAGAAGTTACTAAAATCTCATGAATTACTATAGTAATTATAGTAACTCAAAGTGGCTATAGAATAGTTATTCTATGGCCGGCCATAGACTATAGGTTATATATATATATATATATATATAGGACGAGTTTTATCTACAAGCGCTTGTAGCTACCATCACCATCAATATAACATTGTGTGTATGTTCACATACTCATTTATTAGTTTGAGTATGTTCGTATACTAATTCTAAGATACTCCAAAGCGAATTGCACGAAAAAATTCAGAAACAACCCTATTTTTAAAATTTATTATGATTATATCATTATACTAGTATATAAAAATTAGTATGTCCACATACTCAAAGTACGCTTACATACTCAACCGACATACCACCCAGATAGTCTAGTATCATCATCTACTACATGTGCATACTCTTCGTTGGGTGATACACGTCTTCTAACATAAGATACACAGGTGAAGGTAGCTACATGCGCATGTAGAAAGGAATTTTCCTATATATATATATTGTTTCTTAAGATATATAAAGTATCGTTGCGAGCAACATTGGTTGATATCATAATTTGCAGGTATAAACAAGGTGGTCCTGTTGTGATTTTGATGACGCGCAGGTTTTCAAGAAGAAAATGGTACAAAAATCAAAGTGGTCACCATCAGGATCGATTGTTTATCGAGCACTACAAGAGAGATTCTCCTAATCTGGTTCGGTTGACATGATCATGAGAAATTAAGAAAAATAAATTTCAAGCGCAGCGCATGGCGACAAATATCGACACCGTACCCAACCTGCCAGCTTAGGTCCACGTACTTATCCAAGACTAACCTGCATACATATTTTTTTGTTTGTTTTGGTTGTTAACTTTTTCTATGGACTGGAAAAAGGCAGCGCAGCAGCTTAACGCGCGGCATAAGTCAGGGCCGGGAGTCGATGAATGCTTAAGCTTCATAATCTTTCTGGAAGATAATTCGATGGGATGTGTTAAGTTTGCTGTTTACAGCAAGACCCAAAAAAATAAATTGAGTGGGGTTGTCGGAAAATGCCAAGCATGGTTGACTTGAGAGCATGCATGTGGCGACCATGCCGTTGTGGCCGCAAGTGCAAATCATCGGCGACTCGCGGCGCTGACCTGTGGATTCGTTTTCGATGGATGATCAGGCCGGAGTCCCAATCCCAGTTTGTTACGTACGTTGTGGGTGCTTGACTTGTGGCAGCAATCCCCACGTCTCCTTTCATATGTGTCGCCGTGTAGCTGGCACGTACATTTGGTCTCATCTCTCCCGTCAACGTATCTCGCGTTCACACAAAGGTTTAATTTCAAGCAGATCGATGATCCGTCTGAAAGTCGTCGGAAAAATGAAACCTGAAATTCAGTTAATTCAATCACCAAAATGCAGAGTCCAGCCAGCAACTTAACGTGTTGGCCCGGATTGATGGATGATTCCGTGTGCAGGAACAAGTGGGGCGGCGATATGATCATGCAGCCGCGGCGGACGTACACTTGGTTGGTTGGGTTGGTAGCAGCAACTGCACCGTCGGCCCACGGCACCAACCTCCACACGGATCGATCAGAAATTGACACATGCTTGGCACGTCTCTCTCAGCTCCTTGGATTGGATCCAATTCTTCACGTGCTCGCCTCGTCCTGCATCAGCTCAACTGGTTTTGTTTCTTGCATGCCCAACCAAAACCAAATAGGCGGCGTCCCTGTATCCGCGCCGTGGTTTCGTGGATCTCAGGTCTCCTTCAATTCAATCTGTACTCAGCTCTAGCGTGGGGGAGTCGATCTATGCAAATATGCAATGACAATGCTCGCTAGAAAGTACATATGACGACGAAATATGTGATCAGGACTTCCAAAACATGATGACCTGTGAGTGTGTACTATTGGCCTAACTACAGGAATTATATAAACGACCACGAATTAAACACGGAACGATCGAAATGGCGGCTTTCACTTTTTACTAGTATTAATCCTTTGGTATGCTGCACGTGCACGTACGTGTTTATTGTTTAAGATTCAATCTTCGTGATGCTGGAAACTCATCTCTCTCTCGCTCCGCGTGTGTGATTATACACTACTGGACAGACTCACTTATGCACCGGTTGAGAACCCCTTTAGCATCGGTTGTAAACATCAACCGATGCTAAATGTCCTGTCAGCACAGCGTTGATAGAAGGGCCTTTAGCACCGATTGATGTTCACAACCGGTGCTAAAGGGCATGGATTTCTTTTTTTTCTTTTTTCAGCCGCCATGCATATACGTTTATTCCTACGTATTATGCTACGTATTTTAATACGTATTCAGCCGTTGTGCATGTAGTATAATATATTCGTATAAGCTAGACTCGTATAATTAAAATAAAAGACATATATATTACAATTTAGATATCCGACTAGAGTTATATATTTGAACCATATATTACAACTTAAGATATCCAACTAGAGGAATGACTTGAGGTCTCCTCGGAGATATGGAATTCTTCTCTGGGATTTACGACATCGTCCCAAATCCATCTGATGAGCTCTTCTCTAATTACATGAATTCTATGTTAGTCGAGACATGTTTCGTCTAGCTTCATCATCTATAATTTACAAATAATTGAAAATATTAAATCCACAGATGAAAATAATAATTGTGCACTAAATAATTATTTATTATAAAAGAAATGATTTACTTACAAATTCATATATAATAATTATTAAATAAAGCCGTCTATTTCCAAATAATCATTTATTATAAAATAAATGCTTTACATACAAATACAAATATGGTAATTATTAATGAACCCATCTTTCTAAATAGTCATTTATTATAAAACAAAGTGTTTTACTTACAAATACAAATATAGTAATTATTAAGTGAAGCCCTCTAATTCTAAATAATCATTTATTATAACACAAAGTGCTTTACTTATTAATATAAATATAGTAATTATTAAATGAAGCCGTCTATTTTACAAAACAAAGTGATTTACTTACAAATACAAATGTGTTTATTATTACGTACCGCAATATCATGTTGAGTCATCGATTTCGTCCCCCCAATTGTGCATGTTCTCGCAAACATAATATGCACATAAATTATTTCCCGACCCCTGTTGGCGACATTATCGAGCAAAAAATAAAGTTAAGTAAAATTTGTTTAATTGGTTAGCCGAGACCTACATGTATAAATTACTTCCATACCGGAAAGTCAGTCTTCATGTGAGTGTTTTATGGAGGAGACCAGGGTTAATATCGACGAAATTCCTCCCACGCCCTGCGAACCAAGAATTTGAGTTAAGTCATTATGAATGTAAGGGCAAAATTAATTAGTGAAAAATATATGTCACATTGTAAATATGTTAATGATGTTCTGGTAAAGATATGTTGGTTTCTTCAACGAATCAAAGACATTGACCACACCTCGGTTGATGTTCAATATGATTAGGATCCAGTGAAAACTGTATACATGTATACAAGTGTTTTATAAGTAGATATAACATTATAATGAGAAATAATTAAGGAAATATACAATATAGGCACTCACCCGAAGTTGAATGGCAATAGTATGCATTCCATATAATTTTGTTTTTGCATAAACTTGTATAAGTTTTGATATGTTTCCTCTGGGTTATTCGTAATGATTTTGTCATTTATCTTTGTCGGGTCCATGTAACCAACGTCAAAACTTTCTTCCCTCCGACATCTTTGAATCTCCATTCTGCATGTTAAGTAATAAAGGTCGCGTCGGCATAGATTACATTTTTTTTCAAAGTGTCAATTGTAAACGAGATCAAAGCACTTAAAAGACCCAACATGTGACCAAAGAGCAGTCCATGACATCTTGGTGGTACACATCATATATATCCTTGAACTCCAACCAAAGCGTTTCCTCGCCGTTGAAGAAATCTCTCTCCCTTACGCAAACTACGAACATGCGCTTTTTCTCGAGAGTCCCGTCTCTCTCATTTTTCATTGCACGTTCAGCTCGTAATCAGATGGCAACTGAGGCAATGACTGCTGAGGTTGGATGCTGATTTGAGGAATCTTTTTAGCAGTTTTGGACCCCGCCGCCGCCTTCTTCTTCACGTGAGATTTCAGTAACGAGTGGTCGTAGTCTCATATTTGTGCCCTGCTCTGTTTTGCCTTGGACAATTTTTTGAGGAAATCTCTCAACTTGGCGGGGTCAATTACCATCTTTAGCTTAGGCTCTCTCTTCGTGAAAAGTTGCCTATTTTCCGATGTAACACATTCATCAAGCTCTTCTTGAGTCTTCTCTGCTGGAGCCTTCTCTTAGACTTCCTTACGTGGCTTCTTCTGTGCTGGAGGGGCCAAGCTAGACATTTTAGTGCGCTTCATTGGTGGAGGCTTCTGCGGCAGAGGAGACGTAGACTTCCGCCGCGGAGGAGACGGAGACGAAGACTTCCACTGTGGAGGAGACGAAGATGGAGACAGATTTACTGCCGAAGAATCATGAGCCGGCGGAGAATCATGGTCCGGTGGATCTCTTGGAGACGGGGGAGGTGACAGAGACTTGGTGCTAGCAGGTATACCAGGTATGATGATGTCAGCCTTGCTCCATAGAATGATGCAGTGAGAACACTCCTCGAGTTTTGTTTCTCCGTCACCTCCGACGATGTCAAGCTCCAAGTCATTCCACTGGCCAATGACGGGCTCCACCTCAACGGGTACGGAACCATGTGGAATCTCCATGCAATACAATGTTTGACCTTCTTCCACTGGTTTAGTCATATAGTATGCGACCTAATAAATTAAGCAGAAAGAAAGTCAGTAAATGAATAACATTTACGACAAAATTTATATAGTACGAATTAATGTCGCATATGTACCACCACAGTTATGTTCTTCTGCCTCACGACAAGCTCGCACGCGGTCCGCTTAGTTATTTCATCCACGGGGAAATGAACCGGTTTAGACTGAGGTGCGGGAATGTCTTATTGTAGAGGTACATGCTCTGTGGAAGCGTGACTGCTTCGATGTTGTGGAGGGCTAACAAGGGCATTAGGATCTTGGAGACGTACATGCTCTGTGGAACCGGTTCCTGTGGCTTGTTGTATCTGCAACAATGCTAACTTCATTCGCTGCCTCATCTCTCCCTCCATTCCTTTATCTGTGAGCCCTGGGCGGCTACCATTTCCTCTAGGTCCCTCACCCTCGACTCATATTCGGCCTTCTTCCTCTTATGGTTCTCCTATAGGAGGCGACATCCTCTTTGAAACCATGCTTCCATGGGACTATGCGTACGCCGCGCGTTCGTCTAGGATGCTCCTTGTTTCCTAAGGCATACGCTAGCTCATCTCTGGCTCTATCAGGAATAAATTCTCCCCTCTCAGCTGCCTTAAGGATATCGAGGAGACGTTGAACTAGTTCTCGCAACTCATCGCCAAAAACTAAAGAGCTGTCGATCGGAATGAGGGTGCCTCCATGATCATAGTACCAATGCTTGGATCATATGGGTCAGTCATGTGTCGCTGGACGAATGCCTCTAGCATATAGATCTTCTTCCACCTTGTCCCATTTCTCAATGCTCCCTTTTATAACCTCCTGAACCCATTCGATGGGTGTACTTTTTATTTCCGGCATTCTCAGCATTTCTAGCGGTCATATTTGATCATTATTTGGAGCTTTTGTACTCCAAGAACGATTCCCAAGCCTCCGGAGTGATGGATGGATGGATGATTCTCAAAATCCGGTATTTCTCCAGTCGTGAGATAATTCGTGTACAATTTCTTCTTGTAATACTAAAATAGAATTGCCATATTTTTCATTGTCCAATCCTTCAATTGCTCTTCACGATCGCTAGGGAATTAAAAATTTGTTTTAAGTCCAACCATAGCATCTCTTTCTCGGTATTAGGCAACACGTGTGGCTCATCAGGGTCCTTGGATTTCCATTTTCTGATGCTAATGGGCACACATTCCCGTAGAACAACCCCGCACTAACTTGTAAATTTTCTGGCCACTTTTTTAGGCTCAACTGGCTCTCCATCGTCCTCCACTCTACTGTTGTGAAACTTCACATCCTTCAGCTTCTTAGTGCCAGATCGTTTGGATTTCTTAGTTTTACTAGTCGACGTAGAGGCAGGCAACATAAATTACATATATACGATACATATTAGTTGAGATATAAATACATATTAAATGAAATATAAAATACATATTAATTGAGATATAAATACATATTAAAGGAGATATAGAATACATATTAATTGAGATATAAATACATATCAAATGAGATATAAAATACATATCAAATGAGATATATAATACATGTTATTTGAGATATACAATACATATTATATGAGATATAAATACATATTAAATATTCACAACTAACAAGATGTGGGCTCATTATTACTGCATTGATCCATATTGCTGCCGTGGACACGTTGATCCACATTGGTGCCCTGGACACGTTGGTCCACATTCTCGCTCCCTGGAGCAATACCCAGCATGTCTTCCATGCTTGGTTGTGGGTCATTGCCATCAACGATATCATATAGTTGACGAAGTAAGAATGTATCATTACCCTCTTCCTACACGTTGTTGTCCGTCATCTATAGAATTAAAAGTAATTGGTAAGCAATATTTCTATGTAATTAGGGGTACGAGGTTTCTAGTTTGGGGTTAGGGGTTAGGGGTTGTGGTTTGCACGATAGGATTTGCACGTGCGTGTCTCATATAAACTAACTAAGAATTAAAAGTAATTGCGTGATAGGATTTGCACGTGCGTGTCTCATATAAACTAACTAAGAATTAAAAGTAATTGCGCGATAGGATTTGCATGTGCGTGTCTCATATAAACTAACTAAGAACTAAAAGTAATTGCGCGATAGGATTTCCATGTGCACGTCTCATATAAACTAACTAAGAATTAAAAGTAATTGCGCGATAGGATTTGCAAGTGCGCGTCTCATATAAACTAACTAAGAATTAAAAGTAATTGCGCCATAGAAATTATATTTTCTAACTCATATATATTTGCAAATTAGACCATATACTAATCTACATAAAAAATTACATATAAAACATTTTATAAGCATTTCTAACATATATGAAGCATTTCTAAATATATGTAGCATTTCTAAATATATGTAGCATTTCTAATATATATTCAACATTTGACCAATACTCCCTCCGTATTGGTAAAGAAATCTGTTTAGGACAAGGTTTGAGTCAAACTTAGGAATATAAATCATGAATAACTTTTAAGTTGTTGAGTTTGAAATTGTAAATGTTACATGGATAGATTTATTTTGAAAAATAATTTCATAAAAGTATACATGTATCACTTTTTGACAAATATTTTTATAGAAATAAGAAGTCAAAGTTGCGTTTTGAAGACCGTGTCGCTGTCCTAAATGACTCTCTTTACCAGCACGGAGGGAGTATGCATGAAGCATTTCTAATAGATTTCTAATATGAAGCATTTTATTAATAAATTTCCAACATTTCTAACTCATATATAGTTCTAAACTCATACAAATTTCTAACTTATACAAATTTCAAACTCATACATATTTCACAAGTACATGCATGGCTCGAAGGCGACGGCGTTGCGGCGAGGCGATTGCGGTGGTACATGCATGCACGGCTCGAAGGCCGGCTCACACAATGGGCACACCTCGAAGGCTGGCTCTCACATGCATAATGCAAGGTGGCTCGTTCTGTCACACGTACCGGTGCACGCGGAAGGAGGCGGAGCAACGACGTGGAGGAGCTGAGGCGGACCGGATGCGGCGGCGCGCATGGAGGAGAGGCGGCCGGGATCAGCGGCGCGCTCGTCTGGATGGAGAGGGTCACCGGCGTGCACAGAGGAGAGGCGGCAGGACCGGCGGCATGTGCACGTGCGGGCGGCGGCGCTCTTGCGGGCCCGAGCGGTGGACCGGCGTGGATAGGAGGTGGGCCGGCGGTGCGCGTGCGGAGGACCGGAGGAGGACCGACGACGAAGGAGGTTGACCGGTGGCGGCGCACGGAGCAGAGATGTGGAGGACCGGCGGCGGATCTTTTTCTTGCGGGAGGCGGCGGCGGTCGGCGGAGAGGCGGAGGATGGTGCAGACCGCACGGGCGGTGGCGGGGACGGGCGCGGCGGCGACGATGACTACGATGGCTTTGCGGCGGTGGAAGGCGGAGCGAGGGGCGTTGTGCGGGCGGCGATGGCTACGATGGCTTTGCGGCGGTGGAAGGCGGAGCGAGGGGCGCTGTGCCGGCGGCGGCCCCTAAATACGGGACACCTTTAGCATTGGGTTGATCACACACCCGATTCTAAAGGTGCTACACGACGCCAACTAAAAATTGAAGCGTCATTAGCACCGGGTTATTATAAAGTTGGCGCCCTTTATTTTTCTCAAATCGACATTTAGCACCGGGTTATTATAAAATGATCCATTTATTTATTAAATGAAGCAATTTATTTCTAAATAATCATTTATTATAACAAAATGTTTTATTATAAATAATAATATATATAATTACCATATTATAAATACAAATTGCTTTATAAATAACTAAGCATTTTTTTAATAACTTATTATAACATATTGTTTTTTCATATCTAATTACCACATTATAAATACAGAATGCTATATAAATAGCTAAGCATTTATTTTAATAATTTATTATAACAAATTGTTTTATTCGTTTCATTTCTAAATATTAATACTAGTTAATCATTTCTATTACTTAGAAATACAAATATAGTAATTATTAAATTATGTGCTTTATTTCTAAATAATCATTTATTATAAAACAAAGCCATTTAAAATTGTTAGAAAGTTCTGGGAAAATAGTAGGAATTACTAGAAAATAGCAGAACATAAATGAAAATATAGTCATTACAATATATAGTAATTATATCAAATTATAGCATAGCAAATTAAATTACACGACATCATCATTTACTCAGACACTAATAAACTTTCTCTTTATGAATGTTCCTTGATTGTGATCACGCCGTAGATAGGGTGTCTCTTCCGCTGCTAACAGGATGCTTGGGTCAGCACCCATCGAGAATGGAGGCAGCCCATCGAGCATATCATAATCTTCATGAGTCTTATCCTCAACTACTATGATTTTTCTTTTTCCAGGAAGAACTATATAACACTTTTGGCTCATCTTGTGATGCGTCCAATTGCTTACCCACCCCTTCCTTATCCGCCCCTTTCTTTGGTTTGCTAGCCATGTCCTTTACATAAAAAACTTGTGTGACATCTTTGGCTAGGATGAATGGTTCGTCTAGAAACCCAATCTTGTTTAGGTCCACTATAGTCATTCCATACTCATCAATTGTAACACCTCCGGCGATCAGCTTCACCCATTGACACTTAAACAGTGGGATCTTCAAAGGTCCATACTCTAGTTTTTATATCTCCTCTATGACACCATAGCATGAGTTCGTTTGCTATTGGTGTCTGTCGCGTCGATCCGGACACCACTGTTTTGGTGGGTGCTCCTCTTGTCTCAGGCTCTTGTGTAAAATGTATTAACATTGATGTTGTATCCTTGGAATTTAAAGATCGTGGTCGATGGACCCCTAGCTACAAAAGCTAGTTGCGCATCAATGCCCTCAACACCCATCAGACATTGTCGCAACTAAGCGGCAAAAGTACTTTTCTGCAGACGCTGAATAAAGGCCGCAGACTTTGCTGGATTTTTATCCCAGAGAATCTTCATGTGCTCCTCGATGTACGGAGCAACTAAGGTTGATTGATATAAAACCGTGACGTGCACTTTACGAAATGTCTCCATATTCTTGATTACCATCGATCTTTTCCCTAGTGTGTCCTTTCCACCAAGTCTCCCCTCATGATGTGATTCGGGCACCCCAATCGGCATAAGATCTTTGACAAAGTCAACATAGAATTCAATGACGTCCTATGTTTCGTATCCCTTAGCAATGCATCCTTCTGGATGAGAATGATTACGTATATACTTCTTTAGGACAGCGAAGAACCTCTCAAAAGGAAACATGTTGTGTAGAAATATTGGGCCCAGTATACGAATCTCTTTGACGAGGTGAACCAATAGATGTGTCATAGTATTGAAGAAGGATGGTGGAAATATCATCTCAAAGCTAACAAGACATTGAACTACATCGTTCTGTAGTTGAACTAAATGGTCTGGATTGATCACCTTCTGAGAAATTGCATTGAGGAATGCACATAGCTTCACAATGGCTTTCTGCACATTAACGGCTAGCACACCCTTGAGTATGATGGGAAGCAGTTGTGTCATCAACACATGACAGTCGTGAGACTTGAGGTTTGTGAACTTCTTCTCTTTCATATTTATTATTCCCTTAATATTAGAGTTGTAGCACGACAGAACCTTGATATTGTTCAAGCATTCAAACATGCTTGCCTTCTCTTCTTTGCTGAGAGTGAAGCTGGCAGGACGCAAGTACTGGCGTCCTTTATCTATCTTTTCTAGATGTAGATCGTTCCATTGTTTCAAACGTTTTAGCTCTTGTCATGCTTCTAGTGTATCTTTTGGCTTCTCATAAGTACCCAGGAAGCTTATCAAGTTGACGCAAATATTCTTCGTTAGATGCATCACATCAATTCCGTTACAGACCTCTAAAAATTGCCGATAAAATAGCTCTCAAAAGATAGACTTTTTCTTCCACATCGCGTCAGGACCATCCTCGCCCGTCGGAACAGGCTGGCTTCCGGCTCCCTTTCCAAACACCACTTGTACATCCTTTAACATATCAAATACATCTTGTCCACTCTGGTGTATCGGCTTTGTACGGTGGTCCGCATTCCCACCAAAATGCGGTCATTTCTTTCGTAGTTCATGCTTCGTAGGAAGAAATTGACGATGACCCTTGTAAACAACCTTCCTACAATGTTTCAAATACATGAATTCGGTTTCCTCTAAACAATGAGTGCATCCTTTATATCCTTTGTTTGATTATCCCGATAGGTTACTTAGTGCAGGCCAATCGTTGATGTTTATGAAAAGTAGTGCTCTGTAACACCCTAAAATTCATCACATTTAAATTGTAGCAACCATTTTAATTTTTCTAGGATTTATTAAGGCTTAAATAAATTTTCTAGGAATTAATTGGAATTTCTAGCCTTTTATTAATTTAAATATCACATTAAATAATTATTTTAGTCAAAATAAGTTTTTGTTGCATTCATGCTGTTGCATATATTTTTGGTTGCTAGTAAATCAAGTTGGAACTTAAATTCTGTTTAAATTCGAATTTGATTTGCTTTTGTTTGAGTTTTAGAAAAGTTTTAATCAGCCGAGTTCGGTTTCGCCCCTCGAACTCTTGGCCCGGTCCAAGTTCGCCCCCTGAACTTTCTCTCCCGCTCGCTTTTCCTCCCCGCGTTCTTTTCCTTTTTCCCGGGCCGCGTTTCCTTTTCTTTTCCCCGGCCCGTTCCACTTTCGGCCCGTTACCGGCCCGTCCCGACTCTCCTCGCTGTTTCTCTCTCTCTCTCGGTCACTGGCCAGTGGGGCCCGCCTGTCGGGTTCATCGTCCCCGACAGGGACTTTCCCGGCCGAGTCCGAGCCGCCGCCGCCTCCGATTCGCCGCCGCCGCCGTGTCCAACTCGAACACGCACGCCTACCCGAGCCCCTCCCCGACCTATTTAAGCACCGCCGCCGTTGCTGCTGTCCCTCCCATCGAATTTGAGCCGCAAAACCCGAGCAACCCTAGCGCCGTCGCCGAGCCGAGCGCCGCCGTCGTCGATTCTCGTCGTCGCCGCCGTTCCTTCGCCAAGAAGCATCCCAGGAGGTTCGCCTCGACATCACGCACCTCTCCTTCGCGTTCCCATCGCAAATTTGGCCGTGCTTCGCGCTAAATCGCTCGTCGTCGATCGTGCAGAGCTCCGCCGCCGCCATAACTCGTCGCCGGCCGCCGTCGTTGCTCTTCCCTCGACGAGAACCCCCGCAGTGAGTTCGCCTTTCGCTCCTGATGCTCTAGGACCTAGTCCCGTCGTAATCCGCGCGTCGTAGCGTCGAAACGCGTCTTCTCCGGCGAAGGACCGCCGCGTCCGCTGGCGGCGCCGCCGTTCCGGCCGTCCCCGCCGACGAGCCGTTCCCAGATCCAATCCCAGCCGTCGGATTAAGATCCAACGGTCCACGTCATTGCTAGCCCCGAGTCAAACCAGAGAGTAACGGTCAGCGTGGCGTTTTTGCTAAAGAGTCCCTGAGGTTTTTGAAAATCAACCCGCGGTCCACTTTAGTTCAAAAATAATTACGAATAGGTCCTGTTTTCTTATATTTTAACCCCTGCAATATTTAAAATTGTGCCCGAGGTCCAAGGTTTGTCTTTTTACTTGAAAACCCTCGAGTTTTTATACAAAATTATGTTTTAGTCCCTGGTTTTTCGCAGTTAAGCCCCTGGAACTTTTAAAACTTTGCGAGCAAGTCCCTGAACCTTAGAAAGGCCATATCTTTTGCGTTTTAACTCCGATTTTAGTGATTCTCACGCTCACGCGTTCGTTGTGACGTGTAGATTAGTTTTGTGCTACTGTTTTCATCTGTTGGAATTGTTTGGTGTACTGCTTCTTATTTGTTGTATTGTTTCCTTGCATGTGAATGTGTGATGCGTTTAGGAAACGACCAGTTCGAGGATTTCTCTGAAGAACCAACTGTTGGAGAAGAATTTGAGCAGCAACAGAGTTGTGAAGAAGGCAAGTGTATTATGTCATGCAAATGTCCTAATAATTATTAATTTCACCACCCATGCATGTGTCTTAATTTGATGGGTTCCTATTTAAGGATTTGCCTAGCCACTATATTTCCCTGTTCCTGAAACTGGGTTACTTAATTAATTTTGATGGTAGATGATGTTTAGTTTGCTCAACTGGGATTGGTTAAATGAACCCCTACTCTATGTTCCATATACTCTTTTAAATAATTAATTGGCAAGATCATATCTTTTAATTGGAACATGGAGAACCACCCAGGAAAACAGTACAACCATGAGTGCCATGTGGCTCTGGCTTTGACTGACTAATTAGGTGCTTTGGTTTATGGTAGCTTTACCCAAAAGGGGCATGGGGGGCGGCGGTTGATGGGGTATAGCTTGGTCCTTTTGAGCTGTGGGCTTTGGTAAGAGACAGACCTCATTAGGGAGGGTTATGCTTTGCTTCTGAACCGGAAACCTTAGTGGGCTATCATTTATTAGAGTGCTTTTGTAAAGGTCTCATAGTGAAACCCAGTATTCGGTCCACGTGGTGTGGGAAGGGTACAATGCTTCGACAATGGGAATCACGGCTTATGGTGAAAGTGTACAACCTCTGCAGAGTGTAAAACTGTTATAACAGCCGTGCTCACGGTCAAGAGCGGCCTGGACCCTTACATGATAATCATACTTGAACATGATCTAAATCGTGGTTACGTGAATATGTTGGGGAATATGACATTCATTAATTTGTGGGTGGTATATACTTTCATTTGCTAGTAAATAGTTGCTTAATAAAACTTGACCAACTAAAAGTGCTTACTGCGGTATGGTCAGCCAACCTTTTTGCCTCAGCCTTGTATGTCATATTACATTTGCTGAGTACGTTATGTGCTCATACTTGTTGCCTTTCTTTCTTTTATTGCATCAACTACACCCGGAATGCTGCTCAGATTGGGAGAATTTTGAGGATTTCACCACTGATTTTGAGGAGTTCTAGGCGAGTCTCCCCCAGTCAATGCCTGTGGAGATGGAGTCACTTTTGCTTCGTTAGATAAACATTTATTTAAGTCTTCCGCTATGACATTTGAGTCAACTCTGAGATTGTAATAAATGCACCATAATACTCTTTCGTTATGCATGGTTATGGATATTCACTTGTGACGTCTACCATATGTGTGTAAACTGATCCTGGCGCACATATGAGATGCACCTGGTTTTGCCTTGAAAACCGGGTGTGACATGCTCTAAGGTCAAACTGCTCCTGTTTGTCCTCATCCCACATGCTAACACCTTCTTCCCTCCACAGCTATAAAAGTTAGTCAACCAATGATCTTTGGGTAGACATCAATGTCGTTGCCAGGTTGCTTTGGGTGTTGGATAAGCACTGGCATCATAATGAACTTTCGCTTCATGCAGAGCCAAGGGGGTAGGTTGTAGATACATATTGTCATAGGCCAAGTACTATGACTACTGCTCATTTCACCAAAAGGGTTCATACCATCAGTATTTAAACCAAGCCTCACATTCCTCGCATCAGCATCAAACTCTAGGAATGCTCTGTCGATGTTTCTCCACTGGGATCCATCAGCGGGGTGTCTCAACATACCATCCTGCTTACATTCTTCTTTGTGCCATTGCATCAGTTTGGCATGCTCTTTGTTCCTGAACAAACGTTTCAGACGGGGTATCAAAGGAAAATATCACATCACCTTTGCAGTAATTTTTTTCTGACAAGGCTCACCACAACCTCACCAGGGTCATCCCGCCTGATATTGTATCGTGCGCAACTGCAAACCGGACAACAATCCAAGTGTTCGTGTTGTCCACGATAGAGGATACGGTCATTAGGACACACATGTATCTTCTGCATTTCCAAACCGAGAGGGCAAACAACCCATTTTGCTTCATACGTTGTCGATGACAATTCATTACCCTCGGGAAGAATATTCTTTATGAGTTTCAGTAACTCCTCAAAACCCTTATCAGTGACGCCATTTGCTGCCTTCCACTGCAGAAATTCAAGTGTCCTACCCAACTTCTTAAGCCCCTCTTTGCAATCTGGGTACAAGTCAGTTTTATGATCTTGCAACTGCCGTAGTCTGTCTCAGCATCACGCAACATTTGCCCAAGTCCATCAGTAGGGTCATTTTCCTAACCAACATCTTGCTGAGCAGCATCTTCCGTATCAGCATCACCCATTGCAGCATCTGCAAAGGCACTGTAGTATTCAGCCAATACTGGAATGTCGTTATCCACCTCGTCTTCTTCATCTTCATCCATTAGAACTCCTTTCACCGTGCTTCGTCCAAATAAAATAATTGCTCATGAAACCATGCTTCATCAAATGGACATGAAGACACCCTCTTTCTTTGTACGATTTTATATTTTCACAATGAGTGCATGGGCAGAACATGAAACCTGACGGCGTCGTGGTGGCCTCGGCGGCATCGAGAAACACGCTCAGGCCATCAAGAAACGCCTTAGTGCGGCTGTCCGCGTACATCTATTGTCTATTCATCTGCATTATTAACCAATAACAAACATTTGTATAATTTAATATATAATACAATACAAAGTTAATACATAAAACAATACAAATTTAATATATAACTAAATAAAAATATAATATATAAGACAATACAAATTTAATATATAAATAAATACAAATTTAATATATAACTAAATACAAATTTAATATATATATATATATTCCATTATATAAAACTAGAACTAATCGTGTTTCTAAAACTACAATTAATATATTCATTTTCTAAAAACAATTATATCTTTCATTAAATAAATAAATAACTATTCAAACTTTAAATAAATAACTAATAAATACAATAAAAATTTAATATATATATATATATATTCCATTATAAAAAAATCATGTTCACCAACATTGTAACTATTCACAAGTCATACATAAGTCATACATGAACACAAGCTCTCCATGAATAAAATACATAACAAAATAACCAAGCTTTAAAGCACACCATGAACACAATCTCTCTTTGCATTTTGATTCATAAATTTCTCTATTTTTAAAGCATAGAAAGAATACAAGATAATAAAAAAACATAAGAGAATGAAACTGTGTACCTTGTAGTGCCCTTTAGATTAGTGAAATCTTCACAAATTTTGAAAAAATTTGGCAGCACCACCCCTCTCCCCGAGCAGAAAAATGAACAATAACTCCAAGTGTTCATGCTGGCTCGGGCGAGGAAAGGGAAGAAGGATATATGGAGGAGCTAATTAGCACCCAATGCTAATATTGCCGAGGCACTTTAGCACCGATTGCTGGCTACAACCGAAGCTAATGTAGGAGCATTAGCACCGGATCTTGCCAAGAACCGGTGCTAACGATCTCCCCCTGCCACACCTGCGCGCCGCCTCGCTCCTAGCCGTTGGACCCGTGCTAATGCACCCTTTAGCATCGGGTGCAAACGGTGCCGCGGCATTTGAGCGGGGTGGATGTTGGCTTCTCTGGTAGTGACACTCAAATACAAAACAGACATTAACCATCAAATTGTAGTCATGCTGATGTGTGCATATTTTAAAGAAGTCACAACAGTTACAGTTACAAGGTAGCTTGGTTTAGCTGACCTCCCTTTTGATTATCTCTCTATATGTCAACATGGTTTAATCAATAAATTAAAATACTGAACCTTTCTTTATTAGCACTTCGCGAACTGTACCACTACAAGCACCAAGAAAATACAAATTCTCCAAACTAATGCGACTTGTTGCTCTTTGTTAAGTATGTGATGTGCGACACCATGTTGATCAATGATTATGTACGAACAACGATATGGATTTCTAGATAAATGATGGGATTTTTCACAAAAGCAAACAACAATTTGTGATGCCTATTGTTTCTTGTTTGCCATCTGGTGATACAAGTTGCAAAGCTACTATAAAGAAATGTCACCTATGGTTAATTAGCTCATTTGCCGGCGATGCGCGCAACTAATTCCACCTACCCAGCTCGATGAAAGAAAAGTTGATGTGCAATGTGATGGATGCTTCTGAACTACGAAATGTGATGATTTGCAACCTCATATACCATCATATATGATCATAGCTTGACATATGTAAAATTAAGATTGGAGTACTGAGATTCAGTTTCATTTTTGGTTAGTTTGGTAAAGAATGCATTATGCTATATAGAGTATAGACATGTACATCATGGTAAGAATAAACAAATAAAATGTGGCATTAATTTCCTTGAGTAAGCAGATTGAGCACTCTCAGCTTACTTACTATGATGCTTTGAGACAAACATTTCTTGTGAAGATCTTTTGAGCTTGATTGCAATTGTATTGAAACATTTATTTACCCACAATCCATGTATGTGGTATGGTTATATCATTGATATCTATCAAGAAGATTAAGGCTTGTTCTATTTATATGTCTATATGCTTGTGGTTTATCGACATAATTGTGGTTTCGCGTTGTTTCAGAATAGTGGTGTTGCTGGATTGGTCTTGCTAAATTCAGCTATAGAATATGTTGTTAGCTGGCATTTCAGGAACCGGTGGCCTGGGGCGTTGCAGCTCACGTGCTCACTGAAAGCTCCGATTCATCTCCATCAGCTGCTGTGGTTTCCCGACCGAAAATTACTAATAATCACGGAGGCTTTGCATTGTTTTTGCCGTGGTTTTGTTGATCAACTTAGAATTGTTGTGAAGCTAGCAGGCGAAATCTGTGTACTTAGGCCCTGTTTGGCAGAGCTCCCAGAGCTGATTCTCTGGTGAATCCAGGAGGAGCCATGCCAAACAGTTTTATAGAGAGAAGTGATTCTCTGCTGATTCTGTGAAGTGATTCTCTAAAATGAACTAAGGGGCTGAGAGCTGAAAAAAGTAGCTTCTCCCGATTATGTGAAGTGATTCTCCACCCTAATTTTGAGAATTTATGATAGAGAGTCAAAGAGAATCACTTTCAGCCACAGAATCACTTCTTTCAGAGAATCAGCTCCCATAGAGAATCAGAATCAGGTGGAGCTCTACCAAATAGACCCCTAGTAAACAATGGAATTGAAGAACAATATATAGCAGCCTAACTGGAAGACGGACTATATTCACGGTTGCGATCAGGAGTATAAGACTAGTATATATGACGAATGTGACTGTAATTAAACTACAAAGGAATGAAATCCTTGGTTTCCCACTTCTTTATTTTACCGTTCTTTGTGGAATGCTGCACGTGCTTGAAAGGTAAACTTTCTAGTTTACACACCGTTGCCTGCAATACTATTGGGGAGTGGCGAGTGCCGAGCACCCAGAAAGCTGCTTAATTAATTACAACTTGCTGCCCTGTGTAGGCACGGATTTGACAGCAGCTCGTAGTCACAAAGTTCGAATCTCTGTGATGTCGCATCGATCTGGTTTACAATACAAGTAACCTTATTTTTCTGGTTATTATGCGGGCAATCGATCACAGCCACCTCTTAGAGATGATGGCACGATTGATGTGGAATGGTGATGGGTGCCTCTGAACTACGAAATCTGATAATTTTGCAGCCTCATGTAGTCGGTTGCCGTGGCTAATGGCCGGATCGTCGTCGAAAACAAAGGGTCTATTAAGGCCACCAGTTCAGGGACATGTGACCTATTGGCTGCAGTTGGTTGTTTGGTACGTGTCTATTAAATTTACAATCAGACAAAGTCTGTAAAATATTAATAATAAATAACTATATACATTGATTGGTACCGTGGCTAGAATATTAATGAATATTTTTCTTTCTAAAAAGACAAAGTCCCTGAGGCTCGAGGAGGATGAAGCAAAGCGGGCTTGACTAGAGAAGACGTTGAGTCAATGTTGACCTGGTCGTCCCCTTTCCTTGCATGACCGATTCGTCGTGTACGTATTCTGCTCGTGGTTCGTTGTAGTCTTGATCGTACAAACTACAGCACGCGACGGCCTTGACCAACGACAGTGCACAGTAGCAAGTTAAGCCAACCTCACAAATAATTTTGTACTGCTAGTTGCTATTTACTGTACAAATGTTTTTTTTTCCTTTTGGCTTCGAACCGACCTAGCTAGGTTGACAAAGCCTGAATTTGTTACAGTGGATTTACCCCAGCTGTAGTACGCCACATGCCATGTGATGAGTAGCCAAAATCCGAGTGGTAAAAAGATAAATATACAGATAATGCCATGAGCAAATTGGAGCATATATATTAGTATGTACAGGACATAAAAGTGTATTGGGAGGAACCAGCAATCTGTGCTTATTATTGCCCTGTCGCGCTGGGAAGTCCATACAGACATGTGGAGATCAGTGGGCTAGCTTGCTACAGGCGGCAGTAGCCACCAGATAAAATCAAAGCCGACGATCGAATTGGCGGCAGGGGCCCAAAGCAAAGCAGCAGCCGGGGGCCCAGGCGGCCACCGCCCCTTTTCCTCCAGCCTCCATCCATCCATCCCCACAAGCAAAAGCAATGCAAGTTGCCCGGCCGGCCACTAACTAGCTGCAGCCTCTCGTCTCCATCCCGTTGTTCACGTGCTCTCGATCGCATGCCAAGGCGGCGCCAACCTTTTTAACGCGGCCTTCCTCAGCTCGCTGCCCTTCTGCGTCCGCGTCGGCGTCGCGTCCTCGATCTTGACCTGACACCTACGTAGCTGCAAAGCCTTTTAATCCGTGGCGTAGGCAGCAGCGCCGCTTATTAGACCCTAACAAAGTTGAGCAACTTGCGTGGTCCTTGATCATACTTGGCTCACGCAACTTGTCGATATGATCGATCGATCGCTTCACCCAACTGAAACATTGAACCGCGGCTCGCGCCAAGCTAGCGCCGTGCTATATTGTGGATCATCAGGCCGGCTTTATCATCTTTCGCCGCCAATGCAACCTTTGGAATGCCTAACTCTTGATCGAGTTTCAGGTTGTAGGGGTCCCGGCGTAGCATGATGGCATGACTAATTATAAGCTTGCTTGGACAAGTGCAAGTTCGCCGTCAATGCGTGCATGCATATAGCTAGCTGGGTTTACAAGTCCTTGTGTCGACACCAGCACAAGGTTTTCATTTTGCTTGGCTGCTGACGACAACAAGTCAGCTATTTTCCTGGCTGCCGCATGCTGAAGTGCGCTCCGTCCCTAAATTATTCAGAGACATGCTTGTGGTGACCTTTATGAAAATTGCTTCTCTGATGAGTTTGGTACCTTGGGCATATATATTGAATACCAGAAATGATCCCGTCTTATCTTTCAATTTAGCCAGACGTACGGCTCGAAGCATGCAAAGATTCATGTATATGCCATCGGTTCGCCATGATTATCCACATCATGCATAATAAATGAAAAATAAAATCAATGGCTATGTTGTTTCTTTATCAAAAAAGTGATGCGACTTGTTTAAAGAAAATGTGGGTCTAATCTTTTGTACTTATCGATATAGCTTTAGGTCTTTATAATCGTTTGCACTGAAAAAGACAGAAACTGTATTAGGTGCTCAAATTTCGCTATTTAAATCGTGATTACCTATAGATCTCTAAAAGACTAATACCCTAAACAAGTTGTAATCATACTAATATATATGTGTTTCAGCAAGTCCCAATCATCACAAAGGAACCCTTAGTTTAAGTACTTTAACCTCCGTCGGTTTCTTTATAGGTGGATTAGATCGATATGCTTAGCTTTTCGATCAACACGTCTCCAACCATACAACCAAAACCA
Organism: Echinochloa phyllopogon; assembly: GCA_033239725.1. Lineage (NCBI taxonomy): Eukaryota > Viridiplantae > Streptophyta > Magnoliopsida > Poales > Poaceae > Echinochloa > Echinochloa phyllopogon. The sequence goes on from BTCW01000017.1 coordinate 14,854,409, forward strand.
TAAAAAAAATACAAAATTCGCGAAAAGTGTCACTTGCTCTCGTTATGTGATCTCAAGTGGCAAAGCAACAAGAGAAACACAACTCTCATCCTTCATCTTCTCAATGGATTAGATACGACGATTGATAGATAATCGATCTTGGATTCGTAGATAAGGGATCGGATGGAAATAAATATTGTTCCTCCCATAGCCTGGTTGTTCATTCGCTCAGGTACTTCGTTGCAAAGCTTCCATATTAAGGTATGTCACATCTTGTTAATTAACCTATTGCTGTTGACGTGGGCGAATACTAATCATACCTAACCTCTGCAATGAAAGCAAATCTAGTGCCGAAGCGGAATGTGATGGATGCTTCTGAACTACGAAATATGATCATTTGCAGCCTCACATATATCATGCATAGCTTGACACATTTAAGATTCAGGTTGGAGTGCGTCGCCTTTTTCTTTATTTCCCCTATCATCAGGTCCAGAAATCTATTTTAGATTGTTCTGGAAGCACCGTATTTTGGTGCAGACATGTATATCATGGTAAAAAACAAAGGAAACACCCTTTCAATTTCTTAAACAAATCAAGCAATCACAGCGTATGTATACTAATATATATAAGAGGGCTTTCAAAATCCATGTAAATAAACCATCAAACATTTACTGAAGCTGAACTCATGTCTTCTCAAGAGAGTAATGATGTCACACTGTTGGGCTATATATTCAACCATGTGATTCATATATACAGTACCGTTACAGAAGCAAGTTGTGGCGATCCAAAAGTTATCTATATGATTTGATGGTGAAACAATATTCTCTTTTCATGTCACGACCTATCTGTGTGCCCCGCAATTTCAAGCACTAGAACGATGCTTCGATCATGATTAGAGATAAAGCACCCACAAAATCGAAGAGGGGCCCATGGGAATTTCTAGAAAGGGATGATGCAAATCATCAGCTGCCTCCTAACGACATGATTTGCCAACTTTCCTGAAGACATATATAATCGTTTCAGCTAGTTCATCAATCTCCTTCCCTGAAGACCTATTTTGAAAGCAGATTCTATACCACATTACCAATTGATTCATATCTAATTGATACCCTAAGTTATAGACAAATAAATTGAACTTTTGGAAAAATTCTCTATAATTTCATGTCATAAATAATGACAAGCTATGTCCGACCTTCTGCTCTATTGAGCGTGCACTACCAGAATCCTTCACATCCGCCCGCCTCCTCCGCCTCGGCCATTTTTGGACCCGGTGCTGATGGGGCTTCAGCACCGGGTCTAACGGCTAGGAGCGGGGGCGGCGCTGCGGGGTGTCATGGCGGACACATTAGCACCGGGTCGTGGCAAGACCCGGTGCTAATGCGCCCCCTTTAGCACCGGGTGCAGCCAGCAACCGGTGCTAATGTGCCGAGGCCATTTCGCACCGGTTGCTGGCTGCACCCGGTGCTAAAGTGTGCACATTAGCACCGGGTCTTGCCACGGCCCGGTGCTAATGTCTCCCCCGGCCGAGCCAGCTGAACACTTAGGCGCTGTGTTCATGCTGCTCGGCCGTCACCGGGCGCACACGAGCCACGTCACTGGATGAACAAGAACAATTTTTCTTTTTAATCTCTGTATAAAAGTTGTAACTAGTCGTTCTCCCTCGTACAAACTTCAAAAAAGATCATTTTTCTTCCTAAAAATTCCTAAAATCATACTCTATCAAGTTATGAAACTTATTAATGTTATTATTTTGAAAAATCTTCTCGTGTTTGAACAATCCAAATTTTGAATTAAAAATGAGAACTACAACCAAGGTTTTTTTCACACTAGGTGATGTCAAATGAAAAAGTGATGAATACCAAAGTTTCATATTTCATCATGATCTACAATCTTTATTTGGGTCATTTTGTCATTTTCAAAATGGGTCATAACATGTAGTACAAATTTGACAAGTCTCTAACAAAGTTTTAGAAACTATGTGAGTGAATCTAGGATTAATGAACAATGTATACTACCACTTTCTCAAATGCAAAAATGACTTAAATAAAGATTGTAGATCTTGATGAGATATGAAATTTTACTATTCATGACTTTTTCATCTGAGACCATTTAATGTTCCAAAATCTTTGATTTAGTTATCAATTTTTGTAATTTATAAGATTTTCTAGTAATTTATAAGATTTTCTAATAAGTTATAAGATTTTCTAGTAAGTTATAAGATTGCTAGTAAGTTATAAGATTTTCTATTAATTTATAAGATTTTCTAGTAATTTATAAGATTTTCTATTAATTTATAAGATTTTCTAGTAAGTTATAAGATTTTCTAGTAAGTTATAAGATTTTCTAGTAATTTATAAGATTTTCTTATTTAATATATATTTTTAATAGGTATTAATAACTGAATTAAAACAAGTATTAATAACTATATATTAAAAACTATATTTATAAGATTCCCAAATAGTAGCCACCGGTGCTAAAGGCCGGTTTGGAAACTGGCGCCAAACGAAAATTTGGGGCCTTTAGCACCGGGTTGATCTAAAATCCGGTGCTAAAGGCCCCCAATTTTCATTTGGCGCCAGTTACGGCCTTTTAGCACCGGGTGTGCCAGACCCGGTGCTAAAGGGCCTTTAGCACCGGGTGGTGGGAAGGCCCGGTGCTAAAGGGGGGCCTTTAGCACCGGGTCGTGGCTGCACCCGGTGCTAAATGCCCCGGCTCTATATAGCCTCGCGCCGGCCCCCGCTCCCGCAGCACTTCGTCTTCCCCCAAACCGCCAGCCCTCCTCCTCGCCTCGCCCCCTTCTCTTCTTTTCTTCTCCCTTCCTCTTCTCACTTCGTTTCTTGGTTCCCTGCAGGCACGCAAGAAGGCAGGCTGGTTGGCGCGCTGGCTGCTGGGCGGCGCAAGAAGCCGCGCTCGTGCTGGTGGGTCTTGTGCTCGTGGTTGAAATTGAAATGCTGAGTGTTGAATCTTGAGTCTTGTAATGAAGGTGCTCGTGGTTGAAATTGAAATGCTGAGTGTTGAATCTTGAGTCTTGTAATTAAATTTCTCTGTTGGATCTCTAATGTTGTAATCCAATCCCTATTAGATCTTGGATATTGTAATATAATTTGAGCTATCTACTCATCTCTTTCTTTCTCCTCTTATTTATCGGTCATCATCTTCTTTCCTTTTCTGTTCTTGAAGAACAAGAACAAAAACAAAAGTACATTCATGGCGTCTGGAAAAAAATAAAAAAAATCCTAAGCCCTTTAGCACCGGGTGCAGCCACGACCCGGTGCTAAAGGCCCTGCTAAAGGCGCTGCAGGGCAGGCCCTTTAGCACCGGGTCGTGGCTGCACCCGGTGCTAAAGGGACCCTTTAGCACCGGTTATTCAACCCGGTGCTAAAGGGGTACCCCTTTAGCCTCGATTTAGTTGCACCGGGTGGGAAACCCGGTGCTAAAGGGCTTTCCCACCCGGTGCAGATATTGATGATTCTGGTAGTGGTGATACTATTGGCAAAACTAATACATGGTATGTCATTGAGCAGTACTGGGGAAAAATGTTTAAATCTATTAGTTAATATACATAAAACTTATATATATATGTATACTATAAAGATATAAATTTTCGACGACCGACGGACCCACAATTTATTGAAACACTACCCTCGTAGCGATCCCACCTGTCAGGTCTTTTTTCTGTCAAACTTTTGACGAACGACGGACCCACCAGTTATTGAAACACTACCCCTCCTAGCGACCCCACATGTCAGACATTTTTTTGTCAAACTCTCAACCTCTCTCATCCGTCTCTGTAGTATGGAATCATCGAGAGTTTGTAATCAACACGGTCTCTGACCAACTATCTATTATATAATCTTATTTTTTATTAAACACACAAGTGCTTCTTGCTAGTCTTCTAAATGTTGGATATGTTTGAATGAGATTAGTATGTAGTTGAACATTCATGGGGTAGAACGTAGCGATGGCCGATGGATGGAGTTGAAACAAGATCATGTGGCCATGTGGCCTGTCCTGTTTCCACCAAAACCATGGATGGGCTGGTTCAAAGCCACAATTTGTAAGGTAAGTGGGCCTAGTATGTTAGGCCCATAAAATAACCCAAATGGACCAAGCAGACTGGGCCAGACCGGATAAGACTATTTTAAATGTTCCTCTAAAAAGGGACCATTTTAAACATTGAAGATACATATATTCTCGAAATTGTCAAAGACCGCGTATACAAGTATATGCATACTCACTTCTACAAATATATAGACGTTTCTATGAGCACATCTGAAATACTTGGCCCGATAGATCAATATTGAAATTTGTGAAGTCACCACAAACATCTTGTTGTCAACGGATACATCGTCTAACACTAAATCGCCAAACACTGAAAAGATAAAACCGATTAAATTTTGAAAAATTCTAAAAAAATACGATAAATGTGTTGAGTCAAGTACTAAACTCGGATGGACGACAATTTCCACCATAAAAAATCTACCAACTGACCCGATCCCATATATTTTTGGAAATTTTTATTATTAAGCTTCGTAAATTGTCGATTCAACTCATCTCCTTCCTCCTCGTGCCGGTGGTGGCAGTTTTTTTGTCTCCTTGCTAGTACCACCTCCTCTTCTTGTTACGCCACCCGCTCTCGCATGTGTGTGCCATGTCACCAAGCCAATCAAATTTGCACCTTGGAGGGCGCCTGCAAAAGTTGAATCCTGGCTATAAATGTCACCTACAAGGAATACAACATTCCCAGCAATAGGCATACGCCGGGCAGCCAATAGATCTTGTGAAATGCAGGAAGCAAGAGCTTGACACGTACACGAAGAACAACTAAAAGGCACACATACAGCGACCATATTCAGCTACTAATGTTGACCATTATAGCCGTTGTTCTTTTCAGCAAGATAGCAACCATTTTTCTGGTAGTGCCAAAATAAAACCAGCTAATTTTTTTCGGTCACACACTCACACCTTTTTTTTCCTAGGACAGCATAGGCGCATTTTTTTTAGAAAAAGAAATATATTTCACATATTCCAGACAGCATAGCTGACATTTAGCTATTTTTTCCTTCGGACCCTAGCCAGATATTGAAACATTAGGTTTTATGACATGTCGTTATAAACTTTTCTTGGTCAGCAAACAAATTGGCTAAAATGTTTTCAGATCGCAATCAAATTCCTTTTTACGAACTGTGAATATGATGAGCATAAAATATTTACACATGAAAGTACGTCGTATATATGTAGTTGTATGCTCATCTCTAATTACAGTAAGTTTTTAAAATAATTTATTCTGAAATTAACTATTGTGTTTAACTGTGAATACAATACAACTTACAATGCTGAGAGATTAACTAAATCCTGAGAGGCCAAAAAGCAAAAGTCGGGGCCCATGAAAGCAAAACAGTAAATCTTAAAAAATGAAAATCGCCAACAATAATTATCTAGCACCACAAATCTTTGCTACAGATCAGATAGCCTAAAATTTAACTGAAAACAGAAAAGAATATAGCAAGCTGTTGTTTAGATAAGGCTTTCTCTTTCCGAAGCCAGGGAGATGCTTCTTAACTCTGATCATTCTTTTCCACAGCTGCAAAAGACTAAAAAAAGAAAAAGCCCAACCATGGTAAGTGATGAGCCCTCTCAGCTCGGCAACCGCGTAAACCCTGCTCCACCCTTCATCTTTTTTTTAGTTTTAAAAAGGCAGCTCCCACATTAGTCATTTGTTATGCATCACCAACCAATCAGCTAACCCCACTAACAGCACTGTTATTCTATGATGGCATACAAAGGTGTATGGAGCTTATTTGGCTCACGTTTCCGGACCGAATTTCGTGGACGGATTTGAAAACAAACCGAGATTTCTTAAGATAGAGACATTCGGAACATTCTATGTTCATTAGTAAATGGAACAAATTATAGAAAAAGAGAGAAGACGATTGGATCTCAAATGAATAATTAGAGCAAATGTTAGTACATCTGTTCGACAATATTTATCCGGTATACATAGTTAGGAGGCTTGGTAAGTAAGTAATTTTTTATGAAACCAGGTCATTCTTGTTCTTGTTGCATTGGGTAAATGAAATATTATTTGAATAATTTGACTAAATAATAATAAAATATTATGCTATCTACGTTTGCAGACCGGACAAAGAATTGTGAAGAATGGAGTAAATAAACTTCTTTCGGAATGGAAAGAATACTTTCCTAGCTTACACTAGTAGAAAAATGACTTTCCATCCCCTACCTTTAGTCCCGGTTAAGTTTTGACCCGAGACAATAGACCTTTAGTCCCGGTTGGAAACACCAATGGGACTAAAAGTCACCCTTTAGTCCCAGTTGGAGCCTCCAACCGGGACTAAACGGGTCTCATCCTTTAGTCTCGAGTGGTGGTTGCACCCGGGACTAACAGAGTGACTTTTAGTCCCAGTTGGTGACTCCAACCAGGACTAAAGGGTCTTTAGTCCCGGGTGAAAGTGTTTCACGGGTTATAATAAATAGAAAACATCCCACCTTATATCACATGTACTACTAAGGTGTAGTGGTCAGGTAGTTGTGCACAAGACCATGTATGAGGTTGTGGGTTCGAATCCCACTGGGCGTATATATTTTTTAGCGTCAGAAACTTTTAGTCCCGGACGTTATGTAATTTCTATGAACAAATACCACAATATATAATATATAATTTTAATATATACCCAGTATGATAAAAAATAATAAAATATGCTTTGTACGTTGGAAGGCGTAAAGTTGAGAACTAAAAATTAACTTTTGATCCATCAACCCAATGAACGACATGAGGCTACGGATGCGTAGAGCTCGCCCAACACATTCCATTTGACTACTTACATGAATTGTTTGAAGTTTAGATCATGAAGTTAGGCTTGCCAGTATTTCAAAGGGCATGCTACATATGCTTGCGCGAGCTACAATAGACGCGGTACTTTACAGGCTGGCCTATGTTGTTTTTCTTATTTTCTTTGTTTCCCTTGCTAACTCCCCCTTATAGTCTAAAAATAAACTCACCTGCCTCTCTATGAGCCACCACCCTCCCTTTGCGGTTCATCAAAGAGTAGAGAGAGGAAGAAATCAGAGAATAAAAGGCTACTTTACGGGCCGACCTATGTTGTTTTTCTTATTTTCTTTGTTTACCTTGTTGAGTCCCACTTCTAGTCTAAAACTAAACTCACATGCCTCTCTATGCACCAACACCCGCCCTTTGCCATGCATCAAATAGTAGAGGGAGGGAGAAAACAGAGAAGAAGAGAAGGGAAATTAGAGCTTGTCATCCTATTTCAACGCCATTCCTCTGCAAAAGTTGGTTGGACTTTCTTCCCCCATCTATGCTTTTTTTTCTCAATTGCATCATTTCCTCACTATTCATCGTGGTTACCCATGTGTGGTATAGTTTGGTGGCAATCGACGGTGCTGCCATCACGTTTGCGGTAATAATCGTCATTGGGACCATCGTGTTCGTCATTGCCCTTGTTGTCTCCAAGGGAAAACCCTAGATGAGGCATAACCCAGTAACGGAACCAAGGGGGGCTGCAGGCCATTACCTCCTCTAACACAGTGAATAATTTCTAATCCCTTCGCTATATAGTCCAAACTCCAAAGCACCAATATGGCAGCAGGCAATTAGTTCACCAGTATTTTACACTTCAACTATTAGTATCCTTTAAAGAACAGGCATATCCAAGTGTACCAAACTACACATACTGGTGCATGTTACCTCCAATTAGCTAGCTCATCAACATGCAACAAGTGATACCTGAAGCAGAGATCAAAATAAGACGCCAAGTAGTCTCAATGTCTATTTTGTTTTGTCAAAATACGTGTAATATAATGTGGAAAAATTAAACTTATACTCCCTCCGTCCCACAATATAAGCATTTCTCGATTTCTGTGCATCACGTTTGACCGTTCGTCTTATTCAAAAAAATTATAAAAATATAAAAACAATTATGATATACTTCAAATATATACGATGATAAAACATGTCATAACAAACTAAATAATATTTTCATAATTTTTTTGAATAAGATGAACAGTCAAACGTGAACAGAAAAAGTCAACGAATGCTTATATTATGGGACGGAGGGAGTATATTACAATCTCTTATGAAAAATTGTTAACCTAAAAAGGAAAACACCTAACATTGTTATATAAGAAGGAAATATTGAAAAATATATTACAATAAGAAAACATTGCTAAAATATCATTAGATGGCTTGTATGCTACAAAAGTAGTCATATGCCAAGTATTTCCCCTATATAAAGTGTGTCTCCAAATGAAAATTTTCCAGTCCATTGACTTTCCCTCTCTTCCCATAGATATCAAAAATTTTGTGACTTTTTAGTTACAAATACTAATTGTATGTATAAGCATTGAAAATTGGTGACACGTATTCAGTAGGAGGTGTCAATCATGTTTGGTCGATGCCCCTACTCAGAATTCATGGCTCTACCATTAGGCATGCCTTTGCGCTATCATGTGTTTTCCCTCTTGTTTTAGGCATTTTAGCACGTGTGTGGTAGCGTTATTCGTCGCGGATAAGGCAAGGATTAGGTTTTGCCCTCATTGTCATTCTCAATTCATCATCAATCTATGCAGTATTTGTTGTTGGTTGTTTTACGTGATGTTAGTTACCTAATAAAAATGTAAACCTTTATAAAGTTTAAAGAACTTTGAGATCTTTCGAAGGACATGAAGAACAACTCAATTGAATATAAGGTCAGGGAGTAATTAAAGATTTATTTTGACAGTTTTTCAGTCTCGTAATTCTATACATAATCTATTAACTTCATATTTAAGCACATCTAACGTTAGAACTGGACTTTCTGATATTCATGAAAGTTGTAGGAAATTGTATATGCTTTCCAGATCGATAAAGTACATCTTCATATGAATTTTGAAGCTCCAGTTATATGCTTATTTTAGTGGAGGTGTTCTATAATTTCTGTCAGATTAAGGTTCATCGCAGGATTACGATATGATGATGGTTTTTGCTGTGGTTTGAGATACCAAGAAAGTTCTAGGTTTTGAAGTTACCTTTCATATCGCACAAGTTGGGAATTTTTGGCCATTAGAATTAAATGACACAAAAACTATAAGAATAGTGTTGTTGTTATGTCTTAACTGTGTTGATATGAGAACATCGGGTTAGAGTGTAGGAACACTTCAAATTAAATTTATATATGCTTGTGCGATTGTGTTGGTGCTGAGATATATTTGGGAATAGGTGGTACACTTTTGAATCGTGCTTAGCTCACGTCTTTGATCTCAAGAGAAGGCAAGTAAGCGTGGCGTTTGTGGTCCACATGCTTTAACTTTGTTGTTTGAATTGCGTCCACTTAATTTCAGTACATCACATGAGTCATAAGATCTTTAATTATTTTTTGTATTAAAGTATTATATGGTCCACTCATGATTTTACTTTTGAAGTTTTGATTACTTAAGTATATGAAGTTCATGGCATAGCAATCTTGCATTTGTATTCTCATGTTTGATATGCATATGAAGACACCATACCTAGATTGGTGCAGTAAGTATCGGTATAGCAACACATGTTGAGATATAGTAATGTGGTTGTAGCCCTCATTTCTTTCCTTTGGGATGTGTGGGTAGAAGAGAAGTCATACATTGCATTGTATCATTTGCATCTACATAATGAAGCATTGTTATGAAGTATTTTTTGTAGCCTTACTCTTCATGTTATGCAATATTTATTTCACAATATCAAATTGATGCTTAATTAATTATGATTTGAATAACTTGTTTGAAGTAGTTTTCTTGCCGAGTTTTTTCATAAACCTTATATGCTTTTTCGCTCCATGGGTTCTTGAGTTTGGAGGGTGCATCGTTGGATGGAAGTAGCAGTACATGTGCACACGCATCGTCCTTTCATATATTCTTTTGAATATATGTGTTGTAATAAAAATGTTTTTTGGTGTCTTTTCTTATCTTATTTATACCCTTATTAAAGATATGTTAAATTGTTTAAACTAGACGGTTTAGGAAAAAGTCTATTTTTAACCATCCAACTCTTATCTCAGTTTGGTTTTGACCATCGAACTCCAAAATCGGATATCTTTGGCCATCCAACTATCAAAACCATCCAAATTTGACCATCGGGGCGGTTTTGATGGGTGGTTTTAAATTTTTTATTTACAATTTAGTCCTTAGGTCTTAAAATGTTATTACTTTTTGCCCGTACCTCTGATTTAGGTGATTCTTATGGTCACACATTCATAACAGCGGGATTTATCTTTTAAAATAGTCTTTATACTATTTTATCACTACTTAATATATTATTTTTATGTTGTTGTGTAAAAACACTATTATAAGAAAAGTAAAACAAACGTTTAGAAAATAATATGTCCATGACTTTAAAAGGTAAAGCTCATTGTTACGAACGTATGGCCACAAGAATCACTTAAATCGGATATACAAGAAACAAATAGTAATCATTTGAAGATCCAAGGACTAAACTATAAATAAAATAGTTCATGAATATTCAAATGATTACTAATTTTTTTGGTATATCCGATTAAAATGATTCTTGTGGTCATGCGTTTGTAACGATGAGCTTTATCTTTTAAAGTTATGGACATATTATTTTCAGATAGTTTGTTTTACTTTTCTTATATTGGTATTTTACATAACAACATAAAAAATATATTAAATAGTGATAAAATAGTATAAAGACTATTTTTAAAGATAAAGCTCACTGTTATGAACACGTGACCGCAAGAATTACCAAAATCGGAGGTACGAGCAAAAAGTAGTAATCATTTTAAGATCTAAGGACTAAATTGTAAATAAAAAATTTAAAACCACCCATCTAAACCGCCCCGATGGCCAAATTTGAACGGTTTTGATAGTTGGATGGCCAAAGATATCCGGTTTTGAAGTTCGATGGTCAAAATCAAACTGAGGTAAGAGTTGGACGGTCAAAAATGGACTTTTTCCGACGGTTTATATTGCTTCCACATGTTGTATGTTGTTGCTCGTTCTGAAGTGTTATATCATTCTTTGGGTTTTATTCTTGTAATACATCCCTCTTTTTTCCGATTTTTCCAAACCCTTAGTTTGTGCTTTCCTGTTCCCTTTCTTTTTGCAAAAGGGAAAGGACTATAATAAAATACTAGAATATTACATCCCCAATTGTAAAGAAATCTTTCTCAATGTGGTGGCAACAATGCAGATGGCACCTACAGGACTGATGTAAAATTGTCGCCTATTGTATTCTCATAACTTAAAAATTCCTTCATTGCATGTCATGGTTGATGAGTTACTACGGTGAATTAAATAGTAATGTAATGACTAACTTCAAAACATAGGGTACCACAGAAATTAAGAATAACATTGCAAAAGTGCCAAATTCTTCATCATATGATTGAAAACCACATTGCAAAAGTGCCAAATTCTTCATCATATCCTAAAGGGAAGAGAATATGATAAAAAAACATGCATTCATTTTCATACGATACATACTCCAAACTAAAATGAAAACAGGTAGCCACATTTTAAAAAAAAAAATCTCATAACTTTGTTTTTTTTAGTTACCATAGTTGCAGAATTTTACAGATCGATGTAGTTGCAACATATGGGGAAAAGTTCACAAAGTGAATAAAAGGCCACAGAGAAGAAGGCCGCAAGTTTCTACAGTGGATAAATTAAGTTGAAACAGAAATCCCAAGGATAAATCATAAACACTAGGGATATATAGCTAGCTGTTCATGCATATCAAAACAAATACAGAAAACATCTTGATTTGCATAGTCTCCCACTACAAATAAAATAGAATGCATGCCCTAAGATATCCTCCTGCAAAACATTAATAAAATTGTCTACTAAAAACATATCAATATATAGCCCAAAAGCATGTGGCACAGGGCATTGTCACATGCTTGTTGGAGTAAGTGTCCTTACATCAAACCTAGGAGATTTCTGTATACAAGTCTTAGGCGTATGTATACATATAAGCTAGCTGATGAAACTAATGAAATGTTCATCAGCACACCCCGGTGAGGTTAGTTGGGCAACAATTCGTGTGATGGATGCTCAACACTATAGGATAATGCTATTAGGGTTGATGCTCGCCCTAATGCACTACCATTACTGACTAGGTCTAATCTAGGTAAGATCTACCTACAGTTTAGGCCTTGTTTTAGTACAACTGCAAGCTCCAGATAAGATCTAGAGTTTTTAAGCTAAAAAAGTGGCTTAAATATTTAGCTTTAGCCTAAAGTGGAAACACAATAACCCACCTAAATATTCTTTGTATATCTTTAGCATCCAGCTTCATGAATTTGTAGAGCTTGGAATCCCCAGCTCCAAGAATTCTTTGATTTGTGGAGCTGGAGCTGTGTCAAATAGACTCCTTTTATGGCAAGACTCATACTGATATGGAATCAGTTAAGATTTGTGTACTAAGGCTCATCACATATATAATGCCATCCAACAATATAACTTTCATATGCCATATATTCATATTAAGAAGTTTTTTACGGTAACAAGATGCATAAACTGACATGAGATGTACTAAGATTTGATACTTCAGGTACTAAAATTTTGGTTCCTACGTTACCAAGATTTTAGTACTTCTTAGTCCATTTTCAAGAGATCCAAGTAAAAAAAAGGCCCTTCACTGTGAGGAGCAGAATATAGTAAATTGCAAAAATACAAATTCAATACCTGAATCTGACTGGAATATGTTCTTGTCTGGGGCGGGCTGAACTAGTGAAGTTCGATCAGTGTTCACTTTCTCAAATTACCATAACAGATACGTATAATTTAGCCTTGCCCATATATACTCTCACGCATAAAATCAAACTAACTAGTTCAGTCACTTGTCCTCCAATGCAGCATCATCAGGATTCTCACCTAAGTAGCAAATCAAGCCAGACCTAGCTACATATGTGCATGGTACACCCGGATGTATATTGGTGTGAATCCTGATGATGCTGCACTGGAAAACACTGACTTTCTGTCTTGGTTGAGCGGCTGGGGTTTGGCTCTGATCTACAGATCGATCCAAAGTGGGGAGGGAGCTAGGGACTTCAGCTGGATCAGAAAAATGACATCGATCTTGAAGAAACTGAAGGGAAAAGAGAAGCCTCAATTAGAGAGAGGTATGCTAACTGCAGCATTTTGCGCAGAAACTATACAAAAGACGTATCGGAATCAGGGAGGCTCTAAGCTAGCAAGCTGGGTGAAGTTGTCTGAGATGAGATCAAGGCTTCTGCCCGATGAAACTTTGTGTGTTTAGGCGCCTGTATATATAGAGAGAAATGGGAGAGGGGGCTCCCAACACGATACAGTTTCCCACTCTTGTAATATAATCTAATATCTCCAGGGTTTTGGTGCTAGAAAGACTTGTATGTAAATGCTAGTCGATATAGCTAATACCAGCTATGGCGGCAGCGGAGGGTTTGGCAGCTAGCAAATTAATACCATGATTAAGTACATATCATTTCTAGGTAAAAAAATGGAACATATCTAGAGACATTAGTTAAAGATGCAGGACCACAGTAGACCATGTTAACACAAAGAAGATATTGCCCCTCTCATCTTCATTGGGTTATTTTGTTGCCGGCCAAATGCTGTGTGTACCTACCATTACCATTACCATTCCTCAGATAGGTGTTGACCACTAATTGGAATGGAGGTGAATATACAAGAGAAAAATACATGAAACTCGTTCAATGCAAGTATTTGGGAACCGATGGATAACATATATGAAAATAAATAAATAAATGCAATCATCATTCAATTTGTAAATGGTTGCTGTAGACATATGATGACATAATAAATAATATAATGTGCTTTTTTATTTTCAGAAAAAATATAAATGCTACCATGTGCTTCCTCAAACAAACAAAAAACTAGGCTATTACAGGCCTGGTAGTGGTGATCTGATTTCTACTTTCAGTATTATAGCCTGCGCCCTAGGTTCACAAATGTAAGGATTTCTTAGATTTTTAGAAAAAATATAAGTAGAAGGAAAAATATGCATGTACCCCTCAATAGATCAACTATAGATCACAGTGATGCAATTAAATCCTGCTGTTCAGACAAATTAAGGATATCATCAATGAATGCGTTAAATCCTGTCGTTGTGGTAGATTAATTAGGCTAGAAGTCCTTACTTTTGTGGAGAAATTTTGAAACTCAGAATTCGTCCTTACATTTGTGGATGGAGGAAGTATATGACACTAAGGAATGATTTATATTTACTGAAATGGGATAAAAGCGATTATCCTGTCATCGAAAAAAGGTCTCTCTTTGGGATGTTAACTATAACCTAGGTTTTAGAGAGATTCATGAACTACAAGGAAACATGTGCATTCGTGATCCAAAAGGACAAGTAACTCAGGACAGTATATATATTTGGTTTTCCCCTGATTCTTGCAGTAACCAAGTGCCCAAGTTGCCACATGACTAAATATGCAGATTATCTGTAACTGAAGATTTGTATCTCAGACGCTAGACAAACATCTGCACATCACGTGGTACGTACGTATCTCAACATATTTTTCCAACCTGGCAAATCTTGATAGTCATTCGAGCTTCCTAGTTATTACACTGTTTTACTTGGTCAAATTCTCTTTCTGAAAGGATCTTCAAGAGGTTCTTTGTGATATCAAGGACACAAACATGAAGACAGGAAGTCTTTATAGTGATGCGAGCTCCACCTGAACAAATAAATACGTTTACCTGCCATAGATTCTCCATGCATGGGATAAACAAAGAGGAAGGTCCGATCCTTAGTTTTACTAACATTAGTCCATTCTGCATTGAACAGTTCACGCAGATAAAAAGAAAGAAGGGAGATCAGGTAGAAGTAGTCAGAGGTAGATACACTGCTTACTCTCTACTAGTATCTAGTTACGAAAACACCCTTGATCAGGACTTTGACACCCGAACATGTGCAGCCAACCCTTGGTAAATTTACCAAACAGGAGACCCTCAAAAAAAATTTTACCAAACAGGATCATCTTAATTATTTAATTCAGTACAAGAATGATGTAAGCTATTTTTAAAAAATACAACTTCCTTCTGACGTACTTTAATCTATAAAAAACTTTATATTATGATAATGTGTATCAACGATTGGTGATCTGATTGAGTTTGAAGCGTCATAATCTTAAGTTCAGGAAGTAATTGCAGCTCTTCAACAGGTACATCGCCTATGTGTACATATTAGATAGGCAATGAAATATGGACATTGTTACCCTGTTAAATGATACTATATCGCAGATCTCTCAGCCTCTTTACTATCGTGTACGTAGTTCATGACCAAGGTAGATGATGGAAGTGCTACATGCATTATAGCTCTACATTCTTGGTCACTTCATGGAAAATTGTTTAGGGTGTCAAATGCCAAATAGTTTAAACACAATAGAATTTTACTGTAACTCGCAAAAAGTTCAACTGATTAACATGAGTCTCTTAGTTTTAAACGAGAAAAGTTTAATATAAGGTTACACGTTTTGTGAAAAAAATATATAGGATTTATATCATAACATAGAGGGAGAGAGCAGCTAGTTTTGATTCCCAAACCATGACATGCATGCATGAACCAATGATAGGCTACCAGCTGCAACTCACAATCATCAGAATTGAGACAATACCTGCGACACATAGTATACCTCAAAGAAACATCCATCATGTGCTTCAAGTTCCAAAGCCTAGTAGAAAATAGGCACGTCGGGAAAATAAACAAAAGAGCCAGTGAGCACTATTGGTAAGAGGGAACACCAAGGACACCCCTCCCCTATAATGAGAATGCACCGACTCAAACTTATTTGAAGCTTTAGGCTTTTTCCTTTTTTTGTAAAGAAAGATCGTACAAGGGGGTACACTCTAGTTGATTACAGTAGGACTTCTGTGATCAATCTTTTTAGGAAACGATTTTGTTACAATAGATGGGTAGTTCCAGCAGATTTTACATTAAATAAAAAAAATACTAGAACACATTGCCTATTTTAAATTGAATCGCTGTAGAGTAAAATGTGCACAAGAAGAAAAATATCAAAGCTGAGAACCCTTGGAATTTAGCCTGAAATGTGATTCAATTTCCTTGCTTCCAAATACATGAAGCTGGAAACACGAAGATAATCATGAAGAAAGGATATTGCGAACTTATGTTCAGCCCCATGCAACTGTAATGCAATATGAAGAATGAGATAAGATTTTTTTTATTCAAAGTTTAGAGTATGAAGTTTAGTTATTCTCATGAAGTCATCATATCACGGAAATATCAACCCAGAAGTTTGATAACAAGATGTACTAACTACATTAGTTTAGAACAGTAGCAATGTAACTGGCCAATAAGTTGATCCCTTCGTTCAAAATTGTAGGTCGTTTTGGCCTTTATAGATGCATAATTTTTACTATGCATGTAGACATAGTGTATATCTATATGTATAGTAAATGCTATCTGTCTAGAAATCTAAAATCACCCATAACTTGAAGCAATTATTTTCATTGTTTCTTCTAAGGAGAAAATTAAACTCTCTCGGTATCTAGGAGAAAGTCATTCATATAGCTCATACGTGTAAATGTGCATCCACTATTGTAATTCATATACTAGCTCTCACAAGAGTTCTCGTACATTTTTCATGGTGCCACAAGGCAATGGTTTGCCGCTCTGCTCGGACATGCCACTCCGATCCCTTCCTCTCATGGGCCACAGGTATAGTTTGACTATGGAAAATTTTCTTGGCCAACCCCATCAACATTTATCATCGTTGCAGCCTTGCAGGGGGGCGGGTAGCCTTTTTATTTTGGCACAGAACGAAGTGCCTTCAGCATAGACATAACAAATTTGAACCAAACCCTAGAGCTAGCCCAGATTCACCTCCAGGCTTCCACTCACGCATATGCCGAAGAAAATAGTTGGGTTTTACATACTTTATTTCTTGGCATTTTTTACCCACTAGAGAAACTCAGAATCCTGGTAGCGTGCACCCACGTGTAGACGTCTCATGATTTTTGTGTTCACGTGTTACCTCAGTACGTAGATCAGTAAAGAATTACTGGAGCCAATTGTAAGTCATGCATGGCACTCCACAAAAGGCGAAGGAAAAGCAGGTTGAGTACGAGGAACATATTGTGAACCACGTACCCTAGATATGCAATTAGAATATACATGTGGAATTGTGGACCCTTTCTTAAGATTCGAGCACTTGAGATTGAGAAAGGAGCACCAATATATGCAAATCTAAACAGGAACGATCTAAGCCATTGTTTAGTTCCCAAAAAGAACCCCCAAAGTTCATTATGCAAAAAGAAGATTCTCATCACATCAAAATGTCGGTCCATGCATGGAGTACCGAATGTAGATGAAATCAAAAACTAACTGCACAGTTTTGTTGCACTCTACGAGACGAACATTTTGAGCCTAATTAATCAATTTTTAGACAATTTTTCACGCATACAAACGAAATGCTACAGTTGTGTAATGATTACGAAGTGACTCCAAACCCCCAAATCCCCACCCCCTATTTTGCATCTAAACAAGGCCTTAAGTCAAAATTGTTTCAAGTTTCAAGGCCGCCACATAAAAAAATTGCTTAGTCCACTGCAAAGCTCTGATTATAGCTCCTTGTTTGGATCCAAATTTTGGTGCCACATTTTGGCCCAAAGTTTGCACTTTGTAATAAATGTGTCACTGTAGCATTTCGTTTGTATTTGTGAAAAATTGTCCAAACATTGATTAATTAGGCTTAAAATGTTCGTCTCGCAAAGTACAACAAAACTGTGCAATTAGTTTTTGATTTTATCTACACTTAGTACTCCATGCATGTGCTGACATTTTGATGTGATGGGAATCTTCTTTTTGCATAGTGGAATTTGGGAGTCAAATTTCGGATCTAAACAAGGGCCAAATGGTAAGTAATCAAATCGAATTATCAAAGAATGGTTGAAATATCACATTATTTCAGAAAATTAAAAGGATCTTATTGCCTATTGATTTCTTAGAATTGTGTCGCTCGAAAGTTGCAGAGAACCTTTCGTAAGAAAATGTACTCCCTCTATATTAGTATTAGATGATGTTTTGGATAAGATTTTAGTCAAACATTGGGAATATAAATTATGAATAACTTTTAAGTCGTTGAGTTTGGAAATTTAAAAACCATATGAATAGATTTGTCTTAAAAATATTTTTATAAAAGTATACATATATTATTTTTTAATAAATATTTTTATAAAAATAAGAAGTCAAAGTTACGTTTTGAAAACTGTGTCATTGTCCTAAACGTCATCTAATACCAATATGGAGGGAGTAAAAGCTAATGTTATCTGTGATCGACTTGTGTCAAAAATTCTTGTGCGATTCTAGCATTCAAAATGAGCTTTAACATAAATACTATCTATGATTTGATAGAGATGTATAGCATTTCCATCCTCATCTCTAATAAAATTTATAATTTTTGTAAACTGGGACTACTGAAGATGGAACGGGCGTCATTATTTGTGTTTGAGTAAAATGCATAGCCAGTCCCTAAACTTGTATCGCGGTGTCATCTAGGTCCCCAAACTGTTAAAATGCATTTTCATGTCACTAAACTTGTCTTGATGTGTCATAAGGGTCCCTAAACTGTTAAAACTTATTTTTAGGTCCTCGAACTTGTACATATGTGTCATCCAGATCCATAAACTCCCAAAATATATTTTTCGTAAACTCATTATAGATATCACCACTAGTCCAAACATGAGAGAAGATGAGAACTCCTACTTATTTTGCACTAGATCTCTCACTTTTTCGTCATATTATGAGATTTTAGAGACCTGGATGAGAGTTTAGAGACCCGGATGATATGGTGGGATAAGTTTGGAGACTTGAAAATGAATTTTAAAAGATTGGGGATCTATATGACACACTTGGACAAGTTCGAGGATTCAAAAATGCATTTTGAGAGTTTTAGGACCTAAATGACATCTCGTGACAACTTTAGAGACCGCCCATGTATTTTACTCTTTGTGTTTTAAAGGGGGCAAGGCCGACGTGAAGCCGTCACGGGGAGAACTGGATCTGATTTGCAAAGAAGCCAGCCCAAATGTCGTCACCTCCCTTTACATAGTTCTAAAGTTCGGCTTGTCATACGTGCTCAACATGGTGGTGCTGCCTGCCTGCTGATGGCGATGAGTGTAGGGATCATCGTTTCCTCCGCCCAGTATGTAATAAGGACCACATCTAGATGATTTATTTGAACCAAATTAGTCATGGTACCACGCACTTTGTTTTTGTTGCTTCTGCTGCCCATTGCAAACGGTTTTCATAAAATATAGTACTTTACACTTAAAAAATGTCCAGTCATTTTTAGGTGTCAAAAGTACTATTTGTTATGAAAATGTAGTAGTATCACAGACGGCATACTAGAAACACAAACCTACACAACACGTACACGCATTTTGGGTGATCTGTTGATTACTACTAACAGACAATCTAACG
This sequence comes from Echinochloa phyllopogon, assembly GCA_033239725.1. Classification (NCBI taxonomy): domain Eukaryota; kingdom Viridiplantae; phylum Streptophyta; class Magnoliopsida; order Poales; family Poaceae; genus Echinochloa; species Echinochloa phyllopogon. The sequence goes on from BTCW01000017.1 coordinate 14,873,847, forward strand.
GGGCTCTCGGAACCTGTCTCAGGGGTATGGGTTTGCAGCTAGCCTACGATAAGTTCCTGTGTGCGGGTGATCATATATAGGACATAATGCAGTAGTTGCATATAGTAATAGAATGGCTGATACGGATAACAATAAAGCAGTAATGGGATGTCGTGCGTTTTGTTCGTTGTTGAATGCCTTTAGCAGGGTTTTCTGCAGACGCGTGCAGGTAACCTTTTTCAGTACGAGGTAGTGGTGTGTTCAGATTTGTCGGATTTGGTTGTTTTATCGGATTGCAGTACACAGTTTTGAAAGGTTATTAAGCCCTTGTTTAGATCTCAAATTCTACCCCAAAGTTCACTATGCAAAAATAAGATTTCCATCACATCAAAATACCGTAGTATATGTGGAGTACTAAATGTAGATGAAATCAAAAACTAATTGCACAATTTTGTTGTACTATGTGAGACGAACATTTTGAACCTAATTAATCGATTTTTGGACAATTTTTCACACATACAAACGAAATGCTACAGTGCCGCACGTACTCAAGAGACCAAAATTTGGCTCCCAATTTCAGGAACTAAACAAGGCCTAAGGGTTCCTTTGGTTAGCCGATGTGCAGCTGACCAAAATATTGGATGTTGACTGAATTGATGCAGCACGTTTGGATTTTCACGTCCACGGGCGAGATTGGGCGGGCGATTCCTTTGCCAAATATTTGGCTCGCCCTCTATTTGGCGGGCACACACAAGCAAAAACCAAACGACCCCTAAACGCCCATACGGAGCCGACTAATCGTACAACTCACAAGCATTGTGTTAAAAGAAACTTTAGAATGTCCAGCTACATACAATTCAATAATTAGAAAAAAATGTTAATTTATTTGAGCCTTGTAAAAGATTTTAAGGCATCTTAACACATATCCCCTACATTTTAAAAGAGTAAAATGCATGGCTGGTCCTTAAACTTTTTTAGGTGTGTCATCCCGGTCCCTGGACTTGCAAATTACATGTTTGGCTCCCTAAACTTAGGTTCGGGTATCATTTCGGTCCTTGAACTGTCAAATTGCATATTTAGCTGTCTAAACTTAGCTTCGTGTGTCATCAAGGACTTTAAAAATATAGTATTTGACCATATATAATTATAACTACTATTTTGTTCTCAAAATCTAATTTGGAATAAAAATGAGAAGGGGCTCAAGCGAATTGCAACCCTCTACTCCCATGATATGGAGATTGACCTCACTGTCATATTAATGACTAGGTTAATTAAAACATTGTTTTGTATTTAGTTATTTTTCTCTAATAGTTTATCACTAGAATCCATGGATCACTTCCAACTTCATCGGCTCCACTAGCCTACTTAAGCAAGACCTAAATCGATGCTATCTCGTGGATCATGCTGGACTCTAGGCACTTTTGAGATACTCTCAAAACCTGAAACAATCATCATTTCTGGCTACAAAACCGCAAAAATAAAACCTAGTTCGATTTTCAAATTACTTTGACTTTCAACATTGGTTAGCAGCTGTATTTTCAAAGTACATGGACCTAATGACATCCAAGATAAGTTTAGGGAGTCAAATGTGCAAATTGTAAGCTCGAGGACTAGAGTGAAACACGAAGCTAAGTTTAAGGAGCTAAATCTGCAATTTGTGAGTTCAGGGACCGGGATGACACACCCAAGAAAGTTTGAGGACCGGCCATGTACTTTACTCATTTTAAAATATAAGGCCTATTAAAACTAAAGAAATAGCAAAATATTTAAAATTTGGGTCATGTATTAGTCAAATTATATGATCCTTAGTATATAAAAGATGTATCGTTAGATTGCATTTAAAATATCTTTAAATAAGATTCATCAACTGATAATACTCCTCGGTTCCAAATTACTATTAATATTAAAAAAAATTCTTGTAATGTTTGACCATTCATCTTTTTAAAAAATTAATATAAATATATGAAATAATAAGTTATGTTTAAAGTATATTTGATGATAAAGTAAGTCAAAAAATGATGCTTGTAATTTGAATTGGGTGAATGGTCAAACATTGTCAGAAAAAATAAAGAACGAATAATAATTTGTAACGAAGTTAGCATATAAGATAAAGTAATGGTCAAAATATAGTTTTACATACTTCCTCATGCCCTAATACACTATCAAAAGAAATGGCGGGAGCGTCGTTTTCATATGCTTACCATCAGTTCTATACTAGTAGTAAAAGTTGAGGAATTATTCTCATACTTCTTCATGAATTGCCAATTGGGTCCATCCAATCATCTGGTGACACATTTTGATTATCTGAATCGGGGTGGCGTAGACTAAATCTGTCAAATTTGGAGCCAACAATCAACTATACTACCACGTTATATCATACTACGAAACAAAGTTACAAAATACATTGCTAATTTTTAATACTTGTAGATCATAATAACAAAATTTACATAACCAAAGATACAACAAGTTTGATTAACAAGAAAACCATCAATTAGTCCCGGTTGGGAAGGGCTTTTAGTCCCGGTGGTACCCCTAGGGAGGTCCCTGCACGCGCGCGTTGCTCCAAGTCAAAAATCACACGATTTTTCAAGTGGAAATACGCGCGCGCAGTGCGTGGGACTCGAACCTGGGACATCTCGCCTCGTGCATAGCTTCCTTAACATCTCAGCTACAGAGCACATGTCACTCATTACTGGGTGCTTTCCTTTTATAATAACCCGTGGACAACTTTTGTCCCGGTTGGTAATACTAGCCAAGACTCAAAATCCTCCAAGACTCATATAGATTACAACCGGGACTAAAGAGACATTAGTTTCAGACCAAAAGTTAACCAGGACAAATGTATGGGATGAAAAGTCCATTCTCTACTGGTGGATGGCTCAACCTCCACTATGAAAAGATTGGTCCACTATAACCCTCCTCAGTACTAGTTCCAAAACGACATACATCTCGGTTTTTCGAACCGATATCAGGCATCTGAGACTAATAGTCTCTCAAGTATTAGTTAGTACTTGGTCGCTCACCAGTACTATCAAGTATTACTTAGTACTTGGTCGCTCACCAGTACTAAACGGGGCTTTCGTTTGGAGAAACCAACTGATACTAAATGGAAAAAGGGGAAAAATAATTTAAACCTAGGAGACAAGGCCCACACATGTCAAGCGAAAAATGTGGGTATGCGTTGTGTAGAATTCGAACCCAAGACTTTTTGCATTGCAAGTAGCTTTCTTACCATCTACATACGTACGTAGCACATCCAATTATGTAAGAGATCATGCTTTTCTTTTTAATTAACTTGTGAAACCTATTGTTACCGGATGATAACATCAATCCACTTTTAATATGGTTGATGTTACCATCTGGTACTAAAGGGTTTGTGGACCTTTCATCACCAACAATATACTTGCCAAACTTGAACCAGTGCTAATGGTAGTATTAGTACCAGATCCATTTTAGCCGGTATATCTGTAGGGGGTAGATACTAAGTTTTCTAGTAGTGGTGTGAAAGAAATATGTAGTAGAGCCGACAAATGGCGCTGCTTCTAGGAAATGTACAAGCATATCTTTCACGTCAAAAAGCCTAGATAGTATATACACTGTGATCCCATGGTGCGTTATTGATTCTGGTTCTTGCCAACATCTGCCGGAGAACTAGGACAGGTGCACAGATGAATGCAAATGCAATAGCAGCAGTTGCGACGCGAGTATTCGAGAAGACAAGGTCTTCAAAATTAATAACTTTGTGTGGTGCTTCCCTGACGTATACGCCATGATCAAACGACATTTTCAAGTGTCTAGTTTTCTTTTGCTGACTGAAACTGAAAACATATACGGTAGCGCTAGCGCCGGGACGTCCGATCCGGGCGTAAATATTGGACGGATGACGTGGACCAATAACAGCCAAGCATTTACGTACACAAGGAAGTAGAATAGAGAGAAAAAAATAGGGTGACGTGGCGCAACTACAGCCAAGTATTCATAACCGACGATACTGTAGCATGCACAAAAAAATCCCGCCACAACATGGCATGATGTTGCATGCAACATATAAAATTTTTTGTAACATCCAAAAATAGCGTATGCAACATCAAATAATAGTATTTGCAACATGAATAGTCAACGTTTGCAACATTAAAACGGCGTGCTCACAGCACTCAGCCACGCACGGCAGCAGACGAAATATTTCAAATAAAAATGCAACATCCGAATGAAACACTTGCAACATGCATGCGAAACATATGCAATATCGCAACATCCCATATCTATTTTTACAACATTCACATCAAACAGTTGCAACATTCTTCTGAAACATCCGAAACACGTGAAATATGCTGTTGCAACATGGAGCGAAACCCTAGAACATTCCAGATCTAGTTTTGCAAAATTCTCATCAAACAGTTGCAACATTCATCTAGAACATCCGAAACAGACGAAATATGCTCTTGCAACATAGAGCAAGACCCTGGCAAAAAAATGAGAACTGGAGGAGGAGGAGAAGGATGGCGAGCAGGTGGCGTCGGCACGGATGAGATGGCTGCCGCCGCTGGCAGCATCCACCGAGGATGGCTGGTGCGCCACCCCCTCCCCTACCTCGCGCACGCGTCATCCATGAAGTGGCGGAGGAGCTCCGCGTGCTCGCCGGCGACGCATCCTCCGCATCCATGGCCGCTCGGGCCGGCGGCAGCAGGAGAAGCTGGTTGTGGTGGCCTTGGAGCCCCACGACCCTCCCCTTCCTCCTCCAGCGGGCATGGCGGCGCCGGCTTCTCCACGGAGGGATGGGACACCGACGGCACGCGAAGGGGCAGGACGACGGCACGTGGAGCAGTGGCGGCGGCGGCGCACGGAGAGGTGGGGCGACGGCACATGGAGCGGCGGCGGCGCGGGAGCGAGGAGGAATCGGCGACGACGGCGCACGAATAGAGATCCAGCAGCGACGGTTTTTTTATGGAAACTGCGATGCGGGATGCGGAATGGGGAGACGGCAGCCGCGTGCGAGCCTATGTAGCGTCCGCCTATGTAGCGTCCGACGGAAGCCGCGCGTCCGGACGTCTCCTTTGGAGCATTACCGAAACATATACTACTTCCAGCCCACCGCAACGCTAAGACCTCGTGCACCACCGACTTCCTGGCAGGTTGGCAAGCGTCAGCTCCATCTCGTTGTGAATTGTGATTACTGTCATGGGCCACTCTTAATTTGTGGTCCAGCGAGCAAAGCCTGTGTGCCTGAACACAAAAGCACCAAACAGCCTGAGGCACCCAATGGGCCCAATTTAGTAGAAGTGGATGTCTCTAGCCAGCATGTGGCCCACAAAGGCCTACGTGCGGCCCACTCTAGCCAGCATGATTAAGGGGAACCGGGCAAGCAGAGTAGCGTCATGGACCATTTTCCCCTGTGTTGGCTACTTTTGCTGCTACCGCTGCTCCGCGTGCACGTAGAAACGAATATACTCCCTCCATCTATGTTTGTAACACATGATTTAACTTGGTACTATTTTCTAAGTTATACTTTGACTATTCATTTATCTTATATTGTATCATTTATGGGTATAATCTTATAATCACTAGATAGTATATCTGATTACAAACCCAACCATATCAAGTTTACATTATAAAAGTTAAAAATTGTTAGCTAAATTATTGGTCAAAGATTGTAAAGTTTAAATTTTGAGATTCTTGCACGTCTTATAAAGATAGATGGAGAGAGAGTATATTACTAATAAATATATCCATGAGTTTTTACGGATTCGTACACGGGAGGCACGGATGATATTGATTCCATATCTGATAAAAAGCGCGATAAAAATAAAATTCATCGTTATATGCATGCCCGGAAATAACACGGATCATCGATGAAATGCAAGTAGCATGAGAAGACGAAAAAGTATGCGGCGGTGTGGAACGGTGAAAGGAGATGAGATACTATACTATAAGAGCAATTAGTTGGCTGTTTTTAGCTGGGCCAGGTACCAGGGATGCGAGGTGCCCTTGACTAATTAGCTGCAGCAGCGATGGAACCAATGCCACGCGATGCAAAATCGGAGCCCTAGCCTTCCTCAAGTCAGTGCTAGCGCGTGAGCGGTGTGGATGGGATGAGGAGGCAACCAATCAGTTTCCTTGCATGGTCTGACCTAGATGCAGGGCTAAAGTTTAGTCTCTTACATAAATGATAATTACACATATTAAACATAAACTAATTATAAAACTAATTGTATAAGTCATTTTTACTTCATGAGATGAACCTAACAAACCTAATTAAGCTATAATTAGTACATAATTATCTCATGATTACTGTAGCATTATATTGTCCAATTATAGACTAAGCTTAATAGATTTGTCTCGTAAATTAGCCCTCGTTTATGTAATGGATTTTTAAATAAATTTATATTTAATACTTATAATTAGCATTCTTACATCCGATGAAACGGGACTACCATTGTAGTTCACGGATCCAAACACCCTCAAAATACAAACGGCCAACCAATCAACTACCTGTACATCCATAGAGCATGGCCGATGGGGCCCGTTTCATAGATACTGTACAAGTCTATTCAAGATGGACTAGCAAACCAATCACGCCCTATGAGAGCTAAGGGCAAGTATAACGGTGGGGACATCTGTTGTCCTTTTGACACAAACAGAGCTTGTACAATGGACTGTCTATATGGTAATTAATTCATCATTTGACACACAAACTCATGGTGATCTACCGCATACTTGATCTTTGTAGCTGTTTTTGTTGTATACACATAAATATGTGGCTGACAAGTAAGGTTCGTGCCCAACCTTATCTTCAACCTCCCCTCTCCTCCCCACCCCACGCTGACACGCTCTTCCTCCTCCTCTCTCTCTCCTCCTCTCTCTCTCCATCCCCGGCGAGGGGCGGCAGCCCCAGCGCGAGCGGATGCGGGGCGCGCGGCCGACGAGGACCCCGCGGCGGGGCTGCGACGTGCCGCCGGCCAATGTCCGCGCTGCCGCCCCGCACCTCCTGGCCGCGGACGAGCTCCATCCCGCGTTGTCAGCCGCCTCGTGCGCTCGCCCTGCGCCGCCGGCCGCCGCGCGCACGCTCCGCCCAGCGCCGCCAGCTGCCGCGCGCAAGCTCTGCCCAACGCCACCGGAGGGCGCCCGGGCCATAGGCCGCCGGAGCTGGTCAAGAAGCTCTCCCAAAGAGGGCCGAATACTCCTCCGTGCGCGCACGGGATCCATGCCTCCGGCGGCTCCTCGCAACGCGCCGTACAACGGGAGACTCTGCCGTCGCTTCGCCTTGGAGCACGGGCCAAACCTCATAGACGAAGGAGACGGTGGCTAGGTCGTAGACGCGGGTTGTGAGGGGTCTCTGTAAAATTTGTTTTCGTGTCTACGGATGTCGACGAGGCATTGTAAGTGCCCTAATAACACGACGTGGGTTCTTTAAAAAAAACATTACAACATATCAAAGCACTTGGATCGATGACGAGCACGAAAAAGGAGGTACTTCCTGATATCTGGTTCTATGAGGTTTCCTAGCCGTTGATTAATAAAGAAATTAAAACAAAGAAAAAATTGGTACAGGTTTTTTTTACCAGTCCTATTTTTTTGGTACAGGTCCAATTAATTGGTACCTTTTTCTCGGTACCCTAGGTACCTCTTATTTCTCAGCGTTGAATTATTCTTAATCAATAGTTAATATTATTTTCAACCACATTAAAAGTCCTCATAATATAATAGTGTGTATTGTAGTTTAGAAAATAAAAAAATGGTAAAATATCTTGCAATTAACGCCATGCATATGAACGGAATTCACAAGATAATGACGACGCTGCCATAATGCCGGCACGCATGCACATCTGACCGGCAGTTGGATAGAAATGGTTAATTAATAGCTTTCTTCAATTTTTGTAATTGATTTGTATCTTCATACAATTAAAGTCCCAGCTTTAATTTTCATTTTACCTCCTTGGAGATAAAAGGGTGTACCTTTAGCAGAGCCCATAATTTTATCTAAATATTCGGTCATTTAAGACATCAACACATTCCTTAAGGTGAAATTTGGCTAAAATTTTATTTGAAATCATGATATTAGAACAAAAATTAAGTAAATAAATTAAAAATTCTTTCCTTGGTGAATCTAGTAATATCTTTCTTAAATTGATTTTAATATGATGCTCAATGTTAGTTTGGGAAGGAATCCTAAAAATGTATTTGAATTGGAGTACTAGGGAGGGAGGATAGCTTGAATCGAGGGTCCTTGGGATGATTGAGGAGAAAGTTCATTTTCCTCAAAAAAAATAATGAAGACGGTTCATTTTCCTAAAAAAAGAAGACTGTTTATTACTATCGAGCTCTTGGCCTATCTTTTCTTAGGCTATTCCCAGTCGGGATTTCACTTTTGTGTAAGAATGCCACATAATTAAATAGATATTTAATTTATAGATGAAATAGTCCATATAATGTAGTGTTTCTCTATGTTTTCTATATATCATCATCAGCTAGGTGGCGGCGATGATACATTGAAACAAGATCTCTCTTGGCTATTTCTACCTCAAAGACATTGTATCAGCGCCGACGAAGGGCTAGTGTGGGTAGATTATCCATATTTTAGATCTTGATAGTTGAGCGTCAATCAGGAGAAATAGTTGCCTGACTTTTGATGTCGCGGCTTTGAAGCTTTTCATTGGGTTTGTTCTACTGCAAGTAGGGGTACAAATGGTACGGATATTATCTGTTTATATCTGAATCCATTTAGAGGAGTTTATATTAGTCCGCATATCCAAGTATGGGTATTCATTGTCGGACATTGTATCCAAATCCATATATTCAAAGGTAGATATATATGATGTTAATATCCATTATTATCTTATCCGAGGAGAACAATAACTATATATATTCTTATCCATAGGTATCCATTCGTATCCAAACTATTTGCACCCCTAGCGGCAAGGTCCAGTTCCTCCGATTCTGGTAGCGAAAGATTGCAAGTCCAAGTTGCCTATCCCCCAGCCGATGTTCTTTTTCAATGGCTACACTAGATGTTGCTGCTAGTGGCGCGTGGTTATTGCAGTCTTTAAGTAAAGTTTTGTGTGACAAGGGCGTTTGCATGTTTCCTTTTTCTTACTACATTTTTGGTGAAATAATCTTCAAGCTCTGGCCGGTGGTCAGCACAATAAATAAGATAACCGGAAAGGTCTTCCATGCAATTTTATTTCTGCTTGAACATTGTGTCAAGTAGTCATTGTTTTCTACCGGCTACTGCCTTTCTTGATAAATATCCGACATGAGAAAAGTTTTGGGTATCTTTCTCAATAAAAATTACGTGTCAGATATAATATCTTGAATGTCTTTTTCTTTTCGGCGTCCATCTGTTATGAGATATTTCAGCTAGCTTTTTATCTCCTCCCTATGGAGGATACAAAAGCTCCAGAAAGCCATAGGCGACATGTCTCTTTCGAAGATGGCGTTTGTGAGAAACATTACACGCTATATTAGTGGCGGAGCCAAAATTTTTGCTCAAGAGGGATCGGCCCGATGTATCATTATAATTGGATGATCAATAAATAAAATTTGAAAAACTTGTTTCACAAAATACTTGCTACTCAAAATTTACGATGATTACACTAAATATTGATAATACAAGTAATTATCATTCCATTAAAAACAATTGTAAGAATCGCAATCGTGTTACGCAAAAGCAATAATAACTGTCATTTTTCATTTTAGTAGCAACCTAGTGGTTTTATATCATTAACTATAGTGCTTTTCAATTTCATGAGTATTGGCCCATGTTTTGGATAAAATAAATAAACAAATAGTGTTGGTCCATTTTTACATAAAGTGCAGTTCTACAAGCAATAGATATGATGACATAGGCTAAAAAAATTTTGGGCTTGTTTGAGGGGGGCCACGGTGACAAATTATAGCAACATATTCAGCAGGCATTCTTTGCGATCAAAGGCCAGAAGCGGTGTTGCACTAGAGGGTAGCAACCACCTTGTGTGGCCCAAGGCAGACGGGGATGAGCTCAACAGCGCGGCCATGGTTTTGGGCTGGTACGATGACATAGGGTAAAAACTTTTTGGGCTGGTTTGAGGGGGGCTACGGCCACAGTTTGGGCTGGTATGATGACATAGGCTAAAAATGTTTTGGGCTGCTTTGGCGGTAGATGAAGGTAAATATCTCCAAATAAAGTTCTTTCTACCCGTGAATGTCGTGGTCTCTCTTCTACTCCACCAATTTGTGTGTGCGACAACACCGTTATATGTTCGTTTTTCCACAATTTTGTCGAACATTGTATTGTCCTACGTGGCTGCGAGCGCGATCTTTAGGGCATGAAAAACGCATGAGGTGCATGAGACAAAAGTTGGCATGTGTCATGTTGAAGCTAAGACGTGTATTGATAAATTTTACATGTTCTTATTGAACCTACCACCTATTATTTTTATTTGATGTTTCCAACAAGAAAAAAAAGCTAAGACATGTATTGATTTTTTGCCATATCCTTATTATTTAAAACTCAGCTTTAAACAATCTTAATGATCCAAACTAAAATTGACTTTTATTCAAAATCACCTAATTATTTTGAAAAAAAATAAATTTTATTAGAAACAGGCTTAACGCGCTTTTTCTCGACCCTAATTTCAGCCAACTCTCCTCCTATAATTAATATGTTTTGAGAAGAAGACGTCTGTGAGAAGTACCCTTTTTCAATTAAACCTGAAAGAATTACTTGAACCCATTACATGCAGATTAGATATCCACTATTCATTCGTTGTCGCTTAGAATAATTTCTTCAAGGCCGAGATGCTATGTTACAGCGAATCAACTATATTTCCCTCCGTAAGAATTTTGGTGCTATATGTTTGTTTGAACCCTTAACTTTGCGAGAGTTTCACCTCACACGCTGCTTTCGAACGACGACCAGCCGGAGACGACGGCGGTTTCGCCGGCCGAGGAAACATACGTCCAGTCGGCAGGTCTCTTACGTATGCGAACGAGCTCGATCACGACAGATCGGCTCGCTCCGATCCATTATTCCAGCTTCCCAATAGGCCAAAAGCAGAAGCCGGCGACGGCGCGCGATCGGGCGGCGGTGTCTTTCGCCGGCCGGCGTCGCTGTCGTGGGATTCGTATATGTGACGGTGAGCTGATCGGCAAAATCTAACGATAAGTCGGAAAGCGACGACGGGCCGATGCGTCGACGGCGACGGATGATGCCACTACCGGCCGGTCCAACTCCGTCTGCCGCGGCAGACACGTACGCCGTCACCTCCGGGACAAAAAGAACCCGTCGTCGAGGGAGTTCCATCGGAACCGCCGGGATCTCGTGTGGCTAGCGTCTCTGTGTGTGTATACTGTGGTAGGTAGATAAGATAAACACTTCATTTATTTTCAGCTTTGTTTACAAAGTTCTTTCGAATCTGCTTCACCCCAAGGAAGAAGTACTCGGCTGATTTATTAAGCATCCAATATGTATGACTAGACGGATTTTGTCAATACTGTTTCTCCGTGAATGATTTGATTTGGATTATAAAAGGTCGGTTTGATTTAATAAATCTGCTTCACCCCCAGGACAGCTTTGTTTTCAGCTTTTGATACCGGTTGACTAAATATTCAAACGTGTCGATTTGATTTGGATTATAAAAGGTCAAAGTAAATTTCTCCATGAAGGATGAACTTTATAAAAATGGTGTATATCTTGGAAAATTCGTTATCGATTTTTAAATTTTGATAATTGAAACAATTGAAATTTGTATTCATTTAACAACATTAACAATCAGATTCTCTAATGTTAGTCTACAAAAATTGTAAGCGACCATAGATCCCAGCTGTTAGCTTTATAAAATTTTCTGATTTTCATTCACCAAAAGAAAACCCTTAATTAATTCACTAATCATCAAGTATATATCCAGTAAACGATACGCCAGTTTTATTATGCAAAAGGGAAACAACACTTGATTTTTTATTGTTGTTATAATCGAAGCCTTTAGTTATTATTGTTTCTAGCTTTTCTTATGTGATTAATTGGTTCTAGCATGTCCCTACTTGTTCAATTCATGTTATGGGTCCATTTAATTGTGAGCATCACCATTACTTACAGGACAAACCATAGTTGTGTTGGACATATTGTGGAGTATGTCCTAAGTCAGGTGTTATGTTTATTTTAGTGCTGCTTTTTAATTTCTATCTTTTGATCCTACTAGTCTAACATTTCAAGCGTTGTCTGATTTTTAATCTAAAAGGTAAACTAAAATTTAGAATAAGTTACTCCTTCAATACCAAAAACTTTATAATGATGAGTGAATATATTTCTAGAAATGGAAATCTGACTTTAAATTTTGAATGAATTTAATAAACTAGAAATTCGATGCATATACAACAATCCAGAATCAGATTATTTATATTTTTAGTATACAAGAAAATTATGGTATAATTTTAAAAATTTCAGCATAGTTTTTGTGGTTATATCTCAACAATAAGCACATGACGGTATTTTAAATTTGACATGAGATAAAAAAATCAGTTCAAACACTTTTGAGTATTTTATTTCATTTTTCTATATTTTGTTACAACAAGGACAACAACTATTAGCTAGAATCCTTTAGAACTAACGAACTGATCATAGCTCAGCTGGTTAGATTATTTGTGGTGATTTTGATCAGCTGGGTAGAGTATGCATGCGTATGAGTATCTGCATTGTTGATGAAATAACTGAAATTTTGAAGAGGGAACTTATATTTTAGGGAAAAAATATGTAAGAGGCAAGTTGTCTTTGCCGTCCTTACTTTTTTTAGAAAGGGTTGTGGTCCTTACTTTGTGTAAGATAAAGTTTTTCTTTGTGAAATAACTGGAATTTTGAAACGGGAACTTAAGATAAAGGTTTTCTTTGTTTACAACCTAGTATTAATTTTACTTAAAAAAGAAGCATGGGCCGATGGTTCAATTAAGCTATACATTAGATGTTACTATAAAGTTTGGTATATCCCAAGCACGGTAGGAAAACTGTTTAATATGTACTATTTTACATATCTAGATGGTATTCAATTGGGTTTATCCAAAGCTGTCGTACAGTAGTATATGTTTGCTATTTTTATGCTTTCTCTATAGCGGGAGATATGAAATCCTACTAAAACATTTAGGGCTTCTTTGGATCAGCGGTGCCTCTGTGCTAAAGTTTAGCTCTCTTAAATGGAGTGCTAAACTTTAGTATACGGGGGTGTTTGGATAACAGGCTAAACTTTAGCACATGTCCTTCAAAAGACACGTTTACCCCTATTTAATGACAATTCGGAGGGGTAGTGGAGGAAAAAAATCTTCACCTTAGGCCGTGTTTCTTTGGCATTGGGAATTTTTTTTTCTCGGAGAATCTAAGTATTAAATGAAGTCTATTTACAAAATCTTTTTAGGGATGAGTGTAACTTTGCGCGACAAATCTAATGAGACTAATTACTTAATGATTTACTACAGTAATGCTATAGTAACCATCCTTTAATCGTGCGGTCAAAGGCCTCATTAGATTTGTCTCGTAAATTAACCCAAGATTGTGAAGGTAGTTTTGTAAACTAACTTTGTTTAATACCCTTAATTATTGGTCAAACGTGTCTGGAAATATTTTGCCCCACCAAAGAAACACGCCCTTTAGCACCTTTTAGCACCTCTCGAAGGACTTATGGGTTTAGGGGTGCTAAAATTTAGTGCTGCACTTTTAGCTAAACTTTAGCACCATCACTAAGGCCATGTTTGTTTCCCACACGCTAAACTTTAACGCCATCACATCGGATATAAATATGTTAATTATGAGTATTAAATATATTAATTTAAAAACTCATTACATAAACGAGGAGTAATTTACGAGACGAATCTATTAAGCTTAATTACACCATAATTAGACAATGTAATACTACAGTAAATATATGATAATTATGTATTATTATAGCAAAATTAGACTTGTTACGTTCGTCTCGCGAAATGGATATGACTTATGTAATTAGTTTTATAATTAATTTATATTTAATACATCTAATTATCACTTATTTAAAGCGCTGAACTTTAGCACTTGATCCAAACACCACTGAGTGCCAAAATATCATACTCTCCCGATATAGTTGGTGCAGTTGTGCCTGATCCGCATAGAATCCAACCGACCTCCTGCATGGGCCCCTGGGAGGTACTTTCTTTGATCATCCTATTCAGCTCTTCTCCAAATAATCAGCATTCCCACTAACACCAAGACTTTTGACCTGCTGTCCAGTTTAACCTAATCAGCATTCCCACTAACACCAAGACTTAATACGGGTAGCAGTATGCATTCAATATTCGACTTGCTAGTTCCAAGGCGCCACATTTTCAGGTCAAAGATTTTTCAGCTTCCTACGCCACTGTGAACGCAAGGGAAGAAAGGTGCAAAAGGTGAAGCCGAAAGAAACACGGCAGAATAGTTTTCGCCCCTTTATGCCTGCGGCTCTCTTTCATGGGCAACCCCTCTGGCTTCTTCAAAATTGCATAGATGGGTACTGTTTCTCGTTCTAGGGGAAATGTATATATATGGAGGATTTTTTTATATTAGATTAAAGGAAATGTATGGAGGATCTTTCATATTGACTGGTACTGAATTGCATCTCTGTACACGTATATAAGTTTTGCCTATGAGATTCAGGCAATAACGAAAAGGTATTAATATTTATTTGGATGCTATTAAATGCATTTACAAATGGTTATTTGTGGTACTGATTGTCAATCCTCTATATAACTCAGAACACTTAAACTTCATATGCCCTTCAATTGCTATTTCCACCCTCCCAAGTCCCAACCATATGAACAGATCGCCCTTGACACGACCCATTTTTGCTAAATAGTCTTGCACCAGATTGTGACCCTCTAGTCCATTGTTGCACCCACACTGCCAGATTGGAAGCCTGCTGAACTCAACCACATCTTGATCGGTGCAAAGCAACGATGGATTCAACAAAGGTACATGCAAATAGAACCAAATGGTACATCTTGATTTCAGTTTGGCATGCATTCTACTCCAGCAGGTTGCACTTGCGATTTAAGCTATCATCGTTTGACAGAAAACTCTTGACAAAAGAAAAATATTCGAATCACGTGATTCGCCATGCACTTTCTTGCTCCGTTGAGAATTCGGGAATTCACACTTAATAACCATACTATATAGTATATACTCCTATGGCTCATATCACATGGGAATACCAATGATCACGAGGTCTGTCCCGCAAAAACTGCCTCAGTTACAAACAGCTTCCTCCCAGCTCCCCTGCCCCCGGCTCCTGCCGACTTCCGCTCACACACCCGGTCTTCGAAGGAAGCTGCGTTCCTTGGCCCCGATTCAAACCCTTTTCTACTAGCTCCGTCACCACCGATCGCCTTTAACATTCGTTCCTTGGCCCGGGGGATTTGGTGCGAGCGTGCGTGCGTGCCTGCCGGCAGCAGCGCAGCGCATCCTACCAGTTCCTCCATGGCCAAGGAAAGCATGGCCCTTTAGAGCAGCAACCCTTGCTTGCTTCCGTCCGTGTCCATGTCATCCGATCCCCTGTCTGTCTGATCGCCCCCTCCCTCTGATCACTAGGTATATAAGCGCGCTCGGCGTGCGTGCTGGTAGTGGCTTGGAAAGGGAAGCCATCTTCGCGGGTCGCCTCGTTTGACACGGTGGCCGGCCCAGTTGGACTTCTAGAGAGAGAGAGAACAAGAGATGTCTGAAACTCTGAATTGTGTGATGAGTGACTGGGAAAGGGAGGAGGCCACGTCTGGGAGTTTGGAGTAAATGGTGAGAGGGACTCCGGGAGGAAGGTGGTAGCTGTTCGGAGACTCTGCAGCGCCTCGTCTTTGCTCGGCTCCTTGCAGCTGCTGGAGGTGGAGCAGAGGAGCTCTGTTCCTGCTTTGCATGGTGGGAGCAGGGGAGGAGGAGTTCGCGTCAGGTGAGTTTTCAGAGCCTCGCGGTCCTGCAGTTTCTCTTTTATTCGTGTTCTTGTTCAAAGCTTTTGAGTTTTGGATTCAAGGCGTCCTGTTCTCGAGTTGCTCGTGAGCGCTTGAGATTTCTGCCTATGTTTCAACTTCGAAGCACGAATCTGGATAATAGTTTTCGTTGCTCATCGTCCCAACTAGAAAATCTGGAGGTGTTTGCATCATCTCGTTTACGTTCTAGTAGTTTTCTGCTGATTCAAGGAGCTGCGTCGCTGCGATCCTTCGAAAATAAGTTTGTTGTAGTTTGCTTTTCCGAAGTGAAGACACGAAGTGAATTGCGTGTGATCATATATTGCCGTCGTGCACCTTCTCTCTCGCTCTGTTTTTCATGGCTTCCTGCTTCTCTGAAGATGATGTCACGATAGACTGGAAGAAGAAGTAACTCGAAATTTAGTGCATGATGATTGTTGATGCTGCACTATGTTCCTAGTTTCTCTAGTTAACAGCAAGGAATGAACAGTTTTCTGATATCTAAACATGTAGCCATTTCTGAATTTACAGCAGCTACATGTTAGTCATATCTCCTGTACTAGTCCTCTCGGTGTAAAATTAGCAGTGCCCAGCTCACCGTATTCAACGGAGCTACGTGCTGACATAACTCTATTGGTTGACTCATACCTGTAAAAGTTAGGTATGGAAGCATATTTAGCAGTCCAAAATGGGACAGGAAATCAAGTCATCTTCCAACAAGTCAGTCTGAACTCTCAATAGACAGACGGCACATTAGAATTCCTGACAAGTTAGGCTGGGGAAACTCCCAGGAAAATCATCATATGTTTTACATGGCCATGGCCTGGTTGATCTCCAGTCTACACGCTCTGATGTATCAGTATGTCTGTAACTGAAATAAGTACAGTTTACATCTTCGCAGATGCAGAAAAAAGTTACTTCCTTGCAGATCTACATCTTTTGGTCTTTCCTCGCAGTCTTTGTATGTCTAAATCGCGATCGGAATGTAATTCTTGGAGCTTTTCTCATGGCAGCTTGCTAGGATGGAACCGAGGCGGTTGGAGCAGTTAGTGTTTCTACTCTGCTGCTTTGTGGCAATCACATGCAGGTTACATGCACAGGCTCAGGCCCAAGCCACTCTGCAACACCCCAACAGCTCACCCCACATTGGAGCAGGTGAGTAAACCCCTGATGTACATCATAGATAAACCTCGCAAAAACACTATCGCCTTTCTGGTAACATGCAAATAAGGTTTACTTACAATAGACATTTGTCAAGAGGTAAAGCATCATGCCAGGGCAGCAAAGTTATCCTGATTAACTGTTCTGGTTGACATTGCTCCTGTCTGTAATGCAGTGCTCCTTTAGCATGTTTTGTACTGTTCTGCTTGACAATGTTCTTGTCTGCAGTATATTGTTGGCTGTGAATGGTACCTGATCTTTGTTGCATGTGTTGATCAGTTGGTAGGATTTTGTCCGACACCGGGAATGAATCGGAGAGCGCTCTATCGATAAGAACTCGAAGAATTGATCCTCTTAACGGACTCAGGAAGTATGAGGGAGGGTACAATATCACTGACAAGCATTACTGGAGTGTAAGCTCTCTGCTTCTCTGAACATACTTCCCCTGAGTTTTAGGTAGTTATAGCCTTCTCTTTTTCTGAAAAAAAGATACCAGGCCACAAATAAATACTTTTAGAGAATACATCATGATATCAGGGCATGATTTTTTGGCGGATGAACATGGCATTACCAAATATATAAAAATTCTATTCTTCGTTCTTAGAACGATGGAGAGGAAACATAGATATTAATATTGATGGTTAAATTAAAACTAATTGCCGTTATTTTTACTCTTTTCAGTCGACCATATTTACAGGTAGATCTGGATTTGTGATGGGAGCATTGTGGGTTATTGGTGGCATCATTTTTCTGGGAACTATATTCGTCTCCAAGATTTTTTGCGCAAAAAGAAAAGAAAGATACACTGACTTTGACTATTTCCTTGAGAGATACCAAATTTTGACTGTGATACTCTGTATCATCCTTGCAGTTTTTGTTATGTAAGTTACCCACACCAAGAATAAACTAATTTTCAACAGGAACTGTTGTGAATCTGCAAACATATGCAGCACTGCAGTTAGTAATAAACTAACAATTCTAGCATTTTATTTGCAGAGTTGCATCAGCAGTCGCACTCCATGGCACGGTACAATTCCACTCCAGAGCAGAATCTGTGAAACAGATAGTTGGCACAACTGCACTTGAGGCGACAGCAACCATTTACAACATAACAGGAGCCATTGAGATGATGCAGAACACATCCAAGCTATACAACTACACCAGCCAAGCCTGGGATCATCTGAACTCCACAGTTGATACCCTCAACTCTGAAGCAATGGAGATTCAGGAGAAAGCGGAGAAGAACATGCGACTGGTCAGCAGAGGGATCAACACACTGTAAGAACTTCTGCACGGATTACTACTTTTGGTATACACTTTTAAACATCATTGGAACTGAGACATCTCATGAATTTCAGGGAACTTGTAACCATTTTAACCGTGACGCTGAATCTTGTCGCCGTTCTACTGCTGTTGGGTAAGCAAGCATGACACAGTTATTCAGAATATGCAAGATGAATCTTTGAAGTATCGCAAACTGTTACTCCCTCGTCTCAAAATATAAGACGCGGTCAAACTTGGCACAGTCTCCTATACTAATGTTTGACTCCTAATATCTCCAATACTATAATGATTATAGCAACAAAATCATAGTTATATAAAAGTACATTTAAATACAAATATAATGGTATTATTTTTGTTAGATAAAGTTTTTATTACGAAAGATTAACTATAAGTCAAAACTTTTAAAGTTTGAATCTTGAATTGCGTGCGCGCCTTATATTGTGAGACAGAGGGAGTATTACTGAATCTAACACATTGCTTCTCTCAATATTGCAGTAGGGAGCCCTCTAAGGCTGCAAAAACTGTGCTACCTGTGAGTATCTTACCTTCAAACTTGAGAAACCCATCTGAATATACAAACCTGAATCCTGAGACCTTTCAGCCCGTATGGCATTCTAATTACTTGGACCTTTCTCCAACAGGTGCATGGCCTTCTGCTGGATACTGACAACTCTCTTCTGGATGTACTTCGGCCTGTACTACTTCTTCGACAAGTTCGCCGGCGACACGTGCGTCGCCCTGGACGAGTACCAGCTGAACCCTCAGAACAGCACGCTGGGCTCCATCATCCCCTGCAGCGAGAAGCTCCCCGGCAGCATAATCCTGCACGACGTCGGCGCCGGGATCCATGACATCATAAATCAGGTGAACTCAAACATCTACACGATCAAGTCCGAGTACCCGGTGAAGCGTCTCGACTACATCTGCAACCCGTTCACCGGGCCGCCGGAGTACCGGTACCGGCCGCAGAATTGCCCCTCCGGCGCCGTCACCATCGGCGACATCCCTCAGGTAAACACAAACATCTTCAGATTTCAGAACAATTTTGCACGGTAATCTTGAGTTCTTGACGTGGTGTTGCGTCCTGTTCTGAATGAAGATTCTGAAGAGGCTGACGTGCTCGGACTTCGGCGGCGGCGCCAACTGCCGGGCGGCGGACCTCTCGTCGGCGATCGACTACGACAAGGTGGAGTCGTACACGAGCTCGATCCAGGACGTGCTGGACATCTTCCCGGGGACGGAGCGGCTGGTGAGCTGCGAGCTCGTGAAGGCCGGGTTCGCGGACATCGTGGACAACCAGTGCGCCCCGCTGCGGCGCGGCGCGCGCACGGCGTGGGCGGCGCTCGCCGCGCTGTCGGCGGCCATGGCGCTGCTGCTGCTTGTGCTTGTGCTCGCGGCCGGCGGGAAGCGCCGCCGCCACCCCGGCGACGACCGCCTGTCGGTGCGGCACCTCACGTCGACGACCAACTCGGAGATCTCCGAGGCGGAGTTCGTCGAGATGCACGCCAAGAAAGTGCGGATCAGGGCCGGGCCGTGAGCCGGGGGGCAAAAGCTGACGTGGAATTCTTGTTTTTTTCTGTGTTCTTTAAATCTTTATTTATTATTGCCATTTGCGGAGGAGAAAGATTGGAGGATGTATACTGCCGGTGGTCGAGACTGATCCGGGAGAGATCGTCCACCGCCGGCACGCCATTGCTGTGAAAAATGTTTGGTTCCTGTGTTTGTGAGATGGTCTGGAGAATCCAGCCATTGTGTTGGTGCCATAGGGGAGATTCTTGGATTCTGACATTTTGTATGTACATGAACTTCAATCAATCTGTAAAATCATTGAGCAATAGTCACAGTACAATTCGTTTTTTACATGAATAGCAAACTGCAAAATGATCAATTAGATGACGAATTGTGAAGTGGCGAATGCTGAAGGTTTTGTGTGGTACTCCGGTATGCCTCTTAGAACTCGTTGAACATGGAAGCAGAAGCGGCCCGTGATGGTGTTCCCAGAAGGTATAACCTTGAGTTTTTTTTTGGCCTGTATTGTTTTCAGGAGGATTCAAGAATCCAGCATCTGATTGGCCCAGCACAATAGTGGCCCGTCTTTACTTATATTTTTTAATTTTCAACTCAAAAAATCGATCTGTGCTAAGTGATATTTAAATATAAGTGTTCGCACCCAAAATTGGCATTGCTCATCAGGCTGAGTACAACCGGTCAGACCGGTTCCAGGAAGCGGTCCGACCGGTTTCTCTGTAGTCGATCTGGCAACAGCCAAACCGGTCTGACCGGTTTCCCAAAGCGGTCTGACCGGTTTGACTCCGAGTTGGAGGAGAATTAGGAGTCCTAGTCGTGTCCAAATTGTAAAAAAATTCCTAGCGGGGCAAGACCTCCCCACCCTATAAATATAAAGGGCCGTGGCCGGTTGAGTTATCATCCAATCGATCAATCAGTATATTTTCTACTTTTACTTCCAAACCCTAGCTTTTCCAATCCCTTTGCTTTCCTTGCTTGTCTCGACGGCGTTCAAGGAGGTTCTGAGTGGCCTGACCAATCTCAGAACAACCCTAGACGCGCCATCTCCGACGGGGTCCCTCCCGAGGTGGTGATTCTAGGTTCATACCGAAGCCCCGACCAGAACCGGTCTGACCGGTTTGAGCGAGGCTGCGGCGAGTTCGTCGTTTCTTTGTTTGCGCGATTCGGCGCTCGCGTGTGTTGACCAGAAAAAGCGTCAACACACTTTTGGCGACTCCGCTGGGGAACATAGAAGATCTGGTTGTCAAAGACCGTTCGATCTAAGTCCTGGGCCAGATGGGATCTCGATGTGATCTTGACGCGGATAACATCATCGCGGCTTCAATGGAAGATCTCACTCCGTTGGAGCAGAAGAATTTAGATGCACTACAAGAGTTCATGAAGTTGCAATTCATGGCTGGCATCAAGAAAGATCGTCATGGCAAGGTGGCAAGAGTGCAAGAGTTTGAGCTGCCGGCGATCAAGTTGAACGACAATCGAGTTGAGGTAATACCCACTGTAAGTAAATCACAGAATTCTCCTTCTACTGCTGTTCCTAAAAATAGTGTAGAGAGTGATGAATTGCTTGCCTCATATATTGCTCGTCTGGAAAGATTAGAGGATCTTGAGAAAGATAGGACTACTACCTGCTTTAACAATAATGAAACTAGTAGTAGCGCTCCTAAAATTAATTCTAGTAGAGGAGTTTTTCCTAGCTTGGCACCCATACCTAATGTTAATACTGAAAAATATATGTATGGTATGCCACCTGAATTCGCCATTGGTCAATCCCTGCCGTTCCAACCGACCGGGCCAAACATGGCCAAACCGGTCAGACTGGATCAGGGAACCGGTCAGACCGGTCTGACCAGTGCGCTTGAATTGGTGCATGAGCAACCTATACCGCTTTCTGTTTCACCTGATTCGATGGTTTATGCTCACACTAATGCATTAGGTATTGCTAGACCTCAATTTAGTACAACGGTTAACACATCTGCTCAAAGAAGCGTTATACCTGATGATGTGTTTGAAAGTTATAGGTTAGCCCAAGCTAAGATTGCTCCCTATTTAAATAAGATGAATTTGGAGAATGTGCAACCACAACAGCCAAATAATCCTAACTGGGCTGAGTTTAACAAATTTAGAGAAGATTTGGCTAATGTGGTAAAAACTAAACTTGGTGTTGATATTGGTAACACAAATTTGTATCAAAAACCATATGATGCCGAGTTTGATAATTTTCCTCTTCCACGTGGTTGGCGTATGCCCGATTTGATTAAATTTAGTGGGGATGATGATCGAACTACGTGGGAGCATATTAGTCAGTACATAGCTCAACTGGGAGAAGCGGGTGCTTATAATGCTCTTAAAGTGCGTTTATTTTCTTTATCATTAACTGGCACCGCTTTTGCTTGGTTTTCTTCACTTGCTCCTGGTTCTATTATATCTTGGGATATGTTAGAACGTAAGTTTCATGATCACTTTTATAGTGGGAGCTTGCAATTGAAATTGACAGATTTGACATCGGTTAGACAAAGTAGGGATGAAACTGTTTCTGCTTACATTAAGAGGTTTAAAGAAACTAAAAACCGTTGTTTTAATTTGTCAATCACTGATATGGACCTTGCTGATATTTGTTTAAAGGGTTTAAGATCGTCCATAAGAGATAAGATAGAAGGTTCTGATTTTCTTTCGGTTGCACAAGTTCAAATTAGAGCTTTAGTTGTTGAAAACCGAATGAATAAAGAAAAAGAAAGAGATACTTCTAGATCACGTCGTTCTAATGTCCATATGATTGAGTATGAGTCTGATGATTCGAGCGATAGTGATAAAGAAGTACTTGCTGCTGAATTTGTATGGCCTTCTAAAGAAAAAACTTATTCTTGTACATCACTTAAGCCGGTTAGCAAAGGTCGGCAAGAAGAAGTTAAATTTACATTTGATGTTTCCAAGTGTGATCGTATTTTTGATGAATTGCTAAAATCTGGAAATATTAAATTGACTCATAAGTTGCCTCCACTTGAAGAGTTGAAAAGACGTGCATATTGCAAATTTCATAATACTTATTCCCATGCCACTAATGATTGCAATGTGTTTCGTCGACAGGTTCAATCGGCCATAAATGAAGGTCGTTTGACATTTCATGAAATGCAAGTGGACAAAGCTCCTTTCCCTGTCAATACTATGGATTTACAGCAGCCTAAGGTCTTGGTTCGGCCACATCAAGCCGAAGCTACCAAAGGAAAGAATATTGTGATTGGTGAAACAAAACATGATTTGAGGGGAAAGGAGTTGATTCGAGAAGTTGCATGTGAGAAAACTCCAGATGGCAGGGAGACATTCAAGGTTACTGTGAGGGCCTCTGAACATGGGGGGCAAGAGTCGACCGTTCCCACCGAACAGGGACCGTTTGAGCCTGTACAGGACAAACCGGTCAGACCGGTTGGGGAAAGCGGTCAGACCGGTTTTCCTCAGAGTCGTCCAAGAATGATCAAACCAAGCCGTCCGGAGATTGGAAATTGGAAACTCAATGTTGCAAAGAATCAGGGGAGTACTCTTGGGCCAAAGGTCACCTTTGATATGCTATTTGACAAGTACTCCAAGCAAAAGGCCGTTACAAGTGATCGGCCAATAAAAAAGAGAATGAGAGTCCCTCCACATCAGGAAGAAAGTTCTCAGTCAAAGAAGAGTTTTGTTCCACAATGGGAGGCTCCAATTTCATATCCACCTCGTCCAATTTATGATAATAGTGGAGTGATGTGGGTGCCGTATCAGCAATCTTTCCAACATGGATGGGGTGAACAACGAAGGCCAGCATTGGACAGAATATCGAGGCCTATACAGGACCGTTTGGCACCTTGCCAATCTGGTCAGGGTCACCAACCGGTCAGACCGGTTTCACAAACCGGTCAGACCGGTTTCCCTAGGAAATCGGCAACACCTCCCGTGAAGCAAGTATACAAGCCAAAACAGCGTGAGGAGGTGCATAAGATGGATATTGACCCAGAGAGGACGACAAATCAAGATATTATTCAGATTGGGTTGATAAACGTTCCCCTTGGAGACGGTGGCAGAGGACCGATTGTCATAGACAATAAGGTTGAGGCACCTATTCAGAAGGGATCTGTTTATGATAATGATCATGAGGCTAGTGGGAGTAATTCCAAGTACTTTTTGCCAAGATGGTGTCCTCCCGGTTTATCTCGTACTCAAAGGAGGAAGCTTCAGCGCTTGAGGTTTCAGGAGATGAAGGAGAAGGAGCTGGAAAAGCAGAGAGACGAGGAATTCAACAAGTATAGGCCCATGATTTCACAAGGAAAAGAGTGGAGGGCCAAGATCAGCTCTCAGACAGAACCGGTCAGACCGGTTCAGGAGGCGGTCAGACCGGTTGAACCGGCCAGACCGGTTGCCGAAATCGGTCAAACCGCTTTGCCCGAAGCGCCGCCTGGTTTTTCTTCTTCCACTCCCATGGTTTGTGATGGCAAGCTATCATCGGTATCCGCTTCAGAGGACGATGAAGAGCTTGTTGATTATGGTTCTTCTCCTGAGCATACGAATTTTGAGCTTAATGTTATTCATATGTCTATGGATGGTTATGTCTTATCAGAAGAACACGTTGCTCATCTTGACTTCGGGCCAAAGGAAGCTATTTTCCAGAAGCCTAAAGCTACTGAAAGTCATCTGAAGGCTTTGTACATGAAGGGTCATATCAATGGGAAGCCTATCTCTCGCATGCTAGTGGATGGAGGGGCGATAGTTAACTTGATGCCGTATTCTCTATTCAAGAAGCTGGGAGGTTCAGATGATGAGTTAATCAAGACCAATATGACCATCAGCGGCGTTGCGGGAGGTGAACCTATGGGCGCCAAAGGGGTTGTTTCTATGGAGCTCACCATTGGAAGCAAGACTTTGGCTACTGCTTTCTTCGTCGCTGAGACACAAGGTAACTACAGTTTAATCCTTGGTCGTGATTGGATTCATGCAAACCAATGTGTGCCTTCTACTTTGCATCAATTTTTAATTCAATGTATAGATGATGAAGTAGAGGTCGTTCATGGAGATACATCGGCTTGTGTTGCAGTGGCCGATAGTTCTACCATATATGATCATGAAAATCTTAAGTGTTTATCTGGTTTGGATTTATCTGATTGTGAGATCATTGGTTGCACTAAAGATGGATTTTCTACTGCTGTTATGAGGCCGATCGGAGATCTGGCCATACCATCTCTTATGATTTGATGGATCCGAATCTAGAGTGGTTACAGCAGAGGCGTGAGCACTATCGGGCGCATAAGAACGATATGTGTGAGGCCATTGAAGATTTTGATGATTTAAGCAAGTTAGGACAAGGGTCTACGTCGGCTGATCCTCTAGAGGAGGTAGATATTGGTGATGGTACTATACCTAGGCCGACATTTGTAAACAAGAATCTTGATCCTTTGTTTAAATCTGAATTAATAAAGTTATTAAAGGAGTATGTTGATTGTTTTGCATGGAGTTATAATGAAATGCCTGGTTTAAGTCGTGATTTAGTTGAACATCATTTACCCATTAAACCCGGTTTTAGACCTTTTAAACAATCTCGCAGAAACTTTAATCCTGATATTTATGACCGAGTGAAAGAAGAAATCAATCGGTTGCTAGATGCTAAGTTTATTAGGCCTTGTCGATATGCTAATTGGATCTCTAATATTGTGCCTGTTGAAAAGAAAGGAACAAAAAAGCTTCGTGTTTGCATTGACTTTAGAGATCTTAATAGAGCTACTCCTAAAGATGAATATCCTATGCCTATAGCCGATTTTCTTGTTAATGCTGCATCTGGACATAGAATTCTTAGTTTTCTTGATGGTAATGCTGGTTATAATCAAATATTCATGGCCGAAGAGGATATAGCCAAAACGGCCTTTCTATGTCCGGGTTTTGTGGGTTTATTTGAGTGGGTAGTAATGACTTTTGGTTTGAAGAATGCTGGCGCCACATATCAAAGGGCTATCAATTTAATTTTTCATGATTTGCTTGGCATTATAGTAGAAGTTTATATTGATGATATTGTTGTCAAATCGGCTGGAGTAGACTCTCATTTAGCTGATTTAAGGCTTGCATTTGAAAGAATGCGTCGATATAAACTAAAGATGAATCCACTCAAATGTGCTTTTGGTGTATCGGCTGGAAAATTCTTGGGATTTGTTGTGCATGAAAAAGGCATAGAAATAGATCCTAAAAAGATTGAAGCTATTAATGATGTGAAGGCTCCTACTTGCAAGAAAGAGTTGCAAAGGTTCTTAGGCAAAGTGAATTACTTGAGAAGGTTCATTTGTAATTTGTCCGGGAAGGTGAATGCTTTTACTCCTTTACTTCGGTTGAAGAATGACATTGATTTCACTTGGGGGGCAAAACAACAAGAAGCATTTGATGACATCAAGCGATATTTGTCTTCACCACCTGTCCTACAAGCGCCTAAGAGTGGAGTTCCATTCAAATTGTATGTAGCGGCGGAGGAAAATGTCATTGGAGGTGTTTTGACTCAAGAAACCGAAGGGAAGGAACATGTGGTTGCATATGAGAGTAGAAGATTATTGGATGCCGAAACAAGGTACACATTTATTGAAAAATTATGCTTATCATTATACCATACTTGTACCAAGTTGAGGCATTATCTTTTACCAAGTACTTGTATAGTAGCATGTCAAACCGACATAATTAAATACATGTTGCATAAACCAATTTTAAGTGGTAGAGTCGGCAAATGGGCTTATGCTTTAGTTGAATATGATTTGCATTGTGAGCCGTTAACTTCAATGAAAGGTCAAATAGTAGCCAATTTTATTGTTGGACATAGAGTAGATAAGCAACTTGATTTAAATGTCGGTTATGTTACTTTTACTCCATGGAAGTTGCATTTTGATGGATCGGTTTGCAAAAGTGGTTGTGGTATTGGAATTATCATTACTTCACCACATGGGGCTATTTTCGAAGTACTTAACCGTTTGGATCACAAATGTACTAACAACCAAGTCGAGTATGAGGCTCTCCTATTCGGATTGGAAATTTTGCGTGACATGGGGGTGAAGCATGTGGAAGCTTATGGTGATTCTTTGCTGGTGGTACAGCAAGTTTCTAAGGTATGTCAATGTTTGGATGGATTTTTGAATGCATATCTTGATAGATGTCTTGATATTATATCTTATTTAGATGAATTTGTAATTCGTCATGTACCACGAGAAAAGAATCCAATAGCAAATGCTCTGGCTCAGCAAGCATCTGGTTATAACGTTCAGAAAAGAAATTTTCAAGAACTAAAACCGATGTTTTTGAAAGCCGAGTGTTCTGTTCTGGAGGAACCGGTCGCACCGCTTCCTCAAACCGGTCTGACCGGTTTACAGAACCGGTCTGACCGGTTGCATGATAGAGATGCTACTTCGGCTGTTGTTTGTAATCAAGACGAAGTGGATGATTGGAGAAAACCTTTGATTAGTTATTTACAAAATCCTAGCAGTACTGTTGACAGAAAAGTTCGACGGTGGGCTCTCAAGTTCGTTTTGGACGGTGATGAGTTATATCGTCGGACTATTGATGATTTGCTTTTAAAATGTTTGGGTCCTGATCAAGCTAGGATAGCTATGGCAGAGGTTCATGAAGGAATTTGTGGTACTCACCAATCGGCTCCCAAGATGAAGTGGCTCCTTAGGCGAGCTTGTTTCTATTGGCCCAAAATGATAGCTGATTGTTTTAAGTACTATAAAGGATGTGAGGAGTGTCAGAAACATGGAGATATTCAGTTGGTACCAGCAGCATTGATGCATCCGATCATTAAGCCTTGGCCTTTCCGGGGATGGGGTTTGGACTTTGTTGGTAAAATTTATCCTTCTTCGACAAAAGGCCATTGTTTTGTGATTGTAGCAACTGATTACTTTACCAAATGGACGGAAGCAGTTCCTTTGAAGAATATGACACATAGAGAGGTGATTGAGTTTATTAGAGAAAATATTATACATAGGTTCGGCATTCCACAAACTTTGACTACGGATCAAGGGACTTCATTCGTATCCAAAGAGGTGCGTGAATTTGTCAATTCTTATGGTATTAAACTTCTCAATTCATCTCCATATTATGCTCAAGCCAATGGTCAAGCGGAATCTAGCAACAAGACCTTGATAAAACTCATTAAGAAGAAGGTAGGAGATCATCCTAAAAGATGGCATGAGGTATTATCTGAAGCTTTATGGGCTCATCGTATTTCTAAACATGGTGCTACTAAAGTTACTCCGTTTGAGCTTGTGTATGGTCAAGAGGCCGTTTTACCTGTAGAGGTGAATCTTGGCGCATATAGACTTGCAAAGCAAAATAACCTTAATGTTGATACATATTATGCTTTGATGATGGATAATATTGATGAAGTGACTGACAAGCGTTTGGAGGCTTTAGAAGAGATTGAAAGAGATAAGAGGCGAGTGGCGAGAGCATACAACAAGAAAGTAAAGTCCAAGTCCTTTCAAGTGGATGATTTAGTATGGAAAACAGTCTTGCCCATTGGATT
Source organism: Echinochloa phyllopogon (assembly GCA_033239725.1). Taxonomy (NCBI): domain Eukaryota; kingdom Viridiplantae; phylum Streptophyta; class Magnoliopsida; order Poales; family Poaceae; genus Echinochloa; species Echinochloa phyllopogon. The sequence goes on from BTCW01000017.1 coordinate 14,902,234, forward strand.
GAAAAGCAACAAGTTTGGCAAGTGGTCTCCAAGTTGGGAAGGTCCTTTCAAGATTGTGAAGGTTTGTTCGGGAAATTCTTATATGGTAGAAACCTTGCAAGGACAGCGACTGCCTAGAGCTCTCAATGGGAGATACTTGAAGAAGTTTCATCCAAGTGTTTGGCAAAGTGCTTGATAGGATATGGCCGATTTATGTTGAGAATCGCCCTTAGGATAAAATGGCTGATGAATTTTTTAAAAACATCGACCTTAGCATATTTTCTAGTACATAAAATTTACTAGAAAACAGGGGGGCATATGTTCGCACCCAAAATTGGCATTGCTCATCAGGCTGAGTACAACCGGTCAGACCGGTTCCAGGAAGCGGTCCGACCAGTTTCTCTGTAGTCGATCTGGCAACAGCCAAACCGGTCTGACCGGTTTCCCAAAGCGGTCTGACCGGTTTGACTCCGAGTTGGAGGAGAATTAGGAGTCCCAGTCGTGTCCAAATTGTAAAAGAATTCCTAGCGGGGCAAGACCTCCCCACCCTATAAATATAAAGGGCCGTGGCCGGTTGAGTTATCATCCAATCGATCAATCAGTATATTTTCTACTTTTACTTCCAAACCCTAGCTTTTCCAATCCCTTTGCTTTCCTTGCTTGTCTCGACGACGTTCAAGGAGGTTCTGAGTGGCCTGACCGATCTCAGAACAACCCTAGACGCGCCATCTCCGACGGGGTCCCTCCCGAGGTGGTGATTCTAGGTTCATACCGAAGCCCCGACCAGAACCGGTCTGACCGGTTTGAGCGAGGCTGCGGCGAGTTCGTCGTTTCTTTGTTTGCGCGATTCGGCGCTCGCGTGTGTTGACCAGAAAAAGCGTCAACAATAAGAATTCAGCACAATGGAATACTCATTTTCTTCTCAATTTTATCTTTCATTTTACTTTCACCGGTTTGCAAACTTAAGCGATGTAATAATCCAGCAAAGTTGAAGCTATAGAATATAGCAACCAAATTACGAGCACTCTCTCTTGAATTCTATATTATGTTCTCTTCATAGAACCATAATTCAGCTATAAACACTCCATAAAGAGGCCATGGATTTATTCACAAATGAACATTTTGTCCAAAAACAATTGAGTACTCAGCATGGTGAACTGTTTTTGCTCCGGGGGTGTGGCAATTGGGTTTAAAAGATTCATATTTGACACTGTATTGCTTACACTGTACATTATATCTTTTTTCAGTCCATCTCTTCCCTTTGGTACTTTTGGTGAGTATGTGATTTAGATTGGCATTTGGATCATGAGGATGCTCCATTCCTTACTAGGCATTTCAATAAGCTCCAGGGTCTCATGGGGAAATGGCACGGGTTTCCCACCCCTAGACAATCTCAAATATTTGTGTGCTATTGTGATTAAAACGGGTGGCTCATGGGCTCACACCACAAATGAGCATCGTTTTACTTAGATGTTGATACAAAAAAGAAAGCTAATTGATAGATGTAATTGAAGAGTTGGACAAGGCACATTCAAGAATTTCAAAATAGTTAGTGGGTTGAAATCTTAGCTGAATGCATTGAAAGCTTAAATTCACAAGCAAAAGGTTTTGTCAGGCAATTCACAAGCATAAGGTTGGGGATTTTCATCTGTACGACTGTACCTAGACATTAGAGAATGTGTGACAATTGGATTCGTGCCATTGAAACAAGGCCTCAACCGAATTGGCCCGTTCAGGCCCACGTAGTGCGTATCCAGCCTGTCCGCCCATGCCCAGCACGGCCCTTTTTCTTTTTGACACGGCCCAGCACGGCCCTAGAACACAACCAATGCCCATGTGCCCATGAAAATCTCACCCGATCCGTCGGATCTCTCTCGCCGAAGTCCACTCCCCAAGCCTCGCCGTCCTCCGCCGCCCTCTCCTCACCATGGCGGCGCCGCGCCGCGCTCTGCTCGCCCTCACGGCCCTCCTACTCCTCTCCCTCACCGCCATCGCCTTCCAGTCCGACGAGCTCCTCCTCAACGACGACGAGGGGTTCGAGGGCGTCGGTGCCCGCCCCGCCTCCCCCTCCCCGCCGGCGGCCCCGGCGGTCTCGTCCCGCCGCCGATCCGCCGACGCGTCCTCGGCCGCCGAGTCCAACGCTTTGCAGTTCACGCTCGAGCACGACCTCGGCGCCGGCAAGGGGTTCACCCCCGCCGGAACCTTCTCCGCTCGCCTCAAGACCTCCGCCCACGGCACGCAGGTGTGGCTCGGCTTTGATTTGGTTGCTGTCTTGATTGTCTGGTTGTGATCTGCTTGGCCCGCGTACTCTCTGATCCGTAATCGGTGGATGGCTAGTTCTTATCTGGTTATGGATCGTGATTTCGGCAGTCTTACCATTGGATTCGTACCCCAGTTAGCTTCCTCAAGTTGTTTACTTAGGAGAGGTGGCGAGTACTTTGCTTCGAATTTGTATGGAATGTATGAATTGTGGATCGGATCTGATGATTGTGGATGTTTCCTACTAAATTATGAATAGGTATTTCTTTGTTTAGCTAGGTTAGATCTATCCTGTACGGGTGCACGATGAGATCAGTTATTTAGTGTTTGTTTCATACTTCTTTGTTTACTCATCATGGCCTTGGGCTCAAATTATGAATTTGGTTCTGCAAGCAGTGAGTATTCTCCTATTGTTCTGCATTTAAATGGTAGCATACTGCTTGTGCGGCCATTCAGGCTGCTTTCTCTATCATCTACAAATATCAAATGTATGCACATTGCTGCTGATCAAATAATATGTCAAAGGTTGTCACAAAAGTAACCAAGATCAGCTTTTCTATTTAAATTAGAAAGAAGATGAAAAATTAATCAGCACTATCAATCGTATGTCCAGTTGCCTTCAAATGCACAAATCACAATTAGAGCATGTGAAGCTCAGTCACAATCATGACATGCAAACATTCTGCTCCATACTGCTAGGAGCATTGGGCTGATGTTGTTTCCTTGGAAGTTACTGGCTATTGTCTCATTTCGAAAATGGACCTTTCCTTGTAAATTAAGAATATTTAACTTGAAATCTCATTTTCTTTTCTATTGGTAAATGATGATGCTGTAAGTTTTTTTTGTTGCAATATCTTTGTTTATAAGTCTGCATACAGTGACTCATCATATGATGACCCATTCTTGAAATGAATAGCACTTATACCATCGATATATGGTTCTAGCAACAATTATTAAGTACAGCAACAGCTGATGTCTACATAGATAATTAGTTTTATATGCTAGAAATAATCCAGAAAAACAGATTTAGCCTGATCATACCATGCATTTCACCATGGCACTAGCATATCACAACATTTTGCATTTATTAAAATATCTTATATGATGTGCATTAGCTCTCCATGTTTGTTCTACATATCATATATATCTGATGTCAAATTTTCTTTTATTTAATTGCAATCATGCATACTCGTGTGCCTTTTGTAGTACTTTAGAATGGGATAGTTCATGTGATTCTGATCTATGTTTGATTTCTCCTGAATCTCCAGTGAATAAGTGAGCTTCATCTTTTAAGACATGGGACTGTGGTGTCTATACGCCAAGTTTCAGATTCCCTGAAATCACAGAAGCTTGGAGCTAGCTTATTCCAATTGAACTGTATTGTTTAATAAAAAAATGTGATAGGGAGTTTACAATATGATGAAGTTATTGGTTTTCTAGCCAAATATGATGTCTTTATGTCTGCTTCAGCGATTTGGTGCGATTGTGTCCTAGTTTTTTGTGAATTACAGCAATGTTTTATCTGGTTGGATAATGACTAGTTGTTGGGTGCCGTTTCTTGCCTCACTTTTCCAAAGACATTTATTAGTCTTGGTGATCCTATATTCTGTACATTATTTTACTGTTGGTTGTTTTGACATACATTACTCACCAGACCCTAATATGATTTATTGGAAATTATGTGCTTCTGATTAATAATTACTTTCACTTAGTAATGATTGATACTTCTCTTAGGCCTTGTTTAGATGCAAAATAGGGGGCGGGGATTTGGGGGTTTGAGGTCATTTCGTAATCAGTGCACTACTGTAGCATTTCGTTTGTATGTGTGAAAAATTGTCCAACAATTGATTAATTAGGCTCAAAATGTTTGTCTCCCAGAGTACAACAAAACTGTGCAGTTAGTTTTTGATTTCATCTACATTTAGTATTCCATGCATGGGCCGACATTTTGATGTGATGGGAATATTCTTTTTGCATAATAAACTTTGGGGTTGCTTTTTGGAAACTAAACAAGGGCTTAATGCATCTTTGATCTTTAATTGAAATATGGAATATTTGATTTATCATATTTTTTATTATGTTTGCTAGTGTTCTAATTTGGTTAGTTTTGCTATCTACAATGTCAGTATAGCTCTCTAGTGTAAATATGAGCATGGAGAGCTGAATATCTTATGTTACTCAGTTTAATGATCTGTTAGATTTATAGTGTTTCTCTTCGACTGTAAATGTGATGAGTAAAGCTATTTTCCTAATTTGACTCTTCGTATTGATCAGACTCTCACAAAGCTTCGCTTTACGAGGAATGAGTTGACTGAGGATGAAAAAGATGCATTCAAAGTAACTTCCTGTCCACCATTCTTTTTCCTCTGTTGTCTTGTCCTAAACTTTTGATTTGGTCAACTAATTTGGTGCTTCTGCATTTGTTCTTCATTGAAGAAATTGCTTCAGGAAGATGGCTTTTATACAATTAGGCTTCCATCTAATGTGTTGGAGCCTACAAGAAAAGACAATGTTGTTTCCTCAATCAGAGCTGTAAGTCCTTCCTATCCTATGATAAGTCCAATGACGAGTTATTCAAATCACTGCTTACCACTGAAGCTTGTAAAATATGATATGTTCTAAAAGGTGTCCACCTAGGTCGTAGGCAGTAGCACTCTCCTGCCTAGACCCTAGTATGCATTTTTTCAGAACAGAATCAATAAATAAAGCGATTAAAATTAGTTATAAGTGAAACCTACTGACTTATTTTGTGATTCTAGAATTGTATTTTTCAGTTCCTTAACTGCCTTGCCTTTCTATATGTTTCTTAGAGATGCATTCCACGTGACAGTTTGGATGAACACATTGTTATCCACATGGTAATTTTCTCCACCTGATGCTTTTATATTTGTTCATGCTCATATAAATTATAGAGTACATAATATCATGATGATGGGAATAACACATAAGGCTATGTTGTTGTTGTTGTTGTTGTTGTATAATATCATGATGATGGGAAGTTTTGAAACGGCCTAGAACCTATGTATTGTTGGAATAACACATAAGAATGCATTGAACTGAATATTTATTTTTACTTCTATTTCATCCTTAAAAACATCTTGACCCAAACCTCTGATATTAGTAGAGAACAAAAGATACACTCTTTGCTCTCATTTTTCATAAAACCTGCACCAGTACTGATTACATAGCATGTTGGTTACTTGAAGTTCTAAACACTTTTTATCTTTCTCACAAGCTGCTAGTCAGTCTTCGTATATTGTTTGCCAATGCTACACATAACAAATTTTATTTTCATACTGCAGCCATTTCATAGAATAATAGTCCATTAGCTTTCTAGAAATTCATTACTGGTACACCCTTGGTGTTGTGACTCACATATACTCTGCTGCTGCCCTTATTTGCAGGATGGTGTAAATATTTTGGCAGTTAATTATGGTTCTGTTGGTGGATGCCAGTACCCACAACCAATGAAATTGGTAAGTTACCTTTCAGTATTTATATTTATAAGCATTCAATGTAATTGATGATTGATAGAAGGAATCTGATAACTTGTGATTTTCTGGTATGCAATTTTCCAGAAAAAAATGCAATTAGGTATTTTCACATTGGAAAACAAATAAGGTTTTTTTTTCTCTTGAAAAACGCAGAAGAGCTGTGCTTCATTATATTAAGAAGAAAAAGAGGGGGTTAAGAACTCATTACAACTCACGTCAAACACCCCCTTGTTTGAAAACGAACATCTGCGCCCGCTAATTGCTATTAGAGGCGACAAGACTTTACAGAACTAACTTTCCGGGTGTGGTCAGGAAGGACCCCGAGCACCTTCCTTGCACCATAGCTGGTGCTCTTCCCCTACATCGACCAAGGCCCCGGCGATGCTAGGCCTCATACCATAAAAAACACACCGATTTCGGTGATTCCAAATTGTCCAGGCCCCAAGGACTATCAGCGAATTTAGCCCTTTCTTCGTCTCTCCACTTATTGCGGTACTTGTCTTTTCCTACGGATCATGAAAGGAACTATCTGAGGGTTGTGGAGCTAGAGAATGGAGCCCGGCAAACAAATAAGTTATGATGTAGTTGTTATATATATTTTTAAACTTGTTATCTGCACCAATTACATATTTTTAATAGTTCAATAGAGGTATTTGCTTTGTTTATTAGTTGGGCTAGTAAAAAAAGGTCATTTTCAAAATTGCTTTGATAAGATTTCCTTCCCCTAAAATCTAAGTCAGTTTCGAATGGATGTTGGCCAAGATTTGGTTTGGCCCTGCATGGCTTGTTAGATTGTTAACAAATTGGTTACATATAAGTTGAAATTTAATCAAAATACTTAAAAATTTTGACTGAAGGTCATTAAGATACTTAAAAAATTCCGAGAGAACTCAACCATAGGATCGACAAAAGACCCTGAAGTCCGGCCTGTGCAGGGAGACCCACTGGTCAACTCTTATACCCGTATAGGCCCTAGGCCACAAGAAGGGGCATATTTTTGGGGTGCAATACCATGGATCAAACACTGGCTACCGAGGCTCACCACTGGAAGCCCCAACCACTGCACTGCAAGTGCGTTTGCTAGCTCATTAAAATACCTAGGTTTTAACATCTTTCTCATTAAAATGCTTGCTAGACGTTCAACCTTATTATCAAGATCACACATCGAACCGTCAAGTGATGTGCTGTTCAAACTTTCACCAAATTATGATTATTGCAAATAACATGTGGTGCCCTCGAGCACCTTTGTTCATCTTATTTGGATGCTTTAATTTTGTTTCAGCCATCAAAATGGACATTCAGCTCTTACACTATTCTCAAGACTGCTGAACAAGCACCAAGGTAAATTACTACTTTGTTGAGATTATGTTGATACTAAATAGAAAGGGCGTCATCAAGTTGGTAGTTTGCATTTATGGTAGAATGTAATTGCAATAAGCAACTGTGGGAAGGTCTTTAAGGGCATGTTAGGATGCTTCAAGAGAGATAATGATGATGCATCCATACAAGGATCTCAACGCCCAACAGGAAATACAGTCTTATGGAGCTTAGTTAGTGTAACAAGACAAAGTATGTTTAAGTGCCCAGAAACCCCAATGCTAATCACGGCTGAAATGCTAACTTTCAATGCTAATCATGGCTGAAATGCTAACTTCCAATGCTAATCACTGCTGGAATATGGCCTGGAGGGCTTGCTGCCCCTGTTCCAGTGTCCAGACACCAAACACTTCATGCAACTATTCTCTTGCATACTCTTGCATTGAGTTCCACAATGGTAAAAGGAGGGAACTGCTATAAGTGTCTGCCATGTCCCTGTGTTGCACATGAAGTAGCAGATCTATTCCTACTGGAAGAATATCAAAGTATTTCTATGTTAAATGACAGCTGGCTTCAAATTCTTATAAAATTTTGTGCTTGCAGAACCCCATCATTCGTGGACCAGTTATTAGAAGCCGACAATGGACTTGGTGAAGTGATGAAACCTCCTGAGAAATCTTTCTGGGCTAAATATGTGAGTTACTGCTCTAAATATCTCTTCACTTTGTTCATCTTTTCATTTCGTGTTTCTACCTTTTTCTTCAATCTGACTTGTTGTTTTGCAGTGGATGTACATCATCCCGCTTGGTCTCATTGTCATGAATGCTGTTACGGCAGCAGCAAACATACCAGAGGAACAAGCTGCAGGGCAGGGCCAATCTGGAGCGCAAAGAGCACCCGCCGCTGCTGCAAGGAGAAGATGATTGCTGTCCTTGTGTTTTTCCCCATGTCAGAGGTATTATCATTTGTTTTGCTATCTTGAGACAGGTTTTTTGTTATCTTGTATTGTGTGAATATTAGCATGACAGCCTGGTCTCTGGTACTGCTACTGCATGACAGCCTGGTCTTTTGTCTGTGCGATGAAACACTGGGCAAGGTTTTTTTTAATACATTTCCAAGAGTTGATGTAGATCCTAGCATAATTGAGTAAACCATATTTAGTTTGCTACTGGAGACCATTATACTGTAGGACAGAGCCTGGTCTCCACACAATCATTTGTAGTTGAATACTGTCATACCGCAATGCATAACAACACACACTTTAATGTCTGTGAAATTTATCCGCTGAGAATTCATGTTTCCATTTCATATTTATGCTGATAATTATTCTTTGTTTTGTGGCAATAAATTATTTATTTTTGGAATGATCACTTGTTTCTAGCTTCTAAGCAGTGCCTTGTGATTTTCAGAATTGACGTTGCCTGAAGGAAAACTGAAGCTGCACCTACACGAGTCATACAATAGCATGGTGACAGGCTCCAATTCTTTTAGATAGAAGCTGCAAATCAAACTTTAACATGTGCAATCTGTATGGGGTGATGTCAAGTGGCTTTATTTGTCCTTTTTGAATGCTGTATGTGTTGTCTATATAGATCATCCTTATTTTGTACTAATGGAAGTTGTTTGATCAGCAAATATGTGATGTTTTGTAGATAGCAAATACATCACGTATTAGACATGATATTGTGACAAGTTTAGCAATTCCATATGGATCAGAAAAAATGGCCTTGTCAAAACAGATAAAGGCAAGTTTAGTTCTGGTATACCTAACCTATGTATTAGCAGTATGATAAAGTTTGCGCCTTGGTATGCATGTAAACATATATTTGTACTTGGGGGTTGGGACATTGTTGCATGAACGCATTGCCAAACATAGGGATGCAGGTTTTAATTTTGTGGTTCTGAATTCCACTCAATTCAGGTAGAAATCCTCTTCTACCTCGTTGCTAAATAATTTCACATCTGATTGTGGGCCTAAGTGAACTGGAGGGATTGACTCATCTACCCATTGGCAAGTGTAATACCCTTCGACTTGGGAGTCAAATAGTTAAGATTAGCAATGTTCGATACATCCTTATACATCCTTACATGTGATTTGAAACTTTGGCGGGAGGAATGGAGTGATCCTTACACTTTGTTTGGTTTGGTGATTTGAAACTCTGGTTGGAGGAATGGAGTAATCCAATAAAGTAGTCTCTACAATATCCTATACAGATTGGACTGATGCAATGTAAAGTGGCATTATCACACATTCGGCATGAAATTATAACAAGTACTCCAGAAATCATCAAAGCTGCAACAAGCTTTAGCCTTCCATCTCATTGCAACAAGTACGCCAAAAGGGATCTGAAGTTTTGAACTTACTGCAGCTGTTCTGAACTTGCACACAGACTGTTCCCCAATGGGTCAGAACTTTGAAGCAGATGTATGGATTGCTGCCACCGACTAAGCCCTTGTTTAGTTCCTAAATTTGAGAACCAAACTTTGGCCTTTCGGAGTGCGTTCGTCAATGTAGCATTTTGTTTGTATGTGTGAAAAATTATCCAAAAATTGATTAATTAGGCTCAAAATGTTCGTCTCGAAGAGTACAACAAAACTGTACAATTAGTTTTTGATTTCATCTACATTTAGTACTCCATGCATACTATGACATTTTGATGTGATGAGAATCTTCTTTTTCCATATTGAACTTTGACGGTGGAATTTGGGATCTAAACAAGGCCTAACAAGAAATTTTTGACTAGCAAAGGGGCAAAATTTTGACCAGCAAAGGGGTTGCATGTCAAGACTCAAGAGCCTCTATATGCAATTTCTTTTCCTCCAACATTACAGAGCCTCTACAATGACATCAAAGGGGCAGGCCATCAGCTGCTTGCACGGTGACAACAATCCGCCAGGCAGTAATTAAACAATAAATATTTCTTCAGCAATGGAAAAACCATACTTAAATTTTGCTAGACATCTTGCCGTACAAATAAATAATTCATGGTTGATCAACAACATAAGCCTGATTACAAAATTCCATAAGTAAACAAGGTCATGTAAATATTTATTTAAAAGAAAATCATATAATAATGGACACATCAAGTTCCAACAAAATCCATGAAAGCTGCTAGAAATATTTCCCATTGTGCCGGATAGTTGTTTGTTTCCTGAAAAAGAAATAAGTTATTGGAATAGAATCGACATGACTACACCCATAAATACTTGATGAAAGATCACAAGCAAGATAAGATTGAACTTCGTTTCAAAAACAAAGTTTCTTTCACGTAAACACAACAATGACTTAAAATCTGACTTAAATGGTCAACAGCCCTAAAATCTATGTAGGATCACGATTTCTCCAATTCACCGTATTCAAACATGTAATCTTTGGAATACATGAATCTATATTATGTCAAACAATAAACCATGGAACAATATATGCATATAATGTTGTTACAGTAACCCACGTGTATTTTTATCAAAGTGCAACCATAAAAATTCCAGAGTTATGCTATATATAAAAATACTCGATCTTTGAAATTTCGAATAATACCTCAAAGATATATATTAACAAAGTTACATATGTGTCGGTGTTTAGAAATCATGGTCCCGACACCAACCAGAAATGCACTGTGTTCTTTCCCCTCATGGTTGACACACAAGGTAATGCAAGACACGGATTTATCCTGGTTCCGGTCGCAAGACCGTACTTCCAGCGAGGTGGTACGTGCGATGTGTTATTCTGCACCGGACTGCAACTAGTAGGGGATACAAGCAGGTTGGGAGAAGAGGCTAGACCTCCAAGTCCCAGATGATTGAGGCAGAGTGCCAATATCGCGGATTATTGAGTGTGTGCCAGTGTTCTCCCTCTTCTTGATCGATCGCCCTCTCCTTTTATAGGCCAAAGAGAAGGGGTTACAGGCGTGTGTCGGTTGGAAGCATAGTGACGGGAGTTGGCAGATGCGATGGGGGGGGGGGGGGGGGTCGTGGCTGTCAGGGCGGCATGGCGAGAGATTTGCCTTTTGACTTCGGATGCACGGCGGTGGTGAGCGTCATTAATCGTTTGTCGGAGCGGGGGTCTCGACCGAGGCGGAGCTCTCCCCATTTCGTGGGTTGCTCGAGACTCGATCCTTAGGCCTCGACCGAGGCGGAGTTCTCTGATTCGCTCGAGGGGTCGGTTCCCTCGAGCGAAGCGGAGATTGTGGTGCGCGTCGAGGCGCTCTGCACGATCCCTTGACTGGGCCTTCATTCGTTGCTGGGCTATGGGCCTTAACTTCCGTTTCTTCTTCTTTTTTCTGGTTACGTGCATGAGTTTAATGTTTAACAAGGGTGATTATCCCATAGGTTTGGGTACCCCTAATGATTGCCCCCAACAGTAGCCCCCGAGTCTTTGTTGGAGTAAGTCTAATCCGACAAAGGCTTTTCGTCGTGGGTGCTTCTGATAAGGTTTCCTTGAAGAATTCCGCTAGCGCACCCGCGGGTGTAGCCCCCGAGGCCTTGGAGGAGTGGATATACTCCTGCAAGGGCTGTCAATATTTCGCGCTTTCGCGAGCTACATCATTTTCCGTCTTGAAGGTAGTCGGTCTTGTTATGCGAGGAGCCCCCGAGCCCTGGCCCTAGCAAGGTCGATCAGGGGCGGTCCTAGACTTTAGGTTACGACCCTCGTCGCCCCGTTCGTGGGGAGGAGGGGTGACGCCTTCCATGCTTCCCTCGAGCGGGCCGCGAGTCATGGATGCCTTTGTGAGCTGTTAGCTTGTAATTCAAGTGGACGTCCGTGCCTCATTCGATGGAGGTCGACTTCGTGGTCTGGAGACACGTCTCATAAGAGCACTCGTGAAGGTTTGCTAGGCAGGGCTCGACCCCGTTCGTTAGGTGTCAAGGGCTCGTTGCTCTCCCTCGGTGGGATCCTTCGACTAGCTGCCTCCATCTGGCTTTGAATATAACATGGGGGGTGCCCTCGAATTTCGCATTCGAGGATAGGCTCGATCGCGCGCCCCCCCAGTTATCCCTGACTCTGTTTGATCTGGGGTGCCTGTCGAACCCTCGAGGGGCCAGGGCTTCGAACCCCTGATCAGTAGGGCCTCGAGGATAGGTAGCTTACCATGGAAGCTTTCTGGCTACCCTCGAGCATTTATTTTGGTAATCGTAGCCGACATGGCGCGGAGCATGCGAAGCGGGCGCGCCTTTTCAGGCGGAGCGACAGAGGCGTGGGTAGTTACGAAGGGATGTGGCGTCTGCGACGACTGGGTTCTCGCGCGTAGTGGTTATCCCAACCGGTGGGGCCCGGCCGTCAGTGACAGCGGTGCCAACCGCATTGAATGCGTATTTCACGCGGCTGGGATGCCGGTTGTACTTCGTATTACACTATAAATAAAGAGACAAGGGGAAAGGTTTGGCTTACCCAGCCCTTGCCTTCCGATTGCATCTACTACTTCCAAGCACCGCCGCCCTTTCCTTTCGTCTTCCCCGCACAAACTCCGCTTCTCGCCGCCGCCGTTCGCCATGGTGACCATTGTTGACCCTACTCCATGCAGCCCCTCCATCGTCACCGACAACTACCTCACCGGGCTGGTGGAGGCCAGGGTGCTGCCGGCGAATAGCAACCCCGAGGAGCCTATGTGGATCGCGCCGCCGTCCAACCACCACGAACCTTCTCTGTCGGAGGGGTTCGTGGTGAGCCTGGCGAGGCTACACGAGCCGGGGTTCGGAGTCCCTGCTTCACCGTTCTTCCGTGGATTGTACCTCCACTACGGCGTGGAGCTCCACAATTTCGCCCCCAACGCCATCTCGCAAGCGGCTTTGTCGCCGTTTGCGAGGGGTACTTGGGGATAGAGTCTCACTGGGACCTATGGGTTCACTTTTTCCGGGGTGAGCTGCATACGACCGTGGGTGAGTCTCGGGGATTCCGCCGGGCGGTTTGCACCGGGGGCCTCACCTTGCAAGTCCGGGGGCAGCGCAGCGGGCTGTACATCCCAGCGACGATGACCTCCAACAACGCTGATTTGGACAAGGGGTGGTTCTACCTCCACAACGTCGACAGCAAGGTGTCGGCATACACCGCCAAGGTGCGCGTGAGCGGCTGGAGTTGTGGAGCTACGACGTCTCCCCCGCCGACCGCCAGGAGCGACTCAAGATCTTCACCGACGCCATCACCGCGCTGTCGAGGGCAGGGTTGACCGCGGCGGGGGTCATTGCGAACTTCAACCAGCGGTACGTCCTGCCGCTGATGGAGAGGGCATTGCGCCTTGACCAACTTAGGGCGGATTCGCCCTTGCAGGGCTCAAAGATGAAGGAGGGGACCCTCGTCCTCGAGTACTGCTTGCACCGAGCACGACGAGCTGTGGAGGTGTCCAAGCTCGATTGCAAGGAGGCGGCCCTATTCGCCCGTCAAGATGCGCCCCGAAGCGGGGTATTTACAATTTGTAAGTTATCTTTTAAGTTTGATTTAGATTCAATCTCACTTCTTACCCTCAAGGCTTTTTGATTGCCAATCTTGGATTTTTCTCTTCAGGGGTTGTCTCAAAAGGGATATCACTCTGCCCCTCCTCTTCGCGAGGTCCGTGCGGCCAATCGCCTTTTTGCCGAAAGGCAGAAGGCGCGGAAGGATGCGGCCAAGCAGAAGAAGGAGCGGAAGCACCAGTGAAAGGCAGCACATGAGAAGGAGTGCCGCCGTCGGACCAGGGAGGGGCGCTCTCCACCTACTACCCCCGAGAGCAGCCCAGAGGCGTCCTCCTCGGATGACCTCGTGAAGATTCATCCACCCGTGCTGGTGGCGGCTGAAGTAACTGTGCCCCCGAGGGGGCGAAGCCAAGAGACCCCGATGTCATCGCGGGGTGGGGGGGGCCTCGAGCGGCTCGGCGCCTTCGACGGTGCGTGCCGCCCCCCAAGTACCGTGGTGATTGCTCCACGGGCTCAAGCTCGGAGCCCGCCCACGCCTGGGGCGGACAAGGGGGGCACAGCGCTAGGGGCCACTAGGGCGCAAATCCCTGCACCCACGGGCTCGAGGCCCACGAGTGAGACGCTACCGCCGAGGGGCCGCAGTCGTTCGGGGGCCCGGCAGCCCTCGAGCGGCAAGAAGCGCAGGCTGAGCAGCCTCCTTTGGGTTAGGTTAGTTCTTATCCTCTTTTCTTGGACCTAATTCGTGGGTTGTTTTTGGTCTAATTTTATTGACTTGGTTTCTGTTAGCCAACCCGGGCCACCGGCATTGCTCCCGTTGGCGCCAACGAAGGCGCTGAAGGTGTCGACACGCGCCACGCCTCATTCGGCGGCTCCGCCCTCATCCGAAGCGCCCCAGGCGACGGAGATTGTCACCCGGTATCAGGCGGCCCTGGCGCGAGGGGTCGCCAGATCAAGGGGGCAGGCGGCGGCCGTGGAAGCATCGGCGACAGCGGGCGATGACCAGGCCAGGGAGACGATCCCGGCTCCCCCTATGGAGGATGCGGCCCCTGCCATTGCGGGGATGACCGAGACCTCCATGCCGGCCGAGGGCACAGGGTACCAGAAGGTGTGGCCCGCGTTGAAGACGCGGGTCAGATCGCGGCCGGGGGCAGCGGTACGGCGGAGGCGGAGGAGGTGCCTGGGGCGGGCACCGCAATGGTGACCCTCCCGGCCACCCTGGCCGGGTGGCCAGGAGGATGAGGAGGAGGATGCTCCGGGCTTCCGGGACGGGACCTGGAGCCCTTGGGAGGAGAGGACCATGCGCGCCCTGCTTGGTGTCCCGACCTTCGAGGCCTGGCGCAACCTGGGGCTCGGTCGGCGTGGCATCCCTCCTGGCCTGGCCGGGTCCGCTGAGGCCGAGCGTCTCCTATGGGAGGAGCAGTAGGCCTTGGGGACCATGGTCCAGGAGGCCCTGAAGCAAGTCCTCGAGCTCCATCTCGGTCGGGGCTTGGACGTCCACCAGGTAAGTGGTCTGATCACTAAATTCGTTGTGTGTTTTGTGTCTCTCCACTTTTTCTCACCTTTGTCTATCATGTTGATAACAGAACCTGAGGGAGATGGTCGGGCGAAAGGTCGCTGAGCTCGCTGATTCGCACGTCGAGGTGCATCAGCTGGGGGAGGCTTTGAGCCATGCTGAGGAGGAGCACCTGCGCGAGAGGGCCCTCGTCGTGGAGATGACAGAGGAGGTCCTTCGGCAGGGGGATGAGCTCCATCAGCGGACGCAGGCGCTGGCGGTGCTCGAGGGCGAGCTTCAGCAGGAGCGCGCCGCCCTTGCCGAAGCCCGGGGGCAGCAGCAGCAGCGTGACTCGGCTCTTGCCACGGCTAAGGCCCAATTAAAGACCCAGGGCGAGGCTATCGACCTGCTCACAGTGACAGTGACGGAGGGAGATGTTGCCATCACGGAGCTGCGGGCCTCAGTCGAGGCCCAGCAAGGCGAGATGGCAACGCTCCAGCAGGAGGCCGGGACTGCCCGGGAGGCCCTCGCTGAGAAGGAAAAGCTAATAGAAGGTAAGTTTGGTACGAACTTATCCTAAATTTGAATTCCAGTTTTTGAAAACTTATCTGATTTTTCTCTTGGGGTTTCAGAGCTGCGGAAGGCGGCGGAGGAGACTTCCTCACAGGCGGAGTTTCTCCAGGTGGCCTATTTGAAGGCCCAGGAGGACCTCGAGGAGCTACGGGAAGTAGTCCTCGCCGTCTGCAAGGAGGTCGAGGGGCAGAAGCCCCCGAGTCCCAGTCGGGCAGCTCGATGGCCAGCCGCCTAAGGGCCTTGGGCGGCTGCGTTGCCGAGCGCTTGAAGGGGGCCCTCCGCCTTGGCGTGCAGAAGACCCTCGAGGTGATTTCGATGCACTTTGTCGTGGACCTCGAGGCGGTGAGCGGTGGCTACGTGGTGGCGGATGACCTCGATGATGACACTGCGCTGGCCGTCGTGGATAGCGCCGACGCCAGTGCCTCTGCTCCTGCTGCCACCTTGGCGCAGATCTTTGAGAGCGACCTCCTTCCCGACGCCGAAGACGAAGAGGACGCCACCCCCGAAGACCCTGCTCCCTGAGTAGTTAGGGATATTTATGTAATAAGAACTTTAGTGGTTAAGCAATTTCATGTTTTCAAGGGCACATTCTAGTTTTTATTTGAGTTATGGTTTTCTTTATGACGTTTTTCTCACTGAATTTACAAGGGACTTGTCGAGGAAAACATCGTTCATAGACTAACTTTAGTGTAGGGTGGCGAGGGGGATGTCGTATCCTTTCGAAGGCGTAGGCGGTCCCTCGACTCGGCCGACCCTTGGCCTTGGTCAATCTACGCCTCGAACTGCCTTTTAGCAATTTACTGGAGATAATTGTGATAAAAGGATTTTGAAGAAAAAACCTTAAAATTGGGACAATTTTTAGGAGGGGGTGCCCCCCCCCCGAATTAGGCCCCGAGTGAGACTTGACTTTTTTCGAGGGTAAACCTAGTCTTACTCATTTTAAGGTCCTTCTTTATTTATTTATTGAAATAAGTACAAATGTACATGAATGCTTGGAAGCTTAAGGGTAGAAGCGACGTAGCTGTTGGATGTTCCAGGCGTTGGCGAACACTTCGCCTTTCTCATTCGCGAGCTTGTATGTGCCTGGTTTGAGGACATCGGCGATGATGTAGGGCCCTTCCCATGGTGGTGTGAGCTTGTGGCGTCCTCGATTGTCTTGACGCAGCCTTAGCACCAGGTCCCCCTTGTTGAGGTCTCGTCGTCGAACCTTTGGGGCTTGATATTTTTGGAGTGACTGCTGGTACCGTGCTGAATGTAATATCGCCACGTCTCGAGCCTCATCCGCTTGATTGAGTGAGTCTTCACGAGCTTGCTTGTTCCTTTCTTCTTGGTAGGCTCTGAGCCTCGGGGACCCATATTCCAAGTCCGTGGGGAGGATAGCCTCGGCGCCATAGACGACGAAAAACGGGGTGAAACCCGTGGCTCTGTTTGGGGTCATTCTAAGGCTCCAAATTACCGAGGGTAGCTCTGACACCCATTTTCCGCCGAATCTATTCAGCTTGTTGAATATTCTTGGCTTGAGGCCTTGTAGAATGTGCGGATGTGCTACGGCCGTTTGTATGCGGATGTGCTACGGCCGACCAATCCACACGGATATGGTGATCGTCATAGAATTCCAAGAATTTCTTGCCTGTAAACTGGGTGCCATTGTCAGTAATTATCGAGTTAGGGACCCCGAACCTGTGAATTATATCCGTGAAGAACTGCATAGCTTGTTCGGATCTGATGCTGCTGATGGGTCGAGCCTCGATCCATTTCGAGAACTTGTCGATGGCCACCAGTAGATGCGTAAAGCCCCCGGGCGCTGCTCGCATTGGCCCGATGAGGTCGAGCCCCCACACAGCGAATGGCCATGTGATCGGAACGGTTTGCAAGACATGAGCCAGGAGGTGAGTTTTGCGTGCGTAGAATTGACACCCTTCACAAGTGCACACAATTTCGTTGGCGTCGGCGACAGCCGTGGGCCAGTAGAAGCCTTGGCGAAACGTGTTGCCCACGAGGGTATGGGGCGCCGCGTGGTGGCCGCATACGCCAGCGTGTATGTCTCGAATGAGCACCCTTCCCTTCAGAATTTTAATGCATCGCTGCAAAATTCCAGAGGGGCTGCTCTTATACAATTCCCTATCGATAACGAGGAACGACTTGGCTCTTCTCGCGATGCGCCGGACCTCGGTTCGATCCGAGGGTAGCTCCCCTCGGTTGATCCAGGCAATATATTGGTTGCGCCAATTGCGAGATGGTGGGGCCTTGTCGATCTCCATAATTTCACCCTCGTCCGTCGAGGATATCTCCTGACTTGAGGCTTCAGGTTCCTCTTTCGAAGGATCCTCGTCCATGGGCTCGACGCCCGCAGCCCCCGAGGGTTCAGTCCTCGAGGGAGCATCAGGAGCTCTAGGAGTTGGCTTGAGGTCGATGCTCGGCTCTGCTAGGTCACAGGCGAATATGTTTGGTGGAACGGTGATCTGACCTGACACAATTTTGGCCAATTCATCGGCCTCCTCGTTGTATTTTCGCGCGATGTGGTTGAGCTCGAGGCTGTGGAATTTGTCCTCGAGTCGGCGTACCGCGTTGCAATACGCGTGCATCTTGTCGTCGTGGCAGCTTGCCTCCTTCATAACCTGATCGATGACCAGTTGTGAATCTCCCCGGATGTCGAGGTGTTTGACACCCAACTCTATAGCTATATGAAGGCCAGCTAGTAAGGCCTCGTATTCGGCCATGTTGTTGGACGCCGGAAAGTGCAAGCGTACCACGTGTCTTATATGTTCTCCGAGGGGTTAGACAAAGAGCAGGCTTGCGCCCGCGCCGGTTTTCATCACCGACCCGTCGAAGTACATGATCCAACATTCGGCTTGGATCTGGGGTGGGGGCAGCTATGTATCGGTCCACTCTGCCATGAAATCGGCCAAGATTTGCGATTTAATTGCCTTGCGAGGGGCATAAGTGAGGGCTTAACACATCAACTCCATGGACCATTTGGCTATTCTACCCGAGACATCCTGGTTGCGGAGTATCTCCCCCAAGGGGAAAGATGAGACCACAGTGACAGGATGAGCCTCGAAGTAGTGGCGTAATTTGCGCCGAGCTAGCACTACTACGTAGCGCAGCTTCTGGATTTGTGGATATCGAGCAAGTTTTATCCACCGAGCCTAAGTTTTATCTTTGCTCGAGGACGAGCAAAGAGCCAAGATTGGGGGAGCTTGTTGGCGTTCGTGACAACCCAAATTCGACCACCAATACGCAGGAATAAATGAGAGACTATGCAACATTCCATGTACTTAGGTTTTATTTCTAATGGAGTTCCACGAGTTTTGGTGAGTGTCGCTTGTGCAGGTACAACATTGCGAAATACGTGCTATAGGCGTCAGAAATGACTGAATCGGCCGCCGGGAGCCGTCCACATCTACAACAACCAAGCAACGACTGTGCAAGCCACGTAGGACGCCCGCCAACTCATTTTGGAGCACCGACACATCAGCCTGGGTCCATACTACACAAGTCCAAGCAACCAGGCTGGCCCAGGAGGGACCCAAAGGGCAGAGGCGGTGCAGAGGAGTGGGCCTGGACCCTGAGGCCTGTTCGGCCGAATAGAGGCCTTCGGCCGAACCGACTCCCCTGCAGAAACTGCCTCCAGAAGCAAATCTGAGCCATTGGGAGCCAAGGCGGCAAGATGGACTGTTCGGCCGAACAGGTCGGTTCGGTCGAACCGACCTTCTTCGCCCGAATCAAGGGGGGATATTCCCTGCATGCCTTGACGGATACTCCACTTCAACCGACCATTGAGTGCTATAAATAGAGGGCCAAGCTGCTCATTTGAACACACAACACAAGAGTAGAGTCCAGGCGAAGCACTGTTAGTTCTCCACTTGTATCAGTAGAGATAGGGAGAGAGGAGAGGTGAGCGTCCCAGAGAGGAGCCGAAGTGTCGGCCCCTCTTCCCGTTGTACCTCTACGGATGCGACTTCACTTCGAGTAACATCCGGGTCTTGTCTGGTAACTCTTGTATCTCTCTCTGATTAATTGAGCATTCAGTTCTTATTTTTATATGCTTGCTGGTTCTTCGTTCAATGCTTAGTTGTGTAGTACAATATATACTAGCTGCTTAGCTTGAGTGCTTATCTGTGTGCAGTAGATAAGTATTAGTCAACTAGTGTAGGCGTGGTGCCTATACTTGAGGTTAACTTAGTTTCTGCCCGTCGCAACGGAGGTGGTAGCGGTAAGGTGGCGAGAGCCCTTTCGGTCTTCGTAGCCCATCACGTTAGTTCCGGTGTCTTAGGACCCAAGGTTCAGGGTAACCGGCACCCCTTCTCACCCATTTCTGTGTGTCGGAGGCTCTGTAGTCCCGAAGCAAGTATCTATCTGTATCCTCTAATCTGCTCAATCAATCGGTAGAATACCTTTATCAGACCCGTACCCTCTCTACCCTCTTACCTCTTCTCTTCTCTCCTTGTTGTCATCATCCATCTCATCCATTCCATTTCATCCACACCATCTACCTAGGACAACTTAGTTTAGGATTAGTACACTTCTCGTTCTCTGTGGAAATCGATACCTTGGAATACTCCCGGGTGAAAGCTACATCGGTATCCGTCCACTTGCGGATTTATCTGTAGGCCGTAAGGAGTGCCAACAAGCTTTCTGGTGCCGTTGTCGGGGAACGGTAGCTGTTCTGATTCCGAACCCAAGTTTTCCGTGTATCCCACCACCATCCACCATATGAATTCCACCCTCACCTTACGCCAACACTCGGCTCCAACGGGTGATTGTTTGGAGCCACCACCATCATCACATCCCATATCCACACCCGGCTATGAGCTATGTCCTGGCTTCATAGCCATGGTTCGTGAGCAATCGTTCTCAGGAACGAAGGCCGAGAGTCCATACGCTCATTTGCGTGAGTTTGAGCAACTCTGCTCATGCCTGACCAATGCGGGCATGACACAAGAGACACTCAAATGGAAGCTATTCCCGTTTTCACTAGCGGGAGGAGCAAAGAAATGGTACTCTCTGGCTGTCAGTACTATGGACGGGAGCTGGAAAGTTCTCAAGGAAAAATTCTGCCTAAACTTCTTCCCAGTCTCCAAGGTAGCCAGTCTCCGAGCGGAAATCATTAACTTTAAGCAATTAAAGGGAGAATCGTTAGGAGCTGCCTGGGCTCTTTTCAAGCAAATACTGGCCTCAGGATCGGACCTAAGCCTACCAGAACCTGTTGTTTTACAACACTTTAGCCTTGGCCGTTGTCCCGTAGCCACCACCTTCTTGGACTCTGCTTCTGGAGGGTCGTTCTTTCATTTGGTCCCTAGTGAAGCGAGGGTAGTCCTGGACTGTATCCTAGACAACACCCCCTACACTGGAATCTATGATGAACTCCCCGATGAAGAAGAGAATCAGCCTGAACCTGAACCTAAAAATCCAATACCAGTCCAATCCAAATCCATTAGCTCGTCCAGTCCATCAGAACCTGAAGCTCATTTCGAACCACAACCATATCCTAGCCCAGACTACTATGATTCACTCTACAACACTCCCTATGATTTTGATGATGATCTATTCGATGACATTGGGAGTGTAACGAGTTTCCCTCGAGAACACCGTGTAGAGCCCATAGATCAAGCCCCCGACAAGGAAGAACTCGAATACCAGAGAGAATACCTTGGACGTCTCTTTGCTATCATGAGTCGGGAGTGGCTAGAAGAGGCCGAAGCCTCAACCGAGGTCGTCAAGATGCCCAGAAAGATTCAAAGGATATACTGTGAGGTCCTGGACAAAGACAAAGAAATTGGGTATGATCCGAGCCTTGGGATTAACATAATCTCTAGCTCGTTGGTGCACGACCAACTCCCTGGTGTACCTTGTTCATTTTCTCAAAAAAGACTAAAATTCACTTCAGGAAGAATCGTGGATTGTTTGGGGATCTTGCGGGTCACACCCGTTAAGATTAACGACCCTGAACTCTTCATGGATTTCCATATCTTTGACCTACCCAGCGACACCACACATCCCATCTTCATAGGTAGACCAATCCAGAAGATATTGGAAAAGGCACCAACAAATCAGCTAGTAGAGCTCAGGATCGGCAAAGAACTCGTCCCTGTCTCCTATTCTCAATCCTTGAACACCCCATTAGAGGCAGACCCCGATCCTGACCCATTAGAGGAAGTTAGGTCAGCTCACCTATTAGACCTAGAGCAGCCTATTCCAGAAGAAGATCTCCCGTTTTTCTCGGAAGAAGAGGAAACACATCCTCCGATTGAGCTTGACACAAACGAAACTCCAAAACCATCCCCAATCGAGCTCAAACCACTTCCACCTGGACTTATGTATGCTTTCCTCTTTGGAGATAAGCAAACTCCAGTGATCATCGGTGATAAGCTCTCCGAACTAGAAACCCAACAACTCATCACTGTCCTGGAGAAGAATCGATCGGTCTTAGGATATTCTCTCCAAGACCTGAAACGGATTAGCCCAAATCTCTGTACTCATCGCATCCTGATCGATTCTAAAGCAATGTCGTCTCGGGAACCTCAAAGACGGCCGAACAATGCCATGAGAGAGGTCGTGAAAAAGGAAGTTCTCAAGCTCTTTCATGCTGGGATCATCTACCCAGTTCCCAATAGCGAGTGGGTTAGTCCCGTCCAAGTCGTTCCAAAGAAGGGAGGAATGACGATAGTGCGCAATGACAAGAATGAGCTCATTCCTCAGCGCACTGTTACCGGGTGGCGTATGTGCATAGATTATCGTAAACTCAACAAAGCCATCAAGAAAGACAATTTCCCTCTTCCGTTCATAGACGAGATTCTTGAACGGCTAGCCAAACACTCCTTCTGTTTCCTTGATGGTTACTCTGGATATCACCAAATCCCAGTCCATCCTGAAGACCAGAGTAAAACTACGTTCACATGCCCTTATGGGAAGATGCCTATCGGTGTATGTCCTTTGGGTTGTGTAACGCACCTGCCTCTTTCCAACATTGCATGATGTCCATCTTCTCTGACATGATTGAGGAGATTATGGAAGTGTTCATGGACGATTTCTCAGTTTATGGAAGGACCTTCATCGAGTGTCTGAAAAATCTGGACAAGGTCCTCCAGAGGTGTAGGGAGAAGCACCTCATTTTGAACTGGGAAAAGTGCCATTTTATGGTGCGAGAGGGTATTGTCTTAGGACATCGGGTGTTGGAACGTGGAATCGAGGTAGTCAGGGCAAAAATAGAAGTGATTGAGCAACTTCCACCTCCCACAAACGTTAAGGGAATCCGAAGCTTCCTTGGTCATGCCAGATTCTATAGGCGCTTCATCAAACACTTTTCCCAGATATCTCGGCCCTTGACCAATCTTTTAGCCAAAGATGCCCCCTTCATTTTCAATGAGGAGTGTTACGCCGCTTTTCACACCCTCAAGAAGGCACTCATTTCCGCTCCCATTATCCAACCTCCCGACTGGAGCATCCCATTTGAAATCATGTGTGATGCGAGCGACTATGCCGTAGGAGCTGTGCTGGGCCAAACTAAGGACAGGAAGCACTATGCTATCTCATACGCTAGCAAAACGCTCACCGGCCCTCAGCTCAACTACGCGACCACGGAAAAGGAACTCTTAGCGGTCGTATTTGCTATAGACAAATTCCGGTCCTACCTAGTCGGGGCCAAGGTCATAATATTCAGATCACGCTGCTCTGAAGTACCTTCTGACCAAGAAGGATGCAAAGCCGAGACTCATCCGCTGGGTTTTGCTACTCCAGGATTTCGACATCGAGATAAGAGATAAGAAGGGAGTAGAGAACTCAATGGCTGACCACCTGTCCCGAATCGAAGTACCGTCTGATCTTCCGATCGACGATTACTTGCGGGATGACACGCTCCTTAAGGTCACCACTGGCGATCCATGGTACGCTAACATAGTAAACTT
Organism: Echinochloa phyllopogon; assembly: GCA_033239725.1. Taxonomy (NCBI): domain Eukaryota; kingdom Viridiplantae; phylum Streptophyta; class Magnoliopsida; order Poales; family Poaceae; genus Echinochloa; species Echinochloa phyllopogon. Next base: position 14,925,639 of record BTCW01000017.1, read on the forward strand.
CATGGTCACGGGGTATGTCCCTCCTGGAGAAAATAAGAAGAGATTAGCTTATGAGAGCCGACTCCATCTCTGGGACAACCCGTACCTCTTCCGGATATGTAGTGACGGACTCCTCAGAAGGTGCATCCCTGCACATGAGGCATATAAAATCCTAGAGAGGTGCCACGCAGCTCCGTATGGAGGACACTACGGTGCATTCCGGACCAATGCTAAAGTCTGGCAGAGCGGATGTTATTGGCCCAGCATGTACGAAGATGCAAGAACATTCGTCATGCGATGCCCCTGCTATCAGAAACACAGAAACATTAACACTAGAGACGCGATGCCACTCACTAGCAATCTCCAAGTAGAAATTTTTGATGTTTGGGGAGTGGACTTCATGGGTCTCTTCCCAATTTCCGAGGGTTGCCAGTTCATCCTAGTGGCAGTAGACTATGTCTCTAAGTGGGTGGAAGCTCTACCTTGTGTAGCCGCCGATTCTAGGAACGCGAGACGAATGTTTCATGAGTACATCTTTCCGCGGTTCGGCGTTCCTAGGATAGTCATTAGTGATGGAGGATCCCATTTCATCGATTCAGCCTTCCGTAAGTATCTTTCAAGTCTGGGGGTGCAGCATAATGTTGCTACACCCTATCACCCTCAGACTAGCGGTCAAGCAGAAACATCAAACAAACAAATCAAAAATATTCTGCAGAAGACCGTATATGAGATGGGTAGGCAATGGAAGGATAAACTCTCGGATGCACTCTGGGCATATCGTACGGCCTATAAGATACCCATAGGCATGACCCCATATCAACTAGTATATGGCAAGACCTGCCACTTACCAGTAGAGATGGAGTTCAAAGCTCACTGGGCCATTAGGAAGTGGGGTATGAACCTTCCAGCTGCCGGCCTCAAGCGGAAGATTCAATTGGCCAAATTAGATGAAATGAGGGAACGAGCTTACCACAGCTCCCGGCTATATAAGGAATGGACCAAGAGATGGCATGGTAAGAGAATCAAGGTCAAGACGTTCAAGCCGGGAGATAAGGTCATCGTTTTCAACTCCCGTGTCAAACTTTTCAGTCACGAGAAGTTGAGGAGCAAGTGGGACGACCCATTCATAGTGATCAATGCTGCATCTCATGGGGCCGTCACTTTGCAAAGCAAGGACGGAAACACCTTTAAGGTCAACGGACAGCGGTTGAAGGTTTTCCTAGAACCAGAACCTCCGCCACTCGACGAATTAGATGTCGTCGAGTTCATAGAACTCTGAACCCCGTCCGTCTTTAGATAGAGCACCGTTTAGTTCAGTTTAGTTTGGTGTGTTAGTTAATTGTGTGATTCATTTATTTTGCTTTGATTCATGATTAGGGTGCTCTGAATTTTCCCTTCCAATCATTTGTTCCAAATTTTAGTTTGAAGAATAAATAAAATTAGAGTTGAATGCAAAAAGAATAAAATTGTCGCTCCGGTTGGTGCATTTGAACCAACCGGAGATTGCCCTGTTTAACGAAAAGATAGATGAGTACAGGCATGACACAGTGGAGGAACAAGACGAGAACGAGCAGGCCGACCATCTGACTCAGTACCTTTCAAGGTTGAATCCCTACCAGTGAAGAGTCCAAGCTTGGGGGAGGACCCCCATCAGGTACGATCTGAATTACTCAGCACTTTGGTCATTCAATTGAAAATACTTCCTTTGAATAAACTCCCAACCATGCATTGAATGAAACATATGCCTCTCACTTTGGAAATGATGAATAGTTGCTCTGTCATTAATTTTGCTAGAACTTTGTTGCAACTAGTTGCTTGACTATGCTTGAGTTATTTGGCATAAGTAGAAATGAACCTAAAAACCTTGTGGGAGCATATGCCTTATTCCAAGTCTAGGCTGTTGTGGGAATTGATATAGTGAGACTTTTGTTGAATTCCATTTCTGCTCTTAGTATGGTGAAAATATCGGTTGTTTATGCTTTCAAAATTAAAACAAAGTTCCTCATTGGTCATAATACCTACCAGAGCCATATGATAGGATTAGTTCTAAACTTTCTACCATATGTTGCTTGTCATCTTAGTGAGCTTTGTCAAATTGTTGTGACCTTAGTGAGGAATCTTTCATGCTTCTAAGATCGAGATGCACATACACTCCACATCTCACTTGCAATTCCTACTTGGGAGTTAGCAAAACCATACCATCATCCATTCCATAAATAAAATTTTATGTTCTTTGATTCCCTCTCCAAATATTTTTAAAGTAGAGGCATGGGCTATGCAAAAAGAAAAAGAAAAGTATGCCAATTGGCATGGCAAAAATGAGAAAAAGAAAAGCATGCCAAAAGGCATGGCAAAAATATGAATAAAAGATAGCCCATGCTCTCAAAAAATAAATCAAGGAGAGGAAGAATCATTCCATGAAATTCCGCCAAATTCCACTCCACATATTCCACTCCACATATTCCACACACTTGCACTTCTCGATCTAAAGTGTGATTTGATTCTCCTAAGATCCGGTCTTTGACTTAGCAATATATAAGATGCTTGTATGCCTTCATCCTTTGTCCCCGAGCCACACAAAAGCCAAATTAGATGTTAGGATGAAAAGAAGGCAAAGCCTTTGGTGAGGATTCAAATACACTTGAAAGATTGAGTGAGCCAATGAGGAACAATTTATCTTTTCACAAAAGGGTGAAAACTCCGAGATAGGATCCTGAACAGAGTAGGGTGGAATAAAACTAAGTTAAACTGTTCATTCTTTCAACCGCCCAAGATAAGGAGATTGCTATAAGCCCCATAGGTAAAATGGTGAATTAATACCTTGCTAGTGATTCAAGTATTTGTTTGAGTACTAGTTGTTTATGAAGTTACCTGCAAAAAAATGACATTGTAGCAACTCCTGATCCACTGAGCCTAAGTTTTATCTTTGATCGAGGACGAGCAAAGAGTCAAGCTTGGGGGAGCTTGTTGGCGGTCGTTACAACCCAAATTCGACCACCAATATGCGAGAATAAATGAGAGACTATGCAACATTCCATGTACTTAGGTTTTATTTCTAATAGAGTTCCATGAGTTTTGGTGAGTGTCGCTTGTGCAGGTACAATATTGTGAAATACGTGCTATAGGGGTCGGAAATGACTGAATCGGCCGAACGACCCGTTCGGCCGATTACCTCCCTTAGCCGTACATGCCGCCGGGAGCCGTCCACGTCTACAACAACCAAGCAACGACTGTGCAAGCCACATAGGACGCCCGCCAACTCATTTCGGAGCACCGACACATCAGCCTGGGTCCATACTACACAAGTCCAAGCAGCCAGGCCGGCCCAAGAGGGACCCAAAGGGCAGAGGCGGTGCAGAGGAGTGGGCCTGGATCCTGAGGCCTGTTCGGCCAAACAGAGGCCTTCGGCCGAACCGACTACCCTGCAGAAACCGCCTCCAGAAGCAAATCTGAGCCATTGGGAGCCAAGGCGGCAAGATGGACGGTTCGGCCGAACAGGTCGGTTCGGCCGAACCGACCTTCTTCGCCCGAATCAAGGGGGGATATTCCCTGGATGCCTTGAAGGTTACTCCACTTCAACCGACCATTGAGTGCTATAAATAGAGGGCCAAGCTGCTCATTTGAACACACAACACCAGAGTAGAGTGCAGGCGAAGCACTGTTAGTTCTCCACTTGTATCAGTAGAGATAGGGACAGAGGAGAGGTGAGCGTCCCGGAGAGGAGCCGAAGTGTCGGCCCCTCTTCCCGCTGTACCTCTACGGATGCGACTTCACTTCGAGTAACATCCGGGTCTTGTCTGGTAACTCTTGTATCTCTCTCTGATTAATTGAGCATTCAGTTCTTACTTTTATATGCTTGATGTTTCTTCGTTCAATGCTTAGTTGTGTAGTACAATTGTATACTAGCTGCTTAGCTTGAGTGCTTATCTTTCTGCAGTAGATAAGTAGTAGTCAACTAGTGTAGGCGTGGTGCCTATACTTGAGGTTAACTTAGTTTCTGCCCGTCGCAACGGAGGTGGTAGCGGTAAGGTGGTGACAACCCTTTCGTTCTTCGTAGCCCATCACGTTAGTTCCGGTGTCTTAGGACCCAAGGTTCAGGGTAACCGGCACCCCTTCTCACCCCTTTCTGTGTGTCGGAGGCTCTGTAGTCCTGAAGCAAGTATCTATCTGTATCCTCTGATCTGCTCAATCAATCGGTAGAATACCTTTATCAGACCCGTACCCCCTCTACCCTCTTACCTCTTCTCTTCTCTCCTTGTTGTCATCATCCATCTCATCCATTCCATTTCATCCACACCATCTACCTAGGACAACTTAGTTTAGGATTAGTACACTTCTTGTTCTCCGTGGAAATCGATACCTTGGAATACTCCCGGGTGAAAGCTACATCGGTATCCGTCCACTTGCGGATTTATCTGTAGGCCGTAAGGAGTGCCAACAGCGCTCGCCCTCCTTAGGTGGCGTTAAAATTGGTGCTCGCGCGAGTGATGCTTTTAGCTCATCGAGGGCTTTCTGAGCCTCGGGGGTGCAAGAAAAATGCTCGTTCTTTTTTAGGAGTCGGTACAGGGGCAAGCCTTTCTCACCGAGACGCGAGATGAACCGGCTTAGGGCTGCTAAGCATCCCAATACCTTTGTACCCCTTTAGGTCTCAGATCGGTCCCATCTGTTTGAGGGCCAAGACTTTTTCAGGGTTGGGCTCAATGCCTCGTTGAGAGACTATGAAAGCCAAGAGCATGCCTCGAGGCACCCCAAAAGCGCATTTTTCTGGATTTAGTTTTACCCCGTTGGCCCAGAGACAATCAAACGCAACGCGCAAATCGTTTACTAGGTCGTTCACCTTCCTAGATTTTACAACAATATCGTCAACGTAGGGCTCTACGGTTCGCCCGATATGATCTCCGAAAACACGAAGCATACACCGTTGGTATGTAGCTCCGGCATTCCGAAGGCCAAACGACATCGTGACACAACAAACGATACCAAAAGGCGTGATAAAAGAGGTTGCCAGTTGGTCAAAAACTTTCATCTTAATTTGGTGGAAACCAGAATAAGCATTAAGGAAACATAATAGCTCACATCCCGCAGTTGAATCCACAATTTTATCGATACGTGGTAAAGGAAAAGAGACTTTTTGACATGCTTTATTTAAACCAGTATAATCTATGCACATCCTCCATTTCCCATTCTTTTTCTTAACTAAAACAGGATTAGCGAGCCTGTTAGGTTGAAATACCTCCTTGATGAATCCGGCCTCGAGGAGCTTGCTCCTCACCAATGGACCGGCGCTTTTGCTCGTCGAAGCATCGCAGGCGTTGAACCACCAGCTTGGAGTGGGGCAGGATATCAAGGGAGTGCTCGGCGACCCCCTCAGTATGCTCAGCATATCCGAGGGGCTCCACGCGAAGATGTCGGCGTTGACGCAGAGAAAGTCGACGAGCACCACCTCCTATTTGTCGTCGAGGGTCGAACTGACCCTTACCGTCTTGTCGTTGGGGGTGCTGGGGTCGAGGGGCACGACCTTGGTGTGCTCCACAGGCTCGAAACTTCCTGAATGCTTCGAAGTGGAGGGGATGGTTTTGTTTGCCATCTTCTCCAGGTCCGCGACGAGAGCCTTGTCCTCAGCAAGTGCCTCGGTGCTCTTAACGCATTCCACGTCGCATATGTAGGCATGTTCGAACGATGGGGCCACGATGATGACGCCGTTTGGCCCCGACATCTTCATCTTGAGGTACGTGTAGTTTGGGATGGCCATAAACTTGGCGTAGCATGGGCGGCCAAGGATGGCGTGGTAAGCACCTCAAAATCCCACCACTTCGAAGGTCAGGGTCTCCCTGCGGAAGTTGTCGGGGGTACCGAAGCAAACTGGCAGATCGATCTGCCCGAGGGGCTGAACTCGCTTTCCCGGCGCAACGCCATGGAACGGCACCTTGCTGGGGCACAACATGTCTTTCCCGATGCCCATGAGCTCCAAAGATGAGACGTACATGATGTTCAGGCTGCTGCCTCCATCCATGAGTACCTTGGAGAACCGGGTGTTGCCGATGATGGGGTCAACGACAAGCGGGTACTGCCCCAAATTTGGGATATAGTTGGGGTAATCCTCTCGACTGAAGGAGATGGTCTCCTCTTACCAGTCGAGGTAAGATGGCCCCACCTTGTGTATGGAGAATACCTCTCGACGCTCGCGCTTGCGTTGTCGAGGGGTCATGTTCGCGGTTGGCCCCCCGAAGATGAAGAAGACGTTCTCCACCTCCGCGAAGCCTTGGCCACTCCCGTCGCCCGTGTCCTTTTTCCCCCTTCGTCCTTCGAAGCGGCGCGGTTGAAGTATTTCTTTAGCATTCCGTATTGCTCGAGGTGTGGGTTACGACGCCCTTCTGATAAGGGCAAGGTTTCTTGACCATGTCATCGAAGATGCCGCCTCCTCGAGGGGGGCCTCGAGGAGCTTTGGAAGCAGCTGGGTCTACTGCGAGGATTTCGTCGGGGTCCTCGGTTCGCTCTTGTCGGTGCGAGGCTTTTTGGGGCTTCTTCCCCTTCTTGCCTTGCCTTTGTTTCTTTGTGGATCCTTTGGACTTGCTGCCCCCCATGGGCGTTTCGTCCGTCCGCTTCCCCCTTCTACCATCAAAGATGGCTCCAACCGCCTCCTCACTGGAGGTAAAGTTGGCGGCGACATCGAACAACTCGTTTACACTGGTGGGAGGACTTCATCCTAGCTCGCGCACCAAGTCCCGGCAGGTTGTGCCCTCGAGGAAGGCGTGGATGACTTCGGAGTCACCCACGCTTGGGAGCTCGGTGCAACGCTTGGAGAAGCAGCGGATGAAATCACGAAGGGACTCATTGGATGTTTGGCGACACCCTCGAAGGTCCCACGAGTTTCCAGGGCGGAGGTAGGTGCCCTGAAAATTACCCAAAAAATGTCTTCACGAGGTCGTTCCAATCGTGAATCTGGTTTGCGGGTAGGTGCTCGAGCCATGTCCGCGCAGAATCTGACAAGTGTAGCGGCAAGTTGCGGATGATCATGGTGTCTTCAGTCGCGTCGCCCCATAGACAGGCGAGGTGATAGTCGTTGAGCCACATCTTTGGGTCCGTCTCCCCTAAGTACTTGGTGATGGTCGTCGGCTGCGTGAATCATCCGGGAATCAGGGCCACACGAATCTCCCGGCCAAACACCCGGGTTCTCGGGGGCTCTGGTGTTGGGCTCTTGTCTTCGTCTCTATCGTAGCGGCCTCCACGATGGGGGTGAAACCGCGAGATGTGCCATCCCTCCTCTTTCTGTTGAGGGTGTTGCGGGCATCGTTGTCGCTGGTGTCACCGCGTGTGTCAAGGATTCGCTCCTTGAGAGGCTTCCTCCCGATGCGTTCGTGCACTGAGAGTGCCTTCCCCTTATTCGAAGGCGGGGGTGACATTGGATTATCCCTTCACGGGGTCTGTGCCGATGCCTCGTGCTCCCGCGTTGCTCCACCAGTTTTTGGGCCGGCAGAATTGCGTATGCGAGAGGCTGAGCTTTCGGCTTGCTGCACAGCCGCTTGCTCGATGAGGAGCTGCGCCTCTCGGCGTAGATTTTGGCCTTCGGGTGTTGAGGGTTCTGGCATGGCTCGAATTAAGGTCACCGCAGCGATGAGCTTTTGGCTTGCCCTAGCTAACGTGAGTGGGTCGTCCACATCGTCATCAGCCTCGATGCGGGCTCGTGCTACGCGCTCGGCCTCCCTGGCACGTGCGCCGCACATAGGGCGGTCGTCCTCAAGTGTTGCCCGGAGCTCTCGGACCTGTCGGCGTTCTTCCTCGAGCTTGGCTTCAAGTTCGCGGACTTGGGCTAGTTGTGCTTGTGCAAGCGCAGCGTTGCCAGGCGCCTGCTCGTGATCCCTGGCCTATGCTGGCTCTCCTGCCCCGTCATCTCCGCCATCCCTTCCCGGGAGGACGATGAAGCACTCCCTGGCGGGATCGTAATCCCTTTCGCTAGAGTAGTCGGAGCAGGTTAGGCAATAATCTGTCGCAGCCTGGAATGATAAGAAGGCCTCACGATCGTGAAGCCCTGAGTAGTCCCGCTCGGGGACCCTCCGGCCGCTCTCGTGTGCCTCGCTGCCAGAGTCGGGGTAGTTGTCGTCTGGCGATGTTGCTATGAGGTTGCGAATTGAGATCATGTGGTGCCCTGGCAAATCCTCATGCGCTGTCATGTCCGTGTCAACTGATGAGGAGTTGGTCACGGTTGTGGTGCGTGCCTCGCCGGGGATTCTCCACGGGTCGACCGTGCTATCCCCGACTGGGTGCGATGTTGTGGCGGTGTTCTTTGCCCTTGTCGTGCCGGTCTCAACCCGTTCGGAGGAGCCAGCGTGGGCCGTTCTGCGTTGCTCCGCACGCGTTCACCGCGCGTGTTGACGCGAATGCTTTTTGCGTGGTGGTGGTGGTGGTGGGAGTGGCGGTGGCATGCCCATGCTGGTGCTCCTCGTTAAGAGCTGCATGTTGTAGCCATCGCCAGTCGCCTTGAACTCGAGACTCCCGAACCAGATTTTGAATCCGGCAGGAAGTTGATCCGATGTTGGCATCGGAAGAAGATTGTCGCGTACGTCTCGTGTTGCTATCAAGGGAGATGGTGGATGAAATGGTTGATCACAGCGCTAGCCCCCTACCTGGCGCGCCACTATCGATGTTTAGAAATCGTGGTCCCGACACCAACTAGAAATGCATTGTGTTCCTTCCCCTGATGGTTGACGCAGAAGGTAATGCAAGACATAGATTTATCCTGGTTCCGGTCGCAAGACCGTACTTCCAGCAAGGTGGTACGTGCGATGTGTTATTCTGCACCGGACTGCAAGTAGTAGGGGATACAAGCAGGTTGGGAGAAGAGGCTAGACCTCCAAGTCTCAGATGATTGAGGCGGAGTGCCAATATCGCAGATTACTGAGTGTGTGCCAGTGTTCTCCCTCTTCTTGATCGATCGCCCTCTCCTTTTATAGGCCAAGGAGAAGGGGTTACAGGAGTGTGTCGCTGTGCAGGCATAGTTGCCGCACAATAGTAAGAGAGGCGCCGAGCGTGCTCCTTTGTCCTTGGCCACTATTACGCGGTATTGCGGTCCTTGTGATCGATTCTTGTACTGGTGATGATGCCAGGGAGTGGTTTCGAGGATCCGAGCTATCCTTCATGTGGCAATGACTCGCTCGTACATCCTTTCGAGGGTCTACTATGCCTGTGTACAACCCATTCTGTGGGAAATCACTGTGGGAATTGGTACCACAGGGAGTTGGAGTGACCCGGCCCTGTTCGTATAGTATCGACATGTGCGCACAGCGCCAGGGATGGTCGCATAGTGCTCGGGATGGGCCGTCATGCCTCCGCTGTCCTCTCTTCTGCTCTTGCTGTGTGCTCGAGGGTCTCTCCCACCTGATGGAGGGCTTCGGGTCGTCAGAGTTGGCAGCACAGGGAGCTGGAGTGACGGGCTCTGTTCGCACAGCGCCGTCCTGCCTGCACAGAGCCTCAGTTGGCAGCATAGTGACGGGAGTTGGCAGATGCGATGGGGGGTCGTGGCTGTCAGGGCAGCATGGCGAGAGATTTGCCTTTTTACTTCGGATGCACGGCGGTGGTGAGCGCCATTAATTGTTTGTCGGAACGGGGGTCTCGACCGAGGCGGAGCTCTCCCCATTTCGTGGGTTGCTCGAGACTCGATCCTCGGGCCTCGAGCGAGGCGGAGTTCTCTGATTTGCTCGAGGGGTCGGTTCCCTCGAGCGAAGCGGAGATTGTGGTGCGCGTCGAGACGCTCTACAGGGTGCCTTGATTGGGCCTTCGTTCGTTGCTGGGCAGTGGGCCTTAACTTCCCTTTCTTCTTTTTTTTGGTTATGTGCATGAGTTTAATGTTTAACAATGGTGATTATTCCATAGGTTTGGGTACCCCTAATGATCGCCCCTAGCAATATTTACATGAATAAAGCATATTGATACAGTTACAGTGGTAAATTAAAAAGTACATTAGTCTTGAGCAAGTTATGTAGGTATTGGATCAGTACATATATTATATCAAAACATTGATCAATTTAGCTTCTTGAGGAGCTGGTTAATCCAGTTTTCTAGGGCGGCAAAAAAAGTAAAACAGTACCAAATGTGGCACAATAGTTTAACTAAGCTTGATGTAATTTTATAGCACAAATAAACACCATATTTTTGCAATAAAATAATTAAAAGAAAGGAGGAAGCAGGACCTATGCGTGAGAAATTATGGGAAACAAAATTAATCTCTGACCTTCACTTTCATTGCTATCAGTCAGCGAGGTCGAACTGATCGCCTGGCGTAACACTACATAACAGCAAGAAGGGAAACTGGGGATGTACGTCAGCAGCAGACGAAAGAGAGGAGCAAGCATACGTGGCATCTTAGAATTGGGTTTACGTCGGCAAACAAAAGTACCTTTGCTGCTCCGGAGCTTCACGTGCATCTTGGTTCTCATCCTTCGCCATGTACTTTTCGGCACATCTTGAGAGCACAAGGGTTGGATGGTTCGGGTGGCTGTCAACTGCATCCCTGATTTTGGTCTCTGCATCCTCCACCTCCGTGCTCCTGGCCCTCTCACAGTCAACGGTCACGACGACATTTTTAAGGGAAGTGAGGTTCTCCAACCCAACATCAAAACCACCACCCTCTCTCTTCCGTGATTCAAAGGGTCTATTTGTTTCAGCTTATGTTCGATTTTTAAGGCTCACTTATGAAGAATCTAAAAGTCAGATGACTATGGATTCTCGATTATGGATTACGAGAGTCATCTGACTTTTTGATTCTCTATAAGTGAGCATTCAAAATCAGCCATAAGCTGAAACAAACACCCCAAAGTATATATAACTGAAGCCTTTCAAGCCTTGGCATAACTCGTGGTGCAAACACCAGCCAGCATCTTGAATAGTGCTGAAAATCAAACTTTGCTAGAGAATGGAAGGGCTGATCACTGCCAATGACCAGCCGTTCTTCGCTGGTACCACCATTCTGATCTACATTTAGGTCAAGAAAACGTAGCATGGGCAAAGCTCGAAGAAGTTGGAGATCGACTTGTTTTAGCACCTTGACCCAGATGTACTGGCAGGAAAGCACGAAGAGGGAGGAAAACCACCGTGGCAACTCAGTGAAGATTAACAGGCCTCCATCAAAGCTTTGTAAATGTGTAGGTCCCCTCCACTGAGCTGGCATGCAATCTAGGTGTTTGGAGAGAAAAATCGCACGGATTTCTCTACACGTGGGGAAGCAAAAATTTGTGTGTGCCAGTGTACGAAGTACACAAAATAAAAAACAAGGAACAAATATTTTATTAATCTTTTCGGACAACAAATACAAGTTCCTGGGATTGCGCTCCACGGCCTGCTGACGGCGATCTGACTTGGGCGATGTGGTCTTCTAGTTCCCGGGGCCCCGGAAAGCACCCGGTTAATTACATCTGTGAGATGGACTCACAGAACACCTCCGATTAGGCTGCTGTTGTCGTCGTCTTCGGTCCTCGCTTCACGTTCTTCATGCATGTGCTGATGATGGTGGTGTAGATGTGTGTGGGCGTCGGCATTGTCATGGCCTTTGTCGGTGTCCATGTGCTGGTGTAGCGCATCTGGGACATTGGCCACTACCAGAATGATGCACATTGGCACCGGGTGGGAAAGCCCTTTAGCACCGGGTTTCCCACCCGGTGCCAATCTTCCGGTGCTAAAGGGTGCCACCTTTAGCACCGGGTCAAATAACCGGTGCTAAAGGGCCTTTAGCACCGGGTCGTAATACCACCCGGTGCTAAAGGAGGGGGACCCTTTAGCACCGGGTTGTAACACCAACCACAAACAAAGAGGTTGTCTTCAGGTACATTTGATGAGGCAAAGTTTCATGAGGAATTATTCTGTTTGGACGAAGCACGGTGAAAGAGGAATTCTAATGGATGAAGATGAAGAAGACGATGTCGATGACGACATCCCGTTATTGACTCAATACTACGGTTCCTTTGCATATGCTGCAATGGGTGATGCCGATGAGGAAGATGTTGCTCGGGAAGGCGATGCTCAGGAAGATGTTGCTCAGGAAAATGAACCTACTAATGGACTCGGGCAAATGTTGCGTGATGCCGAGAAAGACTGCGGCAATGATAAGGAACTAAAAAAGATACAGCGCATGTTGCAGGACCACAAGACTGACATGTACCCAGATTGCAAAGAGGGGCTAAAGAAGTTGGGTAGCACACTTGAACTTCTGCAGTGGAAGGCAGCAAATGGTGTTACTGATAAGGGTTTCGAGGAGCTACTGAAACTCGTAAAGAAGATTCTTCCAGAGGGTAACAAATTGACATCGACGACGTATCAAGCAAAACGTGTTGTTTGCCCTCTCGGTTTGGAGGTGCAGAAGATACATGCATGTCCTAATGACTGTATCCTCTATCGCGGATAGTACGAACACTTGGATCGTTGTCCGGTTTGCACCTGCGCACGATACAAGATCAGGCGGGATGACCCTGGTGATGTTGGGGGAGAGCGTTCTAAGAAAAAAATCCCTGCGAAGGTGATGTGGTATTTCCCTCTGATACCCCGTCTGAAGCGTTTGTTCAGGAACAAAGACCATGCCAAACTGATGCACTGGCACAAAGAAGAACGTAAGCAGGATGACATGTTGAGACCCCGCCGATGGATCCCAGTGGAGGAACATCGACAGAGCATTCCCAGAGTTTGATGCTGATGCGAGGAATGTTAGGCTTGGTTTAAGTACCGATTGCATGAACCCTTTTGGTGAAATGAGCAGTAGTCATAGCACTTGGCCCGTGACTGTTTGTATCTACAACCTACCCCCCTGGCTCTGCATGAAGTGGAAGTTCATTATGATGCCAGTGCTCATCGAAGGCCCAAAGCAACCTGGCAACGACATTGATGTGTACCTAAGACCATTGGTTGACGAACTTTTGCAGCTGTGGAAGAATGAAGGTGTTAGCATGTGGGATGAGGACAAGCAGGAGCAGTTTGACCTTCGAGCACTGCTTTTCATAAGCATCAACGACTGGCCTGCACTAAGTAACCTATCAGGACAATCAAACAAAGGATATAAATCATGCACTCACTGTTTAGAGGAAACCGAAAGCATGTATTTGAAACATTATCGTAAAGTTCTGTACATGGGTCACCGTCGATTCCTTCCGGCGAAGCATGAGCTACGAAAGAAATGTGCGCATTTTGGCAGGAATGCTGACCGCCGTACAAAGCCGAGACACCGTAGTGGAGAAGAGCTATTTGATATGGTGAAGGACCTACATGTGGTGTTTGGCAAGGGAGACGGAAGCCAGGCTGCTCCGACGGGCGAGGATGGTCGTGTCGCGATGTGGAAGAAGAAGTCTATCTTTTGGGAGCTACCTTATTGGCAACGTTTAGAGGTCCGTAACGCGATTGATGTGATGCATCTAACGAAGAATCTTTGTGTGAACTTGATAAGCTTCCTGGATACTTATGGGAAGCCAAAAGATACACTGGAAGCACGTCAGGATCTGAAACGATTGAAGCAACGGACTGATCTACATCCAGAAAAGAGAGACAAAGGACGCCAGTACTTGCATCCTGCCAGCTTCACTCTCAGCAAAGAAGAGAAGGCAAGCATGTTTGAATGCTTGAACAGTATCAAGGTTCCGTCTGGCTACTCCTCCAATATTAAGGGAATAATAAATATGAAAGAGAAGAAGTTCACAAATCTGAAGCCTCACGACTTCCATGTGTTGATGACACAGCTGCTTCCCGTCATACTCAGGGGTGTGCTACCAGTTAACGTGCGGAAAGCCATTGTGAAGTTATGTGCATTCCTCAATGCAATTTCTCAGAAGGTGATCAATCCAGACCATTTAGATCAGCTACAGAACGACGTGGTGCAATGTCTTGTCAGCTTTGAGATGATATTTCAACCATCCTTCTTCAATATCATGACACATCTATTGGTTCACCTCGTCAAAGAGATTCGTATATTGGGCCCAGTATTTCTACACAACATGTTCCCATTTGAGAGGTTCTTCGCTGTCCTAAAGAAGTATGTCCTTAATCGTTCTCGTCCAGAAGGATGCATTGTTAAGGGATACGAAACGGAGGAGGTCATTGAATTCTGTGTTGACTTTGTCGACGATCTTATGTCGATTGGTGTGCCCGAATCCCATCACGAGGGGAGACTTGGTGGAAAGGGCACACTAGGGAGAAGATCGATGGTGATCAAGGACGTTGAGACATTTCGTAAAGCACACCTCACAGTTTTGCAACAATCAACCTTAGTTGCTCCGTACATCGAGGAGCACATGCAGATTCTCAGGGATGAAAACTCAACAAAGTTTGCGGCCTTCATTCAGCGTCTGCACAATAGTACTTTCGCTGATTGGTTGCGAAGACGTCTTATGGGTGTCGAGGGCATTGATGCGCAGCAAGCTTATTTAGCTAGAGGTCCATCGAGCACGATCTTGACATTCCAAGGATACGACATCAATGGGTATACATTTTACACAAGAGCCTAGGACAAGAAAAGCACCAACCAAAACAGTGGTGTCCGGATCAACGCGACAGACACCAATGGCAATACAAACTCATACTATGGAATCATAGAGGAGATATGAGAACTAGAGTACGGACCTTTGAAGATCCCACTGTTCAAGTGCCAATGGGTGAAGCTGACTGGAGGAGGTGTTAAAGTTGAAGCGGACTATGGAATGACGTTAGTGGACCTAAACAAGATTGGCTTTCTAGACGAACCGTTCGTCCTGGCCAAAGCTGTCACACAAGTTTTTTATGTGAAGGACATGGCTAGCAGACCGAAGAAAGGGGCGGATAAGAAAGGTGGGGGTAAGCAATTGGACCCATCACAAGACGAGCCAAAGCGTCATATAGTTCTTCCTGGAAAGAGAAAAATCGTAGGCGTTGAGGACAAGACGGATGTAGATTATGATATGCTCAATGGCCGGCCTCCATTCTCAGTGGCTGATGACCCAAGCATCCTGTTAGCGGCGGAGGAGACACCGTATCTACGGCGTGATCACAATCAAGGAACATTTGTAAAGAGGAAGTTTATTAGTGTCCGAGTAAATGATGATGCCATGTAATTTAATTGCACTATGTTCCACCCAATTTGTAATAACTATATTTGCATTTATGTTCCACCTATGTTCTAAGATTTTCTATTGATTTATAAGATTGTTTTTTATTAATTCTAGCATTTTATATTGATTTTCTAGTAATTTATAAGATTTTCTAGTAATTTATAAGATTTTCTAGCATTTTATAAGATTTTCTAGTAATTTATAAGATTTTCTAGTAATTTATAAGATTTTCTAGCATTTTATATTGATTTTCTAGTAATTTATCAGATTTTCTATTAATTTATAAGATTTTCTAGCATTTTATATTGATTTTATATTAATTTATAATATTTTCTAGTAATTTATAATATTTTCTATTAATTTATATGATTTTCTAGTATTTTATATTGATTTTTTTAGTAATTTATAAGATTTTCTATTAATTTATAAGATTTTCTATTAATTTATAAGATTTTCTAGCACCGACCGGGCCTAAGGGCCTTTAGCACCCGGTGCTAAAGGGCCTTTAGCACCGGGTCGTGGCGGCACTCGGTTCTAAAGGCCACGACCGGGCCGCGGGGGCCGTGCGGCGGGGCCAAAGACCAGCCTGGCCACGGAGGCCGTGCGGCAGCTGGCCACGTCACCGACCGGGCCTAAGGGCCTTTAGCACCGGGTCGTGGCTGCACCCAGTGCTAAAGGCCACGACCGGGCCGCGGGGGCCGTGCGGCGGGGCCTAAGACCGGCCTGGCCACGGAGGCCGTGCGGCAGCTGGCCACGTCACCGGGCGCACACGAGCCACGTCACTGGATGAACAAGAACAATTTTTCTTTTTAATCTCTGTATAAAAGTTGTAACTAGTCGTTCTCCCTCGTACAAACTTCAAAAAATATCATTTTTCTTCCTAAAAATTCCTAAAATCATACTCTATGAAGTTATGAAACTTATTAATGTTATTATTTTGAAAAATCTTCTCGTGTTTGAACAATCCAAATTTTGAATTAAAAATGACAACTACAACCAAGGTTTTTTTCACACTAGGTGATGTCAAATGAAAAAGTGATAAATACCAAAGTTTCATATTTCATCATGATCTACAATCTTTATTTAGGTCATTTTGTCATTTTCAAAATGGGTAATAACATGTAGTACAAATTTGACAAGTCTCTAACAAAGTTTTAGAAACTATGCGAGTGAATCAAGGTTTAATGAACAATGTATACTACCACTTTCTCAAATGCCAAAATGACTTAAATAAAGATTGTAGATCTTGATGAGATATGAAATTTTGGTATTCATGACTTATTCATCTGAGACCATTTAATGTTCCAAAATCTTTCATTTAATTATCAATTTTTGTAGTTTTAAGATTTTCTAGTAATTTATAAGATTTTCTAGTAAGTTATAAGATTTTCTAGTAATTTATAAGATTTTCTATTAATTTATAAGATTTTATAGTAATTTATAAGATTTTCTATTAATTTATAAGATTTTCTATTAATTTATAAGATTTTCTAGAATTTTATATTGATTTTCTAGTAATTTATAAGATTTTCTTATTTAATATATATTTTTATATAGGTATTAATAACTGAATTAAAACAAGTATTAATAACTATATATTAAAAACTATATTTATAAGATTCCCAAATAGTAGCCCTCGGTGCTAAAGGCCGGTTTGGAAACTGGGCGCCAAACGAAAATTTGGGGCCTTTGGCACCGGGTTGATCTAAAATCCGGTGCTAAAGGCCGCCAATTTTCGCTTGGCGCCAGTTACGGCCTTTAGCACCGGGTGTAGAAGACCCGGTGCTAAAGGGAATTTTAGCACCGGGTGGTGGGAAGGCCCAGTGCTAAATGGGGGGCCTTTAGCACAAGGTTTTGTACAGACCCGGTGCTAAAGACCCTTTAGCACCGGGTCGTGGCTGCACCCGGTGCTAAAGGCCTTCGTCTGGTGCACAGTTACGGCCTTTAGCACCGGGTGTAGAAGACCCGGTGCTAAAGGCCCATTTAGCACCGGGTGGTGGGAAGACCCGGTGCTAAAGGGGGGGCCTTTAGCACCGGGTGCTGTACAGACCCGGTGCTAAAGGGCCTTTAGCACCGGGTCGTGGCTGCACCCGGTGCTAAATGCCCCAGACCTATATAGGCTGGGGACTTCTCTCCCCTCCCTCACTTTGCCCTCATTCCTCCCAGATCGAAACCGCCGCCGCTGCCCCCTCGTCTCCTCAGACGCCGCCGCCCGTCGTTGTCGCCCGTCGCCGCCGCCGCTCGTGGTCCCCGCGCCCACGCCGCCGCCGCCTGTCGTCCCCACGCCCACGCCGCGCCGCCGCCCTCGTCCCGAGCCGCGCCGTCGTCCCCGTGCCCCACCCCTGTCCCCGCGCCCGTCGTCCCCGCTCCGGCGCCCCTCGTCCCCGCGCCGCCCGTCGTCCCCGCGCCGGTGCCGCTCCTCGTCCCCTCGCCGCCGCCGCCGCTCGTCCCCGCGCCGCCGTCGCCCGCCGCCCATCACGCGGTGAGCCTCTGTGAAGCCGAACGCGTTCGCTAAGCACATACATTGAAAATATTAGAAATTACATTGAAATGTGTATTGGAAATGTTATATTGGAAATGTATATGGAAATGTTATATGTTTGAAATGTATATTGGAAAATGCTTCATTTAACCAAATTCTATGTATATTAGAAATATATGTGCTTCATTTACATGTATATATTTCTTATCAATTATTTTTAATTCTATATATATTAGAAATATATGTGCTTCATTTAAATGTATATTGGAAATTTTATATGTTTGAAATGTATATTGGAAAATGCTTCATTTAAATGTATTGGAGATATTTACATTGAAATGTATATTGGAAATGTTATATGTTTGAAATGTATATTGGAAAATTCTTCATTTAAATGTATATTGGAAATTCTATGTATATTAGAAATATATGTGCTTCATTTAAATGTATATATTTCTTATCTATTATTTTTAAAATTATGTATATTAGAAATATATGTGCTTAATTTAAATGTATATTGGAAATGTTATATGTTTGTAATGTATATTGGAAAATGCTTCATTTAAATGTATTGGAGATATTTGTATAATGTATACTATCGAAAATGTTTATTATC
This sequence comes from Echinochloa phyllopogon, assembly GCA_033239725.1. Lineage (NCBI taxonomy): Eukaryota > Viridiplantae > Streptophyta > Magnoliopsida > Poales > Poaceae > Echinochloa > Echinochloa phyllopogon. The sequence goes on from BTCW01000017.1 coordinate 14,943,772, forward strand.
GGAAATTCTATGGCGTACCCGAACCCACCGCGCACCCGAACCCCTTAGCGAATCCGTTTTTCACGCACCGACCCCCTTAGCGAACCCTTAGCGAATCAATCCACACCGCGCACCCGAACCCATTAGCGAATCCGTTTTTCACGCACCGACCCCTTAGCGAAAATGTTAGAAATATTGGGAATATGTATGCTTTGTATATATTTCTTATCAATTATTTTTAATTCTATAGATGGCGGACAACAACAACCCCGTCCCACCCATGCAAGAGGACAACAACACCCATGTCCCACCCATGCAAGAGGACAACGACACGTTCTTTGCGAATCAACTTTTCAATATTGTAACCCAACCAATGTCCATGGATGATGTGTTGGGGATCATTGGAAGGGACGACAATATCCAGGGCAACAATGTTGCAAGGGCCGAAAATGTTGAAGGGGCCGCCAATGTCCAGGGCGACAATGTTGCAAGGGCCGAAACTATTGAAGGGGCCGGTAACGAGCCCTTGTCTAGTCAGGTGTGTATATAGATAACATAAATTTGTACTGTACATGTCAATTATGTATACCATCTCTATATCATCTCGTATATATGTAATTTGTGTAGGCCGCCTCTGCTAAGAAATCAAAACGATCGACCACGAAGAAGCTGAAGGATGTCAAGTTACACATCACCCGAGTGGAGGATGACGGGGAGCCAGTTGAGCCCCCAAAAGTGGCCAAGAAATTTGTATCTCAGTGCAGGATAATTGTACGGGACAATGTGCCCATTAGTATCAGAAAATGGAAGTCCACGGACCCCACTGAGGAGTACGTGCTCCCCGATACAGAGAAGGAGATGCTATGGAGGGAATTAAAGGCAATATTCGACTGGCCTGGCACTCATGAAGCAGAACTGAGGGATTGGACAATGAAGAAGATGGTAGTTCTGTTTCAGGATTTCAAGAAGAAGTTGTACTCGCATTTTCTCAAAACCGGAGAGGCCCCGGATCCTGAGAAGTATAAGAAGATCACTAATGACGAGTGGGAAGCATTCCTTGAGTACAAAACCTCCGAAGAGGGTGCAACGGCTAGCGCTAGAAATGCTGGAAACGCCGCAAATAAGAAGTACTCTCATAAGATGGGTTCAGGAGGTTACAAGGCAAGCATCGCTAAATGGGAGAAGATGGAAAAAGATCTATATGCTAGAGGCATCACTCCAGCGACACATGACTGGCCCACAAGGACCAAGCATTGGTACTATGGTCATGGAGGCACCCTAAGCCCAATCGACGGCTCCTTAGTTTTTCCTGAGGACTTGCGAGAACTAGCTCAGCGTCTCCTCGATATCCTCAGGGCGTCTGAGATGGGAGAATTTGTTGCTGATAGAGACAGAGATGAGCTAACCTATGCCTTAGGGAACAAGGAGCATCCTGGACGGACGCGCGGCGTAGGCACAAGCATCTCATGGAAGAAAGGTTTCCAAGAGCACGCCACCACCTATAGGAGCCGTTCGAGGAAGAAGGCCGAATATGAGCAGAGGGTGAGGGACCTAGAGCAAACGGTTGCCGCCCAGGGCTCAAAGCTCCAAGAAATGGAGTCAGAGATGGAGCGACGGATGAAGGTAGCATGGCTGCAGATACAACAAGCCACAGGCGGGACCGGTTCCACAGAGCCTGCACCTCTCCAACAAGCCGCAGGCGGGACTGGTTCCACAGAGCATGCACCTCTCCAAGATGCGGCCCTTATTAGCACTCCACAACAATATCAAAGCAGTCACGCTTCCATACAGGCCGCCGAAGCGGTCCGTTACACCGTGGATGAAATAACTCAACGGACCGCGTGCGAGCTTGTCGTCAGGCAGAAGAACTTAGCTGTGGTGGTACGTATGCGACCTTAGTTCGTACTGCAACATTTCACCGTAAATACCATTCATTTACTAATTTTCTTTGTGACTACTAACTTATCAGGTCGCATACGGTATGACCAAACGTGTGGAAGAAGGGCAAAAATGGCACTGCAATGACATTCCACATGGTTACGCACCTGTTGAGGTGGAGCAAGTCGTCACCAACTGGGAAGACTTGGAACTTGACATACCCGGAGGTGACGGAGAAACAAAACTCGGTCAGTGTTCTCACTGCATCATTCTATGGAGCAAGGCAGACGTCGTCATACCCGGTACACCTGCGGCTACCAACAAGCCTCCGTTACCTCCAAGAGATCCACCGGATCATGGCGATTCTCCGGGAGCTCCTGATGCAAGCCCGTCTCCTCCGCCGAAGAGGTCTCCGTCTCCTCTGCCGAAGAGGTCTCCGTCTCCTCCGCCGAAGAGGGGACGCCACACTAAAGCCTCTGCCCCCACTCCACCAGCGAAGAAGGTGCGAAAAACCAGAGAGAAGCCCGCACCAGAGAAAAGAGCAGGTGAGAAGACTCTAGAGGAGCTCGAAGCCTCGGTCAAAGCAGACACAAAGAGGCAAATGGCTGAGTGGAGGAAAAAACCTGAGCCGGAGCCGAAGCTTGATCCCACCGTCGTCAAGTCATTCCTCGGTAATTTGAGCAAGGGTCAACAGAAGGAAGTAATGGTAATGGACTATGACCGCTCATTACTGAAATCTCGCCGGAAGCGGAAGGCTGCAAATAAGCAGGCGGGCCCATCCAAAAAGGTTCCTCAGCTCGGCCAGCAACCTCAGCGGCCCTTGGGTCCATTGCCATCTCTGGACGAGCTTAACGTGCAACGAGTAATGGCCGAGACTAGACTAACCAGAGCACAAGTCCTGGGGGAAGAAGAGGTGCCTGTAAACACAACGCTGAAGTGGCCGTTTAAGCTTGGCGAGCCTATGGTCCCTCCTGAAATGGAGAGAAAGCTACAAATGAAGATGCGCCGATTCCATGAGTAGTACTTGGAAGAATCAAGAAGGAATCAACGGCGCATGATCAAAGTAGGCGTGAAGGACCATGATTTCTACAATGGTGACAATGATTGGGTCTGGCTGAGGTTTCAGGATATATATGAGTTGTACCACCGCGACGGCATGGACGTGGATTTGATAACCTGTTGGACACTGTAAGTACTTTGTTGTTGCTTATAATTCACAGTTTGAAAACAATAATTCCAATCTATGCTGACGCGGGCTTTATTTATTGCTTAACATATGCAGAATTGAGATTCAAAAATGTCGGAGAGCCATTATATATGACGTTGGTTTCATTGATCCTCGAAGGATAAGTGAAGCAATGATACTGCACAATCCTGAGGAAACATATTTAAATCTATACAAGTATATTAAGAAACAAAATTAATGCGACTCCATACTAATCCCATACAACATCGAGTGAGTACATACACATGCTTTTTCTTATACTGTTTGTGTACTAATTCATTTCTTATTATAATGTATACATGTGCACAGATTCCACTAGTTCCTAATAATATTGTGTCTTGACCGGGGTGTCGTCAACATCTTTGATTCGTTGAACACTCCAAAAGAAAAACTACAGAACATCATGGACATGATGACAAGGTGATGTATATTTTCTCCTACTTAATTCACCCCTTACACTCGCAATGACTTAACTCAAGTTTTTTGTTCGCAGGGCCTGGATTCAATTTCGTCAAGAACACCCGGGTATTCCACATGAAACACTAAAATGGAACATTGGCTTTCCGGTAAGCAAGTAATTTGTACATGTAGGCCTCGACTAATATATTATATGAATTTTACTTAATTTCTTTTGGTCAACAGTGTGCCAAACAGGGGCCGGGAAATAATTTACGTGCATACTATGTTTGCGATTTCATGTGGAATTGGGGACATAAAAAGCTTACACAACAGGATATTATGGTACGTAATAATAAACACATTTCCATTATTATTAAGTGCACAATCATTGTCTCCAACTCGGCGGATTAAATATCTTTCAATTATTTGTAAATTATAGATGTTCAACTTGAAGGAAGAGTCCCTAGAGCTAGAAAGAATCGACGCAATTGCAGAACAGCACGTCGGATGGATCTGAGACGAGGTCGTCAATCCCCGAGGAGAATTCTACTCGCCAGTACTGGAGGACGTGTCGGACAGTCCAACAAGCTAGTCATCAATCTTAGTAGAAAATACAGTTTAAATATATATAACTTGAGTTGACATGCATGAATATCTACTTTTGTAATATATATGTCTTCTATTTTGATGAAATGTCAGCTAATATGAATATAGAGTTGGCCGAATACACATTAGAATACACGTATTAGAATATATACGTATATACACGTATATAGACGTGCATGCATGGCTACTGAAAAAAGCAAAAAAAATTCGGGCCTTTAGCACCGGGTGCAGCCACGACCCGGTGCTAAAGGCAGGTCCTTTAGCACCGGGTGCAGCCACGACCCGGTGCTAAAGGCCCTGCGGCAGGGCCTTTAGCACCGGGTCGTGTCTGCACCCGGTGCTAAAGGGACCCTTTAGCACCGGTTATTCAACCCGGTGCTAAAGGGGTACCCCTTTAGCCTCGGATTAATTGCACCGGGTGGGAAACCCTGTGCTAAAGGGCTTTCCCACCCGGTGCAGATGTCGATCATTCTGGTAGTGCCATGAGCTCGGACTGAACAGCCTCGTGGCCTCTTCACGTCGCCCTCGGCCATCATCATCTCATCGCCTTTGGCGCCGTTTCCGGCATTCCTGTGGTAGTTGCGCCGTCCTCACGAACGCCGGTTCCCAACCGTCCGGTGGCCTCGCGGCATAGCCCTCGCCAGCTTGTCGCTGATCATGGATTGCATTGCCTGTCCACGCGATGTGTGTATGTGTATATATGATGCAATCCCTGTTGCCGACTCCTGGTTGTTGACGGCCGACGACAACGGCGGCCGAAGGGAGCAGCTGGCTTGACGCAGACTCGAGGCGGCGGCCGACGCGCGTCTCTTCTCCTCCGGCTGCCTCTTGTGCGTCGATGGAAAAAGTCCCCTTTGGGCGTGAGGGGTCAGGGGCCTTTTATAAGCAGCAGCTAGGGTCCAGGGCTTGCGCCGCCGCAAGTCGTTAGGATATTTGTTTTGCTTGCCGATCAAGCCGGTCCGTGCTTATCTCAACCAGCGTTATCTCGGCACACTTCGTGATTAGATATTTCTCTCATTTCTCTTGTACGTGGGCCTGACGAAAATATCCAGCTCCTATACGTACGTGATAAAGACGTCAGTTGGCCTCGATGAACTAACCACGCCGAGTCTCCTGGGGCTCAGGCCTCCAGAACCTTCCGCCGACTGTCCTGCGGGACCGGCTGCAACTCTTGGCCTTGTGTGCACACAAAGACGCCGTGCCTAATAGCTCGTTCCAGATGCTAATGACCCTTGCGCTCTTGGGAACGCATGCAAGCTGCATGCATGGGCGTATACACTGCCAGAATGATCAACATCTACACCGGGTGGGAAAGCCCTTTAGCACCGGGTTTCCCACCCGGTGCAACTAAACCGAGGCTAAAGGGGTACCTCTTTAGCACCGGGTTGAATAACCGGTGCTAAAGGGTCCCTTTAGCACCGGGTGCAGCCACGACCCGGTGCTAAAGGGCCTGTCCCGCAGCGCCTTTAGCAGGGCCTTTAGCACCGGTTGTTGTCTGTAACCGGTGCTAAAGGCCCCGGATTTTTTTTTTGTTTTTTCAGTAGCCATGCATGCACGTCTATATACGTGTATATACGTATATATTCTAATACGTGTATTCTAATGCGTATTCGGCCGACTCTATATTCGTATTAGCTGACATTTTATTAAAATAAAAGACATATATTTTACAAAAGTATATATTACAAAAGTAGACATATATATATAAACTGTATTTTCTACTTAATTAAGATTGACGACTTGTTGAACTGTCCGGCGGGCCGGCGGCGGCGACGGGCCGGCGGCGACGACGAAGGGCGGCGCGGCCGGGGACGATGGCGGCGCGGGGAAGACGGCGAGGGCGCGAGCGGCGGCACGGGGACGTCGGCGGGGACGACGGCGACGAAGAGCGGCGGCGCGGCCGGCCGGGGACGTCGGGCGGCGCGGGGACGACGGGCGCAGGCGCGGGGACGACGGGCGGCAGTGCGGGGACGTCGGCGGGGACGACGGCGATGAAGAATGGCGGCGCGGCCGGCCGGGGACGTCGGGCGGCGCGGGGACGACGGGCGCTGGCGCAGGGACGACGGGCGGCGGCGCGGGGATGACGGGTGGCGGCGCGGGGACGACGGCGAGGACGCGGATGGCGGCGCGAGGAGGATGGACAAGGCCGTGGGCGACGGCGGCATAGGCGAGGCGACGGGCGCGGCGACGACTGCGGCGGGGGCGAGGCGAGGAGGAGGGCCGGCGGGTTGGGGGAAGACGAAGTGCAGCGGGGGCGGGGGCCAGCGCGAGGCTATATAGACCCGGGGCATTTAGCACCGGGTGTAGCCACGACCCGGTGCTAAAGGCCCTTTAGCACCGACCCGGTGCTAAAGGCCCCCCTTTAGCACCGGGCCTTCCCACCACCCGGTGCTAAAGGCTCTTTAGCACCGGGTCTTCTACACCCGGTGCTAAAGTCAGTAACTGGCGCCAAACGAAAATTGGGGCCTTTAGCACCGGATTTTAGATCAACCCGGTGCTAAAGGCCCCAAATTTTCGTTTGGCGCCAGTTTCCAAACCGGCCTTTAGCACCGGTGGCTACTATTTGGGAATCTTATAAATATAGTTTTTAATATATAGTAATTAATACTTGTTTTAATTCAGTTATTAATACCTATTAAAATATATATTAAATAAGAAAATCTTATAAATTACTAGAAAATCAATATAAAATGCTAGAAAATCTTATAAATTAATAGAAAATCTTATAAGTTACTAGAAAATCTTATAAATTGCTAGCAAATCTTATAAATTAATAGAAAATGTTATAAATTACTAGAAAATCTTATAAATTACTAGAAAATCTTATAAATTACAAAAATTGATAACTAAAAGAAAGATTTTGGAACATTAAATGGTCTCAGATGAAAAAGTCATGAATACCAAAATTTCATATCTCATCAAGATCTACAATCTTTATTTAAATCATTTTTGCATTTGAGAAAGTGGTAGTATACATTGTTCATTAATCCTAGATTCACTCGCACAGTTTCTAAAACTTTGTTAGAGACTTGTCAAATTTGTACTACATGTTATTACCACTTTTGAAAATGACAAAATGACCTAAATAAAGATTGTAGATCATGATGAAATATGAAACTTTAGTATTCATCACTTTTTCATTTGACATCACCTAGTGTGAAAAAAACCTTGGTTGTAGTTGCCATTTTTAATTCAAAATTTGGATTGTTCAAACAGTCTCACACGAGAAGATTTTTCAAAATAATAACATTAATAAGTTTCATAACTTGATAGAGTTTGATTTTATGAATTTTAGGAAGAAACATGATCTTTTTTGAAGTTTGTACCAGGGAGAACGACTAGTTACAACTTTTATACAGAGATTAAAAAGAAAAATTGTTCTTGTTCATCCAGTGATGTGGCACGTGTATGCCCCGGTCGTGGCCTGTAGCACCGGGTGCAGCCACGACCCGGTGCTAAAGGCCCTTTAGCACCGGGTCTGTACAGCACCCGGTGCTAAAGGCCCCCCCCTTTAGCACCGGGCCTTCCCACCACCCGGTGCTAAAGGCCCCCACCAATTTCCAAACCGGCCTTTAGCACCGGTGGCTACTATTTGGTAATCTTATAAATATAGTTTTTAATATGTAGTTATTAATACTTGTTTTAATTCAGTTATTAATACTTATTAAAAATATATATTAAATAAGAAATTCTTATAAATTACTAGAAAATCAATATAAAATGCTAGAAAATCTTATAAATTACTAGAAAATCTTATAAATTAATAGAAAATCTTATAAATTAATAGAAAATCTTATAAATTATTAGAAAATCTTATAAATTACTAGAAAATCTTATAAATTACTAGAAAATCTTATAAAATGCTAGAATTAATAAAAACAATCTTCAGCCACTGAGAATGGAGGCCGGCCATCGAGCATATCATAATCTTCATCCGTCTTGTCCTCAACTCCTACGATTTTTCTCTTTCCAGGAAGAACTATATGACGCTTTGGCTCGTCTTGTGATGGGTCCAATTGCTTACCCCCACCTTTCTTATCCGCCCCTTTCTTCGGTCTGCTAGCCATGTCCTTCACATAAAAAACTTGTGTGACAGCTTTGCCCAGGACGAATGGTTCGTCTAGAAAGCCAATCTTGTTTAGGTCCACTAACGTCATTCCATAGTCCGCTTCAACTTTAACACCTCCTCCAGTCAGCTTCACTCATTGGCACTTGAACAATGGGATCTTCAAAGGTTCGTACTCTAATTCACATATCTCCTCTATGATTCCATAGTATGAGTTTGTATTGCCATTAGTGTCTGTCGCGTCGATCCGGACACCACTGTTTTGGTTGGTGCTTTTCTTGTAATTTATAAGATTTTCTAGTAATTTATAAGATTTTCTAGTAATTTATAAGATTTTCTATTAATTTATAAGATTTTCTAGTATTTTATATTGATTTTCTAGTAATTTCTAAAACTACATTACTATAAGCCTTATAACTATTCACAAGTCATACAAAACAAAATACTAACTAGCTTGCCTTCTCTCTCCATTTAAAACACAACATGAACACTCTCTCCACCATGAACTCAAGCTCTCTCCTCTCTCTCCTCCAAGAACACAAGCTCTCTCTAGCTAGCTTTACTTTGATTCACAAATCCCTCTATTTCTAAATCATAGAAGGATTACAAGCTAAATAAAACATTAGAGAATGAAAGAGTGTACCTTGTAGTGCTCCTTAGATGAGTTGAATCTTCACAAATTTTGAAAAAAATTTGGGCAGCACCTCCCCTCCCACGGCCGAGCAGCATGAACACAGCGCCTAAGTGTTCAGCTGGCACGGGCGGGGGAGGAGGAAACCCCTATATTCAAACACATTAGCACCGGGTCGTGGCAAGACCTGGTGCTAATGTGCACCCTTTAGCACCGGGTGCAGCCAGCAACCGGTGCGAAATGGCCTCGGCACATTAGCACCGGTTGCTGGCTGCACCCGGTGCGAAATGGCCTCGGCACATTAGCACCGGTTGCTGGCTGCACCCGGTGCTAAAGGGGGCGCATTAGCACCGGGTCTTGCCACGACCCGGTGCTAATGTCTTCGCCCTGACACATTTTCGTGTCGCCCCCGCTCCTAGCCGTTGGACCCGGTGCTGAAGCCCCATCAGCACCGGGTCCAAAAATGGCCGAGGCGGAGGAGGCGGGCGGATGTGAAGGATTCTGGTAGTGATAGCCTTACGTTTGTACGTGCATGTGATTTCTTGGTGTTGCTAGCTTGTTCTCTCTTCCTGGTTCTGATTCGCTCACGATGAGCAATGAACAGCTAGAACAACATCAGGCTGGTCGCCGGGCCAGGCCACACAAGTTCATTAATTCACGTATTCGGCGCGTATACGAATTTTATATGTGGCCGGCACGAATACATACATGTGGTGTATGGAGTCTGTTCTCTTTTTCCGGACGCCGTTCGTGACGATCGTTCCAATATGGTATGGACTATCGCTGTCCGGAGTCCCTGCACTTGCCCTGCTTGTTTATTCAGAAATGGCACGTACAGACCTCACACGTGTACGTGAAATCCATGCAATTGGGACTAGCTAATCAAGTTCTTTAGCTTCCAGTAGTCAAATATCTGAGCCAAAAAACATCAAACACTAGGGAACTGTGTCCACCGAGATTCTTAAATTTAAGAGTGCGAAGGTTGCCTAGATTAGATAGACTCTGCATAAAAGTCTTCATGTAACCCTCATTTTTACCTAATCCTTTTATTATGAACACCCTTAGTTCAGCAAGTTTACCAAGCTCAGCCAGAGTGTTTGGTGATTTGTCCACATCGAGCACTGATAGCTCTTCCAGGGATGTTAGATTCGCAATCCCATCTGGAAGTTTCAATCCCTTCTCCGGATGCATTAATAGATGTTCAAGTTGAGATAGCTGAATAATGCTTGTTGGAAGTTCTTTTATGGACGAACTCGACAAATCCAATGTCTTCAGAAGCTTTAGGTTTCCAATTCCTTCTAGAAGGTCTAGTTGAAGCTCACCACCTAGTTCCAGATATCGCAAGTGGTGCAAACTCCATAAATCCTTGCGGTGAATTATATTACACGAAACACGCGTTTCAAAGACAAAACACGGAGAACTGAAAACCTTGATAGAGGTGGCATCCATCGAACCGCATCGCCAAAAACAAAGAGTGACCTGGCATGGGACATGTTCACTGATGGTAGTACTATTTGTATCTCCTTGCTATCTTCTCTGCTGCCATCTCCCTCATCCTTCAGCGATATTCGTCGAATCTTGCACGCTGTAGATTTGAGGTATGAAACTTCGGGTACAGTGGCAAAATTTTCTTGTACTGAAAGGGAAATGATAAGATCAAGTATCATATCGTGTACTCGACAAAATTCTGCTACACCGTATTCATTGATGTACATAGGCTGAATCATGCTTCTATTGACAAGTTCATTGAAATACATGTCTCCAGTTTCATACATAATTCTCTTTTTTTCCACCACAAAATCCTCTGCTACCCAAAGCCGTACCAAGTCACTTCTTGGAATCGTGAAATCCTCTGGAAACAAGCTTTAGATACAATAAACAAGGCTTTAAATAGGACGGAAGATCACCATAACTAAGATGTAATCTCTCTCTCATGTTATCCAAAGTCTCGTCCTTTTCAAGTCCATAACCCATAGAATTGCACACACCATACCACTTGCGGTCGGTGATGGCCGGAAGAGGGCTGCCGGCGGTGGAGCAGTTCGGGCGGCTCCGGCGAGGTAGCGCCGGCGTCGTAGATGGCCAGGAAGGCTTGGTGAAGTAGCCTGGGAGCTTCACGGGGCCATGTGGAGTGCAGCTGTGCGGTCGATTGAGGTTGGGGTGGAGCGAGCATGGCTTCCCGCGTGAAGGTGGCCGACGGCAGCGCCGGTGAGCGGGGGGGGGGGGGGGGGGGGGGAGGCTCGGCGGTGGTCAGGAAGGTTCGCTAGGAGGTGGGGAACACGATGGTGGTGACCATTTGGGCCGAAGAGCATTGTAGAGGGCTGCCCATGGCGGGGTGCTCGCGGCGGCGGTGGAGCTCGGGTTGGTCGTGGGAGGCGCGTGCGGCCTTTTATATGCGCTGGGGAGAGCTAGGGGTGGAGGAGAAGAGAGAGAGAGAGAGAGAGTTACCACATCACCAGGCCGCCCGTGCCACGGGTGCCGGCCGCATGAGCCATGTCACCAGGCCGCCCGTGCCACATCCACCGGCCACCTAAGCCATGTCACCGGGGCGCCCGTGCCACATTGCCCTTGGGTCCCTCGCCGGCCGGTGGCTCGAGCACTCAAATTCAGGCAATGTGGGCCATGACCGTCGAATTGATCTAGCCTACGAGCATCAGGAGCTCAACACGAGCCTGTAGAGGTGCTTGGTGGGGCCGGGGGTGACCGGAGTTGGGCTACCGACGGTGGAGCAGATCGGGCGATCGCCGGCGATGCCGCACTGGTGTTGTGGAGCACCGGCGAGCTCAAGGGGTGGTTCTGGGAGCTTCCTGAGGTGACGGGGAGTGCGATGATGGGCTCGGTTTGGGCTGGGGAAGTGTAGGCGAGGCTGCCCACGTGGAGGCGGCGGACGGTGGCAAGAATGTCGGCGGCGGTGCATGGGAAAGGCCGGTAGGCCTCGGGGGAGGTCCGTGCGATGGTCGTGGAGCTCTGCTAGGGAGCGGGGCAGGTCTTGGTGGGGTTGAATCGGGCTGAGGCAAGCGGTGTAGCCGGCCCACAACGAGGTGGGCGGTGGCGGCGGAAATGGCGCGCCGGTCGCGTGGCTGAGCAGGAGGGAGAAGAGATAGAGTTGACCCGGGTTCAAACTATGTTTGACTGAGATTTAAAAAGAAGACATGTTGAAACTCAAAGATTGGCCAAAATAAAAGTTTCTTAAAATTAAAAGTTCTACAACTTTCATATTGAAAGGTTTTTTATTTGAGCTCTAGATTAAGGAGAAAAATTGAGTTTCCTTTAAACTTATTTAAATGAATTTGAAATTGATTTTCTAATTTTGCTCCTATTTTTGGATTAGGCTTTTCTTAGTTTGGTCATTGCTCATGATCATGATCGAAAGACATTGGTTTGTCACAAAACATGTTGTAAAGTATGGAAAACTTCAATGCTCAAGTAAACAATGTATGAAACTATGTATGAGAACGAGTAATGTAACTTTATATTTGATAATGCAACTTGATATTTACCAATGTTATGGTCAAAATAAGGCTGTGTACAAACTTGAGGTGCATATGAGTTGAAACATTTTATGAGGTATTGAAATCTCAAAGTTTGATTTAGAGTTGTAAGAAACAATATGACAGATCTATCCATTTATGAGCAATGCTTGTTATCGCTTTATTAAAACTATTTAAGTTTTTAATGAAAAGATTGTGGACCAAAAACATGTTGCGATGCCAATTTGTAGAATTTGTTGACCAAATTCAAATATTATTGTAATTATTAAGAGGTAATTTGGAGATAGAAGTTTGAATTGTCCCTAGAAAACAATTGATTTTTTATCTATCTCTTAAATATGGAGTAATAAGGAACATATAAGCCTAAAAATAATTTTTGTGTGATTTTTTCAATATAGTTCAACTTGGAATTATTTTCCATAAACCTACAAAAATTCATTTAAAATATTAAAAATAGTAAATAAGTTCTATAATTATTGAAACTTCTTCGATATAACTTATATGTAGTCTATTGTATATAAAAATATATTGGTTAATTTAAGATAGTTATTTTTTATGTCTCACTTCACAATGGAGCAATAAAACGAAAAAGAAAAAGAAAAACAATATGCTTTGAAGAAATACATCAAGGCCCGTTTCAGCTCAAATAGCCCAACTAATTCTGACCGTCCATCATAGATCCAACGACTGTGATCGTACCCTATAAAACAACCGGAAACCCTGGCTCTCGCTTCGTTTCCTCCTTCACCCGCCCGCCCGCCCGTTCTCCCCTCGATCTACCTCGAGGCCACTCCTCCGCCGCCCGCTCCCTCTCCTTGCCTCCCCCGGCGCCCTCCACGGCTCCGCCGTGAGTTTCCTCTCCTCGCCTTCCCCGTCCCCCTCCACGCCGCGCTCCCTCTCCTCACCTCAACGCGAACCCAGGCGAGGGCGAGGGCGAGCGCCGCCGGACCCCATCCGTGCCGGCCTCGTCGCTTTGAAACCCTAGCTCTCTGGTTGTCTCCCTCCCTACGCCCCCGCCGGCCTCCAGGTCGATCTCCGCCGGCGGCGGGATTATTTGCAACGACGCCTTCTTCTCCTCCATCTCCATCCCCGCCGCCGCTCCTCCTGCCCCCAAACCAACACTCTTGCACCTTTGCGGCGCCGCGCCCATCCGAATCCCCGCCGCCCTAGCCTTGCCTCCCCGCACCCCTTCCTCGCTTCGACCAAATCGAATCGAGGCGAGCGACGGGACACGACGGAGCTGGAGGTTGGGGCAGGCAGGACCCGGCTGGTCCCAGATCCGGTCGCGGGCTCGTAATAGGCCTAGATCCAACTACCGCGGTCCCGGACCCAACGGACGGGCGCACAGCTAGGCTGCTCGGTGCGGCGGCTACAGCAGCAGCAAGGGGACCGAAGACGATGGGCACGGTGGTGGATCTGTAGCAGCTCCAGGATGTCTCCTCCAAGGTGGCTGCGGGAGTTGTTGCGGCTCCTGGTCAAGCTCCTCCTTCAGGCTGTGAGCAACAAGAGCGAGTTAGCATTTCTATCGCTTCACATCTATCTCGTTAGCAACTGATTACTAGTAGAAGACCTCGTTAATGATCTGCTAGTGCTTGATCTGCGTGTTGTAAGTCTGTTATTGATCTATTGGGATTTCATGTGTTAGTTCTTTAGCTATTAGTAATTAATTAGTATTAGTAGTGAGCACTGATAGTATTAATTAGTGTTAGCTTGAGCTAGTACCTGTGCGTTGTTAGCTTTACTTGATCTGTTTCCATTTCTTGCACACGACTTGAGCAAAATTTGGTTGATACCAGAGGTGAAGTGTATTGTCCTTGTGTCAGATAAACCGTTTGAAGCTTGTACTTTTGAACTTTGACATGTCTGTCCATATGATTCGGTATGATGTCTGCTCTAAGACTTATGTGTTAGTTTATTAAAGCAGTTAGACATTGTTATAGTTATACATGGATGCTATATGAGACTGTAAACTGGCTTCTGATATTGCTTTCTCTTTTATGAAGAACTGACGTTTCATATATTTTTTGGTGCTCCTGAGTCGAACTTGGTGTTGTCGGTCTCTTGTCATGTGTGCATCTGCTGCACATTGCAAGGGTAGGTCATTTATATGTGAATCTCTTTGGTATAGTTGAGATGTAGGGGAAAGCTTGTGTTGTGCAGGTGTAGAAAGCATATGAGCAGTCAAAGCTAGCAAACATCTCACATATATGCTAATGAATTTGACAGTTCTAAGATGTTTGTATTACTTGCTGTTGAACTTGACATTACTTGCTTGAACAAATATCAATTGCTAGCTAGTTTAGTATTCTGGTGCAATGTGTATTGTATTTAGTGTTATTGCCATGGTTTCCTCCTGTTCTGATCACTCAGGTTAAGCAGCTGACTGAGAAGGCAAGAGCTGGGAAACTTGCTCCTAATGAATTTCAGGGAGGGAGTTTCAGGTAAGTGATGCCTGCCTGTTTGTAATTGTTATTCAGGGAATCCTGCGTTTGCATCTTATTATTGCCTCAATGTTCACGACTACAATTTGTGGAGGTTAAGTAGCTATATATCACTGATAGTATTTTGCAACAATTTCATGGCTATGTGGTCAACAACATAATTGCTCTCTGTATTGTTTAATTTTTTCCTTGGATCTTAAATATCTAATTCCATGCTTGATCACCAAAATATACACTGTATTCCTTGTTTATTTTGCATTATGAAATAATTGCCTTATGAAGTCCATTCGTTTCTATTCGATTTACAAGGATTTAACTCTAATCTTCCTTATGTTGGCCTTGACTATTGTGTCGTAATGGCACCTATACTTTGAAATACGCTCATATAGTCCACCTTTCATTTTAATCTACTTGCATGAGTGTAGGCATGGGTGAAGGGAAACGAGGAGGCTACGCTGGCACATACAAAAACTCATTTACCCCAAAACAGGAACAACAACTGTCATAGATCACAGATCGTTATCACTAGATGCGTAGATACAGCGGTAGCCGTCTCGATGTAGTCGAACACGTCGAAGTGGCAGTACCGTGCAGTTGATCATGTCTGTCTTGTCCTGCACGTGCGGTTTCTTCCCGTGCTCCAAGCGCAGCACCTCCGAGGTATCCACACGTATGAGGATGGAACGCCAAATGTAGGTGTACTAGCACCTCATGAATGACTGCGATCTGCAGGATACGGATGGTGGTGGGGCTGCAGGAATTACTGTAGCACGTGAATACTGTTCACCCGTGGTACTGTAGCGGCATCTACTGTTCATGCGCGGATACCGTAGCGTTAGCACTGCAGCATCTCTTAGGGTTTTCCCCTTCCTCCCCCTCTGTTACTCTGTATTTATAGCGGTCACTAATGGGCCTTCCAACATTTGTGGCCCATCAAGAATCTAGTACCCTAATGAAACAAATTCATCAAAACTCATTAGCGGATCCAATTCGATTGGCTCTAGGGTATATATCCAACTGCAACTGCCTCTCCAACTTGTTCAATATTAATCCTATATACCCAATTTTATCGGTTTGATTATGCTAAGCTTAGTCCAGATGATTATAGGCTTCTACGCGAAAACATATTGACTGATCATGAGTTCAGGATCAATAACTCTGCCCAGCGATTCTCTAAGTTTTGTTTTAACATACAATGTGAACTTTAAATTCTTGTTATTTTTATTACACATTAAATACATGGCCGCCCATTCTGAAAATAACTTGTGATCAAATACTATATGGTTACATTTGCTAACTAATTTTATTAGCAAGTGTGTCATGTTTATTGTGATGTTGGCCAAACTTGAGTGTAATATTTTATTGTGATGTGGACAAGCATCTTAATTATTGTGAAGTGAGTGAAGTATGTGTGTTCAATTTTATACACGATTGTACCGCACGTGCACTCTACTAGTAAGGAACAAAGCTAAAAGTTAATGTTAAATAAAGGAGAATTTTTTCAAGGCCAAGAAAGAAATCGAGTTTTATTTTAGTATAAAATAAACAATTTACTATACAAATTATTATTCCAATGACTATGGTATGACCCTACGATCTGATATTAAAATTGCAGTACTTAGGCTCCTTGTCCTAATAACCTTTGGTTCCTTTTTTTGCTTTAGCTCTTACGTACCATTTGTGCGCGAATATGAAGCTTGTTTTCGAAATAATGATATGGGTCAGACACTCATACATCAATGTTATCATTTGAGCTTTTGGCCATATATTATTTGGTTAGGTGTATGTGAAGATTCTTGCATCTCCTTGTTGCAACGCATGAACATATATTTTCTAGTAAGATACTAATAAGTGACTAGTGTTGTATTGGTCCAACATTTTTGGTCTAATTTGGAAGGAAAAAACTAAAAAAAGGATATATTACCCCACTAAACTCTGTCCAATACCTAAAATACAAGCATGATCTATGAAACCGTCTATTTTGCACCCTCAATCTCCTCACACCAGGCAACCCGCCCCCTACCTAGTACCAGTATGGTTTTCTTTGTCCACGTCAGCAAAGTGGTGAATTAAGGTCCCGTATGGCAGAGCTCTGAGTTGATTAGTGAATCAGCTTTGGGAGCTCCGCCAAATAATTTTTCAGCGGGAAGTAATTTTCTGCTGATTGTTTGAAGTAATTTTTTGAAACAAAAGTAGTAGATTCTCCAGATTCTATGAAGTAATTATCTATCCTGATTTTAAGAGTTTCCGGTGGAGAATCAAAGAGAATGATGTCTTCCACAGAATCCGCTGTCATAGAGAATTAGTACCAAATAGGCCCTAAAACATCCTGCTGTGTGAATGAAGATTTATAGTACTTTGGTACTGTAATAGACCTTATCCTGACCCTAGGTTGATGTCATGGTACCGTTTCGAGATATGTGCAGTATAGATATGGATATCATTATATCACATCAGAAATGTACTCCGTAACTAATACGGCGATGCATTTGCGCGATATATTTATATTTTATATTTTGTTCGACCTTGATTTATGTACCAAGATTTACTGTATGTAGCCGTTGGTTTCGTTCCCCACACCTTACCACTGATATAATAACAGCACGCTAGTCTCTCGCCTCATTTCAAAATTATTTGAAACATTCACCTTCTCTCCTCTGTCTCTCCACCCAACATCTCTCCTCGCCGCCGCCGGCCGTTGCCACCGTCGACTTGTGCGGCTGCCCCCTTCTCCTCCGGCAACTACTTGGTAAACGGATATGCCAGGAGGAGGGGGAGGAGGACGCCATGGACTCCCCCTGCGCCTGCACTGGCACGCTCAAGGTGCTAGCTCTCCTCTGTTTCTCTCTCTACCCCTCTCTCATTTGCCTGGATGTTGAGAAACCTACGCGATAGTCTGGATTAAGATCCTCTTTAGGGCGTCTGGTACACATATGCCTCTTTTCCTCTATTTTATTTAGATTTTTCTTTCATTGTATTTTTTACCAATAGGGTCTGTGTGTTCCTTCTTTCAGATCTAGCGTTGTGTTCATAGGCCGCTTGGTTGTCTTTTCTTTTTTTTCCGCGTTCGCTTGCATGTTGGTTTGTTACACTGATCCGCTTGACTCTGTGCGGGATGGATTTGTTTTCTTTGTGCCTCTTTATAGATCCCATTTTTTTCGTGTACAACCTCGTAGGTAGACGACACCCCAGCTTCTAATGCTTCTTCGATCCGGTGGGCAGACAAGATTATTCTGCTCACTTTCTCCACCTTTATTTACTGATTCCAATATGTCTTGTTTCTACTTGATGTTCTTATCTCGGTGTTGGTGAATGTAGGTTGTTGTGATTCCGATTTAACATCTCACCGATCTATTGCTCCACTCCAGCGTCATGTGTTCGTTAGTCAACGCTGCCTTCAATTCAGATTTATCATCTTGTTTCTCTTCTGCTCATCTGTGTACGTCGTTACTAAAATGTCATTTTGTACAATACTGTTTCTTGGTGCTGTAGGTTTCGAGTAGCCGCAAGTTTGGATCTGTTCTTCGTGATAGGGGTTTGGAGCTGCAAGTTTCGAGTCGGTTTGGATTTCTCTTTGTGATAGGGGTAAGCATTTTGCTTCTGCTCCTTCCTTATGACATTGTGACATTTTTGCCTTTATATTCTTTCTTTATATTTATTTATTTCAAATTGTTTACATGCTAGTGAAACAAAATATTCCATAAATAGTATGCTGATAACTAGCTGCTACTAATTTGCTCGTTGCAGTGGCGCTGCCGGGGCAATCAAAGTGCTGTGACTTGAGACGCCGGGCTGCTTGGCTCAGCTGTCGTGATCTGTATCAGCTTCAGGCACCTCCTACCTGTTCGATCCTGCTGTCGTTGTCTTTGTTATGCTAACTTTGTGTTTTTCGTTGATCACATCCTGGTTTTCGGTAGTTTCATGTAATACTAATAATACTACTACAGAAAGAATGTCTGTGGAATGCATGCTTAAGTTTTACTTGGCTGGTAGAAGCTGGGTTCAATCTACAGAGATTAATCACCACCCAAAAGGTGCAATGTAATTCTCTTATAATATTGATATGCACTACAATACAACTCATACATATATGTATGGGGATGCTTTGCACAACTAGCAAATTCCCAAGACCATTGGTTCCTACTTCAGGGCAGGTCTTGTACTAGCATAACAATATATACTTATTTTAGTTGGTACCGGTACCCATTTCAAGTAGGTACTGATACAATGACGACGAGAAAACTTACGTGTACTTTTTTATGCTAAATCTGAGTTGGTATAAACTAAAACTTGTATACTTAGATCTGCCAACTAGTATGTGAGGCAATTATTTGTGCAACTATTTTTTCCCATAGCATGCATGGCCAGCGCAATAAAGCCTATTTACGATTTTCATTAGCCACGTGCAAGTAAGAAAAATTCTACTCACAACATTCATAAGTTTAAAATCTTAGTAATTGAATTAAATATGGTGACGTTATTCCACAGTCGATTAAAAAATCAGCAAGTATAGTGATTAAACGATAACGTTGACAAGCACGAGTAATATTAAAAAAATAAATGGGGTAGGGTTGATACCTACTGGTCTAATCGTTTGAGAATAAAAAGGGAGCTGGACCATATTCTATTCAACCCCGTGGCTCAGTATAGAACCAACACCTCGAGTACAGCTTTAACAATCTTTAAAATAAACATTCAGTTATATATACAGATGCCAGGCGTACATGTACTCTCATGTCGTGAAGGTGTACCCATTTTTTAACGAGGTACATATAAGATTGGCAGACATGATGTACAACCCGAGCGACGGAGCGACGGTCAACCTTTAAACAGTGCCTCGAACACCGAGCCGTTCAGCTTTATGTCCTATAGCATCGTCCTCGCCTCTTACTGACCACGGAATATAGTATATAAAATGCGGCGCACTCATCCACTTGCCCACGCCACACTTATCCACTTCGGTCCACTTGCACGTCTTTGAGCAGAGCAACCACCATGAAAGGACCTAAGATGGACTAGAGGGGGGTGAATAGTCCAAACTGCAACTTTTCAATAACTTAAAAATAGGTTATATGGCTAAAGTCCGGAAACTCCGAAGATTTGTCCGGAAACTCCGCACTTGTGCGGAGATTCCGCAAAACTCTCCGGAAACTCCGGACTTTTTGCTGAAACTGAAATTCGACAAACTAAACTTGCTTCAAATGTGAAACCTTCGAAATAGGTTACTCCTTAGATGCTGATCTACAAGGTTAAACACTCAAACCTAGCTCAAACCTTTGTGGGAAGGAGATTGATAGCAAACTCTAAGAAATAAGAGCACAAACCCTAAAGAGCAAGCAAGAACTCAATCCAAGTGCAAATAAAGTAAATCAAAGACAATGACACAAGGATTTAGTTCCCGGAGTTCAACTCTCACAAAGAAAGTCTACGTCTCCGTTGAGGTGCCCACAAAGGGCGGGTTTGTCCACTAAACCACTTCCTCTCCCTAGGATTCGAAAACCCTAGAGCTTATACTTACTTCACGGGGTAATACAAACTTCTTGGGGCTGCCACAAGGAGGTTGGAGCTCCCAAGCAACGCCTAGCCGTCTAGGAGCAATGCTCCAAGAGTACTGAACCCGAAATCCAAGGCTTGATGAAGAACGAAGTGCTCAAAAGATGGGAAATCAATTAGCTTGCACTCAACCTTGCTCTCTCTTCAATCTCACTTCAATCCCCTCACCAAATCTCACTTGGGAAGTCAAGAGGGGAGCAAAGTGGAGCTTTGAATGTTAGAGAGGTGTTTTGTTCTGAGTTAGGTCGAGAGAGAGTGAATGAGAGGGGGTGAGGGGGTATAAATACCCCTTCACCACAAACTAGCCGTTGTGCTGTCAAAGTGCGGAGTTTCCGCACATTTGTTCGGAGTTTTCGGACATGCGGTAACTCCAGAAAGAGTTCCGGTAACTCCGCACATTTGCTGGTTTTGGATTTTGGATGCATGTGTTGGTGGTTTTCTCTCATCTATCCTATGGCATATGAGCACTCCAACTTTAACCAAGCCAATGAACTTCGAATCCTGCTTAATAGTACGGCTTTTCCTATTGACTCAAGGATAAAGACATTAAAATGAATTAAAACACTTGAGTCCTCGTGTTGTCCTTCATTTCCTCTTTTGGTGCGCTGCTTTCTATTTACATTGTATCCCGTCTACACACAATTCTTCATAGCACATTAGTCTTCCAAGTGACTTGTCATAAATCAACCAAAACTAAGAAGGTCAAATGTACTTTCAATCTCCCTCTTTTTGGTGATTGATGACAACACACTTGGAATTTACATAAGAACATAAACAATATCTTAATGAATGAGTTGTGTAGATATGACTTGCCTTTATTACCTTTGGAGAATGCGCATTTGAGCTTTGGAGTTCCATTTTCATCACATGGTCTCTTGTACATAGTTTTAAACAAATAACGAGAGCCAAGAAATGCACATGACATGATGAGTACAAAACAAATAACCAAAGGAAGAAGTTCAGTCAGAGTGTCCGGAGTTTCCGCAAAAATGTGCGGAGTTGCCGCACAAGTGCGGAGTTTCTGCACAATTTTTCGGAGAGTCCGCACAGGTGCGGAGTTTCCACTCATTTTTGCGGAGTGTCCGCACATTCTGACTGAGAAACTCACAATCATCACAGAAACATTTTAAGCACACTAACATCATGTCCTTGATTGAAAATGAATGAGTTCAACACACAATCATTCAAGCCAAATTATTCTCAAGCCACACTAAGTCTCCAAGCTCACAAAGTGCTAATTAAGTCCTATTACAAACCAAGTTCGATACATAAAAAACGTAAGATAACTTTCACTCCCCCTTTGGCATCAAGCACCAAAAAGGAAATGAATGAGCCATGAAACAACATCTACTCATCATCTTCACCGTCGTCGTCCTCCGCGGTGGTGCCGTCATCTTCATCATCGTCATCGTACTAGCGATAGGCAAGCGGCTCCTCTTCCTCGGTCTCCTCTTCCTCATCAAAATCATCATGGTGACGAGAGCGGCGAGACGGACGTGCGGAGCTGCCGGGCATGGATGGATCAACATGAGGACCGCTAGCTTCTTCTTCACCATCAGCCGCATCCCATTCCTCAAAGGGATTTGGAAAGTCGGGAAGCTCACGGTAGGGATCCGTCGGTAAGCCCAAAGAGCTCTTGATCTCAATAATATCACGCCGGTTTTCATTCACTTCACTTGCCGTGTTCTTGCACAAGCACCAAATGTGAAAGTGCATCTAGGCACTTAAATGTTTTGGTGATTTGTATGACAGCATGATTTGTAATCTAACTTGTTTGCTTAAGTATATGAGCAGGGGATTATTCTTATGGATATTCATGTCATGTAATTGTTAATAAGAATATGCGCTCTATTGGTTTAATATTGTGAAAGCAAACAAGTGGATGTGATCCCATGTGATTAATATAGACAATGGCAAGTAAATAGAAATGCCAAATGAGACAAGAAGTGATGCTTATGGATAGGTCTCATTTAGAAGAAGCTTGTCAAATGATATTGGGACAACTCAATTGAAGGATTTGGATATATCTCGGATAGTTGAAGACATGGATTTCAATGTGGAATTTCATGTGGATGCAAAGCAAAGCCAAACTTAAAGTGACAAGATAGGATGGAAGGGATCAAACTAGATGGCTAGTGACGAGGTACTAAGCGAAGTGAAGGACAAGAGTCATCTTGTGGCCGAGGAACTTTGCTAGGGTGAAGGAACTAGTATTGTGGATTGATCCCTAGGCATTAATCAAGTCATAACGAGTGAAGCAATGCAATGCGTTCAATCATTGTAGAAATATATGAAGAAGTGACTTATGAATTGGTATGGATTCGTGATCATACACTTGGAAATTCTAAGTCACTAGCTCAAGTTGGATTTACTCAGCAAGTAAAGAATGTTGAAGCCCTCAAGTTGATATTGGACAAGTATGGCATCAATGAAGACATAGAAGCTCAAGTGGAGAGTTTATTTATTATTCGCAATCTTGAGTATAGGAATGTCGTACTATCAAGAGGGATGCAACATTTAGTTGTTTGACTACACACCAAAAAGTGCTCATAGGTCAACCCATGTGAGATAGCCTGTGAGAGGAGCGTTTTTGGACTTAGTGTGCTAGAAGGACCCAAACCGGTCTGACCGGTTTGGGAGCTCAAGAGTGTAACGGCTAGTTTGGTTTGAAAACCGGTCTGACCGGTTTGGGAAACCGGTCTGACCGGTTTTCCACGGGCATAACGGCTAGTTTTTGTGTGTGGGGTATTTATACCCCCTAGCCCTCACCTTTGAGGGCTGCTGGTTCATTTGGGTCTCTTGGGCGACCAGAAGCAATTCAAGCACCAGCAAGCTCTCCCCAAGCCTCTCTTTGTGAGAGTTGGTTGAATTTATCCATATCTTTGGATTGGGTTGAGAGAAGGTTTGTGTGTGAGCAATAGAGAGCTAGCTAACTCAGTGAGGAGTGAATCCATAGCTTGAGCACTCGCGGTTGAGGTCTAGCGACTCTTTGAAGCATTTGTTACTCTTGGAGGTGAAGCCTCCTAGACGGCTAGGCGTCGCCGGTGAGCCACCAAGGTTGTGGTGTGCCACGGATTGTTTGTGCAGGTGTGGTCTTGTCTCCTTCGGGAAAAAGATCAAGTTAGTGGAACCGAGGAGATAGCTCGACCTTTGGGTCACTAGGGGCTTCCTCAACGGAGACGTAGGGTTCGCTGTGCTTTTGGGCGGCCTTTGGGCAAACAGCGAATCCGAACTTCGGGAAACAATTCGCTGCGTCTCCATTTTGGTTTGCCTCACAATTTCCTTTCTAGCACATATATTTGCTTCCGCTTCGATCTACTTGGTTGTGCTTATCTTGTGTGCAGGGACTGGTTGAACCTGCTAGAAATCATCTACACAAGCACTACATCAAGTTACTTTTGTGCTAAAGGACGAAAAGGGGGTTAATTTACATTCTTGTGTTTCTCAGACAGAAACCGGTCTGACCGGTTTCCCAAACCGGTCTGACCGGTTTTGGTTCTGACTTAGTCATATTTCCAGCAAACTTGTATCCGGAGTATCCGAAGGTGTTCCGGAGTCTCCGGCCTTAACCCCGGAGTATCCGACATACCCCTGGAGTATCCAGAGTTGAACTGACAATTTGTTTTAAGTGTTGGAAATTTGCAGAATCACCTATTCACCCCCCCTCTAGGTGACATCCCGGTCCTTTCAATTGGTATCAGAGCTTGGCCTCACATCCAAGCTTGACCGCCGTGAGGAAAGATGTCAAATCTTTGTGAGGTAACCATCGAGCCACTAGTTAGTGACGGCTTAAACTATGCTACTTGGTATGCTCATGTACTTGATATTTTTAGGACCATGGGTCCTCTTATTGAGCAGGTTGTGGTTGGAGGCCTTCACCCTCCGAGTGTCGATTGGGACGACTTGTCCAATCTAACTCAAGAGGAGATGGATTGCCTACAACTCAACGCTCGTGTCGCTAACTTCTTGTTCAGTGTTTTAAGCAAGGAAGTGAAGGAGCTCATCCTAGAAGGTGAGATGACTCAAGTTGATGCGCATATTATTTGGGCTCAATTTGAAAAACTATTCTCAAGCTCAAAAGGCGACAAGCAAGAGCAAGCAAGAGCCAAGTCACATGAGGAGTGCTCAACATCATCAGCAACATGCACTAAGCCTCATGTGACCATCACCACGGAGCAAGAGGGCCAAAACAACGAAGCTGCAGTTTCTCTGCCGAAACCGGTCCAACCGGTTTCCAAAACCGGTCTGACCGGTTTGGCCAGAGAAACTGCCCAAGGCCAAAGAAGGAGCCGCCAACACCGCACCAGCAAAGCTTCAAGCACAAGAGAATCTTTATCTTCCAGTGATGAAGATTCCAAGTGTTTCATGGCCAAAGACAACAAGAAGACCAAGAGGGACGAAAGTGCAAGAGTTGGGACTATCCAAGCTCTCACCGAGGAGCTTGAGAAAGTCAAATCTATGAATGTCTCTTTGGTCAGTAAGTATGATGTATTGGTCAATGAATATATCTGTGCCACTAACTCGCTCTCATGTGTAGCGACCGTGGAAGAAGAAAACCAAGTGCTCAAGCAACAACTTGGTTTGCTAGCTAGTGAGCATGAGTTGCTACAAGCAAAACATGAGAAACTCTGGTGTTCTCATGAAGAGATTATAGAGGCACATGCTTTGCTAGATATAGCTCATGAGGTTATGGTAACATCGGTAAAAACCTTTGAACCTCAAACTCACACATGCACATGCTCACAAGTTGAAATTTCATTATCTTGTGATAACTCATGTTGCTCCCAAGCAACAAATTCTTGTGATGAGCATGTGATTGTAGAATCTTGTGATGACCTTATTGCTAAAGAAAATGAAGATCTCATGCAAGAGGTTGAAAGGCTAAAGAAGGACTTGATCAAGTTGAAGGGCAAAGGTCAAGTGCAACCTTCTCAAGATAACCGTGATTACATGGTGAAGAAGCTTGAGAAGAGACAAACCGCCACTAGCCCAAGTTCTCAACAAGATCAAGCTCACAAGCACAAGATTCCCGCTAGTGAAAAGAGGAGCCTTGATCATATCAAATGTTTCAAGTGCTCAACGATGGGACACTATGCCTTCATGTGTCCACCCAAGAGGAACAAGAAGAAGTCCCCTACAAGAAGAGAGAAGCAAAGAGCAAAGACAAGGGCATGCTTCAGATGCAAGGAAAAGGGTCACTTGATTGCCGAGTGCCCGATTCCTCAAAGTGTTGTCTGCCCTGCCAAAACCGGTCTGACCGGTTTCAGGCAGCAGCAGCCCAAGCACCTTTGAAGAAGGCTTCTCAAGTCAACTTATCAAGATTTGATAATGGCCACAAGAAGAAAGTCAGAAGAGGTTCAAGAGGGGTCCGAAGCCGTATTTGCTACACGTGCCGGACCAAGGGACATTTGGGTAAGGATTGTCCAAATGGTAATGTTCCCAAATCCAACCTTGTTCATTCTGATTTTGCTAAGCTTAGGAAGGACAAAGTGAGCACCTATGCTACTAGAGTGATTGACACACCTCAAACTAGCATAAGGGCCATTTGGGTTCCTAAGCATCTTGTGACTAACCTTGTTGGACCCAACATGAGTTGGGTACCAAAACATGCTTGATAAGATAGCAGGGACAAAGAGATGCATTGGAAGCTTGGCTTGAAGGCAATCACTTGTGATCAAATGGCTAGCCAAGGAAGATGCTTCCGCTCTACAACTTATACCCAATGTCATCTCGGTAACATTGCGCTTAAATTGATTAAGTTTAAGTCACTCATGCCCTTGGTAGGATCAAGTGTGTCAAGTTCTTGAAATCATGTGACACTTGATAGTGACTAAAACTACTTTCATAAATTTATTCAATATATGCCATACGGTGTTTTTAATGGCTCTCTAGTAGAGCAAAGTCTTGTCTTGTATAGGAAGGTGAGCACTCTGAATTTTGGAAGTCAACACGACAAGATGCAAGCATATACACTCAAGTGGCACAGGTCTGGCAAAACCGGTCTGACCGGTTTTCCAAACCGGTCTGACCAGTTTGACCCAGAAAGCTGCAACTTGGGTAAACAAGTGGGAATGAAGATGCAAATGAAATATTCCTTGAAGTTCTCACTTTGGCATATATTTATCAACTTATACCTATGTGGTAGTGAGTTTTCTTGGCACATTTCAATAGAAGCATTTTATTATGTGCCGTGATCAAATATTGAAATAATCTACCCATGTCACTCATAAGACAAAGTGCATGTCACATGCAGTCCATGCCTGATGCACATATTCAGGGGGAGATTACTTCAATATTTGTGTCTTTGAGACTAACATTTCTTTTAGTGAACTTGTAGTCTCAATTGTGAGAGATTGCTTCTCACAAATGAAGTTGTCAATTTCACTCGCGATCCAAAGTGGTAAAATTGTTTCATCTCATATCTTGGATCTTGCTCTTAATATATGTTTTGACAACTCACCATAATATAGTCTAAATTCCTTTATTTGATCTTGATTGATTCAAAATTAGTGCATATGAGCCTCTCCTACTCAATACATCATATATGCACTAGAGAAAAGGAATTTGGTCTATATTGTGAGGTTTCATATTTAATGACCCATTTTCCATCCACATACAAAGGTCATTAATGTGAAACTTGTTGTTGTGCAAATTAAAGTATTCTTTCTCTTGTCCAATGGCTTATCTCATGGGGGAATACACATTGCTTAAAT
Source organism: Echinochloa phyllopogon (assembly GCA_033239725.1). Lineage (NCBI taxonomy): Eukaryota > Viridiplantae > Streptophyta > Magnoliopsida > Poales > Poaceae > Echinochloa > Echinochloa phyllopogon. Next base: position 14,970,754 of record BTCW01000017.1, read on the forward strand.
CAATTATATTGCACAACATGTGTGGCTAGAGGCAAAGGTATGATCTCTATTGACTAAATTTCTACCTTGTGCATCTAGGCTTTTTTTCATGCTAGTGTGTGCATTTGCATGCAAATATATTGAGTGTCCTTCTTGGGTACCTATTAGATATTTGGTTCACACCTCTCAATATTGACTTGTTGTCAAGTGCTCTTCAAATGCAAGTGGTATGAGCTACATATGCTAATTTGGTCCAATAACTCAATATATGTGCATGTCTTTGTGTGTCATAGGATAGATTTTGAAAAATCCAACTAGCATGATAGGTTGTGTGCCGATTTGAAAAATATTTGAGTTTTGGTCTTTTGACCTTTGTTGATCTATTTGTGACTATAGTTAACTTTGCTTGATTGATGGCTAGTCACAAATAGAGAGATTTTCTCAAGTCCATAAAATCTTTATCTACTCATCCATCCATCTTTTTCATCTCTCTTGGAAGAAGCAAGAGTGAGTGGAGCTTTTGGACTTTACATATCTATCTCTTCCAAGTGCACTCAAGCTCTCAAGTGGTTCTGCTGTCTTGGACACCTTGGAATATCCGGGACCTTGCTGGAACTTTCTTGTTCCGGGTACCCTTCTGTTTTGGACGTTCTCGGATAATCCGGAATGCACCCGGAGTGTCCAGGGTCATAGGTTTTATCGGAAATCTTTCTCTCCTCAGAAGACAATCATGAGATTTTGAAGATCAAGACCACCTTATGCAATCTCAAATCAAGTGAAGAATCTTTGGAGCTAGAATCTGAAAGTATTTGGACAAGTTCCAGCTGCCTGGGGACCGGTTTCCCAAACCGGTCTGACCGGTTTGGCCCAGACAGCTGGCCCACATGGTTTTAACCCCTCCCGTGATTCTCTCTCTCCTTTCTTACCTTTTCACCACGAGAACACTTTCCTCTCCTCAGTTTTCACCGCAAGAGAATGCCCCATGGTGATTTCTTGATTCATCCAAGGAAAAGGAGGATTCTTGGTGGGATTGGAGTGCCCCAAGGCTGCTAGTGTGGATTCCCATCAAGTTTTGGATTGAAATCTTCATCTTCTCTCGCTCTCAAGGCTCTCAAGGTATTCAAATGTTCCCATCGCCCGATCTACTCACTCGATGAATATCTTTCGAAACCCTTTGGTAGAACATCTTCTGGCATGTCTAGGAACCTATCCCTGTGAGATCAATGGATTTTGTGGGCTACATTTTGCGAACCAAGGATTTGCACCTTCACTGTCGAAAGCGGTCTGACCGGTTTGGTAAACCGGTCTGACCGGTTTGGGCAGTGAAGGCACAAGTCCTTCGTCTGCACCGTGGTAGGCCTCCATAAAGTGTAGGGATAATTTTTTTGCTATATCCTGGCCATATCTTGAACATGCCCTGTCCAGAGTGGTTCTCAGATCGATTTGGCTCAGCTCTAGCGAAACCGGTCTGACCGGTTTCTTAAACCGGTCCGACCAGTTTGTCTCTGAGCTGACCCAAATTGTTTTGGGAAGCTCTCAATTGATTCATCTCTTGATCAATACTTTATCCTGGGTACTTATGTTGTATGTTCCATATCTTGTGAACCCAGGACGGGCAGTAGAAGATGCCGAGGGGAACGCACGCCGAAAGAATCAAAAAGAGTCACCAAGATTCTTTCATTGGCAGCAGCTCACATGCGAGTGGTAGCAGATCATTGAGGCCTAGAAGGCCAAAGAGGGCAGCCGATCAACAGATTGAGGAAGTGGATGAACATGTGACCACTTCAAGCGGTGATGATGAGAACTATAGAGTCGAGTTTCGACATGATAGAGGGGGTGCAGAGGATGATGATGATATGGATGATGATCATGCAGTGGAAGAAGAGGAAGAAGGGGGCAGTGATGATGATAGTGGGGAGCCACCTTTCCCTAGAGTTAGAGAGCCATCGGCCCCTGCCACTTGGAGATTGGTGAACTATAGGGCACTTGGGATGACCGATTCAGCTAGAGATCAGAGGAGAGTGAGCCCTATTGGTGCCCCGAGGACAGCCACTGATTATAGGTTTCACACGGCCTTTCAGCAGGATTACTATCAGACGGCTGTCACCAAAGGAAAGATCACATATGAGCAGCAGTGGATTGACTTTGAGTACATGGAGAAAGCTGAAAATGTGATTTTTGATCAGATCATTGAGACATGCAAAGCTAGGAAGATCTACTTCATCATGGGCTACAAGAAAGACTGGAACACAGAGGTGATTGCTAAATTCTATGCGACAGTCTACTTTGAGGGAGAAGAAGTAGAGACCCGGAAGATGCATTGGATGACAGAGGGAACATCATATAGCGTCTCATATCTTGATTTTGCTGAGTTACTCGGTTTCAGACAGGCTGACAGGAGTCGCCATAGGCTACACCTTGATGGAGTATACCCAGCAGTGGACATGAAGTTCATGTACCCCAGCACAGAGACGGGGAACTTTGGGAAAGTCGTTGGACTTTACACATATTATTCGGTGTTCAACCAATTGCTTAGAGCGACACTTGCTCCTAGGGGTGGCAACACATCCGATATATCTCTATTTGCCAAGAACTTGCTTGTCAGGATGAGACCGGGGGAAGACAAGTTCTGTGTGGGTGATTACATTTGGGAAGAAATCAAGCATATTTCTGAAAATCCTCAGAAGCTTTGTGGTTATGCGCCTTACATCATGAGAGTCATAGAGAAGGTCACGAAGATTGTGTTCCGATGTGATGCATCTCATGCGAGACTTCGTGTGCCCATTCCAAAGAAGATCAGACTTCCATCTCCACGAGCAGACTCACCAGAAGACACAGAAGCAGCAGAGCAGCAGCAGCAGCAAAGGGAGCAGCCAGAGGCCTCTCAGCAGCAGCCTGACCAAACCGGTCTGACCGGTTTGGCAAACCGGTCTGACCGGTTTGGGCCTGGCAGCACTTCACACCGTGAGCAGAGGACATCTCCCATTAGAAGATTCATATCTATGTTCACAGGCATTTGCAAGGGTCAGAGGGATGTCCAGGTGGACCTTAGGCAGCAAAGAATTGATAGCAAGAAAACTCGGGATGAGTTCATGAAGTTGCGTGCCGTATTGAGTCCGGATAACCCTCCATCTCCTATCTCTCCACCTCTTGAGTTGCCAGAGATACCCCCGCTTCGAGATATTATGACAGATCATATGAATGCGGGTTACGTTGAAGAGTTTGGAGACATTTTTGGATATGGACCTGTTACATCGAGCTCACAGCCTCCACCACCAGTTCCACCTCAGTCATATGGTGCTCCAGGATCATACTCTTTTATGCCTACTCCGGAGGGTGACATATATGGATCATCTTTTGTATACCCACAGTCCGGAGGCCCATCATTTGCAGCTGCTACACTTCCGTCATCGTCATATGCCTATGCTGGCACATCATCATCTATGGCGGGACTTCAGTTCTCGAGTGCACCATCTCCATCTCCCGGAGACCTCGCATCACAGGCAGCGGCTTCCATATTTGGACACACTTCTGCTCCTAGTCATGGTGAGTTTTGCATATCTACATCTTCCTCCATGACTAGCACATCTGAATCACTCTCATACTATCACACATATACTTTCGGTTGAGTGAAGTTTCTCATTGGACTACTACATCTTCGTCAGATGATCACAGCCCGACTTTCTAGTAGCGGCGAAGAGCGGATGGACAATGGGAGCAAGACTACAAGCTTCTCCAGGCCCTTTTATGGATGATTGATGACAAAGGGGGAGAAGAATGGATTAAAGTGTCGAGATCTAGTGATTCTTGTAGTCTGTCAGACAAAAGCGGTCTGACCGGTTTTGTAAACCGGTCTGACCGGTTTCTGCTGTGTGGGCAGAAACATGGATGTAATAAATTCAATCTTATCTCTTTGTGGACTTGAGGACTTGTATTGTGTGCTACTGAGTGTGTTGAACATGTTTATGTATTCTAAGGGAAAATTTGCTAGTGTGATATGCATGTTTTGGTTGATGTACTGTTGTGTACATGTGCTGACTGGCAAAACCGGTCTGACCGGTTTTGAAAACCGGTCTGACCGGTTTCTGCTGTGACAGCACATGTACATCCTTTTCTCGTTTTGAGTGAGATACATGTCATATGCATCACGAGTTATTTTATTTTGTCACACACACTTGTTGCACATGTTGGATGCTGAGATATAAGGGGAGCTCTCATTTTCTTCCTTTTTATGTGCATTTGGCATGTGAGGCCAAATTTTTGATATTCCACTCAAGCACATATTAAGGGGGAGCTCACTATATATCTCAAAATGTTTAGAGCTTTAAATTTCATATCTTTTTGTAAGCTTTAATCATGTTGTCATCAATCACCAAAAAAGGGGAGATTGAAAGTGCATCTAGGCACTTAAGTGTTTTGGTGATTTGTATGACAACATGATTTGTAATCTAACTTGTTTGCTTAAGTATATGAGCAGGGGATTATTCTTATGGATATTCATGTCATGTAATTGTTAATAAGAATATGCGCTCTATTGGTTTAATATTGTGAAAGCAAACAAGTGGATGTGATCCCATGTGATTAATATAGACAATGGCAAGTAAATAGAAATGCCAAATGAGACAAGAAGTGATGCTTATGGATAGGTCTCATTTAGAAGAAGCTTGTCAAATGATATTGGGACAACTCAATTGAAGGATTTGGATATATCTCGGATAGTTGAAGACAGGGATTTCAATGTGGAATTTCATGTGGATGCAAAGCAAAGCCAAACTTAAAGTGACAAGATAGGATGGAAGGGATCAAACTAGATGGCTAGTGACGAGGTACTAAGCGAAGTGAAGGACAAGAGTCGTCTTGTGGCCGAGGAACTTTGCTAGGGTGAAGGAACTAGTATTGTGGATTGATCCCTAGGCATTAATCAAGTCATAACGAGTGAAGCAATGCAATGCGTTCAATCATTGTAGAAATATATGAAGAAGTGACTTATGAATTGGCATGGATTCGTGATCATACACTTGGAAATTCTAAGTCACTAGCTCAAGTTGGATTTACTCAGCAAGTAAAGAATGTTGAAGCCCTCAAGTTGATATTGGACAAGTATGGCATCAATGAAGACATAGAAGCTCAAGTGGAGAGTTTATTTATTATTCGCAATCTTGAGTATAGGAATGCCGTACTATCAAGAGGGATGCAACATTTAGTTGTTTGACTACACACCAAAAAGTGCTCATAGGTCAACCCATGTGAGATAGCCTGTGAGAGGAGCGTTTTTGGACTTAGTGTGCTGGAAGGACCCAAACCGGTCTGACCGGTTTGGGAGCTCAAGAGTGTAACGGCTAGTTTGGTTTGAAAACCGGTCTGACCGGTTTGGGAAACCGGTCTGACCGGTTTTCCACGGGCATAACGACTAGTTTTTGTGTGTGGGGTATTTATACCCCCTAGCCCTCACCTTTGAGGGCTGCCGGTTCATTTGGGTCTCTTGGGCGACCAGAAGCAATTCAAGCACCAGCAAGCTCTCCCCAAGCCTCTCTTTGTGAGAGTTGGTTGAATTTATCCATATCTTTGGATTGGGTTGAGAGAAGGTTTGTGTGTGAGCAATAGAGAGCTAGAGAGCTAGCTAACTCAGTGAGGAGTGAATCCATAGCTTGAGCACTCGCGGTTGAGGTCTAGCGACTCTTTGAAGCATTTGTTACTCTTGGAGGTGAAGCCTCCTAGACGGCTAGGCGTCGCCGGTGAGCCACCAAGGTTGTGGTGTGCCACGGATTGTTTGTGCAGGTGTGGTCTTGCCTCCTTCGGGAAAAAGATCAAGTTAGTGGAACCGAGGAGATAGCTCGACCTTTGGGTCACTAGGGGCTTCCTCAACGGAGACGTAGGGTTCGCTGTGCTTTTGGGCGGCCTTTGGGCAAACAGCGAATCCGAACTTCGGGAAACAATTCGCTGCGTCTCCATTTTGGTTTGCCTCACAATTTCCTTTCTAGCACATATATTTGCTTCTGCTTCGATCTACTTGGTTGTGCTTATCTTGTGTGCAGGGACTGGTTGAACCTGCTAGAAATCATCTACACAAGCACTACATCAAGTTACTTTTGTGCTAAAGGACGAAAAGGGGGTTAATTTACATTCTTGTGTTTCTCAGACAGAAACCGGTCTGACCGGTTTCCCAAACCGGTCTGACCGGTTTTGGTTCTGACTTAGTCATATTTCCAGCAAACTTGTATCCGGAGTATCCGAAGGTGTTCCGGAGTCTCCGGCCTTAACCCCGGAGTATCCGACATACCCCTGGAGTATCCGGAGTTGAACTGACAATTTGTTTGAAGTGTTGGAAATTTTTCAGAATCACCTATTCACCCCCCCTCTAGGTGACATCCCGGTCCTTTCAAAATGGCCTTGAGGGCTTTCTTGATCATGGAAGGCTTGGAGCGCTCACTAGGATAAGAGCCGGACGGAGGTGGGTGATGAATAGTTGAAGCACGAGTGCGCGCCGGCTGCCTTGCGGGTCTAGGTGGAGGCTTGTCATTGGACCTAGATCTCTTGTGCAATGTAACACCCGCCTTCCACGAGCCGCCCCGCACAGCCCTTCCGAGGGGCGCGCACGCGTACACATAGCACCCTGCTTACACTTTCGTCCTCGCTTCGTGTAAAAAGGTTAACCCGAAGGTGCTATGGCTGGAAGAGAAAGGCTTATAAGTTGCCTCCACCCTTGCTCAACTAGCAATGTGGCTCTAAACACGTGCATCCCGCACTCATGGGCCACTACTGGGCCATACAAACTGGGCCGGGTGTGACATGCAAAGGCTCATGAACAACATCCTTGGGAAAGGTCTTCTTTGTCACTCTCTCAATCATGTACATGATGTAAGGGGCATATGACAAATACTTCCTTGAATCATTCATAGCCCGCCTTAGCTCATTCCAAATATAGTCAAAAATGCAAAAGGGCTCACCCCCGGGAGCAAGGCGATTTAGAAGATTTAGAGCATAGAAGTGCAAAGAGTTGGCATCACCTCCCTTTGGATCAATTGTCCCCCTAAAGATAGCATTGAGATGATAGTAGTAAGGGACCAAATTTGATGCTTTGCCTTCATGAGCCAACATAGGATTGAAGAACATGAAGGTTGCATCACTTGTCTTGATGCGAAGCTCGTTGTGAATGCGAGTGCGCGCTTCATCTTGTGTACCAAGACCAAGAATCCTAGAAAAAGTCATGTAATCCACACAATAGTGCTCCCCCTCGGTTGTCCAATGTATGGCCACTTGATGTGCATCATAATAGTAGGAGCTATGAAATTGGCAAAGAATTTCTTGGTTCCAATTGTATTTGAACCCCATTAGCTCTCTTAGCCCATAATCTCTACAAGCGTTGACCACTTGTGGATAAACCCCATCACTTCCCTCCTCAAAAAATTTCCAATCAATCCATTTCATGGGCACAATTGGTGGCTTTCCCGGTTTCTTCATGCATACCGAAAAGTAGAAATCTTGATGAAAATCATTCCAAAACCTTGGATCAATTCCCGTCATCTTGTCATAGCTATATGCTTCCTCCTTTCTTTTCTCTTCTACTGCCAATTTGTTCCCGCTATAATTCCTTGGCATAAGAGGTGTGACACCAAACGGAACTATTGGGGCCTTGATCCTTGGAACCCTTGGATAAGCCACTTGATCACTGTCAAAAGAGGCTTCGAGGCGAGGTGGAGTTTGTGGAAAAATCTCATAAGCAATACCTTTTCCCTTTGGATTTGTACGACGGTGAGAAGTGGGGTTTGGCATTCACTGCATCATGTAAGGAGCAGAAGGTGGAGGCCTTGGTGGATGTGGTGTAAAACGACGGCTTGACGTTCCTTGATCCACGCCTTTCCCTTTGTCAACACGAGCTTGAGAGCGAGTTGTGCAGGCAGGGACCACTTCTTCATCACTTTCACTAGGCAATTGGTTGATAGAATCATGCCTTGCCTTTTGCCTTGCTTGCTCACGTTGAGGACGTCTAGGGTTGAGATTGGGATTGGGAGCACCTATCTTCTTTCTTGCCATAGCTGCACATAAGATGTGTATAAGAGACAGTAGCCAAAGGTGCAGATTCTTGACAAGAAAAACATGTAGATGTTAGTGCTCAGGCTAGGAAAGTCCGGAGACTCCGCAGAATTCTCCGGAAACTCCGCACGTGCGGAGTTTCCGGACAAAGTCCGGAGTTTCCGCACTTTCGCGGTCTGAACCCTAAAATCGTCATATCTCAACTTGTGACCATGAGAATCCGACCAAAACTAGGATCCTAGGTCTATAGCATCTAAAACACCTTATCCATCATGGGGAAACCAAAGGACCAAGCTACATTGAGAGATCGGGCAAAAGATAACCTAGGGTACCTTGGAATGAGAAGAACACAAACTTGAATCCAAATCCAAGATCCCTAGGGGGCAATGCGTCCTTGGGGAAGTCTTCCTTGAGGATTTGATCAAGATTCCTTGGTTGAGCCTTCAAATCGCCATGGGGGCGTCGAGTATGGAGGAGAGGAGGAAGAGAGGGGCCGGCGGCGGTGAAAAAGAACGAAGGGGTAACTTTCTCGGGGTAAAAACGTATATATATATATATGGTCATGGCTCGAGAGTCCAGAGACGATGGGATCTCTTGGTCCCCTGTTCTGTACAGGGAGCGGCTCTGCATCAGCCGCCCGTCTTGTGTAAGTGCCGGACGCAACGAGATGGATTTCTTTGTGTGAGCTGAATCCTGGAAGGATGTACTACACGTGTACAAGATGCCGGGTTTAATTAATATTTGATACATCTTGGGGGTGTTTGTTTGATTCCTCTCTAGATCGGGAACTGAATTGAGTGAAGTTGGGGTCTGACCAATAGGAGAACTGAAAACTGAGAGCTTCAATTTCAGAGACAAGGAAACAGTTGGAGCAAATGCTTATTCCTGGAGCAGCAGCGTGAAGTGGAAAGTGATTTAGTGCTGCACTGTCTTGTTTAGGCCCTCCACAGTGTGTGCCCCGAGTGATGCCCAAACACTCTCTCTCTATTTTAGGCATCACTCTCCACGCTGCAGCTACCATGCCAGAGTAATGCTAATGCCAAAAGATTTTGGAGCGATGCATGCTGAGGCTTCGGTGCCCAATCAATAAAGAAATAGTTTCTTGCAGTAAGCAGAGCACAGCAGCATTTGATGTCAGCATGAGGAGAGCCCAGATAGCGGTATTTTATTTTGTATGGGTCCCACAATTGTTGATAGCTTCGGTGCCAACTTTGTCACACGCTGCAGCATAGAAGAACGATGCCTATTTTTTCACCGTGGAGCCCAGCTTCAGGCTGGTTGCAGTGGTCTCGGTAAAACCAGATGGCAAACGCCACGTCCGCGCGATACCGTCTCATTCCCCGCTTCGACGCATGCAGCAGCGCCCTGTACACGAAACTGCACACGCTATAGGAGTTCTGGCACCGGCAAATATAGAGAGAGGGGAACGGGAAACGACCACGTCGGCGCGGGGCCCTCTGCCGCCCGCGCTCGCCCCCTGCTCGGTCGCTGCCCTGCTGGCCCGCTGGCCGCTGCCGCCCGCGCTCGCCCCGCTCGGCCGCTGCCCTGCCGGCCCGCCGCTGGCCGCTGCCGCCCGCGCTCGCCCCCGCTCGGCCGCTGCCCTGCCGGCCCGCCGCTGGCAGCCCGCGCCCGGTGAGGCTGAGGGAGACCGAGCGAGCGGAAGCCGGCAAGCCCCGCCGTGGGGAGCACGACGACGACACGGAGAGGAGGGGATGGACGGGATGCAGGGGAGGCGCCGGAGGGGGAGGTCAAGCTCCCAGCGACGGCGAGCTCGAGCATGGCGCGACGTCGTCCGTCGTCCCTCAAGTGGCGGCGCCAGCAGGGAGGGGGCCGTTGAGGCGGCTGAGGGCGCCTCCGCGGCACGCGGCGGAAGGGAGGCAAGGGAGGTGCCAGAGGGAAGGTGGAAGGGAGGGGAGGTGCCAGAGGAGGGAGGCGGTGGATCTGCCGAGGAAGGGGGAGGGTAATGGGGAAGAGAGGAGAGAGAGAGAGGAGAGAGGGGTTGATCAACAAATAATTTATCGGTGGGTCCCGCGTGGTAGTAGTTGGTATAGAGAGTGAGATAGAGTTTAAACGAGTGCGGTAGAAAGTATTATAGAGTAGAGAATCTCGATGACTAGGACAGAATATTATCTCTTTTAGAGAGTAGAGTAGAGTTTAATCGGTGCGAACAACCGCATTATGACATTGTGGAGGGCCTTGCCCCTTTGCTGACCAGGACGCCAGCAAGGCAAAATACGAGACTGTTGTGTGGTAGGGGCGGTCGGATCGGATGTCTGGTTTACGGAGATTGATGGAGTTTCCTAGATCAAGGTTGAGTTTAGACTCCGGACAGAGTCTGGGGGCCGAAATGTGGACTTCTTCCAAAAAAAAACACACCCGTAGTACATCACTCCAGTGCTATCCTTGGTCATCCCGTTCCTTCGTTCGTTGACCCACCTTCTTTCTTCCGTGCCAAAGCGTCGTTGAGACCTGTGCGATGCCTCTCAGGCTCTGACCCGCCGTTCTTGGCCGGCACGCGACGCGGCAACGCCGGATCTCCACGCGCCGCCGTCTTGGCAGCCCCTTGCGGGGCGCGGAGCTGCTGCCTGCTCTAATACATCCCCTGTGAGGTACGGAATTGTTCTGATTTTCAACTCTTCAAGAAGCCGCGTGACCCAGTACATCAGATTGGAGACGGATCATCATCATATGAGATTATTTAGGGTATGTGGATAGTATTCAGATCTGTCTCCGGCAGTATGCTATGCTCCCGTTCGTTGGCATACCGATAAAGATTTATTTTTCTGTCCAAAATTTGATGACGACCCGATAATATCCAGTCGTTTCGATCTCTTCCACGTACAGGGACTCCGTCGAGAACGTGGATACAAAGAGCAAAAGAGGAGCCGCCATGTCGCACGCCTACATGCTGAGACTGGAGATCGACCTCGCTCCACTGAGCGCTCAACTGAATGGATTGATCCAAGATCGGGGTTACATTCTTGGCGCCAGCGCTCGTTTCCATGTCCTCAAGGGCGCAATCGAGCACCTGATGCACGTCAGGGATTGCGTGCGCAGAAGGGTACGTGTTGCAGGACGGCGAGGCAGGAAACTGACAGCGGCGGCGAGCTGGATGCATGAGGTGGAGCCGCTTTATCCTCGCATTTGGCAGGCTGCAGTGCGCGTACGACCAGATCCCAAAACTATTCTGGGTATCTCCCGGTAATTTCTGGAGGTCCTACATTGTTTGTAAGGACGCGTCGCAGATGCTTCCCCATGTCACAAGGCTCTGCGCAGAAGGGGAACGTATCATACGCAGCGTAAAGCTTCCCCAACCGATGGAGGTGTCTACCGGATTTGTGAGCAGGGATCACACCTTGCGAACTGTGATAGCGCGCGTGAAGGAGAAAGGGGGCGGCGGCATCATTGGGATTTGGGGCCACGCCGGATTGGGGAAGACCCACATTATGAAGCTCATCGAAGAATATTTCTTCCGAGATGATTCCTTTGATCTCGTGCTGCGCATAGCCGTTCCGAGGGATTCCTCCTTACCGAAGGTACTGCTCCCTCCATCCCAATATATAAGCATTCGTAGGGTTTAAATTTTGTATCAAAATATAATTATTTTTAAACATAGGACAAAATTAAATGGGTCGGTGGGGTGGATGTAGAGTCGATGGGTAGTATAAAACGAGGAGTATATAGGTATTTTAGCAGTTCTGCTATTTTTATATTTGAATGCTTCAAATAATTATATTGTGCGTAGAGGGAGTACTATCTATTGCTCCAGTATTTTAAGTCAATTTCTAAACTGTGCATCGATATAGATATTATAATTAGCCCCTAATTGATTGGACAGACATTTCTAGTACACAGCAAGATAAAAAAAATTAAGTAGTTTTATTCACCAAGGAGTACGGTTTATACTAAAGTCTTTTAGTCCCTGTTCCCTCGCATACGTAGCACATGTGACACTAGATGGGATGCTTTCCTTTTGTATTAACATGTGGAGAACCTTTAGTCCTGATTGGTGGCTCCCACTAGACTAAAAGTCACCATCCCTGGACTAATTGACCTTATGTATTAGTCCCGGTTGCTTACATTAGTCCCGGCTCTAATACAATCTGGGTCTAATATCATGATGAAAATTTTATTCTGTACTAGTGTTGCCGTGACAGTTCTAGGCCCTATAAAAGTCATCAACTTATCAAGATTTATTTCTTAACCTTGCTGGAAGAGAGGAATATTGTATTGGAGTCCTAGAGTCAAGGATAGGTCAACTCCATGGAATCTTGCTTCCAACAGTCAACTCCATGGAGGTCACCCCTTTGTACCAATAGGATTACCTCCTCCCACGCCGCTAACTGTCATGTTCGTCTTGACCAAATCTTCATCGTTCCCACCAAGTTTCCTAAAGAGGGCGTATGACATAAGGTTTACAATAACCCCTCCATCAACTAGCATCCGCAAAATCGATTTTTCATTGATATGTCCTTTCATATACAAAGCCTTCAAGTGATCATCTGACTCCTTGGGCTTCTAGAACACTGCATCACGAGGCCCAAACTGAAGATAAGCAACTTCTTCTTCTGGTACCACAAAGTTATCCCAAGATAAATGTATATCATTAACGTCCATGTTGCTATGTTCCGGGGATGCTTCATAATCCACTAATTCCTCATCTTTTGGCACTGAAAGAACTAGTGGGGCTTCATTATCACCAGGTTCCAAAACGGGCACCTCTAACTCAGCTGACTGCTTTGTACTAGGCTCAACCGGTCTGACCGGTTTGTGAAGGTGGTCTGACCGGTTTTGTTGCTGGCTGGCCAATTGATTTAGCTTGCCACATTTTGCCTCGAGGGACCATGTGTTTGTATTTGTTGAACTTTTCATCCCTGAGTGTATCTGCTTTCTGCTCCATTTTCTCTATATTGCGCAAGCGCTGCAATTTTCTTTTTTTGCGTATGAGTCAAACCCGGAGGAAACCACTTGGGTTGATAGTACTTTCTTGTTGCGTTGCTACTGTAGGCCTCATGATCATTAGCCGGGGGCTAGCCGACTTCCAAGATAGACTTCTGAATCAAGGGACTAGCCAATTTCCAAATGACTAACGGCCATTTGCCCATGTTGTGCACCTCCATTGGCTTTGACTTCCCTAGAATTGATCTCCATGGGCTGTGCCTCTTCCTTTTTATCCTTGAGACGATATTCCTGCCTTGGAAGGGCACCCTGAACCGGTTTTTGCTAAAACAAGTTTGAAACAGGTATGACCGGTTTGCCGTGTTGAGCCAAGCCTGATTGGTGTGATCCGAATCAATTATGCATCGGTAGTATGCAGCCTTTCCTCCTATTTTCTTGTGGTGGATATGGCATAGGAAAGCACTGCAACCAAATCCCTTCATGCTCCCAAGCCGAATATGGAGACTTAGACGCCGGTGGCACCCATGACATGGTAGCCTACAACTTTTGCGAAGGGAATAGAGTAGTAACATCACCCCAACGTTTACTGGATTCTCCCCTAGGAGATAAAGGCTTGTCCCAATGCGGCGGTGACCTTTGTCTCTGTTTTAACGGCCGATCCTCTAAAACGACCTTTGTGTACTTGTTCAAAAGTTTATCAAAGGTGGGCTTTTGCCTTGCAAACATCCCCTGCACCTTTGATTCATTAATCCTCCAAGTACCCACTTCCGGGCGCTTAGGCTTGAAAGTCCGGGGTCGGCCCTTGGGCAAACCGGTCTGACCTCTTTGTAAAACCGGCCCGACCTCTTTATAAAACCGGTCTAACCTCTTTTGCCTGGTCCACGGGCTAACTCGAAATGCGTCATGGACTCTCTTGCCCCCGGGTCTTGAAGCTTCCAAAGTAATTTTTAGTGACTCCTTCCCATCAGGAGTCTTACCCAACACCACTTTTCTAGCCGGAATTTTGTCATTGATATTATCCGGCCTTGGCTCTCCAATGATGACATTTTTCCCTTTGGCTCCTTCGGCTTGTTCCGGATGAATAAGTATTTTGGAATTATTCAGATCCAAGGTGTGAACAGAGAAAAATGCTTTATCAATTTGCATCTCCGTTAGTACCAATCGTTCTTCATTAATGGCTGATTGTATCTGTCGACGGAAAATATTACAATCATTAGTTGCATGCGAAAAAGAAGTATGCCAGTTACAATATGCATGCCGTTTCAGATCCTCCGATGATGGTATAGCATGAGACAATCTAATGTTGCCAACCTTGAGCAATTCATCAAAAACACAATCACATTTGGCAACATCAAAAGTAAATTTTACTTTGACTTGCTGATTCTGAGTCGGCTTGAGTGAAAGGCAAGAACAAGGTTTGGCCTTTGATGGCCAAAAAAACTCAGCAGCATATACTTCTTTATCTTCACCATCCGAACAGTTGGAAACGTGATCAACGGCATGCATGTTGGACAGATGAGTTTTAACAATTTCCTTTATATTTTTCAACTTAAATTACAGACCTATGACCTTCATTTGCAAATGAGTAACGGAGAGAAACTCAAAACCCTCCTGTTTCTCTTTCAAATATGGCTGCAAGCCCGCAAAAGCCAAATCTGCTAAGTCTTTTTTAGAAACCGTTAAATTAAAGGATCGGTTCTTAATATCTTTAAATCTTCTAAAATAATCGAAGGCCGATTCATCGTGGCCTTGCCTAACCAATGTCAAATCTGTCAACTTAGCTTACTTCTCTCGATTAAAGAAGTGATTATGAAATGTATGCTCTAATTGATTCCATGTTTGTATGGTGTTGTGAGCGAGCAAAGAGAACCAAGAAAAAAGTAGTTCCAGTAAGAGACAACGCGAATAAACGCACACGCAAAGCCTCACAAAACTTGCTTTTCCTAACTAGAAAATATATTGGCTCACATGATCCCAGGTCATACGAGTATCATCACCATTAAACTTAGTGAACTCAGGAACACACCAACCAACGAGATAAGAAACAAGATCAAATTCATGAGGATATGGTTTTTTATACAAGCGTGAACTACCCATATCAATCCCAAGCCCGTTCTCTATCGTATTAGCCAGATCCCCTTTAAACATAGAGAAATCGGCTTGGTCATTCCCACTGATCGAATTTGTACATTAGGTGCAAAACGAGATGCATTAGGGTTAGTGTGCACCATTGTTTGTGTAGCATTTAGAATCGGTCCATAGTGGGCACTGGATCCCTGAGGTACACCTTTCGTTAATGTAGTATGAGGTGTATAGGTCACCAACTCATTAGCTCGGCCAGGGGCAGCAGAACTAGACATCAATGAAATGGACATCGGAAAAGACGGAACCTCCATAGCATAAACTGGTCCGGACCGGTTTGACCATTACCGGTGGTGGGTGGAGAATTTGTCGTGGGAAATAATTCATCGGTATGCCTAAAGATGGATCAAATGCAATCCTTGGCACACCTGACGAATTAGGTTTTAAGGTATCCTACGGAAAGGAATCATCTATAATGCTTTTATTCTTTTTCAACGTATCTACTTCATCAGATATAGAAACAAGCCTATCACTCGCAACTACTTTTGCTATAGAGGTTTTTTCATTCATCATAAGTGATAATTGCTTGATTAAATCAGAGGATTTGTCATTTACCTTAGGAAGCTCTTCAATCTTACTATTAGCCATCTTGAAGGATGGCACGACAAGCTATCCAACCCTCTTGACGAAGCCACCATGATCCTTTTTGAAACCTTTCAAGAATTGAGCCCTGCAGTGTTCTTTGAAAGCCAAGTAGTCCTTGTGATCTAACTCTGTAAGCTCCTCCATCATCGCGGTGATGATGTTGCCCTTGTCATGATCACAGTGGGAGCCCGACATCTTTGGAGTAGATTAGTTCAGTTTTTCAACCAAGAACTTCATCCCCAGCGTAGTCGCCAAAAAGTATGTTGATAAAGAATCATGCCAACACACTCGAATGCGCTAGAACATGTCACACGATCGTCGATACGATCAAGACCACCGCTGCCCTGGGAAAACTAGTCAGATTGGTTTTAGAAACCGGTCAGACCTCTTTTGGCAGGACAACGACGAAAACCTAGAAACTCGAGCTCGGGAGGGACTCCATCGGAGCTTGAGGGTCTAGGGTTGTTCTGGGGTCGGTAGACCACCCAGGACGCCCTTGAATGCCGTAGAAACGAGCAAAGAACAACAAATAAGGTTTGGAAGAGATTAGGGTTTGAGAAATAAGGACATATATGTTGGTTCAATTGGGAACACCCTCAACCGGCCTTTAGCCATTATATTTATAGGCCGGGGAAGTCTTACCCTTATGAGTCTGTTACAAAAAGGAATTATATCAAAAACCCTAAACCTACTCAAACTACAACTACCAAAACCGGTTTGACCGGTTAGCCAAACTGGTCAAACTGGTTTGCCACTCGGCTGAAAATCTCAAACAGGTCTGACCGGTTTGGTAAACAGGTCTGATCGGTTTTCTAGTCCTTGTGCTAATTTTAGTTGTCAACAACGTTGAATGGATTTCAAATGCAGTCCATGTTTATAAAAAGATTAGCAAGCTGAGAGTCTGCATAGATTTCAGAGATTTAAACAAAGTAACTCCAATGGATGGATATCCGATGCAAGTAGCCCATGTATTGATAGATGTTGCTTTAGGTCACAGAGTGATCAATGTTATGGATGGTAATGCTGGATATAACCAGAACTTAATGGGAGAAGAAGACATTCGCAAGTCTGCATTTAGGTGTCCTCGGCACATTGGTTTATATGAATGGGTGGTTATGACATTTGGATTAAAGAACGCTGGTGCTAGATATTAGAGGGTGATGAACTATATTTTCCACAATCTTATTGGACAGATTGTGGAGATCTATATAGACGATGTAGTAGTCAAGTCCAAAGGTTACAAAGAGTATCTAGCCGATCTACGCAAGGCACTGAAATCCACAAATTTTATCCAGATGTTTGTATCAAACTTGTTTGGAAGAATTCGGCCGTTCAGTTCATTGCTAAAAAATAAAGGCAGTCAAGAGTTTGTTGTATATATTGCTTCTCTGCCAACTTTAGTTCCGCCTCATAAAGGTAAGCCATTTATGTTGTACTTATCGGCTGATAGTCAGGCTATTGGATCAGCTCTCATTCAGGAATTAGAGGGAAAAGAACGTGTGATTTATTATGTGAGTAGAAGACTCCTAGATTCGAAAACCAGATATTCCCGGTCCAAAAGATTTGTTTGTGCTTATATATCTCTTGCACCAACCTTAGACATTATTTATTATCGGCTGAATGCATCGTTGTTAGTAAGGATGATGTAGTTAAGTATATGTTATCATTGCCAATCAGTCCTCTAATCTATATAACATATATAAATACACCCCACTAAAAGTCATTAATTCTATTTCTCTCAACATGCAAGCTATCCATGTCATATATGAACCCACTATATCAGACGTCATATCAACATCCACTAAGACCATCTATTTATGTCTTCTACCGATTTTTTATAACTAATAGCATCCATGTATTTAATTTATTAGTCTTTGCCAGTACAATGCTACAATGCTACAAAATTTCCACGGTAGAAATACATGGATGATCCATCATTTAAGAGTTGTCATGTGTCCACAAAATGAACGTGTTTTCATATAAAATGTGGTTTGCAAAAGAACGTTGCCATGCAATCACCTTAGTGTTTCTACTTTCAAATTTCATATTAAAATCATGTATAATTTTGTTTGCAAAAGAATATTGCTATGTAATCACCTTAGTGATTCGACTTTCAAATTTCACCTCAAAATTTTGTTGAACAAAATCCCGTAGCATCGTGTGGGCTATCACCTAGTCTTCTACTATTCCTTTGTAAAAATGATTAAAGGTCAGTGTATCGTAGGACAAAATGGTTCCAAGAGAGCACCCTAAAATTGTGAATGGGCCACTAGCCCACTAGTCTTATCTCTTTAATTCCAAACGTAGGCTAGACGTAACTTCTAATCTCTAGAAAAATAGAACTGGTGACCTAAATTGAGTAATGAATTTATGATCTCAAGAACAATTTTTGTTGTTGTCGGATTGGCATGCTAATTGCTCACATATTATAACAAGAACAATATTGAATGGCATGCTCTCAAAAGACATCAAACTAACCTCTCCAATGTGTTGAACTGTAGTAATTCCAGGGAAATATGTGTAGGATTCAACAGTTGTTGAAATAAATCTAAATGTATAATACTCACAAAAAAGTGCACTTCTTAACAAATCGCTACTGAGCACCATTTCCAGCTACTGACCAGCATGTAATTGAAAAGGTCGCAAAGCAACCCTCTTGCTTCTCGACTGCATTCATCGAAAGTGGAAGAGTGGAGAGAACTTCGAACTCACTAGGCCGGTGGTAAGAGGACGAGGCAGCGACAGCACTCGATGGGGCGGCGGTCGGTAGTGGCCTCCTTATTGTAGGGGTCGCAGCAAGCCGAGCCTCTGGAGGCCATCGCGGCTACCTGAGCCCGCGAGCCTAGGTGCAGCCGGCATCCTCTTCTATTAATCCCGCCCCCTCTCATAGATCCGGCCAACTCCATGTGGTGGCCCTGGCTTTAGATCTGACAAACCTGCATGGGCCTTCTCCATCCGCCGCCACCCCGATCGAGACTGATGAGGAACTGCTGCGATGAAGATTCGGGGAGGGTCCACGGCGCGCGGGGAAGACTGGATGGCGGCGGAGGCACACGGGGAGGAGAGGCGTGGTAGCCTTCCACAAAGGAGAGTGGCGGCGGCCAGTGGCTTTGGGAAGCTATGGTTTCTATCCTATTGGGCCTGGCCGATAATCTTTGCACGCGAGCAGGCTATGTGGGGCAGAAGGGCCGGGCTCTGTTCACCGATGGAAGTAACCAGATAATGACTACACCTTCACCGACGGATAGAGAATAGGCAAATCTTGAATTACCGACTGATGGTTCGCAGAAAACTTTTACCAATGGATAATTCGTTGGTTTAGTAAATTCTAATAACGGATTTCTGACGGTAATTTGGGGTTGTGGTGTAGTGGGTGTACCCCTGGACTCGTGATACCATGAAATGAAGTATGACTTGGGAATTAATAGATAATTTATGAAAAGGCAATGCTTGTGTACATATATAAGCAAGGATAACCTAGTGTTTGGTTTGTATAAATAGCACCAAGCAGATGAGATCTTGGCCTAATGCCAATCTTTGTAACCCCGTAGTGGTGCCCATGGCTAAGGGCTAGTGCAGCACGTCACCTGTAGCCCAAAGTCCCAGCCCAAGTATATACCCAAATATCATTCTAACAGATATTGTTCATAGCCATTGCTTGGATTGATATAATTCAGGTCCTTTTGTTTTATATCCATCGTGCGATCCACATGACAGAATTGTGAGTTTCTTTCAGGTACAAACTGAAATTGCCAAGAAACTCTTGTTGGCTCACTGTGAGGGCAAGCAAAAGAAACAAATAATCTTTAACTTCTTGAAGGAGAGGAATTTTCTTTTATTGGTTGATTGTTTATGGCAGCGGCTTGATCTAGAAGAAGTTGGTGTTCCATCTCTGGATTTGTTAGGAAGCTACATGAGAAAAGTAGTTTTCACCACACGTTCTAGGCATGTCTGCCATCAAATGAACGTGGATGTAGGCGACAGAATTGAACTTCATTATCTTGATCATACTGAGTCATGGGAATTTTTAAGGCATAATTCTAACATCAATTACAATGATCACCAGTTTCTTCCAAGAAACATTCCCAGTGGGTTCCTTTGCTCGCCTTTGGAACTGATAACGATTGGGAGGGCCATGCACAATAAAAAGGATTCCAGCTACTGGGAAAGTGCCCTTGTTTATCTCAGTCAATCTTGTATCCATGGGTCTGAAGGATCAGGTACTGAAGAAGCAACATTTTTCAGATTAAAACTTGTTTATGACAGCCTAACAAGAACCTTGAAAGACTGCTTTAAATCTTGTTCTTTATGGTCTGAGGGCCATGCATTTAATCAACAGAAATTAGTAGAATTCTGGATAGGGCTAGGATTACTACAAGGGGATGATATTCAAAAGGTTTATAATGAAGGATTTTCTAATATTACCACTTTGAAAGAATTATGCCTTTTAGAGCCAGCGGAAGATGGTGAGGCTTTGGTCATGCAATGCACAATACGTGCCTTTGCATTATGGATTGTACATAATGAAGGCAATAGCAAGACCAAATGGAAAATCCAAAGCAAGGAACCTTGGGGTTCAGCTGAAGGAGCTCTTTTGGTGGGACTTAAATTAACTGAACTGCCTTGTATTTCAAGTAATCCAGAGATCCTTGCAGTCTTGATACTCCAGGGAAATTATTTGAAAGACAGTTCTTTTAGTAATTTCCACTCTTTCCTTTCACTGCAGTACCTGGATTTGTCATTTAATAAGTTCTCCAGTATACCTGTAGAGATATGCATGCAAGTCAACCTAAGATACCTAAATTTGTCATATAATAGGATAAAGATGGTGCCAATGGAGTTAGGCTGTCTTACAAAACTCAGGCACTTGCACCTTAGGAACAACCCAATTCAAGTTATTCCAAATGGTATTCTACCTAAGCTCCAGAATTTGGAGGTGCTGGACATTTGCTCATTTGATTTACTGCAGCGTACATCCTGTGCTGTGTCATTTGATGAGCTCGAGCTCCTGAGCAGCTTGAGATCCCTTGGACTCACTGTTCATTTACAAATTCCTTGTCCAAGGATTAGTAGGTCAATATTACCGATAAGAGCACTATGTGTCGTCCCATATAACAATGAAGATGGTGACAACATCCCTGTGCTCTCTGATAGTTCTTCAGTCCATACTGAGAGACGTACCAACTTGTTTGAACTCGGTATTTACACAAGGAAACGGACTATTGTGCTTGATGGTATTCATTCAACGTGGAACCTTCATCATGTTGAGAAAGCATACCTCCATGGATATCTTGTCAATGAGATAATATGGCAGAAGCTGTGCCCTGAAGATACTTTTGTAAGCCTGAGACGTTTGGATATTGTACAGTGTTTGAATTTGACTAATGTTTCATGGATTTTGTATCTCCCACTTCTTGAGGATTTTCTACTATTTTCATGTTCAAGATTGCATAAAATTATTGAGGATAGTGAAACTCCATCAGTTCATAATACTTTCCCCAGGCTTAAAAGGATGACATTGATTGAAGTTGATCTGGTGATTAGCATATGTAGCCCAACTGTTGCTTTTCCCTCGTTGGAATGCCTTCAGATATCTGTCTGCCCTTCATTGAAGAAACTCCCCTTTATTAGCATTCCAAGCAAATTGAAGTGTATTCGCGGTGAGAATGAATGGTGGGATGGTTTGGAATGGGAAGACAAAAATCTTGAATGTTCACTTGAATCTTATTTTCATGCCTTCTCTGCTGATGATCAACTGTCTGAAATGTACCTTTTCAATAGCCTGCATGTGGAGTGGGCAACGATACATAAAGACTTTGATGAATGATCCTAGTGTAATGCATGGATTATGGAGTACATGAAGAAAGCAACGGAGCAAATGTGTTGACTGTGGATTAAGTAGCGATCAAGGAAACCAATCGAATGTTAATTTAGTTGCACAATCAGTCTGATTCTGTTTCTAATTATTTTTATGAATTCTAATTTTTTATTCATATATTTGAATGTTGTCTCTTATTCCATTTCATTCATAGTTATTAGTTGTATAAATATTCTAATTTTCGCTTTATGTTCCAAGGTTTTATTTACAAATATAGATATATAGTTTAATCCTATGGTTGGTTTGCAAATTCCACTTTTTTCAAACAAAAATATTTTCTCAAAGGCGTCTGTTTGTTTCATTCAGTAAGTTAGTACCTGATTTATCAATGAGTTTTTCTGTATAGTTTCTCTTACCTGATTATTGGTACCCGTGTTTAAAAATGCTCCTGTATTTCTCCATTATTTCCTGACAAGTTTTTTTTTCATCTGTGAGTTGCCGCACCAGTTATTTCCTAGAGCTTGTGCTAATGCTACAGTTTCCAAATTTAGTTCATACTAGTTATAATTTGACCAACAAAAGGATAACTCATCATCAAGATTACCACGTATTATCTTTTTTTAGAAAATGGAATTGTTTCTCGCCTCTACGACCGCATATTGCCATGGGTTTCATCATAATAGACAAGAGTATACGCAAAAGAAATAAATAAAAAAAATATTATTAGAGCAACTCCAACCGCCTCTACAAATCCTTAGCTAAATATAGAGATTTACAACCTTTGTATAATATAGAAAATCACCTTTTTTCATATGGAAACCAACAGCCTCTCCAAATCCTGATGTCTATATTTCAAATCCTATCCACGTCAGCTCCCCAGGTAGTTTTTTTCCGGAGATTGAATCGCATCGCTCGACGCCGCGCCGCCTGCCGTGTCCGCGCTCGACGCCCCGCCACCTGCCGCGTCTGCGCTGCCGCGTTCGCGTCCACGGTTGCTGCGTCTGCGCCCATGCCGTGTTGGGGGCTGACGATTGGTGATCACGCCGGCGCGAGGTCCCTCGTTCGACTGGCGACGAGGTCGTGGTTGACGCCCGACGCCGCGAAGTCTAAGTTATTGTAGCATTGACATCAAGTTTCGTGGCCTTTTCGTGAGGTACGTCACAACGGCATGGAATTCAATGACGGATCCGATGATGAATGGATTAATTAATCGGTTAACTAATTGATTGTAAAATCCAGTTTGTAGGTATGGAATCCGACGACGAATTTAATAAATTTGTGATGAACACTACCGGAGAAAGCCACATCCGCACCGGTTGGGAACGGGCTTTAGCACCGAATTCTCAACCGGTGCTAACCTTCCGGTGCTAAAGGTGGGTTAAATAACCGGTGCTAAAGGTGCACCTTCGTACAAAAATATGTGCGTTGCTGCGGGGATTCAAACTCAGGACCTCTTGGCTCGCGCGTACCCACCTAACCATCTCACCTACGCAGCACATGTGATAGAATAGAAGATGCGCTCCTTTTGAAGTAGCATGCGACAACCCCTTTAGCACCGGGTCGTATTTACCAACCGGTGCTAAAAGGCCTTTAGCACCGGGTCAGGTGGTGTTACGACCCGGTGCTAAAGGGGGGAGCACCGGTGCTAAAGGTGACTTTTAGCACCGGGGGCACCCCAATTTTACACCCGGCGCTAATATTGCATTAGCACCGGATCTTGAGTGCACCGAGGCATATGAGAGGGGCGGATGTGAAGATCTCTAGGAGTGGAATGAATTGATTGATACATCCTCTTCGGATGATGAGAATGATATTATTTTCAGCGCCGCCCATATGATCATCGAGGATTCAGTAAATCATCCGGGTCGAATTGGTTCTGTCGAGGGACATGAGATAGTGGATCGTGAAAGACTATTGCATCATGGTCTTCTTTACAAAGACTATTTCTCAGATAATCCTACGTTCAAAGCAAAGATTTTTAGACGAAGGTTCGCATGTTTTCTATGTTTTGTATGTAATGTTTATGTTACATATATTATAATATTGATAATTTTTTAATTGCTTTGTGACATAGGTTTCGGATGAGGCGACATGTATTTCTTCGCATAATGAATGCTGTTGAGGAACATGACGACTATTTTGTGCAGAAGAGGAATGTAGCCAGGTGCTAGGACTATCTTGTTTGCAGAAGGTCGTTGTGGCTTTTCGTATGTTAGCTTATGGAGCAGGCTGACGCTTTGGATGAGTACATTCGTATTGGTGAGAGTACCGCTCTAGAAGCTTTGAGAAAATTTGTAGTGGCTATGGTTGAGGTGTTTGGACCGGAGTACATGAGATTGCCTAATGATAGGATACTGCGAGATTACTTGCAATTGGAGAGAGCAGAGGATTTCCTGGTATGCTTGGGTCTATAGATTGTATGCATTGGAGCTGGAAAAATTGCCCTACTACATGGCATGGGATGTATCTGAGACATAAAAAAGGAGCCAACAATTATACCGGAAGCAGTTGCATCTAAAGATCTATGGATATGGCATGCTTTCTTTGGCATGCCTGGTTCACACAATGACATTAATGTGCTACAAAGATCTCCTATATTTGCAAGGCTTGCTGAGGGGGAAGGTCCACAAGTTAATTACAACATCAATGGACATGATTATTCAATGGGCTATTATCTAGCAGATGGCATATATCCCTCGTGGACAACTTTTGTGAAGACCATTCCAAAGCCACAAGGTAATAAGAAAAAATATTTTGCAAAGGCACAAGAAGCATGTCGAAAGGATGTTGAAAGGTCATTTGGGGTTCTGCAATCTCGCTTTGCTATTGTTCGTGGACCGGCTCGTTTGTGGGATGAAGACACGCTCCATAATATTATGATGGCTTGCATTATAATGCATAACATGATTGTTGAAGACGAGCGAGATGAGCATGGGGAACAATTAGATTACAACTTTAATGACATGGGCCAATATATTTGTAACTACGAGGATATGGGAGATAGGGTGAATATTTCACATAGTGGTGCACCTGAACTTGATGCTTTCATTCAAAATTACAAAAACATCAAGAACAAGGAAACCCACTATCAACTCAAGGCAGATTTGATCGAGCACCTGTGGCAAAACCATTCGGAGTTATATAATACTGATTAATGTTGACTCATTTTATATACTCCGTTTAATAATCATTCAAGAACATGAAAATGTTATGTATGCAATATTTATTTGTAGGAGATTATATGTTTCATTTAAGCTAGATCTCCATTTTCTGGATAGCAGTGGCAGGGCAGAGGATATCATTGTAGATTTCAACTTGTTCTGTGATCAGATGTAACTCTTTTCTCACTACTATGCTCTCTTACTGGTTAACTCAGGTTCAAGTCCAACTTCTGTGCTAATTTCTTTTACAATTACTGTAAGCCAAACAACTTGAGCTGGTTGTTTCTGGTAACAATTTTATCCTGCATCTGCCAAGAAGATACTTTTTACCTTAAACCAATCATATTGGCAATATCAAATGAACTTGGTAGAATCAAAATATGAACTGAACCAATCATATTGGCAATATAAATTTTGAGGTGAGCAAATTAACAACCAATTTTTCAATCCAAAAACTCAGTGACATAAACCTTAAAACTTGCTATAACTACACAACCCTATATATTGCAACGTCTTGCAAGAATCTCATTCTGACGCACTTCATAGTATTGTTGTTGTTTGTAGTTCATAGCGGTCAAATCCAACCCAAGAATTCTCTCCTTTTCTAGGTCTCTTTTCAGCTCAAACTTTTCTTGCTCCAATTTGATCATTCGTTCCTGCAGAGCAAAAGCTTTGTTGCACCTCTCTTCTTTCTTCAAGTCTTTCTCTAGATGAGCTTCTTTCTTCTTTGCCATTAGATAGTCCACTGCTTCCATGGTTGAACGTTGCCGTAGCTTCTGTTGCACACGGGGGATCAGTGAAATAACACTAGTTTCTCTTCAGAATCAGAAAAACTCACTCCATCTACCTTCCTCTCACTATTTGTGTACCAGCAAGTTTGAGCAACAGAGACAATATAAACATTATGACCACAAGCTCACAGGTCAAGCATGGAACATTAGCTTCGCTACTACAATGGTGCTGCTGCGCCAAACTGAATTAAGCATCAAATTAAGCTGTAAAGCTCACAGGTTTATTATACATGATGGATCCAATTAAAATATATAGAACAGAGAGGATTTGTAAAGCCAATCTTCCATGAAGCACAACTATGACAGTATATTAGGGATGAGTGATGAATCTGTACTTAATGGCCACATGGATCCAATTGAAATAAATAGAACAGAGAGGAACTGTAAAGCCAATCTTTCATGAAGCTAAACTATGACACTATATTAGGGATGAGTGATGAAGCATGTACTGATGGGTCATATATATTAACTAAAACACATTCAATTGATCAGTCATATATTAACTAAAACACATCAGCAAAATTATTTGTCAGAGAGAGTGATATAGCATTCAACTAACCATTCAAATGACATGTACTGAACATTCAAGATTACAGCAAACAAGCCATATCTCAACAGAAATAAATAGATTGTTTCAGAAACCTGGTTCCAGGGAACAATGTACCTAATTTCATTTGACTACCCAGATTACAAACACAATGCAGGTTCTTTCTCCCCTGAACTTGCAGATGCGCATAGTACAGTTTATGGACCTTCAAAGTGGGCGCAGAGTACATTCAACAATTCCGCAAATTGACAATCCAAGCAAGTAATCTATACGGGAAATTTAACTACTGAGCATTCAACAATTCAGCAAGTAATCTCACCATTGCAGGTGTCCTCCATATTGACTTGCTCATCCGGATATCGGCCATGGAAACTTGATGGAGGAACCACCCGCCGGCACATCGATCCGACACCGGGTTCATCCAACTCTCCCTCGGGTGCGCCAGATCCATTCCACAGGCTCGATTCCCCATTCGCCGCTGAAAGGGAAGGCACAGGCCGGTACATGGTGAGGTAGAAGCGGCACGATGACGGCAGGGCGCGGCAGCGGCTTGAGGAAAGCGAGGACGGCAGGGACGGCGACGACGACAGGTCACGACAGCAGCGACGACTTGAGGACGGCAAGGACCGCGACGACGGCAGGTCGCGGCAACGGCGACGACTGCAGGGCGCGGCTGCGGCACAAGCAGAGACAGGCGACGATAGCGCGGCGCGGGAAATAGGTTGGGGCGCGAGGGCGGGAAGGCGCGTGGGAGGGAAAATCGGCGCGGGCGTGCGCTGGAGAAGCGAGATGGCGTTGCGGCCGCGCTCGGGAAAGATGCCGAGCGAAGACGCTGGGATGGCGAGCAGGATACGATAGCGAGGGAGAAAGAGGAACCGTTGGATCCGGTTTTTACCGTATTTTTCTTTTTTTTTACGGATGGAAATCGATTTGGAGAGGCTGTTGGAGTTGCTCTTACTTCTCCGTCCATTCTTAGTATATACTCCCTCTAGTTTGGTAAAGGAATGTCGTTTAGGACAGCGACACGGTCACCAAAGCACAACTTTGACTTCTCTTTTCTATAAAAAATATTTCTTGAAAAGTCATATATGTATATTTTTATGAAAGTAATTTTTTCAAGACCAATCTATTCATATGATTTTCACATTTCCAAACTCAACGATTTAAATGTTATTCATGATTTATATTTCTAATGTTTGACTCAAACCTTGTCCCAAACAACTTTTTTTACCAAACCGGAGGGAGTACTCTGTATTCAAAGCAATGACCTGCAACGCTTTTATTTCTTGCTAAACGGACCATGCGCAACCAATGCGCTCCCCTAAAAATTAAATAACCTGCATTAAAGAGGCAAACCGTTATCTCTCCAAAATTAAGTCCGTACACCAAATAGTCTACAATAGAGCTTCAACACCTCAAAAATCAATAACCTTTCTTTCTTTATTATGCATGTTAATTAATTTTTGAGCATATGATTTATTGACCAAGGTGGAGTTAAGGGCACGTACAACAGTTAGACAGTTGTTGTCTATTTAACACATACAAACAGCTAAATAGACAGCTCTACAATGGTCACATCAGCTCATTTTGCTTATGTGGCAACAAAAAAACAGTTGTTGTCTCTGGGTTGTACCTACCCTAGCTATATGCACAATCTTTCAAAAAGCCTTAGCATGCTGACACTACAAAAGGAGTTGTTTAATTGTTTCATTGCAGCTAAGGAAACAACATTTTTGACTTCCATAGCCGTTTCTCTTTTCTAAATTATCCTTTTAAAATGACACTCGTACCAAAGGAAAAATCTTTATCTTCAGAGGAATCTTCTGTAGTGCATGTTTATCTATATACGATGATGTTCATAAAATGGAATATTTGGGAATTAACCTGTTCTCGTTGTTCTTACAAATACAAAAAATTAATTTTTCCTTAGTCAGCAAGGCCTCTCTACTCAATAAATGTGAAGAAAGCATTAATTCTGCAACAATACACTACCAGAGATCTTCACATCCGTCCTTTTCATATACCTCGGTGTACTTAAGATCCGGTGCTAATACAACATTAGCACCGGTTGAAAAATTAGGGTGTCTCCGGGACCCTTTAGCACCAGTTGGTAACACCAATCGGTACTAAAAATCACCCTTTAGCACCGGTGGTGTTACGATCCGGTGCTAAAGGTCTTTTAGCACCGCTTGGTAAATACGGACGGTGTTAAAGGGGGTGTCACATGCTACTTCAAAAGGAGCGCATCTTCTATTGTATCATATGCGATGCGTAGGTGAGATGATTAGGTTTGTACGCGCGAGCCAAGAGGTTTTGAGTTCGAATCTCCGCAGCAACGCAGTATTTTTTTTGACGAAGGTGCACCTTTAGCACCCGGTACTGGTGCCACCCTTACCGGAACCGGTGCGGATGTGAGTATCTCTGGTATTGATATATATATATATATATATTTGAATCTAAATATAAGAAATAGCTAGGGTATTCACAGCCAAGCGGGTGGCTAAAATCAGTTTATGCGGTAGTTCAAACTTGTCATTGTATTGCGCGGCTGCGCGAGCACAAAAAGGCATTTCAAGAACAGAATCGATAGCACCTGATCACTAGCTTAGTCTTACAGCTGGGTCGACATGAAACAGAAAAAGGAAGGGGAAAAGTAAAAGCAGGACAATTTCATGTTCTTCCATGTAAACTAGAAGACGTAGTGCTTTTGCATTTCTTGCGATCCGTCCTGACCACAACCACCTCGGGAGGTAAGGCACCAATAGAGAATGTAACCATTCAAACCTGGCTGATGATATTAAAGAGATACATACAACGACGCCAATAATCCTTCATGATTTCAGCACTTGTGGGTTCATCCTTCGAAGAAATCTTGGAATAAATATTCGAGATCCTCAGTGGTGTACGACGCTGACGCTTCGACTATGCCCTGTGTTTCCAGGTAAGCTCGGTAAGCAGGAATTACCTTCATGGACACTGATTTGCGCATCATGCTTCGAAGTTGTGGACTGTTGATCTTCCAGGACTTCTCCGTGTGGTAGGTCAATTGCAATAACGCGTTGAACTCAACAAGCACCGAAACCTTTCTGAAAACTGTGTTCCGACGTGGCTTAGCAGCCACCAAGCACGAGATGACAGGGCCCCAGGATGCTTCAAGGTAGCCATTGATGTAGCGCTGAATCTGTGTCTGGCGATATACATGCCAGTTGCCCAAGAAACCCTGCAGTGCAGGCTCTGCCTGCTGCAGAATGAAGTACGCATTGTTGAGTAAGAAGATGTACCTCCGCGCAGCGGCTGCGTACACTTTGGACTTTTCCTCAAGCATGGCGTCCAGCAAGTTGATCATCTCGAGGACGATACTTGTCAATGTGGAATCATCGTCAGTGCCGAACATGATAGATTCATGGTCATCCCTCTGCAGCATCAAGTTGAGAACTGTGCAATTCTCCAGCAGTAGGTTTATGTAATTTAGCACATATTGATTGACAGGGTGGATGTCATCATTACCGTGAAGCATCCTCCACGAATCCTCTACTTGGATCAGCATATTAAGATTGTGCAGTATCTGCCTCACCGCTTCAGTAATGGTCTCGAGGACTCCTGCAACTGTATCAGAAACCAATTTCTTTGACTCTCCGGACAGCAATACAAGGAGCCCAGGGGAGGTGTCGGAGACCAACGAGTACATGTCGATCATGCGTAGGATTTTCTCTGGGGATTTTGGCAGGGCAGTGACAAAATTCGGGAAGCGCATCATCTTCATTAAGCTTGCTTCAGCAAAGAGTACAAATTGGTCCTCGGCCTCCGCTCCCTGCTGACCATATTTGAAGAAACGCCCTTTCTCCGCAGCGGAATACGCTAGTATAGCTTCCTTGACAGTAGCTACATCACAGCTCTTGTATATTCCTGGATCTGAACTGTCTTTGTCGAGATCTGATGAGCCAGGACTTACAGGTAGCATCGACGAGGTTCGCGCCGCGCCTGCTGGTGCCGACCTTGGCGCTGTATATTTGTCAGTCGAAAGCAGAGAGACATCACCGCCAGATCCAGCGTCGCTCCTGAACCCAGGCCATGTCATCCGGAGGGCTTCAGTCATGACGGTGAAGCCGAGGATCCATCCCTTTATCATCTCTTCAACGCTGCTCCAGGGCTTCGACTGGAGCAAGTTCTCGTCGACTACCAAAACCCAGTCGACGCCAAGTCCCGAGAACCAGCTTTGCAGAATTGCGTCGCCGGCGCTGCCACTGAAACGCTGACGCCGGGAGAACTCTGTTATCAACCCCTTGGTGTACCCATCGTTGACCATATGGCTTGCGATCTCGCTGAGGTTCCCGAACACCTCCATGCGCAACAGCTTGTAGCTATGAGCAGATCCGGAGCTGGGAGTGGCCACCACCGAGCCGGTGGAGGAAAGAGAGGCCGATGAAGCGGAACTCGAGCTGCTTGACGGAAAGACAAGCGAATCGCTTGTGGCCGCAACGGAGGCGCTGAGGAGCCTCTGTATCGAGTTACTGTAGCGGATCCCTTGACAGGACGAAATAGTTGCGGGGACATTGTAATTGCTGTTCTGGAGAGCTTTCCACTCCTGCGCGAGACGACGCTGCATAATGGTTTCGCGGCGAGGGTAGCCTGTGGTGTTCTTGAGCCTAGAGATCGAGAGGAATGAGTTCAATCGGGATAGAGGAGTAGTTTGCGCAAACCGTGAACAGATGGCCAGTCAACCCCTAAGCTGGATAGAATAGGCTCTAGAGAGGACAAGAAGGGACCACCCGCCCATCTATTTTGGACTAAGCCCCTGTTTAGATCCAAAATAGGGATGGAGAATTGGAGGTTTGGGGTCACTTCATAATCATTGCGCAACTGTAGCATTTCGTTTGTATGTGTGAAAAATTGTTCAAAAATTTATTAATTAGGCTTAAAATGTTCGTCTCGCGGAGTACAACAAAACTGTGTAGTTAGTTTTTTTATTTCATCTATATTTAGTACTCCATGCATGGGCCGATATTTTGATTTGATGGGAATCTTCTTTTTGCATAGTGAACTTTAGGGTTGCTTTTTGGAACTAAACAATGGCTAAAGCTGCTAATGGTTTGAAAGCCAGATTACACCAATCTATTCGAATCATCAATAGATTTTGGGACGAGTTCAATCCCATCCATTTGCTACTCCATCCAGTGGCGGAGCCAGTTCTTGCTCACGACTAGGGCCAAATTCACCCGCTAAAATGGCCGTGTACATGACATGATATAAAGTAATAGCAAAATGTGCAATAAATGATTTAAATTGGTAAAAGAACTAATAATTGTTTACTAATGTGATACCATAGTTGAGACATGTATGAATTTAAGGATTAGGAAACATATAAAAATAAATTCCTAGTGATGATTTGGGCCAAAAATTATTGGGGGTATGTGCGCTTCCATGGGCCACGACTAGGGCCTCGGCATGGGCGGCCCTAGTCGCTGCTCCGCCTCTGACTCCATCCAAATCATTTGACTTTCCTCCCAATAAAGAAAATTATGGTCATGGGCTATCTTTCTTTCTTTTATTTACTTCATATTTTTTTAGCATTATCTTTTTTCTTTTTACATAGCCCATGGCTTTTTAATAATAAAAATTGGGAGAGATATCATGGTGCACATGGAGTATTTATTGAATGATGAATGGAAGGCATGCTATGGCTAACTCCCGGTGTAGGAGTTTGAGCCTATGAAGGTGGTGTGTATGTGATCTTGATTATGAAGGCATGAAATAAATCTCAAAAGAATCACCACAATTTGACATCGCTCAATGAGATGGAACAAGTAGCATATATGGAAGGTTTGCAATTAGCACAACCACATCAACATCAATGTCAGCATTGTCTGCCATGCCATCAGTCTTGTTAGCGTCCACATCAGCATCCATGTTACCTTCATAACATGTGGTAATTTAATATATTACGAATCTTAGGCTGTTCTGTGATGTTTATTTTCGTCACTAAAATTTGGCTTGAGCTAGGCTGCACGGGCTTTGCACTATTCGGTCAAGAAATATCATAGATTGCACCAATCTATGATGGTTTTGAAACAGTTCTTCGATGAATGGCCTTAGGTACATATTAATGTCATTGCCAGGCTTCTCTGGGTCTTGGATAAGAACCAGCATTATAATGAACTTTTGCTTCATGCAGAGCCATGGTGGGAGATTATACAAACATAGAGTCATGGGCAAAGTACTATGGCTCCTGCTCATTTCATCAAAAGGATTTATGCCGCTCGTACCCAAAGCAATCCTTATGTTCTGTGCATCCTTTTGAAAATTCTTCGAAAGTTTCATCGATATTTCTAACAGAGTTCCACGAGTTTTAGTGAGTTACACTTGTGCAGGTACAACAACCAGAAATACGTGCTATAGGGGTCGGAATTGACCAGTTCAGCCGAACGACTACGTTCGGCTGGTTACCCCCCTTAGTTGTGCACAACATCGGGAGTCGTCCACGTCAATAATGACCAAGCAGATGACGATGCATGACACGTGGGCGACCGCCACCTCATCCTGGGTTAGATCAACACGAAGACCATCACCAGAAGCCAGCCCAGGGGGTACAAGACCAAAGGCGGTGCTGGGGAGGCCGGCCACGAGCCAAGCCCGGTTCGGCCGAATCTCCCAATTCGCCCGAACCGACCCCAGCACCAGAACCGACCAGGGGGGCAAATCTAGGCCATGGGAGCAAATGGCAGTGCATCCAAGGGTTCGGCCGAATCCTAGGATTCGCCCGAACCTGGGCAATTTGCCCGAATCATTAGGGGGTACCCCCTGGTTCCCTTGGCCGCCACTCCTCTCCAGCGTCCTAGTTCACCTATAAATGCAGTGGCATTTCACTTGTAACACACACTCAAGCCAAGGAGCTTTCATTCCACTTCTTTCTAGTAGAGTTAGGATAGTTTAATTGGGAGTTAGATTTGAGTCGAGCTGTGCCTCGGAGGTTCCAGAGTCGTCTTCAGAAGCTCTGGTATAAGCTCTTGTATCTTTTCCTTTACCTTTTGTAAGACTTTGAGTTATCAATATAGTTATCTTTATCACTTTGCCCTTGTCATTTATAGCTTGCTTCTACTTTATTCTAGTTGCATCTATATCGTGTTTAGACTATAGTTAGTTGTAGCTGTAGTGCTTCTAGATCTTGATTAAGTCTGTGTCTTAGCTGGTTCTTCGATCTTGCTCAATACTTGTGGTGAATTGTCACTGGGGTATTGACAAGGTTGCTTGCTCTTGCTAGCGGAGTAAGTAGTTGTTGACTAGTGTGGGAGTGGTTCCCAGACTAGCCAGTGGCCTTAGTTTGTCCCCACATCTACGGAGGTGGTAGCCGTTAGGTGGTGACAGCCTATACGGCCTACGTAGTCCATCACGTTCGTCGTGGCCTGCAAGATTCCACAGTGTAGGATTGGTGGCACCCCTTCTCATCCCTTTATGTGTGTCATAGGTTCTATTGTCCCGACGCTAAGGCATTAGAGTTTACCCTAATCTTTGAGTACTGGCTCTTCAGCCACTGTATCTCTAGGCCCGAGTGGCATAGGTAGATAAAGTACCCAAGATTCCTCTATCTCTTCTCGTTGTCCTCCCAACTATCTATTCATTCTCTTTCCTATCCGAGCCACCCTTGAGCTGTGTGTCACGGTATAACCACTCCTATCCAATACCGTTTATCCCATGTCTGGCTAGTAGTGTACCCTTCTCTAATAGTCTCGAATATGTGTTTGCTTGTAATCTTGCCAAAGCTTCCCTGCGGAAATATAAATTACGATACCTCGGATTACTCCCTAGTGAAGTGCTACAGTGGTAATTCTGTGCGCTTGTAGAATATTTATATATTTTACTGAGCCATAAGAAAAACCACTGAAACACTCCTTACCCCGGTACCTGGATTCACTATCCTGATATTGGATCGTAAGAAGTGCCAACACACACCCACTCAAGGTAAG
The DNA here is from genome assembly GCA_033239725.1 of Echinochloa phyllopogon. Classification (NCBI taxonomy): domain Eukaryota; kingdom Viridiplantae; phylum Streptophyta; class Magnoliopsida; order Poales; family Poaceae; genus Echinochloa; species Echinochloa phyllopogon. The sequence continues at coordinate 15,004,671 of BTCW01000017.1, forward strand.
GTCCAATCTCCCTAAAAGTCTAGTCCGATAGGGGAAGGGTGGCTCTCCCTTTTAAGGTGGCTTCCTCTTCTCTAGCTAAGCAATGTGGGGTTATTCAGAGGCTCACAAATCGCCACCCAACTACAACTGGGCCACTTGGCCCATCTTTGTTGCGTCTTTGTCAGCGAGTAATAGTGAAGGATATCCTCATCAGATAGCTTTACCAAGATCATCGTCTTTCTCAATGACACCCTCATTGTCACCTACATCTTCTTCTACCTCATCCATTTGAGTATCATAACCAAAGACACCAAGCAATACATGGTCGCCGTCCTCTTCTTCTTCATTGGCTTCCATATAAATTCTCATTTCTTCATGCTTTGCCCAAACAATACTTCTCCATGAAACCATTTGTAAAAATGCGTGTGTCTAGGGTATTTTTATAATGGTAGTCCTTGTTGTTTCCGCATTGCTGCCACAAGTAACACATGAAACCCTTCCCATTCTTGTTTGACTTGGCCACATCTATAAATAATGTAGGCCACTTTGGGACCAGGATCTCTAGGGTCACTCATGCACGGGACTAAACTACTCTGCATGAGTAGCTTTGGCCCGACTACTACAAAAAAGGATTACTACAACACAAGACGGCGTGGTAGTTTAGGACAACTAGTCGTGTATAGATATGAGACTCCATAATTATCATATTGTACTTCTCATTGTTTTACCTAACTAGGCTCACGTAACCTACTTATAACTCTGCTCTTCGTGCATATAAGGCAGAGTAGGGAGCCCTCCATAAAAAACACAACTCATACGCAAGGCAATACATTACTCGTTGAGTAAATGTCATAATTAATGATAAAATAAACAAACATGCTAACATTATTCTGGAATAAAATGTTCTTAAGAAATGTGCGATATGCAGACCAAATAATACTTAATTATTGCGGTAATTACAGAATCCATAATACATTGGTTCAAATACCGGAGGGCATATAATGTAACACATATGCACACAACAATATAACGATCTAAACATGTATAATAGAAATATTCTAAACATGTAGATATACAGAAGTCTGGGGCTTCTTAAATAAAATTGGGAGAGAAGGGGGTGCAAATCCGGCACATGGGCCTTTGTGGCGTGTCGGCCAGTCTGCTAGGCCCTCCATATTGTGGCCCACGGTGGCCTATGTGGCTTCTGCGGTCGCGCAGTGCATCCGGTCTGACCTCGGTCTGACCTGCGGGCAAGGCCCATGGTGCGCCTGCGTGCGAGGACTAGCACGGTGTTGAGGCCTGCTGTCTCATGGCTCAGCCAGCGTTGCCAGCCCATTAAGGGCCGCTGGCCCATATTAAAGGGCGGGGGAACCAATTAGGGTTCCAATCCTAACTGCCTGCTCCTTCCTTGTATGGCTGCCACCGCTGACGTGCGCAGGCACCGCCGCCGGAGTGCGCCACCAACGGTCGGGGAGGGCCCATGGTGTTGTTGTTGCCGCCTGCCACGCCGCTGGGCTCTCCTTCTCCTCTCCTTCTTCGGCGCCATCCTAGTACGCCAGTCCCTAGCTACAACTAGACCTCAGGCACTCGAGAACCCTAGCGCCGCTCGCTCCATGTGCCTCTGTCGTCGGTGGTGTAGTTGGTACTTCTCTTGTGCTCAGTAGTAGAACAAATGTGACTGATAACGTGTTGAGAGTGAAATGTAAATGGAATTAACAGAATGATTCTCATTGATGGTGGGGGTACTATCTACATATATATACAATACCAAGGAGCATGAGGTTGCCATCGAAAGGGAGAGGACCTTTTGTTTAGTAATTGCTACCTGGCCCTTTTGTACAGTAACTGTAAAACTGATCACTAAAGTGTCTCACAACAATTAGGATTACTATGTTCTAGTGGCCGACGGGTCTTTAGTCGAGTCGCTCGAAATGCCCATTCTAAGGAGGGAATTGGAGTGTCTTAGAGCATCTCCAAGAGACAAGCAAAATCGTTTTCAAGTTCCCCATGCCCTCCGTAGCGACTACGTCGCTCGGCCAGTCGCCATGACGTCGCATGCGCCCTCCACCGCAACAACATTTCCTGCGCCCACCACCATGACGTCGCCCACTATATCCATGCCTAACCCCACCATGAATTGGGAACTCATTCCCTACCACATGTAACTCGAGCCCAATCCGGCATTCTCAAACCCAACCCCAGATAAGCTTTCACTGTCACTCCGCCTACTATCTCCCCTGTCCCGAGCTCTGTTTGCGCAGCTCTTAAAGATTCCCACTAGCGTGCGGCCATGCAGCTTGAGTTCCTCACCTCCGTTGGCTTCTTCCTGTCAAAGTCTGATTCTTCGCTCTTCGTGTTTCGCAAGGGCACGGCGATGGCCTACCTCCTCCTGCACGTTTATGACATGATTTTATCTGCCTCCTCACCGGCCTGCGCGCGGCAACACATCATCATGCAACTCAAGTCTGCCTTCGCCGTCAAAGACATAGGCCCGGTGAGCTACTTCCTCTGCGTCGAGGTCCAACGTACTTCCTCCGGCTTCTTCCTCCATCAGGCCGGCCAAGTACGCCGATGAGCTTCTTCAATGTGCTGGCATGCTCAACTGCAAGCCGGCATCCATGCCTTGCGACAACAACCTGAAGGCCTCATGCATCGACCACAACCTGATCTCCAACGCCTCCTGGTACCGTAGTCTGGCCGACAGACTTTAGTACTCACCCGGATATCGCGTACTCTGTCCAACAAGTGTGCCTCCATATGCACGCCTCGTGATCACCATGCCACCATGCTCAAGCGGATCATGCGCTACATCAAAGGCATATCTACACTCGGTGCTCACGGTGTACTCTGACGTGGACTGGGCGCGCTGCCCAGACAAGCACCGCTCCACCTCCGGGTTCTGTGTGTTCCTCGGGTTCTCGATTGTGTCCTTGTCCTCCAAGCAGCAGCCGACGGTGTTCCGATCCAGCGCCGAGGCTGAGTACCGCGGTGTCACCAACGCTGTAGCTGAATCCTCCTAGCTGCGCAACCTACTCGGCGAACCCCACTGCAGCACACCAAAGGCGATAGCGGCTTACTGCGACAACGTGTCGTCCAACAAACGAAGCACATCAAACTCGACATTTTTTTTCCCGTTGGGAAAAGGTGGCCCTCGGTGAGCTACAGTTCCTGCATGTACTCACCGCTCAACAGTTCACATATATCTTCACCAAAGGCCTCGGCACAGCGTCCTTCGTCAACTTCCGCACCAGTCTCTGCGTCGGCCAAGGCAACGCCAAGACTGCGTGGGGTGTTTGTAATGCTATTGTACCTGTAAGACTATTATTCAGGAACGTGGCGTGCCACGAGCGTTCGCTGTTCACGGTCACCACTGCACGTTCTAACTACGATGTCGCTTCACTCCGCACGCTCTAGGCTGCCTGCGCCCTGTTAGTTAGCGCAGTTGGTTACCTGCATATACCTGATGTGCATGTATAAGACACAGTTAAGATGATCAATACAGTTGAGGGTGATCGATTCCATTCCTTCCGTACCCAATGATTATGGAGCAGCAGCTTGAGAGTTCTAATTTGTGGGCACGTCAGCAAAAAGAAATAAATAGTAAACAACGGATACTTTTCTTAGGCCTCCTCCAACGGATGAGCCAGTACACTAGCTCGTGTCACATCCAACACAATATGAGCTAGCATAAAAGATCATTTCTCCAATGATATATGTTTTGCATACTAGCTAATTCATAAATGAGTCACAAAATAAAGAAGAATGATTGGAGAAGATGTAAGTGTTGGCCCACCATACATCAAAAGGTGTGTTTGAGTCTGTTGATCAAGAGTCAGCTCTTCTGAAAAGGGCGTACCCAGTGCCGTAGGCTTCCCGCACCGTGCGGGGTCTGGGGAAGGGTTGTAATAGCCCCGAAACCTTACCCGCACAAATGTGCAGAGGCTGGGGCTTGAACCCGGGACCTTCCGGTTACAGACGGTAGGCTCTACCGCTGCACCAAGCCCGCCCTTCAAGAGTCAGCTCTTCTCTCTCCTCTTATTTTGGAGATAAAAATGATGATGTAGATTCTATGAGCTAGCACATTTGGCATCGTTGGAGGAGGCTTTATGAGTTCCGAACTTCATATGTAACGGGTATTGATACCTTTGATTTGCATGGTTTTCTTCTTTTTTCAATGGCTGCACGTGGCGGGGGCAGGAGGAGGTCATGTGCAGGCGGGCATGCCTCGTCTGCACCTACTTTTCCATCCTGTGTCATTAACCATTCAAAATCTCTTCACCGCTCTAGGCTTTGTTCGGTTGGGCCAGGAACGGCCGGGGTCGGGGCCCAACCCCCGTGGATCAACGCGACGTGGATTAGATCCCAGACCATCAGAAAACTTGCATTCGCTTAGCCCACGCGAGGTTTCTAGCCCGGCCCACCCCGGCGAAAACCCACCGACCCCTGCCTGGGATTCGACCCATGAGTCAAAGCTGTGGAACGAATCCCCTGGTAAGACGCTGCGACGGGGAGGACAAGACGCGAACGCTGCGGCGGCACGATTCCGAGACGTTGATGGCGGCGACGCAGATTACTCCACTGATGGCGACGCAACCTGCTCCACCGATGGCTGTCCCATCCGGTGGCTAACTGCTTCTCGCCGGTGAGTTTCTCATCGCCCTCTCCTCTCTTTGTACTAGGGTTCTTAGATATCTTCCCAGATCCATCTATTAATATAGTTATTGATTCACATGCTAGATCCAGTCCTTCAATCCGGATCGGTTTGGTGACTCGTTTTTATTAGTGAATTGATATGGATGCAAGATCTTTAGTGCTCAGCCGTGCCAATCTTTTGCCTCTTCTAGTGTTCTTGAAAAAAAAATGCTGCTTCAGTTCTTCTCGCAGAGCTATCATATAGATCTTGTTAGTTGCAGTTGCAGTTGCAGTTGCAGATGCATCCGCCACCAACATGCAGGTCTCGTCTATTTTTCTGCTAGTAGCACATACAAATCTGGCTGCATCAGTGCATCCAAGGAGTTTTAACATGCTAGAGTCTCAAGTCATGATATCATCTTCATATCAACAACATATGAAAATATCGGGGGTAAGCTTTACCTGAAGTAGATGCACCTGCTGTAGTTCATAGCAATAAATTATAAATTCTTTTGTGTTTTGAATTTCAGTTGAAACCCTTCCAAAGAAGATAAATATCATACTACAGGTTTAGCTGACTTGCGCAATTGCACACTAACTGGTTGAGAGTACTAGCTGCTCAACTATTGATTGTTGTAATAAAAGAATCTTTTTCATGTCCTTAACTATTGAAGCCATGTGCTCTGAATGTCCCAGACTTCCAGCAATGACAAGGTTCGCTTCTTGTTCAATGGGTGCTTGCTATATTTTTTATAATTTGTAATCTGGCTTCTGAATCTTTTAGTCTGAAGAGTAGCAGAAGGGCGTTAGCTATTGCTATAGTCGGATGTATGTCTTTAAACCATTATCCTGCCCGGCCTGGGACATTGGTTATTGGCTCAGTTTTGATCAGAAGGGATACTTGTGCTTCTGCAAATTTAATCTTTCTTGCTTACCATCTCTTTTTGTATACCGAATTGCTCTGGTATATACAGTATATAAGAGCACTACATGATCCACTCCCCTGTCACTTTTGCTTAATAATGTACTGAATTATCTACTTTGTAGATTGTGGTACCGGTTAGAATTGGTGAAGACGAACCCCCACCATCCTCGGAACCATTTGGTAATTGATCCATTTCTAAATGTGCTTTTAGGCCTTCTTTGTTTGGTTAGTGCTTACTGTTCTGTTATACATGTATTATCATCTCGTGAATACAATTGTAATGAATCTTCAGATGAATATATATGTAGCAGTTATACCGTTCAAATGTTCATGTTTTTTTTGGGTTAAGCACATCATGTTCATGTTTTTCTCATGGCTGAATGCAATATTGACCATAATGCATGCGTCCTGGATGATCCTTTTTAGTATCCAGCATGTTATATACTATACGTATATAGGCAGTAAAATTATGCAACTATCTGCTCGTAAAGAAATTTGAATTATTTTTATGTTGCATTCTGAAGGGTCCTGTTTAGTTTACCAGTAATCTAATTTGAGTTATCTTCGTGTTGCAGTCCTATTACTTGTACAATTGTGAGGACATGCCATAATTGAAATTTTGTGCATTCGAAATGAAACTGTTGGGTTCTTATACAGGTTTGAGTTTTTTCAAAATGAGCTGTGTTTTTTATGTGTGTACACGCACTGAAGGAGTTGAAGACCAAGGAAGGGTGGAGCCCAATTATAGTTTGGTTACCCATATCTGTTTAAAAGTTTTCTAAACTATGCTTCAGATTGTCACTTTGTGGTACTCTTTGACGAACTTTTTTTGGATTTGTGTACACTGTGATGCTCTCCGGCAAACTTGTTGATATGAATCTGTTGTTTCCTGTGTCAACCGCTATGCATCATTTGAGCACCTATTCCCTGCTGTTTTAGAACACTTTCTAGTGATTGGTGAGCTGTTATCGAACTTGAATTCTCTGTGTTGATTCTTGTTGTACACTTCTGGTGCTGGAATGTTCTTTCTCTGACGTGAAAATCTCGTGTCTTGAAGCCGATATGGATTTTTGCTGTCATGTTTTAGTTTGATCTTGTTTGGCTGAATGAGCCAAAGGTTTTGAGTATATCTGCATGATGTTAGGTTTTCAACCCTGCAACGATTCCTGGGCTAACCGAATAAACACAGAAGGGAAGGGATTAGTTCAAGCAAGAGAGAATTAACCCACGCAGGGTTTGGGTGAAAGCACGGGGATCCACCCCACCCCGGCCGGTAATAAATCAGCCTCTGGATTGAATCCACTGGAACCGAACAAAGCCCTAAGGATTTGATGGTTCGGACCCATGTCAATGGAATTTCTGACAATGGTGCAACGAATGTTAAGAACTTAAGAGAATGAAACAAGCAAGTATTCAGGGGAATTTCTGTAAAAACGAAGATATATTACATTAGCCGTGAAGCATTATCATTGTGGCTTTCATCAACGGAAGGTAGTGAGTCCCAAATCCCAACTGCTAGCCCGTCATAACAAGAGGAAAACACGGTACGTCAGCATTGGAAAATATGAGTACGTGAGGACAAATGAAATTTCTTTTATTAGCTATGACCATGTTTATCTGTGCATTTGTAACAATTATGACACTTCCACTAAACGATACAAGAACACAGGTAGATGGACTGAGAAAGGAAACGCAGATTTGCCTCAAGAAGAAAGCAACTGAGACAAACATGGGTGGCATTCACTTGGCAGTGATTTTATTACCTTTCCCCAGTAGACTCACGGTCATCACAGTCGTCATCCCATACCTTTCCGTATTCAAAATCTCCTGACATCTCAAGAGATGGATTGTTAGGATGGAGGCCAATTGCATGCCGTAACTGGTTCTCTATATCTTCCACCTCCCAATTCGGGGCTCCATCACAGTCGCCTATGACAGTGACATGTTCAAGGGAAGTCAGGTTCTCCATGCCAATATCAACGCCACCATTTCTCTTCAGTACTTGAAAGTACAACTTAAGCCTTTGGAGTTTGGGCATTACTCCAGGAGTAAACACCAGAAAACATCTCGTGCTGTGCTTAAATGTAAACTCTTCTAAAGAATGGAACGGTCGATCAGTGCCAATCACCAACTTTTTATCAGTGGGACCTCCGAAAGCTACTTCCAGGTAAAGAAAACGTAGCACGGGCAAGGCTCCAAGCGGTCGAAGGTCATCCTGTATTAGCCTCTCGACCTTTATGGTTAAGCAGGATAGTGCTGTGAGAGAGGAAAACCACCGTGGCACATGGCAGATGGTTGGTTCATGTGCAAATATGAATCTGATATGTGCAGGGGCTATCCATTGATCTGACATGGAATCTAGGGAATATGTTGTACACCATCCATGAAAATGTAGAGCTTGAATGTTGCCTAGATTAGATAGATTCTTCAGAAAAATCTTCACATAACTCTTAGTTTCCGCACAAACAAATATTTTTAGCACCCGCAGCTCTGTAAGCTTACTTAGCTCAGCAATACTGTTTGATGAGGCTTCTGCATCATTTACCATCGATAGATCTTGTAGGGACATTAAATTCCTAATCTCTTCTTCAAGATTCACCCTTCCATTAATGAAAATCTGACGTTCAAGTTGTCGTAGCTGAACAATTCTTACTGGCAGTTCCCTTATGGATGCGTCACACAAATACAAGGTTTTCAGAAGCTGTAGCTTTCCAATTTCTTCAATAAGATCCGTTTCAAGCTTACCTCCTAGTTCCAGATATCTCAAGTGGTACAAACTACCGAGGTCTTTAGGATGACTGTTCTTCCTGGGGAAACACTTCAAAACCAAAACACGGAGAACTGAAAACCTTGACAGAGGTGGTACCCAGTCAGTGTTACCATCAAATCCAATGAGTGTCCTTACATGGGACAAATCCAGGATTTTGGGCTGCATCAATTGTTCGCCCTCTACCTCGCTGCCTTGCAGTGATAATCGTCGACGTCGGATCTTGCAATCTGGAGATATGAGCTGTGGACCTTCTAATATAGTGACAAAATTTTCTTCCATTGAAAGGGAAATGATGAGATCGAGTATCATATCATGTACACGGCAACCTCTTGCACTGCCATTTTTATCCAGATCTATTGGCTGAATCAAGCTTCGATTGACAAGTTCAACAAAATATCTGTCACCAACTTCATACAAACTTTTCCCATGTTTTCCATCAACAAAACCTTCGGCAACCCACTTCTGTACCAACGAATCTCTTGCAATCTTATAATCCTCAGGGAAAATGCTTAGATACAATAAACATGGCTTTAAATATGAAGGTAAGTCACTATAACTTAGATATAATATCCCTCGCATGCTCTTCAGTGTCTTATCTTTTTCGAGTCCAGTACCCATAGATTTGTACACATTGTACCATTCATACTTTGTTTTGTTTGTTGTAGCTGCCAACAAACTAGCAATTGTAATGATAGCTAATGGTACACCACCACATTTCTTCAATATTTTCCTTGATACCGCCTCCAATTCAGAATGAATTTCCTCATCTTTATTAAATGTCCTTTGAAAGAACAGCATTTTGGAATATGTGTCTGAGAGTGGATCTAGTTCGTACATAGTACCATCAATGGGAGAACAACAAAATTTAGCAACACATGCATTTCGGGTTGTTACAATTACTCTGCTGCCAAGATTGTTGTCAACAAGGCAGCATTTGATCTGTGTCCATGCTGATTCATCCCATATATCATCAATTACAATGATGTACCTGCAGTTTTGAACGAATATTAGTTCCACAGCATCAAACAATAGTTCTAAATTAAGTACAATAATTTATCTACGGTCTGTCCTGATAATGGAACAACCATGTCTATTATTCTATCAATTTGGAACTGATGGTCAAGATCTCATTATTTTGAGGCAACAGGACAAACATTGTTAATAGAAGCATGATCTTATCCTTCTTAAAACATTTTACGAAATTATTTCATACACAAATCTCATTGAATTGATTTTACACAATGACATTTTGTGAATAAATGATCAAGGAATTATTTGACTGAAAGTTATCGGTACTGTGTAACACGATTATATCCGTTGACTTTTTTCACCCAACACTACATAAATTGTTATTTATCCCAGATTTTTTGTTAGTGAGTAAATCCATAATTTTATTAACAGTAAATGATCGAAACAACTTTTTATGTACATGGTTCGTAGGGAGTAGTTAAACTGTATTACTTTTGTTGGGGCGATCATTAGGGGTACCCAAACCTATGGGATAATCACCCTTGTTAAATATTAAACTCACGGACATACCAGAAAAAGAGAAACGGAAGTTAAGGCCCACGGCCCAGCAACGGACGAAGGGCCAGTCAAGACACCCCGCGGAGCGCCTCGACGCGCACCTCAATCTCCCCTTCGCTCGAGGGAACCGACCCCTCGAGTGAATCGGAGAACTCCGCCTCGGTCGAGGCCTGAGGATCGAGCCTCGAGCAACCTATGAAATAGGGAAAACTCTGCCTCGGTCGAAACATCCGCTCCGACGAACAATTAATGGCGCTCACCACCGTCGTGCATCAAAGTCAAAAGGCAAATCTCTCGCCATGCCGCCCTGACAGCCACGACCCCCGTAGCATCCGCCAACTCCCGTCACTATGCTGCCAACCGAGGCTCTGTGCGGGCAGGTCGGCGCTGTGCGAACAGAGCCCGCCACTCCGAGCTCCTGTGCTTCCAACTCCAACGACCCGAAGCCCTCCATCGGGCGGGAGAGACCCTCAAGCACACAACAGGAGAAGAAGAGAGGACGGCAGAGGCATGGCGGGCCATCCCTGGCGCTGTGCGCACATGTCGCCACTATACGAACAGGGTCGGATCACTCCAACTCCCTGTGCTACCAACTCCCATTGTGATTTCCCAAAGAATGGGCTGTACCCTGGCACGGGAGACCCTCGAAATGGTGTACGGGCGAATCATTACCGCACGAAGGACAGCTCGGATCCTCGAAACCACTCCCTGGCGTCATCGACAGTACGAGAATCGATCATAGGGACCGCAATACCGCATAATAGTGGCCAAGGACAAAGAAGCACGCCCAACACCACTCCTACTACTGTGCAGCTCCTACGCTTGCACAACGACACACGCCTGTAACCCCTTCTCCTTGGCCTATAAAAGGAGAGGGGGATCAATTGATCAGAGTTGAGAGAACATTCGCACACACTCCGTAAACCGTGGTATTGGCACTCCGCCTCAATCATCTGGGACTTAGAGGTCTAGCCTCTTCTCCCAACCTGCTTGTATCCCCTACTACTTGCAGTCCGGTGTAGAATAATACATCGCACGCATCACCTCGCTGGAAGTACGGTCTTGCGACCGGAACTGGGATAAATCCGTGTCTTGCATTACCTTCTGCATCAACCATCAGGGGAGAGAACACAACGCATTTCTGGTTGGTGTCGGGACCACGATTTCCAAACACCGACAGTGGCGCGCCAGGTAGGGGAGGCGTTGTGATCGAGCACGTTATCCAGCATCTCCCTTGATGGCAACCCGAGTCGTACGCGGCAGTCTTCTTCTGATGCCCACATCGGACCAACTTCCTGCCGGATTCAAAATCCGGTTCGGGAGTCTCGAGTTCAGGGCAACTAGCGATGGCTACAACATGCAGCTCCTGACGAGGAGCACCGACATGGACATGCCACCACCACTCCCGTCACCACCACCACCACGCAAGAAGTGTTCGCATCAACGCGCGCGGCGAACGCACGTGGAGCAACGCAGAGCAGCACGCGTCGGCTCCCCCGAACGGGTTGAGACTGGCACGACGAGGGCAAAGAACATCGCCACAACGTCGCACTCGGCCGGGGATAACACGGTCGACCCGTGGCGAATCCCCGGTGACGCGCGCACCGCAACCGTGACCAATTCCTCATCTGTTGACACGGACATGACGACGTATGAGGATCTGCCAGGGCAGCACCTGCTCTCAATTCGCAACCTCATAGCAACGTCGCCAGACGACGACTACCCCGACTCTGGCAACGAGGCACACGAGAGCGGCCAGAGGGTCCCCGAATGGGACTACTCAGGACTTTGTGATCGTGAGGCCTTTTTATCATTCCAGGCTGCGGTAGATTATTGCCTAACCTGCTCCGACGACTCTAGTGAGGGGGATTATGATCCCGCCAGAGAGTGCTTCGTTATCCTCCCGGGAAGGGATGGCGGAGATGACGGGGCAGGAGAGCCAGCACACGCCAGGGATCACGAGCAGCCGCCTGACAACGCTGCGCTTGCACAAGCAGAACTAGCCCAAGTCCGCGAACTTGAAGCCAAGCTCGAGGAAGAACGCCGACTGGTCCGAGAGCTCCGGGCAACGCTTGAGGACAACCGTCCTATTCGCGGCGCGCGTGGCACGAGCCCGCATCGAGGCTGATGACGATGCGGATGACCTTCTCGCGTTAGTCAGGCAAGCCAAAAGCTCATCGTTGCGGCGACCTTAATCCGAGCCATGCCAGAGCCCTCAACACCCGTAGGCCGAAATATGCGCCGAGAGGCGCAGCTCCTCACCGAGCAAGCGGCTGTGTGGCAAACCAAAAGCTCAGCCTCTTGCATACGCAATTCCGCCGGCCCAAAGACTAGTGGAGCAACGTGGGAGCATGAGGCATCGACACAGACCCCGCAAAGGGATAATCCAATGCCACCCCCGCCCTCGAATAAGGGAAAGGCACCCTCGGTGCACGAACGCATTGGGAGGAAGCCTCTCAAGGAGCGAATCCTTGACACACGCGGTGAAGCCAGCAACGACGATGCTCGCAACACCCTCAACAGAAAGAGGCGGGATGGCACATCTCACGGTTTCCACCGCCGCCGTGGAGGCCTCTATGACAGCGACGAAGAGAAGAGCCCAATGCCAGAGCCCCCGGGAACCCGGGTGTTTGGCCGGGAGATCCGTGTGGCCCCGATTCCTGCACGATTGAGGCAGCCGACAATCATCACCAAGTACTTGGGGGAGACGGACCCAAAGGTGTGGCTCAACGACTATCGCCTCGCCTGTCTATTGGGTGGCGCGACTGACGATGTCATGATCATCCACAACTTTCCGCTCCACTTGGCGGATTCTGCACGGACATGGCTTGAGCACCTACCCGTGAACCAGATACACGACTGGAACGACCTCGTGAAGACGTTCGTGGGTAATTTTCAGGGCACCTACCTCCGCCCTGGGAACTCGTGGGACCTTCGAGGGTGTCGCCAAACATCCAATGAGTCCCTTCGTGATTTCATCCGCCGCTTCTCCAAGTGTTGCACCGAGCTCCCAAGCGTGGGTGACTCCGAAGTCATCCATGCCTTCCTCGAGGGCACAACCTGCCGGGACTTGGTGCGCAAGTTAGGACGAAGTCCTCCTACCAGTGTAAAGGAGTTGTTCGATGTCGCCACCAACTTTGCCTCCGGCGAGGAAGCGGTTGGAGCCATCTTTGATGGTAGAAGGGGGAAGCGGACGGACGAAACACCCACGAGGGCAGCAAGTCCAAAGGATCCGCAAAGAAACAAAAGCAAGGAAGGAAGGGAAAGAAGTCCCAAAAAGCCTCGCGCCGACAAGAGCGGACCGAAGACCCTAACGAAATCCTCGGAGGTGGAGAACGTTTTCTTCATCTTCGGGGGGCCAACCGCGAACATGACCCCTCGACAGCGCAAGGCGGGGCCATCTTACCTCGACTGGTCAGAGGAGACCATCTCCTTCAGTCGAGAGGATCACCCCAACTAAATCCGAAATCCGGGGCAGTACCCGCTTGTTGTTGATCCCATCATCGGCAACACCCAGTTCTCCAAGGTACTCATGGATGGAGGCAGCACCCTCAACATCATGTATGTCTCATCTTTGGAGCTCATGGGCATCGGGAGGGACATGCTACACCCCAGCAAGGCGCTGTTCCATGGCGTTGCGTCGGGAAAGTGAGTTCAGCCCCTCGGGCAGATCGATCTGCCAGTTTGCTTCGGTACCCCCGACAACTTCTGCAGAGAGATCCTGACCTTCGAAGTGGTGAGATTTCGAAGCGCATACCACGCCATCATTGGCCGCCCATGCTACGCCAAGTTTATGGCCATCCCAAACTACACATACCTCAAGTTGAAGATGCCGGGCCCAAGGGCGTCATCACCGTGGCCCCATCGTTCGAACATGCCTACATATGCGACATGGAATGCGTCGAGAGCGCCGAGGCACTTGCCGAGGACGAGGCTCTCGTCGCGGACCTGGAGAAGATAGCAAATGAAACCATCTCCTCCACTTCGAAGCATTTTGGCAGTTTTGAGCTTGCTGAACACACCAAGGCCGTGCCCCTCGACCCCAGCATCCCCAACGACAAGACGGTAAGGGTCAGTTCAACCCTCGATGGAAAATAGGAGGTGGTGCTCGTCGACTTTCTCCGCGTAAATGCCGATATCTTCGCGTGGAGCCCCTCGGATATGCTTGGCATACCGAGGGACGTCGTCGAGCACTCCCTTGATATCCTGCCCTACTCCAAGCCGGTGGTTCAACGCCTGCGACGCTTCGACGAGCAAAAGCGCCGGGCCATTGGTGAGGAGCTGCGCAAGCTCCTCGAGGCCGGATTCATCAAGGAGGTATTTCACCCTAACTAGCTTGATAATCCTGTTTTAGTTAAGAAAAAGAATGGGAAATGGAGGATGTGCATAGATTATACTGGTTTAAATAAAGCATGTCCAAAAGTAACTTTGCCTTTACCATGTATCGATCAAATTGTGGATTCAACTGCGGGATGTGAGCTATTATGTTTCCTTGATGCTTATTCTGGTTTCCATCAAATTAAGATGAAAGTTTCTAACCAACTGGCAACCTCTTTTATCACACCTTTTGATATCTTTTGCTATGTCATGATGCTGTTGGCCTTCGAAATGCCAGAGCTACATACCAGCGGTGTATTTTTCGTGTTTTCGGAGATCATATTGGGTGAACCATAGAGGCATACATTGACGATATTGTTGTAAAATCCAGGAAGGCGAACGACCTGGTAAAGGATTTGCGCGTTGCATTTGACTGTCTCCGGGCCAACGGGTTAAAACTAAATCCGGAAAATTGCATTTTTGGGGTGCCTCGAGGCATGCTCTTGGGTTTCATAGTCTCTCAGCGAGGCATCGAGCCCAACCCTAAAAAAGTCTTGGCCCTCAAACAGATGGGACCGATCCGAGACCTAAAGGGGGTACAAATGGTATTGGGATGCTTAGCAGCCCTAAGCCGGTTCATCTCGCGTCTCGGCGAGAAAGGCTTGCCCCTATACTGACTCCTAAAAAAGAACAAGCATTTTTCTTGGACCCCTGAGGCTCAGAAAGCCCTCGACGGGCTAAAAGCATCACTCACGCGAGCGCCAATTTTAATGCCACCTAAGGAGGGCGAGCGCCTCTACCTCTGCGTAGTCGCAACGACTCAAGTAGTCAGCAGAGTCATCATCGTAGAAAGAAGTGAGGAAGGACACGCTCTGCCCATCCAAAGGTCGGTATATTACATCAGCGAGGTACTGACCGAAACCAAGACGCGATATCTACAAATCTAGAAGCTGCTCTACGCAGTAGTGCTAGCTCGGCGCAAGTTGCGCCACTACTTCGAGGCTCATCCTATCACCGTCTTTCCCCTTGAGGGAGATACTCCGCAACCAGCATGTCTCGGGTAGAATAGCCAAATGGTCCGTGGAGTTGATGGGCGAAGCCCTCACTTATGCCCCTCGCAAGACAATTAAATCGCAAATCTTGGCCGATTTCGTGGCAGAATGGACCGACACACAGCTGCCCCCGCCCCAGATGCAAGCCGAATGTTGGATCATGTACTTCGACGGGTCGGTTATGAAAACCGGCGCGGGCGCAGGACTGCTCTTCGTCTCACCCCTCAGAGAACATATAAGACACGTGGTACGCTTGCACTTTTCAGCGTCCAACAACATGGCCGAATACGAGGCCTTGCTAGCCGGCCTTCGTATAGCTATAGAGTTGGGTGTCAAATGCCTCGACATCCGGGGATATTCACAACTGGTCATCGATCAGGTTACGAAGGAGGCAAGCTGCCACGACGACAAGATGCAAGCGTACTGCAATGCGATACGCCGACTCGAGGACAAATTCCATGGCCTCGAGCTCAACCACATAGCGCGAAAATACAACGAGGAGGTCGATGAATTGGCCAAAATTGCATCAGGGCAGATCACCGTTCCACCAAACGTATTCGACCGTGACCTAGTAGAGCCGAGCATCGACCTCAAGCCAACTCCCAGAGCTCCTGATGCTCCGTCGAGGACCGAACCCTCGGGGGCTGCGGACATCAAGCCCATGGACGAGGATCCTTCGAAAGAAGATCCCGAAGCCTCAAGTCAGGAGATATCCTCGGCGGACGAGGGTGAAGTTATGGAGATCGACGAGGCCCCATCATCTTGCGATTGGCGCAACCACAGACTTGGAATATGGTCCCCCAAGGCTCAAGGCCTACCAAGAAGAAAGGAACAAGCAAGCTCGTGGAGACTCACTCGATCAAGCGGATGAGGCTCGAGACGTGGCGATCTTACGTCGTAGCTCCACGACTCCGGCCGCTCCCGCAGCACCTTGGTGGTGTACGCCAGAAGCTTGTTGTCGACGTTGCGAAGGTAGAACCACCCCTTGTCCCAGTCAGCGTTGTTGGAGGTCATCGTCGCCGGGATGTACAACCCACTGCGCTGCCCCCGGACTTGCAAGGTGAGGCCCCCGGCGCGAACCGCCCGACGGAACCCTCGAGACTCACCCACGGCCGTATGCAGCTCACCCCAGAAAAGGTGAACCCATAGGTCCTAGTGAGCCTCTATCCCCAAGTACCCCTCGCAAACGGTGACGAAGACCGCCGCTTGCGAGATGGCGTTGGGGGCGAAATTGTGGAGCTCCATGCCGTAGTGGAGGCACAATCCACGGAAAAACGGCGAGGCGGGGACTCCGAACCCCCGCTCGTGTAGCCTCGCCAGGCTCACCACGAAGCCCTCCGGCGGAGAAGGCTCGTGGTGGTTGGACGGCGGCGCAATCCACATAGGCTTATCGGGGTTGCTGTTCGCCAGTAGCACCCCGGCCTCCACCAGCCCGGCGAGGTAGTCGTCGGTGGCGATGGAGGGGCTCCACGAAGTAGGCTCAACGATGGTCACCATGACGAACGGCGGCGGCGAAAAGCGGAGTTTGTGCGGGGAAGATGAAAGGCAAGAGCGGTGGCGCTTGGAAATAGTAGATGCAATCGGAAGGCAAGTGCTGGGTAAGCCAAACCTTTCCCCTTGTCTCTTTATTTATAGTGTAACACGAAGCGCAACCGGCATCACAGGTGAAATACTCATTCAATGTGGTTGGCACCGCTGTCACTGACGGCCAGGCCTCACCGGTTGGGATAATCACTACGCGCGAGAACCCAGACATCGCAGATTTCACGTCCCATCGTAACTACCCACGCCTCAGCCGCTCTGCCTGAAAAGGCGTGCCCGCTTCGCATGCTCCGCGCCACGTCGGCCACGATTACCAAAATAAACGCTTGAGGCTAGCCGGAAAGCTTCCAAGATAAGCTACCTCTCCGCGAGGCCCTACTGATCAGGGGTTCAAAGCCCTAGCCTCTCTAGGGTTCGACAGGCGCCCCAGATCAAACAGAGTCAGGGATAACCGGGGGTGTGCGCGATCGAGCATATCCTTGAATGCGAAATTCGAAGGCACCCCCCATGTTATATTCAAGGCCAGATGGAGGCAACTAGTCGAGGGATCCCACCGAGGGAGAGCAACGAGCCCTCGACCCCTAACGAACGGGGTCGATCCCTGCCTAGCAAACCTTCACGAGTGCTCTTGTGAGACATGTCTCCAGACCACGAGCCGACCTCCATCGAACAAGGCACAGACGTCCACTTGAATTACCTGCTAACAGCTCACAGAGGCATCCATGACTCGCGGCCCGCTCGAGGGAAGCGTTGAATGCGTCACCCCTCCTCCCCACGAACGGGGTGACGAGGGTCGTAACCCAGAGTCGAGGACCTCCCCTGATCGACCTTGCTGGGGCTAGGGCTCGGGGGCTCCTCGCATCACAAGATCGACTACCTTGAAGACGAAATATGTTGTAGCTCGCGAAAGCGTGAAATACTAACAACCCTTGCAGGAGTATATCCACTCCTCCAAGGCCTCGAGGGCTACACCCGCGGGTGCGCGCTAGCGCACCTAGCGGAATTCTTCAAGGAAACCTTATCAGAAGCACCCACAACAAAAAGCCTTTGCCGGATTAAACCTACTCCAACAAAGGCTCGGGGGCTACTGTTGGGGGCGATCATTAGGGGTACCCAAACCTATGGGATAATCACCCTTGTTAAATATTAAACTCATGCACATACCAGGAAAAGAGAAACGAAAGTTAAGGCCCACGACCTAGCAACGGACAAAGGCCCAGTCAAGACACCCCGCGGAGCGCCTCGACGCGCACCTCAATCTCCACTTCGCTCAAGGGAACCGACCCCTCGAGCGAATCAGAGAACTTCGCCTCGGTCGAGGCCTGAGGATCGAGCCTCGAGCAACCCACGAAATAGAGAAAGCTCCGTCTCGGTCGAAACCTCCACTCCGACGAACAATTAATGATGCTGTTGACGACCAAAATTGGCACGGCTGTGCAAACCGGTCTGACCGGTATGCACAAACCGGTCAGACCGGTTTAGGAAACTTCATCAAAATGCAAATTGGACTTCACCATTGCGTAGCTCTCGTCGAGACGATCAAGATGCATATGTGGAACGCCTATTTTGGACTCCGGATGAGGGAGTTATGACTTCGGGAAGATTCAGCACCTGGGAAAACCGGTCAGACCGGTTTGGACCTGTAATTTGAGTAGGATTAGGACTCTATTTTGTCCCATATTGTAACCGACTCAAACGGGGTAAGACCATCCCACCCTATAAATATAAAGGGCCAAGGCCGATTGATCATCATCCAATCGAACAAATACATCTATCTTTTATCTTTTTACTTTTTCTCTTTTCCCTACTTTTCCAATCTACTATTTGCTGTTCCTCCTTCGTCTCTACGTCGATTGAGGGCGTCCTAGGTGGCCTGCCGACTCTAGGACAACCCTACGTGCGTTGCCCCGACGGGATCCTGCCCGGACGACGCTCGAAGGTCTATCGCCAGCTCTGCCTGGCAAACCGGTCTGACCGGTTGCAGAAACCGGTCTGACCGGTTCCTGCGTTTGCGCTTTGTTGGCCGCGAATTCGTGCCAACAGATTTGGCGACTCCGCTGGGGACGAAAATCTGGTTGCTCAAACCGTTTTATCGATCCTGAGGTAAATCAATCGGCTATCATGGCCGGTAAATTACCTAAACCTGCTGATGTCGATGCTGCAAACATTCAGAGGCCGAACGTTGATCAAATGGCGGCTGAGGAGCAGAAAGCGCTTGCGGAAATCCGAAGAAAGATCCGTGAGCATAAAGAGCGGGAGGCCCAGGAGATGGAAGAAGAAGCCGTGAGGCAATACATATCGCACTTCTCCGTGGATCGACAAGGGAATGTCAAGAAAGACAAGGATGTCGTCATTGATATTCCCGCACTGAAGGTACGATCCAATGCCCCTCTTGAAGTTAATTCAGAAATTGCAAATTTTATTGATGGAGCTGTCAGTGCTAGCTTTAATAATAAATTTGTTGCCATGGGTGAAAAATTTGAGTCTACGATTAAATCTCGTTTAGAACATTTAGAGGCCAAATTTGATAAACAATTTTCTGGTAAGGATGTTAATGGATCTACTTCTAATACCGAAAATTATAATGCATCCGAGGATTTATCAAATTTGCATATTCCAAAAGTAACCATTCGTTCATCACCAGTCCACCACATACATAGCCGGACTACTATTGGTACTTCGGCTGGTGGAGTGAATACGATGGCTGCTACTAATGCTATGATGCCGCATACAGTTGTGTATAATGAGCCATCTACAGGTGCATATGTTTCTAATAGTTCGTTGCATCATATTCCTAATACATTGCCGAATCAAACAGCAACATATAGCACACCGCAACCCACTCTAAATCAAGTACCACATCCTGGATCATCTAGACCTAGAACCGTTTCGGGGATGGAGGGATTCAGAGAAGAAATACTTGAAATATTTAGACAAACTTTTGGTACAGAGCCTAAAACCAAGAGTCGGTCATATCAAAGACCGTATCCTGAGAATTACGAGTATATCCCATACCCACCGGGATTTAAAATACCAGAGTTTACTAAATTCAATGGGAATGATGGTAGAAGTACATTAGAACACATAGGCCAATTTACTATACAATGTGGTGAAGCTGCTTCTAATGATATTTGTAAAATGAGATTATTTCCTTTATCTCTATCGGGTGCTGCATTTACTTGGTTTATTTCTTTGCCACCCAACTCAGTTTATACCTTTGCTAATATTGAAAGTAAATTTCATGATTATTTCTTTAATGGTGAAACTGAGTTAAAATTGTCAAATCTTGTATCGGTTAAGCAAAATACTAATGAATCTGTCTCCGAATATATTAGAAGATTTAGAGATACTAGGAACCGATGCTATAGTCTGACAATTTCAGATAGAGATTTAGCTGATCTTGCTTATGCTGGCTTGCTTGATGTTCATAAAGACAAACTAGATGGTCAAGAATTTCTAGATGTGAGTCGGTTGTTGCAAAAAGCTCTAGCTAATGAAAGCCGACTTAAAGAATCTAGGAGTTCACAAAAAACCAATGACAAAAATAATCGTCCTATTTATTATGCATCTGATAATTCGGACGATGAGAGCAATGATGTTTATAGTACCGAATTTGTATGGTCAGCCAAAGACAAGCCTAGCACTTGTGAGTCTTTAAAGCCGGTCCGCAAGAATCGGCAAGAGGAAGTTAAATATACTTTTGATGTGGCTAAGTGTGAGAGAATTTTCGAGCGCAAACGCAGGAACCGGTCAGCCAACAGACGCTCACCACCGTCATGCATCCAATGTCAAAAGGCAAATCTCTCGCCATGCCACCGTGACAGCCACGACCCCGTCCCCCCGGTCGTATCCGCCAACTCCCGTCACTATGCTGCCAACTGAGGCTCTGTGCACGCAGGTCGGCGCTGTGCGAACAGAGTCCGCCACTCCGTGCTCGTGTGCTGCCAACTTCGACGACCCAAAGCCCTCCATCGGGCGGGAGAGACCCTCAAGCACACAGGAGGACAAGAAGAGAGGACGGCGGAGGCATGGCAGGCCATCCCAAGCACTATGCGGCCATCCCTGGTGCTGTGCGCACATGTCGCCACTATACGAACAGGGCCGGGTCACTCCGACTCCCTGTGCTACCAACTCCCACAGTGATTTCCCACAGAATGGGCTTTACCCTGGCATGGGAAACCCTCAAAATGGTGTACGGGCGAATCATTACCGCACGAAGGACAGCTCGGATCCTCAAAACCACTGCCTGGCATCATCGACAGTACGGGAATCGATCACAGGGACAGCAATACCGCATAACAGTGGCCAAGGACAAAGAAGCACGTCCGACGCCACTCCTACTACTGTGCAGCTCCTACGCTTGCACAACGACACACGCTTGTAACCCCTTCTCCCTGGCCTATAAAAGGAGAGGGGGATCAATCGATCAGAGAAGAGACAACATTCGCACACACTCCGTAAACCGTGATATTGGCACTCCACCTCAATCATCTGGGACTTAGAGGTCTAGCCTCTTCTCCTAACCTGATTGTATCCACTACTACTTGGAGTCCGGTACAGAATAATACACTGCACGCATCACCTCGCTAGAAGTACGGTCTTGCGATCGGAACCAGGATAAATCCGTGTCTTGCATTACCTTCTGCATCAACCATTAGGGGAGGGAACACAACGCATTTCTGGTTGGTGTCGGGACCACGATTTCCAAACACCGACATTACTAAAATGTAATATTTTAGCATATTTACTCAAGCAACTAGTATTCACAGCAGAGCTTCACTAAATACAAGATGAATATAAATTAGTTCTTAGACAGAGAGAATAGCCATGTTATTGATCAGCTAAAATTAGGGATGAAAATGATAACCGTTTTGATTGTTCTCATTTTTTATCGTATTATATTACTTATTATTTTTAACTAATTTTTTTTATCATGCTATTTCATTTTGATCTATTCATTTGATAAAATAAATAAAATTTTCAAATTTATGATACATTTGTGTAGTTTGCGAAATTTGTGATACCGTTTTCCGATCGTTTTCATCCCTAGCTAAAATTGTGTAGAGGTTAGGATCATCTTATTCCATCATCTGAAAAATACTTCATTACATGCAAGTGCTTTTGTTGATTATAGTCAAATAAACTAATGTCTCAATTCATCTCAAGTACGTGGATTTGCTAATAGTTGTCATGGATATCATTGAAACTAAAGAAGCGTACCATATGCACGATACATGCTTATTAACTAGATTTGGTTATATAACATCAACAAGAAAACGTATAGTACACACCTTTTTTCCTCAAGGACTTCTCTGATTTTATATATAAGTTCAGTATCATTCCATGCTTCGGCATTGAGGTACGGTGGTTTGCTAACCTGCCGTAGTATGCTGCTGAGAATCTTCTTTATCTCTGGCTTAAGGGAGACAGAAACAAAAGCTTGAGCCTGAAATTCTGCTTTGAGTCTATGACACACTGAACTGGCAAGGGTTGTTTTCCCCAGGCCTCCGATTCCAACAATGGAGACAACCAGCAGCTGCTGTTTTTGCTCACCGGCGTCCCCGTGCAACAGCAAAGCAGTGAGCTTCTTAGCAGGGCCATCGATGCCAACCAGGTTCTTTGCATCTTCGTATAGCGCCGGTAATCGAGGGTCCATTGCCGTATTGTCAGGCTGCAGCACAATATTTTCAAAATTGTACCTTTCTCTCCTTACGGAAACATCATGGATGCGTCTCTTGATATCTTGAATGTCATCGGCGATATGACGACGATTCGTGATTTTTGTCAACAAGCTCATGGTCCTATCAAGAAACATTCTGAAGCTATATGGTTTTGCAGACACAGGAGCATCGACACGTACCATGAAAGTATCAACGCTGTCCTCAATGTCACAGACCAGCTCCTTCAAGTCCCTCGCCCAAATCTTGTGAAGATCATCAATCTTATGTGCCGGCTGCTCGGACACCTTGTTGAGGGCTGCCTGCATGCTCTCCATCTCTGCTTGCAGGAACCTGATCTCCCCCCTGACTCCCTTCTGGAGCATGTATTCATCGGTGAGAAGGGTGCCCAGCTTGGGGAGGAGGCTGCCCAGAGCTACCTTGGCGAGCTCCATGGCTTCTTTACACTCCTTGCTTCTGTTAGAGAATAATTGGATCAGGCGTGAGTGGAGTAGAGGAGATGGGCAGTGGAGACCAAGAAAGCGTCTGCAACCACAACCACCCATCACTTAATTTCGTTGACCGCCGAATGATCAAGGCTTAGCATAGTTGGCATGCATTTGCGTCTGCCGGTGTCACAGACCAGAAGCACCTAACATCCCTTGTACTTACATAGTTACATGGAAAGAAACCTAACATTTTTGTCGGTTATTGAATGGTGGGCTTAGTTTTGTCATGCTAACACGTTGTGTGTCATGTTACCCGTTTATTCCCACCGTCTTTGGATCATTACTGTCCTTTGAGAAATCGAATCTTACTAGAAAGAACACATTAGCTTCTTCAAGCACTCGGGTAATAGCTACTGCAGTGACTATGGCAGAAAGCTGTTTTGTGCTTTACCCTTGAAAATAATGTCCCTGAGTCGTCCTGTGGTGAAAGTTGGGCCATGTTCAGTGCTACTAATCCTTGTGTACATTTAGCCGCTCAAATGCATCGAGAAATGTCCTGGTTCATTGTGGCCGGCCACCACCATCAAGCCGGAATGCAGATGCTCCTGCCATACATGTCCCGAAATTTTGAATGTGCCCTTTATGAACTGTAAAATTACGAACTGCTATACGTGGCTAGGGACATTTTCCTCGCGTCATCGTAAAGAAAACATTGTTCCGGCGCGTTCCAAAACCTACATATATGTCGTCACTGGCAGCTTTAGTTAGTTTCCCTATTAATATTTTGGACGTTACTATACGGAGAGGGGCTTCCCGGGTAGAGAGCAGCCTCACCCTTTTAATCCGCAAGTGTGCGATTAAAAAAAAATCAGATGCGTGTCCAGATACATCTCCCCGCGCGAGAGAACCACAAGTGGGTGCGTTCTAGCCCCCACAACCTACACTCGCCCCGGCTCTGGCGGCACCCCACCATCAATGCTGCCGCTAGACGTCTACGTCCAACACTACTCGCTTCTTCTCGGCGCCTTGTTCTTCCTTGGACATCTTCCCCAAGTCCGGTTAACCTCTCGTACCATAGGCACCTCCACGCAAGGCTTCGGTGGCACAATGCAGCCTCCACTCTCCCGCCGTCTCGACCGCCACCACTGCCAGTCTTGACACCCACCTCGCAGCTCCCTCTATTGCCTGCACCACTGGTAACCTCTGAACCCCAAATCCTGAATCTGAACGTCACTAAACATCGACGGAGCATCCATCGCCAGAATTGCAGTTGAATCGGATATTACCTCATTCATTTCAATATTCTTACTTCTTATCCTCCCTTTATGTTTTTCTATTTTGTGCACCATAGTTCAACCTCCCATACCATGCTATTTATATACCACCTGAAGCAAATTATTTTGGCATGGCCCAAATTAATGGCACGGCACCACACGATAAATTTTGGACCATACCAGCACAACATGAACGCAAGGGCCATACCGTGCCTAGGATCTCGGCACGGGATGATGGACAGCATGGCACAAAATGAATCATGTGCCGTGTTTGGGCTGGCACGGCATGAAGATGGCCCATCGATACTAACGCCTACTGTGAACACTATACGTTTTCTTTTGCTTTTTCATAAAGCCTCAAATATCCACTATCGTTCAAGAAAATCACAAAAATTATCTTGAATATACGAATTTGTGGCAATGATCACTCATAAACTAATGAAATAAGCTGCATTTTATATGCCTATAGGCAACTCTTAACATCCACCAACAATATCTATATAGAAATGCTTGTTTCTTATGTTCACTTTCGAAGTTCTTGTACCCTATGACGCAGTAGCATACATCTGCAGATGAGCGGTAGAAAAATACATCTATGTTTTGAGGGCCATGCTTCTCTGACATGGCACTAATATGGGCCACCACGCCGTGGGCTGTTCTTGGATCTAGACAAAAGATCGCTATGCCGTGCCGTGCCAGCATGGGCCAACGTGCTGAGCATGCCTAAAAGTCTAGACACAACGCGGCCCACGGCATGCAAGAGCTGGGACGTGCTGGCACGACATGGTCCATGACCCAGCTCTATCTCAGATTAAGCATAAAACAAGAGAGCTCTCGCTTTCAATTTTAATATCTATGCTATTAAATGGCATTTGTAAATCCATACAGAAGATCACATGCTAAGATCACAGGCAAAATTGCCCATGACACAATGCATCTAGCAATGTTTTGAATTTTTATAGCATTTATTAAGGCTTAAAGAAAATTTCTAATATTTAATTGGAATTCTATGATTTAATTCAATTTAAATATCAGACTAAATAACTTTAACCAAAATAAGTTTTTGTTGCATTCATGCTATTGCTCTGAGTTTTATTTGCTGGCAAACTAGATTGGAATTTAAATTTAAATTTGAATTGCTTTAGTTTGGATATCAAGAATAGTTATTTTGGGAACGTTTAGCCCCATTTTTCTCCACCCCCTCTTCCTCGTGGGTCGAAGCAGTGTCACTCTTGGGCTGGCCCGTTTCTCTATCTCTCTTTGTCTTTGTGTCTACTATTTCGGCCACGACCCAACTAAGGCACACCTCCCCCCTCCCGTTATCTCACTGCCAGCCGTCCCACCTAGCCAAAGGCGCCTTGGCCCATTTATGCTTTCAACCCCACCTCCTTCTCTAACCGACATGCGAGGCCCTCATTTTATCTCATACCTTCTGTCGCTTCCAAGCCGGACTCGAGTCCGACCCAGCCATGCTAGTTCTTGGTGCACACGCTGATGCGTGGTTCCGAGCAGAGTCTACTTGCGTGCCCATGTATAAAGCACGCATCGCCACCATTCCTTTTCCTTTTCCACAAAGCCACGCTCGCGCAAAAACCTAGCACCACCTAATCTTGTTGTCACTGTTGTCGCCCCAGCTCGAGTCCCCACTGTAGCTTGTTCGCGTGGTGTAAGCATATTTCGGAGCCACACCTTTCTCACCGTCTCACGCTCTATAGCCTCTGCAGGAGCCCACTAGAGTTTGGTTTCTACAGGTTGCTGCCGACCATCGTCCGCCTGCTCCGCTGCCATCAAGAAGCCCTCGGGTGAGTTTCGTATTGAGCTATGGTGTTGTAGGACCAATCCATGCCAAAAAGCAACCTCCATAGCTCGATTTTGAGCCTACTCCGGGAAAACTCCGCCGCATGGGATGGTGGCGCCGCCGCCTCTAGGTCCTCGCCGATGACCCAGCCTCCTGATCGGTTTTCCACCGTTGGATCGTGATCCAATGGCCACCACCCGCTTTATCATGCATGTCAACAGACGTTGTACCAGTCAACCTCGTGTTACCCGGACATTTCTGCAAAAGAGTCCCTAGAATTTTGCAAAACCATCCCGCTGTCCAATCCCTTGATAAAATAATTAGAATTAGGCCCTAAGTTTTATGGAAAACCCCTAAGCTTATTAGTTTTTGTGTCCCCAGTCCTAGGATTTTGTTATTATAAGTTTTTCCTCGTGTTTTAATAGAAAATTGTATTTGAGTCCTTGGTTTTTTGCAGTTAAGCCGTTGGAGGTTTCTAATACCTGCCGGCAAGCCCTTGAACCTTAGAAAAGCCATATCTCTCGCGTTTTAGCTTTGTTTTTCAATGATCGCAGCGCTCTCATGTCCCTTGTAATGTGCATAATAGTTTTATACTGCTGTTTAGTTCTGGTAAAATTATTTGGTGTATTATTTCTTATTTTATTGTATTATTTATTTGCATGTGCTTATATGATACATATAAAAAGTATGTCATTTGAGGGGAACTTTGAAGATCAAGCTTTTGAAGACTTTGAACAGTGCTAGGGTTCTGAGGAAGGCAAGTGTTTGTTGATCATTTCAATTTGTACCTAAATGATATGCATTTTAATTACACCGTTTATTTCTTGCATGCACTAATATTGAGAAGTGAAATGCGTGGACTCCAACAGAATGGGAGTATCTGATAGGAAGACACAAAAGAATAAGCAGACGACGAGCAGGTAGTATCAATCTTAATCGGATAAACATGCATCCAGCAATGAAGTATGAGGACCTGAACTAGGGGCTGGTGCTGCAAGGAGATACCGGCCTGGGCTGACCAACAGATTGGCGCTGGAGCAATAGAAACAGAGGAGCAGCAGAATAGGAAACAGGGGAGGACTGGAGAAATAACCAGAAAACAGATTATGAGTAGCTGATGTTTTATTTCAGAATAAGAAGACTTAGATTACTGAGGGTTAAGAATCAAAATCGGAAGGCACGTTAGAAAATTCTGGAAAGAAGCAAGCAAAAAGTATTCTGGAAAGAACCGTGGATATATGTCATCAAACAAAAGAGACCAGCAAGTATATATTTATATGTGGCAACTCAATATATGGTGGATATACGTGAGCAAGCAAAATAATATTTTCTGCTAAGATGCCTCATGCATGTTAATGAACTGTAGCACAGTTATAGGGTTTGTTTAGATCTGCGAAAAGTTTGGTGAAAAAGTCACATCGGACACTGTAGCACTTTTCGTTTGTTTGTGGTAATCGTTGTCCTAATATGACCTAACTAAGCCTAAAAGATTCGTCTCGTCGTGTACATTAAAACTATATAATTAGTTTTTTTATTTACTCACGTTTAGCATTCTATGCATTCATCATTTGCTATATTTAATGTTTCGATGTGACGTCGATGTGATGGAAAGTTTGGAATTTGGGGACTAAACACACCCTGACTTTCATCTCTTGGTTGAGTCTTGACACATGGGGTGTGTTGAGTTCCTTGAAAAGAGGGTGAAAAGGGGTGAAAAAGTCGCATCGGACACTGTAGCACACTGTAGCACTTTTCGTTTGTTTGTGGTAAACATTGTCCTACCATGACCTAACTAGGCTCAAAAGATTCGTCTCGTCGTGTACATCAAAACCATGCAACTAGTTTTTTTATTTACCCACGTTTAGTGCTTCATGCATGAGGAGAGAGATTTGATGTGATAGGTGAATAGTGAAGTTTGGAGAGAGAAAGTTTGGGAACTAAACACAGCCATGGTCGAGAATTAACAGATATGGTTTGGGTGGCTGTCAACTGCATCCCTGATTTTGGTCTGCAGATGCTCCACCTCCCTCGACCTGGCGACATCGCAGTCAACTATGACTGTGACAAGTTTAAGGGAAGTGAGGTTCTCCAGGCCAACATGAAAACCGCCGGCCTCTCTCTTCTATTCTTTAAAGTATAACTCAAGCCTTTGAAGACTTGCACTACAGAAAACCTCACATCCGCACCGCTTGGGAACGGGCTTTAGCACCGGATTCCCAACCGGTGCTAAACTTCTGGTGCTAAAGGGGTACCCTTTAGCACCGGGTAGAATAACCGGTGCTAAAGGGGGCCTTTAGCACCGGTTCTAAACACCAACCGGTGCTAAAGGCCCTGCCTACAAAGCGGGAATAGGAGGGCCTTTAGCACCGGTTGGTGTATACAACCGGTGCTAAAGTGCCTGGATTTTTTTTTGGGTACGTTTATATATGTTTATATATGTATTATGATACGTATTCAAACATGTATTCAGCTGCCGTGCATGTAGTACTATATATTTATATTAGCTAGACATATAATCAAAATAGAAGATATATATATTATAATTTTGAACTGTATATATATTTGAACCGTATATATTTGAGCTGTATATTACAAATTAAGAAATCCGACTAGAGGAACGACTTGACGGCGCATCCTCCAGGGGGAGATGGAATTCTCCACGGGGATTAACGACATCGTCCCAAATCCATCCAATGAGCTGTTCTGCAATTGCGTCTATTCTCTCTTCATCGAGTCTATCTTCTTGCAGCCTCATCATCTATAATTTGCAAATAATTGAAATATTAATTCCATGGAATTGAAGACAACAAATGTGCAATTAATAAACATTTAATATAAAATAAATGCTTTACTTACAAATACAAATGTCCGTCTATATTTAAATAATCATTTATTATAAGACAAAGTGTTTTTCTTATTAATACAAACATAGTAATTATTAAATGAAGCACAATATTTCTAAATAACCATTTGTTTTAAAACAAAGTGCCTTACTTATTAATTCAAATTTAATAATAATATAAATGAATCCCATTATCAATAAAAGAAGCCTTATATTTCTAAATAATATAATTTATTACAAAATCAAGTGCTTTTTCTACAAAAATAGTAAATATATCAAATTAAAACCTGAAAATGTGTTACATACCATAACATCATGGTGGGTCATCTTTTTCGTCGACTAATTGAGCATGTTATCACAAACATAATATGCACATAGATTATTTCCCGACCCCTGTTGGCGACACTGTCGATCAAAAAATAAAGTTAAGTAAAATTCATATAATAGGTTAGCGGAGACCTACACGTACAAATTAATTGCTTACCGGAAAGTCAGTCTTCCATGTGAGTGTTTCATGGATCATACCAGGGTTATCTTGATGAAATTGAATCCACACCCTGTGAACCAAAAATTTGTGTTAAATCATTGTGATTGTAAGGGCAGAATTGAGTTAAATGGGTAAATATATGTCACCTTGTAAAATTGTCGATGATGTTCTGGTAAGCATAGGTTGGCCTCTTCAATGAATTAAAGACGTGGACGATACCCCGGTCAGGACACAATATGATTAAGATCCAGTGAAAACTGTATACATGTAGACATTATAATGAGAAATAAAATTGAACGGCAATAGTATGGAGTCCATAAAATTTTGTATAGGCACTATTAGTAGATACATGTATAGGTACTCACCCGAAGTTGTACGGCAATAGTATGGAGTCGCAATAATTTTGTTTTTGGAGATACTTGTATAAATTTTGATATGTCTCCTCTGGATTGATCAAAATCATTTTTTCACTTATCCTTGTCGGGTCCATGTAACCAATGTCAAATATTCCTTCCCGCCGACATCTTTGAATCTCCATTCTGCATTGTTAAGCAATAAAGGGCGCGTCAGCAAAGATTAAAGTTTTTTTCAAGTGTCAAATGTAAATGAGAACAAAGCACTTACAATACACGTCCATGGCGTCTTTGTGGTAGACCTCATATATATCCTTAAACTCCAACCAGATGGTTTCCTCGCCATTGAAAAAATCATGGTCCTTTACACGAACTCCAAACATGCGCCTTTTGCTTCTTGATTGTTCCAGATACCATTGATGGAAACGACGCATCTTTGTTTGTAGCGTGCTCTCCATTTCTGGACCGACCAAAGGCTGGTCAAGCTTAAATGGCCACTTGATGTCTGTGCTCACAGGGATTTCTTTTTCTCCCGTGATTTCCTCTCTCGAGAGTCCTGTCTCGGCCATTTGTCGTTGCACATTCAGCTCGTACTCAGATGTCAACTGAGGCAACGACTCCTGAGGTTGGTTGCCGAGCTGAGCAACAGGTTTGGACGTCGCCGCCTTCCTCTTCCCTTGAGATTTCAGTAATGATCGGTCATAGTCTGATACCTGTGCCCTCTTCTTTTGTCCCTTAGTCAAATTTTGGAGGAAGGATTTTGCCGTGGCGGGGTCAATATTCGGCTCTGGTTGTTTTCTTGTGAAAAGTTGCCTCTTTACGTCTTCTTTTACAGAGGCATCGAGCTCTTCTTGAGTCAGGTCGTAAGCTTTTTTCGGTGGTGCAGGCTTCTCTTTGACCTTCCGTGGCTTCTTCTGTGGTGGAGGGGCCAAGCTAGCCAGTTTAGAGCGCTTCTTTGGTTCAGGCTTCTGCCGCGGTGGAGACGGAGACTTCCGCCGCGGAGGAGACGGAGACGGAGACGGTTTTGCGTCATGAGCTCCCAGAGAATCGTGATCCGGTGGACCTCTTGGAGACGAGGGATCTGAAGGAGACTTGGTGCTACCAGGTATGGCGATGTCTCGCTTGCTCCATAGAATGATCCCGTGAGAACACTCCTCGAGTTTTGTTTCTCCGTCACCTCCGACGACGTCAAGTTCCAAGTCATTCCACTGGTCAACGACTTGCTCCACCTCAACGGGTACGTAACCATGTGGAATCTCCATTCAATGCCATCTTTGACCTGGTTCCACTGGTTTGGTCATACCGTATGCGACCTAATAAAATAAGTATAAATGAATTTAGTAAATGAATAATATTTATGATGATATTTATGAAATATACAAACTAATGTCGCAGACGTACCACCACGGATATGTTCTTCTGCCTCACGACAAGCTCACACGCGGTCTGTTGAGTTATTTCATCCACGGGGTAATGAACCGGTTCAGACTGAGGTGCGGGAATGTCTTCATGACCTTGTACATGCTCTGTGGAAGCGTGGCTGCTTCGATGTTGTGGAGGGCTAAGAAGGGCCGCATTAGGATCTTGGAGAGGTACATGCTCTGTGCTGGCGGTTCCTGTGGCTTGTATCTGCAGCAATGCTAACTTTATTCGCCGCTCCGTCTCTACCTCCATTTCCTGTATCTTTGAGCCATGGGCGGCTACCGTTTCCTCTAGGTCCATCACCCTCTGCTCATATTCCGCCTTCTTCCTCGAACGGCTCCTATAGGAGGCGGTGTCCTCTTTGAAACCTTTCTTCCATGGTACTATGCCTACGCCGCGCGTACGTCCAGGATGCTCCTTGTTTCCTAAGGCATAGGTTAGCTCATCTCGGTCTCTATCAGGAACAAATTCTCCCCTCTCAGATGCCTTAAGGATATTGATGAGACGTTGAGCTAGTTCTCGCAAGTCCTCGCCAAAAACTAATGAGCCGTCGATCGGACTGAGGGTGCCTCCATGACCATAGTACCAATGCTTGGATTGTGTGGGCCAGTCATGTGTCACTGGACGAATGCCTCTAGCAAATAGAGATTCTTCCATCTTCTCCCATTTCTCAATGCTCCCTTTATAACCTCTTGAACCCATTCTATGGGTGTACTTCCTATTACCGGCATTGTCAGCATTTCTAGCGGTCATACTTGACCCTTCTTCGGAGTTTTTGTACTCCAAGAATGATTCCCAAGCATCATGAGTGATGGTTGGATGCTTCAGTGGATCCGGTGCTTCTCCGGTAATGAGATAATTCTTGTACAATTTTTTCTTGTAATCCTGGAACAGAATTGCCATCTTTTTCATTGTCAAATCCTTCAGTTGCTCTTCATGACTGCTTGGCCATTCGAAAATTCCTTTTAATTCCGCCCATAGCATCTCCTTCTCAGTATTGGGCAACATGTGCGGCTCAGTAGGGTCCGTGGATTTCCATTTTCTGATGCTAATGGGCACGCGTTCCCGTAGAACAACCCCGCACTGAGATATAAATTTTCTGGCCACTTGTTTGGGCTCAACTGGCTCCCCATCGTCCTCCACTCGAGTGATGTGAAACTTCACATCCTTCAGCTTCTTAGTGCAGATCGTTTGGATTTCCTAGTTCCGGTTGTCGACTCAAAGGCGGGCTACATAAATTACATATTAACGATACAATATTAAATGAGATATATTGAGATACAATACATATTAAGTGAGATATATTGAGATATACAATACATATTAAATGAGATATATTCACACCTGACTAGACGTGGGCTCATTATTACTGCGTTCATCCACATTACGTTGTTCCACATTTTCGCTCCCTTGAGCAATACTCAGCACGTCTTCCATGTTTGGTCGCGGGTTATCTTCGGCACCGATACCAAATATTTGATTCAATAAGAACTTGTCATTATCCTTTGGCAAGGGTTCACTAGGGTTGTTGTCCGCCATCTATAGGAATAAAAATAATTTGTAAGCAATAAATATAAATAAATATAGATATGGGGTTTAGGGTCAGGGTAGGGGGTTTAGGGTTTGGGTTTAGGGGTTTAGGGTTTAGGGTTAGGGCTAGGGGGTTTAGGGTTTGGGTTTCGGGGTTTAGGGTTTAGGGCTAGGGCTAGGGGGTTTAGGGTTTGGGTTTCGGGGTTTAGGGTTAGAGCTAGGGGGTTTAGGGTTTGGGTTTTGGGGTTTAGGGTTAGGGCTAGGGGGTTTAGGGTTTGGGTTTTGGGGTTTAGGGTTAGAGCTAGGGGGTTTAGGATTTGGGTTTCGGGGTTTAGGGTTAGCGGCTATGAGAGTCCCTAGAATTTTGCAAAACCATCCCGCTGTCCAATCCCTTGATAAAATAATTAGAATTAGGCCCTAAGTTTTATGGAAAACCCCTAAGCTTATTAGTTTTTGTGTCCCCAGTCCTAGGATTTTGTTATTATAAGTTTTTCCTCGTGTTTTAATAGAAAATTGTATTTGAGTCCTTGGTTTTTTGCAGTTAAGCCGTTGGAGGTTTCTAATACCTGCCGGCAAGCCCTTGAACCTTAGAAAAGCCATATCTCTCGCGTTTTAGCTTTGTTTTTCAATGATCGCAGCGCTCTCATGTCCCTTGTAATGTGCATAATAGTTTTATACTGCTGTTTAGTTCTGGTAAAATTATTTGGTGTATTATTTCTTATTTTATTGTATTATTTATTTGCATGTGCTTATATGATACATATAAAAAGTATGTCATTTGAGGGGAACTTTGAAGATCAAGCTTTTGAAGACTTTGAACAGTGCTAGGGTTCTGAGGAAGGCAAGTGTTTGTTGATCATTTCAATTTGTACCTAAATGATATGCATTTTAATTACACCGTTTATTTCTTGCATGCACTAATATTGAGAAGTGAAATGCGTGGACTCCAACAGAATGGGAGTATCTGATAGGAAGACACAAAAGAATAAGCAGACGACGAGCAGGTAGTATCAATCTTAATCGGATAAACATGCATCCAGCAATGAAGTATGAGGACCTGAACTAGGGGCTGGTGCTGCAAGGAGATACCGGCCTGGGCTGACCAACAGATTGGCGCTGGAGCAATAGAAACAGAGGAGCAGCAGAATAGGAAACAGGGGAGGACTGGAGAAATAACCAGAAAACAGATTATGAGTAGCTGATGTTTTATTTCAGAATAAGAAGACTTAGATTACTGAGGGTTAAGAATCAAAATCGGAAGGCACGTTAGAAAATTCTGGAAAGAAGCAAGCAAAAAGTATTCTGGAAAGAACCGTGGATATATGTCATCAAACAAAAGAGACCAGCAAGTATATATTTATATGTGGCAACTCAATATATGGTGGATATACGTGAGCAAGCAAAATAATATTTTCTGCTAAGATGCCTCATGCATGTTAATG
Organism: Echinochloa phyllopogon; assembly: GCA_033239725.1. Lineage (NCBI taxonomy): Eukaryota > Viridiplantae > Streptophyta > Magnoliopsida > Poales > Poaceae > Echinochloa > Echinochloa phyllopogon. Next base: position 15,038,669 of record BTCW01000017.1, read on the forward strand.
AACTGTAGCACAGTTATAGGGTTTGTTTAGATCTGCGAAAAGTTTGGTGAAAAAGTCACATCGGACACTGTAGCACTTTTCGTTTGTTTGTGGTAATCGTTGTCCTAATATGACCTAACTAAGCCTAAAAGATTCGTCTCGTCGTGTACATTAAAACTATATAATTAGTTTTTTTTATTTACTCACGTTTAGCATTCTATGCATTCATCATTTGCTATATTTAATGTTTCGATGTGACGTCGATGTGATGGAAAGTTTGGAATTTGGGGACTAAACACACCCTGACTTTCATCTCTTGGTTGAGTCTTGACACATGGGGTGTGTTGAGTTCCTTGAAAAGAGGGTGAAAAGGGGTGAAAAAGTCGCATCGGACACTGTAGCACACTGTAGCACTTTTCGTTTGTTTGTGGTAAACATTGTCCTACCATGACCTAACTAGGCTCAAAAGATTCGTCTCGTCGTGTACATCAAAACCATGCAACTAGTTTTTTTATTTACCCACGTTTAGTGCTTCATGCATGAGGAGAGAGATTTGATGTGATAGGTGAATAGTGAAGTTTGGAGAGAGAAAGTTTGGGAACTAAACACAGCCATGGTCGAGAATTAACAGATATGGTTTGGGTGGCTGTCAACTGCATCCCTGATTTTGGTCTGCAGATGCTCCACCTCCCTCGACCTGGCGACATCGCAGTCAACTATGACTGTGACAAGTTTAAGGGAAGTGAGGTTCTCCAGGCCAACATGAAAACCGCCGGCCTCTCTCTTCTATTCTTTAAAGTATAACTCAAGCCTTTGAAGACTTGCACTACCAGAGAACCTCACATCCGCACCGCTTGGGAACGGGCTTTAGCACCGGATTCCCAACCGGTGCTAAACTTCTGGTGCTAAAGGGGTACCCTTTAGCACCGGGTAGAATAACCGGTGCTAAAGGGGGCCTTTAGCACCGGTTCTAAACACCAACCGGTGCTAAAGGCCCTGCCTACAAAGCGGGAATAGGAGGGCCTTTAGCACCGGTTGGTGTATACAACCGGTGCTAAAGTGCCTGGATTTTTTTTGGGTACGTTTATATATGTTTATATATGTATTATGATACGTATTCAAACATGTATTCAGCTGCCGTGCATGTAGTACTATATATTTATATTAGCTAGACATATAATCAAAATAGAAGATATATATATTATAATTTTGAACTGTATATATATTTGAACCGTATATATTTGAGCTGTATATTACAAATTAAGAAATCCGACTAGAGGAACGACTTGACGGCGCATCCTCCAGGGGGAGATGGAATTCTCCACGGGGATTAACGACATCGTCCCAAATCCATCCAATGAGCTGTTCTGCAATTGCGTCTATTCTCTCTTCATCGAGTCTATCTTCTTGCAGCCTCATCATCTATAATTTGCAAATAATTGAAATATTAATTCCATGGAATTGAAGACAACAAATGTGCAATTAATAAACATTTAATATAAAATAAATGCTTTACTTACAAATACAAATGTCCGTCTATATTTAAATAATCATTTATTATAAGACAAAGTGTTTTTCTTATTAATACAAACATAGTAATTATTAAATGAAGCACTATATTTCTAAATAACCATTTGTTTTAAAACAAAGTGCCTTACTTATTAATTCAAATTTAATAATAATATAAATGAATCCCATTATCAATAAAAGAAGTCTTATATTTCTAAATAATATAATTTATTACAAAATCAAGTGCTTTTTCTACAAAAATAGTAAATATATCAAATTAAAACCTGAAAATGTGTTACATACCATAACATCATGGTGGGTCATCTTTTTCGTCGACTAATTGAGCATGTTATCACAAACATAATATGCACATAGATTATTTCCCGACCCCTGTTGGCGACACTGTCGATCAAAAAATAAAGTTAAGTAAAATTCATATAATAGGTTAGCGGAGACCTACACGTACAAATTAATTGCTTACCGGAAAGTCAGTCTTCCATGTGAGTGTTTCATGGATCATACCAGGGTTATCTTGATGAAATTGAATCCACACCCTGTGAACCAAAAATTTGTGTTAAATCATTGTGATTGTAAGGGCAGAATTGAGTTAAATGGGTAAATATATGTCACCTTGTAAAATTGTCGATGATGTTCTGGTAAGCATAGGTTGGCCTCTTCAATGAATTAAAGACGTGGACGATACCCCGGTCAGGACACAATATGATTAAGATCCAGTGAAAACTGTATACATGTAGACATTATAATGAGAAATAAAATTGAACGGCAATAGTATGGAGTCCATAAAATTTTGTATAGGCACTATTAGTAGATACATGTATAGGTACTCACCCGAAGTTGTACGGCAATAGTATGGAGTCGCAATAATTTTGTTTTTGGAGATACTTGTATAAATTTTGATATGTCTCCTCTGGATTGATCAAAATCATTTTTTCACTTATCCTTGTCGGGTCCATGTAACCAATGTCAAATATTCCTTCCCGCCGACATCTTTGAATCTCCATTCTGCATTGTTAAGCAATAAAGGGCGCGTCAGCAAAGATTAAAGTTTTTTTCAAGTGTCAAATGTAAATGAGAACAAAGCACTTACAATACCCAACAGGCGACCAAAGACACGTCCATGGCGTCTTTGTGGTAGACCTCATATATATCCTTAAACTCCAACTAGATGGTTTCCTCGCCATTGAAAAAATCATGGTCCTTTACACGAACTCCAAACATGCGCCTTTTGCTTCTTGATTGTTCCAGATACCATTGATGGAAACGACGCATCTTTGTTTGTAGCGTGCTCTCCATTTCTGGACCGACCAAAGGCTGGTCAAGCTTAAATGGCCACTTGATGTCTGTGCTCACAGGGATTTCTTTTTCTCCCGTGATTTCCTCTCTCGAGAGTCCTGTCTCGGCCATTTGTCGTTGCACATTCAGCTCGTACTCAGATGTCAACTGAGGCAACGACTCCTGAGGTTGGTTGCCGAGCTGAGCAACAGGTTTGGACGTCGCCGCCTTCCTCTTCCCTTGAGATTTCAGTAATGATCGGTCATAGTCTGATACCTGTGCCCTCTTCTTTTGTCCCTTAGTCAAATTTTGGAGGAAGGATTTTGCCGTGGCGGGGTCAATATTCGGCTCTGGTTGTTTTCTTGTGAAAAGTTGCCTCTTTACGTCTTCTTTTACAAAGGCATCGAGCTCTTCTTGAGTCAGGTCGTAAGCTTTTTTCGGTGGTGCAGGCTTCTCTTTGACCTTCCATGGCTTCTTCTGTGGTGGAGGGGCCAAGCTAGCCAGTTTAGAGCGCTTCTTTGGTTCAGGCTTCTGCCGCGGTGGAGACGGAGACTTCCGCCGCGGAGGAGACGGAGACGGAGACGGTTTTGCGTCATGAGCTCCCAGAGAATCGTGATCCGGTGGACCTCTTGGAGACGAGGGATCTGAAGGAGACTTGGTGCTACCAGGTATGGCGATGTCTCGCTTGCTCCATAGAATGATCCCGTGAGAACACTCCTCGAGTTTTGTTTCTCCGTCACCTCCGACGACGTCAAGTTCCAAGTCATTCCACTGGTCAACGACTTGCTCCACCTCAACGGGTACGTAACCATGTGGAATCTCCATTCAATGCCATCTTTGACCTGGTTCCACTGGTTTGGTCATACCGTATGCGACCTAATAAAATAAGTATAAATGAATTTAGTAAATGAATAATATTTATGATGATATTTATGAAATATACAAACTAATGTCGCAGACGTACCACCACGGATATGTTCTTCTGCCTCACGACAAGCTCACACGCGGTCTGTTGAGTTATTTCATCCACGGGGTAATGAACCGGTTCAGACTGAGGTGCGGGAATGTCTTCATGACCTTGTACATGCTCTGTGGAAGCGTGGCTGCTTCGATGTTGTGGAGGGCTAAGAAGGGCCGCATTAGGATCTTGGAGAGGTACATGCTCTGTGCTGGCGGTTCCTGTGGCTTGTATCTGCAGCAATGCTAACTTTATTCGCCGCTCCGTCTCTACCTCCATTTCCTGTATCTTTGAGCCATGGGCGGCTACCGTTTCCTCTAGGTCCATCACCCTCTGCTCATATTCCGCCTTCTTCCTCGAACGGCTCCTATAGGAGGCGGTGTCCTCTTTGAAACCTTTCTTCCATGGTACTATGCCTACGCCGCGCGTACGTCCAGGATGCTCCTTGTTTCCTAAGGCATAGGTTAGCTCATCTCGGTCTCTATCAGGAACAAATTCTCCCCTCTCAGATGCCTTAAGGATATTGATGAGACGTTGAGCTAGTTCTCGCAAGTCCTCGCCAAAAACTGATGAGCCGTCGATCGGACTGAGGGTGCCTCCATGACCATAGTACCAATGCTTGGATTGTGTGGGCCAGTCATGTGTCACTGGACGAATGCCTCTAGCAAATAGAGATTCTTCCATCTTCTCCCATTTCTCAATGCTCCCTTTATAACCTCTTGAACCCATTCTATGGGTGTACTTCCTATTACCGGCATTGTCAGCATTTCTAGCGGTCATACTTGACCCTTCTTCGGAGTTTTTGTACTCCAAGAATGATTCCCAAGCATCATGAGTGATGGTTGGATGCTTCAGTGGATCCGGTGCTTCTCCGGTAATGAGATAATTCTTGTACAATTTTTTCTTGTAATCCTGGAACAGAATTGCCATCTTTTTCATTGTCAAATCCTTCAGTTGCTCTTCATGACTGCTTGGCCATTCGAAAATTCCTTTTAATTCCGCCCATAGCATCTCCTTCTCAGTATTGGGCAACATGTGCGGCTCAGTAGGGTCCGTGGATTTCCATTTTCTGATGCTAATGGGCACGCGTTCCCGTAGAACAACCCCGCACTGAGATATAAATTTTCTGGCCACTTGTTTGGGCTCAACTGGCTCCCCATCGTCCTCCACTCGAGTGATGTGAAACTTCACATCCTTCAGCTTCTTAGTGCAGATCGTTTGGATTTCCTAGTTCCGGTTGTCGACTCAAAGGCGGGCTACATAAATTACATATTAACGATACAATATTAAATGAGATATATTGAGATACAATACATATTAAGTGAGATATATTGAGATATACAATACATATTAAATGAGATATATTCACACCTGACTAGACGTGGGCTCATTATTACTGCGTTCATCCACATTACGTTGTTCCACATTTTCGCTCCCTTGAGCAATACTCAGCACGTCTTCCATGTTTGGTCGCGGGTTATCTTCGGCACCGATACCAAATATTTGATTCAATAAGAACTTGTCATTATCCTCTGGCAAGGGTTCACTAGGGTTGTTGTCCGCCATCTATAGGAATAAAAATAATTTGTAAGCAATAAATATAAATAAATATAGATATGGGGTTTAGGGTCAGGGTAGGGGGTTTAGGGTTTGGGTTTAGGGGTTTAGGGTTTAGGGTTAGGGCTAGGGGGTTTAGGGTTTGGGTTTCGGGGTTTAGGGTTTAGGGCTAGGGCTAGGGGGTTTAGGGTTTGGGTTTTGGGGTTTAGGGTTAGAGCTAGGGGGTTTAGGGTTTGGGTTTTGGGGTTTAGGGTTAGGGCTAGGGGGTTTAGGGTTTGGGTTTTGGGGTTTAGGGTTAGAGCTAGGGGGTTTAGGATTTGGGTTTCGGGGTTTAGGGTTAGCGGCTATGAGAGTCCCTAGAATTTTGCAAAACCATCCCGCTGTCCAATCCCTTGATAAAATAATTAGAATTAGGCCCTAAGTTTTATGGAAAACCCCTAAGCTTATTAGTTTTTGTGTCCCCAGTCCTAGGATTTTGTTATTATAAGTTTTTCCTCGTGTTTTAATAGAAAATTGTATTTGAGTCCTTGGTTTTTTGCAGTTAAGCCGTTGGAGGTTTCTAATACCTGCCGGCAAGCCCTTGAACCTTAGAAAAGCCATATCTCTCGCGTTTTAGCTTTGTTTTTCAATGATCGCAGCGCTCTCATGTCCCTTGTAATGTGCATAATAGTTTTATACTGCTGTTTAGTTCTGGTAAAATTATTTGGTGTATTATTTCTTATTTTATTGTATTATTTATTTGCATGTGCTTATATGATGCATATAAAAAGTATGTCATTTGAGGGGAACTTTGAAGATCAAGCTTTTGAAGACTTTGAACAGTGCTAGGGTTCTGAGGAAGGCAAGTGTTTGTTGATCATTTCAATTTGTACCTAAATGATATGCATTTTAATTACACCGTTTATTTCTTGCATGCACTAATATTGAGAAGTGAAATGCGTGGACTCCAACAGAATGGGAGTATCTGATAGGAAGACACAAAAGAATAAGCAGACGACGAGCAGGTAGTATCAATCTTAATCGGATAAACATGCATCCAGCAATGAAGTATGAGGACCTGAACTAGGGGCTGGTGCTGCAAGGAGATACCGGCCTGGGCTGACCAACAGATTGGCGCTGGAGCAATAGAAACAGAGGAGCAGCAGAATAGGAAACAGGGGAGGACTGGAGAAATAACCAGAAAACAGATTATGAGTAGCTGATGTTTTATTTCAGAATAAGAAGACTTAGATTACTGAGGGTTAAGAATCAAAATCGGAAGGCACGTTAGAAAATTCTGGAAAGAAGCAAGCAAAAAGTATTCTGGAAAGAACCGTGGATATATGTCATCAAACAAAAGAGACCAGCAAGTATATATTTATATGTGGCAACTCAATATATGGTGGATATACGTGAGCAAGCAAAATAATATTTTCTGCTAAGATGCCTCATGCATGTTAATGAACTGTAGCACAGTTATAGGGTTTGTTTAGATCTGCGAAAAGTTTGGTGAAAAAGTCACATCGGACACTGTAGCACTTTTCGTTTGTTTGTGGTAATCGTTGTCCTAATATGACCTAACTAAGCCTAAAAGATTCGTCTCGTCGTGTACATTAAAACTATATAATTAGTTTTTTTTATTTACTCACGTTTAGCATTCTATGCATTCATCATTTGCTATATTTAATGTTTCGATGTGACGTCGATGTGATGGAAAGTTTGGAATTTGGGGACTAAACACACCCTGACTTTCATCTCTTGGTTGAGTCTTGACACATGGGGTGTGTTGAGTTCCTTGAAAAGAGGGTGAAAAGGGGTGAAAAAGTCGCATCGGACACTGTAGCACACTGTAGCAATTTTCGTTTGTTTGTGGTAAACATTGTCCTACCATGACCTAACTAGGCTCAAAAGATTCGTCTCGTCGTGTACATCAAAACCATGCAACTAGTTTTTTTATTTACCCACGTTTAGTGCTTCATGCATGAGGAGAGAGATTTGATGTGATAGGTGAATAGTGAAGTTTGGAGAGAGAAAGTTTGGGAACTAAACACAGCCATGGTCGAGAATTAACAGATATGGTTTGGGTGGCTGTCAACTGCATCCCTGATTTTGGTCTGCAGATGCTCCACCTCCCTCGACCTGGCGACATCGCAGTCAACTATGACTGTGACAAGTTTAAGGGAAGTGAGGTTCTCCAGGCCAACATGAAAACCGCCGGCCTCTCTCTTCTATTCTTTAAAGTATAACTCAAGCCTTTGAAGACTTGCACTACCAGAGAACCTCACATCCGCACCGCTTGGGAACGGGCTTTAGCACCGGATTCCCAACCGGTGCTAAACTTCTGGTGCTAAAGGGGTAATTTAGCACCGGTTCTAAACACCAACCGGTGCTAAAGGCCCTGCCTACAAAGCGGGAATAGGAGGGCCTTTAGCACCGGTTGGTGTATACAACCGGTGCTAAAGTGCCTGGATTTTTTTTGGGTACGTTTATATATGTTTATATATGTATTATGATACGTATTCAAACATGTATTCAGCTGCCGTGCATGTAGTACTATATATTTATATTAGCTAGACATATAATCAAAATAGAAGATATATATATTATAATTTTGAACTGTATATATATTTGAACCGTATATATTTGAGCTGTATATTACAAATTAAGAAATCCGACTAGAGGAACGACTTGACGGCGCATCCTCCAGGGGGAGATGGAATTCTCCACGGGGATTAACGACATCGTCCCAAATCCATCCAATGAGCTGTTCTGCAATTGCGTCTATTCTCTCTTCATCGAGTCTATCTTCTTGCAGCCTCATCATCTATAATTTGCAAATAATTGAAATATTAATTCCATGGAATTGAAGACAACAAATGTGCAATTAATAAACATTTAATATAAAATAAATGCTTTACTTACAAATACAAATGTCCGTCTATATTTAAATAATCATTTATTATAAGACAAAGTGTTTTTCTTATTAATACAAACATAGTAATTATTAAATGAAGCACTATATTTCTAAATAACCATTTGTTTTAAAACAAAGTGCCTTACTTATTAATTCAAATTTAATAATAATATAAATGAATCCCATTATCAATAAAAGAAGCCTTATATTTCTAAATAATATAATTTATTACAAAATCAAGTGCTTTTTCTACAAAAATAGTAAATATATCAAATTAAAACCTGAAAATGTGTTACATACCATAACATCATGGTGGGTCATCTTTTTCGTCGACTAATTGAGCATGTTATCACAAACATAATATGCACATAGATTATTTCCCGACCCCTGTTGGTGACACTGTCGATCAAAAAATAAAGTTAAGTAAAATTCATATAATAGGTTAGCGGAGACCTACACGTACAAATTAATTGCTTACCGGAAAGTCAGTCTTCCATGTGAGTGTTTCATGGATCATACCAGGGTTATCTTGATGAAATTGAATCCACACCCTGTGAACCAAAAATTTGTGTTAAATCATTGTGATTGTAAGGGCAGAATTGAGTTAAATGGGTAAATATATGTCACCTTGTAAAATTGTCGATGATGTTCTGGTAAGCATAGGTTGGCCTCTTCAATGAATTAAAGACGTGGACAATACCCCGGTCAGGACACAATATGATTAAGATCCAGTGAAAACTGTATACATGTAGACATTATAATGAGAAATAAAATTGAACGGCAATAGTATGGAGTCCATAAAATTTTATATAGGCACTATAAGTAGATACATGTATAGGTACTCACCCGAAGTTGTACGGCAATAGTATGGAGTCGCAATAATTTTGTTTTTGGAGATACTTGTATAAATTTTGATATGTCTCCTCTGGATTGATCAAAATCATTTTTTCACTTATCCTTGTCGGGTCCATGTAACCAATGTCAAATATTCCTTCCCGCCGACATCTTTGAATCTCCATTCTGCATTGTTAAGCAATAAAGGGCGCGTCAGCAAAGATTAAAGTTTTTTTCAAGTGTCAAATGTAAATGAGAACAAAGCACTTACAATACCCAACAGGCGACCAAAGACACGTCCATGGCGTCTTTGTGGTAGACCTCATATATATCCTTAAACTCCAACCAGATGGCTTCCTCGCCATTGAAAAAATCATGGTCCTTTACACGAACTCCAAACATGCGCCTTTTGCTTCTTGATTGTTTCAGATACCATTGATGGAAACGACGCATCTTTGTTTGTAGCGTGCTCTCCATTTCTGGACCGACCAAAGGCTGGTCAAGCTTAAATGGCCACTTGATGTCTGTGCTCACAGGGATTTCTTTTTCTCCCGTGATTTCCTCTCTCGAGTGTCCTGTCTCGGCCATTTGTCGTTGCACATTCAGCTCGTACTCAGATGTCAACTGAGGCAACGACTCCTGAGGTTGGTTGCCGAGCTGAGCAACAGGTTTGGACGTCGCCGCCTTCCTCTTCCCTTGAGATTTCAGTAATGATCGGTCATAGTCTGATACCTGTGCCCTCTTCTTTTGTCCCTTAGTCAAATTTTGGAGGAAGGATTTTGCCGTGGCGGGGTCAATATTCGGCTCTGGTTGTTTTCTTGTGAAAAGTTGCCTCTTTACGTCTTCTTTTACAGAGGCATCGAGCTCTTCTTGAGTCAGGTCGTAAGCTTTTTTCGGTGGTGCAGGCTTCTCTTTGACCTTCCGTGGCTTCTTCTGTGGTGGAGGGGCCAAGCTAGCCAGTTTAGAGCGCTTCTTTGGTTCAGGCTTCTGCCGCGGTGGAGACGGAGACTTCCGCCGCGGAGGAGACGGAGACGGAGACGGTTTTGCGTCATGAGCTCCCAGAGAATCGTGATCCGGTGGACCTCTTGGAGACGAGGGATCTGAAGGAGACTTGGTGCTACCAGGTATGGCGATGTCTCGCTTGCTTCATAGAATGATCCGGTGAGAACACTCCTCGAGTTTTGTTTCTCCGTCACCTCCGACGACGTCAAGTTCCAAGTCATTCCACTGGTCAACGACTTGCTCCACCTCAATGGGTATGTAACCATGTGGAATCTCCATTCAATGCCATCTTTGACCTGGTTCCACTGGTTTGGTTATACCGTATGCGACCTAATAAAATAAGTATAAATGAATTTAGTAAATGAATAATATTTATGATGATATTTACGAAATATACAAACTAATGTCGCAGACGTACCACCACGGATATGTTCTTCTGCCTCACGACAAGCTCACACGCGGTCCGTTGAGTTATTTCATCCACGGGGTAATGAACCGGTTCAGACTGAGGTGCGGGAATGTCTTCATGACCTTGTACATGCTCTGTGGAAGCGTGGCTGCTTCGATGTTGTGGAGGGCTAAGAAGGGCCGCATTAGGATCTTGGAGAGGTACATGCTCTGTGCTGGCGGTTCCTGTGGCTTGTATCTGCAGCAATGCTAACTTTATTCGCCGCTCCGTCTCTACCTCCATTTCCTGTATCTTTGAGCCCTGGGCGGCTACCGTTTCCTCTAGGTCCATCACCCTCTGCTCATATTCCGCCTTCTTCCTCGAACGGCTCCTATAGGAGGCGGTGTCCTCTTTGAAACCTTTCTTCCATGGTACTATGCCTACGCCGTGCGTACGTCCAGGATGCTCCTTGTTTCCTAAGGCATAGGTTAGCTCATCTCGGTCTCTATCAGGAACAAATTCTCCCCTCTCAGATGCCTTAAGGATATTGATGAGACGTTGAGCTAGTTCTCGCAAGTCCTCGCCAAAAACTAATGAGCCGTCGATCGGACTGAGGGTGCCTCGATGACCATAGTACCAATGCTTGGATTGTGTGGGCCAGTCATGTGTCACTGGACGAATGCCTCTAGCAAATAGAGATTCTTCCATCTTCTCCCATTTCTCAATGCTCCCTTTATAACCTCTTGAACCCATTCTATGGGTGTACTTCCTATTACCGGCATTGTCAGCATTTCTAGCGGTCATACTTGACCCTTCTTCGGAGTTTTTGTACTCCAAGAATGATTCCCAAGCATCATGAGTGATGGTTGGATGCTTCAGTGGATCCGGTGCTTCTCCGGTAATGAGATAATTCTTGTACAATTTTTTCTTGTAATCCTGGAACAGAATTGCCATCTTTTTCATTGTCAAATCCTTCAGTTGCTCTTCATGACTGCTTGGCCATTCGAAAATTCCTTTTAATTCCGCCCATAGCATCTCCTTCTCAGTATTGGGCAACATGTGTGGCTAAGTAGGGTCCGTGGATTTCCATTTTCTGATGCTAATGGGCACGCGTTCCCGTAGAACAACCCCGCACTGAGATATAAATTTTCTGGCCACTTGTTTGGGCTCAACTGGCTCCCCATCGTCCTCCACTCGAGTGATGTGAAACTTCACATCCTTCAGCTTCTTAGTGCAGATCGTTTGGATTTTCTAGTTCCGGTTGTCGACTCAAAGGCGGGCTACATAAATTACATATTAACGATACAATATTAAATGAGATATATTGAGATACAATACATATTAAGTGAGATATATTGAGATATACAATACATATTAAATGAGATATATTCACACCTGACTAGACGTGGGCTCATTATTACTGCGTTCATCCACATTACGTTGTTCCACATTTTCGCTCCCTTGAGCAATACTCAGCACGTCTTCCATGTTTGGTCGCGGGTTATCTTCGGCACCGATACCAAATATTTGATTCAATAAGAACTTGTCATTATCCTCTGGCAAGGGTTCACTAGGGTTGTTGTCCGCCATCTATAGGAATAAAAATAATTTGTAAGCAATAAATATAAATAAATATAGATATGGGGTTTAGGGTCAGGGTAGGGGGTTTAGGGTTTGGGTTTAGGGGTTTAGGGTTTAGGGTTAGGGCTAGGGGGTTTAGGGTTTGGGTTTCGGGGTTTAGGGTTTAGGGCTAGGGCTAGGGGGTTTAGGGTTTGGGTTTCGGGGTTTAGGGTTAGAGCTAGGGGGTTTAGGGTTTGGGTTTTGGGGTTTAGGGTTAGGGCTAGGGGGTTTAGGGTTTGGGTTTTGGGGTTTAGGGTTAGAGCTAGGGGGTTTAGGATTTGGGTTTCGGGGTTTAGGGTTAGAGCTAGGGGGTTTAGGGTTTGGGTTTCGGGGTTTAGGGTTTAGGGTCAGGGCTAGGGGGTTTAGGGTTTGAGTTTCGGGGTTTAGGGTTTAGGGTCAGGGTAGGGGGTTTACGGTTTGGGTTTTTGGGTTTCCGGGTTCGCGAACGGTTGGTGCGCGGCGCGAAGGGGTTCGGGTGCGCGACAAGTTTGGTTTCGCGAAGGTGTTCGGGTGCGCGATAGTTTTGCACATACAAAATATGCACATATACAAAATTATATATACCAAATTACATACAAAATTATATATACAACATTATACATACAAAATTATATATACAACATTATATATACAAAATTATATATACAACATTATATATGCAAAATTATATATACAACATTATATATAAAACATTATATATACAACATTATATATACAAAATTATATATACAAAATTAGATACAAAATTATATATAAGCATATAAATAATAACAAATTATATATAACAAATTAAATAAAAAATTTTATACCAAGGGGCTCGGGTGCGGGCGACGGCGGCGGGTGCGGGCGAGTGGCGGCCGCCGACGAGCGCGGGCGAGGGCCGACGGGCGGCGCGGACGAGGGCACGACGCGGACGAGGGCGCGGGCGAGGGCGCGGACGCGGCGGCGACGGGCCACGGGCGGCGCGGGCGACGGCGCGGGCGAATGGCGGCGACGGCGGCGACGGGCGACAGCGGCGCGGGTGATCGGCGACGGGGATTGGCGACGGGAGCGGGAGCGGGACCGGCGGCGGAGGCGGGCGAGGAATGCGAGAAGTGAGGAGGGGGGAGGGCGCGGCCGGTTATATGGGGCGGCGGCTTTAGCACCGGGTGAGGATAAGACCCGGTGCTAATGAGCCTTTAGCACCGGGTCTTACCCTCACCCGGTGCTAAAGTCCAGCACATTAGCACCGGGTGGATACATCACCCGGTGCTAATGAGTCTTTAGCACCGGGTGTGCTTACACCCGGTGCTAATGTGGTGCCCGGGGTGCTAAAGGCCACAACATTAGCACCGGGTGGATACAACACCCGGTGCTAATGAGACTTTAGCACCGGGTGGAAGCACACCCGGTGCTAAAGAGGTGCCCAGGGCGGGAACTGAAATCCTGGGCAACTTTAGCACCGGGTGTTGGATCTACCCGGTGCTAAAGGGTTAGGATTTCAGTTGCCGCCATTTTTTCATCCAAATCGACAATTAGCACCGGGTCTTTTTTCTATTTCTATTACTTTACTTTATTCGTAAATAAATAAAACAAAGCTCTTTAAAATTGTTAGAAAATTCTTGAAAAACAGTAGGAATTACTAGAAATATTAGAAATTAATATAAAATCCTAGAAAATCGTAGGAATTACCATTTGCTTTCATTTTCTAGTAATTATTAAATGAAGCTCTTTATTTCTAAATAATAATTTTGTAGAAAACAAAGCCCTTTAAAATTATTAGAAAATTCTAGAAAATAGTGGGAGTTACTAGAAAATATTAGAAAATAATAGAAAATTCCAGAAAATCGTAGGAATTAACATTTGGTTTCATTGATTGGCCACTTGCTACATTTCACGAAAGATGGGCTTCAGGTGGTCATATCTTTTGATGGATCATATGTCAAAATGTTAAAAACTAAAACCACATAAATGCATAACAAATACACGATGTCATTTATATAAATATGAATTTCTGGAACATAGTGCAATTAAATTACACGTCATCATCGTTTAGTCGGACACTAATAAACTTTCTCTTTACGAATATTCCTTGATTGTGATCACGCCGTAGATAGGGTGTCTCCTCCGCCGCTAACAGGATGCTTGGGTCAGCAGCCATCGAGAATGGAGGCAGCCCATCGAGCATATCATAATCTTCATCCGTCTTGTCCTCAACTCCTACAATTTTTCTTTTTCCAGGAAGAACAATATGACGCTTTGGCTCGTCTTGTGGTGGGTCCAATTGCTTACCCACCCCTTTCTTATCCGCCCCTTTCTTTGGTCTACTAGCCATGTCCTTTACATAAAAAACTTGTGTGACATCTTTGACTTGGACGAATGGTTCGTCTAGAAACCAAATCTTGTTTAGGTCCACTAACGTCATTCCATACTCATCAACTATAACACCTCCTGCAGTCAACTTCACCCATTGGCACTTAAACAGTGGGATCTTCAAACGTCCGTACTCTAGTTCCCATATCTCCTCTATGACACCATAGTATGAGTTAGTATTGCCATTGGTGTCTGTCGCGTCGATTCGGACTCCACTGTTTTGGTTGGTGCTCCTCCTGTCCTAGGCTCTTGTGTAAAATGTATACCCATTGATGTCGTATCCTTGGAATTTTAAGATCGTGGTCGATGGACCCCTAGCTACAAAAGCTAGCTTCGCATCAATGCCCTCGACACCCATCAGACGCTCTCGCAACCAAGCGGCGAAAGTAGTATTGTGCATCTGTTGAATGTGCTCCTCGATGTACGGAGCAACTAAGGTTGATTGCTGCAAAACTGTGAGGTGCGCTTTACGAAATGTCTCCATGTCCTTGATTACCATCGATCTTTTCCCTAGTGTGCCCTTTCCACCAAGTCTCCCCTCATGATGTGATTCGGGCACAGCAATCGACATAAGATCGTTGACAAAGTCAACACAGAATTCAATGACATCATCTGTTTCGTATCCCTTAGCAATGCATCCTTCTAGACGAGAACGATTACGGACATACTTCTTTAGCATAGCGAAGAACCTCTCAAACGGGAACATGTTGTGTAGAAATACTGGGCCCAGTATACGAATCTCTTTGACAAGGTGAACCAATAGATGTGTCATAATATTGAAGAAGGATGGTGGAAATATCATCTCAAAGCTGACAAGGCATTGAACTACATCGTTCTGTAGCTGAACTAAATGGTCTAGATTGATCACCTTCTGAGAAATTGCATTGAGGAATGCACATAGCTTCACAATGGCTTTCCGCACATTAACGGGTAGCACACCCCTGAGTATGACGGGAAGCAGCTGTGTCATCAACACATGACAGTCGTGAGACTTGAGGTTTGTGAACTTGTTATCTTTCATATTTATTATTCCCTTAATATTGGAGGAGTAGCCCGACGGAACCTTGATACTGTTCAAGGATTCAAACATGCTTGCCTTATCTTCTTTGCTGAGAGTGAAGCTGGCAGGACGCAAGTACTGGCATCCGTTGTCTCTCTTTTCTGGATGTAGATCATTCCGTTGTTTCAATCGTTTCAGCTCTTGTCGTGCTTCCAGTGTATCTTTTGGCTTCCCATAAGTACCCAGGAAGCTTATCAAGTTCACGCAAAGATTCTTCGTCAGATGCATCACATCAATCGCGTTACGGACCTCTAAATATTGCCAATAAGGTAGCTCCTAAAAGATAGACTTTTTCTTCCACATCGCGGCACGACCATCCTCACCAATCGGAACAGGCTCGCTTCCGTCTCCCTTTCTAAACACCACTTGTAGGTCCTTTAACATATCAAATACATCTTGTCCACTCCGGTGTCTTGGCTTTGTACGGTGGTCCGCATTTCCGCCAAAATGCGGACATTTCTTCCGTAGCTCATGCTTCGTAGGAAGAAATCGACGATGACCCATGTAAACAACCTTCCTACAATGTTTTAAATATATGCTTCGTGAGTGCATGCTTTATATCCTTTGTTTGATTGTCCTGATAGGTTACTTAGTGCAGGCCAGTCATTGATGTTTATGAAAAGCAGTGCTCGAATGTCAAACTGCTCCTGCTTGTCCTCATCCCACATGCTAACACCTTCTTCCTTCCATAGATGCAAAAGTTCATCAACCAATGGTCTTAGGTAGACATCAATGTCGTTGCCAGGTTGCTTTGGCCCTTGAATAAGCACTGGCATCATAATGAACTTTCGCTTCATGCAGAGCCAAGGGGGTAGGTTGTAGATACATAAAGTCACTGGCCAAGTGCTATGACTACTGCTCATTTCACCAAAAGGGTTCATGCCATCAGTACTTAAACCAAGCCTCACATTCCTCGCATCAGCATCAAACTCTGGGAATGCTCTATCGATGTTCCTCCACAGGGATCCATCAGCGGGGTGTCTCAACATGCCATCCTGCTTACGTTCTTCTTTGTGCCATCGCATTAGTTTGACATGCTCTTTGTTCCTGAACAAACGCTTCAGACGGGGTATCAGAGGAAAATACCACATCACCTTCGCAGCAATTTTTTTCTTACAACGCTCCCCCACAACCTCACCAGGGTCATCCCGCCTTATCTTGTATCGTGCGCAACTGCAAACTAGACAACAATCCAAGTGTTCGTATTATCCGCGATAGAGGATACAGTCATTTGGACACGCATGTATCTTCTGCACCTCCAAACCGAGAGGGCAAACAACCCGTTTTGCTTCATACGTTGCCGATGGCAATTCGTTACCCTTGGGCAGAATCTTCTTTACGAGTTTATGTAGCTCATCGAAACCCTTATCAGTAACGCCATTTGCTGCCTTCCACTGCAGAAATCCAAGTGTACTACCCAACTTCGTAAGCCCCTCTTTGCAATCTGGGTACAAGTCAGTTTTGTGGTCCCGCAACATGCGTTGTATCTTTTTCAGTTCCTTATCATTGCCCAAGTCTTTCTCAGCATCACGCAACATTTGCCCAAGTCCATCATTAGGGTCATCTTCCTGAGCATCATCTTCCTGAGTAGCATCTTCATGATCGGCATCACCCACTTCAGCATCTGCAAAGGCCCCGTAGTATTCAGCCAATACTGGAATGTCGTTATCCACCTCGTCTTCTTCATCTTCATCCATTAGAATTCCTCTTTCACCATGCTTCGTCCAAACAGAATAATTGCTCATGAAACCGTGCCTCATCAAATGCACCTGAAGAGCTCCTCTTTGTTTGTACGATTGTATATTTCGACAATTAGTGCATGCGAAGAACATGAAACCTGACGGCATCCTGTTGGCCTCGGCGACATCGAGAAACCCCTTTAGGCCATCACGAAACGCCGTATCGTGATTGTCCCCGTACATCCATTGCCTATTCATCTGCATTAGTAACCAATAACAATTATTTATATAATATAATACAAAGGTAATATATAAGACAATACAAATTTAATATATAACTAAATATAAATTTAACATATAATAGATTACAAAGTTAATACATAAGACAATACAAACTAAACACATTTCTAAAACTATAATTAATTTATTCATTTTCTAAAATCAAATATACTTCCATTAAAAAATAATTAACTATTCCAACTTTAAATAAATAACTAATAAATACAATACATAAGCTCTCACTCTCCACTATGAACACAAGCTCTCTCTCTCCACCATGAACACAAGCTCTCTCTCTCCACCATGAACACAAGCTCTCTCTCTCCACCATGAACACAAGCTCTCTTTCCATTTTGATTCACAAATTTCTCTATTTCTAAAGCATATAAACAATACAAGCTAATAAAGAACATAGGAGAATGAAAGAATGTACCTTGAAGTGCCCCTTGGATGAGTGAAATCTTCACACATTTTGAAAAAAAAATTGGCAGCACCTCCCCTGTCCCGAGCACAACGTGAACACAGCTCCAAGTGTTGATGCTGGCTCGGGCGAGGGGAGGGAAGGTATTATATACGAGCACATTAGCACCGGGTCTTGCGACGACCCAGTGCTACTGCTCTCACATTGGCACCGGTTGCAGCCAGCAACCGGTGCTAAAGGGCCTTGGGCACATTAGCACCGGTTGCTGGCTACAACTGGTGCGAATGTGAGCACATTAGCACCGGGTCTTGCGACGACCCGGTGCTAATGTGCTCAGCCTGCCATCCCTGCACGCCGCCCCCGCTCATTGCCGTTGGACCCGGTGCTGGTGCACCCTTAGCACCGGGTCCAAAATGTACCCCGCCCTATGAGGGGGCAGATGTGAGGTTCTCTGGTAGTGTTGGCATCACTCCTTGTTCAAACACCAGCCAGCATCTTGAATGGTTGATAAACTTGAAGTCTGTTAGAGAGCGGAAGGGCTGATCACTGCTAATGACAAGCCTTTCTTCAGTGGACCCAACCGAAGATACTTGTAGTTTAAGAAAATGTAGAACAGGCAAAGTTCCAAGCAGTTGAAGATCAACCTGTCTTAGCACATTCACCCAGATGGCCAAGCTGGAGAGCTCGGAGAGGGAGGAAAACCACGGTGGCAACTCAGAGAAGGTTAACATGCCTCCGTTAAAGCTTTGTAGGTGTACAGGGCCCCTCCACTGGTCTGACATGATATTAAGGGAACTAATCCCACCCTAAGCATCAAATGTAAGAGACCGAAGTTTGGCTAGATTAGATAGACTGTGCAGAAAAGTTTTCATGTAACTCTCACTTTTATCTAATCCTTCTATTGCGAGGACCCGCAGTTCACTTAGATAACCTAGCGCAGCCAGGGTGTTTGGTGATTGGCCCACATCGAGCACTGACAGCTCCTGGAGGGAAGTTAGATTTTCAATCCCATCTGGAAGTTTCGACTCTAGATATATACCGGCAGGGTGATTACTAGATGTTCAAGTTCTTGTAGCTGAACAATGCTTATCGGCAGTTCTTTTATGGACAGGCCCCACAAATTCAGTGTCTTCAAAAGCTTTAGGTTTCCAATTCCTTCAAGAAGCCCTGGTTCAACCTCGCCACCTAATTCCAAATATCTCAAATGGTGCAAACTCCCTAGATCCTTAAGATTAACAATCTTGCTCCGGACATCTTTCAAACATAAAGTACGGAGGACTGAAAACCGCCCCTGACAGAGGTGGCATCCATTGAACTGCTTCGCCAAAACAACAAGTGACCTGGCATGGGACATGTTCATTGTTGCTGTCAGTATAGTTTTATCCTTCTTGGTATCTTTTCTGTTGCCACCTACCTTACCCGCGATACCCAACTCCGCGATAGAATATACAACCCCACAAGTTACCGGAAATTACCAACACCAAGAACCACTGAAGCTTGTCATAACTGGAGTGCCACCAGTCTTTTGGCGCCAGGCAGAGCTGGTACCTATAATCTTCAGGAACATATATGATGTTTCCAATGTCCGTTTGAGGGCAAGAGATCTCGCATACAGCATGATGACATATGCATCCCCATCAACTATACCTAGGATGGCACATGTAGGCATCCGCAGAGCAGAGACATGCGGTGGTTCTATACTGAACATATGGGCAATTTGGATTCATAAACAACCAGCTGATCTGTCACACCCAGATTTACACAAAAACCCGAATGCTGCTATATATGTGCCCAGGAAATCCACGGAACACATACAGCTAACAAATATGATAAACAGAGTACATATGCTCGAATAAAAAAATAGTTAAATCAGAGTTTACCAAATAAAACACAGCGGAAGTCTATCTCTCTCGACAGGTAGAGCCTCAAGTCCACAGGGACACCAACTGGTTGACCACAACTCAGAAGTATCACTGATCCATCTGTTACCCATCCGAGATTTTGTTGAATAATAGCAAGCGTAAGTAAATGTCTTACTTAGCAAGTATAGCTCGGGTATATGAAGGCTCAAAAAGGTTAGACACGGCTGAACTGCATTAGCATTTTTAGTTGGTTCATTTTAACATTAACCAAATTACTACAAGTGAATGAAAACCCGGTTGCAACCCGATTAATAAAGTATAAGTGACGTTAAACATAAATAAACATCATCTTCTAATCAAAAAGGATCCAGGCCGCTCGTGACCCTGAGCAAGGCTATCATGATAGATTTTACACTCTGCAGAGCTTTCACCCTTTAACCACCAGTCGTGTAAAAGCTCAAACGAATTTTAAACCCAACCACGCGGAGGTGGATCAGACCTCACAAATCACACTTTCGAGGTGTGACCGCATAGGGACACTACGAGGTTTTTCACAAGACACCCTAACAAGACAGTGGCCGCTAAGGTATAATAAGGTGGTGAGACCATAGGCACCGAGATTGACGTATGCCTACAGAGTCACACCATAGGGGGGTCGATGGCGTCCAGAGCGCGGGCATCACACCCATCCATGCGTAACGTGTGGAGTTCCCCATCGCAGGGACTCCCAGCACGGGACTGGGTCTCACGTGACCTAGCTGACGGATCACCCGTCCTCGGTGGAATCTGGAAACACCTCGCGCCTTACTTCCCATAATGCCGTCGGCCCCATCGGTAACCACTGGCAAGCTATAGATGTACAAGTTACTTGACCAAGACCAGAGCCATAATAGTTCTGGCGGTGACGACAGGCTCCTGGGTTGCCGCTTTAAGAACCGGACCTTAGGGAGAGACACTAGAGCAAAGCACACAACACATGCTCTAGTTCCCTAAACCATGTTGCTAAAAAGCAAATTTTGTCATTATGTTGAAGTGAACCATTAAGTCAAAGTTAACAATTAAATAGAAGTAATAGTAGCTACGCATAGCAAAGATTCTACCCATATGCATAAACCCAAGGTAAACAAGGATAGGATTATCAAACTAGGTACAACCTTAAAGGTACATCAAATTAGACACATGCATGTATGAAATAATTTATTACAAGTGGGTAGGTAGCAAGGATTGTCCGTGCTATAACTTGCCTTCCTCGAAGGGCGGCTGCTGCTGCTGCTGCGAGTCCTGCTCCAGAAAGTCCTCCACGTACTCGAAGTCCAAAGCGAAAGGCTCACCGACTGGACACGAATCACCACACAAGCATACACACAAGCTAGTACATGCAAACAAGAATAATCTATTACAACAGTACACCAAACAATAGAAACAATACAAATAAAGTTTGTAGAATTATTCGATGCTTCACTACGAACACAAGAGCGCAAGAATCGCTGAAAACAGAGCAACGGTTGAAAAGGTACCGATATCGGAAGATTTGGATAAAAGAAAACAAAAGACTATACGCTTGACAAATTTTAATTAAATAAATTGCATAAAGGATAATTCAGGGGGACATTATATGTTGGAATTAACCCAATTCAATATTTAATTATGAAGACTCGGGTGAACCTCTAATTTGTTTTTAATTAGAAAGTTGATTTAATAAATTATCAGGCCAATTAACATTAGGTTACAAAAACTGAGATATAATCTAGTTAAGTTTCATTTATTAAAACTGATTGGATAGATATTAATCACATTAACATTATCAAGAAATCCGAGTGTAGACCTTAGTTGGGTTTAATTTGGAAAAGACATTTAAATAATCTTTAATAAATAAAATTTAGGAATAATTAACATGGTAAAGGTCAGTGCTAACACGTAGTTCATGCCAATATGAATCTAACGTAACTTGAATGGGTTAAAATGGAGTTAAAACGTGGAATCTATGACTAAAACGGGGTTGTAGGGACCTGATTGCAATTAACCGTAGACTACAGGGGTTCGCTAGGAAGTGTCACAAGGCTTGGGGAACAGTGGCTGGGAATAGATGGTTCCTTGGGGTTAGATCTGTTAAAGTGCCTCGGGTGGCTTTATGTGTAGGAAGGGAATTCTTCCAGGGGGTCTTTCGCGAAATCGCCAAGACATAAGAATGGATCTAATATTTACCAGGTTCTACAGGGGCCAAAACACAAAAGTGCCATCTCCTTCGAGGCAGCACATGCAGGGGAGCTTGCCCGCATTCCTGCGGCCTAGGGCCCCGGCGAGGTGGCGCAAGAGGGAGAGGGGATCGTAGGGACCCTGGAGAGGCGCTCACCGACGGCGTGGGCGGCCGGACTCACACCCGCGACGGAGACGGGGGCCGGCGATGAAGTTCCACAGGGGCGGAGGTGTTCTGGTGGTGCTCCGGTGACGAAGACGAGCTGGGAAGCTTCGTCCCGGCGAGGGGGTGCTCGGGGCGGCGACAATGGCGGCGGCGGCTCTCGGCGGTGGTGCTCCGGCGAGGACGAGGCGCTGTGGGGGGCGGTGGTGCTGATGCAGAGGGATGGCGGGGGCGGTCTCTTTAAATGGAGCCGGGGGAGGCGCGGCGGGGCTCAGGGAGCGGGGTGGCGCAAATGCCCAGGCCGGGTGTGGCACGCACGCCGAGGGGGCGGCGGTGCTACGTCGCGACGGGCTGAGAAGGGGGAGTGGCAGCTGGGCCTGCGCGGCTGGGACGAGCGGGGCGAGCTGGTGGGACGCGTTGGGCTGGCGGGGCGCGCGAGCGAGAGCTGGGCCGGCTCGGGGGAAGAGGGGGAGCGGGCCGAGGGAAGGAGGAGCTGGGCCGAGGGAAGGAGGAGATGGCCCGAGCAGCTAGAAATGAGTGGAGGGTGCAAAACCGAACCAAAGGAAAAATCTAGGGAGTGAAAACGAACTATGGGCCAAACAACTTTTCTAAAGCTCAAAACAAAGTGATTCAAATTTGAATTTAAATAAATTTAAACTCTCGTTTGAATCACAAGGAAAACAAAAATTAAATGCAGCAGCATGAATGCAACAAAAATATTTCTACAACTTATATTTGATTTTAATATTCATAAATATTGTATTTAGCCTATATTAATTATGAACAAATTAAATAAAAACCAATTAATTACTAAAAAATTTTAAATAGGAAATTTTTGGGTGTTACATGATCCGAGTGATCTACAGACACTTCAGGCAAACGGTAAATGCAGTTACAACACAACCTTGCTCTGATAATGTTACATTATTCAATCTAACAGTTGTCACTCTTACTGTAGAAAGCCACAACCAATGACTCCGCTACACACTATATCCGCAACAAAATGGTGATGAGGTTGCGGGGCCTTCCGGAGAAGGAGGTGCACTTGGAGTAGGTCGTCAGCAAGCAGGTATGCTACAACCAGTCTGTACATCGCCCCCTAACTACAAACTTGAGCACCTAGACAGTCCAAAAACTGTATGGTCACCACCTCATACAGATCCTCATGCATCAGGTTACTTTCTTGAAGCACCCATCGATTCTTCAAACGATGGTTCGAATCAAACATCAGAGGACTTGGGAACAGGTGGCACCGAAGTACCCGAGACACCATATCCCGAGATAACATCATCACCTCTCAACATTTTTTTTGAGGAAATAGGAGGGGTTTCCCCCTACTGGTTAACATATATTTAAAAAAGTAAAGGATTACAGAGAATTATGTACAAGCATGAGAGGAAGACAGGAAGAATTACAACAAAGACTCAATCCATTGTTCTATTAAGGGGAAATATCTTCGTTTTGCCCGATATAACATCAGGACAAAAGATCTTTTGAAAGAGGCCTTGCAATGCTGAACCTCTGGTGCAAGGTTTCTGAAGATTTTATCATTTCTCGACGACCAAATGGACCAACTCATAAGAATGATTATTTCCATGAAAACTGGCACTCCCAGTTGTTCCCTTAAACTCTCTAGCGTGCTGAAGGGGTCCATGGGGTCAACCACATTCAAATTTAACAATCCCCAGCATTCTCGAGCAAAAAGAACAGTCTAGAAACAAGTGCTGCATACTCTCCTCCACAACCATTTGGCACTCCACACAATTGTAAGACTGAAGCTCCATATGCTTTCGCTTTAGCAGACTCCTTGTGTTCAGTCGGTCAATCAATAAGAGCCAAAAGAAAACCTTGTGATTAGGTTGACAAGAGGACTTCCAGACCTAACCAAACCCCGGATGTATTTCACGCGTTCCAGTTAAAGCCTTGTAGGCCTGAGCAACTGAAAATGATGGACTATTCCAAATGTAAGTCCATGTATCTAATTCACCTGTGTCTGACAGTGAATCCAACAGTTGTTGTAGCTCTAGATACTGTTGAAAAGCTTCCTCTGACAATGGAGTGTGGAACATGTGATGCAGGTAAGGCAATGATTTCACCTTGCTGACAGAAATTACTTTATGCTTAGCAAAGGAAAATAATTCTGGATAAGCATTACTGGGGATTCTATCACGCCACAAATCATCCCAAAATAAATAGGTTCTTCCATCTTGAATCAGAACGGTTGCCATCCCTTTGAAAGAATCCAGAAGTTTTAAAATATCCCTCCACCAAAATGATCCTTTCTTATTGACACCAGGGACTTTATGATTAGGGTAATATTTTTCCCAAACAAGTTTTACCCATGGAATGTCCTCCCTGTTCATAAATTTATGTCAGTTCTTCAGAAGTAAAGCCTCATTCTGCCTTTTTAAGTTCAAAACTCTCAATCTTCCTTCTGTTTTGGGTAAAGTAACTAATTGCCATGCTGCTTTTGGAGGCTTTCTTGCATTGATCTCGGCACCCCTCCACAAACAATGTTTTCTAAATTTATCAATCTGCTTAATAACTGTGCCTTGGAGATAGAAGGTGCACATGAATAAGGTAGGGAGGGCTGAGAATACAGGATTTGTGAGTTCCAGTTTGCCAGCCTGAGAAAGAAATTGGGAGGTACAAACCAGCCTCTTTTCACATCTTGAAACTAAAGGCCAAAAATCACCCACACATGGTTTTGCTAATCCCAGAGGCAGACCAAGGTATGTGAATGGCAAAGATCCTTTTCTGCACCCAAAAGCATTGGAGACGGTAAGCAGCAGCTCCTCAGAGACATTAATTGGTACCATCATATACTTAGAAAAGTTAACTTGGAGGCCTGTCAATGTGGCAAAAGACTGCAGAATCCCTTTCAACACTAGCAGCTGATACATTTTTGCTTCCATGATTATCAGAGTATCAGCAGCATATTGTAAAACAGGGAAATCACTTGAATAATTTAAGGGGATTGGCAGATTCAGCAAACCTGCTTCTCTTGCTGAATTGATCATTGTTTGCAACAGATCAGCAGCTAAAACAAACAATAAAGGAGACAGAGGTTCTCCCTGCCTCACCCCTCTTCTGCAAATAAAGGTCTTGCCTGGAACCCCATTTAACAGCACAGCCGAAGACCCTGAATTAAAGATTGCTTCCATCCATTTTAACCAAACCGCACTAAAGCCCTTATATCTCATAATCTCTAACATAGCTCTATGTTCAATTTTATCAAAAGCTTTTTCAAAATCAAGCTTTAGAATGAGAATCTCCCTCTTGGTCTTGTAGAACAAGTGCAAATATTCAAATGACCATGCTAAACAATCCTGGATAGACCTTGTTTTGATAAAACCATACTGATTATTATGAATCAAGGTTTTAATGACCTTCTGCAGTCTATTTGCCAGTAGCTTGGTGATGATTTTAACAGAGATGTTGAGCAATGAGATTGGCCTAAAATCTGACACTGATGTAGGTCCATCTTTTTTGGGAATTAATGTAATGTATGACCCATTAATGCTTCTTAGGCACACCTCATTATTTTGGAAAGCTTCACAAAGTTTATAGAAATCCCCTGAAACTATGCCCCAACGTCGCTTGATGAAATCAGTGTTAAAACCATCTGGCCCTAGAGATTTATCAGAGGGTAGACTTCTTACCACTTGATCAATTTCTTCTTTGGAGAAAGGCTCATCTAAGCAATGAAGGTCCACTGTACTATGAAGGAGATCCTCCAGCCCCTGAAAATCTATAGACTCATGCAGCTCACTGATCATCAGTACAAGGAGCATATACATTAGTCAAGACCCAGAAATCACCATTTAACTTTGAGGTCAGACCTACTGAGATGGCATAATCATTACTAAAGAGCAATTCTCCATCGAAAGCAGAACCTTTCCATAAGGTTATAATACCACCCGATGCTCCATTAGAGGGCAAAAATTCAAAGCTGTCAAAAATTGGGGGACAAAATTTCCTGGTGAATTGCATATCAAAAGTATCACGCTTTGTTTCCTGTAAGCAGACAATATCACACTGACTCTGGATAATTTTATCTCTAACCGAGGTACATTTCCTCTCCGCATTAATTCCCCTAACGTTCCAACAAAGGACTTTCCAGGAAATACTAGATCATGAATGATTCATCAGATACCAAATTTAGTAGGGCAGCATCCAGTTGCTTGTGCAAACAAAGCAACATATCATAAGCAAAGCCAGCAAACATCATGGAAGTAGTAAGGAAATGAAGCCAACCGAAGGTCTTAGAGTAGCAGTTCATTATAGGAGTTTGAATCACACCAAGCAAAAGCCACACACAAGGGTTCTGAAGAGGACTAATTATTTGAGAGGACAAAAGAGAGAGTTCTTAAAGCAAAAGCAATTAAAGACCAGCACATGAAAGTCACTGATCAGTCTTCTTCTTGACCTCCTCCCACTTCTTTATTGCTGGCTTGTTAATCTGCCCTTTCAGTCTTGATCTCTGTTCCTCAGGCTTGTTCAGAGTTGCCTTCCTGCCAATTGCTTCATGCTTCCTTTTTGAGAGAAGTGTTTCCTTTGTTAGCTTAGATGGCCCAATCTTGCAAAAAGTGGCTCCAAGATTTCTTATCACAGATGGTGAAATATTTGGTTGGACAGGTGGGCATCCCAGGCATTGCTTGTTGACACATGCAGATGACCTAAATCCTCTGTTGTTACCTTTGACCTTGATACTCCTCCGTCGCCCAGAATCAACTAAAACAGACTTGGAGTTGGAGGCTTCACCAACCAGACTAGGCTGAGGAGTGGATGGGGGAGTAATGTCAAGCAGGATTGCTTTCCCTTTGGAGATTGCCTCCTTACTAGCACTAGCAGGGATGCTAACAGGACTGGAATCATTATCATCCAAATGTGGGCACTTCTCAGGCAAGTTGAAGTTAACAAGAGGTGATTCCTTAATAAAGAAGTCCCAGGCTGCTGATGTCAACACATTCTTAGCTACTAAAAAATGACTAGGGAAACCAACAAAAAGGTAAAAAAGTCTGCCCACTAAAGAGGCACTTTCACCATCTTATCCCCAGTCTTCAGAGAAGAGAAAAGCTGATCCCAAATCTTTTTTATCACAGCATTTCCTGTGGACACACTAGAGGAAGAAGACATGTTGAGAAAGTTCATGAAGCCTGGGTCTGCCACATTGTGATATAACAGCTGAGCAGATCCAATCTGTAAATGCATGGGACCTGCCTGATCACCAGGACTATGAATGTTGTCATCAGAGGAGGACTGATGATCCATCAACATGTACTGAGGGAATTCCTCAACAATAAAATTCGGTGGAGAGGGAGGGTTGATGTGGGCACCAGCTGGTAGTCCTAGCACAATTGGCACTTCCACATCAATGGTATTCAAGTCCTCTTCCTCAAGGATGTTACCAACATTATCTTCTGGTTCAACCTGGAGATTATCTTCATCTTCCTCATTCACCTGGATAGGAAGAGCTATGTCATTCAGCTCTATGAACATCTGACCCTGAGCAGCCTCTATAATTAATTCATTCTGAACACCTGGATTCACCACTTCGCCCTGGGCTTCCAGCACTGGGTCCATCTCCATGGGCAACTCATTAAGATTAAGATCATTTGCAAGGCCACCATCAGCGTTGTCAGCATCATTCTGCATCTGATTTTCATTCTGATTGCCTTGCTGGTCATTAGGCCATGGTTGCCATTGTCCATCCCCATTGTTGTCATCATTGTTATCATGAGGTGGCTGAGGGACAGGCCCATGCTGACCATGTCCAAAAAAGGTATAGGGACCATTGGGGCCAAAGTCTTCATCAGGAACAGGGTCCTCATCAGGTGGCCTCCCACCCAACAGTTCCTGCTGGACAATTTCACACTGAATGGACCAGGATTCCCCCTGAAAATTCTCTGCTTTTGTCAGTACAATGAAATGTGGTACTGACTCCAAATCAATGACTCTTGCTCTGACCATGAGTCTAGCAAGCTTCGATTTGTCCTTTTCATATGAAATGACTCTACCAAAAGAACAGATTGCACTGTCTATGAACTCCTCTGCCCAATAGTCCTGCGGAAACCCTAGCAACATTAACCAGCACTCTCTATTGAAATCCACTGCTTTCCAGTTTCTGCCCCGGTTATGCTTAACGAAGTTAAAGTGCATATCGAAGTAAGCATGTGGACTCAAGCTAATCAAGTTGTCACACTCATGGACATGTACACAACGGACATAAGCTTGCCCAAGATGGCACGGTTGAATGTCCTCTACTTCCAATCGCATGTGATCCACTAAGAATTCTCTGATGGTTTCCTTATTAACTTGAAAGGACACTTGATTACCCTTTAAATGTACCCGGCATTTAGTTGAACTTCAATCCTTATGTATACAACTATCGAATTAATTAAAACAATATTTCAGCTGCCTCTTTGCTAACACATCTCCTTTACAGCTAAATCCAAAGATGAGGAGACGCTAGAAGGGGCAAGTACTCAAGAAAAATCCACCGGAGACGCCGCGAGCTTGGTTGTGAACTTCTGTTGTGCATGTTGTGAATTTGAGACGTGAACTTCGGCTGTGAATATTGTGAACTTGTGATGTATTTGAACTTATGTACCCTTTTAATTCTATGGATTTGAACTTATTGTCTTTGTTAAGCAATGGTGAGGATATGAACTTGTGACTATTAACTTCCTGTGATGATTGTGTAATTTTTGGGGTCTTTTATACGTAACAAAACAATAAAAACAGAAATTTATTGGTCACTTCGCCGTGTGCCAAGCCCCTTGCACACGGCGAAGTGACCATTTCTGTCATTTGGTATGGTCATTTCGTCGTGTGCCTGGCCTGGCACACAACGAAATGACCAATCTTCGCTGTGTGCAAGATGGCTGGCAAATTCGAATCTTTGCCGTGTGCCAGCCCCCTGGCGCATGATGAAGCTTTGGGAAAAAACAAAATCTGGTCCGCACAAGTTTTGGTTTTTTGTTACAATCTTTGCCGTGTGCTGAATGCAGTTTTTTTTCCTTCAAAGCCGCGGGAAGGCGGGAATGGTGATGTTTTTTTGGGTAAAATTCACCGTGTGCCGAAACCTTGGGTGCACGGCGATGGGCTATTTTAAACCCTAAACCACGGCGACATCTAACGGACGTGAGCAGCCACCGTCGTTTTGATGTTCGCCGTGTGTAGGGGTTGTAGGCACACTGCAAAGATTATATTCGCCGTGTGTCTTCCTCTTGGCACACGTTGAACATTAAATTCACCGCGTGCCTACCCTTTGCCGTGTGCATTTCATGGGGCACACGTCAAAGGTCCTCTTCATCGTGTGCCCGCGATTTTGTGCACGGCGAAGTCTCGGGCACATGGCGAAAAGAATGAGATCTTCGATAGTGACTGAAAACTGAATGGTCACTTAATATATAATATAAGTATACTCCACTATGGACCATGATGGAGAATTGTCATCGTAGGGGTCAAGTTGATACTACACTCTCAATATTGACGTGGTTAGGCTATCAACTTGATTTTCAGCCAAGTTATAATTTCTTCCAGAAAAATAAAAGAATCATAATGGGAATACAACATGTACCTCGTATCCGTGAGGAATTCCGCGATGCTCCTTAGAAGTTCATCCCGATCCTTTTCAACAGAATTAGTACACGTGTCTTTACTAACTTGCCGGAGCATGCTGCTTAGAATCTGCTTCATATCGGGCTTAAGTGATACCGAGACAAAAGCTTTACAGTCAAATTGTCCACCGAGTCGTTCATACACCGAATTGGCAATTGTTGTTTTGCCAACACATCCCACTCCAACAATTGAGATAACCCTTATCTTCTGTTTTTGCACACCTTCCCCTCTGTTTAACATGGCTTCAATCTTGTTTGAAAGGCCATCGATGCCAACAAGCTTTGCTGCATCTTGGTAGAGAGACGGCATGCGTGGATCGATGTCCACTGTATCAGGCTGCACCACAATATCTAATGACTTGTACCTCTCTCGCCTACTGGTAACCTCATAGATGCGTCTCTTGATGTCCTGAATGTTATCTGCGATATGATGGCGACTCTTGACCTTAGTCAACAGGCCGATGGTCCTCTCGAAAAACCATCTGAAACCATGTGGCTTGCCGTGCACAGGAGCATCGAGATGCGCACCATGAAAGCATCGATGCTGTCCACAATATCGTAGACCAACTCCTTCAGGTCCCTGACCCAGATCATATTAAGTTCATCGATCTGATGAGCTGGGAGCTTGGACACCCTGTTGAGAGCAGCCTGCATGCTCTCCATCTCTGCTTGCAGGAACCTGATCTCCCCCCTGACCGCCTTCTGCAGCCTGTATTCATCGGTGAGGAGGGCGCCCAGCTTGGGGGGAGGCTTTCCAGAGCCACCATCGCGAGCTCCATGCTAGTTGCTGCTCTCTGCCTTGTGTGCTGCCCAGAGCGGAGGCTTTTTCCAAAGGAGGCTGCTACGGGGAGAGGGTTCTCCCCATAGTGCTCGGTCGAGAGCCCTCTTCCCACCCCACACCAGCAGCCTTATCCGCCCACCCGCCTTCCACGCCAAAAAAAACCGCATCTCGCCCCGACGCCTGGAGATCTCCGACGCCCGAGCTCCCCCGCCGTCACCACCCTCCACCTCGCCGGTGTCGCCGGCAAGGACCGCCCACCCCTCCCATCACCCCCCTTCTCCTACCGAATCTGAAGAAATCTCACCGCCACCTCCGTCGTCTTCTTCGTCTCCGACGAGCTGCGCCCCCGCCCCGCCGGATCTGCCACCACCGGCCGCCACTGCGCTAACCCGGCGAACCGGGGATGTCACCGTGATGCCCCCGCTATAGACCTGGCCCAACCGGCCTCCTCTACCACCCCGGCGGGCGGCGCCGCCACCGCCCGCTGTTCCGCCCACACCCCACCACCGCCGCCGGTCCGGCAGCCGCCCCCGAACCTCCCTCTAGGTCCGGTGGCCATGGAAGATCCCCCAAACCCCAAACCCCAACCCCGAAACCCCAAACCCTAACCCGAACCCTAAGGCCACCGCCCTCCGCCACCGCCCGCACCAGACGGCGTCCCGCCGTCAGCCGCCCCGCCCACAACCCGCCGGAGTTGGAGAAGAAGCATGGAAGATACTTCCTCCTGTGTAGCAGTCAAGAGCCTCGCCCATCTTATCCGCTCGTTGTGCAATTAAAAAAAGAAAATCAGATGCGTGTCCAGATACATCTCCCCACGCGAGAGAACCACAAGTGGGCGCGTTCTACCCCCACAACCTACGCCGGCCCCGGCTCCAGCGGCACCCCACCATCTACGCCGCCGCTCTACGTCTGCGTCCAACACTATACGTTTTGTTTTGCTTTTTCATATAGCCTCAAATATCCACTATCATTCAAGAAAATCACAAAAATTATCTGAAATTGAATATACAAATTTGTGGCAATGATCACTCATAAACTAATGAAATATGCTGTATTTTATATATCTATAGGCAACTCCTAACGTCCACCAACAATATCTATATAGAAATACTTGTTTCTTATATTCACTTTTGAAGTTCTTGTACCGCATGATGCTTGTCTGAAATATGCTGCATTTTATATGCTTATCAGACCTGGCATGAACACGGGCTGCCACGCCGTGGGCCGTGCTTGGGTCTAGACAAAAGATCGTCATGCCGTGCCGGCATGGCCCAACGTGCTGAGCATGCCTAAAAGTCTGGACACAAAGCGGCCCACGGCATGGTCCATGACCCAGCTCTATCTGGGGTTAAGCCTAAAGCAAGAGAGCTCCCGCTTTAAATATTAATATCTATGCTATTAAATGGTATTTGTAAATCCATACAGAAGATCACATGCTAAGGATCACAAGCAAAAATGCCCATGACACAATGCATCTAGCATTTTTTTGAATTTTTATAGGATTTATTAAGGCCTAAAGAAAATTTATAGTATTTAATTGGAATTCGATGATTTAATTCAATTTAAATATAAGATTAGATAATTTTAACCAAAATAAATTTTTGTTGCATTCATGCTATTGCGTTGAGTTTTATTTTCTGCCAAACTAGATTTGAATGTAAATTTGAATTGCTGTAGTTTGGAGCTCTAGAATAGTTGTTTTGGGGATATTTAGTCGCTGAACTTCTATCCCTATCCATTTTTGTCCCTCCCCCCTTCTTCCTCGCCGGTTGAAGCAGTGTCACTCTTGGGCTGGCCCGTTTCTCTCTCTCTTTGTCTCTACCATTTCGGGCACGACCCAACTTAGGCACCCCCCTTGTCTCGCTACCAGCCGGCCCATCTAGCCAAAGGCACCTCGGCCCCTTTACGCTTTCACCCCCACCTCCTTCTCTAACCAACATGCGAAGCTCTCGTCTTATCTCATACCTTCGGTCGCTTCTGAGCCGAACTCGAGTCCGACCTAGCCATGTTGGTTCTTGGTGCACACGCCGACGCGTGGGGCTGAGCAGAGTCTACCTGTGTGCCCATGTATAAAGCATGCACCGCCGCCATCTGTTTTCCTTTTCCACAAAGACATGCTCGCACAAAACCCTAGCACCACCCAATCTCGTCATCACTGTATTCGAGCGGCCACTGGTGACCTCTCTCTCTCTCCCTGGTATCGCACCAGCTCGTGTCCCCACTGTAGCCTCTGCCGGAGCCCACCAGAGTTTGGTTTCTATATATCACCGCCGACCGTTGTCCGTCCACTCCGTTGCCGTAAAAAAGCCCTCGGGTGAGTTTCATATCGCGCTCTCGTGCCATAGGACCAATCCATGCCAAAAAGCAACCTCCATACCTCGATTTCGAGCCTACATCGGGAAAACTCTGCCGCATGGGATGGTGGCGCCGTTGTCTCGGAGTCCTCGTCGATGACCCAACCACCCCCCCCCCCCCCCCCCCCCCGCCCAATCTATTTTCCACCGTTGGAACGCGGTCCAATGGCCACCACCCACTCTATCATGCATCTCAATAGACGCCGTAGTAGACAGCCTCATTCTGCCTGGACATTTTTGCAAAAGAGTCCCTAGAATTTTGTAAAACCAACCCGCGGTCCAATCCCTTGATAAAATAAATAGAATTAGGCCATGGACTTTATGGAAAACCCCTACGCTTTTTAGTTTTTGTGTCCCCAGTCCTAGGATTTTGTTTTTATATGTTTTCCCTCGTGTTTTAATACAAAATTTTATTTGAAACCTTGTTTTTTGCAATTAAGCCCTTGAAAGTTTCTAATACTTACCGGTAAGCCCTAAGCCTTAGAAAAGCCATATCTCTCGCACTTTAGCTCTGTTTTTCGATGATTCCAGCGCTCTCCTGTCCCTTATAATGTGCATAATAGTTTTATGTTGCTGTTTAGTTCTGTTAAAATTATTTGGTGTATTATTTCTTAGTTTATTGTATTGTTTATTTGCACGTGCTTATGTGATGCATATTAAAAGTGCGTCGTTTGAGAAGCTTCGAAGATCAAGCTTTTGAAGACTTTGAGCAGTGCCAGGGTTCCGACGAAGGCAAGTGTTCGTTGATCATTTCTGTTTGTATCTAAATGATATGGATTTTAAGTCCATTGTTTATTTCTTGCATGCACTAATATTGAGAAGTGAAATGCGTGGACTCCAACTGAATGGATGTATCTGATAGGAACACACAAAAGAATAGGCTGACGTCGAGCAGGAAAGTATCAATTTTAATCGGATAAACATGCATCAAGTAATCTCTACTCCTAATAAGACCTCCTTGCGAACCGCGTGCCTGCTACCTCATCCGTCTACCTCCGTCTGCAGGCCCGTGTCCGTCCGCCCCGTCTACCTCCGCATGCGATCCGTTCACACCATGGATTACCGCTCCTTCCAAATCCAACGCTCATGTACTACATCACGCCCACTCCGCGGCCTCCGCTTCCTCTCCCTCCGCCCTAGTCCCGTCCGCACCCCCTCGCCTCCTCTGCCTGATACACCCTCACCACTCGTCCGCCCATCCAAAAACCCTATGCCCCCGCAAACCCTAGCCACCGCCGCCAACAATGGCCGGCCTCCTACGGCTCGCCGTCGGTGCCGCCTGATCCATCCCGACACATGGAGGCCTCCGGTTAGGGTTGGTTCTCGGGAGCCCGGCCATGGTGATGCAGACGGCGGCCTCTACGGCTGCGGCGGCGCTTCACCCGGCGGTCTCAACGCGACGCGTGGGGATCGGAAATGGTAATGCGTCCGCCGCGACGGGTTTATTCCTGGCGAGTGCGTGCCAGGGTGGCGGAGGCCGCGCCGGTGGCGTCAGAGGGCAGCAGGCAGGAGGCTCCCACTACCCCAATGGTGGAGATCCCCGTCACCTGCTATCTGATGAATATTTTGAGTCACCTGACCTACTATGAATTGCAGTTCTGTGAACATGCTCCCATTCCAGTTGCACTGATCATCGCTTGATCTGGTTCAGCTCATGCCGGCCCCTGTCAATTATCTTAGTTACAGATTGAATCGGCATGAGACGCGGGTGGAGAAAATAAATCTCGCGATGCACTTGGGCGGAGACCTGCGCCACCGCCGCCGCCGCCGCCAGCTCCCACCTCTCCGTTCTCTCTTCCTCGCCACCGCCGGAGTGCCTTGTGCGGAAGCCCGTGAGGTCGTCAGGATGGTGGCGGCGAGCTTCTCCTGATGACCTATCCAGATTCGTGACCATGAGAGTGAGATCTGGCGTAAAGCGGCGACGGCGGCCGGCGGCGGCCATGTGCAGGACCTGTTGTGTCCATGCGCAGGGCGTTCATATGCGGTTCTACGTGGCCTGCAACTCTTTGGCTCGGTCTCTGATGGCCACGACGATGGTCGACTCGGTGGCGGTAATTGTGCATCTACATCTTACGACAACATCTTCATTCATAGCTGATATCCTTTTTACAATCCTAGAGATTAATTATCTTGGTTTCGACCCACAGATCTTTTACTCCGTTGATGCTTCCCATCAATTGATGGATCTTTTGGACGTTGCGCATGTGCCTATACGTTACTTCGTGACAAAGTCATCGTGAGATAGCGTGAGTTAATGGCCGATCGTTGTTGGTCAAGATTGGGTAGTATGGGGGGTATTGGTTCGGTAAGATGGTGGAAGTAGCATCAATGGGCTTTGAATTGGTGATACCTTTTTTGGTTCAGATTGCTTGAATCCAGGGAGAAATCCTCAGGTCTGTCCTTAGTTGGTTGTACCTGACAATGGTCTTGCTAAAGCATTGTTTTGAGCTCGATGGATTGCTCTCTACGGTGAAAATCAATTATCTGATCTTAACTGGTTGGATCATGGCAATGATGGCTCGTGCGCGTGCGTGTGCTGTTTCCTTGTTGAGGCGTTGTTTAGAGAGCCTTTCTCGTAGTCTATATGCTGCTTTGTTGGTGTATGAAACTGAAAGTTAAGTCATATGGGTAGTCTTCTTTGACATAATTTTTTGAGTGAATTTCACTGCAGGTCCATGAACTTTTTCCTAGATCTCATCTAGGTCCGCAAACTAAAAAAATGGTCATCTAGATCCATCAACTTTTTCTGAGGACTCATCTAGGTCCGCAAACTAAATAAGTGATCTTCTAGGTCCATGAACTTGTAAACAGTTGTCGTCTACATCCAAGGCGGTGGCGACGAGCCTAACCTTGACGACCGCTCTTTAAAAGTTCATGGAACTAGATGACCACTTTTAAAAGTTCATGGACCTAGACGACCACTTATTTAGTTTGCGGTCCTAGATGAGATCTTGGAAAAAGTTTACGGACCTAGATGACTGTTTTTTTAGTTTGCGGACCTAGATGGGATCTCAAGAAAAGTTCATGGACCTACAATGAAATTCACTCTAATTTTTTATATCTAATCATTTATGTTCTCTTTTATTTTTTCTTTTAGGTTGTGTGCATCTTAGCTATGCAGAGGTCAGGAATGATCTTAGTGTAATTATATCTTCTCCATGTAATTGGCTAAGATTAATAAAGTTTCCCTTATTGAAAAAAGATTGAATCGGCATTTTGTCTTAATAATAATTCCACGCACCTTGAATTTCACATCTGTAATTTTTGCGCTTTCCTCATTTTGGAGTAAACCGTCGTGAACAGGTTCTGAGATTTCGTCCTTATCAGTTCACAAGTGATTGACCATTTGCCTTCTTGTAACTTGTTCACATGTTTAAAAATGACCATGTAGATTCTAGGCGTTACAGAGAAGGCTGAAAAAAGATGAGATTGTGAAGGCAGCAATGGAGTTGAAATTGCTGGCATAGAGGATGGATACACAGCTGAGGTATCCGCTTTGAGACAGGTTTCTGGTTATTTCTGCAACTATATAGATATATGTGTGTTCCGTTTGATGAGGGGATGCAATAATCATGATGCTTGTGATTTAGATGCTGCCTTTTATCAGGCTCTTCTGGTAGATGTCAGAGATAAACTTCTATTTGAACAAGATTATGTAGGAAGCATAAAGGAGAAGGTTCCACCTAGATCTTCTGTTCATATACCTTGGAGCTGGTTGCCTGCTGCTCTGTGTGTTCTGCAGGAGGTAATGTATAATAGACATTTGTCATAGAAAACGATGTGTCATTATCAAGTTAATGCTGTTATTATTTTGTCAAGACTTGTCACTATTGGGGGCGCATTTAGGCACCACGAGCGTGACGCGGAGACTTGTGTCGCCCCAAGAAGCGGAGCCGCTTCTAATTTTTTTATTGGGCTGACGTTGGGCCGATTGTTTGGTTAGTTATTGGACAGTTTTTCGTACGTACGCCTATGACTTGAACAGAGAAGTAGCAGGAAAAACAATGCACTCATTTGCATTTAGAAAAAAAGTCATTGCTCTTAAAGCAAACATCCAAATTAAATTCCCATCGCACCATAATGCTTAGTACGATAAAATCTTCAAAACAAGATCTCACTTGACTATATTTAGATGATATTTTTTTGAATATTTTTATCAAACTAGAACAAATGAGTCCATGTTGCGAACAAATTGTTGCACATGAAGAACAGAAGAATTCACGTTGCGAACAAATTACTACTCATGGAGAACAAATTAGTCAACATTATGAACAAATTACTGCACATTGAGAACATGTAAGTCCACATTGTGAACAAATTACTGCACATAGAGAATAAATGAGTCCACGTTGCGAACAAATTACTGCACATGGAGAACAGAAGAATCCACGTCGCGAACAAATTACTGCACATGGCGAACAAATCAGTCCACATTGCGAACAAATTACTGCACATGGAGAACAAATGAGTCCACGTTGCAAACAAAATTACTGCACATGGAGAACAAATCAGTCCACATTACGAACAAATTACTGCACATGGAGAACATGTAAGTCCGCGTTGCGAACAAATTGTTGCACATTGAGAACATAAAATCTAAGTTGCAAATAAATTACTGTACATGGAGAACAAACATATCCACATTGCGAACAATATATATACATGACGAAAGAGAACGGAAAAGAAAAAAATAATAAAAAGAAAAATAGAAACAGATAAAAACAAAAAACAAGAGAAATTAAAGCAAATAGAAATAGAGAACATCAAAATCGTAGATAAAATTATATATAAAATATGCACACGACGAACAAATATATACACATGTTGAACAAGTATATACACATGACAAACAAATATATGCACACGATGAACAAATGTATACACATGTTGAATAAGTATATACGCATGATGAATAAATAAGTGTAAAAAATATAGCTAATAAAATTAAATAGAAAAAATAAATAAAAAACAAGTAAAAAAGAAAGAGAAAAGACATATATAATTTCATACAAATGATATGAAAAAAATAATGACAACTAAATACTCATAAAAACAAAAAAAGAATTAAAAAGAAAAAAACAGTACATGGGTTTCTATTGGGCTAGTTGTATCACTCACATGCAGCCCACAATGCTCTCGTGGGCCGAACCGAGCCCATTTACTGTGCGCGCGACAGATAGCCACGGCGCACTATTGGTGCCTATGCTCTGTGATTTAGTTGTTACAGTGAACATGCTTTATTTTCTAAATCCACCAAAACAACAAACATTTTCTAGAGTGATGTCTATGAGTATTCTTTATTGTATGTTTGTCTTGTTCTTCTTGGTAATTCATATTTCAGGTTTAAGATTTATGTTACTCAATTTCGGAACTAAAACTTAATAGGGAATCTAGCAAAAAATTTTAACTTGATGTCCCTAAGCTCCGAAACACTAGGTCAAAACATCCTAGGATCATGCTGTGATGCATTTAAAGACTAACCTCTATCCTTTCTTCAGATAAGGCTATGCTAAAAAAGTGAAAATATCACTGGCAAAATCTTCCATGTTCAATATGCTAAATGTACCTCTTTTGTATGTTGAGCATGTACTGTGAGGTTTTAAGATCAAACACGAAAGATATCTCGCAGCGCCAATCGACAAAGTTAGACATGCATTCTGTTAGAAAGAAAACAAGTTAAACATACGTTTTTGGCTTGCCATCATGTACTGCACGGCTGGCTATTTGTTTGTCGTCAATGTTAAATGTTGCAGCGTCATTGCAGGTTGGAGAAGTAAAGCCAGGGCCGGCGGTGGGTGGCCGAGCAGCGGCGGCTCCGGCGCCGCGGTGGTCCCGGTGGCCCTCCCCCTGAAGCCCTCCCCCTGTCCTTCGTCGTCTCGTGGTGGTGGACGGCTTCTGGCGGTGGACGGCCCCAATAGCGGTGGCGGACCCAGCGGCTGTGGACGGCTCCTCGCTGCAGTTGCAGCTTCTTATGATGGGGGACGGGACAACTCGCTGTGGCGGTGGCTTTCTAGGGCCTCGGTGGCGTATCCTTACTTTGAACAACATGCTGGAAGCACCAAAAAAACACCCTGCTGACTACATTTACTTAGGGAATGGCAATATTTCGTGTGATGTGCTGCGTGCATCAGAAAGATCTCCCTTGGAGGCTCTGGAAAAAACGATTCTTTCCTCCATTGATCCAGGGGTTAAGAGGAGCCATGTTAATTGCGTTAATTGCAACGGTAAGGAATTCAACCTTCATGCTTGAGAACTTTTTAAGTGTAATTTTTCTATGTTACATTTGACTAATCTCCTAATGCTGCAGAGCATGTTCTTCTGCCATCACAAACTTATTTACTATGGGGTAGGAGGATCTTGAGGTTGCTTTGCATATCCTTGAAACTTTGTTTAGTTAATTTGATAGGAACTGAGGGTTGGCTCCCGATCCATCGAAGGTTGTAGGGGTGTGAGATTGGTGGGCGAGGTCTATACCGTGAGGAACGGCGGACAGGCGCCGTGGCTGCTCGCGAGGGACAGAGGAGGCGATTAGGGCTTTGGGTGCCGGCTCCCCGAGGAAGCCGGAAACAATAGATTGTTTCTGCTTAAAACGATTACAAGTTCCGGGTCTTTTTAAATAGAGCAGCCGAACTCTCAACTCCTCACATCTAAGGACTCTTACTGATATTTCCTAAACAGAATCTAAATAAACTTGGAAATAAATCCCAACTACTAGTGGCGCCTCACTGGCCCCGGCGTACGTGTCGCGCATATTGTATGCCGGTCATAACATCTCTCCCAGCATGCGCAAACAGCTCGTCCTCAAGCTGGAAGTTGGGGTACTGAACGCGGAAGTCCTCAAGCTGCTCTCACGTCGCGTCCTCCTCTGACAGGCCGCGCCACTTGATCCGGACGAACCACTCGCTGCGGTGCTGCTGTGCTTAAGGCGACTTCTCTGGCTCGGGAAGGATGCGCCCGTCCAGGAGAGGTGGCAGCGCGCCGGCGGATGCCGGAGGCTCGCCACGGTGAGGCTTTAGCAGCCCCACATGGAAGACGTCATGGATCCGTGCGCCCTCTGGAAGCTGTAGGAGATACGCCACGGAGCCAACACGATCCCGCACCTGAAAAGGCCCGGCGTAGCGAGGACCTAGCTTGCGCTTCGCCCTCGGGTCCAACAACTGCGCCAGACCCAATCGCCAACATCCAAGTCCAGGTCACGATGGCCGGCATCATAGTACTTCTTGGACAGATGCTGCGCCTGCAGAAGACGCTGACGCACCTCCGCGAGCATCTCGTCCCGGCTGTGGAGCAAGACATTCGGCAGGCCCTCGATGAAGTCCATGGAGATGTCCGTCCACACCTGTGACGGCACGTCTAGCGGCTGCAGCAACCCCGCTGGCTGTCGAGTCTCTGTCTTGTTGCGCTGGCAAGTTGTGCAAGAATGCACCCAATCCTGCACCAGCACACGATCGCCCGGGATGTAGAAGTCAGCTCAGAGGCGATGCAGCGTCTTCTGGACACCCTCGTGCTCCGTAGAGTGCGCCA
Source organism: Echinochloa phyllopogon (assembly GCA_033239725.1). NCBI lineage: Eukaryota > Viridiplantae > Streptophyta > Magnoliopsida > Poales > Poaceae > Echinochloa > Echinochloa phyllopogon. The sequence continues at coordinate 15,078,998 of BTCW01000017.1, forward strand.
GGAGGAGGACTTGGTGGCGCAGGTTATCCTCATCCGGCACGAAAATGCGGCTGCCATGGAGCAGCATCCCGTCATTGAAGCGCCAAGGCGCCTGTAGCTCGCCGGCGCCTAAACGCCACAGCATGTCCTGCGCGTCAGGCGCCCACGTCGTGGCGCACCTGATGTCGTCAATGAAGGCAAACGTCGGCCCAGAGCGGATGCACATGGCGCCCGACCCAGAAGCATGGTCGGTCGCCTGCTCAGTGTCTCGGTGAGAGAGGGCGTCGACCACTGAATTGAGTCACCCCGGATGGTATTCGACTGTGAAATCGAACCTGAACAGCTTGCTGATCCACTGGTGCTGGGGAACGGTGGAGAACCGCTGGTCCAGCAGGTACTTCAAGCTGTAGTGGTCCGTACGAACCATGAACTAGCGCCCCCACAAGTACGGCCGCTAGTGACACACGGCCTGGACCAAGCCGATCAGCTCCCTCTCGTACGCCGTCAGCTTCAAGTGACGGGCGGCGAACGGCCAACTGAAGAAGGCGACGGGTCCGGTGCCCTGGTGGAGAACGACGCCAAACCCCACGCTCGACGCGTCGCAGTTGACGATGAACAGCTTGTCAAAGTCCGGCATCTGGAGAATGGGCCCTGTTGTGAGGGCGCGTTTAAGTCTCTGGAACCCATCATCCACGTCCACGTCCGCGTCCCGAGTGAAAGCATCGCGGTGAAGGAGGCGTGTCAGGGGAGCCGCGATAAGCCTGAACTATCGGATGAACTTCATGTAGTACCCGGCCAGCCCTAGGAAGCCCCTGAGGCCGCGGATGGAACGCAGCGGCGGCCATGCCTTGACTGCCGCTATCTTGTCCACATCCATGGCGACGCCGTTTGCCGAGATGACATGGCCCAAGTAAGCCACCGACGGCACCGCGAACGAGCACTTCGAGCGCTTGAGGTGCAGACGATGCGCCCGAAGCTCGTCAAGGACGACGGCAATGTGCTGGAGGTGCTACCCCATGATGAACTGTAGATGACAATTTCATCAAAAAAACCAGCACAAACCTCCTCAAGTAGGATCGGAGGACATCGTTCATCGGGGCCTGGAACGTCGCCGGGGCATTGGAGAGCCCGAACGGCATGACAAGGGACTCGTAGTGGCTGCGGTGGGTGTGGAAGGTCATCTTGGCGATGTCGTCTGGGTGCATGCGCACCTGGTGGTAGCCTGAACGCAGGTCCAGCTTGGTGAATAAGCGAGCCCAATGGAGCTCGTCGAGATGCTCGTCGACCACCGGGTTCAGGAACTTGTCCTTGGTAGTCTTGGCGTTCAGGGCGCTGTAGTCGATGCAGAATTGCCATGAGCCGTCGGGCTTGCGGACGAGGAGGAACGGAGCGGGAGAAAGGTGATGTGCTCAATTGGATGATGTCTGGGTGAGCATGGCCGGGCACTGACGTTCCAACTCGTCCTTCTGCAGCTGCAGGTACCTATAGGTATGAACTGCGACAAGAGCGGTGCCCGGCAGTAGGTGAATGTGGTGGCCGTATGGCCGAGCCAGTGAAAACCCCTGTGGCTCCTCAAAGATGGCTGCATGCTGCTGGAGCAGGCGGTCCAGCAGCGGCCAGCTGGAGTCGGCTGCCACAGCTGCTGCGGTCGGGGAGGCGCTGGCGGAGGGGGCGCGGACACCGCACGCCAGAGAACTTCACGCCCATCGCGTCGGAAAGCAAATGTCAGGGCCTCAAAGTCCCACGTGACAGACCCCAACGTTCGCAAGAAGTCGACGCTGAGGATGAAGTCGAAGCAGCCCAAGTCGATGTCGACGCAAGTGATGGTGAAAGACTCCCCCGCAATGATCATCGGCACGTTGCGGGCGACACCGGTGCAGCGGAGGCGGTCGCCATTGGCGTTCGTGACGCGAAGCTGGTCCCCACCGGAGGGTGCCAAATCCAGCAGGCGCATGGTCTCTCCTCGTAGAAAGTTATGAGTGGAGCTTGTGTCGAGTAGTGTCAGGAGCTGCTGTCCTTTTATTGTGGTGCGTACCACCATGGTGTTCTCCGTCCTAATGCCCGCCAACGCGTGGAGGGAGACGACCAACGCATTAGCCAATGCGTCGACCGTCACGGCTGAGCCATCAGGAGTCTCCGGATCGCCCAATCCATTGGAGTCGTCCACATAATCGCTTGACTCTAAGTAAAAGAGCAACTTGCACTGGTCGCCATGAACGAACGGCTCGTCGTAGTTGTAGCAGAGTCCCTGGCGGCGATGTTCTAGCTGCTCGGCTGGCGTGAGGCGGTGGAACTAGCGGATCGGCGGCGGCGGCGCCGCAGTTGCTGGTGGGGCGCCGTCTGCTAGCGGCGGAGGTAGTGGCAGCGCTGGGCGCGCGGCTAGCGGCGGCAGACGCTGCTGCTGCGGGCGTCCTGAACACTGGACGTCTGGCGGCTGCAATGTGGACATTGCCGAGGCCCGGAGCTCGAACGACCGCGCCAAGTGCACCACCGTCTGGATATCGCGGGGGCACGCAAATCGACGTTGACCCGAATATGGTCCGGTAGACCCCTCCTCCCCCCCCCACGAACAACTCGGCCTTCTGCAAGCTGGTGCGGTTCCGTGTATGGTAGAGTATCGTGGTGAAGCGCTCGGTGTAGTCCTGCACCGTTGTCGAGAACTGGATGCGCCCCAGTTCCGCCAAGCGGGAGCTCCACACGGGCGGTCCGTACTGCTGGTGGCAAAGCTCCTTGAAGCGATCCCATGTCGGCCGCCCCTCATCTTGCACTAGGGAAAAATACCACGTCCGAGCGGAACCGCGGAAGTGGTATGCGGCGAGCCAGGTGTAGTCCGCAATCGGTGTGTTCTGGCCATGGAAAAACTGCTCATAGTGGTTGAGTCAGTTGAGCGGGTCTTCGGATCCATCTTAGGTTGGGAACGTGAGCTTGTAGAAACTTGGGGTGGCTTGTCCTTGGCCGATCGGTGGTCAGCCTGCACTAGATGAAGAGGAACCCGCAGCAGGGACGGTGGCGGTCATAGATGAGAACAATGGCCCGCCCACTCCGCCGTACAGGACGTCCCGCGCGTTAGGGCTCCCATGCGAGGGAACGGCCATCGTCCGGGCCGGCGGCGAGGAGAAGACGACCCCCTGCGTGGTAGCCAGCACCCACGGTGGGATGGGGGATGGCGATGGTGGGAACGGCAACTGATGGATCGGCACTCCCGTCATCAGCAGCGTCATAGTCGCACTAGCGGCGACGTAACCGGCACGGTCTGATGGCCTAGTGGTTGACAGGGCGGCCATCACGAACGTGCGAAAGTCCCGAAACTCCGCGCGCATCCCCTCAATGGCCACCGATTAAGCCGACTGGCCAAAGGAAAGGTGGACCAACGCGTAATGGGGACTAGGGTTCCCGATCTTCCGTCAGGCGATGGATAACTCGTTTGGGGCGGAACGCAACACACCGATCCCGCTTGAAGTCAGCAACTCGAACCCTGCAATCTTAGCACCGCGACTCCTCTGGTTATCAACTGTGTCACAACCCGATTGACGTCGCCAAGAAGGCTAATCCCTGCCTGCGAAACGAAGAACACAAGTAAGAATTCGAAAGAAGCAGCTCTCAATATGAAGTGACACTGCAGATGTATGATTAAGATCAAAAGTTGGGGTTCTACAAACCGATAACGACGAAATTGTTCTTGACAGATTAATCTAATCAAAACCCACCTCTAAACGATGGCGGCTACTGAATTTAATAATCTAGGGTTGAGGGTGCGTGGGGGGCGTCCATAACATGGGCCGAGAGGCCCGACACGATACAAAGTCTGAAAAGGCCCAAAACTGGTGATGTAGCACCTTTTCATGGCCACACAGTATGATCCACAAATCTTCTGCAGCTAGTAACAGAACCAAAAGAAGCATCTCGTCGTCACGATTCCAACGCATCCAAGAATGCCTTGTTTGGATGTCGTATGAAGGAGAAGTTACAATTGAAGCGCAGACATGTCGGCTGAAACCGAACCAAAGATGATGTCCGACATGACGACGACTTGTAACTTGGAGACGAGTCCGGCTCGTGTATGTGCAACGTGGTGATGTCCTCATCATCCTCCCCTTCTTGAATTGGATTCGTCCTCGACTCCATCGCATCATCAAACTCCTGCAAAAGGTTAACGGCAGGGGACTGCAAAGTACGAGACATAAAATAATTTGTAGCAAGACACATATGTCGATCTCGACCAAGCATTGTATAACATGGAGCATCAGGGTTGTCACATAAAGCCGCAGTAGCAGATGTAGTAGCAATAAAAGCACATCCTTTTAATTTAATCCCTTTTGGTTTATCATCAGAAGATGCAACACTAGCAGATTTAGCTCTATCTTTTTCAGCAAGCTCTCTAAAATGTTTCCTAATATCAGCAGGCGATAAAAGAAGCAAAGTAATTTTCTTGTTCTTATCAGTAGGCAATAAAGGAAGCAAAGTAATTTTCTTGTGTGTATGTATTAGTTCTACCATGGTGTGCAACATCATTATCAAATTCTCATGGTCTACCCAATAAAAGAGATGAAGCTTGCATCAGGACAACATCAAAAATAGCATAATTGATAAGAACCAACAGAAAATTGTATACGTACCGATCTTGTTACCTTAGCTTAACCACTACTGCCCAGCCATTCTAAGTGGTAGGTATTTGAAATGAGACGTGTTGGCGAGTTAAGCTTTTCTACCAAATCTGAACTCAACAAGTTGTTGCAACTCCCACTATCAATTGTGGTGAGCACATGACAATCGTTGACGACGAGGAACATGTGAAATAAATTCTTGCGTTGGATCTTCTCCGCGTCCTCACGTTCCACCTGCGAACTCAATGTACGCTGCACAAGAACCAACCTATGGAATCCCACTGATGCGGCAACTGAGTCAATTGCCTCACCCTCATCGTCCTCCGAATCTGCAATAACGTTAGTGGCAAGAACTAAATCATCTTCAACATCACTAGCACTTACATATCCAGTATCATCGGGTGTAGCGATGAAAGCACGAACACTTGGGAAATCCTTCATGACATGTCCCATGCCCTTGCAGTGGTGGCACACGATGCTAGCAGACTTACTCGATGAGCTCTTGTTAGTAGTAGTCGGTTTCTTGTGTTGTAGGGCCTGCACATTGGACATATTCCGTACGTCAGAAGCTGGTGCCGGCGCTGATGGCGTCGAACGTGTACTCAATGGGGGTGTCGCTCGAGTACTTGCTGTCGGGGTGACGGTCTTAGGTCGTCCCGTCAATTCTCTTTCTGCAAGCATATCAAGCTGGAACAACTGGTTGGTGGTAGTAAATTCTTTATAATCAATAATATCCTAAAATTCACGCCTCAAACCACCATAAAAACGACACACTTTATCCTTAGGATCCTCTACTACCCCACAACGAACCATGCCCTTTTGTAACTCAGCATAATACTCCTGAACAGACAAATTGCCCTGCTCTAAACGTTGCAATTTCTTACGCAAATCATGCTTATAAGAGGCAGGAACAAATCGATCATGCATGGCAAGTTTAAGCGCATTCCAAGAAGTAGGTTGTATGTTTAAAGAAGCACATTCCTGCCACCAGATTATTGCAAAATCCTTAAATTCACAGGTGGCTTGCCGAACCTTATGCTGATCACGAACAAGATGGGAAGCAAATTTCTGTTCTACTGTCATCTCCCAATCTAAATATTCGTCCACATCATAACGCCCATAAAAAGATGGTATAGTAAATTTAATTTTGGCGTAATGATCATCATTGCCTTGATGGCATCGGTTCCTGTTACCTCCCATACTGTTGTATTTTGTGAAGACGGCGACGGCGTAGCTTCTCTGCTTGGGTCTTGATGGGATCAGGCTCACCATCAGACCCATAGATAACATCATCATCGTCATCCTCGTCATAGGGTTCCTCTTCTTTGGGCTTGGGGGGTTGGACTCAAGTTTTTGAACCCTTGTTGTCAGCGTGGAGACTCGCTTGTCCACACCCTCAACCATTTGACAGGCAGCCTTGACCTCCGTCGTTAGCTTGCTCAACTCCTTCATGAAGAGGTCCTTCAGCTCGTTCGTTACTTGCACCAACTGACTAGACAAAACAGGAACGTCATATGGCATGGTTAGTGATCAACAAATGCCCTACAAACTATGTTATTTGCTAGGTGGAACCACACCCTCACACACGTCACGTCTTACCAAGTTCTTACCAATGCAGGCAGTGGATGGTACAACCGGTGGCTGGTTCGTGATACCTGTGAGGAGGTAGTACCAAGATGCAAAGGCTCTTCGCCGTACTGACCTGAAGTAGTGTATGTGGAGCTTTGGGAAGGCACAATATGTAGCAAGGAGTAGCAAATAACGAATGCAGAATAGCAAAGTTCAATAAGTATACAAAGTACAAGACACAATTGCTGGCTTAGACCTGTCCTAGACGTAGCGCAACGAGTTGGAACAAGAAACGATAGAAAAATCTCACAGAACAAGCAAAACAACACTCTATGCAATTGTTTTTAATCCTTTCAGCAATTTCCCTCCAAAACCTCCGAACTAGTAGGAATCACGAGTTTTTTATTTTTTTCAACTATTTTTTATATTTTTTCTCTTAACAGGGATACCAAAAGCTCTTGAGGTGAGATGTGGCCTAGGGAAATTCAGGAACAAACGCTGAAAACCCTAAAACAACTTGATCAATTTTTTTCTTTATCTTCCTTCTTTTTTGAATTTTTTGAATTTTTTGGGTCCCTCACAATAGACTCACGAATCTGCTGTAAAAAATTAAGCCTAAACGGAGCACCGAGCGAAAAGTTATGCCCGTTTTACTGAAGGTACCTCAAGTTATGGTTTCCGGGAGGCACACAATATGGTTCTCTGGAGGCTCAATTCGGCAGGATACGCAGCGGCGGTTAGGGTATGCAAGATGAACCAAGAAGGGCTACGATGCAATGTGATAAACACATGGCGGCTCGCTACCTATCTAGGGCTTGCACAGCATGAGTTCACGCAAGACGGCTAGCGAGGGTGAGTCGAGTTACGGGGTGGCACGACTTGTAATCTGGTCACGGTGGAAGGGATAGCGGTGGAAACAAAACAAATCACGCAACGGGCGAGTGAACTACGACACAAACACAGCTAAAACCAGCAACAAGACTCGACCACGGACACAAACTCAACCAAGCGAATCTGAAACGAAATTGGAAAGGCTAAAAAGGTACTAGGACAGCAGAATACGATGAACAAACCAATTTTTTATAGGGCAATTTTCTGGACTATAGGACGAAGGCGAAAGGATGGATATACCTGACGGTAAACCTGTCTCTGGATATCACTTGATGGGGACTAGGGTTTATATTTGGGGTTCTTAACAGTTTCTCTAGTAAGAGAGCTTACGACAGTCTACAAGGTTTTTTTCCTGCCTCTGCTCTCTTCAAATGGGTCAAATGGACGTGGAAGTCAAGAGCACAGAATAAGCATAAATTTTTCTTGTGGCTACTGCTTAAAGACAGACTTAATACTAGAAATTTGCTGCACAGGAAGCATATGCATCTTGAATCATACTCTTGTGTCTTATGTGTGGAAAATCTTGAAGAGGATTTCTGGCATCTATTCTTCCAATGCCCATTCAGTGATGCTTGCCCGATATATTCGGGGGTGCAATGGGAATATTGACTGGATTTTTAGGAAACGATTCTGCTGGCTCTGCAAAGGTTTCAATCAGTAATCTTCAGAGAAGTTCTTATTGTGGGCTGCTGGGCCATTTGGTGTCATTTTTTTAGATAATGGATTAAAATAATCCGGCCTTGACCACAAGTGGCTACGGCCTTAGTTACAAACTAGATGCACTTCCGTCTGCTTACGAGTTTACCAAAATGAACTACACCACAAAATTTGATGAGAGATTTACATTGCAATTCTATTGCTAAACCTCCATCCATGGTGAGCAAACAGACGCATAGCCAACACCTCCAACTCTTGACATGCGTCTCTTATTACATCTCTTTCTTGTTCACGCCGTTGTAACTGCGCCCAGAACTGAAGCCAATAAGTCCCTCTGAACAGTACCTGCAAATAAGTTTTCATCGAAATAGAAATAGTATCATCTTTGATAATGAACCCCTTTCCTTTGCTAGCCGGAGACAATTTTTCATTAGTGAGCTGAAAACGGTTACCCTTTTTGAACCAATGAAAATGGTTACCCTCCAGGCCAAACCGCAAATTAGTGACTCATTTAACTGAGTAATCTCTTGTAGCTCCACCCTTTCTTCCTTGGGCCTTTGGCCTTGTAAACTGTACATAATTTTTTTTCTTCTTTATATATATAAAAACAGGGGTAGGGGCCTCCTCAGCTGATTCCGGTCAGAAAAAAATTATTTCTACAACCCACACAGTTGCCGGTTGGCTGGCATGTGTGCCTATCACATCGCTGCAGAAATAAATCACACATGTTAAGGTTGTCCTCCCCTCAGCTCGTCGTCACTGGACCATAATGTTTTTGATGACAAATCAGCCTGTCTTGTACGTGGCTTAAGTCTGAATCCTTGGATGCTACCTCCGTTTTGTATGGATTCAGCGTTGATTCCTTTCATTTGTTTTTTTTTGCTGATGATCATCTTTACGTGGTTAAAAAAGTATAGTGTGGGTGCCCCATGGCATGGGTTCCTCGAAGGGCCAGGGAGACAGGCCAACTCTGAGAGAACCATCACTGAGATGGCTCAATCATCAAGCTGAGAGCAAATTCTTCTCCACTGTCCATCAAAAAAAAACACGGAAAATTGAGAGCGCGGCGAGCTGAGGTGCAGTTCGTGATTACATTATAATTTTCAATTGTCTAATAAACAGATCTTCTGCAGGCGCAGTCCACTATCATGTTCTTGGGAGGCGGCCGCACATGATCATCTCATGTTCACATCAGTCCTGCTCCTGTGGACTTCGGACCAGAGACAGTCCCGGGCATGCTGACAGAAACCTTCTCGCGCAGGTCCAGAAACCCCCAAACCTCGCCCTTACATAGTAGCACCGTTGTTGGTGTGAGATGACCAACGACATGAGGAGTGCTACTGAAATTTGCTCCCATGGGTAGATAAATTCACGTGACCTAAGAAGTGCTACTCAAACCATCTTACAAGTCCAGCTAGAATCCCGTTCGCTTGTCTCTATGGTATAGTGGGATGAGCTTATTGGTGGCTTGGTGCAGGTGTGGAGGCGCTAGGAGAAGGAACCACAATGTTCATGGATAGACTGTTACCCTGCTGCTCTTGTTGCTGTCCATTCCGGCCTTTGTTGCATTGTTTTGTTGATGTTAACGGCGACGGGCCGTTGCCGTGGGCCACGTCGATAAAAGGCCCACGATAAAGCCGGCTTTGCCGGCCGGCGTTTGTCATAGAACATTTACCGTGGGCGGCACACGATAAATCCTTTACACTACAAGAAATTTATTAATCTATGACGGTTAGCTTTCGTCACAGATCATTAAAAAATCGTCATAAAACAGTATCCGTGACGTTCTCAAATTTTGTCATGTATTGAGTGTCACGGATCAACTTCGTGACGATATTAACAAAAACGTCACAGATTAATTCAATCCACGACGATTCAACATTATCACAAAATAGGCTCAAGCCCATGCAACCCAGCCTGAGCCCATTACTTGTGACGAAAATAAACGTCACGAATTCAGTTGACATGTCACAACTAGCTGACATGGAGGATGATATGGCCAATGACGTGGCTGCTGACATGACGATGAGGTGGACAGAAAGGATGACGTGGCCGCTAACATGGAGATGATGTGGCCGCTGACATGGCAACGACGTGGCCACTGATCACTGACATGGCAACAATGTGGACGCTGACATGGCAACGTGGATGCTGACATGCCGACGACATGGCAATGATGTGTACGGGCCTAATTCAAACTGGGCCACTAAAATGGGCCAAATTCAGCCCACACTTTTTTACCAGCTAACATAATATTTCAACAATATACAGCCCATAAGATTTCATGGACAATATTTCAGACGAATTCAAAATCACATCGGAGGCACATAGAACCAGAGTTATTGGTAGAAATCACACCAAACAAGAACTATGGACAATAATTAGAGGTAACAAAAAAGAACTATAATCAACAAAAACTATAGTCTCCTTTGACTTCTGCTTGGTTCCTCCTTCGATCTCAACCAATCTCTTCTAACTATTTATTCCTTCTACATCTGGTCCTCAACCTGAAAAGGGTACATCAAAAGAAAATTACCAAACAAAAATTATGGAAATGCACATCAGTTAAACGCTACGGTTAAAAAAGATCCACATTCTTAAAACTATGTATGTACATATCAAATGACGCCATAAATTACTTTGAGAAAGTCAGAAACATGATATATCCTTGCTTCATAATTAATTATCATTATTATGAGATTCCAGTAGTTATGTCAATTGATCACAAGAAAAGAAGAGTTACAGGCAAAAATAATACTTGGGTTATCAAAACAGCAAGAAAATAACAACATATAACTCATAAAGAATCAAGCTTTGGGAGGATGCAAGCTTAGCATGTCCTTTGGCAAATTCATGGAATGCAAGTCCAATATCAACTATTTTTCTCCTCCTCAAAACAACATCATGAGTGCTACTGTGAAGCTCTTATACTTCCTTTCCCAATCCAAATCAAAGTGCTGCCTGGAAGCATTGGCTCAATCCATCATAGTGGCCTATGAACCCCAATTTAATTAAAATTTAGACAGCATTACAACCAACAATAAGATCGCATAGAAAATGATATACATGTTACATCTATGAAAATTCAGTTTATGATTGTTTCACATACATGAAAATGACAATTCAGTTTATGATTGTTTCATATACATATGTCCAGTTTACATGTTACCATTGCTTTCACTATGTTAACATATCAGTCATGGAAATGCAGTTATTATATACTAATACAGCAAGTTATTTGTACGACTTTGTAAATGAAATTTCTTCTAGAACAAATTAGTATATATATAGCTATATTAATGATTGTGTAACGATAGTTCAAATATGAAACACAGACAAAGATATTTCAGGCCACGAAACAACACACAGTTTGCGTCTAAAACAACATGGAACGCTTAAAAGTTTTAAAGAGAAGGCCACCAAGCATATCTGAAATAGAACGCCACCACCAGCATGAAACTGCATCCATATTGTCAGCATATCGATGCTAGCAGCCTAACAACTTGCGCGCAGACTGTAGTGGTGCAAAGGTGTTGCTGCTGTCTAGCTCACCACCTCATCGTCCCTCGCCGTCGTCCTTGCTTTGTGCAAGAAGAAAATGAAAAGAAAAACAAGAAAACAATCATATTAATGATAGAAAAAAGGCACAATATTGATACATGCATGCTCTATTTATGATAGCATTTGGTCAAAGCAAGTGTTTAGTGATTAACAATCTCAATTTAGATTCAGAATAGGTCAAATGGGTCTATGTTAAACTGCTAATCCAAACCAAATGTCTAAGCTATCAGGTTAACAATTCAATACACCATCATCTCCAAATTTGAAACTTATTTTCATATTAGATCAAACAGGATTTCTTCCCAAATCCTATTCCCACCATCAGATCCAACAACTTGAAGCAAAACAAGAAGCAAGCTACTGCTACTGCCAAAATCCTATTCCCACCATCTGGGATTTTAGACGGGATCACTTATCTGGGAGCCACCTGCACCGTCACTGTCCACCCCATCAGAAGGACCCAGACATCTTCAATAGCTGCATACATGCTTAACCGGGTAATCAAAAGCAACTCTTATGCCCAGTCATCTGCAAACTAAAATTACCAATTGCAGCATTCAGTGTGTCAGAAATTGCTCAAGGGAGAAGAGAGGAAACCTCATCAGCGCCGTGGCTGGCGCCAGAGAACTTGGGGAGCTTCCCTCTCTCGAGGGGCAGCCACGAGTGGGGCGCGGAGTGGAGCTTGGTCTCGTCGCAGGCCGACTCGGAGAAGAAGAGCTTCGTCATGGCACATACCACACACGGCCGATCAAATAAGAGCTCCCCTTCCTCTTCGCGGATCCGCTCAAATCCTTCCCATCCAGGCCAAGAAACACCGCGATTTGACACCCCCGCACCAGCCGTGGCGGGGAACGGTCACGCCCGTGAGCCGCCTGTGTTCGCATGGGGGCGAGGAGAGGGAGCGGGCAGCGGAGGCGTGGAGGGCAGCGCGGCTAGAGCTGGAGATAGAGTTGCGGGTGGCAGCGGCGGAGGGAGGTGGAATCTTGGGTGGCGAGAGCGGCTGGAGCTGGAGGTAGAGTTGTGAGAGTTCGGCAGGGAGAGAGGGGAGGGCGGCGAGAAGAGGGGGAGGGATGGGGAGCGGGGAAGAGAGGGGCGGCCGGCGGGTAGGGTTTGGGGTATTTATTCGAAGTGTGGATCATCACAGCCGTCTAGTTCGATCCAACGACTAAAGGAGGTACGTTTCCATGAGCCGCAGCAGTTAGTCGGGCCAAAATCGGCGTGGGTTGAATTATTCTAGTCCAATGCCTCATTCCTCCATGTTTCAATGTTTTTCTTTTTCTTTTTCTATTTTAAAGCACCCTTTAAAGTAACTTGCAAAAAACAAAATCTTATATATTTCGTTACATTTTTTAAATGCAGTAGAATATGTATAGTTTTTCTTATAGGAGTTTAAAATTTTTTGAAACTTGTTTACTATTTTCTTTGGTTTAAATTAATTTATGTGTTCTTATCGATAGTAATTTCTAGTTGAACTATGAGTACCACTAATAACTTTCAAAAAATTGCACAAAAATCATAATTAGAACCATATGTTCCATTCTAGCCCATGTCTCGAAGACAGATGAAAAGTTCAATTGTCTTCTAGAGATAATTCAAACTTCTATCTCCAAATTACCGTAGAATATTTGTTATAATATCTAATAAATCACCGAATTTGGAGTTTGTATGATAAAGAAATACTAATTACAAATACTAAAATAGTAATTATTAATTTTTACTTGTACCTCTGATTTAGGTAATTCTTACGGTCACACGTTCATAACAGTGAGCTTTACCTTTTAAAATAGTATTTGTATCACTATTTACTATATTATTTTTATGTTGTTGTGTAAAAACACCAATATAAGAAAAGTAAACAAACGGTTAGAAAATAATATATCCATGGCTTTAAAAGATAAATCTCATTTTACGAACGCATGACCACGAGAATCACTTAAATCAGATATACGAGAAAAAATAGTAATCATTTGAAGATCCAAGAACTAACGATGAGTCAATTTTTTTCTTGTATATTTCTTGTGGTCATGTGTTTGTAATGATGAGTTTTATCTTTTAAAGTCATGGAAATATTATTTTCTAACCGTTTGTTTTACTTTTCTTATATTGATGTTTCTACACAACAACATAAAAATAATATATTAAATAGTCATACGAGCAAAAAGTAATAATCATTTTAAGATCTAAGAACTAAATTGTAAATGAAAAAATTAAAACCACCCGTCAAAACCGTCCCGATGGACAAATTTGAACGGTTTTGATAGTTGGATGGCCAAAGATACCTGGTTTTTGAGTTCGATGGTCAAAACCAAACTAAGGAAAAAGTTGGATGGTCAAAACCAAACTAAGGAAAAAGTTGGATGGTCAAAATTTGACTTTTTCAAATTTTATATGACCCAATTATCTGAAAAGACATGATTGTGCTTGTGGTTTTGTTTTACGTATTGTTTTTTGGACCATATGACTGCATAATAAAGAAGAACACCCGGACTTACTAGTGTCAAATCATTGCTATGTAGCATCATTGGAATGTTAACAAGACAGATTAGGACATACTGGCCCTTGAAAAGGTTGTTCCAGAAGTTCATTTTTGTGGGCAAAAAGATTAATAAATAAATATTGAACTTGTGCAATTAACATTTTGTAGAAAACAGGTTTGACATTTCTATATATTTCAAAAGATAATACAGTTGGCTGCTGTTATATAGCTATCTGCAGGTCGCAAATTGGGAGGAAATAAGTCCATGTTTTGGTGTGTGGGAGGGGAAAATATTGGGTTTGGTAAGTCTGAAGGTCCATGCCTTCTTCAATGAAATCACAAAGGAATTCTGGCCTTTTCTCATTTTTCAACTGTCTCAGTGTCTTACTCCGATGCCCAAAAATTTGTGTCTTTTAACACATGCATATGCAAAAGTAAAATAGTAGTAGGAAGTTGCCGAGCAATTTGAATGACCTTAAACAGAACAGAATCCTTCACTTCACAAGTCAACATTATTATTTATATGTTGCTTATCTTTCTCCAAAGATAAGGACATAAGTCATCGTACGTGCCGACATGAAAACCTCATTCCTGCCAAGGACGGGACCGGTACCATAGAGCAGATGCAAATGTCGGTGTGTCATTCATGCTCATATCTAAACCGATACGAATAACTGCACTATTCTAATCGGTTTATTAATCGTCGGTACGTATGGTATTACTTTTCCTACCAGTTCATTTCAGCGCCGGTATGTATATGATTACTATTTCTACTGGTGTTTGCTTAGTGTTGTTATGTTACTTGGTTCTAAACGTACTGGTTATTGATTAACGTGTTACTCTATGCGCATCAGGTAATTTAGAACCGCTAAGAATACTATCATGGCAGAACAAAAAAAGGATTAGCGTAATCATGTTGGACAAGATCCATAAGAAAACGTGTATTATTAAGAAAAGGAATATGCTTATTCAAAAGGAATAAGCATGTGTACGTGCTAGCTAGATGTTTATAGTTACGAGTATATTAATACTCTCGCCATCATTTTGGAGATGACAAAAGCTAGCACAACCACTAACAGAAAATAACTCATTAGTGTCATTATCACCATCAATATATAAGTTCACAACCACATAAACATTATCATGACCAGCACTTTGACAAGAATATAAACGTAAACATCAGCATGAACTTGTTGCACAATAACATAAACATGAACTTTAACGTAAATTAGTACATGCAGTTCATCAACCTAGCTAGTGAGTATGGCAATGAAGCTCATCATCCTGACTAGAGAGACATGGGACACCAGAATGATAAACCTTTGGCACTTATTTCGCCGTAGGAAAAGGATGACAACACTTACATTGTAGCCACAACGCAGACTGCACGTCCGTCGTCCCCACCGTAGTGACCAATCATGGTCGAAGGGGAGGCAACAACAGCGGGAAGTCAGGCCCCACTCCATATCGACTTGAGCCCAGGCCTTTGCCGTGGCTACGATAGATCTGGATAGGTACTTGATCCCAGCAAGGCCGCCACAGAGGCTTTTGCCGCGGTCTGGGTGATGGAAGCAAGCCGTAGATCCATTCATCATGGTCATAGATCTAGCTACTGCCACCGCCAAGGTGCGTAGAACAAGTTCCCTTGCCACTCCTGCAACTGCTGCAATGGTCGTAACCATCACAATGTGGAGTACGATGGCCTCCAAGCCTCGGCTGGCTTGGCATCATCCTCCGCCGGAACCACGGTGATCCTCTAAGATGGGGCAGATCTGGAGGCCAAGAAGGGGAGTGTGGGTGGAGAAGGTCGATGCAAAGACGATGAGAAGGAGAGAGGCGGCAGGCAGGAGGAGAGCAAAAGGATTAGGGTTAGTGTTACCCGGTCGGGTGTAACACCCAAAAATAGCCTATTTAAATTTTTTTAGTAATTTATTGGCTTTTATTTTAATTGTTCATAATTAATATAGGCTAAATAAATTATTTATGAATATTAAAATCAAATATAAGTTGTAGAAATATTTTTGTTGCATTCATGCTGCTGCACTATGTTTTGTTTGTTAGCAAGTTATATTGGAATTTAAATTATGTTTAAATTTGAATTTAATTTGCATTTGTTTGTGTCCTAGAAAAGTTATTTTAGCCCGAGTCCACTTTTGCCCCCTAGACTTTTCCCCGGCTCGCTTCTGCTCCCTCTACTCTCCTCCCCAGCCGGCCCAGCCCCCCTCCCTTCTCCTCCCGGCACGACTCGCCACTCCCTCTCCACTTGGACCTTTGCCCCCGCTCGGCCCACGCCTCCCGCTCCCCGTTCTTGGGCCGGACAGAACCGGCCCAGCCAGCACCACACGCCTTCCCCTCCCCTCCTCTCGCTGAAAGGTGGGGACACCTTGTCATCCCTTCCTTCTCGCCGCCGAGCTCGAGCAGAGCTCGATCCCCCGCCGCGGCCCAGCACAGGAGCCCACCACGCGCGCCCGTGAGCCCTCCGCGCAACTTCCACGAAGTTTCCCGCGCTGCCTCCTTCCATTCTTGCTCCACGTCCCGCTTGGAAAGCTTCTCCCCCGCATAGAAGGCGCGGATCGCCGGCCGCCACCGCCTTGATTCTCGGGCGTGACCCGCACGCTGAGAATCCCCACCCCCGGGCTATAAAAACCCCTCCCCTCCGCAGCTCCAAGCCGCACCCAAGCCCCCAACCGAGCTCTCACGCCCTTAGCACCCCTCCCCGCGTGCGCCGCCTAGTAGCTCCGCCGGCCGCCGACGAAATCCTAGCTCTGGCGTCGCTCCGCGTCGGATTGGCCCTCTAGGAGCTTCACTCGTGGGGAAGGACCACACCGAGCTCCTTTTCCCTCTCTCTTTCTCACCCCCTAACGAGTCCACCCACCTCACCGGAGCACCACGCCCGCCGTTCACCGTCGCCCACCGCCACCGCCGCAAAATCCCCGACTTGCACCCCTGGGGTAGACTCACCGTTTCTCCCCGAAGCCATAGGGCCAAACCACGTGTCAAATGGAGGCTGGTAGCCCGAGATCGGATGAACTCTTGCGAGTCTCGCCGCCGCACGGATCAGCGCCGCCACGTCACAACTCCCGCCAGCGACCAACACCTCCCCCACTCACCCCAGCCACTGGATCCCGATCCGACAGCCTAGATCAGGTCGGACTCCCGCCCATAACGGTCAACCCCGAGTCAGCCGGGCATTTTTTTCTAAAGAGACCCTCAGCTTTCTCGAAACCAACCCGCAATCCACACCTATTCAAAAGTATTTACGATTAGGTCCTGATTTTTATGGAAAACCCCCTACCCTTTTTAAAAATAGAACCCGCCGTCCTTTAGGGTTAGTTTTACGCGTAGGCCCTTCTATTTTTATACGAAATTATGTTTAGGTCCCTGATTTTTCACAAATAAGCCCCTGGAAACTTTTAAAACTTGCCAGCAGGTCCCTAGAACTTAGAAAACCCATATCTTTTCCATTTTAGCTCCGATTAGTGTGATTTTTGCGCTCATGTGTTCGTAGTAAAGCGTAGAATATTTCTAGAACCTTTATTTGTATTGTTTCTATTGTTTGGTGTACTGTTCTAATAGAATATTATTTGTTTGCTTGTATTGGCTTGCGTGCATGTTTGTGTGGTGATTCGTGTCCAGTCGGTGAGCCTTTCGCATTGGATTTCGAGTACGAGGAGGACTTCCAGGGACTGGACTCACAGCAGCAGCAGCAGCCGCCTTTTGAGAAAGGCAAGTTATAGCACGGACAATCCTTGCTACCTACACACTTTGTAATAAATTATTTCATACATGCATGTGTCTAATTTGATGTACCTTTAAGGTTGTACCTAGTTTGATTATCCTGTCCTTTGATTACCTTGGGTTTATGCATATGGGTAGATCTTTGCTATGCGCAGCTACTATCATCACTATTTAATTATTAATCTTGACTTAATGGTTCACTTTAACGTTAATGATAAAACTTGCTTTTTTAGCAACTTGGTTTAGGGAACTAGAGCATGTGCTTCGTACTTTGTTCTAGTGTCCCTCCATAAGGTCCGGTTCTTAAAGCGGCAACCCAGGAACCTGTCGCCACCGCTAGAACTATTATGGCTCTGGTCTTGGTCAAGTAGCATGAACATCTCTAGCTTGTTAGTGGTTACCGGAGTGGCCGACGGCGTTATGGGAAACATGGGTGAGAGTATGTCTTGATCCACCGAGGACGGGTGATCCGTCGGCTATGCCCCCGTGTGGCACAGTCCCGTGCTGGGAGTCCCTGCGATGGGGAACTCCACACGTTGCGCATTGTTGGGTGTGATGCCCGCGCTGTGGACGCCATTGACCCCCGTATGGTGAGACTCCATAGGCATACGTCAATCTCGGTGTCTGGGCCATTCTACTTGTGTCGTACCATAATCGGCCACTGTCTTGTTAGGGTGTCTTGTGAAAAAACTCGTAGCGTCCCTATGCGGTCACACCTCGGAAGTATGATTTGTGAGATCTGATCCACCTCCGCGTGGTTGGGTTTAAAGTTCATTCGAGCTTTTACGCGACTGGTGGGTAAAGGGCGAAACCTCTGCAGAGTGTAAAATCTATCAAGATAGCCTTGCTCTGGGTCACGAGCAGCCTGGACCCTTTTTTATTAGAAGATGATGTTTATTTATGTTTAATGTCACTTATACTTTATTAATTAGGGTTGCAACTGGGTTTCATTCACTTATAGTATTTTGGTTAATGTGAAAATGAACCAACTAAAAATGCAAATGCAGTTAAACCAAGTCTAGCCTTATTTTAAGTCCTCATATACTTTTTAAGTAAATATTTACTTACACTTGTCATTTATTCAACAAAATCCCGGATGGGTAAACAGATTGGGCTGGGCATGAGACTGCTGCTGAGTTTCCAGAAGATTTGTCGTACTACTGAGTTGTGATCTCCCAGTCAGAGTCGCTGTGGATTGTGGCTCCATTAGTTTGAGAGTTTATTAGTCTTCCGCTGTTATTGGTTAGTTTATTTATGAAGCACTATGATGTAAAACTTTATTTAATGAATAATTTATTCAAGCATATATTCTCTGTTTATCATATTTGTTCGCTATATGTGTACTATGACTTCCTGGGCACACATATGACCGCATTCGGGTTTTGTGAAAATCCGGGTGTGACATCGGATCAGTTACATACAATAATTTTATAACTGGCCCACTATTAAGCCATTTAATATAGGTATACTATTCTAACCGGCTCAATATTAAGTCCGTTACAATATGTACACTATTATAATAGTGTTTATATTTAAAAATAGAAATGAGACGAAATCAAACATATTTCATCGCATAAACAGATAAGTACTTAAATTGTTCGTTAGATCATTCACATTCACACATATAAAACATACTGTAACTCTCGGGTATTGCTCGACACCTGGTACACGTTGAGGAGATCATTGATGGTGAGTTCGAGTACGCTCACCCCACCACCTGGTACTCGTTTAGGAAGTCGTTGATGGTTAGGGTTTGTAATGTTTGTTATATGATGCAAACTGGTAATTCACTTTTCGTGATAAACAATGATTCATGACATTACTCAGTACGAGGAGTAGTTTTTATTGTTTGAGGGTATATCATACAAAAAATGGGTTCTTGGCCTCACAGTACGAATAAGTTAGTGTTAACCTTCACAAACATAATTGGACATGTTTGGCGAGAAATTTGATGGAATTGTCTAGGAATGGAAATGAGCGGAACAACTATTCGTTGTCTACATTAAAACTATTTCTGTTTTTTTTATCCTGAAATGATTGTTATGTTAAAAATCAAGTAGAAAAGATTAATGTAATGGCAATATGAGGAAAATTGGTAAAATGAGGCCTTACGTATTAGATAATTTAAATATGCACTAATAACTTAAATACCTAGCCTTTTTAGAACTAACTACATAAACTCATTTAAATTTAATGAGAACGATGTTTGTGACGTGTATGAACTCAAAGTTCATGTTTACAAATGGAAAGTTGGTCGAACTTCATGTGCAGCTGGAGCTTGGAGGCTCCACGAAAGAGACTTGGCCTTCTTTTTTTTTTGAGGGAGACTTGGCCTGCTGCATCGCGTGTAAACATTCTTCACTGAAACGACGGCTGACAAGGAGCTGAGGCGCAGCCCATCTGCACTTCCACTTGAGGCTGGTAATTGGGCCGGCACCCTGCGGAGAACAGAATTTAGGTGGGTGCTGCAGTAGGGCTGGGATCGCAGGGAGAGAAGCTACTGCGCTGGGCTGCTTCATCGGCAACGGGCCGGGAGGAACCAACAACGAAGCCCAGCTTTGGCGACACGGCTAGTGTAAAACTGCTATAACTTGCCCAAGGCACATCACTCGGGCTCAGCCAAACTGAGTGACGACCAAGCCGATACAGTATAATTGAAAACAAATTTCACCTAAATTATTTCTAACCACGTCTAACAGAGGACCTATATATCATACCTGTGGGGAAAGTGCATTGTTAAATTGCGACGTCAGACAAAAAAGATGATCTTTCTAGAGTATTCAGTTATATTTCAATTACCTCAGCACTTCTCCGTTAATCAGTCTAGGCCGTTGGAGGCCCTTTCTAGCTCGGCCCTAGATCACGTTTTGTCTGTTTCTCTTCCCCCTGGTTCATTGTACCTGGACGCCTTTGCTGAAGTGAAAACGAATCTAGACAGAGGCGTCACTACGTTCTCCATTTCGAGCCTCTGCTTCGAATAATGGCAACGAACCGAGAACATAAAAACGCAGAGGATAGAGGCACTTTACTCTCATCGGTTAGGTCATCTCGGTTGAAGTATCAATCAATTGAACAAAGGAGGAACCGATTGACTGAACAGCCGGAACCTTGCTGAAGTGTTTTCACAACAAGAGGTACCTTTGCTTAATTTGCAGCTTCCTTCCTCGCCTTTCTCAATTTCCTTGGTTTTATCATTGTTTTGTGGTCATTTATGAAAGAAAATCAAATCTACTGGAAAGTTGGGTTGCTAACAATTGGAATATTTCTGATTCAGTTTTTTGCTCTTTAATCGTGATCAGTGATAATGTTCAAGTGGGATATCTGAAGTCGTATTCGTAAAGGAAATAAAAAGAAGAATTGCTGATGTGTTTAGTTTATAGGCAATTCACTGCTTGCGCTCTTGTTCCGGCTTTAGAATAATATTTCAAACCTGAGAGGCAAAATTTAGTATGATATCTCAAAAGAATAGTAATATCATATAATCATTGTCGGATCCAGTAAACCGATGGAGCATGGGCGAAGATCATACCAGCTCCGTCCCCTTCCATGTCATTTAAGGCCACAAGCAAGACTTGAATGGACATGGGAGCAAGCGTCCTTCGCGACACTCCGTCGTCGGAGCCCAGGCGGCAGCTCAGGCTCACTGTCATACAACCAAACATTCCATACAATGACCAAGTCATTTTGTGAATATTTTGACAACGAACGATTAGAAATAGTGACCATTCATATGTGTTTTAGAGGTAGTGGTACTACATAATTAAGTTATGTCTGGATTGAGGGCTAATTTTTAGTGAGCTAAAAATTAGCTCCAGATGACCCAAACAGGAGGGCTAAACATGGGTTAGAGAACTCATGCAACAAACCTGGCTAAAGAGAGCAAGTCCATCATAAATGCGTACTCATCTCCCTGTACAACGCGGCGCGCCATCTCCTCTGTTACATACCAATCACTGATTTTTCTGTAACATATCAACAATTACAGATGCCGGCGGTACCAACATCACCCGCCCGGCGGCGAGCGAAGTGCGCCACTGCGCCACTCGACGCTGCCGCCAGATCACGCCTGGCCGTGCTCCCAAGCTGCAGCGGCAGCGAGCACGAGGCGCCCGCGCTCTCCAGCCTCGTCAACGAGTACCTCCTCGAGACGGACGCCACTGTTCCATCGGCGGCGGCCCTCGCCCTGCTGGATCATGACTCCGACGGCGAGGACGACGACGGCCACAGAAAAAGCACCCGCTCGACGGCGGCGGCGCCGGAGTTAGTCAACGAGATCAGAGGCATTCTTTGCCCATCTGGCCCACCTGACGAGCTCCGTCTCAGGATCCTCGCCGACGTGATGGGCAGCATGGAAGGACTCGGTGATGCCCGGCAGAACCGGTCGGCGTTCCGGCGCGCGGTGATGTCGCGGCTGCGGGAGCGCGGCCACGACGCGGGCCTCTGCAAGGCGCGGTGGGACAAGTCGAGCACCATGGCGGCCGGGAGCTACGAGTACATCGATGTCGTCGAATTGTCGCCGGAGACGAGGTTCATCGTGGACATGAGCTTTGCGGCCGAGTTCGAGGTCGCACGGCCGACGGCCGAGTTCGAGGCGGCGCGCGCGGCGCTGCCGGAGGTTCTTGTGGCGCCGGTTGAGGAGGTGCGGCGGCTGATCAAGGCCGCGGCGGCTGCCTCAAGGGCATCGCTCAAGAGCCGAGGCCTCAGCGTGCCCCCCTGGAGGAAGAGGCGGTTCATGATGGCCAAATGGTTAGGGCCGTACAGGCGGACGGTGAACGCCGTGCCAGCGTCGGCGGGCGCAGCAATTGCCGGCAGTGGGGCAGCGCCGGTGGTCTGTGGCACCATTCTTGGGTTTGGACCACTGGCAACGACGGTGACGTGGTCAGGGCTTTTAGGTTAAGTTTGTAGGGAGATGGAAGATGCAATAAGGATGAGCTAGGTTAGAAATTGCATGCAGTAGTTAATAGGGGTGGCTCGCACAAATTCTAAGAAGGGATATTGTAAACATGTAAAAAAATCGTAGCTTTTATGAAAAACAAAGCTTGTGAAGTGGGTATGCCTCCTATGTGCTAGGATTGCACCGACCAGCTTCTTTCCCGTAGGTTTTGTGTGATGTGTCAACGGTTCTTGCTTGATTCGCTAGAAAAATATGGCACTATATTGTTAATGATGAATCAGTGTTTCATAGCCATTGTGCAATAGAAAATGAAACAGAAGATAAAATTACCAAGATGAAGGGATCAATTCTGGATGCTTTGAGATCGATTAGCAAAAATTAAGCATTCTACCTAACGTAAATATAAATCGTTTAAACATCGCTGAGTATTTTCCATATCCTTCTCAGTATATAATAGGGCTATTCTTTTAGTACCACTACGGGAAACCCTGTATATGCCGAGTGTCTACACCTTTACCGAGTGTATTCTATCGGGCACTCAGCAAACATAGACTTTGCCGAGTGTCCAATGACATACACTCGGCAAAGAAAAAGGCACTCGGCTAATCAAAGCGTTTGCCGAGTGTCTCCACCAAATACACTCGGCAAACAATATACACTTGGCACATCGAAGGCTTTGCCAAGTGTGCGCAGGCTGGCACTCGGCAAAAGGCTTGCACGTTCCTAACACGTGCCAGCCGCCAACGGCCGTTTGGGACGTTAGCTCTTTGCCGAGTGTCTAACCGCTGACACTCGACAAAGAGGTGGCACGTGCCAAACACGTTCTACGGCCGGCCACGGCTGTTTTGGGATGTTAGCTCTTTACCGAGTGTCTAAAGTCTGACACTCGGCAAAGAGGTGGCACGTGCACAACACGTGCCAGGCCGGCTCTTTGCCGAGTGTGCGCAACAGACACTCGGCAAAGACTTTGAAAATTTGAAAAAAAACTTTGAAAAAACTTGAAATTCAAACTCAAAAAATTTGGAAATTTTAAATATAAGAGTTTTTGGCCGGCTGAACTGGTGGCTTTGCCGAGTGCTTCACTCTAGCACTCGGCAAAGAGAAGCTTTGCCGAGTGTTTTCCTGCCGACACTCGGCAAAGCCTCATTTTGCCGAGTGTTTTCCTGGATACACTCGGCAAAGCCTGGATTATTTTATTTAGCAAATTGATTTTACTCTCCAAACTTTTTCTTCTCTCCATGAGATTCGTCAAAAGCTCTTAATATCTTATGTGGAGGCTGTGGTAAAAATGTTGAGACGATTTCGAAAAGTTTTTCATATAAGACCTTTACAAATCGGAGCATCTACACATAGAAGTTTTTGAGAGCTAAGAAGGATACGACTGGATTTCAAAATGAAGTGAAGTTGAATTGGAGTTTCGGCTCATAACTTTTTTCATAGGCAGTAGACAACACAGATTGTTTCATGTGAAGTAATTATAATTTTTCGGACACATTTGATAATTTTTAATTATTTTTTGCGACTATCTCTACGTGAAATAATCAAATATGTGAAGGAACAATGAGCTATATATGCATGAAATCATGAAAACAATCCATAGAAGCATAAAATGTCCATTGCTGAATGTATTTCACACGATATTTTGATGTGTATTTGAAAAAAATTAAAAATCTTTACATGAAATAAAGGTTCTGGAAAATGTTTGCCGAGTGCTGCACTGGGCAAACAAGTCCTTTGCCGAGTGTATATTGTGACACACTCGGCAAAGAGGTATTTTGCTGAGTGTCTACAGCCCAGCACTCGGCAAATGGCCACGTGGCTGGCCAGTCAGTGGCCAGCTGGGCCACGTCATTGGCAGACGTGGCTTGTTTGCCGAGTGCCAGCACTCGGAAAAGGTATGGTTTGCCAAGTGTCGTGGCCCATGCACTCGGCAAACAGCCACGTGCCCGGCCGGGCATGGGCCGCGCGCGCTGCCGTGTGGCAGATCTGTTTGTCGAGTGCCAGATTCAGGGCACTCAGCAAACAGGGGGTTGGGTCGGGGGGGGGGGACTTAACTGCCCACGGCCCACGCGCTCACCACCCCAAACCCTATCTCTGCTGTCGCCGCGCCGCGCGCCTGTTGGCGGTTGTTACGGCACGTTTTCGACCACCAATACTCGGGAATAAAAGAGGATATATGTGACATTCCATGCACTTAGGTTTATTTCTAATAAAGTTCCACGAGTTTGGTGTGTGTCACTTGTGTAGGTATATTAACGAAAAATACGTGCTACAGGGGTCAGAATTGACCGATTCGGTCGAACGACACGATTCGGCTGGTTACCCCCCTTAGCTATACATGACGTGAAGCACAACCGGGAGTCGTCCACATCAACAATGATCAAGCGATGATGATTGTTGACACTTCTTACAATCTAATATCAGGATTGAGAATCCCAGTACTGGGGTAAGGAGTGTTTCAATGGTTTTCCTTATGGCTTAGTAAAATATGTAAATATTCTGCAAGCACACAGAATCACCGTTGTAACACTTCACCAGGGAGTATTCCGAGGTATCATAATTTATATTTCTGCAGGGAAGCTTATGGCAAGGGTACACGACTAACAAGTCGGCGGATAACAATATTGGATAGGAGTGGATATACCATGACACACAGCTCAAGGGAGACTCAGGTAAGAAAGAGATAGAGGATTCCTGGGTATTGTCTATCTGGGTTACTCGGGTTAGAATACAAGGGTTGAGAACTAGCTCTAACAGATCAAGATATGCTGAGACCTCGACTTCGGGACACAGAACCGGAGACACACAGAAAGGGATGACAAGGGGTGCCTCCAACCCAAGACGTTTGGGGATCCTACAGGCCGAGCCAGGCGTGATAGGTTACGAAGACCGTATAGGGCTGTCACCACCTAACGGTTACCACCTCTGTGCCAGCTTAGGGATATTCTAAGGTTACGGACTAGTCTAGGTACCACACCCACACTAGACTACAACTACTTACTCCGCTAGCAGAAGCAAGCAATCCTGTCAATACCCAAGTGACAGTTCACTACAAGTATTGAGCAGAAACGAATAACCCTCCAAGGCAAAGACTTGAATCTAGAACTGGGAGAACTAGTATCACAACAACTATAGTTTAAACCAGAAATACTTGCAACTAGACTAAAGTAGAGCAAGATATAAATAACTCAGATAAGATGACAAAGAAAACTATATTGATAACTCAAAGTCTTGCAGAAAGAAAAGGAAAAGATACAAGAGCTAATACCAGAGCTTCTGAAGACGACTCCGAAACCTCCGAGGCACAACTCGACAAAACTCTAACTCCCAACTAAACTATCATAACTCTACTAGAGAGAAGTGGAAATGAGAGCTCCTTGGCTTGGTGTGTGTTTACAAGTGACTTGTCCCTCTATTTATAGCTTGGACATGTCGGTGGAGTGGAGTAGCAGCCAAGGGAGTGAAGAAGCGGTGCCCCGGCCAGTTCGGCCAAATCCTGTGGATTCGGGCGAATGGATGAGTTCGGCCGAACCACAGGATGCACCGCCCTTGCTTCCCAAGGGCTGAGGTTCACTCTTGAGGTCGGTTTGGCAGTTGGGGGCGGTTCGGCCGAAGGCCTGGCTTCGGCTGAATTGGGCTTGAGGCCCAAGCCTGCCCCCGCTGCACCGTCTTTGCTTCTGGACCTCCTGGGCTGACTTCTGGTGATGTCCTTCGTGTTGATTCATCCTAGAAGTGGTGGCAGTCGTCCACGTGTCGTGCACGGTCATTGCTTGGTCATCGTTGACGTGGATGGCTCTCGGTGTCGTATACGACTAAGGGGGGTAGTCGGCCGAATCATGTCGTTCGGCCGAATCGGTCATTTCCGACCCCTATAGCACGTATTTCTCATTGTTGTACCTACACAAGTGAAACTCACCAAAACTCGTGGAACGTTATTAGAAGTAAACCTAAGTACATGGAATGTCGCATATATCCTTTTTATTCCCGAGTATTGGTGGTCGAAAACGTGCCGTAACGACCGCCAACAAGCTCCCCCAAGCTTAGACCTTTGCTCGTCCTCGAGCAAAGATAAAAACTTAGGCTCGGTGGATCAGAAGTTGCTACAATGTCAATATCTTGCAGGTAATCTTTATAAAAAACTAGTGCTCAAAATTACTCAAATCTTTTAGCAAAGTATTAAATAACCATTTTACCTATGGGGCTTATAGCAATCTCCTTGTCTTGGGCGGTTGAAAGGTTGAACTGTTGGATTTAGTTTTATGAGTAAAGTGTACGGCCGGTTCCTAAACTATCGCGTGTGTGTCATCCCGGTCCCTAAACTCTCAAATTGACCATTTAGATCCTCAAACTTGTTCAGCTGTGTCATTTTGGTCCCTAAACTTGTAAATCATCCGTTCAAGTTCTCAAACTTGTTCGGGTGTATCACATCGGTCCTCAAACTTGGTTTTGAATCTCATCTGGACCAACACAGGGTGATCTAAAAACTTTATATCAAAAAATAATTCATACTTTTTTCATACGAACTCGAATGAAGACAAACTTTATATCAAAATTGTA
This sequence comes from Echinochloa phyllopogon, assembly GCA_033239725.1. Lineage (NCBI taxonomy): Eukaryota > Viridiplantae > Streptophyta > Magnoliopsida > Poales > Poaceae > Echinochloa > Echinochloa phyllopogon. The sequence continues at coordinate 15,105,924 of BTCW01000017.1, forward strand.
GCCCTCAATGCGATCTACAAGTTTGTAGTTGAAAAGTTTTTGAATGTAAAATATTTAGGTGCCAAAATATTGTTGTATATTTATATCATTTAAAATTTAAAATTAAATTTTGGGACATTAAACGACTTCAAATAAAAAACTTTTCAACTACAAAGTTGTAGATCATATTGAGGACTATAATTTTGATACAAAATTTGTCTTCATTCGAGTTTGTATGAAAAATGTATTAATTATTGATATCTGTGTTGGCCCAGATGACACTCAAAATCAAGTTTGAGGACTGATGTGATACAACCGAACAAGTTTGAGAACTTGAATGGATGATTTGCAAGTTTAGAGACCGAAATGACACAGCCGAGCAAGTTTGAGGACCTAAACAATCAATTTAAGGGTTTAGGAACCGGGACGACACACCCGCGATAGTTTAGGGACCGGCCGTACACTTTACTCTAGTTTTATTCCAGTCTACTCTTTTTAGGATCCCATCTCGGAGTTTCCATAATTTTGTGAAAAATGTAAGTTTGTTCCTCAATTGGCACACTCAATCACTCAAGTGTATTTGAATCCTCACCAAAGGCTTGTGCCTTCTTTTCATCCTAAAATCTAATATGGCTTTTGTATGGCTTAGGGACAATGGATGAAGGCATGTATGTATCTTATATTTTGCTAAGTCAAAGACCGGACCTTTGGGAAACCAAATCACACCTTTAGATCAAGAAGTGCATGTGTGTGGAATATGTGGAGTGAAATGGAGTGGAATATGGTGGAACTCCTTAGGATGATTCTTCCTCTCCTTGACTTATTTTCGAGAACATGGGCTATCTCTTTTTGCTCATATTTTTGCCATGCCATTTGGCATGCTTTTCTTATTTCTTATTTTTGCCATGCTCTTTGGTATGCTTTTCTTTTTCTCTTTATTTTTTCTATGCTCTTTGGCATGCTTTTCTTTTTGCATAGATCATGTCTCTATTCAAGGATATTTGGAGAGGAGATCATAAATCATGGAGCATTTGTTTTGTGGATGGATGATGGCGATGTTTGCTAACTGCTAGTGTAGGAATTGCAAGTGAGAGGTGGTGTGTACATGAATCTCGATCTTACAGGCATGAAAGTTTCACCCAAAGGTCACAACAATTTGACAAAACTCACTAAGAAAACAAGTAGCATATGAGTAGAAGGTTTCAACTAAACTAAACATATGGCTTTGGTAGGAATTTCTGACCAATGAGGAACTTGTTTTATTTTTGAAAGCACAAAGCGTCCGAGATTTTTACCATACTAAGAGCAAAAGTAAAACTTAACCACAATCTCACTATATCATTCCTTACACCAACTTAGACTTGGAATAAAGCATGTTCTCCCACAAGGTTTTCAGGTACATTTTTACTCGTGCTAATTAACTCAAGTACTATCAAGCAACTAGTCGAAACAAAACACTCACAAGATTAATGACAAAGCAACTATTCATCATTTTCAAAGTGAGAGGCATATGGTTCATTCCATGCATAGTTGGGAGTTAATTTTATTCAAGCAAATATTTTTGGTCTTTTCATTTTAAGATGGAAATAAAATGAGGGAAATGGCAAATGCGAAATCAAATTGTTGAGAGGGACATAGAACATACCAAGTGGGGGTCCTCCCCCAAGCTTGGATCTTTCATTGATAGGGTCGAAACCTTAAAAAAATAGTCTACCATCTGATCCGCCTGCTGCTGGACGTCGTACCATAGGGAGTACAACACGCCGCTATTTTCTTGGTGGTAATGAGAATGGCGTGCCACAGTGCCTTCCATGTTTCGGGTACGGTCGTCTAGGAGGTCGACTCGGTCGGAGATGTAAGATAACTCCCAACCGATGTCGTAGCCGCTGGGTGTGGAGAAGCGTGCGGACTGAGAGTGCCCAGGGAAGTACGACTGGGAGGCATTATCGTACCCCCCTGCATACCACCCCTGGGAGTACTCAGAGTCCGTACTCTGGGCGTAGTCCTAGTGGCTCGGGGCGAAGTAGTTTGGGTCCTGGGATTGTCCGGAGCCTCTTGCTCCTGACGTCCCAGCATCGGTGTAGTCGCCGAAGGCCGCCTCGAACGCAGACGTATGTCGGTGTGGCTGTGTTGGTGAAGTTGCTGGTTCCTGTGCAGTGAAGAGCCCGGGATCACGCCTGGCTCGTCCCCGGGTGAATGGTCCTTAGCCTGCAACACTGTGCCGAGCGGGCTCTCTCTGAGGGGGAGAATCATCCGACGCGGTACTCAGCTGAAGAGTTAGTTTTTGAGCGGTATACAACCCCAGCTCTGCATAGGGCAGTGACACTTCGGTTGTATAACCACGGTAAATCATCACCAGTGCTGCATCGGGCGTTCGTCGTATCATGTGGCCTTGCATAAAGTGCTCGGCATCCACAACGGAACGCATTGTCTCTATGTACGCGAGCTGGGCGCCCTCCAGAACGCCCAACTGGTTAGCGAGGCGAGTGACTAGAGAAGTCACTGCCACGCTACCCACGCGAGAGTGATGGGACAACCAATGGGTAACCATATCCTTAACCGGAGAAACAACAACTCGCTTGACCATGGCATAAAGAAACCGCAATTCGAATGTATTAACGGGACGCAAATCCGAACACGGAAACACCGTCATAGCCATCCACCGATGCATGAAATGCAAGGTGGGATTATGAATGTTATTGGTGCGCGGAGCAGAACAATTTGTCCTTCCGGAAACCTTTTTCCAAAATCCATCCCCACTAAACCTTTTCAAAGCTTTGGCAGGCTCCAAAGAACAATGACCGGCAAAACCAAGAGCCATGCTCAAATCCCTCCAAGAGTAGAAGTACTCTTGGTTGAAAAAATCAAAAGCGAACACCCTCCCGTTCAGATGAAAGAGTCGAAAGAAATTCGAGGGTGAGGAGGTACGAACCTTGTTCATTGACACGCAAGAAGTTACCCCAACCAACGGCTTTGAAGACTTCTGGGAATTCTTCATCCATACCCGTTCTTATGAGCAAGTCCTGCTCGAAGACACGGGTATGCTCAAACTCCTTCAAGCGCAGCATGTTGAAGACGTTCCGCTCTCGGTCCGTCCGGAGGATGATGGCGCCCTCGTTCAGGAGCTGCCGGGTTGGGTGCGAGGCAGAGCCTCTCCCAAAGTCGGCTGCCCCTGACTCGTCCACCTCCATCTGGCTTGAACCGCGGGACGGGGCTAAGGAGCTCCCAGCATCATCCGAGCGTTTTCTCAGCCGGGCGGAGCGACGGAACGCGGAGAAGATCTTCGACATGCTACCTGCAAAATGTTAGCACAACGACTACCTGAAGGACTGAATATATGGGGTTAGCACAAGTAAAACAAATAAGTCGTTCAAGATGGTTAGTCGTTCTTGTGGGGATGAAGAACCACCACAAAAAGTTGGTCATTCTTGTGGGTGTCGGAAACCACCACAAACACTTTCAAGTTTCAGCACAAGAATCAAACAAAAGCAAAATATTTTTGTGATTTTTCAGCAATGCAAGTGAACCAACTTGAGCAAGAACATGAGAGAGAGAGAGAGAGAGCTTCTAGCAGAATTTTTTCAGTGTGAGATGGTGTAAAGAAGCAAGGAGGCGAGGGGCAGCATTTATAGGCAGAGGAGGGCAAACGGGTTCGGCCGAACCGGTGCATTCCGCCGAACTGTCCCATGTGCAGCATGCACACCTTGCCTCCCACCAGCATAAAAACCTTTCATAGGTCCAACACTAGGGCATGGGCAATTTTGTGGGTTTTGGTAGGTAAGATGCAAAATTGACATGACCAAAGTGGAAGTTAGTAATAATTGGTGAGTGTGCGGGCATGTTGAGTGGGGTAGACATGTTTTGTGCTGGTTGGTGATGATGGTAAATGTCGACGATTTATGTCGAGGACGTCTGCTAGGGGGTACCCTAGGAAGTAGATTTTTGGGTCTCGCCGAGTTCTAGGAATGATAGTGCACGGACAACATAAAGATTTAGATAGGTTCGGGCCGCGAGTAGCGTAATACACTACGTCCTGTGTGCTTGATTGTATTGCACGTGAGTTGAGTTGTCTTGAGGGGGTCCCTGCTCCACCTTATATATCCAGGGAGCAGAGCTACAAGTCGGTTACATAATCCTAGTCGTATACAACAAGGAGTACTACAACAGGGTACTTTGGGGAGTCTCCTAACAGTACACGACTAGTCTTTCCAATCAACTACGCCATCTTGCACCATAGTCGACTGGTTTAAAGTACTCGGATTAAATCTTCCCTATCGAGTAGTTTAATCCCATGGATGAGTGGCCATAGGGATCCTGGTCCCGCAAGCTCCCGAGCATCTTGCGCCTTTGCTTCAAGTATTGAATCTGCCTTAATATCTTAAAGACATAATCTTTAGACAATTCGAGTAGTTGGAGCCAAGCCCAAGACGCTCAAGTCTTCTTTGTAGAGTAGTTTACATTGGAGTGCATCTTTAGATGCACCCAATGGGTGTAGCCCTCGAGCCTTCGAGTACTTTTTAAGTAGTCGGAGGTTCAAAAAGCAGTCTTCTATCTTTATCTCGAGTAGTTTAGTGGCGTGCACCGAGTAGGTGCACCCATTGGGTATAGCCCCCGAGCTTCGAGTAGTTTTGTTAAAACTAGTCGAAGGTCTTCATTTGAATTGAGCTGAAAATTTCGGAAAATAAAATCCTAGAGATTCCGGTAACAGCCCCCGAGCTTTAAAGCAAATATCTTTGGTTTAAAGATCAAGGAAATCTTTCAAAATACTACCATAATTGAAAATCTCCGAATATTCCGTCACTCGTGGTTTAGTTAGGAAGGTTATCCCTAAAAAACCGGTCTTTCCGTCACTCGTCCTAATAACAGAATTGAGACCCTAATCTTCAGTCCTTGAACTTTTAGCCCCCGAGCTTTTTGCAACCCTATCGCATCTCGTCGGCTAATTGTCTCCCAGAATCACCATGGGTAGGAAGCAAGGAGCAGTGAAGAAAACTAGCGATGCTGGATCTGCTCAGCCACCGGAGAAGAAATCCACAAGGAAAAGGTGTCCTTGGTCGATCCAACTGCCAGGGTTGAATTCAAAGATCCTCCGTGTCCGGCTAATGCTTGGAAACAATGTACAGCCTCTACCGATGATCTTAATAATCTGGTGGAACAAGGTTTGCTCCTTTCCCAAGGAACTTTGGAGTGGAAATCATGCTGGAAATAGCCCTTTCCGATAGAAAACAATGAAGAAGTTCCTCTCTTTCTTTGCTTCTATGAGCGAGGGGTGGGATTGCCACTGTCACAATTTATGAGGGAATTTCATTCTTTTTACAAACTTCAACTCAACCATCTTAATCCAAATGGAGTTCTCTATATCTCTATCTTTGTCCACACATGCGAGGCATTCTTAGGTATAAAACCAAGCCTAGCTTTGTTTCGTACCTTGTACCACATCAAACCATACCCAACTTTCAACGGACAGAAGTAGTTGGAGGAGCCGGGATTCAATTTCACCAAAATATGCGGGCTAAGTGGTTTGGCATGCCCATCATGGACTCCTACGGAGATTGGAAGGCCAAATGGTATACCATTGGTGAGTCGATAGTATTGTGTATACCTTGTATCAATAACATTGCATATTTGTTTATCTGAGCATCTCTTGAATCGTTTTAATGCAGCAAGTAATCATAGCAAGAGCTGTCAAGAGAAGGAAGGGTGGTATCCGTGAGATCTGTCCAACTGGAATCTACATCTGAGTCCTGAAGAAGCCAAAGATGTACCTGCTTTGTTAAAGCGGGTACAAGCATTAAAAGAAAGAGGCTTGACTGGTGTTGGAATTGCCTTTAGCTTTTTAAAGCGAATGATTCAGCCACTTCAAGAACGATGCAATCTTGGATATGAGTACGAAGGGAACACAGATCCATTGCGCATGGTACCTGAAGAACTCTCTGACGAGACAATACTTAAGCGATTGGATCACTTGTTCACTGGTGTCATGGAAAAACCAGTCATCGTCGGAGAGTACTCGAAGTCTAGCCCTCCAGACCCTATAAGTAATTGTAGTATTTGCTTGAGAAGCTAATATTTGAGAAAATACTCATCCGAGTTGTTTTTAACAACCTAGGCTCCGATGCTTGTTGATGAGTTAACTGAAGAAGCTTGGAAGGACATCAACAAGACTTCTTTAGAAAGGACATTAAGCGCTGGGAACATTCCTGACACTGCCGCCATGGCTGATGAAGAGTGTGTTGCAGATTCTGATGTAGATACATCGGCGACAGATCCAAAACAAGGAGATGTCAAGGGTAAGTCCCCTGTGCCTAGTCCTCTATTTATTGATGATTATCATAACATTGGAGTGACAAATTCTGATGACTCACCACCACTGTCAAAAATCTTATGTGGAAAATTTCAAACCAGAAAGTTCAATGGCACCCTCGACAATCCCTGCGGGTGCCAAAAGAAAGCGATCAAGCAACTCCTTTGTGAGTCGCCCAAAGCCAGTCTCCGGATCTGCTCCTTCTGAAGTAGATCTTGCCGAACAAGGTGAGGCGTCCAAGCGCATTGCCAGGCCACAATGTTCGTCCACAACAAGTTCTGTGACAAATGGGACAACCGGGAGCACTACAAGTTCAAAAAAGCATATACCCCTCCTGAAGACATTTAGTTTCCAGCTGTTGACTGCCCCGACACCTCCTGTGGAGTAAGTAGAGAAATAACACTAGTCATTGTTGAGTAGCTGTATTGCTATTGAGGTGTCAAAATCTGATCTTGTTTGCGTCTTTCAACAGATCTCCAACCAAGGCCTTTATAAAGGCAGTACGAGCTGATGGTGTGCAAAAACAATCTGCTTTAGTGGTGGAGATTGCCAAAGATCCATCAACGATGGCTAAGGTTGAAGAAACCGCCAAGGCTACTCTAACCATTGAAGTCAGTACCGACGAAGCTGGCGGAAGGCCTGAAGCCGAAGCAAGTACAAATGATGCTGAGGAGCCAACTGTTGTAACAGAGGCTCAAAAATCTAAGGTGCCAATAGAAGTTGACAGGAACAATGAAGATCCGTCAAGCATAGCTGAAGAGACCATGAGCGTCGCGCCACCCTCAACCACGGAAGTGATTATACCTTCTACTACAAAGGTACACCAGATAGCAAAATTCACCGAATCAAATCCTCCATATTTGAATTCCATTTAGTGCTTTTCAACAATCGTAACCTGCAATCTGCAAAATTCACAGTCTGGCGGAACAGGGGAAGTCGAGACAGTTAAAAAAATGTTAATGTGAATGTCTCCGTAGCTGGCAAAAAAGTTTCGAGGAATGTAAGTAGTCTCTTGATAAACATATAATTTGCAAAGGAAAGTAGTTTGATTAATGACTACATAATCCGGTGATTGGATGAAGTTGTGGTAGAGGAACCAGTGGATGAAGCTGCGAAACACAGGAACCATCTTCAAATTGCCCTGGTAGAATCTCTTAACTTAAATCGTGTTAAGCATTAGAGCATAACATCTGGTAACAAATATGCCATAATTGTAGGCTTTAGTAGACATGGTTGAGAAACCAGGCGATGCAAAACTGGCAGCACGGATTGAAGAACTAGAGGTGGATCTGGCCAGTTTTTTTGAGTAACGAGTAGAAATGCAGCTGGGGCATTAAAAAGTGATCGATAACCTCCATCCGCAACTCCAAGCTCCTGGTGATGAAAGATCCAGGCTGGACGGCCGATGCAACAATTTGGTGAAGGAAAACAATAGTAAGTACTCTTTTCTATGGTAACCCATGTCCTTTGAGTAGCGCAAATTGATTTGTTGTGTTTAAGAACATGTTATATGGAACAAAATTAAAGAAAATTGTGAAAGAAGAAAAAGATAATGCCGTTTCATGGTTGAAGCTCTCATAGTCCCAGGCGGATGAGATTTCTCAGCTTAAGCGCACCATGGAAGAAAGCGAGAAGAAGCTCACTGAAGAACAAAAGATCCGCCAAGACTAGGAGATTCAAGCCGTGGAAGCTGTGAAACTTACACAGTCCAAGCAGAAGGAAGTAGATACATTGTTGGCTGAGAAGAAACTTATGAAAGAAGCCATTGAACCAATCCTGGGGATGTTAACTCTAGAAGGTACAGAGGTAAACAACCAAACACTTTTGCAGCGGCTATATCAAGTACCAGAGCAAGTGTTAGAGTTTTGTAAGTCAACTCTAAAGGAGTGCACCAACAGGCTCTTAGCATTGGTAAAAGCACATAACCCTGAAGCCAAGCTGGAGATAAGGTATCTGCCTCCTGGTGCAACGAAAGAACAATATGAAGCGCTGGTGGCAAAAACCGAGCCTATGGCCAATGAGTTCATCAGTTCTTTAGAATAGTAATGCGAGATCTATTTTGGTGCATGTAAATTGCTACAATGAAGTAGTCTGTAAATTATGATACTATAAAAGTAATCGATGATTTTGGCTACTGTTAAGTAGTCATTTTTGATGTCGTTTATTAACGATCATTTGTTGACGTACTACTTCAAAAGTAGCTGATGACCCGCCAAGTATGTTTGCAGAAAATATCAAACATTTTGTGTAGAGGACATATAGTGTAACTGCTTGTGGTTGTTATAGTGTCCATATAGTCTCAATGAGACTGGATAGACTCCTAGGGTAAGTCTAGAATACTACGGTAGTAGTTTATGATATGATGCGTGCCATGCCAGAGTACTTGTATACCAATGATTTTTAAAGCAATATCTAGTGGTAAAGATTTTGCCTATGTTAGTCCTGTTAAGGCACAATTGGTTGCTAGCACAGAGCCATGGCATGATTTAAAGTAGTTTTATGCTTAACTGCATAAAAAAGCGGTACTAATGTACGCTATGCATATCAAGGCAAAACTCTCATGAGTTCTTGTAATGCATAAGTAGGAAGTCTGATGTAGTCAGCAAAGGACACAGAGCAGAACAGAACCTTAACCTTCCATTGAAGGTAAGGCATGGAGAAAACGAGACTATCACCTACAACCGTGTATTGGTCGGGGTAGCTCTACCAAGACTTTTGAAGCTTAGCACTGCTTCTTCTTTATAAAGAGGAGCAATCTTGGTGTTCTGCGTATAAAATGATAACTACTCTGAGTATAGGCTTTTTAAACCACAGGTTATACACAGAGTCTCTCTAATGAGAGTATAGTTAAAAGGTAAAAAATGAACCGCAATTTTTAATTGACAGGGAGACCATAATTTTATTGGTCTTGTGATCATCAGAGAGTACATTGAAGTTTTTACATAAACCCTTTTTATGGGTAGAATTTCCTCAAATGCTCAATGTTCCACACATTTGGTAGATGTCACACCCGGGTTTTCACAAAAACCCGAATGTGGCCATATGTATGTCCAGGAAGTCGAAGTACACATATAGCAAACAAATATGATAAACAGAGAACACATGCTTGAATAAATTCTACATTAAATAAAAGTTTTACATCAGAGTGCTTCATAAATAAACTAACCAATAACAGCGGAAGACTAATAAACTCTCAAACTAATGGAGCCGTAATCCACAGGGACTCTGACTGGGAGACAACAGCTCAGTAGTACGGTAAATCTTCGGGAAACTCAGCAGCAGACTCATCCGGGATTTTGTTGAATAAATGGCAAGTGTAAGTAAACAATTACTTAGCAAGTATAGCATGGTATATGAAGGCTCAAAATAAGGCTAGACACGGCTTAACTACATTAGCATTTTTAGTTGGTTCATTTTAACATTAACCAACTTACTACAGGTGGATAAAACCCAGTTGCAACCCAATTAATAAAGTATAAGTGACATTAAACATAAGTGAACATCATATTCTAATAAAAAAGGATACAGACCGCTCATGACCCTGAGTGAGGCTATCATGATAGATTTTACACTCTGCAGAGGTTTCGCCCTTTACCAACCAGTCGCGTAAAAGTTCAAAAGAACTTTGCACCCAACCATGCACATCAACACTTCCAAGGTGTGATTGCATAGGGACGCTACAAGGTTTTTCACAAGACACCCTAACAAGACAGTGGCCGCTTAGGTACAACAAGGTGGTGAGACACCCCGTGCCTTACTTCCCATAATGCCATCCTCGGTGGAATCAAGAAACACCCCGTGCCTTACTTCCCATAACACCGTCGGCCCCACCGGTAACCACTGGCAAGCTAGAGACATACAAGTTACTTGACCAAGACCAGAGCCATAATAGTTCTAGCGGTGGCGACAGGCTCCTGGGTTGCTGCTTTAAGATTCGGACCTTAGGGAGAGACACTGGAGCAAAGCACACAACACATGCCCCAGTTCCCTAAACTATGTTGCTAAAAAGCAAGTTTTATCATTAATGTTGAAGTGAACCATTAAGTCAAAGTTAATAGTTAAATAATAGTGACAGTAGCTGCGCATAGCAAAATCTACCCATATGCATAAATCCAAGGAATTCAAGGGACAGGATAATCAAACTAGGTACAACCTTAATGGTACATCAAATTAGACACATGCATGTATGAATTAATTTAATACAAGTGAGTAGGTAGTAAGGATTGTCCATGCTACAACTTGCCTTCCTCAAAAGGCTGCTGCTGCGGCGAGTCCTGCTCCAGAAAGTCCTCTGCGTACTCGAAGTCTAAACCGAAAGGCTCACCGACTGGACACGAATCACCACACAAACATGCACGCAAACCAATACATGCAAACAAATAATATTCTATTAGAACAGTACACCAAACAGTAGAAACAGTACAAATAATGGTTCTAGAAATATTCTATGCTTTACTACGAACACATGAGCGCAAAAATCACACTAATCGGAGCTAAAACGGAAAAGATATGGGTTTTCTAAGATCTAGGGACCTGCTGGCAAGTTTTAGAAGTTTCCATTTGAAGAAAATTGAGGACCTATACATAATTACGCGTTAAAACTCGAGGGCTAACACGTAAAACTAACTAAAAAGGACGGCAGGTTCTATTTTTCAAAAGCTCAGGTGGTTTTCTGTTAAATTCAGGACCTAAGTGTAGTTACTTTTAACTGGGCTGGAGCGCGGGTGGATTACTGAAAAAGGCAGGGGCTCTTTAACAAAATTGCGCTCACTGAATGATACGGGGCGGGTTTGACTCGGTGCTCGGGGCGAGGGCGGTCGTTGGATCTTGATCCGAAGGCCGAAATTGGGCTTGGCTGAGGGGGGGGGGGGGGTCGTCGGCGGCAGGGGCCACGGCGGCGCCGCACATGGCCGCGGCGGTCCTTCGCCGGAGCTGGGCGATTCAGGAGCTAGGGGCCACCATTTTTCTCGGGACTTGGCTCGTTGGCACCGGGGCGACATGACGAGTCCACCTGGGTGGATCAAGTCGGGGCTAGCGCGGTGGAGGGGGAAGGACGTCGGCGAGCAGTGGCGGCGGAGCTCCAGCGAGCTCGAGCGCGCGCTAGGGGCACGAATGGGGGCGGGAGATGGTCGGGGTGACTCCTTACCGTAGTGTGGAGCTAGCAGGGGTGCCCGAGGGGCTGGAGCGGTGGCGAGCCGACGAGTCGACAATGGCCGGCGGCGGAGCTGCTCGGGCGACGTCGGATCAAGGCGTGGGGCGCACTGGGGAGCTCGGGATCGTTGGGGGGGGGCTTGGGTGTGGTGCGGAGGCGGGGAAGGGGAGCTTTTATAGCCCCGGTGCGGTGTTGGCATGCGTGCCACGTCGATCGGGCAGCAGCCGGCGAATCCGCACCCTTCCAAGCAGGGGGCGGCTTGCCATGCTCGGGGCGGCCGGGAAAGGAATGGTGGGGGCTGGGGTAGCTTCGGGGAAGGTGCTGGGTGGGTCCAGGGGCGCGGGGAGTGGCGGGAACGGCCGACTGAGGCGGCGGGGATCTCGCTGGGGAGTGAGGCACTCGGGCGGGAGGTGGAAGGAGGAGCTGACGCGCGGGCCCGGGCTGTCAGTGAGAGAGTGGGGCGGGGGAGAGACCTGGCGCTAGGCCGCGGGGCGCGCATGGGCCAAGGCGACGGAGAGGAGGATGCTGGGCCGCTCGGCTGGCCGTAGGCCCAAGCGGGGGAAGAGGGAGAGTGGGCCGGGGGAAATGGAGATGGGCTTGGGCTGGACTGGGGAGAAATAGGGGGAGTGCAAGTGAACCAGTGGAGAAAGTTTGAGGAGCATAAGTGGACTCGGCTGAAATAACTTTTGTAGGACTCCAAACAAGGTGATTCAAATTTGAATTTAAATAAATTTAAACTCTCGTTTGAATCCCAAGCAATACAAAAATAATGCAGCAACATGAATGCAACAAAAATATTTCTACAACTTATATTTGATTTTAATATTCGTAAATATTTATTTAGCCTATATTAATTATGAACAAATTAAATAAAAGCCAATAAATTACTAAAAATTTTAAATAGGCTAATTTTGGGTGTTACGGTAGATCTTCTCCTTCTTGAGTATGGAGGCGATATGTTCCAACTCCAATGACTTGCTTGACGAGAAAAGTCCCTTCCCATCGTGACATAAGCTTGTGTAGGCCGTCAGTCTTTTGCATGCGCCGCAAGACCAAATCTCCTATGACGAAAGAACGAGTTTGAACAAAGCGTAGGTGGTATCATCGTAAACCTTCGAGATAACGAGTGTTCTGGATAAGAGCTGCCACTCGAGCTTCTTCAATACCATCAATGTCTTGGAACCTCTCTTGCTGGGCGATTTGTTCGTCGTAGTTTTCTAGTCATGGCGCCTCCCAAAGGAGATCTGTAGGTATGACTGCTTCAGACCCATAGACTAAAAAGTATGGCGACTATCTAGTTGCACGGCTGGGCTCTGTGCGTAAACCCCAAAGTACTGCGGGTAACTCCCTAGCCCATTTGCTACCGTATTTTTTCAGGGGATCATAGAGTCTGGGCTTTAACCCTTGTAGCAATCAGCCATTAGCTTTTTCGACTTGTCCATTGGCGCGTGGATGAGCCACCGAAGCGTATTATGTCTCAATTGAGTACTTTTCACAGTAGTTTTGAAATTCTTCACTTGTGAAAACTGATCCCAAGTCTATTATGATCTCATGTGGTACTCCAAACCTTTGAACGATTCCATTAAAAAATTTGATCAGGTTTTCTGCCCGCGCGTTTACTAAGGGCTGAGCTTCTATCCATTTGGTAAATTTGTCGATATCTACAATAAGCCACTCAAAACCACCTGAAGCTTTAGCTAAGGGGCCCACGAGATCAAGATCCCAACACGTGAAGGGCCAAGATAATGGAATTGTGTTAAGTTCATGAGCCGGGACATGGGCTTGTCTAGCAAAAAATTGGCAGCCTTGACACTTTCTTATGGTGTCTTCAGCATCGGCCTTGGCTAATGGACAGAAGAAACCGGCTTTGTATGCCTTTCCTACCAAAATGCGGGAGGCTGCATGGTTACCGTAAACACCTCCATGAATTTCTTCTAGCAGTGCTTTTCCACGGCCAACTATGATGCACTTCATCAGAACATTGACCAAGGCCCCACGTCGATAGAGTGTGTTGTCCACCACTACATAGTTTGCAGCTCTGCGTCTGATACGTATTTGTGCTTTCTTATCATCTGGAAGTTTATGATCTCTCAGGTATTCAATAAATGGAGTCATCGAATCGGAGTCGATGACCATGACCTGTAGTTCTGGATGTACGTGAACTAGAGTGGTTTCCTCATGTGTTGGCTCCATGATAGATGGCTGATGTAATTAATGAACAAAGATCTCGGCTGGGACATTTGCACGTTTTGAGCCTAGCTTGGATAAAGCATCAGCAATGACATTATAGTCTCGGACGACATGATGAAACTCCAGGCCATAGAAGTGGTGCTCGAGTTTACGAACTTCTTTGACGTAGGCATCCATTGTCTCTTTAGAGCAGTCCCAATCCTTGTTGACTTAATTGATAGCAACAACGGAGTCTCCATATACGCATAGACATTTAATACCAACGGAGTCCATGTAACATGGCTTCGTATTCTTCTTCATTGTTGGTAACTTTGAAGATAATCTGCAAAACGTACTTGAGTTGGTCACCTTTGGGAGATATTAATAGTACACCCGCTCCACCACTTTCCAGCTTTAGCGATCCGTCGAAATACATGATCCAATGTTCTGGGCAAGTGGTTGCCCTGAAGTACTGAAGCTCCATCCGCTCGACCATGAAATCTGCAAGGGTTTGCGACTTGATGGCAGTTTGAGGGGCAAAGTCGAGGTTGTATGCCGCTATTTCTGCCTTCCATTTGCATATCCGTCCAGTGGCGTCAGGGTTATTAAGAATTTCGCCTAAGAGGAATTTGGCGTCCAGTTATGTGGAAAGCGTGAAAGTAATGCCTTAGCTTCCTTGAGGTAATAAATATCACATATAGTAACTTCTGTACTTGAGGGTAGCGTATTTTGTAATCGGAGAGTACTTCACTTATGTAGTATACTAGCCGCTATACTAGGAATACATGGCCTTCCTCTTTGCGCTCAACCACGATGACCGTGCTGACCACATGTGTTGTGGCCGCAATATATAAATAGGGGTGGTCGTCTTTGGCAGGAGCCATGAGCACCGGAGGTGTAGACAGGTAGTGTCACACCCGGATTTTCACTAAAACCCAAATGTGGCCATATGTGTGCCCAGGAAGTCATAGTACACATATAGCAAACAAATATGATAAACAGAGAACATATGCTTGAATAAATTCTTGAAATAAATAGAGTTTTACATCAGAGTGCATCATAAATAAACTAACCAATACAGCGGAAGACTAATAACTCTGAAACTAAGCGGAGCCGCAATCCACATGGACTCTGACTGGGAGATCACAACTTAGTAGTACGGCAAATCTTCTGGAAACTTAGCAGCAGACTCATGCACAGCCCAATCTGTTTACCCATCCAGGATTTTGTTGAATAAATGACAAGTGTAAGTAAACATTTACTTAGCAAGTATAGCACGAGTATATGAAGGCTCAAAATAAGGCTAGACATGGCTGAACTGCATTAGCATTTTTAGTTGGTTCATTTTATCATTAACCAAGTTACTACAAGTGAATAGAACCCAGTTGCAACCCAATTAATGAAGTATAAGTGACATTAAGCATAAATAAACATCATCTTCTAATAAAAAATGATCCAGGCCGCTCGTGACCCTGAGCAAGGCTATCATGAAAGATTTTACACACTGCAGATGTTTCGCCCTTTACCCACCAGTCGCGTAAAAGCTCAAATGAACTTTAAACCCCACCACGCGGAGGTGGATCAGACCTCACAACTCACACTTCCGAGGTGTGACCGCATAGGAACGCTACGAGGTTTTTCACAAGACACCCTAACAAGACAGTGGCCGAT
Organism: Echinochloa phyllopogon; assembly: GCA_033239725.1. Classification (NCBI taxonomy): domain Eukaryota; kingdom Viridiplantae; phylum Streptophyta; class Magnoliopsida; order Poales; family Poaceae; genus Echinochloa; species Echinochloa phyllopogon. The sequence continues at coordinate 15,121,199 of BTCW01000017.1, forward strand.
TATGGTACAGCACAGGCAGCATGGCCCAGACACCGAGATTGACGTACGCCTACGGAGTCACACCATAGGGGGGTCAATAGAGTCCAGAGCACGGGCATCACATCCAACAATGCGCAACGTGTGGAGTTCCCCGTCGCAGGGACTCCTAGCACGGTACTGTGCCTCACGGGGGCATAGACGACGGATCCCCTGTCCTCGGTGGATCAAGACATACTCTCACCCCTGTTCCCCAAAACGCCCTCGGCCACTCCGGTAACCACTGACAAGCTAGAGACGTACATGTTACTTGACCAATACCAGAGCCATAATAGTTCTAGCGATGGCGACAGGCTCCCGGGTTGCCGCTTTAAGAACCGAACCTTACGGAGAGATACTAGAGCAAAGCACAAAGCACATGCTCTAGCTCCCTAAACCAAGTTGCTAAAAAGCAAGTTTTATCATTAATGCTGAAGTGAACCATTAAGTCAAAGTTAATAGTTAAATAATGGTGATAGTAGCTGCACATAGCAAAGATCTACCCAAACGCATAAACCCAAGGTAAACAAAGGACAAGATAATCAAACTAGGTACAACCTTAATGGTACATCAAATTAGACACATGCATTTATGAAATAATTTAATACAAGGTGAGTAGGTAGCAAGGATTGTCCGTGCTATAACTTGCCTCAAATCTATTATAATTACTCATAGTCTTCAACTCTTGATCTTCAAACTCTTCTCCTTGATAGGAATCAAAGCGTGTTCCTTCTAGTTGTAGCAATCAACCACACGAGCATACAAGTACACAAACAAGCACAAATAAGAAAAATACACCAATCAAAGGAAAAGCTTTAAAAAGAGCGCACTAAATGATAGGGCTTGGTCAATTCTCGTCACCATCTGACATAGTCTGCTTGTTTATTTTATATCTCGAGCTCTAGACATCCGATTAATGTTATTCCAATTGGGTTAGCTTCATAATTTGATAATCTATCTTCTGGAAAAAATCACGATTTTAGGAGCTACTGTCTAGAATCGACACATGATTTAGTGCACCTTTCATAATCTGTTTTTGAGGGTGAAAATATCCGCTGTGACTTATTGCGACTTATATTAGAGGGTTTCGATCCTACAACAAGTTAAATAATACTTCTAATTGTAATTCATATCGATATGAGTCTATCACAATGAAAACGGATTAAAACAAATCTAAAAGGTGGAAACTATGGACTAAACAAGATTTCCGACGCTTAAAACTAGCAGGGACTTTTCTACGAAAGAGTATAGACTAAACGAATATGGTAGAAAATTACAAGATTTGCTGAGGGTCTTACTGAAAATCTTGAGGCCAAAAACGACGGAAGGCACAGCGCGACGACGAGACGAAGAATGGATAGTAGTGGAAGGTACGGTGGAAGAAGACTACCTTAGGGAATCCCAAACAAAGGGGCATCCCTATAAAGGAGTCGATGGTGTGCCATTTCCAGAGGAGAGGTGGTTCGTATATATAGGGAGAAAACCTTTTACTTCCAGGTTCATTAGCAATATGAGACTAAAGGTGGTTTGCCCATTCCAATGCGAATGGGCTTTGAAATTGGGCCCAATAAAGTGATGGGATGGATTTGGCCTAAAATTGGGTCAACTTTGGGCCAAGGCTGGTCTACTAAGATTTATGGTGATTTTAATTTTCGGAATACTTATTTTCATGGTTATAAAATAATTCTAGATAAGTCCAGAATTGATATTAAAACCAGGAAACATGTTCTAAAAATCCTAGGGAAAATTCCAAAGATAGAGTTGGACATAAGGAACCCAAATAAAATATTTGGAGCTCATGTAAAAGATTTTAGAACCTTCCATAAATTAGAATTAGCTATAGAAAAATAGAAATAAATCCCAGAAAGTTCTGGAAAATTCCCATTAGGCTTCTAAACCCGTTTTTGAAAACTTTACACACATAAAACCACTAAATGCAACAGGCATGAATGCAAAGTGCTCAATATTAAACCTATGTTGTTTTAATTTGACTCAAAAAACAAAATTTTCCTATACTAAATTCCCAGTTAATTTTTTTAAAGGTTGGAAAATTTTAGAAAATTGAGAAAATCATTGTATTAATTATGCTATCAATTCACATCCCAAAATCCAAAAATGTTGGGGTGTGACAGGTAGGCTTCGAGTTGTTCAAAAGCCTGATGTGCTTCTTCTGTCCAATTGAATTGGTCTCGGTTATTGAGTTTTGAGATGAATCTGTTGAGGGATGCTATGCAGCCCGTGAGTTTTTGTACGTCCTTGATGCTTCTTGGGGCTTCCATGTTAAGGATAGCTGTAATTTTGGAAGGGTTAGCCTCAATGCCTCTGTGATTGACAATGAACCCGAGTAGTTTCCCTGAGGGAACACCAAAGACGCACTTGGTCGGGTTTAGCTTCCAGTGAAACGTTCTGAGGTTATCAAATGTTTCTTGTAAGTCGGCGATGAGGTTTTGTGGTTCTTTTGTTTTTACAACCACATCATCAACATATGCCTCTACATTGATGCCAATTTAGGATGACAAGCATTTTTGTATGGCTTGTTGGTATGTGCCACCGGCGTTCTTTAACCCAAACGACATTGTCGTGTAGCAGTAAACATAGAAAAGTGTAATGATTGAAGTTCTGATCTGATCCTCCTTTTTCAGGGCTATCTAATGATATCCTGAGTAGCAATCGAGGAAACAGAGGAGCGCACATCCAGCCGTGGAGTCTACGACTTGATCAATGTGCGAGAGACCCATGGGGTCTGGAGGGCAATGCTTGTTTATATCTGTATAGTCAACACACATCCACCACTCGTTGTTTTTCTTTTTTGACCAGGACTAGATTGGCCAACCACTCTGGATGGAAAACTTCTTTGATGAATCCTGCTGCGAGTAGTTTGGCGAGTTCCGCTTTGATCGCGTCACGTCTGTCTTGAGCAAAACGTCGTAGGTGTTGCCTTTTAGGCTTCCATTTTTGATCAACTTTTAAATTGTGCTCGGCAAGCTCCCTAGGAACACCAGGCATATCAGATGGTTTCCGTGCAAATATATCTTTATTATCACGAAGGAACTGGACGAGCGCGTCTTCCTATTTACAATCTAAGTCAGCCCCTATAAGGGCTGTTTTGGACGAATCGCCCATCTCAAGGTCTATAGTTTTAAGCTGTACTTCTTCAGAAGGCTTGAAACTTGTGCTTGCGGGCTTCTTGCTTGGAACCTCCAGGTCTTCTTCTTTCGATTTCTTGGCTAGAGCGAGTACTTCCAGCATCTGGATAGGGACTTGTGAAGTGGCGGCAAACTCTACTACTTCCACATCACAGTCGGAAGTGATCTTCAAATCACCTTTTAAAGATAGAACTCCTTTAGGAGCAGGCATTTTTAGAACGCGATATACGTAGTGCGGCATCGCCATGAATCTGGTGAGGGCCGGACGCCCAAGGATCGCATGATACGAGGTCTCAAAGTCAGCGACTTCGAACTTGATGTACTCTGTCCTGAAGTTGGCTTATTTGCCGAAGGTTACTAGGAGTGTGACCTATCCCAGGGGAATTGCCGCGTTACCAGGCATGATACCGTAGAACGGAGATTCTGTGGGCTTTAGGTGTTTGGTGATGTCGAGTCCCATTTTGGTGAAGGTCTTCACAAAGATGACGTTGAGCCTGCTGCCTCTGTCAATGAGAACTTTGGTTAGTCTGGCTTGTGCCACGACTGGATCCAAAACCAACGAATATCTGCCTAGGTTGGTGAAGTTGGTCCACTGATCTTTTCTAGAGAAGGTGATGGGGACTTCAGACCACTTGAGATATGTCGGGGTGGTTGGTTGTATTGCCATGATTTCACGGAGCGACAGTTTCTTTGCCCGCTTCGACTGATTTAAGGACTCGCCGCTGAACAGGACTGCTACGACATTCTGGACTTGAGGATAACCATTATCATGATTGTTGTCATCCTTGTCATCCTTTTTGTCGTCCTCTTTGTCTGTCTTTGTTGGTCCTTGCTTATGAAATTCCTGTTTATGGTGAAAGCAGTCGACCATCTTGTGTCGTCCGTTTGGATGATATGGGCAAGGTCCGTTCATCACTTTGTCGATAGAGACCGTGCTTTTCTTCCGCACGGGGCGTTCAACTGCCGCGACAATGTTGTCTGGCTTGCACTTTTTGTTGTCACAGTTGAAATAACGGTTGTTATCATTGCGACAATCGTTGCCTCCTCTATGGTAGTTATTGTCATTATTGCTGATGTCATGACGCCTGTCAAAGCGCTCGCGCTCACGATCATCTTGATCAGCCCACTCGGCTGCCATGCGCCATAACTTGGGGATAGTTGTTGGGCATCGTCTGCCAAACTCACGATGTAGTTCTCTGGCGTAGAGTCCATCATGGAAACAGTCTATGACCTCACGGTCAGATATGTCCACAATTGTTGCTCTGCCAAACTCACGATGTAGTTCTCTGGCGTAGAGTCCATCATGGAAACATTCTATGACCTCACAGTCAGATATGTCCACAATTCTTGCTCTTTTTTCAAAGAATCTCTTGATGAATTTGCGCAGGGTTTCACTTTTATCCTGTTTACCGGCTGCCAATTCAAATCGGGTTCCAGGCCGAGACCATGTTCCTAGGAAATTGGCGGTGAACTTCTTGGTGAGGTCTTCCCAGGAGTCGATGGACCCGGGGCGAAGGCCCTTGAGCCATTGTTGGCACTCCTTACGGCCTACAGATAAATCCGCAAACGGACGGATACCGATGTAGCTTTCACCCCGGAGTATTCCAAGGTATCGATTTCCACGGGGAACGAGAAGTGTACTAATCCTAAACTAAGTTGTCCTAGGTAGATGGAGTGGATGAATGAAATGGATGAGGTGGATGACAACAACAAGGAGAGAAGAAAAGAGGTAGGAGGGTAGAGAGGGTACAGGTCTGGTAAGGTTATTCTACCGATTGACTGAGCAGAGCAGAAGATACAGATAGATACTTGCTTCGTGACTACAGAGCCTCCGACACACAGAAAGGGATGAGAAGGGGTGCCGGTTACCCTGAACCTTGGGTCCTAGGACACCGGAACTAACGTGATGGACTACAAAGACCGAAAGGGTTGTCACCACCTTACGGCTACCACCTCCGTTGCGACGGGCAGAAACTAAGGTTACTGGCAAGTCTAGGAACCACTCCTACACTAGTCAATAACTACTTATCTCCTATAGCAAGATAAGCACCCAAGCTAAGCAACCAGTATACAGTTATACCAATCAACTAAGCATTGAATGAAGAACAAGACAAGTATATAAAAGTAAGAACTGAATGCTCAATTAATCAGAGAGAGATACAAGAGTTACCAGACATGACCCGGATGTCACTCGAAGCAGAGCCGCATCCATAGAGGTACAGCGGGAAGAGGGGCCGACACTCCGGCTCCTCTCCGGGACGCTCACCTCTCCTCTCTCCCTATTTCTACTGAGTGGCAGAACCTAGCGACGCCTACTCTTCTTCTTCTCTTGTGTTGTGTGTCTTGCAGGTGACTGGGGGCCTCAATTTATAGGGGAGCCAAGTCGGTGGAGGTGGAGTAGCTGCCAAGGCTGCAGAGGGCGGTGCCGGGCCGTTCGGCCGAACAAGCCGGTTCGGCTGAACCGAGCAGTTCGGCCGAACTGCCACGTAGCACCGCCTTGATCCTGAGGCGATGCAGAGGCGGTTCGACATGTGGGGGCGGTTCGGCCGAACTGGCCCAGTGGCCTGGTTCGCTCCCCCGTGCATCCTTTGCCCTGTGGGCCCTCCTGGCTAGCTTCCTGGTGCTTGGCTTCGAGTTGATTCGGCCCAGGATGACGTGTCGGTGCTCCGGGATGTGTTGGCGGTCGTCCACGTGTCGTGTGTTGTCATTTGGTTGACGTGGACGGCTCCTGCTGGCCTGTACGGCTAAGGGGGGTAACCGGCCGAACGTGTCGTTCGGCCGAATTGGTCATTTCCGACCCCTATAGCACGTATTTCGCAATGTTGTACCTGCACAAGCGACACTCTTTAGAAATAAAACCTAAGTACATGGAATGTTGCATAGTCTCTCATTTATTCCCGCGTATTGGTGGTCGAATTTGGGTTGTAACGACCGCCAACAAGCTCCCCCAAGCTTGGCTCTTTGCTCATCCTCGAGCAAAGATAAAACTTAGGCTCGGTGGATCAGGAGTTGCTACAATGTCATTTTTCTTGCAGGTAACTTCATAAACAACTAGTACTCAAACAAATACTTGAATCACTAGCAAGGTATTAATTCACCATTTTACCTATGGGGCTTATAGCAATCTCCTTATCTTGGGCGGTTGAAAGAATGAACAGTTTAACTTAGTTTTATTCCACCCTGCTCTTTTCAGGATCGTATCTCGGAGTTTTCACCATTTTGTGAAAAGATAAATTGTTCCTCATTGGCTTACTCAATCGCTCAAGTGTATTTGAATCCTCACCAAAGGCTTTGCCTTCTTTTCATCCTAACATCTAATTTGGCTTTTTGTGTGGCTCAGGGACAAAGGATGAAGGCATACAAGCATCTTATATTTTGCTAAGTCAAAGACCGGACCTTAGGAGAATCAAATCACACTCTTAGATCGGAAGTGCAAGTGTGTGAAATATGTGGAGTGGAATTTGGTGGAACTTCATGGAATGATTCTTCCTCTCCTTTATTTATTTTTCGAGAGCATGGGCTATCTTTTATTCCCTTTTTTTTTGCCATGCCTTTTTGGCATGCTTTTCTTTTTCTCATATTTTTGCCATGCCACTTGGCATGCTTTTCTTTTTCTTTTTGCATAGCCCATGCCTCTACTTCAAAGATATTTGGAAAGGGAATCAGAGAACATGAAGTTTATTTTTGTGGAATGGATGATGGCATGGTTTTGCTAACTCCCAGTGTAGGAATTGCAAGTGAGAGGTGGAGTGTTTGTGAATCTCGATCTTAGAAGCATGAAAGATTCCTCACTAAGGTCACAACAATTTGACTAAGCTCACTAAGATGACAAGCAACATATGGTAGAAAGTTTAGAACTAATCCTATCATATGGCTCTGGTAGGTATTATGACCAATGATGAACTTTGTTTTAATTTTTGAAAGCATAAACAACCGAGATTTTCACCATACTAAGAGCAGAAATAGAATTCAACCAAAGTCTCACTATATCAATTCCCACAACAACCTAGACTTGGAATAAGGCATATGCTCCCACAAGGTTTTTAGGTTCATTTCTACTTATGCCAAATAACTCAAGCATAGTCAAGCAACTAGTTGCAACAAAGTACTAGCAAATTAATGACAGAGGAACTATTCATCATTTCCAAAGTGAGAGGCATATGTTTCATTCCATGCATGGTTGGGAGTTTATTCAAAGGAAGTATTTTCAATTGAATGACCAAAGTGCTGAGTAATTCGGATCGTACCTGATGGGGGTCCTCCCCCAAGCTTGGACTCTTCACTGGTAGGGATTCAACCTTGAAAGGTACTGAGTTAGCTGGTTGGCCTGCTCGTCCTCATCCTGCTCCTCCACTGTGTCATGCCTGTACTCATGTATCTTTCTGTTAAACAGGGCAATCTCCGGTTGGTTCAAATGCACCAATCGGAGCGACAATTTTATTCTTTTTGCATTCAACTCTAATTTTATTTATTCATCAAGCTAAGGTTGTAAACAAAATGTTTGGAAGGGAAATAATTAGAGCACCTCCTAAACAATGATTTGAGCAAAGGGAAATTGAATTGGGAAATAAATTGAAACTAATGGTGCTCTACAGGATACAACCACATGACATCTGCTCTATAGATGGATCATAAAGGTCTAGATGTTACGTGGCTTTGGCGAGCCTCTTTGATTTGGCTGTGAATGCTTGGTACAGGACATTGTTCTTGTCCATCTGCCAAGGCTCGCCTTCAGTGACCTTCTCATCCTGGTTGCTCAACTTCTGGCATGTTTGTGCCAGTTATTTTTCAGGCTCTTCAACCATGGGTTTCTCTTCTCCCTCCTCCATGGCTTTCTTCATTGGTGGACTTGTCGTACTCATGGAGAGAGAACCATTGGGTGAGGAAAGGTCTTTGGATAAGGATTGGGTGGTCATGGCGGCTGGGAAATGTGAACACTTGGTCGTGTTCGGGAAAGTGATGGAGGATGGTTTCTGACTTGAGATCGACAAGCAGCTTTCCCAACATTTCCTAGCAACTTCGAGACAAGATGGGATAGAGATAGGATCAAGGGTCAAAAAGGACGCTCGAGGGGCAACCGAGGGGTCCTTCGGTCGAACCAACATGGTTTGGCCGAATTGTCCTAATTTGCCCAAACTAGAGTGGTCTAGTTTGCCCAAAGTGCTTCAGTGAGTCTATCTCTCTAGTGCCTACCCATCTCATTGACAGTCTTTACAGAGTGTTCTTGATCTTCATGCTGGATGTTCAGCTTGACCACTAGCTTGGGGGGTGTTAAGGTGTGGGTATAAAATGCGGCTCCCCCAAGCTTAGATATTTTCGGGAGTCAATGAGATGGGAGCCCCTATGACTAGCCCAGGGACGCCAAAGCGAGGAAAGATGTTTTCATGGGTCATTTGCTCAGCGTGCCTAGTGGCTACGGATCGATATGGCTTGGCTTCTACCCAGTTAGAGACGCTATCTTCGGCTAGCAGAATAAACTCGTAGTTCTCTGAGTTAGGGAAAGGACCCATGGGGTCTATTCCCCTTACATCAAAGATTTCTACTGAATATTACTGGTGAGTGGCTTCGCGTCTCTTTCCCGTGTTTCTGGCAGTGTGGGCATCTCTTGCTAAGTTTCTTAACTTCTCCATATTGCCAGACCTTTATTCTGAACACTCCATAATGTCCTTCAGAAGGTGCTCCATGATATCTCTCCCAGCTTTTATGTGCCTCAGGTGCAGGCATGCATCGTCTGAGTCCATTTTGTATCCAGAAGAGATACGGGTTGTTCCATAGGTGATGTCTGCTCTCATAAACCAATCTTTTCCTATTTTCACCTGATGGGACGTACCCTAACACCATGAAGTCAACTATGGTGGCGTACCACGACTCTAGTGTTGTGGCTTTGAGGAGCGTATCACCCCGTAAGAAAATTGCTGATGGAAAGATCAAACGGGACTTATACCCGAGACAGACCCAACGAATGAGTCTTGGGTTCGCATCCTTTTTGGCCAAGAAATACTTCAGAGCAGTATGGTCGGAATAGACTATGACCTTTGCCCTAACTTGGTAGGACCGGAATTTGTCTATAACAAACATAGTTGCTAAGAGTTCCTTTTCCGTGGTTGCGTAGTTAAGCTGGGGCCAGTGAGCATAATGCTTCTTGTCCTTGGTTTGGCCCACAGCAGCTCTAACAGCATAATTGCTCGCATCACACATGATTTCCAATGGGATGCTCTAGTCGCGAGACCGGATGATGGGAGCAGAATTGAGTGCTTTCTTAGGGTGTGAAAGGAAGCATATCATTCTTGATTAGAGATGAGAGGGGTTTCCTTGGCCAAGAGATTGGTCAACGACCGGGCTATTTGAGAGAAATTTTCGATGAGACACCTATAAAGCCCGGTGTGGCCAAGGAACCACGAATCCCATTTACTCGTGGGAGGTGTACGCATAGGGTCGTATTTAGGAGTATGACAGGAGAAGATGATGGCTTTAGGCTTTGAATCTAGTCTTTCCCCGATCAAAGACGAATCTTCGTGACAATTGTCTTACGACCCCAAGGTAAGATAAGATAGGGATATGATGTGTATGAAGGTTAGGAGTAATCCCTTTGAAATCTTGGATCGAGTGTTTTAATTTTTGAAAGCATAAACAACCGAGATTTTCACCATACTAAGAGCAGAAATAGAATTCAACCAAAGTCTCACTATATCAATTCCCACAACAACCTAGACATGGAATAAGGCATATGCTCCCACAAGGTTTTTAGGTTCATTTCTACTTATGCCAAATAACTCAAGCATAGTCAAGCAACTAGTTGCAACAAAGTACTAGCAAATTAATGACAGAGCAACTATTCATCATTTCCAAAGTGAGAGGCATATGTTTCATTCCATGCATGGTTGGGAGTTTATTCAAAGGAAGTATTTTCAATTGAATGACCAAAGTGCTGAGTAATTCGGATCGTACCTGATGGGGGTCCTCCCCCAAGCTTGGACTCTTCACCGGTAGGGATTCAACCTTGAAAGGTACTGAGTTAGCTGGTTGGCCTGCTCGTCCTCATCCTGCTCCTCCACTGTGTCATGCCTGTACTCATGTATCTTTCTGTTAAACAGGGCAATCTCCGGTTGGTTCAAATGCACCAATCGGAGCGACAATTTTATTCTTTTTGCATTCAACTCTAATTTTATTTATTCATCAAGCTAAGGTTGTAAACAAAATGTTTGGAAGAGAAATAATTAGAGCACCTCCTAAACAATGATTTGAGCAAAGGGAAATTGAATTGGGAAATAAATTGAAACTAATGGTGCTCTACAGGATACAACCACATGACATCTGCTCTATAGATGGATCATAAAGGTCTAGATGTTACGTGGCTTTGGCGAGCCTCTTTGATTTGGCTGTGAATGCTTGGTACAGGACATTGTTCTTGTCCATCTGCCAAGGCTCGCCTTCAGTGACCTTCTCATCCTGGTTGCTCAACTTCTGGCATGTTTGTGCCAGTTATTTTTCAGGCTCTTCAACCATGGGTTTCTCTTCTCCCTCCTCCATGGCTTTCTTCATTGGTGGACTTGTCGTACTCATGGAGAGAGAACCATTGGGTGAGGAAAGGTCTTTGGATAAGGATTGGGTGGTCATGGCGGCTGGGAAATGTGAACACTTGGTCGTGTTCGGGAAAGTGATGGAGGATGGTTTCTGACTTGAGATCGACAAGCAGCTTTCCCAACATTTCCTAGCAACTTCGAGACAAGATGGGATAGAGATAGGATCAAGGGTCAAAAAGGACACTCGAGGGGCAACCGAGGGGTCCTTCGGTCGAACCAACATGGTTTGGCCGAATTGTCCTAATTTGCCCAAACTAGAGTGGTCTAGTTTGCCCAAAGTGCTTCAGTGAGTCTATCTCTCTAGTGCCTACCCATCTCATTGACGGTCTTTACAGAGTGTTCTTGATCTTCATGCTGGATGTTCAGCTTGACCACTAGCTTGGGGGTGTTAAGGTGTGGGTATAAAATGCGGCTCCCCCAAGCTTAGATATTTTCGGGAGTCAATGAGATGGGAGCCCCTATGACTAGCCCAGGGACGCCAAAGCGAGGAAAGATGTTTTCATGGGTCATTTGCTCAGCGTGCCTAGTGGCTACGGATCGATATGGCTTGGCTTCTACCCAGTTAGAGACGCTATCTTCGGCTAGCAGAATAAACTCGTAGTTCTCTGAGTTAGGGAAAGGACCCATGGGGTCTATTCCCCTTACATCAAAGATTTCTACTGAATATTACTGGTGAGTGGCTTCGCGTCTCTTTCCCGTGTTTCTGGCAGTGTGGGCATCTCTTGCTAAGTTTCTTAACTTCTCCATATTGCCAGACCTTTATTCTGAACACTCCATAATGTCCTTCAGAAGGTGCTCCATGATATCTCTCCCAGCTTTTATGTGCCTCAGGTGCAGGCATGCATCGTCTGAGTCCATTTTGTATCCAGAAGAGATACGGGTTGTTCCATAGGTGATGTCTGCTCTCATAAACCAATCTTTTCCTATTTTCACCTGATGGGACGTACCCTAACACCATGAAGTCAACTATGGTGGCGTACCACGACTCTAGTGTTGTGGCTTTGAGGAGCGTATCACCCTGTAAGAAAATTGCTGATGGAAAGATCAAACGGGACTTATACCCGAGACAGACCCAACGAATGAGTCTTGGGTTCGCATCCTTTTTGGCCAAGAAATACTTCAGAGCAGTATGGTCGGAATAGACTATGACCTTTGCCCTAACTTGGTAGGACCGGAATTTGTCTATAACAAACATAGTTGCTAAGAGTTCCTTTTCCGTGGTTGCGTAGTTAAGCTGGGGCCAGTGAGCATAATGCTTCTTGTCCTTGGTTTGGCCCACAGCAGCTCTAACAGCATAATTGCTCGCATCACACATGATTTCTAATGGGATGCTCTAGTCGCGAGACCGGATGATGGGAGCAGAATTGAGTGCTTTCTTAGGGTGTGAAAGGAAGCATATCACTCTTGATTAGAGACGAGAGGGGTTTCCTTGGCCAAGAGATTGGTCAACGACCGGGCTATTTGAGAGAAATTTTCGATGAGACACCTATAAAGCCCGGTGTGGCCAAGGAACCACGAATCCCATTTACTCGTGGGAGGTGTACGCATAGGGTCGTATTTAGGAGTATGACAGGAGAAGATGATGGCTTTAGGCTTTGAATCTAGTCTTTCCCCGATCAAAGACGAATCTTCGTGACAATTGTCTTACGACCCCAAGGTAAGATAAGATAGGGATATGATGTGTATGAAGGTTAGGAGTAATCCCTTTGAAATCTTGGATCGAGTGTCCTAAGACTGATCGATCCTCCTCCAGGACAGTGAAAGTTGGTTGGGTTCCAGGGGGTTTGTCACTGATGGTCACTGGAGTTTGTCCGTCCTTAAAGAGGGAAGCACACTTCAATCCAGAGGGAAGAGGCTTAGGTTCGACTAGAGGATGAATCTCTTCTTCCTCCATAAGGAATTGAGCATCTTCTTCTAGGAAATGTTGCTCTAAGTCTATCAAGGATGTTGACATGACCTCCTCTATTGGCTCAGGATCGGGATCTGTCTCTATTGGGGTATTCAAGGAATAAGAATAAGAGACTGGGACGAGTTCTTCTCCGATCCTAAGCTCTAGCTGGATTATTGGTTAATTTTCTAGGATTTTCATGATTGGCCTACCAATAAAGATGGAGTAAGTGGAATTCTCAGGTAGGTCAAAGATATGGAAATCCAAGAAAAGTTCAGGGTCGTTAATCTTAACGGGTGTGACCCGCAAGATCCCTAAACAGTCGAGGATCCTTCCCGATGTGAACCTTAAACGTTTTTGAGATAATGACCATGGTTCATCGGGGAGTTGCGCTCGCACCAAAGAGCTAGAGATTATGTTGATTCCGAGGCTTGGGTCGGACCCGATTTCTCTGTCATTGCCCATAACTTCATAGAATATGCTTCTGATCCTTTTGGGCATTTTGACAACCTTGGTTGAGGCTTCGGCCTTGTCTAGCCATTCCCGACTCTTGATGGCAGAGAGACGGCCTAAGTACTCTCTTTGATATTCTAGTGCTTCCTTGTCGGGTGGTGGATCCTTTTGCTCTACACATTGTCCCCGTGGGAAACGTATGGCACAGTCGATGTCATCGAATAGACCATCGTCAAAATCGTAGGGAGTGGTGTAGAGTGGAGGATAGTAGTCCAGGCTAGAGTAAGGTTGTGGTTCGAATTGAGCATCGGGTTCTGATGGAATGGAATGGTTGATAGATTTGGATTGTTGGTGTACAGTCTTTTCAGGTTTGGGCTGCTTCTCTTCTTCATCAGGGAGTTCGTCATAGACTCCAGTGTAGGGAGTGTTGTCCAGGATGCGCTCCAGGACTATCCTCGCTTCACGAGGAGTCAAATGAAAAAACGACCCTTTTGAAGCAGAGTCCAAGAAAGTTGCGGCTACGGGACAGAGGCCAAGGCTGAAGTGTTGTAAAACAACAGGTTCTGGTAGGCTTAGGTCTGGTCCGGATGCCAAGATTTGATTGAAACCAGCCAATGAAGCTCCTAACGACTCTCCCTCTAATTGCTTAAAGGTAAGAACTTTGATTCGGAGGCTGGCTACCTTGGAAATTGGGAAGAAATTTAGGCAGAATTTCTCTCTGAGAGTTTCCCAACTCCCTTCCATAGTACCGACAGCCAGAGAGTACCATTTCTTCGCTCCTCCCGTTAATGAGAACGGGAATAGCTTCCATTTGAGTGTCTCTTGTGTCATGCCCGCAATGGTCAGGCACGAGTAGAGTTGCTCAAACTCACGCAAATGCGCGTATGGACTCTCGGCCTTCGTTCCTGAGAACGATTGCTCACGAACCATGGCTATGAAGTCGGGACGTAGCTCATAGCCGGGTGTGGATATGGGATGTGATGATGGTGGAGGCTCCAAATAATCACCCTTTGGAGCCGAGTGTTGACGTAAGGTGAGAGTGGAATCCATGTGGTTGGTGGATGGTGGTGGGATACACGGACAACTTGGGTTCAGAATCAGAACAGCTACCGTTCCCCGGCAACGGCGCCAGAAAGCTTGTTGGCACTCCTTACGGCCTATAGATAAATCCGCAAGCGGACGGATACCGATGTAGCTTTCACCAGGGAGTATTCCAAGGTATCGATTTACACGAGGAACGAGAAGTGTACTAATCCTAAACTAAGTTGTCCTAGGTAGATGGAGTGGATGAATGAAATGGATGAGGTGGATGACGACAACAAGGAGAGAAGAGAAGAGGTAGGAGGGTAGAGAGGGTACAGGTCTGGTAAGGGTATTCTACCGATTGACTGAGCAGAGCAGAACATACAGATAGATACTTGCTTCGGGACTACAGAGCCTCCGACACACAGAAAGGGATGAGAAGGGGTGCCGGTTACCCTGAACCTTGGGTCCTAGGACACCGGAACTAACGTGATGGACTACGAAGACCGAAAGGGCTGTCACCACCTTACGGCTACCACCTCCGTTGCGACGGGTAGAAACTAAGGTTACTGGCAAGTCTAGGAACCACTCCTACACTAGTCAATAACTACTTATCTCCTATAGCAAGATAAGCACCCAAGCTAAGCAACCAATATACAGTTATACCAATCAACTAAGCATTCAACGAAGATCGAGACAAGTATATAAAAGTAAGAACTGAATGCTCAATTAATCAGAGAGAGATACAAGAGTTACCAGACATGACCCGGATGTCACTCGAAGCAGAGCCGCATCCGTAGAGGTACAGCGGGAAGAGGGGCCGACACTCCGGCTCCTCTCCGGGACACTCACCTCTCCTCTCTCCCTATTTCTACTGAGTGGCAGAACCTAGTGATGCCTACTCTTCTTCTTCTCTTGTGTTGTGTGTCTTGCAGGTGACCGGGGGCCTCAATTTATAGGGGAGCCAAGTCGGTGGAGGTGGAGTAGCTGCCAAGGCTGCAGAGGGCTGTGCCGGGCCGTTCGGCCGAACAAGCCGGTTCGGCCGAACCGAGCAGTTCGGCCGAACTGCCACATAGCACCGCCTTGATCCTGAGGCGGTGCAGAGGCGGTTCGACATGTGGGGGCGGTTCGGCCGAACTGGCCCAGTGGCCTGGTTCGCTCCCCCGTGCATCCTTTGCCCTGTGGGCCCTCCTGGCTAGCTTCCTGGTGCTTGGCTTCGAGTTGATTCGGCCCAGGATGACGTGTCAGTGCTCCGGGATGTGTTGGCGGTCATCCACGTGTCGTGTGTTGTCATTTGGTTGACGTGGACGGCTCCCGCTGGCCTGTACGGCTAAGGGGGGTAACCGGCCGAACGTGTCGTTCGGCCGAATTGGTCATTTCCGACCCCTATAGCACGTATTTCACAATGTTGTACCTGCACAAGCGACACTCACCAAAACTCGTGGAACTTCATTAGAAATAAAACCTAAGTACATGGAATGTTGCATAGTCTCTCATTTATTCCCGCGTATTGGTGGTCGAATTTGGGTTGTAACGACCGCCAACAGCCATGTGAGCGGAGTAGTATCCATCATGATGGGGAAGTAGCTGACTTTTACGTCGTTGGATCCTCCGGCCATCTGGATTGCAGTCAAGTAGACTCTTAGCCATTGTTCAGGGTCTTGTTTGCCTGTGAACTTTTCGATGCCAATTGTCTTGAACTTGCTGGGTAGCTTGATCTTCTTGATGCGGCTGGAGAATGCTGGGAAGCCATCATACTTGTCTGCTAGTGAACGGTTACGTCTGTGATGACCATCACTACGGTCGGAGTCATAGTAATATCCATGATTGTCCGAGCTGTGGCTTGGTGAGTTATCAGGCCTCAGGCATCCGCAATTGTGATCACGGTCTTCATCATAGTCTCATTCACGTGGAGGGCGATCATCATCGCGATTGTTATCGCGTTGGGATCATTGTTGCGTGGTTGACGATCTTCATCTCGTAGGTGGTCATGGTCGTGGCCGCGTGGAGGACGGTCGCGGTCGCGAGTGTGGTCGCGAGGTAGTGGTCCGTAGCGACGGTCGAATTCTTCATGCCTACGGAGCTCCGAGTTGATGTGGTTTGCTCTACTCGACTGTATTACAGAGCGAGCATCTCGGTTGGCGTTGATGTGGGAGTGGAGGTCGCTATCGCGGTTGGGCCCGTTACGTGGCCTGTTGCCATCTTGTGGTCTGGCATTGGGGACTTGCGCATTAGCTTGCCTTCTAGCTACTCCGCCCGATGGCTCTCGGGGAGCACGACTCGGGTGGGCCAATGTTGTGGGCTAGGCATGCGAGCGTCTTCCTCCAGGACGTCTGCCGCTTGAGGCGTGGTGGCTTAAAGTGGGACCAGTGCTGATGTTCTTGCGAGCTGTCTCGAGGAGAGTCAGGACGTGTCTGATTTGTGGCGTTTCAGGCATGGACCTAACAATTTCTGCTGCAACGGAGATGTTCATTGGAGCGTCCTGGAGCACCGGTTGGTCACCAACCATCGCGAAATCTCGTGTAAGGTTTCAAGTTACATTGGCATGTATGGCTGCGTTAAGAGGCCTTTGCTTGCGCTTGGCGTTCCTTGCTTGTCTTGAGGTTCTCTGTTCCTCAGATTCTCCATTGGCAGTGCGTTCTTCTTCGGAGATGTCACCGATCAACTCACGATGCCTTGGTCGCCAGAGCCGGCCATGAAGACTTGTCTGCCAGGGTCAGGAGAAGTATGTAGTAGTAGAGTTGGGACGTTGGAGAAGTTGTCTCCTGTGCTGTGGGAGGAGGAGCTGATGGAAGCCGTCTAACCATCCTGGTAGGGTAGTTCTTCCAGGATCATTGCGGCTAGACTTGACTCGTTGTCGCGACAGGCTTCAGTAGGTATCGCGCTAGGCCAATGAACAACAAGTCCTCCTGGTGTACTGGTTACTACGAGTCCTGACGGGAGATAGAAGAGTGGTTCTTCAAGATCATAGTCGGTTTTGAAGTGGGCACAACAGGTTAAGCGTGCGATGTTGTCGGGGCAGTCGCTCAGTAGAACCGTGAAATCATTATCTTCGTTGTCCTCTGATGGCTCAAACGCCGGCATAGAGTCCTTGCTGCTTTCCACGGTTGGACTATCAACTTTTAATATGTGTTCGTTCTGCTCCGTGGTGTAGATATGTTGATATGTAGCCGCGACTTTGGGGACTTCGAGTGGGAATCGATTTGAGGGGTTGTCCGATGGCGTAGCCTTCTCGGAGTTCCCAACTCCTTCGATATTTGGAAGTGAGTTATACCCGATATCGTTTGGGGTAATCTCGATCGGAGTTGGGGTCGAAATCAAGCTCGAAATCCTGTGGAGGGTCGGAATTCAGATCGAAATCGTTACCGGAGTGGTTGTCGAGGCTGGTGTTTTGCAGAGCGGCTCCAATGGAGACGCCATCATCGAGTACGGTCCTGGGTGAACGACAAGGAAGCTGGTGAAGTCACCTTTGCCATCAGCGACAAAGGTCCACGCGCCGATGACAAAAGTTGCACCCTCCTCGATGTCGTAGGTGATGAAGCTTGATCCCATCGAGCCTAATGTCGAGCTTGTAGGCCCCACGATGGGCGCCAAGTGTCGACGATTTATGTCAAGCACGTCTGCTAGGGGGTACCTCAGGAAGTAGATTTGTGGGTCTCGGTGAGTTCTAGGAATGATAGTGCATGAAGAACACAAAGATTTAGACAGGTTCGGGCCGCGAGTAGCGTAATACCCTACGTCCTGTGTGCTTGATTGTATTGCACGTGAGTTGAGTTGTCTTGACGGGGTCCCTGCTCCATCTTATATATCCGGGGAGTAGAGTTACAAGTAGGTTACATAATCCTAGTCGTATACAACAAGGAGTATTACAACAGGGTACTTTGGAGAGTCTCCTAACAGTACACGACTAGTCTTTCCAATCAACTACGTCGTCTTGCACCATAGCCGACTGGTTTAAAGTAGTCGGATTAAATCTTCCCTCTCGAGTAGTTTAATCCCATGGATGAGTGGCCCTAGGGATCCTAGTCCCATAGTATATAAATGGTGATGTTCTAGAAGGGGTAAAAATGATGAAAATTACCAATTACACCCACTTCAAATAAAATTCAGCATGTTGTCCATTTATTTTTACCATGCTCGCCATTTTTCTACTCTCTTTCAAATTAATTAGAGAAGTGGTTCATTTATTTTGGAAAGGAAAACATGCAAATGGAATGATGGAAATTAAAATTTGGAAGGGAAACATGGGATACATACCGGTTTTCCTCGCGGTGAGAGCTCGTGTTTAAAGTCCGCGAGCGGGACTCCTATTTTCAGTTGTTTTTGTCATCGTCCGATCCTGGAGTTGGTGGTTCGGATGATGCAACCTTCTTCTGCCATGCCTTCTTGTTCTTCTTCTATGTTGAAGGCGATGAACGTCTCCTTTCATTCTCCTTGTGTTGGTCCATCCGTGGCTTGGAAACATCCACCTTGACCTGCTCCGAGTTAGTGAAATATCGAATTGGATTGGTACATACCTAGGAGCATTTCTCTACCCTTGGCTTGAATGTGAATTTTTCTGCCTTGCCATTGATGTTCAAGCTGATTTCTCTGGCTCCTACGTCGATGTTTGAATTGGCGGTACTCAGAAACGGCCCCCCAAGAATGAGAGGTGTCTTCGTGTCGACCTCATATCCAGTACCACTGTTGGCACTTCTTACGATCCAATATCAGAATTGAGAATCCGGGTACTGGGGTAAGGAGTGTTTCAGTGGTTTTCCTTATGGCTTAGTAAAATATAGAAATATTCTGCAAGCACACAGAATCACCGCTGTAGCACTTCACTTGGGAGTATTCCGAGGTATCGTAATTTATATTTCCGCAGGGAAGCTTTGGCAAGATTACTAGTGAACAGATATTCGAGACTATCAGAGAAGGGTACACAACTAAACCAGACAGGGGATAATGGTATTGGATAGGAGTGGATATACCGGACACACAGCTCAAGGGATACTCAGGTAAGGGAGAGAAGAGATAGATAGCTGGGAGGACAACGAGAAGAGATAGAGGACTCCTGGATACTTTATCTACCTATGTCACTCTAGCTTAGAGATACAACGGCTACAGAGCCAGCACTAGGAGATCTGGGATAACTCTAATGTCTTAGCATCGGGACAAGGGAACCGGTGAACACACAGAAAGGGATGAGAAGGGGTGCCACTATTTCCCAACTGGGGAATCCTACGGACCGAAACTAATGTGATGGGCTACGAAGACCGAAAGGGCTGTCACCACCTCCCGGCTACCACCTCCGTTGCGACGGGAATAAACTAAGGCCACCAACTAGTCTAGGAACCACTCCTACACTAGGGAACGACTACTTACTCTGCTAGCAAGAGCAAGCAACCTTGTCAATACTCTTGGTGACAATTCACCTCCAGTATCAAGCAAGATCGAAGAACCAGCCAAGACAAAGACTTAAACAAGACTACAAGCACTAGAACTATAACTGACTATAGTCTAAACAAGATATATTTGCAACTAGGATAAAGTAGAAGCAAGATATAAATGTCAAAGGCAAAGTGATAAAGATAACTATATTGATACTCAATATCTTACAAAAAGGAAAAGTAAAAGATACAAGAGCTATTACCAGAGCTTCTGAAGACGACTCCGGAACCTCCGAGGCAAAGCTCGACTCAACTCTAACTCCCAACTAAACTATCCTAACTCTACTAGAATGAAAGTGGAAATGAGCTCCTTGGCTTGGTGTGTGTTTACAAGTGAAAGTGACCCTCTATTTATAGGAGTCTGAGGCGGTTGAGGCAGGGTAGCGGCCAAGGAAGCCAGGGGGTACCCCCTGGGATTTCGGGCGAGGGGAGGCGGTTCGGCCGAACAGGTTGGTTCGGCCGAACTCCCCAGTTCGCCCGAACCAGAGGATCTGCCGACCTTGCTTCCCACGGCCAGGATTGGGTCCCTAGCGTCGGTTTCCAGCTGGGGGCGGTTCGGCCGAAGGGCCTAGTTCGGCCGAACTGGGCCTGGCACGTGGCCGGCCTCCCCAGCACCGCCTCTGCTGCCTGGACCCCCCTGGGCTTCCTCCTGATGCATGACTTCGTGTTGATCTGGCCCCAGAATGACGTGGCATGGTCCAGGATGAGTTGGTGGTCGCCCACGTGTCGTGTGAAGTGTTCGCTTGGTCATTGTTGACGTGGAAGACTCCCGGTGGTCTGCTCGGCTAAGGGGGATAACCGGCCGAACGTAGTCGTTCGGCCGATTTGGTCATTTCCGGCCCCAATAGCGCATATTTGTCGTAGTTGTACCTGCACAAGTGACACTCACCAAAACTCGTGGAACTTTATTAGAAATAAAACCTAAGTGCATGGAATGTTGCATATAACCTTATTTATTCCCGAGTATTGGTGGTCGGATTTGGGCTGTAACGACCGCCAACAACCACGAAGAATTACGGGATTTTCACCGGAATATCTTCAGCTATTCTCACGGGATAGTGAATCGATTGATCCGCTAGCTGCCAGTACATAGTCGTAGGGGATAGGGAAGTATGGATTAGTTTATCGAACGCTACCTTGGGCATAACGCTAACGCTTACTCCCAGGTCACACAGGGCGTGGTTGAAGTGTTGCTCCCCGATCGAAAACGCGATGGTGGGACATCCTGGGTCCTTCTTCTTTTCTGGGAGATAATTTAAAATGGATGTGCTGCAAGCTTCGGTTAGTTTAATTACCTCGGTGGTCGGTATTGCCCTTTTGTTGTTGAGAATGTCCTTCAAATACTTGGCATATGTGGGAACCTGCATAGCTTCAAGCAATGGGATATTGACATATAATTTTCGAATTACCTCAACAAATTTGCTGAATTGTTCATCCACCGTCGACTTATGACATCTTGTGGGAAATGGAAGCACAATTGTGTCGTAGAACTCATGAGGGGCCGTCTTTGCTTCCTTCTGAGGGTTGGTCATTTGACGTTCTGCAATGGCATCCTCCTCTTCGCTGTCACTAGCTGGAGTGACTGCCTTTTTACATGCACCATTAGGATATGGCGGGTCCCGAGTGGTCTTACCCCTCTCGTGGTGACCGCTTTAACCTTTTCACGTGAGCAATTGTCTGGTTTCCCAGCAATTTTCCCCGCTACAGACGAAGGTAGAGAAGCAGCTAACTGAGCAACTCGGGTTTCGATCATTTTATTAAAGCTCAGTTGACTTTTCATGGCAGAAGAGAATGAATCCAATCTAGAGTCTATGCTTTCCAGGATTTTATCATTAGCAGCAAGCTTTTTATTGTTATTTTCAGTGATTTTACCCTAAGAGATGGCTGATTATTGAAATTGCTGGAATTGAAATTGTTACCTTGTTGAGGCCTCTCAAATGGGAGGTTTGGGCGCAAATTCCAGTCTTGATTGCCGTAGTTGTTCGGTCGATACCCGTTGTTGTTGGAGTTATTGACGTAGTGGGCATCTTCTCGCGTTTTGGGGCAGTCATTCCCCAAATGGCCAGCGTTGCCACAGACCTCGCAAGTCATGCAAGCGTCCATGGCTTGCACCATTTCTTGAGCAGGGGCCTCCATTTTCTTCATCAGAAGGTCCATCTTGGCAGCGAGCATGTCCAGAGCTTCAACTTGATGTACTCCACGGGTCCGTGGTTGGGTTCGTTCATCAGACCAACCTTGGTTTTCGACCATCTTCTCGATCAGGGCATTTGCATGACTCTCCTCAAGAGATAAGAAAGAACCTCCAGCAGCAGCATCCAAGTACTCACGGGCAGAGCTTCTAAGCCCGTGGTAAAAGGTTTGGATGATGAACCAACTTTGCATACCATGGTGAGGACAAACAGATATATAGTCCTGGAGGCGATCCCATTCCTCCGGGACTGTTTCATCTTTTAATTGTTGGAAACTAGCAATTTTATTCCGGAGGGCGTTGGTTTTCCCAACTGGAAAGAATTTAAGCAAAAATGCGCTAGTGCACTTATCCCAAGTGTCTATAGCTTCACGGTTAGCATAAAACCATTGTTTTGCCTTGCCTAATAATGAGTATGGGAATAAACGAAGGCGAATGGCATCGATGCTTACCCCGCGTATGGTGAAAGTGTTGCAAATCTCCAGAAAATGCTGAAGATGAGCGTTGGCATCCTCGTGTGGCTTGCCACAGAATGGGCCAGCCTGCACCATGTTGATGAGGGCTGGCTTGAGCTCGAAGTTGCCATCTCCGACAGGCGGAGCTTGTTCGACACGCACGTTCTCGCTCCATGGGGCGGAGAACTCGCAGATCGTCTTGCTTGCCATCCTCGATGAAGCCGTGTCGACGACGGGAAAGACTGGGCTCGTTGGAATGAGTTGCTTCTGAGGAGCTACAACATGGGTTTGCACTTTCCTCACAAGAGACTCAGGATTTTCTTGGAAGTTTGACGGTAGTTGGAAACCAGTCATGCACTGCTCTGCTTCACAAAACCAATGAAATAGAGCAAGGACAAACCCACTGTTGGCACTTCTTACGATCCAATATCAGAATTGAGAATCCTGGTACTAGGGTAAGGAGTGTTTCAGTGGTTTTCCTTATGGCTTAGTAAAATATAGAAATATTCTGCAAGCGCACAGAATCACCGCTGTAGCACTTCACCTGGGAGTATCCCGAGGTATCGTAATTTATATTTCCGCAGGGAAGCTTTGGCAAGATTACTAGTGAACAGATATTCGAGACTATCAGAGGAGGGTACACGACTAGACAAGACAGGGGATAACGGTATTGGATAGGAGTGGAAATACCGGACACACAGCTCAAGGGATACTCATGTAAGGGAGAGAAGAGATAGATAGCTGGGAGGACAACGAGAAGAGATAGAGGACTCCTAGATACTTTATCTACCTATGTCACTCTAGCTTAGAGATACAACGGCTACAGAACCTGCACTAGGAGATCTGGGATAACTCTAATGTCTTAGCTTCGGGACAAGGGAACCGGTGAACACACAGAAAGGGATGAGAAGGGGTGCCACTATTTCCCAACTGGGGAATCCTACGGACCGGAACTAACGTGATGGGCTACGAAGACCGAAAGGGCTATCACCACCTCCCGGCTACCACCTCCGTTGCGACGGGAATAAACTAAGGCCACTGAGTAGTCAGGAACCACTCCTACACTAGGCAACGACTACTTACTCTGCTAGCAAGAGCAAACAACCTTGTCAATACTCTTGGTGACAGTTCACCTCCAGTATCAAGCAAGATCGAAGAACCAGCCAAGGCAAAGACTTAAACAATACTACAAGCACTAGAACTATAACTGGCTATAGTCTAAACAAGATATATTTGCAACTAGGATAAAGTAGAAGCAAGATATAAATGACAAAGGCAAAGTGATAAAGATAACTATATTGATACTCAATGTCTTACAAAAGGAAAAGTAAAAGATACAAGAGCTATTACCAGAGCTTCTGAAGACGACTCCGGAACCTCCGAGGCAAAGCTCGACTCAACTCTAACTCCCAACTAAACTATCCTAACTCTACTAGAATGAAAGTGGAAATGAGCTCCTTGGCTTGGTGTGTGTTTACAAGTGAAAGTGACCCTCTATTTATAGGAGTCCAAGGCGGTTGAGGCAGGGTAGCGGCCAAGGAAGCCAGGGGGGGTACCCCCTGGGATTTCGGGCGAGGGGAGGCGGTTCGGCCGAACAGGTCGGTTCGGCCGAACCGACCATCCCACCGCCTTTGCATCCAACGGCTGTGGGCAGCTCCCTAGAGGCGGTTACGTGCTGGGGGCGGTTTGGCCGAAGGCCCCAGTTCGGCCGAACTGGGCCTGGCCCGTGGCCGGCCTCCCTAGCACCGCCTCTGCTCTGTGGGCCTTCTAGGCTGCCTCCTGGTGGTTGGCTTCGCGTTGATTTGGCCTAGGATGATGTGTTGGTGCTCCGGGATGAGTTGTCAGTCGCCCACGTGTCATGTGATGTGTTCGCTTGGTCATTGTTGACGTGGACGACTCCCGGTGGTCTGCTTGGCTAAGGGGGGTAACCGGCCGAACGGAGTCGTTCGGCCGATTTGGTCATTTTCAGCCCCAATAGCACATATTTGTCGTAGTTGTACCTGCACAAGTGACACTCACCAAAACTCGTGGAACTTTATTAGAAATAAAACCTAAGTACATGGAATGTTGCATATAACCTCGTTTATTCCCGAGTATTGGTGGTCGGAATTGGGTTGTAACGACCGCAAACAAGCTCCCCCAAGCTTAGCTCTTTGCTCGTCCTCGAGCAAAGATATAAACTTAGGCTCGGTGGATCAGGAGTTGCTACAATGTCATTTCTTTTGCAGGTAACTTTATAAACAACTAGTCCTCAAAAATACTTGAATCATAGGCAAAGTTTCAAATCACCTTTTTATCTATGGGGCTTATAGCAATCTCCTTATCTTGGGCGGTTGAAAGGATGAACAGTTTAAATTCAGTTTTATTCCACTCTATTCTTTTCAGGATCCCATCTCGGAATTTTTTCATAAGTTTTGAAAACTACAAATTGTTCCTCATTGGCACACTCAATCACTCAAGTGTATTTGAATCCTCACCAAAGGCTTGTGCCTTCTTTTCATCCTAACATCTAATATGGCTTTTTGTGTGGCTCAGGGACAAAGGATGAAGGCATGCATGCATCTTATATTTTTCTAAGTCAAAGACCGGATCTCTAAGGAGACAAATCACATCTTAAGATCGAGACGTGCAAGTGTGTGGATATGAATGGAGTGAAATATGGTGGAATGGTGGAATGGAATATGGTGGACTGGTGGAACGGAATATGGTGGAATGGTGGAACGGAATATGGTGGAACTCCTTGGATGAATTTCCCTCTCCTTGATTTATTTTCGAGAACATGGGCTATCTTTTATTCTTATATTTTTGCCATGCCACTTGGCATGCTTTTCTTTTTCTCCTTCTCTTTGCCATGCTCTTTGGCATGCTTTTCTTTTTCTTCTTATTTTTGCCATGCTTCTTTGGCATGCTTTTCTTTTTGCATAGCCCATGCCTCTATCAAGAATATTTGTAGAGGGAAATCATAGAACATGGAGCATTTATTTTTGTGGATGGATGATGGAAAATGTTTGCTAACTCCCAGTGTAGGAATTGCAAGTGAGAGGTGGTGTGTGTACGTGGGTCTCGATCTTTAAGAATATGAAAGCTTCACTCAAAGGTCACAACAATTTGACAAAGCTCACTAAGATAACAAGCAGCATATGAATAGAAATTTTCAACTAAGCTTATCATATGGCTCTGGTAGGTATTTTGACCAATGAGGAACTTGTTTCATTTTGAAAGCATAAATTTCCGATATTTTCCCCGTACTAAAAGCAGAATAGAATTTAACCAAATTCTCACTATATCAACCCCCACAACAACTTAGACTTGGAATAAAGCATGTGCTCCCACAAGGTTTTCAGGATCATTTTTACTCATGCCAAATAATTCAAGCACAATCTAGCAACTAGTTGAAGCAAAGTACTTGCAAAATTAATGACAAAGCAACTATTCATCATTTCCAAGGTGAGAGGCATATGATTCATTCCATGCATAGTTGGGAGTTATTTTATTCAAGGGAAATATTGTTTAAGGGAAATATTTTTGGTATTTTCATTTTTTTTAAATGCAAAATATCATGAAGGGAAATGAAAGGGAAATTAAATGATCAAAGTGCTGGATAAATCGGGACATACCTGTGGGGGTCCTCCCCCAAGCTTGGACTCTTCACTGGTAGGGGTTGAGCCTTGAAAGGTACTGGCTCAGCTGTTCCGCTTGTTCGTGGACGTCGTGCTGGATAGACGCCACCATCCCGCTATTCTCTTGATGGTACTGAGAATGGCGGGCTAGCATGTCTTGAATCTCTCGGGTACGGTCGTCGATGAGCTCGACTCGGTCGGAGATGTAGGACATCTCCCGGCCGTAGTCGAAGCTTGCGGACTGTGAGTATCCGGGGTAGTATGGCTGGGAAGCACTGTCGTACCCCCCTCCATACCGGCTCCCTGACCACTCAGAGTCCGTATCCTAGCCATAGTCCCACCGTCCTGAGGTGAAATAGCTCGGCTCCTGATGCTGCCCGGAGCCTCCTGCTCCGGACGTCCCAACGCCGGTGTACATGTCGTAGGTGGCCTCAAAAGCGGAAGTGTGTTAGTGCGGCATTTGTGGTACATCTTCCGGCGCCTGTGAGGTGGTGAGCCCAGCATCACGCCTGGCTTGTCCCCTCGTGACGGGTCCGTCACCTGCAACGCTGTGCCGAGCGGGCTCTCTCCAAGGTGGAGAGTCGTCCGACTCGGTCCTCAACTGGAGAGTTAGTTTCGGCGTGGTATACAACCTTAGTGCTGCACAAGGCAAAGGCACTTCAGTTGTATAGCCACGGTAAATCATTGCCAGCGTTGCGTCAGGCGTCCGCCGTATCATGTGGGATTGCATGAAGTGCTCGGCATCCACGACGGAACGCGTTGTCTCGATGTACGTGAGCCTGGCGCCTTGAAGGACGCCCAGGTGGTTAGCGAGGCGAGTGACTAGAGAAGTCATCGCCATGCTACCCGCACGAGAAATATGAGACAGCCAGTGACCAACCATGTCTTTCACAGGTGAATAGGGAATCTGCTTGACCATGGCAAAAAGAACCCGCAACTCGATGGTGTTGACAGGGCGCAAATCTGCCCGGGGGAATACCGTCATAGACACCCAACGATGCATGAAACGCAAAGTGGGGTTATGAATGCTGTTCGTGCATGGCGCATGACAGTTGGTATCCCCTGAAATCTTTTTCCAAAATGCCACCCGGTCAAATCTTTTAAGCGCTTTGTTCGGGTCTAATGAACAACGGCTTGAAAATCCGAGACCCGAACTAAAATCCCTCCAAGAGCAGAAGAACTCTTGGTTCAAGAACCAAAAATGAATCCCCCCAGTTTCAGAAACCAAAGTCGAGAGGAATTCAAGGGTGAGCAGGTACGAACCTTCTTCGTTGATGTGCCAGAAATTCTCCCAGCCAATGGCCTGCAAGATTTCTGTAAACTCTACATCCATCCCCGTGTCCCTGAGCAAATCTTGCTCAAACACACGGGTGTGCTCAAACTCCTTCAGCCGAAGCTCATTGAAGGTGTTCCGCTCCCTTTCTGTTCTAAGGTTGATGTCACTCTCGCTCAGGAGCTGCCTGGCTGGGGGCGTGGCATGGCCCCATCCCGAGCCGGCTGCTCCGTGCTCGTCCGTGTCCATCCGGCTCGAGCCTCGAGACGGAGCTGGGGAACTCCCAGCATCGTCCGATCGTCGGCCTAGCCGGGCGGAACGACGGAGCGAAGTGAAGAACTTCGACATGATTCCTACAAAAAGTTAGTGCAACAACAACTACCCGAAGGACTGAATATATATATGGTTAGCACAAGAAAATCAAGTCAGTCGTTCGAGATAGTTAGTCGTTCTTGCGGGGATGAAAACCACCACAAAAGGTTAGTCGTTCTTGTGGGTGTCGGTGACCACCACAAAATCGTCCAGAATTTCAGCACAAAGATCACAACAAGAGCAAAATATTTTTGGGATTTTCTCGTGATGCAAGTGAACCAAAACTTGAACAAGATCTTGGGAAGAACTTGAGCAAGCACTAGAGCAAAGGACTTGAGAAAGAGAGAGAGCTCCTAGCATAAATTTTCAGAATGGGAGAGTGGGTGAATGGTGCAAGGAGAAGCAAGCAGCACGGGCAGCATTTATAGGCCGAGGGGAGGGCCTTGGCCAGTTCGCCCGAAGGCTCTGGTTCGCCCGAACCAGGCCTGGTGGCCAGGGCACTCCCATGTGAGTGCAGCAGTCACATGCCTTTGTTTCTACTCCAAGTTTGTGTGGCCATCAATTCCCAAGGACATTTTTAGTGGATTTTAGTGATAGGTGAGATGAAAATGTGACATGACCAAAATGGAAATTAGTGGAGTCACCCCCATGCTGCCATGTTTGTGATAATTGGTGAGTGTGCAGCCATTTTTAGTGGGGTAGACATGTTTGTTGCTGGTTGGTGGTGATGGTAAATAATTTGAGATGTTCTAGAAGGGATGAAAAGGATAAAAGTTACCAATTACATCCACCCTAGATAAAATTTCAGCATGTGTCCAATTATTTCTAACGAAGCTTGCAAAATTTTCTACTCTCTCTCAAATTAATTACTCAAGTGGTTCATTTATTTTGAAAAGGGAAACATGCAAATGCAATTGGAAATTTAAAAATTGGAAGGGAAATATGGGATACATACCGGTTTTCCTCGCGGCGAGAGCTCAGCTGTAACACCCTAAAAATGCCTATTTTTAAAATTTAGTAATTAAATTATTTTTATTTAATTCTATGCTCATATTCATCTAGGGAAAATAAATTATTTATGATAAATAAAATTAAATATAAGGTTAGAAACATTCTTGTTGCATTCTTGCCGACTGCATTGAGTTTTGTTTGTGTGTGGTTCAATTGGAATTTAAATTCTGTTTAAATTCGAATTTGAATCGCTGAGTTTGGAGCTCTAGAAAAGTTCCTGCGACCCGAGTCCGATTTTCCTCCCTAAACTATTTTTCCTGTCCGAATTTGGCCCTCTTCTCTTTTTCTCGCAGCAGCCCATTTTCCCTTTTCTCGCTTTCGGCCCGGCCGACGGCCTGCTTAGCCCGCGCCGGCCTGCTAGCCCCACCGCTCCCGCAGCAGGCCACGCGCCCTGTTTCCGGCCCAGCAGCCCGCTCTGCTCCGCTTCTCCCGGCCTGCTTCGCTCGCGCCGGCCCGCTCGCGTTTCCGCCTCCGCGCCAGCCCCGTCGGCCCACCTCGCGGCCCAGCAACCAGCCGCCGCAGCACACCGCCCCGCTTCCCCGACTCGGCCCAGCAGCCAGTCCGGCCCAGCCCCGCCAATGCCCGCGGCTCCGCAGCGCCCCGCCCCCCTCTGCCACTGACCGAGCGGACCCACGGGTCAGCCCCGTCTCCCTCCTCCAGCCGAGTCCGGCTCGACCCCGGCGCCGGAGTCCCGGTCGGCCACGGCGCGAACGCCGAGAAAACCCCGGACCCTCCCCTCGGTCGCCCTTCAAATAGCTACCGCCGCCGTCTCACGAACCCTATCCAACCCTAGCCGCCCTCGCTCTCGATTCCCGCGCAGCCGCCGCCATAGCCGCCGCCCGAGATTTGCTCCGCCGCGGATCCGCCGACTCGCCGCCGCTCGGGTCGAATTGACTGCTCCAGAAGCTTCCCTAGCAGGTGAGCTCGCCCCCACGCCTGGTCTAGCCTCGTTCCGCGCACTGTGCCATCCCCGCCGCTGTTTCCCGACCGCCGCCGCCGATGTAGCTCGTCGTGAGCCTTCTCCGCCGCACCGTCATCGACGAGAGCCACCCAGTTGCGTTCGTCGCGTCGCTCCGAGTCCGTAGCGCCCAAAACCCGCGTCAACCGTGCCCCGTAGCGCGCTCGCGCGTTTCGCCGGCGACCCTCCGCCGCGCGCGCAGGCGGCGCCGCCGCAGCTCCGCTCGCCGCCGGTGAACCCCCCCCTCTAGAACTATTTTCAGCTGGACGATTCTAATCCTACGGCTCAGATCGATTCAACGAGCCGAGTCAAACCAGCTTGAACCGGTCAGCCATGGACGTTTTTCAAAAGAGCCCCTGTTCTTTTTCAAAATTAACCCGCAGTCCAAATCTATTCAAAAATAATTACAGTTAAGTCCTGATTTTTACAGAAAACCCCTTGTCTTATTTAAAAATAGTGCCCGAGGTCCTGCTTTGGTTAATTTGCACATAAACCCTCCTGTTTTCATATAAAATTATGTTTTAGCCCCCTGAATTTTTGCAAATAAGCCCCTGGAACTTTTAAAACTTTGCCAGCAAGTCCCTGAACCTTAGAAAAGCCATAACTTCTTCGTTTTAGCTCCGATTTGAGTGATTTTCGCGCTCACGTGTTCGTAGCGAAGCGTAGATTAGTTTCTAAGCCTTCTTTTGATCTGTTTTTATTGATTGGTGTACTGTTCTAATAGATTAATATTGTTTGCATGTAATGGCTTGTATGGATGCTTGTGTGTTGATGTATGAGTCCAGTCGGTGAGCCGTACACGTTTGAGTTCGAGGGTTACGAGGAGCAAGACCAACAGCAGCAGCAAGAGCAACAGCAGCAGTTGGACGAAGGCAAGTACAGCACGGACAATCCTTGCTACCTAAACACACCTTCACATTAATTACTGCATATGCATGTGTCTAAATTGTTGTCCTATTAAGGTTATTCCTAGCTTGTTTATCCTATTCCTTGATTACCCTGGGTTATTGCATGTGGGTAGACCTTTGCTAAGCGCAGCTACTGTCACCAAGGTTTAACTGTTAATCATGACTTAATGGTCCACTTCAATGTTAATAGTAAAACTTGCTTTTTAGCAACATGGAACAGGGAGCTAGGGCGTATGCTTCATGCTTGGCCCTAGTGTCTCTCCGTAAGGACTGGTTCTTAAAGTGGCAACCCAGGAACTTGTCGCCACCGCTGGAACTATAATGGCTCTGGTCTTGGACAAGTAACATGTACGGCTCTAGCTTGACAGTAGTTACCGACGGGCCGACGGCGTTATGGGAAGCATGGGTGAGAGTATGGTTTGATCCACCGAGGACGGAGTATCCGTTGGCTATGTCCCCGTGAGGCACAGTCCCGTGTTGGGAGCTTCCGTATGGTGGGGGTTCCACACGTTGCGCTATTTATTTTGTTGTTGTTATTCTTTACCGCGCTTGGACGCCATTGACCCCCTCGTGTTGCGACATGGGCGTAAGTCAATCTCGGTGCCTTGGGTCATGCTGCCTAGGTTGTACCATAACGGCTACTGTTTTGTTAGGGTGTCTTGTGAAAAGCCTCGTAGCGTCCCTA
The DNA here is from genome assembly GCA_033239725.1 of Echinochloa phyllopogon. NCBI lineage: Eukaryota > Viridiplantae > Streptophyta > Magnoliopsida > Poales > Poaceae > Echinochloa > Echinochloa phyllopogon. The sequence continues at coordinate 15,152,146 of BTCW01000017.1, forward strand.
TGCAGTCACACCTCGGAAGTGTTGATGTGCGTGGTTGGGTGCAAAGTTCCTTTGAACTTTTACGTGACTGGTGGGAAAAGGGCGAAACCTCTGCAGAGTGTATAATCTATCATGATAGCCTTGCTCAGGGTCAAGAGCGGCCTGGATCCTTTTTGATTAGAAGTTGATATTTATTATTGTTTAATGTTCACCTCAACTTCATTAATTGGGTTGCAACTGGGATTCACTTAATTGTAGTAATCTTGGTTTATGTTAAAATGAATCAACTAAAATTGCTAATGCAGTTCAGCCGTGTCAAGCCTTTCTTTTAAGCCTTCATTATCGTGTTGTATTTGCTAAGTAAGACAATTACTTACACTTGCCATTCAACAAAATCCCGGATGGGTAACAGATGGATTAGATGGTACTGCTGCTATTGAATTTCCTGAAGATCTGCCATTCTACTAGCTGTGCTCAACCAGTCGGTGTCCCTGTGGATTATGGATAACGGCTTCGTCTTCGTCTTCATCTTCGTTTAGAGAGAGTTAATAAATAGTCTTCCGCTGTGTTATTTAGTTATTTTAGTCAAACTCTGATGTAAAACCAGTTTATTCGAGCATATGTACTCTGTTTATCATATTTGTTATCTATATGTGTTCTGTGGACTTCCTGGGCACACATATAGAAGCATTCGGGTTTCTGTGTAAATCCGGGTGTGACATCAGCTTTTAAGTCCGCGAGCGGGACTTCTGCTGTCTTCAGTTGCTTTTGTCATCGTCCGGTCCTGGAGTGGATGACTCGAACGATGCAACCTTCTTCCGCCACATCTTCTTATTCTTCTTCTTCGGTGTTGGTGGCGGTGGGATCGGCGTCTCTGAAGAATTCCAGAGGGCTTGTTCTTCCTCGTATTTCTTTACGAGGAAATCCATTTCTTCCGCACTTGTCGGTTTTGTCGGCTCGTTCCACTTGAGCTGCTCACCACTGAGTATTTCCAGCTCTCCATTAATGAGAGCCTTAAGGAAACACTCGGCGCTCCTCTGCTCCGGTGTGAGTGGCTCTGTCTTCTTCTCTTCCCGGGGTTGAAACTTGAAGTAAGTCAACCTTCCGTCGAACGGAACGAGATTTCTCTCGCATCCATATCGATCCTAGCCCGGGTGGTGTTCAAGAATGGTCGGCCCAACACAAGGGGAAATGAATGCTCGTTCCCCGTGTCGAGGACAACGAAGTCCATATGGACATATCGTCCCCAGATCCGGACCAGTACATTCTCGATCACCCCTCGGGGTAGCGGATGGTTGAGTCCACAAGCTGTACCTGGGCAGTAGTAGGCGACAAAGTAGGGTAGCGTAATTTCTTAAATAATACCTTAGACATGATGTTGACGCTTGCCCCCAGATCACAGAGTGCATCATCAATGCGACGATTCCAGATCGCGCACTGAATGATGGGCACTCCGGGATCTTCCTTCCTATCCGGAGAGGTCTTGATGATCGCCCTTTTTGCAGCTCTTGGCAGGTAGGTCCATCTTGGTGTCAACACTTGGATGCGTGCGACCTTCCCTGCGTGGTTAGTTCGGAAGACACTGCGAGGCATCTTACCATGCCTGGTAGTGATGGAATTCACTGTCTCGATGGAAGGTTCGGGTTGCCCCGGAATCTTCCCCGATTCAGTGACAGGAACAGCAGCAGCTAACTGAGCGACTTGAGTTTCTATCATTTTATTAAAGCTCAGTTGACTTTTCATAGCAGAAGAAAATGATTCCATCCTAGAGTCTATGCTTTCCAGTGTTTTATCATTAGCAGCAAGCTTTTTATTGATGTTTTCAATTATTTTCATCTGGCCAAACACAAGATCTCTAAAAGACGGCTGATTATTGAAGTTGCTGGATATGAAATTGTTACCTTGTTGAGGCCTCTCAAAAGGGAGGTTTGGGCGCGGATTCCAGCATTGGTTGCCGTAGTTGTTCGGTCGGTACCCGTTGTTGTTGGAGTTGTTGACGTAGTGGGCATCTTCTCGCGTTTCGGGGCAGTTATTCCCCGAATGGCCAGTGTTGCCACAGACTTCGCAGGTCATGCGAGCATCCATGGCTTGCACCGTTTCTGGAGCAGGGGCCTCCAGTTTCTTCATCAGGAGGTCCATCTTGGCAGCGAGCATGTCCAGAGCTTCAACTTGGTGAACTCCTCGGGTCTTTGGTTGAGTCCGGTCATCGAACCAACCTTGGTTCTCGACCATCTTCTCTATGAGGGCCTTCGCACGACTCTCCTCAAGAGAGAAGAACGAGCCTCCAGCAGCAGCATCCAGGTACTCACGGGCAGAATTTCTCAGCCCGTGATAGAAAGTTTGGATTATGAACCAACTCTGCATACCATGGTGAGGACAAGCAGAAATATAGTCCTAGAGGCGATCCCATGTCTCCGGGACTGTTTCATCTTTTAGCTACTGGAAACTAGCTATTTTGTTCCGGAGGGCGTTGGTTTTCCCAACCGGAAAGAATTTTAGCATGAAAGCGCTAGTGCAATTATCCCAGGTATCTATTGCTTCGCGGTTAGCATAAAACCATTGTTTCGCCTTGCCTAATAATGAGAATGGGAATAAACGAAGGCGAATGGCATCGATACTTACTCCGCGGATGGTGAAGGTGTTGCAAATCTCCAGGAAATGCTGGAGATGAGCATTGGCATCTTCGTGTGGCTTGCCGCAGAATGGGCTAGCCTGTACCATGTCGATGAGGGCTGGCTTCAGCTCGAAGTTACCATCTCCGACTGGCGGAGCTGGTCCGACACGTCCGTTCTCGCTTGATGGAGCGGAGAACTCACGGATCGTCTTGGTTGCCATCCTCGATGTAGCCTGGTCAACGATGGGAAAGACTGGGTTCGTCGGAAGGAGTTGCTTCTGAGGAGGTACAACACGGGGTCGTACTATCCTCACAAGTGACTCCGGATTTTCTTGGAAGTTTGACGGTAGTTGGAAACCAGTCATGCACTGCTCTGTTCCACAAAGACCAATGAACATAGCAAGGATAAACCCGCTTGAGTAGCGGTACTCAACTAAGATAGCTCAAGATAAAAATTCAAAAGTAATCTAGCCAAAGACTTCCCGGCAACGGCGCCAGAAATGCTTGTTGGCACTTTTTACGATCCAATATCAGAATTGAGAATCCTGGTACTGGGGTAAGGAGTGTTTCAGTGGTTTTCCTTATAGCTTAGTAAGAAAAGAAATATTCTGCAAGCGCACAGAATCACCGCTATAGCACTTCACCTGGGAGTATCCCGAGGTATCGTAATTTATATTTCCGCAGGGAAGCTTTGGCAAGATTACTAGTGAACAGATATTCGAGACTATCAGAGGAGGGTACACGACTAGACAAGACAGGGGATAACGGTATTGGATTGGAGTGGAAATACCGGACACACAGCTCAAGGGATACTGATGTAAGGGAGAGAAGAGATAGATAGCTGGGAGGACAACGAGAAGAGATAGAGGACTCCTGGATACTTTATCTACCTATGTCACTCTAGCTTAGAGATACAGCGGCTACAGAACCAGCACTAGGAGATCTGGGATAACTCTAATGTCTTAGCTTCGGGACAAGGGAACCGGTGAACACACAGAAAGGGATGAGAAGGGGTGCCACTATTTCCCAACTGGGGAATCCTACGGACCGGAACTAACGTGATGGGCTACGAAGACCGAAAGGGCTGTCACCACCTCCCGGCTACCACCTCCGTTGCGACGGGAATAAACTAAGGCCACTGACTAGTCTAGGAACCACTCCTACACTAGGCAATGACTACTTACTCTGCTAGCAAGAGCCAGCAACCTTGTCAATACTCTTGGTGACAGTTCACCTCCAGTATCAAGCAAGATCGAAGAACCAGCCAAGACAAAGACTTAAACAAGACTACAAGCACTAGAACTATAACTGGCTATAGTCTAAACAAGATATATTTGCAACTAGGATAAAGTAGAAGCAAGATATAAATGACAAAGGCAAAGTGATAAAGATAACTATATTGATACTCAATGTCTTGGTGTGTGTTTACAAGTGAAAGTGACCCTCTATTTATAGGAGTCCAAGGCGGTTGAGGCAGGGTAGCGGCCAAGGAATCCAGGGGGGTACCCCCTGGGATTTCGGGCGAGGGGAGGCAGTTCGGCCGAACAAGTCGGTTCGGCTGAACCGACCATCCCACCGCCTTTGCATCCAACGGCTGTGGGCAGCTCCTTGGGGGCGGTTCGGCCGAAGGCCCCAGTTCGGCCGAACTGGGCCTGGCCCGTGGCCGGCCTCCCCAGCACCGCCTCTGCTCTGTGGGCCTTCTGGCTGCCTCCTGGTGGTTGGCTTCGCGTTGATTTGGCCCAAGATGACGTGTTGGTGCTCCGGGATGAGTTGTCGGTCGCCCACGTGTCATGTGATGTGTTCGCTTGGTCATTGTTGACGTGGACGACTCGTTTGCTTGGCTAAGGGGGGTAACCGGCCGAACGGAGTCGTTCAGCCGATTTGGTCATTGCCGGCCCCAATAGCACATATTTGTCGTAGTTGTACCTGCACAAGTGACACTCACCAAAACTCGTGGAACTTTATTAGAAATAAAACCTAAGTACATGGAATGTTGCATATAACCTCGTTTATTCCCGAGTATTGGTGGTCGGAATTGGGCTGTAACGACCGCCAACACCCGCTTGAGTAGTGGTATACTCAACTAAGATAGCTCGAGATAGAAGTTTGAAAGTATCTGGCCTATTGCTTCCCCGGCAACGGCGTCAAAAATGCTTGTTGACACTTCTTACGATCCAATATCAGGATTGAGAATCCCAGTACTGGGGTAAGGATGTTTCAGTGGTTTTCCTTATGGTTTAGTAAAATATATAAATATTCTATAAGCGCACAGAATCACCGCTGTAGCACTTCACCAGGGAGTATTCCGAGGTATCGTAATTTATATTTCCGTAGGGAAGCTCATGGCAAGAGTACTAGCAAACAGATATCTGAGACTATCAGAGAAGGATACACGACTAACAAGACGGGGGATAACGGTATTAGATAGGAGTGGATATATCGTGACACACAACTCAAGGGGAGACTCAGGTAAAAAAGAGAAGGAGTAGATAGTTGGGAGAACAACGAGAAGAGATAGAGGATTCCTGGGTATTGTCTATCTCGGTTACTCGGGTTAGAATACAAGGGTTGAGAACTAGCTCTAATAGATCAAGATAAGCCGAGACCTCAACTTCAGGACACAGAACCGGAGACACACAGAAAGGGATGAGAAGCGGTGCCTCCAACCCTGCACGTTTGGGGATCCTATAGGCCGAGCCAGGCGTGATGGATTACGAAGACCGTATAGGGTTGTCACCACCTAACGGTTACCACCTCCATGCCAGCTCAGGGATATTCTAAGGTTACAGACTAGTCTAGGCACCACACCCACACTAGACTACAACTACTTACTCCGCTAGCAAAAAAAAGCAATCCTGTCAATACCCCAGTGACAGTTCACCACAAGTATTGAGCAGAAACGAAGAACCCGCCAAGGCAAAGACTTGAATCTAGAACTGGTAGAACTAGGATCACAACAACTATAGTCTAAACCATAAATACTTACAACTAGACTAAAGTAGAGCAAGATATAAATAACTCAGATAAGATGACAAATATAACTATATTGATAACTCAAAGTCTTGCAGAAAGAAAAGGAAAAGATAAAAGAGCTAATACCAGAGCATCTGAAGACGACTCCGGAACCTCCGAGGCACAGCTCGACTCAACTCTAACTCCCAACTAAACTATCCTAACTACTATAGAGATGTGGAAATGAGTGCTCCTTGGCTTGGTGTGTGTTTACAATTGACTTGACACCTCTATTTATAGCTTGGACAGGTCGGTGGAGTGGAGTAGCAGCCAATGGAGTAAATAGGCGGTGCCCCAGCCAGTTCGGCCGAATCCTGTGGATTCGGGCGAATGGATGAGTTCAGGCCTTCTAGTGATGTCCTTTGTGTTGATTCAGCCCAAAAGTGGTGGCGGTCGTCCACGTGTCATGCACAGTAATTTCTTGGTTATCATTGACGTGGACGACTCTCGGTGTCGTATACGACTAAGGGGGGTAGTCGGCCGAATCGTGTCGTTTGGCCGAATCGGTCATTTTCGACCCCTATAGCATGTATTTCTCGTTGTTGTACCTGCACAAGTGAAACTCACCAAAACTCATGGAAATTTATTAGAAATAGACCTAAGTGCATGGAATGTCATATATATCCTCTTTTATTCCCAAGTATTGGTGGTCGAAAATATGCCGTAACGACCGCCAACATCGAGATCGGCTACCATGCCATCAGCAACTAGTCGGATCCGACTCCAACTGCCGCGGCTTCATCACCGACAGCCATGGCTTCACCGACACTCATCCGTGAATCAAGCTAAGTCACTTATACCTTTCTCAACTTGTTCTCAACAAGATCGAGACCCTTCACAGCGACACTTCGTCAATTACTCTTTGCGCACTGCGCATTCTTTTTGTTAAAACGACTACCTCTTTGCATATTGCGCATTCTTTTTGTCGTAACCGACTACTTTTTTGTGCACCATGCATATTTTGTCTCATGTCGATTGCTTTATTATGCTCGTTGTCTTCTCTTAACGGTTGCAAAAGTACTCAGGTTGCATAAGCCTTAATCTGTGAAACCATGACTCTTCTGTAAGCCCATGTTCCTAAGCGTGCAGAGGCACGATCCCTACGCCATGGACTAAGGCCATCAGGCATCAGGTGTTTAAACGTAATAGGCCAACTGCCAGAAGAAATTACATAACCTAGCAAGAGCTTGGCATGAAGTCTTTTTACGCATTTAAACAATGCAGGGATCCGTTCCCTACTCGATATTCTGTATATCAGTTACAACATATTTTTATGTCTACCTTGCAGGAGCACTCGACATGTACTTAAACTAGTCATTTGAAGCTCGGGGGCTACACAGCACAAGCCAAGACATGAAGACGAGTACTAGAACTAGTCGGTACTCAAACGACGAGGCACTACAGCGCCAGCTGAGTACTTTAACTAGTCGATGCTTGCATTTTTTCGAAGACTCGACGACTATCCGAGTAGTGACGCCAGTCGGTACTACTTGGATATCTACATGGGAGATACTTTGAAGATTATGTTCTTGACCATCAGACCGAATGTAAACCGTTCGCTTTGAGGCTCGGGGGCTATACTCAAGGGGTACACATTTTTTGTGCCTATTGTTGATCAATTCAAGACAAAGACTTGAAGATTTTTTCAAGACCCTCGACCTAATTATCCTAATCAACTCAAGGCTCGGGGGCTAAGCATATATGCTTCACCTTCGGTGAGCATGTTTATTGAATACATATAAGAAGCTCTCCACATCTGTTCAATAACCACAAGCACTCGGTGAAAGACTAGAAGACTTCGAAGAATGGTTGTTGTTTGGCTATGAACAGCTCACGACATTGAACTACTCGATCTAAAGATTGAAGACCGCTTTTGAAACTCCGACTACTTAAAAAGTAGTCGAAGGCTCGGGGGATACACTCCAAAGAAGAGAAGGTTTGAGCGTCTTGGGCTTAGCTCCAACTACTCAAATCATCAAGAAATGAGGCCGTGAAGATGTTAAAGCAAATTAAAGGCTTGAAGCGAAGGCGCGAGATGCTCAGGGGCTTGTGGGATATACATCCCCGGGTACCCTCAAGACAGAAGATCGAGTCCTAGTAGAACTGCTTGGAGAACTCCTACTCCAAGTAGAACTACTCGTGTACTTCTACTAGGACTCTCATATTGTAACCGACTAGGATACTTGCCATGTAACCTTGCCCCTTGGGATATATAAAGGAGGGCAGGGGTCCCTAGTTCGGTAAGAGATTATCCACCTCAACTCACGTGCAATACAATCAAGCACACAAGACGTAGGGTATTACGCAATTTGTGGCCCAAACATGTCTAAATCTTTGTGTTGTTCGTGCACTGTCATTCCTAGAACTCGGCGAGAACCACAAATCTACTCTCTGGGGTAACCCCACGCAGGCGCCAAATTTTAATTTCCCTAGATGTCGTGCCCATGTTTCCCTTCCAAATTTTAATTTCCATCATTGCATTTGCATGTTTCCCTTTCCAAAATAAATGAACCACTTGTGCAAATAATTTAAAAGAGAGTAGAAAAATTGCAAGCATGGTAAAGAATAAATGGAGAATATGCTGAAATATATTTGAATTCGGTACATTTTGTAATTCCTATCATTTTTACCCTTTTTCCATAGTGCTCCATTTATTTCTTGCCATCACCAACCAGCACAAAACATGTCTACCACACTCCTTATGGCTGCACACTCATCAATTAACACAAAACATGGCAGCATGAGAGTGTCTCCACTAACTTTCACTTTGGTCATGTCAATTTTACATCTCACCTACCACTAAACTGCACCAAAGTGCCCATATTCAATGCTGGCCACAAAATTTTGTGTGCAAATAAAGCAATGGTGGGAGCTGCACTCACATGGAGTGCTCAGGCCACAAGAGCCTGGTTCGGCCGAACCAGCCCTTGCCCCCCCTTTGCCTATAAATACCACCCATTGCCTGCACTCTCCTTGCACCATCCCACTCTAATAAAATTTCACCAAAAGCTCTCTCTCTCTCTCTCTAGTTCTTGCTCAAGTTTGGTCACTTGCATTGCTGAAAAATCAAAAAAAAAATTCTACTTTTGTTTGATCCTTGTGCTAAAACTTGAACGTATTTGTGGTGGTTTCCGACACCCACAAGAACGACTAACTTTTTGTCGTGGTTCTCCATCCCCGCAAGAATGACTAACCATCTCGAACGACTGATTTATTTTGCTCGTGCTAACCCCATATATTCAGTCCTTCGGGTAGTCGTTGCACTAACATTTTGCATGTAACATGTCAAAGATCTTCTCTGCATTCCATCACTCCGCCCGGCTGAGGAAGCGCTCGAACGATGCTAGGAGCTCCCCAGCCCCGTCCCGTGATTCAAGCCAGATGGATGTGGATGAGTTAGGGGCAACCAACTTGGGGAGAGGCTCTGCCTCGCACGCAACCTGGCAGCTCATGAACTAGAGCGACATCATCCTCCGAACGGACCGGGAGCGGAACATCTTCAACATGTTGCGCCTGAAGGAGTTTGAGCATACCCGTGTCTTTGAGCAGGACCTGCTCGTAAGAACGGGTATGGATGAAGAATTTCCAGAAGTCTTCACAGCCGTTGGCTGCGGTAACTTCTGGCATGTCAACGAACAAGGTTCGTACCTGCTCACCCTCGAATTTATTTCGACTCTTGCATCTGAACGGGAGGGTGTTCGCTTTCGATTTTTGAACAAAGATTACTTTTACTCTTGGAGGGATTTGAGCATGGCTCTTGGTTTTGCCAGTCATTGTTCTTTGGAGCCTACCAAAGCTTTGAAAAAGTTTAGTCGGGACAGGTTTTGGAAAAAAGATTTCCGGGAGCACCAATTGTTCGGCGCCCTGCACCAACAACATTCATAACCCCACCTTGCGCTTCATGCATCGGTGTATGACTATGACAATGTTCCCGCATTCCGATTTGCATCTAGTTAATGTGGTTGAGTTGCGGCTTTTATATGCCATGGTTAGACAAGTTGATGTTTCTCTTGTTCGGGACATGGTTGCCCATTGGCTATCTCATCATACTTGTGTAGGTGGTGTGGCGGTGACTTCTCTAATCACTAGCCTCGCTAACCAGTTGGACATTCTAGATGGTGCCCAGCTGAACTACATAGAGACAACACGATCCGTTGTGGATGCCGAGCACTTCATGCAAGGCCACATGATACGACGGGCGTCCGATGCAACATTGGTGATCATTTACCGCGGTTATACAACCAAAGTGCTGCTGCCCTGTGCAGAGCTGAGGTTGTATACCACCCAGAATGTAACTCTTCAGTTGAGTACCGAGTTGGATGACTCTCCTCCTCGGAGAGAGCCAGCTCGGCACAGTGTTGCAGGCACAGGGCCATTCACCCGAGGACGAGCCAGGCGAGATGCCGGGCTCACCACCTCACAGGAACCGGCAAGTCCATTACAGCAGCCACACCGATACACGTCTGCATTCGTGGCAAGCTACGATGAGTACACTGATGCTGGGACGTCCGGAGCAGGAGGCTCTGGACAACCCCAGGACCCGGACTACTTCGCCCTGAGCCACTGGGACTATGCCCAGAGTATGGACTCTGAGTAATACCAGGGGTGGTATGCAGGGGGTACGACAGTGCCTCCTAGCCGTACTTCCGTGGGCACTCTCAGTCCGCACGTTTCTCGACACCTCGTGGCTACGACATCGGTCGGGAGTTGTCTTACATCTCCATCCGAGTCGATCTCCTCGACGACCGTACCCGAAACATGGAAGGAACTCTAGCACGCCATTCTTAGTACCATCAAGAGAATAGCGGCATGGTGGACTCTATAAGGTACGATGTCCAGCGACAGATGAACCAAATGGCGGAATACTGCTCAAGGTTTCGACCCTATCAATGAAAGATCCAAGCTTGGGGGAGGACCCCCACCAGGTATGTTCGACGTTCCCTTCAGCATTTAGATTTTGCATTTCTGTTCCAATTTTATTTCCATCATAAAAATGAAAAGACCAAAAATATTTGCTTTAAATAAAATTAACTCCCAACTATGAATGGAATGAACCTTATGCCTCTCACTTTTAAAATGATGAATAGTTGCTCTGTCATTAATCTTGTAAGAATTTTGCTTCAACTAGTTGCTTAATAGTACTTGAGTTAATTGGCATTAGTAAAAATGAACCTGAAAACCTTGTGGGAGCACATGCTTTACTCCAAGTCTAAGTTGTTGTAAGGAATGATATAGTGAGATTATGTTAAGTTCTACTTTTTCTCTTAGTATGGTGAAAATCTCAGATGCTTTGTGCTTTCAAAAATAAAAAAAAGTTCCTCATTGGTCAGAAATTCGTACCAAAGCCATATGTTTAGTTTAGTTGATACCTTCTACTCATATGCTTCCAAGATTGAGATTTACATCCACACCACATCTCACTTGCAATTCCTACACTGGGAGTTAGCAAATATTGCCATCATACATCCACAAAATAAATGCTCCATGTTCTATGATTCCCTCTCCAAATATCCTTGATAGAGACATGGGCTATGTAAAATAGAAAAGCATGCCAAGGAGCATGGCAAAAAGAAAAGAAAGAAAAGCATGCTAAGCAGCATGGCAAAAAGAAAAGAAAAATGAGAAAAAGAAAAGCATGCCAAAAGGCATGGCAAAAATATGAGAATAATAAAAGATAGCCCATGTTCTCGAAAAACAAATCAAGGAGAGGAAGAATCACCCCAAGGAGTTCCACCAAATTCCACTCCATGTATTCCACACACTTGCACTTCTTGATCTAAAGGTATGATTTGATCCTCCTAAGGTCTGGTCTTTGACTTAGCAAAATATAAGATACATGCATGCTTTCATCCATTGTCCCTGAGCCACACAAAAGCTTTATTAGATTTCAGGATGAAAGAAGGCGCAAGCATTTGGTGAGGATTCAAATACCACTTGAGTGATTGAGTGTGTCAATTGAGGAACAAACTTACATTTTTCACAAATTGTGGAAACTTCGAGATGGAATCCTGAAAAGAGTAGAGTGGAATAACACTGAGTCAAAGTTGTTCATCCTTTCAACCGCCCAAGACAAGGAGACTTTTATAAGCCCCATAGGTAAAATGGTGAGTTAATACTTTGCTAATGATTTGAGTATTTTGAGTACTAGCTGTTTATAAAGATTACCTACAAGATACTGACATTGTAGCAACTCCTGATCCACCGAGCCTAAGTGTTATCTTTGCTCGAGGATGAGCAAAGGTCTAAGCTTGGGAGAGCTTATTGGCGGTCGTTACGACACGTTTTTGACCACCAATACTCGTGAATAAAAGAGGATATATGTCACATTCCATGCACTTAGGTTTATTTCTAATAAAGTTCCATGAGTTTTGGTGTGTTTCACTTGTGTAGGTACATTAACGACAAATACGTGCTACAGGTGTCAGAATTGACCGATTCGGCCGAACGACACGATTCGGCTGGTTACCCCCCTTAGCCGTACATGACGTGAAGCACAACCAGGTGTCATCCACATCAACGATGATCAAGGGATGATGATGCATGACACGTGACCTCATCCCTAGGCCAACATATGACAAATTACACTACCAGAAGCCAGCCCAAGGGGGTCCAAGACCAGAGGCGGTGCAGGGGAGGCCGGCCATGGGCCAAGTCCAATTCGGCCGAACCCTGGCCTTCGGCCGAACCGCCCCCACTCCAGGAACTAACCTAGGGATCAATCTCAGCCCTTGGAGGCCAAGGGTGATGGATCCACTGGTTCGGCCGAACCAGGGAGTTTGGTTGAACCAGGTGTTGGTGGTCGTTACAACCCAAATCCGACCACCAATACTCGGGAATAAATGAGGTTTTATGCAACATTCCATGTACTTAGGTTTTATTTCTAATAAAGTTCCACGAGTTTTGGTGAGTGACACCTGTGCAGGTACAACTACGACAAATACGTGCTATTGGGGCCGAAAATGACCGAATCGGCCGAACGACTCCGTTCAGCCGGTTGCCCCCCCCCCTAGCCGTGCACGTCACCGGGAGTCGTCCAACGAATATCAAGCGAACACGACAAATGTCATGAGGACGGCAGCCATTTCTTCCCGGGCCACGACCACATCACCTCTGGGCCATAAACACACGAAGCCAATCACCAGGAGGCAGCCCAGAAGGCCCACAGAGCAAAGGCAGCGCAGGGGAGGGCCGGCCACGGGCTAGGCCCGTTCGGCCGAACATGTCGGTTCGGCCGAACCGACTAACCTGCCCAAATCGCCTCTAGGGGAGAAATCCTAGCCCTTGGTGGCCAGGTCGGTGGATCCTACGTTCAGCCGAACCCCCTGGTTCGGCCGAACCGCCTCTCCTCGCCCGAATCAAGGGGGGAGATTCCCTGGATGCCTTGGCGGTTACTCATCCCCAAACCGACCTGTGCAACTATAAAAAGAGGGTCACTTTCACTTGTAAACACACACCAAGCCAAGGAGCTCATTTCCACTTTCATTCTAGTAGAGTTAGGATAGTTTAGTTGGGAGTTAGAGTTGAGTCGAGCTTTGCCTCGGAGGTTCCGGAGTCGTCTTCAGAAGTTCTGGTATTAGCTCTTGTATCTTTTACCTTTCCTTTTGTAAGACTTTCAGTTATTAATATAGTTATCTTTATCACTTTGCCTTAGTCATTTATATCTTGCTTCTACTTTATCCTAGTTGCAATTATATCTTGTTTAGACTATAGTCAGTTATAGTTCTAGTGCTTGTAGTCTTGTTTAAGTCTTTGTCTTGGCTGGTTCTTCGATCTTGCTTGATACTGGAGTTAAATTGTCACCAAGAGTAATGACAAGGTTGCTTGCTCTTGCTAGCAGAGTAAGTAGTCGTTGCCTAGTGTAGGAGTGGTTCCTAGACTAGTCAGTGGCCTTAGTTTATTCCCGTCGCAACGGAGGTGGTAGCCGGGAGGTGGTGACAGCCCTTTCGGTCTTCGTAGCCCATCACGTTAGTTCCGGTCCGTAGGATTCCCCAGTTGGGAAATAGTGGCACCCCTTCTCATCCCTTTCTGTGTGTTCACCGGTTCCCTTGTCCCGAAGCTAAGACATTAGAGTTATCCCAGATCTCCTAGTGCTGGTTCTGTAGCCGTTGTATCTCTAAGCTAGAGTGACATAGGTAGATAAAGAATCCAGGAGTCTTCTATCTCTTCTCGTTGTCCTCCCAGCTATCTATCTCTTCTCTCCCTTACCTGAGTATCCCTTGAGCTGTGTGTCCGGTATATCCACTCCTATCCAATACAGTTTATCCCCTGTCTTTTCTAGTCGTGTACCCTCCTCTGATAGTCTCGAATATCTGTTCACTAGTAATTTTGCCAAAGCTTCCCTGCGGAAATATAAATTACGATACCTCGGGATACTCCCAGGTGAAGTGCTACAGCGGTGATTCTGTGCGCTTGCAGAATATTTCTATATTTTACTAAGCCATAAGGAAAACCACTGAAACACTCCTTACCCTAGTACCAGGATTCGCAATTCTGATATTGGATCGTAAGAAGTGCCAACAAGCATTTCTGGCGTCGTTGCCGGGGAAGTCTTTGGCTAGATTACTTTTGAACTTTTATCTTGAGCTATCTTAGTTGAGTACCGCTACTCAAGCGGGTTTATCCTTGCTCTGTTCGTTGGTCTTTGTGGAACAGAGCAGTGCATGACTGGTTTACCGTCAAACTTCCAAGAAAATCCGGAGTCACTTGTGAGGAAAGTACGACCCCGTGTTGTACCTCCTCAGAAGCAACTCCTTCCGACGAACCCAGTCCTTCCCATCGTTGACCAGGCTACATCGAGGATGGCAACCAAGACGATCCGTGAGTTCTCCGCTCCATCAAGCGAGAACGTACGTGTCGGACCAGCTCCGCCAGTCGGAGATGGTAACTTCGAGCTGAAGCCAGCCCTCATCAACATGGTACAGGCTAGCCCATTCTGCGGCAAGCCACACGAAGATGCCAATGCTCATATCCAGCATTTCCTGGAGATTTGCAACAACTTCACCATCCGCGGAGTAAGTATTGATGCCATTCGCCTTCGTTTATTTCCATTCTCATTATTAGGCAAGGCGAAACAATGGTTTTATGCTAACCGCGAAGCAATAGATACCTGGGATCAATGCACTAGCGCTTTCTTGCTAAAATTCTTTCCGGTTGGGAAAACCAACGCCCTCCGGAACAAAATAGCTAGTTTCCAGCAGCTAAAAGATGAAACAGTCCCGGAGGCATGGGATCGCCTCCAGGACTATATTTCTGCTTGTCCTCACCATGGTATGCAGAGTTGGTTCATAATCCAAACTTTCTATCACGGGCTGAGAAATTCTGCCCGTGAGTACCTGGATGCTGCTGCTGGAGGCTCGTTCTTCTCTCTTGAGGAGAGTCGTGCGAAGGCCCTCATAGAGAAGATGGTCGAGAACCAAGGTTGGTCCGACGACCGGACTCAACCAAAGACCCGAGGAGTTCACCAAGTTGAAGCTCTGGACATGCTCGCTGCCAAGATGGACCTCCTGATGAAGAAACTGGAGGCCCCTGCTCAAGAAACGGTGCAAGCCATGGACGCTCGCATGACCTGCGAAGTCTGTGGCAACACTGGCCATTCGGGGAATGACTGCCCTGAAACGCGAGAAGATGCCCACTACGTCAACAACTCCAACAACAACGGGTACCGACCGAACAACTACGGCAACCAAGGCTGGAATCTGCACCCAAACCTCCCTTTTGAGAGACCTCAACAAGGTAACAATTTCAATTCCAGCAATTTCAATAATCAGCCGTCTCTTAGAGATCTTGTGTTTGGCCAGATGAAAATAACTGAAAACATCAATAAAAAGCTTGCTGCTAATGATAAAACACTGGAAAGCATAGACTCTAGGATGGAATCATTTTCTTCTGCTATGAAAAGTCAACTGAGCTTTAATAAAATGATAGAAATGCAAGTCGCTCAGTTAGCTGCTGCTGTTCCTGTCACTGAATCGGGGAAGATTCCGGGGCAACCCGAACCTTCCATCGAGACAGTGAAAGTCGTCACTACAAGGCATGGTAAGATGCCTCGTAGTGTCTTCCGAACTAACCACGCAGGGAAGGTCGCACGCATCCAAGTGCTGACACCAAGATGGACCTACCTACCGAGAGCTGCAAAGAGGGCGATCATCAAGACCTCTCCGGATAGGAAGGAAGATCCCGGAGTGCCCATCATTCAGTGCACGATTTGGAATCGTCGCATTGATGATGCACTCTGTGATCTGGGGTAAGCGTCAACATCATGTCTAAGGTATTATTTAAGAAATTACGCTACCCTACTTTGTCACCTACTACTGCCCAGGTACAGCTTGCGGACTCAACCATCCGCTACCCCGAGGGGGCGATCGAGAATGTACCGGTCCGGTTCTGGGGACGATATGTCCCTGTGGACTTCCCTGTCGACACGGGGAACGAGCATTCCTTTCCCCTTGTGTTGGGCTGACCATTCTTGAACACCACCCGGGCCAGGATCGATATGGATGCGAGAGAAATCTCGTTCCGTATCGACGGAAGGTTGAGTTACTTCAAGTTTCAACCCCGGGAAGAGAAGAAGACAGAGCCACTCACACCGGAGCAGAGGAGCGCCGAGTGTTTCCTTAAGGCTCTCATTAATGGAGAGCTGGAAATACTCGGTGGTGAGCAGCTCAAGTGGAACGAGCCGACAAAACCGACAAGTGCAGAAGAATTGGATTTCCTCGTAAAGAAATACGAGGAAGAACAAGCCCTCTGGAATTCTCCAGAGACGCCGATCCCACCGCCACCAACACCGAAGAAGAAGAACAAGAAAATGTGGCAGAAGAAGGTTGCATCGTCCGAGTCATCCACTCTGGGACCGGACGATGACAAGAGCAACTGAAGACAGGAGAAGTCCCGCTCGCGGACTTAAAAGCTGAGCTCTCGCCGCGAGAAAAACCGGTATGTATCCCATATTTCCCTTCCAATTTTTAAATTCTCAATTGCATTTGCATGTTTCCCTTTTCAAAATAAATGAACCACTTGAGAAATTAATTTGAGAGAGTAGAAAATTTTTGCAAGCTTGGTTAGAAATAATTGGACTCATTCTGAAATTTAATTACAGAGGGTGTAATTTATAACTTTCTTCATTTTCACCCCTTCTAGAACATCTCCAATTACTTACCATCACCACCAACCAGCAACAAACATGTCTACCCCACTAAAAATGGCTGCACACTCACCAATTATCACAAACATGGCAGCATGGGGGTGACTCCACTAAAATCCACTTTGGTCATGTGACATTTCCATCTCACCTACCACTAAACTCCACTCACATGACCTAAAAATTTGGTGGCCACACATTTTGGCGTGGAATCAAAGCAAAGGAGGGGCAGCACTCACATGGGAGTGCCCTGGCCACCCGGCCTGGTTCGGGCGAACCAGGGCCTTCGGGCGAACTAGGGGACTGCCCCCCCCTCGGCCTATAAATTGCTGGCCAAGTTTCCTTGCTTCCTTGCACCATTCACTCACTTTCCCATTCTGAAAATTCTACTAGGAGCTGTCTCTGTCTCTCATTTCTTTGCTCAAGTGCTTGCTCAAGTTCTTCCCAAAGTTCTTGCTCAAGTTTTGGTTCACATGCATCACTAGAAAAAAAACCACAAATATTTTGCTTTTGTTGCGATCTTTGTGCTGAAATTCTGGACGATTTTGTGGTGGTCACCGACACCCACCAGAACGACTAACCTTTTGTGGTGGTTTTCATCCCCGCAAGAATGACTAACTATCTTGAACGACTGACTTGATTTTCTTGTGCTAACCATATATATTCAGTCCTTCGGGTAGTTGTTGTTGCACTAACCTTTTGCAGGAATCATGTCGAAGTTCTTCACGTCGCTCCGTCATTCCGCCCAGCTAGGCCGACGATCGGACGATGCTGGGAGCTCCCCAGCTCCGTCTCGAGGCTCGAGCTGGATGGACACGGACGAGTACGGAGCAGCCGGCTCGGGATGGGGCCATGCCACTCCCCTGACCATGCAGCTCCTGAGCGAGAGTGACATCAACCTTAGAACAGAAAGGGAGCAGAACACCTTCAACGAGCTTCGGCAGAAGGAGTTCGAGCACACCCGTGTGTTTGAGCAAGACTTGCTCAGGGACACGGGGATGGACGTAGAGTTCACAGAAATCTTCAAAGCCATTGGCTGGGAGAATTTCTGGCACATCAACGAAGAAGGTTCGTACCTGCTCACCCTTGAATTCCTCTCGACTTTGGTTTCTGAAACTGGGGGATTCATTTCCGATTCTTCAACCAAGAGTTCTTCTGCTCTTGGAGGGATTTTAGTTCGGGTCTCGGATTTTCAAACCGTTGTTCATTAGACCCGAACAACGCGCTCAAAAGATTTGACCGGGTGGTATTTTGGAAAAAGATTTCGGGGAATACCAACTGTTATGCGCCACGCACGAACAGCATACATAACCCCACTTTGCGTTTCATGCATCGTTGGGTGTCTATGACGGTATCCCCCCGGGCAGATTTGCGCCCTGTCAACACCATCGAGTTGCGGTTCTTTTTGCCATGGTCAAGCAGATTCCCTATTCACCTGTGAAAGACATGGTTGGTCACTGGCTGTCTCATATTTCTCGTGCGGGTAGCATGGCGAAGACTTCTCTAGCCACTCGCCTCGCTAACCACCTGGGCGTCCTTCAAGGCGCCCGGCTCACGTACATCGAGACAGCGCGTTCCGTCATGGATACCGAGCACTTCGTGCAGGCCCACATGATACGGCGGACGCCTGACGCAACACTGGCAATGATTTACCGTGGATATACAACTGAAGTGCCTTTGCTTTGTGCAGCACTAAGGTTGTATACCACGCCGAAACTAACTCTTCAGTTGAGGACCGAGTCGGACGACTCTCCACCTTGGAGAGAGCCCGCTCGGCACAGCGTTGCAGGTGATGGACCCGTCACGAGGGGACGAGCCAGGCGTGATGCTGGGCTCGCCACCTCACAGGAGCCGAAAGATGCACCACAAATGCCGCACCGACACACTTCCGCTTTTGAGGCCACCTACGACATGTACACCGGCGCTGGGACGTCCAGAGCAGGAGGCTCCGGGAAGCATCAGAAGCCGAACTACTTCACCTCAGGACGCTGGGACCACGGCCAGGACACGGACTCTGAGTGGTCCGAGAGCCGGTATGGAGGGGGATACGACAGTGCCTCCCAGCCATACTACCCCGGATACTCACAGTCCGCACGCTTCGACTACGGCCGGGAGTTGTCCTACATCTCCGACTGAGTCGAGCTCATCGACGACCGTACCCGAGAGATTCAAGAAACGCTAGCCCGCCATTCTCAGTACCATCAAGAGAATAGCGGGATGGTGGCGTCTATCCAGCACGACGTCCACGAACAAGCGGAACAGCTGAGCCAGTACCTTTCAAGGCTCAACCCCTACCAGTGAAAGTCCAAGCTTGGGGGAGGACCCCCACCAGGTATGTCCCGATTTATCCAGCACTTTGATCATTTAATTTCCCTTTCATTTCCCTTCATGATAGTTTGCATTTAAAAAAATGATGAAAATACCAAAAATATTTCCCTTAGACAATATTTCCCTTGAATAACAATAACTCCCAACTATGCATGGAATGAATCATATGCCTCTCACCTTGGAAATGATGAATAGTTGCTCTGTCGTTAATTTTGCAAGTACTTTGTTTCAACTAGTTGCTATATTGTGCTTGAGTTATTTGGCATGAGTAAAAATGAACCTGAAAACCTTGTGGGAGCACATGCTTTATTCCAAGTCTAAGTTGTTGTGGGGATTGATATAGTGAGAATTTGGTTAAATTCTATTCTGCTTTTAGTACGGGGAAAATCTCGAAAATTTATGCTTTCAAAATGAAACAAGTTCCTCATTGGTCAAAATACCTACCAGAGCCATATGATAAGCTTAGTTGAAAATTTCTACTCATATGCTGCTTGTTATCTTAGTGAGCTTTGTCAAATTGTTGTGACCTTTGAGTGAAGCTTTCATATTCTTAAAGATCGAGACCCACGTACACACACCACCTCTCACTTGCAATTCCTACACTGGGAGTTAGCAAACATTTTTCATCATCCATTCACAAAAATAAATGCTCCATGTTCTATGAGTTCCCTCTCCAAATATTCTTGATAGAGACATGGGCTATGCAAAAAGAAAAGCATTCCAAAGAAGCATGACAAAAAAAATAAGAGAAAAAGAAAAGCATGCCAAAGAGCATGGCAAAAAGAAAAAAAAGAAAAGCATGCCAAGTGGCATGGCAAAAATATGAGAATAAAAGATAGCCCATGTTCTCGAAAATAAATCAAGGAGAGGGAGTTTCATCCAAGGAGTTCCACCATATTCCATTCCACCATTCCACCATATTCCATTCCACCATTCCACCATATTCCACTCCATTCATATCCACACACTTGCATGTCTCAATCTTAAGATGTGATTTATCTCCTCAGAGATCCGGTCTTTGACTTAGCAAAATATAAGATGCATGCATGCCTTCATCCTTTGTCCCTGAGCCACACAAAAAGTCATATTAGATGTTAGGATGAAAAGAAGGCACAAGCCTTTGGTGAGGATTCAAATACACTTGAGTGATTGAGTGTGCCAATGAGGAACAATTTGTAGTTTTCAAAACTTGAGAAAAAAATTCCGAGATGGGATCCCGAAAAGAGTAGAGTGGAATAAAACTGAGTTTAAACTGTTCGTCCTTTCAACCGCCCAAGATAAGGAGATTGCTATAAGCCCCATAGGTAAAAAGGTGATTTGAAACTTTGCCTATGATTCAAGTATTTTTGAAGACTTGTTGTTTATAAGTTACCTGCAAAAGAAATGACATTGTAGCAACTCCTGATCCACCGAGCCTAAGTTTATATCTTTGCTCGAGGACGAGCAAAGAGCTCAGCTTGGGGGAGCTTGTTGGCGGTCGTTACAACCCAAATCCGACCACCAATACTCGGGAATAAATGAGGTTTTATGCAACATTCCATGTGCTTAGGTTTTATTTCTAATAAAGTTCCACGAGTTTTGGTGAGTGACACCTGTGCAGGTACAACTACGACAAATACGCGCTATTGGGGCCGAAAATGACCGAATCGGCCGAACGACTCCGTTCAGCTGGTTGCCCCCCTTAGCCGTGCACGTCACCTGGAGTCGTCCAACGAATATCAAGCGAACACGACAAATGACATGAGGACGGCAGCCATCTCTTCCCGGGCCACGACCACATCACCTCTGGGCCATAAACACACGAAGCCAATCACCAGGAGGCAGCCCAGAAGGCCCACAGAGCAAAGGCGGCGCAGGGGAGGGCCGGCCACGGGCCAGGCCCGTTCGGCCGAACAGGTCGGTTCGGCCGAACCGACTCCCCTGCCCAAACCGCCTCCAGGGGCGAAATCCTGGCCCTTGGTGGCCAGGTCGGTGGATCCTACGTTTGGCCGAACCCCCTGGTTCGGCCGAACCGCCTCTCCTCGCCTGAATCAAGGGGGGAGATTCCCTGGATGCCTTGGCGGTTACTCAGCCCCAAACCAACCTGTGCAACTATAAATAGAGGGTCACTTTCACTTGTAAACACACACCAAGCCAAGGAGCTCATTTCCACTTTCATTCTAGTAGAGTTAGGATAGTTTAGTTGGGAGTTAGAGTTGAGTCGAGCTTTGCCTCGGAGGTTCCGGAGTCGTCTTCAGAAGCTCTGGTTTTAGCTCTTGTATCTTTTACCTTTCCTTTTGTAAGACTTTCAGTTATCAATATAGTTATCTTTATCACTTTGCCTTAGTCATTTATATCTTGCTTCTACTTTATCCTAGTTGCAATTATATCTTGTTTAGACTATAGTCAGTTATAGTTCCAGTGCTTGTAGTCTTGTTTAAGTCTTTGTCTTGGCTGGTTCTTCGATCTTACTTGATACTGGAGGTGAATTGTCACCAAGATTATTGACAAGGTTACTTGCTCTTGCTAGCAGAGTAAGTAGTCGTTGCCTAGTGTAGGAGTGGTTCCTAGACTAGTCAGTGGCCTTAGTTTATTCCTGTCGCAACGGAGGTGGTAGCCGGGAGGTGGTGACAGCCCTTTCGGTCTTCGTAGCCCATCACGTTAGTTCCGGTCCATAGGATTCCCCAGTTGGGAAATAGTGGCACCCCTTCTCATCCCTTTCTGTGTGTTCACCGATTCCCTTGTCCCGAAGCTAAGACATTAGAGTTATCCCAGATCTCCTAGTGCTGGTTCTGTAGCCGCTGTATCTCTAAGCTAGAGTGACATCGGTAGATAAAGAATCCAGGAGTCATCTATCTCTTCTCATTGTCCTCCCTGCTATCTATCTCTTCTCTCCCTTACCTGAGTATCCCTTGAGCTGTGTGTCCGGTATATCCACTCCTATCCAATACCGTTATCCCCTGTCTTGTCTAGTCGTGTACCCTCCTCTGATAGTCTCGAATATCTGTTCACTAGTAATTTTGCCAAAGCTTCCCTGCGGAAATATAAATTACGATACCTCGGGATACTCCCAAGTGAAGTGCTACAGCGGTGATTCTGTGCGCTTGCAGAATATTTCTATATTTTACTAAGCCATAAGGAAAACCACTGAAACACTCCTTACCCCAGTACCAGGATTCTCAATTCTGATATTGGATCGTAAGAAGTGCCAACACTAGGGTCTTCGGCCAAATCAGGGGAAACCGCCCCCTAGCTTCCTTGGCAGTTACCCAAGCTCAACCGCCATGTACCACTATAAATAGAGGTGTCCACTTCACTTGTAACACACACTCAAGCCAAGGATCTCTCTTTCCACTTGTTCTAGTATAGTTAGGATAGTTTAGCTAGGAGTTAGAGGTGAGTCGAGCTGTGCCTCGGAGGTTCCGGAGTCGTCTTCAGAAGCTCTGGTATTAGCTCTTGTATCTTTTCCTTTTCTTTATGTAAGACTCTGAGTTATCAATATAGTTATCTTTGTCATCTTGTCTGAGTTATTTATATCTTGCCTGTACTTTGTTCTAGTTGCAAGTATATCATGTTTAGACTATAGTGAGTTGTAGTTCTAGTTCTTCTTGTTCTTGTTTAAGTCCTTGTCTTAATTGGTTCTTCGATCCTGCTTAGTATTTTAGGTGAATTGTCACCAAGAGTACTGACGTGGTTGCTTGCACTTGCTAGCGGAGTAAGTAGTTGTTGGATAGTGTAGGTGTGGTACCTAGACTAGACTCAGCCTTAGTTTGTCCCTGTGTCGACATAGGTGGTAGTCGTTAGGTGGTGACAGCCCTATACGTCCTACGTCGCCCATCACTTCTAGATCCGGCATGCAGGAACCTCCGGCGTTATTGTCAACACCCCTTCTCATCCCTTTTCGCGTGTTGGTGGTTTCTCCTCCTGATGTTAAGACATTAGATTTATCCAAAGCCTGTAAATTTTCTACCTCAACTCCTGTATCTCTTGACCCGAGTAACCTAGATAGACAAGTACCCGGAGTCCTCCATCTCTTCTCGTTGTCATCCGGCTAGCTATTATTTCTCTTCCTTACCTGAGCCTACCTTGAGCTGTGTGTCACAGTATATCCATTCCTATCCAATACCGTTATCCCGTGTCTTGCTAGTTGTGTACCCTTCTCTGATAGTCTCGAATATCTGTTTGCTAGTACTCTTGCCATAAGCTTCCCTGTGAAAATATAAATTACGATACCTTGGATTACTCCCTGGTGAAGTGCTACAATGATAATTCTGTGCACTTGCAGAATACTTATATATTTTACTGAGCCATAAGAAAAACCACTGAAACACTCCTTACTCCAGTAACAGGATTCACAATCCTGATATTTGATCGTAAGAAGTGCCAACAGCGCCCATCTCGTCGCCGCCGTCCCCGCCACCCTCCGCCCCGGGCCGCCGCCACCTCGCCTCGCCCCGGTCGGCCTCTACCCTGGCCGCCGCCGCCCCGCTCCACCATGCACCGGCCAGCCCCACCACGAAAAGCAATGAAAATGGTTACGAATCGAGATTCATATATTGAAAGCAATGAAAATGGCTATAGTTTTGGTGTACTGTTGTGCTATCTATACAATGCTATTCTAGTATATGTGGTTGTCGGCCGTCGTGCCGTGTTTTTTTGCAGGATGGGGTTTTGGAAACCTCCTGCACGGGGAGGTGCTGCCAAAATTTTTATGTGACAAAATTTTGTTTTTTTAGGGAGAGGCTGCAGCACGGTCCTCGGCTTGTAGCTCCGCCGCACGCCGTTCTTCGCCATCTGCACCGACACAAGCGTCACTGACTCGACCGCCGTCGAGCCCGTAGGTGAGCACGTGCAAGGTCCTTCCATATCCTATTCATAGATCACATAACCTAGTTAGCTATCTCCCGTTCGAAAGAGATACGGTTGTGAATATGCGAATCTTTGCATATGTCTAACCATATCTGTTTCGAATTATCCACGTTTTTTGGACAGCTCGAGGATGCGTAGATGGTTTAGTTTCCATGCTCTACTTGGATCCGAGGCTGAGTTTCAGCATCATCTCCCTGTTGTTCTCCGAATACACAATCTCCGTAATTGGACGTGTATTTGGAGAACAGCGGGGAGGTGCTGCCGAAATTCTGTCTCGGATACGAGTAGAGCATGGAAACTAACCCGTCTACATATTTTGGGGTGGGATTAGGACCTATCTTGACCTATTAGACCTATAGGCATCCGATACATGCATTTCATCATTATAATTTATTACTCGGTGATATGTAAAGGGATGGATGACCGTGAGTGGATGTACGCTGGCCGCTCAAGTAAGGGTGAGTTAACCGATGAATGGATTGTCAAGACTGATGGTTTCTTGAAGCAAGCTTTTGCCAATGTGAAAGGGGCGCCGACCACTTTCTGTCCATGTGTGCTTTGTGAGAACCGTAAATGCCAAACAAAAGAGGTCAAAAGAGGTCATGTGTAAACATCTCGTCAGGAATGGATTTACGGAGAACTATACTCGGTGGACACGCCGTGGTGAGGCCGATCGTGTGAGAGACGAGGTCGTGAGGCAGCGCATCCAGGCTTTTGATGATGATGCTGGGGTAGGGGACATGTTACATGACTATGGCGAAACACACTTTGATGATGGACCTAGGGAAGAGGAGCCGGAGACCACTACAAAGGCTTATTATGATATGTTGTCAGCAGAACAACAACCCCTTCACTCGCATAATAAGGTTTCTCAATTGGATGCCATTGCACATCTGATGGCCGTCAAGTCCAAGTTTAGCTTGGGTCGAGATGCCTTTGATGTTTTCCTGACAGTTTTTGGCAGCCTACTTCTGGAAGGTCACATTCTGCACAAGAGCATGTACGAGTCACGGAAACTTCTTCGTGCACTTAAGATGCCATATGAGAAGATACATGCACGTCCGAATGGATGCATCTTATTTAGGAAAGAATATGCGGAAGCAAAGTACTATCCAAGATGGTGGGTAGCAGGAGTGGTGCAATGAGGAATGTCATGTCGCTCTACCGCACACTCTCGGGTGGACCGTCCGATGCAGATGGATCATCCCGTGCCAAGCGCGGAGGCCGAAAGAAGGGTCGAGGCAAGGAGCCGTCCCGTGGCAAGGGGCGACAGCGGACCCCTGTAGCTTTATCGTCCGAGGAGGAGTTTGTTCCTTCAGTGGCAGACCGACAGACCATGGAGGACGAGGAGCGCGAGGCCGAGGAGCACGAGGACGAGCAGCAGCAGGAGGATGCCGGGGGTCCACTTCCTCTGAACTGTCGGCCCTTTGACAGCGAGGTCCCTAACAACCCCTGAAGCGACCGATACCCATGAAGCATCGCCCTGTAATTGCACTCATTGGCAAAAGGCGAGTAATTTTTGATGTTATAAGTACCTTTTCATTCCATATGTTGGAAATCACAATATGAACTAACAATTTACCTTGATCACTTGGGCAGGAGTTGGACGGTTGTCACCCCAGGCGCTGCTCACGACCGTAAAGTCAATGGCATCCTGGGTCTTCTATGTAGGGAGCTATTTCTGGGTCTGGTTTAGATTGGCGGTAGGGAGGAGCTGGCCTACACCTTTGACCACTACGTGGCCTGTCCCGATGCGGATGATCGGGAAAGCAGGGTGTTCACCAATAAGGCTGAGCGGGTAAAGGCCAAGTGTGGGTAAGTATTCGTTGCACTATATTGCTCAACACATCACATTCATTGAACAATCTATAATTAATGATTGGATACATCGCGTATATATGTAGGACTTTTACACATGCGTCCCGGGAGCCGAGGCGAGGGCGGCTGTTGTGGCACATACAGCTTGTGTGAAGCTCGTGAAGGACTTGCACTACGAGTCGCGAGTCCAAACCGTCATTGATTATTATGCTGCACTTAAAGTCTCCGTCAAGAAATTCGATGCAAGACAAATGAAATTGACCCGGGAGCAATACTTGACGGTATGAAAATCAATTATAATATATTCTCATATTAAGTACTTTCAATTCGATCTTGTTATATGTCGTACACTTGATGTCTTGTAGGCGATTCCATGGTGGTGCGCCACGCATCCCCGGTGCTATAAGGCGATAGTGGGCAAGTGTGTAAGCCCCGAGTGGGAGGAGCAGCATACCCTTTGCCGGGAGCGGCGTTTGCTGATGCTAGCTGTACCACACCATTAGGGCAGCCTTAGCCTCGATGAGTATCGGGCAAAATGGGTACGCCGAGTCATTTCTATATTCGCTCACTCAATTCTGTATAAATGCTAATCTTATTCTTATTGTTTATTTCCCTAGTCGTCGTCACATGGTGGCCAGCATTGCAACCAGTTCGTGGCTTTTGCTTTGGCCCACAAGGGCAAGGCGACCTCCGACGTCCAGTACAACCCAGAGGACCCGCCCTCAGCATACAGCAACACCAGCGTCCACAGTCACCTCACTGCATACACAGAGGCGGCGAAGGAGGTCCATGGGCCAGACTTTGATCTGACCGCCCAAGACATTGATGGAGAAGTGGTCATGAGGGCGGGAGGAGGCAAGAAGCATGGCCGGTACTTCATCGGCGATAGCACCATCAACACGGTTGCTACCCTCCCCCCACTCTCCCAGATTCGAGCCAGGAGCACGAGCTCTTCCCCGGCCATACGCCAACCTCCTCCCGGTGCATACTTCGGGATGCAATCACTACATGTTATTTCTGTTTTGTTCATCGTGCGTGCACTTTACTTTCGTTTGCAATGTATTGTAACATTGTGATTGAATATTGCAGACCCGGTTGGATGAAGATACGCAGAGACCAGAGCAGCTAGAGCTGGAGGTGCAGCGGATGAAGGAGGCGGATGCCGAGAAAGAGAGGCAACCGGAGGAGATGGAGCGGGCGAACCAACTGTGGCAGGTGCAGATGTATGTATGCCTACTTGCAGAACATTGGCCAGCGGGTGGGTGAAGGTCCGCCGCCGGCGATGCCACCCCCGCCTCCACCACTTGAGGACCTTATAATTTCATTTCACTACTCATTTCTGTCATAAATCTTGTATCACACATCAAAAATCTCTTTTGGGCAGGCTTCTGGCTCGGCGGCGTCAAATGACAGACCTCAAGATGAAGACATTGCGGCGCGGGCTGTTCGAGCGTTGTTCAGACCCCCTCCTAAGTGAGTTGGTGCCTTTGTGAACGTTTGTGAATGTTGGTGGCTTTGTGTCGTTAAAAATAGTGTACTTGTGAACCTTTGGATGGTTTAGTGACTTATATGTGTTTGTCGAACTTCCTGTGATGTTTAATGTGGATTTATGGTTGTGGATGGTTGATGTATATATATATATGAATATGAACTGTCTGTGATGCTTATTATCATATATATGAACTATCTATAATGTTTGTTTTGAGGGGGTCCTTTATACGCGATCAAGCAATAAAATAGGGGGGGTTGTGTGTTTGCCGAGTGTTACACTCGGTAAAGGTCCTGTTTGCCGAGTATTTTGGCTTTAACACTCGGCAAACAGGTTGTTTCTGTCATTTCTGGACATACCTTTGCCGAATGTTAACTGTTTGCCGAGTGTTTCTGCCTTAACACTCAGCAAACCTTGGTCCGTTGCCGAGTGTTAAGGCCAAACTATAGCTAACATGCAACACAATATGACTAGTCAAATTCTTCCTCCTACCATGGAGAAGCATGAAGCCTTCATGAGTACTGAGCCACCTGTATTCTCCCACACTACAGTACCCATAGAAGCTAATGATTGGCTCAAGACAATAGAAAGAAAGCTATCTATAGCACAATGCAATGATAGTGAGAAGGTTATGTATGCATATGGTCAACTATACGGAGAGGCCTCAAATTGGTGGGATACATTTACTAGTGAACACCAGGATCCAGGGAGCATTACTTGGACGGAATTCAAGGATAATTTTAGGTCACACCATATTCCAACATTTGCCATGAAGCTCAAGGAGTTCCTTGGCCTGACAATGCGAGCCATGACTGTAAGTGAGTACCGTGACAAGTTCATTCAACTATCAAGGTATGCACCCAATGAGGTTGATACAGATGAGAAGAAGCAAGGATTATTCCGAGATGGTTTGAATGATGATCTACAGCTCCAACTAGAGTCCATTGAGTTCTCACATTTTGAGGAATTGGTAGACAAAGCATTAGTTTTGGAAAAGACAAGGAGTGAAATGGTGGACAAGAAGAGGAAAATGGCATTCTCTGAGGGAGTAGATAGAAGTTATCGTTCCGGTCATGTATCTCAAGTGGAAGTCCAGTATTTGCCTGAGTATCCGTATGAAGACCCATCAGTTGATTTTTAGCCGATGACCAACCGCCGAGATTTTAAAGCAAGTCGAGCTTGTTTCTATTGCAAAGAAGAAACACATTTCATTAGCCAATGCCCCAAGAAGCGTCAGGATCGCGCAGCAAAGAAGGCTCAGAATCAAAACTGGCAAAGCAAGATACTCAAGGATATATGGAATGACCTAAATGTTATAGTTGTCATGTCCTCGTTTAGCTTGTTTTGTTCATTGGAAGTGTACCACAGTATGGATTATGTTACATGATATGTGGAGACTTGAATAAAACCCTGTTCTTTCTTGCTATCCATTGCGAATCTCGGGACGAGATTCTTTTTAAGGGGATAGTCTTGTCACACCCCAAATTTTTGGATTTGGGATGTGAATTGGTAGTACAATTATAACAATAATTTTCTCAAATTTTTAAATTTTTTCTAAGGTTTATATAACCATAGAGAATTTAGTGTAGGAAAATATTTATTTTCTAAAATAAAACTTTATAAGTGAGAATAAATTATTTGACGCATTCATGCTGCTGCATATGATTTCTTTTGTTGCTTAGAATAAATTGTGTAAGCTCACGTTAGTTTAGATTCCGATTTGGCGTAAATTCTTAGAGCATAACGTGGCAAAATAACCTTGTTCTTTTTTCTTCCTCTCTCTGTATTTTTTTTTTTCAAATCTCGGCCCTATCTCTCCTGGGCCTGACCATGTTCTCCTTTTTCCTTCCCCCTGCGTGCACTTTGGATGGGCCACGGTCCTGCACTTTTGTTCCACACGCAAATCGTCTCCTTACATATGCCCTAGCTTGCGCTTGCGCTTGCCGCCGCCGCCGAGTTTGCCTGCACCGACTGCCGCCGATCTCCTGCGGCGGAGTGGTTCCTCGTTCAAAAACCCGACGACAGGCTTCCATCATCATCCGACCTGGCCCTCCTCTGCCATCAAAATTCGCTAACCACGGGAGTTCAAGTCGCTGTCTTTCACCGCGCATCTGGTCGAGCTCGCCGTCGTTGCTGCCGGTGAGGACCTTCACAAGCTCCTTTCCCTCCCCTTGCTCTAGTTCGTGATTTCGTGCCGTCACCCCTGGAGTTTAACCAGCCCTTGCTGCCGATCTTGATCTGTTGCCTTCAGGAGAATCGCTGCCTGCGGGACACCATCCTCACCACCTGCATCTGTAGCATCACTACACGAGCTGTCGCGAAGACCAGCCATCCCGATCGATATTCCCTCACCGATCGAGCTGCGTGGGATCGGAGGAGCACATCCACGCAAAGGCCTATATTCAGCAGCTAGCTGATCACCTCCCACCCTCATGCTATCTACGTACTCCAACTCATGGGTAAGCTTCCTATCTTTATCTCTCCTTTCCTTTGAATTGTCATCACTAAGAATATGTGCGCCACTTCTCCAAAACAGCTGATCGCTTATTAGCAACCCGGCCGTGTCTCATAGCGAAGCATAATTGCCGCACGGCTGAACCGCCAATATGCTGTCCACCGCTGGTGCATGCAGCTCAGTTCCCACCACGAGGAGCTCAGTCTCGCCAGCCCTCCCCTCTGTTTCTAGCAAACATGCGTACAGCTCCATGCATGCATACTAGTATACTACTGTTTGTCACATATATCCTGCGCTCACTACCAGAGATCTTCACATCCGCCCCCTCTCATATGCCTCGGTGCACTCAAGATCCGGTGCTAATGCAACATTAGCGCCGGGTGTAAAATTGGGGTGCCCCCGGGGACCCTTTAGCACCGGTTGGTAACACCAACCGGTGCTAAAAGTCACATTTAGGTGCTCCCCTTTAGCACCGGGTCGTACCCTTTAGCACCGGGTGGTGTTACTTTAGCACCGCTTGATAAATACCCCCGGTTCTAAATGGGGTGTCGCATGCTACTTCAAAAGAAGCGCATCTTCTATCCTTTCACATGTGCTGCGTAGGTGAGATGGTTAGGTGGATACGCGCGAGCCAAGAGGTCCTGAGTTCGAATCCCCGCAGCAACGCACATATTTTTTTTTGACGAATGTGCACCTTTAGCACCGGTTATTTAACCCGATGCTAAAGACCCTTTAGCACCGGAAGGTCGGCACCGGTTGGGAATCCGGTGCTAAAGGCCGTTCCCAACCGGTGCGGATGTGAGGATCTCTCGTAGTGGCTTATGCATGCATATACCTAAAGTTTATATGTCGACCACTGCAAATCACTATTATTTTGTTATTTGGTTTTATGCCGTTGCACTGGTATAGTATTTTCTTAAATTATACCTATACCACTGTACTAGCATGAAATTGACTTATTAAA
The DNA here is from genome assembly GCA_033239725.1 of Echinochloa phyllopogon. Taxonomy (NCBI): domain Eukaryota; kingdom Viridiplantae; phylum Streptophyta; class Magnoliopsida; order Poales; family Poaceae; genus Echinochloa; species Echinochloa phyllopogon. Next base: position 15,182,790 of record BTCW01000017.1, read on the forward strand.
ATAATATGCTAATTTGCAAGTTGTACATACTGCCCACGACATATTTCACTCTACCTTTCTGTTTATTTTTTAGTTCTCTTCCTGAATTACTGCATCCGGCTCACATCACCCTCCATAAATAATTCCTACTTTGTGTTTATACATTAAAATCCCTTATGATATCTTATTAATTTTAAATCCTATTTTAGCGATTCTTACGCTCTTTCCATCATGTCAGCGTGTAGAATAATTTAGCGTGTTTTATTTGTGTCCTCTGATATGATTGGTGTACTGTTTGTAATTTATCCTTTTTACTTGCTTGCATGTTGCTTTGGATGCTTGTTGATTGTCGTGAGTAGACCGAACATCGTTCAAGTGATTTCAAGATCAAGAGTTGAAAACTATCTGAGCAGCTGTACTTTGAAGAAAGGCAAGTGTATCTGATATGCTTCTTAATAATTTTTAATCACTATTATATGCTTGTCTTAATTTGATGGTTCCTTTTAAGGATTATGCCTAGCCACCTTTTACCATATGAACCTAGGTTTTTATATACATATTGGGTAGCTATGCTAGTCGCTTTTATTGGGTTATGGATGGAATAATTAATATTAAAGATGATGGACCTTGTTATACATGGATGTTTCTCTTAATACAATATAACTTGATTTAGTTGGAACATTGAGCGACCACCCAGGAAAACAATGCAACCATAAGAACTAATGGGCTCTGGTCTTGGCTAATTACTTGGGAATTTTTGTGTGGACATTAGTTTCATAGTAGCTGGATGCGGAGGAAGACTTTTATGACTCTTCTACTCTGGATAGGTTTTGGATACGGAAGTGCTCTTCCATGGCTGACCTAGTCCGAGGGTAGAAGGTGGTACGGGAGATTGCCTCTATGGCGTGCGACTATGAACTAATACACATGAGAGGACTGTTTGGAAAGGCCTTGTAGCGTCCCTATGCAGTCACACCTCGGTAGTGTGATGAGTGCCTGATCAGCAGAACGTTGTTGGGTTTAAAGTTCTTTTGAACTTACGCGACTTGTGGTGAAAGTGTACAACCTCTGCAGAGTGTAAAACCGATATATCAGTCGTGCTCACGGTCAAGAGCGGCCTGGACCCTCACATGATAATCAAACTTAAAGATGAAACAAATCATGGTTTATGCTTTTATGGTCATATTATTTATGATGCTTCTGTTAATGGTGGGTTGGTATAAACTTACATTTGCTAGTAAATAGATGCCTTCGTTTCCAGGATACGTTGTAACTCTGATAGACTAGAAAGCCATTTATATAGATTATTTACATGATACTGTTTCTTTTATTTACTACTGGTTATTGTATGTGTGAAACTTGATTCTAGCACACATAAAGGATACACCTGTTTTGTTTTTCTAAAACCAGGTGTGACAGTTTTGGAAAAAAAAGTTATGATGTGTATTAATGTTATGAGGTTTGTTCGAGGGCTTATAGGATCATCCAAAGTTAAGTATTTTTGTTGTGCATACCACCACATAAGGTGGCATGGAAAGTTGATATTTGATGAAAAGTATATCATGTTATGGCAATTTAACTTGCGTGGTGCAGGAGTTCTGAAAATGTCAGTAGTGAAAAATGCCCCATTAGTCCCGGTAGGATAGAGGCTTTGTCGCAGCTACGAATCTGGGTATAAAAGCGTCGACCGGGACTAAAGCGGAGGGTCTGCACAGCCTTTTCTTTTTTTCCTTTCTATACTTTTATTATTTATTTTTTGTTTACTAATTAATATACGTAATGAATACTATTGTTATACATTCATATATATGCGAGATACTATACTATATGTGTTCGATCAAGCATACAAAATGATGTTAATAAGTGAAACTTATATACATATATTATTACAAAATGAGGTTAAAAAGTGAAACTAATATGCATATATTATTACAAATTGTCTCGGAACATAAAATCAAAAGTATCATTTCTGATATTGGAAATATTACCTATATTTTCTCCATGATGATGGAATTTACCACTAGCCAAGACAACCTTTTGGTGGATAAATCCGCAAAGAGCCTCTTAAATTGCACAGACTCTTTCAGTCGGTACTAGTTGATCTCTCGTCCACGTTACCTAAGAAAATATTTTGAACCAGGATAAGTATTTTATTTTTCTAGAATATATGAATGTATGAACAACATAAGAAAAATAGAAAACCAAAATGTATTTGTTGTATACCTTCTTTATTTTTCCATTGACTAATTGTGAGTTGGTCACCTACAGGCTATGTATGAACTCATATACATAGCATCCGCATAGTTTGTTGCCATGCACCTTCTTCAAACACTTTAGGACCAATATGTCCTGAAATCTACGCATGGTAAGTCATCACATCTATACATGCTAAGTCACCAAATCAAATTGATATCCAGTGACATATCGGGAAGTCGGTCTTGATAACAAGGTTTCCCTTGAACTCGCTCCACTATAGCGTGCACCACTTTCCCCAAGCCTCATTGAGCGCGTCAATGTTGTCTTCACAGTCTTCCATGGGTTTCTTCATTGAGTCCATTACTATAGCCAAGCTCATGTCTAAAATTATAACAAATAGTATCGAGTTGTTTCTACACGTTAATACGAATACTCAACTAGTTAGACTGAATTAATAACCAGGATAGTCATTGTTATAGGAATGCATGGAATAAAGCACTCACTTGAAGTTGTATGTCGGCATTATCATTTCCTTATAATGTTATACACTTAATAACTTGCATAACGTAGGGTTTTGACGTAGGGTGTTTGTGTTCACAACCACTAGATCCATGAAGCCTAAAAGATAATATCCTTTTTCCTGCAATCTTCTTTCTCTATTCTACACAATACAAAAGGAATTATCATTACAAAAGAATTGTATGCATCACAAACAATATTTACCGAATATTAATAAACATTTACATGATCGAAGCGCTGATTATAGAGATGACATGTGCATCTTGATTGTGCAATTGGAATAACTCCTTGATTTCTAATAATATCAAGTGTTCTCCTTCGTAGTAATCATCGTCTCTAACTTTTTAAGGGAACATTTCTTGTTCTCATGCCGACTTTTCCATGTATCATTTAAGTAACCTGTTCAGCTCATTGACCATTTCAGGTCTGACTAGAGGTTGTCCTTTAGTTCGGGTTGTCCTCTGGGATGGTTGATCCCGGGATTGAGCTCACATTAGTCCCGGGCCAAATACCGGATGCAACGTCAGTTCTCTACTGGTGTGTCGAATCCATGTTATGGATTCCCTTATTCATCATATCCCAAACTATCACAAAGTGTTGGAATCTCCCGAGTCCTATGGAGATTGAATAGTAGGAAGGTTTTGAATTCAATTTGGATGAATCTTGTCGCAGCACAAGTCCATACATCCCACTGTTCCAAATCTATTTTGAGCAATTATCTATATCTATATATACTATAAGAATCCAAAACAACTGAGTGACTGAACACAAAAAAATATGGGACCCATCTCAAAAAGCAATTGAGATGTTGAACAAAAAAACATGTGGCACCAGTTCGTACACACATACATGGTAAGGAATATATATACAATAAAATTGAAAACCATTCTTACCCAAAATTTTCAAACGAAAAGGAGAACTTTCTAAAGGATTTGTGATGGTAACCCGCTAGGGTTTATGCCCGATCTTTCAATGAGAGGCGTGGGGGATAACTCGATTGGAGGAGACGACGTTGACGGCCCGACTACAGCCTTCCAAAGACTGTGCCTTAGCAACCGATACACCAACTCCAGCGGTAGCCGTGATCTTGTGGAGCACGATCAACCAAACCACTAGGGTAATTCCTACAAGCAATCGAAGAACAAGCAAGAACAAGTAGAACAAGCAACTGAATTGCAAATTTGGAGATGATAACCAATCTGAAATCACAAAGGTGGGGTTCCGAATACTCGAAGACGGGCGGCTGGACCAGCACGCGTGCTTATAAGCAAGTAGCAATGGCTAAACTTGATCTAAACAAAACCCGATCTGTTTGTGGCGGCTATGGAAGTATAAAAGAGGGTGGAGGACGACCTGGACATGGTTATGGTTGTCCCACAATCCTAGGACGCGCCCCTATTGGGCCCCACTTGATACACGGCCCATCGGCCCAAATTCATGTGACGCAGCATTGTGGACAGAAAAGGTCTCTGTGGTAAATCGATGATTGCGGCCGCATCCAAAGAGATATGAAGATGAGTCCGGATCCTTCTAAAAGTAGACTTGATTAGCTTTCCATCAAGTACTTAAACACCCAAAACGGAGTCCGGATGAAGTCGTGGCGGCCATCACAAGTCAGCACTTTCCTGCAGTCCGAATCCAGACTTTCCAAAACGTATTGGATTTGGTCTCTTTCCTTCCTTGGGCCAATGTGACGTGATAGCCTGATTGGAAACATGAAAATACTTAGAATTGGTCCCCAATCAACTTCTTTGGTCCTCCATGCCTTCCATGTATGTTTAACACTCTTTTTGATCCAGCTATATATTTCTGAAAATAACATTGAACACACATCATGGCGTATGGTCATATCCGAGCATGTGATGTCCTCATCAATTTGTTTGGAGGCTAGTTTTTTCACTGGCCAAATACTAACTCGCCTTGCATATGACGATTCTTATCTGCCCATGGTATGACCTTCCTCATCTGATTTGAGCTTTGGACGTTGATCTTTCTAATTCTTTTGACTGCCTGTTATATAGTATTATTTTCTATTAAATATGCGTGTCATCGATTCTTGCTAGATACTGGTTAGAAAGCATGGCAATTACCCCATTATAAGAAGTCATGACGTGGTAGATGTGACCTACCTAAATAGAATCGTATCTTCTAAATCTCCATTTCATAACGTCATCTTCTCTTTGCCATGCTCTTTCATTTTTTTTTGAAAATTTGTCATGCTCTCTCAACTATTTAAACATTTTACATGCATGTTCCTATAAAATTTGTGAAATTCAAATTGAAAACCAGGCATGCGTGATTGCAACAGGGGAGAGGGATATGTTTAGGAATGAGTGGTCTCAGGAAGATTGCTTTTAGCACAGATCAGAGCATTGAACTTGGGTCGAATTCTCTTCTTGAATGAGCGTCGAGGGATACAGTTGTGGAATAGTATCTTAAACTTCATGTGCGTGGTTGCATTTAAACTTCAATGTTTCCTGGCGAATCATTACCATCTCGAAAGATAGTGATGTACCATTGCAGATGGAGTTGGAATCGCTGCACAGTACTGACTCTGTCTTTCTATGAACTGGGCTTGTCTAAACCTGAACGTATACCTTGTAAGAATCATTGGCAACAAAGTACTCGTGAATTTATTAAACAGATAGTTTGAGTGGATTTAATGTTATCAACGTTTTCTGCTTGTCTAGTTTGTAAAATATTATATTTGAGTTCCATTTTAGGCTTACGTGGTAAAAGTCTAGATCTGGTGGGTGGACTGCATGTTAATTAGTTGCCAACTTGGTGTGTATAATTTCTTCCATCCTGACTATCGGTTCCTTCCTCGTTCATATCCTCTCAAAATCAACTGAGCTGCTCGTTGGGAACATGTGCAGGACGAAACTGTTCCGAAGCCGGCTGGAATTTTGGTAATAAACAAGTTCAAGATAACCAGTTGATAATATTTGATTGTGTATATATAGTAAATGATCATCGTATAAATGGTACGGTTTAATTTCTTGCACTGGAGAATGGATCATATACAGTCTTGGGGCTGATCAGACAAAACATGTTAATGGGACTAGCTACTTTTCGGGCAATTCCAGCTTCGAGAAGAGCTACTACTACCTCTGTTCCAAAATTTAGGTCGTTTGACTTTTTTACCACAAGTTTGATCGCTCGTATTATTTAAATTTTTTTGGAAATATAATAAAATTTAACACAGTTTTGAAGATTTTTTACTAATAAAGCAAGCCACCACAAAAAATATGATAATTTACACAAAATTTTGAATAAGACGAGTGGTCAAACTTAGAATCAAAAAAGTTAAACGATCTATATTTTGGAACGGAGGGAGTACTTGTTTATCCAGAGCCGATGGTGTACATCTTAACCACTATGTACAAAACTCTATTCAGGAATTTCAATGAAAAATACGTGGTTTGGATTATATATCTTAAATTGTAGGAAAATTCCATTTTTGACCATCCAACTCTTACCTCGGTTTGGTTTTGACCATCGAACTCCAAAACCGAGAATCTTTGGCCATCCAACTATCAAAACCATTCAAATTTAGCCATCGAGGTGGTTTTGATGGGTTGTTTTAATTTTTTGTTTACAATTTAGTCCTTAGATCTTAAAATGATTATTACTTTTTGCTGGTACCTCCGATTTAGGTGATTCTTACGGTCACACGTTTATAACCGTGAGCTTTATCTTTTAAATAGTATTTATACTATTTTATCACTATTTAATATAATATTTTTATGTTGTTGTGTAAAAATACCAATATAAGAAAAGTAAAACAAACGGTTAGAAAATAATATGTCCATGACATTAAAAGATAAAGCTCGTCGTTACGAACACATGACCACAAGAATCACTTAAATCGAATATACAAGAAAAAAAATAGTAATCATTTAAAGATCCAAGAACTAAAATGTAAATAAATTAGTCCTTGGATCTTCAAATGATTACTATTTTTTCTCGTATATCTGATTTAAGTGATTATTGTGGTCATGCGTTGTAACGATGAGTTTTATCTTTTAAAGTCATTGACATATTATTTTCTAACCGTTTGTTTTACTTTTCTTATATTGATGCTTTTACACGACAACATATAAATAATATATTAAATAGTGATAAAATAGTATAAAGAATATTTTAAAAGATAAAAGCTCATTGTTATGAACACGTGACCGCAAGAATCACCTAAATCGGAGGTACCAGCAAAAAGTAATAATCATTCTAAGATCTAAGGACTAAATTTTAAATAAAAAAATTAAAACCACCCTTCAAAACTGCTCCGATTGCTAAAGTTGAATGGTTTTGATAGTTGGACGGCCAAAGATTCATGGTTTTGGAGTTCGATGGTCAAAACCAAACCGAGGCAAGAGTTAGACCGTTAAAAATGGACTTTTTCCTAAATTGTAACCTATCTAGACATCATGTATTCATGTATAAACGGTTTCTACTTGTAAAGCACGGGTGTTCTGTATCTGAATTCCTAGCGTATAAATTATTCAGAGAGAAAGATAAACAGGGTACCAGGTACATGTATGTGCTTGTACTGCAGCCTGCATAAGGAGGTCCCCTGTTATTTATACCAGATAACTAGCGCCATTATTCTCATCCATCGTATTTCTGATAACTACATCACAACAAAGCATATTCCTCGTAGCTTTCCATGGTCACTCCAACCTTTCATGTTTCAATATATGAATTCTTAAAATATATGGAGTTTAGCAGTCCATATTCATTTCCAGCGAATTAGACACTAGGGCATAATTGGAGATTACTCAAACCAGCTACCCTCAAATTTTTTTTTGATAATGAAAGTTTTTATTAAATATCAAGGCATTACATTGAGTTGATACAAAGTTGTATTGATGTAGGAATTTTCTGGTCCACGAGGACGATCCATATTATGACCCGTCACTATGGTTGGGCCCACAACCACGACGCCCACTTAAGTGAGCAGACATGTTAGGACATCACCGTGAGATGCCCTCCATTAATTTTGTTACCATCAGTCCATCACCTCCATATATACTGCTGCCCGGTAAACCATGGCCTGTCCAGGCCATTTTGGTGTTGTCCCTGGACACCAATGGATTTCTAAATCCCAAGGTTAATATTCCCTTGATATAAGAGAAAACCAAGCAAATAATCATGATTTTAACACTAGTGACATCAATGTATTTCTGTCCTGCATCCGCCCCTGACCTTCATACAGGCGATTGTCCAAAAGTGGGGTTGAGCTTGACCCACTTTTGGAATGGGTGGCATCGGAGATATTCCTTTTAGAAGCGTTGCATTATATATATCTCACAATGAAGTTTATAGACCAATGGTACTCAGAAGTACCACATATCCTCTTTTTGCTGCTGCTTGATTCCATCGAGGAGGAAGACTAAAGGAGCCACAGCACTGCATCGGGTCAGGCTGGATGACAATGAACTACCAGGACACACACCGAAGCCGGATGCATTGGGCAGTCTTAATTTGTTCTTTAACACCTGAATACCATTCATTTTTTCTATAATACTGTTTTGCGCTGCTGATTGTGCTGTCTACATGATTTCCTTGCCCGTTGCATCTAGATCACCCGACCATGTCCTTTGTGTCCAAACTAAACCGCGTTATGTTCAAACTATTGGATATAAAAATATTCAGGGATTCCCTTAAGTTTTCCATCATTCAACCATGAACATTTCAGATTAAAATTCCAATTCGGCATATGGATGATCGGTTGCAAAGTATGTCATGGAGATGTCTGAGCTCCATAGGCACTAACCATTGGCAAGGCCCATGGATATGGCGTCTGTTTCAGACCATCTAGTCCGGGTTGGAGCCACCAACCGGGACCAAAGGTTATCCACAGGTCACATGTGATGTATAGGCGGGGTGTAAATGTGTCATATGTGAGGTAAGCAAAGAGGTTGTTGGTTTGAATCCCATGGGCTGAGTAAAGTTCAGGTTCCTAGCCCTAGTTCTTAAAATTAGGACTAAAGGGATTGAGAACTAGGACTATAGCGCAATTTTCTATTACTGGTTGCAAAACTGAGACGGTTTTAGAAACCGGACTGATAGTGCCTTTTCTACTGGTGGCAGCACTGGCAGCAAAGGGCCAACCCTTTCAGCTTGCCCTTTGGACCCCCCCCCCCCCCCCCCTAAAACTAGGACTAAAGGGATTGAGAACTAGGACTATAGCGCAATTTTCTATTACTGGTTGCAAAACTGAGACGGTTTTAAAAACGGGACTGATAGTGCCTTTTCTACCGGTGGCACCACTGGCAGCAAAAGGCCAACTCTTTCAGCTTGCCCTTTGGACCCACCCACCCACCTACCCCCCCCCCCCCCCCCCCCCCGGCTCCTGCAAGCATCCTCTCCTGATTTTACCAAGCGACATTTCCCCCATTGGTTTGACCCGCAGCAAGAGAGGACGAGGATGGGGCGAAGACGACAGCTCAATCCTACCTCCGACGGACTCACCGCTTGAGGACGCATGCCTCCGTTCTGCCTTGACAGCAAGACAGGATGAGGATGGGACGCATGCACTACCAGAGAACCTCACATCCGCATCGGAACCGGTGCTAAACTTTTGGTGCTAAAGGGTAGCATAACCGGTGCTAAAGGGGGGCCTTTAGCACCGGTTCTATACACCAACCGGTGCTAAAGGTTCTGCCAACACAGCGGGGATAGGAGAGCCTTTAGCACCGGTTGGTGTCTACAACCGGTGCTAAAGGGCCTGTATTTCTTTTTTTTTGTTACTTTTTGCAGCCATGCATGTACGTTTATATATGTATTCTGCTACGTATTCAAATACTTATTCAGCCGCTGTGCACGTAGTACTATATATTCATATTAGCTAGACATATAATCAAAATAGAAGATATATATATATATATTCTAATTTAGATATCCGACTAGAGTTATATATTTGAACTGTATATTACAACTTAAGAAATCTGACTAGAGAAACGACTTGACGGCACATCCTCTAGGGGACATGGAATTCTCCTCGGGGATTAACAATCTCATCCCAAATCCATCCAATGAGCTGTTCTCCAATTGCGTCTATTCTCTCTTGATCGAGTCTATCTTCTTCCAGCGTCATCATCTATAATTTGCAAATAATTGCAAATATTAAATCTGTGGAATTCAAGACAACAATTGTGCAATTAATAATCATCTAATATAAAATAAATGATTTACTTACAAATACAAATACCCGTCTATTTTTAAATAATCATTTATTATAAAACAAAGTGTTTTTATTATTAATACAAACATAATAATTATTAAATGAAGCCCTCGATGTCTAAGTAATCATTTATTATAAAACAAAGTGCTTTACTTATTAATTCAAATTTAATAATAATATTATTTATTACAAAATCAAGTGTTTTTCCTACAAATATAGTAAATATATCAAATTAAAACTTGGAAATGTGTTACGTACCATAACATCATGGTGAGTCATCTTTTTCGTCGACCAATTAAGCATGTTATCACAAACATAGTATGCACATAGATTATTTCCTGACCCCTGTTGGCGACACTGTCGATCAAAAATAAAGTTAAGTAAAATTCATATAATAGATTAGCGGAGACCTACACGTACAAATTACTTGCTTACCGGAAAGCCAGTCTTCCATGTGAGTGTTTCATGGATCATACCAGGGTTATCTTGACGAAATTGATCCCACACCCTGTGAACCAAATAGTTGTGTTAAATCATTGTGAGTGTAAGGGCAGAATTGAGTTAAATGAGAAAATATATGTCACCTTGTAAACATGTCAATGATGTTCTGATAATGATATATTGGAGACTTCAACGAATCAAAGACGTGGACGATACCTCGGTCAGGACACACTAGGATTAGGATCCAGTGAAAACTATATACATGTATACATTATAATGAGAAATAAAATTGAACGTCAATAGTATGGAGTCCATAAAATTTTGTATAGGCAGTATAAGTATATACATGTATAGGCACTCACCCAAAGTTGTACGGCAATAGTATGGAGTCGCAATAATTTTGTTTTTGGAGATACTTGTATAAATTTTGATATGTTTCCTCCGGATTCATCAAAATCATTTTGTCACTTATCTTTGTCGGGTCCATGTAACCAATGTCAAATATTCCTTCCCTCTGACATATTTTAATCTCTATTCTACATTGTTAAGCAATAAAGGGCGACCAAAGATTAATCTATTTTTCAAGTGTCAATTGTAAACGAGAACAAAGCACTTACAATACCCAACAGGCGACCAAAGATACATCCATGGTGTATTGGTGGTACACCTCATATATATCCTTGAACTCCAACCAGAGCGTTTCCTTGCCATTGAAGAAATCTTGGTCCTTTACGCGAACTCCAAACATGCGTCTTTTGCTTCTTGATTGTTCCAGATACCACTGATGGAATCGGCGGATCTTCATTTGTAGCTTGCTCTCCATTTCTGGACCGACCAAAGGCTAGCCAAGCTTAAATGGCCACTTGAACGATGTGCTCACAGGGATTTCTTTTTGTCCCATGATTTCCTCTCGCGAGAGTCCTGTCTCGGCCATTTGTTGTTGCACGTTCAGCTCGTACTCAGATGCCAATTGAGGCAACGACTGCTGAGGTTGGTTGCCGAGCTGAGCAACAGGTTTGGACGCCGCCGCCTTCCTCTTCCCTTGAGATTTCAGTAATGAGCGGTCATAGTCTGATATTTGTGTCCTCTTCTGTTGTACCCTGGTCAAATTTTGGAGGAAGGATTTTGCCGTGGTGGGGTCAATCTTTGGCTCTGGTTGTTTTCTCGTGAAAAGTTGCCTCTTTATGTCTTCTTTAATAGAGGCATCGAGCTCTTCTGAAGTCTTCTCGTAAGCTTTTTTCGGTGGTGCAGGCTTTTCTTTGACTTTTTGTGGCTTCTTCTGTGGTGGAGGGTCCAAGCTAGACAATTTAGAGTGCTTCTTTGGTTGAGGCTTCTGCGGTGGAGGAGACGGAGACAATATTAAATTATATATATATGATACAATATTAAATGAGATATATTGAGATATACAATACATATTTAATGAGATATATTAACACCTGACTAGATGTGGGCTCATTATTACTGCGTTCATCCACATTACGTTGTTTCACATTTTCGCTCCCATGAGCAATACCCAGCACGTCTTCCATGTTTGGTTGCGGGTTATCTTCGACAGCGATACCAAATATTTGATTAATTAAGAACTGGTTATTATCCTCTTGCTATGGATGTTGTCCGCCATCTATAGGAATAAAAATAATTGGTAAGCAATAAATATATATAAATATAGATAATTACGAGGTTTAGAGTTTAGGGATAGGGGGTTTAGGTTTGGGTTTTGGGGTTTAGGGTTAGGGATAGGTGGTTTAGGGTTTGGGTTTTGGGGTTTAGGGTTAGGGATATTGGGTTTAGGGTTTGGGTTTTGGGTTTTAGGGTTTGGGTTTCAGGTTTAGGGTTTGGGTTTCAGGTTTAGGGTTTGGGTTTCGGGGTTTACGTTTTGGGTTTCGGGGTTTAGGGTTTGGGTTTCGGGGTTTAGGGTTAGGGATAGGGGGTTTAGGGTTTGGGTTTTGGGGTTTGGTTTCAGGGATAAGGGGTTTAGGGTTTGGGTTTTGGGGTTTAGGGTTTGTGTTTTGGGGTTTGATTTTAGGGATAGGGGGTTTAAGGTTTGGGTTTTGGGGTTTAGGGTTTGGGTTTTAGGGTTTAGGGTTAGGGATAGGGGGTTTGGGGTTTGGGTGTGCGACGTGAAGGGGTTCGCGAAGGGTGGGTGTGCGCCGCGGCTGGGTTCGCGAAGGGTGGGTGCGCGACGCGTTTGGGTTCGCGAAGGTTTGGGTGCGCGTCGCGAAAGGGTTCGCGAAGGGTGGTGTGCGACGCGGATAGGATACCGAAGGTTGGGTGCGTGACGCGTTTTGATTCGCGAAGGTTTGGGTGCGCGATGCGAAGGGGCTCGTGAAGAGTGGGTGCGCGACGTGGAGGGGTTCACGAAGGGGTTCAGATGCGCGATATGTTTTTCAGATGCTTGGTAGGATTTCTGATATAACACATTTATCTAATACAACATTTCCAATATAACATTTCTAAAATAACGTTTCTAAAATAACATTTATGCTATAACAATTCCAATATAACATTCCTAATACAACATTTCCAATATAACATTTCTAATATAACATTTCTAAAATAATATTTCTAATATAACATATCCAATATAACATTTCTAATACAACATTTCCAATATAACATTTCTAATGTAACATTCTAAAATAACATTTCCAATATAACATTTCTAATACAACATTTCCAATATAACATTTCTAATATAACATTTCTAAAGTAACATTTCTAATATAATATTTCCAATATAACATTTCTAATACAACATTTCCAATATAACATTTTTAAAATAACATTTCTAATATAACATTTCCAATATAACATTTCTAATACAACGTTTCCAATATAACATTTCTAATATAACATTTCTAATACAACGTTTCCAATATAACATTTCTAAATTCAAGCATATACATTTCTAAATATATTTCCATGCATTTTCAATATGGGATGACGGAGGAGGCGACGGCGGGCTGCGGGGTGATAGAAGCGGCGACGGGGTCCTGTAAAAAAGGCTCGGCACGAAGGCCGGCTTCACAAGGGGCTAGCGCGCGGCTCGGCTTCCTCCACGTACTCACCGTAGCGCGAGGAGTAGATGGCCGGCGCTGGCGACGGGCGACGTACGGGCGCGGACCACAGGCGACCGGCGACAGGCGCGAGCGACGGGTGTTAGCGGTCGTTACGGCCTGATTTTGACTCTATTTTACCTCTAACATCTCGATAAATAAAAGGCATATAGACATAGTTCCATGCATTATTGGGCTTATACTAACTAGTTCCACGAGTCCTGGTGTTTCTAAGTGCTTTGTAGGATTATACCCAAAAGCGGCATTAAATGGACCATCCGTCGTTCGAGCTAGAATTGGACTCAAAATTATCTCGAACACAAACAATCTCTGATGCCGAATTGGAGTGCACCAATGAGAAGAGCTCGTTGAGACGATTCTAGTGGACATATTATTTGCCTCGATTAGAGCTCCGGATATAATGATATTCAACTCCAAAGTATTTGACCCGCGGTAGCACCGATTGGCCCCACTGACCCCACATGCAAGGTAGCACAACACAACAGCATCCATGCTGGCCCACATGCGCGAGGTGATGCGTGCGCAAAGCAATGGGCCCCACGGCCAAGGGGTGCTGGCGTGCGCAGGGAGGCGGGTGGCCCCCACGTGGGCCATGCTTTTGCCCCCATGCAACAGCAGCTGCATTGGCAATGCAGCACAGGAAGCATGCAGGGAGCATGTAGGAAGCATGCAGGGAGCAGGATGGGTGCGGGTTGAGGGCGTCGGGGAGCGCCTTTTATAGCTCGGGGAGGGGGAGGAACTTGCCTTGGCACGAGCGCATGAATTGAGGTGGCGGCCGGCGACGAGCTTTCCTTTCGGGGGAGAAGTTCCCATGCGGGGGTGTGCCGGGAAAGGAAGGTGATCATGGAGAAAGAGGCAGGGGGGAGCTCGGTCGGGGCCCACGGCGTGGAACGGGCCAGGACGGCCGGGAAAGGCGGCGGCGATCACGCACCGGGGAAGGGGGGCGCGTGGGCGAGGGGAAGGGGGAGGATCCGACGAGTGGGGCCGGGCGACAGTGAGGGATAGAGGGAGGGGGGCGCAAGCCCGAGCCGCTACTGGGCCGGAAGTGGAGGTGCGCGGGGGAAGAGGAAAATGGGTTGGGCCGGGGAAATGGTTGGAGGGGTTTGGGCTGCGCTCGGGGAAAGAGTTGGGGGAGCAGGAGCGGCCCAGGAAAGGAGTTGAGGGGGAAAAAGCAGACTCGACAAGGTTTAACTTTTCTAGGACTCAAACAAAGGCAATTCAAATGTGAATTGAAACAGAATTTAAATTCCAATTTAATTTGCCAACAACCAAAACACAATGCAGCAGCATGAATGTAATAATAATGTTTCTACAACTTATATTTGATTTTAATATTCATAAATAATTTATTTAACCTATATTAAATATGAACAATTAAGATAAAAGCCAATTAATTACTAACAATTTTAAATGGGCCATTTTTGGGTGTTACAAACCTACCCCCCTTAAGATGAATCTCGTCCTCGAGATTCGGAAGTAGATGCGAAGAGCTGTGGGTACTCGGTCCTGAGATCTTCTTCCCGTTCCCAAGTGGCCTCATCTTCCGAGTGTCGGCTCCACTGAACCTTGCACATTCGGATGACCTTGTTTCTTGTCACCCTCTCAGACACCTCCAGAATCCGGACCGGGTACTCCTCGTAAGTGAGGTCCTCTTGCACATTCAGCTCATCTATCGGGATTTGCTCTTCAGGCACCCGCAAACATTTCTTCAGTTGTGACACATGGAACACATCATGCACTCCGGCCAATCTCTCGGGTAGTCCCAACTGGTATGCCACTTCACCTTTCCTTTCAAGTATCTGGAAAGGCCTGATGTACCGAGGTGATAGTTTGCCTTTGAGATTGAACCTTTTAACGCCTCGCATTGGTGACACCTTGAGATACACAAAGTCGTCGACTTCGAAGGTGAGATCCCTTCTTCTGACATCGACATAGCTTTTCTGCCGTGACTGTGCCACTTTCAGGTTCTGCCGAATTACTTGTACTTGTCGCTCTGCTTCTCTCAGTATCTCTGGACCGAAAACTTGACTTTCTCCAGTCTGATTCCAGAATAGTGGAGTCCTACATTTCCTGCCATACAAAGCCTCAAATGGTGCCATCTGCAGACTCTTCTGGTAGCTGTTGTTGTACGAGAATTCCGCATAGGGCAAACTTTTATCCCAACTTACACCGTACTGCAGAGCACATGCTCTCAACATATCTTCCAGGATCTGATTGGTTCATTCCGTCTGTCCATCCGTCTGTGGGTCATAAGCCGAGCTGAAGTGCAACTTGGTATCCATGGAGTCATGTAGCTGCTGCCAGAAGTGTGACGTGAACTAAGTACCTCGGTCAGACACTATCCGCTTTGGCACTCCATGCAGGCACACAATCCTTTCCATATATAGCTCTACTAGTCTGGCTCCCATGTAGGTGGTCTTTACTGGAAGAAAGTGTGCCACTTTGGTCAAGCGGTCCACAATCACCCAAATGGAGTCAAACCCTCGCTGTGTGTGGGGTAGACCAGTTATGAAGTCCATACCAACTTCTTCCCATTTCCATTCAGGTATCTTCAAGGGCTGGAGTAATCCGGCTGGCCTCTGATGTTCAGCCTTAACTCTCTGACAAGTGTCACACAGTGCCACATGCGTCGCCACATCACGCTTCAATCCGTACCGCCAGAATCTTTCCTTGATCTCTTGGTACATCTTGGTGCTTCCTGGGTGAATCGAGTATGCCGAATCATGCGCTTCTCTTAGGATCCTGTCCTTGATCTGCGCTATATCGGGCACACATATCCTCTTCCCGTGCCACAAGGTCCCTTGTTCATCCACTTGGAAACCAGGTGCCTTTCCTAGAGCAACATTCTCCACAATCTCCTTGATCTTTTCATCACCAAGTTGAACTTTCTGGATCTCTTGTTCAAGAGTCGGTTCTACTGTCATCTTCGTGATGCTAGTCACGAATCCCAGACTCATCTTCTCAAACTCCCGGCTGAGTTCTTCCGGCAGACAACGGCCGATGACCCTGTTCACATAGCTTCTCCTACTCAGAGCATCTGCCACCAAGTTAGCCTTGCCAGGGAGGTAATGGATCTCCAGATCATAGTCCTCGATCAACTCCAACCATCGGCGTTGCCTCATATTCAGCTCTGACTGAGTGAAGACATACTTCAGGCTCTTGTGATCAGTATAGATGTCACACTTGTGCCCAATCAGGTAATGCCTCCAAATCTTCAGGGCATGCACCACAGCCGCCAACTCCAAATCATGTGTCGGATAGTTCTGCTCATGCTTCCGCAGCTGTCTTGATGCATATGCCACGACTCTTCCTTCTTGCATAAGTACACATCCCAATCCTAGACGGGATGCATCGCAATAAATGGAGAAACTCTTGGCTATGTCGGGCAACACCAGTACAGGTGTTGTTGTTATCCTCTTCTTCAACTCTTCAAAGCTGGTTTGACACTCCTCTGTCTAGATGAACTTGGTATTCTTCTCCAATAACGTCGTCATGGGTTTAGCAATCTTGGAGAATCCTTCAATGAACCGTCGACAATATCCGGCCATCCCGAGGAAACTCCTTATCTCGCTGACATCCCGAGGCGGGTTCCAGCTCAACACAACATTAACCTTCTTCGGGTCAACTGCCACTCCTCCGTTGGACAGCACGTGTCCCAAGAATGCCACTTCCTTCAACCAGAACTCACACTTGCTCAACTTGGCATATAGCTGATGTTCCCGGAGTCTCTGCATCACCAGCATCAAATGACCTTCATGTTCCTCTTCATTCTTGGAGAAGACCAGAATGTCATCAATGAACACCACCACAAACTTGTCCAGGTAGTCCATGAAGACACTATTCATTAGGTACATGAAGTATGCCGGAGCATTGGTTAGTCCAAAGGGCATGACTGTGAACTCATATAGCCCATACCGAGTAGTGAAGGCCGTCTTGGGTATGTCGGATGGTTAGATCCTCATCTGGTGGTAGCTCGATCGAAGATCTATCTTGGAGAACACACAAGCTCCCTTCAACTGATCAAACAAATCATCAAACCTTGGCAAGGGGTACTTGTTCTTGATAGTTGTTGGCGGTCGTTACAGACCGATTTCCGACCTCTAACCAAGTATAAAATGAACACAATGGAATCACACACCATAGCTATAGGACTTATTTCTAACCATTTCCACGAGTTTTGGTGATTGTCCAATGTGCAGGTACAAAATGGAGAAACACGTGCAATAGGGGACAGAAATGACCGATTTAGCCGAACGACACGATTCGGCCGGTTACCCCCATAGCCGTACACGACACCGGGAGCCGTCTACGTCAGCGACAACACAGCAGTGACATCACATGACACGTAGGCGACCGCCATTTCATCCTGGCCCAGTACAACTCGAAGCCAAGCACTAGGAAGCTAGCCAGGAGGGCCCACAGGGCAGAGGATGCACGGGGGAGCGAACCAGGCCATTGGGCCAGTTCGGCCGAACAGCCCAGTTCGGCCGAACCGCCCCCACATGCCGAACTGCCTCTGCACCGCCTCAGGATCAAGGCGGTGCTACGTGACAGTTCGGCCGAACTGCTCGGTTCGGCCGAACCGGCTTGTTTGGCCGAACGGCCCGGCACCGTCCTCTGCAGCCTTGGCAGCTACTCCACCTCCACCGTCTTGGCTCTCCTATAAATTGAGGCCCCCGGTCACCTGCAAGACACACGACACAAGAAGAAGAGAGTAGGCGTCGCTAGGTTCCGCCACTCATATCAGTAGAGATAGGGAGAGAGGAGAGGTGAGCGTCCCGGAGAGGAGCCGAAGTGTCGGCCCCTCTCCCCGCTGTACCTCTACGGATGCGACTTCACTTCGAGTAATATCCGGGTCTTGTATGGTAACTCTTATATCTCTCTCTCTGATTAATTGAGCATTCAGTTCTTACTTTTATATGCTTGCTGGTTCTTCGTTCAATGCTTAGTTGTGTAGTATAATTGTATACTAGCTGCTTATCTTGAGTGCTTATCTGTCTGCAGTAGATAAGTATTAGTCAACTAGTGTAGGCGTGGTGCCTATACTTGAGGCTAACTTAGTTTCTGCCCATCGCAACGGAGGTGGTAGCCGTAAGGTGGTGACAGCCCTTTCGGTCTTCGTAGCCCATCACGTTAGTTCCGGTGTCTTAGGACCCAAGGTTCAGGGTAACCGGCACCCCTTCTCACCCCTTTCTGTGTGTCGGAGGATCTGTAGTCCCGAAGCAAGTATCTATATGTATCCTCTGATCTGCTCAATCAATCGGTAGAATACCTTTATCAGACACGTACCCTCTCTACCCTCTTACCTCTTCTCTTCTCTCCTTGTTGTCGTCATCCATCTCATCCATTCCATTTCATCCACACCATCTACCTAGGACAACTTAGTTTAGGATTAGTACACTTCTCGTTCTCCGTGGAAATCGATACCTTGGAATACTCCCGGGTGAAAGCTACATCGGTATCCGTCCGCTTGCGGATTTATCTGTAGGCCGTAAGGAGTGCCAACAACAGTCACTTCATTGAGGGCTCGATAGTCCACGCACATCCTCTACGTACCATCCTTCTTGTCCATGAACAACACTGGTGCTCCCCATGATGAAGAACTAGGACGAATATACCCTTTTTCTAGCAAAATGCTTAATTCTTCCTTATGTTTCTCCAGTTCCTTCACTCCCATCCTATATGGCCTTTTAGCTATAGGTGCAGTGCCAGGTTTTAGTTCAATAACGAAATCAACTTCGCGTTCTGGGGGCATACCTGGCAATTCATCTGGGAACACATCCGGAAACTCGCACACCACTCGGATGTCCTCCGAGATTGCACCCTCAGCTTGGTTGGCTTGATTGTGTTCTGAAGGACCGGTTGCTTGATACTCCACCTTCTCACCGGACTTCGCTGTCAGTTGCACGGCTCTCTTGGCACACTGGATCAGTGCATCGTATCTGGCTAACCAGCTCGTTCTCAAAATCAGATCGAATCCGATGGATTCCAGGACTATTGGGTATACCTCAAAGTCTACCCCCGTTATGGTGATAGTGACATGGGGACAACGTAAGGTGGCTCGTTGTTCCCCTCCTGGTGAGCTAACTAGCATGGTGTTTGACATGGGTCTTAGAGCCATTATATTATCTTTCACAAATGCAGCAGATATAAAAGCATGTGAAGCTCCATAATAAAACAAAACAGTCACAATAGTCAAGTTGACAGGGAACATACCCACGACCACGTCAGTGGCCCCTTCTACGGTCTCGGCACCCATGTGGTTGACCTTGCCCCTGACTGGGTTCTGTGGGCCTCGGCCTGCTTGAGCTTGCTGCGGGTTCCCATTCTGCCCTTGTTGTTGTCCAACCCTCTGGTTGTTGTTCTGGCCTGCATCATTCTGGACTCTGCGGGGACAGGCATTGGTATAGTGCCCTGGCTCACCACATTGGAAGCACGCCCTCGGGCCCACCGGTACATTGTTGGCATTGTTGAGACGCTGGGCAGGTCCTTGCTGCACCTGGTTGCGCTGAGCTGGGGCCTTCTACAGCTGGTTCTGGAAGTGCTGTTGCTGCGGTACTTGGAGGTACTGGGGGTGCTGCTAGTTCTGGCCACGGTTGAACGAGTCGGGTTGGCCCTGGAAGCGTTGCTGGCTCACCATCTGTTGGCCTTGGGGAGCAGTGAAGCGGGGGCGGTTGTTGCTCCCAGACTGCTGGCCCTGGAACTTCCTCTTCTTCTCTTCCATATCACGGCACTTGTGTTCCAGCATCAAAGCACCGTCCACCAGTTCCTGGAAGTTGGGGAACCTGGTGCACATCTGCTGGTACTGCAGTGCATCCTGCAAGCCATCACGGAACCTGGACTGCTTCTTCTTGTCGGTGTCCACATCTTCCGGAGCATAGCGGGCAAGCTCAATGAACTTGTCACGGTAAGCTGTGACGCTCATCCCTTCCCGCTTCAGCGACAGGAACTCCTTCTTCTTCAAAGTCATCAGGGCTTCAGGCACATGGTGTGAGCGGAAGCTGTCATGGAACACTTGCCATGTGATTTGAGTACGATATGGGTGAGCGTACTGGTACGAGTCCCACCAGTCCAAAGCTGGTCCTTGAAGCTATCCTCCTGCGTACAGCACCTTCTCCCGATCGTTGCACTGAGCGATGTCGAGTTGTCGCTCCACTGCCTTGAGCCAGTCCACTGCATGCAAGGGATCAGTTGCTTTGTTGAAGGTGGGCGGGCGTCCCTTCAGAAATTCGCCCCTCCTGTCACGGGGTGGCATGTTGTGCTGCTGCGGATTCTGCTGGTTCTGCTGCATCATGACCATTGTCTGAGCCATTTGTTGCATCAGCTGGTTCTGTGTGAGCATCATCTACTCAATGGTGGGGGGTGGTGGTGGCAGTCCACTGGCACCAGCGTTGCTCCTTGTGTTCACCATCTATTATCAACAAGAGATCCCCATAAAATTTAAGGCCAAGTAACTTAGGAACAGAAGTACTTGAGAACATTGAACTGGTTATGATAGAGCATAAGATAGATAACTAGCAAGTGAAGCAAATAACCCATTCTATGTATTCAATAACATCCTTATGCCTCAATCCAAAATCTAGATGGTAGTAGACTTGCGTCCACGCCTATCACATTCATTAAAAAATCCAACACATACATAAGCATAATGATAATCAAACCAAACATCAAAAGACAAGGTTCACACTGACTCGACTCACTGGTTTTTGACTCGACTGGAAAGAAAAACGATGACTAATCGATCTTATTACAGACTCATGGTAAACTCCTAAGGACCCTACTGGATGGTGGTGCTGGCGGCGGCAGATTCGAAGTGGTGCCTCTTGCGAGGCGGTGACTCTGCACGGTAGTCTGGGCTGCATGGCGGTGGTGCTCCCAACATCTGGTGCAGCTGCTCCATCTCCTGCCGAGTCCCTCTCAGCTGCTCCCTCAGAGCGGCGATCTCATCAGTAGCTACCTCCGGGTCAGTGTTGAGGGTGGCCACCAGTGCCACAGTAGCAGCGAGCCGGGGGTCATCGATGTCTCCGATGGGGGCGGTGGTGCAAGCTGTCTCCCTACTCCGCCTACGGGGGTACCACCTATCTTGCCCGTCCTGGATCTCTGCACAGAACCTGTCCCTGTAGTAGGAGAGGGCACGGCGAGCAACATCTGCTATCCCTGCCTCCTGGGTGGATCTCTCACTGGAGGCGTAGTGGATCGACCTCGTCCTGGCAGCTCTGGCTTTGTGGTCAGCTGTACGGATCCTCAGGGAGGTACGCCAGAAGGTTGGGAAGCAGGGGTGCGTCCACCTCTCACTGTGGTACTCCATGACCACGTTGCCTGTGCCGTAGTGGTAGCGGAGTATCTGCCTCAGGCGCCAGTGGTAGAAGTTGTCTCCAGCATCTCTGACAAAGTCCTCCACGGTCCACCTCTCTGCTGGTGCAGGTGGCTCGGGTGCTGGGGGCTCCTCAGGGTCCTCACCCTCGCCATATGACGGATCATCACCACCATCTTCATCATCATCATCACCGCTGTCATCACCATCTGGGTCTCCGGCAGCATTCGCGCCACCTGGCTGAACTGGCTCGGGCTGCTCCTCTAGCTCTTCAGCGGGCTCCATCCTCGTCCTCGGGCTCTCCCTGCTGCTGCTCCGCCTCTTCTTCTTCCTGCCTCAGGCGCTCCTCCTCTTGCATCTCTCCCCACTCCTAGAAAGCATCCTGGTAGGGGCGCCAAAGTCCATCTCTGGAACACGGGGCGGAAGGTAGCCACAGGTGGACTTGCGGGCGGTCAGCTTCGTGCGAGCCATCTACTACAGAGAGAAGACAAAGAAAAAATTTTAGAAAAACTTTGCAAAGGACTGAGGTAGAGGAGACACTGAACACTATTTTGGAAAACTCAACACTTTTATAGGTAAAATAGTGAAGACTGAACTTGGCTAATACCGACCGTTATATCTAGGCTGCGATCCTACAGTCAGCACGGCTCTGATACCAATCTGTCACACCCGGATTTTCACAAAACCCGACTGCGGCCATATGTGTGCCTAGGAAGTCCACAGAACACATACAACGAACATATATGATAAACAGCGTGCTCGAAATAAAATAGTTTACATCAGAGTATATCAATAATATTTATTACAGCGGAAGTCTATAACTCTCAATGCAAGCGGAGCCGCAGTCCACAGGGACTCTGACTGGGAGAGCGCAACTCAGAAGTACGGCAGGTCCTCAGGAAACTCAGTAGCAGTCTCCTGATCAGCCCAATCTGTTTACCCATCCGGGATTTTGTTGAATATTGACAAGTGTAAGTAAACAAATACTTAGCAAGTATAGCACGGGTATGAAGGCTCAAAATAGGCTAGACACGGCTTAACTGCTTTAGCATTTTTAGTTGGTTCATTTTAACATTTAACAGATTACTACAAGTGAATGAAACCCGGTTGTGACCCAATTAATAAAGTATAAGTGACAATAATCATAAATGAACATCATATTCTAACAAAAAAGGATTCAGGCCGCTCGTGACCCTGAGCAAGGCTATCATGATAGATTGTACACTCTGCAGAGGTTTCGCCCTTTACCCACCAGTCGCGTAAAAGTTCAAAGGAACTTTGCACCCAACCACGCACATCAACACTTCCGAGGTGTGACTGCATAGGGACACCCTAACAGAATAGTAGCCACTATGGTACAACACAGGCAGCATGATCCAAGGCACCGAGATTGACTGACTCTCAGGGTCAATGGCGTCCAGAGCGCGGGCACTCATGCCAACAAGTAAAAGAGCGCGACGTGCAGAGTTCCCATACCACAGGGACTCCCAACACAGGACTGTGCCTGACAAGACATAGCCGACGGTACCCCCATCCTCGGTGGATCAAACCATACTCTCACGAGTGCTTCCCATAGCGCCGTCGGCCCCATCGGTAACTACTGTCAAGCTAGAGCCATTCAAGTTACTTGACCAAGACCAGAGCCATAATAGTTCTAGCGATGGTGACAGGCTCCTGGGTTGCCGCTTTAAGAATTGGACCTTACGGAGAGACACTAGAGCAAAGCACACAGCACAAGCTCTAGCTCCCTAAACCAAGTTGCTAAAAAGCAAGTTTTATCATTAATGTTGAAGTGAACCATTAAGTAAAAATTTGCAGTTAAATAATGGTGATAGTAGCTGCGCATAGCAAAAATCTACCCATATGCATAAACCCAAGGTTATCAAAGGAACAGGATATACGAAACTAGGTACAACCTTAATGGGATAGTAAATTAGACACATGCATATGAAAGTAAATGATTGTACAATGTGTGTTTGGGTAGCAAGGATTGTCCGTGCTATAACTTGCCTTCCTCGAAGTGCTGCTGTGAGTCCTGCTCCGGAAAATCCTCACCGAGCTCTAACTGCAAAGCTAACGGCTCACCGACTGGACACGAAGCACCAAACAAGCCAGCATGCAAACCAATACATGCAAACAAATAATAATCTATTAGAACAGTACACCAATCAGTAGAAACAGTACATATAAAAAGGTTTTAGAAATATTCTACGCTTCACTACGAACACATGAGCGCAAAAATCACACTAATCGGAGCTAAAACGAAAAAGATACGGGTTTTATAAGTTCTAGGGACCTGCTGGCAATTTTAAAAGTTTCCAGGGGCTTAAGTGAAAGAAAACAGGGACCTAAACATAATTTTGTATAAAAACCCGAGGCCTAACGTGTAAAAACGACTCCCTAGGACGGCGGGTTCTATATTTAAAAAGTGCAGGGGGTTTTTCAGAAGAAACAGGACCTACTTGCAATTATTTTTGAATAGAGGTGGATTGCGGGTTCTAAAACAAATCTTGGAGGGGCCTTTTTGCAAAAAGGGTCGGGTTGACTGTTACCCTGTGATTGACTCGGGCAATGGGGGTTGGATTCAGCCGTTGGATTTGGATCCAACGGCCCAGATCTGGCCGAGCGAGGGAGGCGGTGGCCGGCGGCGTCGGGGACAGCGGCGCCGCTCGTCAGACGGCGGGGGCTCGCCGGAATCGAGCTTAGCTCGGTCTAGAGGGCTCCAAAAGCCACGGGGATTGGTCCTATGACTACTAGAGGGGATGGCGAGCACAATTAAGGGGTTCATGGCGAGTGATTTGCAGCGGGGACGGCCAACGCCAGTGAGCCGCGACGGTGGGACTCCGGCGAGGCCGTCGGGGATGCTAGGGAGGGAGAGAGAATGCGGCAAGTGGCGGTGGAGCTTCCTTACCTGGAGAGGCACCAGAAAGGAAGCTTCGACAGTGGCCGGAGCTCAGCGCGGCGGTGCTGCGCAGGGAGAGGATTGGGGCTCCGTGGAGGATGGGTGAGGGTTGAGGGCGTCGGGGAGCGCCTTTTATAGCCCGAGGAGGGGGAGGAACTTGCCTTGGCACGAGCGCGTGAATTGAGGCGGCGGTCGGCCACGAGCTTTCCTTTCGAGGGAGAAGTGTGCCGGGAAAGGAAGGTGATCATGGAGAAAGAGGCAGGGGGGAGCTCGGTCGGGGCCCACAGCACGGAGCGGGCTAGGACGGCCGGGGAATGCGGCGGCGATCACGCACCAGGGAAGGGGGGCGCGCGGGCGATTGGAAGGGGGAGGATCCGACGAGTGGGGCCGGGTGGCAGTGAGGGAAAGAGGGAGGGGGCGCAAGCCCGGGCCGCTACTGGGCCAGAAGTGGAGGTGCGCGGGGGAAGAGGAAAACGGGCTGGGCCGGGGAAATGGTTGGAGGGGTTTGGGCTGCGCTCGGCGAAAGAGTTGGGGGAGCAGGAGCAGCCCGGGAAAGGAGTTGAGGGGGCAAAAGCAGACTCGACAAGGTTTAACTTTTCTAGAGCTCAAACAAAGGCAATTGAAATTTGAATTTAAACAAAATTTAAATTCCAATTTAATTTGCCAACAACCAAAACACAATGCAGCAGCATGAATGCAACAATAATGTTTCTACAACTTACATTTGTTTTAATATTCATAAATAATTCATTTAACCTATATTAAATATGAACAATTAAGATAAAAGCCAATTAATTACTAAAAATTTTAAAGTGGGCCATTTTTGGGTGTTACAACTGCGTGTCTAGGCAGAGGTCTCGACCGAGGCGGAGCTTTTCCCATTCGTGGGTTGCTCGAGGCTCGACCCTCAAGCCTCGACCGAGACGGATTTTTCCGATTCGCTCGAGGGGTCGCTTCCCTCGAGCGAAGTGGAGATTGAGGTGCGCGTCGAGGCGCCTAGCGAGGTGCCTCGACTGGGCCTTTGACTGTTGCTGGGTTGTGGGCCTTAATTTGCGTTCCTTTTTTTGATATGTGCATGAGTTTGGCAATAGTTAGCATTTTAACAAGGATGATTATCCCATAGGTTTGGGTACCCCTAATGATCGCCCCCAACAGTAGCCCCTGAGCCTTTGTTGGAGTAGGTTTAATCCGACAAAGGCTTTCGTCGTGGGTGCTTTCGATCAGGGTTTCCTTGAAGAATTCCTTGAAGAATTCCGATCAGGGTTTCCTTGAAGAATTCCGATCAGCGCACCCGTGGGTGTAGCCCCCGAGGCCTTGGAGGAGTGGATATACTCCTGCAAGGGCTGTCGGCGTTTCTCGCCTTCGTGCGCTAGAGCATATTTCGTCTTCAAGGAACTCGATCTTGTGGCGCGAGGAGCCCCCGAGCCCTAGCCCTAGCAAAGTCGATCAGGGGCGATCCTCGACTTCGAGTTATGACCCTCGTCGCCTCGTTTGTGGGGAGGAGGGGTGACGCAATCCATGCTTCCCTCGAGCGGGCTGTGAGTCATGGATGCCTCTGTGAGCTGTTAGCGGGTAATTCAAGTGGGGACCGTGCCTCGTTCAATAGAGGTTGGCTCGTGGTCCGGAGACACGTCTCATAAGAGCAATTGTCGAGGTTTGCTAGGTAGGGCTCGACACCGTTCGATAGGGGTCGAGGGCTCGTTGCTCTCCCTAGGTGGGATCCCTCGACTAGCTGCCTACATCTGGCCTTGAATACAACATGGGGGGTGCCCTCGAACTCCGCGTTTGAGGATAGGCTCGATTGCGCGCACCCCCAGCTGTCCCTGACTCTGTTGATCTGGGGTGCCTGTCGAGCCCTCGATGGGCCAGGGCTTCAAACCCCTAATCAGTAGGGCCTCGAGGAGAGGTGGCTTACCTTAGAAGCTTTCCTGTGAGCCTCGAGCGTTTATTTAGGGAATCGTGGCCGACGTGGCACGGAGCATGCGAAGCGGGCGTGCCTTTTTAGGCGGAGCGGCAGAGGCGTTGGCAGTTACGATGGGACGTGGCATTTGCGACGCCTGGGTTCTCACGCGTGGTGGTTATCCCAACCGGTGGGGTCCAACCGTCAGTGACAGCGGCACCAACCGCATTGAATGCGGATCCCACGCGGCTGCGATGCCGGTTGCGCTTCGTATGATACTATAAAATGAAGAGGCAGGGGAAAGGTTTTGCTCACCAAGCCCTTGCCTTCAGATTGCATCTGCTATTTCGAAGCACCGTCTCTCTTGCCGTTTGCCCTTCCCGCACAAGCTCCACTCCTCTCCGCCAGCATTCACGATGGTGACCATCACCGACCCCGCTCCATGGAGTCCTTCCATCGCCACCGACGACTACCTCGCCGGGCTGGTGGAGGCTGGGGATCTGCCGGCGAACACCGACCCGGCGAAGCCCATGTGGATTGCGCCGCCATCCTCCCACCATGAGCCTTCTTGATGGGAACTAGGGTTTCCTGATCTTCTGAAAGGTTCTGATTAGTCTCGATTTGGTGGAGTCGTGACTCAAATCGATCCGGCTTCTGAACCACACGCTCCAAACCCCACAATCGCAGCACCACGTCTCCTCAGGTTATCAACCGACATTGCACGGTTGACCTCGCCCAGAAGGCTAATCCTTGCCAGCGAATCGAATAACACAAGCAAGAACGAGAAAGATTGCAACACAATTGCAGATTTCTGATTAAACTCACGAAGTTGGGGTCTCACAAACCGACGAGCGGCGACACTGTTCTTGACATAATTGATCTAAGCAAAACCCAAACCGTAATGTGGCGGCGGCTACTGATTATATGAGGGTTGTGGCGTGCACAACCCCTAACCACGTCCATAATGGACCTCAACACGATACACGGGCCAACGGCCCAAAAGATGATGGCGCAGCAACTTGGCAGATTCTGGATGTCCAATTGTTTCGACGATTCCCGATGACTCAGATGGAATTTTGATGTGGGACCAGTTCCATTGGAAAGCTTATCTCCTTAGCTTTCCAAGCATATGTAGATATTCAAAAAACCGAGCCTGTATGCGACCTAGGCGTCCTATTTAGCCCTGACTGCTCCTGGACTCCGAGCTGGACTCGAAGTCGAATTGATTTGGGCCTCTATCTTGACTTGCACGCCCTTGCTGGTCCTTTCTACCTTGAAGCCCTTCTCCAACTATCATCTGGTCCTCTGCATTGTTCCTAATTACAATATAATCATTAGGTAGCAATCTATTCTCATAATCACATAGAGAAGTACTTAGGAACGAGCTCACCTCTAAATTCAATTGTCGCGCACGAGCTCTAGTGATTGGACCTTGAACGATCAATGGAGGACTGTTGTGAGTATCCATAGGAGTGATGTCATCATCATCCTCCCCCTCTTGAATTGGAGTCATCCTCGACTCAAGCTCATCCTCTTCTCCCAAGTATGGCCTCAAATCTGAAACGTTAAAGGTGGAACTAACCCCAAACTCAGGAGGCAACTCAAGTTTATATGCATTATCATTAATCTTTTCAAGTATTTTAGATGGGCCATCAGCTCTTGGCATCAACTTAGACTTTCTCAAATATGGAAATCTTTCTTTTCTCAAGTGCAACCATACTAAATCACCCGGTTCAAGCTTTACTTCTTTCCTACCTTTACTACCAGCAATTCTATACTTGTCGTTCATCTTTTCAATGTTGTGCTTAGTTGTTTCATGCATTTGCAAAATAAATTCAGCACATTCCTTGGCATCATTATGAATCCTTTCACTAGTAGGCAAAGGCAAAATATCAATAGGAGCACGAGGGTTGAAACCATACACTACCTGAAAAGGACTTACCTTGGTGGTAGAATGTGTTGCTCGATTATATGCAAACTCGACATGAGGCAAACATTCTTCCAACATCCTCAAATTTTTCTTCAAAATAGCTCTCAACATAGTACCCAAAGTACGGTTCACGACCTCCGTTTGTCCATCAGTTTGTGGATGACAAGTAGTAGAAAACAACAATTTTGTACCCAACTTGTTCCACAGAGTCCACCAAAAATGACTCAAGAATTTAGTATCGTGATCTGAAACAATAGTAGACGGCATACCATGCAAATGAATAATCTCTTTGAAAAGAGGTCAGAAATATGTATAGCATCACCACTCTTATTTTATGGTATAAAGTGTGCCATCTTAGAAAAACGATCCACCACAACAAATATGCTATCACTTCCCCTCTTAGTCCTAGGCAATCCCAAAACAAAGTCCATAGAAATATCTGCCCAAGGAATAGAAGGAACTGGAAGAGGCATGTATAACCCATGTGGATTCAGGCGAGACTTAGCTTTTTGACATGTGGAGCAGCGAGAAACAAACCTCTCAACATCTCTCTTCATATGAGGCCAAAAAAAATGAGAGGCCAAAACATCCGCGGTCTTCTTAGCACCAAAATGGCCCATCAACCCTCCTCCATGCGCTTTCTGTAACAACAAAAGATGAACGGAACCAACTGGAATGCATAGGCAGTTAGCTCTAAACAAGAACCCATCATTAACCACAAATTTGTTCCATGCACGTCCCTCTCTAAAATTCAGCAACACATCTTTAAAATCAGGGTCAAGCGCATATTGTTCTTTTATCGATTCAAGTCCAAAAATCCGACAATCAAGTTGGGACAACAAAGTATATCGTCTAGACAAAGCATCAGCAATCACATTATCCTTCCCCTTCTTGTGTTTGACAACATAAGGGAAAATTCCAATAAATTCAACCCACTTAGCATGTCTACGATTCAGATTATTTTGAGAGCGAATATACTTCAGCGATTCATGATCAGAATGAACAACAAATTCTCTAGGCCACAAATAATGACGCCACGTTTCTAAAGAACGTACAAGTGCATACAATTCCTTATCATACGTAGAATAATTTAGAACCGGACCATGCAGCTTTTCACTAAAATATGCAACGGGTTTACCATCTTGCATCAAAACACCTCCAATGCCAACTCCACTAGCATCACATTCTAACTCAAAAGTCTTACCAAAGTTTGCAAGTTGCAGCAATGGCGCATGCGTAAGCTTGTACTTCAATGTTGCAAAGGACTCTTGTGCTTTTCACCAATGAAACATCACACCTTTCTTCGTCAACTCGTGCAACGGTGCAGCAATGGTGCTAAAATCTTTGACGAAGCGGCGATAGAAACCTGCAAGACCAACAAAACTCCGTACCTGTGTGATGGTTTGGGGCAACGGCCAGCTCGCAATGGCCTCAATTTTCATCTCATCCACCTCAATTCCCCGTGGAGTAACAACATAGCTAAGGAAAGAAACTCTATCGGTGCAAAAGATGCACTTATCAAGATTAGCAAACAGACGTGCATCTCTCAAAGCATCAAAAACATCACGTAAGTGTTCCATATGTTCATTCAAAGACTTGCTGAAAATTAATATATCATCAAAGTAGACCACCACAAATTGCCCAATAAAAGCCTGCAAAACCTCATTCATCAATCGCATGAAAATACTAGGTGCATTGGTTAAACCAAAAGGCATAACTAACCACTCATATAACCCGAATTTGGTTTTAAAAGCTGTTTTCCATTCATCTCCAAGTTTCATTCTTATTTGGTGGTAACCACTAAGCAAGTCTATCTTTGTGAAAATTATAGCACCACACAACTCATCAAGCATGTCATCTAGCCTAGGAATAGGATGACGATATCGAATTGTAATATTATTGATAGCTCGATAATCAACACACATACGCCAAGTACCATCTTTCTTGGGAACCAAAAGCACAGAAACAGCACAAGGACTAAGGCTTTCATGGACATACCCACGGTCCAACAGTTCTTGGACTAGTTGTTGAATCTCCTAAGTCTCCTCGGGATTGGTGCGATAAGCAGCATGGTTCGGCAATGTGGCTCCGGGAATCAAATCAATTTGATGCTCTATCCCTCTGAAAGGTGGAAGGCCCGGTGGTAACTTAGCTGGAAAAACGTCCTCATACTACTGCAAAATGTTAGTGACAACAGGAGGCAAAGAGCTAGCAATATTATCAAGGAAAAACAAAAGTTGTTTGCATACCAAAGCATAGCACATATCATCATCAGAAAGTTCAGCAAGTTCAGATTTCATTGCGAGCATAACTCCCCCCTTTAATTTAATTCCCTCGACCTCAGAAGTTGGTGCAGACTTATCCTTTTTAGGTGGGTAAATAGATTTAGCAACTTGCTGATTTTCAGATTCCTTATCATACAAGCGAGGTCCTCCGGAGGGAGGTTGAGTGATGGAAACTAGGGTTTCCTGATCTTCTGAAAGGTTCTGATAACTCTCAATTTGGTGGAGTCGTGACTCAAATCGATCCGGCTTCCGAACCACACGTTCCGAACCCCGGAATCGCAGCACCTCGTCTCCTCAGGTTATCAATCGGTGTTGCACGGTTGACCTCGCCCAGAAGGCTAATCCTTGCCTGCGAATCGAAGAACACAAGTAAGAACGAGAAAGATTGCAACACAATTGTAGATGTATGATTAAACTCACGAAGTTGGGGTCTCACAAACCGACAAGCGGCGACACTGTTCTTGACAGAATTGATCTAAGCAAAACCCAAACCCTAACTTGGGCGGCGGCTACTATTTTAAAGAGTCTAGGGTCGTGGTCGACCCCCCTAGACGTGCCCCTATTGTGCTCAACACGATACACGGCCCAAAGACCAAAATACGACGACGCAGCGCCGAAACAGATTCTGGACGTCAACTTGTTTCATTGATTTCCGATGACTCCGGAGGAGTTTTGATATGAGCCCCATGCCATTGCAAAGACTATCTTCTTAGCTTTCCAATCATATAAAGAACTTCCAAATCCGATCCCGTATGCGACCTGGGTGTCCGATTTAGCGCTGACTGCTGCTGGACTCTGAGGTGGACTCGAAGTCGAATTGATTTGGGCCTCTATCTTGACTTGCATGCCCTTGCTGGTCCCCTCCACCTTGAAGACCTTCTGCAACTATCCTGTGGTCCTCTCCATGGTTCCTAATTACAATACAATCATTAGGTAGAAATCTATTCTCATAATCATATAGCGAAGTACTTAGGAACGAGCTCACCTCTAAATTCAATTGTCGCGCACGAGCTCTAGTGATTGGACCTTGAACGATCAATGGAGGATTGTTGTGAGTATCCATAGGAGTGATGTCCTCATCAATGAGCTCCATCGGTGGACTGAGGAGCTGGCGGCGCTCGAGGTCGAGCTTCAACAGGAGCGCTCCGCCCTCGCCGAAGCCCGGGGGCAGCTGCAGCAGCGGGATACGGCCCCTCGCAGCGGCCGAGGCCCAGCTAAAGACCCAGGGCGAGGCCATCGACCTGCTCATCTTGACGGTGGCAGAGGGAGACGTAGTCATCACCGAGTTGCGGGCCTCAGTCGAGGCCTAGCAAGGCGAGATGGCTACGCTCCGGCAGGAGGCCAACGCCGCGCGGGAGGATGTGGCTCAGAAGGAGAAGCTGACAGAGGGTAAGTTCATTACAAACTCATCCTTGATTCAAATTTAGTTTTTTGAAACTTATCTGAATTTGCTTTTGGGGTTTCAGAGCTGCGAAAGGTGGCGGATGAGACTTCCTCGCAGGCGGAGTCTCTCCAGATGGCCTATTCGAAGGCCCAGGAGGACCTCGAGGCGCTATGGGATGTAGCCCTCACCGTCTGCAATGAGGTCGAGGGGCCAGAAGCCCCCCGAGTCCCAATCAGGCAGCTCGGTGGCCAGCTGCCTAAGGTCCTTGGGCGGCTGCGTCACCGAGCGCCTGAAGGGGCCTCTCCGCCTCGGCGTGCAGAAGACCCTCGGGGTTATTTCAACGCACTTCGTCGTAGACCTCAAGGCAGTAAGCGCCGGGTACGTGGTGGCGGACGACCTCGACGACGACGCTGCGCTGGCCGTCATGGAGAGTGCCGACGTCGGTGCCTCTATTCCTGCCGCCGCCTTGTCGCAGATCTTCGAGGGCGACCTCCTCCCCGACGCCGAAGACGAAGAAGCCACCACCCCCGAAGGCCCCGAAGACCCCGCTCCCTGAGTAGCTAGGAATATTTATGTAATAATTAGATTTGTGTTTTGGAATTTCTATGCCTGTCAAACAATTTAATGTTTTAAGCATACACTCGAGTTTTATTGAACATCATTTTCTTTATCACATTTTTCTTACTGAATTTGCAAAGGGCTCGATGAGGAAAATTTCGTTCATAGACTAACTTTAGCGTTGGATGGTGAGGGGGATGTCGTATCCTTTCGAAGGCGTAGGCGGTCCCTCAACTTGGCTGGCCCTTGGCCTCAGTAAATCTATGCCTCGAATTGCCTTTTGGCAATTACTGGAGATGAATATGATGAAAGAATTTTAAAAGAAAAAACCTTAAAATTGGGACAATTTTAGGAGGGGGTGCCCCCCGAATTAGCCCCGGAGTGTGACTTGGCTTTTTCGAGGGTAAGCCGAGTCTCACTCATTTAAGATCTTTCTTCATTCATTTATTGTTATAAGTACAAATGTATATGAATACTTGGAAACTTAAGGGTAGAAGCGACGTAACTGTTGAATGTTCCAAGCGTTGGCGAAGACTTCGTCTTTCTCGTTCGCGAGCTTGTATGTGCCTGGTTTGAGGACCTCGGCGACGATGTAGGGCCCTTCCCATGGTGGCATGAGCTTGTGGCGTCCTTGATTATCTTATCGCAGCCTTAGCACCAGGTCCCCCTTGTTGAGGTCTCGACGTCGAACCTTCTGGGCTTGATATTTTTGAAGGGACTGCTGGTACCGTGCTGAGTGTAGGAGCGCCACGTCTCGAGCCTCGTCCACTTGATCGAGTGAGTTTTCACGAGCTTGCTTGTTCTTCTCTTCTTGGTAGGTTCTAAGCCTCGGGGACCCATATTCTAAGTCCGTGGGGAGGATAGCCTCGGCGCCATAGACGAGGAAAAACGGGGTGACGCCCGTGGCCCTGCTCGGGGTCGTTCAGAGGCTCCAGATTACCGAGGGTAGTTTCGACACCCATTTTCCACCGAATCTGTTTAGCTTGTTGAATATTCTCGGCTTGAGACCTTGTAAAATCATGCCATTGGCACGTTCTACTTGGCCATTGTTGGCAGTCGTTACAGCCCAAATCCGACCACCAATACTCGGGAATAAATGAGGTTATATGCAACATTCCATGCACTTAGGTTTTATTTCTAATAAAGTTCCACGAGTTTTGGTGAGTGTCACTTGTGCAGGTACAACTACGACAAATATGTGCTATTGGGGCCGAAAATGAGCTAATCGGCCGAACGACTCTGTTCGGCCGGTTACCCCCCTTAGCCATACAAGCTGCCGGGAGCCGTCCACATCACCGATGACCAAGCCGACACAACGTACGACACGTGGACGACCGCCAACTCATTCCGGACCCACGCCACGTCATCCTGGGCCCACACAACAAGTTTCACATCAGCAGAAGGCGGCCCAGGACAGCCAGGAGACAGAGGCGGTGCTGGGGAGGGCTGGCCTTGGGCCAGGCCCGTTCGGCCGAACAGGCCCGTTCGGCCGAACCGACCCCAGGCCAGCACCGCCTCCCCAAGACTAATCCCAGGTGTCCAAGCTAAGGCGGTGGAGATCAAGGGTTCGGCCGAACCCCCTGGTTCGGCCGAACCGACCCTAGCGCCCGAATTGCTAGGGGGTACCCCCCCTGGTCCCTTGGCGGCTACTCCAGCCCTAACCGACTTATGCAACTATAAATAGGACCCCATACCCCCTCTTGTAACACACACCAAGCAAAAGAGCTCATTTCCACTTTCATTCTAGTAGAGTTAGGATAGTTTAGTTGGGAGTTAGAGTTGAGTCGAGCTTTGCCTCGGAGGTTCCGGAGTCATCTTCAGAAGCTCTGGTAATAGCTCTTGTATCTTTTACTTTTCCTGTTGCAAGACATTGAGTATCAATATAGTTATCTTTATCACTTTGTCTTTGTCATTTATATCTTGCTTCTACTTTATCCTAGTTGCAAAATATATCTTGTTTAGACTATAGTCAGTTATAGTTCTATTGCTTGTAGTCTTGTTTAAGTCTTTGTCTTGGCTGGTTCTTCGATCGTGCTTGATACTGGAGGTGAATTGTCACCAAGAGTATTGACAAGGTTGCTTGCTCTTGCTAGCAGAGTAAGTAGTCGTTGTCTAGTGTAGGAGTGGTTCCTAGACTAGTCGGTGGCCTTAGTTTATTCCCGTCGCAACGGAGGTGGTAGCCGGGAGGTGGTGATAGCCCTTTCGGTCTTCGTAGCCCATCACGTTAGTTCCGGTCCGTAGGATCCCCCAGTTGGGAAATAGTGGCACCCCTTCTCATCCCTTTCTGCGTGTTCACCGGTTCCCTTTTCCCGATGCTAAGACATTAGAGTTATCCCAGATCTCCTAGTGCTGGCTCTGTAGCCGCTGTATCTCTAAGCTAGAGTGACATAGGTAGATAAAGTATCCAGGAGTCCTCTATCTCTTCTCGTTGTCCTCCCAGCTATCTATCTCTTCTCTCTCTTACATGAGTATCCCTTGAGCTGTGTGTCTGGTATATCCACTCCCATCCAATACCGTTATCCCCTGTCTTGTCTAGTCATGTACCCTCCTCTGATAGTCTCGAATATCTGTTCACTAGTAATCTTGCCAAAGCTTCCCTGCGGAAATATAAATTACGATACCTCGGGATACTCCCAGGTGAAGTGCTACAGCGGTGATTCTGTGCACTTGCAGAATATTTCTATATTTTACTAAGCCATAAGGAAAACCACTGAAACACTCCTTACCCCAGTACCAGGATTCTCAATTCTGATATTGGATCGTAAGAAGTGCCAACAAGCATTTCTGGCGCCGTTGCCGGGGAAGTCTTTGGCTAGATTACTTTTGAATTTTTATATTGAGCTATCTTAGTTGAGTACCGCTACTCAAGCGGGTTTATCCTTGCTCTGTTCATTGGTCCTTGTGGAGCAGAGTAGTGCATGACTGGTTTCCAACTCCCGTCAAACTTCCAAGAAAATCCGGAGTCATTTGTGAGGAAAGTACGACCCCGTGTTGTACCTCCTCAGAAGCAACTCCTTCCGACGAACCCAGTCCTTCCCGTCGTTGACCAGGCTACATCGAGGATGGCAACCAAGACGATCCGTGAGTTCTCCGCTCCATCAAGCGAGAACGTACGTGTCGGACCAGCTCCGCCAGTCGGAGATGGTAGCTTCGAGCTGAAGCCAGCCCTCATCAACATGGTACAGGCTAGCCCATTCTGCGGCAAGCCACACGAAGATGCCAATGCTCATCTCCAGTATTTCCTGGAGATTTGCAACACCTTCACCATCCGCGGAGTAAGTATCGATGCCATTCGCCTTCGTTTATTCCCATTGTCATTATTAGGCAAGGCGAAACAATGGTTTTATGCTAACCGCGAAGCAATAAATACCTGGGATAAATGCACTAGCGCTTTCTTGCTAAAGTTCTTTCCGGTTGGAAAAACCAACGCCCTCCGGAACAAAATAGCTAGTTTCCAGCAGCTAAAAGATGAAACAGTCCCGGAGGCATGGGATCGCCTCCAGGACTATATTTCTGCTTGTCCTCACCATGGTATGCAGAGTTGGTTCATAATCCAAACTTTCTATCACGGGCTGAGAAATTCTGCCCGTGAGTACCTGGATGCTGCTGCTGGAGGCTCGTTCTTCTCTCTTGAGGAGAGTCGTGCGAAGGCCCTCATAGAGAAGATGGTCGAGAACCAAGGTTGGTCCGATGACCGGACTCAACCAAAGACCCGAGGAGTTCACCAAGTTGAAGCTCTGGACATGCTCGCTGCCAAGATGGACCTCCTGATGAAGAAACTGGAGGCCCCTGCTCAAGAAACGGTGCAAGCCATGGACACTCGCATGACCTGCGAAGTCTGTGGCAACACTGGCCATTCGGGGAATGACTGCCCCGAAACGCGAGAAGATGCCCACTACGTCAACAACTCCAACAACAACGGGTACCGACCGAACAACTACGGCAACCAAGGCTGGAATCCGCGCCCAAACCTCCCATTTGAGAGGCCTCAATAAGGTAACTATTTCAATTCCAGCAATTTCAATAATCAGCCGTCTCTTAGAGATCTAGTGTTTGGCCAGATGAAAATAACTGAAAACATCAATAAAAAGCTTGCTGCTAATGATAAAACTCTGGAAAGCATAGACTCTAGGATGGAATCATTTTCTTCTGCCATGAAAAGTCAACTGAGCTTTAATAAAATGATAGAAACTCAAATTGCTCAGTTAGCTGTTTCTTTGCCCTCACCCGTAGCGGGGAAATTCTCTGGGCAACCAGACAATTGCCCCCGTGAAAAGGTTAAAGCGGTCACCACGAGAGGGGGTAAGACCACTCGGGACCCGCCATATCCTGACAGTGCAGGTAAAAAGGCAGCCACTATAGAAAGTGATAGCGAAGAAGAGGAGGCCGCAGCAGAACCACAGAAGACAAGTCCGCAGAAGGAAGCAAGGGCGGCCCCTCACGAGTTTTACGAACCAAATATGCTGCCATTCCCCAAAAGATGCCATAAGCCAACAGTGGACGAACAATTCAGCAAATTTGTTGAGGTAATTCAAAAATTATATGTCAATATCCTATTGCTTGAAGCCATGCAGGTTCCCACATATGCCAAGTATCTGAAGGACATCCTCAACAACAAAAGGGCACTGCCAACCACCGAGGTAATTAAACTAACCGAAGCATGCAGTGCAGCTATCTTGAACAATCACCCAGAAAAGAAGAAGGACCCAGGATGCCCTACCATCACATGCTCGATCGGGGAGCAGCATTTCAACCATGCCCTGTGCGATCTTGGAGCAAGCGTCAGCGTCATGCCCAAGGTAGTGTTTGACAAACTAAACTATTCTTCTTTGTCCCCTACAACCATGTATTTGCAGCTAGCGGATCAATCGATTCGCTATCCCGCGGGAATAGCCGAAGATATTCCGGTGAAAATCCGGGAATTCTTCGTACCCGTGGACTTCGTGGTGCTCGATATGGAGGGCGACACGAAGACACCTCTCATCCTCGGGAGGCCATTTCTGAGCACCGCCAATGCAAACATCGACGTAGGAGCCAGAGAAATCAGCCTGAACATCAACGGCAAGGAAGAAAAGTTCGCGATCAAGCCCAGGGTGGAGAAATGCTCTCAGGTATGCACTGGTTTAATTCAAAATTCCAATAACCTAGAGCAGGTCAACGTTGTTGCATCCGAACCACAATCTCCAGAGACACCGATCCCACCGCCATCGACACCGAAGAAGAAGAACAAGAAAATGTGGCGGAAGAAGGTTGCATCATCCGAGTCATCCACTCCGGGACCGGACGATGACAAGAACAACTGAAGACAGGAGAAGTCCCGCTCGCGGACTTAAAAGCTGAGCTCTCGCCGCGAGGAAAACCGGTATGTATCCCATATTTCCCTTCCAATTTTTAAATTCTCAATTGCATTTGCATGTTTCCCTTTCCAAAATAAATGAACCACTTGAGTAATTAATTTGAGAGAGAGTAGAAAATTTTGCAAGCTTGGTTTAAATAATTGGACACATGCTGAAATTTTAACTAGGGTGCATGTAATTGGTAACTTTTATCATTTTCATCCCTTCTAGAATATCTCCAATTATTTACCATCACCACCAACCAGCAACAAACATGTCTACCCCACTAAAAATGGCTGCACACTCACCAATTATCACAAACATGGCAGCATGGGGGTGACTCCACTAATTTCCACTTTGGTCATGTCACATTTCCATCTTACCTACCACTAAAATCTACTAAAAATGTCCTTGGGAATTGTGGCCACATATTTTGGCGTGGAATCAAAGCAAAGGAGGGTGCTACACCCACATGGGGATGGGCTGGCCACCAGACCTGGGTTGGGCGAACCAGGCCCTTCGGCCGAACGGCCAAGGGTGCCCCCTCTCGGCCTATAAAAGCTGGGGTGCTTGCTTGCTCTCTCACACACACTTCCATTCTGAAAATTTTCTGCTAGGAAGCTCTCTCTCTCCCTCTCAAGTTCTTTGCTCTAATGCTTGCTCAAGTCTTCGCAAGATCTTTTGCAAGCTTTGGTTCGCTTGCATCACTAGAAAATCTCAAAAATATTTTGCTTTTGTTGTGATCTCTATGCTGAATTTCTGGACGATTTTGTGGTGGTCACCGACACCCACAAGAATGACTAACCTTTTGTGCTGGTTTTCATCCCCGCAAGAACGACTAACTATCTCGAACGACTGACTTGATTTTCTTGTGCTAACCATATATATTCAGTCCTTCGGGTAGTTGTTATTGCACTAACTTTTTGCAGGAATCATGTCAAAGTTCTTCACTTCGCTCCGTCGTTCCGCCCGGCTAGGCCGACGATCGGACGATGCTGGGAGTTCCCCAGCTCCGTCCCGAGGCTCGAGCCGGATGGACATGGACGAGCACGGAGCAGCCGGCTCGGGATGGGGCCATGCCACGCCCCCGGCCAGGCAGCTCCTGAGCGAGAGTGACATCAACCTTAGAGCAGAAAGGGAGCGGAACACCTTCAACGAGATTCGGCTGAAGGAGTTCGAGCACACCCGTGTGTTTGAGCAAGATTTGCTCAGGGACACGGGGATGGACGTAGAGTTTACAGGAATCTTCCAGGCCATTGGCTGGGAGAATTTCTGGCACATCAACGAAGAAGGTTCGTACCTGCTCACCCTTGAATTCCTCTCGACTTTGGTTTCTGAAACTGGGGGTATTCGTTTGCGGTTCTTAAACCAAGAGTTCTTCTGCTCTTGGAGGGATTTTAGTTCGGGTCTCGGATTTTCAAGCCATTGTTCATTAGACCCGAACAAAGCGCTTAAAAGATTTGACAGGGTGGCATTTTGGAAAAAAAGATTTCGGGGGATACCAACTGTCATGCGCCACGCACGAACAGCATACATAACCCCACTTTGCGTTTCATGCATCGTTGGGTGTCTATGACGGTATTCCCCCGGGCAGATTTGCGCCCTGTCAACACCATCGAGTTGCGGGTTCTTTTTGCCATGGTCAAGCAGATTCCCTATTCACCTGTGAAAGACATGGTTGGTCACTGGCTATCTCATATTTCTCGTGCGGGTAGCATGGCAATGACTTCTCTAGTCACTCGCCTCGCTAACCACCTGGGCGTCCTCCAAGGCGCCCGGCTCACGTACATCGAGACAGCGCGTTCCGTCGTGGATGCCGAGCACTTCGTGCAAGCCCACATGATACGGCGGACACCTGACGCAACGCTGGCAATGATTTACCGTGGATATACAACTGAAGTGCCTTTGCCCTGTGCAGCACTAAGGTTGTATACCATGCTGAAACTAACTCTTCAGTTGAGGACCGAGTCGGATGACTCTCCACCTTGGAGAGAGCCCGCTCGGCACAGCGTTGCAGGTGACGGACCTGTCACGAGGGGACGAGCCAGGCGTGATGCTGGGCTCGCCACCTCACAGGAGCCGGAAGATGTACCACAAATGCCGCACCGACACACTTCCGCTTTTGAGGCCACCTACGACATGTACACCGGCGCTGGGACGTCCGGAGCAGGAGGCTCCGAGCAGCACCAGGAGCCGAACTACTTCACCTCAGGACGATGGGACTACGGCCAGGACACGGACTCTGAGTGGTCCGGGAGTCGATATGGAGGGGGATACAACAGTGCCTCCCAGCCATACTACCCCGGATACTCACAGTCCGCACGCTTCGACTACGGACGGGAGCTGTCCTACATCTCCGACCGAGTCGAGCTCATCGACGACCGTACCCGAGAGATCCAGGACACACTAGCCCACCATTCTCAGTACCATCAAGAGAATAGCGGGATGGTGGCGTCTATCCAGCACGACATCCACGAACAAGCGGAACAGCTGAGCCAGTACCTTTCAAGGCTCAACCCCTACCAGTGAAGAGTCCAAGCTTGGGGGAGGACCCCCACAGGTATGTCCCGATTTATCCAGCACTTTGATCATTTAATTTCCCTTTCATTTCCCTTCATGATAGTTTGCATTTAAAAAAAATGAGAATACCAAAAATATTTCCCTTAAACAATATTTCCCTTGAATAAAATAACTCCCAACTATGCATGGAATGAATCATATGCCTCTCACCTTGGAAATGATGAATAGTTGCTCTGTCGTTAATTTTGCAAGTACTTTGCTTCAACTAGTTGCTAGATTGTGCTTGAGTTATTTGGCATGAGTAAAAATGATCCTGAAAACCTTGTGGGAGCACATGCTTTATTCCAAGTCTAAGTTGTTGTGGGGATTGATATAGTGAGAATTTGGTTAAATTCTATTCTGCTTTTAGTACGGGGAAAATCTCGGAAATTTATGCTTTCAAAATAAAACAAGTTCCTCATTGGTCAAAATACCTACCAGAGCCATATGATAAGCTTAGTTGAAAATTTCTACTCATATGCTGCTTGTTATCTTAGTGAGCTTTGTCAAATTGTTGCGACCTTTGAGTGAAGCTTTCATACTCTTAAAGATCGAGACCCACGTACACACACCACCTCTCACTTGCAATTCCTACACTGGGAGTTAGCAAACATTTTCCATCATCCATCCACAAAAAAATAAATGCTCCATGTTCTATGATTTCCCTCTACAAATATTCTTGATAGAGACATGAGCTATGCAAAAAGAAAAGCATGCCAAAGGAGCATGGCAAAAATAAGAGAAAAAGAAAAGCATGCCAAAGAGCATGGCAAAGAGAAGGAGAAAAAGAAAAGCATGCCAAGTGGCATGGCAAAAATATAAGAATAAAAGATAGCCCATGTTCTCGAAAATAAATAAAGGAGAGGGAAATTCATCCAAGGAGTTCCACCATATGCCATTCCACCATTCCACCATATTCCATTCCATCATTCCACCATATTCCACTCCACTCATATCCACACACTTGCACGTCTCGATCTTAAGATGTGATTTGTCTCCTCAGAGATCCGGTCTTTGACTTAGCAAAATATAAGATGCATGCATGCCTTGATCCTTTGTCCCTGAGCCACACAAAAAGCCATATTAGATGTTAGGATGAAAAGAAGGCACAAGCCTTTGGTGATAATTCAAATACACTTGAGTGATTGAGTGTGCCAATGAGGAACAATTTGTAGTTTTCAAAACATATGAAAAAAAACTCCGAGATGGGATTCTGAAAAGAGTAGAGTGGAATAAAACTGAACTGTTCATCCCTTCAACCGCCCAAGATAAGGAGATTGCTATAAGCCCCATAGGTAAAAAGGTGATTTGAAACTTTGCCTATGATTCAAGTATTTTTGAAGACTAGTTGTTTATAAAGTTACCTGCAAAAGAAATGATATTGTAGCAACTCCTGATCCACCGAGCCTAAGTGTATATCTTTGCTCGAGGACGAGCAAAGAGCTAAGCTTGGGGGAGCTTGTTGGCGGTCGTTACAGCCCAAATCCGACCACCAATACTCGGGAATAAATGAGTTTATATGCAACATTCCATGCACTTAGGTTTTATTTCTAAATAAAGTTCCACGAGTTTTGGTGAATGTCACTTGTGCAGGTACAACTACAACAAATATGTGCTATTGGGGCCGAAAATGAGCTAATCGGCCGAACGACTCTGTTCGGCCGGTTACCCCCCCCCCCCTTAGCCATACAAGCTACCGGGAGCCGTCCACATCACCGATGACCAAGCAGACACAACCTACGACACGTGGACGACTGCCAACTCATTCCGGACCCACGCCACGTCATCCTGGGCCCACACAACAAGTTTCACATCAGCAGAAGGCGGCCCAGGACAGCCAGGACACAGAGGCGGTGCTGGGGAGGGCTGGCCTTGGGCCAGGCCCGTTCGGCCGAACAGGCCCGTTCGGCCGAACCGACCCCAGGCCAGCACCGCCTCCCCAAGACTAATCCTAGGCGTCCAAGCTAAGGCAGTGGAGATCAAGGGTTCGGTCGAACCCCCTGGTTCGGCCGAACCGACCCTGGCGCCCGAATTGCTAGGCTGTACCCCCCTGGTCCCTTGGCGGCTACTCCAGCCC
This sequence comes from Echinochloa phyllopogon, assembly GCA_033239725.1. NCBI lineage: Eukaryota > Viridiplantae > Streptophyta > Magnoliopsida > Poales > Poaceae > Echinochloa > Echinochloa phyllopogon. Next base: position 15,225,436 of record BTCW01000017.1, read on the forward strand.
CAACCGTCCTATGCAACTATAAATAGGACCCCATACCCCCTCTTGTAACACACACCAAGCAAAGGAGCTCATTTCTACTTTCATTCTAGTAGAGTTAGGATGGTTTAGTTGGGAGTTAGAGTTGAGTCGAGCTTTGCCTCGGAGGTTCCGGAGTCGTCTTCAGAAGCTCTGGTAATAGCTCTTGTATCTTTTACTTTTCCTTTTGCAAGACATTGAGTATCAATATAGTTATCTTTATCACTTTGTCTTTGTCATTTATATCTTGCTTCTACTTTATCCTAGTTGCAAAATATATCCAGTTTAGACTATAGTCAGTTATAGTTCTAGTGCTTGTAGTCTTGTTTAAGTCTTTGTCTTGGCTGGTTCTTCGATCTTGCTTGATACTGGAGGTGAATTGTCACCAAGAGTATTGACAAGGTTGCTTGCTCTTGCTAGCAGAGTAAGTAGTCCTTGTCTAGTGTAGGAGTGGTTCCTAGACTAGTAGGTGGCCTTAGTTTATTCCCATCGCAACGGAGGTGGTAGCCGGGAGGTGGTGATAGCCCTTTCGGTCTTCGTAGCCCATCACGTTAGTTCCGGTCCGTAGGATCCCCCAGTTGGGAAATAGTGGCACCCCTTCTCATCCCTTTCTGTGTGTTCATCGGTTCCCTTGTCCCGATGCTAAGACATTAGAGTTATCCCAGATCTCCTAGTGCTGGCTCTGTAGCCGCTGTATCTCTAAGCTAGAGTGACATAGGTAGATAAAGTATCCAGGAGTCCTCTATCTCTTCTCGTTGTCCTCCCAGCTATCTATCTCTTCTCTCCCTTACCTGAGTATCCCTTGAGCTGTGTGTCCGGTATATCCACTACCATCCAATACCGTTATCCCCTGTCTTGTCAAGTCGTGTACCCTCCTGTGATAGTCTCGAATATCTGTTCACTAGTAATCTTGCCAAAGCTTCCCTGCGGAAATATAAATTACGATACCTCGGGATACTCCCAGGTGAAGTGCTACAGCGGTGATTCTGTGCGCTTGCAGAATATTTCTATATTTTACTAAGCCATAAGGAAAACCACTGAAACACTCCTTACCCCAGTACCAGGATTCTCAATTCTGATATTGGATTGTAAGAAGTGCCAACAGGCATTCATCTGTGGATGTGCTACGGCCGACCAATCCAAGCGGATATGCTGGTCGTCACAAAATTCCAAGAATTTCTTGCCTGTAAACTAGGTGCCATTGTCAGTAATTATCAAATTAGGGACCCCGAACCTGTGAATTATATCCGTGAAGAACTGCACGACCTGTTCAGATCTGATGCTGCTGATGGGTCGAGCCTCGATCCATTTCGAGAACTTGTCGATGGCCACCAGCAAATGTGTGAAGCCCCCGGGCACTGCTCGCATTGGCCCGACGAGGTCGAGCCCCCACACAGCGAATGACCATGTGATAGGGACAATTTGCAAGACATGGGCCGGGAGATGAGATTTGCATGCGTAGAATTGACAACCTTCGCAGGTGCGCACGGTTTTGTTGGCATCAGCGACAGCCGTGGGCCATTAGAAGCCCTGGCGAAACGCATTGCCCACGAGATTATGGGGTGCGGCGTGGTGGCCGCATATGCCGGCGTGGATGTCTCGAATGAGCTCCCTTCCCTCAGGAATGGGAGTGCATCGCTGCAAAATTCCTGAGGGGCTGCGCTTATACAATTCCTTGTCAATAACAACAAACGACTTGGCCGTTCTCGCGATGCGCAGAGCCTCGATTCGATCCGAGGGTAGCTCCCCTCGGTCGATCCAGGCGATATACTAGTCGCACCAATCTCGAGATGATGGGGTCTCGTCGATCTCCATAATTTCACCGTCGTCCGCCTAGGATATCTCCTGACTCGAGGCTTTAGGTTCCTCTCTCGAGGGATCCTCGTGCATGGCCTCGACGCCGGCAGCCCTCGAGGGTTCGGACTTCGGGGGAGCGTCAGGAGCTTTGGGAGTTGGCTTGAGGTTGATGCTCGGCTCTACTAAGTCGCGGGCGAACACGTTTGGTGGAACGGTGATTCGACCTGACGCGATTTTGGCCAATTCATCGGCCTCCTTGTATTTTCGCGTGATGTGGTTGAGCTCGAGGCCATGGAATGTGTCCTCGAGCCGGCGTACCGCATTGCAGTACGCTTGCATTTTGTCATCGTGGCAGCTTGCCTCCATCATAACCTGGTCGATGACCAGTTGCGAATCTCCACGGATGTCAAGGCGTTTGACACCCAACTCCATAGCTATACGAAGCCCGGGAGCAGAGCCTCGTATTCGGCCATATTTTTGGATGCCGGAAAGTGCAAGCGTACCACGTGTCATATGTGTTCTCCGAGGGGTGAGACTAAGATCAAGCCCACGTTTTCATCACCGGCTCATCGAAGTACATGATCCAACATTCTGCTTGGATCTGGGGTGGGGGTAGCTGTGTGTCCGTCCACTCTGCCACGAAGTCGGCCAAGATCTGCGATTTGATTGCCTTTCGAGGGGCATAAGTGAGGGTTTCGCCCATCAATTCCACGGACCATTCGGCTATTCTACCCGAGACATCCTGGTTGCGGAGTATCTCCCCCAGAGGGAAAGATGAGACCACAGTGATAGGATGAGCCTCGAAGTAGTGGCACAGCTTGCGCCGTGCTAGCACTACTATGTAGAGCAGCTTCTGCATTTGTGGATATCGCGTCTTGGTTTCAGCCAATACTTCGCTGATGTAGTACACCGGCCTTTGGACAGGCAGAGCGTGTCCCTCCTCGGTTCTCTCTACGACAATGACTCCGCTGACTAAATGAGTCGTTGCGGCGACGTAGAGGTAGAGGCGCTAGTCCTCCTTAGGTGGCGTTAAAATTGGTGCTGGTGTGAGAGATGCTTTTAGCCCGTCGAGGGCTTTCTGGGCCTCGGGGGTCCAAGAAAAATGCTCGTTCTTTTTTAGGAGTCGAAACATGGGGGCAAGCCTTTCTCGCCGAGATGCGAGATGAACCGGCTCAGGGCTGCAAGGCATCCCAATACCCTTTGTACCCCCTTTAGGTCTCGTATCGGTCCTATCTGCTCGAGGGCCGAGACTTTTTCAGGGTTGGACATAATAGCTCACATCCCGCAGTTGAATCCAAAATTTGGTCGATAGGTGGTTAAGGAAAAGGAACTTTTGGACATGCTTTATTTAAACAAGTATAATCTATACACATCCTCCATTTCCCATTCTTTTTCTTAACTAAAACAGGATTAGCGAGCCAGTTAGGGTGAAATACCTCCTTGATCAATCCAGCCTCGAGGAGCTTGCGCAACTCTTCACCAATGGCCCGGCGCTTTTGCTCGTTGAAGCGTCGCAGGCGTTGAACCACCGGCTTGGAGTGGAACAGGATGTCAAGGGAGTGCTCGGCGACCTCCCTCGGTATGCCTGGCATATCCGAGAGGCTCCACGCGAAGATGTCAACATTGGCGCGGAGAAAGTCGACGAGCACCACCTCCTATTTGCTGTTGAGGGTTGAACTGACCCTCACTGTCTTGTCATTGGGGAGGCTTGGGCCAACAGGCACCGCCTTGGTGTGCTCTGCGGGCTCGAAACTGCCTGCATGCTTCGAAGTGGAGGCGATGGTTTCGTTCGCCATCTTCTCCAGGTCTGCGACGAGAGCCTCGTCCTCGGCAAGCGCCTCGGCGCTCTCGACGCATTCCACGTCGCATATGTAGGCATGCTCGAACGGTGGGGCCACCGTGATGACACCCTTCAGCCCCGGCATCTTCAGTTTGAGGTATGTGTAGTTCGGGATGGCCATGAATTTGGCGAAGCATGGGCAGCCAAGGATGGCATGATAGGCACCTCGAAATCCCACCACTTCGAAGGTCAGGGTCTCCCTGCGGAAGTTGTCAAGCGTGCCAAAGCAAACAGGCAGATCGATCTGTCCAAAGGGCTGAACTCGCTTTCCTGACGCAATGCCATGGAATGGCGCCTTGCTGGTGCGTAGCTTGTCCCTCCCGATGCCCATGAGCTCCAAAGTCATGACGTACATGATGTTGAGGCTGCTGCCTCCATCCATGAGTACCTTGGAGAACCGGGTGTTGCCGATGATGGGATCAACGACGAGCGGGTACTGCCCGGGTTTGGGATGTAGTTGGGGTGACCGTGTCGACTGAAGGAGATGGTCTCCTCAGACCAGTCGAGGTAGTATGGCCCGGCCTTGTGTATGGAGAACACCTCTCGGCTCTCGCGCTTGCGCTGTCGAGGCGTCGTGTTCGCCGTTGGCCCCCCCGAAAATGAAGAAGACATTCTCCACCTTCGGGAAGCTTTGGCCTCCCCCGTCGCCCCAATCCTCCTTCGAAGCGGCGTGATTGAAGTATTTCTTTAGCATTCCGCATTGCTCGAGGGTGTCGGTTACGACACCCTTGTGATAAGGGCAAGGTTTCTTGAGCATGTCATCGAATATGCCGCCTCCTCGAGGGGGGCCTTGAGGAGCTTTGGGCGTAGGGTCAACTGCGAGGATTTCGTCGGGGTCCACGGTCCGCTCTTGTCGGCGCGAGGCTTTTTGGGGCTTCTTTCCCTTCTTGTCTTGCTTCTGTTTGTTTGCGGAGCCATTGGACTTGCTGCCCTCCGCGGGCCTTTCCCCCGTCCGTTTCCCCCTCCTGCCAGAGGCAAAGTTGGTGGCGACATCGAACAACTCGTTGACGCTGGTAGGAGGGCTTCGTCCCAACTCACGCACCAAGTCCCGGCAAGTTGTGCCCTCGAGGAAGGCATGGATGACTTCGGAGTCACCCACGCTTGGGAGTTCGGTGCAGCGCTTGGAGAAGCGGCGGATGAAATCACGAAGGGACTCGTTGGATGTTTGGCGACACCCTCGAAGGTCCCACGAATTTCCAGGGCGCACATAAGTACCCTGGAAATTATCCACGAATGTCTTCACGAGGTCATTCCAATAGTGAATTTGGTTCGCGGGTAGGTGCTCGAGCCATGTCCGCGCAGAATCTGCCAAATGGAGCGGCAAGTTGCGGATGATCATGGCACCGTCGGTCGCGTCGCCCAGTAGACAGGCGAGGCGGTAGTCGTTGAGCCATACCTTGGGATCCGTTTCACCCGAGTACTTGGTGATGGTCGTTGGTTGCCGGAATCGTGCAGGAATCGGGGCCGCGCGAATCTCCCGGCCAAACACCCGGGTTCCAGGGGGTTCTGGTGTTGGGCTCTTGTCTTCGTCGCTGTCGTAGCGGCCTCCACGGCGAGGGTGGAAGCCGCGAGATGTGCCATCCTGCTTTTTTCTGTTGAGAATGTTGCGGGCGTTGTCGTCGCTGGTGTCTCCGCGTGTATCAAGGATTCGCTCCTTGAGAGGTTTCTTCCCGATGCGTTCGTGTACTGATGGTGCCTTCCCCTTACTTGATGACGGGGGTGGCACCACATCGTACCTTCGCGAGGTTCGTGCCAACGCCTCGTGCTCCTGCAATCCTCCACCGGTTTTCAGGCCGGCTGAGTTGCGTATGTGAGAGGCTGAGCTTTCGGCTTGCTGGACAGCTGCTTGCTCGATGAGGAGCTGTGCCTCTCGGCATAGGTTTCGGCCTTCAAGCGTCTAGGGCTCCGGCATGGCCCGGATCAAGGTCGCCGCAGTGATGAGCTTTTGACTCGCCGTGGCTAACGTGAGTGGGTCGTTCACATCATCATCAGCCTCGATGCGGGCTCGAGCTACGCGCCCGGCCTCCCTGGCACGCACGCCGCGAATAGGGCGGTTGTCCACAAGCATTGCCCGGAGCTTCTGGACTTGTTGTCTTTCTTCGTCGAGCTTGGCCTCAAGTTTGCGGACTTGGGCTAGTTGCGCTTGCGCAAATGCAGCGTTGTCAGGCGCCTGCTCGTTATTCTTGGCTCCCACTGGTTCTCCTGCCCCGTCATCTTCGTCACCCCTTCCCGGGAGGACGACAAAGCACTCCCTGGAGGGATTGTAATCCCCCTTGCTAGAGTCATCAGAGCAGGTTAGGTAATAATCTGCTACAGCCTGGAATGATATAAAGGCCTCACGATCGCGAAGCCCTGAGTAGTCCCGTTCGGGGACCCTGTGGCCGCTCTCGTGTGCCTCGCTGTCAGAGTCGGGGTAGTTATCGTCCGGCGAAGTTGCGATGAGGTTGCGAATTGAGAGCATATGGTGCCCCGGCATATCCTCATAAGTCGTCATGTCCGTGCCAACTGACGAAGAGTTGGTCATGGTTGTGGTGCGCATCTCGCCGGGGACTCACGACGGGTCGGTCGTGCTATCCCCGGCAGAGAGCGACGTCGTGCCAAGTGTTGCTGGTAGGATATTCTTTGCCACTGTCGTAGGGTTTGGCGTGCCGGCCTCAACCCGCTCGGGGGGGCCAGAGCGGGCCGCTCTGCGTCGTTCCGCGCGCGTTGACGCGAACGCTTCCTGCGCGGCGGTGGTGGTGACGGGAGTGGCGCTGGTGTGCCCACACCGGCGCTCCTCGTAAGATGCTGCATCTGGTAGCCATTGCCTATCGCCGTAAACTCGAGACTCCCGAACCGGATTTCGAATCCGGTGGGAAGCGGGTCCGAAGTTCCCATCGTAAACGGATTATCGCGTATGACACGGGTTGCCATCAAGGGAGATAGTGGATGATGTGGTCGATCACAGTGCTAGCCCCTACTGGAGCGCCACTGTCAGTGTTTGGAAATCATGGTCCCGACACCAACCAGAAATGCGTTGTGTTCCCACCCCTAATGGTTGATGCAGAAGGCAATGACACGAAATTATCCTGGTTCCGGTCGCAAGACCGTACGTCCAGCAAAGATGGTGCGTGCAATGTATTATCCTGCACCGGACTGTATGTAGTAGGGAATACAAGAAGGTTGGGAGAAGAGGGTAGGCCTCCAAGTCCCAGATGATGATGATTGAGGCAGAGTACCGATATCGTGGATTGTGGAGTGCGTAGGTTGTTTCTTGTCCTGTATTCGATTGATTGGTTGTTCCTCGTCTTCTCTCATGAGCATGCCCTCTCCTTTTATAGACCAAGGAGGAGGGGTTACAGGTGTGTGTCAATATGCAGATACAGTTGTTGCATAGTCGTTGGCGTGGCGCCGGGCGTGGCTCCTTGTCCTTGGCCACTATTGCGCGGCGTTGCCGTCCCTGTGATGGATTTTTGTACTAGTGATGATGCCACGAAATGGTTTCGAGGGTCTGAGCTGACCAGCGTGCCGTAGTGACTTGTCCGTACACCAATTCAAGGGTTGGCGGATGCGACGGGGGGTCGTGGCTGTTAGAGCGGCATGGCGAGAGATTTGCCTTTTTGACATTGGACGCCAGGCGGCGACGAGCGTCATTAACTGCGTGTCTGGGCGGAGGTCTTGACTGAGGCGGAGCTTTTCCCATTCGTGGGTTGCTCGAGGCTTGACCCTCAAGCCTCGACCGAGACAGATTTTTCCGATTCGCTCGAGGGGTCGCTTCCCTCGAGCGAAGCGGAGATTCAGGTGCGCGTCGAGGCGCCTAGTGAGGTGCCTCGACTGGGCCTTTGACTGTTGCTGGGTCGTGGGCCTTAATTTGCTTTCCTTTTTTCTAATATTTGCATGAGTTTGGCAATAGTTAGCGTTTTAACAATAGTGATTATCCCATAGGTTTGGGTACCCCTAATGATCACCCCCAACAGATACCTAGGAATACTCCCGGGTGAAATGCTACATCGGTCTCCGTGTGCTTGCGGATTTATGTCTGTGTCTTAAGAATACCAATAAACACTCCTTGCACCATTACCGGGATTGGAATTCCTGATAGTGGATCGTAAGAAGTGTCAACAATGGGTGACCAGCGGCGACGGGAGCGGGCAACGGGCCACGGGCCACGGGCAACGTACAGGCGCGGGCGACGGGCGACCGGCGACGGGCCGCGGGCGACAGGCAACGTACGGGCGCGGGCGATGGGCGGCGGGCGACGACGGCGCGGGCGACGTACGGGCCACGGGCGACGTACGGGCGCGGGCAATGGGTGACCGGCGATGGGCTACAGGCGCAGGAGGTAGAATGGCGCCGGAGGCGGCGAGGAAGGCGAGAAGTGAGGGCGCGCGTCAGAGTGAGGGCGGAGGCGGCGGGCGAGTGATTATATTGGGCGGGCCCTTTAGCACCGGGTGAAGGAAAGACCTGGTGCTAAAGGCTCATTAGCACCGGGTAGATCAAACACGGTGTGCCCAGGGGCGGCAAATGAAATCCTGGGCACCTTTAGCGCCGGGTGTTGGATCTACCCAGTGCTAAAGGTCCTAGGATTTCAGTTGCCGCCATTTTTTTATCCAAATAGACATTTAGCACCAGGTCTTTTTTCTATTTCTATTATTTACTTTATTCATAAATACAAATAAATAAAGTGCTTTACTTACTAATAGTAATTATTAAATAAACAAAACAAAGCTCTTTAAATTGTTAGAAAATTATAGAAAAACAGTAGGAGTTACTAGAAAATAGTAGAAATTAATAGAAAATCCTAGAAAACTGTAGAAATTACCATTTACTTTATTAATAAATAAAAATATAATAATTATTTCAAGCCATAAGTGCTTTACTTACTAATAGTAATTATTAAATGAAGCTCTTTATTTCTAAATAATAATTTTGTAGAAAACAAAGCCCTATAAAATTATTAGAAAATTCTAGAAAAATAGTAGGAGTTACTAGAAAATAGTAGAAAATAATAGAAAATCCTAGAAAATCATAGGAATTATCATTTGGTTTGATTGATCGAACGTTGCTACATTTCACGAAAGATGAGCTTCGGGTGGTCATATCTTTTTATGGATCATATGTCAAAATGTCGAAATCCCACCACTTCGAAGGTCAGGGTCTCTCTGCGGAAGTTGTTGGGGGTACCGAAGAAAACTGGCAGATCGATCTGCCCGAGGGGCTGAACTCGCTTTCCCGGCGCAACGCCATGGAACGACGCCTTGCTGGGCGCAGCGTGTCCCTTCTGATGCCCATGGGCTCCAAGGATTAAGCATACATGATGTTGAGGTTGCTGCCTCCATCCATGAGTACCTTGGAGAACCGGGTATTGCCGATGATAGGATCAACAACAAGCGGGTACTGCCCCGGATTCGGGATGTAGTTGGGGTGATCCTCTCGACTAAAGGAGATGGTCCCCTCTGACCAGTCGAGGTACGACGACCCCGCCTTGTGTATGGAAAATACCTCTCAGCGCTCGCGCTTGTGCTGCCGAGGGGTCTTGTTCGCGGTTGGCCCACCGATAATGAAGAAGACGTTCTCCACCTCTGGGAAACCTTGGCCACTCCCGTCGCCCGTGTCCTTTTTTCCCCCCTCGTCATTCGAAGTGGCGCGGTTGAAGTATTTCTTTAGCATTCCGCACTGCTCGAGGGTGTGGGTTAGGACGCCCTTGTGATAAGGGCAAGGTTTCTTGAGCATGTCATCGAAGATGCCGCCTCCTCGAGGGGGACCTCGAGGAGCTTTGGACACAGCAGGATCGACTGCGAGGATTTCGTCAGGGTCCTCGGTCCGCTCTTGTCGGCGCGAGGCTTTTTGGGGCTTCTTCCCCTTCTTGCCTTGCCTTTGTTTCTTGGCGGATGCTTTGGACTTGCTGCCCTCTGCGGGCATTTCATCCGTCCGTTTCCCCCTTCTACCATCAAAGATGGCTCCAACCGCCTCCTCGCCGAAGGTAAAATTGGTGGCGACATCGAACAGTTCGTTTACACTGGTAGGAGGACTGCGTCCTAGCTCGCGCACCAAGTCCCGGCAGGTTGTGCCCTCGAGAAAAGTGAGGATGACTTCGGAGTCACCCACACTCGGGAGCTCGGTGCAACGCTTGGAGAAGCGGTGGATGAAATCACGAAGGTACTCATTGGATGTTTGGCGACACCCTCGAAGGTCCCATGAGTTTCCAGGGCGTAGGTAGGTGCCCTGAAAATTACCCACGAACGTTTTCACGAGGTCGTTCCAGTCGAGAATCTGGTTCGTGGGTAGGTGCTCCAGCCATGTCCGCGCAGAATCCGCCAAATGAAGCGACAAGTTGCGGATGATCATGGCGTCGTCAGTCGCGCCGCCCAATAGACAGGCGAGGCGATAGTTGTTGAGCCACACCCTTGGGTCCATCTCCCCCGAGTACTTGGTGATGGTCGTCGGCTGCCTGAATCGTGCTGGAATCGGGGGCACACGAATCTCCCGACCAAATACCCGGGTTCCCGGGGACTCTGGCGTTGGGCTCTTGTCTTCGTCCCTGTCGTAGCGGCCTCCACGGCGGGGGTGGAAACCGTGAGATGTGCCATCCTGCCTCTTTCTGTTAAGGGTGTTGCGATCGTCGTCGTCGCTGGCGTCACCATGTGTGTCAAGGATTCGCTCCTTGAGAGGCTTCCTCCCGATGCGTTCATGCACCGAAGGTGCCTTTCCCTTATTCGAGGGCGGAGGTGGCATTAGATTGTACCTTCATGGGGTTTGTGTCGATGCCTCGTGCTCCCATGTTGCTCCACCAGTTTTTGGGCCAACAGAACTGCGGATGCGAGAGGCTGAGCTTTCGGCTTGTTGCACGGCCGCTTGCTTGATTAGGAGTTGCGCATCTCGGCGCAGGTTTCGGCCTTCGGGCGTTGATGGCTCGGGCATGGCTCGGATCAGAGTTGCCGCGGTGATAAGCTTTTGCCTTGCCCTGGCTAACGCGAGTGGGTCGTCCACATCATCATCAGCCTCGATGCGGGCTCGTGCTATACGCCCGGATTCTCTGGCACGCACGCCGCGCATAGGACGATTGTCCTCAAGCGTTGCCCGGAGCTCTCGGACCTGTCGGCATTCTTCTTCAAGCTTGGCTTCAAGTTCGCGGACTTGGGCCAGTTGTGCTTGTGCAAGCGCAACGTTGTTATGCACCTGCTCGTGATCCCTGACGTGCGCTGGCTCTCCTGCCCCGTCATCTCCGCCATCCTTTCCCGGAAGGACGACGAAGCATTCCCTGGCGGGATCATAATCCCCCTCGCTAGGGTCGCTGGAGCAGGTTAGCCAATAATCTGACGCGGCCTGGAATGATAAGAAGGCCTCTCGATCGCGAAGCCCTGAGTAATCCCATTCAGGGATCCTCCGGCCGCTCTCGGATGCCTCGCTGCCACAATCGGGGTAGACATCGTCTGGCGACGTTGCTATGAGGTTGCGAATTGAGATCAGGTGGTGCCCCGGCAAATCCTCATATGCCGTCATGTCTGTGTCAGCTGATGAAGAGTTGGTCATGGTTGTGGTGCGTGCCTCACCGGGGTTTCGCCACGGGTCGACCGTGCTATCCCCAGCTGGGCGTGCCGCGGTGGCGGTGTTTTTTGCCCTTGTCATGTTGGGCTCAACCCGTTCGGGGGAGCCAGCGCGGGCAGTTCCGCATTGCTCCGCGCGCGTTCGCCGCGCGTGTTGACGCGAATGCCTTTTCCGTCGTGGTGATGGTGACGAGAGTGGTTGTGGCATGCTCATGGTGGCATTCATTGTCAGGAGCTGCAAGTCGTAGCCGTCGCCAGTCGCCCTGAAGTCAAGACTCCCGAACCGGATTTCGAATCCGGCAGGGAGTTGTCCTGATGCTGGCATCAAAAAAAGGTTGTCGCGTATGACTCGGGTTGCCATCAAGGGAGATGGTGGATGAAACAATCGATCACAGCGCGAGTCCCCTACCTGGCGCGCCATTGTCGGTGTTTAGAAATTGTGGTCCCGACACCAACCAGAAATGCGCTGTGTTCCTCCCCTGATGGTTGATGCAGAAGATAAAACAGGACACGGGTTTATCCTGGTTCCGGTCGTAGGACCGTACTTCCAGCAAGGTGATACGTGCGATGTATTATTTTGCACCGGACTGCAAGTAGTAGGGGGTACAAGCAGGTTGGGAGAGGAGGCTAGACCTCCGAGTCCCAGATGATTGAGGCGGAGTGCCAATATCGTGGTCTATCTGAGTGTGTGCGAATTCTCGATCTCTTTGTCCGTGTCTCTCTTGCTCGATCACCCTCTCCTTTTATAGACCAAGGAGGAGGGGTTACAGGTGTGTGTTGTTGCACAGACATAGTTGCCGCACAATAGTAGGAATGGCGTTGGACGTGCTTCTTTGTCCTTGTCTGCTGTTGCGTGATATTGCGATCCATGTGGTCGATTCTTGTACTGGTGATGATGCCGAGGAGTGGTTTTGAGGATCCGAACTGTCCTTTGCGTGGTAATGGCTCACCTGTACACTATTTCGAGGGTCTCCCATGCCTGTGCACAGCCCATTCTGTGGGAAATCGTTGTGGGAGTCGGTAGCACAGGGAGTTGGAGAGACCCGACCCTGTTCGCACAGTGGCGACATGTGCGCACAGTGCCAGTGTTGGTCGCATAGTGCTCGGAATGGCCCGCCATACCTCCGCCGTCCTGTCTTCTTCTCCTGCTGTGTGCTCGAGGGTCTCTCTTGTCCGACGGAGGTCTTCGGGTCGTCGGAGTTGGCAACACAGGAGCTCGGAGTGACGGGCTCTATTCGCACAGCGCCGGCCTGCCCACACAGAGCCTCGGTTGGCAGCATAGTGACAGGAGTTGGCGGATGCGACGGAGGGGGGGTCGTGGCCGTCAGGGCGGTATGGTGAGAGATTTTCCTTTTGACTTTGGACGCACGGTGGTGGTGAGCGCCATTAATTGTCCGTCGGAGCGAGGGTCTCGACCGAGGCGGAGCTCTCCCCATTCCGTGGGTTGCTCGAGGCTCGATCCTCAGGTCTCGATCGAAGCGGAGTTCTCCGATTCGCTCGAGGGGTCGGATCCCTCGAGCGAAGCGGAGATTATGGTTCGCGTCGAGGCACTCCACGGGGCGCCTTTACTGGGCCTTCATTTGTTGCTGGGCCGTGGGCCTTAACTTTCGTTTCTCTTTTTCTGGTTAAGCTCATGAGTTTAATGTTTAACAAGAGTGGTTATCCCATAGGTTTGGGTACCCCTAATGATCGCCCCCAACATAATCGGATACTGGGACATTCGCGATCGATACCACCACTACTAGAAAGGCTTTCATCTGCACCGGTTGGGAACGACCTTTAGCTCCGGTTTTCCAACCGGTGCAGATCTTCCGGTGCAAAAGGGTGGGCAACTTTAGCACTGGGTCAAATAACCGGTGCTAAAGGTGCTCATTCGCTAAAAAATATGTGCGTTGTTGCAGGGATTCGAACTCATGACCTATTGCCTCGCGCGTACCCACCTAACCATCTCAACTACGTAACACATGTAATAGAATAGAATATGCATTCCTTTTGAAGTAGCATGCAACACCCCCTTTAGCACCGGGTTCGTAACACCAACCGGTGCTAAAAGGCCTTTAGCACCGGGTCGTAACACCACCCGGTGCTAAAGGGTCATCCTTTAGCACGGGGTGGTGTTACGACCCGGTGCTAAAGGCGGGAGTACCTTTAGCACCGATTGGTAACACCAACCGGTGCTAAATGTGACTTTTAGCATCGGTTGGTGTTACCAACCGTTGCTAAAGAGTCTCCGGGGGCACCCCAATTTTACACCCGACGCTAATGTTGCATTAGCACCGGATCTTGAGTGCACCGAGGCATATGAGAGGGGCGGATGTGCAGATCTCTGGTAGTGCACCGTCCGTGACTGTTATTGGATCAAGCATATGGAGTCGTTGACAAAACTCTATGCAGGTGCGAGGAGTACAGCAGCTCTGAAATGGATCCCTTTAGGTAGCTAGACCAAACAAAAACCGTAATCGCTGATCTAACCACTCATACCAGTGTGATCTGATTTCAGTGCCGTTTACGTTACCGCTGACACAACCAAACACTACCTTAATGTAATAACTGGGGTCTGATCCATCCTCTATATAGGATGGTGAAGCCCTAATATTTTATCCATTATCTAAAAAAAGTTATCCTTCACATGCTTTGTTTGCTCACAAACCATAAGACTTTTATGACTACCCTATCTGTTATCAACCATTTTGGCGTTTGACTCCTAGCTTAGTAACCATTTTGGAGGTTTATCCATCAATCGCTCTTTTTTCCATGTTATATGTTTAGGTCGCTGTAGATTCCACTTAGATCATCAAAGGTCTTATTCATACCACTAAATGGAGCACAATTAGAGTCTCTGAGTTAATGCTCAGGGTAGAAAAAAAGTTAATAAAATATTAGAAATTCCTTCAAAATTAAAAAATATCGAGTCAGCGATTTTGATTCTCTGCATGCCCATGTTCACCCATTGATTTTTAACAGTTATATATCTTCTAGGAACTTGTGTGTTGCTATACAAGGTACATTATAGTTCCGTTCCAGATCGACCTCCAAACATCTGACGAAAATCCCATAGCCATGGCAAACCTAACAATGCAGTTCATGCATGAGCTCAGCACTCAACAAGCATGGATGCTTCTCCTCTTCTCCCCGCTCTTCCTCCTGCTCGCCCGCTACTCACTGGCCACGCTCACCGCCATTAGAGCGAGGAAGAGTCACCGGCAGCCCCAGCGAGACGGCGGCGACGACCTTCTCCTACCGCCTTCGCCTCCGGCGCTGCCCGTCATCGGCCACCTCCACCACCTCGTCGGCTCCCTCCCGCACGTCTCCCTGCGCCGGCTCGCCAGGAAGCACGGCTCCGACCTGATGCTCCTCCGGCTCGGCGCCATGCCGGTGCTCGTGGTGTCATCCCCGCGCACCGCCGAGGCCGTGCTGCGCACGCACGACCGCGTGTGCGCTTCCCGGCCGCGCTCCGTCGTCGCCGAGGTCGTTATGTACGGGCCCTCCGACGTCGGCTTCGTGCCGTACGGCGACTACTGGCGCGTGGTCAGGAAGCTCGTCACCACGCACCTGCTCACCGTCAAGAGGGTGCAGGTGTTCCGCCTCGCGCGCAAAGAAGTGGTATGACCGGCCGATGCGTTTTGTAAGGGGAACAAAGAGAGAAAGAACGGAAATTAAAACTTTTATATTTTTGATGAAATTAAATTTTGTTTCCAAATTAGCATTGAAATTAGAGTTTGTAAATGTGTGACGTGTGACTAATGGGTAGGTGAGGGAGGTGATGGCCAGGATCGGCGAGGCTGCGGCGGTGGCGAAGGCCGTGGACATGGGCGAGCTGCTTGGCTCGTTCGCTAACGACCTGGTGTGCCGCGCCGTGATGGGCAAGTCCTTCCGTGGCGAGGGCCTGAACAAGCTATTCCGGGAGCTCGTCAGCGACACCTCGCCGCTGCTGGGCGGCTTCAACATCGAGGAGTTCTTCCCCTTCCTGTCTCGCTTCGGCGTGCTCGGCAGGGTGGTGCGCGCCAAATCCGAGAGGTTGAGGAGGCGGTGGGATGAGCAGCTGGAGAGGCTGATCGAGGAGCACGAGAGCAACCTCGAGTCAGCGAGTGAAGACGACAGTGACTTCATACAAGTCTTGCTTTCCGTTCGACATGAGTACGGCCTTACAAGAGACCAGATGAAAGCTATCCTGCTTGTAAGTAATTAATCGTAGTATGTACTTGTATATACACATTCAGCAAGTATATTTAATTTTATTTTTTTGGCGTGCAGGACGTGTTCTTCGGGGGAATAGGCACAGGAGCTTCGGTACTCGAATTCACCGTGGCCGAGCTCATCCTCAACCAACAAGTCATGAAGAAACTACAAGCCGAGGTAAGGACGGCCGTACCCAAGGGACAAGAAACCGCCAGCGAGGACAACCTCCGGGACATGCCGTACCTGAGAGCAGTGATAAAGGAGTCCCTCCGTCTTCACCCGCCGACGACGCTCCTGACGCCGCATTTCACCATGGCTAGCTTCATCGTCGACGGGTTCGTCGTGCCGGCCGGGGTGAGCGTCGTGGTCAACGCCTGGGCCATCGCCACGGACGGGAGGTTCTGGGAGGACCCGGAGGCTTTCGTCCCCGAGAGGTTCCTCGACGGCGGCGGAGCGGAGGGCGTCGGATTCAGGGGGGGTGACTTCCAGTTCCTGCCCTTCGGTTCCGGGCGCAGGATGTGCCCCGGGATGAACTTTGGGGTTGCAGCAGTGGAGGCGATGCTGGCGAACCTCGTGCAACAGTTTGACTGGGAGCTGCCGCCGGGGATGTCGGCGCGTGATGTCAACATGTCCGAGGTGTACGGGCTGGTTGTGCACCGGAAGGAGAACCTGCTATTGGTTCCAAGGCAACGTGTGTAGAAGGCATCCATACTCTCCGTCATGCAATTAAATTTGTGCATTAAACAAAATGATTATATGCTTGATTATCATCGCTGGTTCGTGGATTACCACGGCCTAATGTGTTCCGCTCTGATGATAAACTAACTGCAAAAAAATGTTTTCTCCGGTAGTGTATGAAAAAGTTAAGATCCAACCTCAACATTCGAAAAGAGGATTAACTCGGATCTAAAACTTAAAAAGAAGCACAAACTATAAGGCTTTAGGGACCTACTAGCGAAGAAACTAAACTTCCAAGGGCTTAACAGCTAAAACAGAGGACCTAAACCTTAATTACATATAGAAAGGCTCTTGATATGATCCTTGTTTGCCGGATCAACAAACCTAGCAAACCATCCACCGAAACAAATCCAACCAAAAGTGACAGCTGGTTGGTTGCAAGCTTCACGTCAACAGCTAGATCTACCCCACAACCTCCCTGCAAACAAAGCCGGACACTGCTGAAACAAGAGTTCAGTTACACTACACCTTCTTTGCTTTTAAGAACTATGTAGATCATTTTTTAATGCATTGGTCATTCTGAGTTTGTGTAGGAACAAAGATATGCCCTACACATTAAGGTCCATCGTCGAAGGACTTGAATCCGATGATCGCGGAACCTGGGAGTCCGGGAGGGACCCTATATGGGTCGATCCGAGGGAGTCACTCACACCAGCAACCTAGCCCCATTGTCTTCAACTCGTGAGTGCATAGAAGTTACAAATTCTGGTTAAAATTGTTCGCAATGAATAGTTCTAAAGTTATGACGATTCTATGAATGCTTACAGAAATTTTGATCGCAGATATTGCAATTGATGGATCACAAACCACGGTTAGAAAACTTCACATTCCTCAATGGCCTTAGTACCGGCTGCGCGTTGGACCAGTACTAACGCATGAATTTAGTACCGGTCATCACGCACAGTGCCCATCTAGGCCATTGAGTACCATGTGGGGATTCGAACCAATAGTAAATAGCGACACGGCTACCGGATAGATTCTGCTGGAAGCCATTTAGTACCAGCTGGTGGCCCGAGCTTGTACTAAATGGTGTTCAGGCATGTTAGTACTGGTTGGGGTACTAAGTTCTGCTATTTAGTATTGTATTGAGCCATAAACCGGTACTAACACCATTCCTATAAATCACGGGCGAAAGGTTCTGGGATGACTCAAAGGCTTTCATCCTCGAGAGGTTCCTCGACGGCGGCGGCGCGAAGGGCCTGGGATTCAATGGGAACGACTTCCAGTTCCTGCTGTTTTTGTTTTCTTATTAGGTCATTAAACTGATTTGTATGTGTTTTCAAGGTTTGATCGATCCACGGTTAACCCTTAGGCCCATTTGTAACTGTAAGCAAAATGGCTCTAGGCCATTTGTAACTGCTGATTGAGTGAAAACATGATAATTGGGAGTACTTAGTGGGGAACAATTTGCTTGGGATCGGCTTAATGGACTAAAAGAATAGGACCAAATGGGCCTCCTTGTTAAGAAATACGAGGAGGACCAAGTCATTTGGAATACACAGAAAAGCCGGTTCCACGCCACCTGCACCAAAGAAAAGGATAAAAGGTATGGTGGAAGAAGAACGTTGCATCGTCCGAACCATCAACTCCTAGATTGGACGGTGACAAATATCAATGAAGAAAGGAGGTGTCCTACTCACGGACATAAAACATGAGCTATCGCCGCGAGGAAAACTAGTATGTATCACATATTTTCCTTTCCAAAATTTTATTTGCATCAATGCATTTGCACGTTTACCTTTCCAAAATTTTGAACCACCTTGCATTAAATTGAAAAGAGAGGAGAAAAATATTTTTTTCCGAGCAATAGGTCAATTCAGCCGAATTTCCTAGTACGGACGAATTGGCCCTAGTGCCCGTTCGTGCACTCACCTGTAAATAATCATCAAGCAAGGCCAGAATAAATGCAGAGCACGCTGTACCATTGTCAAATTTTGACAGTAATTGGGTACACCTCTTATTTCCTATCCTTTCTACCCTTTTTCAAAGTGCTCCATTTGCTTCATCCTTCCACCAACCATCACAAAAACATGTACACCACCACTTCACATGGCTGCACATTCATTTCTATCACAAACATGACAATAAGGAAGTGACTATACCACATCACACTTTGGTCATATTAATCAAGCATCTACCCCCTAAATTCCACCAAAGTGACCATACCCTAGCGCTGGATCTATGCAATAATGCAGGCAAATGGAGGTGGGTTCCGCCGAACATGCCTATTTCGGCTGAAGCCACCCCTCATCTCCTTTGCCTATAAATACCACCTAGGTGCAACAAGGATCCTTGCCTATAACCACTCGCCCTCCACTTCTCTCCTTCCTCGCCGCCTCTGCCGCCGGTCCACCTCCCGCGCCCGTAGCCCGTCGCCCGTCGCCGGTCACCCGCGCCCGCGGTGCCCGTCGCCGTACGTCACCCGTTGCCAGCGTCCGCGCCGCCGTCACCGGCGCTCGCGCCCGTCGCCCCTCGCCCGCGCCCGTCGACGGCCGCCCTTCGCCCGCACCGCGCTTGCGACCGTACGTCGCCCGTCGCCCGCCGCCGTCACCTGTACATGTTTTTCTTTTTCTTTTTCATTTTATTGCTCTATTGTGAAGCAAGTTGCAAAACAGTTATCTCGTATGCCGCCAATATATTTTTCACACGTAACAAACAACATATAAGTTGTTATGTAGGAGTTTCAAGAATTTTCAAGTAGATTTACTATTTTCTACCATTTAAATGAATTCATGTGTGTTTACCGAAAGTAATTCGAAATTGACCGGTATGTACCTTTAATAAGATTAAAAAAACTCTAAAAAACTATAGTTAGGTGCCTATAGTCCATTCTAGCCCACATCTGGGATATTGACGAAAAATTCAATTGACTTATAGGGAAAATTCAAAATTTTACTAGTCACCTTATTATAAAATAATGATAATAATACCAAAAACTTCTCCGAAAATTCTGAAAAATTGACATGGAATCATTTTATGGATGTTTACCCTTGACATAAAATTTTCATTAGGTTTCATAAAAAAGGAGTATACATTGTTCACAAATTGACAGAACTCTCACATAGTTTCCTACAATTGACACCAAATTTTGAGATTTGAACTACTAATTACATGATTGAAGTCGTATACACCTAAAATTTGGACACAATCTCATGTTGACCATAATTTTGTATATATAATTTTGTATATGCTTATTTATATATGCTATTTTTTATATATAATTTGTTAGTGTAATTTTGTATATGCTTTTTATATATGCTATGTTGTATATATAATTTTGTATATAATTCCATTTTGTAGAAAAAACATATTTAGCTTGCAATCAAAATTTGTATATAATTTTTGTAATAATTGGGACTTTGCATTTAATTCTAATATTTAATTCTAACCTTAGTGTATTAGATAAATGTGTTATATCAAAAATCCTATCAAGCATGTGTAAAACCTATCACACACCTGAACCCATTCGCGAACCCCTTCGCGTCGCGCACCCAAACCTTCGTGAAACCAAACGCGTCGCGCACCCAAACCATCGCGAACCCAAACGCGTCGCGCACCCGAAACCCTTCGCGTTGCGCACCCAAACCTTCGTGAACCCAAACGCGTCGCGCACCCAAAACTTCGCAAACCCCTTCGCGTCCAGCACCCAAACCTTCGCGAACCCAAACCTGTCGCGCACCCACCCTTCGTGAACCGCTTCGCGTCACGCACCCAAACCTTTGCGAACCCAAACACGTCGCACACCCTATTCCTAACCCTAAACCCCGAAACCCAAACCCTTAACCCCCTATCCCTAACCCTAAACCCCGAAACCCAAACCCTAAACCTCAAAACCCAAACCCTAAACCCCATATCCCTCACCCTAAACCCTAAAACCTAAACGCTAAACCCAAAACCCAAACCCTAAACCCCAAAACTCAAACCCTAAACCCCCTAACCCTAAACCCCGAAACCCTAACCCTAAACCCCGAAACCTTAACCCTAAACCCCCTATCCCTCACCCAAAACCCCAAAACCCAAACCCTAAACCCCCTATCCCTCACCCTAAACCCTAAACCCAAACCCTAAAACACTAAACCCTAAACCCTAAACCATAAACCCCAAAACCCAAACCCTAAACCCACTAGCCCTAACCCTAAACCCCAAAACCCAAACCCTAAACCCCCTATCCCTAACCCTAAACCCCGAAACCATAAACCCCCTATCTATATTTATTTATATTTATTGCTTACCAATTATTTTTATTCATATAGATGGCTGACAACAACACTAGCGAACCCTTGCAAGAGGATAATGACCAGTTCTTAATTAATCAAATATTTGGTATCGATGCCGAAGATAACCCGCAACCAAACATGGAAGACGTGCTGGGTATTGCTCAAGGGAGCGAAAATGTGGAACAACATAACGTGGATGAACGCAGTAATAATGAGCCCACCTGTAGTCAGGTATGAATATATCTCATTTAATATGTATTGTATATCTCAATATATCTCATTTAATATTGTATCGTATATATATAATTTATGTAGCCCGCCTCTGCGTCGACAACCGGAACTAGGAAATCCAAACGATTCTACCACTGAGAAGCTGAAGGATGTGAAGTTTCACATCACTCGAGTGGAGGATGATGGGGAGCCAGTTGAACCCAAACAAGTGGCCAGAAACTTTATATCTCAGTGCGGGGTTGTTCTATGGGAACGCGTGCCCATTAGCATCAGAAAATGGAAATCCACGGACCCTACTGAACCGCACGTGTTGCCCAATAATGAGAAGGAGAAGATATGGGTGGACTTAAAAGGAATTTTCAAATGGCCTAGCAGTCATGAAGAGCAACTGAAGGATTGGACAATGAAAAAGATGGCAATTCTGTTCCAGGATTACAAGAAAAAATTGTACAAGAATTATCTCATTACCGGAGAAGCACCGGATCCTGCGAAGCATCCAACCATCACTCCTAATGCTAGGGAATCGTTCTTGGAGTACAAAAGCTCCGAAGAAGGGTCAAGTATGACCGCTAGAAATGCTGACAATGTCGGTAATAGGAAGTACACCCATCGAATGGGTTCAAGAGGTTATAAAGGGAGCATTGATAAATGGGAGAAGATGGAAGAATCTCTATTTGCTAGAGGCATTCGTCTAGTGACACATGACTGGCCCACACAATCCAAGCATTGGTACTATGGTCATGGAGGCACCCTCAGTCCGATTGACGGCTCTTTAGTTTTTGGCGAGGACTTGCGAGAACTAGCTCAACGTCTCATCGATATCCTTAAGGCATCTGAGAGGGGAGAATTTGTTCCTGACAGAGACAGGGATGAGCTAACCTATGCCTTATAAAACAAGCAGCATCCTAGACGTACACGCGGCGTAGGCATAATACCATGGAAGAAAGGTTTCAAAGAGGACGCCGCGTCCTATAGGAGCCGTTCGAGGAAGAAGGCAGAATATGAGCAGAGGGTGAGGGACCTAGAGGAAACGGTAGCCGCCCAGGGCTCAAAGATACAAGAAATGGAGGCCGAGACAGCGGCGAATGAAGTTAGCATGGCTGCAGATACAAGCCACAGGAACCGCCAGCACAGAGCATGTACCTCTCCAAGATCCTAATGCGGCCCTTCTTAGCCCTCCACAACATCGAAGCAGTCACGCTTCCACAGAGCATGTACCTAGCCATGAAGACATTCCCGCACCTCAATCTCAACCAGTTCGTTACCCCGTGGATGAAATAACTCAACGGACCGCGTGTTAGCTTGTCATGAGGTAGAAGAACATATCCGTGGTGGTACGTATGTGACATTAGTTTGTACATTTCATAAATATCATCATAAATATTATTCATTTACTATCTTCCTTTCTACTTATTTTATCAGGTCGCATACGGTATGACCAAACCAGTGGAACCAGGTCAAACATGACATTGCATGGAGATTCCACATGGTTACGTACCCGTTGAGGTGGAGCAAGTCGTTGACTAGTGGAATGACTTGGAACTTGACATCGCCGGAGGTGACGGAGAAACAAAACTCGGGGAGTGTTCTCAGGGCATCATTCTATGGAGCAAGCGAGACATCATCATACCTGGTAGCACCAAGTCTCCTTCAGATCCACTGTCCCCAAGAGGTCCACTGGATCATGATTCTCTTGGAGCTCATTACGCAAACCCGTCTCCGTCTCCATCTCCTCCGTGGCGGAAGTCTCCATCTCCGTCTCCTCCACGGTGGAAGTCTCTGTCTCCGTCTCCTCCACCGCAGAAGCCTGAACCAAACAAGCGCTCTAAATTGTCTAGCTTGGCCCCTCCACCACAGAAGAAGCCACGGAAGGTCAAAGAGAAGCCTGCACCACCGAAAAAAGCTTACGAGCAGACTCAAGAAGAGCTCGATGCCTCTGTTAAAGAATACGTAAAGAGGCAACTTTTCACGAGAAAACAACCAGAGCCAAAGATTGACCCCGCCACGGCAAAATCCTTCCTCCAAAATTTGACCAGGGGACAACAGAAGAGGGCACAAGTATCAGACTATGACCGCTCATTACTGAAATCTCAAGGGAAGATGAAGGCGGTGGTGTCCAAACCTGTTGCTCAGCTCGGCAACCAACCTCAGCAGTCGTTGCCTCAGTTGGCATCTGAGTACGAGCTGTACGTGCAACGACAAATGGCTGAGACAGGAGTCTCGAGAGAGGAAATCACGGGACAAAAAGAAATCCCTGTGAGCACATCGTTCAAGTGGCCATTTAAGCTTGGCCAGCCTTTGGTCGCTCCAGAAATGGAGAGCAAGCTACAAACAAAGATGCGCCGATTCCATCAGTGGTATCTAGAACAATGAAGAAGCAAAAGGCGCATGTTTGGAGTTCGCGTAAAGGACCAAGATTTCTTCAATGGCGAGGAAACGCTCTAGTTGGAGTTCATGGATATATATATGAGGTGTACCACCAAAACGCCATGGACGTATCTTTGGTCACCTGTTGGGTATTGTAAATGCTTTGTTCTCATTTACATTTGACACTTGAAAAAAATTTAATCTATGCTGACGCGCCCTTTATTGCTTAACAATGCAGAATGAAGATTCAAAGATGTCGGAGGGAAGGAATATTTGACATTGGTTACATGGACCCGACAAAGATAAGTGAAAAAATAATTTTGATGAATCCAGAGGAAACATATCAAAATTTATACAAGTATCTCCAAAAATATAATTATTGCAACTTCATACTATTGCTGTACAACTTCGGGTGAGTGCCTATACATGTATCTACTTATAGTGACTATACAAAATTTTATGGACTGCATACTATTGTCGTTCAATTTTATTTCTCATTCTAATGTATACATGTTTACAGTTTTCATTGGATCCTAATCATAGTGTGTCCTGACCGAGGTATCGTCCACGTCTTTGATTCGTTGAAGTCTCCAACATATGCTTACCAGAACATCATTGACATGTTTACAAGTTGACATATATTTTCCCATTTAACTCAATTCTGCCCTTACACTCACAATGATTTAACACAACTTTTTGGTTCATAGGGCGTGGGATCAATTTTGTCAAGATAACCCTGGTATGATCCATGAAACACTCACTTGGAAGACAGGCTTTCCGGTAACCATGTAATTTGTACGTGTAGGTCTCCGCTAACCTATTATATGAATTTTACTTAACTTTATTTTTTGTTCAACTGTGTCGCCAACAGGGGTCGGGAAATAATCTATGTGCATACTATGTTTGTGATAACATGCTCAATTGGTCGATGAAAAAGATGACTCACCATGATGTTATGGTACGTAACACATTTTCAGGTTTTAATTTGATATATTTACTATATTTGTAGAAAAAGCACTTGATTTTATAATAAATGATATTATTTAGAAATATACGGCTTCATTTAATGATAATGGGATTCATTTATAATAAAAAATATTATTATTAAATTTGAATTAATAAGTAATGCACTTTGTTTTATAATAAATGATTATTTAGAAATATAGGCCTTCATTTAATAATTACTATGTTTGTATTAATAAGAAAAACAATTTGTTTTATAATAAATGATTATTTAAATATAGATGGATATTTGTATTTGTAAGTAAAGCATTTATTTTATATTAAATGATTATTAATTGCACAATAGTTGTCATAAATTTCATGGATTTAATATTTCCGATTACTTGCAAATTATAGATGATGAGGCTGGAAGAAGATAGACTCGATCAAGAGAGAATTGACGCAATTGCAGAACAGCTCATTGGATGGATTTGGGACAAGTTGTTAATCCCCGTGGAGAATTCCATCTCCCCTGGAGGATGTGCCGTCAAGTCATTCCTCGAGTCGGATTTCTTAAGTTGTAATATACAGTTCAAATATATAACTCTAGTTGGATATCTAACTTATAATATATATATCTTCTATTTTGATTACATGTCTAGCTAATATGAATATATAGTACTACATGCACGGCAGCTGAATACATATTTGAATACGTATCATACATATATAAACGTACATGCATGGCGGCTGCAAAGAGTAACAAACAAAAGAAATCCAGGCCCATTAGCACCGATTGTAGACACCAACCGGTGCTAAAGGCCCTCCTATCCCCCTATGTTGGCAGGGCCTTTAGCACCGGTTAGTGTTTAGAACCGGTGCTCAAGGCCCCCTTTAGCACCGGTTATGCTACCCAGTGCTAAAGGGGTAGCACCGGAAGTTTAGCACCGTTTGGAAATCCAGTGCTAAAGCCCGTTCCCAACCGGTGCGGATGTGAGGTTCTCTGGTAGTGTGTCAAGTTATTGTACTAAATTGAGCATTTTAATGATTTTTGGACTAATTTGCACCCACATGATAAGTTGTTGTATCATGGATGCAATTTACTCTTAGTTAAACTACATATATGTTTACGTGCAATTTAAAATTTTTTGGGAGAGGCGCCAGAACGCTGCTGTCGGATCTTTGAGAGCGTCTAAACTTGTGGGTGATCTGCACTGCTACTGTTCAGATTACGACGTAAGGACAGTTGGAACATGATGTCAAGGTTCACAAGGTAAGTACGCCGATAACGGGATCCTCTTGTTCCAACTAAGCTGATAATATCTCGACGGTAGGGTACCAAACAGCAGCAATTGGGACAAATTTGATTAAGTAACCAGCAATGAGAGCTGCCTCTCGACATTGACATAGATTAAATAGTGTTGCATCTTGTGTGCCTGCTGTTCCTACACACTTGATCAAGCAGCTAGGGATTAGAGCATTTTTTCGCTAGAGAATAATCTGATATGAAATAAGCATTCAGTTTATCTAAATTTTAGTCATATGAAGACAAGTTTTATGTCAAAATTATTGAACTTGATGGGATCTAAAATTTTACAGCTGCCAATACTTTCATGTGGTAAGTTATCACCGCCTGTTTGTGGCGCAAAATGGCCCGGTTGATATTGTCATCACAACCGATAACTTATTTGTAACAACAAGCTGTGATAACTTATTCATAGAAAGTAGGATGCAGACAAGTTTGATATAGTTTAGATATCCAAATATTTTTTATAAATCATCAGACCTTAAATGAAATTAGATGCAAACAAGGTAATATCAAAGTTGTAGTACTCGGCGAGTTCTATAATTTTGTAGTTGTGGACCTTTTTATTTGAGATCGTTTTGATGTCCAAATATTAAATACAAGATTAAAAAATATTACATAGAACAACAGCACCTCTTAACTACTTGCCGGTAATGTTGTGTGGTCTAGTGGTATGGACGAGTCAAATTCCGGATGATGTACACTTTATAATATCAAATGAAAAATCGTCGGCGTCGCATGTTACGATATAGACCGATAGTTGCTTGGTTAAGTAATTTTTCTGACGCTATTATATATTTTTAGTAGTGTTTTAAAAAGTTATCACTGCCTGTGGCTCAAAGTGACGCTGATGATTTTCTCATCACAACCAGCTATTCACCGTAAGCCTGCAAAACTGGCGGTAATATATAGGGAGTACAGGGTTACGGTCGGGCGGTGAAAACCTTTTTTATAGTAGTTAAACTACTACGTATATCAGTGCAATTTTAAATTTTTTGGCCGAGGTGCCAGAACGCTGCTGTCGTATCTTTGAGAGCGTCTAAACTTTCTGGGTGATCTGGACTGCTACTGTTCAGACTAGGACGTACGGACCATTGGAGATTGATGTCAAGGTTCACAAGGTAAGTACGCTGATAAGACCAATAATGGAGTTCTGGGATCCCCTTCTTCCAACTAAGCTGATAATATCTCGATGGTAATGTACCTGAAAGCTGCAATTGGGACACAATTAATTAGGTAGCCAGCCATGAGACCTGCCTTTCGACATTGACATAGATTAAATTGTGTTGCATCTTGTGTGCCTGCTGCTCCTGCAAACTTGATCAAGCAGCTAGCGTTCATAGCAGTCTTGGTTACAGACTAATCTGATAGGAAATAAACATTCAGTTGATCTAAACTTTAGTCGTATGAAGACAGGTTTTATGTCAAAATTATACAACTTGATGAGACCTAAAATGGTACGGCTGCAAATATTTTTATGTGGTAAGTTATCATCTCCTGTTTGTGGCTCCTAACGGCGCTGTTGATATTGTCACCACAACCGATAACTTATTCGTTAAAAAAAAAGCGGTGATAACTTATTCGTAGAAAGTAGGATGCAGACAAGTTTGATATAGTTTAGATATCCAAATATTGTATATAAAGTGTCAGACATATTAAATGAAATTAGATGCAAACAATATCAAAGTTGTTGTAAAGAACCGTCCGAGGTTGCAGGGGCTCCGATTGACAAGTTTTGAGCCTTCTAACCTAAACAAGAGTATCATGAATTTAGTGATTAAACCCTAACTCCGGTCTCTCCAAACGAGCACAAAACACGCAGCGGAAAAATGGACATTCAATGGTGTCATGGCCCAAGAACACCATCAAGCGAGCACAACCACTTTTCTACTCATCGCCAACACTAGGGTCGGCGGGGTAGAAGTGACCGAACACCATCTCGAGTTCACCTACAACTTTGGTAACCGTAGCACCATGAGTACAAAGGTACTCGCAAGACTTACGCAATAATAACCAAGGAATATGCATATAGATGTAGCAAGGAATGAGGCTTTAATGGTTAAGTAAAATTTGCAAAAAGCATATCTCAACCTAGCCTTAGTTTTTGACCATTAGCAAGTGAGACAACACCCTATGGACAGCTAGCATATTTTATTAATCTTGCCCAAACCCACCATAGGTTTTAGTGTTTTAACATAAGCAACATCATATAAGCATAGAGCATGAACATGGAAACATGTAATATAAATCAAACGATAACATAGCGAAGAATTCATTGATTTGAGCTTGCTCATAACCGAGAGCGCGGCAATTCAAATTGATTTAACCTTGCAAGGGTGTACTCTTTTTATCCACACGACACGAGGACCATGCGGCTCGCCCACCCCGCTAATGGTGGACAAGGGGTACTCATGACAACCCTTCCCAAAGAGCCCCAAACTTTTGAAACACGCCTAGCTTGTGCGGAGGCAACACTAGGTCCACCGGGGACACCCCTAGGTCCCTCTACATAGCCCACGGCCACACATCTCGGACCGTGCCCTAAACGAACAAGACAACTAAGTTAACGGGCTCATCCTTACCATTATGTTGGATATGTGGTAGCACGGAAAGATGCTCAAAACAAGGTCATCCACGGACGGGCCTTAATCGACTCAAGCGGTCTATGTCACCGAGACTCCTTTCTAGTGACCCTACCATTCCGCCCAAGTCTCGCAACCAACTTCAATACCATGTTCCATCATTAACCAACCATATAAAATGACCCCATTCTAGCATTGACGTTATTGACCTATGACTTCCTTCCCTTGACCAAAGTAAACCTCCTCTAACTCTAAGCTTGGCTAAGCAATTAACAATTAAATTACATCAACCCAACTAAACGAGTGACAAGGTATCAGTAGGAAAATTCAAGGAAGGTAAAATGCATCAAGACATAGGTGCTACCCAAAATACGTAATTAGATAGATAACCACATGCAACCCATACATATAGCATAATAACAATTTATATTGTAAAAGAGGGTTTGGAAGATGCTTAGCGGCTTGCCTTGGTTATCCTCGGGTTCGACGACCACTTCAACGCCGGGCTCAAACAAGGGCTCAACGGCTTCGCTCTTCGGTGTTTCGCTCTCTAGAATGTATGAATCTATGCATGCATTAGGAAAGATGCAAATGAAAATTCTTATGGGAATACATCAAGTAAACAAGGCAACCATGATAAAGCAAGGGAATACATTAATCGAGCAAGCACTAGGAAAACCCATTAACTAGGCATATAAGACTAGCTATCAAGATATTGCTCAAATAAAAACATACATAACAGAAATATTATGAAGATAATTTATTCTAACATAGGATTTACATAATCAAAGGGTGGAGTTGGACTTATCATAAAATCTATTTCCATTTAATAGCAGTAATTTTGATTAAAATAAGAAACCCTAAAGCACATAAATCAAGAAACACATCTAAACAGAGCAGAAAAATGCCAAACCTATTTTTCCCATAAACTAGACAGAGGGAAGATTAACAGAGTAGGATTTACTATTTTATCATCTTTCTGCAATTTATGATAAATACAACAATTCCAGCCCTAGATAAATAGATACAGCTATAGCAGAAGATAAATGATGCAACAGTGAACTTGAGCTATAGATCTGGATAGGGCATGTGTCAAGGAATCTAACAAAGTTGGATTTGCAATTTTTTGAGCAACATAATATTTATTGAGCATTTTTCATCCTTAGAGCAATTAAATCTATAACTCGAAAAGTACAACAGTAGCACAGTGGTTTCATATTTTTAGATAGTAGAGCAAGATCACAAGAATCTAACAAAACAAGAATCACGATTTTTGGAGCTTTACGAGATTTACTAAAAATCATACAAGATTCTGCATACACAAATATATATAAACACATGAACACCACAGCACGCATTCGGCCCGAGGACTAGATCCGGCCCATGTAACGCCCGTGAAATCTACCAGGTTAAATCACTCGTAAAAAAAAATTCTTTTAAGTTTTTATAAAACTAACTCTTGAGCTCATTTCCTTTTGTACCTAAAGCCCACCTTAATCTAGAAAAAGTAAATCTCAAGCCAATCTCCCTCTCGTTAAATAAATCAATGTCTTCTCTTTAATCTCTTCCTCTCCTTCCTATAAACATCTTGTCACCTTGTCCACCCGGAGCTTTGCTGTCGTGCAACTACTAAACAACTCATCACACCCAGGCCCTTCTTCTCCACGCATGCACACTACGAAGCAGCATGCAGGCTGCTGCCGTCTCAAACTCACTAATGCAGCGTTCGTCCTCGCTTTGGATGCTCCACTGCAACACGCAGCTGTTGCGAGCAATAGCAACAGCAGCACGCGCGACCCCTCGGCCCCGCGACGTGACTCCTCTCTGCAGCCAGCACCACGGCGTGCCGCCCCTCGTCGCGACCCCACCTCCGCCTCGACGTGCCCGCCGTCAACGACGCCATCACCTCAGCACCACCGCCGGCCCCGGCCGCCCGGCAAGCTGTCGTGCCGCCCCGGATCCTCGCCGTCCGCCATTACTTCTCCTCTTGTGCACCACCCGCCGGTCACCTACCTCCCCTCGTCGCCGGACTATAAAAGGGCTAGCTAAGGAGCTCTCCCCTCGCCACCCGAGCGCGCTGATCCGCCCAGCTCCACAGCACTGCTTCTTCCTCCTCGAATCGAACTCTCTCTGTTCTTTCTCCCAAGCTACAGCAGCCGCTTCATCGATCTCCGACATCCGGCCACCATAGCTCAATTGGTTTGGCGGTGAGCATCACCACACACCCCTCTACCTTCCCCAAGCCTCGCCCCTCTCTTTCCCTATCTGTACCGAGCTGCCCACGAGCTCCAGTGCCGCATCCATGGCCACCCATGGCTGACGTCCTTTCCACTCCATCGCCCGCGATGAGAACCACTAGAGTAGCATCCCCTCACCCTCCTCTCCCTCACAATACCTTTGGATTTGAGAACGGCAGCCGAAATCGCCATTACGGTGAAGCTCTGGTGAGCCTTGCCGCTGCGCCGTCGGGAGTGCTGCAGCGCGTGCTCTCTGTCTCCCTCTATTCTCTTCCAAGTCTATCTCTCTCTCTGTTATTTGCTCCAAGGCCACTAATTAAGTTGCAGCCCTGTGCTGACCGCAAAGCCCAGAAACCCATTCAACATATCGCGTGCAAACAAGGCCCAATAGCTATCACCCGACCAGTTTCCTTTTTCCAAGTTTATTTAGCACCCAAAACCCCAGACCAATCACACAGCCCGTACAGCTTCCCTTTTGGTTTTGTAATTCCATTTTCGGAATTAGCTAATTAGCCAATCTTGCAAATGCTATATCTCCTCCATTCCAACTCTAATTCACTTGATTCTTTTTCCTAAATTCATCTAAAAGCATAAGCTACACCTTCCCACTGTCCTCATCTTTAGTTGAGCTCAATTTTTTTTTGTGTGTTGTTTTTTTGTGCCGTAGACTCCGCTGTGAACGAGGAAGGACTCGAGGAGGAGCAGTGCTATGAGCAGGAGCTTGGAGACCAAGACCCCGGGCAGGAATCCCCCGAGGGTTGGGAGAACGGCAAGTGCAATCCCATCCTTTGATGCATATTGTTGTCCCAATTTTTATAAACACAACCCATGGCCTAATTTATGAAACTTGCATAAATTTTCTGCTAAACCCGGTTGGTTAGCCATACCTTGATTGTTACGACTGATTCCTTGACAACCTAGATTAATATTTAAATATGGCATTGTCTATTTGAATATTGGTCACTGCTAGAAACGCTTAGGAACATTCTACCACTTTACCCCCATAACAAATACTTGGTATTTACAAAAGCAACCGTGTGCGTACTTTAAAATAAAAGAGATGATTTGTGTAAATAAAATGAGTACCCGTGTGGGATGAGACAGACGGTATTTTCCGTATGAAATACCGAGGTGAGCTCGAACCGGTATGGTTGAGCATGGTGGGAGTGGTCTATCCTATCACAAGTTTTGGGATGTTGTTGATGTGTCATCTAGCCTAACCCATTTTTCTGTACCACCACTCGACCGTTGTATGTGGCAACGGCCTAGCATAAACCCCACTAGTTGAGCTGCTGGTTGTGTGGTGTGCTGGTGAGCAACAGAGGGCCATGGAGCCGGGGATACGGTCTATGTGAGGTATGCCCCTGGTTAGAACATCGTTGGTAGGTTGCTAACCCCCTGGTCGCGTCTGTGATAACTTGTCAGTTTAACTATGGTGGGTAATGGCTTTGATAGGAGCTGCACTGGCACTAAGGTGTTCTTGTTGTGGTAGCCTACTTGTGGTTGTGTACACCTCTGCAGAGTTAAAACCTATCCGGATAGCCGTGTCCACGGCATTGGGCGAGTTACGGCTTGGTCACTTCACTAGTCCCCTATTTTGGTGTAAGAAAATGTTGGTATTTTGATTAAGCTGAGTAATGTTTTGGACTTGGGCTATGACAGATGGGGAATCTGGTAGCAACAAATCTTGTACGAAAAAGTATTACATTTACTGTTCCGTTTAAAAGTAGTATTTGTGAAAACCCATTGCGAAAACCAACCCCTTGCATGGGTAATAAAATTTGCTTTGCTGCTAAATAAACCATAGGCCATCATTGTTACAATCCTTGCATACTTCTGTTATACCCCTCCGTGGTTGTGGTTGCGCTTGCTGAGTACGTAGGTACTCACCCTTGCTTAATCTGTTGCAGAGGCAGACCCGGACTTTGTGCCTGAGGATATCGTCTAGTGGGGTTCGTTCTGCACCCAACCTTTGCCTGTGAGTTAGGGTCACCCGCTGGAAGCCGCATGCGTTGCCACTCGGATGAAGACCTCTATGTTATCAATCTTTTTATCTGGAGCTTAGCGTTAGTTCTGTTTCTCGTGGCCCTACAATGCCACCGTCTCCCGTAATGTTGTCCTTGTACTGAACTATCTGTTGTAATAATGTGAACCAGCATCCTGGGACTGGTATTTGTATCACATTAAGTTCTCTCTTTCGAGGGGACGCTTCAGGTGGTATCAGAGCCGATAGGTTGGCCGTAGGACGTACCCTTAGGATCTTGACCCTACCTAGTCTTCTCTCACCAGTTTGTTCTTGCCTAATCCTTTTCCCCACACAAGTACTCACCGACGGCTTTTTGACTTGTTCCAGATGGCCCAGCCGGCTGACGAGGGTTGGGGCGAAGGAGTCTGCCCCGCAGAACCTGGCCTCCCCAAGTTGCTGCTGCTCAGCCTGGAGCACGTTGGAGTCATAGAGATCCCCGAGTACTTTTACCGCGAGTGCACCACCAATGGTACCCGTCGGTGCCGGATGTTCATTTTTGTGGGGAGAAGCTCGCTGTTCAAGGAAGTGGCACCTTGGTTTGTCCACGCCACCGGCTACGACCGTCCTAATGCCTACCGCAAAGCTGCAAGAAGAGCCTTGATGTGCCTCCGCGAACTCTACAGGCAGTACCTCGTGGGAACAGCACTAGGATTTGCCCCACCCCTGGAAAGTGGAGGACGCGAATGGATTGCCCAGATGAGGAACCTTGGGAGAGATGAAGATATGGAGGACACTGTGTCCCACTTGTCCATTTACCTCACTGGCTTAGACAGGCTGTACCGGGAGACATCGGGACAGCTGAGGCACCAGATCCGCAGAGCCGAGAAGGCAGAGAAGGAGCTAGAAGAGGTAAAGAGAGAGCTAGGAGAAACGAAGGAAGAACTGGAGGTACAGAAGGCGACGGCCACACAGGCTGTCAGTTCCCTAGCCACTCACCAGGCTAGATGTCAGGCCTACTATGAGTATGTGGATAACCTGGAAGCGTACAGGAGAGAAAGAGGGTTGTTGGAAGATGAACCGGAAATGACTCATGGGGACGCAGGCACTCAGACCGAAGAAGAAGTGCCAGAATACCAGCTCCCCCTGAAGAAACGTCGTGTCTGTCTAGAGTAGAGTCCTCAGAGTAGACCAGCACCTAGTCTAGCTCCTCCTTGAGTAAAGTCTGTATCCAGTTAGCACCACTAGCTTAGCCTCAATGTATCCATGATCTTTGTACCCCACCATGTTATGCAATAAAGGTCATCTTTTATCCTGCTTCTGTTCAAATTTTTATTTTCCCCTGGTTTCAGATGGCGGAACAAGGATGGACCCAGGGAGTTTGCCCAGTCACACCGGGCTTCGCTAGCCTATTGCTCCCCGCGCTGGAACGCCTCGGTGTACCAGAACGCCCGAGGTACTACAGCAGGGAGTATGAGCACCATGGGACCCAACGCTGCAGAGTGGTCATTGTTGTCGCCAAGAGTGACCTCCACCCTGTCGAGGCCTGGCGTACGACCGCCACAGGATTCAGGCATCAGGACACCAACCCCTTAGCCCTCAGGAAGGCCCTCCGCTTCATGTGCGGAATCTTCGAAAGGCACCTGGTCCCCACCCCAATGAGGTACTTTCCGCCGGTCGTCAGAAGTGCAGTCTGGCGAGCCCGCATAAGAAACTTGGAGCAGCGCCGTCAAGAGGAACCCATTCTGTATCAAGTGGTCACCTACCTCAATTCCTTGGACCAACTCTTTGACGAGCAAGCTGAGCTCCTGAGGGAACAGACCGCCCGGGCTGAGCAAGCAGAATTCTCGGTCCGCATGCACCAAGTCCAGGTGGCACAAGCTGAAGCAAGAGCTGCTACTGCCATCAGCAATGAGGCAGTCGCCCAAGAAAGCCTCCGGCAGGCTCGGGACCTGCGTATCCAGTATTGGACCAGAAGTGGAACACCTGTTCCAGCAATTGGAGAACCCCATGTCCTACTAGGGACGCCTGTCATGGCATGGGGTGAAGTCGTGGGGAACCATCCCATACTGCCAGGAATTCCCGCAGGACCACCGCCCGCTGAAGAAGGACCGTCTGAGCCGCCTCGGGAGAATGGGACCTTGACCGAGGCTGAGCAAACACGACTTGCACCACCAGAGGAAAGCTCGCCTCGCGAGTAAGCCCAGAGTCAAGCACTCAGATGAGAGTGAAGCCAGCTTGGTCCGGAGAACCCTTGTATCCCTAGCAGTAGTTTTCCTACCATGTCCTGTATCCCCGCCTTGTAGTGCGAACCCTGTTGTACCCCCCCCCCAAGTGTTGTAACCCTCAGCTGTTGGAATGGAACCTTGTGTGTTTGTTGGTTAGCTTGTGTGCTGTTTCTGCCTTTTCAAAATACGAACTAATCAACTTAAACATTATCTTAACCCAATCTCACAAAGGCCTTGCTCAACCTGCAGATGGTGAACACTCGTGCTAGCGCCTCTCAGAGACGCGCCCCACTTGCTGGAGGAGAGCAACCAGAAGGAAGAAGAGAGAATCCTGAGAATCAGGAAGTGGATCAGCAGGATCCTATGGGAGAGAACCAGCCTGAAGGACAAGCGCCTGTAAGAGACGGACCAGAAGCAAGCCATCCCAGAAGTCAGAATGAGGGATCTTTTGTTATGCCCCCACTACCACCAGATTTCAACTTGGCACAAGCTTTGTACCACCACACCCTATTCATGCAAAACGTGTGGAATGCCAGCCGCCGTCAGGAGACAGCCCGTAGACCCAATGCGAGTGACAAGTTGACCAATTTTCTGAGAACCAGGCCGCCCACCTTTGGAGGGTCTAGCAACCCCTTGGAAGCAGATGACTGGCTGAGAACGATCAAGAGAAAGCTGGAACCATTTGGATGTGGAGACCGTGACAAAGTTCTTCTGACCTCCCACCAGCTCACTGGAACTGCCTTAGCTTGGTGGGATGCTTATTGTGCAGCCTCCCCAGACGAGTCTGCAATCACCTGGAAAGAGTTTGAAGAAGAGTTCCGTCGCTACCACATTCCTGACGCCACCATGAGACGCAAGGCTGACGAGTTCCGTGCACTGAAGCAAGGAAACAAGACCGTGGAAGAGTACACCCACGAGTTCACGGAGCTAGCCCGTTATGCACCTGATGAAGTGAAGACAGATGCAAAGAGGCAGGATGCTTTCATTAGAGGTCTACACCCAGATCTTCGAGCCCTAATAGTCACCCACAGTTTCCCTGACTTCAATACACTAATGAACAAGGCCATTGTCACAGAAAAGGCCAGAGTGGAGGCAAGGCAAGAGAACAAGCGCAAGTTCTTGGAAAGCAAGAACCGTCAGATGGACCGCTCACAGAAACCCAGGAGCTCCGGTTATGCTGCACCTAGACCCCAGGCTCCCGTGCAGTATAGGACCCAGTTTCAGGCCACAAGCTCCCAGGCTCCCAACAACCAGTTCAAGAGCCAGACCGCCTCGAAGCCACCGCAGAGCAAAGTCAGTCAGGCCACAGCCAGCAACAGCAATGCGAGAGCCTGCTTCAACTGCCGTGAGACCGGACACTACATTGCTGATTGTCCGTACCCTAGGAGCAAGCCTGCGATATCAGTCTACTCCAACTCGGTGAATGGACCCAAGCCACCAGTGTCTGGAGCCAACCGTGTACCCGTCCGCAGCACCAACACCGGCAGCAACAACAACAACACCCAGCAGTCGTATGGACGAGCCCGCGTCAACCACATCGACGCGCAGGAAGCTCAAGGAGCACAAGGAGTAGTACTCGGTGAGTACCTAGTCAGTTCAGTTTTGGCAATAGTATTATTTGATTCTGGGGCATCACATTCTTTCATATCATCAAGTTTTGTGGAAAAGCACAAAATACCCACAGTACTACTAAAGACACCCCTACTAACCCGAACACCTGGAGGTGATATTAAGTGCCAATTAGGTTGTTCGCGGGTACGGATTCTTTTAAGTGGGGTAGAGTTTCTAGCAGACCTAGTAGTACTAGAATCCAAAGGAATAGATGTGATCCTTGGAATGGATTGGTTAGGCAAACACAATGGTCTCATAGGTTGTGCCGACAAGGTAGTACACCTAACCAACCCAGATGGAATACAAGTAGCCTGTCACACCAAAGGAAGTGGACCAGATCCTATGATCTTTAGTCTGGAAGCAAAAACCGTAGAAGAAGTCCCGGTAATCAGAGAATACCCTGATGTTTTTCCTGAAATATTACCTGGTATGCCACCGGATAGGGACATAGAGTTTGCTATTGAACTTGTCCCTGGAACCTCCCCTATAGCCAAGAGACCCTATAGGATGGCAGCCTCAGAGTTAGCAGAGTTAAAAAAACAACTGGAAGAGTTGCAGCAAATGGGATTCATCAGGCCCAGCACGTCCCCTTGGGGAGCCCCAGTGCTCTTTGTGAGGAAGAAAGATGGGAGTATGAGATTGTGCATCGACTATCGGGCACTAAATGATGTCACTATCAAGAACAAATACCCACTCCCCAGAATTGATGATCTCTTTGATCAGCTGAAAGGAGCCAAGTACTTTTCCAAGATTGACTTAAGGACTGGGTATCACCAACTAAAAATTAAGGGGAGTGACACCTTAAAGACTGCATTTGTCACCCGATATGGGCAGTATGAGTTCACAGTGATGCCATTTGGACTCACCAATGCACCGGCTTACTTCATGAACCTTATGAACAAGGTATTTATGGATGAGTTGGACAAGTTTGTCGTAGTCTTTATTGACGACATACTCATCTACTCCAAGAGTGCCGAAGAGCATGAACAGCACCTGCGGGTAGTGTTGGAAAAGTTGAGAGCACACCAGCTCTATGCCAAGTTCAGCAAGTGTGAATTCTGGCTGGAAAAAGTAGCCTTCCTTGGCCATATTCTGACTGCAGAAGGGGTAGCAGTAGACCCAGAGAAGGTGGAAGCAGTCTTAAACTGGCAACAACCAACCAATGTGAGTGAGATCAGAAGTTTTCTGGGTTTAGCTAGGTATTACCGGAGGTTTATTGAAGGATTTTCCAAGATAGCTAGACCCATGACAGAATTGCTTAAGAAAGAAAAGAAATTTGTTTGGACCAAGTCGTGCGAAATGAGTTTCCAAGAGCTAAAGAAAAAGCTGACCGCTGCCCCAGTTTTAACCCTACCAGATATTCACAGGGATTTCGTCGTTTACTGTGACGCGTCCCGCCAAGGATTAGGGTGTGTTCTTATGCAAGATGGAAAGGTTGTGGCTTATGCCTCCCGACAACTTAGACCCCATGAGCAGAATTACCCAACGCATGACTTAGAGTTTGCAGCCGTGGTGCACGCACTCAAGATCTGGAGACACTACCTAATTGGGAACAAGTGTGAAATATACACGGATCACAAGAGTTTAAAGTATATTTTCACCCAACCGGATCTGAACCTCAGACAGAGAAGGTGGTTAGAATTGGTTAAGGATTATAACGTGGAAATTCATTACCACCCTGGCAAGGCCAATGTAGTGGTAGATGCCCTAAGCCGAAAATCCTACAAACCCAAGAGTGCCCACCTGCAAGAAGAAATGGCACGATTAAATGTGCACATTGTCCCCCAGAATGCTAGCCACCAACTGACAATCCGGTCCACTCTGGAGGATCGGATCAGAGAAGCCCAGGGAACAGACAAGGATTTAGTACAGATCTGCAAGCACACCGGAGAAAATAAGGCACCAGACTTCAGAGTCGACAATAAGGGAACGTTGTGGTATAAAGATAGGATTTGTGTGCCTAAGGAAGGAGACTTTAGACAAATAATCATGGACGAAGCTCACAACTCGCCATATTCCATTCACCCAGGATCCACCAAAATGTATTTGGATTTAAAGCAGAACTATTGGTGGAAAGGAATGAAAGCTGACATAGCCCAATTTGTCGCCCAGTGTGATACTTGCCAACGGATTAAAGCAGAGCACCAGAAGCCAGCGGGATTATTACAACCCTTGCCTATCCCAGTTTGGAAATGGGATAAGATAGGAATGGACTTTGTAGTAGGGTTACCCAGAACACAGAAGGGACACGATTCTATATGGGTAATAGTGGACCGACTCACTAAAGTCGCTCACTTTTTACCTGTACGGACCAATTATGGTGGAGAGAAACTAGCCAAGCTTTATGTGGAAAACATAGTAAAGCTGCATGGAGTGCCCAGTAGAATTGTTTCAGATCGAGGGACCCAGTTCACCTCGAGATTTTGGAAAAGTTTGCATAAAGCTATGGGCACCAAGTTGGATTTTAGCTCCGCGTATCACTCCCAGACCGATGGCCAGACAGAAAGAGTAAATCAGATTATGGAAGATATGTTGAGAGCATGTGTCCTTACCTATGGTAAAGATTGGGAACACAGTTTACCCTATGCGGAATTCTCTTACAACAATGGTTATCAGGCAAGTTTAGGTATGTCCCCGTTTGAAGCCCTCTACGGGAGAAAGTGCAGGACTCCTTTGATGTGGTCAGAAGTAGGAGAGCGTACAGTAGTGGGACCCGCGCTCATAAAAGAAGCCGAAGAAAAAGTGGCGGAAATTAGGGAGAAGTTGAGAGCAGCTCAGTCCAGACAGAAAAGCTAGGCAGACAAGAAGAGACGAGAGCTGGAATTTAATCCAGGAGACTTTGTTTATCTCAAAGTTTCACCCATCCGGGGAACCCGTAGATTTCAAGTCCATGGAAAGCTAGCACCTCGGTATATTGGACCATACCCGGTGCAAAAGAAAGTTGGAAAGGTGGCCTACCGATTGGAGTTACCCGAAGCAATGTCAGATATACACCCAGTATTCCATGTTTCACAGTTGAGAAAATGCCTGAGAGTACCTGAAGAAGAACACATACCGGAAGAAGAAATAGACCTACAGACGGATCTGCGTTATCAAGAGGTACCGGTCAAAATCTTGGACACGGTCACCAAGATAACCAGAAACTCTGAAGTACGGATTTGCAGAGTACAGTGGAGCAGACACAGTTTAAAGGAAGCTACATGGGAACGAGAAGACGCCTTGAAGAAAGAGTTCCCCCACCTTTTTAGGAGCCAGTCGAACCTCGAGGACGAGATTCCTTTTAAGTGGGGTAGGTTTGTAACGCCCGTGAAATCTACCAGGTTAAATCACTCGTAAAAAAAAATTCTGTTAAGTTTTTATAAAACTAACTCTTGACCTCATTTCCTTTTGTACCTAAAGCCCACCTTAATCTAGAAAAAGTAAATCTCAAGCCAATCTCCCTCTCGTTAAATAAATCAATGTCTTCTCTTTAATCTCTTCCTCTCCTTCCTATAAACATCTTGTCACCTTGTCCACCCGGAGCTTTGCTGTCGTGCAACTACTAAACAACTCATCACACCCAGGCCCTTCTTCTCCACGCATGCACACTACGAAGCAGCATGCAGGCTGCTGCCGTCTCAAACTCACTAATGCAGCGTTCGTCCTCGCTTTGGATGCTCCACTGCAACACGCAGCTGTTGCGAGCAATAGCAACAGCAGCACGCGCGACCCCTCGGCCCCGCGACGTGACTCCTCTCTGCAGCCAGCACCACGGCGTGCCGCCCCTCGTCGCGACCCCACCTCCGCCTCGACGTGCCCGCCGTCAACGACGCCATCACCTCAGCACCACCGCCGGCCCCGGCCGCCCGGCAAGCTGTTGTGCCGCCCCGGATCCTCGCCGTCCGCCATTACTTCTCCTCTTGTGCACCACCCGCCGGTCACCTACCTCCCCTCGTCGCCGGACTATAAAAGGGCTAGCTAAGGAGCTCTCCCCTCGCCACCCGAGCGCGCTGATCCGCCCAGCTCCACAGCACTGCTTCTTCCTCCTCGAATCGAACTCTCTGTTCTTTCTCCCAAGCTACAGCAGCCGCTTCATCGATCTCCGACATCCGGCCACCATAGCTCAATTGGTTTGGCGGTGAGCATCACCACACACCCCTCTACCTTCCCCAAGCCTCGCCCCTCTCTTTCCCTATCTGTACCGAGCTGCCCACGAGCTCCAGTGCCGCATCCATGGCCACCCATGGCTGACGTCCTTTCCACTCCATCGCCCGCGATGAGAACCACTAGAGTAGCATCCCCTCACCCTCCTCTCCCTCACAATACCTTTGGATT
Organism: Echinochloa phyllopogon; assembly: GCA_033239725.1. Classification (NCBI taxonomy): domain Eukaryota; kingdom Viridiplantae; phylum Streptophyta; class Magnoliopsida; order Poales; family Poaceae; genus Echinochloa; species Echinochloa phyllopogon. The sequence goes on from BTCW01000017.1 coordinate 15,265,529, forward strand.
TGAGAACGGCAGCCGAAATCGCCATTATGGCGAAGCTCTGGTGAGCCTTGCCGCTGCGCCGTCGGGAGTGCTGCAGCGCGTGCTCTCTGTCTCCCTCTATTCTCTTCCACGTCTATCTCTCTCTCTGTTATTTGCTCCAAGGCCACTAATTAAGTTGCAGCCCTGTGCTGACCGCAAAGCCCAGAAACCCATTCAACATATCGCGTGCAAACAAGGCCCAATAGCTATCACCCGACCAGTTTCCTTTTTCCAAGTTTATTTAGCACCCAAAACCCCAGACCAATCACACAGCCCGTACAGCTTCCCTTTTGGTTTTGTAATTCCATTTTCGGAATTAGCTAATTAGCCAATCTTGCAAATGCTATATCTCCTCCATTCCAACTCTAATTCACTTGATTCTTTTTCCTAAATTCATCTAAAAGCATAAGCTACACCTTCCCACTGTCCTCATCTTTAGTTGAGCTCAAATTTTTTTTGTGTGTTGTTTTTTTGTGCCGTAGACTCCGCTGTGAACGAGGAAGGACTCGAGGAGGAGCAGTGCTACGAGCAGGAGCTTGGAGACCAAGACCCCGGGCAGGAATCCCCCGAGGGTTGGGAGAACGGCAAGTGCAATCCCATCCTTTGATGCATATTGTTGTCCCAATTTTTATAAACACAACCCATGGCCTAATTTATGAAACTTGCATAAATTTTCTGCTAAACCCGGTTGGTTAGCCATACCTTGATTGTTACGACTGATTCCTTGACAACCTAGATTAATATTTAAATATGGCATTGTCTATTTGAATATTGGTCACCGCTAGAAACGCTTAGGAACATTCTACCACTTTACCCCCATAACAAATACTTGGTATTTACAAAAGCAACCGTGTGCGTACTTTAAAATAAAAGAGATGATTTGTGTAAATAAAATGAGTACCCGTGTGGGATGAGACAGACGGTATTTTCCGTATGAAATACCGAGGTGAGCTCGAACCGGTATGGTTGAGCATGGTGGGAGTGGTCTATCCTATCACAAGTTTTGGGATGTTGTTGATGTGTCATCTAGCCTAACCCATTTTTCTGTACCACCACTCGACCGTTGTATGTGGCAACGGCCTAGCATAAACCCCACTAGTTGAGCTGCTGGTTGTGTGGTTTGCTGGTGAGCAACAGAGGGCCATGGAGCCGGGGATACGGTCTATGTGAGGTATGCCCCTGGTTAGAACCTCGTTGGTAGGTTGCTAACCCCCTGGTCGCGTCTGTGATAACTTGTCAGTTTAACTATGGTGGGTAATGGCTTTGATAGGAGCTGCACTGGCACTAAGGTGTTCTTGTTGTGGTAGCCTACTTGTGGTTGTGTACACTTCTGCAGAGTTAAAACCTATCCGGATAGCCGTGTCCACGGCATTGGGCGAGTTACGGCTTGGTCACTTCACTAGTCCCCTGTTTTGGTGTAAGAAAATGTTGGTATTTTGATTAAGCTGAGTAATGTTTTGGACTTGGGCTATGACAGATGGGGAATCTGGTAGCAACAAATCTTGTACGAAAAAGTATTACATTTACTGTTCCGTTTAAAAGTAGTATTTGTGAAAACCCATTGCGAAAACCAACCCCTTGCATGTGTAATAAAATTTGCTTTGCTGCTAAATAAACCATAGGCCATCATTGTTACAATCCTTGCATACTTCTGTTATACCCCTCCGTGGTTGTGGTTGCGCTTGCTGAGTACGTAGGTACTCACCCTTGCTTAATCTGTTGCAGAGGCAGACCCGGACTTTGTGCCTGAGGATATCGTCTAGTGGGGTTCGTTCTGCACCCAACCTTTGCCTGTGAGTTAGGGTCACCCGCTGGAAGCCGCATGCGTTGCCACTCTGATGAAGACCTCTATGTTATCAATCTTTTTATCTGGAGCTTAGCGTTAGTTCTGTTTCTCGTGGCCCTGCAATGCCACCGTCTCCCGTAATGTTGTCCTTGTACTGAACTATCTGTTGTAATAATGTGAACCAGCATCCTGGGACTGGTATTTGTATCACATTAAGTTCTCTCTTTCGAGGGGACGCTTCAGCCCAGCAGCGGCCCATGGCCGATGGCCCATGGCCCAGCAGCGCGGGGGAACGCGGCCCAGCCAGCCCATGGCTGCGGAGCGCGCACGGTGCGGCCATGGCGCGACGGCGGCGCCGACAAAGGAGAAGCCGGAGCGGCGGCGAAGAGGAGAGCATGGCGCGTCCTAGGGATAGGCAAGCTCACCGGAGTAGGTCACGGCGAGGATTGAAGGCGGCACGGTAGTCGACGACGAGCGGCGGCGGGGCTACACGAATCGAAAGAGAGGGCGGTGAGGGCCGGTGAAGGAAGAGGTGGTGGGGGAACGTGCGAGGCGCGCGAGGAAAGGCGGCGGCGCTCACCGGAGGCGACGAACGACGGCGGCCGGCGGAGCTTCGGGTGGCGGCGGCAATGGAGGGAGGAGTAGACGGGGGTGGCTAGGGTTTGAGGAGCCGGGGCTCGGGCTAAATAGAGAGAGGGAGGGCGAGCGTGCGAGGCCGAGGCGCGGAATGCCGGGCGAGAGGCCGGTCGACGGCGGCGACGTGGCGCGCGGCCGCCCATGGCGCCCAATGCGCGTGCGGGCAGGGAACCGAGGCGAGCGGGGGAGGGGCTGACAGGTGGGGTCCGCGGCCGGATTTTCTTTTTGTTTTGTTTTTCTTTTTTTTTTTGACCGTTACAATTGCAGTATGACTCGGCGAGTTCTACAATTTTGTAGTTGGGGACCTTTTCATTTGAGATTGTCTAGATGTCCAAATATTAAATAGAAGATTAAAAAAAATTACATAGAACAACAGTACCTCTCAAGTAGTCACCGGTATGGTTGTATAGTCTAGTGTTATGGATGGGTCGAATTCTTGATGATATACACTTTGGATATTACATGAAAAATCGCCGGCGTCACATGTTACGATATAGACCGATAGTTGCTTGGTTAAGTAATTTTCCTTACGCTATTATATAGCTTTTTTAGTATTTTAAAAAGTTATCACTGTCTATAGCTCAAAACGACGCTGATGATATTTTCATCGCAACCGACCATTCAACATAAACCCGCAAAACCCGCGGTAATACATAAGGAGTAGGGGCGGACAGGCCATGAAAATATGAATTGTCGTAGTAGTTAAACTACCTATATTTGTGTAATTTAAAAATTTTTGGCCGAGGCGCCAGAAAGCTGCTGTCGTATCTTTGAGAGCGTCTAGACCCTGTGGGTGATCTGGACTGCTACTGTTCAGATTAAGACGTAAGGATCATTGGAATATGATGTCAAGGTTCACAAGGAAAGCATGCTGATAAGAACAATAATGAAGTTTTGGAATCCCCTTCTTCCAACTAACCTGATAATATCTCTATGGTAGGGTACCAGAGAGCTGCAATTGGGACACATTTCATTAAGTAGCCAGCCATGAGAGCTGCCTTTCGACGTTGACATAGATTAAATAGTGTTGCATCTTGTGTGCCTGCTGTTGCTACACACTTGATCAAGCAGCTAGCGATCAGAGCAGTCTTCGTTATAGACTAATCTGATAGGAAATAAACATTCAGTTGATCTAAATTTTAGTCGTATGAAGACAAGTTTTATGTCAAAATTATAGAACTTAATGAGACCTAAATTTTTACAGCTGCCAATATTATATTGTCACGTGGTAAGTTATCACCATCTGTTTGTGGCTCGAAATGACACTGTTGATATTATCGTCACAACCGATAACTTATTTGTAAAAACAAGCGGTGATAACTTATTGGTAGAAAGTAGGATGCAGACATGTTTGTAATATCCTAAAATAGCCCTATTTAAAATTTTAGTAAATAATTTACTTCTTACTAAAGTGCTCATAATTGATATAGGGTAAATAAATAATTCTAGGAAATTAAAACCAAATATAAGGCTTAGAAACATTTTTGTTGCATTCATGCTGCTGCATCAAGTTTTGTTTGCTAGTAGTTCAAATACGGATTTAAATCTAGTTTAAACCCGAGTTTGAATCGCTTTGTTTTGAGCCCTAAAAAAGTTATTCGGCCCAGAGTTCACTTTTGCCCCTGGTCTTATTCCTCAGTCCGCTTCTACCCCCTCCACTTTTTCCCCCAGCTCAGCCCCGTCCCTCCACCGCTTCCCCCACCAGCCCGGCCCACTCCTCCCTCCCCTTCCCGCGGCCCAGCTCTGCTCGGCCCAAGTCACACCGCCTCGGCCACCCCCCCTCCGCGCCTTCCCCCGCTCCTGGGCCGCTCAAGCAAAGCCGGCCCATGCTTCCGCGCCAGCCGGCAGCGCCGCTCCGCTCCCTCTCCCCAACACGCGGGCCCAGCCCGACAGGCATCTTCTTCCTCTCGCCCTCGCCCTCGCCTGAGCTCGACGCCATAGCGTGCCATCGCCTCGGCCCAAGGCCCGAGCTGCCCCTCGCGCTGCCCGTGGCCCCGGCGAAGCTTCCACGAACCTCCCCCCACGCTCGCCTTCCGTTTTCGCCGCGCGCCCCGCTAGGAAACTCGCTCCCATGTGGAAGGTCCGATCCACCGCCGGCCGCCGCCCGATCTTCGTGGCTCGCACGCCAATGCCGCCCCGAGCCCTATTAAAGCCACACCTCCGCAGCCCTAGATCCCCACCACGCCTCCCCTCGAGCTCCCTAGCAACCCAACGCCCCCAGCCTCGCCGTCTTCCCCCAAGCCGAGCGCCGCCGCCGACGAACTCCCCGCTCCGGCGTCGCTCCGCTTCCATTCGGCCCTCTAGGAGTTTCGCGTTGAGGTAAGGAAGCTCCTAGGCCACCCCACTCTTGCTCTCGTAAACCGTAGCACGCGTTCCACCATCGCCGGCGAACCACCGCTGTTGTCCGCCGTCGCCCGGCCGCTGCGCCACCTCCCTGACGTCGTGGAGTCCCTGGATGGCCTCCCCGTGTCCCCAGCTCTCTCCCCGTCTAGGTCCCGTCACCAATGGAGCCCCAGAGCGCTGGCGACAGGCTCCTGGGTTGCCGCTTTAAGAACCGAACCTGACGGAGGGACACTAGAGCAAAGCACACAGCACATGTTCTAGCTCCCTAAACCAAGTTGCTAAAAAGCAAGTTTTATCATTAATGTTGAAGTGAACCATCAAGTCAAAATTTATAGTTAAATAATGGTGACAGTAGCTGCGCAGAGCAAAAATCTATCCATATGCATAAACCCAAGGTTCTCAAAGGAACATGATATACAAAACTAGGTACAACCTTAATGGGACAGTAAATTAGACACATGCATATGAAATTAAATAATTGTAAAGGGTGTGGTTAGGTAGGAAGGATTGTCCGTGCTATAACTTGCCTTCCTCGAAGTCTTGCTGCGAGTCCTGCTCCGGAAAGTCCTCGCCGAGCTCGAACTCCAAAGCTAACGGCTCACCGACTGGACACGAAGCACCATACAAGCATACACGCATACCAATACATGCAAACAAATAATATTCTATTAGAACAGTACACGAAACAGTAGAAACAGCACAAACAAAGGTTTTAGAAATATTATACGCTTCACTATGAATACATGAGCGTGAAAATCACACTAATTGGAGCTAAAACAAAAAAGATATGGGTTTTATAAGTTCTAGGGATCTGCTGGCAATTTTTAAAAGTTTCCAGGGGCTGATTTGAAGAAAACCGAGGACATATACGTAATTATGCGTTAAAACAGGAGGACTTACGCGTAAAAAGATGAGGGCTGGGCCGCGGGTTGTATATTTAAAAAGGACAGGGGGTTTTCTGCTAAATTCAGGACCAAAGCGTAAATACTTTTGAACTACCGTGGACTGCGGGTTCTAATTCAAATATTGAAGGGGTTCTTTTGCAAAAGTGGCTCGCTGACCGTTATGTCTCGCGTTTGACTTGGGCTGGGGAGGAGCGTGGGCCGTTGGATTTAGATCCAACGCCCGTGGTTGGATCGGGCGAGAGAGGGGGGTCGACGGCGAGGCACGGCGGTGGCGCCGCCAGCGCGCGCGGTGGAGGGCTCGCCGGAGTGGGTCGATATGGGAATAGAGAGCTCGGTAGGCCACGGGATTTGGTTCTACGGACTCAGCGCGGCACGGCGAGTTCACTGGGGTGTGTCAGGACGAGGAGGAGACCGCGCAGGAGGCTCTCGACGGCGGCCGGCGGTCGGCCATCATCGGTGAGCGTGGGGGAAGGGTGTCGGAGCGCGAGAATGGGCGCGGAGAAGCTTGGGAGGAAACTTACCATAGCGCGATGCTTCTGCGAGGGCCAATTCGGTCAGAGCGGCGCCGGAGCTGGGCAGTCGACGGCGGCGGCGCTCGGGGCGGGGTGGAGAGGTGCTGGTGGTGGCTTGTGCTCGCTGTGTGGCTCGGTGAAGGTGGGGGAGCGTCGGGCCGCGCTTAAATAGCCCCGGGACGGCTGCCCTAGGCGTGCGTGCTACGCCAATCAAGCGGTGGCCGGCGCTCGGGACTTGCCATGTGGGGAGGAGGGTTTCCAAGCGGGGAGCGTTGCGGGGAAGGAAAGGGGAGACAGGGAAGGTTCGGCGAAGCTTCACGCGGCTTCGGCGAGGGCCCAAGGGCGAGGGAGAGGCGGTCGGCGAGACTTTCCTTCTCGGGCGCCATTCGAGCGGGGACTGCGGGAGGTGGAAGGAAGGTCCGACAGGAGGGGCCCTCCTGTCGGCCGCTGGGGTGAGGGGAGAGAGAGAGAGGCTCGGGATGGACCGTCCTGGGCCGGAAGTGAGGTTGGGCTGCGGGGGATGGCTGGTGGGCCGAGGGAAAAGGAGTTGCTGGGCTGCTCTCGGGAGGAAAGAATGAGGAGCAGAGTTGGACCGGGGGAAAAGTCTGAGGGGCAAAAGTGAACTCTGGGCTTTGCAACTTTTCTAGAGCTCCAAACAAGGTGATTCAAATTTAAATTTAAATAAATTTAAATTCTCGTTTGAATCACAAGCAATACAAAAAATAAATGCAGCAGCATGAATGCAACCAAAATATTTCTAACACTTATATTTGATTTTAATATTCATAAATATTTTATTGAGCCTATATTAATTATGAACAAATTAAATAAAAGCCAATTAATTACTAAAAATTTTAAATAGGCCATTTTTGGGTGTTACATAAGGTCCAGTTCTTAAAGCGGCAACCCAGGAGCCCGTCGCCACCGCTCAAACTATTATGGCTCTGGTCTTGGTTTAGTAACTTGTACGTCTATAGCTTGCCAGTGGTTACCGACGGGCCGACGGCGTTATGGAAAGCAAGGCACGGGGTGTTTCCTTATTCCACTGAGGACGGGGAATCCGTTGGCTATGTCTCGTTAGGCACAGTCCCGTGCTAGGAGTTCCTGCGATAGGGAACTCCACACGTTGCGCAATGTTGGGGTGTGATGCCTGTGCTCTGGACGCCATTGACACCCTTATGGTGTGACTCCGTAAGCGTTAGTCAATCTCAGTGCCTAGGGTCTCACCACCTTGTTGCACCTTAGCGGCTACTGTCTTGTTAGGGTGTCCTGTGAAAAGCCTCGTAGCGTCCCTGTGCAGTCACACCTCGGAAGTGTTGATGTGCATGGTTGGGTTTAAAGTTCTTTTGAGCTTTCACACGATTGGTCGGTAAAGGGCGAAACCTCTACAGAGTGTAAATCTATCATGATAGCCTTGCTCAAGGTTACAAGCGGCCTTGATCCTTTTTTATTAGAAGATGATGTTTATTTATGCTTAATGACACTTATACTTTATTAATTGGGCTGCAACTGGGTTCGTTTCACTTGTAGTAACTTGGACAATGTTAAAACGAACCAACTAAAAATGCTAATGCAGTTCAGCCGTGTCTAGCCTCATTTTGCGCCTTCATACACCTGTGCTATACTTGCTAAGTAAATGTTTTACTTAGACTTGTCATTTATTCAACAAAATTCCGGATGGGTAACAGATTGGGCTGTGCATGAGTCTACTACTGAGTTTCCAGAAGATCTACCATACTACTGAGTTGCGTTCTCCCAGTCAGAGTCTCTGTGGATTGCGGCTCCGCTTAGATGAGAGTTATTAATCTTATGCTGTATTGGTTAGTTCATTTATGTTAAACTCTGATGTAAATGTCTATTTATTCAAGCATATGTTCTATGTTTATCGTATTTGTTTGCTATATGTGTACTATGACTTCCTAGGCACACATATGGCCGCATTCGGGTTTCTGTGTAAATCCGGGTGTGACAATTTGGTATCAGAGTTGTGCTGACAGTAGGATCATAGCCTAGTTAGAACGGTTGATTAAACCTTAGGAGACCACCATAATTATGTGATATGGATCGTCTAGTTACACTTTTTCAAAACCCAGTACTGTCAAATCTTGTGTGAATCATGTCCTTAGATGCTTCATATGGTTGTCATTATGCTTATGCGTGATTTGGATATTTGTAATGATTGTGATGGGCATAGACGCGAGTCTACCACCATCTAGATATTGGATTAAGGTTTAAGGATAGTAGTGTTTACATAGAGGATGGTATTTATTTTCTCGTTATGTATCAAATCCTCCATCATGAGAAGTTTAGTTACCTGTCCGAAGGAGTTCTGCTGAGAATTACTTGCTGATGATAGATGGTGAACACAAGGAGCAACGCAGGTAGCAGCGGAGGCAACCAGAACCAACCACCACTGCCACCACCACCACCCACTATTGAGCAGATGATGCATATGTAGACCTAGCTCATACAGCAGATGGCCCAGACAATGGCATTGATGCAGCAGAACTAGCAGAATCCATCTCACCAGCCTAACATGCCGCCCCGGGACAAGAGGGGTGAATTTCTAAAGGGACGCCCTCCCACCTTCAGCAAGGCCAGTGACCCCCTGCAGGTAGATGACTGGCTCAAGGCGGTGGAGAGACAGCTCGACATCGCGCTGTGCAACGACCGGGAGAAGGTGTTGTACGCAGGAGGACAGCTTCAAGGGCCAGCATTGGACTGGTGGGATTCATACCAGTACGCTCACCCTTATCGTACTCAGATCACCTGGCAGGAGTTCCGTAAGAGCTTCTGCTCCCACCATGTGCCGGAGGCCCTGATGAACTTGAAGAAGAAAGAATCCCTGGCGTTGAAGCAGGAAGGGATGAGTGTCACCGCTTACCGTGACAAGTTCATGGAGCTCGCTCGCTATGCTCAGAGGATGTGGTGACCGATAAAAAGAAGCAGACCAGGTTCCGTGATGGATTGCAGGATGCACTGCAGTACCTGTTGATGTGTACCAACTTCCCCAACTTTCAGGAACTAGTGGATGGTGCTTTGATGCTGGAACACAAGCGCCGTGAAATAGAGGAGAAGAAGAGGAAGTCCCAGGGCCAGCAGATCGGGAGCAGCAGTCGCCCCTGTTTTGTCCCCCCACCTAGGAATCAGCAGATGGGGAATCAGCAGCGCTTTCAGGGTCAGCCCGGCTTGCCGAACCGCGGCCAGAACCAGCAGTGCCCCCTGTACCTCCCGGCACCGCCACAGCAGCGTCTTCAGAACCAACTGCAGAATGGCCCAGTTCAGCGCAACCAGGTGCAGCAAGGTCCTGTTCAGTGCCCCAACCCCGTCAACAACACACCAGTGGGTCCTAGGGTGTGTTACCACTGCGGGGAGCAGGGGCACTTTGTCTGCACCAAGAAGGCCCAGAACACCAACCAGCAGGCCAGACAACAGTAGGCGCAGGCAGGCCGAGGACAGCAGAACCTCGCTAGAGGCAAGCTCAACCACACGGGTGTAGAGACTATTGTGGGAGCTACTGACGCGGTCGTGGGTACATTCCCTGTCAACTCAACTCCAGCGACTGTTTTGTTCGATTCTGGAGCTTCGCATGCTTTCATATCTACTGCTTTTGTGAAAAATAACTTAGTGGCCTTGTTGCCCATGAAGCGTGCTATGCTAGTTAGCTCACCAGGAGGGGAACAACGAGCCATTTTACGTTGCCCCCATATTACAATCATAATAAGGGGGTAGACTTCAAAGCATGCCCAATAGTCATGGAATCCATTGGGTTCGACTTAATCTTGGGAATGAGCTGGTTATCCAGATATGACGTAGTGATCCAGTGTGCCAAGAGAGTAGTATAGCTGACAACAAGGTCCAGAGATGAGCTAGAGTACCAGGTAGCCAATCCCTGAGAGCATAATCAAGTCAACCAAGCTGAAGGTGCAGCTCTGGAGGACATCAGAGTGGTGAGCGAGTTCGCAGATGTGTTCCCAGATGAATTGCCAGGTACGCCCCCGGAACGCGAAGTTGAATTTGTTATTGAACTTAAACCTGACACTGCACCTATAGCTAAAATACCATATAGGATGGGAGTAAAGGAACTAGAAAAGCTCAAGGAAGAATTGAGCTCCTTTCTAGCCAAAGGGTATATTCGTCCTAGTTCATCACCATGGGGAGCACTAGTGTTGTTCGTGGACAATAAAGATGGGGCACAGAGGTTGTGTGTGGACTATCAAGCCCTCAACAAAGTGATCATCAAGAACAAGTACCCACTGCCGAGGATTGATGATCTGTTTGATCAGCTGAAGGGAGCTTGTGTGTTCTCCGAGATAGATCTTCGATCAGGTTATCACCAGATGAGAATCCAGTTGTCGACATAACCAAGACGGCTTTCACCACTCGGTACGGATTGTATGAGTTCACAGTCATGTCCTTTGGACTGACCAACGCTCCTGCATACTTCATGTACCTGATGAACAGTGTGTTCATGGATTACCTCGATAAGTTCATGGTGGTGTTCATTGACGACATCCTAGTCTTCTCCAAGAATAAAGAAGAACATGAGGATCACTTGAGATTGGTGATGCAGAGACTCCGGGAGCATTAGTTGCATGCCAAGTTGAGCAAGTGCGAGTTCTGGTTGAAGGAAGTGGCATTCTTGGGTCACGTGTTGTCCAATGGAGGAGTGACAGTCGACATGAAGAAGGTTAGCGATGTGTTAAGTTGGAACCCGTCTCAGGATGTGAGCGAAATCAGGAGTTTCCTTGGGATGGCCGGATATTATCGAAGGTTCATCGAAGGATTCTCCAATATAGCTAAGCCCCTGACAGCGTTATTGGAGAAAAATGCTAAGTTTGTCTGGACAGAGGAATGCCAAAGCAGCTTCGAGGAGTTGAAGAAGAAGTTGACAACAACACCTGTTCTGATTTTGCCCGACAAAGCCAAGAGCTTCTCCATCTATTGCGATGCATCCCGTCTAGGACTGGGATGTGTGCTCATGTAGAAGGGAAAAGTTGTGGCTTATGCATCAAGGCAGTTGAGGAAACATGAGCATAACTACCCAATGCATGATCTGGAGTTGGCAGTTGTGGTGCACGCTCTGAAGATTTGGAGACATTACTTGATTGGACACAAGTGCGACATCTACACCGACCACAAGAGCCTCAAGTACGTCTTCAACTCCATCAGATCCGAATATGAGGCAACGCCGATGGTTGGAGTTGATCAAGGACTATGATCTGGAGATTCAGTACCACCCAGTGAAGGCTAACTTGGTGGTAGATACTCTGAGTAGGCGGAACTATGTGAACAAGATCACCAGCCATTGTCTGCCAGAAGAGCTCAGCCTGGCGTTTAAGAGGATGAGTGTGGGATTCGTGGCTAGCATCACAGAGATAGTAGTGGAACTGACTCTGGAACAGGAAATCCGGAAAGTTCAGCTTGAGGATGAAAAGACAAGGAGATTGTGGAGCATGTTGCCCTAGGAAAGGCCCCTGGTTTTCGAGTGGATGAACAGGGAACCTTGTGGCACGCGAAGAGGATATATGTACCCGACATGGCATAGATCAAGGACACGATCCTGAGAGAAGCCCATGATTCGGCCTAGTCGATCCACCTGGGAAGTACGAAGATGTATCAAGACATCAAGGAGAGATTCTGGTGGTACGGATTGAAGCGTGATGTGGCAACATATGTGGCCCTATGTGACACGTGTCAGAGGGTCAAGGCTGAACATCAGAGGCTAGCCGGATTACTCCAGCCCTTGAAGATACCTGAATGGAAGTGGGAGGAAGTCGGAATGGATTTCATCACCGGTCTACCTCGCACTCAGAGAGCATTTGACTTCATCTGGGTAATCGTGGATCACTTGACCAAAGTGGCACACTTTCTTCTAGTGAAGACAACTTACACAGGCGCCAGATTAGCAGAGCTATATATGGAGAGAATTGTATGCCTGCATGGTGTGCCGAAGCAGATAGTGTCTGTTCGCGGTACTCAGTTCACATCACACTTCTGGCAGAAGCTACATGAGTCTATGGACACTAAGCTGCACTTTAGTTCAGCTTATCACCCACAGACGGATGGACAGACAGAGCGAACCAATCAGATTTTGGAAGACATGTTGAGGGATGTGCTCTGCAGTATGGTGTCAGCTGGGACAAGTGTTTGCCCTATGCGGAATTCTCGTACAACAACAGTTACCAGAAAAGTCTGCAGATGGCACCATTCGAGGCTCTGTATGGTAGGAAGTGTACGACGCCATTATTCTGGAATCAGACTGGAGAAAGTCAAGTTTTTGGGAATGAGATACTAAGAGAGGCAGAGCGACAAGTGCAAGTGATCAGACAGAACTTGAAAGTGGCACAGTCCTGGCAGAAGACTTATGCGGATGTCAGACGGATGGACCTCAGCTTCGAAGTTGGAGACTTTCTGTATCTCAAGGTGTCACCAATGAGAGGCATGAATTGGTTTAATGTCAAGGGCAACTAGCACCTCGTTACATTGGACCTTTCTAGGTACTTGAACGGAAGGGCGAGGTGGCATATCAGTTGGAGCTGTCCGAGAAACTGGCAGAAGTGCACGATGTGTTCCACGTGTTGCAGTTGAAGAAATGTTTGCGGGTGCCTGAGGAGCAGATCCCGATAGATGAGCTGAATGTGCAAGAATATCTCACCTACGAGGAGTATCCAGTCAAGATTTTGGAGGTATCTGAGAGGGTGACAAGAAACAAGGTCATCCAAATGTGTAAGGTACAATGGAGCCGTCACTCAGAGGATGAGGCGACTTGGGAAAGGGAAGAAGATCTCAAGGCCGAGTACCCATAGCTCTTTGCATCCACATTCAAATCTCGAGGACGAGATTCATCTTAAGGGGGTAGGTTTGTAACATCCTAAAATAGTCATATTTAAAATTTTAGTAAATAATTTTCTTCTTACTAAAGTGTTCATAATTAATATTGGGTAAATAAATAATTATAGGAAACTCAAATCAAATATAAGGCTCAGAAACATTTTTGTTGCACTCATGTTGCTGCATCAAGTTTTGTTTGCTAGTAGTTCAAATAAAAATTTAAATCTAGTTTAAACCCGAGTTTGAATCGCTTTGTTTTGAGCCCTAGAAAAGTTATTCAGCCCAGAGTTCACTTTTGCCCCCTGGTCTTTTTCCTCAGTCCGCTTCTACCCCCTCCACTTTTTTCCCCAGCTCAGCCCCGCCCCCCACCGCTTGCCCGGCCCACTCCTCCCTTCCCTCCCGCGGCCCAGCTCCGCTCGGCCCAAGTCGCACCGCCTCGACCACCCCCCTCTGCGCCTTCCCCCGCTCCTGGGCCGCTCAAGCAAAGCCGGCCCACGCCTCCGCGCCAGCCCGCAGCACCGCTGCACTCCCTGTCCCCGACACGCGGGTCCCGCACGACATGTACATCTTCTTCCTCTCGCCCTCGCTCGAGCTCGACGCCACAGTGCGCCATTCCCTCGGCCCAAGGCCCCGGCTGCCCCTCGCGATGCCTGTGGCCCCATCGAAGCTTGCACGAACCTTCCCCCGCGCTCACATTCCTTTTTCATCGCGCGCGCCACTTGGAAACTCGCTCCCCGCATGGAAGGTTCGGTCCACAACCGGCTACCGCCCGATCTTTGTGGCTCGAACGCCAATGCCGCCCCGAGCCCTATAAAAGCCGCACCTCCGCAGCTCTAGACCCCACCATGCCTCCCCTCGCGCTCCCTAGCACCCCAATGCCCCCCACATCGCAGCGCCGCCATCTTTCCCCATGCCGAGCGCCGCCGCCAACGAACTCCCCTCTCCGGCGTCGCTCCGCTTCGATTCGGCCCTCCAGGAGTTTCGCGTTAAGGAAAGGAAGCTCCTGGGCCACCCTACTCTCGCTGTCATGCACCGTAGCACGCGTTCCACCCTCGCTGGCGAACCACCGCCGCTGTCCGCCGTCGCCCGGCCGCTGCGCCACCTTCCTACCGTCTTGGAGTCCCTGATGCCCTCCCCGTGTCCCCAACTCCCTCTCCGTCTAGGTCCCATCGCCAATTGAGCCCCGGAGTGCCGGATTGGCTACACTCCGGCGAGCCCCACCGTGCGCAAGAGCGACGTCGCCGCGTTCCTGGGCGTCGGCGACCCTCCCCTCACCCCGGCCGGATCTGGATCATTGGATCTAGATCCAACGGCTGCCACACGCCCCTACCCCAAGTCAAACCAGTCAAGTATTGGTCAACCGAGCCAGTTTTGTTAAAGAGCCCCTCCACTATTTGAAAATCAACCCGCGGTCCACTCCCGTTGTAAAAATAATTACATCTAGGTCCTTTCTTCGCGTATAGGCCCCTCAACTTTTGAATAATAGAACCCACCGTCCAGTCCAGTCCATTTTACGAGTAGGCCCTCATAGGTTTACATATAATTATATTTAGGTCCCTGGTTTTTCTCAACTAAGCCCCTGTAACTTTTAAAAACTTGCCAGCAGGTCCCTATAACTTAGAAACCCCATATCTTTCTCGTTTTAGCTTTGATTAACGTGATTCTTGCGCTCATGTTTTCGTAGCAAAGCATAGATTAGTTTTATATTCTTTCTACTGTTTGGTGTACTGTTCTAATAGAATAGTATTTGTTTGCATGTATTGTCTTGTGTGGATGCTTGTGTGGTGATTCGTGTCCAGTCGGTGAGCCTTTTGCGTTGGACTACAAGTACGAGGGGGGTTTCCAGGAGCAGGACCAGCAGCAGCAGCATTTTGAGGAAGGCAACTTATAGCACGGACAATCCTTGCTACCTACCCAGTTTGTAATAAATTATTTCATACATGCATGTGTCTAAATTGATGTACCTTTAAGGTTGTACCTAGTCTTGATTATCATGTCCTTGTTTACCCTGGGTTAATGCATATGGGTAGAATCCTTGCTATACGCAGCTACTATCACCATTGTTTAATTGTAAATTTTGACTTAATGGTTCACTTCAACATGATGATAAAACTTGCTTTTTAGCAACTTGATTTAGGGAGCTAGAGCATGTGCTTCGTGCTTTGTTTTAGTGTCTCTCCGTATGGTTTGATTCCTAAAGTGGCAACCTAGGAGCCTGTCGCCACCGCTAGAACTATTATGGCTCTGGTCTTGGTTAAGTAACTTGTACGTCTCTAGCTTGCCAGTGGTTACCGATGGGCTGACGGCGTTATGGGAAGCAAGGCACGGGTGTTTTCTGATTCCACTGAGGACAGGTAATCCGTTGGCTATGTCTCGTTAGGCACAGTCCCGTGCTGGGAGTCCCAGCGATGGGGAACTCCACACGTTGAGCAATGTTGGGGTGTGATGCCCGTGCTCTGGATGCCATTGACCCCCTTATGGTGTGACTCCGTAAGCGTCAGTCAATCTCAGTGCCTAGGGTCTCACCACCTTGTTGTACCTTAGCGGCTACTGTCTTGTTAGGGTGTCTTGTAAAAAGCCTCGTAGCGTCCATGTGCAGTCACACCTCGGAAGTGTTGATGTGCATGGTTGGGTTTAAAATTGTTTTGAGCTTTTACGCGACTGGTGGGTAAAGGGTGAAACCTCTATAGATTGTAAATCTATCATGATAGTCTGGCTCAAGGTCACGAGCGGCTGATATCCTTTTGATTAGAAGATAATGTTTATTTACGCTTAATGACACTTATACTTTATTAATTGGGCTACAACTGGGTTTCTTTCACTTGTTGTAACTTGGTCAATGTTAAAACGAACCAACTAAAAATGCTAACGCAGTTCAGCCGTGTTTAGCCTCATTTTGAGCCTTCATACACCCGTGCTATACTTGCTAAGTAAATGTTTTACTTACACTTGTCATTTATTCAACAAAATCCCAGATGTGTAACGGAATGGGCTGTGCATGAGTGTGTTGCTGAGTTTCCAGAAGATCTACCGTACTACTGAGTTGGGTTCTCCCAGTCAGAGTCCCTGTGGATTGCGGCTCCGCTTAGTTGAGAGTTATTAGTCTTCCGCTGTATTGGTTAGTTCATTTATGTTAAACTCTGATGTAAATGTCTATTTATTCAAGCATATGTTCTCTGTTTATCATATTTGTTTGCTATACGTATATTGTGACTTTCTGAGCACACATATGGTCGCATTCGGGTTTTTGTGTAAATCCGGGTGTGACAAAGTTTGCTATAGTTTAGATATCCAAATATTTTGCTGTTCAAGAATGCTACTGTTCAGTTTAGGACGTAAGGACTGTTGGCACTTGATGTCAAGGTGCACAAGGACAGTACGCTGAACAGATCAAGAGATTTGTTACGGTGCTTGTCCGGAACTGCCCGGTTCCTACCTACAGAATTTGTTTCAGCCGTTGATTTAAAACACAGAAAATACCTGGTTCCTTTGCTATTAGAGCCTAAATAAGGGCAGAACGGTCTTTTCATCCACCTAATAATCACGGATGTAACGCGGTTATTCCCATCGATCCAAAAGTCTCGACGTTTTCCCACGAGGAAGGTCCCGCGCTGGCCGCAGCTCGTCGCCGTGATCCCTCGCCGTGGGGGATGGACGTCGACAGCCAGTGCCCCTAGGCAGGAGGTGCCGCACGCCCCTCGGACGGCAGCCGACTGTGTGCGCGGGCATCCCCCGTCCGCAAATCGGGTGAATCCGGGCTGTCCGACCCAGACGAGCTCCCCGCAGGCTCGGGTTCGGTCTGCTGCACGTGCGGAGTGGCCGCAGTGAATAAAGAGAAATATATACATGGGACTGCTATTTGGGCCGAACAAATGGACCTACTGATGAAAAATACCCGTCACATTTTTCTAAAATTGGTTCCTGGCCCATGAGTTTGGTTCCTTGTAGTGGGTTCCTGGTTCCTTGTCATTGCTTCCTCTTATTTTCTAACCATCTGATCTTGACCCATCACTGGCTCATAAAAGTTTCAAGCACTGGAAAAATTCTCTAAGATCAATAATGGAGTTCTGGGATCCCTTTGTTCCAACTAAGCTGATAATATCTCGATGGAAGCAGACAGCTGCTGTTTTGACACATTTGATCATGTAGCCTGCCACGGTAGCTTCCTTTGACATTGACATAGAGTATATAGCGTTGCATCTTGTGTGCCTGCTGTTTGGACGTACACACATTTGATCAAGCAGCTAGTGATTAGAGCTCGCTTATTTAGAGACTACTGAAAGGAACTAAATATTAAGTGGATCCACTACCAGAATCCTTCACATCCGCCCGCCTCCTCCGCCTCGGCCATTTTTGGACCCGGTGCTGATGGGGCTTCAGCACCGGGTCCAACGGCTAGGAGCGGGGGCGGATTAGTTGCACCGGGTGGGAAACCCGGTGCTAAAGGGCTTTCCCACCCGGTGCAGATGTCGATCATTCTGGTAGTGATCTAAAAAAAGAATTGATGGATAGAGAGGCGTTGTCGGACAATGGATAGACGAGGTCCTTGTCTAATTCCTGGGTCTATTGAAGGAGAGAAGTAGAGAAGGACAGGGTCTATTACAGAAGACAGGGATAGTGGAACGGCTAAATCTAGCTTAGATTAAAAAAACTAATAATTGGGCACAACACAACCCCGTTTCTATCCCTTCGACACAAAGTCGTGGCACTTGTTTTTCTTTCTTTAATATGGTCAGATATCACTTTGGGTGTATTTTGTTTCAGTGTGCTTGTCTTGATCGCTAGGATCACTTCTTTTCAGTGTGCTTGTTCACAGTTGATCCTAACATTTCATTTGGAACGTGAACTACAGGCTTTAGGCAAATCTAAAATAAGCTAAGGTTTTCATATTGCAATTATGTTTTTTGATTTAAGAGAAAAGTCTCGAATTTACAGCCCCACCTTAAATTGTAACACACGCGTCATGCAGCGGTGGTTCCCAATTGGGTATGGACCAGGAACTTGGTCTGGATTCTAAACTGATTGGCATCACTGCTCTCATCAGCGTGAGGTTTGAGGCTCTGGGCAGCAGAGCGAGTGCGTGTACCGCTGAGTGGGAACATGCAGCTCAGCACGCGAGCCAGTCCTCCAGCTCCAGTGGTGCACGCCGCTCACATACTCGGCTAGAGGCCACCATGATCTCATAGAACTGCAGATGGAGCTGCAGATCAGCGACACGCATGAGACGCTAAAAATCCATGTGCAGGCGAAGCACACACTTGGCAGCAGAAATATTAATGAAGTGTCACAAAAGCACTTTTTAACAAATAGAGCTGTAAAATAACGAGGTCTTAAATGGAATCATTACACATCCGTACACAAATAGCTGTCATTTGAATTCATTTTAAATCATATTGAGGAGATCATTAATTAAATCATGCATAATCAAGTACAATGACAGAGCTCTCGGTAGGAAGTTATGGCTGACGCCATATATCTATGTTGGAAATGGATCCTGGCCTTCACAATCCAACTTGGTTCTAGTCAATTTTAAATTAAAAACTAGTAGTATTATGGTCCGGTCCTAATTGAGCCTCACCCTATACAAATTTAAGGGTGCTTTACCACCCCTACATATACCACAGATTTTGTTAGGGGTACATTCTTAATTTTGGGCTGAACTATTTCTGAAGGGTTTTTAAGCCTTATACTCGTATATCTTGCTAGGAGTACATCACTAATTATATCTCGAAGCTCGTTATTATTCCGTCCGGTGCACCTGCGCCATACTTTAGTTTCGTTTTGTCCACCGCCACTGATCAAGTACAGACATTGAACAAGGTGGAAACAATCATATTTCAATAAGCAGTATTAAACTATTAATCATCGAGTTGAGCAAATGGCCATGACCATTTATTTAAAAATAAATAGGCAGATTTTGTTGTGGGAAATTGTCGAATTTTCTTTGAATTGTCTAGAACATACTACAAATGTTAAAATTGGTTAGATACCATTACAGAATCACCGTTCATTGTTCCAGCACACAGCAGCTATTCAAATTCGAATTTCTTTGATCTTGGGAGAGAGAACGTGGAACAGATGTCCATTTTATCCTCCATTGAATTGGATCCGCATCATATCTTTGATCTTCTCCTGTCGCCAGCAGCAGCTAGCTTACACTTTCTTCCCCACCGAGCAAACAGCGCACGCCTCCTGCTACAACTGCATATACAAGCAAGGTAATCTGTACCAGATTGTGGAGGGATGAGATGATACCTTACCACATGAACCTATGGAGAAAATTAAGCTATGCTTCCTCCATGGGTATACCGAATGCTAGCTGGCAAGCTGAGCCGTAGTCCCACATCAGAAACTGAAGGTGGAGGAGTACTACAATATATAAGACGGAGACAGCATTCACCTACCAGACTAGTATTTTTGTTAAGTTAGACCTGAGCTTTGATTAGTTGTAGCTCCAATGGACCTAAGCTTTTGATGAGGCGCCAGCTCGTTTGTACAAACACAAACACAAGCTGTAGAGAGGGGCCATCGTCGATGCTGAACAGGTTGTCCTCGAAGATGCGCGCAGGCTGCTCACGCCGAACTCGTCACTGCCCTCCTTAGTCTAGCTGGCAGTCCACTCGATCAAGCTCGCAGCAGCAATGGGAGCAAGGCCAACCCGGCCTTTAGTCTTTCTTCGAGGGCCAAGCTGCAGCCGGACTGTGCCGCCATGCAGGCCTAAGCCCCATAAGGCTAGCTAGCTCATCTCGCCCTTTGCCGTACAACGCCAGTGTGCCCGCGCCATCACTAGTACATCGCCGTGGGGCCGCTTCCCTTCCTCTCCTACAATCCTACGGCATCCTCACCTTATTTCTCGCCGAGTGTAGTTTCCCCGGGGTGAGGCGGTGGCCTTCCAGCCACGACGGGGAGCTTGGCACCGGCGGCACAGCACTGCTGATAGTAGCGAGAGGAGAAAGATAAGTGCAAAAACGACATTTTTCATACCTCCTACATCTGCACATCATATAATCTCCTATTTTAATTTTTACGGTGAATTAGAGCAAACAATCATGATTCTGTAATGGTATCTAGCCAGTTTCACTGTTTGGTGTGTTCTAGCCAATTCTAAGAAATTTCAATGTCTCGCAACAAAATTTTCCAAATAAATATAGGTTGTCCTCCTAGTAGCCATATTACTACTAAGAGAGAAATACAAATGTTGCACTAGATCGAGTGTATGGTTGAGGGTTTATTTACAAGTATTTTTAAAGCAGGTTGGAAAAGAAACGGATGGAAATGTTACCTTTATTTTGATGTTTTTTATACTTCTTTGTTTTGATGTTTGGCATGGCCTCCCCCATGCTTAGCACTGCGCGAGAAATGGAAGAAGATGACAAACCATTTTGCGGTTATCAAATCAGTTGAAAGCGCACGTACTACCCCATGGTAACAGTGGGGAGTAGAACCAATTGCCAGCAATCCGTCCAAAATGTTGATGATCAAGACCTTGGTACCATGTGCTCTGTTTGGTTGAGCGACAGCTTTTGGCCTTTTGGTTAAAAAATGGCTTTCTGGTTTTAGCTTTTTTGCTGTTGACATTTTGCTATTGGCCCTTGTCATAAATTTTTATTTTCTTAGCACACATAAAGCCAGAAAAAACTACTCTCAGCCTACTTTTCAGCTTTCAGTTCATTTCCTCGGTAGCTGACTTTCTAGCTTTTCAAAGGCCAACTCAGCAGCTGAACTATTTGTTTCAGCTTTCGAGATTCTGGCTCCGACTTCTATAATGCAGGAACGAGAGGAGATGCTTACAGTTCGATCGGCACGCAACGTGCAGGAATTATAAAAAAAATCCGGTATTGAATAAAGTATATTTAATAATTTATTTCACAATCAAATCTCTTGTGTTTCAAACGAGTTTACATATATGGCAGAAATAAATACTAGCGCCGAGACACCATCATGTGATGTAGGATAAGAACTAGTCAGATTAGCACGCTATGTGCGCTTGGTGTAGATAGTGAAACCGATTTTTTTGGCTTTGTTGTTTTCGCTAAAAAAATAATTGATAATAATACGTAGAATCTACTTGTTGATAGTTATTTAGTACTTTGTAGATAGGCAAACAATTTTTTTTAGCTCTAAGTAAACCATAACAATACATAGAACGCACTTGTTAATAGTTATATAGAATTCCCTAAACCAAAATATATTAAATCAATATTTTGACAAACTATTATTGTTTTTTTAAAGTAATCATAGGACCAACCTGCAAACAACATGCACATGTTAATGGGACCCACCTACCATGAGGCCCACCTCAATCCGCTCCAAAATATATTAAATCAATATTTAGTTATAACCTGGCTGTGTTTAGTTCCAAAAAAGGGGTTGGGAAGTTTGGTGAAAATGTCACATTGGACACTTTAGCGTACTGTAGCACTTTTTGTTTGTTCGTGGTAATCGTTGTCCTACCAAGACCTAGTCACACATCATCTCGCGAGGAATCTTGTTACTACCTAAATATATACCCGTACAGAAGGCACGAGCTATGCTACCAAATCAGATCCGGATTCCCAAGCATACTAGCTGCTATGGCCATGGACGCCTTGGGCATCATCGTGGTAAGCGCCCTTTTGCTCCCACCATTGCTGGCAGTGCTGCACATGATGTTACGACGACATCAGTGTAGTAGTGTCCATGACGACAACGGCCCAACGCCGCCGGAGCCCAAGCCTATCCCAATTATCGGCCACCTCCACCTTCTACTAAAGAAACCCCTCCACCGCACCCTCGCTGACGTCGCTGCCGGCCATGGCGACGTCTTCAGCCTGCGGTTCTGCTCTACTCGTGTTGCGGTCGTGTCCTCCGCCGCAGCTGCCCGGCTGTGCCTCGGCGCACTGGACACTACGTTCGCCAACCGGCCGCGGCTGCCGTCGGGGAGGGTCCTCTCCTACGAGTGGTCCACCATGGGCCACGCCAACTACGGGCCATACTGGCGCCATGTCCGCCGCATCACCACCAACGAGTTCTCCTCCACGGAGCGCGTGCAGCACTTCGCTTACGTCCAGGTGCAGAAGGCCTGGGCCATGGCGCGGCGCATTTCTCGTGTGCCGCTCGGTCCCGGCGGCCGTGCTCTGGTAGACCTCAAGTCGAGGATAGCTGAGATGATCACGAACGTCATACTTGACATGATTTGCATGAGAACGTGCCCTTCTCGCAGGTAAAGCACGTTCGTGAGCAGCTGCAGTCTAGCTGCAGTTACAAGCATGGGGACGGCCTCCATGATATATATAATGATGACACTATTAATTAAGTACACAATTATTTTGTAGTGATGAGGAACAGGATGACTCCGCGGAAGTGAGTGAGGAGGCCAGATGTTTCATGGCGATGGCGGAGGAGACCATCGATCTCTCGTCGACTGTGTGGGATTTCCTGCCCGCGCCGGCACGGTGGCTTGATGTTGGCGGAGTGGGCAAGAGGTTGCAGCGATTGCAAGCAAACAGGACAAGGTTTTTGCAGAGGTTGGTCGAGGGGCACAAGGAGACGGAGAAGGGCGTACAAGTAATACGGAGGAGGATGCTCGGGGTGATGCTGGAGCTCAAGAAGAAGGACCCCGAGGCCTGCACAGATCAACTCATCCACTCGCTGTGTATTGTGAGTATAATCCGTCAATTTCTTGTGTTTGACCTGATTAATATATCCTGTCTTCAATCCGTAGCTTTGATGGATATATATAAACTTATCAACCATTTTTCACGTGTGATTTTGCAAGAGCGCACTCGATGCTGGTACACTTAGTTCGTCATACACAATCGAGTGGGCCATGTCGCTCTTACTTAACCACGCTCACGTCATGAAGAAAGCTCGCGACGAACTCGATGCACGCGTTGGGAAACTGAAACGCCTGATCGAGGCGACTGATCTCCCAAACTTGCCATACCTTCGATGCATTATTCTGGAGACGCTTCGCTTGTACCCAGTGGTACCACTCCTGGTTCCTCGCGAATCCTCAGTCGACTGCACAGTCAGTGGGTTCCATATTCCCAAGGGAACCATGCTCCTTGTGAACACGTTTGTTATCAATAGAGATCCTGGGACGTGGGATCAGCCAACAACCTTCCTCCCGGAAAGGTACTATTGATCGAGCATCGATCCTGTTGATACAGAACCTTTCTCCTTGGGTTATTTCTTATTACTGTGTATTAACTATTGCGATAGGTTTGAGGATGGCAAGAGTCATGATAAGATGACAATATCATTTGGCATGGGAAGGCGACGGTGCCCTGCAGAGAACCTGGGCATGCAGATGGTAGGCCTAGCTTTGGGAATTATGATCCAGTGTTTCAACTGGGAACGGGTGGGCACGGAGCTCGTGGACATGGCTGAGGGCTCTGGCCTAACCTTGCCGAAGAAGATTCCTTTGGAGGCCTTCTGTGAACATCGTGATGCTATGGTTAATCTTCTTTCACAGTTCTAGCTGGTACCGATGCCATCTTGAGTTGGGTTCTGGTGGGATAATATCAATGTTGCTGCGTTTTCCTTTATGTATCCATCCATGTAATAATCCATGCACACAGACGGTTGAATATACGTAGACTAGTAGAGTGGCCCGCGCAGACAGCGCGGCTAGATTCAGTACTATATTTTTCTTATAGTGGACACTATATCTTTTTTTATCTTTTACTAATAAAGAATTTTGATATTATAAACATAGAGCCACATATGTATGCATACATCAAATATTTATCTTTACCTAATAATAATTTAAGGATTGATTCAACAATACGTCATAATTTTATTAAAAAAAACTAAAATATATAGAAATCAACCCACCGTCCTCTAGTATGTTATATTTTATTAAAAAAGAACATGATGTATCATCTACCAACACACAGTACCTGATCTTCTCTCATTGTCCTTTGGCATGCTTCTAATCAGATGTGGAATCGGCAACGTCGATGGCTCTTGTGTACCTTCGCTTATGAAGTCCCCTTTACCCGTAGCAACACATAGGCATTAATCTATCCGCGGCACCTCATCTCCTCTTGCCGTCCTGCACCGCTGCATGCAGCATTTTTTCTTCTCATATACTCACGTCCCACCGTCGTTGGGAGCAGCGTCTATCGAGGATCTCTCCATTGTTTTGCTCCTCGTCGGATGTGGAATGGGCGCAAGGGGTCCATTGCTCCCGCACAACATAGCTCCCGAAGTCCCCTTCACCCATAGCAACGCACTGGCATTTATCTACCTATAGTAGCTCGTCTTCTCTCACAGTCCCACACTGTTGCGCACACCCCTTCATATTCTTGCATCGCTCACATCCCCTCCGTTGACCGACCGTCCTTCCGAGGGTAACGTCTACCGAGGATCTCTCTTTGTCGTGCTCCTCGTCAGATGCGGAGTTGGCGGCATCCATGCCTCATGCGCGCCTATGCTTATGTAGTCCACTTCACCCGTAGCAACACACGGGTATGAATCAATATTCCTGTGCTTATGTGGTCCTCCTCTCATCGTCCCGTGATGCCGCACGCACCCCTTCATCTTCTCACCTCGTTTGCATTCCCTTTGTCGACCCGCCATCGTTATCGGAAGCAGCGTCTGCTGAGGATCTTTCCTTTGTCGTGCTTATCATTAGACGCAGAATCTCCGGCGTCCATGACTCGCATGTTCCTCCCCTCATAGTCTCATTAACCCATTGTAACCCATGGACATATTTGCTGGTAGATATAAACTACAGAAACTAAATCCAATTACCAGTAGATATGTTATTTTAAAATCATGAATTTAATTACATAACTAATATGGCTTCTATTATTGCCATTTGTTCTAATTACAAACAGTGACTATGTTTGTACTCAGTGAGTTTTGCGGGGCAGACGACTAGTGGGTTGGGTGTAAATATCAAGTCATCGAGAGCCGTATAGTCGCTATTGTGACTCCAACGATGATAGTTGTCATATCAGAACCGCATGAGGCCAGGGAGGACCAAGTGTGTCCCAGGACCGGTGGATGGTCGATTCTCAGTGTGATGAGTGATTGACAACGTGGTGTTGGACTGACTCTTGGCCTAGTATTGCAGGTGTTCGATGTGACTCGGTTTGCGTTGGTGCAGGTGAAGAACAAGCGCGAAAGGTCATAGCCAGAGTGGCCTCCGAGGAGTGGAGAGACGAGTAGGCTTGGTTTGAGGGATCTGGTGGCCAGACGGGATTGAGTGCGGTCGGCATGGTGCTAGAAGAGCAAGACGACGTCGTGAACTGAGCCAGTGCAAGGTAGAGGCTAACAACCGAAGCTTGTACGTGGGGTTTGATGGTTGGGCCACAAAACCATCGGAGGAGGGTTTCTTGGTTTGGGCCTTAAAACCGAGCCCGAAGGCCCAACGTGACGGAAACGGTGATCCGGGCGCATTCGGGAAGCTACGAAGCGGTGGACACGCGGCGGGATCTTGGAGCTTGCGTCGGAGGGAAGCAAGGCCGGATGGACGGCGTGCCCAGCCGGAGGAAATATCTCAGAGTTCCAAGATTGCCCTCGAGGGGTATGTATCTTAGGCTTAGAGTGTAGGGGTATTGTGGTCTTTCCCCCCACCAGATGACTCAATATAAATAGGAGGTGGAGGGGATGGCAAGTTATCTGTTCGAAACCCTAGTTCATTTGCTCTCTATTCTGGTAGGCTAGCCAAGTGCAGATCGAGTAATCTTAGCGGGTGGATGAAAGGTGGAGGTTAGCCACTGTTGTACAGATTGTGACCTCTGGTTGTATGGAAGAATCGTTCTAGAGATGATTTGCTTGTCTTTCTTCCCGAGTTCATTTTGTGCTATTTTCGTTCTTGGTTCGATTCTTTGTTTCTAGGTCGTTTCCTCTCTGATTTCTTTGTGGGGATCATGGGTGAATGCCTTGTGCCTCTTTGTGGATGATCTTGACCCCTCAAACTCCGAGATTTGGTCCGGATTTGAAGTTTTTGGGATGAACTCCTGGTGAGGATATTCTTCCATGAGATCCGCAATTCCTCGTGTTGTAGGGAGTTAGAGACCGAGATTTATGGGGCATAGCTTCCCCTTGGGTGGCTTCTCATCTCCCTAAAGTTTCGCTTCAAGAGCTCTAGCCGTTTGGGAGATCCAGTGATGGATTTGGGAGGTTTGACCCGCGTGTTATTGTAGCTGTTCTTCCTGTTCGTCCGTCGAGTTTTTCGGACAGTCTGACTTGGTGTCTTGGACAGTCCGCGAGGGTCTCGGACAGTCCGCATGCGATTGGCGGACGGTCCGTGACTGTTTTGCTTGTCTGAGTTTTTCCCGTTTTGGCTAAATCTTTTCTCGGACGGTCTGCGTGACCATTTCAGACAGTCCGCGACACTGGCGGACAGTCTGTAGAACAGTCCGTAGAGGACCCAAAGTTTCTGGAGATTCAAGTTGATTTTACGGATGGTCTGCCCTCCTCTATCGGACAGTCCGCCCGCCTTGCGGACAGTCCGATCCCTCTGTGCGGACAGTCCGACCATGCCTAGTAGACAGTTGTTCCTCCTTGCTTCTCGAGTTGTGTGCTTCCGCTTTGTTTCTCTTTTGGCTTGGTCCTAGGGTTGGTAGCTCCGTTGTGACTACGCTACCTTGACAAGCTACTGAGGAATCATTGGGCAGCGATTGTGGGATATAGGCCAAGTTTCATGAAGAAATTTTTATCGGCTCCCATTCACGCCCCCCCTCTCTGGTCGTCATTTCGGTCCTTCAATTGATATCAGAGCCGGTTATGGATCTTTGTGATTCTAACGAGTGTTAAGATCCAAAGATGGCGTACTCAGGAAAGGGTTCGGGTCCTCCTTTCTTCGATGGGAAGAATTACCGGATGTGGTCGGTTCGGATGGGTGCGTTTCTCCGCGGCAAGGGACAATTGATATGTGATATCACTCTTGATAATACCTATACCATCCCTGCTGCAAGAGCGACCCAAGTTGATAAGGATAAGTTTGAGGCAAATGCAAAGGCAGTTGATTACTTGTTCAAAGCGCTTGACGAGCATGAATTCAATCGTGGCATCGAAGAGCAGCTTGCTTGTAAGATTTGGAAAAAATTGGAAGTTGCTGATGGTGGTGATGGTGTGGTTAAGGCTAGGCTCTTTTCGACTTACCGGAGGGAGTATGAGAATTTCACTCATTTGCCCGTGAGTCAATTGATGCCATGTTTCAGAGGTTTACCGTGATAGTGAACAACATGTAAGCCAATACCACCGACCTCCCTTACTCAGATCATGATAGAGCTTTGAAGCTCTTGCACTGCTTGGATAGATCTGTGTGGGGTGCGAAGGTTGAGGCCATTATGGAGTCGGATAGCCATGAGATGCTCACAGCTAATGGGTTGTTCTCCAAGCTCAAGTCCTCAGAGATCGATAGGATGGCTAGAGCCAAGCTTGAGAACCCGACTGATCCCCATAGTCTGGCCCTCATGAGTGGTTCTAGTTCTAGGTCGCTTGCTAACTCCTCTCGACAGTTTGCTTTGTCTATGCTTGTTTCTTTGCCAGATGAAGAGTTCGAGGTGTTGAGCGGGGAGGATCTCGCGTTGCTGACCAAGAGGTTCGGGCGCTTGCATGAGAACCGCAAGAGTACCAAGCGTGTTGGGAGCACATGCTATAGATGCGGCAAGATGGGGTACTTCATCGTTGAATGCCCAGAAGCAAGCGAACCCACGAACGACTACAAGCATCGATCAAGAGATGACCACAAGAACCGATCCAGGAACGACTACAAGGGCAAGCACAAGAGCAAGGAAGAGTACAAGAAGAAGAAGCACGGTGGCCACAAGCACACGTACAAGCCTCGAGCCATGGTTGTCGGTGCAAGCGACGTCGACACGAGTTTCAGTTACACTTCATCGAGCTCAAGCAGCGAGGATGAGGACCAAGGTCGACGCCGGAGGCACTCGAGCAAGAACTTCAACGGTTTGGCGTGTGCGGCTTCCGGTGGATTCTGTACCACGGCACACAGCACCGACGACAAGAAGAGTGAAGGAGAAGACTCAGATTCATACTCCAAAGATGAGGTAAACCATTATCCAAACTTCTTGCTAGCAGAGATTGATAGGTTGAATGCCTTGCTTGATAACTATGATGATGTGCTTAGAAAGACCAACAAGGGGAAGAGGGAGTTTAGGTCTTTGCTTGGTGCGTCTGAGGAGAAAGTGGCTAAACTTGAGTCTCTATTTGCTGCTTCTCAAGTTGAGATCGATGCGTTGAAAGTTGTCTCTGTTGTTCCTGATGAGTTTGAATGCTTGAATTGTGAGCATGTGATGAATGAATTGGTTGAATATAAGAAGAAACACATGACTAAACTGGAAGAATTTGATGTGCTCCAAGTTGAACTTGATGAGTTGAAATCTAGATCTGCCTTGCTAGGAGCTTGCACCTCTTGTCATGTCTCGCATGCTAAATTGGATGAATCTCATACTAGGAACAAGTGCCTTGAAAGTTCTTCGAAATCTTCTGCTACTTATGCTTGTTCTAGTTGTGATGTAAACGCTTTGAATATTCTTGAACTTGAGCATGCAACTAACCGTCAGCAGGATGAGAATGATGAGTTGCATAAGTGTTTGGGTTGGTTGTCTGGTCATGAGCCCCAGTTTGGTATGATGATAGCTCAGTTCAGGCGAGCTGATAGTCGTGGGCTTGGATCGGAGAAGGTGTGTGAGAGTGAGGATGTGGGGTGTGAGAGTGTACCAATTCCTCCACAAATTACCCCAGCCAAGAACACCTTTGATCCCAAACCCAACCACTTAAAGAACAAACTTGACACTACCCCTGATCCTCCAGTGTTCCCTCTTCAAACCAACAACTTTCAAAAGAGAGTGAACTTTGTGGGAGAATCGAGTGGTCTTAAGCCAAGTGAGAAGCCTCCACCAAAAGAAGCTCCAAAGCCAAAGCTAGTCCACTACTACTGTGGGTTTTGTGGTAGGGATGGTCACCAAGAGGAGTTATACTTCAGGAAGAAGAGAGAAGTGAGGAGAGAAAGAGAGACGGGTAATCGGGACAAGTACCGCTCTTCTCATAGCATGCCCGAGCCTCGTGCACCTACGCCAAGGGGTGAAGGGTTTGTGCATTCGATGCCTAGAGGAGGTGCTCGTGCTGTTGCAGGTGGTCCTCAGAGAGGTGGTGATAGGCGCTTTGGGTTTGGACATGGTGAGTTTGCTATGCGTCCCCCTCCTCGTGGTCAGTACGAGTTTGGGAGGAACGACCGTAGCTTTGGTGCTCGGAGGGAGTTCATGCCACGCTTTCCCCGCGTGGTGCTCCTCCGATTAGACGTGATAGAGCTCCACTTGTGAGGCGTGATAGGTTCCAACCTTTTGCTGATGGTGGTAGAGTAGATTTTGCTAACCCCTCTTTTGAGTAGATGGCTCGGCACTGGTTTGACTCGTTTTGTTCTAACCCCAGTGCTGAGTCGTTTGCTCACTCTCGCACTCACTTCTGATTTTGCATGTAGTGGGAGGCTTGAGGAGGTCATGGTTGATCGATTCCGGTTGCTCTCGTCACATGACCGGAGATCGAAGGTGTTTCTCACCCCGGTGAAGACAAGGAAATACATCACTTTTGGGGATAATGGTAAGGGAAGAGTGCTTTCAGAGAAAGATATTCAGGTAAGTGAGAAGTTTGCGTTGAAGCGTGTTGCTCTTATCAAGTCGCTTGGTTTTAATTTGCTCTCTGTCTCTCAGTTGCTTGACGAGGGTTTTGAGGTTCGTTTTGTGAGTGGTCCTTCTCGGATTCTTGATTCTCGAGGTGACCTTGTGTGCATGATCATTCCTGAGGGTCAAGTTTTCCGTGCTGATTTCTCGAGGTCTTTCGGTCCCTCTCACTGTCTAGTGGCCGTTCCTCTTCCGAGCTTTGGAAGTGCCAAAGGAGGTTGGGTCATTTGAGCTTTGACTTGCTCACTCGTTTGAGCAGTCTTGACCTTATCTGAGGATTGCCCAAGCTTCGGTTTTAGAAGGATTTGGTGTGTGCTCCTTGTAGGCATGGGAAAATTGTCGCCACTTCTCATCCACCTTTGACTAAGGTGATGACTGAGCGTCCTGGAGAGCTTCTTCATATGGACTTGGTTGGTCCAGCTCGCGTTCGCTCAGTCGGTGGGAAGTGGTATGTCCTTGTGATAGTGGACGACTATTCTCGCTAGGCTTGGGTGTTTTTCTTGACGTCTAAGGATGAGGCTTTTGGATTCTTTCGAGACTTGATCTTGAGGTTGAAAAACAAACGTAATGGTAATGCCATGCGAGCTATCCGCGGTGACAATGGCACGGAATTTAAGAACGCTCGTTTTGAAGCCTTTTGCCGTGATCAAGGTCTTGAGCATTAGTTTTCCTCGCCTTATGTCGCTTGTCAGAATGGTGTTGTGGAGAGAAAGAATCAGACTCTTTGTGAGATGGCTAGGACGATGCTTGATGAGCATATGACTCCTAGGAGATATTGGGCCGAGGCGGTGAGCACCGCATGCTATGTCTCAAATCGGATTTTCCTTCGTGCGTTCAAGAAGAAGACTTGCTACGAGATCTTTCATGGGAGACCCCCCATGGTGAGTCATTTTTTAGTATTCGGTTGCAAGTGCTTCCTTTCTTAAGAAAGGTAATCTAGACAAATTCCGTATGCTCTAGAGCATATCGTGTGCTCAACCTTGACTCTAACCAAATCATGGAGACTTGCGAAATTGAGTTCGACGAGACGATTCCGTGTAGCTCGACTATTTTTGAGTGTGAAGGTGATGAAGAGATGGGACAGACGATCTTCGAAGACGAGCAAGCGGATGATGGTGAAGATGACGATGGAGATGGTGTGCCTCCTACGACACGTGTACCTACTACCTCCACTATGATGACTACAGCTGGCGATGGTCCATCCCCCACTACCACATCAACATGAGTACCTGGAGGTCGAGTGGAAGCAGTTGCTGAGGGGGAGGAGATTTCAAGGCGTGAGGCACCAAGACACATTCAAGCTAGGCATCCACCCTCAAGCATCATAGGAGACTTCGACGAGCGCACTACAAGGTCAAGGTCAAGAAACAACTCTCAATTTGCTTATTCTGCATTTGTCGCGTCTTTCGAGCCCAAAGATATTAGACATGCTTTATCTGATGCAAACTGGGTCAATGCTATGCATGAAGAGCTTGAAAACTTTGAGAGGAATGAGGTGTGGGAACTTGTTGAGCCTCCGCCAAATTGCCATGCTATAGGAACCAAATGGGTTTGGAAGAACAAACAGGGTGAGAGTGGTGAGGTTGTGAGAAACAAAGCTAGGTTGGTTGCCCAGTGCTTTTCACAGAAAGAGGGAATTGAGTATGAGAAGAAATTTGCTCCTGTAGCCCGTTTGGAGGCAATTCAAATTCTTCTTGCATTTGCTGTTGCTAAAGGGTTCAAATTGCACCAAATGGATGTGAAGAGTGCTTTTCTAAATGGGGTAATAGAGGAAGAAGTGTATGTGAGGCAACCACCGGGATTTGAGTGAGAAGTACACACACCGAGTGTACAAGCTCCACCGAGCACTATATGGTCTAAAACAAGCACCTAGAGCGTGGTATGGTAGACTGCGAGGGTTCTTATTAAGTAAGGGGTTTGTGATGGGCACAGTAGATAAGACCCTGTTCTTGCTTCGTGCTGGTAGTGACATCCTAATTGTATAGATATATGTGGATGACATTATCTTTGGTGCCTCGTCTAATGCACTTGTGGAGAAATTTTCTGAAGATACGAGCAGAGAATTCGAGATGTCAATGATGGGAGAGCTGCAGTTCTTCCTCGGACTACAGATCAAGCAAGTCAATGATGGGATATTCATGCATCAAGGGAAGTACACGAAGGACATGCTGAAGAAGTTCGACCTGAATGACTCCAAGCCGATGTCGACACCGATGGGTACAACTACGGCGTTGGATGCTGATGAAGATGGAGATCCAGTGGACCAGAAGGAGTACCAGAGCATGATCGGCTCCCTCCTCTACTTGACGGCGATGAGGCCAGACATACAATTCAGTGTGTGTCTGTGCGCTCGTTTTCAAGCTTCACCGAGGACTTCGCATTGGCAGGCTGTCAAGAGAATCTTCAGGTACTTGAAATACACTCCTGATTTGGGTCTTTCGTATTCTGCCTCCTGGACACTCAGCCTTCATGGTTTTTCTGATGCTGATTTCACTAGGTGTCGGTTGGACCGCAAGTCTACATCGGGTCAGTGTCAGTTTCTTGGTTCTTCTTTGGTCTCGTGGTCTTCTCGCAAGCAGTCTAGTGTTGCACAATCCACCACTGAAGCCGAATATGTTGCTCCTGCTAGCTGCTGCTCCCAGCTCCTATGGATCACATACACCTTGAGTGACTTGGTTCTAAGCTTCTCTCGAGTTCCACTTCTATGTGATAGCACCAGTGCCATTAGTGTAGCTAAGAACCCTATGCTGCATTCCAAAACCAAACGCATTGAAGTGAGGTACAACTTTCTGAGAGATCACGTTGAGAAAGGTCACATTGAACTATATCATGTCTCCACCCAAAACCAGCTAGCTGTCATTTTTACAAAACCTCTTGATCAAGCTACTTTTGCCCGCTTGCGAGGAGAGCTTGGAGTTTGTTGTCCTCTTTGAGTTGGTGTTTGGGGTTCCTTGTAGTATATGTATACTATGTACATTCTGCATTTGCATTTGTTTCATAGGTCTTGCATTTGTACATATTTATTTTCATGCATTTTAGGTTGAGCTTCTCCCGTATGGATTGACTGCTATAATCTGCTACACTTGAGCTAGTGGACATGTGTGTAGTCTTTTGGTGATGGTTTGCTATGCTCTTGATTGATTCACTATATATTCATAATGAGCTTGCAAATGATTTTGAAATGTTAAACCCGATCTCACCCATGAGCAAATGCTTTCCATGCTTAGTTCAAGCCTAAATACTTTCTCATGCTTAGATTGTGCTAGGATATCCATTTCTGGCTAAATGGGTCAAAGATCATTCTATCATTGCAAATGTTTAGCCTATTGTTTATCTTGTGGAGAAGCATAAACTTCTTTTTGCCTCAAATGCACTTCATGTACCATAATTCAAAATCTGAAAAATGAAGTGTTTGTGATTGAAAAGTCCTAAACATGTCAAATATGCTATTATGTGTATAATTTTGGGTGCTAAACCGTTGCATGTTGTCTACCAAGAGAAGTCTCTATTTAGAAGTAGACACATGGCTCGGTGGCTTTGACATGACATGAGATAGGCTTTGGGTGTTTGCAATGATCTTTTAACTAGAATTGGTGACCTGGGATGATCTTTGCACGATTTAGTTCATTTTGGCTTGAAGTTGTCATTTTGCTCATGAGGTGATGAATTCTTGAAAAACTTGTTGAACTTGGAAACTAATTGGCCATATGCTTATACAATCATGAAATCTTGTTGGCAATGCTTGTACAGAACCTTGAACTATCTTGCTTGCAAATTTGCACTTGTGTAGCATTTTATAGTGCTCATTTTATATCTGAGAAGCTCTAGGTTGATTTGTCTGCATGTTAGTCTTGATTCATGCATTGGCAACAATGGGGAGAACTTGTATGGTAAACAGGGGAGAATCTGCAAAAAAAGGGGGAAAACTTGTGTGCATGGCTTTGCATTAGAGGGTACTCAGTTCAGGGGGAGAAGTTGAGTTTGCATGCTTTTGTGCAGGAGGAGCTTCTTGTGTTCCTGATTCGCTTTGCTCTTTTTGCCGATGGTGTTGAGCCCTTTCTGCCTCTTCTTGAGGGGTCGGCATTTGGAGCTTGTTGGTCTCGGTTGTGTTGAGCCGTTGCCCTTGTCTTATGGGACCGAGACTTTCTCTTTCAGGTGACTTGTTTTCGGCTTGCTCTTTGCTTTGAGTCACTTGTTTGAGCCTTGTTTTCTTTTTCTTTTATGTTTTCTTTTTCATATCCAAAATCATGAGGTGTGTTGTCAATGCACTCATCAAGGGGGAGATTGAGGACCAAGTGTATCCGAGGACCGGTGGATGGTCGCTTCTCAGTGTGATAAGTGATTGACAACGTGGTGTTGAACTGACTCTTGGCCTAGTATTGCAGGTGTTCGATGCGACTCGGTTTGCGTTGGTGTAGGTGAAGAACAAGCACGAAAGGTCTTAGCCAGAGTGGCCTCCGAGGAGTGGAGAGACGAGTAGGCTTGTTTCGAGGTACCCGGTGGCCAGATGGGATCGAGTGCGGTCGTCATGGTGCAAGAAGAGCAAGACGACGTTGTGAATTGAGCCGGTGCAAGGTAGCGGCTAACAACCGAAGCTTGTACGCGCGGTTTGATGGTTGGGCCACAACACCATCGGAGGAGGGTTTCTCAGTTTGGGCCTTAAAACCGAGCTGAAGGCCCAACGTGACGGAAACGGTGATCCGGGCACGTTCGGGAAGCTTTGAAGCGGTGGGCACGGTGCGGGATCCTAGAGCTTGCGTCAGAGGGAAGCAAGGTCGGATGGACGGCGTGCCCAGCCGGAGGAAATATCTCAGAGTTCTAAGATTTCCCCTAAGGGTTATGTATCTTAGGATTAGAGTGTAGGGGTAGTGTGGTCTTTTCCCCCACCAAATGACTCAATATAAATAGGAGGTGGAGGGGATGTCAAGTTATCTGTTCGAAACCCTAGTTCATTTGCTCTCTATTCTCGTAGGCTAGCCAAGTGCAAATCGAGTAATCTTAGCAGGTGGAGGTTAGCCACCGTTATACAGATCGTGACCTCTGGTTGTATGGAAGAATCGTTCTAGATATGATTTGCTTGTCTTCCTTCCCGAGTTCATTTTGTGCTATTTTCATTCTTGGTTTTCGGATTTCTTTGTGGGGATCATGGGTGAGTGTCTTGTGCCTCTTTGTGGATGATCTTGACCCCTCGAACGCCGAGATTTGGTCCGGATTTGAAGTTTTTCAGATGAAATCATGGTGAGGGTATTCTTCCGTGAGATCCGCGACTCCTCGTGTTGTAGGGAGTTAGAGGCCGAGATTTTTGGGGCATAGCTTCCCCTTGCGTTGCTTCTCATCTCCCCAAAGTTTCGCTTCAAGAGCTCTAGCCGTTTGGGAGATCCGGAGATGGATTTGGGAGGTTTGACCCGCGTGTTACTGTAGCTGTTCTTCCTGTTCGTCCGTCGAGTTTTTCGGACAGTCCGCGAGGGTCTCGAACAGTCCGCATGCGATTGGCGGACGGTCCGTGACTGTTTTGCTTGTATGAGTTTTTCCCGTTTTGGCTAAGTCTTTTCTCGGACGGTCCGCGTGACCATTTCAGACGGTCCGCGACACTGACGCACAGTCCGTAGAACAGTCCGTAGAGGACCCAAAGTTTCTGGAGATTCAAGTTGATTTTACGGATGGTCCGCCCTCCTCTATCGGACAGTCCGCCCGCCTTGCAGACAGTTTGATCCCTTTTTGCGGACAGTCCGACCAGGCCTGGCACACAGTTGTTCCTCCTTGCTTCTCGAGTTGTGTGCTTCCGCTTCGTTTCTCTTTTGACTTGTTCCTAGGGTTGGTAGCTCCGTTGTGACTACGCTACCTTCACAAGCTAGTGAGGAATCATTGGGCAGCGATTGTGGGATATAGGCCGTGTTTCGTGAAGAAATTTTTATCGGATCCCATTCACTCCCCCTCTTTGGTCGCCATTTCACTCCTTCAGCCAGGTGCGGCGGAATCAACATTGGGCTTCCTCCTCATGGGCCCCTATGGTCATGCATGCGGCTACCTTTCTATCAACAGTTTTAGCAGGGCCTTCTTTAACAATGATTTTATCTATATAATGCATCATGTATTTCTCTGTCACACCCAGATTTTAACAAAACCCGAATGTGGCCATATGTGTGCCCAGTGTAACACCCTAAAAATGCCCATTTTGAAATTTAGTAATTAAATCACTATTATTTAATTTATGCTCATATGTATCTAAGGAAATCAAATTATTTATGAGAAATAAAATCAAAGATAAGGCTAGAAACACTTTTGATGCATTCATGCTGGCTGCATTGAGTTTTGTATGCTTGAAGTTCAAATCGGATTTTAAAATCCAAATTTCAAGTTTTGCTTTTAGGCTTTGCCTTCTAATTCCTTTCCTGGCGCTGAACCGTTTTTTTTTTCAAGACCCTCGACTTCGACTAGGACTCTGTCTCGAGACCGACTCCGACGCAGTCGCAGTCGCCGAATCCTTCCTTGTCATGAACGCCAAGACTTGGATCTGAGGCCGGACTTTGCTCTATTTATAGTCGCCTTTAGTCGCCGCCTTGATTCTCCTTTCAATTCATCCCAATCGAGCCACAACCCTAGCTGCCGTTCTCGCCGAAAAGTTCCGCCTCGCTCGAGACCGTTCTCGTCGGAAAAAGTTCCTCCTCGCTCGAGACCCACCCTCGATCTTCGTCGTCGGAGCTTCGCACTCGTCGGAAAGTACTTCAGGAGGTTCGCCTTGAAAACCCGAAGCTATCCATAGCGTTCTTGCTCTGGTTCCAGCCGTACTCTACGCCAATTTTGATCCGCCGTCGTCCCAGTAGTTTCTCCGCCGCTGTGTTCGAGCGTCGCTAGCGTCAAGCCTCGAAGCCAGCATACCCCTCGAAAAGCCGTTTTGTTTTGAGCCGTTAGATCTAGATCCAACGCCGCCGCGTCAGTTCGAGGCCCTGGTCGAACCAGAGGTACCCTCGAAGCTGACTGTTTTGCAAAACGATCCTTCTCGTTTTCAAAATCAACCCGCAGTCCAACTTAGTTCAAAAGTATTTTCAAATGAGTCCTTTTTCTTTTGTTTTAAACCCCTGCAAGTTTTTAAAGTTGCGCCCGAGACCCAGTTTGTAGCTTCTTTGTTTTAGCTCCGATTAGAGTGATTTTTGCGCTCTTGTGTTCGTAGCAAAGCGTAGATTAGTTTCGAAGCTTTCTTTCTTCTGTTCTTTATTGTTTGGTGTACTGTTCTAATAGATTGATATTGTTTGCATGTACTGGCTTGTTCGGTTGCTTGTGTGTATCTTCGAGAGTCCAGTTGGTGAGCAGTACGCGTTCGAGTTCGAGGGGTACCAGGACCAGCAGTA
This sequence comes from Echinochloa phyllopogon, assembly GCA_033239725.1. NCBI lineage: Eukaryota > Viridiplantae > Streptophyta > Magnoliopsida > Poales > Poaceae > Echinochloa > Echinochloa phyllopogon. The sequence goes on from BTCW01000017.1 coordinate 15,302,552, forward strand.
TCAGGAACAGCAGCAGCAGCAGCACTTTGTAGAAGGCAAGTACAGCACGGACAATCCTTGCTACCTAAACACCTTTACCCATTAATTACGGCATATGCATGTGTCTAATTTTGATCCTATTAAGGTTGAACCTAGTCTGTTTATCCTTTACCTTGAATACCTTGGGTTTATTTGCATTTGGGTAGAAATTTGCTAGGCGCAGCTACTGTCACAATTATTTTACTATCAATCATGACTTAATAGTTCACTTCAATGTTAATGGTAAAATTTTGCTTTTTAGCAACTTGGATCAGGGAGCTAGGGCGTATGCTTCGAGCCTGGCCCTAGTGTCTCTCCGTAAGGACTGGTTCTTAAAGTGGCAACCCAGGAGCCTGTCGTCACCGCCGGAACTATAATGGCTCTGGTCTTGGACAAGTAACTTGTACGGCTTTAATTTAACAGTAGTTACCGAGGGGCCACCGGCGTTATGGGAAGCATGGGTGAGAGTATGGTTTGATCCACCGAGGACGGAATAGCCGTTGGCTATGCCCTCGTGAGGCACAGTCCCGTGTTGGGAGCTTCCGTATGGCGGGGGTTCCACACGTTGCGCTATTTTATTCTGCTTTTGTTGTTATTTTCCCGCGCTTGGACGCCATTGACCCTCCTATTCGGAGCGCCCTGGGAGTCAGTCAATCTCGGTGCCTTGGGTCATGCTACCTAGGTTGTACCATAACGTCTACTGTTTTGTTAAAGTGTCTTGTGAAAAGCCTCGTAGCGTCCCTATGCGGTCACACTTCGGAAGTGTGATTTGTGAGGTCTGATCCACCTCCGCGTGGTTGGGTGCAAAGTTCTTTGAACTTTTACGCGACTGGTGGGTAAAGGGCGAAACCTCTGCAGAGTGTAAATCTATCTTGATAGCCTTGCTCAGGGTCAAAGAGCGGCCTGGATCCTTTTTGATTAGAAGATGATGTTTATTATTTCTGTTTAAAGTCTACTTCTACTTTATTAATTGGGGAAATTCAACCGGGATTCACATAAATGTTGTATCCTCGAGATACCCTCGAATACCTTCGAGACTCCCTCGAATACCCTCGAGAGACCCTCGAATCAAACTAAAATCAGCCAACTAAAAATGCTAATGCAGTTCAGCCGAGTCAAGCCTTACTTTTTAGCCTTCATAATCTGTGTTGTATTTGCTAAGTAACTCTGTTACTTACACTTGCTGTTGTTATTATTTTTGGGCAAAATCCCGGATGGGTAACAGATGGATTAGATGGTACTGCTGCCGTCGAATTTCCTGAAGATCTGCCTTTCTACTAGCTGTGCTCAACCAGTCAGTGTCCCTGTGGGGTTGTGGACTTCGGCCTCGTTTCGTCAGGATTAGAGATAGTTCTGTTTAGAGACTTCCGCTGTAATTTTCTTTAAGTTTGAGTCAAACTCTGATGTAAAACCTTTTTTTTATTAAACGAGCATTGTGTTCTATTATCAAATTTGTTTGCTATATGTGTAATGACTTCTTGGGAGCACATATGGCCGCATCTCGGGTTTGCTGTATAAATCCGGGTGTGACAGATTGGTATCAGAGCCGTGCTGACTGTAGGAACGCTGCCTAGTTAGAACGGTTGATAAATCATTAGGAGACCGCCATGATTTTTGTTTTAGATCATTTAGCTACGTTTTTCAAAACCAGTGCTGTCGAGTCTTCTGTGAATCATGTCTTTGGGTGCTTGATTTTGCTGTTATTATGCTTATGTTTGATTTGGATCTTTGTAATGATTGTGATGGTCATAGACGCAAGTCTATCTCCATCTAGATATAGGACTAAGGTTTAAGGAATACTAGTGAATAAATAGTTGGGTTATCTTTCTCCTCTGCATTTCCTCTGTCTTACTCTTTATCTTATCTTTCCAAGAATTGCTATCTTCCCATACACCATCTGCAAGCATGGGTCATCTATTACCGATTGACGGGAATACTGATGGGAGATCTCTTGATATGGTAGATGGTTAACACCAGAGGCAACCCCGGAGGCAGTGGAAGCAACCAGAACCAGAACCCACCACCTCCACCACCGCCACTTACCATGGAGCAGATGATGCAGATGCAACTTCAGCTGACTCAGCAGATGGCGCAAACCATAGCACTGATGCAGCAGAATCAGCAAAACCCGCCTCAACAGCACTACATGCAGCCCAGAGATAAAAGGGGCGAGTTTTTGAAGGGACGCCCTCCTACCTTCAACAAGTCTAGCGACCCAATGCAAGCAGAGGACTGGCTCAAGGCAGTGGAACGACAGCTGGACATCGCACAGTGCAATGATCGGGAGAAGGTGTTGTATGGAAGTGGACAGCTCCAGGGAGCAGCTTTGGATTGGTGGGATGCGTACCAATATGCTCACCCCAATCGTGATCAGATCACTTGGCAGGAGTTTAGCGACAGCTTCCGTTCTCACCACGTGCCGGAGGCGCTGATGACCTTGAAGAAGGAGTTCCTGGCATTAAAGCAGGAAGGTATGAGTGTCACCGATTATCGTGACAGGTTCATTGAGTTGGCCCGTTATGCCCCAGAGGACGTGAATACTGATAGGAAGAAGCAGACCCGGTTCCGAGATGGCCTGCATGATACACTCCAGTACCAGCTCCTGTGTTCCAAGTTCGCCACTTTCCAAGAACTGGTGGATAGCTCACTACTGTTGGAGCACAAGCGCCGTGAGATGGAAGATAAGAAGAGGAAGCTTCAAGGCACACCGTCAGGAAGCTATGTTCGACCCCGCTTCAATCCTCAGCAAGGAAACCAGCAGATGGTAACCCCGCAGCGTTTCCAAGGACAGTCCGGTTCGATGAACCGCAACCAGTATCAGCTACGACCCCAGTATCAGCAGCGTCCCCCGTACCTACCAGCACCACCTCAGCAGCGACCCTCGAACCAGCCACAGAATGGTCCTGCTCAACGCCCCAATCCGGCCAGCAATACGCCTACAGCACCAAGGTGTTTCGGATGTGGTGATCTGGGACACTATGCCAACGCCTGCCCTCGAAAGGTCCAGAACACCGTCGATCAGAACAGCAATTCGAGGGTTGGACAACCGCAGAACCAGAATGGGAATCAGCAGCAGAATCCAGCGAGGGGCAAGGTCAACCACATGGGAGCTGAGACCCTCGAAGGAGCCACAGATGTCGTTGTGGGTATGTTCCCTATCAACTCGACCCTCGCAACTGTTTTATTCGATACTGGAGCTTCGCATGCTTTCATATCTGCTGCTTTCGTGAAAAAGAATATGATGATGTTGCAACCTATGGGGAACCCCATGGTAGTTAGTTCACCTGGGGGAGAACAGCGTGCCACTCTACGTTGCCCTCGAGCCACAATCACAATAAGGGGGGTAGATTTCGTGGCGAACCCAATAGTCCTAGAAACCTTTGGGTTTGACTTGATTTTGGGTATGAGTTGGTTAGCCAGATATGATGGGGTGATTCAATGTGCCAAAAGAACAGTGAAATTGACAGCGAAGACTGGTGAGAAAGTGGAGTATCAAGCAGCTAGTCCCACAGGACATAATCAGATCTATCAAGCCGAGGGTGTAGCACTGGAAGACATCAGAGTGGTGTGCGAATTTCCGGATGTGTTTCCAGATGAGTTACCAGGTATGCCCCCAGACCGCGAGGTTGAATTTGTTATTGATCTTAAACCTGGTACTGCACCTATAGCTAAGAGGCCATATAGAATGGGAGTAAAAGAATTAGAAAAACTTAAGGAGGAATTAAAGGCATTGTTAGCAAAAGGGTATATTCGTCCTAGTTCATCCCCTTGGGGAGCACCAGTTCTGTTTGTGGATAAGAAAGATGGGACTCAGAGATTGTGTGTGGATTATCGAGCTTTGAATGAAGTGACCATCAAGAACAAGTACCCGTTGCCAAGGATTGATGATCTCTTCGACCAGTTGAAAGGAGCATGTGTGTTCTCTAAGATCGATCTCCGATCCGGTTACCATCAGATGAGGATACGAGTGACTGACATCCCCAAAACAGCCTTCACAACCCGATATGGTCTATATGAGTTCACAGTCTTGTCTTTTGGTTTGACAAATGCACCGGCATACTTCATGTATCTAATGAACAGTGTGTTCATGGACTATCTTGACAAGTTCGTGGTAGTGTTCATTGACGACATTCTGGTTTTCTCCAAGAATGAGGAAGAGCATGAAGAACATCTGAGGTTGGTGATGCAGAGACTTCGTGAGCATCAGTTGTATGCCAAGCTGAGCAAGTGTGAGTTTTGGTTAAAGGAAGTAGCATTCTTGGGTCACGTACTGTCCGATGGTGGAGTGGCAGTTGATCCGAAGAAGGTTAGTGATGTGTTGAGTTGGAATCCACCTAAGGATGTGAGTGAAATCAGAAGTTTCCTGGGAATGGCCGGATACTATCGACGGTTCATTGAAGGATTCTCCAAAATTGCTAAACCCCTGACGGCGTTACTAGAGAAAAACACCAAGTTTGTCTGGACCGAGGCATGTCAAGCCAGCTCCGAGGGTCTGAAGACGAGGCTGACAACAGCACCCGTGCTAGTGTTGCCGGATATAACCAAGAGCTTCTCTATCTACTACGATGCATCTCATCTAGGATTGGGATGTGTACTCATGCAGGAAGGCAGAGTAGTGGCCTATGCTTCGAGGCAGTTGAGGAAGCATGAGCAGAATTACCCGACACATGATCTGGAATTAGCAGCTGTGGTGCATGCTTTGAAGATTTGGAGGCATTACTTGATAGGACATAAGTGTGATATTTACACTGACCACAAGAGTCTCAAGTATGTGTTCACACAGTCAGATCTGAATATGAGGCAACGTCGATGGCTAGAGTTGATCAAGGATTACGACCTGGAGATTCATTACCACCCAGGGAAGGCCAACCTGGTGGCAGATGCCCTTAGTAGAAGGAGTTACGTGAATAAGATCACGGGACGTTGTTTACCGGAGGAACTCAGTTCAGAGTTTGAAAGGATGAGTCTGGGATTTGTGACCAGCATCACCAAGTTGGCAGTAGAACCGACCTTGGAACAGGAGATCAGAAAAGGACAGCTCTCAGATGAAAAGATCAAGGGGATTGTGGAACTTGTAGCATTAGGAAAAGCCCCTGGTTTTCGAGTGGATGAGCAAGGAACATTGTGGTATGAGAAGAGGATCTGTGTACCAGATGTAGTGCAGATTAGAGATGCAATTCTCAGGGAAGCCCACGAATCGGCTTATTCGATACACCCAGGTAGTACAAAGATGTACCAAGATATCAAAGAGAGATTTTGGTGGTACGGATTGAAGAGAGATGTGGCCACATACGTAGCTCTATGTGACACATGTCAGAGAGTCAAGGCTGAACATCAGAGGCCAGCAGGTTTGCTCCAACCCCTGAAGGTACCTGAATGGAAGTGGGAAGAAGTCGGAATGGATTTCATCACTGGCTTACCTCGCACTCAGAGGGGATTTGACTCAATTTGGGTAATCATGGATCGTCTGACCAAGGTGGCACATTTTCTTCCAGTAAAGACCACCTACACAGGAGCCAGAGTAGCAGAGTTGTATATGGAGAGGATTGTGTGTTTGCACGGGGTACCGAAAAGAATAGTGTCAGATCGAGGTACCCAATTCACATCACGTTTTTGGCGACAATTGCATGAGTCTATGGACACTAAGCTACAGTTCAGTTCAGCTTACCATCCGCAGACAGATGGGCAGACAGAACGTACGAATCAGATATTGGAGGATATGTTGAGGGCATGTGCTCTACAATATGGTGTCAGTTGGGACAAGAGTTTACCATACGCAGAGTTTTCATACAACAACAGTTATCAGAAGAGTTTGCAGATGGCGCCATTCGAGGCCCTGTATGGCAGAAAGTGTAGGACACCACTGTTCTGGAATCAGACTGGAGAAAGTCAGGTGTTTGGACCTGAGGTACTAAGAGAGGCCGAACGGCAAGTGCAGATAATCAGGCAGAATTTGAAAGTGGCACAATCCAGACAGAAGAGTTATGCAGATAACCGGCGAAGGGACCTCAATTTCGAGGTGGGAGACTTCGTGTATCTCAAGGTGTCACCAATGAGAGGTGTGAAGAGGTTCAACGTCAAGGGCAAGTTAGCACCTCGATATATTGGACCGTTCGAGGTACTTGGCCGGAAAGGAGAGGTGGCATATCAGTTAGAGCTACCAGAGAAGTTAGCAGGAGTACACGATGTGTTCCATGTATCTCAATTGAAAAAGTGCTTGCGAGTACCTGAGGAACAAATTCCGATTGATGAGCTGAATGTAGAGGAAGATCTTACCTATACTGAGCATCCTGTCAGAATTTTGGAAGAATCAGAGAGAGTCACCAGAAACAAGGTGATCAAGATGTGCAAGGTTCAGTGGAGTCGTCATTCAGTGGACGAAGCAACTTGGGAAAGAGAGGAAGACCTCAGAGCAGAGTATCCACAGTTATTCCCGTCCGCTTCCGAATCTCGAGGGCGAGATTCATCTTAAGGGGGGTAGGTTTGTAACACCCTAAAAATGCCCATTTTGAAATTTAGTAATTAAATCACTTTTATTTAATTTATGCTCATATGTATCTAAGGAAATCAAATTATTTATGAGAAATAAAATCAAAGATAAGGCTAGAAACACTTTTGATGCATTCATGCTGGTTGCATTGAGTTTTGTATGCTTGAAGTTCAAATCGGATTTTAAAATCCAAATTTCAAGTTTTGCTTTTAGGCTTTGCCTTCTAATTCCTTTCCTGGCGCTGAACCGTTTTTTTTTCAAGACCCTCGACTTCGACTAGGACTCTGTCTCGAGACCGACTCCGACGCAGTCGCAGTCGCCGAATCCTTCCTTGTCATGAACGCCAAGACTTGGATCTGAGGCCGGACTTTGCTCTATTTATAGTCGCCTTTAGTCGCCGCCTTGATTCTCCTTTCAATTCATCCCAATCGAGCCACAACCCTAGCTGCCGTTCTCGCCGAAAAGTTCCGCCTCGCTCGAGACCGTTCTCGTCGGAAGAAGTTCCTCCTTGCTCGAGACCCACCCTCGATCTTCGTCGTCGGAGCTTCGCACTCGTCGGAAAGTACTTCAGGAGGTTCGCCTTGAAAACCCGAAGCTATCCATAGCGTTCTTGCTCTGGTTCCAGCCGTACTCTACGCCAATTTTGATCCGCCGTCGTCCCAGTAGTTTCTCCGCCGCTGTGTTCGAGCGTCGCTAGCGTCAAGCCTCGAAGCCAGCATACCCCTCGAAAAGCCGTTTTGTTTTGAGCCGTTAGATCTAGATCCAACGCTGCCGCGTCAGTTCGAGGCCCTGGTCGAACCAGAGGTACCCTCGAAGCTGACTGTTTTGCAAAACGATCCTTCTCGTTTTCAAAATCAACCCGCAGTCCAACTTAGTTCAAAAGTATTTTCAAATGAGTCCTTTTTCTTTTGTTTTAAACCCCTGCAAGTTTTTAAAGTTGCGCCCGAGACCCAGTTTGTAGCTTCTTTGTTTTAGCTCCGATTAGAGTGATTTTTGCGCTCTTGTGTTCGTAGCAAAGCGTAGATTAGTTTCGAAGCTTTCTTTCTTCTGTTCTTTATTGTTTGGTGTACTGTTCTAATAGATTGATATTGTTTGCATGTACTGGCTTGTTCGGTTGCTTGTGTGTATCTTCGAGAGTCCAGTTGGTGAGCAGTACGCGTTCGAGTTCGAGGGGTACCAGGACCAGCAGTATCAGGAACAGCAGCAGCAGCAGCACTTTGTAGAAGGCAAGTACAGCACGGACAATCCTTGCTACCTAAACACCTTTACCCATTAATTACGGCATATGCATGTGTCTAATTTTGATCCTATTAAGGTTGAACCTAGTCTGTTTATCCTTTACCTTGAATACCTTGGGTTTATTTGCATTTGGGTAGAAATTTGCTAGGCGCAGCTACTGTCACAATTATTTTACTATCAATCATGACTTAATAGTTCACTTCAATGTTAATGGTAAAATTTTTCTTTTTAGCAACTTGGATCAGGGAGCTAGGGCGTATGCTTCGAGCCTGGCCCTAGTGTCTCTCCGTAAGGACTGGTTCTTAAAGTGGCAACCCAGGAGCCTGTCGTCACCGCCGGAACTATAATGGCTCTGGTCTTGGACAAGTAACTTGTACGGCTTTAATTTAACAGTAGTTACCGAGGGGCCACCGGCGTTATGGGAAGCATGGGTGAGAGTATGGTTTGATCCACCGAGGACGGAATAGCCGTTGGCTATGCCCTCGTGAGGCACAGTCCCGTGTTGGGAGCTTCCGTATGGCGGGGGTTCCACACGTTGCGCTATTTTATTCTGCTTTTGTTGTTATTTTCCCGCGCTTGGACGCCATTGACCCTCCTATTCGGAGCGCCCTGGGAGTCAGTCAATCTCGGTGCCTTGGGTCATGCTGCCTAGGTTGTACCATAACGGCTACTGTTTTGTTAAAGTGTCTTGTGAAAAGCCTCGTAGCGTCCCTATGCGGTCACACCTCGGAAGTGTGATTTGTGAGGTCTGATCCACCTCCGCGTGGTTGGGTGCAAAGTTCTTTGAACTTTTACGCGACTGGTGGGTAAAGGGCGAAACCTCTGCAGAGTGTAAATCTATCTTGATAGCCTTGCTCAGGGTCAAAGAGCGGCCTGGATCCTTTTTGATTAGAAGATGATGTTTATTATTTCTGTTTAAAGTCTACTTCTACTTTATTAATTGGGGAAATTCAACCGGGATTCACATAAATGTTGTATCCTCGAGATACCCTCGAATACCTTCGAGACTCCCTCGAATACCCTCGAGAGACCCTCGAATCAAACTAAAATCAGCCAACTAAAAATGCTAATGCAGTTCAGCCGAGTCAAGCCTTACTTTTTAGCCTTCATAATCTGTGTTGTATTTGCTAAGTAACTCTGTTACTTACACTTGCTGTTGTTATTATTTTTGGGCAAAATCCCGGATGGGTAACAGATGGATTAGATGGTACTGCTGCCGTCGAATTTCCTGAAGATCTGCCTTTCTACTAGCTGTGCTCAACCAGTCAGTGTCCCTGTGGGGTTGTGGACTTCGGCCTCGTTTCGTCAGGATTAGAGATAGTTCTGTTTAGAGACTTCCGCTGTAATTTTCTTTAAGTTTGAGTCAAACTCTGATGTAAAACCTTTTTTTTTATTAAACGAGCATTGTGTTCTATTATCAAATTTGTTTGCTATATGTGTAATGACTTCTTGGGAGCACATATGGCCGCATCTCGGGTTTGCTGTGTAAATCCGGGTGTGACACCCAGGAAGTCCACAAAACACATACAGCGAACAAATATGATAAACAAAGTACAAATGCTCGAAATAAAAAAGTTTACATCATAGTACATCATAAATATTTATTACAACGGAAGTCGATAACTCTCAACTAGCGGAGCCGCAGTCCACAGGGACTCCGACTGGGAGAGCGCAACTCAGAAGTACGGCAGGTCCTCAGGGAACTCAGCAGCAGTCTCCTGATCAGCCCAATCTGTTTACCCATCCGGGATTTTGTTGAATATTGACAAGTGTAAGTAAACAAATACTTAGCCAGTATAGCACATGTATGAAGGCTCAAAATAGGCTAGACACGGCTTAACTGCATTAGCATTTTTAGTTGGTTCATTTTAACAATTCACAAATTACTACAAGTGAATGAAACCCGGTTGTAACCCCATTTAATAAGTGTAAGTGACAATAATCATAAATGAACATCATCTTCTAATCAAAAAGGATCTAGGCCGCTCATGACCCTGAGCAAGGCTATCATGATAGATTGTACACTCTGCAGAGGTTTCGCCCTTTACCCACCAGTCGCCTAAAAGTTCAAAGGAACTTTGCACCCAACCACGCACATCAACACTTTTGAGGTGTGACGGCATAGGGACGGTACGAGGTTTTTCACAAGACACCCTCACAAGACAGTAGCCGCTAGTTTAACAAGGCGGTGAGAACATAGGCACCGAGATCGACGTACGCCTACGGAGTCACACCATAGGGGGGTCGATGGCGTCCAGAGCGCGGGCATCGCACCCATCCATGCGCAACGTGTGGAGTTCCCCATCGCAGGGACTCCCAACACAGGACTGGGTCTAACGTGACCTAACCGATGGATCACCCGTCCTCGGTGGAATCCGGAAACACCCTTTCACCTTGTGTCCACTAACGCCGTTGGCCCCAATGGTAGCCACTGGCAAGCTAGAGTCGTATAAGTTACTTGACCAAGACCAGAGCCATAATAGTTCTAGCGGTGGCGACAGGCTCCTGGGTTGCCGCTTTAAGAACCGGACCTTACGGAGAGACACTAGAGCAAAGCACACAGCACATGCTCTAGCTCCCTAAACCAAATTGCTAAAAAGCAAGTTTTATCATTAATCTTGAAGTGAACCATTAAATCAAAATTTGCAGTTAAATAATGGTGATAGTAGCTGCGCATAGCAAAAATCTACCCATATGCATAAACCCAAGGTTATCAAAGGAACAGGATATACGAAACTAGGTACAACCTTAATGGGACAGTAAATTAGACACATGCATATGAAAGTAAATGAATGTACAAGGTGTGTTTGGGTAGCAAGGTTTGTCCATGCTATAACTTGCCTTCCTCGAAGTGCTGTTGTTGCTGCTGCGAGTCCTACTCTGGAAAATCCTCACTGAGCTTGAACTCCAAAGCTAACGGCTCACTGACTGGACACGAAGCACCATACAAGCAAGCACGCAAACCAATACATGCAAGCAAATAATATTCTATTAGAACAGTACACCAAACAGTAGAAACAGTACATAAATAGGTTTTAGAAATAATTTACGCTTCACTACGAACACATGAGCGCGAAAATCACACTAATCGGAGCTAAAACGAAAAAGATATGAGTTTTATAAGTTCTAGGGACCTGCTGGCAATTTTTAAAAATTTTCAGGAGCTTAAATGAAAGAAAACAGGGACCTAAACATAATTTTGTATAAAAACCGAAGGTCTAACGCGCAAATATCCCAGCTTAGGACCGCGGGATCTAATTTTGAAAAAGGGCAGGGGGTTTTCCATAAAAATTAGGACCTATCTGGAATTATTTTTGAACTGTGGTGGACTGCGGGTTGATTTCCAAAAAGTGGAGGGGCTCTTTAGCATTATAAGGAAGTTTGTGGACCGTCGGATCAAGATCCGACGGCGCGGATCAAATCCGACGAGGTGGGGGTCGTCGGCAAAGGTTCTCGCGACGGCACCGCACGGTTCGGCGGCAGAAGTTCGCCGGAGAAAGGCCGGAAATGCGCTACGGTGCTCGGTTTTCTACGCGGCTTGGTCCTACAGTGGCAGGGTGACATGGTGAACACGATGGGGGTGATCAAGTCGTGGATTTGGCAGTGGTGGCGTCGGCCGACGGTGGCCGGCGGAGTGGCACTCCTGTGAGGTTAGGCGGGGGTGCTTGGGAGCTCGGTTCGGGGCGAGTTTTGGCACTAGAGCATCATGGGAGGGTGGCACGCTTACCAGGGTGGTCCAAGGAGTCAGTGGTGCGCCGGGGACGTCGGTCGACAACGGCGGCCGGCGGAGCTGCTCGGGCGGCGCTGGAGCGGGGCGTGGGAGGCACTGGGGCGCTTGGGGCTTGGGAGGGGGCTTGGTGAGTTGTTGTGGTGCGGGGCTCGGCTTAAATAGGGCTCGAGGCTGTGACAAATGGCAGGGGCGCGGAGATTGGGCGACGGAGAATCGGCGGCCAGCGGAGCCTTCCATGCATGGAGCGGCCGAGAAAGGAAGGGGTTCGGGGAGGAAGCTTCGGCGCGGCTGCGGGGTGGCTCGGCGAGGGCCCACGGTGCGGGAATCTCGGTCCGCTTCGCCGGAGCTCTGGCGCGCGCGAGCGGGGAAAAGAAGGAAGGAGAGGGGAGGAGGGAGATGATAGGTGGGTCCCGCCTGTCGGTGGGGGAGGGAAGGGGGAAGAGTGGGGTGCGCGAGTTGGGCCGGGGAAACGGTTGAGCCGAGGAGGCGCGGGAAAAGAAGGAAGGGAGGGGAGTGAGCTGGGCGGGGGAAAAGAGTGGAGGGGGTTTGGGCCGCGCTCGGGAGAGAGGAGAGGGTGCAAGAGTGGACCAGGGGAAGAGCTTAGCGAGCAAAAGTGAACTCGGCTTGAATTAACTTTTCTAGGGCTCAAACAAATGCAAATTAAATTCGAATTTAAACAGAATTTAAATTCCAACTTAATTTGCCAGCAACCAAAACACATTACAGCAGCATGAATGCAACTTAATTCATTTAACCTATATTAAATATGAACAATTAAAATAAAAGCAAATTAATTACTAAAAATTTTAAATGGGCCATTTTTGGGTGTTACAAACCTACCCCCCTTAAGGTGAATCTCGTCCTCAAGATTCGGATGTGGAAGCGAAGAGTTGTGGATATTCGGTCTTGAGATCCTCTTCTCTTTCTCAAGTTGCTTCGTCCTCTGAGTGTCGGTTCCATTGCACCTTGCACATGCGGATGACCTTGTTCCTGGTTACTCTCTCCGACCTTTCCAAAATCTTGACAGGGTACTCCTCGTAGGTGAGATCTTCGTGTACATTCAGCTCATCTATCGGGATCTGCTCCTCAGGTACCCGCAAGCACTTCTTCAACTGAGACACGTGGAACACATCATGCACTCCGGCTAGTCTCTCAGGTAGCTCTAGCTGGTAAGCCACTTCACCCATTCGCTCTACCACTTTGAATGGCCCGATGTACCGAGGAGCTAGTTTGCCTTTGGCATTGAACCTTTTAACGCCTCACATTGGTGACACCTTGAGATACACAAAGTCGTCGACTTCGAAGGTGAGATCCCTGCTTCTGACATCGGCATAGCTTTTCTGCCGTGACTGTGCCACTTTCAGGTTCTGCCGAATTACTTGTACTTGTCAATCTGCTTCTCTCAGTATCTTTGGACAAAAAACTTGACTTTCTCTAGTCTGATTCTAGAATAGTGGAGCCCTACACTTCCTTCCATACGAAGCCTCGAATGGTGCCATCCGCAGACTCTTCTGGTAGCTGTTGTTGTACGAGAATTCCGCATAGGGCAAACTTTTGTCCAACTGACACCGTACTGCAGAGCACATGCTCTCAACATATCTTCCAGGATCTGATTGGTTCGTTCCATCTGTCCATCCGTCTATGGGTGATAAGCGAGCTGAAATGCAGCTTAGTGTCCATAGACTCATGTAGCTTCTGCCAGAAGTGTGAAGTGAACTGAGTACCTTGGTCAGACACTATCCGTTTTGGTGCTCCATGCAGGCACACAATCCTTTCCATATATAGCTCTGCTAGTCTGGCTCCCGTGTAGGTGGTCTTTACCGAAAGAAAGTGTGCCACTTTGGTCAAGCGGTTCACAATCACCCAAATGGAGTCAAATCCTCGCTGTGTGCGGGGTAGTCCGGTTACGAAGTCCATACCAACTTCTTCCCATTTCCATTCAGGTATCTTCAAGGGCTGGAGTAATCCAGCTGGCCTCTGATGTTCAGCCTTAACTCTCTGGCAAGTGTCACACAGAGCCACATGTGTCGCCACATCACGCTTCAATCCGTACCACCAGAATCTTTCCTTGATGTCTTGGTACATCTTGGTGCTCCCTGGGTGGATCGAGTATGCCGAATCGTGTGCTTCTCTTAGAATCGTGTCCTTGATCTACGCTATATCGGGCACACATATACGCTTCCCGTGCCACAAGGTTCCCTGTTCATCCACTTGGAAATCAGGGGCCTTCCCTAGGGCAACATTCTCCACAATTTCCTTGATCTTTTCATCACCAAGCTGTCCTTTTTGGATCTCCTGTTCCAGAGTCGGTTCTACCGTCATTTCCGTGATGCTGGTCACGAACCCCAGACTCATCTTCTCAAATTCCCGGCTGAGTTCTTCAGGCAGACAACGCCCGGTGATATTGTTCACATAGCTTCTCCTGCTCAGGGCATCTGCCACCAAGTTAGCCTTGCCAGGGTGGTGATAGATCTCCAGATCATAGTCCTTGATCAACTCCAACCATCGGCGTTGCCTCATATTCAGCTCTGGCTGAGTGAAGACATACTTCAGGCTCTTATGATCAGTGTAGATATCACACTTGTGCCCAATCAGGTAATGCCTCCAAATCTTCAAAGCATGCACCACAGCTGCCAGCTCCAAATCATGTGTCGGATAGTTCTGCCAGAAGTGTGAAGTGAACTGAGTACCTTGGTCAGACACTATCCGTTTTGGTGCTCCATGCAGGCACACAATCCTTTCCATATATAGCTCTGCTAGTCTGGCTCCCGTGTAGGTGGTCTTTACCGAAAGAAAGTGTGCCACTTTGGTCAAGCGGTTCACAATCACCCAAGTGGAGTCAAATCCTCGCTGTGTGCGGGGTAGTCCGGTTATGAAGTCCATACCAACTTCTTCCCATTTCCATTCAGGTATCTTCAAGGGCTGGAGTAATCCGGCTGTCCTCTGATGTTCAGCCTTAACTCTCTGGCAAGTGTCACACAGAGCCACATGTGTCACCACATCACGCTTCAATCCGTACCACCAGAATCTTTCCTTGATGTCTTGGTACATCTTGGTGCTCCCTGGGTGGATCGAGTATGCCGAATCGTGTGCTTCTCTTAGAATCGTGTCCTTGATCTACGCTATATCGGGCACACATATACGCTTCCCGTGCCACAAGGTTTCCTGTTCATCCACTTGGAAATCAGGGGCCTTCCCTAGGGCAACATTCTCCACAATTTCCTTGATCTTTTCATCACCAAGCTGTCCTTTTCGAATCTCCTGTTCCAGAGTCGGTTCTACCGTCATTTCCGTGATGCTGGTCACGAACCCCAGACTCATCTTCTCAAATTCCCGGCTGAGTTCTTCAGGCAGACAACGGCCGGTGATATTGTTCACATAGCTTCTCCTGCTCAGGGCATCTGCCACCAAGTTAGCCTTGCCAGGGTGGTAATAGATCTCCAGATCATAGTCCTTGATCAACTCCAACCATCGGCGTTGCCTCATATTCAGCTCTGACTGAGTGAAGACATACTTCAGGCTCTTATGATCAGTGTAGATATCACACTTGTGCCTAATCAGGTAATGCCTCCAAATCTTCAAAGCATGCACCACAGCTGCCAGCTCCAAATCATGTGTCGGATAGTTCTGCTCATGCTTCCGCAACTGTCTCGATGCATATGCCACGACTCTCCCTTCTTGCATAAGTACACACCCCAATCCTAGACAGGATGCATCACAGTAGATGGAGAAACTCTTGGCTATGTTAGGCAACACCAGTACGGGCACTGTTGTCAGCCTCTTCTTCAACTCTTCAGAGTTAGTTTGGCATTCCTCTGTCCAGATGAACTTGGCATTTTTCTCCAATAACACCGTCATGGGTTTAGCAATCTTGGAGAATCCTTCAATGAAACGCCGATAATATCCGGCCATTCCAAGAAAGCTCCTGATTTCGCTGACATCCCGAGGCGGGTTCTAGCTCAACACATCATTAACCTTCTTCGGGTCAACTGCCACTCCTCTGTTGGACAGCACATGTCCCAAGAATGCCACTTCCTTCAACCAGAACTCACACTTGCTCAACTTGGCATATAGCTGATGTTCCCGGAGTCTCCGCATCACCATCCTCAAATTCTCTTCATGTTCCTCTTCATTCTTGGAGAAGACCAGAATGTCATCTATGAACACCAGCACAAACTTGTCCAGGTAGTCCATGAAGACGCTATTCATCAGGTACATGAAGTATGCCGGAGCATTGGTTAGTCTAAAGGACATGACTGTGAACTCATACAGCCCATACCGAGTAGTGAAGGCCGTCTTGGGTATGTCGGATGGTCGGATCCTCATCTAGTGGTAGCCCGATCGAAGATATATCTTGGAGAACACACAAGCTCCCTTCAATTGATCGAATTGATCATCAATCCTTGGCAGGGGGTACTTGTTCTTGACCGTCACTTCATTGAGTGCTCGATAGTCCACGCACATCCTTTGCGTACCATCCTTCTTGTCCATGAACAACACTGCTGCTCCCCATGGTGAAGAACTAGGATGAATATACCCTTTTTCTAGCAAAGAGCTTAATTCTTCCTTAAGTTTCTCCAGTTCCTTCACTCCCATCCTATATGGCCTTTTAGCTATAGGTGCAGTGCCAGATTTTAGTTCAATAACGAATTCAACTTCACGTTTCGGGGGCATACCTAGCAGTTCATCTGGGAACACATCCAGAAACTCGCGCACCCCTCTAATGTCCTCGGGAGCTGCTCCATCAGCTTGATTGACTTGACATTGCTCAGTGGGCTTGGCTGCCTGGTACTCCACTTTTTCTCCAGTTGTGGTTGTCAGCTGTATCATCCTTTCAGCGCACTTGATCACCCCGCCGTAGTAGGCTAACCCGCTCATTCCCAGGATCAAGTCAAACCCAACAGAGTTCAGGACTATAGGGTATACTTCGAAGTCTACCCCCCTTATTGTGATGAGGGTCCGGGTGCAACGTAGAGTGGCACGTTGCTCCCCCCTGGTGAGCTAACTAGCATAGTATTCCCCATAGGTCATAAGCCCAGCATATTCTTTTGAACAAATGCAGCAGAGATGAAAGCATGCAAAGATCCAGAATCGAATAAAAAAGTTGGAGGGGTCGAGTTGACGAGGAACGTACCCACAACCACGTCGGTAGCTCCCTCTGCGGTCTCAGCACCCATGTGGTTGACTTTGCCCCTGACGGTATTCTGAGGACCTCTGCCTGCTTGTGCCTATGGCTGGTTCCCATTCTGCCCAACTCTCTGGGGTTGTTCTGACCGGCAGCGTTCTGAGCTTGCTTGGGGCAGACATTGGAGTAGTGACCCTGCTCACCACAGTGTTAGCACACCCTTGGGCCCACCGGTACATTGTTGGCATTGTTGGGACACTGGGCAGGCCCTTGCTGCACCTGGTTGTGCTGAGTTGGGGAATTCTGCAACTGGTTCTGGAAGCGATGTTGTTGCGGTGCCTGAGAGTACTGGGGCGCTGCTGGTTCTGGCCACGGTTGAATGAGCCGGGCTGGCTTTGGAACCGCTGCTGGCTCACCATCTGTTGGCCTTGGGGAGCACTGAAGCGGGGCGGTTGTTGCTCCAAGCATGCTGGCCCTGCAACTTCCGCTTCTTCTCCTCCATTTCACGGTGCTTATGCTCTAGCATCAGGGCGCCGTCCACTAGTTCCTGAAAGTTGGGGAACTTGGCGCACATCAACTGGTACTGCAGGGCATCCTGCAAGCCATCGCGGAACCGGGACTGCTTCTTCCTGTCTATGTCCACGTCCTCTGGAGCATAGCGGGCAAGCTCAATGAACTTGTCACGGTAAGTCGTGACGCTCATCCCTTCCTGCTTCAGTGACAGGAACTCCTTCTTCTTCAACGTCATCAGGGCTTCAGGCACATGGTGCGAGCGGAAGCTGTCATGGAACTCCTGCCATGTGATCTGAGTACGATCGGGGTGAGCGTACTGGTACGAGTCCCACCAGTCCAAGGCTAGTCCTTGAAGCTGTCCTCCTTCGTACAACACCTTCTCCCGATCGTTGCACTGAGCGATGTCGAGTTGTCGCTCCACTGCCTTGAGCCAATCCACTGCATGCAGGGGATCGGTTGCCTTGCTGAAGGTGGGCGGGCGTCCCTTCAGAAATTCGCCCCTCCTATCACGGGGCGGCATGTTGTGCTGCGGCGGATTCTGCTGGTTCTGTTGCATCATGGCCATCGTCTGAGCCATCTGTTGCATCAGCTGGGTCTGTGTGAGCATCATCTGCTCAATGGTGGGGGGTGGGGGTGGCAGTCCACTGGCACTAGCGTTGCTCCTGGATTTCACCATCTCTCATCAACAAGAGATCCCCATAAATTTTAAGGCAGGTAACATAGGAGCAGAAGTACTTGAGAACATTGAACTGGTTATGATAGAGCATAAGGTAGATAAAGAGCAAGTGAAGCAAATAACCCCTTCTATGTATTCAATATTATCCTTATGCCTTAATCCAAAATCTAGATGGTAGTAGACTTGCGTCCATGCCCATCACAATCATTACAAAAAAATCCAACTCATACATAAGCATAATGATAATCAAACCAAGCATCAAAAGACAAGGTTCACACTGACTCGACTCGCTGGTTTTTGACTCGACTGGAAGGAAAACGATGACTAATCGATCTTATTACAGACTCATGGTAAACTCCTAAGGACCCCGCTGGATGGTGGTGCTGGCGGCGGCAAATCCGAAGCAGTGCCTCTTGCGAGGCGGTGACTCGGCACGGTAATCTGGGCTGCATGGCGGTGGTGCTCCTATCATCTCGTCCAACTGCTCCAGCTCCTGCCGAGTCCCTCTCAGCTGCTCCGTTAGAGCGGCGATCTCATCAGTAGCTGCCTCCAGGTCAGTGTTGAGGGTAGCCACAAGTGCCACAATAGCAGTGAGCCGGGAGTCGTCGATGTCTCCGATGGGGGCGATGGAGCAAGCTGTCTCCCCACTCCTCCTGCGGGGGTACCACCTCTCTGGCCCGGCCTGCATCTCTGCCCAGAACCTGTCCCTGTAGTAGTAGAGGGCACGATGAGCAACACCTGCTATCCATGCCTCCTAGGTGGATCTCTCACTGGAGGCGTAGAGGATCGACCTCGTCTTGGCAGCTCTGGCTTCGTGGTCAGCTGTACGGATCCTCAGGGAGGTACTCCAGAAGGTGGGGAAGCGGGGGTGTGTCCACCTCTCACTGTGGTACTCCATGCCCACGTTGCCTGTGCCGTAGTGGTAGCGGAGTATCTGCCTCAGGCGCCAGTGGTAGAAATTGTCTCCAGCGTCTCTGACAAAGTCCTCCACGGTCCACCTCTCTGCTGGTGCAGGTGGCTGGGGTGCTGGGGGCTCCTCAGGGTCATCACCCTCGCCATCTGACGGATCATGACCACAGTCTTCTTCATCATCATCATCACCATCGCTGTCATCACCATTTGGGTCTGCTCACCTGGCTGAACTGGCTCGGGCTGCTCCTCTGGCTCTTCAGCGGGCTCCATCTCCTCGTCCTCGGGCTCTCCCTGCTGCTGCTCCGCCTCTTCTTCTTCCTGCCCCAGACGCTCCTCCTCTTGCATCTCTACCAACTCCTGGAAAGCATCCTGGTAGGGGGCGCCAAAGTCCATCTCCGGAACACTGGGCGGAAGGTAGCCACAGGTGGACTTGCGGGCGGTCAGCTTCGTGCGAGCCATCTACTGCAGAGAGAAGACAAAGAGAAAATTTTTAAAAAAAACTTTGCAAAGGACTGAGTAGAGGAGACACTGAACACTATTTTGCAAAACTCAACACTTTTATAGGTAAAATAGTGAAGACTAAACTTGGCTAATACCGACCGTTCTATCTAGGCTGCGATCCTACAATCAGCACGGCTCTGATACCAATCTCTCACACCCGGATTTTTACAAAACCCAAATGCAGCCATATGTGTTCCCAGGAAGTCCATAGAACACATACAGTGAACAAATATGATAAACAGAGTACAAATGCTTGAAATAAAATAGTTTACATCAGAGTACATCATAAATATTTATTACAACGGAAGTCGATAACTCTCAACTAGCGGAGCCGCAGTCCACAGTGACTCTGACTGGGAGAGCGCAACTCAGAAGTACGGCAAGTCCTCAGGGAACTCAGCAGCAGTCTCCTGATCAGCCCAATCTGTTTACCCATCCGGGATTTTTTTGAATATTGACAAGTGTAAGTAAACAAATACTTAGCAAGTATAGCACGTGTATGAAGGCTCAAAATAGGCTAGACACGGCTTAACTGCATTAGCATTTTTAGTTGGTTCATTTTAACATTTAACAAATTACTACAAGTGAACGAAACCCGGTTGTAACCCCATTTAATAAGTGTAAGTGACAATAATCATAAATGAAGATCATCTTCTAATAAAAAAGGATCCAGGCCGCTCGTGACCCTGAGCAAGGCTATCATGATAGATTGTACACTCTGCAGACGTTTCGCCCTTTACCCACCAGTCGCGTAAAAGTTCAAAGGAACTTTGCACCCAACCACGCACATCAACACTTCCGAGGTGTGACGACATAGGGACGCTACGAGGTTTTTCACAAGACACCCTAACAAGACAGTAGTCGCTAGTTTAACAAGGCGGTGAGACCATAGGCACCGAGATCGACGTACGCCTACGGACTCACACCATAGGGGGGTCGATGGCTTCCAGAGCGCGGCCATCGCACCCATCCATGCGCAACGTGTGGAGTTCCCCATCGCAGGGACTCCCAACACGGGACTGGGTCTAACGTGACCTAGCCGACGGATCGCCCGTCCTCGGTGGAATCCGGAAACACCCTTTCACCTTGTGTCCACTAACGCCGTTGGCCCCAATGGTAGTGTAACACTCTAAAAATGCCTATTTTAAAATCTAGTAATTAAATTTGCTTCTATTTAATTTAATGCTCATATTCATCTAAGGAAAATAAATCATTTCTGAGAAAAAAAAATTAAATATAAGGTTAGAAACATTTTTGTTGCATTCATGCTGTCTGCATTGTGTTTTGTTTGTGTGCGGTTCAATTGGAATTTAAATTCTATTTAAATTCGAATTTGAATCGTTTTGGTTGGAGCTCTAGAAAAGTTGTAGCAGCCCGAGTCCACTTTTTCCCCTGAACTCTTTCTCTCGGCCGAGCTTGGCCCTCCCTCTTTCCTTCCCCGCATTGGCCCGCTTTCCGCGTTCCCGCTTTCGGCCCAACCACGGCCTGCTCCGCTCTCCCGCCGGCCTGCCTTCCCTTCCGCGCCTGCGCCAGCCCATCCCGCCCGCTCCGCGGTCCAACTTGGCCCAGCAGGCCGCGCAGCACACCCGCCTTCCTCCCCCAACGCGGCCCAGCAGCCAGCCCACCGCAGCCGCGCGCCGCTTCCGGACGCTGACGCGCGGGTCCCGCCCGTCAGACCCCTCCCCTACCTCCAGCCGAGTTCGGCTCGGCCACGAGCCGGAGTCAGGCACGGCCACAGCACGCACGCCGAGGCCCACCCGAGCCGTCCACGGCTGCTCCTCAAATAGCCGCCGCCGCTACTCCCAATCCCCACCCCAATTCGCGCCACCAACCCTCCGCCCCTCGAGCTCGCATCGCCGCCGTCGTTTCTAAGCCGCCGCCGTCGATGTATCGTCTCGCCGCCGTTCCGTCCAAATTGACCGCCGGGGAAGCTTCGCTAGGAGGTACGCATGCTCCCGAGCCCCTCCTTGCTCCCTCTCCCCCTCTATCGCATGCTTGCCGCCTACACCCGAGCGCCGCCGCCGCCAATGCACGTCGCCCGTCGTCCCCGCTGCGCTGCCGTCGACTTGAACCCCTCCGTCGCTTTGGCCTTGGCCCTCTGCACCCGTAACGCCAAAAATTGGAGTCCCAAACCGAAGCCCCCGACCCGCTCGACGCTCACCGACGACGGCCGTCCGCCGGCCCATGTCGTCCGCCGCCTAGGCGCCACCTCGGTCGCCGTAAAGCCCCTAGGTGAACTCGTTATAGCCCTAGCTAGCTCCCCGTTCAAACCCCTTCTGAAATAGTGGCCCTTAGCCACGGACCAAGCTCGCTCCGGCGAAGCGCCGCCGCGGAACACGGTTGCGCCGCCGATCGCCGCCGCCGGCAGCCCTCTCCCCCGCTCGATCCGATCTGGATCGTTGGATCCAGATCCAACGGCTGCCACGCGCCCCTGGCCCAAGTCAAATAAGCAAGTACCGGTCAACCATGGCCTTTTCGCAAAAGAGCCCCTGCCCTTTTTCAAAATCAACCCGCGGTCCAGATCTATTCAAAAATAATTAGAATTAGGTCCTGATTTTTACAGAAAAGCCCCTGTCTTATTAAAAAATAGCACCCGAGGTCCTGTTTTGGTTAATTTGCGAATACACCCTCCTGTTTTAATATAAAATTATGTTTTAGCCCCTGAGTTTTTGCAAATAAGCCCCTGGAACTTTTAAAACTTTGCCAGCAAGCCCCGAACCTTAGAAAAGCCATAACTTCTCCGTTTTAGCTCCGATTTGAGTGATTTTCGCGCTCACGTGTTCGTAGCGAAGCGTAGATTAGTTTCTAAGCCTTCTTTTGTTCTGTTTTTACTGTTTGGTGTACTGTTCTAATAGAATAATATTGTTTGCATGTACTGGCTTGTGTGGATGCTTGTGTGTTGATGTACGAGTCCAGTCGGTGAGCCGTATGCGCTTGAGTTCGAGGGTTACGAGGAGCAGGACAAGCAGCAGGAGCAGCAGCAGCAGCAGCAGTTGGACGAAGGCAAGTATAGCACGGACAAACCTTGCTACCTAAACACACCCTTACATTATTTATTGCATATGCATGTGTCTAAATTGTTACCCTATTAAGGTTATTCCTAGCTTTGTCTATCCTATACCTTGGTTACCTTGGGTTATTGCATTTGGGTAGAACTTTGCTAGGCGCAGTTACTGTCACCTTTGCTTAACTGTTAATCTTGCCTTAATGGTTCACATCAACGTTAATGGTTAAACTTGCTTTTTAGCAACATGGATCAGGGAGCTAGGGCGTACGCTTCGTGCTTGGCCCTAGTGTCTCTCCGTAAGGACTGGTTCTTAAAGCGGCAACCCAGGAACCTGTCGCCACAGCTAGAACTATAATGGCTCTGGTCTTGGACAAGTAACATGTACGGCTCTAGCTTGACAGTAGTTACCGACGGGCCGACGGCGTTATGGGAAGCATGGGTGAGAGTATGGTTTGATCCACCGAGGACGGAGTATCCGTCAGCTATGTCCCCGTGAGGCACAGTCCCGTGTTGGGAGCCACCGTATGGCGGGGCTTCCACACGTTGCGCTATTTATTTTGTTGTTGATATTCTTTACTGCGCTTGGACGCCATTGACCCCCTCGTGTTGCTACATGAGCGTCAGTCAATCTCGTTGCCTCGGGTCATGCTGCCTAGGTTGTACCATAACGGCTACTGTTTCGTTAGGGTGTCTTGTGAAAAGCCTCGTAGCGTCCCTATGCAGTCACACCTCGGAAGTGTTGATGTGCGTGGTTGGGTGCAAAGTTCCTTTGAACTTTTACGCGACTGGTGGGTAAAGGGCGAAACCTCTGCAGAGTGTATAATCTATCATGATAGCCTTGCTCAGGGTCACGAGCGGCCTGGATCCTTTTTTATTAGAATTTGATATTTATTGTTTAATGCTCACTTCTACTATATTAATTGGGTTACAACTGGGATTCATGTAAATGTAGTGATTATGATGATGTTAAAATGAAACAACTAAAATTGCTAACGCAGTACAACCGTGTCAAGCCTTTCTTTTAAGCCTTCATTATCCGTGTTGTATTTGCTAAGTAAGACATTTACTTACGCTTGCTATTCAACAAAATCCCGGATGGGTAACAGATGGATTAGATGGTACTGCTGCTGTTGAATTTCCTGAGGATCTGTCATTCTACTAGCTGCGCTCAACCAGTTGGTGTCCCAGTGGGTTATGGTTTTCGGCTTCGTCTTCGTCTTCGTTTAGAGAGAGTTAATAAAGAGACTTCCGCTGTTTTATTTAGTTATTTGAGTCAAACTCCGATGTAAAACCACTTTATTCGAGCATATGTACTCTGTTTATCATATTTGTTAACTATATGTGTTCTGTGGACTTCCTGGGCACACATATAGTAGCATTCGGGTTTCTGTGTAAATCCGGGTGTGACAGATTGGTATCAGAGCCGTGCTAACTGTAGGATCGCAGCCTAGTTAGAAAGGTTGACAAATCATTAGGAGACCACCATGATTTTGTTTCAGATGATTTAGTTGCGTTTTTCAAAACCAGTGCTGTCGAGTCTTGTGTGAATCATGTCTCTGGGTGCTTGATTTTGCTGTTATTATGCTTATGTTTGATTTGGATTTTTGCAATGATTGTGATGGTCATAGACGCGAGTCTATCTCCATCTAGATATAGGACTAAGGCTTAAGGAATATTAGTGAATAAATAGTTGGGTTATCCATCCCCTTTGCATTCCCTCAGTCTTACTCTCTATGTCTCTGAATCATATCCTTCCAAGTACTGCTATCTTCTTATGCACCATCAGCAAGAATGGGTTATCTATTATCGATTGACGGGAATACTGATGGGAGATATCCTGCTATGGTAGATGGTTAACACCAGAGGCAACCCCGGAGGCAGTGGAAGCAACCAGAACCAGAACCCACCACCTCCACCACTGCCACTCACCATGGAGCAGATGATGCAGATGCAACTCCAGCTGACACAGCAGATGGCGCAAACCATAGCACTGATGCAGCAGAATCAGCAGAACCCGCTTCCACAGCACCACATGGAGCCCAGAGATAAAAGGGGTGAGTTTATGAAGGGACGCCCTCCTACCTTCAGCAAGTCTAGTGACCCAATGCAAGCAGAGGACTGGCTCAAGGTAGTGGAAAGACAGCTGGACATCGCACAGTGCAATGACGGGGAGAAGGTGTTATATGGAAGTGGACAGCTCCAGGGAGCAGCTTTGGATTGGTGGGATGCGTACCAATATGCTCACCCCAATCGTGATCAGATCACTTGGCATGAGTTCCGCGACAGCTTGCGCTCTCACCACGTGCCGGAAGCGCTGATGACCTTGAAGAAGAAGGAGTTCCTGGCATTGAAGCAGGAAGGTATGAGTGTCACCGCTTATCGTGACAAGTTCATTGAGTTGGCCCGTTATGCTCCAGAGGACGTGAATACTGATAGGAAGAAGCAGACCCGATTCCGAGATGGCCTGCATGATACACTCCAGTACCAGCTCTTGTGTTCCAAGTTCGCCACTTTTCAAGAACTGGTGGATAGCGCACTACTGCTGGAGCACAAGCGCCGTGAGATGGAGGAAAAGAAGAGGAAGCTTCAAGGCCCACCGTCAGGAAGCAATGTTCGCCCTCGCTTCAATCCTCAGCAAGGAAACCAGCAGATGGTGACTCCACAGCGTTTCCAGGGACAGTCTGGTTCGATGAACCGCAACCAGTATCAGCCACGTCCCCAGTACCAGCAGCGTCCCCAGTACCTCCCAGCACCACCTCAGCAGCGCCTTCAGAACCAGCCACAGAATGGTCCTGTCCAACGCCCCAACCCGACCAACAATGCACCTACGGCTCCGAGGTGTTTTGGTTGTGGTGAGCTGGGACACTATGCCAGCGCTTGTCCTCGCAAGGCTCAGAACGCTGTTGGTCAGAACAACAATCAGAGGGTTGGACAACCGCAGAACCAGAACGGGAACCAGCAGTAGAACCCAGCGAGAGGCAAGGTCAACCACATGGGTGCGGAAACCGCAGAAGGAGCAACGGATGTCGTTGTGGGTACGTTCCCTGTCAACTCGACTCTCGCAACTGTTTTGTTTGATACTGGAGCTTTGCATGCTTTCATATCTGCTGCTTTCGTGAAAAAGAACATAATGATCTTGCAACCTATGGGGAACCCCATGGTAGTTAGTTCACCCGGGGGAGAACAGCGTGCCACTTTACGTTGCCCCTGTATCACCATCACAATAAGGGGGGGTAGACTTTGTGGTGAACCCAATAGTCCTAGAAACCCTTGGGTTTGACTTGATTCTGGGTATGAGCTGGTTAGCCAGATATGATGGGGTGATTCAATGTTCCAAAAGATCAGTGCAGCTGACAGCAAAGACTGGTGAGAAAGTGGAGTATCAAGCAGCTAGTCCCTTGGGGCACAATCAGATCTACCAAGCCGAGGGTGTAGCACTGGAAGACATCAGAGTGGTGTGCGATTTCCCAGATGTGTTTCCAGATGAGTTACCAGGTATGCCCCCCAGACCACGAAGTTGAATTTGTTATTGATCTTAAGCCTGGTACTGCCCCTATAGCTAAAAGGCCATATAGAATGGGAGTAAAAGAACTAGAGAAACTTAAGGAGGAATTAAGGGCGTTGTTAGCAAAAGGGTATATTCGTCCTAGTTCATCCCCTTGGGGAGCACCAGTTTTGTTTGTGGATAAGAAAGATGGGACCCAGAGATTGTGTGTGGATTATCGAGCTTTGAATGAAGTGACCATCAAGAACAAGTACCCGTTGCCGAGGATTGATGATCTCTTTGACCAGTTGAAAGGAGCGTGTGTATTTTCTAAGATCGATCTCCGATCCGGTTACCATCAGATGAGGATACGAGTGACTGACATCCCCAAAACAGCCTTCACAACCCGATATGGTCTATATGAGTTCACTGTCATGTCTTTTGGTTTGACAAATGCACCGGCGTACTTCATGTATTTGATGAACAGTGTGTTCATGGACTATCTTGACAAATTCGTAGTGGTGTTCATTGACGATATTCTAGTTTTCTCCAAGAATGAGGAAGAGCATGAAGAACATCTAAGGTTGGTGAAGCAGAGACTTCGTGAGCATCAGTTGTATGCCAAGCTGAGCAAGTGTGAGTTCTGGTTGAAGGAAGTAGCATTCTTGGGTCATGTGTTGTCTAATGGTGGAGTGGCAGTTGATCCGAAGAAGGTTAGTGACGTGTTGAGTTGGAATCCGCCTAAGGATGTGAGTGAAATCAGAAGCTTCCTTTGAATGGCTGGATATTATCGACGGTTCATTGAAGGATTCTCCAAGATTGCTAAACCCCTGACGGCGTTACTGGAGAACAATGCCAAGTTTGTCTGGACTGAGGAGTGTCAGGCTAGCTTTGAGGAATTGAAGAAGCGGCTGACAACGGCACCCGTGCTAGTGTTGCCGGATATAGCCAAGAGTTTCTCTATCTACTGCGATGCATCCCGTCTAGGACTGGGGTGTGTACTCATGCAGGAAGGCAGAGTAGTAGCTTATGCATCGAGGCAGTTGAGGAAACATGAGCAGAACTACCCGACACACGATCTGGAGTTAGCAGCTGTGGTGCATGCTTTGAAGATTTGGAGGCATTACGTGATTGGTCATAAGTGTGATATTTACACTAACCACAAGAGTCTCAAGTATGTGTTCACACAGTCAGATCTGAATATGAGGCAACGTCGTTTGTTAGAGTTGATCAAGGACTACGACCTGGAGATTCATTATCATCCAGGGAAGGCCAACCTGGTGGCAGATGCTCTGAGCAGAAGGAGCTACGTGAATAAGATCACGGGACATTGCTTACCGGAGGAACTCAGTTCATAGTTTGAGAGGATGAGTCTGGGATTTGTGACCAGTGTCACCGAGATGGCAGTAGAACCAACCTTGGAACAAGAGATCCGAAAAGGACAACTCGTAGATGAGAAGATCAAGGAGATCATGGAACTGGTGGCATTAGGAAAAGCCCCTGGTTTTCGAGTGGATGACCAAGGGACATTGTGGTATGAGAAGAGGATCTGTGTACCAGATATAGTGCAGATCAGGGATGCAATTCTCAGGGAAGCCTATGAATCGGCGTATTCGATACACCCGGGTAGTACCAAGATGTACCAAGATATCAAAGAGAGATTTTGGTGGTATGGATTGAAGCGTGATGTGGCAACCTATGTGGCTCTATGTGACACATGCCAGAGAGTCAAGGCTGAACATCAGAGGCCAGCAGGTTTGCTCTAGCCCCTGAAGGTACCTGAATGGAAGTGGGAAGAAGTCGGCATGGATTTCATCACTGTCTTACCTCGCACTAAGAGGGGATTTGACTCAATCTGGGTAATCGTGGATCGTCTGACCAAGGTGGCGCATTTCCTTCCAGTAAAGACCACCTACACGGGAGCCAGACTAGCGGAGTTGTATATGGAGAGGATTGTGTGTTTGCATGGGGTACCGAAAAGAATAGTGTCAGATCGAGGTACCCAGTTCACATCACACTTTTGGCGACAACTGCATGAGTCTATGGACACTAAGCTACAGTTCAGTTCAGCTTACCATCCGCAGACAGATGGGCAGACAGAGCGGACAAATCAGATATTGGAGGATATGTTGAGAGCATGTGCTCTAAAATATGGTGCCAGTTGGAACAGGAGTTTACTGTACGCGGAATTCTCGTACAACAACAGCTATCAGAAGAGTTTGCAGATGGCACCATTCGAGGCTCTGTATGGCAGAAAGTGTAGGACACCACTATTTTGGAATCAGACGGGAGAAAGTCAGGTATTTGGACCTGAAATACTAAGAGAGGCAGAGCGACAAGTGCAGATAATCAGACAGAATCTGAAAGTGGCACAATCCAGACAGAAGAGCTATGCAGATAACCGACGGAGGGATCTCAGCTTCGAAGTTGGAGACTTCGTGTATCTCAAGGTGACACCCATGAGAGGCGTGAAGAGGTTCAACGTCAAGGGCAAGTTAGCACCCCTATACATTGGCCCGTTCAAGGTACTTGGTCGGAAAGGTGAGGTGGCATATCAGTTAGAGCTACCAGAGAAGTTAGCGGGAGTACATGATGTGTTCCATGTGTCTCAGTTGAAAAAGTGTTTGAGAGTACCTGAGGAACAGATTCCGATTGATGAGCTGAATGTGGAGGAAGATCTTACTTATACTGAGCATCCTGTCAGGATTTTGGAGGAGTCAGAAAGAGTCACCAGAAATAAAGTGATCCGGATGTGCAAGGTTCAGTGGAGCCGCCATTCAGTGGATTAAACGACTTGGGAAAGAGAAGAAGATCTCAGAGCAGAGTATCCACAGTTATTCTCATCCACATCCGAATCTCGAGGGCGAGATTCATCTTAAGGGGGTAGGTTTGTAACACCCTAAAAATGCCTATTTTAAAATCTAGTAATTAAATTTGCTTCTATTTAATTTAATGCTCATATTCATCTAAGGAAAATAAATCATTTCTGAGAAAAAAAAATTAAATATAAGGTTAGAAACATTTTTGTTGCATTCATGTTGTCTGCATTGTGTTTTGTTTGTGTGCGGTTCAATTGGAATTTAAATTCTGTTTAAATTTGAATTTGAATCGTTTTGGTTGGAGCTCTAGAAAAGTTGTAGCAGCCCGAGTCCACTTTTTCCCCTGAACTCTTTCTCTTGACCGAGCTTGGCCCTCCCTCTTTCCTTCCCCGCAGCGGCCCGCTTTCCGCGTTCCCGATTTCGGCCCAGCCACGGCCTGCTCCGCTCCCCCGCTGGCCTGCCTTCCCTTCCGCGCCTGCGCCAGCCCGTCCCGCCCGCTCCGCGGCCCAACTTGGCCCAGCAGGCCGCGTAGCACACCCGCCTTCCTCCCCCAGCGCGGCCCAGCAGCCAGCCCACCGCAGTCGCGCGCCGCTTCCGGACGCTGACGCGCGGGTTCCGCCCGTCAGACCCCTCGCCTACCTACAGCCGAGTTCGGCTCGGCCACGAGCCGGAGTCCGGCACGGCCACCGCACACATGTCGAGGCCCACCCGAGCCGTCCACGACTGCTCCTCAAATAGCCGCTGCCGCTACTCCCAATCCCCACCCCAATTCGCGCCACCAACCCTCCGCCGCTCGAGCTCGGATCGCCGCCGTCGTTTCCAAGCCACCACCGTCGATCTATCGTCTCGCCGCCGTTCCGTCCAAATTGACCACCGGGGAAGCTTTGCTAGAAGGTACGCATGCTCCCGAGCCCCTCCTTGCTCCCTCTCCCCTCTGTCGCATGCTTGCCGCCTACACCCGAGCGCCGCCGCCGCCAATGCACGTCGCCCGTCGTCCCCGCTGTGCTGCCGTCGACTTGAACCCCTCCGTCACTTTGGCCTTGGCCCTCCACACCCGTCACGCCAAAAATTGGAGTCCCAAACCAAAGCCCCCGACCCGCTCGACGCTCACCGACGACGGCCGTCCGCCGCCTAGGCGCCACCTCGGTCGCCGTAAAGCCCCTAGGTGAACTCGCCATAGCCCTAGCTAGCTTCCCGTTCAAACCCCGGCTGAAATAGTGGCCCTTAGCCTCGGACCAAGCTCGCTCCGGCGAAGCGCCGCCGCGGAATACGGTTGCGCCGCTGATCGCCGCCGCCGGCAGCCCTCTCCCCCGCCTGATCCGATCTGGATCGTTGGATCCAGATCCAACGGCTGCCACGCTCCCCTGGCCCAAGTCAAATAAGCAAGTACCGGTCAACCATGGCCTTTTCGCAAAAGAGCCCCTGCCCTTTTTCAAAATCAACCCGCGGTCCAGATCTATTCAAAAATAATTAGAATTAGGTCCTGATTTTACAGAAAACCCCCTGTCTTATTTAAAAATAGCACCCAAGGTCCTGTTTTGGTTAATTTGCGAATACACCCTCCTGTTTTAATATAAAATTATGTTTTAGCCCCTGAGTTTTTGCAAATAAGCCCCTGGAACTTTTAAAACTTTGCCAGCAAGCCCCGAACCTTAGAAAAGCCATAACTTCTCCGTTTTAGCTCCGATTTGAGTGATTTTCGCGCTCACGTGTTCGTAGCGAAGTGTAGATTAGTTTCTAAGCCTTCTTTTGTTCTGTTTTTACTGTTTGGTGTACTGTTCTAATAGAATAATATTGTTTGCATGTACTGGCTTGTGTGGATGCTTGTGTGTTGATGTACGAGTCCAGTCGGTGAGCCGTATGCGCTTGAGTTCGAGAGTTACGAGGAGCAGGACCAGCAGCAGGAGCAGCAGCAGCAGCAGCAGCAGTTGGACGAAGGCAAGTATAGCACGGACAATCCTTGCTACCTAAACACACCCTTACATTATTTATTGCATATGCATGTGTCTAAATTGTTACCCTATTAAGGTTATTCCTAGCTTTGTCTATCCTATACCTTGGTTACCTTGGGTTATTGCATTTGGGTAGAACTTTGCTAGGCGCAGTTACTGTCACCTTTGGTTAACTGTTAATCTTGCCTTAATGGTTCACATCAACGTTAATGGTAAAACTTGCTTTTTAGCAACATGGATCAGGGAGCTAGGGCGTACGCTTCATGCTTGGCCCTAGTGTCTCTCCGCAAGGACTGGTTCTTAAAGCGGCAACCCAGGAACCTGTTGCCACCGCTGGAACTATAATGGCTCTGGTCTTGGACAAGTAACATGTACGGCTCTAGCTTGACAGTAGTTACCGACGGGCCGACGGCGTTATGGGAAGCATGGGTGAGAGTATGGTTTGATCCACCGAGGACGGAGTATCCGTCGGCTATGTCCCCGTGAGGCATAGTCCCGTGTTGGGAGCCACCGTATGGCGGGGGTTCCACACGTTGCGCTATTTATTTTGTTGTTGATATTCTTTACTGCGCTTGGACGCCATTGACCCCCTCGTGTTGCTACATGAGCGTCAGTCAATCTCGTTGCCTCGGGTCATGCTGCCTAGGTTGTACCATAACGGCTACTGTTTCGTTAGGGTGTCTTGTGAAATGCCTCGTAGCGTCCCTATGCAGTCACACCTCGGAAGTGTTGATGTGCGTGGTTGGGTGCAAAGTTCCTTTGAACTTTTACGCGACTGGTGGGTAAAGGGCGAAACCTCTGCAGAGTGTATAATCTATCATGATAGCCTTGCTCAGGGTCACGAGCGGCCTGGATCCTTTTTTATTAGAATTTGATATTTATTGTTTAATGCTCACTTCTACTATATTAATTGGGTTACAACTGGGATTCATGTAAATGTAGTGATTATGATGATGTTAAAATGAAACAACTAAAATTGCTAACGCAGTACAGCCGTGTCAAGCCTTTCTTTTAAGCCTTCATTATCCGTGCTGTATTTGCTAAGTAAGACATTTACTTACGCTTGCTATTCAACAAAATCCCGGATGGGTAACAGATGGGTTAGATGGTACTGCTGCTGTTGAATTTCCTGAGGATCTGCCATTCTACTAGCTGCGCTCAACCAGTTGGTGTCCCAGTGGGTTATGGTTTTCGGCTTCATCTTCGTCTTCGTTTAGAGAGAGTTAATAAAGAGACTTCCGCTGTTTTATTTAGTTATTTGAGTCAAACTCTGATGTAAAACCACTTTATTCGAGCATATGTACTCTATTTATCATATTTGTTAACTATATGTGTTCTGTGGACTTCCTGGGCACACATATAGTAGCATTCGGGTTTCTGTGTAAATCCGGGTGTGACAGGTAGCCACTGGCAAGCTAGAGCCGTATAAGTTACTTGACCAAGACCAGAGCCATAATAGTTCTAGCGGTGGCGACAGGCTCCTGGGTTGCCGCTTTAAGAACCGGACCTTACGGAGAGACACTAGACCAAAGCACACGGCACATGCTCTAGCTCCCTAAACCAAGTTGCTAAAAAGCAAGTTTTATCATTAATGTTGAACTGAACCATTAAGTCAAAATTTACAGTTAAATAATGGTGACAGTAGCTGCACATAGCAAAAATCTACCCATATGCATAAACCCAAGGTTATCAAAGGAACAGGATATACGAAACTAGGTACAACCTTAATGAGACAGTAAATTAGACACATGCATATGAAAGTAAATGAATGTACAAGGTGTGTTTGGGTAGCAAGGATTGTCCGTGCTATAACTTGCCTTCCTCGAAGTGCTGCTACTGCTGTGAGTCTTGCTCCAGAAAATCCTCACCGAGCTCGAACTCGAAAGCTAACGGCTCTGTAACAACCCTAAAAATTCCCTTAGGATTTGTTGAATGCAAAAATGTGAATTTAAAAATTTTTGGTGAATTTTGTGCAAGACAACAAATATATAAGAGTGTCCTCTAATTGCTCCCTAAATTCCTAGGCAATTTAAATTCAAATTAAAAATAATTTGAAGTGCTAAGGACCAAATAGATGTGATTTGGAGTTAATTTGGTTTTATTGGATTTTTGTTTGTGTTTGAATTCAAATTCTAGATTTGAATTCAAACAAATACTAACCTAACTAATTAAAACCTAAACCTAACCCTGTTGGGCCGAAACCATAGCCAAAGTCCAGAAACCACCCTCGAACTTCCTTTCCCGAGCCAGCCTGCCAACCGGCCCAGCCGGCCTTTCGGCCCAGCGCCGGCCCAAACTTCCTCCGCGTCGCCTCCGCGTCCCCTTCATCTCTCTCACTGACAGGTGGGTCCCGCCTGTCAGCTTTCTCTCCCTCCTCTCCTTCTTCCCCGCGCGCGGCGCCCTCCTCTCTGTCGCCGCACCCGTGACCGTGGAGCCGATCCCATCAGCCCTTGTGCGGCCCGTCCGATGCGCGCCGCGTGTCCGCGGGCTCCTGGCCGCCCCATCTCGCCGTCCATGCCCGAAGCCTAGCAGCTGCCGCCCTATAAAGCCCAAGCGCCGACCCTTTCCCCTTCGAGCCGCCGCCGCCCCTATGGGGTTTTCCCAGTCGCCAATTCGAGAGGGTGAGAGGAGTGGGAGGCGTCCCGGGTGTTGGGGAAGGGAGAGGAGGAGCAGGATCGGACGGTGGTGAAGCCAATCGCCGTCCTCGTCGCCAAGCCGAAGCCACCGTCGCCGCCGACCGAGGAGACGCCAACGAGGAGCTGGACCAGAGGCAATCGTGGACACAGGAGCTTCACCAGGCAGCGTCGAGTTTACCCCGAGCTGCAGCGAACGCCTACGTGCCCCTAGGTGAGCCACCCGCGGAGACCCCCTTGCTTCGCTGTCTCCGGCCGAGCGCCGCCGCTCCTTGCGCTCGCTGTCGCCGAACCGTCTCTGGGACCCGACCTTTGAGTCGTGGCCATGTCTTGTGCAGGACCTCATTGTGCTGCTGTCGCACCCGCAACCCGCCGTCGACCAAGCCGCAGCCAAGGCCGCCGTGGCCGAGCTCCGCTCGCCGCGCGCGCACGCCGAGGCCGTGTCGCGGCCACGGGCAGCCGTGAGCCCGCGCACGCGCACCCAACCAGGGCCGCGACGTCGCGTTCCAGCACGCGCTGGCGTCGCGCGTGCGCGAGCCCTCGCAGCCGAGCCGTTTCCAAGCCATTTCCGCCCGCGCGTCGCCGGCCGCCGTGGCGCCATGGTCGCGTCACCGCCGCTCGCGTCGGGGAGCCCAAGCCGCAGCCAAGCCCCACCTTTTTCTCGCCGGTTGTGATCCGCGAGCACCTAGCCGAGCCCTAGCACCGCTTCTAGGCCAGCGCCGAGCCGTTCCCGGCGAGATTCGCCGTCGACCAGCGCCGCCGCCGTGCTCTGGTGCG
Source organism: Echinochloa phyllopogon (assembly GCA_033239725.1). NCBI lineage: Eukaryota > Viridiplantae > Streptophyta > Magnoliopsida > Poales > Poaceae > Echinochloa > Echinochloa phyllopogon. The sequence goes on from BTCW01000017.1 coordinate 15,336,428, forward strand.
CGCTGCGTACGCGTCGCGTCGCGCCGTGGCCAGGCCACACCCTGGACCACACCAACACGCCACACGAGCGCCGCAGAGGATCCCGACTCGGCCACAAACGGATCCCGTGCACCTGGCTCACGTGCACCGCACACACGGCTCACGGTGGACCAGGTCCACCAGAGCAGATCCAGCAGCACCCCCTTCGTGGGCCTAAAGATCGCGCTAAGTCCAGTTTACCCCCCTGGACTTTCCTTTCGGCCCAATTCCGGCCCAGCAGCGCTTTCTTCTTTTTCTTTTTCCGAATAACTGCGCTAACGTATGGGGCCCACATGTCATACACTGCGTGTCACTGGCCGCTGGGGCCCACTGACCAAAGCTGACCGTTGACCGTTGACCGCTGACCGTTGACCGTTGACCAGTCAACGCTGACGTCAGCAGGGCCCACTACTGACGTCATCCTAGGCGGACCCACTGCTGACGTCAGCATGACATCATGCTAACGTCAGCAGGCTAATTTCTGTCTGTTTTCTTTTTCGGAAATTATTTAATATTTTCAGAAAATGATTTAAACTTGTAAAATTAATAATAAATCAACCGTAGCTCAGGAAAATATGAAACCAGTTTCTATATTTTTCTAAAATCATGGCCTACACGTTAGTGTAGAGTTTGGTGTTCTTTGGGACTTCTTTCATCGCTGTCTTGGTGTTTCTTTGCTAGTAGTCGCGTCTTAATTTATTTTCCGCGACCCTAGGAGTTCCGGAGAGTCAAGAGGAGCCAGACCCATCCATTCTCTGAAATACCTATTAGACATGCAACTAGTATGCTAGCGCTTTACTTTACTCACATGATAAACCTGCACTGCCTTTGTTAATATCCTGTTACCTTGCTACCTACTACTCACTTTATGAAATAGGCTATGCTATGCATGTGTTGGGATGGTTGTGATTTGATCCTCTTGGCGTGAGTTGTGGGTGGTATGGGAGGAGTAGTGCAGCTAGGCGGTGTAAGCGAGTAATAACAACTCGATCGATTGATCGGGGTGCTTGGGGACTGCACTCGGGCAGTCCCTATGGGGTACCTGTTGCGGGTACATGGTTGATGGATACTTGGGTTATTTGAGGAGTTTGGGCGGCAATACCTGTTATGGGTGCCGATTGCGGACCGTTGCAGCGGATCGCTTATGACGCTGATACTCGCTTTACCGACAATTAAGGACCGAGTCGAGTTCCACCTTTGGACGTGGGAATATCGTGCTCACCATCTACCCAGTATGGGGAGAGTTCCAGCAAGCCTACTCTAGTGCGGCGCCGAGACTGTAGGAGAATCGAGCTTGATATGTGTAAGGGGGACTCGTTGCGGTGTACTCTCCCTGATTTACCACGGCCCCCGACTGGCCCCGGTGGGAAGGTTTCACATCCCTGGGGCAGATGTTAGATCAGATGTTTCTCGAGCCCAGGGAGACTGTCACACCCGGGTTTACACAGAAACCCGAATGCTACTATATGTGTGCCCAGGAAGTCCACAAAACACATATAGTTAACAAATATGATAAACAGAGTACTTATGCTCGAATAAAAATAGTTTTGCATCAGAGTTACCTAAAACACAGCGGAAGACTAACACCCTCGACAGGTAGAGTCTCAAGTCCACAGGGACACCGACTGGTTGACCACAGCTCAGTAGTACGGAAGATCCTCAAGAAACTTCATCTGTTACCCATCCGGGATTTTGTTGAATAAATAGCAAGTGTAAGTAAAACGATTACTTAGCAAGTATAGCACGGGTTATGAAGGCTCAAAAAGGGCTTGACACGGCTTATCTGCATTAGCACTTTTAGTTGGTTCATTTTAACATTATTCAAGTTACTACAAGTGTATGAATCCCAGTTGTAACCCAATTAATAAGGTGTAAGTGACATTAAGCATAAATAAACATCATCTTCTAATCAAAAAGGATCCAGGCCGCTCGTGACCCTGAGCAAGGCTATCATGATAGATTTACACTCTGCAGAGGTTTCGCCCTTTACCCACCAGTCGCGTAAAAGTTCAAGGGAACTTTGCACCCAACCACGCACATCGACACTTCCGAGGTGTGACTGCATAGGGACGCTACGAGGCTTTTCACAAGACACCCTAACAAGACAGTAGCCGTTGGGGTACTACAAGGTGGTGAGTCCTTAGGCATCGAGATCGACGTACGCCTACGGAGTCCACCGTAAGGGGGTCGATGGCGTTTAGAGCGCGGGTATCCACCCCAACAATGCGCAACGCACGGAGTTCTCAATCGCTGAGACTCCCAACACGGGACTGGGTCTAACGAGACCTAGCCGACGGGGCTACCGTCCTCGGTGGAATCGGGTAAACACCCCGTGCCTTGCCTCCCACAACGCCGTTGGCCCCTCGGTAACCACTGTCAAGCTAGAGCCGTACAAGCTACTTGTCCAAGACCAGAGCCATTATAGTTCTAGCGGTGGCGACAGGCTCCTGGGTTGCCGCTTTAAGAACCGGTCCTTAGAGGGAGACACTAGAACAAAGCACACAGCACATGCTCTAGCTCCCTAATCCCTGTTGCTAAAAAGCAAGTTTTAACGTTAAGGTTGAAGTGGACCATTAATACAAGTTTAACAGTTAAATAAAGGTGACAGTAGCTGCGCCTAGCAAAGTTCCACCCATATGCAATACACCCAAGGTAAACAAGGATAGGATAATGAAAAACTAGGTACAACCTTAAAGGTAAATCAATTTAGACACATGCATGTATGAAATAAATGATTAAAGGGTGTGTAGGTAGCAAGGATTGTCCGTGCTATAACTTGCCTCAAATCCAGTATAATTATGCTCATAGTCTTCAACTCTTGATCTTGAAACTCTTCTCCTCGATCGCACTCGCAGCGTGTTCTCTCTAGTCGCAGCAAACATCGAGCACAACATGTAGCTAAACAAGCAAACAGACAATATACAACTAAGAACAGTACACCAATCAAAGGAAAGACTTTAAAAGAGCTCGCTAAAGGGTAGGGCTTGGTTCGATGGTGACGTGAGCACAAGAATCGCTGAAAACGAAGCAACGGTTGAAAAGATACGACTATCGGAAGATTTGAATTATTAAATGGCACAACTATATGCTTGATTGATTTTAAGTAAATAAAATCATAAGTAGAGATTATCTCAGATAATTATGTTTGAATTTGTAAAACCGGGGTAAAACTTAATCGCATTTTATTTATAATTATTTATGTATAAATTATACCAAATTAAATATTAACATGAAATAAAATATGTGAGAGCATCTAATTGAATAATTTTATGAACCGTGTTGCTTAAATCAATATTATAATTCAAAATCATATTTATGTTAATATTAATCAATGTTAACATTTATTTATGAAAAGCCGAAGGTTGACTCTAAATTGCTTTTAATTAGAAAGAGCTAGTTAAGTAAACATTAATCAAATTAACATCACAAGAACCGAGATGAAACTTAATTATATTTTATTCAGAAATAAATTGAATAATTTATTAATTAATTTTAACATTTAATATAAAGCCGAGTATAAACCTTAATTGGATTTTAATTAGAAAACACATTGAAATAATCTTTAGTCAAATTAATATTGAATAAAGTTCAGAAACAAATTAGATGTCAATTAATAGTGCTAACGAGTAGTTTAAGTTGATATGAATCTAACGCAACGAAAACGGATTAAATCGGAGTTAAAACGTGGATTTTATGGGCTAAACAAGTTTGTAGGACCTATTCGCGATTAACCATAGACTACAGGGGCTAGCTGAAGATTTTGCAAGGCTCAGCAAACAGTGCTCGCAAAAGGATGAAACTATGGGGTTAGATCTGCAAAAGGGACTCGGGTGGGGTTTATGTGTGAAGGGGGAAAGCTTGTAGGGGGTTATCTGCAAGGTTGCCAAGACACAAAAATGCATCTTAGAGTTACACTTTTCTGCAAGGGCCTATGCGTAAAAGTGACATCTCCTTCCTCTGTCCATACCGGGGAGTTCGCCGGCGCCCCCGGGCGGCTCTGCTCGTTGGCGGTTTGGTGGTCTAGGGCGGGGGAAAGATAGCTCAGGAGGAAGAGGAGTTGGACGGTGGCGGCAGGGATCTCGCCCGCGGCGGTCGGCGGCGAGGTCTTCTCGCGGGGAAGACGCTGCGGCGGCGAGACCGCAACGAGAGCAGGTGTTCTGGGCGCGGCCTGACGAGAAGATCCCCGTGGTGGTGACCATTCCCTCCGGCGACGACCGAGGGGGCCGGATTTCGCGGCCACAGTCCGGCGGCCGCAGCTGCACGCGGAGAGGCTTCTCCGACGGCCGAGCAGCGAAGAGAAGTGGAGGAGGAGCTCCGTCTTGGCGATGCGAAGCTTGTGGAGGCGGCGGCTCGCCTCGACCGGCAGCGGGGGCGAAGAATCGGCGGCAATGGCGGGGCGGCGGCGCTCTGCCATGGCAGCGGCGGCGCTGTGCGCTGTCGAGGAGGAGGGCGGCGGTGGTGAGTCGAGTTGAGGCGTCGTCGGCAGCTTAAGTAGGGCCGACAGGGTGCACCCGGAGCTCGGATGGCGAGGTGGTACAGTTCGGCGCGGACGCCAAGGGAGGGCGCAGCACGCACACCGAGGAGGCGAGCGGCGGCGCTGCTGCGCGTCGAGTGGCCAGGCTGGGCCGCGCGGCTGGTGGCTGGGCCGCGGAGCTGGACGGGCCGGGGGCGGGGTAGTGGGCTGGAGCGAGCCAGGCCGGGGGGAGTGCTGGGCGCGCAACTGGGCCGGGGGGGCGCTGCCTGCGGAGAAGGGGGAAAAACGAACGGGCCGAATCTGTTGGCCGGGCCGAGCAGCGCACAGTGCTGGGCCGAGCGGCTGCGGGAGAGAGGAGTCGCGGCTGGGCCGGTTTGAGGCGCTGGGCGGGTTGGGCCAAGCTGAGGGAGAAGGGGGTTGGGCCGGCGGGGCGAAGGAGAGGGTGGGGACGCGGAAGAAAAAGAGGAGGAGAGAAAACGAGTCGTGGGAAAAGATCAGGGGGCGAATTCGAACTCAGGCCGGAACAACTTTTCTAGAGCTCATTACAACGCGATTCGAACTCAAATTTAAATTAGATTTACATTCAAATTTGAACTACACACAAGCAAAACACAATGCAACAGCATGAATGCAACATTCAAGATAATTGATTTAGAAATTGTAAATATTTTTTTACTACTATAAATTCCCTGTAAACTTAAACAAAGCTTGGAAAAATTTTAGAAAATTGAGAAAATTATTGTTTTAATTACGTTGAAAATTCACATCCCAAAATCCGAAAATTTTGGGGTGTGACAGAGACAGGATTGACGCCGTTGCTGTTTAGGGTCTTTGCTGTGGGCTGTGTCTTAGGTTGGTTGCGGACTAGCCTTGCAGCCCGGATGGATTCCTGGAGTGCCACCTCTACAGAGTGTAAACTATACGTATAGCCGTGTCCACGGTTATGGACGACCCACTTCTGATAAGTTCCGACTAGCATGGGAATCTGCTTTCTTACCTCATCCTTTGATTTGGGTTATGAGAGATTGGTCCAGCGTTGCTGGTGAGACAAGGTGGGGAGGGAGCTCACCGAGTCGACTAGTGAGCGAAAGGCGTTGGTGGATGATGTTTGCGGGAACCTGCTGTGGCAGGACGAGCCCGATGGGAATGTGAGGCTGATGGTTGGATTTGGGGAGTGGATGTGCGTGTGAAGGAAGGAGTTGGTGATGAGATGAATTTGGGTTATTGCTGCTGCTCGCATAAGAAAACCCTGGCTCAAACCTTGATTATTTCTATACCTTAGAATAGGCCACTATAAAGCTTGCTTCATATTATGGTTGGTGACGTGGACCTATCCCATTTCCTTGGGGACAGACTTTGGGATCTCAGGTGAAGACCCCGACCACGAGTTCAACCAGGATGGGTGGTACGATTGAAGGGTGTGCGCTATGCTCAAGGATGCCTGTGGAGGAGTGGTCCCTGATGATCTAGCTACCGCTGCGCAGCTGTTCTTATTGTCGATTTAGCCCAGAGGGCTTGTACCAGACGCTATGTTCTATATATGTCATGTATTGAATCATTTATCGTTGTATGGATGTGATATTCGACTGAGATGAGTTCTGTACGAGATAGCTGCTATTCCTGGGACTATCTCGAGGGTACAGGGAGTCGGATTCTCGTCGTTGAGGATCCGGTTCGTTTCGGTTGGTATCAGAGCCATACTTGAGCGTAGCGCGTAACCCTTAGATCGGAAACTTAGGAAAGAAGCTCTAACTGAGTCCTCTACTGTATATGAAACCCCTTGGACCATTTGAAAACTATATATTTGTACATCTCAACTATTTACAAAACTTTTACCCTTACCTTACCTTACTAACTTGCTAACTTACTAACAACCCACTAACTGTCTGGCAGATGGAAGCAAGAGGACCAGCAGATGAACAACGGGAGATCAGGACCACTGGTGCAGACTGTGGAGGTTTGGCAGTGCTACTGCGGGTGGTACTGCGTACAGTGGGGATAGACGTGGACAACGTCTTCTACGAGGGCTGGACCTACGGCCCTGGCGAGGGAGTACACACCCGGTTGCAGATGGAAGTACCCAATATCCCTGGACGGCCAAGATCACTGATGCTACGGGCAGCTACCAGCGAGAGCACTTCAGTCGGGCAGTGCAGACTATAGCCATGAGGATACTCCGACTTGCCACACTTGTGTACCAGAACCAGCTCAGCCACACCCGTTTCCGGTACCTACCGCGGGCTCTTGAAGATCCAACTGACAGAGACGCAGTCAGCTTGCAGACTCACGCAGCGGACCGAGAGCGGAACGTGACCCTGCGGACCTCAGTTCAGTGGATGATCGAGCAGGAGTACTTAAACATTGGCCTAGAAGAGAAAGTTGCCAAGCTAAGAGAGAGGGTATGGAAGCAAGACATCCAGCTGATGGAGAAGGACAACAGGATCGCCCTACTTGAGGAGCACCTCGAAGCTAAGGCAAGGGAAGTCAGAGCCCTGGAGTAAGAAGCTTGCAACAACAGGCAGTTGGCAGGGCTGATCCGAGCAACTCACCATGCTCGAGATATCCGTCTAGAAGAACAACTCACAGAAAAAGACAAAGCACTGGCAGCCAAGGAAGAAGAGATAGAAGGACTGAAGGAAGAAGTATATTGGTTGGACAGTCACAACTCAGAACTTCAGGAAGAGGTGGATAGCTACAAGGAGAAGAGTGGGCGAAACTACCAGCTGATGAAGTACTTGAGTCTTCAACAGATTATGGCAAAGGATGAAGCTCGAAGGACCCTTAGTAGTTGGGTAAGGTCAGACAGGAAGAGGGTGGCAGAGGTGATCACAGTGACCCAAGGACTTCCAGAGGAACGCAGAGTTGAACCCAGAACAGAGAACTACAGGGTCTCACCAAGCCGGGTTGAGCCGATACCACTACCTGAGGCTCGAACCTTTACTCTCGAGATGACAAGACTGAGACAAGAACTGGCATCCCTAGAGCAGCAGTTGGCAGGACCTGAGGTGGACACAGTGAGGTTGGCAGCGCGCCTCACGGACACTCTCCACGACGATAGGCAGTGAACAAGCAGCAGACAGAGACAGAGGCTGTGAGGTTGGCAGCGCGCCTCACAGGCACTTCCAGCAGCATGAGATGGATGCAGTAGGCAGTATCAGCAGATGTCAACAGTAGTGATGAGACTTGTATCTATCTGCATTAGTAGATGTTTAGACTTAGTAGATTATGACCACCTTTTGGCTCAGCCACGATGTAGCATCCGCTTAGATGTACTAATCCTCAAGGTTCCAGGAGCTGGCCTCGGGATAGTACTCATGTCTAGGGTGTAATGCTGTTATGAATGATCAATCTTTGTGGCTGTTCTTGCAGTTTTATTGATGTTCGTCTTTAGTGTACTTTAGTGTTGAGTCTATTTCATGTGCGCAGCTCCTACTCTAGTTACGCTAACCTAACCATTACCGACCGCCACTATATCTGCTCTATGAAAAATACAGCAAGATGTCGATCCGAAGATCCAACCGACTGCTTGCACGTTTTGAGGAAGCTGAGCAAGAAGAGGCAACAGTGGCAGCTAGGGGCAGAGGGCGTGGCAGAGGTCGTGGTCGCAGAAGAGCAACAACTACAGTTGGAGGCAGGGGCCGTGGACGCGCAGCAGGCGTGCTCCAGCCTGAATACAAAGTACCAGGTGGAGGACAAGAAGTGGAGATGGAAGAGCCAGCAGTGGAGCCTCAGCAGAACCAGCAGAACGACCAGCAACCACCGCCACCGCCTAACTTGGTAGAAGTAATGACTACTCAAACACAGTTGATGCAACAGATGGCACAGGCCAACACTCAGATGATGCAAGCTATGCAACAGATACAGGGAAACCAGAACCAGAACCGTCAGGGACACCGTGAGGAAGACCTACAAAGGAAGATTGAAAGGTTCATCAGGCTGAAAGCACCCACCTTCGACTACTCGGACGAGCCACTCAACGCGCACGACTGGCTGCGTACCAACGAGACGAAGCTGGACCTGACAGACTACACTGAAGAGGAATGTGTGGCCCTTGCGGCGCACCAGCTTGAAGGCGCAGCGAAAGCGTGGTGGGAGAGCTACTGTGACTCTCACGCGAACCCTGCTCAGATCACCTGGCTAGAGTTTTGTGAAGCTTTCAAAGAGTACCACATCCCAGAACAAGTCATGGTGCACAAGGCAATGGAGTTCAGGACAATGACCCAAGGTGGTTTGTCTGTAGCTGAGTACGCTCGACACTTTGCTAAGATGTCGAGGTACGCTCCTGAAGACGTTAACACTGAAAAGAAGAAGCAGTTTTGGTTCCAGCGCGGCTTGCACAGAGGTCTGAGGACAGCACTCGCAGCGAGTTCACACAGGTCACTCAGAGAGCTGATCGACAGGGCTATCGCAGTTGAGAAGGAAAGAGTGGGTCTTGAAGATACTTGGCGAGAGAAGAAAAGAAAGGCAGAACAGTTGCACAACCACAGACTGAGTTAGAGGCCGAGGAGTGGCCAGAGCAACATGCTTAGGAGAGGCTTTCAGCAGAGCAATAGCCATGGAAGCTCAGGGTTCAACAGAAACAGCTACCAGGGTAACCGAGGCAGTAACGGCAACAGCTTTGGCAGCAGAGGTAACAACTACAGCAGTTTTGGCAACAGAAACAACAGTTACTCAGGTCAGGGAAACCCCAACTGGAAGCCGAACAACACACCCAGAGTTGGTGGAGGGACCTCAGTAGTCTGTTTTGCTTGTGGGAAGCCCGGTCACAAGTCCTTTGACTGTCCGGAGAAGAAGAACAAACAAACCCCAGCCAAGGCACCAGCACCTGGAGGACAGGACAGGTAGCCAGCAACAGCGCAGAGGGGACGCCTCAACCACCTGACAGAGGAAGAAGCCGAGGACGCTCCCGACGTTGTGCTTGGTGAGTTTTTAGTAAATGGCATTCCAGCATTGATATTGTTCGACTCTGGAGCGATGGGATCTTATATCTCGACAAAGTTTGTGAAAGAGCAGTCACCCCCAACAATACCTAAGGCTAGACCTATAGTCACTACTTCTCCCTTAGGAGAGCTTAGGTGCACCTTAGAGTGCCCAGCAGTTAGTCTGATGATAGGTGGGCAGGAGTCCGTAGGAGACCTGACAGTCCTGAAGTCAGACGGAATTGACGTGATACTAGGGATGGATTGGCTTACAGAGCACAAAGGGGTAATCAGTTGCTCGCCCAGAACAGTTGAGTTGACACACCCTAGCGGAGTCAAGGTAACAGTAGAGCCACGAAGAAGAAGAACAAGGAAGAGATCCAAAACATGTATTCTGAGACAGTTGGTATACTCTATCGAGAAAAAGACGATCGAAGAAGTGCCTGTAGTATGTGAGTACCCTGACGTGTTTCCCGAAGAGCTACCAGGACTACCACCTGACCGAGACGTAGAGTTCATAATCGAGCTGCAACCAGGCACAGGGCCCATTGCCAAGAGACCGTACAGAATGTCAGTGGAAGAGCTGGAGGAACTCAAGAAGCAGCTGAAAGAGATGCTAGAAAGCGGGGTGATTCGACCAAGTGCATCCCCATGGGGATCGCCAGTGTTGTTTGTGAAGAAGAAAGATGGGTTAATGCGCATGTGCGTAGACTATCGATCCCTGAACGCAGTGACGATCAAGAACAAGTACCCATTACCTCGGATTGATGACTTGCTAGATCAGTTGAAGAAAGCCAAGTACTTCAGTAAGATTGATCTGAGATCGGGATACCACCAGATGAAGATTAGAGAAGGCGACATTCCCAAGACAGCCTTTGTGACTCGGTACGGGCAATACGAGTTCACCGTTGTGTCCTTCAGTTTGACCAACGCACCCGCTTACTTCATGAACATGATGAACAAGGTATTCATGGAGGAACTAGACAAGTTCGTGGTGGTGTTCATTGACGACATACTAGTCTACTCAGAAACAGCCGAAGAACATGAGGAGCATCTAAGGATTGTACTAGAGAAGCTGAGGCAGCATCAACTCTACGGGAAGTTCAGCAAGTGTGAATTTTGGCTGGAGAAAGTAGCCTTTTTGGGTCACGTACTGACGGCTGAGGGCGTAGCAGTAGATCCAGAAAAGATTAAGGCAGTAGCAGAATGGAAGCAACCGAAAAGTGTCACAGAAATCCGAAGCTTTCTCGGTTTGGCCGGTTACTACAGAAGGTTCATTGAGAACTTCTCCAAGATTGCCAAGCCAATGACCGAACTACTCAAGAACAATGTCCCGTTCGAGTGGACAGACAAGTGTGAAAGTGTAACACCCTAAAAATGCCTATTTTAAAATTTAGTAATTAAATTGCTTTTATTTAATTTAATGCTCATATTTATCTAAGAAAAATAAATTATTTATGAGAAATAAAATTTAATATAAGGTTAGAAACATTTTTGTTGCATTCATGCCGGCTGCATTGAGTTTTGTTTGTGTGTGGTTCAATTGGAATTTAAATTCTGTTTAAATTCGAATTTGAATCGCTGTGTTTGGAGCTCTAGAAAAGTTGCAGCGGCCCGAGTCCGTTTTTCCTCCCTGAACTATTTTTCTCGGCCGAACTTGGCCCTCCTTCTCTTTTTCCCGCAGCGGCCCAGCCTCCCTCGCTCCACTTTCGGCCCAGTCCGCCGGCCTGCCTCCAACTCCCGCGCCAGCCCAACTCGCGGCCCAGCTCTCTCCCTCGCATGCTCGGCCCGGCGCAGGACCAACTTGGCCCAGCAGCCCCACTTTCCTTTCCCTGTGCGGCCCAGCAACCAGGCCCGCCGCCTTGCGCCTCGCCACTGACGAGTGGGACCCACAGGTCAGTCCCGTCCCCTACCTCGCTTCGGTGTCCGACCCGGACACGGCGCCGGAGTTCGGCCGGGGCCCGGCACGCACGCCGAGGACCACCAGGACTCCCTCGTCCGCCCTATTTAAGCCCCGCCGCCGCCTCCCAACCCCTATCGAAACCCCTCGCGCCGCCAAATCTCCGCCGCCCGAGCTCGCATCGCCGCCGCCGCGGTTTCCAAATCGCCGCCGTCGATCCGCCGGTCTAGCGCCGCTCCGTCGCCAACAACCGCCCGGGCAGCTTCGCGTGGTGGCAAGAGTGCCCCCGAGCCCCTCTTTGCCCTTTTTCCCTCTCTGTCGCAAGCCGCCGCCACTCATCGTCGTCTGCCGCTCCTGCTCGTTGTCGCCGGCCGCCGCTGCCACGTTCCCGCCGACGAGAACCCCCCTGTCGAGTTCGCGCGGTCACGACGCGTCCGTAGCGCCCAAAACCCGCGTCAATCTTGCCCCGTAGCACGATTCCGAGCCACGCCGGCGATGCGCCGCCGCCACTGCCCAGCGCCGCCGCTCGTCGCGCCGCCGCTGCCGACACCCCTCTGCTGGATCTGATCTCAGCCATCCAAACTAGATCCGATGGCCCAGGTCGAGTCAAGCCTCGGGGTCAAAGTTGACCATACCGGTCAACTGAGTCAGCCGTAGCCGTAGCGGTCAAAGTTGATCTCGTTGGCGGTTTGGTGGTCTAGGGCGGGGGAAAGATAGCTCAGGAGGAAGAGGAGTTGGACGGTGGCGGCAGGGATCTCGCCCGCGGCAGTCGGCGGCGAGGTCTTCTCGCGGGGAAGACGCTGCGGCGGCGAGACCGCAACGAGAGCAGGTGTTCTGGGCGCGGCCTGACGAGAAGATCCCCGTGGTGGTGACCATTCCCTCCGGCGACGACCGAGGGGGCCGGATTTCGCGGCCACAGTCCGGCGGCCGCAGCTGCACGCGGAGAGGCTTCTCCGACGGCCGAGCAGCGAAGAGAAGTGGTGGAGGAGCTCCGTCTTGGCGATGCGAAGCTTGTGGAGGCGGCGGCTCGCCTCGACCGGCAGCGGGGGCGAAGAATCGGCGGCAATGGCGGGGCGGCGGCGCTCTGCCATGGCAGCGGCGGCGCTGTGCGCTGTCGAGGAGGAGGGCGGCGGTGGTGAGTCGAGTTGAGGCGTCGTCGGCAGCTTAAGTAGGGCCGACAGGGTGCACCCGGAGCTCGGATGGCGAGGTGGTACAGTTCGGCGCGGACGCCAAGGGAGGGCGCAGCACGCACACCGAGGAGGCGAGCGGCGGCGCTGCTGCGCGTCGAGTGGCCAGGCTGGGCCGCGCGGCTGGTGGCTGGGCCGCGGAGCTGGATGGGCCGGGGGCGGGGTAGTGGGCTGGAGCAAGCCGGGCCGGGGGGAGTGCTGGGCGCGCAACTGGGCCGGGGGGGCGCTGCCTGCGGAGAAGGGGGAAAAACGAACGGGCCGAATCTGTTGGCCGGGCCGAGCTGCGCACAGTGCTGGGCCGAGCGGCTGCGGGAGAGAGGAGTCGCGGCTGGGCCGGTTTGAGGCGCTGGGCGGGTTGGGCCAAGCTGAGGGAGAAGGGGGTTGGGCCGGCGGGGCGAAGGAGAGGGTGGGGACGCGGAAGAAAAAGAGGAGGAGAGAAAACGAGTCGTGGGAAAAGATCAGGGGGCGAATTCGAACTCAGGCCGGAACAACTTTTCTAGAGCTCATTACAACGCGATTCGAACTCAAATTTAAATTAGATTTACATTCAAATTTGAACTACACACAAGCAAAACACAATGCAACAGCATGAATGCAACATTCAAGATAATTGATTTAGAAATTGTAAATATTTTTTTACTACTATAAATTCCCTGTAAACTTAAACAAAGCTTGGAAAAATTTTAGAAAATTGAGAAAATTATTGTTTTAATTACGTTGAAAATTCACATCCCAAAATCCGAAAATTTTGGGGTGTGACAGAGACAGGATTGACGCCGTTACTGTTTAGGGTCTTTGCTGTGGGCTGTGTCTTTGGTTGGTTGCGGACTAGCCTTGCAGCCCGGATGGATTCCTGGAGTGCCACCTCTACAGAGTGTAAACTATACGTATAGCCGTGTCCACGGTTATGGACGACCCACTTCTGATAAGTTCCGACTAGCATGGGAATCTGCTTTCTTACCTCATCCTTTGATTTGGGTTATGAGAGATTGGTCCAGCGTTGTTGGTGAGACAAGGTGGGGAGGGAGCTCACCGAGTCGACTAGTGAGCGAAAGGCGTTGGTGGATGATGTTTGCGGGAACCTGCTGTGGCAGGACGAGCCCGATGGGAATGTGAGGCTGATGGTTGGATTTGGGGAGTGGATGTGCGTGTGAAGGAAGGAGTTGGTGATGAGATGAATTTGGGTTATTGCTGCTGCTCGCATAAGAAAACCCTGGCTCAAACCTTGATTATTTCTATACCTTAGAATAGGCCACTATAAAGCTTGCTTCATATTATGGTTGGTGACGTGGACCTATCCCATTTCCTTGGGGACAGACTTTGGGATCTCAGGTGAAGACCCCGACCACGAGTTCAACCAGGATGGGTGGTACGATTGAAGGGTGTGCGCTATGCTCAAGGATGCCTGTGGAGGAGTGGTCCCTGATGATCTAGCTACCGCTGCGCAGCTGTTCTTATTGTCGATTTAGCCCAGAGGGCTTGTACCAGACGCTATGTTCTATATATGTCATGTATTGAATCATTTATCGTTGTATGGATGTGATATTCGACTGAGATGAGTTCTGTACGAGATAGCTGCTATTCCTGGGACTATCTCGAGGGTACAGGGAGTCGGATTCTCGTCGTTGAGGATCCGGTTCGTTTCAGTTGGTATCAGAGCCATACTTGAGCGTAGCGCGTAACCCTTAGATCGGAAACTTAGGAAAGAAGCTCTAACTGAGTCCTCTACTGTATATGAAACCCCTTGGACCATTTGAAAACTATATATTTGTACATCTCAACTATTTACAAAACTTTTACCCTTACCTTACCTTACTTACTTGCTAACTTACTAACAACCCACTAACTGTCTGGCAGATGGAAGCAAGAGGACCAGCAGATGAACAACGGGAGATCAGGACCACTGGTGCAGACTGTGGAGGTTTGGCAGTGCTACTGCGGGAGGTACTGCGTACAGTGGGGATAGACGTGGACAACGTCTTCTACGAGGGCTGGACCTACGGCCCTGGCGAGGGAGTACACACCCGGTTGCAGATGGAAGTACCCAATATCCCTGGACGGCCAAGATCACTGATGCTACGGGCAGCTACCAGCGAGAGCACTTCAGTCGGGCAGTGCAGACTATAGCCATGAGGATACTCCGACTTGCCACACTTGTGTACCAGAACCAGCTCAGCCACACCCGTTTCCGGTACCTACCGCGGGCTCTTGAAGATCCAACTGACAGAGACGCAGTCAGCTTGCAGACTCACGCAGCGGACCGAGAGCGGAACGTGACCCTGCGGACCTCAGTTCAGTGGATGATCGAGCAGGAGTACTTAAACATTGGCCTAGAAGAGAAAGTTGCCAAGCTAAGAGAGAGGGTATGGAAGCAAGACATCCAGCTGATGGAGAAGGACAACAGGATCGCCCTACTTGAGGAGCACCTCGAAGCTAAGGCAAGGGAAGTCAGAGCCCTGGAGTAAGAAGCTTGCAACAACAGGCAGTTGGCAGGGCTGATCCGAGCAACTCACCATGCTCGAGATATCCGTCTAGAAGAACAACTCACAGAAAAAGACAAAGCACTGGCAGCCAAGGAAGAAGAGATAGAAGGACTGAAGGAAGAAGTATATTGGTTGGACAGTCACAACTCAGAACTTCAGGAAGAGGTGGATAGCTACAAGGAGAAGAGTGGGCGAAACTACCAGCTGATGAAGTACTTGAGTCTTCAACAGATTATGGCAAAGGATGAAGCTCGAAGGACCCTTAGTAGTTGGGTAAGGTCAGACAGGAAGAGGGTGGCAGAGGTGATCACAGTGACCCAAGGACTTCCAGAGGAACGCAGAGTTGAACCCAGAACAGAGAACTACAGGGTCTCACCAAGCCGGGTTGAGCCGATACCACTACCTGAGGCTCGAACCTTTACTCTCGAGATGACAAGACTGAGACAAGAACTGGCATCCCTAGAGCAGCAGTTGGCAGGACCTGAGGTGGACACAGTGAGGTTGGCAGCGCGCCTCACGGACACTCTCCACGACGATAGGCAGTGAACAAGCAGCAGACAGAGACAGAGGCTGTGAGGTTGGCAGCGCGCCTCACAGGCACTTCCAGCAGCATGAGATGGATGCAGTAGGCAGTATCAGCAGATGTCAACAGTAGTGATGAGACTTGTATCTATCTGCATTAGTAGATGTTTAGACTTAGTAGATTATGACCACCTTTTGGCTCAGCCACGATGTAGCATCCGCTTAGATGTACTAATCCTCAAGGTTCCAGGAGCTGGCCTCGGGATAGTACTCATGTCTAGGGTGTAATGCTGTTATGAATGATCAATCTTTGTGGCTGTTCTTGCAGTTTTATTGATGTTCGTCTTTAGTGTACTTTAGTGTTGAGTCTATTTCATGTGCGCAGCTCCTACTCTAGTTACGCTAACCTAACCATTACCGACCGCCACTATATCTGCTCTATGAAAAATACAGCAAGATGTCGATCCGAAGATCCAACCGACTGCTTGCACGTTTTGAGGAAGCTGAGCAAGAAGAGGCAACAGTGGCAGCTAGGGGCAGAGGGCGTGGCAGAGGTCGTGGTCGCAGAAGAGCAACAACTACAGTTGGAGGCAGGGGCCATGGACGCGCAGCAGGCGTGCTCCAGCCTGAATACAAAGTACCAGGTGGAGGACAAGAAGTGGAGATGGAAGAGCCAGCAGTGGAGCCTCAGCAGAACCAGCAGAACGACCAGCAACCACCGCCACCGCCTAACTTTGTAGAAGTAATGACTACTCAAACACAGTTGATGCAATAGACTTCATAGGCCAACACTCAGATGATGCAAGCTATGCAACAGATACAGGGAAACCAGAACCAGAACCGTCAGGGACACCGTGAGGAAGACCTACAAAGGAAGATTGAAAGGTTCATCAGGCTGAAAGCACCCACCTTCGACTACTCGGACGAGCCACTCAACGCGCACGACTGGCTGCGTACCATCGAGACGAAGCTGGACCTGACAGACTACACTGAAGAGGAATGTGTGGCCCTTGCGGCGCACCAGCTTGAAGGCGCAGCGAAAGCGTGGTGGGAGAGCTACTGTGACTCTCACGCGAACCCTGCTCAGATCACCTGGCTAGAGTTTTGTGAAGCTTTCAAAGAGTACCACATCCCAGAACAAGTCATGGTGCACAAGGCAATGGAGTTCAGGACAATGACCCAAGGTGGTTTGCCTGTAGCTGAGTACGCTCGACACTTTGCTAAGATGTCGAGGTACGCTCCTGAAGACGTTAACACTGAAAAGAAGAAGCAGTTTTGGTTCCAGCGCGGCTTGCACAGAGGTCTGAGGACAGCACTCGCAGCGAGTTCACACAGGTCACTCAGAGAGCTGATCGACAGGGCTATCGCAGTTGAGAAGGAAAGAGTGGGTCTTGAAGATACTTGGCGAGAGAAGAAAAGAAAGGCAGAACAGTTGCACAACCACAGACTGAGTTAGAGGCCGAGGAGTGGCCAGAGCAACATGCTTAGGAGAGGCTTTCAGCAGAGCAATAGCCATGGAAGCTCAGGGTTCAACAGAAACAGCTACCAGGGTAACCGAGGCAGTAACGGCAACAGCTTTGGCAGCAGAGGTAACAACTACAGCAGTTTTGGCAACAGAAACAACAGTTACTCAGGTCAGGGAAACCCCAACTGGAAGCCGAACAACACACCCAGAGTTGGTGGAGGGACCTCAGTAGTCTGTTTTGCTTGTGGGAAGCCCGGTCACAAGTCCTTTGACTGTCCGGAGAAGAAGAACAAACAAACCCCAGCCAAGGCACCAGCACCTGGAGGACAGGACAGGTAGCCAGCAACAGCGCAGAGGGGACGCCTCAACCACCTGACAGAGGAAGAAGCCGAGGACGCTCCCGACGTTGTGCTTGGTGAGTTTTTAGTAAATGGCATTCCAGCATTGATATTGTTCGACTCTGGAGCGATGGGATCTTATATCTCGACAAAGTTTGTGAAAGAGCAGTCACCCCCAACAATACCTAAGGCTAGACCTATAGTCACTACTTCTCCCTTAGGAGAGCTTAGGTGCACCTTAGAGTGCCCAGCAGTTAGTCTGATGATAGGTGGGCAGGAGTCCGTAGGAGACCTGACAGTCCTGAAGTCAGACGGAATTGACGTGATACTAGGGATGGATTGGCTTACAGAGCACAAAGGGGTAATCAGTTGCTCGCCCAGAACAGTTGAGTTGACACACCCTAGCGGAGTCAAGGTAACAGTAGAGCCACGAAGAAGAAGAACAAGGAAGAGATTCAAAACATGTATTCTGAGACAGTTGGTATACTCTATCGAGAAAAAGACGATCGAAGAAGTGCTTGTAGTATGTGAGTACCCTGACGTGTTTCCCGAAGAGCTACCAGGACTACCACCTGACCGAG
Source organism: Echinochloa phyllopogon (assembly GCA_033239725.1). Lineage (NCBI taxonomy): Eukaryota > Viridiplantae > Streptophyta > Magnoliopsida > Poales > Poaceae > Echinochloa > Echinochloa phyllopogon. The sequence goes on from BTCW01000017.1 coordinate 15,354,315, forward strand.
ACGTAGAGTTCATAATCGAGCTGCAACCAGGCACAGGGCCCATTGCCAAGAGACCGTACAGAATGTCAGTGGAAGAGCTGGAGGAACTCAAGAAGCAGCTGAAAGAGATGCTAGAAAGCGGGGTGATTCGACCAAGTGCATCCCCATGGGGATCGCCAGTGTTGTTTGTGAAGAAGAAAGATGGGTTAATGCGCATGTGCGTAGACTATCGATCCCTGAACGCAGTGACGATCAAGAACAAGTACCCATTACCTCGGATTGATGACTTGCTAGATCAGTTGAAGAAAGCCAAGTACTTCAGTAAGATTGATCTGAGATCGGGATACCACCAGATGAAGATTAGAGAAGGCGACATTCCCAAGACAGCCTTTGTGACTCGGTACGGGCAATACGAGTTCACCGTTGTGTCCTTCAGTTTGACCAACGCACCCGCTTACTTCATGAACATGATGAACAAGGTATTCATGGAGGAACTAGACAAGTTCGTGGTGGTGTTCATTGACGACATACTAGTCTACTCAGAAACAGCCGAAGAACATGAGGAGCATCTAAGGATTGTACTAGAGAAGCTGAGGCAGCATCAACTCTACGGGAAGTTCAGCAAGTGTGAATTTTGGCTGGAGAAAGTAGCCTTTTTGGGTCACGTACTGACGGCTGAGGGCGTAGCAGTAGATCCAGAAAAGATTGAGGCAGTAGCAGAATGGAAGCAACCGAAAAGTGTCACAGAAATCCGAAGCTTTCTGGGTTTGGCCGGTTACTACAGAAGGTTCATTGAGAACTTCTCCAAGATTGCCAAGCCAATGACCGAACTACTCAAGAACAATGTCCCGTTCGAGTGGACAGACAAGTGTGAAAGTGTAACACCCTAAAAATGCCTATTTTAAAATTTAGTAATTAAATTGCTTTTATTTAATTTAATGCTCATATTTATCTAAGAAAAATAAATTATTTATGAGAAATAAAATTTAATATAAGGTTAGAAACATTTTTGTTGCATTCATGCCGGCTGCATTGAGTTTTGTTTGTGTGTGGTTCAATTGGAATTTAAATTCTGTTTAAATTCGAATTTGAATCGCTGTGTTTGGAGCTCTAGAAAAGTTGCAGCGGCCCGAGTCCGTTTTTCCTCCCTGAACTATTTTTCTCGGCCGAACTTGGCCCTCCTTCTCTTTTTCCCGCAGCGGCCCAGCCTCCCTCGCTCCACTTTCGGCCCAGTCCGCCGGCCTGCCTCCAACTCCCGCGCCAGCCCAACTCGCGGCCCAGCTCTCTCCCTCGCATGCTCGGCCCGGCGCAGGACCAACTTGGCCCAGCAGCCCCACTTTCCTTTCCCTGTGCGGCCCAGCAACCAGGCCCGCCGCCTTGCGCCTCGCCACTGACGAGTGGGACCCACAGGTCAGTCCCGTCCCCTACCTCGCTTCGGTGTCCGACCCGGACACGGCGCCGGAGTTCGGCCGGGGCCCGGCACGCACGCCGAGGACCACCAGGACTCCCTCGTCCGCCCTATTTAAGCCCCGCCGCCGCCTCCCAACCCCTATCGAAACCCCTCGCGCCGCCAAATCTCCGCCGCCCGAGCTCGCATCGCCGCCGCCGCGGTTTCCAAATCGCCGCCGTCGATCCGCCGGTCTAGCGCCGCTCCGTCGCCAACAACCGCCCGGGCAGCTTCGCGTGGTGGTAAGAGTGCCCCCGAGCCCCTCTTTGCCCTTTTTCCCTCTCTGTCGCAAGCCGCCGCCACTCATCGTCGTCCGCCGCTCCTGCTCGTTGTCGCCGGCCGCCGCTGCCACGTTCCCGCCGACGAGAACCCCCCTGTCGAGTTCGCGCGGTCACGACGCGTCCGTAGCGCCCAAAACCCACGTCAATCTTGCCCCGTAGCACGATTCCGAGCCACGCCGGCGATGCGCCGCCGCCACTGCCCAGCGCCGCCGCTCGTCGCGCCGCCGCTGCCGACACCCCTCTGCTGGATCTGATCTCAGCCATCCAAACTAGATCCGACGACCCAGGTCGAGTCAAGCCTCGGGGTCAAAGTTGACCATACCTGTCAACTGAGTCAGCCGTAGCTGTTTTGCAAAAGAACCCCTGTCCTTTTTCAAATTTAACCCGCAGTCCAAGTCTATTCAAAAATAATTACAATTAAGTCCTGATTTTTACTGAAAACCCCCTCTCTTATTTAAAAATAGTACCCGAGGTCCAGCTTTGGTTAATTTGCAAATAAATCCTCCTGTTTTTATATAAAATTATGTTTTAGCCCCTGAGTTTTTGCAAATAAGCCTCTGGAACTTTTAAAACTTTGCCAGCAAGTCCCTGAACCTTAGAAAAGCCATAACTTCTTCGTTTTAGCTCCGATTTGAGTGATTTTCGCGCTCACGTGTTCGTAGCGAAACGTAGATTAGTTTTTCAACCTTCCTTTGTTCTATTTCTATTGTTTGGTGTACTGTTCTAATAGATCAATATTGTTTGCAAGTACTGGCTTGTGTGGATGCTTGTGTGTTGATGTATGAGTCCAGTCGGTGAGCCGTACGCGTTTGAGTTCGAGGGTTACGAGGAGCAGGAACAACAGCAGCAGCAGCAGCAGCAGCAGCAACAGTTGGACGAAGGCAAGTACAGCACGGACAATCCTTGCTACCTAAACACACCTTTACATTATTTACTGCATTTGCATGTGTCTAAATTGTTCCTATTAAGGTTATTCCTAGCTTTGTTTATCCTATACCTTGATTACCCTGGGTTATTGCATTTGGGTAGACCTTTGCTAAGCGCCGCTACTGTCACCAATGTTTAACTGTTAATCTTGACTTAATGGTTCACTTCTATGTTAATGGTAAAACTTGCTTTTTAGCAACATGGAGCAGGGAGCTAGGGCGTATGCTTCATGCTTGGCCCTAGTGTCTCTCCGTAAGGACTGGTTCTTAAAGCGGCAACCCAGGAACCTGTCGCCACCGCCGGAACTATAATGGCTCTGGTCTTGGACAAGTAACATGTACGGCTCTAGCTTGACAGTGGTTACCGATGGGCCGACGGCGTTATGGGAAGCGTGGGTGAGAGTATGGTTTGATCCACCGAGGACGGAGTATCCGTTGGCTATGTCCCCGTGAGGCACAGTCCCGTGTTGGGAGCTTCCGTATGGCAGAGGTTCCACACGTTGCGCTATTTATTTTGTTGTTGTTATTCTTTACCGCGCTTGGACGCCATTGACCCCCTCGTGTTGCGACATGGGCGTCAGTCAATCTCGGTGCCTTGGGTCATGCTGCCTAGGTTGTACCATAACGGCTACTGTTTTGTTAGGGTGTCTTGTGAAAAGCCTCGTAGCGTCCCTATGCAGTCACACCTCGGAAGTGTTGATGTGCGTGGTTGGGTGCAAAGTTCCTTTGAACTTTTACGCAACTGGTGGGAAAAGGGCGAGACCTCTGCAGAGTGTATAATCTATCATGATAGCCTTGCTCAGGGTCAAGAGCGGCCTGGATCCTTTTTTATTAGAAGTTGATCTTTATTATTATTTAATGTTCACCTCTACTTCATTAATTGGGAATTGCAACTGGGATTCACTTAAATGTAGTAATCTTGGTTTATGTTAAAATGAACCAACTAAAATTGCTAATGCAGTACAGCCGTGTCAAGCCTTTCTTTTAAGCCTTCATTACCCGTGTTGTATTTGCTAAGTAAGACATTTACTTACACTTGCCATTCAACAAAATCCCGGATGGGTAACAGATGGATTAGATGGTACTGCTGCTATTGAATTTCCTGAAGATCTGCCATTCTACTAGCTGTGCTCAACCAGTCGGTGTCCCTGTGGATTATGGTTATCGGCTTCGTCTTCGTCTTCGTTTAGAGAGAGCTAATAAAGAGTCTTCCGCTGTTTTGTTTAGTTATTTGAGTCAAACTCTGATGTAAAACCATTTTATTCGAGCATATGTACTCTGTTTATCATATTTGTTATCTATATGTGTTCTGTGGACTTCCTGGGCACACATATAGAAGCATTCGGGTTTCTGTGTAAATCCGGGTGTGACAGATTGGTATCAGAGCCGTGCTGACTGTAGGAACACAGCCTAGTTAGAACGGTTGAAGAATCATTAGGAGACCACCATGATTTTTGTTCCAGATCATTTAGTTACGTCTTTCAAAACCAGTGCTGTCGAGTCTTGTGTGAATCATGTCCTTGGGTGCTTGATTTTGCTGTTATTATGCTTATGTTTGATTTGGATTTTTGTAATGATTGTGATGGTCATAGACGCGAGTCTATCTCCATCTAGATATAGGACTAAGGTTTAAGGAATATTAGAGAATAAATAGTTGGGTTATCTATCTCCTTTGCACTTCCTCTATCATATCTTTCCAAGTACTGCTATCATCTCATACACCATCTGCAAGCAAGGGTTATCTAATACCAGATGGCGGGAATACTGATGGGAGATCTCTTGCTATGGCAGATGGTTAACACCAGAGGTAACCCCGGAGGCAGTGGAAGCAACCAGAACCAGAACCCACCACCTCCACCACCGCCACTCACCATGGAGCAGATGATGCAGATGCAACTCCAGCTGACACAGCAGATGGCGCAAACCATAGCACTGATGCAGCAGAATCAGCAGAACCCGCCCCAACAGCACCACGTGCAGCCCAGAGATAAAAGGGGCGAGTTTATGAAGGGACGCCCTCCTACCTTCAGCAAGTCTAGCGACCCAATGCAAGCAGAGGACTGGCTCAAGGCAGTGGAACGTCAGCTGGACATCGCACAGTGCAACGACCGGGAGAAGGTGTTGTATGGAAGTGGATAGCTCCAGGGAGCAGCCTTGGATCGGTGGGATGCGTACCAGTATGCTCACCCCAATTGTGATCAGATCACTTGGCAGGAGTTCCGCGACAGCTTCCGTTCTCACCACGTGCCGGAAGCACTGATGACCTTGAAGAAGAAGGAGTTCCTGGCATTGAAGCAGGAGGGTATGAGTGTCACCGCTTATCGTGACAAGTTCATTGAGTTGGCCCGTTATGCTCCAGAGGACGTGAATACGGATAGGAAGAAGCAGACCCGATTCCGTGATGGCCTGCATGATACACTCCAGTACCAGCTCCTGTGCTCTAGGTTCACCACTTTTCAAGAATTGGTGGATAGCGCATTACTGCTGGAGCACAAGCGCCGTGAGATGGAGGAAAAGAAGAGGAAGCTTCAAGGCACACCGTCAGGAAGCAATGTTCGCCCTCGCTTCAATCCTCAGCAAGGAAACCAGCAGGTGGTGACTCCACAGCGTTTCCAGGGACAGTCCGGTCTGATGAACCGCAACCAGTATCAGCAACGACCCCAGTACCAGCCACGTCCCCAGTACCCCTCAGCACTACCTCAGCAGCGTCCTCAGAACCAGCCACAGAGTGGTCCTGTCCAATGCCCCAATCCAACCAACAATGCACCTACAGCCCCGAGGTGTTTTGGTTGTGGTGAGCTGGGACACTATGCCAGCGCTTGTCCTCGCAAGGCTCAGAATGCCGTTGGTCAGAACAGCAATCAGAGGGTTGGACAACTGCAGAACCAGAACGGGAACCAGCAGCAGAACCCAGCGAGAGGAAAGGTCAACCACATGGGTGCGGAAACCGCAGAAGGAGCAACGGATGTCATTGTGGGTACGTTCCCTGTCAACTCGTCTCTCGCAACTGTTTTGTTTGATACTGGAGCTTCGCATGCTTTCATATCTGCTACTTTCATGAAAAAGAACATGATGATCTTGCAACCTATGGGAAACCCCATGGTAGTTAGTTCACCCGGGGGAGAACAGCGTGCCACTTTACGTTGCCCCTGTATCACCATCACAATAAGGGGGGTAGACTTTGTGGTGAACCCAATAGTCCTAGAAACCCTTGGTTTTGACTTGATTCTGGGTATGAGCTGGTTAGCCAGATATGATGGGGTGATTCAATGCTCCAAAAGAACAGTGCAGCTGACAGCAAAGACTGGTGAGAAAGTGGAGTAACAAGCAGCTAGCCCCGTGGGACACAATCAGATCTACCAAGCCGAAGGTGTAGCACTGGAAGACATCAGAGTGATGTGTGAATTCCCAGACGTGTTTCCAGATGAGTTACCAGGTATGCCCCCAGACCGCGAAGTTGAATTTGTTATTGATCTTAAGCCTGGTACTGCACCTATAGCTAAGAGGCCATATAGAATGGGAGTAAAAGAACTAGAGAAACTTAAGGAGGAATTAAGGGCGTTGTTAGCAAAAGGGTATATTCGTCCTAGTTCATCCCCTTGGGGAGCACCAGTTTTGTTTGTGGATAAGAAAGATGGGACCCAGAGATTGTGTGTGGATTATCGAGCTTTGAATGAAGTGACCATCAAGAACAAGTACCCGCTGCCAAGGATTGATGATCTCTTCGACCAGTTGAAAGGAGCATGTGTGTTCTCTAAGATCGATCTCCGATCCGGTTACCATCAGATGAGGATACGAGTGACTGACATCCCCAAAATAGCCTTCACAACCCGATATGGTCTATATGAGTTCACTGTCATGTCTTTTGGTCTGACAAATGCACCGGCATACTTCATGTATCTGATGAACAGTGTGTTCATGGACTATCTTGACAAGTTCGTGGTAGTGTTCATTGACGACATTCTGGTTTTCTCCAAGAATGAGGAAGAGCATGAAGAACATCTGAGGTTGGTGATGCAGAGACTTCGTGAGCATCAGTTGTATGCCAAGCTGAGCAAGTGTGAGTTTTGGTTAAAGGAAGTAGCATTCTTGGGTCACGTACTGTCCGATGGTGGAGTGGCAGTTGATCCGAAGAAGGTTAGTGATGTGTTGAGTTGGAATCCGCCTAAGGATGTGAGTGAAATCAGAAGTTTCCTTGGAATGGCTGGATACTATCGGAGGTTCATAGAAGGATTCTCCAAGATTGCTAAGCCCTTGACGGCGTTATTGGAGAAAAATGCCAAGTTTGTCTGGACTGAAGAATGTCAAGTCAGCTTTGAGGAATTGAAGAAGAGGTTGACAACGGCACCCGTGCTAGTGTTGCCGGATATAACCAAGAACTTCTCTATCTACTGCGATGCATCTCGTCTAGGATTGGGATGTGTACTCATGCAGGAAGGCAGAGTAGTAGCTTATGTGTCGAGGCAGTTGAGGAAGCATGAGCAGAATTACCCGACACACGATCTGAAGTTAGCAGCTGTGGTGCATGCTTTGAAGATTTGGAGGCATTACTTGATTGGACATAAGTGTGATATTTACACGGACCACAAGAGTCTCAAGTATGTGTTCACACAGTCAGATCTGAATATGAGACAACGTCGTTGGTTAGAACTGATCAAGGACTACGATCTGGAGATTCATTATCATCCAGGGAAGGCCAACTTGGTGGCAGATGCTCTGAGTAGAAGGAGTTACGTGAATAAGATCACGGGACATTGCTTATCGGAGGAACTCAGTTCAGAGTTCGAAAGGATGAGTCTGGGATTTGTGACCAGCATCACCGAGATGGCCGTAGAACCGACCTTGGAACAAGAGATCCGAAAAGGACAGCTCACAGATGAGAAGATCAAGGAGATCGTGGAACTGGTGGCATTAGGAAAAGCCCCTGGTTTTTGAGTGGATGACCAAGGAACATTGTGGTACGAGAAGAGGATCTGTGTGCCAGATGTAGTGCAGATCAGGGATGCAATTCTCAGGGAAGCCCATGAATCGGCGTATTCGATACACCGAGGTAGTACCAAGATGTACCAAGATATCAAAGAGAGATTTTGGTGGTACGGATTGAAGAGGGATGTGGCCACATACGTAGCTCTATGTGACACATGTCAGAGAGTCAAGGCTGAACATCAGAGGCCAGCAGGTTTGCTCCAGCCCCTGAAGGTACCTGAATGGAAGTGGGAAGAAGTCGGTATGGATTTCATCACTGGCTTACCTCGCACTCAGAGGGGATTTGACTCAATCTGGGTAATTGTGGATCGTCTGACCAAGGTGGCGCATTTCCTACCAGTAAAGACCACCTACTCAGGAGCCAGACTAGCAGAGTTGTATATGGAAAGGATTGTGTGTTTGCATGGGGTACCGAAAAGAATAGTGTCAGATCGAGGTACCCAGTTCACATCACACTTTTGGCGACAATTGCATGAGTCTATGGACACTAAACTACAGTTCAGTTCAGCATACCATCCGCAGACAGATGGGCAGACGGAACAGACAAATCAGATATTGGAGGATATGTTGAGAGCATGTGCTCTACAATATGGTGTCAGTTGGGATAAGAGTCTACCGTACGCGGAATTCTCGTACAACAACAGTTATCAGAAGAGTTTGCAGATGGAACCATTCGAGGCTCTGTATGGCAGAAAGTGTAGGACACCACTATTCTGGAATCAGACGGGAGAAAGTCAGGTATTTAGACCCGAAATACTAAGAGAGGCAGAGCGACAAGTGCAGATAATCAGACAGAATCTGAGAGTGGCACAATGTAGACAACAGAGCTATGCAGATAACCGACGGAGAGATCTCAGCTTTGAAGTGGGAGACTTCGTGTATCTCAAGGTGTCACCCATGAGAGGCGTGAAGAGGTTCAACATCAAGGGCAAGTTAGCACCTCGATATATTGGACCGTTCAAGGTACTTGGTCGGAAAGGTGAGGTGGCATATCAGTTAGAGCTACCAGAGAAGTTAGCGGGAGTACATGATGTGTTCCATGTGTCTCAGTTGAAAAAGTGTTTGAGAGTACCTGAGGAACAGATTCCGATTGATGAGCTGAATGTGGAGGAAGATCTTACTTATACTGAGCATCCTGTCAGGATTTTGGAGGAGTCAGAAAGAGTCACCAGAAATAAAGTGATCCGGATGTGCAAGGTTCAGTGGAGCCGACATTCCGTGGATGAAGCGACTTGGGAAAGAGAAGAAGATCTCAGAGCTGAATATCCACAGTTATTCCCATCCGCATCCGAATCTCGAGGACGAGATTCATCTTAAGGGGGGTAGGTTTGTAACACCCTAAAAATGCCTATTTTAAAATTTAGTAATTAAATTGCTTTTATTTAATTTAATGCTCATATTTATCTAAGAAAAATAAATTATTTATGAGAAATAAAATTTAATATAAGGTTAGAAACATTTTTGTTGCATTCATGCCGGCTGCATTGAGTTTTGTTTGTGTGTGGTTCAATTGGAATTTAAATTCTGTTTAAATTCGAATTTGAATCGCTGTGTTTGGAGCTCTAGAAAAGTTGCAGCGGCCCGAGTCCGTTTTTCCTCCCTGAACTATTTTTCTCGGCCGAACTTGGCCCTCCTTCTCTTTTTCCCGCAGCGGCCCAGCCTCCCTCGCTCCACTTTCGGCCCAGTCCGCCGGCCTGCCTCCAACTCCCGCGCCAGCCCAACTCGCGGCCCAGCTCTCTCCCTCGCAGGCTCGGCCCGGCGCAGGACCAACTTGGCCCAGCAGCCCCACTTTCCTTTCCCTGTGCGGCCCAGCAACCAGGCCCGCCACCTTGCGCCTCACCACTGACGAGTGGGACCCACAGGTCAGTCCCGTCCCCTACCTCGCTTCGGTGTCCGACCCGGACACGGCACCGGAGTCCGGCCGGCGCCCGGCACGCACGCCGAGGACCACCAGGACTCCCTCGTCCGCCCTATTTAAGCCCCGCCGCCGCCTCCCAACCCCTACCGAAACCCCTCGCGCCGCCAAATCTCCGCCGCCTGAGCTCGCATCGCCGCCGCCGCGGTTTCCAAATCGCCGCCGTCGATCCGCCGGTCTAGCGCCGCTCCGTCGCCAACAACCGCCCGGGCAGCTTCGCGTGGTGGTAAGAGTGCCCCCGAGCCCCTCTTTGCCCTTTTTCCCTCTATGTCGCAAGCCGCCGCCACTCATCGTCGTCCGCCGCTCCTGCTTGTTGTCGCCGGCCGCCGCTGCCACGTTCCCGCCGACGAGAACCCCCCTGTCGAGTTCGCGCGGTCACGACGCGTCCGTAGCGCCCAAAACCCGCGTCAATCTTGCCCCGTAGCACAATTCCGAGCCACGCCGGCGATGCGCCGCCGCCACTGCCCAGCGCCGCCGCTCGTCGCGCCGCCGCTGCCGACACCCCTCTGCTGGATCTGATCTCAGCCATCCAAACTAGATCCGACGGCCCAGGTCGAGTCAAGCCTCGGGGTCAAAGTTGACCATACCGGTCAACTGAGTCAGCCGTAGCTGTTTTGCAAAAGAACCCCTGTCCTTTTTTAAATTTAACCCGCAGTCCAAGTCTATTCAAAAATAATTACAATTAAGTCCTGATTTTTACAGAAAACCCCCTGTCTTATTTAAAAATAGTACCCGAGGTCCAGCTTTGGTTAATTTGCAAATAAATCCTCCTATTTTTATATAAAATTTTGTTTTAGCCCCTGAGTTTTTGCAAATAAGCCTCTGGAACTTTTAAAACTTTGCCAGCAAGTCCCTGAACCTTAGAAAAGCCATAACTTCTTCGTTTTAGCTCCGATTTGAGTGATTTTCGCGCTCACGTGTTCGTAGCGAAACGTAGATTAGTTTTTCAACCTTCCTTTGTTCTATTTCTATTGTTTGGTGTACTGTTCTAATAGATTAATATTGTTAGCATGTACTGGCTTGTGTGGATGCTTGTGTGTTGATGTATGAGTCCAGTCGGTGAGCCGTACGCGTTTGAGTTCGAGGGTTACGAGGAGCAGGAACAATAGCAGCAGCAGCAGGAGCAGCAGCAACAGTTGGACGAAGGCAAGTACAGCACGGACAATCCTTGCTACCTAAACACACCTTTACATTATTTACTGCATTTGCATGTGTCTAAATTGTTCCTATTAAGGTTATTCCTAGCTTTGTTTATCCGATACCTTGATTACCCTGGGTTATTGCATTTGGGTAGACCTTTGCTAAGTGCCGCTACTGTCACCAATGTTTAACTGTTAATCTTGACTTAATGGTTCACTTCTATGTTAATGGTAAAACTTGCTTTTTAGCAACATGGAGCAGGGAGCTAGGGCGTATGCTTCATGCTTGGCCCTAGTGTCTCTTCGTAAGGACTGGTTCTTAAAGCGGCAACCCAGGAACCTGTCGCCACCGCCGGAACTATAATGGCTCTGGTCTTGGACAAGTAACATGTACGGCTCTAGCTTGACAGTGGTTACCGATGGGCCGACGGCGTTATGGGAAGCATGGGTGAGAGTATGGTTTGATCCACCGAGGACGGAGTATCCGTTGGCTATGTCCCCGTGAGGCACAGTCCCGTGTTGGGAGCTTCCGTATGGCGGAGGTTCCACACGTTGCGCTATTTATTTTGTTGTTGTTATTCTTTACCGCGCTTGGACGCCATTGACCCCCTCGTGTTGCGACATGGGCGTCAGTCAATCTCGGTGCCTTGGGTCATGCTGCCTAGGTTGTACCATAACGGCTACTGTTTTGTTAGGGTGTCTTGTGAAAAGCCTCGTAGCGTCCCTATGCAGTCACACCTCGGAAGTGTTGATGTGCGTGGTTGGGTGCAAAGTTCCTTTGAACTTTTACGCGACTGGTGGGAAAAGGGCGAGACCTCTGCAGAGTGTATAATCTATCATGATAGCCTTGCTCAGGGTCAAGAGCGGCCTGGATCCTTTTTGATTAGAAGTTGATCTTTATTATTATTTAATGTTCACCTCTACTTCATTAATTGGGAATTGCAACTGGATTCACTTAAATGTAGTAATCTTGGTTTATGTTAAAATGAACCAACTAAAATTGCTAATGCAGTACAGCCGTGTCAAGCCTTTCTTTTAAGCCTTCATTACCCGTGTTGTATTTGCTAAGTAAGACATTTACTTACACTTGCCATTCAACAAAATCCCGGATGGGTAACAGATGGATTAGATGGTACTGCTGCTATTGAATTTCCTGAAGATCTGCCATTCTACTAGCTGTGCTCAACCAGTCGGTGTCCCTGTGGATTATGGTTATCGGCTTCGTCTTCGTCTTCGTTTAGAGAGAGCTAATAAAGAGTCTTCCGCTGTTTTGTTTAGTTATTTGAGTCAAACTCTGATGTAAAACCATTTTATTCGAGCATATGTACTCTGTTTATCATATTTGTTATCTATATGTGTTCTGTGGACTTCCTGGGCACACATATAGAAGCATTCGGGTTTCTGTGTAAATCCGGGTGTGACAGAAAGAAGTTTCCAAGAGTTCAAGCACAAACTCACTACAACGCCAGTATTGACCCTGCCAGATATTCGCAAGGATTTCGTAGTCTATTGCGATGCTTCGAGACAAGGTTTGGGATGTGTTCTAATGCAAGAGGGCAAGGTTGTTGCTTATGCATCAAGGCAGCTGAGGAAACATGAGGAAAACTACCCCACACATGATTTAGAACTGGCAGCAGTGGTACATGCATTAAAGATCTGGAGGCACTACCTGATTGGCAACAAGTGTGATATCTACACGGATCACAAAAGCTTGAAGTATTTCTTCACCCAATCCGAACTGAACATGAGGCAGAGAAGGTGGTTAGAACTGAGCAAAGATTATGACTTGGAGATACACTACCATCTTGGCAAAGCCAATGTAGTGGCAGATGCCTTGAGCCGAAAGAGTTATTGCAACAACTTGATGATAAAAGAAAGTCAGCCAGAACTAGCAAAGGAATTGTACATGCTGAAACTCGAGCTAGTAGAAGAAGGAAAACCCCAGGAAATGAGGGTGAAGTACAACCTAGAAGACCGAATCAAAGAAGCTCAAGGAAAGTGTCCAGAAATCCAAGAGGTAAAAGAGGATATCCAGCGAGGAGTGGCACCTGACTTCCGAGTAGATGAGGCAGGGACAGTATGGCTGAAGGACCGTATTTGTGTACCGCAGGACAAGGAAATCAGGAGAACAATTCTCTCAGAGGCTCACGAGTCCAAGTACTCGATACACCCAGGATGCACCAAGATGTATTAGGATCTGAAGGATAAGTTCCGGTGGAAGAAAATGAGAGAGGACATAGCTGAGTATGTAGCCAAGTGCGACTATTGTCGAAGAATCAAGGCAGAACATCAAAGGCCAGCAGGACTGCTGAAACCACTGGAAATTCCAATGTGGAAGTGGGAAGATATCAGCATGGACTTCGTGGTTGGCCTACCTCGCACTCAGAAAGGGAATGATACCATTTGGGTCATAGTTGACCGGCTGACAAAGGTAGCCCACTTCATACCAGTCAAAAGCACATACCCAGTGAGCAAGCTAGCAGAACTATATGTAGACAACATTCTCAAGCTGCATGGGGCACCAAGAAGTATTGTGTCAGACAGAGGACCACAATTCACAGCTCAGTTCTGGAAAAGCCTACACCAAGCCATCGGGACAACCTTGGAGTATAGCACAGCTTACCACCCCCAGACAGATGTTGTGATATGATCCAAATTCACAAACGGAGCGAAGCGGAGGCCCATCACCAGAGTTTTGGGCCGAAGCAAGGGGTACTGTGTTTTTTCTCTCATGAGCGCACAGTTTAGTCCCAAATCGGCAACGCAACCAAGCTCGGTCACGTGAGCTGCCTATATAATAGAGCTTTGCCCTTGATGAATAAATCATCCTCTTGTAAGCCGCCAATAGGCGTTGTAAACACACACCTCATATAGTAAAGTTTTGCTGGCTAGCGCCCGTGGTTTTTCCCTTCTACATTGGGAGGGTTTCCACGTTAAAATCTCGTGTCTTCTGCGGTTTGATTCCTTTACTTCTTGTCGTTTATTCGTCATCATTTACAACAAGTGGTACCAGAGTCGGTTTCAGATTCGGTTTCCTTGATGTCGACGACGATGAAGTTTGATCTACCGCTGTTGGATTACAAGACAAGGTTCGCGCTATGGCAAGTCAAGATGCGGGCTGTTCTGGCTCAAACACATGATCTCGATGAGGCGTTGGATAAGTTTGGTGGCAAGTCGTCCAACGAATGGTCTGATGAGGAGAAGCGCAAGGATCGTAAGGCTCTGTCTTTAATTCAGCTTTATCTATCTAATGATATTCTGCAAGAATGTCTGCAGGAACAGACTGCTGCAGCACTCTGGCTGAAACTGGAATCGATCTGCATGTCGAAGGATCTAACCAGTAAAATGCATATGAAGTTGAAGCTGTTCACGCTCAAGATGAAGGAGGGTGATTCAGTGATGAGCTATATATCTGTGTTCAAGGAGATCGTTTCTGACCTAGCGTCGATGGTGGTTAAGTATGATGATGAGGACTTAGGTCTCCTATTGTTATGTTCTCTGCCAAACTCTTTTGCAAATTTCCGTGACACCTTGTTGATTAGCCGTGATGAACTAACCGTTTTGGAAGTTTATGAGGCACTCCAATCAAGGGAAAAGATGAAAGGCATGGTGCAGCCTGACAGATTGTCGTCGTCCAAGGGCGATGCTTTGCAAGTGAGAGGCAGACCGGAGCACAGTTCTTCCAATGAAAGTAATGATCGTTACAAGAGCCAAGAAAGTAGAAGGCGTTCTAAGTCCAGACCACCCAAGAAGTTCTGTAAGTATTGCAAGAAGAAATCACATTTTATTGAGGAGTGTTGGAAGCTTAAGAACAAAGAGAACAGAAAAAATAACTCGGATGGTAATGCCTCTATTGCTTCTGGTGCTGGGAATACTTCTGATTCAGGAGATTGTCTGATTGTTCTTGCTGGTTGTGTTTCTGGTCATGATGAATGGATACTTGATTCTGCATGTTCGTTTCATATCTGCACTAACAGAAATTGGTTTAGTTCGTTTAAGCCTGTGCAGAAAGGAGATGTTGTGCGTATGGGAGACGATAATCCGTGTGACATTGTGGGGATCGGCTCAGTTCAGATCAAGGCTCATGATGGCATGACACGCACGCTACAGAATGTGAGATACATACCAGGGATGACCAGAAATCTGATTTTGCTCAGCACACTTGATGCAGAAGGATTCAAGTACTCCGGTTCAGGCGGAGTTTTAAAGGTATCAAAAGGTTCTCTTGTTTGTTTAGTAGGTGATCTGAATTCTGCAAAGTTATATGTCCTAAGAGGAAGTACTTTACATGGTTCTGTTTCTGCTGCTGCTGTTACTAATGCTGAACCTAGTAAGACTAACCTTTGGCATATGCGTCTTGGACATATGAGTGAACTTGGTATGGCAGAATTGATGAAGAGAAACCTACTGGATGGTTGTATTTTGAGTAGCAAGAAGTTCTGTGAGCATTGTATTTTCGGGAAGCATAAAAGGGTAAAGTTCAACACTACTGTTCATACCACCAAAGGTCCTCTTGATTATGTACATGCTGACTTATGGGGTCCTTCTCGTAAGCCTTCTTATGGTGGTGCTCGTTACATGCTTACTATTATTGATGACTACTCTAGAAAAGTATGGCCTTATTTTCTGAAAAATAAAGATGATACTTTTGCTGCTTTTAAAGATTGGAAAGTGATGATAGAAAGGCAAACTGATAGGAAGGTGAAGGTGCTTCGTACTGATAATGGTGGAGAATTTTGTTCTGCTGCATTTAATAATTATTGCAGGCAGGAAGGCATTGTCAGGCACCACACCATACCGTATACTCCGCAGCAAAACGGTGTGGCTGAGCGCATGAACAGGACCATCATCTCGAAGGCTCGTTGCATGTTGTCCAATGCACGGATGAGCAAGCACTTTTGGGCTGAAGCAGCTAACACCGCATGCTACTTGATAAATAGGTCGCCTTCTATTCCACTTAATAAGAAAACACCTATTGAGGTATGGTCTGGCACACCCGCTGATTATTCGTAGTTGAAAGTTTTTGGCTGCACTGCTTATGCTCATGTTGATAATGGAAAATTGGAGCCTAGAGCTATTAAATGTCTTTTTCTTGGTTATGGTTCGGGAGTTAAAGGATATAAGTTGTGGAATCCCGAAACTGAAAAGACTTTCATGAGCAGGAGTGTTGTTTTCAATGAATCTGTGATGTTTAATGACAGTTTGTCCTCAGATCATGTTCCAGATAATTTTAATAAAGGGCTGCAGCATATGAGCGTGCAGGTGGAGCATGTGGATGATGATACAGATGAGCAGGTGGAGCCGCCTGTGGATGATCAGGAAAATCAAGCTGTTGATGATGAGGCTCATGATGATGTTAAGCACTTACCACCTGATTTGCAGCTAGAGGAGGATTTACCTATTGCTCAGCGCAAGTCAAAGAGAAATTGTGGACCTCCTAAACGTCTCATTGATGAGTGTAATCTAACCCATTATGCTTTGAGTTGTGCTGAACAGGTGGAGAATTCACATGAGCCGACCACATATGTTGAGGCCATTGATTGTGCTGATAAAGAGAAGTGGATTTCTGCTATGCATGAGGAGATGCAGTCACTTGAGAAGAATCACACATGGGATGTTGTACCATTGCCAAAGAAGAAGACAGTCCGCTGCAAGTGGATCTTTAAGAGAAAGGAGGGTTTATCTCCAAGAGAGCCTCCAAGGTATAAGGCAAGGTTAGTAGCGAAAGGCTACAGTCAAATTCCTGGTGTTGATTATAATGATGTTTTCTCTCCTGTGGTAAAGCATAGTTCCATTCGAACATTCTTTAGTATTGTTGCTGCACATGATCTTGAGCTCGAGCAGTTAGATGTGAAGACTGCATTTCTGCATGGTGAACTTGAGGAGGATATATACATGGACCAGCCAGAAGGGTTCATAGTGCCAGGCAAGGAGAATTTTGTGTGCAAGTTGAAGAGATCCTTGTATGGTTTGAAACAGTCCCCTCGTCAGTGGAATAAAAGGTTTGATTCATTTATGCTGTCACACGGCTTTAAGAGGTCTAAATTTGATAGCTGTGTCTACATCATGCATGTTAATGGATCACCTATTTATTTGCTCATTTATGTTGATGATATGTTGATTGCTGCCAAGAGTAAAGTCGAAATTGCTAAGTTGAAGAAATTATTGAGTAGCGAATTTGACATGAAAGATCTTGGTGCTGCAAAGAAAATTTTGGGCATGGAAATTACTAGAGATAGAAAATCTGGTGTGCTATTTCTTAGTCAGCAGAATTATATTCAGAAAATTCTTCAGCGTTTCAACATGGATGATGCTAAGCCTGTCAGTACTCCTATTGCAGCTCATTTCAAATTGTCGGCTGCTCAGTGTGCTAGTACAGATCAGGATATTGAGTACATGTCTAGAGTTCCTTATTCTAGTGCTGTTGGTTCTTTGATGTATGCCATGGTCTGTTCTCGTCCAGATTTATCTTATGCTATGAGTCTGGTTAGTAGATATATGACTAATCCTGGTAAAGAACATTGGAAGACAGTTCAGTGGATTTTGAGGTACCTCGGAGGCACTACAGATTCTTGTTTGAAGTTTGGCAGAACTGAGAAGGGACTTATTGGCTATGTTGATTCAGATTTTGCTGCTGATGTTGATAGGCGAAGGTCGCTCACAGGTTATGTGTTCACTGTTGGCAGTTGTGCTGTGAGCTAGAAGGCCACTTTGCAGTCTGTTGTGGCTTTGTCTACTACTGAAGCAGAATATATGGCTATTGCTGAGGCGTGCAAAGAATTAATTTGGATGAGCGGATTATACTCTGAGCTGGTTGGGGCTGTTTCTTGCATTGATTTATATTGTGACAGTCAAAGTGCTATTTACCTTACCAAAGATCAGATGTTCCATGAGAGGACAAAGCATATTGACATCAAGTATCATTATGTACGAGATGTGGTTGAGGAAGGTAAGCTGAAAGTATGCAAGATCAACACTCATGATAATCCAGCTGATATGATGACTAAACCTGTTCATGTTGCTAAGTTTGAGCTATGCTCAAGCTTAGTTGGTTTAGTTAATTAGCCCAAGAGGCTATTTGGCGCCAGTCGTATTTTTCTTCGTGATGATTCAGGATGAAGTGAAGATGCTGCAAGAGAATTTGTCTCAAGGTGGAGTTTGTTGTGATATGATCCAAATTCACAGACGGAGCGAAGCGGAGGCCCATCACCAGAGTTTTGGGCCGGAGCAAGGGGTACTGTGTTTTTTCTCTCATGAGCGCACAATTTTGTCCCAAATCGGCAACGCAACCAAGCTCGGTCACGTGAGCTGCCTATATAATAGAGCTTTGCCCTTGATGAATAAATCATCCTCTTGTAAGCCGCCAATAGGCGTTGTAAACACACACCTCATATAGTAAAGTTTTGCTGGCTGGCGCCCGTGGTCTTTCCCTTCTACATTGGGAGGGTTTCCACGTTAAAATCTCGTGTCTTCTGCGGTTTGATTCCTTTACTTCTTGTCGTTTATTCGTCATCATTTACAACAACAGATGGGCAAACCGAAAGAGTGAACCAGGTTCTTGAAGACTTGTTGAGGGCATGTGTTCTAGCTTACAGCACAGACTGGGAGAAGAGTCTATCTTATGCAGAATTTTCCTACAACAACAGCTACCAGGCCAGCCTGCAGATGTCCCCCTTTGAGGCACTATACGGCAGGAAATGCAGAACGCCTCTAATGTGGTCAAAGGTGGGAGAACGAACATTCTTTGGACCTGACATGATTGTAGAGGCAGAAGAAAATGTGGCCAAGATCCGAGAGCACATGAAGGTAGCTCAGAGCCGACAAAAGAGCTATGCGGATAAAAGGAGACGCGATCTAGAGTTCGAAGTAGGGGACTTTGTCTACCTAAAAGTGTCACCCCTCAGAGGGCATAAGAGATTTCAAGTGAGAGGGAAGCTAGCACCCCGTTTTGTGGGACCGTATCAGATACTGGAGAGGATAGGAAAGCTAGCCTACAGACTAGACCTACCAGAGGACCTAGCTGGAGTACACCCAGTGTTCCATGTATCCCAGCTGAGAAAGTGTCTAAGAGTACCAGAACATGAGGTCAAAACGGAGGCCTTAGACCTACAAGACACCTTGGAGTACCTGGAGTACCCAGAGAAGATACTAGACAGAGCAGTCAAAGAGACCAGAAGCACAGCTATCCCGTTTTGCAAAGTGCAGTGGAGCAACCATTCAGAAAGGGAGGCTACAATGGAGAAGGAGTTAGTACTAAAAGAGAGATACCCCCACTTGTTTAAACCTTACGTAACCACAAATCTCGAGGACGAGATTCTTGTGAGGGGGGGGGACACTGTAACAACCCTAAAAATTCCCTTAGGATTTGTTGAATGCAAAAATGTGAATTTAAAAATTTTTGGTGAATTTTGTGCAAGACAACAAACATATAAGAGTGTCCTCTAATTGCTCCCTAAATTCCTAGGCAATTTAAATTCAAATTAAAAATAATTTGAAGTGCTAAGGACCAAATAGATGTGATTTGGAGTTAATTTGGTGTTATTGGATTTTTGGTTGTGTTTGAATTCAAATTCTAGATTTGAATTCAAATTCTAGATTTGAATTCAGACAAATACTAACCTAACTAATTAAAACCTAAACCTAACCCTGTTGGGCCGAAACCGTAGCCAAAGTCCAGAAACCACCCTCGAACTTCCTTTCCCGAGCCAGCCTGCCAACCGGCCCAGCCGGCCTTTCGGCCCAGCGCCGGCCCAAACTTCCTCCGCGTCGCCTCCGCGTCCCCTTCATCTCTCTCACTGACAGGCGGGTCCCGCCTGTCAGCTTTCTCTCCCTCCTCTCCTTCTTCCCCGCGCGCGGCGCCCTCCTCTCTGCCGCCGCACCTGTGACCGCGGAGCCGGTCCCATCGGCCCTTGTGCGGCCCGTCCGATGCGCGCCGCGTGTCCGCGGGCTCCTGGCCGCCCCATCTCGCCGTCCGTGCCCGAACCCTAGCAGCCGCCGCCCTATAAAGCCCCGGCGCCGACCCTTTCCCCTTCGAGCCACCGCCGCCCCTATGGGGTTTTCCCAGTCGCCAATTCGAGAGGGTGAGAGGAGTGGGAGGCATCCCGGGTGTTGGGGAAGGGAGAGGAGGAGCAGGAGCGGACGGTGGTGAAGCCAATCGCCGTCCTCGTCGCCAAGACGAAGCCACCGTCGCCGCCGACCGAGGAGACGCCAAGGAGGAGCTGGACCAGAGCCAATCGTGGACGCAGGAGCTTCACCAGGCAGCGTCGAGTCTACCCCGAGCTGCAGCGAACGCCTACGTGCCCCTAGGTGAGCGACCCGCGGAGACCCCCTTTCTTCCCTGTCTCCGGCCGAGCGCCGCCGCTCCTTGCGCTCGCCGTCACCGAACCGCCTCTGGGACCCGACCTTCGAGTCGTGGCCATGTCTTGTGCAGGACCTCGTCGTGCCGCTGTCGCACCCGCAACCCGCCCTGATGTATGGGGCCCACCTTGCGCTGAAGTCAAGTTTACCCCCCCTGGACTTTCCTTTCGGCCCAATTCCGGCCCAGCAGCGCTTTCTTCTTTTTCTTTTTCCGAATAACTGCGCTGATGTATGGGGCCCACATGTCATACACTGCGTGTCACTGACCGCTGGGGCCCACCGACCAAAGCTGACCGTTGACCGCTGACCGCTGACATCATTGTAGAGTTTGGTGTTCTTTGGGACTTCTTTCATCGCTGTCTTGGTGTTTCTTTGCTAGTAGTCGCGTCTTAATTTATTTTCCGCGACCCTAGGAGTTCCGGAGAGTCAAGAGGAGCCAGACCACTACGACAACTGCTTTGACGAAGATGAAAGCTTTTGCCCAGGTTCACACCCATCCATTTTCTGAAATACCTATTAGACATGCAACTAGTATGCTAGCGCTTTACTTTACTCGCATAATAAACCTGCACTGCCTTTGTTAATATCCTGTTACCTTGCTACCTACTACTCACTTTATGAAATATGCTATGCTATGCATGTGTTGGGATGGTTGTGATTTGATCCTCTTGGCGTGAGTTGTGGGTGGTATGGGAGGAGTAGTGCAGCTAGGCGGTGTAAGCGAGTAATAACAACTCGATCGATTGATCGGGGTGCTTGGGGACTGCACTCGGGCAGTCCTTATGGGGTACCTGTTGCGGGTACATGGTTGATGGATACTTGGGTTATTTGAGGAGTTTGGGCGGCAATACCTGTTATGGGTGCCGATTGCGGACCGTTGCGGCGGATCGCTTATGGCGCTGATACTCGCTTTACCGACAATTAAGGACCGAGTCGAGTTCCACCTTTGGACGTGGGAATACCGTGCTCACCATCTACCCAGTATGAGGAGGGTTCCAGCAAGCCTACTCTAGTGCGGCGTCGAGACTGTAGGAGAATCGAGCTTGATATGTGTAAGGGGGACTCGTTGCGGCGTACTCTTCCTGATTTACCATGGCCCCCGACTGGCCCCGGTGGGAAGGTTTCACATCCCTGGGGCAGATGTTAGATCAGATGTTTCTCGAGCCCAGGGAGACAGGATTGGTGCCGTTACTATTTAGGGTCTTTGCTGTGGGCTGTGTCTCAGGTTGGTAGCGGACTAGCCTTGCAGCCCGGATGGATTCCTGGAGTGCCACCTCTGCAGAGTGTAAACTATACGTATAGCCGTGTCCACAGTTATGGACGACCCGCTTCTGATAAGTTCCGACTAGCATGGGAATCTGCTTTCTTACCTCATCCTTTTATTTGGGTTATGAGAGATTGGTCCAGCGTTGCTGATGAGACAAGGTGGGGAGGGAGCTCATCGAGTCGACTAGTGAGCGAAAGGCGTTGGTGGATGATGTTTGCGGGAACCTGCTGTGGCAGGACGAGCCCGATGGGAATGTGAGGCTGATGGTTGGATTTGGGGAGTGGATGTGCGTGTGAAGGAAGGAGTTGGTGACGTGGACCTGTCCCATTTCCTTGGGGACAGACTTTGGGATCTCAGGTGAAGACCCCGACCACGAGTTCAACCAGGACATGTGGTACGATTGAAGGGTGCGCGCTATGCTCAAGGATGCCTGTGGAGGAGTGGTCCCTGATGATCTAGCTACCGTTGCGCAGCTGTTCTTATTGTCGATTTAGCCCAGAGGGCTTGTACCAGACGCTATGTTCTATATATGTCATGTATTGAATCTTTTATCGTTGTATGGATGTGATATTCGACTGAGATGAGTTCTGTACGAGATAGCTGCTATTCCTAGGACTATCTCAAGGGTACAGGGAGTCGGATTCTCGTCGTTGAGGATCCGGTTCGTTTCAGGCTCATCGACCGGACACGAAGCACCATACAAACAAGCATGCAAACCAATACATGCAAGCAAATAATATTCTATTAGAACAGTACACCAAATAGTAGAAACAGTACATAAATAGGTTTTAGAAATAATCTACGCTTCACTACGAACATATGAGCGCGAAAATCACACTAATTGGAGCTAAAACGAAAAAGATATGGGTTTTATAAGTTCTAGGGACCTGTTGGCAATTTTTAAAAGTTTCTAGGGGCTTAAATGAAATAAAACAGGGACCTAAACATAATTTTGTATAAAAACCGAAGGTCTAACGTGCAAATATCCCAGCTCAGGACCGCAGGTTCTAATTTTAAAATAGGGCAGGGGGTTTTCCATAAAAATCAGGACCTATCTGGAATTATTTTTGAACTGTGGTGGACTGCGGGTTGATTTCTAAAAAGTGGAGGCGCTCTTTAGCAAAATTATCGGCACTGACCGGTATGAAGAGTATTGACTCGTTGAAAGGAGGTTTGTGGACCGTCGGATCTTGATCCGATGGCGCGGATCAAATCCGACGAGTGGGGGGGGGTCGTCGGCCGGGGTTCTCGCGGAGGCGCCGCTCGGGTCGGCGGCGGAAGTTCGCCGGAGCAAGGCTGGAAATGCGCTACGGTGCTCGGTTTTCTACGTGGCTTGGTCCTACCGGGGCAGGGCGACATGGTGAACGCGATGGGGGTGATCAAGTCGTGGATTTGGCAGTGGTGGCGTCGGCCAACGGTGGCCGGCGGAGTGGCACTCCGGTGAGGTTAGGCGGGGGTGCTAGGGAGCTCAGTTCGGGGCGAGTTTTGGCGCTAGAGCATCAGGGGAGGATGGCACGCTTACCTGGGTGGTCCAAGGAGTCGGTGGTGCGCCAGGGACGTCGTTCGACGACGGCGGCCGGCGGAGCTGCTCGGGCGGCGCTGGAGCGGGGCGTGGGAGGCACTGGGGGCGCTTGGGGCTCGGGAGGGGGCTTGGTGAGTTGCTGGGGTGCGGGGCTCGGCTTAAATAGGGCTCAGGGTGGTCACAAATGGCAGGGGCGCGGAGATTGGGCGGCGGAGAATCGTCGGCCGGCAGAGCCTTCCATCGCGGGGGCAGTGTTGCCATGCGTGGAGCGGCCCAGAAAGGAAGGGGGTCGGGGAGGAAACTTCGGTGCAGCTTCGGCGCGGCTGCGGGGTGGCTCGGCGAGGGCCCACGGCGCGGGAATCTCGGTCGGCTTCGGCGGAGTTCTGGCGCGCGCGCGAGTGGGGAAAAGAAGGAAGGAGAGGGAGGAGGGAGATGACAGGTGGGTCCCGCCTGTCGGTGAGGGAGGGAAGGGGGAAGAGTGGGGTGCGCGAGTTGGGCCGGGGAAACGGTTGGGCCGAGGGGGCGCGGGAAAAGAAGGAAGGGAGGGGAAAAGAGTGGAGGGGGGGGGGGGGTTTGGGCCGCGCTGGGGAGAGAGTAGAGGGTGCAAGAGTGGACCAGGTGAAGAGCTTAGGGAGCAGAAGTGAATTCGGCTTGAATTAACTTTTCTAGGGCTCAAACAAATGTAAATTAAATTCGAATTTAAACAGAATTTAAATTCCAACTTAATTTGCCAACAACAAAAACACAGTGCAGCAGCATGAATGCAACAAAAATGTTTCTACAACTTATATTTGATTTTGATATTCATAAATAATTCATTTAACCTATATTAAATGTGAACAATTAAAATAAAAGCCAATTAATTATTAAAAATTTTAAATAGGCCATTTTTGGGTGTTACATTCTCTCTCCTTCCCGTCATTCACATGCACCGTGGCTTTGAGAAACGGCTTTGTAGTCACATCAAAACCAAAACGTTAGAAGCCTACATGAGCCAAGCCTAATTTCTAAGCGCAAGTGGGTCCAATTTTTATTATTAACGTAAAGCGGTCAAATAGTGTGTATTTCAATGTAAAAATCTAGATTCTTTTTTAATATTTTAAATATATGTTTATTTGTTTATTATTTTTATTTAATATGGAGTAATTAGATTACTCTCGGCCGTTAGATCATCATGAAATCGAACGGTCTACATTCTTTTTTTTTATACATATTTATTAGTTGTATTCGATATTTGACTCTTTAGATTACTCTCGACAATTAGCTCTTCATGAAATCTGACGGTACATATTCATTTTTTTAGATTAACGTAGAAATTTCTTGACCCGGCGAACATGGTGACTCTTTTTAACACAGCCGACGGTACATAGCCGTAGGTAAGGGTAGCACTAATCCTCATATTTAGTTGTTATAATGATTTTTAGAGGGTAGTGTGCCTCTTAATGACCAAGTCGTTTTTCATAGCTACACGCAACATCCATAACAAGGCATTGTTTGATCTGGTTTAACTAACTACGCCGAATTCAAGTTATTAGAAGATAACATACTAGCAGGTTGCATGCGTCAAGGCGAGCAAAGAGACTCTGCACGTGTAGGCAATTAAGAGAAGGTAACAGTACATACGAGAAAGCTACCTGAAACTCTCCGGCATAATAGCAAGTTGGCGTCCATTGTTTTGCACAGGATTATAGCCAGCTAATGTGCCGTGACCAACCACCCGAAGATTAATTTGCATGGTGATTAAGCAAGGAATAATCAAAGGGATACATGTATGGATGGCTCTGTCTCCTGGGGAACAGATAATTTTTTTTTCACGAGTCATCAAAGACCAAGCTGGCCTGGTTGGATTATTTGATAGATTTTTTTTAGTTTGTTTATTTTGAAACACTATACTTATGCCGAACAAAATGCACGCCTGTTCGGTTTGGACCTGCAACCCAGTTGCAAATTTCATTTGCATGGTGATTAAGCAAGGAATATAAACAAAGGGATGCATGGATGGAAAGTTCAGTCTCGCGGGGAACAGACTTTTTTTCACGAATCGTTTGTTCGGTTCGGACCTACTACAAGGGCAAGGGCAAGTACATTGGTGCCGTCTAATAGGCGGTATCATACGGTGACACGTAATCTTGAAACAACTTATCAGACATCCTATACAATAGGTTGTTGTTTTAGTTGTCTCAGAGCATCTCCAAGAGATTAGCTAAAAAAATTAGTCAAATTTACTGATTTAGCTACTCTTAAAAATATATTTGACTAACAAATAACAGAGT
Organism: Echinochloa phyllopogon; assembly: GCA_033239725.1. Classification (NCBI taxonomy): domain Eukaryota; kingdom Viridiplantae; phylum Streptophyta; class Magnoliopsida; order Poales; family Poaceae; genus Echinochloa; species Echinochloa phyllopogon. The sequence continues at coordinate 15,379,407 of BTCW01000017.1, forward strand.
AATCTAACAGATTATGTAAAGATGGCTAGTGAGGTAGGCTAGCTAAAAATGGCCAGTGAATGAGTTGGGATAGAGAGCCACTAAATTTGGAGAGTCATTTACAGAGTCTGTTGGAAACGTTTTTTCTCTAACAATAGCTAAATTTAACTTTAGAAAACGATTTGGCTAGTCTCTTGGAGATGCTCTCATAGTAATACAAAATCTCTTAATTTGTGGGAAAAATAAATAAATATTATTGGTTGCATGGCAACAAAACTCGTACAATGGTGGTTGAGTTGTCTCATAGTCCTAAATTTTAGCTCATGAGGCAGTTGTTTCGTGAAGCAACGACCTCATTCTCTCACCTCGCTCTCTCCCCGCTATGTCAGCAAAAATCCTACGTGACACTGCATGAGACGACCTATGAGACCGCTGGAGGTATAGCAATGTACCTGCCCTAACAGCGTAGATTTAAACAAAGGGATGGCTCAGTCTGGTGGCGAATGAACAAATATTTTTTTTCACGAGTCCTCCAAAGAGCAGGCTGGGCTTGTTAGGATTTGATAATCTTTTTTAGTTAGTTTATCTTGGAAAAATAAACTTTTGCTTCACAAAAAATGCTGGAAGGCGGCGGACGGTTATTTTGTTCCGTCTCTCCTTGTCCAGCCTAATCAATCTCGTCGTGATGCTATGGTAGTGTGGCCACTTGCTGCTCGATCCGATCCTCTCCATGTGCTGGCACGGCGGGCACACCTGGATCTGGCTTTAGCTGCGGTAAGAAGTCGATCTGCCTCCCGGTTTGTAGCTTCGTGTGGGGACACGACGGTACTACTGCTGGTTCCTCGCGAATCGTCTGTCGACTGCACAGTCAGTGGGTTCCATATGGGATGAGCCAACAGCCTTCCTCCGGGAAAGTACTAGTACTATTGATCGAGCATCGATCCTGTGTTGATACAGAACCTTTCTCCTTGGGTTGTTACTTTATAATGGAGGTAATTACTTTTTAACTATTGCGATAGGTTTGAGGATGGCAAGTGTCAAGATAAGCTGGCAATATCATTTGGCATGCGGAGACGGCGGTACCCAGCAGAGAACCTGGGCATGGAGATGGTAAGCCTTGCATTGGGAACTATGATCCAGTGTTTCGACTTGGAACGGGTGGGCACGGAGCTGGTGAACATGGCTGAGGCCTCTAGCCTATCCTTGCCAAAGAAGATTACTTTGGAGGCCTTCTGTGAACATCGTGATCCTATGGTTTATCATCTTACAAAAGATCTAGCTGGTACTGCTATTATTTGGAGCTGTTTTACAATGCTTGGAGAGGTATCCACCGGTATATGAAAGTACCTGGTCTTTTGAGTAAAAAATTAAATTAAATAAATAGTTGGTTCCACTATTTTTGCTAATTAGTCCCATTAATTTGGTACCTCTATTTAGACACCTCTAGATACTCCATTTGTTTCCACCGTCCGATTTATCCGAACGGACGGCTCTAATGAATTGTCCCAATCATTTTATAATTTCTCCTAAGAATGATATATCATATATATATATATATGTTTTATACTAGTTAGAATAATAAACCCAACATTTGGAGCTCTCTATATGTAGATGAAACGCTTCTTTCGCTGGCAAACTGCATGTTGCCGATGCTGTAAAGAAAAATAAAATTACCGGATCTATGAGTTATCCATATACAATAATGTAGCATTATCCGTAATTTAGAAAACTAGCATGAATGATATTACTACCCAATTGTGATTGATAAATGATTAATTTCTTGACTCAGGAGGAGGAGATTAATTAAATGGTAAAAAATATACTCATGCGTGTGATGTGATGTACATAAGCATGAGAAACAACGCGAAAGGTCCAATGGGTACTTGTTCAAAAGCCATGGAAGATTATTCAGCATTGAAAGCGACTCAATCAATCACCAGAAGGGAGGAGAATAATAAGAAAACGAATTCATCAAAGTACATGATTTCATGTTCATCCTTAACAAGCTAAGCATAAGTTATCACTTTGATGCCAAAAGTACATAAGAGATTAGGATGCACGTTTAATAGTGCATTAAGAGATGTACGGAAAACATGCTTGTACATATAATACATTGCAAGACATTTGTGAATAAAAGTTTTCCATTAGTTTGAATATATGTGATCATGTAAAGATGGTTTGCTAGTCCAAGCTTGTAACACTCGTGTCCATTGGATGGATGGATTTGATCAATCAAACTATGTGGCTTGCCATCCGAGGATGGAAAGGATATTGTAAAATTTCATCTCTTATGTGAACATATTAAAGAAAGAGAAACAAGTGCCACTGCTTCTGTCGTAGGGGTCGAAATAGTGTTGTGCCCAATTATTAAGTGTTTGCATCTAACAATACGGTTCCACTGTCCATGTCTACTTATTAATAGACCTTGTCCTTCTCTCCCTCTCTCCTTCCATAGACCCAGGAATTAGGCAAGGACCTCGATCGGATCTCCATTATCCTACAAAGCCTCTCTCCATCATTTGAGTTTAGATCCACTGAATGTTTATTTCCTTTCAGATTAGTCTCTAACGAAGCCAGCTCTCATCGCTTGCAGCTTGACCAAGTATGTCGGAACAGCAGCCACACAAGATGCAACACTATTTAATCTATGTCAACCTCAAAAGGAAGCTCTCATGGACGGCTACTTGATCAAATGTGTCGGAAGAGCAGCTTTGTGGTACCCGTTCATCGACATATATTATCAGCTTAGTTGGAAGAAAGGGATAACAGAACTCCATTATTTATCAGCAGCGTACTGTCCTAAGGAACCTTGACCCATGTGCCAACAGTCCCTATGTCCTAAGCTGAACAGTAGCAGTCCAGATCACCCATTATATTGCATACGGCGTGCCGCCCATGGCAAAAGGCCCACGACAAACGCCGGCCGGAAAAGCCGGCTGTGCCGTACGCTTTTTGTCAGGCACACGGCTTTGTGCCCATGTGGCCCACGGCAAAGCCCAGCACAGGGCGCCAGCCGTTAATGGCGACGGCAGGCTTTGCCATGGGCCTGACGGCCTGACACACGACAAATGCCCATCACTTTGCCGTGTGCCAGGGCCCAGGCACATGGCAAAGCCTTGTCGCTTTGTCGTGTGTTGAGGCCTGGCACACGGCAAAATGACCATCAGAAATGGTCACATGCACATGGCAAAGTAACCCCACAGGGACCTATTTTTTTACATTTTGACGTAAATAGTACCCTAAACAACACAAAATTATCACAGGTATTTATATATCAGAATAACCATCACAAACATTTATAATATCACCATAATCATCACAAATGCATCACAATCAGTTTATAATCCACAAATACATAAAAAATCATTCGTTCAATCCATACGAGTCCATACAAATCGACAAACATGTCCAAATGCAAATAAGAGTCGTACAAGTCCACATGGAACATCAAAGTCCACATCCAAGTCCAAATACAAAGTCACTGGGCCGGCGGCGGAGGCGGTGGCGGCTGTGACCACGGCCCCGGCCACCCACGCATCCACATGGAACGCTGTGAAGGCCACGCAAAAGGCTGCGAAAGAATCAGAGGCCACTAAGGCGACGTGTCTGGATTCACTCACTACAAAAATAGCAACATTCTATGACGACAATCCTCATGACGAGGAAAAATGTCATCATATATTGTAGCAAAATATGACAAGTACGTTTATGCCATCATAAATTCATGAGCCCTTGAACTATTTATGACGACTCTCTTCATTTTGTCACATAAAGATGGCGAGTGTCATCACAAAACGTCGGACAGAAATACCTGATCGCCTGTTATGTTTTTATGACAACATGAAGTGGTTTTCTGTGACCTTAATATTGCATCGTTGTTAGTTAATTCAGACACGACGGTCTGCAACGTATTATTTGAGCCATGGTCTTAAAAAATTGAGAATATATATCAGCCGAACAGAAGCTCCGTGGAATTATCGATCCATCCCGAATCGTTCCCCAAAATCCCCAAGTCCTACGCGGCGGCGGGCAGTGTATGGGCAAGCGGAGCACGGCTGCTGGCGGTTGGGTGGTCGGTGTAGCGTTGCAGGCGGGCAGGGGGAGCTTGGCGGGCGGCCGGTCTGATGGAGTGCGGCGGGCGGAGGATATCGGCGGGTGGGTAGCCTTTGAGCGAGCGTTGGTCGGGGTGGTGGAGCACGGAAGCCGTCGTGCTGCCTCTTGGCGGACCCGGCTCCCCCTCTTCCCAGCTGACGGCACAGGACGCTTCGAGGTGACTGCTCCAGCGACTTCGGCGAAGACGGCGCCATGTCCAAGTGCGTAAGCTTGGCTAGTCAATCGGGGGTACTAGAGCGTCCAAGATGGCTGAACGCCATCCAGAGCCAAGGTCGAGGTGGGAGCTAGAGCCGTATCCCCTTGGTAAGGAGACCGGGCTCCCCTTGATGCCATGCCCTGAATGTGGGAAGGCGAGGGTGGTAGAGAAGCGGTAAGGGAAGCAGACGACCGAGAACTACCTTCTTGTGTTCTTCAAATGTCCACGGAACTCGGTGAGCATCCACTTGTATGATTTTAGTTGTGAAGTTCTTCATCCCTGTTTATTCAGCTATGGTTAATGCAATTGTTTTTTTAATTGTTATAGTTTCCTAAGATTTGTGGGTTCTATAAATTCCAAAGGCAGTATTTTTGTTAAGCTGGAGGAGCTTGGTATTGTCGCAATCCACAAATTCCCCCTGGCAGTGGACATTCATGATGAAGCTGAAGAGGTAGAAGATGCATCATCTGGGAGAATGGACATGAATATGCAGGCTATTGAACTGAAGATTGAAGCCAAGGTGCACAATCTCACGGGGAAGTTCAACCTTTTGATGTTTGTTTTAGCAGTTGGTCTTGGTGTGTTGATGTATGTTGCAGGCAGACACTAGAGTCTTTGTATGTTCATGAATCTGCAGGTAGGCTGTTGGCGTCTTTCTAGGTTATGGTTGCAGTGTAGTATTTTAGTCTTTGTAGGTTATGGTTGCAGTGTAGTATTTTAGTCCAAGTGCCTCGTCAGGTAACTGTACTGCTAGGTGAACCATAACATCGAAGAATGCGGGAGGATAAATTTTCTCTAGTTTGCAAAGGATAATTACAATTTCTTGCTTAATCAGATGTAGCCTTTCAACCTTTAGAGTCTTGGACCAAAGTTCTCTGGAAAACCTACCCAATTTAGCAATTGCTTCATATACATCTTTGCGCACCAACTCTCGACGGGCAGCTGGTAAAATTCTCTGCAACAGTATATGACAGTCATGTGTTTTCAGCCCATTCAATGTTTTCACCTCCATATTGACACACCTTGATATATCAGAGCCATATCCTTCTGGAAGTTTAACTTTGCTTAAAAACTCCAAGAATTTCTGCTTTCTTTCTGGTTGTAGAACATAACAAGCCCTTGGCTTTGTGAATGAATCACCCTCCTACACCAAATGAAGCTCTTTTCTTATACCTCTATCTTCCAAATCTAGTCTAGCAGAGATCGTGTCCTTTGACTTGTTCAGATGAGACAGTAGAGTTGCCACAATGTTTTCACAAATGTTCTTCTCTATGTGCATAACATATAGGTTGTGGTGTAGCTTCAGTTTGGACCAGTATGGCAAATCATACATGCTAGCCTTAAGATGCCATACTGGTTCTCCATTTCTTCACCGTTTCCTTGGTTTTGGCTTTTTAGGATTTTTCCCTGGAACATAGGAACAGGGCCGGCTCTATAGTTCTAGGGACCCTAGAGCGAACCGAATAATAGGGCCCTTGTCTAATTTTTTTATTTGTAACATCAAAAAAGGAAATAGCAGTGGTTAAAATAGTTTATGTCTCAATTTCTACATTTAAAATATGATTATATTCCCTCCCACGATCATATTCCTCCCGGTGATTTTCAGTGGCATCAATATTACTTCAAACCGAAAAGAATTTATCTAAAGCATTCCATTAATTGCATTTCAATAGTTGATCATCTCTTTTTTCCCTCCTATAAGAACCTGACATATGTTTCCTATGCAACATTCTATAATTCTAATACCTAAATTATGAAGGAAAATAAACATTAAGATTAGAAGTTCAAGCCCTAGTAATGTAGCATAATAACCTAGTAAGAAAGTAATTAACTCATTAATCGGAGTAAACTAGGCTGAGGAGTCGGAGGACTTGCTGATTGCCTGATCAGAGTACCACGGATGAGGGCTGAAGGCATACCACTGTCAATCGATTTGGTTAAGTTCTTATCTTGATCTCATGCACAAGCGACGGAGTGGGTGCGGCTGGCAGATTTGCGTCTCCCGAGACGCAGCATTTCGGTTGTGTATGGCGATGGACTAGCGGAACGTGGAATGGCAGACAATAGAAAGCTTCATGTCGTGCTGCAGGTCCAGAAGAAAATTGGAATCGGCGGCTCAGCGTGCGGCACGCCTGCTAGGCCTTAAATCCGAATTAGCAGTACTCGAACACACTGCATCATGGGCCCCCTAAGCTCTGGGCCCCCGGCGGTCGCCCCTGTTGCCTAGGGCGAGAGCCGGCCCTTCATAGGAAGCTGCATCCAACCTTGCCATAACCTCATCTATTGTGAACTTCCCTGGCCACTCTCTTTTCTCATGGTGGCCATTGAATGATGTGTTTTTCCTCCATGGATGGTCACTTGGGAGGAAACGTCTATGGCATATGAACCCAATTTTGTTTCTCAGACACTCAGAGCATGGATTCTCATCATAGTGCACACATGCAAAGTAACCCCCAGTGCTTTTGCCTGACATGGTGCCTAGTGCAGGATAGTCATGGATTCCCCACAGAATTGCTGCATGCAGTTGAAAATCTTGACCTTTATATGCATCATAAGTAGAGACACCCTCTTAAAGTTCAAGCATGTCTACCATCAAAGGTTGCATGAAAACATTGAAATCTTTGCCTGGTGATTTCTTGCCTGGAATAATCAAAGAAAGCATAAAATTTGATTGGTCCATACATATCCATGGTGGAAAATTATAAGGAACCACTATCACTGGCCAGATGCTATATGAATTAGTCATGTAACTGAAAGGGTTAAATCCATCAGTAGCAATGGCTAACATCAAATTGTGGGCATCGTCAGCAAAAGTCTTGTAAGTATCATCAAAATCTTTCCAAGCTTCTCCATCTGCAGGATGTCTCATTTCATTTTCAACTACGAGCCTCTTGTCCTTGTGCCATCTTGCCATTTCTGCCCGCTGCTTTGAGATAAAAAGCCTTTGAAGGCGTGGTATTATTGGGAAGTAATGCAGCACCTTATGAGGAACTTTCTTTCTACCAACCTGATTCACTTTCCATGTTGTTTCACCACACACAATGATCAACTTTTGCATGTTCCCCCCAAAATAAGGCATAATCATATTTATACACATGAGTAGAAACATAACCAAACCAAGCTTCCGAAGTAGAGCTTTAGTCTCGTTAAAGGACTTAAGGAGGCCAGTAACATTGGGGATCAGATAACAACCCAAGTATTGCATTGAACCCAGAATTTGTTATGCCATTATACACCTTTATATGCAATAGTTTAATTAGGAAAGTCAACCTAGACTCCTCAGTCGAACCTGGATAAAGTTCACCTTTTGCCTCTTCCATGAGTTGTTGATATAAGTTACCACTGATGCCATGGATTGCTGCAGTGTACAAATCTTCTAGTTCATCTTCAGGTTGTTCATCATGAACTAGTGCATGGTCATTTCCATCCCATGGCATACCCTCAGCAGCCACAGGGGCAATGCCATCAGCTTCATCATCAGTATCTTCCTCTCCATGGTCAATCCAACATGTATATTATCTACATAACCCGTTGACATGGATATGATCCTCTATGACAACTTAACTTTGTCGTATCTGATTCAAGCATCGACGACATGGGCACTTGATTTCCTTGTCTGCACTAAATCGGCTTCTGACAAATCCCATGAATTGTTCAAGATAGGGACCAGTAAATGGAAAACTATTATAAATCCAACTTCTATCCATCGTGTTCTGTCAAATGTAGGGGGAAAATTTTGGCTCTAAAAAATTGCGCTCTAACAAATCAAACTGGGAAGAAAGGGGAAGAACTATGGCTGGCCTAGCTCACCTTGCTTATCAGGATGCTATCCACAAACCATGGCGCGCGGCAAGCCAGTCAGGCACTGCAGATCTATAGAGGTGGCGTGCACTGTCGGTGAGGCTGCAGAGTGGTGCCAGCTCAAAATGGCCGAGATGTGGCCGAGCAGTGGGGTCACCGGCGAAGCTGAAGGTGGGGTTGCCGACGAGGCTGCATGTGAGGCCTCTGCTTGTGGCCAAGATTAAGCCGGCTGAACCGTCGAGGTTAGCTACGGCCTCTCCTTGTTAGCCATAGCAGTGTTATCTACCATGAATACCATGTGGGTCCAACGTTAGGAGGACATGTGGGCCCTAAGGGATATTTAGCCACTTGGTCTATTTGAAACTAGATTTTGAAACTCGAAATCATTTCACCAGAAAAAGTCCTGAATATAAAAGTTGTACAACTTGTCAAGATCTACAACTTTCATATTGGTCATTTTTTCATGTGACTTTGTTTGGACAGTTCAAATTTTGAATTTCAAAATGTGAAAACTTCAAATAAAAGTTTGGGGTACTATGTGAATTCAAATGAAACATTCATGAATTCAAAAGTCATGATAAAAGTGTTCACAAATTTTACCTTGACCATTTAATTTATACGATGCTTGTTTCTCGTGCTAGGTAAGACCAATGCACCCGGGATCTCGCCATCCAAACAAGAAAGAAAAGGTAGCCCCAATGCCGGCTAGCCCAACAAAAGTGACTAGGTCTACTGTTACCAAGCTGCAAATCATGTTACGGCTATTGCAAAAACTGTTACGGCTATTGCAAAAGTGACATGCCTTTGGAAGAAAGTGACTAAGTCTACTGTTACCAAGCTAGCCCAACAAAAGTGACTAGATATACCCGAGCCGTTGCACCTATAATTATGGCTATTGCAAAAACTGTTTCCACCAAAGGCAGAAACCAACCGAGGCCATGAGTAGACTTGTCCACTAGCAACCATGTGGCAGTTAGCCAGAACACAAACACCATACCCACTACCCCAAATTTGAAACGCATCATATCTAGAGGCAGCAGCCCTATAAGAAACCGCACCACAGAGACTACAAACAAAATGCCTACTCCCGCAAATACTATGAACACGATGCCTACTCCCACAAGTCCTGCCAGGTTAACAAGGTCTAGTACAAGCTTTCTTCAGCAGCCTAATCCCACAAGTCCTGCTAGGTTAACAAGGTCCGCTGCTAGCTTGCTTCAGCAACCTAATGCCACAACTCCTGCAAGTTTAACGAGGTCCACTGCTAGATTGCTTTAGCAGCCTGCTCCCACAACTGGTGGGGCACCATCAATTGCTAACTCGCCAGGAGGACAAAGCTTTATGCAAAGCAATGAAATCAATGAAGTGAATGACCACTTTGATGGCGCTAACTGTTCACAACATCAAACAAGTGGAGAGCCGGATGAAGACTTAGTTTGAGGTACACGATATTTCCTTCCAAGCATTGTCTTCTCCATTAAGTAACTACAGCTTCTCTAAAAAATAACTTGTATATTTGTATTGGGAATGTAGTGCCTATCTAGGTGGCTGAAGGCAAGTTGAGACCTGACATCCCTATTCAAGCAGCTAAACTAGCATCAGAGTGTGATGTTGGCCTTAGAGATAACTTGCCTATTTATGCATCTTGGAAACAATACAAAGATAAGGAGGGGCAGGAAGAAGTAGCAAAAGTCCTTAAGAAAGTAGCGGTGAGATAACTTTTTCATTGTCCCTAACATTTACATTATATACAACTTTCCTTTGTCAAATATTGTTTCCACTAATTAAATTTTGGCTCTAGTCAAGGTTGGATGTGGATTTCAGGAATGATGGTCGAAGCAAAGCCGCATGCACTATTTAATTAATTGGCTTTTATTAATTTTTCATATTTAGTAATTAATTACCTATTTAAAATTACCTATTTAAAATTTTTAGTAATTAATTGGCTTTTATTTTAATTGTTCATATTTAATATAGGTTAAATGAATTATTTATGAATATTAAAATCAAATATAAGTTGTAGAAACATTTTTGTTGCATTCATGCTGTTGCATTTATTTTTTGTATTGCTTGTGATTCAAACGAGAATTTAAATTTATTTAAATTCAAATTTGAATCACCTTGTTTGGAGCCTTAGAAAAGTTCCTTTCAGCCCGAGTCTACTTCTGCTCCTCAAACTCTCGCATTGGTTCGCTTTTGCACCTACTACTTCCTCCGGAACTCAGCCCAAGCCCCTCCCCACCTTTCCCCCGGCCCGGATCGCCACCTGGGCCCTTTTCCTGCGCCGGCTCATTTCCCCTCCCCACAGCCCGCAGCGCCCCTGCTCTCTCTCTTTCTCACCCACGCCCGCTGACGCGCCGACCCCACTCGTAAGCTTTGCCTTCTTCCCCTCGCCGCGCGCCCTCTCTCCCCGGCGCGATCAGCGCCGAACTGCCCGGCCGCCTTGGCCCCGCTCCACGCCCGTGGGCCACACCTGGGGATCCCCTACCCCTTTTCCGCGCTCTATTTCCTTCCCCGGTGCTCCCCCACAAGGCAAGTCATCCCTCACTTGGAAACTCCCCAATCCGCCACCGGCCACCGCCGATTCCCCATGATCCGCACGCCTAGGGTCCCCTACGCCCTATAAAAGCCGGGCCCCGTGCCCTGGCACCTCACCAACCCCGCTCGAGCTCCAGTTCCTTCCCACCCGAGCTCCCCGCACCTCGCCGCCGCTTTCACCGAGCTCGGCCGCCGGCCGACGATGGTCCGTCGCTCTGGTGCCCCTCCGCCCCGACTGATCGCTCCAGAAGATCCGCACCGAGGTAACGAGACCCCCGAGCTACATCCTGCCCGCCTGCACGCTCCGTAGCCCACGCCCCCACCTCGCCGTCGTTCCCCTCCCCTGTTCGCCGCCGGCAACCCCCCACCGCCGCTAGTCCCACGACTCGGACCCCCTGGCCGAGTTCGCAGTGCCGTCCTGCGGCCTTAGCACCAAGCCGCACCCGAATCCGAGCCCCCTAGCTCGAAATCGAGCCACACCGGCGAAGCACCGTCGTGGGGACAGCCAGCGCCACCTTGCCCCTCTGTCCCCGGCGACCAAACTCCTCTGGGCGAGCCATAGCCGTCCGATCGGCATCCAACGTCCGCAATCGCACCCCTGCCCAAGTCAAACTAGTCGCGTACCGGTCAGCCTGGCTAATTTGTTAAAGAGCCCCCCAACTCCATGTTAATCAACCCGCGGTCCATGGCAATAGAAAAATATTTACTAAGAGGTCCTATTTTATTCAGTTAACCCCCTACACTTTTAAATATAAAACACGTAGTCCTGAGTTGAATCTTTTGCGTGTAGGCCCTCCTGTTTTAACTCATAATTATGTATAGGTCCTCGGTTTTCTTCAAATAAGCCCTAGAAACTTTTAAAAATTGCCAGCAGGTCCCTAGAAATTAGAAAAGCCATATCTTTTTCGTTTTAGCTCCGATTAGGGTGATTTTCGCGCTCATGTGTTCGTAGTGAAGCGTAGAAAATTTCTAAATCCTATTTATGTACTGTTTCTACTGTTTAGTGTACTGTTCTAATAGAATATTATTTGTTTGCATGTATTGGTTTACGTGCTTGCTTGTATGGTGCTTCGTGTCCAGTAGGTGAGCTGTTAGCTTTGGAGTTCGAGCTCGGTGAGGACTTTCCGGAACAGGACTCGCAGCAGCAGCAGCACTTCGAGGAAGGCAAGTTATAGCACAGACAATCCTTGCTACCTAACCACACCCTTTACAATTATTTAATTTCATATGCATGTGTCTAATTTACTATCCCATTAACGTTGTACCTAGTTTTGTACATCATGTTCCTTTGATAACCTTGGGTTTATGCATATGGGTAGATTTTTGCTATGCGCAACTACTGTCACCATTATTTAACTGTAAATTTTGACTTAATGGTTCACTTCAACATTAATGATAAAACTTGCTTTTTAGCAACTTGGTTTAGGGACCTAGAGCATGTGCTGCGTGCTTTGCTCTAGTGTCTCTCCGTAAGGTCCGGTTCTTAAAGCGGCAATCTAGAGGCCTGTCGCCACCGCTAGAACTATTATGGCTCTGGTCTTGGTCAAGTAACTTGTACGGCTCTAGCTTGACAGTAATTACCGACGGGGCCGACGGCGCTATGGGAAGCACTCGTGAGAGTATGGTTTGATCCACCGGGGAAGGGGGTACCGTCCGCTTTGTCTTGTCAGGCACAGTCCCGTGTTGGGAGTCCCTGTGGTATGGGAACTCCGCACGTCGCGCTCTTTTACTTGTTGGCATGCGTGCCCGCGCTCTGGACGCCATTGACCCTCTTATCGCTGCGCCTTGAGAGTCAGTCAATCTCGGTGCCTTGGATCATGCTGCCTGTGTTGTACCATAGTGGCTACTGTTTTGTTAGGGTGTCTTGTGAATAATCTTGTAGCGTCCCTATGCAGTCACACCTTGGAAGTGTTGATGTGCGTGGTTGGGTGCAAAGTTCCTTTGAACTTTTACGCGACTGGTGGGTAAAGGGCGAAACCTCTGCAGAGTGTAAAATCTATCATGATAGCCTTGCTCAGGGTCACGAGCGGCCTGGATCCTTTTTTGTTAGAAGATGATGTTCATTTATGATTATTGCCACTTATACTTATTTATTTGGGTTACAACCGGGTTTCATTCACTTGTAGTAATTTGTTAAATGTTAAAATGAACCAACTAAAAATGCTAATGCGGTTAAGCCGTGTCTAGCCTATCTTGAGCCTTCATACCCATGCTATACTTGCTAAGTATTTGTTTACTTACACTTGTCAATATTCAACAAAATCCTGGATGGGTAAACAGATTGGGTTGATCAGGAGACTGCTGCTGAGTTCCCTGAGGACCTGCCGTACTTCTGAGTTGTGCTCCCCCAGTCAGAGTCCCTGTGGACTGCGGCTCCGCTCTAGTTGAGAGCTAAAGACTTCCGCTGTAATAAATATTTATGTTATACTCTGATGTAAACTATTTTATTTCGAGTATTTGTACTCTGTTTATCATATTTGTTCGTTGTATGTGTTCTGTGGACTTCCTGGGCACACATATGGCCGCATTCGAAAATCCGGGTGTGACAATTAAGAAGGGAGTAAAGCGGCAAATGTATCTCCTAAAAAGCAAGTACTTCGATGAATCACTTACATGAGAACAATTGTTGGCAAAAGAACCTTCACCTAATATGAAGGCAGAAGAATGGAACAAGCTGGTTGACTATTGGTGTGATCCCAAAGTGCAGGTCCATGCTTGTATTATCTTCCTATGTTTCTTTGAATCCTATCAGACTATGTTAGTATGCATTGCCCAGCCAGCCCTCGTGGCTGCTGCCCTCACCTTGCGCTAGCCAAGCCGTCGCCGTAGCTGCTGACCAGACCACCACCGTCCGCGTTGCGTCACCAGCCTCGCGAGAGCCAGCCGAATCACCGTGTTCCGCGACGCCGCATATGTTCACGGGCCCAAGTCGTAGCCAAAGCTTGGTCGCAAGCAGTCGCCGGAGCCGAGCCCCGTCGCCATGCACAACCCTGCACATCGAGCCTAAACCCATCGAGCCCCATCGCAGCTGCGAGCCCAGCCAGCACCGCTGGAACCTTGTGCCACTGCGGACCCCAGTCGTAGCTTGCTGCCGACCTCGTGCTCTCTCGTCGCCCTGCCTCTGCCTTGTCATTTCCCAGCTGCTCCGAGCCTCGCTCTACCGCCGTGCCGCCAACCCGACCCGAGCCTCGCGTAGCCTCGCCGCCATCCGGGTCTAAGCCGCAGCCGAGCCAAGCCCCGTCCTAGCGCCGCCGCGGCTGAGGGATGCCTCGAACCTGCACACGCCGCCGAGCCCGTGCGCCACCGCAGTATGCGGTCACCGTCGCCTCGGGTTGCGATGTCGTGCGCCCAAACCGGTGTGCCCAAGCCACACCAAGGACCACAGCAAGCCCAGCTGCGTCGAGCCATAGAAAATCTCGTGTGCCACAAACTGATCACATAGACCCGGCCTTCGTGAACCACTCAATCGGCTCATGGTGGTCTTAGTCCACATCGCCAACCCTCTCCTAGCCTGCGTCATGGGTGATGCAAGTGCGGGTGTCATGTTGACACCAGCAGCCAGGGCATCCAAGGCTACCTGTGGGCCCGAAGCCCATTGGACCACTCAGCCCAACCGTTCTTTGGCCCGCCATGCCAGCCAACCGAGCCTGTTAAGTTAACAGGCTGACCCACCAAAACCAGCCCAAGCCGGCCCATGAAGCCTTTCCCTTTTTCTTTTATTTTTAACCGCTAACCTGTGGGCCCAACCTGTCAGTGACCATCAGTGACTGACCAGTGGGCCCAGCTAACTGTGGAGGACCGTTGACCTCTGACGCGTTGATCGTTGACCAAGTCAACGGTGACGTCATCGATTCGGGTGATGACGTCAGCGTAGCCGGACCCACTGATGACGTCATGCCGATGTCAGCAGGCTGACTGCGACATGTGGCACATTCTGGTGCTGCCACGTGTCTCTATTTTTATTTTTATTTGTTGGAATTAATTAAATGATTTTAGAAATGATTTAAACTTTGAAAATGAATATTAAATTAAGTGTAGCTTAGAAAAATATGAAACCAGTTTCATTATTTTTCTAAAATCATGATCTACGCATTAGAATAGAGTTTGGTGTTGTTTGGTTCTTCATTGGTTCAGTTTTGATGTTTATTTGCAAGTAGGTCCTCGGTATTTATTTAATTTACGTCTCTAGGAGCTGTCGAGGACCAAGGTGAATCGGAAGACCCAAGCTGCTGCTACGAGAATGAAGAGGAGCAATCTCCAGGTTCATGTCCATCCGAATCGTGAAATCCTACTAGACATTGCAACTAGTTTGCTAGCGCTTTACTTAATCCGCATGATGGTGATGATATACCTTGCATAGCCTTATTTTATGCCTGTTATTCCTTGCTACCCTGTTTTACACTACTATATACTTATTCTACGTGATGGTTGCATGGTGCGATACAATGATTTTAAACTCTCTTTGGCGTGAGTGGGTAAAACCGGGTGGAAGGATAAGGTGATTTTGAAAACTATGTTTGCGGAGGCGAGCAACAACCCTATCTTTGAATTGAGGGATGCTAGGGAGTTGCACTAGGGCATCTCCTATGGAGTACCTAATGCGGGTATATTTTATGGAATACTTGAGATTGATGGATTTGAGGTGTTTGGGCGGCAGTACCTGTAATGGGTGCTGATGGCGGACCGTTGCAGCGGATACACATTTATGGAAGAAACTCTCCTTCGGCCTTTTGCTGACCGACTTGGACAAACCATGTCATGGGACTATGTAAACGTGCACACTGTGTGTCCATTATGAAGGTGGGCCGGTTTTGAGACTACCAAGTGTGGTACCAAGACTGCAGGAGGATAGAGTATCAATGTAAGGGGGACTGGTGTTGACCTTTGCTCCCTATTTTGCTTTGGCCGCCTTCTGGCCCCGGGGGAGTGCTTCACAGATCCGTGGTGACCTCTAGTGGAGGACGCGCCCAAGGCCTGGAAAAGTTTGATGGTGCCGTAACTACTAGACCTCTGATCGGTGTGGTGTGGCTCAGTTGGCTTGCTACCTTCTGGGTCCACCTCACATAGATTCCAAGTGTACACAATCTGCAGCGTTAAAACTGTACGTATAGCCGCGTCCTCAGTCATGGACAACACCTATGAACTGTTCGTCTGGTCTATGCCCGTGATTTCATTTCTATCCCCCCTTTTTTAAAACTATTTTGAGTGAGGTGAGGTACGGCTCTGGACTTGGAGGGGAGGGAGCTTTCCTTGTCACAGAACCAAGAGTGGAGGTGGAGCTGGTGTGGAGAACGGGGACTTGTGCTGACAGTATTGCCTGTTGTTTTTCAAAAGGAGTTGAGTTGAGCACATTACTTTGTTGCTGCTGCTTCGCATAGGGAGACATCCTATTCCTTGCTATATTTTCTATAATATAATAGGCCACTTTAAAGCTTGCGCATATATGGAAGGTGACGTGGACCTGTCTCATTTCCTTGGGGACAGTTCTGGAGCTTTCAGGTGACAACTACAACCTTGATGGATGCTGCTTTGGAGGGTTATGTGCTTCGCTCAAGGATGCCTGTGGAAAAGAAGTGAAGATTGGAGATGTAGACTTCAAGCCCTAGCTACCGCTTCATAGAGTTTCTACTTGTCGTTTAGCCCAATGGGCTTGTACCAATTCGTAAACTCTATGTAAATAACCCTTGTTGTACACTGATTTCAATGTATGGAAATGATATTATGCTGAAATGAGTTCTGTGCGTGATAGTCGATGTGTCCTGGGACTATCACAATGTTACAGGGAGTCAGATTCTCTTTTTACAAAAATCCGGTTCATTTCAAAAACACTATGCATGGATTCTTGAGCATCGAACAACCTGAGTACTAACTACATCAAACAATTTGCATTAATGAAACTGTGTAAATCCAGCGGATAATCAAAAATACGCATGTCTGATGAAATGGTTGTTGCTTTTTCTGCTTCCATAACGAATCCTTGGTTTAACTGAAGTAAAGAAAATTGGCCCTTTCTCTTCATCTCATATCGATGGATCTTCTCGATTGGAAGATCTCCCATATGGATAATACACATTCCAGTTGACCGAGCCTAATGCTAATCGTTTTGTTCCAAAGCAAAGATATCCGCGGAGGCCAGTTCGTTCGTCCTATTCTGATGTTCGGGACCAAGTGAAGAGCTCATGTATTCTCTTTCGGATAGGCCCTGAAAGGAGAAGAGAAGCTGAAATGCCAATGGACCTCTGTCTATTCTCTAATTCACCCGATCCTATAGTACCCGTTTTTGGAACGTCTAATGCCAAAGTCACTGAATGGGTAAGTCATCAATCCAATCCCTTTGACAAATGGGGTGTCATATTAGATATTATATTCTATATATATAGAAATATCATAGAATAGAGATATAGAATTTTTGGTTGGGAAATTCGAATGAATCATTGAGTGAAAAAGGAGCAAAGAATGACAAAAGATGAGACTCTAGTAGTCTTCACTCTTGTGGTTTCCTCGGTATCTATTTTCTTATTTGGGATCTTGCTTTTCATGGTTCTCATCTCTGCAACTCGCGATTTTCATGAGAGAACAAAATCCAAGAGTGTGAAGATCATCATTTTGGCTGGCATAGTATTTATTACCATTGCAATTGCGGTTCGAATCTATTCGATCTTTATCTTTTTGCTCAAAGAACAAATAAAACCCCTGGTTGAAGCCCTTTATGATAAGCTTCCCTGGATCTAGGAAGTTTCTCTTTCACGGTATTGGGATCGTTTGATCGATTTTCTTGATCGCTACTTATTGGCGTGCCCTCAAAGGATACAAACAGGGTTTCGCAAACAAAAAGGGGAATTCATAGTCACTTTGTCTGTCGCGTAAAAAAAAGGCTTTAAGCGAGAGCAATAGAGGTTGGGAAACATCTATCTCTTTTGAGCAACCTCTTTTTGATTCTCAAGACCACCCTTGCAGTAGGATACTGTTTGCTTTAGGTTTTTTATTATCTCTTTCGAGGGTTTTTTAGGATCGTTCAGGCTATATTTAGTCTATTTTTGCTTTTACTGTCTACTTTTCTCAGGGAGATTGTTAAGGACCTCAGAAGATAGAGGAGATCGCCAGGCGCATATTTCTTGAATGCTCATTCAATGAGCGTTCTCCATATTATGCCTTGAAGAGGACTCGAACCTCCACGAGATTTTGAGTCTCGCGTGTCTACCATTTCACCATCAAGGCATCTTGAAAGTGAATCGTATTCCATGAATATGATATCTATCGAATGTGATTTATGGAATATATGACAAAGTTGGAGTCTTTGAGTATTTCGATTGATTGGTCATATAGGCCTAAGTCAGACATCAAATAGCTTCAATTTGCATTATCCATAGGACACCTTATATGTATCAAAATCTATATCAAAATCAAAAAGATGTACAATCCAATTTGTCGATTCAATAGAAGCCCAAAGAGGTGCATGGTACCCAAATAAGGATAGGATAGATATGTCAATAACAGGTCTGATTACACCTATTCCTAATCCTAAATAGAATGTAAGGACGTAGGGATTTCTATGTAAACAAAGTATCCTATTTCCATAGGCTCAAATGACCCCTTCTCATAATAAGAATGTGCACGGTCTGGTCCGGTATGGAATGAACTTATAATCTAATGATCGAGTCGATTCCATTATTATAAGTTTATAACGCTAGCACCCATTCCCATTTTGAGCGGAATAGATCTACTAATTCTTTTATTCCGGTTAGTAAGAGGGATCCTGAACTAAGAAATAGACCTAGGTGCTAAAAGAGGGTATCCTTTGCAATTCCAACAATGGAGTTCATTGATATTCCTGGTATAGTAGATGCTATCACACATACAGCCATACTCAATTCGATGTAATTGTTTGATCTTAAAGGGGATCTTCTATAATTTCGCACATAAGGGGTTATTTCTTGGTTTCGTCTAGTCATTAAAAACTTTGATTATTTTTAGATAATAGTAGATAGAAAGAACACTCATAAGGAGTCCTATTGAAACCAAGCAGGCCTGCCATCCACACCAGAATAGATAGAGTTTTCCGAAGAAACCTGCTAGTGGAGGAAGGCTTCCTAGGGATGAGAGACATAAGGCTAGAGAGAGAGAGAGAGCCAAAAAAAGGATCTTTTGTGTATAATCCTACATAATCTCGAATGTTATCAGTTCCAGTACGTAGACCAAATAATACAATGCAAGCAAAATTTCCTAGATTCATGGAGATATAGAACAACATATAAGTTACCATGCTTGCATATCCATCATTTGAGTCTCCAACAATTATTCCAATAATTACATATCCAATTTGGCCTATGGACAAATATGCAAGCATACGTTTCATGCTTGTTTGAGTAATATCAAGGAGATTCCCCGATATCATGCTAAGAATAGCTAGGATTCCAGAAGAAGATGTCATTCGTTTGATGACAAATAAAAACGAATATTGAGAATTTGCGTAGCTAAAGCTGAAGTGGCTACTTTCGAAGTAACAGAAATAAAAGCAATGACTAGAGTGCGGGAGTCAGAGTCGAAAGAGGATTCCTCGCTTCTTTCTCTCATGCAAAACCGTGCATGATACATTCATCTCGCACGACACCTAAGTGATAAAAGAAAGAAGAACAGTTCTTCTTTCTTTTTGATTACCTTCCTCGCGTATGTATAAGACCATATTCATTCTTTTTTGAAATGGATTTCGAAAAAGAACTACCAATCCTTATCTTTTCAAGGAATCCTTCATCAGTGGTTGTGAATGACACACTTTTTGCAATCCTTTCGACATTGGTTCCGTAGGAGCAAGTTAGAAGGGTTGAGAAATAGAACCATTTGATTTTATCCATTCCCAATAGCCATGAGATGATTGTCTTAGGGCGATCCTTTCATCAACGGATGCTCCTATTACACTCGTAGTCTCTGAAGGATGAGAACCCAGTATGTAGCATCTACATCTAAAGCATTGTATACGTCATTAGTCTGATTCTTTGTAGGAACTACCTGTAATAACGAGCTTGCAAAATGTATCTGTTTATCATAAAGAGATTCGTTGTTCTTGACCCTGCTTCACCTTAATTGTTATTTGAACAACAAGATCACAATAAACTTTTGGTAAAAGTTTTGTCTTGGTCGGAGTGGGGATAGCATTTCTCTTCTGCATGTCTATGGAGTTTTGCAAAACCCAAACACCTCAGAGATAGATATGGAGGTAGGAATTTGTCGAACGAACCACACTCCTTCATAGACGTCCGAAGTCCATTGATCAAAAGGGGCTATGGAAAGTTTGAACCCAAGTCCTACAATGATGAATATAAGCGCAATTGAAATTCCTGGGAGTTATACATTTGTGTATTGATAAGACCACTCACAATTTCTTGAAGCTCGATCTGCCCCAGATGAACTATATAGCCAAGAGAAACTGTCACACCCAGATTTACACAGAAACCCGAATGCTGCCATATGTGTGTCCAGGATGTCCACAGAACACATACAACTTACAAATATGGAAATCAGAGTACATATGCTCGAATAAAATAGTTTACATCAGAGTTTACCTAAATAAAACACAGCGGAAGTCTATGTATTAACTCTCTTGACAGGTAGAGCCTCATGTCCATAGGGACACCGATTGGTTGACCACAGCCCAGAAGTACGGAAGATCTTCAGAAAACTCAGTAGTTGTCTCAATCATTGATCCATCTGTTACTCATCCGGGATTTTGTTGAATAATGGCAAGTGTAAGTAAAACATTTACTTAGCAAGTATAGAACGGGTATATGAAGGCTCAAAATAAGGCTAGACATGGCTTAACTGCATTAGCACTTTTAGTTGGTTCGTTTTAACATTATCCAAGTTACTACAAGTGAATGAAACCCAGTTGCAACCCAATTAATAAAGTATAAGTGACATTAAGCATAAATAAACATTATCTTCTAATAAAAAAGGATTCAGGCCGCTCGTGACCCTGAGCAAGGCTATCATGATAGATTTTACACTCTGCAGAGGTTTCGCCCTTTACCCACCAGTCACGTAAAAGTTTAAAAGAACTTTGCACCCAACCATGCACATCAACACTTTCGAGGTGTGACTGCATAGGGATGCCACGAGGCTTTTCACAAGACACCCTAACAAGACAGTGGCCGCTAAGGTACAATAAGGTGGTGAGAATCTAGGCACCGAGATTGACTGACCCTCAGGGCGCAACGTGAGGGGGTCAATGGCGTCCGAAGCGCAGGCAACTCATGCCAACAACAAAAATAAAGAGCGCAACGTGTGGAGCTCCTTTACCACAGGGGCTCCCAACACGGGACTATGCCTAACGAGACATAGCCGACGGGGCTACCGTCCTCGGTGGAAGCAAGAAACACCTCGCGCCTTACTTCCCATAACGCCGTCGGCCCCACCAGTAACAAATGGCAAGCTAGAGACGTACAAGTTACTTGACCAAAACCAGTGCCATAATAGTTCTAGCGGTGGCGACATGCTCCTGGGTTGCCGCTTTAAGAACCAGACCTTAGGGAGAGACAGTGGAGAAAAGCACACAGCACATGCCCTAGTTCCCTAAACCATGTTGCTAAAAAGCAAGTTTTATCTTTATCATTAAAGTGAACCATTAGATCAATATTAGCAGTTAAACATTGGTGACAGTAGCTGCGCATAGCAAAGATTCTACCCATATGCATGAACCCAAGGTAAACAAGGATAGGATAAAACAAAGCTAGGTACAACCTTAATGGGACAACAATTTAGACACATGCATATGAAATTAATTAAGTGTAAAGAGTGAGTTTAGGTAGCAAGGATTGTCCGTGCTATAACTTGCCTCAAATCCATTATAGTCACTCATAGTCTTCAAATCTTGATCTTCAAACTCTTCTGCTTGAAATCTCTCGATGACATTCCCCTACTCGCAGCAATCATCGAGCACAACATGTAGCTAAACAAGCAATAGAAACTAAGAACAATACAGAAATCAAAAGAAGAGCTTTTAAAAGAGCGCACTAAAGGATAGGGCTTGGGGCTATGGTCGCGTGAGCGCAAGAATCGCTGAAAACGGAGCTACAGTTCATAAGGTACTACTATCGGAAGATTTATATTATAAAAGAAAATAAAAGACTATATGCTTGATTAATTTTAATTGAATAAATAATATAAAAGATATCCCAGAGAAACATCTTATGTTGGAATTAATTCTATTCCATTTGAATTTGTAAAAGCTGGGAATAAACTAATCATATTTTATTTATAAATGTTTATGTAGAATTTATACAATTAAACATTTAACTTTAAGTAATAAAAATATGTGAGAGCATCTAATGGAATAGTAAGATATTTCGTGTTTAACTAGCCAATATTATATTTAGAACATATTAATGTTGATATTATTCAAATTAATATTTAATTATGAAAACTCTAAGTGAAACTCTAATTTCCTTTTAATTATAAAATTGATTTAATAAATTATTAAGTAAGTTAACACTAGGTTATCAAAACCGAGATATAACCTAGTCAACTTTTATTTAGAAAACTAATTGAATAATTATTATCCAAATTAACATTAACATTGGCTATAAAACCATAGTATAAACCCTCATTAGCTTTTAGTTCATAAAACATATTTATATAACATTTAATTAATTTAATATTAACTAAATTTAGAAACAATTAACATGGTAGATGTGAGTGCTAACACGTAGTTCATTTTAATACGAAGCTAGTGCAACAAAAATGGGTTAAATCGGATCTAAAACCCGGATTCTATGGTCAAAGGAAGGCTGGAGGGGTCTGAGCGTAAATAACCCTAGACTTCAGGGGCTAGCAGAGAAGATCTACAAGACTCAGCAAACAGTGTCGTAAAAACGAAAAAAGGCTGGGGTTAGATCTGCAAAAGCTGCTCGGGTTGGGTTTATGTGTGAAGGTGGGATTCCTGTAGGGGGTTTTCTGTAAAATCCTCAAGTCACAAAGAAACTAAAATTGGTTATGTGAGTCTCCAGGGGCTAGATCGCAAAGCTCCACATCTTCCATGGCCGGCGGCTCTGCTCGCCTTGCTCGCCGGCGCTACGGTGGGCGGAGGTCCCGGGCGAGGTGCGCAAGGGAGAGAGGAGGTCGCGGGGAGTGTGGAGGTGGGCTCACAGGCGGCAATGTCGGCAGCGGCCGCCGCAATTTTGACCCAAGGCGGAGAAGTCGGCCGGCGGCGGGCGGCTCACGTGGAGGAGGGCGGCTCGGGTGGACGCCCGGCGACGAGGACCGGCTGGGGAGTTCCGCCATGACGAGGAGGTGCCTGTGGTGGCTTCGGCTTCGCCCGGGGAGGTTCAACGGCGGGGAACGAGCAGCCATGGCGGGCGGCGGCGCTGTGCAGAGAGGAGAGGGCGGCGGCGGGAGCAGGGGGGTGCGGCGGCTAGGGCAGGCTGGGTGGGGCCTCGGGCTGCGCGCGGCTTTAAAGGGCGCAGACGCCGAGGGAAAGGAAGGTGGCGGCGCGGCGGCGCTGTGTCGCGCAGAAGGCTAGGCGGCGCTCGGGGTGGGCCAGGTGGGCTGCGCGTCGCGGTGGGCCGCGAGGGCGAGCTGGGCCGCGGGGCGAGGGAGGCAGGCGCGAGCGGGGTGGGCCGCGTGGGAGGGGGAGAAAAGGGTTGGGCAGGGTTTTCGGCCCAGGAAGGATTTGGGTTTTTCTTTTATTTCTTTTTTTTATTTTCAGAATATATTTTCCGGTGCAAAGAGTTATCTAGAATATCCTAGATAAATCACTCGAGCCCCGAAAAATACTCCAAAAGTTCCAAAAATCCCGGGAAAAATCCCAGAGAATAAGTTGGACATGAAAATATTTGGAGCTCATGAAAAAGATTTTAGAATCTTCCAAAAATCGGAATTAGCTATAGGAAAATAGGAATAAATCCAAGAAAATTTTTGGAAAATTCCTATAAGGCTCTTAAACGCATTTTAGAAACTTTACACGCATAAAACCATGGAATGCAGCCGGCATGAATGCAAGGCACTCATCATTAAACCTACATTGTTTTAATTTAATTTAGAAAAATAGTTTTCCCTCTACTAAATTCCCTGCAAATTAAATAAAGTTGAGAAATTTTTTAAAATTATGAGAAATGCTTTATTTAATTATTCTTTAAAATCACGTCCTGAAATCCAAAAATTTCAGGATGTGACAGAAACCATGAACCATAATAGAAGAGCTTGCCCTACCCATGAGCAAATATTTCACAGTAGCCTCATTAGACCGTAGATCTCTCTTGGTATATCTGGACAATAGGTAGGAACATAAACCGAAACATTCTGGAGCTTCAAAGATAGTTATTAAATTGTTAGCACCACATAGAAACATTCCTCCTATAGTTGCTGTTAATACGAATAACAAAAACTCTGTTATAGCCATTTCTGTACATTCAATGTACTCATCGGATAGACGAATACATAAAGTTGAACATAATACCATAAGAAATTGAAAGATTTCGTTGAAATTGTTCATTTGGAAATTTATCGAAAAGCTCATTTTAGGTTCTTCTCTCCATCAAAACAATAGGGCCGTTATGCTTATTACTAAACTTGTTGAAAAGACGAAATAGAACCAAGAACTATCTTTTTTATCAGAGGTTAAATCGATCATCAGAAGAAGAAGTAGGCCAAAAATTAGGATACATTCGGGGAAAATGAAACTTCCATGGACGAGAAGCAAATAAACGCTTTCATAAAAATTCTCATAGAATCGAGAATGAAGTTTTCATTTTGTACATGCCAGATCATGAATTAGTAACTGCAGCCAATCTCTGAAAAGTCCCGATTGTTTCAATTTTTGGAATGGGATATTTATGGAATCCCCATAAATAGGATCAAACATTATTCCATGCTATTTCCATAAGATTGCTCTTTCTTATTCTTAAGCAAGCCCCAGAGAAGGCTTTGTTGATCATGATTTTTGTTTTCTCTTTCTTTTCCTTTTTATTTGTTTCGAAAAGATATCATCTGATTCTCCTTCTTTTGATTCTTTTCCAATCCAGATGTATGGATCCATATGTCTACATACCTATATTCTGTTCATGGATTAACAAAAATGTACAAGAGCTCTATTTGCCTCTGCCATTCTATGAGTCGCTTCCTTTTTGCGTATGGCACCCCTACTCCCTTTGGCAGCATCTACTAATTCGGAACTTAATTTGAAAGCCATATTTTGACCCGGACGCTTTTGGGATGCTTCTAATAACCAACAAATGGCATGTGCTCTTCCTTGTTTAGATCCGATTTCATTCGGAACTTTCTGCGTCGACCCTTTTTTATTACGTCTTGTTTTTACTCCTATATTGGGAGTTACTCAACGTCTTGCTTGACGTAAAACCAATAGTGGATTTGTTTGTGTCTTTTGTTGAATCTTTTTCATGGCTCGATAGAGAATTTGATAAGCCAATGATTTTTCCGTCTTTCATAATACGGTTAACCACCATCTTAACTAATCGATTATGAAAAATGATTTTGCGGTTCTTTTTTCTGCAGTACCTCGACGTGACATGAGCGTGAAAGAGATTCAAGAATCCGTTTTCTTTTTATAAGGGCTAAAAATGAATCACTTATTTTTTAGGCTTTTTGACCCCATATTGTAGGGTGGACCTCAAAAAATAGGAAAGATCTCCCTCCAAGCCGTACATACGACTTTCATCGAATACAGCTTTAAATTGAGTATCTGTTTCCCTCCTTTTCCCGCAAGGATTGGAAATCCTATATTTTCCATATCCATTCAGTCGAGTCCTTAGGTTTCCAAAATAGTGTAATGGAAAAATAAGTGTTTCAAATCATTGCTATTTGACTCTAACTTGTTCTGAGAAAGTCAAGGTATTTTTAATTGTTTGTTGACACGGAAAAAGTAAGGGAAAACCTTTGAAAGAATTTCCATATTGACCTTGCACATATAAGATTTCCAAATCGAATCTCTTTAGAAAGAAGATATTTTGTCTCATGGTAGCCTGCTCCGGTTCCCTTACGAAACTTTTCTTATTGAGTTAGCCATACACTTCATATGATTCTAGCGATTCACAGGGCATCATCAAATGATACAGGTATTGGATAAGAATCTACAATGCACTATAACGCCCTTGTTGATGATTCTTTACTGCGACAGCATCTAGGATTCCCTGAATAATGCGATATCTCACACCAGGTAAATCCTTAACCCTTCCTCCTCTTACTAATACTATATAATTTTCTTCTAAATTATGGCCAATACCAGGTATATAAGCAGTGATTTAAAATCCAGAGGTTAATCGTACTCTGGCAACTTTACGTAAGGCAGA
This sequence comes from Echinochloa phyllopogon, assembly GCA_033239725.1. Taxonomy (NCBI): domain Eukaryota; kingdom Viridiplantae; phylum Streptophyta; class Magnoliopsida; order Poales; family Poaceae; genus Echinochloa; species Echinochloa phyllopogon. The sequence continues at coordinate 15,405,330 of BTCW01000017.1, forward strand.
GTTGGGTTTTTTGGGGTTGATAGTGGAAAAGTCAACAGATAAGTCATCCTTACTGTCCCTCTACATAACCGTACATGAGATTTTCACCTCATACGACTCGAATTATTTTGAAGGGATCCTTTTCCTCCTTCGAGCGTCTCCTCCCTTCTTCCACTTCGTCCCGAAGACTAACTAAGACCAATTGAGTCACGTTTTCATGTTCTAATTGAAGACTTTCCATTTATGATTAATGGAGAAGATTGTTCTTTTACTAAACATATGTGGAACAAATCACATCTTAAAATAAGAAGAAATCTTTCTCGGTGTCAATCCACTTGCCCCTCATTCTTTGAGAATCAGAAGGATCCTTTTTGAGTTTCCATTTCTTCATTTTGAATCTGGGCTCTTCTATCTTCGACTTATTTTTTTGGCTTTATTCTTTATTTATTTCATTTTGATTTTTTCCTCTTCCTCTATCCTTATCATCTAGGTAATGCGTTTGCATCAATAGAGACCTTTTTCCTCTGTATGAATCGATATTATTCCATTCCAATTTATTCTCGAAACTTCTCGAGAGAAATCCCGAATTGGATCCAAAATTGACTGGTTAATGTGAGCTTAACCATGCAGTTAGGTACTCATCAAATTGGAATTCATTTTCTAACTGGCTCTCGTGCTTTGGTGAGTCGCCGAGATCATTTCGATGACCTATGTTGTGTTGAAGGGACATCTATATGAACCGATCGATTGTGTATGACCCACGGTAGCAATAGAACGGGGAAAGTATACATAAAAGACTGTTCTTTTTAATTTCGATTATCTATATATTAGTTTGTTTCTATTTCTAGATATCTATTTCTATATATTAGTATTAGCTAGTAGTACCATTCTATTAGTTAGCGATCCTAGCTCGGTGAGTTCTTTCTTAAGTGATGAACTGTCGGCACCAGTCCTACATTTTTATCTCTGTGGACCAAGGAGAAAGGGGGCTCTGCAGGTAGAAGATTGTACAATGAGAGAAGCACAGAGGTCAACCCGCTTCAAATATGGAACATGGATTCTGGCAATGTAACGGAGTTGGGTCCTCATATCAATCCGAATGAATCAGTCTTTCTACAGAGGTCAATCCTTGCCTATTAGGCAAGAGGATAGCAAGTTTGAAATTATGTCTCAATAGGACATGGATTTCTATTACTATGAAATTCATGGGAGGGCTACCATTATCCTTTCATGTTTCGAGGTCTCAAAAAAAGGGCATGGAAACAGATAGAAACTCTTGAATGGAAATTGAAAAGGAATGTAGCCCAAGTTCATTCAGAAATGGTAAGATCTTTGGCGTAAGAAGAAGGGGCGACCCATATCATCTTGACTTGGTTCTGCTTCCCCTGTTTTTTTTAAGAATACTGAGTCGGGTTCTCCTCCTACCAGTACGGCATAGAACATGCTAAACAATATCTTCTGCATGGAAACCCGCTCGATTTAGATATGGAAAATCATACAGATTTTATGAAACCATGTGCTATGGCTTGAATCGATAGTCAATCCTATTTTTGATAGGACCGGTTGTCAATTGAATCCAATTTTTTCCATTATTTGACCATCCATAATAGTGCGAAAAGAAAGCCTGGAGGAAGAGTGGCCTGGCCTTGAGTTTCTTGCCCGTTTGACTTAGGATTCGTTAATTCTCTTTCTCGATGGGACGCGGAAGGGATATAACTCAGCGGTAGAGTGTCACCTTGACGTGGTGGAAGTCATTAGTTCGAGCATGATTATCCCTAAACCTAATGTGATTTTTTCTATTTTGTCTTACTCCCTCACTACGATCGAACGGGAATGGATAAGAGGCTTGTGGGATTGACGTGATAGGGTAGGGTTGGCTATACTGTCAGTGGTGAAATCTAGGCTAATAATCTAAAGTGCATGGATAAAAGTTATCCTTGGAAGGAAAGACAATTCTAAATCTGCTTTGTCTACGAATAAGGAAGCTATAAGTAATGCAATTATGAATCTCATGGATAGTTCGGTCATGGCTCAGGATGAACGCTGGCAGCATGCTTAACACATGCAAGTCGAACGGGAAGTGGTGTTTCTAGTGGCGAACGGGTGAGTAACACGTAAGAACCTGCCCTTGGGAGGGGAACAACATCTAGAAATGGTTGCTAATACCCCGTAGGTGAGGAGCAAAAGGAGAAATCCACCCAAGGAGGGGCTCGTGTCTGATCAGCTAGTTGGTGAGGCAATAGCTTACCAAGGCAATGATTAGTAGCTGGTTCGAGAGGATGATCAACCACACTGGGACTGAGACGGCCAAGACTCCTACGGGAGGCAGCAGTGGGGAATTTTTTGCAATGGGCGAAAGCCTAACGGAACAATGCCGCGTGGAGGTGGAAGACCTACGGGTCTTCAACTTCTTTTCTCGGAGAAGAAACAATGACGGTATATGAGGAATAAGCATTGGCTAACTCTGTGTCGGCAGCCGCGGTAAGACAGAGGATGCAAGCATTATTTGGAATGATTGGGTGTAAAGCATCAGTAGGTGGCTTTTCAAGTCCGTCGTAAAATCCCAGGGCTCAACCCTGGACATGCGGTGGAAACTACCAAGCTGAAGTACGGTAGGGGCAGAGGGAGTTACAGGTGGAGCGGTGAAATGCATTGAGATCGGAAAAAGGGTGAAGGCACTCTGCTGGGCCGACACTGACACCGAGAGACCAAAGCTAGGGGAGCAAATGGGATTAGAGACCCAGTAGTCCTAGCCGTAAACGATGGATACTAGGTGTTGTGCGACTTGAGCCGTGCAGTGCTGTAGCTTACGCGTTAAGTTTCCTGACTGGGAAGTACGTTCGCAACAATGAAACTCAAAGGAATTGACGGGGGCCTGCACAAGCAGTGGAGCATGTGATTTAATTTGATGCAAAGCAAAGAACCTTACCAGGGCTTGACATGCCGTAAATCCTCTTGAAAGAAAGGGGTGCCCTTGTGAACGCGGACACAGGCGGTGCATGGTTGCCGTATGGTGTTGGGTTAAGTCTCACAGCAAGCACAACCCTCGTGTTTAGTTGCCAATTTGAGTTTGGAACCCTAAACAGACCACCGGTGTTAAGTCGGAGGAAGGAGAGGATGAGGCCAAGTCATCATGCCCCTTATGTCCTGGGCGACACACATGCTACAATGGGCGTGACAAAGGGTCGCGATCTAGCCCTCCACAACACCGAAGCAGTTACGCTTCCACAGAGCATGCACCTATGCAAGAAGACATTCCCGCAGCTTAGTCTGAACCAGTTCGTTACCCCGTGGATGAAATAACTCAGCGGACCGGATGCGAGCTTCGCGCGATAGTGAAGAACATAGTTGTGGTGGTACGTAGGTGATGTTAAATCATACTATATATATTTCACCATAAATATTATTCATTTACTATCTTTCTTTCTTCTTAATTTATTAGGTCGCATACAATATGACTAAACCAGTGGAAGAAGGAAAAACATGGCACTGCATGGAGATTCCACATGGTTACGTACCTGTTAAGGTGGAGCAAGTTGTTGCGGCCTACAATGACTTGGATCTTGACATCCCTGGAGGTGACGGAGAAACAAAACTTGGGGAGTGTTGTCACTGCATCATTCTGTGGAGCAAGTGTGACATCATCATAGCTTTTATGCATGCAACGAGCCCAGAAAGTGCTAGCACCAAGTTTCCGTCAATTCCCCCATCTCCAAGAGATCCACCTTCTCCACCAGCTCATGATTCTCCGGCAGGAAGTTGGTCTCCATCTTCTCGGCCGTAGAAGTCTTTGTCGCCGCCACAGAAGCCTCCACCAAATAAGGGCACTAAATTGTCTAGCTTCGCCCCTCTAGCACAGAAGCCTCCACAAAAGAAGGGCACTAAAGAGAACGCAAAGAACAAATTATCTTACGATATGACTTTCGAAGAACTCTCCGCACGTGTTAAGGCCAATGTTAAGAGGCAACTATACCAGAAGAAAGAGCCTGAGGAGAAGATTGTAATTGAACGCGCCAAGATTCAATTTTTCCTCAATATGAGCAAGGCACAACAGAAAAATCTCCAAATATCGGACTACGATCGCTAATTACTGAATTCTATTGTGAAGAAGAAGGTGGCGCGGTCCGAACCTACTAAGATTCCTCAGCTCGGCAAACAACCTCAACAGCTGTTGCATGAGTTGTCATCTAAATACGAGTTGATCGTGCAACGACAAATGAGAGAGACATGTCTCACGAGATCTCAAATCACTGGGGAAGTAGAGTCCCTGTGAGCACATTGGTTAGGTGGCCATTTAAGCTTGGCGAGCACTTGGTCCCACCAGAAATGCCAACAAAACTACAAATGCAGATGTGTGCATTCCATCAGTGGTTTCTTGAACAAGCCACCAATAGACGCAGACACATGTTTGGTGAGCAAACGATTTGGTTGGAGTTCAAGGATATCTATGATGTGTACCACCAAGACGCCATAGACGTGTCTTTGCTCGCCTATTGGGTCTTGTAAGTGCTTTGTTCTCGTTTACAATTGATACTTCAAAAAAAATTAATGTAATCTATGCTGACACGGCCTTTATTGCTTAACATGCAGAATGGAGATTCAAATATGTCGGAGGGAAGTAATTTTTGACGTTGGTTTCATGGACCCGATAAAGATAAATGAGGAAATGATTATAATAAATCCAAATGAGACATATCAAAACTTATATAAGTTCATGGAAAAACAAAATTATATGGACTCCATACTATTTTTGTATAACTTCGAGTGAGTGCCTATATTGTCTATTTCTTTAATTATTTCTCATTATAATGTTAAATCTACTTATAAAACACTTGTATACATGTATACAGTTTCTACTGGATCCTAATCATATTGTGTCCTTACCGAGGTGTGGTCCACGTCTTTGATTCATTGAGGAAACCAACACAAATTTACCAAAACATCATTGGCATGTTTACAAGATGGCATATATTTTTCACTAACTAATTGTGCCTTTAGACTCACAATCACTTAACTCAAATTTGAGACTACAACCATACTTTTGGTTGTGAAAGGATCTTTACTCTAGTGGTTAGAGCACCTGAGTAGCAAGGAGCAGACCCAAGTTTGACTTCATATGGGAGCAAATTAACTAGATTTGAAATAAAAAAAATAAAAAAAATATGTAGGGATATACCTGCTGACTTTGGTAAAAAACAATATTTTTGGTTCGCATGGCGTGGGAATAATTTCGTCAAAATAACCCTGATATCATTCATGACAAACTCACATGGAGGACTGACTTTCCGGCATGCAAGTAAATTGTACATGTACGTCTCGACCAATCAATTAAACGAATTTTACTTAACTTTTTTTTTGGTCGATAGTGTCAAAGTCAGGGTCCGGGAAATAATTTATGTGGATACTATGTTTGCGATAACATGCGCAATTGGGAGCAGAAAAAGTGACTCACCATGATATTATGGTACGCAATAATAAACACATTTCCAAGCTTAGTGCACAATTATTGTCTTGAATTCTGCTCATTTAATATTTTCAATTATTTGAAAAATTATAGATGATGAGGTTGCATGAAATAAGTCTCGAGCAAAATAGAATCGGCATAATTAAAGAATAACTCATCGGATTTATTTGGAACGAGGTCGTAAATCCTCGAGGATAATTCCATTATGACGACTCATAGGATCATCCGGATAACTCAAGTCGTTCCTCTAGTCACATAACTTAAGTTGTAATATAAAGTTAATTATTGGACACTAATTTGTAATATATATGTCTTTTAGTTTCATTATACGAGTCTTCTATGAATAGCATTATAGTATGACGTCCGTTTTAAAATAAATACGTAGGCAAAATACGTATTAGAACACCCGGCCGCTGCAGCCGGACACGGCCAGCTAGCTATCTAGCCCTTTAGCACCGGTTGCAAACAACAACCGGTGCTAAAGGTGTCACATCCAGCGCTATGGCGGTGGGTCTTTAGCACCGGTTATTCCAACCAATGCTAAAGGTTCTATCCGGTGTTAAAGGAGGTTCCCAACCGTTGCGCTATGGTGGTGGGTCTTTAGCACCGGTTATTCGAACCAATGCTAAAGGTCCTATCCGGTGTTAAATGAGGTTTCCAACCGTTGCAGATAAAGGTTTCTCTAGTACATAATCATAGAGGAGGCTGATCATGATTATTGTCTCACAAGATTATAGCCAGCTAATGTGCCGTGACAAACCTGCTGAAGAATGATTTTCATGGTGATTAAGCAAGGAATAAACAAACGGAGGCATGGATCGATGGCTCAGTATCGCGGGGGAACAGATATATTTTTTTTAAGAGTAATCAAAGACAAATTGGGGCTGGTAGGATTTGATAGATTTTTTTAGTTAACCCTTGTTTAGTTCCCAAATTTAGAGGTTGAATTTGGCCCCTTGTAGTGCGTGCACCGCTGTAGCATTTCATTTGTATGTGTACAAAATTGTCCAAAAATTGATTAATTAGGCTTAAAATGTTCGTCTCGCAGAGTACAACAAAACTGTGCAATTAGTTTTTGATTACATCTACATTTAGTACTCCATGCATGCTGCCATTTTGACGTGATGGGAATTTTTTTTTCATAGTGAATTTTCGGGTAGAATTTAGGATCTAAACAAGGCTTTATTTTGAAAAAAAGCAATACTGTTGGTGAATAACAAGGGCACGTTTGTTTGTTTTGTCCCGTAACCGAGTAGAAAACTTGATTTGTATGGTGATTAAGCAAGAATAAACTATACTGTTGGATGCATGGATGGATGTCTCAGCCTCGTGGGGAACAGATATTTTTTCTTTCACGAGTCATCAAAGACCAGGCTGGGCTGGTAGGATTTGATAGATTTTTTTTTAGTTTGTTTATTTTGGAAAAACTATGCTTTTGCCGAACAATAAATGCACGCCTGTTCGGTTTGGACCTGCAATCGAGTAAGAAATTTCATTTGCATCGTGAATAAGCAAGCAATAAACAAAGGGATGTTTGTACGGATGGTTCAGTCTCGCGGGGAACAGATAATTTTTTGCCCCCGAGTCATCAAACACGAGGCTGGGCTGGTAGGATTTGATAGATTTTTTATTGTTTGTTTATTTTGGAAAACTATTCTTTTGCCAAACAAGAAGGGCACGTCTGTTCGGTTTGGACGTGTAACCGATTAGGAATCTTGATTTGCATGGTGATTAAGCAAGGAATAACCAAAGGGATGCATACGCGCAAAAAAAAAAAAGGTGCATGGATGGACGGCTCAGTCTCGAGGGGTACATACGATTTTTTTTTCACGATTCATAAAAGACCAGGCCGGTAGGATTTGATAGTTTTTTTAGTCAGTTTATTTTGGAATAACTAACGGTCCTACTAGCGTCCGGACGTCTGATGAAAAAAAATTATTGGATGGTCCGTTGTAACATTGAAAATAAGAAATTGCGACACTGAAAATAAGAAGTTGCAACATCATAATTATATATCGAAGAATAACAGTATCAGATCGCGATCTCATGGTGTCGGTGTTTAGAAATCGTGGTCCCGACACCAACTAGAAATGCGCTGTGTTCCCTCCCCTGATAGTTGATGCAGAAGATAACACGAGACACGGGTTTATCCTGGTTCCGGTCGGAAGACCGTACTTCCAGCAAGGTGGTATGTGCGATGTATTATTCTGCACCGGACTGCAAGTAGTAGGGGGTACAAGCAGGCTGGGATAAGAGGCTAGACCTCCGAATCCCGGAGTTGGCAGTACAGGAGCTCGGAGTGACGGGCTCTGTTCGCACAGTGCCGGCCTGCCCGCACAGAGCCTCGGTTGGCAACATAGTGACGGGAGTTGGCGGATGCGATGGGAGGGGTCGTGGCTGTCAGGGCAGTATAGCGAGAGATCTACTTTTTGACTTTAGACGCATGGTGGCAGTGGGCGCCATTTATTGTCCGTCGGAGCAAGGGTCTCGACCGAGGCGGAGCTTTCCCCATTCCGTGGGTTGCTCGAGGCTCGGTCCCCAGGCCTCGACCGAAGCGGAGATCTCCGATTCGCTCGAGGGGTCGGTCCCCTCGAGCGAAGCGGAAATTCTGGTTCGCGTCGAGGCACGCCGCGGGGCGTCTTGGCTGGGCCTTCATTTGTTGCTGGGCCGTGGGCCTTAACTTTCATTTCTTTTTCTGGTTACTTGCATGAGATTAATGTTCACCGAGGGCGATTATCCCATAGGTTTGGGTACCCCTAATGATCGCCCCCAACAGTATGCCCCGAGCCTTTGTTGAAATATTTTTTAATCCGACAAAGGCTCTTCGTCGTGGGTGCTTCTGACAAGGTTTTCCTTGAAGAATGCCGCTGGGTGCGCGATAGCACACCCGCGGGTGTAGCCCCCGAGGCCTTGGAGGAGTGGATATACTCCTGCAAGGGCTTATCAGCGTTTCGTGCCTTCGTGAGCTACAGCATGTTTCGTCTTCAAGGAATTCGACCTTGTGGTGCAAGGAGCCCCCGAGCCCTGGCCCTAGCAAGGTCGATCAGGGGCGGTTCTTGACTTTGAGTTACGACCCTCGTTGCCCCGTTTGTGGGGAGGAGGAGTGACGCAATCCATGCTTCCCTCGAACGGGCTGTGAGTCATGGATGCCTCTGTGAGCTATTAGCAGGTAATTCAAGTGGACATTCGTGCCTCGTTCGATGGAGGCCGGCTCGTGGTCCGGAGACATGTCTCATAAGAGCACTTGTAGAGGTTTGCTAGGCAGGGCTCGACCCCGTTCGTTTGGGGTCGAGGGCTCATTCCTCTCCCTCGGTGGGATCCCTCGACTAGCTGACTCCATCCTGGCCTTGAATATAACATGAAGGGCACCCTCGAGTTTCGTGCTCGAGGATAGGCTCGATCGCGCGTGCCCTTGGTTATCCCTGACTCTGTTAGATCTGAGGTGCCTATCGAACCCTCGAGGAGCCAGGACTTCGAACCCATGATCAGTAGGGCCTCGAGGAGAGGTAACTTACCTCGGAAGCCTTTTGGCTGGCCTCGAGCGTTTATTTCTGTAGTCGTGGGCGACGTGGCGCGGAGTATGCAAAGTGGGCGCGCCTGTTTAGGCAGAGCGGAAGAGACGTTGGTAGTTATGATGCGATGTGCCGCTTGGATTTTCGCGCGTAGTGGTTATCCCAACTCGTGGGGCCCGGCCGTCAGTGGTTGTGGTGCCAATCGTATCGGATGTGTTTTTCACGCGGCCGGGGTGCCGATTGCGCTTCGCGTGATACTATAAATAAAGGGACAAGGGGAAAGGATTGGCTTACCCAGCCCTTGCCTTCCGATTGCATCTACTACTTCCAAGTGCCGCCGCTCTTCGCCTTTCACCTTTCCGCGCACAAGACTTCGCGGTTTCGCTGCCGCCGTTCGCCATGGTGACCATCGTCGACCCTACTCCGTGGAGCCCCTCCATCGCCACCGACGCTTATCTCGCCGGGCTGGTGCAGGCCGGGGTGCTGCCGGCAAACAGCAACACAGACGAGCCGATGTGGATCGCGCCGCCGTCCAATCACCACGAGCCTTCTCCGCCGGAGGGCTTTGTGGTGAGCCTGGCGAGACTTCACGAGCGGGGGTTCGAAATCCCCGCATCGCCGTTCTTCCGCGGGTTGTGCCTCCACTACAACGTGGAGCTCCACAACTTCGCCCCCAACGCCATCTCGCAAGCGGCGGTCTTCGTCGCCGTTTGTGAGGGGTACTTGGGGATCGAGGCTCACCGGGACCTATGGGTTCACCTTTTCTGGGGTGAGCTCCATACGACCGTAGGTGAGTCTCGGGGGCTCCGCCGGGCGGTCCGCGCCGGGGGCCTTACCCTACAAGTTCGAGGGCAGCGGAGCGGGTTGTACATCCCGGTGACGATGACCTCCAACAAAGTCGATTGGGACAAGGGGTGGTTCTACCTCCGCAACGTCGACAACAAGCTGCCGGAGTACACCGGCAAAGTGCTGCGCGAGCGACCGGAGGCGTGGAGCTACGGAATTTCCCCCACCAACCGTCAGGAACGACTCCGGGTCTTCACTGACGCCTTCGCCATGTTTTGGAGGGCGGGTTTGACCACGGCGGGAGTGATTGCAAACTTCAATCAGTGGTATGTACTGCCGCTGATGGAGAGGACACTGCGGCTCGACCAGCTTAGGGTGGATTCGCCCTAGCAGGGCTCGAAGATGGAGGAGGGGACCCTCGTCCTCGAGTACTGCATCCATCGAGCACGGCGTGCCGTGGAGGTCTCCAAGCTTGATTGCAAGGAGGAGGCCTTTTTCGCCGTTGTTGACGTAAAATCCGCACCTCACGCCAAGCACACAGCAAGCCGAATTAGCTAGCTTCACACGTGGCCCGGACTTTTGAATCCGGAAGCGTGCCAGTCAGTTTGCCTGAAAAACTAACAAAGGGACAAAACGTTTAGATCAAAACCTGGAACGTGTCGGGTGAGACCGGACAGTTCCATATTTGCGGCTATAGAGCCAGTTTCGAACGACAAATAGCTACAGAGAAGCTATCTGTCGGCAGTTAAAGCCTCATTCGGCAATCGGCAAGGCACGCAAGGAGCGCACTGCCGAATGCGTGACGTAAGCATGACGAAAGATCGGCTTTCAACCGAATGAACATTGTAGCAGATACTCATAGCCGATTAACGAGAAACAGAGCATGATAGATAAATAAAAGGGTGAAACATGATCATAAATTCGCAGTAAACAAGGAATGCATAGGCCGAAAGCAGCACCCGTCAAGCATGATAACAAACAAGTTAATCCACCGCATGATACGACTTGTTTGAGACCACGCCACTAATCAGATTAGATTAATCCACCGCATGATACAATCTAACCGTGAAAAGCTAAAAGCATTCAATGTTTAATTACGAACCCACAACACAGTCATAAATTTACATTGAAACAAAAATGCATAGGCCGAAAGCAGCACCCGTCAAGCATGGCAACAAACAAGTTAATCCACCGCATGATACAACCCGTTTGAGGCCACACCACCAATCAGATTAGATCAATCCACCGCATGATACAATCTAATCGTGAAAGGCTAAAAGCATTCATTGTCCAATGCAAACCCACGAACACACGTTCACTCGTGAGAACACTACCGAATGCGGCTATTTAGCCGAATCGGGGTCCATGGCGAAGGAACAAGCCTAATCGGTTAAGATAAATCTATCAGATCGAATCGAATTCTAATCCACCGGATGATTAGCTCTAAGACGACCCAAAAACCTGCATCTACCGCATGATACCCGGTTCTGTCAAGATCTACACGATACCAACAAGCTCGAACCCGCGACACGTGGCAACCTAGATCGGTTTCGGACTCGGCTATGAGGGGATAAGTCGTCGCATCGTAAATCAAAGCCGATTCTAGCCGATCTAGATTGGGCAAAGGTGTGTTGCATGAATTAAGCACAGAGTAAGAACGAAGCAACACGGGGTAACTTAATGAATCTATTAGATCTTGCCGAAATCTAACAGAGCCGATAACTTGGTCCATACTAGATCTTAGCCCACCGCATGGCTCATGACCTAACAGAGGAACCTTCTTGAAACCACAACTTAAATCCACCGGATGATACTAAGCATGGTAACAAGACTACTTGCATAAAAGCTTAAATCCACCGCATGATACTAAGCATGATACAAGGTTGCCGGTACTTACGGAGGTCGACGGATCGATGACTCCTCTCGAAGAACTCGACGACTCGACTAAAGGACTCGATGTTGGCACGGGGCCGGTTTGTTGTGTTGATTGATTCGATCCCTCTTTACAATTGCCATGGGTTTATATTTATACCCAGGTCTTGGTATAACTCCTAGTCGGACACGACTACAATACTTGTTTCTAAAAATAAATGACGAATCTTCGTGCCCATATTGCGTTCCTTGTTCGAACCGGCCTTTTCCTTATGTTGATCCACGTCATCATGTCTTCCCGAACGCTACCACTCTTCGCCTGCGGAACAATGCCTCTGCCGAATGATGACGCATTCCCGACCGCATTGTATCTCTGCCGAACGCTTCAGAGAAAACCCCTTAGCCGAATGACGACGCGTTCCCGACCGCAGAGCATCTTTGCCGAATGCTTCAGAGAAAGCCCTTTAGCCGAATGGCATCCTTCCACCAAATCCGGCTCACATGTCAGCCTCTTACTGGTGCTAATTTTTGGTGTCAACACATGCCCCTTCAATTTCGGGATAAAGGATACTTTTATCTCGGAATTGACCAGGAATCCCCAACATTTCCAGGCTGAGCCCGCTCGACATCCGTTTTATCTCTTGAATCTTCAGAGCTCTCATCCGGATCCGAACCCTAAGTCATCGACTTCCAGGATTCAATCTTCAAATGGCGAATCAAGATTTTGCCCTCCAGGTAAGCTTCAATCCCCTCAAGCATATTCGGTATTCTTCTTTCGATTCGCATCTTAAATTTCTTCTCATCTCCTTCCACTCTTGATAGGCCCTGGCTGCCGAAATCCTTATCCCTGTTGAGGAAAAAGCTCCATCCTATTTCCTCGGCCCTGTAGGGGATTCAGACCCTTCCGAAATCATTGCGGCCGAATCTCAGAGGATTCCTTTCAAGATTTCGCTGACAAAACCTCATGAGTGGCAAGACGCCTTCAAGAACTGGCCCTTGCCTCCAATTGCCGGCTGGAGAAATTGGTATAAAAGGATGTCTGATGATAAAAGCCCCCAAACACAGAACTGGGATCATCTGTGTATTTCTCATTGCCTGGAGCTGTCATTAGCCGAAACACCAAAGAATGAGAACCTCCTGATTGCAGCTTGCCACTTTTGGTCCAATGGTACAAATACCTTTCTTTTTGGTCATGGCCCAATGTCTCCTACTTTGGCCGATGTCTACATGATGACCGGCCTGAATGTTACAGGAACTGTACACCCATATGATCACAAAGGTTCCTCCAAGCAGACAGGAGTAAAAACAGGGGTTGGATATAAGAGATACATTCAGAATCATATGTCTGATGGCCCTCTGACCGATGTCGAATATAGGGCCTTCCTGAATATGTGGCTATGCAGATCAGTCTTTTGTGGCAAAGCCAATGAGCCAACCTTGAATCACATCGTGATGGCTGAAGAGCTGGCTGCTGGAAAAGTCATCCCACTTGGGAAATACCTCCTGGGAAGCGTCTATCATATGCTCAATCAAACCACCCACCTGATGCATACTAGTAAGAAAATCCCCTGTGTAAATGGTCCCTGGTGGTTTGTCCAAATGTGGCTGCAGTTATACATGCATCAAATCGTTGCTATTGACCTCAACAGCCGAGACTTCCCTTCAATCAATTACAAAGAAGGAGAAGCCCGGAGAACCAAAGGTTGTCAAACCTATGGAGAAGCTGCTTCCACTGTATCTATCAACAAGAACATTGGTGAACTGTTTGAGCTCTTCTTCAGAGGCTTTGCTCATCCTTTTTGGTTCCCATATTTGGATAATGACAATCTTACTCTCCCTTGCGAATTCAGCTTTGAGACTGGATGCACTGATGTACGATCTGTAGCAATTTTCAATGCCTTCATCCAGCCCTGCATCCTGCCAGCCGAATTCTGTGGAGGGAGGCTGGTTCAAAGCACTTATGAATATTATCAGCCAAACATGATGGCTAGACAGTTGGGATGTGGCCAAGTGCCCCCCAGGCTATTCTTCCATGAATTCCTCAGGCCTAGGGAGATTGTCAAGGATTCCACAGAGACAAGAAGAATTTTTACTTATAAATGCTGTGGAACTATTTATGCACCTGATCCTTTTGTGCCAATAATATCTGCCCATCCTTCCTTCACTCTCTGGTGGCAAGAATTCCATGATCATATCTTCAACATGCCAATCCATCCCTTCTGCCTTGAATTAATGCCTGATTATCAGCCAACTGCAGAGGTAATATGCTTATTCCTTCATCTGTCTTAACAACATTAACCCCAATCGATTCTGACTCTATTATTTTGCAGGACATAACACCTGCCCCTCTTGCCAGGGTAATTTTATACAAAACTGCAGGCCCAATCTCTGCTTTGGGGCACCAATCTCCTACCTTGGCTCAGCTGATGGCTAGACAAGCTTCTTCAGATCCAATACTTACTAGACCATCATCTGTCAAGAGGAAAACTCTTTCTTTAACTGCCCCTTCAGTTGTAAAGAAGAAAAGAACAAGCAGCAAAATAATTGCACAGGTCAATTTTCCCCTTCCTCGAGTAAAAAATGCTAATTTCATTCTGCTCATTTTCTACTCCTTTATGGTTTCAGGCCAAATCACAGCAATTGGCCATTAGCACAGAACCTGCCGATGCTTCAGTGATTAGTAAAATTTCTCACCATCTTGTCTTTTAAAAACTCTTTTCGTCGGCACTAACTTTCTTTCAGTCACAGAGCAAACTTCAATGGATCCAATTTCGGAGAGCTCCTCTTTTCACCAAGAACCAGCTTCATCTCTACCTGATGTACCTCAGCTAGAAGCCTCATCTCCACCAAAGAACCTTCCAAGCTCTCCTCAGCATGACACACAAGAACCTTTGCCTGAGCTTGAGCCGCCCTCTCTCTCCATCCAAGAGATCAGAAATGAGGTAGAGATAATTTCCCAGTCTCCCCAGTTCTTTATTCAATGGATAATCATTAATTCGGCAATATCTTTTTCCAGGAGAAAATAACTTCATCACCCAGTTACTCATTTCCCTTGGATGATCTTGTTGTCGAACAAGCAGAGGAAATTTCTTCTAGTCAGACTTTATCAGAAGAAACCCAGGCAAAACTAAAGGAAATCCTCTCCTTTCTGCACAAAGACATCCAGGATCAAGTCAAGGATGCTGATCTTCTGAGAGATATGCTTGAGCCCATTGAACAAAACCTTCCTGTTGATATTCAAGCTTCTTTGGAACCAATCTCTCAATTGGATCAAAAATTTGCTGCAGTCAGACAGGTTCTGAAAAGTCAATCTTTACAACCAGCTTTAGAACAAAGAAGAGCCATAGCTAAGCAATCCTTGAAAGATCTGTATATCCAAGCTCAGAGCAATAAAGAATTGTCAGCTAGACTGCAGCCAGCACTTGATCTGAAGGAAATCAGAAAAGCTGAACTAGAAGCCGAATTGAGGACTCTGTCAACTGAAATCGAAGCTGACGAGAAGAAGTTAGCCGAACTTCCTGATCTGACAGAGAGGATACGAAAGGAAGCATCGGCAATTCTATCTGAAGATAAACAGCTCAAAACGAAGCTCTCTGCTCTGATAAAAACCCAAGAAGCAGGCAAAAATCTTTTGGAGACCATTAACAGAATGATATCTGATGCTAAAGATGTAATCTCCAAGTACTTGGGCGTGTAGTTGTATTGAATATTTAATTAGCCGAATGTCTTACCAACTTTGTAGTTTCACCAATCTTTGCTTTCTCTCCATTGTGGATAACTCATTCGGCAAAGCTGGTTTTAATAGCATCAGACCCGAAAACGCTTCAACTATGACATAGCCGAATCTCATCCAGTCAAAGCCGAATACGACTCGATAAGAATCCCAAACGACATGAGAACCGATCGGCTGGAAAATCCTTTCCACCTTCCGAACTCTTCGGAATACGCGCCACGATCTTTGGCCACGATTTCCTCTGCGGGTTCTATAAATAAACATCCAGGCAGCCCACAGTTTTTCACCAAGTTCTTCGTCTTCCAAGTTCTTGCCGACTCAAGTCATTCTTTTCCCCATCCACAGTAACTCCGAGGAACTTCCAATGGCCGACAACAACAGGAGGCGCCCGGCCGTCGATGAGGCCGAAGGAAGTCGCGCCGGCGCTCGCCGCAGGTGATTGGCTGCTTGCTTCTCTCTGTTCTTCTCGAGATTTCCTTTCTCTTTCTTGACGAATCTTCTTTGTTCTTTCAGGGTAATCCAATGGATTGCCGGCGCTGGTGCGCCAGTTGCGGCTCCAGCCGCTGCTCCTGCGGCATCCAACTCCTCGAGTTCGTCCAATCGGACTCGTTCATCGGACGACTCCCGCTACTCAGACGGCGATGCTCGCCGATTCAAGGCGGAGCGCGACGACTCTCGTCGCGAACTGGAGATCATCTCCAAGCAAGCCGGGATTGCAGACCTCGAATGGCAGGCCGAGCGCAAGCAACTGCTTGAAGTCATTGATGGTGAGTCCTGCAATCTGCTCAATCTCAATTCTCGTCCTCCAAATGATATTAATCTGTTATCCCCTTGTAACTTTGCAGCGCGTGATGCTGAACTTGATCGACTGAAGGCGCTGGTGGAGGAGCTGGCGGACAAGGTGAACGCCCAAGGGGACACACCCGAGGCACGCCTTGGTGCGGTGGCAGGCCGTGTCGACGAAGTGGCCTCCCATGGCGTTCGCTTGGGCGTCGCTACGGGTCTCGTCGCTATGTCGACGCACACCGGCACTGACTATTCCAGGATGCCGGTTGGTTTTGCCAACAGCAACCCAGAAGACATCGATGATATTGACGCCTCCATTGATCGTCTTGATGGCCATGGTGCTGCCATTGCCGATTCCATTCACCCCCAGTCTGTTTTGAACAGGCTCTTCCAGTAGTTTGTACTAGGGATTTATGGAATTTCGGCAATAAAACTTATCTTTTGTGATCTTGCATGAACTCTTGATGTAATATATTTTCTGCTAAGGGCAATACATTCAGTACTGGCCATTTTTCTTTTTCTCCAACGTTTCTGTCAATTTCCTTCTAAAGACGATTTCTTCCCAAATATCGGCTGTTCGGCAATTTAATATATCAATCACCGATCGATCTCAATACTGGGATAATACCTCTTCAAATATCTTCCATTTATAGCAGAAGCAAATTCTTCTCCCAATAATGTCTTCAAAATATATGCATTTCCAGGCACGCATCTAACCACTCTGAAAGGACCTTCCCAATTTGGAGACCATTTGCCGAATGCTGCATATTTGGTTCCAATCGGCAATATCGCTTTCCAAACTAGATCACCTTCTGTAAATTGCTTAACCTTCACCTTCTTGTTGTAATATTTAGCAACTCGCATTTTGTTCTTCTCAATATTCTCCAAGGCCCTGAGACGAATCATATGCAAATCTTCTAATTCGTCCATCATTAAATCTTTATAATCTTTAGAACTTAAATCCTTTTGCAACTTTATTCTTCTTGAGTCTAATTGTATCTCCCATGGCAAAATAGCATGATGCCCATACACCAACTCATAAGGAGACGTCTGTGTAGCTCCATGTGGAGCCATTCGGTAAGCCCATAAAGCCTCATTGAGTACCGAATGCCACTTTCTCGGCTTCTGATCAATCTTCTTCTGTATAATTTTAATCATAATCTTGTTAGAAGCCTCTGCCTGACCATTAGCTTGGGCATAATAAGGAGAAGAATTTAACAATTTGATGCCCATACTCTCAGTAAAATCTCTGAACTCTGAAGATGTAAATTGAGCCCCTTGATCTGTGGTGATTGTTTGAGGAATCCCAAATCTGTAAATGATATGTTCTTTAACAAATTCAACCATATTCTCCGACGTCACCTTCTTTAATGGAATTGCCTCAACCCACTTGGTAAAATAATCGGTTGCCAAAAGCACAAACTTATGCCCCTTGCTAGATGGAGGATTTATTTGGCCAATCAAATCTATTCCCCATCCTCTGAATGGCCATGGCTTGATAATGGGATTCAAAGCCGATGCTGGAACTCTCTGAATGTTTCCAAATCTCTGACAGTCTTGACATCCCTTATAATATTCAAAGCAATCTTCCAACATTGTCGGCCAGTAATATCCCATTCTTCTAATAACCCACTTCATTCGGTAGGCCGATTGATGTGCTCCACATAACCCATCATGTACTTCACTCATCAGCCTTTTTGCTTCTTCATGATTTAAGCAATGTAACAGCACCCCATCCAAGGATTTATAATATAAACTATCATCAAGAAGAACAAACTTTAAAGCTTTATACCTGAGCTTTCTAGAAACTTTCTGGGATGGATTCTCCAAATAATCGGCAATTTCTTTCCTCCAATCATCTTCTGCCAGATTACTTTCGAAAGCATATACATCATTAGCAAACACTTCTTGAAGCTCTCTATAACCTGATGCACTTTGGGCCAATCTATTTGCCTCTCCATTATCCCTTCTAGGAATGTGTTGTAGAATTACTGACCGAAAGCTTTTCAATATTTCTTTGCATTCTTCATAGTAATTCCTCAAGGTATCACTTTTGCACTCATATTCACCATTCAATTGTTTTATGACCAATTCTGAATCTCCAAAAATTTCAACTGCAATGGCCTTTGCTTCTTTCAAATATTGGAGCCCTTTGAGCAATGCCTCATACTCAGCCTGATTGTTAGTAACAGCAGATTGAATGGGAACAGCAAACTCAAATGTTTCTCCTTTGGGTGAAATTAATAAGATACCTGCTCCACCACCTTTGTTGCATGAAGATCCATCGAAGAATAATACCCAAGGAATAATGTTAAGCAAATTTATCGATGTATCATGATGTTCAGTAATGAAGTCAGCAATAATCTGCCCCTTGACAGCCTTTGCTGACTCAAACCTTAATTCGAATTCAGATAAGGCCAAAATCCATTTGCCAATCCTTCCATTCAAAATTGGTATTGACAACATGTGCTTAATCACATCAAATTTTGAATGTACAACGCATTCGGCATTTAGCAAATAGTGCCGAAATTTTGTACATGAGTAATAAACACATAAGCAAAGCTTCTCTATAGCCGAATACCTTGTCTCTGGATCTAGTAACTTTCGGCTAAGGTATGCAACTACTCTTTCCTTCCCTTCAAATTCTTGAATGAGGGCCGATCCAATAGTTTGGGCATCGGCCGCCACGTACAACTTGAAAGGCTTGTTCAATTGTGGAGGCACCAATACTGGTGGCTTCTTCATGTACTCCTTTATTTCATCAAAAGCCTTCTGTTGTTCGTCACCCCATACAAACTTCTGATCCTTTTTTATTTTCAACAGTGAGGAAAAGGGCAACACCTTTTGTGACAAATTTGATATGAATCTTCTCACAAAATTTATCTTGCCAAGCAGCGATTGTAACTCTTTAAGATTAGTTGGAGGAACAATTTCATCAATTGCCTTCATGCTTTTCTTACCAACTCCTATTCCTCCTTCATGTATCAAAAATCCCAGAAACTCTCCAGCCGAAACTCCAAAAGCACACTTGTTCGGGTTCATCTTAAGCCCATGTTTCCTGGTGCATTCTAGAGTTTTCCTTATGTCGGCCAAATGGGACTCATGATCCAATGACTTGATCACCACATCATCAATATATATTTCCACAATCTTGCCGATCAACTCATGAAAAATATAATTCATAGCCCTATGATAAGTTGCACCAGCATTTTTCAATCCAAAGGTCATGACAACCCACTCAAACAACCCTATGTGTTCAGGACACCTGAAAGCTGTCTTTACTATATCTTCCAATGCCATAAAAATCTGATTGTATCCTGCATTACCATCCATGAAACTGAGCACTTTGTATCCAGCAGCAGCATCAACCAACGAATCAGCAATAGGCATTGGATATCCATCCATGGGTGTAGCCTTGTTTAGGTCTCTAAAATCTATGCAAACCCTCATCTTTCCATTTTTCTTATAGACAGGAACGATATTAGAGATCCAATCCGCGTATTTACATGGCCGAATGAAATTTGCATCTAGTAATCTTTCAATCTCCTTTTTCACATCGGCCAACACTTCTTCCTTGTAGATTTTTCGGGGTGGTTGCTTGTAAGGCCTGTAACCAGGTTTGATTGGCAACCGATGCTCAACAATAGAACGGTCTAGACCGGGCATCTCCGAATAATCCCAAGCAAAGCAGTCCTTGTATTCTTTTAACAATGTCACCAACTTTTCTTTGAAAACCGAATCCAAGTTAGCACTGATAAATGTCGGCCTTGGCTTGTCACCATCTCCAATGTCCACTTCTTCCAATTTATCGGCCGACACAAATCCACGTCCTAATTTTCCATCAGTTCCATCAATTGGATTTTCCATCAAAAATTACTATGAGAGCCGACTGCTTCGATCGGCTGCTGATCACTGCTGGCTGGTGCCACAGGACCTTCTCCCCAGTCTTTGCCTGAGAAACAATCTATGCCTTGATATTCCCAGAAAGCTGGTTCCATATTTGCCACGCTTATTGAATCATCTGCTTGGACAATCTCCACCTCATCATCTATCCACTGAATAAGCTGTTGATGCATAGTAGATGGAATACAACAATTTGCATGAATCCAATCTCTTCCAAGCAGCAAGCTATATGCCCCTTTGCCCTCAATGACAAAGAAAGTCGTAAGCAGAGTCTTGGACCCAATCATCAGATCAATGTGCACGCATCCCTTGGTGTCTGAAGGATTTCCAGCAAAATCATTTAGAATTATGCTCGTTGGTGTCAAATCTCTAGGGCCCATACCAAGCTTCCTGAATGTGGTATATGGCATTACATTGACAGCAGCTCCTCCATCGACAAACATCTTGGTCAATGGTTTGCCATTAACATATCCCTTCAAGTACAGTGGCTTCATGTGCCGATTCTGGGTTGGCTTCTCAAAAACAGCTTGTTTGTTCAACATCAATTGTGCCATTAACCCAAATTGTTCGGCATCATCTATATCGGGCAATATCTCTTCCTGTACAATTTGGTTAGCTGGAGCCATGAATTCATTCGGCAGAAAACATACCATACATGTAGGAGCCGAATGACCATGTTCGTCAGGCCTGTCTTTTGGGAGCCATATTGATTTCACCTTGACCTTTGCTTGCTTCAATTCCTGATTCCTCAGGCGCTGTACTCTTCTCTTCTGGCTCTTCCTCAAACCAGGTGGGCACCATTGTCCTTCTTGCCAAACATAAGCATGATCTTCTTCTTCTTCACGATCAACCCACTTGTAATCAGCATGTCTCTTTCTTGGTTGATCATTAAAACGCCGATTATCACTAGGATGCACCCTGCCAATTCTTTCATGGACAGATCGGCGATTGACATTTCCCTGCCTATATTCATCATACCTATTATTGCATTCAGGACAACTATTCCATGTGGGAAGCTTCAAACCTTCGTTCCAACAGTGTCTGAAGAATGCACACCCCCAATGCGCACGTTCCTGCTCTCGAGCATACTCTTCTTGTTCTTCCTCAAACCTTTCTTCTTCGCGCCTTCTTTTCTCCTCCTCGTATTCACGCCTTTGAAAACGCTCTTTTTCTTGCTGACGCTGCCATTTGTTGAGGAGAATACGTGTAGTAACTCTAGGTTTAAAGGATTCTCCCACTTCAAATCGGCTATTCGGGAACCGAAGATTTTTCTGGCGAATCTGTTCAATTGTGATCTGCCGAGTGGGATCAACTGAACCATCCTGTCTTGCCTTCTTTGAGGTTAAAACTTTCAATCTTCCCTTTTCTCCAGATGGAACAGCATTCACCATATTAACCGAGAACCCGATCATATTCTGAGGGAAAGGGTTACTGTCCAGTTTCATCTTGTTGTCGAATTTCAGATGTCCTTCCTGGATAGCTTTCTGAATCTTCATCCTAAAGACTCTGCATTCATTAATGGAATGAGAATTTCTATCATGAAACCCACAGTACCTCTTATCTTTCACTCCATCGGGCCGAAGCATAGAATGCCCCTCTGGCAATTTGATTCGGCCTTCTTTCACCAGGAACTCAAACAATTTGTCCGCCTTAGTCACATCAAAATCATACGTTCCCTTCATCTGTTTGATCCATCTTTGAGTCATTGTAACTGGTTCTTTGCTCCACACTATCTCTGCTGCGGCTATCTCCTCACTATCTTCATACCCATCTTCTTGATCTGCTCTTTCAAGGAATTGGTTATAGATGTCAGCTACATCATTATTTTTAGTAAATCTGGCATCTTTCTTGAAACCATATGCCTGGTTACTCATCAAGGCCAATCTGTGCGACAACTGGCCCAGATCATCAAACTCCATTCCGAATAGCTTCTCCCGAATGGCAGGCAGCATGCCAGCTACAGCCATACCAGCCAGTTGATCATCAGGTATGTTCAGAGAAAAGCACATACTCTTTGTTTCCCTAAATCTCCTGAGGAACTCCGTAGGTGTTTCATTATTCCTCTGCCTTAAGCTAGTCAAATCAACCAACTTTTTCTCGGTACTGCCAATGTAGTAATGAGCATGGAATTTCTGCTCCAGGTCTTTCCAAGTACAAATCGACTGAGCAGGCAAAGAAGCAAACCATGTAAAAGCTGGACCCGTCAGTGACAAAGGAAAGTATCTGATTCTGAAAGCCTCATCTGCCGAAGCTTCTCCAAGCTGCATCAGATATTGAGCTATATGTTCCACAGTACTTGTATCATCTTGTCCTGAGAATTTAGTAAACTCTGTAGGCACCTTGACTCCATACATGTCCCTTTGCAGCCTATTGTTCAAGGGAGATATCTTGTAAGCAGAAGCAGGCGGATTCCCTGTGGTGCCGAATGCCATATCACCGTATGTGCGAGTTTTCGGCAGTGTAGGCTGAGGATCTTGCCGAATCGGTTGTCCATTTGTATCTTTAGTATCAGAACCTCCAGTTTCATCAGCATTCCCTTTACCATGTGGCCTCTGAGCTTGTGCTTGAACATTGAAGTATGTCGGGCCACCCAATTGCCCATGTATCTGCTCAAAGGATTTATCCACATGTTGACCAAAAATGCTTACCATTATATGCCGAAAGCTGTTCAAGAACGCAGCATTGTGATTGGTCATTGCTTCCCCCAAAGCTTTGTATAACAAGCCCGAAAATCTCTCCCTCTCTTCTTCTTCAGTAAGATCAGATTGCCCAGGAAGGAGAACTCTTGGCAGATCGGACTTGAGAAAAGGTGCACCACTCCTGTTCTTGGCGAAAGACAGTAAACATTTGTTAATGAATTGGTTGGCAGCAACCTTTACCATCTGTTGATGCTCTTCAGACAACTCTTCCAAAGTGACATCCATGATGTCGCTCAACTCAGGCATCTTGAAAACTTGTGTGTGTCCCACCGGGCGTGCCAAAAAGTGTGTTGACGTAAAATCCGCACCTCACGCCAAGCACACAGCAAGCCGAATTAGCTAGCTTCACACGTGGCCCGGACTTTTGAATCCGGAAGCGTGCCAGTCAGTTTGCCTGAAAAACTAACAAAGGGACAAAACGTTTAGATCAAAACCTGGAACGTGTCGGGTGAGACCGGACAGTTCCATATTTGCGGCTATAGAGCCAGTTTCGAACGACAAATAGCTACAGAGAAGCTATCTGTCGGCAGTTAAAGCCTCATTCGGCAATCGGCAAGGCACGCAAGGAGCGCACTGCCGAATGCGTGACGTAAGCATGACGAAAGATCGGCTTTCAACCGAATGAACATTGTAGCAGATACTCATAGCCGATTAACGAGAAACAGAGCATGATAGATAAATAAAAGGGTGAAACATGATCATAAATTCGCAGTAAACAAGGAATGCATAGGCCGAAAGCAGCACCCGTCAAGCATGATAACAAACAAGTTAATCCACCGCATGATACGACTTGTTTGAGACCACGCCACTAATCAGATTAGATTAATCCACCGCATGATACAATCTAACCGTGAAAAGCTAAAAGCATTCAATGTTTAATTACGAACCCACAACACAGTCATAAATTTACATTGAAACAAAAATGCATAGGCCGAAAGCAGCACCCGTCAAGCATGGCAACAAACAAGTTAATCCACCGCATGATACAACCCGTTTGAGGCCACACCACCAATCAGATTAGATCAATCCACCGCATGATACAATCTAATCGTGAAAGGCTAAAAGCATTCATTGTCCAATGCAAACCCACGAACACACGTTCACTCGTGAGAACACTACCGAATGCGGCTATTTAGCCGAATCGGGGTCCATGGCGAAGGAACAAGCCTAATCGGTTAAGATAAATCTATCAGATCGAATCGAATTCTAATCCACCGGATGATTAGCTCTAAGACGACCCAAAAACCTGCATCTACCGCATGATACCCGGTTCTGTCAAGATCTACACGATACCAACAAGCTCGAACCCGCGACACGTGGCAACCTAGATCGGTTTCGGACTCGGCTATGAGGGGATAAGTCGTCGCATCGTAAATCAAAGCCGATTCTAGCCGATCTAGATTGGGCAAAGGTGTGTTGCATGAATTAAGCACAGAGTAAGAACGAAGCAACACGGGGTAACTTAATGAATCTATTAGATCTTGCCGAAATCTAACAGAGCCGATAACTTGGTCCATACTAGATCTTAGCCCACCGCATGGCTCATGACCTAACAGAGGAACCTTCTTGAAACCACAACTTAAATCCACCGGATGATACTAAGCATGGTAACAAGACTACTTGCATCAAAGCTTAAATCCACCGCATGATACTAAGCATGATACAAGGTTGCCGGTACTTACGGAGGTCGACGGATCGATGACTCCTCTCGAAGAACTCGACGACTCGACTAAAGGACTCGATGTTGGCACGGGGCCGGTTTGTTGTGTTGATTGATTCGATCCCTCTTTACAATTGCCATGGGTTTATATTTATACCTAGGTCTTGGTATAACTCCTAGTCGGACACGACTACAATACTTGTTTCTAAAAATAAATGACGAATCTTCGTGCCCATATTGCGTTCCTTGTTCGAACCGGCCTTTTCCTTATGTTGATCCACGTCATCATGTCTTCCCGAACGCTACCACTCTTCGCCTGCGGAACAATGCCTCTGCCGAATGATGACGCATTCCCGACCGCAGAGTATCTCTGCCGAACGCTTCAGAGAAAACCCCTTAGCCGAATGACGACGCATTCCCGACCGCAGAGCATCTTTGCCGAATGCTTCAGAGAAAGCCCTTTAGCCGAATGACATCCTTCCACCAAATCCGGCTCACATGTCAGCCTCTTCCTGGTGCTAATTTTTGGTGTCAACAGCCGTCAAGATGCGCCCCGAAGCGGGGTTTTTGCAATTTGTAAGTTCTGCTTTAAGTTTGATTTAGATTCAATTTTGCTTTCTACCCTCGAGATTATCTGATCGCTTAATGTTGGATTTTTTTCTTTAGGGTTTGTCTCAAAAAGGGTATCGCTCTGCTCCTCCTCTTCGCGAGGTTCATGCTGCGAACCGCCTTTCTGTTGAGAGGTAGAAGGCGCGGAAGGACGCGGCGAAGCAGAAGAAAGAGAGGAAGCGCTTGCAGAAGGCGGCGTACGAGAAGGAGTGCCGCCGTTGAATCAGGGAGGGGCGCTCCCCACCTACCACCCCCGAGAGTACTCCGGAGGACCTCGTGGAAATTCCGCCACCTGCGCCGGTGGCGGCTGAAGTGAGTGCGCCCCCAGGGGGGCAACGCCAGGAGATCCCGTCGTCGTTACGGGGTAGGGAGGCCTCGAGTGGCCCGGCGCCTTCGACGGCGGGTGCCGTCCCTCCGAGTTTGGAGCCCATCGGTGCCTGGGGCGAACAAGGCGGCCATCGCCCCAGGGGCCACTGGGGCTCAAAGCTCTGCAACCGCTGGTTCGAGGCCCGCGAGCGAGACCCCGCCGTCGAGGGGTCGTGGTTGTTCGGTGGCTCAGCGGCCCTCGGGCAGCAAGAAACGCAAGCTTAGCCACCTCATCCGGGTTAGTTAAGTCACCGTTCTTTTCTCAGACTTAATTCTCAAGCTGTTGATTTGACTTTGTTGACTTGGTTTCTGTCAGCCAATCCGGTCCGCAGGTGCCGCTTCCGTTGGCGCCGACGAAGGCACCGAAGGTGTCGGCGTGCGCTACGCCTCGTTCAGCAGCGCCGCCCTCGTCCGGGGCAACCCAGGCGTCGGGGATTATCGCCCGGTATCGGGCAGCCCTTACGCGAGGGACCGCCCGATCAAGGGGGTAGGCGGCGTCTGGAGAAGCGTCGACGGTGGCGGGTGAGGATGTGGTCCCTGCCGTTGCGGGGGTGACAGAGACCTCCGTGCCGGCCGAGGGCACGAGGGTAGTGGAAGGTGCGGCCCATGGTGAAGACGCGGGTCAGTCCGCAGCGGGAGGTAGCGGTTCAGCGGAGGTCGAGGAGGTGCCCGAGCCCGGCTCCGCAATGATGACCCTCCTGGCTACCCTCGACGGTGGTCTGGAGGATGAGGAAGAGGACGCTCCAGGATCCCGCGACGGGATCTGGAGCCCTTGGGAGGAGAGGGTCGTGGGCACCTTGCCTGGTATTCCGGCCTTCGAGGCCTGGCTCGATTTTGGGCTCGGTCGCCGCGGGGTTCCTCCTGGCCTGGCCAAGGCTGCTGAGGCCGAGCGCCTCCTATGGGAGGAACAGAAAGCCTTGGGGACGATGGTCCAAGAAGCCCTAAAGCAGGTCCATGAACTCCACCTTGGTCGCGGTTTGGACCTCCACCGGGTAAGCGACTTAGTCTCTAATTTTGTCGCGCGTTTTGCGTCTCTCCCCCTTTTTTCACTTTCATCTGTCGTGTTAATGACAGGATCTGAGGGAGATGGCTGGGCGAAAGGTCGCCGAACTTGCGTATGCGCATGTCGAGGTGCATCAGCTAAGGGAGGCCTTGAGCCACGCCGAGCGGGAGCGCCTGCACGAGAGGACACTCGTCGTGAAGACGGCAGAAGAGGTCCTTCGGCAAGGGGATGAGCTCCATCGACGAACGCAAGCGCTGACGGCGCTCGAGGGCGAGCTTCAGCAGGAGCGTGCCGCCCTTGCCGAAGCCCGAGGGCAATTATAGCAGCGGGACTCGGCGCTTGCCATGGCTGAGGCCCAACTGAAGACCCAGGGCGAGGCTATCGACCTGCTCACCGTGGCGGTGACGGAGGGAGATGTTGCCATCACGGAGCTGCGGGCCTCTGTCGAGGCTCAACAAGGAGAGATGGCGACACTCCAGCAGGAGGCCAGCACTGCCCGGGAGGCCCTCGCCGAGAAGAAGAAGCTGGTCGAAGGTAAGTCTAATATGAACTTACCCTAAATTTGGATTGGAGTTTTCGATGGCTTATCTGATTTCGGTGTTGGGCTTTCAGAGCTACGAAAGGTGGCGGAGGAGACCTCCTCACAGGTGGAGTCGCTCCAGGTAGCCTATTCGAAGGCCCAAGAGCACCTCGAGGAGCTACGGGAAGTAGACCTTGCCGTCTGCAAAGAGGTCGAGGGACCAGACGCCCTCGAGTCCCAGTCGGATAGCTCGGTGGCCAGCCGTCTAAGAGCCTTGGGCGGTTGCGTTACCGAGCGCCTGAAGGGGGCCCTTCTCCTCGGTGTGCAGAAGACTCTCGGGGTGATCTCGACGCACTTTGTCGTGGACCTCGAGGCAGTCAGCGGTGGCTATATGGTGGCGGACGACCTCGACGACGACGCTGCGCTGGCCGTCGTGGAGAGTGCGGATGCTGCTGCCTCTGCTCCTGCTGCCACCCTCGCGCGAATCTTTGAGAGCGACCTCCTTCCCGACGCTGAAGACGAGGAGGATGCCACCCCCGAAGACCCCAAAGACCCCGCTCCCTGAGTAGTTTTAGAGATTGTTTATGTAATAAGCACTCTAGTAGTTCAAACAATTTTATGTTTTTGAAATGCACAGTCGAGTTTTTATTTGAATTATGGTTTTTTTTATCACGTTTATCTTGCTGAATTTGCAAAGGACTTATCGAGGAGAGTATCATTCATAGAGCAAGTTTAGCGTAGGGTGACGAGGGGGATGTCGTATCCTTTCAAAGGCGTAGGCGGTCCCTCGACTCGTCCGGCCCTTGGCCTTAATCATTCTATGCCTCGAGCTGCCTTTTGGCAATTATAGGAGATGGACGTAATGAAAGAATTTTATAAAAAACTTTAAAATTGGGACAATTTTAGGAGGGGGTGCCCCCTGGATTAGCCCCCGAGTGAGACTTGGCTTTTTTTGATGGTAAGCCTAGTCTTACTCATTTTAAGGTCCTTTATATTTTTATTGACATAAGTACAAATGTACATGAATGCTTGAAAGCTTAAGGGTAGAAGCGACGTAGCTGTTGGACATTCCAGGCGTTGGCGAATACTTCGCCTTTATCGTTTGCGAGCTTGTATGTGCCTGGCTTGAGGACCTCAGCGACGATGTAGGTCCCTTCCCATGGCAGTGTGAGCTTGTGGCGCCCTCGATTGTCTTGTCGCAGCCTTAGCACTAGGTCCCCCTTGTTGAGATCTCGTCGTCGAACCTTTTGGGCCTGATACCTTCGAAGCGACTGCTGGTACCGAGCCGAATGTAAGACCGCGACGTCTCGAGCTTCGTCTGCTTGGTCGAGTGAGTCTTCCCGCACTTGATTGTTTCTTTCCTCTTGGTAGGCTTTGAGCCTTGGGGACCCATATTCCAAGTCTGTGGGGAGGATAGCCTCGGCACCATAGATGAGAAAAAATGCTGAAAAACCCGTGGCTCTGCTTGGGGTTGTTCTAAGGCTCCAAATTACCGAGGGTAGTTCTGACACCCATTTCCCGCCGAATCTATTCAACTTGTTGAATATTCTTGGTTTGAGACCTTGTAGAATCATGCCGTTGGCACGTTCTACTTGGCCGTTTATCTGTGGATGTGCTACGGCCGACCAATCCACGCGGATATGGTGGTCGTCACAGAATTCCAAGAACTTCTTCCTGTAAATTGGGTGCCATTGTCAGTGATTATCGAATTGGGGACCCCGAACCTGTGAATTATATCTGTGAAGAATTGCACAACTTGCTCGGATCTGATGCTGCTGATTGGCCGAGCCTCGATCCGTTTCGAGAACTTGTCGATGGCCACCAGCAGATGTGTAAAGCCCCTAGGCGCTGCTCGCATTGGACCAACGAGGTCGAGCCCCCATACAGTGAACGGTCATGTGATAGGAATGGTTTGCAAGACGTGAGCCGGGAGGTGGGTTTTACGTGCGTAGAATTGACACCCCTCGCAGGTGCGTACTATTTTGTTGGCGTCTGCAACAGCCGTGGGCCAGTAGAAGCCTTGGCGAAACGCGTTGCCCACGAGGGTACGGGGCGCCACGTGGTGGCCGCATACGCAAGCGTGGATGTGTCGAATGAGCTCCCTTCCCTCTGGGATTGGAATGCACCGCTGCAAAATTCTGGAGGGGCTCTGCTTGTACAACTCCCCATCGATTATGTGGAACGACTTGGCCTTTCTTGCGATGCGTTGAGCCTCGGTTCGATCCGAAGGTAGTTCCCCTCGGGTGATCCAGGCGATGTATTGGTTGCGCCAATCGCGAGTCGATGGGGCCTCGTCGATTTCCATAATTTCACCCTCGTCCGCCGAGGATATTTCCTGACTTGAGGCTTCAGGTCCCTCTTTTGAAGGATCCTCGTCCATGGGCTCGACATATGGAGGCCCCGAGGGTTCGGTCCTCAAGGGAGCATCAGGAGCTTTGGGGGTCGGCTTTAGGTCGATGCTCGGCTGTGTTAGGTCACGGGCGAATACGTTTGGAGGAACGGTGATCCGTCCAGACGCAATTTTTGCTAATTCATCGGCCTCCTCGTTGTACTTTTATGCGATGTGGTTGAGCTCGAGGCCATGGAATGTGTCCTTGAGTCGGCGTACTGCATTGCAGTACACTTTCATCTTGTCGTCGTGGCAACTTGCCTCCTTCATAACCTGGTCGATGACCAATTGTGAATCTCCCCGGAAGTCGAGGCGTTTAATGCCCAATTTGATGGCTATGCGAAGGCCGGCTAGTAAGGCCTCATATTCGGCCATGTTGTTGGACGCCGGAAAGTGCAATCGTACCTCGAGGTACCCCAAAGACGCATTTTTCCGGATTCAGTTTTACCCCGTTGGCCCGGAGACAATCGAACGCAATGCGTAAATCATTTACCAGGTCGTCCACCTTCCTGGATTTTACTACAATATCGTCAACGTATGTTTCTACGGTTCACCTGATATGATCTCCGAAAACACGAAGCATACATTGCTGGTATGTAGCTCCGGCATTTCGAAGGCCAAACGGCATCGTCACATAGCAGATTATACCAAAAGGCGTGATAAAGGAGGTTGCCAGTTGGTCAGAAATTTTCATCTTAATTTGGTGGAAACCAGAATAAGCATCAAGGAAACATAATAGCTCGCATCCTGTGATTGAATCTACGATCTGATCTATATGTGGTAGAGGAAAAGGGACTTTTGGACATGCTTTATTTAAACCGGTATAATCTATGCACATCCTCCACTTCCCATTCTTTTTCTTAACTAAAACAGGATTGGCAAGCCAGTTAGGGTGAAATACCTCCTTGATGAATCCGGCCTCGAGGAGCTTGCGCAGCTCCTCACCAATGGCCCTGCGCTTGTGCTCGTAGAAGCGTCGTAGTCGTTGAACCACCGGCTTGGAATGGGGCAGGATGTCAAGGGAGTGCTTGGCGACCTCCCTCGGTATGCCTGGCATATCCAAGGGGATCCACGCGAAGATGTCGGCGTTGGCACGGAGGAAGTCGACGAGCACCACCTCCTATTTGTTGTCGAGGGTCGAGCTGATCCGCACCGTCTTGTCGCTGGGAACACCTGGGTCGAGGGGCACAGCCTTGGTGTGCTCTGCGAGCTCGAAACTGCCTGCATGCTTCGAAGTGGAGGGGATGGTTTCGTTCGCCATCTTCTCCAGGTCTGCGACGAGAACCTCGTCCTCAGCAAGCGCATCGGCGCTCTCGACGCATTCCACGTCGCATATGTAGGCATGTTCGAATGATGGGGCCACGGTGATGACGCCGTTTGGTCCCGGCATCTTCAACTTGAGGTAAGTATAGTTCGGGATCGCCATGAACTTGGTGTAGCATGGGCGGCCGAGGATGGCGTGGTACGCACCTCGAAATCCCACCACTTTGAAGGTCAAGGTCTCCCTGCGGAAGTTGTCGGGGGTACCAAAGCAAACTGGCAGATCGATCTGTCCGAGGGGCTGAACTCGCTTTCCCGGCGCAACGCCAAGGAACGGCGCCTTGCTAGGGCGCAGCGTGCCCCTGCCGATGCCCATGAGCTCCAAGGATGAAGCGTACATGATATTGAGGCTGCTTCCTCCATCCATGAGTACCTTGGAGAACCGGGTATTGCCGATGATAGGATCAATGACAAGCGGGTATTGCCCCGGGTTCGGGATGTAGTTGGTGTGGTCGTCTCGACTGAAGGAGATGGTCTCCTCTGACCAGTCGAGGTACGATGGCCCCGCCTTGTGTATGGAGAATACCTCTCGGCGCTCGCGCTTGCGCTGCCGAGGGGTCATGTTCGCGGTTGGCCCACCGTAAATGAAGAAGACGTTCTCCACCTCCGGGAAGCTTTGGCCACTCCCGTCGCCCGTGTTTCTTTTCCCCCTTCATCATTCGAAGCGGCGCGGTTGAAGTATTTCTTTAGCATTCCGCACTGCTCGAGGGTGTGGGTCACGTCGCCCTTGTGATAAGGGCACAGTTTCTTGAGCATATCATCGAAGATGCCGCCTCATTGAGGGGGGCCTCAAGGAGGTTTGGGAGCAGCAGGATCGACTACGATAATTTCGTCAGGGTCCTCGGTCCGCTCTTGTCGGCGCGAGGCTTTTTGGGGCTTCTTCCCCTTCTTGCCTTGCCTTTGTTTCTTGGCGGATCCTTTGGACTTGCTGCCCTCCGCGGGCGTTTCCTCCGTCTGCTTCCCCCTTCCACTATCAACAATGGCTCCGACCGCCTCCTCGCCGGAGGCAAAATTGGTGGCCACGTCGAACAGTTCGTTTACACTAGTAGAAGGACTGCGTCCTAGCTCGCGTACCAAGTCCCGGCAGGTTGTGCCTTCGAGGAAAGCGTGGATGACTTTGGAGTCACCCACACTCGGGAGCTCGGTGCAACGCTTGGAGAGCAGCGGATAAAATCACGAAGGGACTTGTTGGGTGTTTGGCGACACACTCTAAGGTCCCATGAGTTTCCAGGGTGTAGGTAGGTGCCTTGAAAGTTACCCACGAACGTCCTCATGAGGTCGTTCCAGTCGTGAATCTGGTTCGCGGGTAGGTGCTCTAGCCATGTCCGCGCAGAATCCGCCAAATGAAGCGGCAAGTTGCGGATGATCATGGCGTCGTCGATCGTGCCGTCCAATAAACAGGCGAGGCGATAGTCGTTGAGCCACACCCTCGGGTCCGTCTCCCCCGAGTACTTGGTGATGGTCGTTGGCTGCCTGAATCGTGCGGGAATCGGGGCCACACGAATCTCCCGGCCAAATACCCGGGTTCCCGGGGGCTCTGGCGTTGGGCTCTTGTCTTCGTCGCTGTCGTAGCGGCCTCCACGGCGGGGGTTGGAAACCGCAAGATGCGCCATCCCGCCTCTTTCTGTTGAGGGTGTTGCGAGCGTCGTCGTCGCTGATGTCACCACGTGTGTCAAGGATTCCCTCCTTGAGAGGCTTCCTTCTGATGTGTTCGTGCACCGAAGGTGCCTTTCCCTTATTCGAGGGCGGGGGCGGCATTAGATTGTCCCTTCGCGGGGTTTGTGCCGATGCCTCATGCTCCCACGTTGCTCCACCGGTTTTTGGGCCGGCTGAACTGCGGATGCGAGAGGCTGAGCTTTCGGCTTGCTGCACAGCCGCTTGCTCAATTAGGAGCTGCGCCTCTTGGCACAGGTTTCGGCCTTCGGGTGTTGATGGCTCGGGCATGGCTCGGATCAGAGTTGCTGCGGCGATGAGCTTCTGGCTTGCCCTGGCTAACGCGAGTGGGTCGTCCACATTGTCATCAGCCTCGATGCGGGCTCGTGCTATGCGCTCGGCTTCCTTGGCACGCACGCCGCCCATAGGACGATTGTCCTCAAGCGGTCCCCGAAGCTCTTGGACATGTCGGCGTTCTTTTTCAAGCTTGGCTTCAAGTTCGCGGACCTGGGCCAGTTGTGCTTGTGCAAGCGCAACATTGTTGTGCGCCTGTTCGTGATCTCTGGCGTGCGCTGGCTCTCCTGCCCCGTCATCTCCGCCATCCTTTCCCGGAAGGACGACGAAGCATTCCCTGGTGGGATCGTAATCCTTCTCGCTGGGGTCATCGGAGCAGGTTAGGCAATAATCTGCCGCAGCCTGGAATTATAAGAGGGTCTCTCGATCGCGAAGCCCTGAGTAATCCCATTCGGGGATCCTCCGGCCGCTCTCGGATGCCTCGCTGCCAGACTCAGGGTAGTTGTCATCCGACGACGTTGCTATGAGGTTGCGGATCGAGATCAGGTGGTGGCCCGGCAAATCCTCATACGCTGTCATGTCCGTGTCAACTGATGAAGAGTTGGTCATGGTTGCGGTGCGTGTCCCACCAGGGTTTCACCACGGGTCGAGCGTGCTATCCCCGGCTGGCTGTGCCGCGGTGGTGGCGCTTGTTGCCCTTGTCGTGCCGGGCTCAACCCGTTTGGGGGAGCCGGCGTGCGCTATTTCGCGTCGTTCCGCGCGCATTCGCCGCGCGCGTTGATGCGAACGCCTTTTGCGTCACGGTGATGGTGGTGGGAGTGACGGTGGCACGCTCATGCTGAAGTTCCTTGTCAGGAGCTGCATGTTGTAGCCATCGCCAGTCGCCCTGAAGTCAAGACTCCCGAACCGGATTTCAAATCCGGCAGGAAGCTGATCCGATGCTGGCATCGAGAACAGGTTGTCGCGTACGACTCGAGTTACCATCAAGGGAGATGGTGGATGAAACAATTGATCACAGCGCGAGATCCCTACCTGGCGCGCCACTGTCGGTGTTTAGAAATCGTGGTCTCGACACCAACCAGAAATGCGCTGTGTTCCCTCCCCTGATGGTTGATGCAGAAGATAACACGAGACACTGGTTTATCCTGGTTCCGGTCGGAAGACCGTACTTCTAGCAAGGTGGTATGTGCGATGTATTATTCTGCACCGGACTGCAAGTAGTAGGGGGTACAAGCAGGCTAGGATAAGAGGCTAGACCTCCGAATCCCGGATGATTCAGGCAAGAGGCCAATATCGTGGTTTTTCTGAGTGTGTGCGGATTCTTCGTCTTTTTCCGTCTTCTTCTTCTTGCTCGATCACCCCCTCCTTTTATAGGCCAAGAAGGAGGGGTTACAGGAGCATGTTGCTGTTTAGGCATAGTTGTCGCATAGTAGTAGGAGTGGCGTTGGGCGTGCTTCTGTGTCCTTGTTTGTTGTAGTCGATTTTTGTACTGGTGATAACGTCGAGGAGTGGTCTTGAGGATCCGAGGCGTCCTTTGTGCGATAATGGCTCATCCGTACACCACTTCGAGGGTCTCCCATGCCTGCGCACAGCTTATTTTGTGGAAAATGGCTGTGGGAGTCGGTGGCACAGGGAGTTAGAGTGACCCGGCCCTGTTCGCACGGCGGCGACATGTCCGCACAGCGCCGAGGTTGGTCGCATAGTGCTCGGAATGGCCTGCCATACCTCCGCCGTCCTGTGCTCTTCTCCCGCTGTGTGCTCGAGGGTCTCTCGCGTCCGACGGAGGTCTTCGAGTCATCAGAGTTGGCAGTACAGGAGCTCGGAGTGACGGGCTCTGTTCGCACAGTGCCGGCCTGCCCGCACAGAGCCTCGGTTGGCAGCATAGTGACGGGAGTTGGCGGATGTGATGAGAGGGGTCGTGGCTGTTAGGGCAGTATGGCGAGAGATCTGCTTTTTGACTTTGGACGCACGGTGGCAGTGGGCGCCATTTATTGTCCGTCGGAGTGAGGGTCTCGACCGAGGCGGAGCTTTCCCCATTCCGTGGGTTGCTCGAGGCTCGATCCCCGGGCCTCGACCGAAGCGGAGATCTCCGATTCGCTCGAGGGGTCGGTCCCCTCGAGCTAAACGGAGATTCTGGTTCACGTCGAGGCACGCCGCGGGGCGTCTTGGCTGGGCCTTCATTTGTTGCTGGCGGTGGACCTTAACTTTCGTTTCTTTTTCTGGTTACTTGCATGAGATTAATGTTCACCGAGGGCGGTTATCCCATAGGTTTGGGTACCCGTAATGATCGCCCCCAACACATGGGATTTTGGCAAAAATGAAATTCCTACCGAAACAAATGGTGATGTTTCCTGCAACAGCTGACATGAATCCTATTTTTCTCAAGGAAGAACTAGGACTTTGAAATTCAGATATTGAAACATCCCAGAATACCTCATGAAACATCACAAAATCACAATTGCAACATCACAAAAATCACAAGTGCAAGATCATAATTTGCGAAACATATGCAACCATAAGAAAACTAAGTTGCAACATTCAAAATATGTGCCTCTCCTACCTTATTAGCAAGCAGCACACGGGGCGACGGTGGCGTGAGGAGGAAGGCGACGGCGACGCACAGAGGAGCGGGATGGGGAAGGCAGCAGCAGCGAGCAGGAGGAGCGGAAGATGTGGGGTGGTGGTGGCGCTCGGACCAGAGAACCTTGACAGGGAGGCGACGGCGCTCGATTCGAAGGGCGAGGATGGGGAGGCAGTGACAGACAGTGGGGCGGGGAGGCGTCGACGGCGAGGCGTGGAGGAACAGAAGATGCGGAGGATGGGAAGCCGCAGCGACGCACGGGGGCAGAGAATCGGGAGACCGCGGCGGTGGCACTACAGCACATCACCGCTTAGAAGGCGTTTTCTCTGTGGCATATTCGAGAAACGCCCTGTTTACTTTGTTTTGGAGGCGATTTGTCATAACCGCCTCAGAAACTGGACCTTTGAGGGCTTATTTTGTAAAACGCCGTTTACATTGAGGCGTTTTAGAAAAACTGCCTGCAAACATTCAAGGCGTTCCGACGAAAATGCCTTCCAATCACGGGTAAATGTACAAATAAGTCCCTATAGTATCTTGCAATATCTCAATAACCCTTCCACCACATCGCTTCTTCTCTTCTGTTAACAAGACGACACAAATCGGAAACAAAAGTGAAACACTCCTCACCTCTCCTGTCTCCCCTCCTGTCCTCATCGCCGCCGAAAGTCCACATGTTTGGAATCCTAAAATCACAATTTTTTCCCGCCGAAATCCCCTCCGCTTCCAGGCCTCCTCTCCGCCGAGATACCCTCTGCTCTCCTGGCCTCCACGCCGCTGAGATCCGGCACTGGACATAGAGGATGCCCCTTCGCGTGGGATCGATGGGTGCACCCTTCCCTGTGCCTCGCCGGAGAGCCCTTCTACCCTACTGTAGCGGGGTAGTTTGGTGCGGCGGTGTGCCGATGAGCTCCCGATCTAGAAGCGGGGAGCGGCCGCCGACCCCGGTGATGGCGAGCGACCTCATCACAGTGAGGTAATCCCCTCCTTCGCGACTGCTCTCCCGTTCCATTCAAGAGCTCCTCCTCGCACATCCTAGCCCATCTCCGAACTCCTCCTAAACCCAAGCCATCCTGCATCCCCTCCAAATCCACCCCTGCAAACAAAACATGAAACCCTAATCCCCATCCTTGGCTCCGTAGCGTTCGCCTCCACTCCAACGATGGGTGGAAGAGCTCATCATGCATGATGCATCTCATGTCGATTGATCTGTATGTCTGATTGGATTTGGGCTGCTGTGCCATTTTATTATTTGCTTACGCGTGTTGAATAAGTGATTGCCTATAACTGTAGTTCAGGTTTTTTATATTAATTTGTCATAATTGATGAGCAGATTTTATTAAAAACTGCTGGACTTTGTAACGCACACAAAGTGTTTGTGGTGTTGCCTTGGTGAAATTTTCACTTGAAAAAATTATGCCACATGTTTTGCATACAGCAATCAGACTCTATGCTTGATCCTTTGTACTAAATTTTGATGAGTTGAACTGATGTCTGCCATTTTGCTTTGAAAAGAAAAATATAGATCTAATATGCTTGATCAGGAGTTTGATGCCTATTCTAACAGACATTTTCACAGTTCTAGTGTTCACTTTAAATTCAGCCATGCTAAAGTGACTTGCACCAGAAACTTGATTTTAAGTTTGTTTCAATATAGACCTATGTCCAATGTTTTACCTTTTGTTGATTTGCTCTGGTTGAATGCACATCTTACAGAGAAAAAGGCAGTCTTCAAGTGGTGGTAGCTTCAACATGTCTGGTGGTATTCTATCAAGATTTCCTTCAAAGCTTTCTGTTATGTGGATAGTCTCGTATTTATTGTTTTTATCTAGAAGATAGTTAGTCGGTATTAACTGATGCTTATTCTCTGATTTGCTCTTGTTGAATGCTCATCTTTTGTATGCTTGAAGATAATTAGAAGATAACTAGTCGGGTGCCATTCTCTGATTGCTTCGACTCTTAACTGATGGCCTGGGCCTTAGTTTGTAAGAACTATCCCCTGGGGTTTGATTTAATATGCTGAGTCTGTCCGGCATACAAAGGGTTTGACGAATTGTCTAGCTAAGATTTTGTTGCTTGGTATTTACATACTTATTTTTTTATGAAAGAGCCTCTTTGTCTAAGTTCTATATATCATAAGAATGTTATCTCATTTTTTTAGTTACATCTCCTGCAGACTGAAATAGATGTACTATCAGAAATAGCAAGACATCCAGAGTACAAATTCAAGTGTGGGAGGTGCCATAACAAAATTAACAGTAGGGTTCTGTGTACTTTATCTTTGCCTTGAGTCTTAGAAAATTGTGTTCAAATGAGGAGCAGCAACTACTGCAAGAGTATGGTAAAGGTAGGGATGGTTCTTTGCACATCATATTTCAGATGACAAGATCTGAATCAGTGGCGGTGCTTGGAGGCAATTCCAGAGATGGTTCGTCTATTTCATATGACAAGGCGTCAAGGCCTGAATGTGATTCCTAAGATGCAGATCCTAGAATTTCAGTTCGATGATGTAGTCTGAAACTTGACATGTAATTATCCCTTTGATTGTGTCCTAAATTGAAGGTGAATCGGCATTGTGAGGATCCAATCCATCCAATAGTTCTAGATGTATATAACAGCTGTCTGATAATTACCAGTTCATTCATTTGTGGGCTAAATATTAGTGATTGCAATCTCGTGACTGATTATTCTAAAGTGCCTGAAATGACATATGGAGGCGTTTCTAGATTTGCTTTGCTATGCCTTTTTGAGGCGTTTCAAATGCTGCCTGCATAGTTCTGCATGGGCGTATTAAAAAACGCCATCTGACGTGTTTTTGGAGGCATTTCTAGAAAACGTCCGGAAAGACATTTCCCTTCGGCACTTCTTTTAGCGTTTTGCAAAATGCCTGTTAGGGTATGTACAACCCACAGACAGCAGCTGTCTTTTTGTTGCCACATAGATCAAATGAGCTGATATGGCTATCATTTAATGAGGAAAGAGAGTGTTGCTGTCTACTATCTCGTCTACTGCTTTGGCTCGTGCTCCCATGCAAAACATCAGAAACTAGAGTGCGTATTTATTATCACACAGACAGCTAAATAGACAGCAGCTGTCTAAACTATTGTAGAGCTGAGTATTTAACTGTCTGTATATGTTAAATAGACAGCAGCTGTTTAAACTGTTGTACGTGCCCTAAGAGAATTGGAGGCGTTTTCTAGACGATTCCCGGCGTTTTGGAATGTCTTTTAAAGCCACCTGTGATGTAGTGTGGCCCGTGAAAAAAAATGGGAATAGGAGGCGGAAGCGGAATGGCACGACGGGGCGTCTGATATATCGGACGTCCTCACTGAAGCATTACCGGTCCTACTATCGCCCAGACGTCCGATGAAATTTTTTTTATCGGACGGTTCATTGCAACATTGAAAATAAGAAGTTGCGACATTGTAAATAAGAAGTTGCAGCATCATACTTATATATAAAAAAATAACAGTATCAGGTCACAATCTCATGGGATTCTTGCAAAAATGAAATTTGTACCGAAACAAATGGTGATGTTTCCTGCAACAACCGATACAAATCTCATTTTTCTCTAGGAAGGACTAGGACTTTGAAATTCAGATATTGAAATATCCGAGAATACCTCATGAAACATCACGAAATCACAATTGCAACATCACAAAAATCACAATTGCAACATCATAATTTACGAAATGTATGCAACATCAGTAATGCAATCATAAGAAAACTAAGTTGCAACATCATAAATCACTTGTTGCAACATTCGAAATCTGTGTCTGTCCTACCTTATTAGCAAGCAGCGCACTGGGCGGTGTGTGGAGGAAGGCGACGGTGACGCGCGGAGGAGAGGGAAGGGGAAGGCATCAGCAGCACACGGGAGGAGCCGGAGATGAGAGGCGGCGACGGTGCTCGTATTGGAGAACCTTGATGGGGAGGCGACGGTGCTTGATTCAAAGGGCGAGGATGGGGATGCAGCAGCGGCGAGGCGTCAAGGAACAGAAGATGCGGAGGATGGGGAGTCGCAGCGACGAACAGGCGCAAAAAATCGGGAGACCGCGGCGGCGACCCGTGAAAAAAAAGGGAATAGGAGGCAGAAGCGGAGTGGCGTGAGGGGGCCTCCGATATATCGGACGTCCTCACCGAAGTATTACCGAAAAACTAATCTTTTTCCCAACAACAATGGCACGCATGTTCGGTTTGGACCTATAACCCAAGGGCAGTCCCAACCCAAGACACGCATAATTTTCATAGCTTCCACATCATCGAGAAACTTGTGGTAGACACTACACTCCCAATGCAAGCACCACTCTTCCACGGTTCAATTTAATGCTACTCATCTCACATCTTGTCTTGAATGTTTTGTAGAAATCATGTCTCATACAAGACCCGATTTCCTTCTCTTTCTTCATTTAATCACTTGCCACATCATCTTTTATCCTAGGTGGCAGCTCATTCAATTCTATGGACACCATCCTAGTCATTGGGTTGGGACTGTCCTTAGGACACTATCTATCGGATGGATTAGATTTCCTTCGGAGTTTTTACCGATGAAGACCAAGTCCACCTTACGAATTGAAGTTTATGGTGCACGACCGATGAATCATAAATCGAATTTATAATGTTACAATCTATTATCCTTTTTACCATGACTCATACTTTTTCAACCCTAGTTTATGTTCATTCATTCTCTTGATGGCGATCCACGATGGTTTAGCTGCCCAGCAGTGCCTTGGGCACTCCACTGGCCGCTAGACCCTGATAGGGTCCCTCCCGGACTCCTAGGTGTCGCGATCGTCGGATTCAAGTCCTTCGATGATAGGCCTTGATTGGGGACTAGGATGCCCGATCTTTCGTCAGGTGATAGATAACTCGTTTTGCGCGAAGCACAACACACCGATCCAGCTTCAATTCAGCAAACTCGAACCCTGCTATCTTAGCACCACGACTCATTTGGTTATCAACCATGTCGCAATCTTGTTGATCTCATCAAGAAGGCTAATCCCTGCCTGTGAAACAAACAACACAAGCAAGAACTCAACAAAAGCAGCTCTCAATGGGAAGTGACAAACTGCAGATGAATGATTAAGCACAATAGTTGGGGTTCAACAAACCGATGATGGCAAAATTTGTTGTCGACAGAATAATCTAAGCAAAACCTGAGTCTAAATGACAGAGGCTACTGAGTTTATTAGCCTAGGGGCGAGCTAGGGTTGGGGGCGCACCCAAGGGACGCCCACAACATGGGTCAAAGGCCCGAGACGATACAAAGCCTAAAAAGGCCCAAAATAGGTGACACAACACCTTTTCGTGGTCACACAGAATGATCCACGAGGCGTCTGGAGTTAGGACCAGAACCAAAAGAAGCATCTTGTCATTACGGTTCCAACGCATCTGAGAACGCCCTAATTGGACGCCGTATGAGGGAAATATAACCGTTTTGTTGCAGACATGTCCGCTGAATCCGATCCGAAGACGCTGTCTAACATGGCGATGACTTATAGCTTAGAGATGAGGCCGGCTCGTGTATGTCCAATGTGGCGATTTCCTCATCAACATAAAAAATTAGCATAATCATGATAGGAACCAACAGAAAAATGTATACATGCTGATCTTGTTACCTTGGCCTTACCACTACTGTTCAACCATTCTAAGTGGTAGGGATGTGGAATTAGGCGTGTTGGCAAGTCAAGCTTCTCTACCAAATCTGAACTCACCAAGTTGTTGTAACTCCCACTATCAATTATAGTAAGCACACGGCAATCCTTGACGATGTGGAACATGTGGAATAAATTATTGTGTTGGAGCTTCTCCACGTCCTCACGTTTCACCTGCGAACTCAATGTACGCTGTACAAGAACCAAGCTAAGGAACCCCGCGGATGCGGCCACAGAGTCAATTGTCTCACCCTCATCGTCCTTCGAATCTACCACAATGTTAGTCGCAAGAGCCAAATCATCTTCAACATCACTAGCACTTACATATCCAGTACCATCAGGTGTAGCGATGAAAGCACGGGCACTTGGACAATCCTTCATGACATGTCCCATGCCATTGCAGTGGTGGCACACGATTCTTGTCGATTTACTCGACGAGCTCTTGTCAGCAGGAGGCGGCCTCTTGTTCTGTTGGACCTACACATTAGACATACTGCGTACCTCGGAAGCTGGTGTAGGAGCTGGTGGTGTCGAACATGTACTCGCCATTTGTGGCGATCGTGTACTTGCTGGTGGCGTGAAGGGCTTGGTGGAGGTGTGCATGTTCGGTCCCTGCAATTCTTTTTCTGCAAGCGTAACAAGCTGAAACAACTGGTTGGTGGTAGTAAAATCTTTATAGACAACAATATCCTGAATTTCATGTCTCAAACCACCATAAAAAATGACACACTTTATCGTCAGGATCCTCTACTACTCCACAACGAACCATGCTCTTTTGTAGCTCGGCATAATATTCCTGAACAGACATATCTCCCTGTTTTAAACATTGCAACTTCTTATGCAAATCATGTTTATAAGAGGCAAGAACAAATTGATCACACATTGCAAGTTTAAGTCCATCCCAAGAAGCAGGTTGTATGTTTAATGTAGCACATTCTTGCCACCACATTATAGCAAAATCTTTAAATTCACTAGTGGCCTGTCTAACCTTATGTTGATCATGATCAAGGTGGGAAGGAAATTTCTGTTCTACTGTCATCTCCCAGTCTAGATATTCCTCCCTATCAAGTGGTATTCGTGTAGCTATCTTTGTGCCAATTCAAACGGTGTCTTTGGTTGGGCTTCCCAACCTGCTTTTGCTTTTGCTTTTGCAAAATCCAAAAGCCAACCAAATGGCTCAAAAGTCGTAGGTGCTTTTGCCCAAAAGCAATTTTAATAATAGTACAAACCCAAAAGCACCCTACCCCTGTATTTGCTGGCTATTGAGGTGGAGAACTTCGAGTTATTTACCCACCTGCCACTAGTTATGAAGAAAACGTCTTGTTTCTAATCCTTTGTCTCTTTTATTCCACGTCGCCTATCCCATCTTCACGTCGCCTCTGCTCCCCGAGTGCGTGCCTCCTAGGGCTGGGCCGGTAGCCGCCAGGCTCCCCACGGCTGTCGACACCTCAACTCTGAGGCGCCCATCGACCGGCCGACGCCGAAGCACCTTGCCCCCGTTAGTTGGGCCCTCGGCGAAGTGCATCGCCACCGGAGGTCTTTTGGAGTCTTTAAGCAGAAGTGGCATATTTTGAAGGACATGCCAAGTTTGTCATCTAGTACTCAGAAGCATATCATCATGGCTTGTTTTGCTTTGTATAATTTTATCCATGACAGTAATTTGCGTGATAAGGAATTTGACAGATGTGATGCTGACTGTATTAGTAATTTGATTAGTGCCTATTCGATCTACACACAAACTTTCCATTTTCGTATGGCTTTTTCGAATGCTGAGGTTGGATCTCTTAACTTTTGCAATATAACACTACTGGAGAAAACATCTTTTTGCAGTTAGTTTATCATCACATGGCGGAACACATTCGGCGGTGTTAATCCACCAACCGGCGATGATAATCAAGCATATAATCATTTTGTTAATGCACCAATTTAATTGCATGACGGAGAGTATGGATGCCTTCTACACACGTTGCCTTGGAACCAATAGCAGCTTCTCCTTCCGGTGCACAACCAGCCCGTACACCTCGGACATGTTGACATCACGCGCCGACATCCCCGACGGCAGCTCCCAGTCAAACTGGTGCACGAGGTTCGCCAGCATCGCCTCCACTGCTGCAACCCCAAAGTTCATCCCGGGGCACATCCTGCGCCCGGAACCGAAGGGCAGGAACTGGAAGTCACCCCCCCTGAATCCGACGCTCTCCGCTCCGCCGCCGTCGAGGAACCTCTCGGGGACGAAAGCCTCCGGGTCCTCCCAGAACCTCCCGTCCGTGGCGATGGCCCAGGCGTTGACCACGACGCTCACCCCGGCCGGCACGACGAACCCGTCGACGATGAAGCTAGCCATGGTGAAATGCGGCGTCAGGAGCGTCGTCGGCGGGTGAAGACGGAGGGACTCCTTTATCACTGCTCTCAGGTACAGCATGTCCCGGAGGTTGTCCTCGCTGACGGTTTCCTGTCCCTTGGGTACGGCCGTCCTTACCTAGGCTTGTAGTTTCTTCATGACTTGTCGGTTGAGGATGAGCTCGGCCACGGTGAATTCGAGTACCGAAGCTCCTGTGCCTATTCCCCCGAAGAACACGTCCTGCACGCCAAAAAAATAAAATTAAATATACTTGCTGAATGTGTATATACAAGTACATACTACGATTAATTACTTACAAGCAGGATAGCTTTCATCTGGTCTCTTGTAAGGCCGTACTCATGTCGAACGGAGAGCAAGACTTGTATGAAGTCACTGTCGTCTTCACTCGCTGACTCGAGGTTGCTCTCGTGCTCCTCGATCAGCCTCTCCAGCTGCTCATCCCACCGCCTCCTCGACCTCTCGGATTTGGCGCGCACCACCCTGCCGAGCACGCCGAAGCGAGACAGGAAGGGGAAGAACTCCTCGACGTTGAAGCCGCCCAGCAGCGGCGAGGTGTCGCTGACGAGCTCCCGGAATAGCTTGTTCAGGCCCTCGCCACGGAAGGACTTGCCCGTCACGGCGCGGCACGCCAGGTCGTTCGCGAACGAGCCAAGCAGCTCGCCCATGTCCACGGCCTTCGCCGCCACCGCAGCCTCGCCGATCCTGGCCATCACCTCCCTCGCCTACCCATTGGTCACACGTCACACATTTACAAACTCTAATTTCAATGCTAATTTGGAAACAAAATTTAATTTCATCAACAATATAAAATTTTTAATTTCCGTTCTTTCTCTCTTTGTTCCCCTTCTTCGCGCGCGAGGCGGAACGCCTGCACCCTCTTGACGGTGAGCAGGTGCGTGGTGACGAGCTTCCTGACCACGCGCCAGTAGTCGTCGTACGGCACGAAGCCGACGTCGGAGGGCCCGTACATAACGACCTCGGCGACGACGGAGCGCGGCCGGGACGCGCACACGCGGTCGTGCGTGCGCAGCACGGCCTCGGCGGCGCGCGGGGATGACACCACGAGCACCAGCATGGCGCCGAGCCGGAGGAGCATCAGGTCGGAGCCGTGCTTCCTGGCGAGCCGGCGCAGGGAGACGTGCGGG
Source organism: Echinochloa phyllopogon (assembly GCA_033239725.1). NCBI lineage: Eukaryota > Viridiplantae > Streptophyta > Magnoliopsida > Poales > Poaceae > Echinochloa > Echinochloa phyllopogon. The sequence goes on from BTCW01000017.1 coordinate 15,449,617, forward strand.
AGGGAGCCGACGAGGTGGTGGAGGTGGCCGATGACGGGCAACGCCGGAGGCGAAGGCGGTAGGAGAAGGTCGTCGCCGCCGTCTTGCTGCGGCTGCCGGTGACTCTTCCTCGCTCTAATGGCGGTGAGCGTGGCCAGTGAGTAGCGGGCGAGCAGGAGGAAGAGAGGGGAGAGGAGGAGAAGCATCCATGCTTGTGGAGTGCTGAGCTCATGCATGAACTGCATTGTTAGGTTTGCCATGGCTATGGGATTTTCGTCAGATGTTTGGAGGACGATCTGGAACGGAACTATAATGTACCTTGTTTAGCAACACACAAGTTCCTAGAAGATATATAACTGTTAAAAATCAATGGGTGAACATGGGCATGCAGAAAATCAAAATCGCTGACTCAATATTTACCCAAAAAAAATTGGTGACTCAATATTTTTTTAATTTTAACGGAATTTCTAAGATTTAAGTTCTTATTTCTACCCTGAGCATTAACTCGGAGACTAGCAACAAAGCATGCAGAAGACTTGGCCAAAGAGCGCCAGATCCGCATTGACATGGAAAAGTTCCTTAGCCGAGCCTTGAAGAATCAACAAGACAAGCAGCTAGAAGTAGAAGACCTCCAGGTGGAAAAGAAAGCGCTTGAAACCGCCGTGTTGCCGATCCTGGAGATGGTAACTCCTGAAGGCGCAAATACAACCAACCATTCAATTTTGGAGCGCCTGAGCATGGTACCACAACAGATTACCAATGTCTATAAAGACACCATGAAAGACTGCATCAACCGGTTGGTTGCCATGGTGAAGGCACATAATTCAACAGCTAATCTTGAAGTAGTCGAACTGCCAGAGGATGTAACACTGGAAAAGTATGAGGAACTAGTCGTAGAGACTGAGCCCGTAGCTAATAAGTTCATCGATTCCTTGGAGGAATGAGTTGTGAGATGAAACAATTGATCAAGTCTGGTAATATAAGTACTTGTTAACTACTTATACTTCTTCTCTTGATTAAATATTTTCTAGTACATTAGCTATTGCATGAGTACTTTGTGAGCCATCTGCTAATGCAAACTCAGTAGAGAGTTGTGTGTTTAAGACAAACTGGGCTTATTAGCACAAGCCTGAAGTACTATGATTAGTAGTTAGAATAGCGTGTTACGTAGGGAGCAATACTGATGTATGCTAAACACGTTTGGGATAAAGCTCTAGTGAGTACCCATTGTGCATAATGTAAACGATGATTCTAGTGTAAACTCGTAGTCGAGAACATGCATCAGAAAAAATCCTCAAGCTTTCTAAGGAAAGCAAATCAGAAGAGAGAAAGAGGCTTGTTCCTACAATCGTGTATGGGTTGGGATAGCTCATCCAAGACTTCTAATGCTAATGCCACTTTGTAAAAAGTAGTATTGGTCCCTCTTGTGAAGTAAAAAATTACCCTGGGCTTGTGTCCCGACTAGTGTCATTGACGACAAGCTTACACAGGGCCCCTCAGGTGAGGGTTCTTCTGATGAAGAAAGGAAAAATGACACTGTTACTGTTGTAGACAGGGACAGATCATCTTTATTGATCAATTTTTATGAAGTGTACATTGGATATTTACAAAAACGACTCTATGGGTAGAACTTTCGCAAGTGTTCAATATTTCACGCATTTGGCAAATCATCGCCTTCTTCAGTTTCGAGACGGTAGGATCCAGCCCCAGTGACTTGTTTGATGATAAACGGACCTTCCCAGCATGACATAAGCTTATGGAGGCCATCTATCTTCTGAATGCACCTAAGTACCAAGTCTTGAAATCTTTCTTGCTGAGCTAGCTACTTATCGTAGTTTTCTAGTCGTGGAGCTTCCCGAAAAAGATCAGCAAGTAAGACTGCTTCAGAACCGTAGACCAGAAAATATGGCGACTCCCTAGTAGCACGACTAGGCTGAGTGCGTAGCCCCTAGAGTACTGCCGGTAATTCCTTAGCCCAATTGACACCGTATTTCTTCGGAGGTTCATAGAGTCTGGGTTTTAACCCTTGGAGTAACAAGCCATTGGCTTTCTCATCTTGACCATTGGCACGCGGATGAGCAACCGAAGCGTAGTTGATGGATATCGAGTACTTGTCACAGTATTTGAAATTCATCACTGGTGAAGACATAATCCAAGTGTGTCATGATAATATTGGGGACGCCGTATCTCTAAACAATATCATCAAAGAACTTGATTATGTTTGCAGCGGTTGCCTTGACCAACGGCTGAGCTCCAATCCACTTGGTGAACTTGTCAATTGTAACTATAAGCCACTCGAAACCACCAGGAGCTTTTGCTAAAGGACCCACAAGATCAAGGCTCCAACAAGTGAAGGGCCCGGACAGGGGTATAGTATTGAGGTTGTGAGCTGGAACGTGAGCTTGACGAACGAAGAATTGGTAGCCTTGGCACTTCTTGACGAGCTCCTCCACGTCTACCTTGGCTGATGGCTGGAAGAATCCGGCTGTGTAGGCCTTCCCGACTAGTGTGCGAGAAGCGGCATGGTTGCCACATATGCTTCCATGAATCTCCATGAGTAATGCTCTCCATTGATCATGTGTGATGCACTTCATCAGGACATTAATCGAAGCCCCACGTCGATAAAGCGTATTGTCCACCACAACATAGTTTTTGGCTTTGCGCACAATTTGTGCTCTCTCATTTTCATCTTTTGGGGCCCTTTGATGCTTCAAGTAGTCGATGAAAGGTGACATCCAGTCGGTCTCAATGACTATGACCTGTTGGTCTGGTTGAGGTTGATCTGGAGTGCTTGGTTCTGGTGCTGATGCTTTGATAGATGGCTGGTGTAACTCGTGAATGAACACTTCCACTGGTACATCCACGCGGTGTGACCCTAACTTGGACAAAGCATCAGAAACAACATTGTTGTCACGAACAACATGATGGAACTCCAAGCCATAGAAGTTGTGCTCAAGCTTGCGAACTTCCGCACAATAAGCTTCCATGGTTTCCTCTTAACAGTCCCACTCTTTGTTTACTTGATTGAACATAAGCTTCATTGTTAGTAGCTTTGAACACAATTTGCAAAACATATTTAAGTTGGTCACCTTTTGGAGATATGAGTAGTACGCTAGCTCCCGCGCCTTCCAACTTCAGCCATCCATCAAAATACATGACCCAGTGCTCCGGGCGAGTAGTTGATTTGGAGTACTGGACTTCTGTCCACTCGACCATGTGTTGACGTAAAATCCACACCCCATGCCAAGCACAAAGCAAGCCGAATTAGCTGGCTTCGCACGCAGCACGAGCGTTTGAATCCGAAAGCATGCCAGTCAATTTTCCTGAAACTGACAAAGGGAGAAAAGATGTTTAGATAACACCTGGAACGTACCGGGCAATACCAGTCAGTTCCATATTTGCGGCTACGGAGCCAGTTTCGAATGACACATAGCTACAGAGAAGCTATCTGTCGGCAGTTAAAGCCTCATTCGGCAATCGGCAAGGCACGCAGGGAGCGCACTGCCGAATGCGTGACGTAAGCATGACGAAAGATCGGCTTTCAGCCGAATGAACATTGTAACGCATACTCATAGCCGATTAACGAGAAACAAAGCATGATAGATAAATAAAAGGGCGAAAGCATGACCATAATTTCATAATAAACAAGAATGCATAGATTAAAAGCACTAGTCTACCGCATGTCTAGGTACCTTCCAACCCGTCAGGCATGAAAACAAACAAGTTAATCCACCGCATGATACGACTTGCTTGGAATCACACCACCAACCAAGAATAGGGCAATCCACCGCATGATACGCCCTAAACATGGAAGGCTAAAAGCATTCTTTATTTAAAAACAAAACCGTGGACGTGTTTCACTCGTGACGATACTGCCGAATTCAGCTATATAGCCGAATCGGGTTCCGTGGAGAAGGAACATGCTTCGTCGATGATGATAGATCTATCAGATCGAATCGAATTCTAATCCACCGGATGATTAGCTCTAAGACGACCCAAAAACCTGCATCTACCGCATGATACCCGGTTCTGTCAAGATCTACACGAGACCAACGAGCCTGAACCCGCAACACGTGGCAATCTAGATTGACTTCGAATTCGGCTATGAAAAGCAGAGCATCGTGAGCTGGAGCCGATTCTAATCAACCTAGACTGGGCAAAGGAGTGTTGTAATGAATCGAACACGAAGGTAAAATCCAGAGCAACACATGGTAACTTAATGAATCTATCAGATCTTGCCAAAATCCAATAGAGCCGATAACTTGTTCCAAGCTAAAACTTAGCCCACCGCATGGCTCATGATCTAGCAATGGAACCTTCCTGAACCAAGGCCTAAATCCACCGCATGATACTAGGCATGATGCAGGGTTGCCGGTACTTACGGAGGTCGACGGATCGATGACTCCTCTCGAAGAACTCGACGACTCGACTAAAGGACTCGATGTTGGCACGGGGCCGGTTTGTTGTATGATTGATTGATTGGATTCACAATGACCATGGGTTTATATTTATACCCTGGTTTCGACACGACTCCTAATCGATTACGATTACATTATTTATTTCCTAAAAAAGATAAACGCCGGGGCACCGTATCCGCCTTGCATTCCAAATCAAACCAGCCTTTCCCTTACACTTGATCCACGTCATCGCGCGCTCCCGAATGCCTTTTGCGTAACAGTTTTCTTGCCGAATGACGATGCGTTCCCGACCGCAGAACGTCTTTGCCGAATGCTTCTGGAAAAAACTCCTTTGCCGAATGATATCTCTTCGACGATTCCGGCCCACATGTCAGCCTCTTCCTGGTGCCAATTTTTGGTGTCAACACATGCCCCTTCAATTTCGAGATAAAAGATAATTTTATCTCGGAATTGACCAGAAGCACTCAACATTCCCAAGTTAGCTCTGCTCGGCACCCGCTTCTCCTTTTGAATCTTCAGAGCTCTCATCCGGATCCGAACCCTAAGTCATCGACTTCCAGGATTCAATCTTCAAATGGCGAATCAAGATTTTGCCCTCCAGGTAAGCTTCAATCCCCTCAGGCACATTCGGCATTCTTCTTTCGATTTGCATCTTAAATTTCTTCTCATCCCCTTCCATTCTTGATAGGCCCTGGCTGCCGAAATCCTTATCCCCGTTGAGGAAAAAGCTCCATCCTATTTCCTCGGCCCTGTAGGGGATTCAGACCCTTCCGAAATCATTGCGGCCGAATCTCAGAGGATTCCTTTCAAGATTTCACTGACAAAACCTCATGAGTGGCAAGACGCCTTCAAGAACTGGCCCTTGCCCCCAATTGCCGGCTGGAGAAATTGGTACAAAAGGATGTCTGATGATAAAAGCCCCCAAACACAGAACTGGGACCATCTGTGTATTTCTCATTGTCTGGAGCTGTCATTAGCCGAAACACCAAAGAATGAGAACCTCCTGATTGCAGCTTGCCACTTTTGGTCCAATGGCGCAAATGCCTTTCTTTTTGGTCATGGCCCAATGTCTCCTACTTTGGCCGATGTCTACATGATGACCGGCCTGAATGTTACAGGAACTGTATACCCATATGACCATAAAGGTTCCTCCAAGCAGACAGGAGTAAAAACAGGGGTTGGATATAAGAGATACATTCAGAATCATATGTCTGATGGCCCTCTGACTGATGTCGAATACAGGGCCTTCCTGAATATGTGGCTATGCAGATCAGTCTTTTGTGGCAAAGCCAATGAGCCAACCTTGAATCATATCGTGATGGCTGAAGAGCTGGCTGCTGGAAAAGTCATCCCACTTGGGAAATACCTCCTGGGAAGCGTCTATCATATGCTCAATCAAACCACCCACCTGATGCATACTAGTAAGAAAATCCCCTGTGTAAATGGTCCCTGGTGGTTTGTCCAAATGTGGCTGCAGTTATACATGCATCAAATCGTTGCTATTGACCTCAACAGCCGAGACTTCCCTTCAATCAATTACAAAGAAGGAGAAGCCCGGAGAACCAAAGGTTGTCAAACCTATGGAGAAGCTGCTTCCACTGTATCTATCAACAAGAACATCGGTGAACTGTTTGAGCTCTTCTTCAGAGGCTTTGCTCATCCTCTTTGGTTCCCATATTTGGATAATGACAATCTTACTCTCCCTTGTGAATTCAGCTTTGAGACTGGATGCACTGATGTACAATCTGTAGCAATTTTCAATGCCTTCATCCAGCCCTGCATCCTGCCAGCCGAATTCTGTGGAGGGAGGCTGGTTCAAAGCACTTATGAATATTATCAGCCAAACATGATGGCTAGACAGCTGGGATGTGGCCAAGTGCCCCCTAGGCTATTTCTCCATGAATTCCTCAGGCCTAGGGAGATTGTCAAGGATTCCACAGAGACAAGAAGGATTTTTACTTATAAATGCTGTGGAACTATTTATGCACCTGATCCTTTTGTGCCAATAATATCTGCCCATCCTTCCTTCACTCTCTGGTGGCAAGAATTCCATGATCATATCTTCAATATGCCAATCCATCCCTTCTGCCTTGAGTTAATGCCTGATTATCAGCCAACTGCAGAGGTAATATGCTTATTCCTTCATCTGTCTTAATAACATTAATCCCAATCGATTCTGACTCTATTATTTTGCAGGACATAACACCTGCCCCTCTTGCCAGGGTAATTTTATACAAAACTGCAGGCCCAATATCTGCTTTGGGGCACCAATCTCCTACCTTGGCTCAGCTGATGGCTAGACAAGCTTCTTCAGATCCAATACTCACTAGACCATCATCTGTCAAGAGGAAAACCCTTTCTTTAACTGCCCCCTCAGTTATAAAGAAGAAAAGAACAAGCAGCAAAAAGGTTATCAGGGTCAGAGCCTTCTTTCTTTGACCATAATGCCATTGGTATTTTACTCAGTTTTATTTCTCCTTGGTTTCAGGCCAAAGCACAGCAACCAGCAATCAGTGCAGATCCTGCCGATGCTTCATTGATTGGTAAAATTCTACCACTTTATCTTCTTAACTTCTTTTTCATCGCACTCATTTCTTGTTAACTGCAGAACAATCCTCAATGGATCCAATCTTGGAAAGCTCTTCTTCTCATCATGATTCAACTTTAGCTTTGCAACTTCTTCCCCAATCAGAAGCACCATCCTCACCAAGAAGCCTTCCAGTTTCTCCTCAGCAAGATACACAGAATCCCCCAACTGAGCCTGAAAGGCTTCCTTCTCCTATTCAGGAAGTCAGGAACGAGGTAAACATAATCATTTAACTTTCTCTACTCTTTTATTCAGCAGATTATTACTAATTCGGCAAGAACCATCTTTCAGGAGAAAACCATTTCATCATCCAGCTATTCTTTCGCTATGGATGACTTGGTTGCCGAACAAGGGGAAGAAACATCTTCTGGCCAAGCTCTGTCAGAAGAAAATCAAACAAAGCTGAAAGATATCCTTGCTTTGCTGCATAAGAGTATCCAAGATCAAGTCAAAGATGCTGATCTCTTAAGGGATGTATTGGAAACCATTGACCAAGAACTCCCTGCCGATATCAAAATTTCTTTGGAACCAGTCTCTCATTTGGATCAACAATACGTTGCAGTAAAACAGGCTCTAAAGAACCAATCTTCTCAACCAGTTCTGGAACAGAGGAGATCCACAACCAAACAATCTGTGAAAGACCTGTATACTCAAGCTCAAAACAGCAAGGAATTACTGACCAAATTGGAATCTGAACTTGAAATGAAGGAGGTCAGAAAAGCTGCACTTGAAGCCGAATTGAGAGATCTATCGGCCGAAATTGAAGTTGACAAGAAGAAGATAGTCGAGCTTCCCAAGTTAATAGAGAAGAGGCGAAAGGAAGCTTTAGCAGCTCTAAACGAAGACAAACAACTCAAGGCAAAGCTTGCTGCTCTGGCTAGAACCCAAGAAGCTGACAAAAACTTATTAGAGAACATTAGCAACATGATATCAAATGCCAAAAATGCAATCTCAAAGTTTTTGGGTTTGTAATTGTAACAAACAGTTGATAGCCGAATGTTTTATCAATCCTGTAATCTTGCCATTTCTTAACTCTGTTTTTTTTTCTCCATTGTGGATAACTCATTCGGCAAAGCTGGCCATAATAGCGTCAGACCCGAAAACGCTTCAACTACGACATAGCCGAATCTCATCCAGTCAAAGCCGAATACGACTCGATAAGAATCCCAAACGACATGGGAACCGATCGGCTGGAAAATCCTTTCCACCTTCCGAACTTTTCGGAATATGCACTCTAATCCTCGGCCATGATCTCTTTGTTAGTTCCATAAATAAGAACCTTGAGCGCTCCTAATCTTCCATCAAATCCTCTCAACTCGAGCTCTCTGCTAGCCTGAGTCTCTTCCTCTTCCAGCACAGTAACCTCCAAGAAACCCTGATGTCCAACAACAGAAGACGCCCGGCCGTCGACGAAGCCGAAGGGAGCCGCGCCGGCGCTCGTCGGAGGTGATGACCGCTTGTCTCTCCTTGTCTTTTCCTCCAGATTTTGCCTTATTCTCAACTTTCTTTGTGCTTTCAGGCTCATCCAATGGAACCCTGTTACTGTTCCACCTGCGGCTTCGACTGCAGCAGGTGACTCTTCGGAGTCATCTAGCCGATCCTCCAGGTCCAACTGGGATCTGCGCTATTCAGATAGTGACGCTCGCCGATTCAAGCAGGAACGCGACGACACTCGGCGTGAGCTGGAGGTCATCTCCAAACAAGCCGGGATTGCAAATCTAGAGTGGCAACACCAACGCAAGCAGCTGCTCGAGACCATCGATGGTAATTACTGCGGTTCGTTTAACTTCAATCTGACCTTGGACTAACCCGCCGTTGCTTCGTAATCTTACAGATCGCGATGCCGAACTTGATCGGCTGAAGACATTGGTCGAGTCTCTGGCAAACAAGGTGAATGCTCCTGGGGACACACCAGAAGCTCGCCTCGGTGCAGTGGCGGGCCACATCGATGAGGTGGCCTCGCACGGCATCCGTCTGGGCACTGCCGCAGGCCTAGTCGCCATGTCGACGCACACCAGTACCGACTACTCCAGGCTACCGACCGGCTTCGCCAATGGCAACCCGGAGGAGATCGACGACATCGAGGCCTCCATAGATCGCCTTGATGCTCATGGCGCCGCCATTGCCGATTCCATTCATCCTCAGTCTGTCCTGAACAAGTTGTTCCATTAATTTGTATTAGGGATTATGGAATTTCGGCAATAAAACTTATCTTTTGCAGTCCTTTTGCGATAACTTGGTCAAATTCATGGTGTAAAATATTTGTACTAAGGGCAATACATTCTGGTATTGGCCATTTTCCTTCTGTTGGAATTTGTTCTGAAGGCGGCTCCTTCCCGAATGCCGGCTGTTCCAGTCGTTCTGACATTGAACACTTCAATCAACGATCAATCTCAACACTAGGATAATATTTCTTCAAGTATCTCCCATTGATGGCAGCAGCAAACTCCTCTCCTAGTAAAGTTTTCAGGATATATGCATTTCCAGGCACGCATCTGACCACTCTGAAAGGGCCTTCCCAGTTTGGAGACCACTTACCGAATGCACTGTATTTAGTCCCAATCGGCAATATCGCTTTCCAAACCAAATCTCCTTCTGCAAATTGCTTGACTTGCACCTTCTTGTTGTAATATTTAGCAACTCGCATTTTATTTTTCTCGACATTTTCCAAGGCCCTGAGACGAATCATATGCAAATCTTCTAATTCGTCCATCATTAAATCATTATAATCTTTAGAACTTAAATCTTTTTGCAACTTTATTCTCCTTGAGTCTAATCGTATCTCCCATGGCAAGATAGCATGATGCCCATACACCAACTCATAAGGAGACGTCTGTGTAGCCCCATGTGGAGCCATTCGGTAAGCCCATAAAGCCTCATTGAGTACCGAATGCCACTTTCTTGGCTTCTGATCAATCTTCTTCTGTATAATTTTAATCATAATCTTGTTAGAAGCTTCTGCCTGACCATTAGCTTGGGCATAATAAGGAGAAGAATTTAACAATTTGATGCCCATACTTTCAGCAAAATCTCTGAACTCTGAAGATGTAAATTGAGTCCCTTGATCTGTGGTGATTATTTGAGGAATCCCAAATCTGTAAATGATATGTTCTTTAACAAATTCAACCATATACTCTGATGTCACCTTCTTTAATGGAATCGCCTCAACCCACTTAGTAAAATAATCGGTCGCCAAAAGCACAAACTTATGCCCCTTACTAGATGGAGGATTTATCTGGCCAATCAAATCTATTCCCCATCCTCTGAATGGCCATGGCTTGATAATAGGATTCAGAACTGATGCTGGAACTCTCTGAATGTTTCCAAATCTCTGGCAATCTTGGCATCCCTTATAATATTCAAAGCAGTCTTCTAGCATTGTAGGCCAATAGTACCCAGATCTCCTAATAACCCATTTCATTCGGTAGGCCGATTGATGTGCTCCACACAACCCATCATGTACTTCACTCATCAGCCTCTTTGCTTCTTCATGATTTAAGCAATGTAACAGCACCCCATCCAAGGATTTATAATATAAATTATCATCAAGAAGAACAAACTTTAAAGCCTTATACCTGAGCTTTCTAGAAACCTTTCGGGATGGATTCTCCAGATAATCGGCAATCTCTTTTCTCCAATCATCTTCTGCCAGATTACTCCCGAAAGCATGTACATCATTAGCAAAAACTTCTCGAAGCTCTTTATAACCCGAAGCACCTTGAGCTAATCTGTTTGCCTCTTCATTGTCTCTCCTAGGAATATGCTGCAGAATTACTGACTGAAATTCCTTTAAGATTTGCTTGCATTCCTCATAGTATTTCCTCAAGACATCATTTCTGCATTCATACTCGCCATTTAGTTGCCTTATGACTAATTCTGAATCTCCAAAAATTTCAACTGCAATGGCCTTTGCTTCTCTCAAGTATTGAAGTCCTCTGAGCAACGCTTCATACTCAGCTTGATTATTAGTGACAGTAGGTTGAATAGGAATAGCAAATTCAAATACCTCTCCTCTTGGTGAAATTAACAAAATACCTACTCCACCACCTTTGTCACATGAAGAGCCATCGAAGAATAATACCCAAGGAGCAATTTCAAGCAAATTAACTGATAAATCGCGATGCTCAGTAATGAAATCAGCAATAATCTGTCCTTTAACAGCCTTTGCCGATTCAAACCTTAACTCAAATTCAGACAAAGCTAAAATCCATTTGCCAATCCTTCCGTTCAAAATCGGCATAGACAACATGTGTTTTATCACATCAAACTTTGAATACACAATGCATTCGGCATGTAGTAAGTAGTGCCGAAATTTTGTACAGGAGTAGTAAACACATAAACAAAGCTTCTCAGTAGCCGAATACCTCGTTTCGGGATCAAGCAACTTTCGGCTAAGGTATGCAACTACCCTTTCCTTTCCCTCGAATTCTTGTATGAGGGCCGATCCAATAGTTTGGGCATCGGCCGCCACGTACAACTTAAAAGGCTTGTTTAGCTGCGGAGGTACCAATACTGGTGGTTCTTTCATGTATTCCTTGATCTCATCGAAAGCCTTTTGTTGTTCGTCGCCCCATACAAACTTCTGATCCTTCTTGACCTTTAACAGTGAAGAGAAAGGCAAAATCTTTTGTGATAAGTTTGATACGAATCTTCTTACGAAATTGATCTTACCAAGCAGTGACTGCAATTCCTTAAGATTAGTTGGAGGAACAACTTCATCAATGGCTTTCATACTTTTCCTGCCAACTCCTATTCCTCCTTCATGCACCAGAAATCCCAGAAATTCTCCTGCCGAAACCCCAAAAGCACATTTATTTGGGTTCATTTTGAGCCCATGTTTCCTAGTGCATTCTAGAGTTTTCCTTATGTCGGCCAAATGTGCTTCATGATCCAATGACTTAATCACGACATCATCGATATATATCTCCACAATCTTGCCGATCAACTCATGAAAAATATAATTCATAGCTCTCTGATAAGTTGCACCAGCATTCTTCAAACCAAACGTCATGACAACCCATTCAAACAACCCTATATGTCCTGGACATCTGAAAGCCGTTTTCGCTATATCTTCCAATGCCATAAAAATTTGATTGTACCCTGCATTACCATCCATGAAACTAATCACTTTATATCCAGCAGCAGCATCAACCAACGAGTCAGCAACAGGCATTGGATATCCATCCATGGGTGTAGCTCTGTTCAGATCTCTAAAATCTATGCAAACTCTCATCTTCCCATTTTTCTTGTACACAGGAACAATATTAGAGATCCATTCTGCATATCTGCATGGCCGAATAAAATTTGCTGCTATCAATCTTTCCACTTCCTTCTTCACATCGGCCAACACTTCATCTTTGTAGATTTTCCGGGGTGGTTGCTTGTAAGGTTTATAACCAGGCTTAATCGGCAATCGATGCTCAACAATGGAACGATCTAAACTAGGCATCTCCGAATAACCCCAAGCAAAGCAATCTTTGTATTCTTTTAACAACTTAATCAACTTTTCTCTGAAAACTGAATCTACGCTAGCACTGATGAATATCGGCCTTGGTTTGTCACCGTCTCCAATGTCTACTTCTTCTAATTTATCAGCCGACACAAATCCTCGTCCTAGCTTCCCATCAGTCCCATCGATTGGATTATCCATTAAAAATTACTAAAAGAGCCGACTGCTTTGATCGGCTGTTGATCACTGCTGACTGGCTCAACAGGACCTTCTCCCCAGTCCTTACCTGAGAAGCAATCTATGCCTTGATATTCCCAGAAGGCCGGTTCCACATTAGCCACGCTAATTGAATCATCTGCTGGGACAATTTCCACTTCATCATCTATCCACTGAATAAGCTGTTGATGCATAGTAGATGGAATACAGCAATTCGCATGAATCCAATCCCTTCCAAGTAGCAAGCTGTATGCCCCTTTGCCTTCAATAACAAAGAAGGTTGTAAGCAGAATCTTGGACCCAATCATCAGATCTACATGTACACATCCTTTGGTGCCCGAAGGATTTCCAGCAAAATCATTCAACACTATGCTTGTTGGCGTTAAATCTCCAGGGCTCATGCCAAGTTTCCTGAATGTATTGTATGGCATCACATTAACAGCAGCTCCACCATCAACAAACATCTTCGTTAGTGGCTTCCCGTTGACATATCCTCTTAAGTACAGTGGTTTCATGTGCCGATTCTGGACTGGCTTCTCGAAAATAGCTTGCTTATTCAATACCAATTGTGCCATTAACCCACATTGCTCGGCTTCATCCACTTCTGACAATATCTCTTCCTGTACAATTTGATTAGCTGGAGCCATGAATTCATTCGGCAAGAAACATACCATGCATGTAGGAGTCGAATGACCCGATTCGTCAGGCCTGTCTTTTGGACGCCATATCGATTTCATCCTGGTTCCTGCTTGCTTCAATTCTTGATTCCTCAGGCGTTGGACTCTTCTCTTCTGGCTCCTTCTTAAACCAGGTGGACACCACTGTCCTTTCTGCCAAACATACTCAGGATCTTCTTCCTCATGATCAATCCATCTATAATCAGCACGTCTTTTCATTGGTTGATCATCATTCTTATATATTTTTAGACGCCGATCATCACTAGGATGTACCCTTCCAATTCTTTCGTGGACGGATCGGCGAGTGGCAACATTTTGCCTATGTTCGACATATCCATTATTGCATTCAGGACAGTTATTCCACGTAGGCAGCTTTAAACCCTCGTTCCAACAGTGTCTGAAGAAAACACAATCCCAATGTGCACGTTCTTGTTCTCGGACATATTCCTCTTGTTCTTCCTCAAACCTTTCTTCTTCGCGCCTTCTTTTCTCCTCCTCGTATTCACGTCTCTGGTAGTGCTCTTTTTCTTGCTGACGTTGCCACTTATTGAGGAGAATACGCGATGTGACTCTGGGTTTAGAAGAATTCCCAATTTCAAATTGGCTATTCGGGAAGCGAGGTCTCTCCTCGCGAATCTGTTCGATCGTGATTTGCCGATTAGGATCGACTGAGCCACTCTGCTTCGCTTTCTTCGACGTCAGGACTCTCATCTTTCCCTTTTCTCCAGATTTGGCAGTACTCACCATATTGATTGAGAACCCAACCATGTTCTGAGGAAACGGGTTACTGTCCAACTTCATCTTATTGTCGAATTTCAAATGCCCTTCTTGGATAGCTTTCTGAATCCTCACTCTAAAAACCCTGCATTCATTGATGGAATGAGAATTTCTATCATGGAATCCACAGTACCTCTTATCTTTCACTCCATCAGGCCGACGCATAGAATGTCCCTCTGGTAGCTTGATTCGGCCTTCCTTTACAAGATAATCAAATAATTTATCTGCCTTAGTTACATCAAAATCATAGGTGCCCTTATTATGTTTAATCCACCTCTGATTCACCATGACTGGTTCTTTACTCCACACTATCTCTGCTGCGGCTATCTCCTCGCTATCTTCATACTCATCTTCTTGATCTGCTCTTTCAAGGAATTGGTTATAGATGTCAGCTACATCATTATTTTTAGCAAATCTGGCATCTTTCTTGAAACCATATGCCTGGTTACTCATTAAGGCCAATCTGTGTGACAACTGGCCCAGATCATCAAATTCCATCCCGAATAGCTTCTCCCGAATGGCAGGCAGCATGCCAGCTACAGCCATACTAGCCAGCTGGTCATCAGGTATGTTCAGAGAAAAGCACATGCTCTTTGTTTCCCTAAATCTCCTGAGGAACTCCGTAGGTGTTTCATTATTCCTCTGCCTTAAGCTGGTCAAATCAACCAACTTTTTCTCGGTACTGCCAATGTAGTAATGAGCATGGAATTTCTGCTCCAGGTCTTTCCAAGTACAAATCGACTGAGCAGGCAAAGAAGCAAACCATGTAAAAGCTGGACCCGTCAGTGACAAAGGAAAGTATCTGATTCTGAAAGCCTCATCTGCCGAAGCTTCTCCAAGCTGCATCAAATATCGAGCTATATGCTCCACAGTGCTAGTATCATCTTGTCCTGAGAATTTAGTAAACTCTGTAGGCACCTTGACTCTATTCGGCAATGATACCCTTTGGTACCATTCTGGGAAAGGAGGCGAGTACATGTACCCCTGATTTTTAGGCTTCAGACCGAATTGATTTTGCAATACATCGGTCATTTTTTGCACCATGAGGTCAATACTGGTATCTTGATCCCCTGATCTTCCAGCAAGCATGCCTGCAGTACCAACATACCCAGGATTCGGGAGAGCGTCGATAGCATTGTAATCCATAAACTCTGAATATCCGTTTCCATACATGTCCCTTTGCAGCCTGTTGTTCAGAGGGGATATCTTATAAGCAGAAGCAGGTGGATTTCCCGTGGTGCCGAATGCCATATCACCATATGTACGAGGTTTTGGCAATGCATGCTGAAGCTCTTGCTGAATCGGCTGTCCATTCGCGTCTTTGGTTCCAGAAGCTTCAGTTTCTTCAGTACCTTTACCATGACGTTTCGGAACCGATGCTTGAACATTGAAATATGTTGGTCCACCAAGTTGCCCATGCACTTGCTCAAAAGGCTTATCCACGTGCTGACCAAAGATGTTGACCAGTATGAGCCGAAAACTGTTCAGGAATGCAGCATTATGATTGGTCATTGTTTCTCCCAAAGCCTTGTACAACAAGCTAGAAAGCTTCTCCCTTTCTTCATCTTCAGTAAGATCAGATTGTCCCGGCAAAAGAACTCTTGGAAGATCTGACTTGAGAAACGGTGCACCACTCCTGTTCTTAGCAAAAGACAGCAAGCATTTCTTGATGAACTGATCTGCAGCAGTCTTCACCATTTGTTGATGTTCATCAGACAATTCTTCAAAAGTGACATCCAGAATGTCTTTTAATTCAGGCATCTTCGAAACTTGTTGTCCCACCGGGCGTGCCAAAAAGTGTGTTGACGTAAAATCCGCACCCCACGCCAAGCACACAGCAAGCCGAATTAGCTGGCTTCGCACGCAGCACGAGCGTTTGAATCCGAAAGCGTGCCAGTCAATTTTCCTGAAACTGACAAAGGGAGAAAAGATGTTTAGATAACACCTGGAACGTACCGGGCAATACCAGTCAGTTCCATATTTGCGGCTACGGAGCCAGTTTCGAACGACACATAGCTAAAGAGAAGCTATCTGTCGGCAGTTAAAGCCTCATTCGGCAATCGGCAAGGCACGCAGGGAGCGCACTGCCGAATGCGTGACGTAAGCATGACGAAAGATCGGCTTTCAGCCGAATGAACATTGTAACGCATACTCATAGCCGATTAACGAGAAACAAAGCATGATAGATAAATAAAAGGGCGAAAGCATGACCATAATTTCATAATAAACAAGAATGCATAGATTAAAAGCACTAGTCTACCGCATGTCTAGGTACCTTCCAACCCGTCAGGCATGAAAACAAACAAGTTAATCCACCGCATGATACGACTTGCTTGGAATCACACCACCAACCAAGAATAGGGCAATCCACCGCATGATACGCCCTAAACATGGAAGGCTAAAAGCATTCTTTATTTAAAAACAAAACCGTGGACGTGTTTCACTCGTGACGATACTGCCGAATTCAGCTATATAGCCGAATCGGGTTCCGTGGAGAAGGAACATGCTTCGTCGATGATGATAGATCTATCAGATCGAATCGAATTCTAATCCACCGGATGATTAGCTCTAAGACGACCCAAAAACCTGCATCTACCGCATGATACCCGGTTCTGTCAAGATCTACACGAGACCAACGAGCCTGAACCCGCAACACGTGGCAATCTAGATTGACTTCGAATTCGGCTATGAAAAGCAGAGCATCGTGAGCTGGAGCCGATTCTAGTCAACCTAGACTGGGCAAAGGAGTGTTGTAATGAATCGAACACGAAGGTAAAATCCAGAGCAACACATGGTAACTTAATGAATCTATCAGATCTTGCCAAAATCCAATAGAGCCGATAACTTGTTCCAAGCTAAAACTTAGCCCACCGCATGGCTCATGATCTAGCAATGGAACCTTCCTGAACCAAGGCCTAAATCCACCGCATGATACTAGGCATGATGCAGGGTTGCCGGTACTTACGGAGGTCGACGGATCGATGACTCCTCTCGAAGAACTCGACGACTCGACTAAAGGACTCGATGTTGGCACGGGGCCGGTTTGTTGTATGATTGATTGATTGGATTCACAATGACCATGGGTTTATATTTTTACCCTGGTTTCGACACGACTCCTAATCGATTACGATTACATTATTTATTTCCTAAAAAAGATAAACGCCGGGGCACCGTATCCGCCTTGCATTCCAAATCAAACCAGCCTTTCCCTTACACTTGATCCACGTCATCGCGCGCTCCCGAATGCCTTTTGCGGAACAGTTTTCTTGCCGAATGACGATGCGTTCCCGACCGCAGAACGTCTTTGCCGAATGCTTCTGGAAAAAACTCCTTTGCCGAATGATATCTCTTCGACGATTCCGGCCCACATGTCAGCCTCTTCCTGGTGCCAATTTTTGGTGTCAACACCATGAAATCAATAAGGGTTGAGACTTGATGGTTGTCTCAGGGCCGAAATTGAGATGATAAGCTGCTAGTTCTACCTTCCACTTGGATATGCGTCCAGTCGCGTCACGGATGTTTAGAATCTCACCCAGCGAAAACTTGGTGACGACTTTAATGTCAAAGGCCTGGAAGTAGTGCCTTAGCTTCCGCGAGGGGGTGAAGACTGCATAGGGTAGCAGATTTTGGAATTTGAAAGTACTTCGCTGATGTAGTAAATTGGCATCTGTATTGGAAATACATGGCCTTCTTCTTGTGGCTTAACCACAATTACTATACTACCCACGTGTGTTGTGGCCCCAACGTACAGGTAGAGGTGATCACCATTAACTAGCACCGTGAGTAGTGGTGGAGTAGACAGGTACGCCTTGAGTTGTTCAAATGCAGAGTTTGTCTCTTCAGTCAATATGAACTGGTCTTATTTCTTAAGTAGTTTGAAGAAAGGTAGGCCTTTTTCTCTAAGTCGTGATATGAATCTGTTGAGCACTGCGATGCAGCCCGTAAGCTTTTGCACATCCTTGACATTCTTTAGAGCCTCCATGTTAAGGACGACAAAGATCTTTGTTGGATTTGCCTTGATGCCTCTGTGACCGACCATGAATCCCAGGAGCTTCCCTGAAGGTACGCCGAAGGCGCACTTATTCGCGTTCAATTCCCATCGGAACATACAGAGATTGGCAATGGTCTCTGTCAGGTCATCAATGATGTTTTCTGGCTCCTTTCATTTGTTGACCACATCATAAATATATGCCTCCACATTGCGCCCGAGTTGAGTAGTCAGACAGTTCTGTATGGCTCGCTGATGCGTGACTCCTGCATTCTTCAGTCCAAAGGACATTGATGATCTAAAGTGGAATCTACAGCTACCTAAACAAATAACAGTAACACCTCAAATTTCATCATATGAATCATATAGCAACTCCCTGACGTTTCCTAGGATTTATTAAGCTTTAAATAATTTTTTTGCAAATTAATTAGAATTTTTATGATTTAATTGAATTTAAACATCACATTAAATAATTTTAGTGAAAATAAGTTTTTGTTGCATTTATTTTGGTTGTTGCTAAATTAAATTTGAATTTAAATTATGTTTAAATTTGAAATTAATTTGCGTTTGTTTGAGGTTTAGAATAGTTCTTTCTGGTGGAGTTCAGTTTTGCCCCTCACTCTAGGCCCAATTCGCTTTTGCTCTCTCTTTTCTTTTTCTTTCTCCATTCCTCTCCCAACAATGCCAAACCTCCCTATCTGGCCCAGTCTATCTTTCTGCTCTGCTCGGCCCAGCTACTGGCCCGCTCCTTCGCTTTCCCTACCCGCGGCCCGTCGCTTCCGATCTCGCTGATTGGGGAGGTCCCTGCCTGACGGGGCCATCTTCCTCGTCGGACTCCAATCGAACTCGGGCACAACCCCGAACGTGACTCTGGCAGGGCGTGCACGCCTAGCCGCCCCCGCACACCTTTAATCTCATGCGTGCGCCGCTTTCCAAACCCCCACCTATCCACAAACGACCGCTCCCCGTGCCCTAGCGCAAGCGCCGCCGCCACTCCCGGAGCTCCGTCGCTACCACGCCGTCGGTTTATGCCACCGCCGCGGAGCTCCGTCACCGTGAGCCACTCTGAGAGGTTCGAGTTGGAGCATTGAAAGCTTCCCCGCCCATTTAATTGGCATCTTGGCCTTCATTTTGAGCGAATTAGCTCGTTGGTTTTCTCAAAGCGCCGCCGGCCGCCGTCGAAGTTTCTCCGCCGCCAAGAACCTTGGTGAGTTCGCCGTGGCTCCCTCTAGCTCCCCATCTATAACACCCTAAAATAGCCCTATTTAAAATTTTAGTAATTTATTTACTTTTTATTAAATTGTTCATAATTAATATAGGTTAAATAAATTATTTTGAATATTAAAATCAAATATGAGTAGAAATATTTTTCTTGCATTCATGCTGCTGCATTGGTTTTTGTATTGCTTGTGGTTCAAACGAGAATTAAAATCTAATTTAAATTCGCGTTTGAACCACTTTGTTTTGAGCTCTAAAATAGTTGTTTCGGCCTGAGTTCGCTTTCACCCCCTTAACTTTTTACTCAGTCCGCTCTTGCTCCCCCTCTCTTTCCTGAGCATAGCCCAGCCCCCTCACCTCTCTTCCTCCCTCGGCCCGGCACTTCTTCCCCCTCCCCGCGACCCAGCTCCGTCCGGCCCAACTTCTACCCCCTCTTCCTCTCACTGGCCAGCGGGCCCCGCCCGTCAGCTCCCTCATCTCGCTCGCGCCCGAGCCCCCCCAGGCGCATCTTGCCGCCTTGACCGGCCGCCTTAGCCCCACCCCGCGCCTGTGGGCCACCCCTGGCATCTTCCCCGAAGTCCCCCCCCCCCGCTCGCCTTCCATTCTTGGCGCGCTCCCTGCTTGGAAGGCAATATCCCCGCATGGAAACCCCGGTCGCCGGCCGCCGCCACCAGCATTCATAGAACGCACACCAATGTGGCCCTTCCCAAGCTATAAAAGCCACCCCCCACAGCTCCAAGCCTCACCCAAACCTCCACCTGAGCGCCCACGCCCCCAGCGCCTTCCCCTAGCCTCGCAGTGCCACCGCCCTCGAGCTCCGCCGGCCGCCATCGTCGACCACCATCGACGTCACACCACCGATGCCTTGGACCACCCTAGTGAGCTTGCCATCCCCTCCTGGTTCTTCAGAGCGAAACCCTGCCCAGAACCGAGCACCGTAGTGCCCACTCCACCCTCACCGGAGATGGCCGCCCGCCGGCCGTCATTGTGCGCCACCCCCGCCGCCTAATCCTCGTCGAGGACCCCCTAGCCGAGTTCCCCAAGCCCCCAGCTCGCTCCCCGTCAAAGTCCCGTCGCCAATGAGGCCCTGCAGCAACGGAACGGTGTTGCTCCGGTGATCCTCCGCCGCGCTGACGCAGCGCCGCCGCGCCACTGCGTCCCCGCCGATGACCCAGCCCCCCAAGCCATCTTGGCCCTTGGATCCAGATCCAGCGGCCGGATCCCAACCTCGCCCCCGAGTCAAACTCCCCTTACCGGTCAACCCAGGCCAAATTGCAGGGGAGCCCCTCCACTTTTTAAATTAAACCCGCGGTCCACCCCCGTGCAAAATTAATTGTAGATAGGAACTGTTTTCTTTGTTTAGCACCTTGCGTTTTTGAAAAATAGAACCCGCTGTCCAGAGCTGTGATTTTTGCGTGATAGACCTTCAGTTTTTAAGCATAATTATGTTTAGGTCCCTATTTTTTCTCAGTTAAGCCCCTGGAAACTTTTAAACTTGCCAGCAGGTCCCTGGAACTTAGAATTAACATATCTTTTCCGTTTTAGCTCCGAATAGAGTGATTTTCACGCTCGCGTGTTCGTAGTGAAGCGTAGATTAATTCTAAAACCTTTATTTGTATTGTTTCTAATGTTTGGTGTACTATTCTAATAGAATACTATTTGTTTGGATGTATTGGCTTGCGTGGATGTTTGTGTGGTGATTCGTGTCCAGTCGGTGAGCCTTTCGTGTTGGACTTCGAGTATGAGGAGGACTTCCAGGGACAGGACTCATAGCAGCAGCAGCAGCCGCCTTTTAAGGAAGGAAAGTTATAGCACGGACAATCCTTGCTACCTACCCACTTTGTATTAAATTATTTCATGAATGCATGTGTCTAATTTGATGTACATTAAGGCTGTACCTAGTTTTGATTATCCTATCCTCGTTTACCTTGGGTTTTTGCATATGGGTAGAATATTTGCTATGCGCAGCTACTTTCACCACTATTTAAATGTTAATCTTGACTTAATGGTTCACTTTAAGTTAATGATAAAACTTGCTTTTTAGCAACTTGGTTTAGGGAACTAGAACATGTGCTCTGTGCTTTGTTCTAGTGTCCCTCCATAAGGTCCGATTCTTAAAGCGGCAACCCAGGAGCCTATCGCCACCTCTAGAACTATTATGGCTCTAATCTTGGTCAAGTAGCATGTACGTCTCTAGCTAGTCAGTGGTTACTGGAGTGGCCAACAGCGCTATGAGAACCACTCGTGAGTGTATGGTTCGATCCACCGAGGACGGGCGATCCGTCGGCTATGTCCCCGTGAGGCACAGTCCCGTGTTGGGAGTCCCTACAATGGGGAACTCCACACGTTGCGCATTGTTGGGTGTGATGCCCGCGCTATGGACTCCATTGACCCCCTTATGGTGTGACTTCGTAGGCCTAAGTCGATCTCGGTGCCTTGGGCCATACTACCTGTATTGTACCATAGCGGTCATTGTCTTGTTTGGGTGTCTTGTGAAAAGCCTCGTAGCGTCCCTATGCGGTCACACCTCGGAAGTGTGATTTGCGAGGTCTGATCCACCTCCGCGTGGTTGGGTTTAAAGTTCTTTTGAGCTTTTACGCGACTGGTGGGTAAAGGGCGAAATCTCTGCAGAGTGCAAAATCTATCATGACAACCTTGCTCAGGGTCACAAGCGGCATGGATCCTTTTTGATTAGAAGATGATGTCTATCTATGTTTGATGTGACCTATACATTATTAATT